>OY757312.1:74441056-77153025 GCA_963583905.1 Stenurella melanura | reverse complement strand
AAATGCAAAAGTTTTACTCGCTAGGAAGTGGAAATAGTTATTATTATTAAGCTACAAGTTTTACAATAAAAAGGGTGAATAAAACCTTCCTCTCGATAACATCGAAAATAACAATCTTAAAAGGAACTCATGCAAACTTTAATGAAATTAGGAAATCACACCTTTGGTTACACAATAAGATATTTGAAATAAAAAGATAACTAAGACCTTTATATTCTAACTATAATAGTCAACACTGAATATTAAGTTAGTTCTTATTGAAGGAAGTGCTTAAATCTACAGGAGACAAACCCTTGTAACAGGAAATATGTATACGTGCATTTTAGGCAGAGTGGGTATCTAACACCTCCCCCCTTGGAAAAAATTTTGATATCTAACATTAATCAAAATTTAGAAGGACTAAAGGTTTAAATTGGATAAAACCACATGAATGCTATACAGAATGTCTATATTTGGATACACCAACCTAAGGTAAAAATAGAAAAAAATGAAATTAAAGATCAAATTTAATACATTAGCAAAAACAAAAAATGGAACATTCCAAATTTCATTTTGGCTAAAAGTACATGTAAGTGATTAAATAGATAAATGAAAAATAATAATAATAATCAAAAGCATAAAAAATGTACTAAATAATTTCACCAAATAAGTCAGTTTACACTTGGAATCGTTTTTCACCGCACTTTCTTACACGGGTCTCTTTAATTGTCGAATTGTCTGGAATGTCTTTCACACTCGATATAAGGACACTAATTCATTTGAATATACGTTTGGTTGGTCGTTGTATATCCTGCGAAGGCGACTGAGTCTCATCATTTGTTCTTCATTAATTTCGTACCTTTCATTGTGGTTAGTTATGCAGACATTAGGAAAACCGCAGCAACCTCGGTTGTTGGGAAAGAATTTTTTTAAAAACGGGAGCCAGGAACATTTGCAGCAACAGTAGCACAAGAAAATAAACATAATTTGATAATCATAATAATGCTGCTTGATCGTAAATATTTCTCATTATATTCAATTTAGTGTAATAGAAAGAGATATTTGTATAAGAGAGTAGCGTATAATGATCATTTGATATTCTGGCGGTTCCTAATTATGATAATAAACACCGGCTTTGTCATTGAGAGTTGTTATGTTATATGGTAATGAGATGATCGGAGTGATTAGGTGAAGTAGTTGGGTGAGCATAATTAAGCAGTAATTAGGATTCATCCTCAGCACCTGAAACAAAAGGTTTCAGTAAATTTACATGATAAGTTACATTTTTGTTTCGATTCATCTCTAGTACTACAGTTTTATTTGGATTTACTTTTTAATTATTTTGTATGGACCTTTAAAATTTGGGGACAACTTTATGCTTAGACCGCTTTTGGTTGTTTGTTTTGTACATAAACTAGATCATTCACTTTATAGGTAATGTCTCGAGTATTTTGATCATAACATTATTTAGATTTCTCTTTAGATTTAATTAAGTTTTCTCGGGCAATTTCGAACGATCTGTTAAATTTTAATTTTAAATTTGAATAATAATCCCCATAGCTGTACTTAAATTCAGGAGGAGACGAGATCGAGTTGGGAATTTTTGCCTTACGTCCGGAAAAGTAACTCAAATGGACTTGTGAATTTATGGATATGGGTATTATATGTGAACATTGCTAATTCAACATATTCATCCCAATTGTCTTGATTTTGATTTATATAGTATTTTAAATAGTCCTTTAAAGTTAAGTGACTTCTTTCTAAGGCACCGTTGGTTTGTGGATGATAAGGACAACTAAATACGAGTCTTATTTTGAATAATTTATTTAACTCTTTAATAATATCGGATGAAAAGTATTTGCCTTGATCGGAGCGAATAGTTTCCGGTGTACCAAATATTATTATAAATTCTAACAATTTAGAAGCTATAGTTGTGGCTTCATGATTTTCGATAGATTTCACGTACGAAAATTTTGTGAGATCGTCTGTTGCCGTCTGTTGCCATTTTGAGTGATCGGTAGTGGACCAACAATGTCTATCGCTAATCTTTGGAAAGGTCGCTCGGTAGTTGTGGTAATTTCCATTGGAGCTTTGCCAGATTTACAATTTGTTTTGTTTAATTGACAAGATTGGCAAATCTTAATATGGTTTTTTATATCTTTTTCATATTTGGCCATTTGTAATTTTCTTTAATTCTTTTGTATGTGCGTAAATAACCTGAATGTCCGGAAATAGAATTATCATGATTTTCAATCAATATTTGCTTAATTTCGTCTTTAGTCTGGGGTTGTATTTTAGGTCTATTGACTAAAATTATTTTAATTTTTGTTCTAGAAAATATAAATTCGATTAGCTCGTTAAACATATCCTGTTTCAAATTATTACACTCTTCCACAGGGTTTTTTAAATAGATGCAATTTATTTTATGAGTTCGTAAGGAATTTCGCAAATTTTGAAATGGATAAAACAGATCTTTGTAAGTTACTTTATCGAAATGGTTCAATTTAGCTATTAGTAAGAAAGATAGCTGATTTTGTGCATTTCGCAGAGAAACAGAATCATATATTGATATATCTGACGAAATAGCATTAAGATCTTGTACAGAGCTCAAATTTTGAGGGTAAGTATTATTTTTATCTAAGTCTTTAGAATAAATAAGTGCATTGGGGAATTCATTTAATATGTTGTCTTTAACTGTTTCGATATTGGGAATTTTAGAATTCATGTAATGATACTTTATAAAATCTTCATATGTTTCTTTTTTATCGTTCACGACGAGGACAGTATTTCGCGAAAGTGCATCCGCATTGGCATTTACTCGTCCCGGTTTATATTTAATTTCGTAGTCATATTCCTCGAGTTTCAGTCTCCATCTCACGAGACGACTACTAGGGTCTTTGCAATTGAAAGGCCAGGTTAATGGCTTATGATCAGTTACTATTAAAAATTTTCTGCCGAATAAATAAAGCCGGAAATGGCTCGTAGACCAGATAATTGCAGCTAATTCTTTCTCTGAGTCTGAGTAATTAATTTCGCTTTTGTTTAAAGTTCTAGACGCATGAGCAATGTGGAGATCTTTGCCTATTTCTCCTTGGCTCAATATACCGCTTATAGCATAGTTAGAAGCATCCGTGGTTAGGATGACAGTTTCGCTAAAATTAAGATATTGTAAAATTGGTTGAAAACAGAGAATTGTTCGAAATTTGTCAAAGGGAGTTTGTTTTTTTTTCTGATCATACGAATGGAACGTCTTTCTTTAGCAGAGAAGAGGCTTTGCAATTTCCGAGAAATTTTGAATTAAGCGCCTGTAATAACCTACTGATTCTAAAAATTGTTTAATTTGTTTTGAAGTTTTTGGAGTAGGATAAGTAGAAATAGCTTCCGTTTTTTTCTGGATTAGGGGTAACTCCTTTTTCACTGATAACGTGACCTAAATAGGTGACCTCACATCACATGAATTCGCATTTATCAGGTTGTAGCAAAAGAGTATTGGAACGAAGTCGTGAAAAGATTGATTTTAATTTCAAAGTATGTTCTTCGATTGTAGTGGCATAAATAACTATGTCATCCAGATATACAAAACATTGCAATCCTTGTAAACCAGTAAGAACTGAGTTCATTAGACGCTGAAAGGTAGAAGGGGCAGTTATAAGGCTAAAGGGCATATGAATGTATTCGTAATGTCCAAATGAAGTAGAAAAGGCTGTTTTAGAAATATCTTCGGGTTTCATCACTATCTGGTGAAAACCGTTTGCTAAATCTAATGTCGTGAAATAATTGGAATGATCCAATTGATCGAGTATATATTCGATATTAGGTAATGGATATGCGTCTCCGACGGTGACATCATTTAATTTACGATAATCTACCACGATTCGTCATTTTTTCTTGCCAGAAGCATCGGTCTTTTTGGGGACTACCCAAAGTGGACTATGGAGAAGCAGATGGGCGAATAATAACCTGTTTTAACATTTTTTTCGACTTGATTATTTACTTCCTCTTTATGCACCTCTGGGAAGCGACATATTTTTGAACGAATAGGTGTTGGGTCGGTGACATTAATTTCATGATGAATAGTTTTAGTAGAGGTAAGTCTGTCGTTAGGTAAATAAAATATGTAGTTAAACTCTATACACGTATCTAGAACGGATGTTTTTTCCTCGATGTTTAGATGTTCTAATCTGAGGTTATCTTTTAATAATTTAATGCGATTATTCAAATTATTCATATGTACAGATTCTGCGTTAAATACATATTAATTAATTTCTTCAAAAGGTTCAAGATACATTTTAAGTGAATTAATTTTGATTTCATGATCGTCAGCATTTAATATAGTTGTTACAGCTTTATTATGTTCATCAACCCTAAGAATGGCTTTAGCGTGGTACACTCCATCACACACAGTGATTTCAGGACAAGTTCCCTGTGTAATATTGCTATTTAAGACATTAATCTAAATTAAGGTCTCCGAACGTGGATTTAGAATATGTATATCAGAAATTGTTGGATTTGAATTTAAATATAACGGTAAAAAAGCAAAAACTGGGAGTATCAGTCAGCCAGTTGTCCAACAACTTCCTTGTGAACCACTCCTAGTTTATCTCCTCACATCCAAAGTTTCCAAGTTCCCAAACACCCATCCCTTAATACATTTTCTTTGATTAAAGGAAGGGTTTAACCGATTTTTGATATATCCACGAAAAAAAGGAAATTTTAATGCAAAAGAGATGATCTGGTGACGATTATTTCGCTTGTTAACCAGGAAGCAAATTATATGCAATTTTTGAGATCATTGCACTAATCAAATGCCGTGATCAGTAAAACAAACTAAATAAATCAGCGTAAACTCTCTATTTATTACTGTAAATCGCGTTGTAGCCACTGACACATGATATATTTTATTTCGTAAAATATTTTTCACGAATATCACTTGTGTTTTTAAATTTCACCTGTGCACTTTTTCTCGAGTTTATGCCCAAAGTTAATATATCTTGTGTATATTGTAATGAATTAATAAACTATTAGAATTAAATAGGCTACACCTAAGAACTCTAACTGGTCTATACACTGAGCACTGCAGATTAAGGCATCACCTACACATAATTGGAAATCGCTGAATGCCGTCTGTGTCTAGAGTTTCTCACTATTTGGCAAAGGGCGACTGGAACTAGAGGACCTGGGGCGGCTTTTCACCCAACAGGATTATCAGCTTTATTATAAAACTGAATCTAAGTAGGAGTGAATCGCAATAGACCTGATGGTTGCAGTGGGGGGGGGGGGCGACAAGAGCAAACTCACATTAACATAGACTAACCTAACCTAACCTAATCTAACATTGTAATAATATATATGTTTTTATTTAATCAAAGAGAAAACCTTCATGCAAATAATTACACGTTAAATGGCAAGATCCCCACCAAGCAGGCAAATCAGTTATTACAAGTGTAGTCACAAATGACATATGCATAAACACAATAACACTAAGAAAATGTACTTGCTTACGGTAATCAGTAAAACATTAGACGTTAATAATTCGGGAATCAAAACTAACACACTGTTAGTTACAGATATTCGTAGTAGTACATATTCAATCTTTCAAAAGTTATTCTGTGCATAACTTCATGTTTAAACTTCTCCCATTAAGAATAAAGATTGAATAGGTAAATATATTGCTATACTAATAAACCTAATTATTACATGCCGTATATACTGGATTGCGTCATATCTAGTAGCAGCTCTAGGTGGCGCTATTAAGATAAATACATAATACCATGAATACATTGTGTCTATGGGCGAGGCGTATGCGAGAACTCTTTGCAGTAGCCTTTTCAACAACTCAGGTCAGTGTAGTGTAGTGCAAAAATGCATAATACATAATTGATTCTTTAGGCAGCCATGTTGAAGTCTTCATTTTAAAATCGTCAGTGTCCATAATTATTTGAGGTCAATATGGATTTAGGTGCAATGTTTCAAGTTTTTACAAAAATTGTTGCAAACAAATTTGGAACATATTGCCATTCGTCTGATAATATAGCTCACATCGCAATAAAAAATATATTGTTCATTACGAAAATACGGAAAAAACTGATTCTAAAGTTTCGTTAAATAGGTTCATTATTATTTAAAACCTATCAACATCATCTATTCCTTTTATTTTTTCAACTTGTTGGCCAAAATAGTTCAAGTTTTTTTCACAATTTCATAACAAAAAATCTGGTGATTTTTTATTGTGATATGAACTATACAATATACAATCAGAGATATTTAAAACAAATCCTGCTGTGAACATTATTGTTTAAATGCCTATCGGAATTCGAATATATTATTATAAAAATTTTTACTATCCTTTTTGAAATGTTTATAAGCTCCAGCATAAAAATTTCTATTGTAAAATAGAATTAGGTGATTTAACTCCACTACCAAGAAATAATCAACAGTAGCGTTGTCGAATATGGAAGTAGGATAATAATATGTGTTTAACTACCAGCCTTGGCCAAATATGATAGAAAACTACCAGTTGTCAAGAAGCAATGTGCTCAAGAAATTGCATTAAAAATTTTAACATTAAGAAAATATTGCCAATGGTAACTCATTTTCAAAATTGAAATTAAAATCCACTTCTTATAATGATACTTGATTCCCACCTCCTTGCACCCGCCGTGCAATTTTTATACTCTTCGCAAATACAAAACGAAAAGTATATCGCCTTCGATCGGTACATTTCTAAAACTGGTAATATCGTTCATATAAAAGAAATATTCATATTACTGTGTTGGTGATCGAATTCTGAACAACTTTCAAAATGTCCGTCTGCCTGTCGATCTGGCCCTCTGTCCATCTGTCTATCTGTCCATCCGTCACGTTCCTTGTAAGCGCGATAATTTAAAAATGATTGTATTGAAATTTGTAGAGTCGGTTATTTAGAGGAAGAATCCTATTAAACAAAATCGAACAATAAATAAGAAAGTTGTTAATTATTTATATTTTAAAAAATATGCTTTTTTATGGTTTGTAATTAAATAAAAAATGTCTAAAGCTAATATTATTTACAAGAAAACTACGAAGGGTAGGTATCCTATAGAAAGTGCCACAATTATATAAAGAATGCAGTAATACGGCGAAGCGTATAATGGTTAGCTTGTTATTTCTGGTATCACTTGGTTATTAGGATCTATATGTAATGCAATGAAAAAAAATGCTGTCTAAGGAATCACTACTTCCACATCCAGATTTTCCATCCAAGTCTCTTCAAAGGAAAATATTTTGACTATATTTGTACTCTAGTATGTGGAAATAATTCTTCATAAACTTTTAATAATATTTGAGGTAGATGTCATAAAAAAATTTGAAATGTTAGTTTCTAGCATATACGCCAAAAATAAAGTTTCTTGTCTCTTATTCACTTCCTCCACCTATTGTCCTCAATAAACCCCTCCCCCCTTTAACGGAACCATCTCAATATATAATCTGGTTTCAGATGTCGTTATAATAGATACGTGTACCAAATATCAAGTGAATATGTCAATTGTACTTTATCAATCCCTTTAATCATGGTGTGGGAATAGCGGAGGGGTTGAAAAATGTTATTAAAAAATATGTGGCCTCGGCCTCTAATATATACATCAAATTCAAAGTTTCCGTACTCTTACCAGCTTGGTTTACTTATTTCCCCATATTCATGCCTATTTAACCCCCAACCCTTCAGCGGAATCATCACAAAATATAATCAAGTTCCAGGTGTCGTTATAATATTTACGTGTACCAAATTTAAAGTTAATATCACAATTATATTTTATCAACCCTTTTAGTAATGAAATGGGATTCGTGGGAGAGTTGAAAAATATTATACAAAAATTAGTGGCCTTGTATATACATCAAATTTCAAGTTTCTGTACTCATACAAGCTTGCTTTACTTATTTCCCCCTATTTACGCCTAACTACCCCTATTTAACTCCCAACCCTTCAACGGAATCATCTCATAATATAATTTAATTATGGATGTCGTAATAATACATATATGTACCTTTCAAGTGAAAGTCTCAATTTTATTTTATTTTATCAACCCAATAATGGAGTGGGGGTGGGCGGTGGGTGGAATCGGAATTATTATAAAAAAGATCGGATGCCTTGGCTTCTAGTATATACACCAAATCCCAAGTTTCTGTACTCTTACATAATCTAGTTCCAGGTGTCGTTATAATACATACGTGCACTAAATTTCAAGTGAATATCTCAATTTTACTTTATCAACCCCTTTAATAATGTAGTGGGAGAGTGGTGGGTGGTGGTGGGAGAGTTGAAAAATATTATAAAATAAAATCTGAGGCCTTAGCTTCTAGTACATACATTAAATTCCAAGCTTCTGTACTCTTACCAGCCTGCTTTACTTATTTTCCCTTATATACCCATATTTAACCCCCAACCCGTCAACGGAATCATCTCAATCTATAATCAAGTTGTAGGTATTCTCCCCTATGTACCCCTATTTAACCGCCAATCCTTCAATGGAATAAAATATAATCTAGTTCTAGGTATCGTTATAATATATACGTGTACCAACTTTCAAGTAGATATCTTAATTTTATTTTATCAACCCCTTTTATAATGGAGTGGGGGTGGTGCGGGAGGATGGAAATATTATTAAAAAAATCTGAGGCCTTGGCTTCTATTATTACTCCAAATCCCAAATTTTTCTATTCTTACCAGCTTGCTTTACTTATTTTCTCCTATTTACCCCTATTTACCCCCAACCCTTCACTGGATAAGTTCAAAAAACAATCCAGTTCCAGATCTCGTTATAGTACATACGTGTGTAAAATTTCAAGTCAATATCCTATACCCTTCCAGAGATATCGTGCGCACAAAAAAAGTTACAGACAGAAATATTTTTTCGATCAAATTTAAAATCTCCACGTTTCATGATATTCTAAACCTATTTCAACAAAAAAAAAACTTTAAGTTTTTTTTACGATTACTATACCTCCACTTCACTATGTGGATGTGGAAGTAATTTGATTTCTGATGTTTCTGAAGATGTAGCAAAATTTATTTAATTTGTAAATATAGCTGAAGATGTAGTGAAATTTCCACTGCAAAATCGGCCATATAATCAATAACATAATTTTAAAAGAGACTTTTATATAATTCTTGCTTCTTACTGTTTTATTTAGAATAATTTTAAACTTTATCCCATTCAACTGTTTCAAATGTGTAATTCAGTGCGAGATAGTGTTTACTAGCTAAACTAACCATATAACTTTTACTTATGCCTATTAGAAGCAACAGCTTTCTATATTCTAGAGTAGATCACTAAACAAGTAGGGAAGATAATTTGATGCATTCTCAGAAGATGTCGACACTAGAACAATTGAAATAAGTTATTATTGTCTTTTATTCTGTCTACACTTGTTTATTGTGTAAAAAAAAATTAAACTATATTACTTTCAACAAAGAAGTTTTTAAGAATACACTTGGCTTAAACTCATCGAACTACCTACATAGAATTTTAACGCCAATTTCATCAAAATTGTTTTGAAAACTTTAAAATAAATCATAGGTATAGTGAAATTATTTTATTGATTTAAACATTTAAATTGAGTTAGAAATGCACAGGCAGTCGTACTTTTACGTCTTTCAATTTGACATCGTAAATCTATTGAAAGTTGTTATGTAGAATAAAACTAAGGTTCTACAGGGTGTCCCACTTAAAACTTAAAACTCCCTCGGGAAATGAATTATTTAATTTGCGCAAACTTTTTAGAGTTTTCAGCGACCCTCAGGGTTTCTCCTTGGACACCTCAAATACTTATTTTTGTTTAAAAATACATCAGAAGAATCATGATTTGATTGGTTTCTCCTTACTCCAAAATTTGTGGAATTTTTTATCAAATCAAATTGTTGCCAGCGTCCGCGGTCGCTTTGGAAAATTCTCCAAGGTTTTCCTTCTCTTTTGTACCCATTTTTTTTAACTTTTAAACATCCATGGAGGCTACTAATAATTCCGTTTTTTTAAATGGCCGGTGAGGCCTGCGGCCTCTGTTGTTGGCTGCCGGACCACCCTAAAAGTGTTCATTTTTACCACCTCCTTCCGTGCTATTTCTCCAAGAAGGTGGGGTTTCATGGACTTAAATATCAGCCAACCGTTGCTATAAGCGTTTAGAAGAAAGCAGTTTGATTCGATCTTCTGACGAAATAGGTAAAAAAAATTAATACACACTCCCCACGCGCTTTCGAAGTGAAACTTCTACCGGTAAGTGCGTAGGGAAGGGGAAAATGCATGGAGAATTATGATTGTAGTAACTACAAAGATTTATTCAAATTAAATGTACAAGTTGCAAATGAAAATGTGAATCTCCATACTTTCATCATCTAAATCAGAAACTTGTAGTTTGTGATAGCCAAAATACGATATATGTACTGTAGTGGAGTCTCGCTTCACTAACAATCTATGACGAATAGGTAGGCGCTAGCAGCTCTATTTCCTCCATTCTTGACTCATTATTGCAGCGTCCATGAAGTCTGCCCTCTCTTTCCCCTTCTCATACTTTACCACAAGCGTCTAGGTACACCGAAGGTCCGGAGCTTCGAGCATGCGCATTACCTTGCAAATGTGCAAATGTGTCTGCGACGCTTATACTGCCTGCGGCGCTAATAATTATTAACAATTAGATATCAGAATAAAAACCTACTAACCTAACCTAAAGAATTCATAGAAAAGAATTAGTGAAAAAATATATAAATCGTTACAAAATTAAAGAAAAAAAATCAGCGGACGTAGGAGTTTGAACTCGGGACCCTCCGATTGGTAAGCGAGACCTTTTACCTTTACCTTTAAACATTTTTTAAAGTAAAAAGAATTCTATTTATATACAGGAAAAATAAATAAAAACCTGTTGAAGAAAATGAGTCAAGTGATAAAATGGATTGTAAAAGTGATATGTATTTGAACTAAACTAAATATTATTTATACGTATAGGCGGATTTGGGGGACAAGAGAAATAGAAGTAATAGGTGTTGTGTGTTTGTGGCGTCGTGTGTTATACGTGTAAAGTTACTGTCAACGTCTTTCAAAAAAGTTATTAAGTCTGTTCAGTTTGTAAGCTCCGATTGCTGGATTTTTGTGTCGAAAAATGCCTGGACAGTTTCGTCAATAAACTTCATAGGGAGCTTTGTGCCTCGGTGCAATTCAGCAACCGGAGTATATCTGTCAGCGTTAGTTAAAAGTCTTATTAATTTATTTTGCGTCGTTTGCAACCTCTTGCATTGGGTGGGGGAGATATTATTCCAGGACGGGCAGGCGTAGGTCAACAAGGGCCTGAAAACTACCTTATATAAGATAATCTTGTTATTAATTGATAATTTACTCCGCTTGTTTGCAAGACGGTACAAGCGGTTCGATGTAGCGTATGTCTTATTCAAAGTTTGAGTTATGTGGGGAGCGAAACTAAGCCGTTTATCCAGGGTTACCCCCAGGTACTTGACTGAGTTGCGCTCCTCAACTGTTTGTCCGTCAATTTTCAGTTTGTTAAATGTCTTTATGTTAGTATATTTTCTATATAGCTTTACATATGCGTCAGCCACTCGACTGACGGTGAACACTAGAACAAGAAATAAATAGTCAGATAAATGATATCACGTTTTGCTCATGGTCGAAGCTCCGGACTTTCAGTGTACCTAGACACCTCTTTCCTTTACCCGTCCCGCTAGTGTATGCCACCGCTCTATGGCGTTTCGCCTGTTTATGTCATTCCTATTTCCAAGCAGTATACTCGCACTACTGTGGCTAAAGAAGCTTCATGCCAAAGAATAAAAATTCTCAGGAGATTAATATTTTGGTAAAAATATTGGCTAAATTGGATATTCAGCTGAGCATGAGTGAATCAATAATGGCTTTTTTGGCATTTCGCCAAATGAATTTTAATTTTTTCTAGTATTGCCAAACTGGATAATTACCCGGGGTTGCCATGATAGCTGAGTTACAACTCAGAAGAGACTGCACAACTGCGACAATAGAATTGAAATTTCATTGGCACCGAGTACATTCAAAATTAAAAAGTTTTAGTATGTCGATAGGGTCCGCCGCATTACTACAAAGCTAACTTTCATTTGATTGTGTACTAAGGAAATTAAATATGTTTGTCCACGACTGTTAAATAATGTACTCATTATGTATGTGTTTCCTAAAGGAAAATGCTATCCATTATTCCCTGCAGTGAATAATCATTTCATTATTCACTAGTGAATAATGAGGACAGTCAGTTTATAAGAAATGACGTTAGTGACTTTTACTAAAAATTTAAAACATCAAAATTGCTGCAATCAAATTATAAGTGTTGTCTCTCTAAGTTTTCTAGGGAGCACTCAAATGGTACATGCCGAAGAGTTACTTTAATGAATAGTCAAAAACTACACTAGTAAGTTTTTTTCAAAGCATCATTTATTAGCAACATGCGTCAATTTATAACTTTAGTTTTCAAACAATTTACTTGCCTACAAATTGTATTATTTTATTAGTAAGTCATGACAATGTGTCAACGCGTAATTTTGTCATTGATTTCAACCGTTTGTGCAATTTGAACCTCAACGTTATTTACAATAATTGTACATATTACTCAAAATAGTTAAATAAATGGATACTGGTAGGTGCAAACGAGGTAAGTGAAGCTGCAGAAATCGCCTCATTAAAATTGTTGCCTGAAAAATCGAGAAAATTATATATGATGGCGTGTGAATCTTAAATTAGAGAAATTAAATGAACATCAATTAAATAAATATTAAATATTTAATAGTCGTGGAAAAAGTATAGTACTCTACTCGCATATAATGGCTACTATTCGCTGGTGATTTACGACATTCGCTTATGGCTCGTGTCTTAAACTTCACCCTCGTGCATAATAGCCATCATTATACGCTCGTTACAAACAGACAGAAATAATCAAACACTCTTACATCTCAAAAGTTGGAGAGTATGACATTTCAGGTTGATAAATGCAACTTTCTTACCACTTTGTGGGTTGGAAAGTGAGCATATGCCAACCTATGTTTTTCATTGGTTTTCTTTCAGTTGTAGGAAATTTA
Source organism: Stenurella melanura (assembly GCA_963583905.1). NCBI lineage: Eukaryota > Metazoa > Arthropoda > Insecta > Coleoptera > Cerambycidae > Stenurella > Stenurella melanura. The sequence goes on along the minus strand of OY757312.1, from coordinate 77,139,968 downwards.
AATTATAAGACATAGTGAGAATGTTTTTTTATTAACACAAAGCTCGACACAAACAGAACAATTAATGCTACAAATATCAACTGAACAAATGAACTGAATAAATATTTATATAATAATAAGAATGTTAACGGCGTGACGTTACTTTGAAATTTTTCCTCTGACACAAAGTGCTATTTAAAAATTTAGTAAATAAGTTATTGGCGTTTTGTTCTTTAAAGGGGATGATTGTGAATAAAATAATATACAAACCTTAGTGAAAAGTTTCATTGCTGTCTCGAGAATTAGTTGACTGATTAGTTGAATAGTTAGTACCTTATATTTATACAGTAAGAATTTTAACGAGGTGACGTTACTTTGAAATTTGTCCTCTGACATAACTATTTGCTGTTTATTGCCTAGGTAATAAAAACATAAAGTGCTATTTCAAAATTTAGTAAACGGTTTATTGGCGTTTTGTTCTTTAAAGGGGATGATTGTGAATAAAATGGTATGCAAAAATTGGTGAAAAGTTTCATTGCTGTTTCGATAATTAGTTGACTTTTAGTTGATTAGTTAGTAACTAATATTTATATATTAAGAATTTTAGCGACGTGACCTTACTTTGAAATTTGTCCTCTGACATAACAACTTTCTGTTTATTGCCTAGGAAATAAAAACATAAAGTGCTATTTAAAAATTTAGTAAACGGTTTATTGGCGTTTTGTTCTTTAAAGGGGATGATTGTGAATAAAATAGTATACAAACCTTGGTGAAAAGTTTCATTGATGTTTCGAGAATTAGTTGACTGATTCGATGAATAGTTAGTACCTAATATTTATATAGTAAGAATTTTAACGACGTAACGTTACTTTGAAATTTGTCCTCTGCCATAACTATTTCCTGTTTATGGCCTAGGTAATAAAAAGATAAAGTGCTATTTAAAAATTTAGTAAACGGTTTATTGGCGTTTTGTTCTTTAAAGAGGATGATTATGAATGAAATAGTATACAAACCTTGGTGAAAAGTTTCATTGCTGTTTCGAGAATTAGTTGACTTATTAGTTGATTAGTTAGTAACTAATATTTGTAAAATAAGAATCTTAGCGACGTGACCTTACTTTGAAATTTGTTCTCTGACATAACAACTTTCTGTTTATTGCCTAGGAAATAAAAACATAAAGTACTATTTAAAAATTTAGTAAACGGTTTATTGGCGTTTTATTCTTTACATTGTGAATAAAATAATATAAAAACCTTGGTGAAAAGTCTCATTGCTGTCTCGAGAATTAGTTGATTAGTTAGTAGGTACCTAATATTTATATAAGAATTTTAACGACGTGACGTTACTTTGAAATTTTTCCTCAGACATAACAATTTTCTGTTTATTGCTTAGGTAATAAAAACATAAGGTGCTATTTAAAAATTTAGTAAATGGTTTATTGGCGTTTTGTTCTTTAAAAGGGATGATTGTGAATAAAATAGTATACAAACCTTAGTGAAAAGTTTCATTGATGTCTCGAGAATTAGTTGACTGATTAGTTGAATAGTTAGAACCTAATATTTATATAGTAAGAATTTTAACGACGCGAAATTACTTTGAAATGTGTTGTTGAAATAGGTTTAGAATGTTATGAAACGTCGAGATTTCAAATTTGTGTCTGTCTGTCGGTCTGTCTGTCTGTAACTTTTTGTCCGCACGTTTTTTTCCGGAAAGGTTTAAGATATTGATTTGGGAGGTCCAAGGATTTCGCTTTTCGAGCGACACGGCCCAGCTTCGAAATTTTATACACATATACAGACTGTCTATTTTACGAGGGCCACACCAAATATCTCTCTTAATATGTATTGTAGAAGAATAAAGTTTTAGAAACAGTTATCCCATTTTTTGTGAGCTATATTTCAGTAATAAGAAATTTGAAATCCATAGCCTACTTTATGAGATATATTACAAAAACCTGAAAAATAGGAAAACCACAAATGGTTATAGCTTCCTTATTTGAGGAGATACGAAAAAAGTTAAAGGAATGAAAGTTGACGGCAAAGACAATAAGAATAATAACGTGTAACAGAAAAATCGAAAAATGCAGTTGGCTTTGACATACGCTATTGTGCAAAAATGAAAAATACATATCTCAAAGTAGGCCATTACGCCATTAATTCCGTTATTTTTTTCTCATTCCAACGATATAAAACATGTCACAGAAATTTTAACCGATAGTGTCAATATTTAATATTTTACGAATACCACAATTCATATAATTGAATCGTAACAATCAGCTGTGCCATAATTAGTGAAAAACAATGTATACAGTTATTAATAAATTTGACAGATTGTCACTGTTGTATCTTGTATGTTGCGTTGTCGAGTGCTAAGACAAATTTTATATCAGTAATTATGGTGTACACCAATAATAACAAATTCAATATGATTAGCATTTATTGTCAGTGCAATTTTGACGCTGAGATGGCAGTCACGGTTTACGGAGATAGATTTCCAGATGCTCCGCAGCCAAATCGAACTATGTTTAGGAAGTTAGTTCAAAATCTAAAAACGCACGGTTCATTTTCAAAAAAAGTAGTAAGGCGAGCGCATGTTGCGGATAATGTAAGAAAAGTGAATAGAGTAATGAATTATGTTAACCAAAATGAAAAAACCTCTTTGAGACAAATTCAGAGAAACTGTCGCATAAAAAAAGACAGTGCAAGAAAAATATTGAAAAAAAACGGATTTCGATGCTACAAAATGAGGAAAGTTCAACATTTAAATGAGGGAGATAAGCCAAGGAGAGTAAGATTTTGTAGATGGTTATTAAATAAGAAAAGGAATGACGCGCTGATATGTAGCAAAATTCTTTGGTCGGACGAATCAAATTTTTCTAATAATGGATTTTTCAATAGAAATGTGCATTATAAGTGGACACGAGAAAATACACATTGGTGCAGAGAGACTGCTTTCCAAGAAAGATTTTCTACGAATGTTTGGTTGGGTCTTTTAGGGACTAAAATAATTGGACCTTATTTTTATGATGGCAAATTAACCGCTCGTAGATACCTTAATTTCCTGCAAAACGAATTTCAAGATTTTCTTTATGAATTAACAGTGGCAGAAAGATTAAATTATTCATATTTTCAACAAGATGGGGCTCCACCTCACACTGCTGTAATATGTACAAATTATTTAAATCAAGTTATGCCAGATAGCTGGATAGGCACCTATGGACCCATTCTATGGCCAGCTCGATCACCAGATATTACTCCCTTGGATTTTTTCATCTGGGGTTACATTAAAGAAAAGGTATTTCAAACTGCCCCTGAAAATATTGAGGACATCAAAACCAGAATTCGAAACGCATGTGAGGCAATTACTCCTGAAATGCTCCAAAATATAATGCGTGACGTGTCTCGTAGAGCACGTTTATGTGTCAGAATGCATGGTGCACAATTTGAGCATTTGTAGTTAGAAACATAAATACACACAATTTCTTTTCAATATAGCAGTAGGTAGTACTGTTATACATAGTTTTTCGTTTTTTTCTTTGGATGTTCGTTTTGTACTTGTATTTTTATTTATGAGATATTTATTGGTTTGTATTAAATTGTAATAAATAATTACGGAATTATAATTATTATAAAGTGAATTTTTACTATTATGGCACAGCTGATTGTTACGATTCAATTATATGAATTGTGGTATTCGTAAAATATTAAATATTGACACTATCGGTTAAAATTTCTGTGACATGTTTTATATCGTTGGAATGAGAAAAAGATAACGGAATTAATGGCGTCATGGCCTACTTTGAGATATGTATTTTTCATTTTTGCACAATAGCGTATGTCAAAGCCAACTGCATTTTTCGATTTTTTTGTTACACGTTATTATTCTTATTGTCTTTGCCGTCAACTTTCATTCCTATAACTTTTTTCGTATCTCCTCAAATAAGGAAGCTATAACCGTTTGTGGTTTTCCTATTTTTCAGGTTTTTGTAATATATCTCATAAAGTAGGCTATGGATTTAAAATTTTTTTTTACTGAAATATAGCTCACAAAAAAATGGGATAACAGTTTCTAAAACTTTATTCTTCTACAATAGATATTAAGCGAGATATTTGGTGTGGCCCTCGTAAAATAGACAGTCTGTATATTACAACAAGATCTGGAACTGGATTTTTTTTTTGAAGATATCCGGAGTACAGAAACTTTAAATTTAATATAATATGTACTACAAACCAAAGCCTCAAAATTTTTTATAATATTTTTCATCTCCCCACCACCCCCACCAATCATTATTATAGGGGTTGATAAAATAAAATTGAGATATTCACTTGAAATTTGGTACAAGTATGTATTATAACCCCATCTGGAACTAGATTATATTTTGAGATGATTCCGTTGAAGGGTTGGGGGTTAAATAGGGGTAAATAAGGGAAAATAATTCAAGCAAGTTGGTAAGAGTACAGTAACTTGAGATTTAGTATATGTACTAGAAGCCAAAGCCTTAGATTTTTTATAATATTTTCCAACGCCCCACCACCCTCCACACCTCCATGATTTGATAAAATAAAATTGAGATATTCATTTGAAATTTGGTACACATATGTACACATGAATTGTAAAGACATCTGGAAATAGATTATATTTTGAGATGATTCTGTTGAAGGATTTGGGGGTTATTTAGGGGTAACTAGGGGAATATAAGTAAAGCAACTTAGTAAAAGTACAGAAACTAGAAATTCGGTGTACGTGCTAGAAGTCAAAGCCTCAGAATTTTTATAATATCGTTCAACCCCCCCACCATCACCCCTACTCCATTACTAAAGGGGTTGATAAAATAAAATTGCGATATTCACTTGATATTTGGTAAACGTATTTATTATAACGACATCTAGAACTAGACTATATTTTGAGATGATTCCGTTGAATGGTTGGGGGTTAAATAGGGGCAAATAGGGCAAAGTAAGTGAAGCAAGCTGGTAAGGGTACAGAAACTTGAAATTCGGTTTATGTACTAGAAGCCAAGTTCTCAGATTATTTATTATATTTTTCAACCCCCCACCACTAAGTACTCCATCATTAAAAGGGTTGATAAAATAAAATTGAGATATTCACTTGAAATTTGGTACACGTATGTATTATAAAGACATCTGGAACTAGATTATATTTTGAGATAGGTTGGAGGGTTGGGGTTAAATATTGGTAGATAGGGGAAAATAAATAAAGCAAGCTGGTAAGAGTACAGAAATTTGGGATTTGGTGTATATACTAGAGGCGAAGGTCTCAGATTTTTTAATCACATTTTCCATACCATCCCACTCCCTTATGAAAAGAGTTGATAAAATTAAATTTAGATTTTCACTTGAAATTTGGTACTCCTATGTATTATGACGATATCTGAAACTAGATTATATTTGACAAGATTGCGTTGGAGTGGGGGGTAAGTTGAGGTAAATAGAGAAAATAACCAGTAAGCTGGTAAGAGTACAGAAACTTGAAATTAGGTGTATGTCCTAGAAGCTAAGGCCTCAGATTTTTTAATAATATTTTTCAACCCTCCACCACTCTTACTTCATTATTAAAGGGATGAAATAAAATTAAGATATTCACTTGAAATTTGGTAGACGTATGTTTTACAACGGAACTAGATTATATTTTGAGATGATTCCGTTGAAGGGTTGAGGGGTTAAATAGGAGTAAATAGGGGAAAATAAGTAAATCTGGGATTTGTTGTATGTACTAGAAACCAAGACCTCAGATTTCTTTCTAATATTTTTCAAGCCCCACCACCTCCGCCCCATTATTAATGGTATTGATGACATAAAATTGAGATATTCACTTGAAAGTTAGTACACGTATGTATTATAATGACATCTGATTGAGATGATTCCATTGAAGGGGTGGGAGGTGGTAGGTTGTGAATTGGGAAAAATAAGTAGGGTAACCTAGAAACTTCATATTTACGTATATGGTAGAAACTAACGCCTCAAACTTTTCTATGACATCTGCCCCAAATATTATTAAAACTCTATCAGCAATAATTTCCACATACTAGAGTGCAAATCTAGTCAAGATGTTTCTTTTAAAGTAACTTGGATGAAAAATCTGGATGTGGAAGTAGTGATTCCTTAGGGAGCGGTTTTTTAATTTTGATACACTTTGAAGCAATCCTCCAATCTTATTTCAAAAAATATATGTTGTTACTTAGGATATAAGCATATCACAGAAAAAAAATAGTGGTGTTCCATCAAACAGTTCATAAGGAAAAAATTGTTGCAAAATTAAAATAATTCTTTTGTACCCCTTATTCCTTTAATTTGTTGAGTATCAATTTTTTTATAATCGACATAACACCCTGAATAACATATATTTTAGTTCCCAGATTCGGCTCATTCACATTTGAGAAAATCCAATCTTTTCATTTTTCAAAATTTATTTTTTATTCCTTTACACAATGAACTAATCCTCCAATCTTATTCCATTAAATATATGTTGTTACTTAGGATATGAGCATATCACAGAAAAAAATGGTGGTGTTCCATTAAATAGTTCATAGAGAAAAAATTGTTGCAAAATTAAAATAATTTTTGTTACCCCCCTAATCCTTTAATTTATTGAGTAAAAATTTATAAAAAAAAAATTTTTATAATCGAAAACGCCCTGGACCACATATAGTTTAGCTCCCAGATTCGGCTCATTCGCATTTGAGAAAATAAATTTTTTTAATTTTTCAAATTCTTGCATAACTTTGGTAAAAAAAAATTCAAACTGGAATTTAGAGTCAATTATTCTCGTATTGGTAGGAACTTACCTCCAAAATATGTATCAAATCCAAGACGAGGCAGCTAACCCATGCTTATCCGGCTGCGTTCTTTAAAATCTTGACGTGGCATGACATTTTAGACCTAACTTCACCAAGAAAATATTTTAGCAATTTTATTATGATCACTATTTATACTTCCACTCCACTACGTGGATGTGGAAGTACTCTCCACTACGTGGATGTGGAAGTAATACATAATAAGTACATTACTCATATTAAAGATCATTAAAACAGTTTATTTAAAATAAATTAGGGCTCTTTCAATTTAGTCCTTGTAACTCGTTTTATAAAATAACTTAATATTCTTTTTAAGATGAGAAGACCTCCTACAATTACAACTAAAATAAATGCAAAAACATCTAATAAATAATACTGATACCATGTTAAATCTAAATAAGGAACCCTTAAATGTTTAGCACCGTTATGACGTACTACATACTCTACCCAGTAGACAGCATTGTCGAGAGGTTTGACTTGTCTATCTTTTAAAATTCTAGATCTCTTCTGCGCCTCTTCTCGATACCTGAAATAAATTGTCTTTATTTGCGTTTTTTAATTCAAAATTTGAAGTGACGCTGCGTAGGAGGAAGGTTCCATCTACAGGATCCTTCTACAGGCTCCTTCAACAATTTACGATATGGAGGAAACTGATATACACCGTATGTCAGGTCAGATTCCTAACTTTTACTCAATTAGTATTTCTAAAAGCCCTCTACATTTATTATGAAAAATGACTTACTGTAAAATTATCAGGGTACAATTTGCTACTTCACATCATGCTGATCAAAGTTGTTATGGACACGGCTCTATTAACCTCCTCACAATAAAATTGTGGGAGGTTACTAAAATTGGTCCAAAATCGAAAATTGAGATATCATCAAATCTTTACGTTTTGGGGTCCCAGGCATCCAAAAAAGTTGTTTTTGAAAAATGTCTGTATGTGTGTTAGCTCGATAGCGGCGAAACTACTAGACGGATTTGGATGAAACTTTGCATGAGGGTTTCTTTAGTGCTCTAGAAGATCTAAAAAGGTTTTGGTTGAGATCGGATTACGTTTAATGTCATTTTGGCACAACAACTTGTTTATTTTATTATTACTTACAATTTGTAATCTAACCACTGGAAAGCAGTTAAAATTCCGATTTCAACGGTATATCACACTTGCACCTTTTTTTATATACCTACATTTTTTTATACAAATTATTGTATAGAGAACAAACTGAATTCAATGTCTCTATACTATCAACACATGTAAAACTATGTCGTACGTTTTCAGTGGTCAAGTGGGCTAAAGCGTCGACTTACATTTTCTCGAACAGGTTTTTTAGAAAAATTTTCCTGCATTCCAATCCCATACTAATCATTCCTCCTGTAAAAAACGTAAATGCTGTAGAGTGTTTAATTCCCTCCGGGGAAATATCCTGATCCAAATAAGCATAGATTGCTACAAGTGCTTCGTTTTAAAAGTGAATTATTTATTATTTGTTTGCTTATAGTAATGAAACATTTTCTTTATAGGATTTTGCAAACAGTGGAAAGAAAAGCTATCTATGAGAACTAAAGGAAAAACTATATATATATATAAAAATATTAATGAAATCTTTGCATTCTTTCGATAACCTGACTTCTGGTTATGCTAGCAAGTAAAATTCTGATTTGCCATTCTCATTTTAACACTAGCATCCAACCTAGTCCCCTACGGCTAAGCAGGCTAAACTAGTATCTACATGATCCCCTACGATATGTAAATTCAGTTAAAAATGAGAACAAGGGCCTGAAATTAATTTATTTACGTACCTTGTCTTTAAAAAATTTTTCATTCAAATGAATTACATTTTCATAAAATCTCATTCAGTTTCTTGAAAATGCTTAGCCTTTGAAACGTTTTTCGTCCTTATTGGGTACTCTTCAGAAAAGCCTAAAGCCACTCATAACGATGTTTCATGCAAAACTAAGACATTTTCCATGAATGGTATAAAATAATTATAATTGACATTGACTGATAAGAAACAACAGATATTCACCTATCTATTAGCTAACTAGTGTTGGAGCCTATATACTCTATGCATGTTTAAAAGTGAATTATTTATTATTTGTTTGCTTATAGTAATGAAACATTTTCTTTATAGGATTTTGCAAACAGTGGAAAGAAAAGCTATCTATGAGAACTAAAGGAAAAACTATATATATTGTTCTATATTCTAATATCTATTTTATATTTTTATACGTTCGAATTTTACTTCTTAAAAGTAAATTGAAATGATTTTACTGGGCGCCAAACAGTTTCTTAAAAGCTGTTAATATTATAGACTATAGAACACCATTAGCATGACTATCTACAATCTATAGAATGACTCTTACTCAAGGTCCAACGAAGTCGGTTCAATAAATGCTCATCGATCAAGATAACAATCTAAATAAATCAAACTCAGTATCGAACGAACAAAGTATTAATTTATTAACAAATTTGAACTTGGAATGTAATTAACAAATTTAAATAACAAAATCTAACTTAACTAAAATGATAAATATGGCCTTTATTTAAAATAAATATGTACCATGGATTTCTGATATTGTAAAGCTTTACCTTGTCTTTCTTTCGACTCGAGTAATGTTATATTATAACCTCTAACTGGTTATTATGATCCTTGAAATATTATGTCACTTGACTGACTTTTTAACCTCTCAAGGCTTCTTCTTCTTCTTCTTTACTGGATTGACGTTTGTTTCTAACCTCCAATTTATTTTCAAGATTTCCTTGAAGTATTTCTATCACTTGCTTGACGTTTGGAATTTCTTCACCATATAAATTTGCTAACTGGATTAACAAATACTTCCCTCTTCTAAATCTGCTTTCCGGATAATCTACTTCGTAATACTTTCAAAGTATACTCACTTCTTATATTTAATCAACTTTTACAATTTATTCTTGATATCAATATATCTGGATTGTAATTTTCTAACCTTTAAATTATTCACCACTTTTCTTCTCTTTTCAATTTATTAATTATTCGAGGATGAATATTTCTCGCAGCGCGCTGTTCAGTGGTGTCTGATCAACTGATTTGTTATTTTTAGTCGTTTCAATGGGTTAATTTCCAATATTTCAATTGTTTTTTTCTATTTTGATCTAATATTTCAAAATTTAATTTTAATTTAAAATTTAAACTATTCAGTTTTGTTTGTTCTTTACCTTAATTGAATACTGTTTTTAATTCTTTAATTTTCCTGATAAGTTTCTTATTCTACTTTTCAGGATTAAGTGAATAATTGTAATTACTCGAAATATATTGACATATTACAAATACCTTTTAAAATCTACTTATAACTACAATGAACAATTCCAATCTCAAATAAATACTAATTCATACATTTAGATGAATAGCAATGATAAACACAAAATGCTAGTAGTTAAAAACGTACTGCAGTTTTACATACTGACAGAATACTGATATTATAAACTAAAACAAGAAATTGATACGCCAACAAACATTTAACATCATACTATTAGTCCTTTCTTTCTGCATGATGTGAAATATCATTTACAAAACACCTTTCTGCAATGATATTTGAAAATATCTGAAAACTTAAAATGTCATTCAGTGTTTTGTAATCTACGGACTTACTATTTCTGAATTTATCACGCTGCAATGCAACTACTGTTAATAGTCTTTCATTCAATATTCATTTTGTGTAGATTTACAGTGTTTCTACACAAAATATGATTTTCAGCCCTAAGTTTTGACATGCATGTCAGATTTTATAAAATTTACTTTTTTGTTTTCCAATTTCATTTTAAATCATTTTATATGAGATTGTGATTCTCTATAAGTTCATGTTTTATCATATACTATTTAGAATAACCTTGTTAAACTAAATTAACTTCATTTTATGTTTATTCGAATATTTTGTTCTAATTCAATATCAAGTTTCATTCTTTGCATTCTACTCGCTGAGAATAAGTGAAGTTGAATCAATTAAATAAACCACAGATATTCCTGCTTTTGTATGATCCGTTAAAGTAAAACTGTTATGGTTATTTTCTAAAATACATACTATTTTGCGAATTTTATTTATGATTTCAAACACGATACTTAGGTAGTGTTCCACAGTGTGGATACACAGCATAAAATATATATAAAAATATTAATGAAATCTTTGCATTCTTTCGATAACCTGACTTCTGGTTATGCTAGCAAGTAAAATTCATGTAGATGTAGATACTACTTTAGCCTGCTTAGCCGTAGGGGACTAGGTTGCATGCTAGTGTTAAAATGAGAATGGAAAATCAGAATTTTACTTGCTAGCATAACCAAAAGTCAGGTTATCGAAAGAATGCAAAGATTTCATTAATATTTTTATATATATATAGTTTTTCCTTTAGTTCTCATAGATAGCTTTTCTTTCCACTGTTTGCAAAATCCTATAAAGTGCTTCGTTGTTGCGGAAATCTCGTAAACAGTTCGTTGAAGGTTCCTCACCACAACATCAGCGAGTCGGACCGTTATTACTGCTCCGGCAGCTAAACGGTCCGACATTTTATATACAATGCAGTGTAATTTTATTTATCTGTTGCGTTTTATTCTTTTTTGTTTGTACTGTAACAAAGGAACCTTTATACTGTAAAATGAAACAAAAAAATGAATGAAAAGATTTACAATGGCAATGGCAATGGCGTCGACTTACAATTCAAGAGATCGACGCCGACGGTTCGATCCCAACACAGTGCGTTTTTCTTTTTCTTTCTTTTTTTATTATAAACTTCATTAATAATTGCGGAAAATGTTACATGATTAAATATCATCATAATTTGAGGATTGGTCACTAGTTTTAAATGAAATATAAATAATTCTATTACTGTTTTGGCGGTGAACACATACGACGTCGTAAATTAAATAAATATAGGTGGGGTCATATTACAATAATATATTTGATTTAAAGTCATGACGGCTGATTTGAATTGACTATCAGAGCTCGTAACATTTGCTAATGCTACGAATCAAATTACAGTTAAAAAGTAGCAGACTACTGTTTAGCAGCCCATCACTAATTTCAACCGGGTGGAGAGGTTCCAGCCGCTTCCAGTAGCTGCCGATTTTTTTTATACTTCATACGGTCTCAATTGGGACAGTATAAAAACGAAACTCGGAGTCCACGTGGACTTGATCCGCCTGTCACATATAAATGTGGGCTGGATTAGATGCCTAGCTAGTTTGATTTGTCAGCACAATGTGACATAATGTGACAGGCTGACTCTGAGTTTCTGTTTTTATGCTATCCCAATTGATATCGTATGAACTGTACTGTAGTATAGTTCATTTCATGTTTATACGGCACATAGAGAACTCAGAGCTGCCGACCGAGCTAATATAATGGGAGACTGGGGCATGCTTTATTTTTTCACTTTATTAAATAATGAATGTAATGTATACCTGATAGATGAAACATCATTACTCTTAAGTAAAGTATGTTCTGGTATGATTAAAATAACACTTCTCTTTTAATTAAGATTTCTAACTCTTGTGATATAATTACGCAAAGCACCCTTAACTAGAACATCATAACCAGGGGATAGACAAATAGAGCCGTAATCTAGATTTATCTGTCAAAGTCGCAAAGGATGACAATGCGTCGACCAATGCATAAGATATTCCTATCTTGACGCAAAATAAAGTAATGATTTTTAATACACCAGAAACGCCATTAAATTTCTACCGAAGGCACGATTTTTAAAGCGCTACTATTATTTTGATCAGTTTGATATGTAAAATTTGAAGTACGGCTCTATAGTACTCTTATAAGTAGTATTTGTGCCGACTTTGATATTTTGATGGCCGGTTTTTAGACCTTTCGTATGTGCACTATACAAATGGAGACAAGTATAGATAGTCGATTCTTGGTCCTTAGAGCCATTGCACCTATATATCGTTTAGAAGCTTTTAGTTAAAAATAATGTTATTGACTTGAAATTACAGTAAAATTCTGAAGTGTATTAAAGTTTATAACAGAACTTCAGTGAAATGAATATTATTTATATAATATGTGAAATTATCGTTTAATATTCTCTGGTTTGTACGTTGGTTTTATTCTTTTGCTGTTTATTTATTTCATTGTTACTATTGTATTACTTATTTTATCTCTGTTCTTGACTTGCCATATGTACAATCACAAATGGTGAATAAAATTATTACTATTATTATTAATTAAAACAAGCTAACAATTTATACTCTTCGCCGATTTACTACCCTTTTTATATAATTATTGTACATTCCATAGAATACTCTTCGCAGTTTTTTATAAATAATATTAGTTTTAGACATTTTTGTTTATTTACAAAACATAAACAAATATATTTCTTTTTAAATTTAAATAATTAATGGGCTCGTTCGGCATTTTTTTTATTTCATAAATCGAAAGTGCAAGTATAAATTAATGGATCTGCAAAAAATCAGAACTTTATTCGCACGTTTAGTATCTCAAAAACTATTACAAATCTCCATCTCACGAAAATGGGCCGTGGCCAGGCGCTACGTCACTATACGCATAGACTCGGCGATCTCAATAGACTTGATGCTCCTTACTTGTTATAATTATAAGTGTTTTCGAAGTATTGTTTGTTTTGCTTACTACTTGACAGTAGGGGAGTACAATTTGGTAAAATGTCAAAAAATTACAATTTTCTCTCGCTCCTGCCATGCCGGGACGAATTTCCGATTCTGACCCTGCAATTTACGATTAGAATTCATCGCCGACCTTCTCCTTTCCGTAGACACATAGAACGAACTTCCACTCGACGTATTTATTTAGTTACCAGCGTTTAAAAATTCCATGTTTTTCGGCTTTTCAGGTTAAATTTGAAAGGTCCCAGAAAGCTATTTTTCTTATGTCACTTGCGTATAGTGACGTCACAAATGAGCGCTCGGTTTTTGCAACTATTGCTAATTTCAACTCCTTATATCTCGAGAACGGAAAAAGTTAATAATACGAAATTTTAAGTGTATAATGAGAATATCGAGTACTATATGAAAAAGTAAAAAAAACGTATAAAAAGAATATCATGAAACATATGCCCATTACTTTTTTATTTATTGGTCAATTTGGTTATAATAATAGAGTTCATCATCTATTTAGGGCGAACTTACTGTAAAAATGTCAATACCATCGGACTCTTGGTTCTTAAGTTATCCTGCTTGCAAGAAACACGACGCACGGATAGACAGACGGACGAATAAATAGACAGAACGTACGGTCGACAGACAGACAGACGGACGGACATTTTGAAAGCTGTTCAGAATTCGGTCACCAACACAGTGGTATGAAATTTTTATTTTGATATATTTTTTTTATATTTCCGGTTTTAGGTATGTGCCGATCAAATGCAATATACTTATTGGTTTGGATTTGCGAGGAGTATAATAATTAATAACTGATCGACTGTTGAAAAATTGTTGACGGTACCAACATTAAAAATAATATATTCGTGAAACAATTCACATCACAAAAACGTAATTGTTTATAATAATAAGTAAATCTTAACACATTGCAAAAATAATGCTCACATTTTAAATAAGTAGGTAATAATAATTAATAATAATAATAATATTTTATTTTAATCTATTCTATTTACATGAATTAAAATAAATATAAAATAATTACATGCTATTGAAATCTTTTTCCTTTATTCTAAAATATGTTTACTATTAATTAAGTTTATCTATAGAAGATAGGAAATACAAAATTTTTAATGCTAAGAAGTTTATATTAATTATATTGATATAATATGTATATATATATATCAGTGAACAATTGAGCATACATGACTTTGTTTTGCCGATACATACATAATAAAGTTGTTGAATAAGAATTTTCAAATAAGAAATTATACAAATTCATTTTAGGATATTAATTTGCTAGCATAACCAGAATTCAGATTATCGAAAGAATGCAAAGATTTCATTCATATTTTTATAAAGTTTTTCTTTTAGTTCTCATAGGTAGTTATTTTTTCAGCTGTTTGCAAAATTATATAAAGAATCTTTTTCAATACAATTAAAAGCAAATAAATAATAATTCACTTTTAAACGTACATAGTAATACCCAATTCATAAACAGCGCATCAAATACACTCGCAAATACCAATCAAATAATTTGGCTAAATGCAATTTTAGATACTGATGGCCAGATGCTATTTGAGGGACTTTTAAGGCCTTTTACAGCAAATGCGGTATAGGGATACTTGTTGCGACTATAACAACCTTTAATCAGTATGATATGAAGTAGCAAGTACTGAAGTTTCAAACAATTATTATTATTATACAGAAAGCCATTTTTAATTAGAAATGTGCAGTGCCCTTTGTTTTAAATATGAAATTAAATAGTTCAGAATCTTCGATTGTATAAAATAATTGAACTAATTTTTCAAGTATACCAGTTTTCTTAAAAAGTAAAGTACTTACTTCGGATTAGTTAATATTTCATTCAAATGTGATGATAAAGATTCTTCTGTTAGATCTTTAAAGGGAAGAACAGTTCCATAGCCTGCTACTTTTGCCGAGTTAGCATTCACTTTTTGGTCCCCAAATATAGGAATTGCAACAATAGGTACACCATGGTAGACCGTTTCTGTAGTGCTTAACAATCCCCCATGAGTCATAAAAACCTTCACGTTTGGATGTGCTATAGAGTAAATAAAACATTAATACCTATGACATATTTAAGTTAGTTACTATGAAAATAAATATGCTAATACCATACTATATACTATATATACTAACTATATTATATTAAATATAATATTACTATAAAAATCCTTGGAGGTATCTAAATATTATCTTAGTGCACGGCATTTTACGTGGCTGGGTAAAGAATCAGCAATATTATTACTGAATGAGGATAGTTCAGTAGATTCTTGTACAACCTGGTTGCCAATGTTAAAAGATGAACTTCACAAACTTAACATTGTGTAAAATAAAACTGTTAACTATATCAACAGTTATGTGTAAGTACTAAATGCAGATATTTAATATAACAAATATATTCTGAGAGCAATCAATCAATCAATCAAAACATATTTATTTAACATTAAAAGATACATTGCCTCCCCGGACCGCGATCCGGAGCCAACCAGACAACCACGGCACATGACGCCGTGGCGGACGCGAGGTTGGGCGGGTCGTGGCCGGTTCGGCTTAAAATAAAATTGATAACAAAATTAAAACTCCTGCCACTTTTAGCGGCTTAAAATTAATATTAAAATTACCATTGTTTTATAAAACATTAAAATAATTAAAATTAAAAATATTTAAAATTATCATTTGCACTTCACTGAATTTTGATCTGTTGATGCGGGAAAAAACTCAACGAAAAAACCCGTTCGAGATAATTGGCTTTCCAGCGGTCTGCCTGCCGCTAGGAGAAGTTTATTATTTTTAGAGATTTAGATTTCTTAAATTTTTCGGCCTAAATGGAATTTATAACAAAAAATGACAAAAGAACAAAAAAGACAAAAAGACAAAAACGAAAACAAGTGAAAAGAGAGGAGAGAGATAGAACAGAAAAGATTTGAAAGATACAGTGTAGGGTTGAAGAAAGTTATGGTTAATAGGAGTTTGGCTAGAGAGGTTGCCGGAAGATAGGCAACGCCTGGTATGGTAGGGGGTGTTTTATCTGGAATGGGGCATTATGCATTCTGATTTGGGTTATGTTGCGTGTTAGCGGATTGTCGCCCAGGCGAAAGGAATAAAATTTTTGTGATATTTCCCGGACGTAATCCGCTAGTGGCGTTATGTCCTTGCAACGATCATACAAATCTCTGAGGGAGGTGTACCTGCTCGAGTCTGAAATGAGGCGCATAAATTTGTGTTCTAGGACTTTAAGTTTTCTCGTTGTCGTGGCCGGGATGCTGCACCACACCGGCGCCGCGTATGTGATGGCCGGCCTGATCACCGCCGTGTACAATAATTTTTTATTTTGTCTGTTGAGTCCGCTACCCCTTGCCATGAGTGGATACAGACTCATGGACGTGAAGTAGACCTTACGTATCGTCTCGTTAATGTGTGTATTAAACGTCAGTCGTTTGTCCAAGTTAACCCCCAGATACTTCACGCACCTTTTGATTGGAATTTGCTGACCCTGGATCGAAATTGGCGTTAATATGCGGTTCTCTGTGAACCGGCGCGTGAAGAGTATGGCCTCCGACTTCGCGACGTTGACCCGGATCTTCCACTTGTCGTAATACGCCGTGGCGCGGGCCATGTGCGCCTTGAGTAGCATGTTCGCCGCTTGTGCGTTATGCGCGAGTGCGCATACATGGCCGTGTCGTCGGCGAACTTGGCAAGCTTAGTATTCGGGAACTCCGGGAAGTCGGATACATACAGATTGTACAACTTTGGTGACAGGCACGACCCCTGGGGGACGCCCGCGCGAATGTCCCGCCGTGTTGAGAGTTTATTGTTCACCCTGACCTGTAGCGACCTGTCCGTCAGGAAAGAGTGAATCAGTTTGGTTATGTGTACTGGAAAGTTCAGTGCGTTCAGTTTGTGTATAAGACCTGGGATCCAGACGGTATCGAACGCCTTCTCGACATCGAGGAGCACCATGACGGTGCTCTTCCCGAGGTTGCATTGCACCTTGACGTCGTTCACGATCCTGACGACCTGATGCGTCGTGCTCCTGTCCTTTCTGAAGCCGAACTGGCACTCGTCGTCGATGTGAAGCTCATCCTGAGCAGCGTCTAGTCTGATCAGGATGACCTTCTCCACCAACTTGGAGATCGTCGACAGTAACGAGATGGGTCGATAACTGCCGACGAGCTTCGCGTTCTTGTTCGGCTTCAGGATGGGCACGACCACGGCGCACTTCCACTGGCTCGGCCAGTGTTGCAACCGCAGGATCGCATTAACGATATACGTCAATTGCACAATGCCTTTCCTCGTGAGATGTTTGAGAAGCTTGTATTCGATAGCGTCCTTCCCTGGGGCTTTGTCGTTTGGTAAGGTCCTGACAATGCCAGCCATTTCCGAGGGCTTGGTCATGACTTTTTGAAATTCTCGTCTAGTCAATGGAACGTCATGACCAATTAACTCGTTCACGTCATTTTCTATGCGGTCCTGTTCAACGTTGTTGGGTACGTCCGTGTTATGTATTGTCTGAAAATACAAAGCTATGTCATTCGCTTTTTGCGCGTCCGTCAAAGTCGTCCGTCCGTTTGCGTTGGTCAAGGCGGGTAGTGGCTCCCGCGTATTTTTCATAGCTCTCGCCAGCTTCTACAGCGAGTTGTTTTGAGGATCCAGCGCTTCCAGCCTATCCCGCCTTATCCGGTTTTTTGCGGTGCTGATGGCGGTCCTGATCTGCCGTTGCAGCCTGATCATCTCGGCCTTGGCGTCGGCATCGCCATTTCGCTGCCAAAGCCGTCTCTGTCTGTTCTTTTCCCTTATGTCTTGTGCGACCGCAGCGTCGAGTCGGTCTTTGTAGGGGTTTACAGTTATGGTTGTTGCAACACTCCGCTTGGCGTCCTGCAGCGTCCTCGTAAACTCGTCCACTACATTTTCCAGTTCGGCGGCTGTAGCGATTTCGTTTACTAGTGTCAGGTTTGTGTTAATGTGTGCCTTATAGAGATGCCAGTTGGAATCCCTATAGGAGGTGAATTTGCGTGTTATGTCTTCCCTCGACATATTATCCAATTCCAGAAGTATTGGATTATGGTCCGATGTGAGCTCCTCCAGCGCCACCGGCTGCGTGGAGTTTCTCACACCCTTGTTGACCACTACGTCAAGGGTGGAGGGTGTTATACCGTTGTCTGGAAAATGCGTGGGGCCGTCCGAATACTGCACGACGACATTATGATTACTCACGTAATCAAACAGAGTGTTGCCGTTCGTGTTGTTGCGTTGGCAGTTCCATGCGTTATGCCGTGCGTTAAAGTCGCCTATGACCAGGCAGCGCGGGCTTGCGTTGAGTAAATTCTCGAGACAACCCGCTGTGAAGCCGTTCGTGGGCTTATTATACACGGCCACGATGCTCATGCCGCCATCTAGCGTCACACACACGTTCTCCACGGAGGTATTCCGTATAGAACGATGCGTGTGGGCTATGTTTGACTTTATGAGCACGGCCACGCCGCCTCCCCTGTTAATGTCATCCCTATCTTTCTGATGGTTGTGTACCCTCGGACGCGGAGCTTGTCCCGTCTGTTGAGTTTTGTTTCGTTCAGAAGCATAATGTCGATTTTATGCCTCGTTAAATAATTGATTAAAAAAGAAATTTTGTTACCAATACCATTAGCGTTCCAGGAAGAGAGTTTAAGCCTAAAAGGCATCGGCAGGTAGGCCGTTGAAGAAACCCACCACCACCTGGAACTTAGCCAGGGAGGTGGTGCACCTCTCGAGCTCATCATTGAGCTCCTTCATCCGCATCAATAGCATGTCGAGATTTACTAAGGACGATAGCCGCTCCGTTTGTTCCCTTAGCTGGCGGAGCTGATCCATTCCTGAATCTAGGCTGTTGTTGGTTGGTCGGCTCCACTGGCTTGATCCTGTCGGGGGCGGCGTCGTCCTCTCCATTCTGGTTGGGGGTGGGGACGGTGGGGATCTGGAAGTCTGTGTTCTTCGTGCTTCCCACGCGTTGTTTGCCGGAGGTGGAGCCGCCACATATCTAGTCTGAGGCGGTGGAGGAACTCTTTTATTTTTTAGGTCAATGGCTTCCATCTTCCTTCTGTATACCTTACAGTCGACTGAGTTAGCGGGATGGTCTTCCCCGCAGTTGATGCACTTCGCCGGTAGGTCACGCGATTTGGTGCATATCTTGGTTAGATGTCCACCGGCGCACTTGAGGCAGTTGGGGGCAGCTCTGCAGTTTGAGGTTGCATGTCCCCATTGCTGGCACCGGTGACATTGAACGATGCCTTTTGTATTAATCTGCCGTTCCCATCTGACGGCAGTATTGTCCAAGCACGCGACCTTATTTTGGATCTCTTTTAAGGTTAGTGCACTATTAGTTATCAGCATATAGGCGGGGTGTCTCGTGCCGTTTAAGGTATACAGATTTCTGACCTCTATCTTATGGGTGCCTATGAGTT
Source organism: Stenurella melanura (assembly GCA_963583905.1). NCBI lineage: Eukaryota > Metazoa > Arthropoda > Insecta > Coleoptera > Cerambycidae > Stenurella > Stenurella melanura. The sequence continues at coordinate 77,120,097 of OY757312.1, read as the reverse complement.
CGTCTATGAGGTCTTCCTTCTTAACTTCGTGATATATACCCCTGAGCACGAAGGCATGGCTCCTATCGTCTCTAGGGGTATACGTATGATATTGTACATTTGCCTCAGCTAGATATTCATTCATCATGACCCAATCTTGTTTATTTTGCAGCTGCAGCGTCGTGTTGTTGTCCGTGTGCCTCCACATGTGCTTACTCCTCAGTTTGTTTTTTAAAAATATGTTTATATTTTTGTGATTAGCCAACCTCCCATGAATTATTATGGGAGGTGGCTTTCTAGTTGATGGGTGTTGGGGCGCGGTGGAGACACTCTTCTGCTCCAGTTCTGCAGGCTGGGGTGGCGGTTCCACGTCCATGTCTTGGTCCATTCGTACGGGTCTCTCATGTCTGTTTGCTATCTTGACTGGTGCAGGAGGTGTTAACAGTGGTGGTGGTAGGTTGTGTCCTTTGGTTCCCGGATGGGTAAAGCCCGGGTTGCCGTCCTCCTTTATCGCCACTTTTTTAGGGCGAAGTGCGAAAAGTTGTCTGTTATCTTCTTTGGTTGTGTTTGTGTTTTTAATCTTCGCCGGCACCTCTTTTATGCTAGAAATGCTGGGGTCGGAGCCGCTGTCTGCGACTGTTTTTGCTGCCCTTCTCTTCAGTCTTCTACTGACCAGCTTGCTATCTAAGCTGACGCAGGACTGGTCAGTATCATTTCCGGAGACATTATGGGTTCCTGAGAGCGGCGGCCAATCCGTCAGAACGTGGATGGCAGCTACTCTACCCTCTTCTAATTTTTTTAATCTCTCATCCATGGTCCTCGATCGGTTTCAACCAACCGGTCGGGGTGACTATTTAGATTGGTACCTTCTTTAGAGTTGTGGAACGTAGCACAAAAATTTTAAATTTTAGGTTATGTATACCGAAAGTGTTCTTAGGTTAGATTTTAAAAAATTTGTATGATGGTAAAATTGTCAATTTAATTTTAATTAATTAAAATGTCACTGTCACTAAAAGTTTTTAAATTACCTTTTTGGGTTTTTCGAGGGCCAGCTTCCGCTTCCCTTATTCGGTGCACTTGCTGGTGTACTAAACAACCACTTTCGCACTATTACAACTTTTAAAAACTGCCTTTTTTACAAATATTGCTCTCAGCTATAATTTACGACCACTCGTGTCGCTGCGCTCAAGAACGTTTTTCATTCTGAGAGCTATGTATTTGACATACACAGCACAAAAAAAAATCCAAAAAAAAGCTTTAACAACGGAAGCCGGTTTCCGAAACGTCCGCGAAATACTATTTATACTGTGTTTCATAATAAAATTATTTATTTATAACGTCAAATTTAAATTTATGAAAAAAATTCGTTGATTTCCCTTATTAATCTCCTGCCTAACAAAAAAATCAATTTCCTCGCTCCTTTGTAAGGTCGCTTTAAGACCTAAAGGGCCAGAATTGGCCATGAAAATCAGCCCAGCAATTCCCCATTGCAGTCGCTACCAGGAACAAAACAAAACAAAGTCTAGTCTACTCCCCATTTAATCCCGTGTCAACAGCAGATAAACAGAGTTGGGCCTCGGCCCCCACTCTCTTCCCACTTTGCCCATGATATCTCTTGAGAACCCCATTCCAACAATTCCACATACGCCTATATCCAGAAAGTGTATAATAAAAGAATTTTTGTACATAGGGGTTGAAGAGGGAGGGGGGTGGGCAGCAGACATATTTTTAGCAAAATTCCTATATTTCGACGAGGAAGAAATCATAATTTGATAAGACTAATAAGGGTGTTTCTCAGTTGAAACGATAATTTAAAAAAACAATTTAGTAATATCCACTGGGCAGACAATTTTCGCTATCAGATTGGTACTATTTCCATTTGGGGTTTACGAGCCATACCTACCGATTACATTACAGCACAATTTAGTTTTGATCCAAAGAAAATTCATTTCATTAACAATTTTCAAAGAACGCTGATACAAGATAAAGACTTACTACCTATCGAGCTTGCCGGTATGAATAGAAATCCAAGTGTTCTGAGCTCTTCACCTATTGTCATATTGTAAATAATACTTTCTCTTTGCTCTACGCATAAGATTCAAACATTTCAATTACTATTTATAAAATTTGACTAGTTCTTAACTCTAAACTTCTTTTCGTAATGAATTAATCCACCTAACCTACCACCTAAAGCATCCATTTCTAATATCTTCTACGAAATAAAAATGTAAAAGTAGTTACTAAATAAATTCAACACTGAATGCTTTAGGGATAATTTGAAAGCTAATACAAAACTTTTGATAACGTTCTTGGCTTACCTTACCTTACCTTTCTTGGTAAAACTAAAAACTTTTATTCAGTCTATTTATCTTAATGATAAATACTACATTCAAGGCTACATCTCTAAATGAATATTACAATAAATGAACACGTGGAATAAAATCATATGGTTATCATAAAATTATTATTTCAGAGCTATGGTGTTTTTTCTGCATTTTATTCCATCTTGGTTTTTATATATTTGGATTATATATTTAATCATCAGTTACCTACCTAATATGTCTTGTTGGGGTAACCATTTACCCAGTTTGACATTTGGAGGTTGACCTGGTAAAACATCGTCTTCCCATTTCCACAAAACCTTTTCCTTTAGCTTACTAAATGCTTTTAATATGGCATCCCTTTTCTCATCTGGTATATTTGTGCTTTTTAAATTAGAGCCCATGCTAAAGTAAATAACCCCTTCTTTTGCATTATCCAAATAAGATTGTAGCTCATCTGGTAACTTCTTGGGTGGTTTAATATGAAAGCCACCAATATCAATCATACAAGGAACATATGGTTGGGGGCTGGATATACTAGGGTGAGAATTAAGTAAAATCAAGGAGACATTATATAAAACGTCATCTAAATCCACAGGATTTGGAAAATACTTCTTAATTAATTTATCTTGTTCGCGGTAAATTATGAGATTACTTGTTATGTAGAACGTTAATTTAATTCCAGTATTATATATCCTTTGAAAAAAAGACATTTTAGGTGGAAAATTTGAAAATACTTCTGGAGCAAATGATGGTAAAGATGGGTTACCAACTAAATGATTTATCATAGAATTAGCATAAACACTACTAAATATAATTAAGTGAGCATCAAAGTGTGCTGCAAATGCCTTGACTCCATCATTAAGAAATTGTCCAGCGATGACGACATCAAATTTTTCATGTGACGTTATTAAATTTTGCACATTGGTATGATTAAGTGTTTTTTCAGTCATCCTACCAGACATGGTGGCTAGCCATATCGTTGAAAGTATCGGACTTTTCTCTTCTGTCATACTCATGAACGAACTTGTTCCTGTGTTCGCAGCTGAAACAATTGTGACATTAATTATTTGTATTCGTAAATATAATAGTCTTTTGGGCTTCCGGTCAATTCTACTTAGGTGTCTGATCGGGGCAAGAAATTTATAACACAAGTGAATCATTGTGCTATTAGTTAAACAAAAATTCAATGACAGGTCGCAATCCCTAACGAATTCACATTAATTTCTTGTAATGTCTTCGTCTATTATCAGAATAGAATTCTATTGAGTTTTGTAATGATTCATCGAGTAGTTCAATTATTATAAATAACTTGTACCGTCCTAAAGTTCCAGGACGCTACTGAATAAATTTAATTTAATTATGGGGTTCTTAAAACCACTATAATAGCAGATGCTTTAAATTTATTTACATTCTGTTCACAGAATTCCTAAAGCTGCCGAGCGTCCTCAGTTCCACTTGAAGATTTATCAACCTTGCTCTATCGCCAGTATAAATATGAATAACAGTTTAAAACATACACCGAGCGCCATCTGTTATTTTACAAGCAAACCCACCGATTCTCAACGAATAAACTTGAATTAACTTTGGAACATACACCGAACGCCATCTGTTATTTTACCAGCAAACCTACCGACTCTTATTGAGAAGATCGTTAGAAATCTATACAATATTGGCAAAAATTTAAGAACAAGCTTTAATTAATAATTTAAATGAATAGAAATTTAGTAACTAATAAATAACTAATAATGGGAAGTAAAATAGTGCAATAATTAAGTAGATTTGATAATAAAAACAGAATTTCAAGTAAGCACCTTTTATCATTTTACTGTTGGCAGCAATTGAAATCTGGTTTAAGGAAGGCAATAAATTATTAAATTAACCATTTCCCGTTCCTGAAGTGAAGAACACACACGTTCTAGAACTGTACTTGCCGCAGATTTAAACCCTCAAATCCCTGGAGATAGGTAATTAAATAAACCAATATCTACTTAATTATAATCATTGATGTTTATTGATTAATGTATATGTATTTATTTTAAAAAATCTCCAGCATTCAATCCGATGTTAAAGGGTATTTAATATGTTAATTTTTGAAGCGTTTGGTTAGCCATGCACGTGTCCATAAAAAACAGCGTCAGTTGCTAAAATCTATGTTGGATAAGGAATTACATTTAATTCTAAGTTGCTTATTATTGAGAGGAATTAATGGTGAATTTAAAGTTTTACACGCGATTTAAATATAGGTTTGGGAATAGTAACACGCGGTTTTCTTAAGATTGTAAGGTTATTAAAATATCTTGGAATTCGATAGGGGAGAAATGGGCATTTTCAGAAGAAACGTTAAAAATATTTAAGCATTACGTGGGGTATTAACCATTAACGTACCCTGTGTGCCCTCTTCAAACAAGTAAATGCAAGGTAAAATAACAGAATGGAACTCTTTTAGGTATGATGTGTTAAGGACCGGTTAGACGTCAATGTTAAGGACCGGTTAGACGTCAATGTTAAAGACCGGTTAGACGTCAATATTAAGTACCGGTTTGACGTCAATGTCAAGGACCAGATTGCTGTTGATGGTCAAATGTTAAGGACCGGTTTGATGTCAATTTTGATGACCAGCTTAATGGTGATGGTCCTGTTAGGATAAACTTGATTTGGCCCAAGAGGGAATTTGTATTGTTCATATCCATGGATGTCACTGGATATGGGATCTTGAATAGCGATGAATTGAAGTAATCGAAGTCTAGGTTTCAACAAATATCGGTAATAGAAGACGAACAGAGGAAGGGGAAGCGAAGGTTTGAGTGGGACGAGGCGGTTCCGGCAGTTCAAGGAAAAGATCTGTGGTGAGAATATCGTTCTCAGTTGAATATCAACACGCTCAACTTCTTGTGAAATTTATTATTAACCTGATATAATTTATAGCCTTCAGCACATGTAACATTTTATTAACTTTTACTTCTCATCGGCCGTCAGCCTTACAAAATTTTATTCCTACATATAATTTGTGTAAGGAAGGTAGCTTTGTCAATCAAATAGCAAAATTTCTAAACAAATCACATATTTTCAATTTAAAATTTTTGTCATTCAATTTTTAATATACAACTTATTTTTTACATTGTGTTTTTATAACAATTTTTCAATTTCATTCATGATACCTATGAATTCTATAAGGCCACTGAATAGCCACAGTTATACATATTGAATACAAGTATAACATAGGTATTGGGTTTTGGCTATTGGCGCCCATAAAATAACAAAATTTCAATAATTTTCGAACCACGACCTAGCCTCCACAACATAAACTAGAACCGGGTAGTTTCATCTTTCCTAAACCACTCAGACGCAGGAATTGATGTTACAAACTATAACACCATTTTCGCGGACCATGTTATGGTATATTCACCAAGAAGTAATAGTGTCAGCAAACAAATGCATGTAATGCATGACCGGACAGAGTAAATACTATGTAGAGATGTAGACGGATTTAGTCATATGATACAGCATATTCATCAAGAAGTGATGGTGCAGATAAACAAATTTAAATGTTTGACCAGCATGTTGGCAGTTACTTCCCGATTTACTATTGTCTACAATTAAGGCTGCATCGTAGACAATAGTAAACCGAGAAGTAACTGCCCATATGCTGGTCAAACATTTTAATTTGTTTAAATGCATCATCACATCCTGATGAATACGCTATATATCATATGAATAAATCCGTCTAAATCTCTATATAGTATAAAATGAAGTTCCCACTTAACATCTGCCTGTTCATTCGGTCTAATTTCGAGCACCACGAGGCAGACTGTGATAAAGTTTTTATTATTATATATAGTGCAGTGAAAAAAGTCCAAAAAAAAATGAAGAGATACGTATAGTCTGTATAATGCAAAATTATGATTACATCCTGTTTAGCGTATCACCGGGAGTATATTCCTAAGTTTTGGACCTCGAGAACCTTGTGCTACTTTTTTATATAAACAGTTAAAAAAATTTTACTACGGTTTTCGAGCTCAAAATGTGAATAACTCCGGTACTATAGGTCGGATCGGAGCAAACTAAAAATAAGTCTCCTGGTAGTAAAATTGGCAATAAACCGTCTTGGTTTCAATTCTCTAAAGTACGTACATAACCTACAAGACTGAAAAAACCAGAAAAAAACTGTATTTTTTTCATTTTAGTGCCCAAGACTGACAACTAGACCAATTTGCATCAAACTTTCAAGAAATATACTTTCTGATGTAAGAAAAATACTCTGAAAAGTTGGTCTCAATATATTGAACCCATTGGCCAAAATTGCATTTGATATCTAAAATTTGTAATGCCCGCCATTTTGTGCCATTAAGTCCAAAACGAAAATTTTTTTTTTCAAAATGTAGATCTCGACGCCAGCTTTCGAATGCAAAAAGAAATTGTTTTAATGTAATTTTGGTCACTTTTTTAACATTTGTTTATAACTCAAATAATATCAATTGCACTTTCTCGGCCATTTTGAAGTTTTTTATCAGATCTGGTAGAGAATTTTGGGTCTTTTAATTTAAAAACAAAGAATGTTCATTTTTGTTAGCGTGAACTCGAGATAATTAACATTTTGCCCAATTGTTAATTAACGAATGCATATTTTGAGCTAAAATTTGGACTGTGTCATTTTGAAACTTATTCATTTCATATGATAAATTCAAAAAAAAATTTAAGTTTTATACAAATTTATTTGCAAGCACTATAATGTAAGTATTGTTAATTGAGCTAAAAAGTGATTCTTTTTCTTTTTTTCATAAATCTCAGTTTCAAAATGCAATAACTTCCTTGTTTCTTAAAATTTGGTGGACTTTTTTTAATTTTTCCCTCGCAATGCGATCATCAACTTAGTTTTTTGTTAATAATAATAATAATAAATATTTTACATTTTTAAATTTATATGCAACCAACGTTTGCTAATGTATAAACCTATTTTATCTGCGGAGCGAATAATTGTTTATATTATCTTTCTCTTTCTTATTCCCCACCAGTTCCCTTCCGTACAGCTTAGATCGGTTGCCGTACAGTATTGTAGGTTTACATTTTTATATTTGAGAAGCTGTAAATTAATTTAATATATGTCTGATACCATGGGGGTACGTTTAGGATTAGACCGCTTGGATATGTTAAAAGTACGACACTGATATTTCACTTAATACAAAATTTAATAACAAAGTCTAATTGTCCACACGAATGATACAAGTAAATAATTCAGTCTTAATATCATCGAATAAATTTAGTAAAACAAAGGAACTAACGATCCGCTACCCGGTAGCCTGCAATAATCAAATTTTAACTTTTTCACGGGTAATCATAGAATGCCTTTCTGTCCCGGGCTAGCTGATTTCGTTTAGTTCGTCCTAAGCGTGTTCCTATGCCCATATAAATACTTAGAATCTTAAACTGCTATTGGTTGGGATAAGTCAACTTGAATGTTTACATTAACAAAAATAATAAACAGTCATAAGCATATCTCGGAAGCTGCGGCCGGAGTCCAGGGCCGCCTTTTATACATAGGTAGGTATAAATATTGTTATATTCTAAACATCTACTAAAACATTCCCAAACTACAAACATAGAAAGGCATGCAACGTATTAATTGACTTTTATTGATTAAAAATAATGGTAATGCGTTTAGTCGATGACGCACTATACCTATGAAATACAAACGTATGGCACTTGTGTGCACGTGCATTTTACGCTACCTGGTCCGGCCGGTGCTGGAGGGGAGAAAATTACGACGCTCGCAATGAAATCGTAGCAGGCGTAACGTCGCGTGTGTTGGTCGGTGACAAATATGCAAAAAATGCAGTGAATTATATGAAAGCTGCTGGAAGAATTTTGAAAGAAACATATCGGAATATACTGCATGTAATATGTTTAGCACATGGGCGGCATATATTGCTGAAACTATTAGGTGGTGCTACCCTAATGTTGATAAATTAATATCTAGTGTAGAGAAATATTTTCCTAAAGCACCAGGTCGTGTACAGTTATTTCACGATATTCTACCAAATAATCCATTACCTTCACCGCCACTGAAAAATACTTGTGTGTGTTAGTTTGGTATGAAGTACAGTCCCCTATACCTCCAGTTATCTTCGAGCGATTGTTTATACTAAAGAGGCGTTATTACCTTTGGATACTACAGAATTCGCTACAAAAGATTTTAAAGTAAGATATTGTTTCATACATGCATGCAACTCTTTATGCGCTGACACATCATCATCTAAAGCCAACCCTGGTTTTACGTCATAACTGGCCGCTAAATCCGAGGTCTGGTCATAAGTACTAGTGAAGGGTTCCTAAGAATCATAAGCGTGGAGAAATTATTTTCGGTGGCGCCGACATATAAATTAAAAACGTCTTCGAGGGAAAGTGAGATTATTAACTGTTTAAAATATCATGAAAGTATTGTATGAATGGAATCTAATAAAACCTGTAAATTTGGGTGATGTAAGAGTTCATTGTTTCCAAAAATTTAATTGAAAACCGGTCGTAATTTGAAAAACCTTCCTCCGACCGAAGAAGCTACAAATGAATATTTATTGAGATTGTATCTTCAAATAAAAAAATGGTTGGGAGATGAAGAAATAGATGCACGGATTCTTTGGTAGGGAGGACACAATTAATGGTTTAATGCCTATTACAATGAGAAAATAAAATGTTTTTACCATATTATTAATCCTCGCCTTTAAAACTTTTTCACAAGTATTTATATTACAATATTTACTACTTCCCTTTTTAAATAAAACTTAAAACTTTATATTTAGAAGACAATATAAATTTAATCTAAGTATTCATATTTATATAGAAAGATACAAAAAAAATTATATAGGTTTATACGTTAGCAATCCATGGTACATGTGTACATATGAATTTGGAAATAAAAAATACTCATTTTCATTATTAACAAAAAACTAAGTTGATGATCGCATTGCGAGGGAAAAAATAACGTATTTAAATAAAAGTCCGCCGAATTTTAAGAAGCAAGGACAATAGCATTTTGCAACTGAGCTTTATGAAAAAATCACTTTTTAGCTCAATTAACAATACTTACATTATAATGCTTGTAAATAAATTTCTATAAAACTTAATTTTTTTTTTTAATTTATTATATGAAAGGAATATGTTTCAAAATGTCTTAATTTTAGCTCAGAATATGCATTTGTTAATTAATAATTGGCCAAAATGCAAAAAGTTAAATATCTCGAGTTCACGTTAACAAAAATGAACTTTCTTTTTTCCAAATTAAAGGACACAAAATTCTCTACCAGATATGATAAATAACTTTAATTTGTTTTTCAAAATGGTCGAAAAAATGCAACTGTTGTTATTTGAGTTATAAACAAATGTAAGAAAAGTAACCAAAATTACATTAAAAAAATCGTTTTAATTGCACTCGAGAGCTGGCATTGAGATCTAGATTTTGAAAAAAAAAATCATTTTGGACTTAATGGCATAAAATGGCAGGCATTTCAAATTTTAGATAACAAATGCAATTTTGGCCAATGCGTTCAATATTTTGAGACAAACTTTTGAGGGTCTTTTTATTAGATCAAAAAGTATAGTTTTTGAAAGTTTGATGCAAATTGGTTTAATTGACGGTCTTGGGCACTAAAATGAAAAAAAATACTGTGTTTCTCTCATTTTTTCAGGTTTATAGGTTATGTACATACTTCAGAGAATTGTATCCAAAGACCATTTATTGGCAATTTTATTATGAAGAGACTGGTTTTTACTTTTCCCTGATGCGACTTATAGAACCAGAGTTATTTACATTTTAAGCTCGAAAAACGCAGTAAAATAATTTTAATTGTTTATAAAAAAAGTCCGCCGAATTTTAAGAAGCAAGGACAATAGCATTTTGCAACTGAGCTTTATGAAAAAATCACTTTTTAGCTCAATTAACAATACTTACATTATAATGCTTCTAAATAAATTTCTATAAAACTTTATTTTTTTTTTAAATTTATTATATGAAAGGAATATGTTTCAAAATGTCTTAATTTTAGCTCAGAATGTGCATTTGTTAATTAATAATTGGCCAAAATGCAAAAAGTTAAATATCTCGAGTTCACGTTAACAAAAATGAACTTTCTTTTTTCCAAATTAGGCTTTCGATGTCCAAAACTTAGTAATATACTCGCGGTGACAGGATAAAATCATAATCTTTCTGTATCCAGACTGTGCAAATTAAAATGCTTTTTTTACTCCACTAATAGAGAATCTCCCGATGAAGTTTCATGTGCGTAAAACATCAACCTTTGATAAGAATGAGCCGACTAGAGACGATTTTTGTGAAGTCGTGCCAAGCCTTTATAGTGTAACATAAAGTGTTTTATTATTAAAATAGTTTAATCATTACATTAGCACAGTTTTACTTAGCAAAGCAACATTTTGCATGCACTGGAGGAGAGGCTTCTATCTAATCAATATGTTTTTTAAGTGTTGCACCCTTTAGATTTTGATCATACTTGAGGTGATAATGGTGATAATATAGGGCATCTAGCATAATTTATGGTACTTTTCGGAAATGACGATATAACGAAATAACGAAATAGCGAAATAACGATAAACTTTAGACAATTTTGTAACTATTACGATTACAGCTTGTTAGAGACGTATATAAAAAACATAATGCTGTCTAGAATGTTTACTTTCGCGTAGTGTTTGTTTCGTCTTGCTAAAATAAGAAGTTTACGATGAATTTATTTCTGAACATAGTTTTCCTTTTTGAAGTTATATTAAAATATCTCCTAAATCAAAAATGGTCAGTGAACATTCGACATATCATTTACTGATAGTATTATACAAGTGTTTCAAAATCTCACGAGCTTTGACCTTGGTATGCACAGATACATAATTTCGGCGATCGCCGATCGTCTCAATTACACAACTTTCTAAAAACATCAGATTTATTGTTTACGCTTTATCCCGAGCTATCGTTCTGTATGTTGGGAACTTTAAGTAATTTTATTAAGTTCTAATAAACTAAACTTAAGTTTTGAGAAATATGTACAGGTATTTACTATACTCTAGTAACTAAAGACCGGACATTAAATTATAATAGACAATCTGCTTAAATTTAGGGAAGTACCTACACGTTTATTATAATCTTATATTTAAACCATATAACTCTTTTTGTATTCCAGTTTTTGTCAACAGCTCTCGTAGAACACAGAGGTTTCATTCGAATAGTAAATATATCTATATTTCACAGCACCTATTTCTTAATTAATGGTTAAACCAAATATAAGCAGGAGGTATTGTGGGTTGCATAGAACGCGGATCCAAATACTTAGTAACTTTTAGTTCATGAAATATGGTAACAATGTGTTAATTAAGAGGGGATATCATTTTTATTAGCTGGCTTAAAGCAGAATCGGCCATTTCCAATTCTGTAGCAGCCTAACTAAAACTTAAAATTTTTGATAATTATTTCGTCACACGAGGTGTGTCTCTTTTAGTGTTATAAAATTTTCTCTTAGTGATCTATCTAATAAAAGGTAATAAAATGTATTTCGTTAATTCCTCTCAGTAGTATGTAGCGGCCTTCAGCCAAATTTTTCAATTTTGCTAATTTAATCTAACTAAACATAACCAAAATTCAAAAACACTTCCTGATAACATTTTTTTTTTCGTCCCAAACGTAGAGTTTTGCTGCCAAATTTAACTACAAACTTTAACTACAAACTCCGTTTGATGGGTAAATGCCTGCTAGATTCCATAAGAAAGATAGTCTCTGGTCATATTCAGTTTAGTCAAGTTCAGCCTAGTCCATTCAAAATCAGTTTAGTTAAGTCCAATTTAGTCCAGTCGATCTAAATCAACAGTAAAACCCTAGCGTTATATAGGTTAACAAGACGTCAAACCACATCGAGAGACTGTCTGTGTTCGGAGAGGCTGTTAGAAAAAACTACCAGAACTCACCAGGAGCCCTCATCTAATATTGATGAGATTCTGAAATTTTCAATGATTTTTAGTATCACATTTATCGTATAGCATTTATTGTGTAACTTTTATTACATAAAGTATTTCTTTTCTTTTAGTAATAAATCGATTACGCTATAAATATTTTTGAAAATTATTGTGATAATATTACTTAATATTTTTATTTGATAATTAATAACATTATTTTACATTTTATATTGACCAAATTTAATGACTTCTTTATCTATGGATGATTTTTTAAAGTTATTAGTAAATATGTTTTTTTTATCATAAAATTCAATTTTGCATTTTTTCTCTGATCGTCTGACCGCCATAAGGTCAAATCTTTCCACGGCGGTTGGTTTCACCATCACATGGGTAGCAGTAACTCTCAAATTTTTCTGTGGATGGCGCCCGTAATATTTACATAATTTTAAGTTACCTCTCAGTAGTGGAACAAACTGGTTTAGTAAGATATAACAAAGATATTAATTCACCCTCTGGCTGATTTAAAAAAATTATTAAATCCACGAAATCCCAGCTACGCACCAGATCAGCTAGCCGTACGCCGTCACTACTTATGTGTTGGTTGAATTGCCTTTAGTTATCACCTTAACCGGTGATATTGTAAATTTTTCTAAGGTCAAGTAGTAATGTAACAGATTTAGATTTAGATTTAGAAACTAGCGAATTTTGCGCGGGTTTGTTATCTAATCCCAACAATGTAAGTAAATCATTCTGTTAAATTTATGTGGTGAGTCAATGTTTTCAAAATGTACTTTTGACGACGCCTCTTGCGCATCTCGCGGCTCATAAGGTTTTGGAAGTACCCTACTTCCTACACGTTGATCGTTATTAATAGGGCTTCGTATCCGGCGTAATTTGCACATGCCTATCCGGCTACGTCCCTTATTAGATCACTACGAATTGACCTTTCCCTTTCCTTTGCTAGAGTATTCAGATTTTGTCAGGAGTGTCAGGCAACCTCTGGTACTCGTCTATCTACTACAGGCCTTTAGAATTTACAAACGCCGTTGGACGTCAAAATGAGGGTTTAAATCCTACGTCTCGTATGCGAATGTTATAATGAAGCATTACTGCAAACTAAAACTTATTTTGATTTTTGTAGGTTAAGGAATTGTAGCTGCAGAAGGATAAGTAGCTTATGGATGTTTTCAGATAATAAAAATTTGACTTTTTTGCAAATTGTTTATTAATCAATCAAAATAAAAAATCAATAATCAATAAATTTTTATATCGCTAGGTAACATGTAGCGCTGAATACGGGTAGGTCAGTACGCTACATATACTCCCCCTGTAGAAAAAAATCAAAATGTCAACTGATCGATAGTGAAACGAACACGTTTAAAATCATGTTCAACAGGAGAATTTTCAATATGATCCAACAAGTATGCAGGTTTCACTCGGTCCAAACTGACAGTAAAATGTTTGTTATTCTTAAGACCAGTAATAATTTTGTCGGTTCGTGAAATACAGCAAAAGGACCTTCACATAAAGGAGAAAAAGTTGGCTTCAATCTGCCTTGGCGTATAAAAACATATTTCGAGGATTTGATGTCAGGATTGACAAAAGTTTTTTGAGTGAATTTTGGTTTAGGCTTAGTAAATATTAAGTTGTCAAAATAAGCATGCAATTTAGAAATAAAAGGCGAGATGGGAGGATCAGAATGGGATTTAATAAAATAATCGCCAGGCAGACGTAAGGTCTGCCCGTAAACAAGCTCCGCAGATGAGCAAAGTAAGACATATTTTGGCATGGCGCGCAAATCTAATAAAATAATCGGCAATTCATCATACCAGTGGACTGAATTAGCTCTTGCTAATAAAGCAGTTTTAAAAGTCCGATGGAAACGTTCAACCATACCATTGCTTTGCGGATGATACTTGGTTGCGTCAATCCGATGAAAACCGAGAATTTTAGAAAATTCTTTAAACAAAGCCGATTCAAATTGCACACCTTGATCGGTAGTGATATGTAACGGAACTCCAAAACGACAAACAAAGTTATTAAATAAGGTCTTGGCAACAGTTTCAGCTGAAATGTCAGTTAATGGGTAAGCCTCTGGCCAACGGGTAAATCGTTCAACAACGGTAAGGATGTAGCAGCATCCGCGCGAAGGTGGTAAAGGGCCCACAAGATCGATATGAATATGTTCTAAACGGCCTTTGGGCACTTCAAAGGAAGAGAGCAGTCTGAAATCATTTTAGGCCAGAAATAATTAATAGAAACTAGCTTCTTAGATGCCCGAATACCTGGATGTGTCAAATTGTGATAGACATTAAATACATCACGTCGGGGTCACCATTTGTGGATGTTTTCAGATAATAAATTTGACTTTTTTGCAAATTGTTTATTAATCAATGAAAATAAAAAATCAGTAATCAATAAATTTTTATGTCGCTAGGTAACATGTAGCGCTGAATACGGGTAGGTCAGTACGCTACATAGCTCATGGATTTCTACAAAATCAGGCTGTTCCACAGCAGCAAATTTGGATAGTAGCATTTTATGTGTACCTGCTAAAGAATATCATACTTAAGCTTACCTTGATATTCATCCATAAACCCTGTTAAAACAATATCCCTCCAAGTTCCATTTTTAGGCGGATTATTTTCAGTAAATGGACTAATCATAGTAACATCGTGTCCTGCCTCTGCTAATCCTCTTAATAGGGCATTTCCAAGAATATAATGACTGGGGGCAGGAGTTGGAAACACAGCTAATATTTTGGCACTGTCACTAGAACGTATCAAAAGCATTGACCAAAGAATTATTGCTAAATCCATGGCATCCATTCTAGTTCCCACTGTGTGATTCTCTGCCTATTAGCAACTTGAAAATAAAATGTAGTACAATAATGTAATCTTATCTTAATTAAGGAAGTTAATTATATTGTAATAGATAGGCACTCGTTAAATAATATAGGTGATTTACAATGTTTATGGCTGATAAGACGTTGAACAGGTTTTGTGCTAGTCACAACTGAGATACGACAATATTTTGATCTTTTTATACAATTTAAATTCAGTAGATGGTTTACAGTATTACAGCATTGCTACGAAAACAAACGTTGTCTATCCATATGATGGGAGGCAGGCGACAAAATATAACTAGGTATATCAATTAATTTTGAGCTTTTGGGACGGTTAAGTACCTGCATATTATTGCATCACATAATTAATTGTACAGTGCAATTCACCAGAATACACCCCTGTAACTTAGCTATGTCTGGACTGATTTGAGAATTGATAACATCACATAAAATGATTCCATCCATTATATTGAGAAATTGATGACCTTCAATTCTAATGACATAAGGTTATACTTAATATTTTTTTATTGGAACTCGAGAAACGCAACTCTGTTTTTTATTTCAAAAATATGATATTTTATTTGGCTATCTTCCATAGTTTTGCGAATATCCAAATGGAGCGAAAAAGATTAGGGGGCCAGTATTTATGATTAGATTTGCTGAAAAAGATGACTTCCTATTTCATCGATTTCTTGTACGTCCCTAACCAATTCAAACCATTTTTTAGAACTACTAAAAAGTCCACAAAATACATATTTCATCCTTACGAAGCTGTTAAATATCAAAAAACTTTGAACCTGATTTTGAAACAATAAAAGATATTATTTTATTGAGATTAGTCTATCTAAATCTGCTGCAGTATATTAAATATATAGATATTTAAATTTGGATTCTATGTCAAGTAGTTACCGAAAAAAGTGTGAACTGATAAACATGTTACAAATTCCAACTAATAGTTTGTTGTTTCTATGCGCACTAAAGAAATGTAACAATAATAATAATAAGCTTTATTCAATAAAAAATATACAAGTCATAGAATACGCCAATAAAAAGATGCAGTGTACTCTGCTCGGTTACACTGCAGTACATAATGTAAAAACAATTTAAAAAACATCTTAAATCTAATAATTTTTCATACAGGAATAAAAAACAGAAAAGTTTTAACCATCACACATTACAAAATTAAAATGCAGAGTCAGAGAAATACTCGTCCACCTTATAATAACATTTTTTAACTAGTATATGTTAATTTTTTTTTTTATTTGCATAACGGCAACTTTCTCAGTATCTCTGGTACATGGTTGTAGACCTTAATTATTGAGGTTGTTAAAGTAAACTTCATATTTCTAAGTCAGATAAAAAATGTCAAAGCTTTGCCGAATATTACCACTAGGATAGAGCGGGGCATGGATTAAAATAAAAAATTGAGGGAAACTCGCCAGTATCAGTTATAATTTCTAATAATTACGCCACTCACTCCTAAAATATTCTACGATCTAACGGTCACTACTGTTTAGTTAATTTTTTACACACATACATAATGCTGTAAAAGGGCAAGCAGAACGGCACAAGTATTAAGCAGAGAGGGACCACAGTCTTCCGCGATATTTCGAACGAGTTGTGTTACATTTAGAATATATAGGTTATGTGCTTCATAGAATAATACAGTCTGTGGTTCAGTGTTTACATTTTATTTTGATTGTAAATGCCCAGAATGTATAATACTTTAACAGATAAGTGAAATTGCTCTTTGTTTAAACGTATTTTATGTAGTTGTGTAAAAATATTCCGGCGGATGGTGAAATATTCGTGTTTTCCGTTTTTTAGTGGCTGTGGTAAAATAATATTGTGACAATGGTCAGGCCTTGGGAAGATCCTCAACCTAGCACCAGCAGAGAATTTAACGAAGATATGGGAAATGGCAATGGCTCGAAAGTTCTAGACAATATTTATGCAAACATACTAAAAAAGTAGTTTTAAACGTTTATAAAAATAAAAAAAGTGAAGGTAAAAGTAGCCGTGGAAAAAACGGCCTACTTAACATAAATTTCAGAACGGTCTATCTATAGAATAATTATTAAGGATGTGGTACCTAATCGAAAAGTTAGATCGGATAAAGAAGCAGCACGAGCATTAGATTCGTCTATGGTGAAATTGTTAAGAGATTTAATTTATAGCAAGTATATGGAAAATGAGGTACCAACGGTGGAATCAATACATATGGAACTGAAAACAAATGGTGCAGTGTAAGTTAGTCAAGCAACACTTCGGCGCTGGATAATAAAGATAGGATTTAGGTTCAAGATTATTAATAAAAGGGCAGGTATTATGGAAAGCTTCAGAATTGTGCAGTGGCGTAATGAATATTTGGAAAATATAAAAAAAATTCGAAATGAACAACGACCTATTTATTATTTAGATGAAACTTGGTATAATACCCATTATACAGTGCAAAAAGGCTGAATAGATGATTCAAAGAAATGTAAAGTTGATCATTGTGGATCAGAAAATGGATGGGTGCATAATGATCTCAAATTAAGTGGAAAAAAAATGGAAGAATCAAACGTTGACTATCACCAAAACATGACTGCGGATATTTTTGAAGCATGGTTTCAGACTTCGTTGCTATCAAATATGAAAGAAAACAGCGTAATTGTTTTATATAATGCTTCGTATCATTCGCGATAAATTGAGAAAATACCAAATACGGGAACAAAGAAAAAAGATATTCAAGAATTTCTTCGAAAACATAATTTGGAATTTGAAGAAAATTTTAGGAAAAAAGATCTTTTGAAAATTGTTAAGAAGCTAAACTTCCCAAAACAATATGTGATTGATAGCATGGCTAAGGTTCAAGGACATACAGTTTTACGGTTACCCCCATATTTTTGCATTTTTAACCCGGTAGAACTAATATGGAGTCAGCTGAAAAGAAGTATTCGCAAAAATAACACCTTCCCCAAATTTGATGCCAAACTAGTCGACCTTATTAAAGGTAAAGTGGGAGAAATAACACCAAGTAATTAGAAAAAGTGTATTCAGCATGTCATTAAAATTGAAGGTGAATTTATTAAGTTAGAAAAAAGCATCAGCCCTAATCAAGACCGTTTAATAATATCTGTAGATTCAGATACCGACGATGATACCGATTTAGAAAGTGGTTGTGAAGTGTTGAGTGAGTGTAGTGATTAGAGTTTCAAATAAAATGTTATATGTGATTTGATTTAGTGTACATTGTGAGTTTATCGTTTCATTAGTGTTTTACATACGCGCAAATGCAATAGAACGTGATTTTTATTTATTATATTATATGTATACATATTTTATTTGATAATAATTTATTTGTTTCTTTTTCAGAACTGAATTTATTTATTTTATAGTTATTTATTTGCTTTCCAGAATTGAATTAATTTATTTCAATTATTTGTTTGTTTTCTAGAATTTTATTTATTTATTTAATCTGGGTTAATTAGATTACGGGTTATTGACATAAATTCAATATTTTCTTTATTTAATGAATTTAAAAATTTACTTTATTTCTTTGACCTATTCTAATAATATCGATAACCTTAACTCTGAACCCACATTTCTTGGCAAGGAATTGCTCGTACCTCCTCGTGGTCCTTGCTGGGCAACAATAATAATTCGATAGGCATAATAAATTATTATTGGCGAAATTGAGCAACAAAAGAATATTTGGTATAATTCTAATTTAGTCTAATAAAATTCATCAATGCTTCGCCAATATATAAAATATTAATCTTATCTTAACACAAGCAAAACAGAATATTTTTTTAAAATTTATCGTTATCACTGTAACAAATAACTATTTATTTATCAACCATACATTAAATTAATTAGATTGTAACTCACGGCACAATAATTTTAAGTACGGTCCTGAGCAGCAATAAATTACGTCGGCTTTGACACTTTTATGGCCGAGTTTCATGGCTTATTTTTGGGTGTCTCGCGCCGTCTTCACTCCTTTGTCGGGAATTTTTTATTTCACTTAGAAATATGAAGTTCACTTTACACCTTTCTGTACTTGTATAAGATTTGTACAGTACGGGACTAGTAGATCTTTATACCGGGTTTCATAAGGATGTGTTTGTTTGCATTCTTCAAAAAATGTATATTTTTTCTTATAAAAAACTGCACACTCAAAGATGTAAGGTGACGTCAATGTAAGTACATTATTTTCCTTAAAATACAATTTACAGGAATCTGTTTTTTTAGATTAAATATGTTGCGAATAGACCTTTTTTGCAAAACTTGCATTCGATTAGCGTCCACTGAAATTCCCCAAAAAATAATTCCATATATACAATTGAATGGAAATAGGAATGATATACATTTAAACACATGTCAATGCTAACGTTATTTCTTAGGGCACGAACTTGATAGCACAAAGAACTTAGTTTTGGAGCTAATTTTTTAATGTGTTCCTTCCAAGTTAATCGGTCTAGATATAGGCCAAGGAATTTTACTGTTTTCGCCATCTTATTAACCTCTATATTGATGTCCTCTTCCACTAGATACGATGAGTGAAACTGCATAATTTCGGTTTTTTCCAAATTCAAGGTGAGTAAATCACACCAGTCACTTAATATATTGACAGAGTGTAACATTTAATTTTTCAGGTCCTCAATATTTCTTGCAGATATGATAGCAGAGTTATCATCAGCAAATGCTATTACTGTTTCTGGAAGGATGTCAGGTAAATCATTTACTAATATATGTCAAAATTTGGGCACCTCTCTGATAGCTGGTGGCGAGGTAAAAAGAGTTCTAAATTAATATTCCATTTATACATAGATGTTAGACTAGCGGGGGAGTCACAGACAGTGGAAATAACCTCATAATATTTCGAGAAGAAAGGATGCCAATTTTCTTAGGCCGGTTACACACACGGCGGATTTTCTCCGCGGCGCGGCGGCGGAGAATGAACCTTTTCCGCTCACAGAAACGTAGTGTTTACACAGAAAAACTTCCATCGTCGTCGTACGAATCAGCAAATTGCTGACTATTGGCACTGTAGTTTTATCATCAAATCAATTTACTTAGTTTAAAAGTGTTATTTAAATTATTTATTCCTTTGAAGTGTGTAAGTGTAGTTTGAAATGAACAGAGAGCATATTCCAGGTTTATTGTTACTCTGTCGTCGAATGAAAAGGTGAAAAAGTTAACAACTGTGTACTCATGAAGGTTTAACTCACACTAAACTAATATAATGTTCAAATGTATTGACCCCTCACTTTAACAGCGAATATTTCAGAAACGAAAGAGCGGAAAATAATAGGTATATATCAAATATTAATTTAGTTAATAAGAGTAAGCTTGTAATAATATTATCTATTGCGCTTGATAACTAAATTAATATTTGTATACATGTACCAATTGTTTTTTCTGAAAATGCTTACATTTTCTTATAATTAACTGTTTTATCAACTTTTTTTAAATGCATTAATAAATAACCAAATAAACATGAGGTCACGTTTTTAAGAATAACTGAAAAAATCTAGAATGTCCGTCGGTCTGTAGCTTATTTTTTGTCCGCACGCTTTCTCCGGAACGGTTTAAGATATTGACTTGAAATTTTGTATACGTATTGCTGTATATCCACACTGTGGAACACTACCTAAGTGTCGTGTTTGAAATCATAAATAAAATTCACAAATTTGTATGTATTTTAGGAATTAATCATAACAGTTTTACTTTAACGGATCATACAGAAGCAGGAGTATCTGTGGTTTATTTAATTGATTCAAGTTCACTTATTCTCATCGAGTAGGATGCAGAGAATGAAACTTGATATTGAATACGAACAAAATATTTAAATAAACATAAAATGAAGTTATTTTAGTTTAACAAGGTTATTCTAAATAGTATATAATAAAACATGAACTGATAGAGAATCACAATCTCATTTAAAATGATTTAGAATGAAATTGGAAAACAAAAAAGTAAATTTTATAAAATCTGACATGCATGTCAAAACTTAGGGCTGAAAATCATATTTTGTGTAGAAACACTGTAAATCTACACAAAATGAATATTGAATGAAAGACTATCAACAGTAGTTGCAGTGCAGCGTAATTATTTTAGAAATAGTAAGTCCATATATTACAAAACACTGAATGACATTTTAAGTTTTCAGATATTTTCAAATATCATTGCAGAAAGGTGTTTTGTAAATGATATTTCACATCATGCAGAAAGAAAGGACTAATAGTATGATGTTACATGTTTGTTGGCGTATCAATTTCTTGTTTTAGTTTATAATATAAGTATTCTGTCAGTATGGAAACTGCAGTACGTTTTTAACTACTAGCATTTTGTGTTTATCATTGCTATTCATCTAAATGTATGAATTAGTATTTATTCGAGATTGGAATTGTTAATTGTAGTTATAAGTAGATTTTAAGAAAGTGTATGTAATATGTCAATATATTTCGAGTAATTATAATTATTCACTTAATCCTGAAAAGTAGAATAAGAAACTTATCAGGAAAAATAAAGAATTAAAAACAGTATTCACTTAAGGTAAAGAACAAACAAAACTGAATAGTTTAAATTTTAAATTAAAATTAAATTTTGAAATATTAGATCAAAATAGAAAAAAACAATTGAAATATTGGAAATTAACCCATTGAAACGACTAAAAATAACAAATCAGTGGATCACACACCGCTGAACAGCGAGCTGCGAAATATATTCATCCAAGAATAAATAATAAATTGAAAATAGAAGAAAAGTAATTTGAAGGTTAGAATATTACAATCCAGATATATTGATATCAAGAATAAATTGTAAAAGTTGATTAAATATAAGAAGTGAGTATACTTTGAAAGTATTACGAAGTAGATTATCCGGAAAGCAGATTTAGAAGAGGGAAGTATTTGTTAATCCAGTTAGCATATTTATATGGTGAAGAAATTTCAAACGTCAATCAAGTGATAGAAATACTTCAAGGAAATCTTGAAAATAAATTGGAGGTTAGAAACAAACGTCAATCCAATAAAGAAGAAGAAGAAGCCTTGAGAGGTTTAAAAAGTCAGTCAAGTGACATAATATTTCAAGGATTATAATAACCAGTTAGAGGTTATAATTTAACATTACTCAAGTCGAAAGAAAGACAAGGTAAAGCTTTACAATATCAGAAATCCATGGTACATATTTATTTTAAATAAAGGCCATATTTATCATTTTAGTTAAGTTAGATTTTGTTATTTAAATTTGTTAATTACATTCCAAGTTCAAATTTGTTAATAAATTAATACTTTGTTCGTTCAGATACTGAGTTTGATTTATTTAGGCCCGGTTGTACCAAAAGCACGTTCAAGGTAAGTTTAACTGAATGACAGTTCTACGATGAACTCGGTTCAGGAGCAATTATGTTGTACCATCAGTTTTAAACGTTCGTTCAGTTGAACTTGATTTCATCGCTTGTTGGCACTATTGGATCAGAGTATGGCACATAATTCTCTAACAGAAGAAGAAGATTCCACCGTTATTAACCATACTTTATTTATACAACTTATTAGTTACCATAGAGAACTGAAAAATTTTCTTTGTCTATGTTATTTACCATTTGTTTATATCCAACTATAACGTTATAAGTTTGTTTGACATGACAGCGAAAAAAACTGTGAAATTTAATAGAACGACAAATAAAACTGGTAACAGAATAATTAACAGCATTTAAATTTTAAATAATCTAAATATGCTTTATATATAACAATAAGATCAATCCCATACGTTGTTTAAATACGAAGAAAATAACTAAACCATGCACATCTCACCAAATCAAAGGAAATGTTATTATACAAAACACGTAATTGTCTATATGTAATGAAAACTAAACTTAAAAATGTTTATTTTCATAGCTGATAGCACAAGAAAGTTAAAAAAGCAAACGAAAACAGCGAATTTCACGATAATTAACTTGGAACATTGAGGTTATATGCCCTCCACTCTCGTTAGCTGTCAGATTTTCCACGCGCTCTATGCAAACATTCGGATATTTGAAATCTCGGCAAATAACAATTTAATTTAGATTAAGTTAGGTTATGTATGGGCTTGAACTACTTGAACTTTCCTTGAACCAACCAAAAGGACCGTTCAACTAAATTGTTCTTGATCCACTATAGAACGCTTGAACCTTAATGGTACAACTTAAATTCATTATTTGATCTCTGTTCAGCAGTGAACCAAAGTTCAACAAGATGGTACATCCGGGCCTTAGATTGTTATCTTGATCGATGAGCATTTATTGAACCGACTTCGTTGGACCTTGAGTAAGAGTCATTCTATAGATTGTAGATGGTCATGCTAATGGTGTTCTATAGTCTATAATATTAACAGCTTTTAAGAAACTGTTTGGCGCTCAATAAAATCATTTCAATTTACTTTCAAAAAGTAATTTCGAATATATAAAAAATAAAATAGATATTAGAATATAGAACAGTATATATTATAACGATATCTGGAACTGCATTGTTTTTTGAAGATATCCGGTGAAGGGTTGGGGGGTAAAAATGGGGAAATATGTAAACCAAGCTGGTAAGAGTACAGATACTTGAAATTTGATGTATGTACTACAAGTCAAGGCATTGGATTTTTTTATAACATTTTTCAACACCCCACCAACCCTACTCCTTTATAAAGGGGTCGATAAAATAAAATTGAGATACCCATTTGAAATTTGGTACACGTATGTATTATAACAGCATCTGGAACTGGATTATATTTTGAGATGATTCCGTTGAAGGGTTGGGGGTTAAACAGGGGTAAATAGGGGAAAATAACTAAAACAAGTTGGTACGAATACAGAAACTTGAAATTCGGTGTATATACTAGAAGCCAACGCCTCAGATTTTTTATAATATTTTTGACCCCCCACCACCCGTACCTACTCCATTATTAAAGGGGCTGATAAAATAAAATTGAGATATTCATTTGAGATTTGGTACACGTATGTGCTATAACGACATCTGGAACTAGATTATATTTTTAGATGATTCCGTTCAAGGTTTGGGGGTTAAATAGGGGTAAATAGAGGAATATAAGTAAAGCAGGTTGGTAAGAGTACAGAAACTTGAAATTCGGTGTATGTACTAGAAGCTAAAGACTCAAATTTATTTATTATATTTTTCAACCCCCCACTACCTCTACTCTATTATTAAAGGGGTGATAAAATAAAATGGAAATATTTATTTGAAATTTGGTTCACGTATGTATTATAACGACATCCGGAACTAGATTATATATTGAGAAGCATGATTCCGTTGAAGGGTTGGGGGTTAAATAGGGGTAAATAGGGGAAAATAAGTAAGGTAAGCTGGTAAGAGTACAGAAACTTGAAATTCGGTGTATGTACTAGAAGCCAAGGTCTCAGATTATTTATAATATTTGTTAACCCCCACCACCCCTACTGCATTATTAAAGGGGTTGATTATATAAAATAAAAAGAAAATAAGTAAATCAAGCTGGTAAGAGTAGAGAGAAACGTGGAATTTGGTGTATGTATTAGAAACCAAGGCCACAAATTTCTTTCTAATATTTTTCAAACACCACCATCTCCGCTTCATTATTAATGGGTTTGATAACATAAAATTGAGATATTTACTTAAAAGTTAGTACACGTATGTCATCGTATTGTAATGGCATCTGATTGAGATGATTCCACTGAAGGGGTGGGACGTGGTGGATTGTGAATAGGGGACAATAAGTAGGGTAAACTAAAAACTTAATTTTTAACGTATATGGTAGAAACCAACGCCTCAAACTTTTTATGGCATCTGCTCCAAATATTATTAAAATTCCATTACCAATAATTTCCACATATTAGAATGCAAATCTAGTCAAGATATTTCTTTTAAAGTGACTTCGATGATAAATCTGGATGTGGAAGTAGTGATTCCTTAGGCAGCGGTTTTTTTAATTTTTGCACAAAATTAGAATATATTCACTTATAAAATACAATCATTCAGATCCCTGCCTAATATGATAAAGCTTGCACTTTAATCTATAATAATAAATTTGGTAGACTGATGGTATTATCAATATCTAGTTAACCTCTCCAATATGTCTTCAAGGTAATTAATACCAATAAAATATTCGACTGGATCTTTTAAATAGATATTTAATTTAATAGATAATTAATATTTAATTAGTGTCTTCGATATATCTCCACAATTATTGTCAATAATAATTCGAGTTTTGTTACTTATAGTACACATTTTTTTATTTTAATAATTTACAAACCTCTTTTATTTGTAGGTAAAATTTTAATTCATTAACACGAGAAAAAATATTTTTTATAACAATATGTGGTAATAACTGAAAGTAATTTATAAAACATGTTAATAAAATTTCAAGTAGGGTATTTATGTTTTGTTGAATTTTTTGATTTTAGGAAATCGGGGTTTGCAATTTAGGTAGTATACCCTGAAAGTGTAGCCAATAACCTACATTTTAAGCCAAGGAAGATCAAAATTGATTAAGATTTGACTTGTAGAAATAGAAAAAGGTGATTACTCTCATATTTGATACATTCTTTGAGGTTAGAAAATCTGGGTTTGCAATGTAGGCAGTATGCTCTGAAAGTGTAGCCAATAACCTACATTTTAACGCAAGGTAGATCAAAATTGATTAAAATTTGACTTGTAGGCAGACTTTTGTCCAAAAAAAGGCTTTTTTTCCACTGTGTGGCGGAGAATTGGCCGTCTCCACTCACAGAAACATAGCGTTTATACACATAGCGGAAATATTTCCTTCACCATCGTACGAGACAGTAGGTTGCTGACTATTGGCACTGTAGTTTCATCATCAAATCAATTTACTTAGTTTATCAGTGTTATATAAATTATTTATTCCTTTGAAGTGTATAAGTGTAGTTTGAAATGAACAGAGAACACATTCTGTTTATTTTTACTCTGTCGTCGAATGAAAAAGAGAAGAGAAAATTAACTAATTTGGGTCTTTCTTGGAAATTAAAATTTCATTATATATTTCTAGGTAACACATTAGCGCGTCTGTAATGAAATTTTATACTCCATACGGGGACTTCTACAGTTATATTCCTTGGTGTTCACGACGTCATAGTATTAAATAAGGACATGTTGAATTTTGATTTTTTCCTTTTATTTCATGTTCACGTTTTAGGTTGATTCATTCTGCATTAATAATTTCCTATTTCATCATTTACTATCGGACGTCTCGTCGGCCTCCTCTTCCTGCACAGCGAGTCCGACAAAAATTAATTTCTCCCTGCATTTATGATTATTTCCTTATTTATTCTTGGACGTCTGGTTTTTCATGTAATTGCTACACTTATACTTCGATATATCTCCACAATTATTGTCAACGAAAAAAAAAAAACTTTTGAATTTATAATTTCCTATTTTTTATTTCTTGTGAGATATCTGGTGATTTATGTAATATTCTAGTTGGTCTCCTCTTGATTCACAGCCTCTAAAATGTATGGCGGATTATAACATTTTTGATCGCGATTAAGTTGTTTTCTAATAATTTCTTCCAGTACACAATCCGCATAGAATTTTCCTAAAATTAGAAACATTTTCATTTCCCACAACACATCTTATCTTGTTTTATTACTTAAAAAAACTGGTTGTTTATCATCTATGTAAATAATAGAATATTAATGGTTCCTTTTTAAATTCAGTTTTTTATCATGAAATTCTAGACTAAAACTTCTTTCGCGTAGTGCAGCTTCCTTTAAAATGACATTTTTAGGTGCCACTGAATGCATGCAATTTAGCCTTCGCTCAAGTGAGTGTCTCCATCTGAACCTAAAATAATTAATTGATACTATTAAAGATTAATTAATTATCCTTTATTTACTCATTACAGTAAAGAAATAATAAGTAACGAACCATGGAAGGCCTGAAGTGTCCTTGTGAGTGACAGGCCTACATAATTTGGGACAAGGGACACACACGCAGTATCCGAGTACACTAGGTTTAATTTGTTTTTCTGAAAAAACCCAGAGCTCGGCCGGGATCGAACCGGGAGCACAGATTTCCTCGAGATTTCCTAAGGATTTCTTCGGATTTCGTTCTGGATGTACACCAAGCTTTCTTCACGATTTGCGACTCAAATAAAACATTCGGGAAGAAATAATTTCGTTTCTGAAAAAAGTAAGGGATACGCTCTCTGTCAAATATTTCGATCATACATAAATTCTAATTTTACCAG
Organism: Stenurella melanura; assembly: GCA_963583905.1. NCBI lineage: Eukaryota > Metazoa > Arthropoda > Insecta > Coleoptera > Cerambycidae > Stenurella > Stenurella melanura. Next base: position 77,092,788 of record OY757312.1, on the reverse strand, counting down.
TGAATTCTCATCATTGTACGCTTCTTAAATACACTACTTCACACTACACTACAGTACACTAGACAACACCAAACCACTCCACACTACACTACACTACACTACACTACACTACACTACACTACACTACACTACACTACACTGCGCTGCACTACACTATACTACACTACACTACACATGTCTGGTAAAACGATTTATTTAGATTGCTCTGGATTCAATTATTTAATTTTCGCGGGTTAATGTGACAAGCACAGTATCTCCACCCATCTGCTAGTAGAAGAGTTACAGTACATTTGTAATGTACTATTACAAGCAAATAGCTTTGAAATAATTGGTTGAGATCCACGCTATAATACTGGGAAAAGCTTTATGTAGCTGCATCTGTTGGAATTTATAAAATTAATGACGGGCGCCTGTCGTCTTAAGTGCAAAAACACTGAGTAAGTTTAAAAGTGAATTATTATTTGTTTGCTTATAATTGAAACATATTCTTTATAGGATTTTGCAAACAGCAGAAATAAATAATTATCTACGAGAACTAAAAGAAAAACTATGTGTAAAATTATTAATGAAATATTTGCAATCTTTCGATGACCTGAATTCTGGTTAAGCTAGCAATTTAAAATCCTAAAATGAATTTGTCTAATTTCTTGTTTGAAACTTCTCATTCGAACACTATCATCCACAGAGTCCACTACGGCCATGTAGATTAAACTAGTATCTACATAACCCCCTATGGTCATGATGATTTAGTTAAAAATGAGAACAAGGGCCTAAAAGGAATTTATGTATCTACCTTGTCTTAAAAACTTTTCATTCTAATGGATTACATTTTCTGTGGCTATCTGAACTTTGACAGTATTCTGCTGATTAGTTACTGTTATCGGAAAAAAAAGATTGCTGTTATCGTTACGGATAGCGATAATGATAGATTAAATATACTAACTAGAGTAAATATTATACTCCTCGCCAAATTTCTGCGCTATATATATATATAAATGTTGCACATTCCATAGGATACTCTTTTTCTTGTAAATAATATTAGATTTAGACATTTTTTGTTTAATCACAAAACATAAAAAAAAATCCTTCCAAATTAAAAAAATTAACAACTTTTTTATTTATGGATCGATTTTGTTAAAAAATAAGGTTCTTCCTCTAGCTGACACTAACTTACTGTCCAACTTTCAATACCATCGGACTTTTTGTTCTTAAGTTATCGTGCTTAAAAAAACGCGACGGGCGGACAGATGGGCAGACAGACGAACGGACATTTTGAAAGTTGTTCAGAATTCGATCACCAATACAGTGATATGAAAATTTCTTCTCTACGAGCCGTAATACCGGTTTTAGAAATGTGCGGATCGAATGCAATATGCTCTTCGTTTTGTATTTGCCAAGAGTATAATAACCCAGTTCCCAGAGGACAAATAGGGAACTTGCATATCCTGCCAGAATTAGAGTTCCAACAATAACTTAAAAGTTACTAAGATATTTGTAATTTTAATTATGTAATTTTAAGAAATTAATGTATTTTTATCGCGGCTGCCTGTTAGGCGCACATCCTCACAAAGGCTCTTTTCCGTCAGTTTTTTGGGGGCATCTGCACAACCATTTAATTTGATGATCTTCCTCTTCACTGCTTGCCATCAGGTTTTCTCTGGATAATCAAACGATCTATACTGTTCTCTCTCGGGTTGATGTGGCCAAAGAATGAGAGGTTTCGAGAAAATACGATGCTGGAGAGTCGGTTTGGGCAACGTGTTTCTTGGAGAATCGAGCTGTTGCATGTTGGTGCGATGAGTTGCCAAGGGAACTCCCAGCAAGCGTCTCCAAACCCACATTTTGGAAGCATCAGTACGCTGTCTGTTTATCTCTCTACGGTCAGGAGCGCATGAACGATTGTGGAATCGTGGATCACAATCGCCAGATCACAGGTTTACGCGCGCATGGGCGATTTTGCAGTCGGCCGATTAGTCCCAGCGCGGACTAACGATTAGCAGTCGGCCGATCAGATTGAATTTCGTATTTTCTGCTTAGTTGTAAAATGAGTTTGATAGAAATTGCGTGTGTTTCTGTCCTTCTTATTAGATTTCGCCAAAAGAAGCGAAAAATCCTCTCATACGTGCTCGTCTAGTGAAAGGACAGTTTTATATAATAAATGAAGATTTGATATTGCATCCTGAAAAGTTTTTCAACTATACGCGAATGAGCAAAGACAGTTTTGATAAACTGCTTATAATTACCTCACCTCTCATAACATACTTTTCTTTTTGAGATAGCTGTCCCCAGTACTTAACCACAGCTTGGCAGACATCAAGCCACAGTTTTTGTTTTTTATTGCGGTCACTATATTCTTAATTGTTTATCACACGGTTCAGGTCGCACTTCTACCCAGCTAATTCATGTTTTTGTGTCAATTTCCATATTTCCATATTAGAAAGCAACAGATTGCACTTTTCATATCGTAAATCGGCCGACTGAATACAATGGGTCCGCGCGCACACATTAGAATACATTGTATATATTGGGTTAATGAAATCGGGCGATCGCGTTTGGATCAAAAATTTGTGTCCAGACACATATTTTCAAGTCGGGCTGTTTTGGGATCGTTCATATGCACTGTCCGTATACATATAAAGAACAGTTCTAACTACACGATTAATTAATCGGTCGATCGTAAAATCGTCCATGCGCGCCTGGCCTAATAGTCCATGTGTCGTTGACGTTCATGCAACCTTCAAAAAGCCTGTTGATATGTCTTTGGGTTTACCTTTAGTACAATTATTATTGAATTCCTCCACGCCATTTTAAAATTTTAAATCTTTCACGCTTGACTGTTTTGATTCATTTTAAAAAGAAAATGAAATTTAATGAAAAATAATTAAATTTCCAATCATAAAAAATACAAAATTGTTAGGGCGTACAACTCGTGAATTCGTCTTATTTACATTGCATACATATTATCATAAATAAATAAACACAAATCATCATAATAATAGATCGCTTATCTGTGACGTTTAGAAATAATAGCAGATGCTACTATGCTAGAATTAAAAGTCAGATGTTATTATCTACGTACTACAAAGATAACTGGATAATTTTATATTACTTGCACATTAAAAACATGTCACCTGTTGAAAACGAATTTTGTGATTAATAATCGTGATTTGTAATATATATATATATATAATTACCAACCGAAAAATATAAATAGATAGTACAGATAAGATTAATTTAAGTTAAGAATATTTGAAGGCTAAAAAGGGTGAGGTGAGTTTTACTTCCACATTCACGTAGTGGATTGGAAATATAGTAATCGTAAAAAAGAACAATTTTTGCTTTTCTTGAAATAGGTTTAGAATGTCATGAAACGTCGAGATCGTAAATTTGAGAGAGAACAAAAATTTCTGTCTGTCCGTCTGTCTGTCTGTAACTTTTTCTTTTCCGCACGATTTCTCCGGAACGGTTTAAGATATTGACTTGAAATTTTGTACACATGTATATTATAACGAGATCTGATAAAATTTGGTATATATATTATACTCTTTTAGGTTCATTAATAGCTTAATTGATTTTGGAAACATTCCAGGACCGATCTCCGTTTTTCTAATATGGCTCTTAAGGTCGTTAACATCACACTGCATATTATTTTTTGGTGAATGTTAGTAAACGTTTAAAAAGCCTTTGGACCTGTTTATAAAATAATGTCATAATACTTTATGGCACGTTCATGGTTATTCTTCAATAAATTTTCAAAAGTATTGAAAGACTAAATTTGACATTCTACAAATAACACAATCCACTTGCTAACATCATTATTTAATTAATTTTAGCTAAATACTCCATAGAAGAGGATGTTATTTGTTTTTGTTTTGACATTCAGTGTTTTTTCCAAAATAAAGCACATTCCATTTATTTCGCGAATAAAATATAAGTAATAAAACGATGCGATTAACACATGACATTGTTGCATTAAAAATCCCAAGTAGGCATATGTCAAATGTGTAATTTTACAAATAAGAATTGCTGTTCGCTCTTAGTAACTATTAGAATAAGTGACAAAAACCCAGTTATTAAAACTACAAATTATAAGATGTTTCAATTTGGTAAGGAAAATTATGCGGATATTATTTTTGTGTGTGGCTTTTGGTACGGAAATGGGGGAGCTGCAAAAAGAAAGAATTAAAGGTGTTTTCCAAATCGCCGTGTACCAGATCATAAAACGTTTTCATAGGTATACCAATTTAGTAGGGAACATGGACAATTTCAGTCAATGACAAAGCATGAACATGTTCCCAGAACTTTTCCACAAGAGGAGCAAATATTACAGGTTGCAGAAAATAATCCATCCATAAGTGTTAGAAAAATAAGTAATGAGCTAGCAGTACCTAAGACAAGACTATGGCGAACATTAAAGAAGGATAATTTGTATCCATTTCATGTTGACAGTTTAACTTCTAGAAGACGGCGACGACTTTCCCCGCTTAACATTTTGTAGGTGGATTTTGGGTCACAGAAGAACACTATAGAGAGTTCCATTCACGGATGAAGCCCAATTCACACGTGACGAAATTAACAACTGTAGAAATCTGCATGTTTCATGTTTGGCAACCGAAAACCCACATGCAGTGATTCAGAAACATTCCCAATACAGATTTAATATTAAACTATGGTGTGGTATTTACAATAATCATCTAATAGGGCCCCACATTTTTTAAGAAAAAGAAAACATATTAAAACGTTCTCGAAAATGTATTGACGCTGGGGGCATTCATGTTGTAAACCTATTATAGTTTTAATTATTTGCACCGTTTTTAATTTTTTTTCCAATTATTTAAAGTTCTAAATACTTTAATATTTTCAAGTTATTCCCAAAAGGTGTTTAATATTTTTTTAAATTGTCCTTGTTAATTCAAGCCTCTTCACTAACATTATTTTTCTTTCATGAAAGAAATTGAATGTGTATTATTTTGGATGAAATTTAAACAAAAAAAACTTAGAATCACCAAATGTCAAAACAAATAATAACCTCTTCTGCGAGGTATTTAGCTAAAATTAACAAAATAAAGATGTTAGCAACTGGATGGTGTTATTTGTAGCATGTCAAATTTGGTCTTTAAATACTTTAGAAAATTTATTGAAGAATAACCATAAACGTGCCATCAAATATATTGACATTATTTTATAAACTGGTCCATAGGCTTTTTAAAAGTTTACTAACATTTATTAAAAAATAATATACAGTGTGATGTTAACGACCCTAAGAGTCATATTAAAAAAATGAAGGTCGGTCCTGGAATTTCTCCAAAATCACTTAAGACGTTCATTAACATAAAAGAGAATAATACGTATACCAAATTGTATCTAAATATGTGTCATTTCAAAAATATGGCAGACTGAAGTTCTGGTCAAAAACCATAAATCTCAAAAACGGTTCACATTCAACGGTAAGTGTAGGGGTGTTTTGAACTCAGCTGAGTGTGCTTCACCTTCCACTAGATTATGTCCGTTTAAATCTGGGACACCCTGTTTATAAAATGTTCGCTTTCTTTTCGACAAATCGAACGTAACCTTTTTCGGTCTCATTTTAGAATTTTTTTTATAGCATATTCTGAAAATTCAGAAAATTTTGCGTGAGATATTGCTATTCTGGAATTTTTTCAGGACTATTTGGGCAGAAAACGCAGGTGCAGAAGAGGTGCATAGAGAGAAAAAATCATCAGTTTGGTCCTTAAAGGGTTAAGATGTAGACGGCACTGTGCTGCAAAGAAATTTCTCGATGACTAGTCGTGTCAAGATAGCCTGAAAAACCGAAGAAGTTCTGATTTCTCAGATATTACCGATTTACATTTTTTTTTTCGGAAAGCATTCAGAAATACTTCATATTTGACATGTATTTAGGACCCTCTTTTTATTTTTTCCATTATTTATTTAACAATTAGCTAGTTTTTATTAATAATTAATAAACAAATTACAGATCTCGGAAAATAATCAACAGAATTAGACCAAAATCTATACTCGGGGTTTTTGAGATCGGTGATAACGATTTTGATGTAAAAATTGGAAAATTCAAAACGGCGGATCCAAAATAACCGATATTTCAGGTTAATCTGATATATTTAACGATAATAATCATAAAATTGGACCAAAATCTATAATCAGGGATATTCAAGGTTGCTGATTACGATTAGGAAGTAAATATTGAAAAATACAAAATGACGGATCCAAAATAGCCGATATTTTAGGTTAATCTAATATTTTTAACGAAAATAAATAACAGTAATGAGCAAATTCTCTAAGTAGGTGGTGTTATAAAAAATCGACATTTTTAATTAAAAAATTCAATATATGCGTTTATGTACAACAATTTGTTGTCTATAATATTAATAAAAATAATCAGTTTTCCAAATATATAATGTTTTAAGAAACAAATGTTTTTTATTTGTGTGTCTAAAAAATGTATAATGTAACATTAAAAATATGCATTAGAAAAAACATATTCATCTTTAATAAAAAATGTTGTTCACTAAAAATGAGTTTTTAGGTTATATTATGTCATTAAGAAAACCATAAAAATTAATTATTTTTAGAAAAGGGAAAAACAATGCTTTTAGATGTTTCAAATAAAAACTGTATTTTTATACACTCTACATATGTTTCGGCTTGCTAGGCCTTTCTCAAGAGCATTACAGATGAATACTAAAGCTATGAGGGTGGTTGTTCTAAAAATAAATGCAGTAATACCCAAACATGTGGAATTACGGGGATTTCAAGTAATAAAACTAAGGATCTACCTACTCGGAATAATTCAATGGGCTATTCTTAGAACCTTGTCTATTATAGGAGTGTTTATGAAATTTAATTGGTCATTGGTGGTACAAGTATTGCTTTTAAGGGATATTTTTATTTCTAATTGTTCAAGGAGGTTTAAGCGTTTTCCTTTACTTTCTGAATGGATTAAATTAATATTCTCTGTATCAATAAAATGATTATTTTCAATGCAATGTGTTGACATTCCTGTGTTTTTGGTGTTATTTAAAATGGATTGTTTATGTTCTTTTACCCGATTAGCTATACTTCTACCAATTTGGCCAATATATACCGCGTTACAGTCCTTACATTTAATTTCATAAACCCCCGATTTGTTGACTTTACTTATTTTTTCTTTATTGTTAACTAAAATACTTCCTAAATTTGTTTTGTTTACACTTATTGTGGAGATGCCTAACTTATTTAGTTTTCTACTTATTTTATCACTAAACCTAGGAATATAATTAATAAAATTGTACTTTGTTGTTTTGTTGGTTACAGTAAAAAATTCATTTTGAAGTAATTTTTGCTGTTTGTTTTTAACCATGTTCTCTATTAGTGACTCCTTATATCCATTATTTATTGCAATCTGTTTGATTATGTTTAATTCTTTATTAAACTCATATTCGTCTAAGGGGAAATTTGTGAGTCTATGTATTAGGCTATGAAAGGGAGAGAGTTTAATTTGCCAATATTGTTGTGAATTATAATGTATGACTGTGTCTGTTGTAGTGGGTTTTCGATAAATACTAAATTTTAATTGATTACGATGTTTTTTAATATTCATATCTAAAAAGTTTAATTGACCATTTTTTTCTTTCTCTAATGTGAACTGTATTTTACTATTAAATGAATTCAATAAATTAAGGAAACTACTTAAATTCCGTTCTGTACCGGTCCATATGCAAAAAATATCATCAACATAACGAGTCCAATAGAAAACATGTACATTTAGGTTGCTATTACTACTAAAAATTACATTTTCAAAGTTTGCCATAAATATCTCTGCTAACAACGGAGAAATAGGGGAACCCATTGGTAAGCCGTCTCTTTGTTTATAAAATTCACCGTCAAATTGAAAATAATTTTGTTCAATGCAAATTCTTAATATATTTTTTAATTCTATTTTTTCTGTTATATCAATCTGTGAATTATCTATTAAATTACTTAGAATTAATTTGAGTTCCGTAAGCGGGATAGACGGTGAATTTTATAAACAAAGAGACGGCACCAATGGGTTCCCCTATTTCTCCGTTGTTAGCAGAGATATTTATAGCAAACTTTGAAAATGTAATTTTTAGTAGTAATAGCAACCTAAATGTACATGTTTTCTATTGGACTCGTTATGTTGATGATATTTTTTGCATATGGACCGGTACAGAACGGAATTTAAGTAGTTTCCTTAATTTATTGAATTCATTTAATAGTAAAATACAGTTCACATTAGAGAAAGAAAAAAATGGTCAATTAAACTTTTTAGATATGAATATTAAAAAACATCGTAATCAATTAAAATTTAGTATTTATCGAAAACCCACTACAACAGACACAGTCATACATTATAATTCACAACAATCTTGGCAAATTAAACTCTCTCCCTTTCATAGCCTAATACATAGACTCACAAATTTCCCCTTAGACGAATATGAGTTTAATAAAGAATTAAACATAATCAAACAGATTGCAATAAATAATGGATATAAGGAGTCACTAATAGAGAACATGGTTAAAAACAAACAGCGAAAATTACTTCAAAATGAATTTTTTACTGTAACCAACAAAACAACAAAGTACAATTTTATTAATTATATTCCTAGGTTTAGTGATAAAATAAGTAGAAAACTAAATAAGTTAGGCATCTCCACAATAAGTGTAAACAAAACAAATTTAGGAAGTATTTTAGTTAACAATAAAGAAAAAATAAGTAAAGTCAACAAATCGGGGGTTTATGAAATTAAATGTAAGGACTGTAACGCGGTATATATTGGCCAAAGTGGTAGAAGTATAGCTAATCGGGTAAAAGAACATAAACAATCCATTTTAAATAACACCAAAAACACAGGAATGTCAACACATTGCATTGAAAATAATCATTTTATTGATACAGAGAATATTAATTTAATCCATTCAGAAAGTAAAGGAAAACGCTTAAACCTCCTTGAACAATTAGAAATAAAAAAATCCCTTAAAAGCAATACTTGTACCACCAATGACCAATTAAATTTCATAAACACTCCTATAATAGACAATGTTCTAAGAATAGCCCATTGAATTATTCCGAGTAGGTAGATCCTTAGTTTTATTACTTGAAATCCCCGTAATTCCACATGTTTGGGTATTACTGCATTTATTTTTAGAACAACCACCCTCATAGCTTTAGTATTCATCTGTAATGCTCTTGAGAAAGGCCTAGCAAGCCGAAACATATGTAGAGTGTATAAAAATACAGTTTTTATTTGAAACATCTAAAAGCATTGTTTTTCCCTTTTCTAAAAATAATTATTTTAAAGATGTTTCACAAGGAACCTACCACATACTCAATCCAGTGTAATAAAAATTAAATTATTAGTGGTAAATAAAATATTGAAAATATTTTTTTCAAAGAGAGTACTACACATAAATATTTTATAATAGGTTGACAAAATAAAGGCATAATAAATATTTAAATAAAATGTTTTATATTTACATTAACTACATTTACTGTTAAATTATTTTTTAATATAAATAATATAAAACTTTTTACATTAAGTAATCATTTAAATCATTTTCTTCGTCAATTCTTTTATTGACATCATTGTTCATTTCTATGTTAATGAAATCACCGGTTTCATCCTCTGCTTCTATTACCATGCAGTTTTCACAGGTACTTCCATAACAAGTCACAAAAGCTGCGGGAAGAGTTGATCGCGGTCGATTTAAAATATCATTGGATCGGTGAAATAGTGAATTATGAATTTGTATTTGTGATTGGTTGGATGCAGTGAATTATGAATCAATAATTCACTATAGAATTATAGGTACGATTTTTCAGCAAATAGATACGTAATTAAATAGGTGTAGAAAAATATATGAATATGTAAGATTTGGTAACCCTTTATTTTCATTTGTTTACATTTAACCTAGAAAATTTACCATACTGTCTTCTCTAATATTTGTATTGGTTAACTATTCCTTCAAAATCGTGATCAGCGACTTCGAATACCCCCGAGTATAGATTATGGTCCAATTTTATGATTATTATGGTTAAAAATATCAGATTAACCTAAAATATCGGCTATTTTGGATTCGCCATTTTGAATTTTCCAATTTTTACTTCAAAATCGTGATCCAGCGACCTCAAAAACCTTCGAGGGTTTTCGAGGTCGAGGAATTAGACCAAAATCTATACTCGAGTATAGATTTTGGTCTAATTCTGTTGATTAGTTTTCGAGATCCGTCATTTGTTTATTAATTTTTAATAAAAATTAGCCAATTGTTAAATAAATGATGGGAAAAATGAATAGCGGATCCTAAATACATGTCAAACTTGTATTTTTTCGCTTTGCAAAAAAGTTTATGAAAATCGGTAGTGTCTATGAGAAATCAGAACTATTTTATTATCTTGGCACGACAGACGTGCACTTAAGCTTTAATTTTCAAACAAATTTAGTTATATAATAGTAATTTACTTTATAAGTCCGGTAGGTGACATATTACAGTACGGGTTGCTTTACGGACGAGGCAACGCAAAAGCCGAGTCCGGAATATAAACGAGTACTGTAATGAGACCTACCGGACATGCATTGTATGCTATTTTATTTCATACTGTCTTTACATATTTTTTTAAACCGAATAAAAAGTTATAATTATCGAGATTTAAAAAATATAAGTTCGTAATCTAACAATCGCATCACCTTAACGATGTTAAAACCATTGTTTTTCAGAGTTGTATATGATTATCTTTAGCTTGTCACTGTCAAATAAATAAAATCATAATTTTTGCATAGCTTTGTATTATGGAGATTTCGGAGGAAAATAAACTTTTCATGTATTAAATAATTGCTAGAAACGTGTATTTAAATGTTTTATTTCTTATATTTTTAAGTGAAAAGTCAAAAGTTAATACTAAAGAATAATTGCTTACTAATAACAATAATATGATAATGTTACTTGGTAACACATTAGAGTATCTGATACCGTAATGTGTTACATTATGGTATCAGGTGCTGTAATGTTCGATTTTCTGGCCGCAAATGAATCCGGAAAATAGTCATCTACCGGACAGTATGAAATAAACTATTTTTGATAATCCAACCATCTTCCAGGTATTTAAGTTTAAATCTTTATTTGTGGAGTTTTTAAAAATGAGCTGTAATATAAGGAACCAATAGAAGACATGATCGATCTTCATAATAAAACACATGCTAGTGTTGCAGCCATCAACAGGAATACATTGCTAAAAGCGTGCAGAGTAGAACTGATTAATTGGTCTTTATTGTCGATAAATGAAAATGGTAATAATTTTGAACATCTTCCAGTTTGTACTTAGTACTCTGTCTTTTTTTTACATTAAATTACTTTTTTGTGTTTTATTGTATTATTTAAATAATATTTCCATTTTCACCAAATTTATGAACACATAGTTATATTGCATTGTTATTTTTCAATATTATGTGATAAAATACCTAGTAAAATGCAGAGATTTCCGCTTTTGTCAGCGGTACATTGTCCCGATAAACAAATGTAAACAATACTTTTTTAGCATTATTTCATGCTAATTAACAAGCTCTCGAAATGCCAACGACGAGAAAGTAATTTTATAGAAATTATTTATTGCGCGTTATAAATTCTCCTAACGAAAATCCTAGCAGTGGATTATAAGCGGTCTGTTTTCAACTAAATTGAAATAAACATTAGTCACTAGCTCCCCAATTAAAAGATTTCATCTTCAAGAGCATTTGCAAAACCTAGTTATTAAGTTGTATATACACTAATGTTGCATACATACAATTATTGCTTGAGTAGCTTCGACGCATGATGATAATCCTTGCAGTTCTAATCAAAACCTTTTACTGCCTTCAAATAAACACCAAGACATTCTCTTGAATACCTTGATGTTCAAAACGAAAATGATTCTCTTCACATTGAACATCTTTTCGTTTATGAAATGTACGTACTAAGACATGAAAATACTGAAACTGAAAATGGCACTTTACATACACCCTTTATAAAATGGTCAATGCTCATTAAAGTATGAAAGTGTGAGGGCCTTGAATTCATTTTTACTCAATAATTTGTGTTGTAATAAAAATCACTGGTCAGACGTCATACGATTAGTTGAAGATATCCCTGATTAGTCAGTTGGCTACGTTAGATAGAGCTGATTGTCTTTGACAAATTAGTTTGTGATTTTTTGACGGAATAGACCTTTGACAATAATTCTAGGGATCCTAAGGAAATTAGGTCGAGATTAGTAGTAATATTAAAATGCAGACATCCTAAAAATTCTAGGGGACTGAATATCTTATCGATGTCATTTTAATTATATGAAAAATTATATAATAAAAATTGAAACAATAATAATAAAAATATTTATTTACAGAATATACATGATACACATAAAAATACAATGGCAATTAAATTTTAGAATATACAACGTAAATAAATATAAGAATCCATTTAGGCCCAGTCGAGGGTCTGTCTATGGATGTGGGCATGTGACTCAGCCTTGGCAACGTATAACCACGTTAATTCACGTATATGCAAATAATTCTACAGTACCAAGGCTGAGTGATGTGGTGTCCATATAGACCACATACATACATGTACATTGTCATCGGCGTCGGCGTCGCGAACAAGTTATGACTTGTCTAGCGCGCTGTGCTCATGTTTTAGTCTTCTGCCGAAACAGAAGTCATTTGAGCACAAAAAAAGTCTATATAAGAAAACACTTTTTCTCAGCGAGCAAGTAGTGATCGATCCTTCAAGTAGTAATGTTCCAGCCTTCAGCAACTAATAGTCTTCTGCCGAAACAGAAGTCAGTTGAGCACAGAAGCCAACGCCAATGCTGACGAGGTCATCCCTTCCTCTTGTGTTGTAACCAGACAGTGTGTTTTATTTGAGTTTTATTGTGTTGAGTGTCAAGTGGCAATGCATACCCGGAGTGGCAAGGCAGTAGGCACTGGGGTCGAGAGCGACGTCTCCACGTCGGCCCCCCCTCACTGCACGACGCCCCTCACAGCATCTGACCACGAAGTGCTCCGCCAACACGACGCCCTGACAAGGGGTACGGGGGTCACGCCCGACGTCTCCACGACGGTGGCCCCACACTGCACAGCAAGCAACACAGCAACCCGGCTCGGCGAGGTAAGCATGTCCTCTGATTTTTCCACAGGCACAAGTGCTACGCATGGCGTCGCGACGACGGCGCCCCACTACTATGCGTCGCCGGGCTCAGCGCCTAGGCATGGCGAGGCAGGACTCGCCACCAACATAGGACACGACACTGGGGTCACGCACGACGTCATCACGACGGTGCCCCCTCGCTGCATGGCACGCAGCGCAGCCACCTGGCACGAAGCCCAGGCAACAAATATGGAATGGAGTAGCAACGATTCTCAGGCGATGCCCCCCTACTGCATGGAGCGCAACGCAGCATCGTGGCATGGAAACTCGGCGATGGAACAGAGATTGGGTGGTGATGATGATATGGTGATGCCCCCTCGCTGTATGGTGGACCCAACAGCATCCCGGGCCAACGACGATTCCTCGACGCTGGGAGATCGCCGCTTCGCTGGATTCGCTTCCACACATGGGGAAGCCTCCCACTCTGGCTCAGGGCTGCCCAGCGGTCAGTACACCATTGCTGCCACACCCGACTGGCCCCAACTCTTCAGCGACGCCTCGCTGACACCTCGCCGCCAGCTGGCCACCCCTCACTGCATGGTACCACCAACAGCAACCAGCCCAAGTCCAAGCACGCCGCCCAACGCACAGTACTTCGTCACGCCTACCTCGTCGGCCGGCACCTACCACGTCACCCCGCCGTACCAGACGGCAAGACCTAGTGCTACGCCCCAAAGACAAATAGTGCTCCAAAACCAAACGACTGGAACGATCCCAGTCCCCTCTGCCGCCATAACGGACCAACCCCAACCGAGCTTGGGACTACCCACTTATGAACAATTAGCGCAACTCCTGGCTCTGACCACTTCAAACCTAGCCTCCATTACCCGGCAGCAAGAAAATTGCCGGCCACCCATTACTGCACGTAACGAATCACAGCCGTACGCCACGGAAAGGGCTTACTTACGTGGACATGGCGACCAACAGCGTGAGGCCAGATCTTTCCGGAGGGAAGAGGATCCACGACGACCCGACTACACAGATTCTGGGGAAATGGACCCCCAGTGGCGCCCAACACAAAACCTAGCAGAGAGCATGACAAGACTAATGGAGGGAAGCGTTCAAGCCGCAATACACGCAATACAAGGTCATCACAGGATGCCCACAAGAAGAACGAGAGCGCTGCCCACTTACTCAGGCCTGGAATGGGAGGATCCAGTCAACTTCCTGGATGAGCTCGAGGAGGCGATGCTCCATGAAGACATCCACGGCAGGGATAAAGTGAGAGCAGCTATAGAACAGCTCGAGGGTCAAGCCAGACGCACCCTGGAGATGTGGAAGTCCCACAACATCACATACGAGTTCTTAAAGGAAAAGCTCTTGCGGCAGTTCAACGACACTGCCACCCTGGGGAAGCTACGCTCCAGGTTACACGGGGAGAGACAAAAAGACGACGAACCCGCCGCCGTTTTTATACAACGCAAAATTGGACTCTGGCTGAGAGTAGAACGGTATACGCCGGAAGAAGAGATGGTTATGGAGGTGCGCGAGCTCCTGCGACCGGAACTAAGATTCGCAACTAGAAATGTCCCAGTGGCCACGATGGAAAGCTTGAGCCGAGTGGCTGAAAACGCCGAGGGTGACTACAGGGAATTTCAGAGGCAACTCCGACCGCTGCCGAGGCCAGCCACCATCCCGCCTGCAAGTAATAATACCAATAGTCTACCAAAGTGCCGCAAGTGCCCGGGATTTCACTATCACCGAGACTGCCCCACCAACCAAACTCAGTCAGAGCCCCAGCAAGGCAACTCCAATTTCCGCGGACATGACTTCAACCAGCGAGCCAACCCCAATTTCCGTGGACACGACTCCAACCAACAGGGAAACCCTAACTTCCGCCAACAAAATGTCCAGACAGGGGGTAACAACTTCCGAGGGCATGGCACTAACTCAAACAACCCTAGCCAACGAGTAGGTCCAACCAATAACCCAGGCCCAGGACAGACATCCACGGCACCACCACAAACAAGAAGTCAGTCAACCACTAGACAAGAACCCCGCAACGCACCGCCATCGGGAAACTCCCAATGGGTCGGGCAGAACTAGGGCGCCCGGCCCCACCGCTGGAAATTAACAGCCTAGAACTACCAGCCAAGACAGAGGACGCAGTGCTGCAACTACAAGCCACAACCTTGGTGTCTCCACCACCGACCAAGAAGAGTGAGATTGACGAAGCTACAGCCGCGCAGGAGCAGGAAACGCATCAACCACGCCCGTTGACACCACGGCAACAAAGCAACAGAGCCGCCGCCTTTGCTTTCCTTTGCCCGGGCCGCCTGGACAGGCGGTCACCAGTCAACACCGTGACGCAAGATGCTACCTCCCTCAGCTCAGACCAGTCAACCACACTCATTCCTCAGCCTCAGCCAGGTGAACAGGAACCCAAGGAAGCGGCTAGTATGGACGCCTTCCCGGACCAGCAGGACGCTGGACCTTCCTGGAAGGATAAAAGGTCAGTATTGCCAACCACTGCCCCACTAATAGCCTCTGTATTCCTCGACAAGGTATTCCCGCCAACTCATACCCGAGATGTCAGCACGAAGCCATCTCCCCCGAGGTCACCTCCACTCGGCCTGCCAGGCCCTGAGCCGCCTCCCAGGATTCGGTCCAGCCAGACTGACCCAATCCAACAATCTCTGCAACAGACCACCGACATCGATGATGACGATACCGATGATGACGATACCGAAGATGACGATCCCGAAAATGACGATCCCGAAGATGACGATACCGAAGATGACGATACCGAAGATGACGATACCGAATATGATGACAGCAACGACGAGGATGACGATCCCGAGGATCCAGGACATCCAGCCCCACCAAGGCTCGCAGCTCCTACTATCACAGGATCAGTAGTGCCCGCTGCCCAACAGCCAACCACGCCTACTGTCACAGGACCAGTAGCGCCCGTTGCCCAGAAGCCAGTCACGCCTACTATCACAGGATCAGTAGTGCCCGCTGCCCAACAGCCAACCACGCCTACTGTCACAGGACCAGTAGCGCCCGTTGCCCAGAAGCCAGTCACGCCTACTATCACAGGATCAGTAGTGCCCGCTGCCCCAAAGCCAGATGCCAACGCACAAGTCTACATCCGTGGACCTGGTACCCACTTCCGTGGACATGGCGACTATCTACGTGGACATAGCACCACAGCCGCCGCTAAACCAAAATTTCCAGCCCGCCGACTGCCCCCAGTCGTGCCTGGCCCATCCACCTCAGCCACGAGGAAACAAACAAACAAGAATGAGAAGTCCCCGGCGCTGTCAGCCGCACCGCCGCTGCCAGCAGACCCTGGGCCTTCTACGTCAAGACAAGAGCAGCCGCTCTACACGACGCCCATACTGTTCCCGATGCCGTTCTGGGCGAAGGCCGTGACCACGCCTGGCCACGACCGACAGCAGCCATCCGCCAGCCAGATGCCTGTCCCAGTCCGGACACGAGTATTCGTCAACTCTAACGCCAGCCCGAGCTCTGCCGGCTCTGGCGCACCGCTCCAGGATCCCGCTACCTTAGCACGTAGCACAGCAGGACCTAGCAGCCCCCACGAGGCGCTCCAGTATCTTACTGCCTTAGCCCGCAGTACTGCAGGACGTTGCAGCCCCAATAAATCGCTCCAGTCTCCCGTTGCCTTAGCAAGCAACACAGCAGGACGTTGCAGCCTCACAGGTTCGCTCCAGAATCCCGCTGCCGTAGCACGCAGCACAGCAGGACTTAGCAGCCCCCAATTCACAACAGGATCAGGCAGCCCCGGGCGTCGCGGAGACGACGTCCAGAAAAACGAAACGTGCGATAATATACCATTGTAAATAATTCAACGCCACAGGGCGAAAACTTTGTTCAAACTAGAATACATTTATGATTTGTCACATAAAATACTTTAATTTTAAATATCTTGTTTTACCTAAAATATCTTAATGGACCTATTATTAGTTACTTATATAAAATATCTTACCACACTTAATCTTAGTCTATATATGTTAAAATATCTTAGTTGTTGAAATATCTTAACACTTACTCTTAGTTTATAGTTTTGAAAATATTGTATCCACTCACTCTTACATTATATAATTGAAATTATTGAACTGAAACATAACCTGTATGCCTTTATTAATGTTCAATAAAGTCACAAAAAAGGGGGGTGGTGTCATCGGCGTCGGCGTCGCGAACAAGTTATGACTTGTCTAGCGCGCTGTGCTCATGTTTTAGTCTTCTGCCGAAACAGAAGTCATTTGAGCACAAAAAAAGTCTATATAAGAAAACACTTTTTCTCAGCGAGCAAGTAGTGATCGATCCTTCAAGTAGTAATGTTCCAGCCTTCAGCAACTAATAGTCTTCTGCCGAAACAGAAGTCAGTTGAGCACAGAAGCCAACGCCAATGCTGACGAGGTCATCCCTTCCTCTTGTGTTGTAACCAGACAGTGTGTTTTATTTGAGTTTTATTGTGTTGAGTGTCAAGTGGCAATGCATACCCGGAGTGGCAAGGCAGTAGGCACTGGGGTCGAGAGCGACGTCTCCACGTCGGCCCCCCCTCACTGCACGACGCCCCTCACAGCATCTGACCACGAAGTGCTCCGCCAACACGACGCCCTGACAAGGGGTACGGGGGTCACGCCCGACGTCTCCACGACGGTGGCCCCACACTGCACAGCAAGCAACACAGCAACCCGGCTCGGCGAGGTAAGCATGTCCTCTGATTTTTCCACAGGCACAAGTGCTACGCATGGCGTCGCGACGACGGCGCCCCACTACTGTGCGTCGCCGGGCTCAGCGCCTAGGCATGGCGAGGCAGGACTCGCCACCAACATAGGACACGACACTGGGGTCACGCACGACGTCATCACGACGGTGCCCCCTCGCTGCATGGCACGCAGCGCAGCCACCTGGCACGAAGCCCAGGCAACAAATATGGAATGGAGTAGCAACGATTCTCAGGCGATGCCCCCCTACTGCATGGAGCGCAACGCAGCATCGTGGCATGGAAACTCGGCGATGGAACAGAGATTGGGTGGTGATGATGATATGGTGATGCCCCCTCGCTGTATGGTGGACCCAACAGCATCCCGGGCCAACGACGATTCCTCGACGCTGGGAGATCGCCGCTTCGCTGGATTCGCTTCCACACATGGGGAAGCCTCCCACTCTGGCTCAGGGCTGCCCAGCGGTCAGTACACCATTGCTGCCACACCCGACTGGCCCCAACTCTTCAGCGACGCCTCGCTGACACCTCGCCGCCAGCTGGCCACCCCTCACTGCATGGTACCACCAACAGCAACCAGCCCAAGTCCAAGCACGCCGCCCAACGCACAGTACTTCGTCACGCCTACCTCGTCGGCCGGCGCCTACCACGTCACCCCGCCGTACCAGACGGCAAGACCTAGTGCTACGCCCCAAAGACAAATAGTGCTCCAAAACCAAACGACTGGAACGATCCCAGTCCCCTCTGCCGCCATAACGGACCAACCCCAACCGAGCTTGGGACTACCCACTTATGAACAATTAGCGCAACTCCTGGCTCTGACCACTTCAAACCTAGCCTCCATTACCCGGCAGCAAGAAAATTGCCGGCCACCCATTACTGCACGTAACGAATCACAGCCGTACGCCACGGAAAGGGCTTACTTACGTGGACAACATGCATGCATAATGCATATATACATATACGTGTATTATTTCGTAAATTTATGACAATTATTAGTAATATTACAGGGGAGAATGACGAAAAAAAACAAATGAAAAACTTTTAAAAAACGATGTAAATTGTGTAAATACTATGTAAAAAGTATGTAATCATCATCACCAAACACATAAAATAATAGCTTAAAATTTAAGGGGAAAATATGCTCATATACCTGCATTTCTGTTAGACAGATGACGTATAGAAATTAGTCATAGACTTGTGCGCATATTTCAGATGTCACAGGTTGCAAATATATGAAAACTTCATGGAGAATCGAGTAGCATATGTGTATAATTTAAATAAGAGTAAGGATATACATACATACATACAGGGTGTAATTAGTTTCATGTCATAAAAAAAACTGGTGGTAGGGAACGACAAGACAAACAAAAAAAACCTTATATAATATGGGGTCTAAAGCTCATAGTTTTGGAGGAAAAAAATAAACAAAAATTTCGCAAATTTTCAATAACATTTTTTGAGAACTGCTGGAATATTGAGGTAGGTTTAGATCTAGATCTAGATCTGAAGAAAACTATACTCTAACTCTTTCTTGTGCAATATTTTAGTTACTGTCGGTGTTTCGTTATGTACACACGTCCAACCCGCCGTTCGTTGTTTTTGTTATTTTTGAATTTCGCGTCATTGTGTATTTACAGTTAAGATTTATTTTATTGACTTACCGTTCAAGTTGTCAAATTCTTGATTACGTACAGACACAACTTACTTGTTCGTTCTTTTTGTATTCCTTTTTGGCTTTTGTACCAAGTTTTTATTTTATTTTTCTTTATTGACAACGTTAGTTGATAGATTAGTGTTTAGTGTTGAACGAAGTGCGTATGTACTTAATTCGACGTACCGAACTGTGTATTGATACAGATGCAGAGATTTTGAATCATTTAGGTAGGTAGTAAGCTTTTAACCCAGGACACTCATTTATGTTACAAATGTTAATAAATCACATTTAAATTTTCTAAATTATAAACAATCCAATATTTTGTTCCAAATTAAAAAACACACATGTAAAGAAATGTTCTGTTTAAACCTCTATGGCCATTATTTGCTTGCAATTGTGCACGAAGAGAGAACGAATTATTTACCTCTTTATACTTGCCTCAGTTCAGTTGAGGCGGTACATCAAAGGCGGTCGATGATCCTTTGACACCGCGTGTGCCGGCCAGCGCTTTTTTATGACAATTTAAAAGTTGTATAATTGGGAAGCACAAGTCCATCGACCAAGAAAGCAGTGGTTCTCAATAGTTGTCTACCAGAATACTAAATATGTTAACCTAGATCAGTGTTTTCCCCTAGAGGGAAAAGTCATAAAGGTTTTTTGTTTGTCTAGTCGGTCCCCATTACCAGTTTTTTTAATGACATGAAACTGATTACACCCTGTATATCCACATATACTCACATACATACATACATATATTTATAAACTAAATTATTAATATTATGAAAGAGTTGACAGTAATGAAACATATATTCTTTATAGGATTTTGCAAACAGTGGAAAGAAAAGCTATCTATGAGAACTAAAGGAAAAACTATATATATATAAATATTAATGAAATCTTTGCATTCTTTCAATAACCTGACTTCTGGTTATGCTACCAAGTGAAAATTCTTATCAGCCATTCTCATCTTAACACTAGCATCCAACCTAGTCCCCTACGGCTAAGCAGGCTAAACTAGTATCCACATGATCCCCTACGATATGTAAATTCAGTAAATTAAATTTTTTTAGTTGACAGTAGTTATGAATGATTACATTTAATTATTATAAATATAAATAATGAAGTCCAAATTACAGATAAAATGCAGTGGAAGGCATAAGATCATAACAGAAAACATAACTGAATGTTACAGGTAGTAGGTATTTCTCTGGTCTATTGGTTGATGAATTTGTAGTCTCGGTGTGTTGTTTGTCCATTTTTTTATTTGCTTCTTATATATGTTTTCAGAGTTTAATAATTTAAGTTCATTGGTAAGAGCATTGTAAATTTTCGGCCCCAGGTAAGTAAAAAAACGTTGAGCCATTGTTTTCTCCATTTTAGGAACAAGACAGGAGTTATTTGTTCTATGACGGGTGTTGTAGTTATGTACAATGTTTACTAGTTCTTGCTTATTCTTATATCGTCTTATTAAAATTGCAAGACAATATAGCTGACGCATATCGAAAAGTTTCGTGCCTGCAAATAAAATATGGGAAGGGTACGTCCAGTGTTTTTTGTAAATTATTTTTATAATTTGTTTTTGTATTATTTGCAGGCTTCTTAGATGAGTATTTGTGGTCCCTCCCCACGCAATAAGTCCGTAGTTTAGGTGAGATTCTATAAGAGTATGATAGAGTCTTCATATGTTCCACATGCAGTAGCTGGGGTTACTGCTTAAATTTGTAGACCAGTGTTTTTAATTTCTTTATTACACAATTTGTATGAATGGTCCATCTCAGATTACTGTCTATGTATATTCCCGGGTATTTAACATTATGGGTAGAGGAAATATCAACATCCACATCATTGATTTCGAGAAATATTTTGTCATAAGATGGTAAGTGCTTGCTGTAGGATGAGAAGGGAACGTAACAAGTTTTGCTGTAGTTAACTGTCAACAGGTGATCATTGAACCACGCAAAAATTTTTGGTAGATCATTTTCTATTGTTTGTCTTAAGACGGGTCAGTTCAGAGCACTATAAAATATTGCAGTGTCATCTGCAAAACTTGTTATATCACCATCCACCTTAATATTAAATAAATCGTTTAGGTATATATTAAATAGTATGGGTCCCAGTACGGTGCCTTGTGGAACTCCATATTTAACTATTTGCGTGTTGCTGAGTACACCATTGATATTGGTACATTGCTGTCTATCTGTTAGGTACCCGGTCATTAGTTCATAGGCGTTCCTCTGAAACCTATACTTTCAAGTGTTTCCAGAAATTTAGTGTGACTAACTGTGTCGAACGCCTTTGAGAGATCGACAAATATGCATACAGACGATTCTCTTTATCTATGAATTTATTTATTTTTGATGCCAACTGAGTCACTGCATCTTGTGCCGATTTCTTTTCCCTGAAACCAAATTGTTTATCGGACAAAATATTGTATTCTTTTAAATAATTTCCAATTCTGACTTTTAATATTCTTTCAAAAATTTTTGCCAAATTTGGGATCAAAGAAATAAGCCTGTAGTTAACCACGTCTAACTAATTTCCTTTTCTATGAAGTGGTTTAATTACCGCTGCCTTAAAGATAGGGGGACATGTTTCAGTTGAAAATGATCTGTTAATAAGATAGGCTAGCGTTTCGGCTATTTCACTGGCAATCTGCTTTAATGTTTCAGACTCCACTGTAAACTGTAGGGCCTCGTTTCTCTTTACCTAACACAAAACCATTCTGGATTTTCAAGGAGTTACCTCGGTGACTTTAGAAGCGGTTAAGAAAACATTTTAAGAAACATTTTTAAGATCTTGTAATATCCAAACCAGGAGATTTTTTATGCTTTGTATAATTTCAATAATTTCACTTCCATCTGCTTCAGAGAGAAAAAACGAGTATGGTTGGTGTGGGTTTGATTTTGTTTTTAAGTTTTTGTTAATTTTTATTTTTTCAGCTAGTTTTTTACCTATGCCTGTAAAATAATTGCAAAATGCATTTGCAATATAATTTTTGTTATTTATTAAAACATTATCTACTTGTATTTCATTGATATCATTATGTTGGGTGTTTTCACAAGACATACCCTTTATACATTTCCATAGATTTGCTGAATTGTTTTTGTTCGAGTAGAAAATTTTTTGATAGAAATTTATTTTAGCTTTTTTAATTAGCTCAGCCAACTTATTTCTCAATTTTTTAAACTGGTTTACGTTTTCTGTGGAAGGATTGGCTTTCATTTTGTTGTAAAGATCTTTTTTTTCATTTACTGACGTTATTAAACCTTTGTTAATCCAGGATTTTCTTTTTTGTTCCTTGTTTATAATTTTTATATTCTTTGTTGACTCATTAATGCACTTTTTTTGTTTATTGATGAATAGTTCTGTGGCTTCATTTAAATTTTCTGATGTGTAGATATCAGACCAACTTTCGTCTTTTACTTTATTTTCCAAAATAGTTTTATCTAAGAATGATTTACTTTTCTTCTTTATAATAACGCATTGTTTTTTTTCCGCCTCTATTATCTGGACTATTTTAGAAAAATGATCGGTGACATATGTTTTTAATATAATTGGAATGTAGAAGAATTTATGAGATTGTAATTTGTCTTTAATAAATATTTATTTATTTATTTATTTATTTATTTATTTAATACATTTGTCCAACAGTACAAAAGAACCAATTACAGGACAAGAAAGCAACAAAATACGAAAAAAAAAATATATATGTATAAATACATAGCTTCTTACATACACATGAGTGACAATCTAAAATTAATTACAAGTACACTACATGTTTGTGTTATTTAATACTATGGGATGCTGCAATTCTTAAGAGAAGTATAAATTGTATTTAGCGAACAGTCGAATATATCACAAGTATCACAAATTGAGTTGTAGGTAGAGCACATAACGAATATAGGAGACTTCAGCATTATA
This sequence comes from Stenurella melanura, assembly GCA_963583905.1. Taxonomy (NCBI): domain Eukaryota; kingdom Metazoa; phylum Arthropoda; class Insecta; order Coleoptera; family Cerambycidae; genus Stenurella; species Stenurella melanura. The sequence goes on along the minus strand of OY757312.1, from coordinate 77,069,317 downwards.
TTGGTTCGTGCCGGTTGACAATAAAATGTGAGCGGTTTGCGAGTAGCGGCTCTTGGAACCAAGAAGTTCAACTGGCTTAGTGCAGGAGGGCAATCAACCCTGTTGTGTATGAGCGAATGCAGGAATTTTATAGCGTAGAATTGTCTTCTAAATTGTAGTGAGTCAAAGTCGAACCTATTTAACAGATACGTCTGGTCGCAGCCTCTGTTTGGATAATTACCATCAGTGCGAAAGCAGAGAAATTTTAAAAATTTCCTCAGTACAGACTCGATTGATTTAACTTGATAATCATAGATAGGGCTCCAGATAAGTGAGCAGTACTCGAGTTTAGACCGTATATAACAATAAAATAGTTTAATTAAGACGTCATTGTTCCGGAAGACCTGACTTAGTCTTAAATATATGGTCTATGCAGCGTTGTGAATTTTTTTGAATTCTTGTGTAATGGTTTATTGCTGATAAGTTACCTTCTTGCCCTAAATTGTTTCAATACTTGTTTTGAGATTTCAGCATATCCTAAAATATTAATATTAATGTCACCTACCAATACGTGGACATCCAGATTTTTCTCTATGTCATTTAGATACGTTAACAGATCTGTATTGAACGTTTTTGCATATGTGGAGAGCGGTCTATAGATTGCAGTAATAAGAAACGTTTTGTTACTTAGCTTGGAATGAATTTCTATGATCCTTATGTTTCCAATATTCACAATTTTAGAATTAAACTCGATGTCATTTTTAACATAGACCACAATACCGTCATTTTGATTAATATCCCCCTCATTATACATTAATGTGTACTCATTTAAGTGAAAAACAGTTTTGCCATTTAATTGCCAAGTTTCTGAAAATATACATACCGTCAAAGCAACAGATTTGTTTCTGCTATGTTGCTAAAATAATGCAATGTTGATGTGGCAGGAACATAACAGACATTTCAGAAAACTGTTTCTTTTATTCCGGTTTATAATTTCCACACACTTCCACATCAACGTAGTAGAGTGAAATTATTGTAATCGTAAAAGAAATTTCATTTTATTTTCTCATTAAAATCGGTTTAGAATGCTATGGAACATGGAGATTTTAAAACCGAGTGAAAGAAAGATTTCTGTCAGTCTGCTCGTCGGTCTGACTGTAACTTTTTTGTGCTCATGATTATGCCGGACCGGCTTAAGATATTAAATTGAAATTTGGCACACGTCAACAAGTAAAACAAACTAGTAGGAGTCCATAAATTTGTGATTTGGTGTACATACTAGAAGCCAAAGACATCTGCCACCCCCACCACTACACCCGCTCCATTATTAGAGGAGTTAACAAAATTAAATTATCGATTTGAAATATAGTATAAGTATGTATTATAATTATATCTGAAATCAGTTTATATTTTGAGCTTATTCAATTGAAGGATTTACGGGGTAAATAGGGCTTAATATGTGTAAATAAGTAAAACCTTACTTTACTAGTCTTTACTAGCAAAACTTCAGAAACTTTGGATTTGATGTATATACTAGAAGTCAAGGTCATCTGCCACCAGAGAAATACTCCCAAAACGAGTTTCCAAAACCATATTTTCCCACACTATCTTTTGCACGCATCAACTGCAGAAAGATCGATATAGAATGGTTAGTAGTCTTGAACAACCAAATTATTAGCGGCTAAGAGAGCGTTGAGTTAATTTTATCTAGGGTCTAAAGGGAAAGAGCTTTTCTTAGTCTAACAAACAAATAGGATAATTGGCGTGATGTTGTCAGACGTACCATCCAGCAAAAGGATGCTAACCAGAAGAATGTGACATGGATCAGAATTAAGATGTTATGAAGTTAATCTTCACTATTCCATATTTTAGCACTTAGCATTACTCTATTTCTAACTTGATAACAGACATATTTATGACTCTTATTATTGGGAAAATAAATGAAACTAAAAATTGGTAAAGCATGGTTCCTTTATTGCCAATACATTTTCCCCTCCTTTGACACTTAAGATATAGATATAAATAAACTCAGTTTTTCTTCACTTTCGTTCTCGCCGCACTTTTAGTGAAATAAATAATAACTCTTTTCAAGAAGATATAAATTCCTACTAACACAGCTAGGATAAATGCAAAAACGTCTAATAAATAGTATTGGTACCATTTTAAATCTAGGTAAGGCACTCTTAAATGTTTAGCCCCATTGTGACGTATTACATATTCTACCCAGTAAACTGCATTATCCAGTGGGCTGACCTGTCTATCATGCATAATTCTAGATCTCTTCTGCGCTTCGTCTCGATACCTTGAAACAAAATTGTCGATATGAATGAATATGTTAAAATACAAGTTGTGACATAACCTATTGATGTCAAATTCTCGACGTAGTGGATTGGAAGTATCACAAACAAATTTTCAATTTTCTTTTTTCTTGAAATAGGTTTAGAATGTCACGGAACGTCGAGATTTTAAATTTGAGCGAAAAAAATTTTCTGTCGGTTCTGTCGGTCTGTCTGTCTGTCTGTAACTTTTTTGTCCGCAAGTTTTCTCCGGAACGGTTTTAGATAATGACTTGAAATTTTGTACACATATATATATATATATATATATATATATATATATATATATATATATATATATATATATATATATATATATTGCTGTATATTCACACTGTGGAACACTACCTAAGTGTCGTGTTTGAAATCATAAATAAAATTCACAAATTTGTATGTATTTTAGGAATTAATCATAACAGTTTTACTTTAACGGATCATACAGAAGCAGGAGTATCTGTGGTTTATTTAATTGATTCAAGTTCACTTATTCTCATCGAGTAGGATGCAGAGAATGAAACTTGATATTGAATACGAACAAAATATTTAAATAAACATAAAATGAAGTTATTTTAGTTTAACAAGGTTATTCTAAATAGTATATAATAAAACATGAACTGATAGAGAATCACAATCTCATTTAAAATGATTTAGAATGAAATTGGAAAACAAAAAAGTAAATTTTATAAAATCTGACATGCATGTCAATACTTAGGGCTGAAAATCATATTTTGTGTAGAAACACTGTAAATCTACACAAAATGAATATTGAATGAAAGACTATCAACAGTAGTTGCAGTGCAGCGTAATTATTTTAGAAATAGTAAGTCCATATATTACAAAACACTGAATGACATTTTAAGTTTTCAGATATTTTCAAATATCATTGCAGAAAGGTGTTTTGTAAATGATATTTCACATCATGCAGAAAGAAAGGACTAATAGTATGATGTTAAATGTTTGTTGGCGTATCAATTTCTTGTTTTAGTTTATAATATAAGTATTCTGTCAGTATGGAAACTGCAGTACGTTTTTAACTACTAGCATTTTGTGTTTATCATTGCTATTCATCTAAATGTATGAATTAGTATTTATTTGAGATTGGAATTGTTAATTGTAGTTATAAGTAGATTTTAAGAAAGTGTATGTAATATGTCAATATATTTCGAGTAATTATAATTATTCACTTAATCCTGAAAAGTAGAATAAGAAACTTATCAGGAAAAATAAAGAATTAAAAACAGTATTCACTTAAGGTAAAGAACAAACAAAACTGAATAGTTTAAATTTTAAATTAAAATTAAATTTTGAAATATTAGATCAAAATAGAAAAAAACAATTGAAATATTGGAAATTAACCCATTGAAACGACTAAAAATAACAAATCAGTTGATCAGACACCGCTGAACAGCGAGCTGCGAGAAATATTCATCCTCGAATAATTAATAAATTGAAAAGAGAAGAAAAGTGGTGAATAATTTAAAGGTTAGGATATTACAATCCAGATATATTGATATCAAGAATAAATTGTAAAAGTTGATTAAATATAAGAAGTGAGTATACTTTGAAAGTATTACGAAGTAGATTATCCGGAAAGCAGATTTAGAAGAGGGAAGTATTTGTTAATCCAGTTAGCAAATTTATATGGTGAAGAAATTTCAAACGTCAAGCAAGTGATAGAAATACTTCAAGAAAATCTTGAAAATAAATTGGAGGTTAGAAACAAACGTCAATCCAGTAAAGAAGAAGAAGAAGAAGCCTTGAGAGGTTAAAAAGTCAGTCAAGTGACATTATATTTCAAGGATCATAATAACCAGTTAGAGGTTATAATTTAACATTACTCGACTCAAAAGAAAGACAAGGTAAAGCTTTACAATATCAGAAATCCATGGTACATATTTATTTTAAATAAAGGCCATATTTATCATTTTAGTTAAGTTAGATTTTGTTATTTAAATTTGTTAATTACATTCCAAGTTCAAATTTGTTAATAAATTAATACTTTGTTCGTTCAATACTGAGTTTGATTTATTTAGATTGTTATCTTGATCGATGAGCATTTATTGAACCGACTTCGTTGGACCCTGAGTAAGAGTCATTCTATAGATTGTAGATGGTCATGCTAATGGTGTTCTATAGTCTATAATATTAACAGCTTTTAAGAAACTGTTTGGCGCTCAATAAAATCATTTCAATTTACTTTCAAAAAGTAATTTCGAACGTATAAAAATATAAAATAGATATCAGAATATAGAACATTTATGGCTTGTTAACGTGGAGCGATCAGGAAAGCGATTGAATAAATACAACTTGAGAATAGTTTATCATTTCAAGCATACATTTGAAAGATAATAGATCAAATAACATTTTGATAGTTTTGACAACAAGGCATTGTCAAATTAAATACAAATATAATTTATATGAGGTTAAAGTCAGGTAAGACAACAATGAATCAAGAAGAAACTACACCAGGTACATCCACAGTTCCACAAACACAAGTTGGTGACACAAACACACAACCAGACACAAACATGTTCCAGAAACTCATGGAAATGATGGGTGGAATGAAGGTACAGATGAATCAAAATAACCAAACTTTAAAAGAAGACATTAGTCAAAATAACCAGCGACTGGAAGAAAAAATGGGCAACATAAATACACAAATGGTACAGAATAACCAAACTTTGGAAGCGAACATGAATCAAAATAACCAGCGACTGGAAGAAAAAATGGGCAACATAAATACACAAATGGTACAGAATAACCAAACTTTGGAAGCGAACATGAATCAAAATAACCAGCGACTAGAAGAAAATATTAACAAAAATATGCAAAAGCTGGAAGAAAGCAATATAGAAGTAAGAAATAAGATTGAAAATTTGGAGAGTAAATGGGAGAGAATGGGAGAGACAGTCAACGAAGAAATTGGTATTAAAGTAAACGAGGCAGCAAAAGAAATAAGAGAGGAAGTTGCAACTATGTTTGAAGATGGAATGACTGCAGTAGATAGCAGAATGAAGAAACAGGAGGATAAATACGATAGCAAAATAAAAGAACAGGATAGCAAGATAGAACAGAACACGAAGTTGTTGAAGGATACCACACGTACACAACTAACACAATTACCCACACATACATACACATGCAACAAAACACCATTTTATTTTTACGGAGATAACCGCATACACCCTAAAATTTTCATTTCACGTTTGAAACAACACATGGAAACACAACACGTAAATGCAAACTTAAAAGCAAACATACAAGACATGTTAAAGGGAGAAGCGGAAATCTGGTACTCAGTTATAATGGACAGGTTTGAGACTATAGAGGAATTTGAAGCTCTAGTCTTAAAACAATATTGGAGTGATTACACTCAGTTGAAAATAAGACAAGACCTATTTAATGGTAACTATGTAGAAAATAAAGGTATTTCTAGGGAAAATTATGTACTTAGAAAAGTATACAATATTAGACATCTAGAACCAAAATTCACAGAAAGTGAAATGGTCAGATATTTAGCTAGACATTTTTCGGGGGATATCCAGAATGTTATTATTACGCAAAGAATTGCAAAGTTAGAGGATTTAATTGATTATTTAAGAGAATTAGATGATTATCATCAGAGTTTTGATAGGAAGTCTAGTCAGAATAGGGAAAATAATAGTAGATATTATAACAAGTGGGGTTATGATCAGAATAAGAATGAAAATGATAGAAGAGAAAGACAAGGTTATGGTCAATATGATAGGATTGAAAAGCAGGGTTATGGTCGTCAATATGACAATGATAGAAAGGAACGAGGGGGTTATGAGAAACGTCAATATGAATATGATAGGAATGAAAAGCAGGGTTATGAGAAACGTCAATATGACAATGATAGAAAGGAACGAGGAGGTTATGGTCAATATAAATATGACAATTATAAGAATGAAAAGCAGGGTTTTGAGAAACGTCATTACGATAATGATTGCAGAGAGAGAGGGGGTTATGATAAATATAATAAGTCATATGCACAAGTTGCCAATGTCAATATTCAAAAGGGAAATAGAGTAGATGAAAACACGCACTCTAATATAAATAAAATAGAAACAGCACAAGTAAATGATAGGAATAGAAATCAGGATTTTTAGATAAACTTGTTTTAAATGTAGGTAATAATTGTAAAAAAATAGGCGACTGTATAGAAAATGATGTTATATTGGGAGACGACATCTTATCAGGAAAAAAGGCAAATATTGTATTAGGAGAAAGAATCCTAAAAATAGAAGGTGAAAGAATACCTTTCTGTAGTGTTAATGAATTGAATGGCAAAGGTGCCGAAATAGTTAATGAATTGAATGGCAAAGGTGCCGAAATAGTTAATGAATTGAATGGCAATGATGCCGAAATAATTAATGTATCAAATGGCATAGAGTCCAATAATGATAATGAATTTTGCGGTGAGCATATAGTGGGAACCACATGTGTTCAAATAAATAATGATAAGAAGCCTGAAACCTTTCTGATAAGTCGTTACTCCAAATATAATAAAATTTTTAAAAATTTGTCTCAAAAATACAAAAATTCAATTGATTATGAACCTACAATAGCAAAGGGCTATGCGCAACAACTTGAAGTAGGTAATATTTTAAATGAAAACGAAAACGTTTTAAACTATAATAAGGAAGAATCATTACCGGGAAGTTGTCACATGGGGATAAATTATCCATATGATCCAGGATAGATTACTTTTAAGTTATCCAAATGATCCTGAGTAGATCAATTTTAAATTGTAAATAAACTTTGACAGTGTGAATGTCACATCATGTTGTTAAAACTAACAAAATTTTCACATGTCAAAATTCTATTAGTTTAGGGGGTTTTATGCTGTATATTCACACTGTGGAACACTACCTAAGTGTCGTGTTTGAAATCATAAATAAAATTCACAAATTTGTATGTATTTTAGGAATTAATCATAACAGTTTTACTTTAACGGATCATACAGAAGCAGGAGTATCTGTGGTTTATTTAATTGATTCAAGTTCACTTATTCTCATCGAGTAGGATGCAGAGAATGAAACTTGATATTGAATACGAACAAAATATTTAAATAAACATAAAATGAAGTTATTTTAGTTTAACAAGGTTATTCTAAATAGTATATAATAAAACATGAACTGATAGAGAATCACAATCTCATTTAAAATGATTTAGAATGAAATTGGAAAACAAAAAAGTAAATTTTATAAAATCTGACATGCATGTCAATACTTAGGGCTGAAAATCATATTTTGTGTAGAAACACTGTAAATCTACACAAAATGAATATTGAATGAAAGACTATCAACAGTAGTTGCAGTGCAGCGTAATTATTTTAGAAATAGTAAGTCCATATATTACAAAACACTGAATGACATTTTAAGTTTTCAGATATTTTCAAATATCATTGCAGAAAGGTGTTTTGTAAATGATATTTCACATCATGCAGAAAGAAAGGACTAATAGTATGATGTTAAATGTTTGTTGGCGTATCAATTTCTTGTTTTAGTTTATAATATAAGTATTCTGTCAGTATGGAAACTGCAGTACGTTTTTAACTACTAGCATTTTGTGTTTATCATTGCTATTCATCTAAATGTATGAATTAGTATTTATTTGAGATTGGAATTGTTAATTGTAGTTATAAGTAGATTTTAAGAAAGTGTATGTAATATGTCAATATATTTCGAGTAATTATAATTATTCACTTAATCCTGAAAAGTAGAATAAGAAACTTATCAGGAAAAATAAAGAATTAAAAACAGTATTCACTTAAGGTAAAGAACAAACAAAACTGAATAGTTTAAATTTTAAATTAAAATTAAATTTTGAAATATTAGATCAAAATAGAAAAAAACAATTGAAATATTGGAAATTAACCCATTGAAACGACTAAAAATAACAAATCAGTTGATCAGACACCGCTGAACAGCGAGCTGCGAGAAATATTCATCCTCGAATAATTAATAAATTGAAAAGAGAAGAAAAGTGGTGAATAATTTAAAGGTTAGGATATTACAATCCAGATATATTGATATCAAGAATAAATTGTAAAAGTTGATTAAATATAAGAAGTGAGTATACTTTGAAAGTATTACGAAGTAGATTATCCGGAAAGCAGATTTAGAAGAGGGAAGTATTTGTTAATCCAGTTAGCAAATTTATATGGTGAAGAAATTTCAAACGTCAAGCAAGTGATAGAAATACTTCAAGAAAATCTTGAAAATAAATTGGAGGTTAGAAACAAACGTCAATCCAGTAAAGAAGAAGAAGAAGAAGCCTTGAGAGGTTAAAAAGTCAGTCAAGTGACATTATATTTCAAGGATCATAATAACCAGTTAGAGGTTATAATTTAACATTACTCGACTCAAAAGAAAGACAAGGTAAAGCTTTACAATATCAGAAATCCATGGTACATATTTATTTTAAATAAAGGCCATATTTATCATTTTAGTTAAGTTAGATTTTGTTATTTAAATTTGTTAATTACATTCCAAGTTCAAATTTGTTAATAAATTAATACTTTGTTCGTTCAATACTGAGTTTGATTTATTTAGATTGTTATCTTGATCGATGAGCATTTATTGAACCGACTTCGTTGGACCCTGAGTAAGAGTCATTCTATAGATTGTAGATGGTCATGCTAATGGTGTTCTATAGTCTATAATATTAACAGCTTTTAAGAAACTGTTTGGCGCTCAATAAAATCATTTCAATTTACTTTCAAAAAGTAATTTCGAACGTATAAAAATATAAAATAGATATCAGAATATAGAACAATATATATATATATATATATATATATATATATATATATATATATATATATATATATATATATATATATATATATATATATATATATATATATATGTATATATTGTTTAAATCAAAACCAAGCGTTTTGTTGTAGAATGTGATTTCTATACTTAACGCGGCCAGGCTCGCAATTATTTGCAGTTTGGTTTATTATCCTTATGAAAATAAGGATTCACAGAGGTGATTGACAGAAATATTTTATTTTAATATATTCTGCCCTCTGGAAGCACGCTGTTTACTATTACGTGCCCCATGTCGGGATATTATTGTTTTGATTTCAACAGGCAGCTGTCGCTAGATGGAGCCTCCCCCATTTCGTCGTTTTACAACGTCGATCTGGCCACTTGGTTAACCCAGGCTCTTGTACTAGTCGTCTCGGGCTCGCCTTGCACTGATGAGCACCAGGAAGTGCGAAACTGCAGTATGCAAGTTAGTCTGAGACGGCTGGTACGAGAGTTTCCTTTAATTAGGAATAATTCTTTCGGCTGGTGCTTGTTTAAATCAAAACCAAGCGTTTTGTTGTAGAATGTCATTTCTATACTTAACGCGGCCAGGCTCGCAATTATTTGCAGTTTGGTTTATTATCCTTATGAAAATAAGGATTCACAGAGGTGATTGACAGAAATATTTTATTTTAATATATTCTGCCCTCTGGAAGCACGCTGTTTACTATATATATATATATATATATATATATTGTTATGAATTACACCCCCTTGAAACTTGAGATTGATACGCCTATATCTAATAGTGAGTGACTGGAAACTTGTAGAAAGAGATAGAGTTTTCTAGAGTGTGGTGAGAAAAGATTCGTGATTGTGTTCTTGATGGATCTAGAGGCAATTTCAGAGTATATAAGGCGCGATTACCGGCGCAGAAAGAAGTTTTATAAAAGTGAAGAAGTTGAAAAGTGGAAAAGTGAGATTAAATATCAAGTAAACAAAGTGTAAAGGTTATTTTGGTTAATTAAGAAGTATTGTATAGCCAGTAAATTATCAAATACAGTGTTTAGAGGTTTACCCCTTGTTGAAATTATTTAGAACTCACGGATTCATACAGCGTGTTTCCTAAAAAGGCGGAAACACGTAACAACTGGTGTCAGATGCGGAATTTTAACAAGAGGATTTTTTGGAAGTGTTCGAGAAGCTTTGGACAGTGTATTCTCGGGAAGTAGTGCAAACACAGTGGTCTGATTTACTGGACGTTGCTCGAGGGTTATTGTCGAACAGGAAAATGGTCCATTATTAAAGGAGTTAATAAAAAAAAATTGAGATGTTCACTTGAAATTTGTTATGGGTACATATTATATTGACATCAGGAACTAGATTATATTTTGGGATTATTTCGTTGAAGGGTTGGGAGTTAAATTAGGTGTAAATAGGGGAAAATGAATAAAGCACGCTGGTAAGAGTACAGAAAGTTGATATTCGGTGTATATTCTAGAAGCCAAGGTATCAGATTTTTTCATAATATTTTTCAACCCCGCACCGACACTACTCCATTATTAAATGAGTTGATAAAATAAAATTGATATATTCACTTGAAATTAGATACACGCATGTATTATAACGACATCTGGTACTAGATTATATTTTGAGATGATTCCGTTGAAGGGTTGGGGGTTATATAGGAGTAAATAGTGGAGAATAAGTGAAGCAAGCTGATAAGAGTACTGAAATATGGGATTTGGTGTATATACTAGAAACGAAGGCCTCAGATTTTTATAAATAATATTTTCCTTCCCCCCACCACCCCCACACTCTTGTTAACAGATATGATAAAATTAAATTAAGATTGTTACTTGAAATTTTGTACACGTATGTATTCTAATGACATCTGAAACTAGATTATATTTTGACATGATTCCGTTGAAGGAGTGGGGCTAAGTGGAAGCAAACAGGGAAAATAAGTAAAACCAGCTGGTAAGAGTACAGAAACTTGAGATTTGTTGAATATACTAGAAACCAAGGCATCAGATTTCTTCCTAATATTTTTCAACCTCCCACGCCCACCGCCTCCACTCCATTATTAAAGGGATTGACTACATAAAATTGAGATATTCACTTGAAAGTTAGTACCTACACGTATGTATTGCAATGACATGTGATTGAGATGATTCCGTTAAAGGGTTTGAAGGTGGTATGTTGTGAATAGCGCAAAATAAGTACAGCAAGCTAGAAACCATTTTTTTACTTCCGTATCCACGTAGTGGATTGGAAGTATTAGTAATGGTGAAAAAAATTTCAATTTTTTTTTCCTTGAAATAGGCTTAGAATGCCATGAAACGTCGAGATTTTAAATTTGAGCGAAAAAAAAATCTGTCTGTATGTCGGCCTGTAACTTTCTTTTGTCCACACGTTTTCTCCGAAACGCTTTAAGGTATTGACTTGAAATATTGTACACGTATATATTAAACGTGGTCTGGAACTGAATCGGCTTTTGAACATATTCGATGGTTTGGGGAGTAAATAGTGGTAGATAGGGGGAAACAAGTAACGCAAGCGGGTAAGGGTACATGAACTTGAAATTTTGTGTATGTACTTGAAGCCGAGGCCTCAATTTTTTTTATAATATTTTTCATCCCCCAGCACCTCCATTATTGAAGGCGTTAATAAAATAAAATTGAGACATTCACTTGAAATTTGGTATAGGTATATATTAGAATGACATCTGGACCCAGACTGTGTTTCGGGATTATTCCGTTGAAAGGTTGGGGGGTAAATAACGGTAAATAGAGGAAAATAAGTAAAGCAAGCTAGTAAGAGCACAGAAACTTAAAATTCTGTGTATGTACTAGAAGCCAAGACCTCAGATTTTTTTTATAACATTTTTCAACCCCCCACCAACCCTACTCCCTTATTAAAAGATTTGATAAAATTAAATTGAGATTTTCACTTAAAATTTGGTACACATGTATTATAACAAGATTATATTTTGACATGATTCCGTTGAAGGAGTGGGGGGGAAAGTAGAGGCAAATGGGGAAAAATAAGTAAAGCAAGTTTGTAAGAGTACAGAAACTTGGAATTTGGTGTATTTTCTAGAAACCATGGCCTCAGATTTTTTTCCAATATTTTTCAACCCGCCCCACCCTCACCACCTCCACTCCATTATTAAATGAATTGATCATACAAAATTGAGATATTCACTTGAAAGTTAGTACACGTATGTATAGTATTGACATCTGATTGAGGATTCCGTTGAAGGGGTGGGAGGTGGTAAGTTGTGAATAGCGCGAAATAAGTAGACCTAGCTAGAAATTTCATTTTTAACGTAGGTGTATGGTAGAAATCAACACCTCAATTTTTTCTATGATATCTGCCCCAAATATTATTAAAATTCTATGGCCAATAACTTCTACGTACTAGAGTGCAAATATAGTGAAGATGTTTCCTTTAATGTGACTTGGACGAGAAATCTGCATGTGGAAGTCCTGATTCCTTAGGCAGCGGTTTTAAATTATCACAAGGGAATCTAACAGGTTCATGCAATATATTTCATTAAAAATATTTTGTCGAGATTGGTATACTTTCTTTTCTATTATTTCTTAAAATACAGGATATAGGATAACTCACTACTGGACTTTATGTAAGTTCTCCCTTATTGTAATCTCATAAATTACTTACTTTGGGTTAGTTAAAATTTCTTTTAACTTCGAGGACAGTGTTTCTTCTGACAGTTCTGTATAGGGAAGAACAATGCCATACCCTCCTCGTTCTGCTGTGTAGGCATTCATTTTCTGATCACCCAATACAGGAATAGCTATAATCGGTACACCATGATAAATTGTTTCAGTATTGCTTAGTAAACCACCATGAGTTATAAACACCTTGACATTTGGATGTGCTATAAATAATGAAAATTCTATCAATATTATGAAATACTTTAATTGAGTGGATGGCATAGTGATCACCCATTTGTCTTCTACATATGTCTGAAATTTTGTACCCTTAGGTTGCAAAGCTAGCATCCTACAATGGGCTTACTGTATAAAATATGTATCATTTGCGAAGACTTTGTCGGGAGGAAAACATCTATCCAAATAAGTTACTATTGCCTCGTCGGCAACCAACAAAGCTCATTCGAGCTTCAACTACCTCAAAAGCAAACGCAATTCATCAACGAATTAAACTCAAATTACTAAAATATGTGCTGCTTAAGGACTTCTACCCTTAAATCAAGAACAATAAAATAAAATAATTTCTAAATACAGATTAAATTGATAATAACTTAATTATCCGTCTTCATGGCACCCGAGCAGTGACAAATAATTTAAAATAAAACTAAAATTCTTCTATGACGCCTCAACGCAGGGGTTAAAACTTGTAAATTGAAGGCGTCAAAAGTCAATTTCTTAACATTTTCAAAACGTTAAAGGTTGATGTCACAACCGAGGTAGACTCATTGTTGATTTCTTATTTTACTAGTATTGAGTGATCGATTTACGAATTATTAAATTTGTTAAAACACCTTGTTCGAATGTTGCCAAATAACACTAACGCAATAAGATCTTAGAAGAATAAATTGCACCTACCTAATATGTCTTGTTGAGGTAACCATTTACCCAATTTAACATTAGGAGGTTGCCCAGGTAAAACATCATCTTCCCACTTCCATAAAACCTTTTGCTTTAATTTTCCAAATGCTTTCAAGAAAGTGTCTCTCTTATCAGCAGGTAGATTTTTGCTTTTCAAAATAGAGCCCATACTAAAGTAAATAACACCATCTTTCGCATTATCCAAAAACACTTGTAAGTCTTCCGGTAATTTCTTAGGTGGTTTAACATGAAAACCACCAATGTCAACCATTGCAGGTACAAATGGTTGGGGACTTGCTATGCTAACATGAGAATTAAGTAATACCAACGAGGTATTATATATAATGTCATTTATATCCACAGGCGTTGGGAAATGTTTTCTAATTAGTTCGTTTTGTTGGGGATAAATGATGAAATTGTTGACAAAAGTGAATACGAATTTAACTAAGGTGTTAAACAAACGTTGAAAGAAGGACATTCTAGGTGGAAAACTCGCTAAAACTTCTGGAGCAAATGAGGGTAGCGAGGGGTTGCCAACTAAATGGTTTAACATGGAATTCGATCCCACGCTACTGAAAACGATTAAATGGGCGTCAAAATGTGTTGCAAATGCCTTCATGGCCTCATTTCCAAATTGACCCACGATGACAGCATCAAATTTTTCTTCAGATTTTATTAATTTCTGTACATTGCTGTTGTTCAGAGCTTTTTCGGTCAACGTGCCTAACGCTGTGAACATCTTCGGGATAAAGTAGAATGGATTTCTTTCTGCTATTGAAAACTTAGCATGTTCCTGAGAAAATTCTGAAATTGATTAAAAAATATCTCAAAAATATTCAGGAGGTACTAAAGAGTATCATTTAGAGAACAAAGTAGGAGGGCCATAAAACAGAGGAATATTTCTTATAAGTGTTTTATTTTTGAACTTATATTTAACGAACACACTGTGGTTTCATTTTTACAATAATTTATTAAGAAGATCACGAACACTATCAGAATAATATTAACGGATTTCATATTATGAAAGTAATTAGCATATTAATAAAAGATACCTAATAAATACCTTATACAAAAAAATTTGAAATAAATTTAGAAAAACTACACTACCTATGCAAATCATTTTCAAGTAACGTTAAGTAGTGGAGAATGATTTAGCTCGGTTTGATCATTTAACAAATTATTCAATCGTTTATATTTATTAATTTTTAAAGTTTCCAATAATTTTAATTTCAATCTCCACATGTACGAAATCATCCTTAAAGGAATATTTTTCTTCTAATAAATGACTTGCATATGTAGTCAGCTATGTTCTTAATGTAACTATTTTTGTGCTCATAATGACGTTTCTTGAAACTCCTACCTGTTTGACCAATATATACCCTAGAGTAAGAACCGCAAGTCAACTTGTAGACTCCTGATTTATAGTGTTTTTGGGTTTTGTCTTTATTATTTTTAATGTATTTTTCTAAAGAATTATTTGTCTTATAAGCAATATTCAAATTATGTTTTCTTAAATATGCCGAAACTGTTTGCGTTGGGGAGCCTAAATACCTAATTGTTTTGCTTCGTCGCTGTTTATGGGCTTTTTGAGTCCAACGAGAATTTTCGCGTGACCAAAACCTACAGTTATGTCGATGTCCTCTTTAAAGAAAATGTAGCTTCATCAGAAAAACAATATTCTTTAAGAAATTTGGGTTTTCACCACACAAGGTTATCAACTGTTCACAAAACTGTAAGTGCCGATCTGAATCGTCCTCATTCAATTCGTGGATTAATTGCACTTTGCATGCATGGATGGTATTTTTCTTTTTTCAATAGACGTACAACAGAAGTTTGACTCAGGTTATGATTTAAAGCCAGCTGCCTTGTCGAAAGATGGTGCTTGTGCTAGAGCGACCAGATCGAGGGAGGTCGGCTACACTGCCAGATTCATCATATCTAGCCACCAATCTACTTACAGTGGATCTATAAATTCGCTTTTCGGGATACTTGGCATTGAAAACATCACATGCTTCCTGATGAGTTCTCAGCCTATCACCATATACAATCATCATCAAAAGTTCTACGCGTTCTCTTTCACTTAAACTTGGCATTGCATTCACTAGTTTTACACTGTCTCAGAAGTGTCACAAAACTGAGATTCCACACGTGCCAGGAATAAAAAAGGTATCGATACTTTACACAGAAAGGCCTGTATCTCTCTGTTTTCAAGGTGATTGTTTTTCTATTATTTCCTTTGTTTTATTTTTATGTAAAATGTTTTCATGCTAGTAAAAACAGAATTGTAGGCAACGAGATTTACCAATCCATAAGAAAGTGGAACATTACTCGTGAATTTGCGAAAGGTAAGCTACTTTTACATAAAATGTCATTTTTCCAAAAGAATGGCTCAGGTAAAGCTTTTTTTATATCACCAGAAAGCTAAAGGAATATACCACCAAAAACGGTAAACAAAGATGTCTGTTTCATTAAAAAAAATTTGTGATGGCGTCATAACTCAAAAACCAGTGACATCATAAATTTTGGCATAGTGACAAAATGCAGCATTTACAAAACTAAAATCGACCTATTCGAGGATTTTTTTGAAAAATGACACATACCAAAGATATGAATTTTGTGCGATTTTTTAGATTCACACTGTATAGGTACACACATCTGGTCCGTATTATTTTACTTGATGTTTATTTACCTAGGAAATATTTGAAGTCAGATGAAGATGCACTACACTATGTGATAAACAAAAATAGTGAACTAGTACGCTGAACGTCGCAACTTCGACTGGCTTGTACCTGCTTATCTAACTGCCTAGGACCTTTTGGTATGAGTTATGTTACAGCCTATGTTTGTCTCGTAAAGTGAAAGTACTTTAAATTCAATTTTATGGCTATTTCCAAAATCGACTTTTGGCCAGGTTTTTGTGCATTCTGGCCCACTGTGCAACACCCGGTCATGTGATCTCGCTCTCTTCGAGAGAGGGGCAAAGAACAAGGGGCCGCTTAAATGTTGCTAAAATATTCTGAAAAAACACTTTTTTTGGGCAAAAATAAGCATCTTCTGTCACTTGGTGTTTTTTTCCAAAGTGCTTCCTTTTCTTGGAAAAAAATAGCAAGAAATAATTCATATACCTTTATTAATTAGTTTAGGGGAACGAAGCGTTTTAGGGAAAAACTCCAAGAGCCGAACGTTGTTTATTTTTGTCATTTTCAAGATTTTTTAGCCAAAAAATAATTTCTGCCAAGAATTTCACTAGAATTTATTTTTCCTCTTCAAAAATATCGCACAAAATTGAGGCATATTGTTCAGATAAAAATAAACAATATTTACCTCATGTACTATTTCTCGCTTCCTTCTCCCAAAAAATTAAAGAATGGTATTAAATTTTTTTTAGGGTTTTTTTCCGGGAAGGAAACAATTTGTAAAAAAAAACAGCAAGAGACAAAAGATTGCCCAAAAATGTGCTTTAATTTTTTCATAATTTTTTGGCAACATTTAAGCAGTCCTTTGTTTTTTGCCTCTCTCTCTCTTTCTCTTTCTCTCTCTCTCTCTCTCTCTATCTATCTCAAAGAAGCGAGGTCACGTGACTGCCGTTGGGGGTGAAATGGTAGCTACAGATGCCTACAACATCTCCACAGTTTAATAATATACAGTTGGATCACTTCCCCTCATTTTTGTCCATGACTTCCCACTCTTGCCATCGACGCGTGGGCTACACTCAGACGACACAAATTAGTTCTCGATTATAACCCGCGAATAGAAGGTCAGTTATTGTTCAAAAGTTGCAAAATAAAATTACCTGTTGTGTGCTATTTGTTTTCGTATTCAAAAGTTCAAAACGATTGGTAAAATGAATACGGAAGAAAACGTTGTTGTGTTCCGGGCTATTCAAACAGTATCGTTGCTAGTAGGGGAGAAATAAGTTTTTTCCGTTTTCCTAAAGACGAAGGAAGGTAAGTACACATTTTGTTTTGTATGTAATGGCTAATTTTAAGTTAGCAATATGACATATAAAGAGTTGCGCGCAACGAAACATATTCTTTATAGGATTCTGCAAACAGCGGAAAGAAAACTGTCTAGGAGAACTGAAAGAAGAACTGTATGTAAAAATATTAATGAAATCTTTGGATTCTTTCGATAACCTGACTTCTGATTATGCTAACAAGTAAAAATTCTTATTTGCCATTCTCATTATAACACTAGCATCTAACATATTACCCTACGACTAGGCAGATTAAACTGGTATCCAAATAAAAATTTTTACTTGTTAGCATAACCAGAAGTCAGGTTATCGAAAGAATGCAAAGATTTCATTAATATTTTTACACATAGTTTCTCTTTTGGTTCTCATAGATAGTTTTTCCGCTGTTTGCAAAATCCTATAAAAAATATGGTTCATTACTATAAGCAAACAAATAATAAATAATTCACTTTTAAACATGCGCGTAACACCATGACGGCATTCTTTAATGCTTTAAACTGTTTCCTAATTATGTGAATTCTGTGCTATTATTATATTGCAACATAGGGCATAACCATCAAATTTGACATTTAGTTCGGTACGCCGCGCGCTAGTGTTCGCTGCTCGATTTTAAAACTGGCGCCATTTCCCTCTGTGCGCGTGGTCTTGCGCACTCGGTCTAGTCAAAAAACGAAAGCAAGTCCCAGTTTTTCTACATAGGGTAGATAGAGAGTAAGTCTACTGTATATTTCTCTACTGTGTCTCCACCAAGCGGCAGCAACTTCGGCACGCCAAGCCACTTTATTCGATGGGCTCCCGTATTATTACGATAGTCTCCATCTTATTATTATAGCTCGCTTCACGACGAACGAGTGCCCCATATGTTTTTCTCATCAGCCCGACGTTTTAAAAGGCATCCTCTTAGCCGCTTACTATTTGGCTTTGTCTTAACTAGCAAGTATGTCGTTAAAATATGTATGTGGCCAAAATCGAAACTACAAAACTTACAAAATCTGACCTATCTTTTAGAGATAAAGTAAGTCATGTATGCTACATATTTGTCCGTTCACAAGGATATTTTAAAATTATTGTGTTTGGTTACAATCTCAGAGATTTTAAAAATATTCCTCATACTTTTAAGGCTCTCCGTATAATATAAATTATTACCTTCACTACGTTTGATATAGTGGATTGCATAAAATTATTTTTGTACGAGAAAATGTTAACTTACCATCTCCAATAAGTTCGTCCAAAACAATATCCCTATAGGATCCATTTTTTGGAGGATTACTCTCTCTAAATGGACTGATCATCGTCACATCATGGCCAGCTTCAGCTAATCCTCTCAAGAGGGAATTTCCAAGAATGTAATGACTGGTAACAGGCACAGGGAAAACAGCCAATATTTTGGCACCTTTACTTGAAGTCGTTAAAAATATCAAACAAAAAATTATAATCGCCTTCATATTATAAGCCATGTTTATGCTCAGTGTGCCTGCTAACAAGTAACTGATAACATTATATTATTATGCTACTCAATTATTTTTATCTTTATTGGAATTTGCTCTCTCCAATAAATCGCAACAAGGTAGGTTTTAGAAATATGCCGATCAAATGCAATATACTCTACGTTTTGCATTTGCGAAGAGTATAATAATGGAACTTAATTCTAGTACATGTTTTGTGTGTCAAAAACCCGTTGTAAAAAGTCATACAATGATTTGCTAGCTACTAAAGACTGGTTGTCTAAGATTTAATCTTAGACCACGAGTCTTTTGTTGCTAATATATGGAACAGAAAAGGAAGACTCGGTAAAAAAGAGCACAACTACAAAAAGATGTCAACAATACTCTTGAGAAAGATTTAAGCATGTAGTAACCTCATATATCCCGCTGATAAACATAGACGACAATATGGTGCGGCAGCATAAGTAATCCCGTATGCTACATAATGCTACAAGCAAACAGTTTTCTTGTTTTGTTTTGTGGTCCCTCTGGAATATGAAACAAGTTGATGGACATCTGCAAATCGTGACCAATTCGTGGAACGCCCCATAATCGTAATTACGGTAGTAATGAAGTTTCTTTCAACCAGCAGTCCATAAAATGGATCTCAAAGCTCTCAAAATTACGATATAGAAACGAATAAAACATGTAATAGTTGTTAGAGAGGATGCAGTGAAATGGGGGCAAATAGGGCAAACAGAAAAATGGGGCGACGGGGGAAAAATATTAAATTTACTTGATCCGTACAGAAATGGGCATATCTGTACAACTGCAACAATTGTAGCACGAGGTGAATCATATTATTCCCCTTCCTTTTATACCCTAACATGAATTGAAGTACATAAAACTAACTTCTCTTTAATAGCAAGGAGAAAAGGTAAAATTGAGAATATTAATACGAATATATTTATTAAATCATTTTATTATCGTTTTTATTATTATTGCTATATCATGTATAATATTTTAGTCATAAACCATATCAATATGAAAGAATTGCAGTTACATAAGTAGACCAGCAGGTCAAGTGATATAAAATATCCGCAGCATGTGCACCAGATGGATTGATAAAGGCGCTCATCCGCACATTAACTTACTAACATTTAATAACTTTAAATCATCCCTTAAGCGAATTCCGGCAATGTCGGTAACAAATTTGGGTAGCTTATTATTTTTTCCTCTCTCTTGTCCCAAAAAAGACGATTTATTTTTACGAACTCTTAATTTCTAGTAAAGGGAGTTCTTGGGCCGGGTTGACCGCCATCTTCAACATTAGGTGGCGTCTCCTCAAATTCCTTTCTCAAAGTGTCGAGATTTTTTTTGTGTGTTGTGCTTAGATAACACGATCTGTGTCATGAATATTGTTTTTCATGTAATTCTTGAGCTGAAGAGTTAATTAAAAGTGTAAATATACGAAATGCTCTTCTCCCCATAGTGATCAAAATTGCAATTTAAAATTGAGCAATGGCTATTAGACTTTGGTGTATCTACAAGATTTTTTTTTGTCTTTGCATCACAAGTAAAACATTTATCGGGGTCGAGTGCCTCTCTCTTACCATTTTTAGGAATATGTAAATGCACTGCTAAAGCCATTTTCACTACTAACTAAAATAAAAATTTATGATTATGTTTTAATATTATCTTGTTATTGTCACAACATACAATCTATTCAAAGCTTTACTAGGGTTCTATGTATGTATTTAACAGGTAGAGAGCCGGATGCATAGATATCCTATGAATAAGATACATGAAAACCTTTATGTGAGTAAGTACTACCACAGACCTACAGGAAGCCACTTTTCATAAAAGCAAATTTTGCCCGCGTAGTGAAATTTTGGTGTCACTTCCGGTCACGATTTCTTATGCTTTCGAATACTTGAATAAAAATTATGTCAATATGTAGGCTTTGAGGCCTACAATGAGATTATATTGGGTTGCCATGCTTAATTTACCCGTAACCCTAATACAGCCTTAAATCGTCGAATACATAGACGATCTAAAAAAAATAAAAGTACAAACCTTCTAGTTGGTGTAGGGTGCCTCTTCTTATTTGCCCGCATCCGCTCATGGCTGCTTCGCTCGCACCAAAATTCTATGACGCGGACAAAATTTGTTTATATGAAAAGTGGCTTCCTGTAGGTCTGTGGTAGTACTTGCTCACTCACATAAAGTTTTTCATGTATCTTATTCATAGGAAATCTCTACAGCCGGCTCTACAGCACAGCAAGTATACGTGTTAAAAAAACAAAGTTATTGTAACCTCATAGACTAATAATAATAATTTATAAAGATAAACCAGTTGCTTATTAATAATACGTACAGTTATTAATAATTTAAACACTAATTTATATTGAAATTGTGAAATTTACACTTACGCAGCTCTACTACGTAAAACTATATTGCAGTATTACAGTGGTCACGCGACCTCTTCCCTAATTACGTCGTAGAGTCTATCGGTAACATTTTTCAAATGTCCTTCAAACATATTTGTCCTAGGGAAGCTTTATTAAATCCTAAACCGTTCTTCGTTTGCTTGTAGCATTAAGTAGCATACGGATTACATAGTTTTAACATTATGCTGCCTCACTAATAATCATGAAGAACCTGATACTATTCTAATACTTCGTGTAACTCAACAATATGGAAAAGACATACAAATTTCCGTGCACTGTCCGTATACAAATGTGTTTGTGCTTCTGGTTAATTTTTATGAGCAATTACCAAAGAAAGTCGTAATGGTAACCAGTCGAGGAATAACAGAAAAAGAAATAGATTCTCAAGATTTAGTGAAGAATTTTGCACTAAAGTATTTTTAAATCTGTAGGAATCATCAGCAATACTGAAATCACTTGCATTGTTGGGAACTCTGAATACAACTACCATATAAAGCAGTCAAGAAATACGGGAATTGATTTACCTAACAACGTATCCAATGTTAATCAGATAAACAACCATTATGTTAATTCTGTACCACAAATTACTCCTGATGCATCCCTAATGCAATTTTATAACAATAATATGAAACGCACCGTTAATTCATCATTTAGCTTTCACACAGTCACAGAAATTGATGTTCTAAAGATACTTTCGAAAATGAAGAGTAAATCTGGTGGCTTAGATGGTATAAATATTTTAACTATACAGCTTTGTTTACCTTTTTTGCTTCCATATATTACACATATAATGACTATTGTTTAATTAACTCTGTCTTTCCCAATACATGGAAGCAAGCCCGAGTAATACCTATACCAAAAATTACAAGTCCTATATGTTTAAATAACTTAAGACCAATTAGTTTCTTGCCAATGTTCTCAAAATTATTAGACAAAATTATGGAAATACAAATACAGGGGCATCTAAAAGATAATCAGATAATACCATCAAATCAGTCTGGGTTTAGGCAAGGCCACAGCTGCAGTACTGCATTGATGAGCATCACAGATGACATCAAAGGGGCATGTGATTAGGTCACATAAACTAACCGTTTTAATTCTTTTAGACTACTCCAAAGCATTTGATACCATCAATCATGAGATGTTGATATCCATTTTGCATTTCATCGGCTTCACTGAAGGTGCAACTAAATTATTAGAGAATTATTTAAAAAATAGATCTCAACTGGTAATGTATGGAGGAGAATCCTCAGATATGTTAACCATTAGCACAGGTGTGCCACAGGGGTCAATTTTGGGTCCTTTACTTTTTATAATCTACTCGTCTAACTTTTCATCCGTTTTTCTCTCATGTAAACAACATTATTACGCAGATGACACACAGCTGTATTTGTCTTTTGACGCGAGTGAAAGTAAACAGGCAATCGCTGCCATAAACTATGATCTTAGCTCTTTATTTGATTTTTCAAGTAAAATGTGTCTTCAACTTAACACTAGCAAATCAGCTGTGATTGTGTTCGGCAGAAAATCGGAAAGAAATGAATTCGCTTTAGAGCTTAAGAACAGTATCAAAATCAAAGATGAGCCTATTTTGTTTCAAAATACTGTGAAAAATTTGGGACTTATTATGGACCAAGAATTGAGATTCACGCCACATATTAATAAATGTCTACAAAAGGCGTACTTAAATTTAAAAGTAGTATATCAAAATAGATTTGTATTGACCAAAACCTCTAAATCTGTACTCTGTGATTCTCTAGTATTGTCACAGTTGAATTACTGTGACACAATATATGGAGCTTGTTTAAACGGTACTGATAGTAATCGAATTCAAAAACTTCAGAACTCCTGTTTGCGGTTAATTTTTGGTATAAGGAAGTTTAATCGTATTAGCCACACACTAAACCTAAATAACTGGCTTAACATGAAAAATAGACGATATTTGCACTCTGTCTGTCAGTATTTTAATATACTGACTAACAAGATTCCGCCATACTTGTATTCTAAAATACGTTTTCGGACTGACGTCCACAATTTAAACATTAGATTTAAGGGTACCCTTACTCCTCCCGTTCATCATACCCAATTTTTTAAGAGGTCATTTTCGTACAATATTACAAAGTGTATTAATGAATTACCCCAGGAATTAAAAACTAAAAATATATCTGGTTTTAAAAAATATGTGATTGAGTTAATTATGAGCAGGCATTGATTTCACACAAAAATTTTTTGCATTTTTTTTTTGTTGTTTCCTATACTTTATGCCCATTGTCCAGAATTTAGTTTTTTATTCTTTCTTTCTTGTAAGCATAAGTTAGGAAAATTTCGATTTTGTTATTTAGGCTATATTGTTTGTCTTGGGTTAGGTGGAAGAACAGGATGCCCATTAGGCTTTACTGAACCTCGCCCAGTAAAATCGTTATTATAAATTGTAATGTTAATTTGGTTAATAAAGTTCTTTATTATTATTATTATTATTATTATTATTATTATTATTATTATTATTTTTTTTTTTTTCCGCATTAGCGATACTGGACAGTTCTCCCGTGTCTCCGATATTCTCACGGGGGAAGCGCCAGCGAATTATCTACAACCACTCCCCACCTCCCGCAGGGTTAGTGGTTGTAAATTCCAGAATCGTGTGCCCTAAGTAGACGCAGGGACCCCAAGACGACTGCCTTTTGCATTTGGCCTGCCAACCATTCGGCTGATTTTTGGCAGGCCGGTATGGTCTTCAACGCTGAGAGCAGCGTAGGCTTCATTATTATTATTATTATTATTATTATTATTATATAACTTGAAGACAATTTCCACGAATTAGTTCGTTTGCTCTATAAAAATGAATTAATAAAGAAGGTAACTGACTTGTGTTTTGCACCAAAAATCAATAAGGTGATATCCTACCACCCACAGTTGATGGGTTTGGGGTTGATAGTTATTTTATTTTAGGGTCCATTATATTGCAACAGTATGGAGAAGTTGACTTGAAATGTTGTACACCTATATATTATAACGATATCTGAAACTGCATTGTCTTCTGAACATATTCGGTGAAGGGTTGTGGGGTAAGTAGGGGTAAATACGTAAAGCAAGCTGGTATGAGTACAGAAACTTGAAATTCTGTATATGCACTAGGAGCCAAGATGTCAGATTTTTTTATAATATTTTTCAATCCCTTAGGCCTCGTCTACGACACGAACGGTGCGCGGTAAGCGGCAAAGCGGTAAAAATACAGAGCGGCAATGGGGTAAGCGGTGCCGGCTACAATACGAGCTGCGATACACTTGCGGCAGTCTCGATCAGTCCGAGCAACTTGTGCAGCTGTTGCTCTATCAGAAA
This sequence comes from Stenurella melanura, assembly GCA_963583905.1. Lineage (NCBI taxonomy): Eukaryota > Metazoa > Arthropoda > Insecta > Coleoptera > Cerambycidae > Stenurella > Stenurella melanura. The sequence continues at coordinate 77,044,436 of OY757312.1, read as the reverse complement.
GTAAATCATTATAGGCATCAATTGCAGAGACACGGCCTTCACTGCTCTTCCGATATCAGTTTGGTTTCACTATTATTTAGCTTACGTGTTAATTTAACCTTTCTATTTTCGTTTTTTAGACACCGTTCACCTTCACCTTGGATTTTATTATGTACAATAACTTCATCCTAACTTCCGTCGCAAGATTTTCGTTTCGGGGAAGGCCCAATGTTTGTGGACGACATATCGCACTGTATTGCGGCGAGCGGCAACCTCCTAATTTAATGTTTGGACCCTGCGGTGGGCGCTACTATGTACGTGGAGAGTGACGCCGCCCTGCCGCTCCTCGTTATCCTGGCTGGATGGAAGTGCTTCCTATACAAAATCATTCAACTAAAAACTTTAGCGGCGCCGCTGAGCCGATCAGATAATTGCCGCTTATCGCTCACCGTGTAATAACTGGGGTTTTTATTCCCCTAATTACATGATTTAATTAGACATTACCATTGGCAGAGTACGGAGTGGCCCAATCACTTTGCAAACTCCGTCGATATTATAGTATATCCATCGAAAACAAAACTGTGCTTACCCTTTGCTTTCTAGGTGATTTTATCCTTTTTGGTGTCCATCAACCAGGTTACTTCACCAACAAACTTTACTGAATGTAAAATGAACTTAATTTCATGACCAGCAAATAAAACACGTGATTTCTCAAAACACTTAAACCACTATATTTACATAAGAAAATGAAAGCAAATGAAATTGACAATCACAAACACTTAAAGACGATTAAATAAATTAACAAACGATAATTACTCTATATCAAGAAATAAAATGGTCCGCGGCAATTTCAAATCTTTAGCTAAACCTTAGTACGATTACAACACATTAATTTTCTACTTATTAAAACCGGCAAAATACTAAACAAAATGTACTTAAACTTTACAATTGAAAAAGGTTCGCAAAATGAGAATTTACTATACTACTAATACCCTAGATGATGACCGAACCGAAGTTAAACCAAGAGTGAATATAATCTCTACATCGAAATAATACGTTTCCAAAGTGGGCAGTAAACTTTAAACCCTCGCATTTGAAATTACCTAACGGACCATGGTATTTATCATATGGTCTATCTTTAACATTATAATACCAGTCCAGCAGATGGAAGAAAACCCCTTTTGTTCCTTGCTTTGCCTTTGTATAGGGGAAAAAATCTGCCTTCTTTGGTCTATCTATCTTAGTCTATTACATATGTTCCTGGAATCATATTTCAACTGCCTTAGTCTAGAAAATTTAACTATACCCCCCGTGGATATTTCAACAAGTGCCTTTAACTTCAAGCGGGCAAAGCAAATTGGACATCAAATAACTTGGATGCTTATTTATTGTTTACAAGTGGCTAACGTCGACTACCTAATAAAGAGTAAAGTTAACAAAGCACGTTTCCTGGACTCTAAAGTTTGCAAGATAAAACAGATGTTTCTATGGCCAGTATCTTACGTTATTGTCCTAAATACGGTGATTCTAAGCGACAGAGTCGGACTTGGCTTCCCTTAATTTGACTTTTGTTACATTGCCCCCCCCCCCCCCTTAGATCGAAGCATATTGGTTTTTCATGACTAAAACAATTGATTCGATTCCAGTATAGGTTGATTACAAAAGTTTAAAATTAATTATCTACTAGGGTCCCCGCGATTCCCGTCACGATCACTGAGTAACTTGTTCACTGACACTTACATTGAGTTGAGTTGAATCGTCCTGCTGTTGTAACTGGCTCTGTCCCCCTGGGTGGTTCTCCGTGGCTACTCATGGCGGTGGCTCTGGGCGCGATCGGTGATCTTCCCCTGGACCTCGTGGCCTCCTCCTTGCGGAACCTGGCTCTCCTCATCGGTCCGACGGTAGTGGGGATGTGGAACCTGAAACTCATCAGTGCGTGTAAGTTCTCTGTGAATACGTAAGGACCATATACGCCTGTTTTCCGCTGGATCCTTCTCCTGACTGGGGTGCTCGTCCTGATGCCCTCCCTGTTGTGGTTCTTCCCCTGTGGAGATCCGTGTCCCTACCTCGGTCGGCGGGTACTTGGTAGGTCCCCTGGCGTGTTCGTGGCCCTAAACCTTCTTACTGACCTAGAATTAAACTTAAAGAAAAAAAAACACAAACAAAAGAAAAGACAAAAAAAACGTTCCTTCGGAACGCAAACAATCGGTGGTCTCGGATGGATGATGGGAACGGCGCGATCTTGGTTACCTCATTTCCGGTCCGTATTTTTCTTTCGATTCCGCGGCTGTTTCTTATATCGATTCAGTGTTTCACTAGTTGGCTTGCTGTGCCGCAACGTGTTGTTATTAGTAGAAATAACTACTCTAATACGCACTACCCTTTTCAGTTTGTAACCTTCCAAGTGATCCATATCCCCTCTTCTCTCATCCATAGCCGTATAAGGAGTCTTGCCGGGGCACTACTTCCAATGCGGTCCATCCTCGGACGCGGACACCAAGTTTATAAGTGGGGTGTGACGATAAATGGTCTGTGGTATTGGAGTAATATTAAGAATTCTCACGACTATATTCCTCCTGTTGTTAGGCACCCTATGGGGGACGTCTACAATGCTGTAGGCCGTACAAATGCCCATTTCTTTGCTAGAGAGTGGTTCGTAAATCACAGGGCCTGCTGGAATCCGGATGTCTATTGGCACATTCACATCACAACCATGGAATGCTGGGATGTGTATGTCTTCATTCAATCGTACTACGTTTGGGTGTTTTTTAAAACTACGTCCCATTCGTAATCCTCTGGACTTGGCCAAGTTCTTAGAGATCGATCCTGGAAGTTCGCTATTAGCACCGGGATAGTCGTGAAATTCTTTTGGGCTATTGTAAGGTCTCTTCGGTTTGACAGCCGCGGGCCCCTCAGTAACTTCCTTTACCCTCTTATCTCCATCCGAGTGACCCAGTGACTCGGTACTGTCAAACCTGTCGTATTTTTCCGGGCGGTGTCCCAGGAGTTGTAGACTTGTCCACAGCGGCAGGATCGGAGTGGTACCAGAAACTCTGAGGGGAGTATACCTATGGGCTCCAGCGTGGTGCCCCCTGCCACCTCCTTTATACGGGGTATCCGGCTAACCCCGCCAACGATCCTACCGACTGCGCCACTGTAATAACTGGGGTTTTTATTCCCCTAATTACATGATTTAATTAGACATTACCATTGGCAGAGTACGGAGTGGCCCAATCACTTTGCAAACTCCGTCGATATTATAGTATATCCATCGAAAACAAAACTGTGCTTACCCTTTGCTCTCTAGGTGATTTTATCCTTTTTGGTGTCCATCAACCAGGTTACTTCACCAACAAACTTTACTGAATGTAAAATGAACTTAATTTCATGACCAGCAAATAAAACACGTGATTTCTCAAAACACTTAAACCACTATATTTACATAAGAAAATGAAAGCAAATGAAATTGACAATCACAAACACTTAAAGACGATTAAATAAATTAACAAACGATAATTACTCTATATCAAGAAAGAAAATGGTCCGCGGCAATTTCAAATCTTTAGCTAAACCTTAGTTCGATTACAACACATTAATTTTCTACTTATTAAAACCGGCAAAATACTAAACAAAATGTACTTAAACTTTACAATTGAAAAAGGTTCGCAAAATGAGAATTTACTATACTACTAATACCCTAGATGATGACGGAACCGAAGTTAAACCAAGAGTGAAGGTAATCTCTACATCGAAATAATACGTTTCCAAAGTGGGCAGTAAACTTTAAACCCTCGCATTTGAAATTACCTAACGGACCATGGTATTTATCATATGGTCTATCTTTAACATTTTAATACCAGTCCAGCAGATGGAAAAAAACCCCTTTTGTTCCTTGCTTTGCCTTTGTATAGGGGAAAAAATCTGCTTTCTTTGGTCTATCTATCTTAGTCTATTACATATGTTCCTGGAATCATATTTCAACTGCCTTAGTCTAGAAAATTTAACTATACCCCCCGTGGATATTTCAACAAGTGCCTTTAACTTCAAGCGGGCAAAGCAAATTGGACATAAAATAATTTGGATGCTTATTTATTGTTTACAAGTGGCTAACGTCGACTACCTAATAAAGAGTAAAGTTAACAAAGCACGTTTCCTGGACTATAAAGTTTGCAAGATAAAACAGATGTTTCTATGGCCAGTATCTTACGTTATTGTCCTAAATACGGTGATTCTAAGCGACAGAGTCGGACTTGGCTTCCCTTAATTTGACTTTTGTTACAACCGCTCGTATCGTAGCCGAGGCCTTACCACCCCTCCTCCATTATTAAAGGGGCTGATAAAATAAAATTGAGATATTGACTTAAAATTTGGTACACGCATATGTTATAACGACATCTGGTACTAGATTATATTTAGAAATAGTTCCGTTGAAGGGTCGTTGGTTAAATAGGGGTAGATAGGGGAAAATATGTAAAGCAAGCTGATAAGAGTACAGAAATTTGGGATTTGATGTATATACTAGAAGCGAAGGCCTCAGGTTATTTTTGATAATATTTTTCTTCCCCCCCAGCACCCCCACTCCCTTATTAAAAGAGTTAATAAAATTAAATTGAGATTTTCACTTGAAATCTGGAACAGATGTGTGTTATAACGACATCTGTCTGAACCTGCCTGAACAAAAAATGAAGAATGCATTTCTTTAATTTGAGAATCCGTTTTATAGATAGAAATTATTGTATTTTTGACTGCCGCTATCTCGAGCACTATGATGCAATTTTGTACAAAGGGGTTTCCAAGGGTACTTATTAAGAATTCCTTACTAGCTATTTTCTAAAAACATCGCTAATACTTTTTCTTGAAAAATAGACTTTTCAAACCCTCTTAAAATAGCCGCTACTGACATGTATCACATGTTAATACGTTCAAAGAATCACCTTATCGATATTTTCTTACCACCAAAATTTGAGGTTAATCAAGCGTCAATTAACGGGTGTACAGGGGTGTTGAGGTCTTAAGTGTGTCACACTGTAGATAGTTTTTGTTCCTGTTTGCAAAACTGTGAAGAATGCGTTTCATTACAATTCTAAACTTACTTCAACAAAAACAGTTGATTTCTTTTACGATTACTATACTTCCACTCTACTACATTGATGTGGAAGTAATATGCTCTCACGGACTTTCTGTAGAAAACCTGACGCTCTACAAAAACGGCTTGGGTACATTTATGTCGCAAAAATTATTGTTCTTGTTACATAAGAGGTAAAATTTCGAAAAACACCGTCCTGGATATTTCAATAATTTCTTTAAACAACATTAGAAGACCTTGAAAGTACTCACAAACACTCAACAAATATTCTGCGAACTGAAGTAAATTAAGTCAAGAAATATTTCTTTGAGTACCAGAAAATCAATGCAGGTGATTTTACCAATTGCTTTGAACATCGCCGAAATTCAACAGCATACAACACACGGATCTCATCTAGGCAGCCTTGAATCGAGACGGCCTTGCTGCGAACATAGATATAGATGTTATGAGGCGTATTGTGGAAAGTCTACTTGCACTGCAATACGCATCGTTAATTATAAGGATTCAATATATGTACGTATCTGGAGCATAATACAGGCAACCAGTCATGCAAATATTCTCATATTGTTTAGACGGCACCTAATCGGCTAAAGGTGCGCATAGACATCCCGCAAGATCTGTATCTGCTCTCTAAACGTTGCTAGCCGTGCCTCGCGCGGCTGCTTCAGAGTATCTGTACGCACCTTAACATGTAAGTGTAACTAGTGGTGTTGTGGATTTAATTAACGCTAATCAAGACATATTATATGATGGCAAATTGTATATTTTAATGAACAGCTATGAGGAAGACCGCTGACGAATTAAATATCTAAACAGCGTTCAATTATCTGACATTTGTATTTGCTAGAAACATGACTAACCCTTGGCTGTAGAGCATTTCAGACAAGAAAAATGATTCTGAGAAATTTTCTTAGTTTGGGAATGAAATTAACTATTTAATATGAAAATGAGTTTGACACTTCTAATTATGGCTTAAAAGTAGACACCTTGTTGGTTTAGAATGTCTGCCGCTGTACCTCCAATAACTGGGATGGACCTCTACTAACCAGGATGTATGCCTGTCGTATTTTTGTAATAACTAAGTGGTAGTTAATCGATAACAAGGAAATTAGTATGATACTTATTTTCTTTTCATGCCCAGTGACATAGCTTGCAGATTTAAAATGTCGCTGAACCTCCACTAACCAGGATTATGCCAACGGTACTTTTGTACTCACTAAGTAGCAAGTAATCGATAAAAATAATATTCGTTTGATAGTCCGGTGTATGACGGTTAAAATATGGTATTACCTCCGAATCCTATCAAGAAGCATGGATTTTCATGAAATTTTGGAATTAAGCTTTACTTGTCCTCCACTTCATTCCCTACCCTATGCCGATATGCGCAAATTATTCTTAGTGATGAAAACTACCCCTAATTGCAAAAGAAGTAATGAATTGAAGCATTTAATAAGTTAAAAAATGTTAATGGGGTTTGAATCAAAATTGTTTGATGTTTTAAGACACTAATTGTTATTTGTCAACCTTTATTTGATTTATTTACCCCTTATAAACTACTCCCTATTATGACATAATTGGAAAAGATCCAATTTTTTGACTTTGTCATACTTCATATATTTTTCATCCCAACTTTTCAACCCTTAAAAATCATCCCTTATTGTGAAAAAATTGGAAGAATCATTTACCGGCATATTTATATAATTTAATACATCATTTATCTTAATTTGGTATCTTATTATCGTGTTCAACTTGAATAATTATTTATTACAACTTTTCAGCCGATAGATTTTCTACCGATAGACACGCGTTGGGTTCCACGATTGTCTGGTACATATTTATGCTATATATTATTTATTTATCTAATCTACAGAATCTACCTAATCCGAAATAAAAATGCGTTTGGTTTATTCGCTCTATTTTTACGCTAGAAAGCTCATCAAAAAACGATTTTGTAGAACTTTGTATGACCTATGAGCTCATAAAACTTTCTTAAGCCGTTAATTTTTAAAACGGCAACGTTTAAAGGGCTAAACACGGTGCCAGGCACACGCTAATGTGAACTTTGAAAGGCCATATCTCGGTTAATGTGTAAGATACGACAATAAACAAAAAAACCGACATTTTCACTAAATAATATCCTAACTTTTTGTTCTCTAGCAATTTCTCCGTATCTTCAATAGTTTTTTAGTTATTTTGGAAAAAAACGATTGTTTAAAAAATTTCAAAAATGCTTTTTCCACTTTAACCATAATTTCTTTCAAAATTAAGCGTTCTAAACCGGTCAAACTTCTGAACCACATTACTAGTGCTTAAATAAAGTGAACTGTAAATGGATTATGTTTAATTTCAATTAAGGTAGTAATGCCAAGGATAAGATTGTTGTATTTTTCCACGAAATAAATAGGAATCGACCTTATTTTCATCATAACTCCCATGGTTTTTATGCTAAAGAGTTCCATAACATCTCATTTTAAAGATTGTTTTCAAATAATTTAAAAAAGTAATTATGCATTTTCCCCGTACAATTGACCGTTTCCCTGTTATCCAATGTTTAAACTTTTAAATTTTCGGTTCGATATATAAGGCCCACCTTCAATAAGCCATAACTCGGTTTGTACTGTAACAAAAGTCAAATTAAGGGAGCCAAGTCCGGCCCTGTCTCATAGAACCACCGTATTTTCTTACTTCTGATTTCTGTAATATTTTAAGGGTCGAGACTTTAGTAAACTATCGTAAAATACCGGTCATAGATACATCTGTTTTAGGTTATTTTGGAGTCCAGGAAACGTGCTTTGTTAACTTTACTCTTTATTAGGTAGTCGACGTTAGCCACTTGTAGACAATAAATAACCATCCAAATTATTTTATGTCCAATTCGCCTTTCTTACTTGCCGTTATGGACACTTGTGAAATACGAACCCATCGGGGGTTATAGTTAAATTTTCTAGACTAAGGCAGTTGAAATATGATTCCAGGAACATATGTAATAGACTAAGATAGATAGACCAAAGAAGGCAGATTTTTTCCCCTATACAAAGGCAAAGCAAGGAACAAAAGGGTTTCTTTTCCATCTGCTGGACTGGTATTATAAAATGTTAACGATAGGCCATATGATAAATACCGTGGTCCGTTCGGTAATTTCAAATGCGTACGGTTTAAAGTAAAGAAGATCCTAAATTGGTCGAGGGTGTAAAGTTTACTGCCCAATTTTGAAACATATTATTTCGATGGAGAGATTGTTACCACTCTTGGTTTAACTTCGGTTCGGTCACCATCTACCTACAGGGTATTAGTAGTATAGTAAATTCTCGTTTTGCGAACCTTTTTCAATTGTAAAGTTTAAGTACATTTGTTTAGTATTTTGCCGGTTTTAATAAGTAGAAAATTAATGTGTTGTAATCGAACTAAGAATATTCGGTCGCGGTTTAGCTAAAGATTTGAAATTGCCGCGGACCATTTTATTTCTTGATATAGAGTAATTATCGTTTGTTAATTTATTTAATCGTCTTTAAGTGTTTGTGATTGTCAATTTCATTTGCTTTCATTTTCTTATGTAAATATAGTGGTTTAAGTGTTTTGAGAAATCACGTGTTTTATTTGCTTGTCATGAAATTAAGTTCATTTTACATTCAGTAAAGTTTGTTGGTGAAGTAACCTGGTTGATGGACACCAAAAAGGATAAAATCACCTAGAAAGCAAAGGGTAAGCACAGTTTTGTTTTCGATGGATATACTATAATATCGACGGAGTTTGCAAAGTGATTGGGCCACTCCGTACTCTGCCAATGGTAATGTCTAATTAAATCATGTAATTAGGGGAATAAAACCCCAATTATTACAGTGGCGCAGTCTAAAAAGGATGTTTTTAAGGAAAAAATTTGCATAGCCAATTAATATTCAAGTTAATTAATTGAGTCACTGCATTTTTTAGAATTTTCAAAATTCGTCTTTTAAAATGAACCTACGTACATAACATATGTCATTTTTCGTTGATCTTGTATTAAAATTACCTAAGAGTGTTTAAATTAGTGGTTTCAAAAGTAAAAGTTTTTAACTCGTAAAATTATATGAGTACGTTGAGAATTTCTTAGAATTAATTTATTGTGCTAGAGTAATGATTCGTGAATGGGTCAAGTAAAGTAAATTAAAATTAGTAAAGAAAGTGGAGGTGAAAAATAAGATATTATCATTGGTGGGGCATATTGTGGTATATGTAAGAACGGCTGTGTTTAATTCCTAGATAGCAAAGTAAAAATACCCTGAAACTTATCTACAATAGGCAATTCATAGAGTTATATGTGTATAAAGGAATTAAGGTTGTGTCAAAGCAATAAACAAAGTATATATAGAAATTAGGGCCCCTATATAGCGAGTGTTGAGAATACAAAGGGAATTTTACTGATCTGTTGTGAAGTAGGGCATTTAGAGAAACGATATTTAGAGATATATTGTCGAGTAAAATTCAAAAATACGGATCTAGCATTAAATTATTGCAGTAGACGAGGTTATTGCACCCTCGTTCGGACACAGCCCTATTTATAAACTTAGGTACCTGTAGGAAATGGTCATCACAAAGAGTAAATGCCGAGCAAATTGCAGTATAATAAATAGTAACTACATTAACCAAGGAAAGTGGCACGAGATAAACAAGGTTTTATTTAAAAAGTAAAAGTCCAATTAGTCCAGGGATTATTACAATAAATAGGTAGAAATGTTGTATAGCTAAGCATGACACGGGAACCACGTTATAAAATTATTTATGCACGCAAACAATTAGCACTGTCGCACTGGTAGCGAAGAAAAACAAGACATTGTAATTCGAAATAGGAACTTTTAGCGGGAATATTCATTTTAGAAAGTTAGAGTATATAGGTCACTCAATGAAATAAATTACGGTTGTTTTCCAAATGTATGATATACCGAAAACCCAAGTTACGTAAGCGAAAACCGTGTTTTTCAAGGTGTTTATGTTATTTGGTTGTAAATTGAAATATGTGCATTCCCAAATTAAATTACTATGTTAGAATAAATTACTATAACTTCACGTAAACAGCAAGTACACGACAGAAAGTACGGAGAATTTAAGTAGGTAGGCCATTCAGGCAGAAAGCAAGAGCTATCCATATATTTTGATTATTGTTGATTTGCTTTCTCACTTTAAAATAGTAGTAATTCATAATTTTCGTAAAATTCAAAGTAAATAAGGAATAAAATGTTAAAATGCTAGCCAGAAAGTAATCTAGAGTATCTATTTCATTTCAGAGAGACAGCTTACCGCGGAAATTGTAATAGTACATTTTGTGCAAGGTACGCTAAAACGAAACCCAAAAATCGCAATTAGTCATCGAATAAAGTGAATTTTAGAAATATAAGCTATGTTAATGTACATAAATTTCCCTCTGGCTACACGTTCAGGCCAAGATATAGTTTGTCCAATAGTTCGTTTGCTTGTTTCCCAATTGTGTAATTGTTGAAGTAATTGATTAATGATTTATCGAGAAATAATAAGAACTTAAAATTTTTTTTTTTATGCAATTTTGGTTACAGTATCCCTTATCATTTTTTTTTTGTTGTGACCTCGCATGCACATGCAAATGGTTGCAGATAAAGTAGTTTGCTTTTGTATTTGGGTTAATAAAATTGGTTAGGATAGTTTAGAGAAAATGTGCCCTTTCACTTTCAAAGTAACAGACGTGTTTTTTTGTCGTTGAAAAATGTCTCGGATTAATTTACATTAATGGTTTGAAATAGTACGAATTAAATTTTTTTTTTAAGATTAATTGGTTTTATGAAACTGAGTTATGCGATGTACATTTATATATTTTGATCAAAATTGCACAGAGAATTTAGCTAATTCACGACTAGTTAGGTCTTTTTTTTTGGGGATATGACAAGTTCTAGAATATATCTCATGAGTAATTAAGCTGCATTATTTGTTAAATATAAAGAACTAGAGATAAAAATCGCAAATTTTAATATTGCCTGGAAGGTCAAAGTAATAGAGGGCACGTACAAAATTTACCGCTAAAATTTGCATAATAACTACAGGTAGAAAGTTACCGATAGGGTTGAGCCTCTCAATTTGGAGAAATTAATTTTCGATTCATGAATTAAGCCAGGTGCAATCACCTGTTTCTTTTCGGAATGCAGGAAACAAGGAAATTACCTAGGGTTTTGTTGTTTCTGAACCATTTACGGGGGAGACAGTGCTCGTACTGCTTATTGATTGGCGAGTCTGTATATGTATATGGGCATATGTGTACGTATATGAGTGTGTACATGTCGAGTATATAGATATGTGAAAATGTATGAATTTTGACGTAGGTAGATGAGGATGTATATCTATAGGTAAATAGGCATGGAGGCGTACTAATGTATGTGTGAGTATACATATATAGATGAGCGAATATATAATTTTTCTTTATTGGACGAGTAGAATACAGACAGAATAACATAAATTAATTAGTATCCAAATTTAGAGACACAGAAATCGCGACGGAAGAGAAAGAAACCATACATTGCAGTTCAGGGGGCATATAAACCCAGCGTTATAGAGTAGAAATGCACATTATGGGTCGAGTCAATAATTTTTCGCGAGGTATTCTCGAAGTGAACGAAATTGGCGCGTGATTGTTATCAGAGAAATTAATTAAATAAATAGTACACCTACTGTTATAGTACAGGGTCATGGTGATATAAGAAAAAGCAGAGATACGCAGAGGAAGTTAAGGTTTTACCTGAAGGGCACTTCTGAGATAACTTTGTGAATTGAATATTGTTAGTGAATAAAAGGATAGATGATGATCGTAGAGGAGAGTTATGCTGAGAGTCCAACAAGGATTTAGAAATATTTCTTTGTTGTTAAACATGGCAGACGAACTTCGAGACAAAAACGGGGTAAGAAGTTGCTGATAAAAAATTTGCAGTCTCAGGTGTTTCACCTCTAGAGAATTTAGAGTTTAGACAATATGAATAAAGGCAATCTTAAGTGCAATAAGCTTTACAGATGTAATAAACGTTTACAGGGGCGTGCCATTACAGGCAATTTAGTCATAGAAAGCTTGGATACAATGTCGTACGTAACCCCAATGATGATAGACAGTAATAAATCGGAAGCCACTACATTAAAATAGTACCTATATGAGAGTAAACGAAATTTTCTAAATTAATTAATGCAGAGTACATTTTTGGAAATAAAACAATACAGAGGGCCCATCATTTTCGAACTGTACAATTAGAATATTTACGTTTTGAAGAAAATATCAGAGACGATAGAAAGATAAGAAAAGAAAAATTTTATTTAATTTTTTTGATTTCATTCTGATTTTTGCTTTCTTTTGGGGCAAAATCATGCTATTGTTAAAGAGGCTGAGCTCATTCAGGAGCATATGGTAAACATTAGGTAGAAAATATAAGAAATAGCTTTTAGACTATCATTTTGTGTTAGATAAGAGGCATATAGTTGCATAATTTCAGTTTCTCTTGTATGAACTAAGTTTTTTTATTCAAGTCAAAAGGGGTTACGGATATTCCATGATTATTATAAGATTAAATGTAGATATATCGATCTTATACAGCTCTAGAAGGAGTCAGGGCATTAACAAGACAAATATTTTTTTTCCCTTAAGATAGAATTATGAGTGGAATATGGCATCGAGTTTTAAGAATGGCGATAAGAGAAAAAAAAATTCACTGGGTAACAGTTTTAGCTAGGGTGATTTTTACGAATTTTATTTTTATAAAAATTAGAGGCTTTACTAATATATACGAAAACCTGGAGGAGAACACCGGCCGTGAGACTGTGAATTTTCTTTTGGGGTCCAACAAATGAGTAGGGGGGAGATGAACAAAAAGAGGAGAGGAGAGAAATACCGAGGATAGGGACAAACGGAAAGATAAGGTTTGGTATAGACTAATGCAGAGTTTCACTTTTCTTTTCAGGTCCAGGGAAATATAATGTAATTTTTTTGGTCATATTTTACATTTAGGGTTATTTCTTTTTTTTTGTTTTCCTTCTCCCCTACCCATGGAAGCGGATAGGAATTCCGGATCTCCGTAAATCGGGTAAATTGAGACGAGCACAGAACGAGATTGAGATAAAATATAGTTAATGAGTCAATATACAGGGTGTTCGCTAGTTGCGTGCCGAAACAAGTAATGGATAAAGAAATAAGTATACGGGAAACGTTGATGTTGGTAGAAATATCCCTTTCTTTCAACTATAACCAGGTAATACATCCGAGAGATATATTTGGCATAGTAAGTACATTTTACCCCCTCCCCAAAGTTATGACAACAGGTAGCGGAGCAGAACCGAAATTCTGAAGTAGGTTTCGTAATTGCTCGAAAGGAAATGGAAACTAAATCTTTGTTTTTACAATATGGTCCTAGATTTGGACAGGGGTGTAATGAACTTACGCGGTTATAGTTGGCCTTAACAGGTGACGTCTCCACCTCAGGACAACGGATTATGAATCACGATAATCTAGCAGGAGGGGTAGCGCTCACTGTCCCTGATGGTGACTGTTTGCTGCGAGCAGATCGGTGCGATCGTTGGCGGGGTTAGCCGGATACCCCGTATAAAGGAGGTGGCAGGAGGCACCACGCTGGAGCCCATAGGTATACTCCCCTCAGAGTTTCTGGTACCACTCCGATCCTGCCGCTGTGGACAAGTCTACAACTCCTGGGACACGGCCCGGAAAATACGACAGGTTTGACAGTACTGAGCCACGGGATAACTCGGATGGAGAGAAGAGGGAAAATAAAGTTACTCAGGCTACAGCGGCTGTCAAACCGAAGAGATCTTACAATAGATCAAAATAATTCCACGGCTATCCCGGTGCCAATAGCGAACTTCCAGGATCGATCTCTGAGAACTTGGCCAAGTCCAAAGGGTTACAAATGGGACGTAGTTTTAAAAAACACCCAAACGTAGTACGATTGAATGAAGACATACACATCCCAGCATTCCATGGTTGCGATGTGAATGTGCCAATAGACATCCGGATTCCAGCAGGCACTGTGATTTGGGAACCACTCTCTAGCACAGAAATGGGTATTTGTACAGCCTACAGCCTTGTAGACGTCCCCCCAGAAGATGCCTAACAACAATAGGAATATAGTCGTGAGAATTCTTAATATTACTCCAATACCACAGACCATTTATCGTCACACCCCACTTATAAACTTGGTGTCCGCGTCCGAGGATGGACCGCATTGGAAGTAGTGCCCCGGCAAGGCTCCTTATACGGCTAAGGATGAGAGAAGAGGGGATATGGATCACTTGGAAGGTTACAAACTGAAAAGGGTAGTGCGTATTAGAGTAGTTATTTCTACTAATAACAACACGTTGCGGCACAGCAAGCCAACTAGTGAAACACCAAATCGATATAAGAAACAGCCGCGGAATCGAAAGAAAAATACGGAGCGGAAATGAGGTAACCAAGATCGCGCCGTTCCCATCATCCATCCGAGACCACCGATTGTTCGCGTTCCGAAGGAACGTTTTTTTTGTCTTTTCTTTTGTTTGTGTTTTTTTTTCTTTAAGTTTAATTCTAGGTCAGTAAGAAGGTTTAGGGCCACGAACACGCCAGGGGACCGACAAACTACGCGCCGACCGAGGTAGGCATACGGATTTCCGCAGGGGAAGAACCTCGACAGGGAGGACATCAGGACGAACACCCAGTTAGGAGAAAGATCCAGCGGAAAAACAGGCGTATATGGTCCTTACGCATTCACAGAGAACTTACACGTACTGATGAGTTTCAGGTTCCACACCCCCACTACCGTTAGACCGATGAGGAGAGCCAGGTTCCGCAAGGAGGAGGCCACGAGGTCCAGGGGAAGACCACCGACCGCGTCCAGAGCCACCGCCAACGAGTAGCCACGGAGAGCAATCCAGGGGGACAGAGCCAGTTTCAAAGCAGGACGATTCGACCAGCGAGAGACGGGTTGCAGGAAACAATGCCGACAACGAGTTACTGCCAACAATGTGTCTTTCCATCCGCGAAGACGACATCAGGTGACTGTCCGTACCTTAGACTTGGTGTGCAGCGACGGAACTCAATGTAAGTGTCAGTGAACAAGTTACTCAGTGATCGTGACGGGAATCGCGGGGACCCTAGTAGATAATTAATTTTAAACTTTTGTAATCAACCTATACTGGGATCGAATCAATTGTTTTAGTCATGAAAAACCAATATGCTTCAATCTAAGGGGGGGGGGGGGGGTAATGTAACAAAAGTCAAATTAAGGGAGCCAAGTCCGGCCCTGTCTCATAGAACCACCGTATTTTCTTACTTCTGATTTCTGTAATATTTTAAGGGTCGAGACTTTAGTAAACTATCGTAAAATACCGGTCATAGATACATCTGTTTTAGGTTATTTTAGAGTCCAGGAAACGTGCTTTGTTAACTTTACTCTTTATTAGGTAGTCGACGTTAGCCACTTGTAGACAATAAATAACCGTCCAAATTATTTTATGTCCAATTCGCCTTTCTTACTTGCCGTTATGGACACTTGTGAAATACGAACCCATCGGGGGTTATAGTTAAATTTTCTAGACTAAGGCAGTTGAAATATGATTCCAGGAACATATGTAATAGACTAAGATAGATAGACCAAAGAAGGCAGATTTTTTCCCCTATACAAAGGCAAAGCAAGGAACAAAAGGGGTTTTTTTCCATCTGCTGGTCTGGTATTATAAAATGTTAACGATAGGCCATATGATAAATACCGTGGTCCGTTCGGTAATTTCAAATGCGTACGGTTTAAAGTAAAGAAGATCCTAAATTGGTCGAGGGTGTAAAGTTTACGGCCCACTTTTGAAACATATTATTTCGATGGAGAGATTGTCACCACTCTTGGTTTAACTTCGGTTCGGTCACCATCTACCTACAGGGTATTAGTAGTATAGTAAATTCTCGTTTTGCGAACCTTTTTCAATTGTAAAGTTTAAGTACATTTGTTTAGTATTTTGCCGGTTTTAATAAGTAGAAAATTAATGTGTTGTAATCGAACTAAGAATATTCGGTCGCGGTTTAGCTAAAGATTTGAAATTGCCGCGGACCATTTTATTTCTTGATATAGAGTAATTATCGTTTGTTAATTTATTTAATCGTCTTTAAGTGTTTGTGATTGTCAATTTCATTTGCTTTCATTTTCTTATGTAAATGTAGTGGTTTAAGTGTTTTGAGAAATCACGTGTTTCATTTGCTTGTCATGAAATTAAGTTCATTTTACATTCAGTAAAGTTTGTTGGTGAAGTAACCTGGTTGATGGCCACCAAAAAGGATAAAATCACCTAGAAAGCAAAGGGTAAGCACAGATTTGTTTTCGATGGATATACTATAATATCGACGGAGTTTGCAAAGTGATTGGGCCACTCCGTACTCTGCCAGTGGTAATGTCTAATTAAATCATGTAATTAGGGGAATAAAACCCCAGTTATTACAGTATTGGGCCTACAGCAATAAAAATCAGTGTCTTTTTTTTTCATAAGCTCCTTGTACTTCTTTTGATAAAATATAAAGTTTTTGAGTTATTCGTGAAAAACTGTTTAAAAACATGATTATTTTGAACAAAAATTGATATTTTCAATCACGAATAGCTCAAAAAGTGTTGATTTTTCGAAAAAGCTCTATAGACCATTTTTTGCTTAGAATGTATTCCGCTATTGGTTTCTGAGGTTATTTTTAATATTAAAATTCTCACCCACGAGTTGGGGTGGTATCCAACACTAGGGTAAATGCGCACATTCGCATAGGGCAGGGTTTGCTTTTTAAGGTATTCCCTACTTAGAGATCAAATTTCAAGCAAATTGATGCTTCTTGATGGAAATCGGAGCCAAAAACCGCCATACACTGGACTTTGATACAAATACTTGTTACTATTGCAAAATTAATTTTCAGTTATATGGTAATGTTTGCACTACTAAGAAAATTTCTCATATCAACTTACGCGGGCGCCTAAAACTCATAAACTATGGCAAATTTAAAAAACCGCTGCCTAGGGAATCACCTTCTTTGTTTGTCATGCTCTAAGGGACAGGATTTGTTATGCCTCTAGCTCTTACAAATGTGTCAGGTAATTGCACACCGGCTTCTGTACTATTAGAGGTTCCCCATTTTTTCGAAATTTCAATTCAGATTTTAGAGAACTATAGGCTTCAAGGGTGCAATTTGGTATAGAGGTAAGTTAGG
Source organism: Stenurella melanura (assembly GCA_963583905.1). Lineage (NCBI taxonomy): Eukaryota > Metazoa > Arthropoda > Insecta > Coleoptera > Cerambycidae > Stenurella > Stenurella melanura. The sequence goes on along the minus strand of OY757312.1, from coordinate 77,027,172 downwards.
CCAAGTTATCAAATTCTTACCTGATCTACCAGTAGTTGTTCTATATTTACTTACGAATGTAATACTATGCTTTTTCTACACCTATTACCGCATTTGCTCTCATACATTTTTTTCTTTTAATTTTCAGTAAATCGATTAATTTTTGTTCAATAAAATAACAATTTTAAGATAATTTAATAATAATACAAATGTCTCTTTAACGTTGTAAAATAAATATTACGTTTCTACGAAAAAGTAATATTACAAACAATTAATGTTTGTCGTTGAGCTTTATAATGTTAAAATTTAATTTTATTCATTATTTAAAATAAACTGATTTTTAAATAAATAAATATTATAGGAAAACATGAACAATAAACGCATTTCAAAAACTAACGTTTTTAATCGTGAAGGTAACAAAATGTTGTACATAATTAATTTTAATACTTTCCATTGCAATATCAACTTCGTTGTCGGTAACTTTATCGACATCTTGTGATATTTCTCACACATTTGCATTTTCGCAATTAATTTCCGCACATTTCTTGCAAAAGCATTTGATGTCAAACTTTCTGCTACCACAATTTCCATGACAGGCTTTTAAACAGCCACATGATAATTTTTCAAATAAAGTCTGCGATGCAGGACATAGTCATGGTGATTGGCATCAATCCATTGTTTGTTTTCTTCCAACTCTTCCAATGGGGTTGGAAAAAAAGAAGAAGAATGGGACATTTAACTTTCTACAAAACAGTATTCTTGTAAAAATCTCAGAATTTCCATTGTTTTTGAGTGATTTTGAAAAAACTAAGAAATGGGCTTCTTCGGTTGACTCTCAAAAAACGCACCACGAAATTTAGTAGCACTTTGTGATTTTATCGTATTCAGGTGTCAAACTAACATATTGACACATTCAGCGCCATGGCGGACACCGGTGTCTGATAAGCTACAGTTAGGTCAGGCCACAGCGGTCACCGGTGTCCGTCTTACCTAGCCATTAGCACACTCACAATCGAAGAGATTTTATCATTAATTGCCGGCCATGGCCCTGTATAATGGCGTATATGCCATGGGCTTTTAATATACAAATTTATATAGATTCTGAAAGCTGCGCCCACCATTGTGACCGATGTGGCCTTCTGAGAAAGCAATAAGAACCCTTTAACGCTATTGTTCCTTATTAAAAGACATATTCAACAGCCTACCAGTGGTGTTGTGGATTCAGTTTAATACTACATATTGTTATTATTACCTATATGATGGCGAATTGTATAATATTTTAATGAACAGTGATGAGGAAGACCTTTGACGAATTTAAATATCGAAATAGCGTGCAACTATCTGACATTTGCATCAGCTAGAGATATGACTAACCCCTTGTAGGAAGAGTATTCCAGAAAAGAAAAATGATATGAGAAATTTTCTTATTGGTGGGAACTTAGTTTATAAATGAAATTAATTATTTAATAAGAAAACCGGCTCGGTGGCGCAATGTTAAGGCATTTGGGTTGGTTCTTGGTCCAAAACTGTAACAACCTATACGTATCCGACTTTCCTATTTTCCCGAATACTAAACTTGCCAAGTACGCCGATAACACAGCCATGTACGCGCATAGTCATAATACACACGCAGCTAACATGCTTCTAAAAGCCTACATGGCTCATGCCACGTAGTATTACAAGTGGAAGATTCGGGTAAATGCGAATAAGTCGAAATCTATAGTCTACACGCGCAGATTTACAGAAAATAAGATTCTAACACCAATTTTGATAAGGAGAAACAAAATTCCAGAAAGGGAGTGCGTGAAGTAATTTGGCATACGACTGGACAAGCGACTGACGTTCAACCGACGTAGTAACGAAACATTACGGACAGTTTACTCCATGTCCAGGAGTCTGTATCCACTCCTAGCCAGGAATAGTAGAATCAGCAGACAGAATAAAAGATTTATTTACACTGTTATTGTGAGACCGGCCCTAACATATGCGGCTCCGAAATTCTTCACGATACATCTTAAGAAACCTTTATACACGTTGCCACGACATAACGCCACTAGTGGACTACATCAAAGTTACATCGGAAAAATTCTATTCTATCAATTTAGACTTGGTAATAGCCCACTAACAAACAACATCACGCGAATCAGAGAGCATAATGCATCTTTTCGCATCAAACACAAATTACCATACCAGGCGTCGACCATCTATCGGCAACATATCTAGCCACATATAAAAACTCACGAACACAATTTCCGATTTTTACCTGTTTCCTGTCCTCTTCTTCGTCTCCTTTTCGTATTTTTTGTTTGCTTAGTTGCTCCAAATTATTTCTTCCAAATCATATTTATTCGTTTATTATTAAATTCTTTAGAAAGCAAACATTTTAAATTATGAATTATGCGGTCTGATATAGCCGCTCGCTCTTGCTGCATTGTTTACAGCGGTTTTTTTTGGATAGTAATTTTCCCGTACAGAGCTATCGCATATAACTATCTGTGATATTTTATCTACACTAGTGTTTTTACATTGCATATATCAATTGTTTTGAGTTAAATGTTTTATCTTATACACTTTTTAATTCGCTGATCCTGCGAAAGGAGATTGTGCTTATTTAAGTTTACTTTGAATACAACCTAGCCTCGCTCTGTCCATCCCTTCAATCACCACGGCGATTCATCCTGTGAATGTTTGGCTGGTTCCGGACGAGTGATTAGGGAGGACAATATGTATTATTAATTTAAAATAAATTTGTTTTAATTGATTGATTGATTGGCTTGCGACCACGGAGTCCCGGGTTCGAATTCTGGCCAGGGTATGGATGTTTAGTGGCGTTTTTAATGTGTTACCGAGATTGTAGCAGTGGACTAGAGCGCTATTGGGTGGCACAACATGTCTAGTCGCTGTTATCTATCCTGAGTTCGAGTCTCGGCTGTGGTAGATGGCAATATCGCAGGGAACGGTTGTTGTGTTGATGTTTATGTGCACGTGTTCAGGTTAAGTAGTGGAATGGCATTAGCTAAACTCTGCCGGGACGTTAATATAAATAAGACGATTAAAAAAAAATAAATCAATGAACTTGACATTTCTAATCATGACTTAAAAGTAGACACCTTGTGGGGTTTAGAATATCTGTCGCTGTACCTTCAATAACTGGGATGGACCTCTACTAACCGGAATGTATACCGATCATATTTTTGTAATAACTAAGTGATAGCTAATCGATAACAAGGAAATTAATATGATACTTCTTTTGTCATGACCAGTGACATAGTTTGCAGGTTTAGAATGTCGCTGGACCTCCACTAACCAAGATGTATACGAACTATATTTTTGTATTCACTAAATAGCAAGTAATCGAAAAAAAATATTCGCTTGATACAAATACTTGTTACAATTGCAAAATACATTTTCAATTATTTAATAAAGTTTGTACTACTAGGAAAAGTTCCCATACTAACTTGCAGGCGGGCGCTCCAAACTCATGAACTATAACAAATTAAAAAAATCGGTAAAAGTATTTACACAGAACTTTCCTCTTCATTCATACACGATGGTCACTCTAAAAAATTATTAGTTAAGAAATGACATGAGAATTATAATCGCCATGTAGTTAGCCCTATTATTACAAAGAAAACCTGATAACTTTTTTCCATCATCTACGGTACCAGTGGTGGGGACTTTTCTTTAAGTTTCAAAAATTTTTTTTGTTGAAATAGGTTAAGAATATAATGAAACGTGGAAACATTAGAATTCAACAAAAATATTTGTTCTATCATCGATTCTATTGTATTGGTAAAATAATAAATAATAAACATATTTTTTAAATTTTCGAAACAAATTTCTTTCTTGAAATATGTTCAGAATGTCATGAAACTTGGAAATTTTAAATTTGAGCAAAAAATTTTTTTTTCCATCACCCATTTTATACAAAATTTTCAAAATTTCAAATTTTTTTCAATTTTAAATTTTCAAAAAAAAATGTTTAAAACAGGTTTAGAAAGTTATGAAACCTGAAAATTTTAAATTTGAGCAAAAAAAAATTTTTTCCATCACCCATTTTATACAAAATTTCAAAATTTTCCAGTGAAAGTCTAACCGTTTCTTCGATGGCAGTGGCGTGAGCTACCTACCAAATTTGACTGTCTCCTGTCAAGTAGTTTTTTAGTTAATGCACCATCAGACTGACAGACAGAGAGACAGACTGACGGAATTGAAAAACCTATATTTTCGTAATCTACATGATCTGAAACGTGAAAATCCAGGACCGACCTCCATTTCATTGATATGGCTCTTAGGGTCGTTAACATCACACTGTGTATTATTTTTTGGTAAAAGCTAGTAAACTTTTAAAAGGCCTATGGACTAGTTTATAAAATAATATCATAATATTTGATGGCACGTTTATGGTTATTCTACAATAAATTTTCAAAAGTATTGAAAGACCAAATTTGACATTCTACAAATAACACAATCCAGTTGCTAACATCATTATTTTATTAATTTTAGCTAAATACCCCGTATAAGAGGTTGCTTTTTATTTTTGTTTTGAGACTCAGTGTTTCTAAGCTTTTTTAGTTTAAATTCCACCCAAAATAATGCACATTCCATTTATTTCATGAAAGAAAAATAATGTTAGTAAAGAGGCTTGAATTAACAAGCACAATTTAAAAAAACATTAAACGCCTTTTGAGAATAATTTGAAAATATTAAAGACAAAAGTTTGCAATTTTATTTAGAACTTTAAATAATTGGAAAAAAAAAACAAAAAACGGTGCAAATAATTAAAACTATAACAGGTTTTCAAAATGAATGCCCCAGCGTCAATACATTTTCGAGAACTTTTTAATATATTTTTCGCTGACCTATCACTTCCGGGTTATTTCTAATGTTATCACATAGAGTAATATTTTTTTCTGGAAGTTTTTCTCGTATATTGAGCTTTTCATTGTACACCTTTGACTTGAGATGACCCCATAAAAAATAATCTAGAGGTGTAAGATCAGGAGACCTCGGTGGCAAGATTACTGGACCTCCGCGACCAATCCATCTGTTGGTGTAATGCTGGTTCAGATGATCTCGGACCGATACAAAAAAATGGGGTCACCATCGTGCTGAAACCACAAACCCCTAGTCTTCTAATAAATCTGGCAAGATATCTCTAAGGGCGCTTTGTATAAAGCATAGTTAAAGCTTAACCAGAGAAGTTAATCAAATTCGTGTTGTACAACAATTGGTTAGCATTAACTGCTCCCTCTCCAAGGAGCTGTGTGACCTTGTCGCTGGTGGAGAGGCTTAAGTAGCTGCGATGATCCCGAGAGCAATGCCGGTGGGAGCGCTAAAAAAAAAAAGCTCCCAGCAGGGACACCCATGCCGGTAAGGTCGAGGGGGAGTGGTGAAAACTAAGGACAGCTCAGCCCCAGGATCCACACCGACAAGGCGTGGCTACGGGAAATGGCGAACCCGGGGATTATCCGAGCCACGAGTGAGTTGTGCCACTCACTCGCTTAAAACCGTAATCACGGCCCACACCTCAACGACCTCGGCGGAAAAGAAAAAAATGGCACCGCAGGGGAACGTCGTGTGGTAGTCGTGACCGGGGGACTTGCCTTAATCGGCCGGCCCACGAGGAGAAAACCTCTATAAAAGAACCGACAGCGAAGTCGCTAAAACCTGTGGACACCGGGCGACCTCCATAGTATATAGCCTTACCCCCAGGATGGGCGTCACCTGGGGGCGGACCGTCACTCGACCGGACTCGTGGGACTTACTATGGAAACAGACGAAACCAAAGAATACAAAAGAACTGACAACAAGACAGCCATGAAAACTGAGTGGCTAACTATGTTCGCAAGCGGCAGCCAAGAGGACGTCTTCAAAGGGAGACCATCTCTGGTACGTAGCCCTCCTAGGGACAGATCCATGTCGGTGGGCGCCTTTGACGCCACCGACGAAGGTAGAGAATTAAAGAGGAAAAGGATGGAATACCCAAAGGCAACCCAAATAGGGGAAGCCGACCTGAAGAAAACAATATCGGAAACGATGCGAATCGTAAGGGCGATACACGCCAACGCTAAAGCACTAAAAGCACTGGTAAAAAATAACCCCAATACAAAGGCCGAAATAAAAGCGCTTAGCACCGAGCTCGAGAGAAATGCCGAACACCTTGACAAAAAAAGCAAGAAATGGCAGGCACTGTCTACTGCTGACAGCACCCAGACCCAGGCCACAGAGATCACGGATACGGCTGAAGTCGGCATACAGACCGACCCTATGCCAACGACCTTCAGGCACGAACCACCACCTACGCGTAATGACGAGGAACTAACAGAGGCAATACGTGAGACTATCAACAAGGGGGTCAACGAGGGAAATGTCTGCGACCTCGTGAGCAAGAACTGGCCGGAAATAGCCTACCTACAGACACACACGATAACGGGTAGTACACTCACCGATGATCCCGAGTATGACGTAGCTTTAATCTACCTCCAGGAAACGGCAGATAAGTCCTTCCTGGCCAGAAAACTGGCCCACCGCAACCCTCAAGTGGACCAGGTACTTAATGGACAAAAGTTGAAAGCTGGCAACGTCGCTTTCTTGGCGAGCACCAACACGGTCACTACTGACGATGGGGAGACACCTTTAGAGGACGCGAACTACACCTTTCTCGCACGCGCCGACGCTCCCGAAGAAAATGACGCTGGTATCAGAGAAATGTTTGAACTGCTGTGTAAGCTTAGAAACATGGCAATGCGCAGAGGTCGCAACAAGATTACGCTTGCACATCTTATGGATCGGAGCTGGACTACTATGATTAGAAAGCTAACCGAATGTGCCCTGGCGGGCACAGGAATTGAGGCAAGATTCTGCTTACCGGCAGCGCGAACCAACCCACTCAATGAAGGGGCAACAACAGGACTGGGCAACAGCAAAGCAAGGGAACCAATGAGAAGGGGAGAAGAGGTTATAGTCACCAGCGAGGGCAGATCCTACGCGGAGCTCCTAAAGTCCATTAAGGACAATGTGAAGATCGACGAACTGGGAATCAAAATACACTCAGTTAGGAAGACAGGTGGGGGCAACTTGGCCCTCAGAATCCAGGGCGAGCACTCGAAGGCAACACTGCTCAAGAGCGAAATCTCAGCGAAGGTGAAAAACGCACACGCGAAGACCGCCTCAAGAGAAGCCATTCTCCACATCATGGACATAGATCCGACCCTGACGGAAGACGAAGTTCTTAAGGCTATCCACGAAGATCTTGGTGAAACGGACAAGGAATGTATCACGATTAGCTCTCTTAGGCCATCTCGAGACGGCAACAACCTTGCCACGGCCCGTGTCCCCAACATCCGGGCCAGCGTTCTTCTCAAGAGAGGCAGGATCAGAATAGGATGGTCCTCATGCCGCGTCAAGGAGAGAACCGTGCTCCAGAGGTGCTACAAATGTCTGGAATTTGGGCACGCGACCAACGCGTGCCGGTCAGAGACCGATCGTACTGGTGAGTGCTGGAACTGCGGCGGCAGTGGCCACAAAGCCAAGGACTGCACCAAGAAGGCCAACTGCCCTAAATGTAACGAGGAGCATAGGGCAGATTCGACGAAATGCCCGCATTACAGAGAACTCGTCCTTAATAAAACTGGAGCACACAAGGGCCTCGCCCACCCGATGGCAACATCAGGAGGCAAAGCCACTGCCCCGCAACAGGCAGGAGCAGCGGTCCCAAGCAGCGGCCAGCCGTGACTAGTAGCCGGTATAGGAGCTGACCCGCAGAACGCCCCCTTTCCACAAAACACCGCTTTGGCCCGCTCAGACACCATAGGCGGCGGGCATGACAACATTACGCCAAGGAGGAAACAACGCACCAAACCAACACACCGGACCGATACCAACGAAAGAACAGCACCAACACCGACAGGTATCACTTTCCTACAGGCCAACCTCAACAGAAGCCGAGATGCGCAAGACCTCCTATATCACACCAGACAGAAAGTCAATGCCCACGTCCTGCTCGTCAGCGAGCCGAATATCAAGCACGTCCGCGGCAATAATGCCTGGATCACCGACTTGGACTCCGACGTTGGGATCTATGTTACGGACACTCACGCCAGCAACTCTGGAGGGCACCATGGCGTTGCGTGGTGCTCCATTAACGAAGTAAACATCTTCTCGTGTTACATCTCCCCTAACGCATCCCTAGCTGACTTCGAGCTCTATCTTGCAAACCTATCGGACAACCTGCGCACCAACAACCGCGGTAGAGGCATGGTCATTGCCGGGGACTTCAACGCCAAAAACCCGCTGTGGGGCTCACATACCCTTGACCGAAGAGGCACCATACTGGCGGAGTGGCTCGCCACCCATGACTTAATAGTTGCCAACGTTGGAGACACACCCACATTTAGGCGCCGACAACAGTCCAGCGTTATCGACGTCACGTTCGTATCAGCCGACCTCGCAGACCGCATTATGAACTGGCGAGTCCTCGAACTTGAAACACTAAACGATCACCAACTAATCACGTTCTACCTTGCCAACGAATGCTCCACCGAAATACCAACTCCAGACGCGCAACCCAATACCGCGGTGTGGCGATATAACCAGAGCAGAGCAGCCATCGTCCAGGAAGCCCTACAGGTGGAGCTCGGCAGATTACAAGACCCCGACCAGGGGAGTCTCATCGCAGCCCTCACAAACGTATGCCAGGACACCCTCCCACGAAAAGGCTCAGCTCGTAGGAGACCTGTGTACTGGTGGAGCCCGGAGATCGCCACGCTGCACAAACAGTGCAATGAACGTAAGAGAGCTTGGACCAGACACAAGGCCCACTGGAACCTCGCTGCAGCAACGGTCGAAGAAAGCCATGAAGCGTACAGGACGGCTAGGAAAGCCCTCAGAATGGCCATTAGGTCCGCCAAGGCCAAATGCTGGGAAGACCTAATTGAAGAGGTTGACACAGACCCATGGGGCAATGGATATCGCATTGTATGCAAACGAACCGGTTCACGCAAGCAGGTACAACTTAGCACGCCCAAGAGGAGGGAGTTGGTGGCGGCACTCTTCCCCACCCGCCCGAATATAGACTGGGAACCAGTTCAGGGCGCCCCCCCCGCCACCCATTACGGAGGAGGAAATAATCAAGGCGACTGGCAGCCGAACAAAGCGCCAGGCCCAGACGGCATCCCGCCGGAAGTCATCAAGCTGGCCGTTAATCAGCACCCACACGTCTTCACGCGGGTGCTCAACGACATCATCTGTGTCGGTGAAATCCCTTCCGAATGGAAAACGGCTAAACTTGTACTAGTACCCAAACCAGGGAAGCCGGTACACACCGCTCCGAGGCCCATTTGCTTGATAGACACATCAGCCAAACTACTCGAAAGGATTATTGCCACAAGACTCACCGAAGAACTCGACAATCGCGGAGGACTGTCCGAAAGCCAATATGGCTTCCGAGAAGGCATGTCTACGATCGAAGCGATCCAGGAGGTTGTCCGCATCGCCCGCTCAGCCAACACTGGCAACTGGAGACAGCGTGAGATTTGTGTTGCTACAGCAATAGATGTGAAGAACGCGTTTAACTCGGCACCATGGAGGCCAATCGTTGAAACGCTTGAGCGAAAGGGAGTGCCTGCCTACCTTGTGCGGCTCATAATGAGCTACTTTACAAACAGAAGCCTGCTGCTGTCAGACGGAGAAAGTAGAGTGGTCACGTGCGGTGTCCCCCAGGGATCGGTCCTGGGGCCGCTGCTCTGGAACGTTCTTTATGACGGTGTACTGAACCTTGACTCAGCGGTCCCCACTACAGAATACCGAATGGTTGCATTTGCAGACGACCTTATAGTTATTGTCGTCGACAAGACTGAAGATGGCGCGGTTGCTAAAATGGAAGCTGTTGTCGAGGCCGTCGGGAATTGGATGACCGCCAACGCCCTGGAGATCGCCCCGGAGAAATCCGAGGCGATTGCCCTCACCGGCAGAAAACGCACTCAGGAGATGACGATCAATGTATTAGGCACGAACACAACCGCCAAGAAGCACCTGAAATACCTGGGGGTATACATTGACCACAGGCTTGCCTGGAATACCCATATAGAAAAGACCGTTGAGAAAGCCGAAAAAGCAGCCATGGCAATCGCCAAGCTTATGCCCAGGACCAAAGGCCCCTTGACCAGCACCCGCCGACTGATTAGCTCGGTGGTAACGTCTATCCTGCTGTACGCCGTGCCAGCATGGGCGGAAGGACTTAGTACCAAAACCAACAGGAACAAGCTACTCAAAGCCCAACGGGGTGCACTAATCAGGATTTGCTGTGCGTACCGAACAGTTTCCACGGTTGCCTTACAGGTCATTACCGCAACCCCACCAATTGACCTGCTGGCCAAGGAAAGGGCTTACAATCACGGGGCGGACAAAGACGCCAAAGTCTACAATCGACGCTGTTTAATGGAACGCTGGCAGACCCGCTGGTCCAACGCTGCCGAAGGGGGATGGACCCGCACCCTCATCCCTAACGTCCAGCCGTGGGTCGAGCGCAAGCACGGCCAACTGGGCTACCATCTCACGCAAGTCCTTAGCGGACATGGGAACTTTGGTACTTACCTTCACAGGATCGGGAAGAAGGAATCCGACACCTGCCCCTACTGCCCCATGAGCGACACCACGGCCCACACAGTGTTTAGCTGCGCCCGTTGGAGCACCGAACGAGCTAACACGGCCAGAATCCTAGGACAAGCCCTGAACGAAGCGAACCTCATTGATACAATGCTCAGCTCAGAGCAGAGGTGGCGTGCGGTCAACGACCTCTGCGTCACTATCCTAAGCGCTAAAGACATGGATGAACGAGCCAACTAGAACACGGCAAGCCAGCACACCACTGTAGCAATGCTAACGCGGTCCCGGATGATGTGCTGAAGAACGGAGGGGTTTTAGCCGGTAAAAGTCCGGCACTACCCGGCGCGCTAGACCAACAGCGTCGGGTGTCCATGAGGATTTCCCCTCCCTGAAGGAAAAAAAAAAAAGCATTAACTGCTCGGGTAAAAGTTCAATTTCTGAACTACCGAAAAATAAGAGGTTAAAGTGAGGTAACTGTTGAATTATAACATCAAAAACGAGAACGTATCAAGTGTCAGAAATTGCTGAAATCCTTAAATCAGTTAAGTCAGTTAAATTATATCTCCGGTTAGTTAACCGATCGGTATTTTTATACAACTCGCCCTAATAAAGTTTAAATAAACTTCACCAGTTAGCCTTGCTTCAAAAATGTGGGGCCCTATTAGATGATTATTGTAAATACCACACCACTCATTAATGTTAAATCTGTATTGGGAATGTTTCTGAATCACTGTATGTGGATTTTCGGTTGCCCAAACACGCTGACTTCTACAGTTGTTAATTCCGTCACGTGCAAATTGGGCTTCATCCGTGAATACAACTCTCGATATTGTTCTTCTGTGACCCAAAATCCACCTACAAAATATTTAGCGGAGAACGTCGTCTTCTAGGCGTTGAACTGTGTCAATATGAGATGGATACAAATTTTCCTTCTTTAATGTTCGCCATACTTTTGTCTTAGGTACTGCTAACTCATTACTTATTTTTCTAACACTTATGGATGAATTATTTTCCACAACCTGTAATATTTGCTCTTCTTGTGGATAAACTCTGGGAACATGTTCATGCTTTGTCATTGACGGAAATTGTCCATGTGCTCTACTAAATTGGAATACCTCTGAAAACGTCTTATGATCTGGTACACGGCGATTTGGAAAACGTCTTCTTTTTTCATCTCCGTCGCGAAAGCCATACACAAAAATAATATCCGCATAATCATCATTACCAAATTGGAACGGCATCTTAAAATTTTTTGTTTTAATAACTGTTTTTTTATCAATTGTTCTAATAGTTACTAAGAGCGAATAGCAATTCCTATTTGTAAAATTACACATTTGACAAGTGCCTACTTGCAAGTTAAAATTCTAACTTGCTTAGCATAACCAGAAGTCAGGTTATCGAAAGAATGCAAAGATTTCATTAATATTTTTACATATAGTTTTTCTTTTAGTTCTCATAGATACTTTTTCTTTCTGCTGTTTGCAAAGTCCTATAAAGAATATGTTTCATAACCATAAACGTGCTATCAAATATTATGACATTATTTTATAAACTGGTCCATAGGATTATTTCCAAAATCACTTAAGCCATTCATTAACCTAAAAGAGTACAATACGTATACCAAATTTTATCTAAATATGTGCAGTCGTTTCAAAAATATGGTGGACTGAAGTTCTGGTCAAAAACCATAAAACACCCCCGTATCTCAAAAACGGTTCACATTCAACGGTAAGTATAGAAACGTTTTGAACTCAGCTGAGCGTGCTCTACCTTCCACTATAGTATGTCCGTTTAAATCTGGGACACGCTGTATATTAAATTTATTTATTGAAGGAACGTCGGGAAAATATAGATGCAGCGTTAAAAAATGGCGTTGGTATGTTCGACAGAAGCAGAACTGCATTCTGTAAAACTAGAACGTAGAATTTCATTAGCTTCGATTTTATTTTGATTGGCATTTCAGGTGCAGATGGATATCCATCATATCTTTCTCCACTACGTCTCTACATTATATTTATATTTGCTTCAGCATCAACTAAAAGAGGTGGAGATGTACGTTAAGCAATACCTAAGCAGCACATAATATCCTCAGGATATCCCATTATAGTCTCGCTGAGCCTAATTTTGAATTATTCCATAGAAATATTCGTAGATCATACTGAGGATGCTTTTATGAAAAGTTTAATTTTGATACTATTTTTAAAAATGTTTATTTGCAATATTGTGAAAGTGACTAAATATGTGAATATTTTGAATAATGATATTAAGAAATAGGTTAGTGAGTATACGGTAGAATTAATTTTAATATCTTGGTCTCTAACTGCAAAATTATTTTCGTTATTTTTCCACAGTTGCTTGGAAATCCGCAACAGCCAGATCGGGGCTATCAGGTGGCCAAGAAATTGGGCCATGAAATTTTTCTGTGACTTCCTTATGTTATAAAATTTAACGACAAACATTGTTTGTTTCTTCCTTCGCAATTCTAGGAGAATATTCTGTTTTGCGTTAATGTCTGAAGCAGAATATAATTATAAATTCATTGTAGGTGATCAAGGTTTTATGACTGACTATAACTTTTGATGACATTTTTTTTTAATATCGTTTTTCAATATTCTTACAAACAAAGGTAGGTTCACTCTTTGTAGTTTTTCACATTTTTGCAATTATTTAGCACCCTGTAGAAAATAGCATCATTTTCAAAATTTTCATATAAAGTCGACGTTTTTATAAAGAATTACTTTTCCTCACAAACTTACGAACAGAAGTGTTTTCCCTCTACCGAACTCAATTCGTGGACATACTGTGTGTACCAATCCTCTTCTAAAAACAATATCCTACAGAACATTCAAGAATTTGTCAATAGAGTGGCTTCTAACATTATGCTCGCATCTTTAAAACGTCAAACTCATGTATTATCATAGAAGTGAGGTGGTAGAGGTGACTTTTCAGAACTCCGATACAATTGATACAAGACGATAACCAAAAAATACCGTTTAGTAACCTAAATTACCCCAAAATTACTGGAAACTTTCTTTCAAACAATGTCAGTAGCTCATTTCTCTATCATATCCTCCAATGCCTAGCAAACTGTAAGCATTTCGTTTCAATGTAATATTTCTGCTACTTGCTTTTAAACTAAAATACCTCGACGGTTCCAAGCAAACTATGCTAACATAATGCTTAAGTAGCAAAATATTATTTGGGCTAACAGTTTCCTATGTAATTGAAGACATACTAGCGCAGCAAGTTGTTAAAATTGTTTGAAAACAACTTACAGTCTGGCTATTTAGGTACACTACTATCATGGAAGCTTGAATGATAACCAAGATAGCATAACCAGAACCGCTAAGTACTCTAAGTATATCCCAAGGGATATCCTAGGGATACGGAAAGTAGTACCACTTCTGGATCCCGGGATATCCCTGCATATCTTGGGATATGCTCAGGAGATCTACTATATCTAAACCTTATATCACTAGGATGTTCACAGAATGAACCTATGTTATCTAGGTAGAGGGTATAAGACGATATAGGAACGCTGCCACTAATATAAGCACAACCTGCAATGTAATATTTTTAAATATAGAAAAACGCTTAATGAGTACAGATCTTGACCACTATAATTGTTTTCATCAGGATCCTTTCTCTGGAATTCATCTACTTCTTCGGTTGTCAAAGTTTAAAATTGTTAAGGTCTATAATTTTAATTTTTTCTTTTAGTAATAATTTATAGGCTAGGGACTAGGCTAAGGACACAATTTCGTTAAAGTTTTCTGATTATTTTCATTTCAAAAATTAGTAGAACTCTATTTAATATACATTTCCCTATTAGGCACTACTTCAGTATTTGCTTTGTCGGTGGCCCCCTGAATTTCATCTAATAATATTTTAAGAATTAAAGTTAAATTTCTGATTTAGTTTTAAATATGGCTACCTGTATTTATAAATTGCTAAATAACCAAGTGTGTTTTATCACCATCAGAAAGAAACTGGATTGCCATGCGTTGACAGCATATTTTAATATTTCGATTATTTTGTTTTCCAATTAATCGAAAGTGTAAAAAATACTATACTTACCACAAGACAGAAGTGCTTCATTCCATTTCTCGTGTGATTATTGACCTCGTTTCTCACTCTGAATTGAACCAAATAATTTTGTCCTTTGGTATATAATATACTAATTATTTCAACGATGCTATTGACGTTTTCTTAAGTGCGTCTCAAGTCACCGAGGTAACTCCTTGATAATCCAGGATGTTGCTTTAAGTAATGAGAAACGAGACCCTACAATTTATAGTGGAGTCTCAATCCCTACTTAGGAATAATTTTGGAAGGTAAACACAATAAACCACTGGGCTACTGCCTCTGTTGCTATTGATGACAGGTGAAAACGTATTTTTATGTGAATCCCGTCGCTCTGCCATCTCTTTATCAACAAAAATTTATATGAGCAAATTTAAGTAATGTAAATTAAAGGAAAGATTTAAAATCAGTATCGCTTTTCAATATTAACAATATTATCATCTGAATAGTGCAACATAATTAACTGATATTTTCTTTTGAATTTTGTCACCAAATCATTCATCTACGCTGCAACAATTATTTTATAGTGTAACAAATAGGAAGACTACAGCACGTGGTGAGCTCATTCTCGCCTGCAAGTAAAAAGCATCATCTGCAAATGTAAAATCAGGAATCTTGGTTCCGCTTATAGCTACACCAGTTCTCTGCCAGTTCTTCATCACACATCGCATCATTTGGTCACTATACATATTATAAAGAACATAGCTCTGTCCGACGGCTTTGCCTGCTCTATAGGCTCAGTTAACTTGCCCCCCCCAGTTATTTTTTCTTCTTCAATTTACTAGCACACAATGTTTAGACCTAGCACACCCCCGCTCAAATAATAAATAGGGGTTGTTATCGGGGGGGGGGCAAATTGGTGCTAGCCCCCCCCAGTTATGTTGTCTTCAATTTGCTAGCGCACAATGCTTATACCTAGCACACACTAGCACAATCACTTTCAAAGCTAACAAACCTGCATGGGCGGTAATATATAGTGTGAATCTATTTCCTCAGCCACCCCCCTCCACTTACTTTTTTGTCTTGAATATGCTAACACGCAGTGCCTATACCTAGCACACCCTAGCACAACAACTTTCCAAGCTAACGCTCCTACACAGTCGATAATATACAGAGTAGAAACTTTGCCCCACCCATTACATTTTATAATATTACTCAGATTTCCTTACGAAAAATGATCACATACATAATAGAGGGTTGAAATCGAGAGGGCAATATAGAGGCTTGAAAATTTTTTGTTAGCCCCTATGTACTTTTTTTTCTCAAATTTGATAGCAAACAATGTTAACACGGAGACAACTAAACAACTAAATAATTATATAAATGAATTAAACTTTATGTCATGAATAATTTTTACAATCATTTTAGTAATATAGTAATAGAATAACAATAACACATCACAATAATAATAATAATGACATACTTAAAATATATCATGTATATAAAATTTACTCCCCGCCACAAATTTTGTCATCGTCTGATAATACAGGAGGTCGGATCATATATTTCTATCTAAAAAAGTGCTGTCGCTCGCCTTTTTTCAAAAACCCTGGCCTACATATTGGTCACTTAATTTATTTGGCCAACTTTTAGCGCAATCATATTATGAAAAAAATCCTTTTCTGGAAATAATTCGAAACATTGCATACGCAGTACCTACTGGCGTTCGGCAATAGCATATCATCGATAACAATCGTACCTGTTATGCTACGGCCGCCATCATGGAGAATGGCGGCCGTCTCTTAAACTGAAATACGTTCAAGCATTAGCTTAGAAAGTGGTTGTGCTACGGTGTGCTAGGTATAAGCATTGGGTGTTATCAAATTCAAGACAAAAAAATAACTGGGGGGGGGGGGCTGAGAAAAAAATTTACATCCTGTATATTACCGCCCCTGTAGGCGTGTTAGCTTTGAAAGTGGTTATGTCAAATTGCCCCCCCCTCCCCTAAAGCTATCGCATATCATCAATAACAATCGTACATATTATGCTACGGCCGCCATCTTGGAAAATAGCGGCCGTCTCTTAAACTGAAATACGTTCAAGCATTAGCTTGGAAAGTAGTTGTGCTACGGTGTGCTAGGTATAAGCATTGGGTGTTATCAAATTCAAGATAAAAGAATAACTGGGGGGGGGGGGGGGGGGCTGAGGAAAAAATTTACATCTTGTATATTACTGCTCCTGTAGGTGTGTTAGCTTTGAAAGTGGTTATGTCAAATTGCCCTCCCCCCCTCCCCGAAAACTATCGCTATTTATTATTTGCGCGGGGGTGTGCTAGCTTTAAAAATGGTTGTGCTAGGGTGTGCTAGGTCTAAACATTTTGTGCTAGCAAATTGAAGAAAAAAACTGGGGGGGCCAAGTTTAGTGACCCTGCTTTATACTGGTCTGTGTTAGTGATGTCTACTTATTCCATTCTACACTGTTAAAGGCTTTACGATAGTCTATGGCACAAAAGTACACAAGCTTTCTCGATTTGTCAAAAATTCAATATTTGTTCTTTAGTGCCGTGTCTCGCTAACTCAGAAGATATTTTTCAAGACAGAACAGATAATAGTGAAGAATGGATTAAAGAATATATAGAATTATTCTACTGGCGTTTAGCATTAATTCCAGCAATGTGTAGTTATCACATATATTATATAGTTATATGTATAGAGGTACAAAGACTAAGGCTTTCCAATCATCAGACAAGGTTTCTGCCTCCTATATTTTTAATCTTATTCTATGAAGGATTCTATTTTATCTTCACTGACTAACTGAAGCGTTTCGGTCACGATATTGTCGAGCTGCTTTTCCAATTTTCAGTTTCTGTATGACTACCCACATCTGATTTCAGTATTGAAGGTTCGCGATCGTAGTCTAACTACCAATTATGTGCTGTCTATGAATGAATATTTTAAAAAAGTTTTCCACAGTATGGCGCCAAACCTCAGTTATCTGGTCTCTGATGGTTCACACCGGTGCACAATGGGGCTAATTCGAACTTTTTTAGACAAATTAACTTTCTGAAGGCACTTATGGCCAAACAAGCTGATTTTTTTTCTGCATACTCAAATCCAATTTCCTAATTGATCCCTCTAGGCGGAATTTTAATTTTCATCATAATTTTCAGAATAAAAAGGGTTTAACTTTTTTTCAAAAAATATATTTTCTCAGGTAATGTTTAACATATTGACTTGACACTATGAGCAATATAGATACTAATTGACCTTCATCTTTCTTATAAATTTCAAGGCAAAGGGACCTACATTTCTTGAGACATGATGCTTTAAAATTCTAGTAATTAAACGTTAATTGCGAAGAAACTTAAATATAGGTTGTTCTTCTAAAACGGCCACTTTTGGGGAGAAATTAAAAGGTCCTTTACTCTTACACTTGTCGGTAGACTTGATAGCTGTCAATCCTAAATAGAAGAATTTTTCGTTAAATCAGCTTTTTTGTGGAGAAATTCTGTGATTTTGTATTTTAACAGCAGATTGACACCAGATTTGGCAGCTGACAGCTGTCAAGTCTTAGTATTTTGTACTGACATTGAATTCTTAATTAGAAAGAAGAGCCCCTAAATAGGCTTTTTGTTCCTAATTCAGATACCATTGTTCGAGAAATACACAGATTTTGCATTTTGGCGGCAGGTAGACAGCAAACTGTCGAAATTAATGAAAATTAAAATTCAGCCTAGAGGGATTGATAAGAAATTTGGTTCTAAGTATTTTTTAAAAACCGGTTTGGCCAAAAGTACCTTCAGAAAGTTAATTTGTCAGAAAAAGCTCGATTTGGCCCCACTGTGCGGTGGAGACAACTGATTATGTATTTAGAATAAAATTTATTTGTAATCATTCTTACTGTTCGGAAAATATTATTGTTCTTATTGTATTCAGCACGCTATTCCTCTTATTTACAGACCAATTGTGAATAAAAATTCCTCTAGCTTCCCACTAGTTGAATTGTTCAGTTAGACAACATTATCTATATGCGGGTTGTATGACCAATTCAATGGGTATAATAAAAGACCAAAATTCAAGTGTAATATTGTTGCAACAATCTAACTTGAGATTTTGATCTTCCATCAAGCTGATTTCTGATTTTAGTCAATACAAATCATGTTGTGCACGACATATTATATGAATACAGAAGATGAGAACTCTTGGGCTTCTACGAATGTTCTTTTCACGAGTGCAAAATAATGGGTATTAGAGATTTTGCAGTGAAAACCTCAAACAATATGTTGTGGTCATTGATTTGAAATACAGCCACCCTTAATACATAATGACACATATTATCAATTTTACATTTGTTGCCTCTTAAAATGCTAAATAAAATTTTGATATTTTCTACCTACTAAAGATGTTTATAAAAATTATATTCAATTCTTCTTCAATTTAGTTTTTCTAACATTACTTATACAATAACTTACTAGTTTTTTTAAGATCAGGTAAGAAGATACAATCACAGTTAAAATAAATGCAAAAACATCTAGTAAATAATACTGATACCATAGTAAATCTAGATAAGGAACTTTTAAATGTTGAGCGCCATTATGACGTATTACATATTCCACCCAATAGACGGCGTTGTCAAGAGGCTGAACTTGTCTGTCTCTCATGATTTTGGATCTCCTTTGAGCTTCTTCTCGATACCTTCGAAAAAAATCAAATTTATGTCACAGATTATAAAATCTAGCGTATATTTATTTCTCTATCTGATACAAGTGGTACAGAATCTTTTCTCTAAACTTCATCTTCAAAGTAATTTAGCATGCCGGAAATGTAAATTGTACTTAGTGGTAAGCAAGGATTCAGTAAAATTATTTCGTTTAAGAAAATGGAAACTACAAAATGGTATTTTTAAAAAGAATTAATATCAGGAGTGTAAATTACAACACAAGTTTGTTTTTACCGATACTCACCGCATTTATGATTAAGTACTTATTTGATGGTACTATGTCATAAAGTGATAATAATTCTAGGGGACATTTAAATCACGTACTGTTGAAATGGATGCAAAATTCAAACAATTATTGTTATTTTTAAAATCATACAATTAAAAAGAATAACTTAGAATTTTGGTATAATTTAATTATTGGTTATAAATGTGATAAATTCGTTTTTAATCTAATAAAATTTAGAGCAAAGATGCAAAGTATAGGAACGTTTGCAAAGGTAAGCCCAAGTTTACTGAAATTAGAAACCATTTTATTTTCAGTTTAAGATTTTCTTTCTGTGAGTAGTGAATGCGATAGGTGCGGTATATAAACAGAGGACATTTTGGACAACTAGATTATAATAACTTTCACATATCGTCATTTTCTAATTTGTTTTATAAAAAATGTAACTGAATAGCAATAAAATATCATTTTGATTGTTGATATAACCACTAACTGGTTAGAGATAATTAACATTTTAAAATTACTTTTATGAGATTACATCTTTTGAATTACCTATATCAGTGTCTGAAATTTGATATTGAACATTGAATTTTAGAATTTTAGAATAAACACACAGAAAAATTTGTATATGCCAGTTGCAAAAAATTATACTTAAAAATAGTGACGGACAATTGTGTAAATAAATAATATATTTTGAAAGTAATGATTTTGTTAAATGATTTTATAAAAAATGCGTTTTCCATAGTGTTGTGCAAAATTTGCTAAAACGGTTTTTCTCTATATATAATAATTGATTTTTTTCTTACTTGGGGTTAGTTAACATATCTTCTAGAACTGATGATAACTTTTCTTCTGATATGTCCTGAAAGGGAATAACGTTCCCATAGCCTGCTATTTTAGCAGAGTTAGCATTCACTTTTTGATCTCCAAATATTGGAATTGCAATTATGGGTACACCATGGTAAACCGTTTCTGTTGTGCTTAACAATCCTCCATGAGTTATAAAAATCTTAACGTTTGGATGTGCTGCAAAGGAAATTAATATTAACAAATATTTGAAGGCTCTGAATCTACTACAAAGTTATTGCTTTTATTTAATTACCTCTATTAAATATCTGTTGCATAAGTGGTTCAAGCTCATTGCAGTTACGTACCTAATATATCTTGCTGTGGTAACCATTTACCCAATTTCACGTTTGGTGGTTGACCTGGTAGAACATCATCTTCCCATTTCCATAAAACCTTTTCTTTTAATTTACTGAACGCTTTCAAAATGGCAGTTCTTTTTTCCTCAGGTAGATTTTTACTTTTTAGATTAGATCCCATGCTAAAGTAAATAACACCTTCCTTGGCATTGTCCAAAAAAGACTGCAAATCATCTGGCAATTTTTTGGACGGTTTAACATGAAATCCACCAATGTCAATCATACAAGGGACATATGATTGTGGAGTTGAAATACTGGGATGAGAATTAAGTAAAACCAACGAAGCGTTATACATAACGTCATCTAACTCCACAGGATTTGGAAAATATTTTTTTATGAGTTTATTTTGTTGGGGATAGGATATGAGATTATTTGACATGTAGAACGTGAACTTAATTACAGTATTATATAATCTTTGAAAAAAAGACATTCTAGGTGGAAAGTCCGACACCAATTCTGGAGCAACTGAAGGCAGTGATGGGTTACCAACTAAATGATTCAACATAGAGTTAGCATAAACACTACTGAAAATAATTAAGTGAGCGTTAAAATGTGTTGAAAATGCCTTTACGGCATCATTAAGAAATTGTCCAGCGATGACAACATCAAATTTTTCATCTGATGTTATTAGACTTTGTACATTCGTATGATTCAATACTTTCTCAGTCACCGTACCGGCATAATAGGAT
Source organism: Stenurella melanura (assembly GCA_963583905.1). NCBI lineage: Eukaryota > Metazoa > Arthropoda > Insecta > Coleoptera > Cerambycidae > Stenurella > Stenurella melanura. The sequence continues at coordinate 77,005,726 of OY757312.1, read as the reverse complement.
ACCGCCAGGATCATGAACAATGGATTTATATCTTCTGTCAAAAATGGATCGTTGGATTTGAGCATTTCTAAAAAATATATCGAAATGAGTATGTATACACCACGTTCAAGTATTATGTAGGGACCTGTTAAAGTATAGGAGCTTACATGCAATTACCCGATATATTTGAAATAGCTAAAGACATATAATCATTAATGCTTTCCCTTAGAGCATGGCAGACAAGAGAAGTGATTTGAAAAATTTTTTATAGTGGTGCAAATTTAATTTATAATGGGAACTAATCATTTGAAAGAAGTCAATCTGTCATTTAGTACTCGTGGCCTTACAGGTTCAAAATGTCTGCCTGCACTTCCACTAACCGGGACGTATGTCTAGCTCTGGACCTTCACTAACCGGTATGTACTTTTATCATATTTTTCTAATTACTCAGTGGTAATTAATCAATAACAAATAAATCAACTTGATACTTCTTTGCCATGTCCAGTGACAAGTGGCAAGTAATACAGTAAAAAAATATTCGCTTGGTGCAAATACCAATTGCAAAGGACATTTTGTGTTATTTCGTGAGGTTTGTACCACTAAGAAAATTTCTCATATCACTTTCTCTACCATGCTCTAAGGAGTAAGATTAATAATGTATCTAGCTGATATAAATGTGTCAGGTAATTGTATGCTGGTCATTCGGTACCATGGTACTATTAAGGGTGAACTCTCAACTCTAAATTATGACAATATTATCTTAGGTATTTGTATCCAAATATTTGCATTTTAAACACATATGTTCAAGAGTACAAATCAAACCACATTATTTTTAATATAATAATAATAATAATAATAATAGTAATAATAATAATAATATCTAACCAAGAGAAATCTGTTCAGGCAGCACGTCGATAGACCCATGCATGGAGTGTTCTACAACAACATAGAGACACTGGGTTTATCGACAAAGCTGACCTTCTCATTCCTGAGGTCAGCAGGGCTAAAGTCGGAGACCGAGGGATTCATTGTGGCCTGCCAAGATGGTGTTATTAACACCTTGGTCTACTGCAGTCGTGTTATGGGTGTAGAGGTCCCCGACCTAAATTGTAGGACCTGCCATCAGGCGCCGGAGTCGCTCATGCATTTACTATCAGCATGTCCGATTTACGCGACTTCGGCCTACATCCACAGACATAACGCGGCTTTACGAGTGCTGTATTACCATCTTCGGCACTCGTACGAGGTAGACCAGATACCAGTGCTGCCTTATGTTTCCGGAGAGATCGAGTCCGTTGTCGAGAACGAGAAGTGCCGAATTTATTGGAACTACTCGTTCCCGACCGTCAGGCTGATTCAAGCCAACAAGCCTGACATAGTCCTCCTCGACCACCAGACCAAGGTGATGTATGTCATCGAGTTCTCGGCACCTGCCGAGACAAACATCACCTTGAAGGAGGAGGAGAAACGGACCAAATACCGAGATCTCCAGTATGAGCTCCGAGCGCTATACCCAGACTACTCGGTCAAGATGGTCGTCCTGATAATCGGCGTTCTCGGTGGGATGAGGCCTACGCTGCTCTCAGCATTGAAGACCATACCGGCCTGCCAAAAATCAGCCGAGTGGTTGGCAGGCCAAATGCAGAAGGCAGTCGTCTTAGGGTCCCTGCGTCTACTTAGGGTACACGATTCTGGAATCTACAACCACTAACCCTGCGGGATGTGGGGAGTGGTTGTAGATAATTCGCTGGCGCTTCCCCTGTGAGAATATCGGAGACACGGGAGAACTGTCCAGCATCGCTAACGCGAAAAAAAAAAAAAAAAAAAAATCTAACCAAAACAGAACAAGATAAAACTATTAAGTACCAAAATCTGGCAATTGAGGTAAAACGTCTGTGGAAACTACGCGAAATTAAAATTATACCAGTGATCATTTCTGTTGATGGAGTTTGTTCAAAACACCTGGAGCCAAACTTGGCTAAACTAGAGCTTCCTAATGGCCTTATAATACTCATACAGAAGGCTGTTATTCTACAAACCTGCCACCTAGTAAGGAAGTTTCTATCGACGTAACAGCAGCTGGATAGGGTGAATTCCCTCTCAGCTGATGAAAGTAACCGGCAAGCAAACAGAGAAAGAATGAAATAATAATAATAATAATAATAACAAGAAAAGCTGAAGCAGATACCAGGAAATGGTAGAACCTATATTACCAGTTTAAGGCTGTGAAACACACTAATAATAATAATAATAATAATAATAATAATAATAATAATAAAGTAAAGCACATATACCAGCTAAACAATGTTAACATCTTGTCTGTCATAACATCAAGTAACGGCTTAGTGGACAAACACCTACCTACTAATCTGGGAAAAATGAGGGTGTTAGATGGGGATAAGATAATCACCTTGGCACAAAAAGCTGTCATACTATCGACATGCCGCACTATTCGCCGTGTGCTAGCCACTGACGGAAACGTTGACCTCTAGGGGCCCCGAATCAGTCAGAAGATACACCACCAACGTAAGTTGTGAAAGGAAAAAAAAAATAATAATAATAATAGGCTAACCCCTCTGTGACCTATATCTCTGGTTCCAACGGGCAGAGAAAGGGCTCCCCACAACCGACCCCATACGGATGGGGGTCAGAGACAAGTTGGAGGGGCCATACTGGATGGTCTCAATGGTAACAACCCACGCAATGGACATGGACGCTTTAAGTGGACGAGGGAACTTCGGGATGACTTGCTGACCTGCTACGAGAGCAGCGAACCTGCGCGCAGGGGATACATGGCGCGATTGCATGAAATCTGGTGTGATCTGCACCCAGAGCATCGCGCCTTCTCTGAGCAACAGCTCAGAGATCAAGTATCCTTCCTGCGCAGATCAGGCTACGTAAGGGCGCCTCGTCAGCAGGGACATGTGCCAGCCGCACTCCCACCGCGGCAAATCGCAGCTGACGAGGAACATCCCATAGAGTACACTGATGTTGACTTAAGGACGAGGGTTAGCCTTAACAGCAGGGCTACCCTAAAGCCACAAGACCTGGCACGGATGGACGCTGTTATCGATGAGGAACTACCAGAAGACGCCGACATTTGGCAGATCAACACTGCCGTGTACAACGCTGCTAGCCAACTGGTCCCCCGCGAAAGGGCAACCAGAGCCCCAAGCGGTATCGAGAAGGCTAAGCGGCGTGTACAAAAGATCGAAGGCAAAATACAGTTAGCCAGACAACACGCTTCACGAATCCAGAGTGTAGTGGAATGCGTAACAGCTGGCAGGGCATTCACGCCTAAAGTCCGGCAAACAGCAGCCGGCCTAAGACGCCAGCACAACACACTGAATCTAACAGTGATGCTTACTATTAAGCAACACTGTTTAGATCGGATTCGAGCGCTCATGGCTATCAAGAAAACGCTAATAAGGCGGGTAAGGAGTATGGAGCAAAATACACTGTTCCGTACGAATCCTTCCCGCCTATTTCAAGAGCCACAGCGTGTTGTCGACAATCCGCCAGCTGTAGCCAATGTCGAACGCTTCTGGAAGGGAATCTACGAAACGACACGTCCGTTCGATAGCAACACTCCAGCAATAGCACACTTCGAGACTCTTTGCCACAGAACCTTAGAAGAGCCAGAAGAGGTGTGCCCGGCAATCAGTTCAGAGGAAGTTCAACAAGCTCTTGTTGGAGCCAAGAACTTCGCTGCTCCGGGCCCAGACGGAATAAACAACTGGTGGTGGAAAAAATTTCCTGCCACCCACCGTCGTCTGGCCCGAGTTTTCAACACGTGGTTGAACGAGGGGCAGCAGATTCCTGACTGGTTTGTCGAGGGACGTACCGTGCTAATTCCCGAAAAGGGAGATCTGTCCGACCCAAGGAATTATAGGCCGATCACTTGTCTGAACTCCTGCTACAAGATATTTACACGTATCTTGTATGCTAGGACATTACGACAGGTTGATCCGGTCTTCCAACAGATTTACGAGCAGCGTGGTGCCAAGAAGGGCATGGCGGGCTGTAAAGACAGCCTGCTGATAGACCGCTGTATTACGCAGGATTCTGTGCAGTACAAGCGGAATCTATCGATGGCCTGGATTGACTATCGTAAGGCATTTGACACAACATCGCACGAACTATTGTTGCATTTGCTCAAGTGTCTTGCGGTAGCAGAACCACTAGTGAGATGCATAGAACAACTGCTGCCTCTCTGGAAAACTCGCTTCAGCATAACATCCGGTGCACAGCGGGTTACAACAGAGCAGGTGGCATTCCGAAGAGGAGTTTTCCAAGGAGACTCTCTGAGTCCCCTCCTCTTTTGCATCTCACTGCTGCCGTTATCTGTTGAGCTCCGCCAAACTCGCGGGTACCGCTGTGGACCACCCAGCAACCGGAGGCATAAGGTCACCCATCTATTCTACATGGGTGGCCTTAAACTGTATGCCTCCGGAGAGCATGAACTCCAAAATGCTCTAAGGGTGGTCGAGCAGTACACGCGGGCCATTGGTATGGAGTTCGGGTTGGACAAGTGCGCGGTCGTTCAGCTCAAGAGAGGACGATGCGGGGACTTTTCTGAAGACGCGCAACTCGCAGACGGAAGCATCCTGAGATATCTGGATGCCGGAGAGACCTACACATACCTGGGTGTGGAGCAACATCACATCCAGGATGTGCAACAAGTGAAAGAATCTCTCCGCTGCAAGTACAGAAGCCTACTCCGAAAGATTTAGTCATCCCAACTTTCAGGGAAAAACAAGGTATCTGCCACTAATATGCTTGCCGTTCCTGTTCTGCTCTACTCCTTTGGAGTAGTCAAATGGACTGTAGATGAGCTGCGCCAATTGGACAGAGGTACCCGCAAGATGATGAATATCCGTAGGAGCATTCATCCTAGATCGTCCGTCCCTCGTGTGTACCTCCCACGAAATCGGGAGGGGGGCAGAGGGCTCTTGGGGTTGGAGTGTAAGCATGGCAGAGTGGCACTGAGCATGGCATGTAATGTCCTTAGGAGCTCAGACCCGCTCCTGCAATTAGTGGGAGATCACGAAAACGCAGGGGTGGGTGCAGGATTGTTTAAGGCAGCAAAAAGAGCCGCAGATGAACTTGGTCTCATATTCGACGATAGACGAGGTGGCCGGCGCGGCGGTGATCCAGAGTCAGTCACTGAACTACAGCCAACCCGTCTGAAGGCCCAAATAAAAGCTGCCGAACAGGAACTTCTGTTTAGGCAGCACGTCGATAAGCCCATGCACGGTGTATACTATAAGAACGTAGAAACACTGGGTTTATCGGCCAGGCTGACATTTGCCTTTTTAAGGTCAGCCGGGCTAAAGCCGAAGACCGAGGGATTCATTGTGGCCTGCCAAGATGGTGTAATTAACACGTTGGTCTACCGAAGCCGCGTAATGGGTGTAGAGGTTCCTGATATAAACTGTAGGACCTGCCATCAGGCGCCGGAGTCGCTCATGCATTTACTTTCTGCATGTCCGATATATGCGATTTCGGCCTATATCCAACGCCACAACGCGGCGTTATGGGTGCTGTACTATCATCTACGGCACTCGTACGGGATAGACCAAACATCAGTGCTGCCTTACGTCCCCGGAGATATTGAGTCCGTTGTCGAAAACGAGAGGTGCCGAATTTATTGGAACTACTCGTTTCCGACAGTCAGGCTAATTCAGGCCAACAAGCCTGACATAGTCCTCCTCGACCATCAAAACAAGGTGATGTTTGTGATCGAGTTCTCGGCACCCGCTGAGCCAAACATCGCTGTGCTGTACCCAGGCTACTCGGTCAAGATGGTCGTCCTCATAATCGGTGTACTCGGAGGTATGAAGCCTACGCTGCTCTCAGGATTGAAGATCATACCGGCCTGTCAGTCTGCTGATTGGATGGCAGGCCAAATGCAGAAGGCAGTCATCTTGGGGTCCCTTCGCCTGCTTAGAGCACATGATTCTGGAATCTACAGTCACTAACCCTGCGGGATGTGGGGAGTGGCTGTGGACATATTGCTGGCGCTCTTTCCGTGTGATATCGGAGGCCTCGGAAGACTGTCGAGTGTCTGGAACCCGCAAAAAAAATAATAGTAATAATAATAACAATAATAATAATAATGATAATAATAATAATATTAATACTAATAATAACAATCATAATAATAATAATAATAATATTAATAATCGATAAGCAGGAGAGGCTAACTTCCATCTAATTTCCAATTTGCCTTTGGTGAGCAGCGCCACCACTTACACCAGCTCTGGGTGCAAAAACGGACCGGCAGCACTAGCGTACCCGGGGGGGAAAGGATCTTCCCCTCTGGTGTCGGACGTGGGCTTACTGGGCTAACCACCCGCAAGTCCAAATCTCTGGTTCCCATAGACCAAATACAGGGCCCCCACGATCGACTTCAACCGGATAGGGGTCATGGGCAAGGTGGTGGGGCCCAACAGAACGGACTGCCCGATAATGACGTACGCAATGGATAGGGACGTTTTGAGTGGACGAACGAACTGAGGGACGACCTTATGCAATGCTACGAAACCACTGAGCCCGCACGGAGGGAAACATGGCGCGGATGCATGCTCTGTGGTGTGATATCCATCAAGAGCATCACGCAGTCACCCAGCAAAATCTTCGTGACTATGTATCTCACCTTCGCAGTAGAGGCTACGTCAGAGCCGCCCTGAGACCTGCTGAAGAGGTGGTCGATAGGCCACTCGATGAGCTGGTCGAGGAGGTGGTTTTAGATGTTCCACTCATGCCAGAGGGTATCAGATCTAGAAGGGGGCTACACCACCAGAAGCCCCCTCGGCCACAAGATCTGGTCATAGTGGATGCAGAATTTAGTGGGGTCATTCCAGAAGTGGCTGACATCTGGCACATCAACTGTGCCGTCTATGACGCCGCCAGTCGACTCTGTCCGGTGGAGAGGCAGAATAACACTGCTTCTCCACAGGAGAGAGCCGACCGGCGCATACGTAAGATGGAGGCTAAGATCCGGTCGGCGAGACAATACGCTTCCCGTATCCAGTGTGTGATGGATTATGTGGCGAACAACAGGCCTTTCACGCCAAAAGTGCGACGAATGGCCGCTAACCTAAGGCGAATCCATCACACGCTCAACATAGCAGTGCTGCTTACCACCAAGCAACATTGCCTTGATCGGATACGGATGCTAGTGGCTTGCAAAAAGTCGCTAGTAAGGCGGGCGAGAGCAGTAGTGGAAAACAATATTTTCCGTAAGAAACCGTCTCGTCTGTTTCAACCTCCTGAGCGTATTGTTGAGAATCCGCCGACTGTAGATCAGGTGGAAAACTACGAGCAGAAGCGTCCACTAGACCAAGATACTCCAGCCCTGGCACACTTCGAAGCTTTTTGTCAAGAGCTTCAGCAACCTCAAGCAGTGTGCCAACCGATAACGACGGAAGAGGTTCGAAGAGCTCTTGAAGGCTCCAAGAACTTTGCTGCTCCTGGTCCTGATGGGATCAACAACTTTTGGTGGAAAAAACTACCAAGCACCCACCTCTATTTAGCCAGAATTTTTACCTCTTGGCTAAATGGAGAGCAGCAAATTCCTTCCTGGATTGTCGAGGAGCGAACCGTGCTACTCCCTAAAAGCGGAGATTTGTCCGACCCAAAAAACTACAGACCGATAACCTGTTTAAACACATGCTACAAGATATTCACACGTATTTTGTACGTGCGCGTACTCCAAGCAATTGGCCCGGTATACGAACGGATATACGAGCAACGTGGGTCTAAGAAGGGTGTCACTGGCTGTAAGGAGAACTTGCTTATTGACAGATGTGTCACGCAGGACTCCGTGCAGTATAAGCGGAACCTTTCTATGGCCTGGATCGACTACCGCAAGGCATTCGATATGACATCCCATGAGCTAATTGTTCATTTGCTCCAATGTCTTGCGGTGCCCGGTCCCGTAGTGAGGTGCATAGACCAACTCATGCCGCTCTGGAAGACTCGCTTTACTATAATATCAGGTAATGTCAGAGTACAGACGGAGCCGGTTGTGTTTAAAAGGGGAGTATTTCAAGGCGACTCCCTTAGCCCACTTTTATTTTGTATCTCACTACTGCCGTTATCCGTTGAACTTCGCAGAACCAGTGGTTACAATTGCGGTACCCCCGGAGATAGGAGGCATAAGGTCACTCATTTATTTTACATGGATGACTTAAACTCTAGCGAGAGGGACTTACATCAGTCTCTCAAGGTGGTACAGGGGTACACTCAGGCTGTTGGTATGGAGTTTGGCTTGGACAAAGTGCACTGGTTCATCTCAAGAGAGGACGATGTGGTAACTACGGAGAGGATGCGCAGCTTGTAGACGGAAGCATCCTGCACCATCTAGATGCAGGAGAGTCGTACACGTACTTGGTTGTTGAGCAACGCTTCACCCAAGAAGTGTCAATGGTGAAAAACGCTCTCCGCGGCAAGTATCAGCACCTTCTCCGACAGATCTGGTCCTCAGAACTGTCGGGGAAGAATAAGGTGTCTGCAACAAACATGCTTGCCGTTCCGATAATTCTCTACTCCTTTGGGGTAGTGAAGTGGACGCAAAGCGAGCTGCGCCAACTCGACGCGTAGGAACCCGGAAGATGATGCATATCAATCGAAGTTTGCATCCAAAATGTCCGTTCCGCGGTTGTATCTCTCACGACAGCAGGAAGGCCGTGGACTCTTGAGTTTGGAGTATCTGCATAACAGGTGTGCTCTGGATGGAGCCTGCAAAATTATCAAGAGTTCGGATCCCCTCCTCTGCATGGTTCACGACCATGAAAATGCAGGGGTAGGAGCATTTCTATTGAAGGCAGCACAGCGAGCAGCCGATGAACTTGGTCTCGACTTCGACACAGAGCGGGTAAGCCCAAGCTCTGTTACCGAACTGGAACCCCCTCAACTAAAAGCCCACGTAAAAGCAGCAGAGCAACACAAACTTCTGCAGCTGTACAAGGATAAGCCCTTACATGGTGTCTTCTATAAGAACTTTGAAGACAGGGGCTTATCTGAGAAGCTGACCTTTGCTTTCCTAAGGTCAGCTGGGCTGAAGTCTGAGACCGAAGGGTTCATCATGGCTTGTCAGACGGTGTCTTTAACACACTCGTCTATCGAAGTCATGTCTTGGGTATGGAGGTCTCTGATATAAACTGCAGGGCCTGCCGAAGGGCGCCGGAGACGCTAATGCACTTGTTGTCAGCTTGTCCGGCATATGCAGCCTCGGCCTATATTCATAGACATGACGGAGCATTACGAGTACTGTATTATCATCTACAGAATTCGTATGGGATAGACGAGACACCAGTGCTGCCATATGGTCCGGGGGATATTGAGTCCGTTGTGGGGAATGAGCAGTGCCTAATTTATTGGAACTACTCGTTCCCTACCGTCAGACAAATACAGGCAAATAAGCCTGACGTAGTCCTCCTCGACCACCAACTCAAGACAATGTTTGTTATTGAAGTCTCTGCTCCAGCGGAGACAAACATTCTTTTGAAGGAGGAGGAAAAACGGACTAAATATCGAGACGATCTCTTCGAGCTCCGCAGACTCTACCCAGACCACACTGTTAAGTTGGTGGTACTTATTATAGGATCTCACAGTGGAGTGAGACAAACACTACTTTCAGAACTGAAGAAGATACCGGCGTGTCGAAACTCGGCAGAAATCTTGGCCGGAAGCATGCAGAAGGCCGTTATTCTTGGATCGTTACGTCTGCTCAGAGCACACGACTCGCGGACCCAGTGATCACTGACTCTACGGCGTAGAGAGTGGTCTCTGGTACTACCAGCGTACCATCTCTGGCATCGGAGACAAAAAGAAGGCGACTGGCTATTGAAAAAATAATAATAATAATCGGAAAAACCGAAAAAAAAAAAAATAATAAAAATACATTTGTTTTTGAATAAAAAACACATGTTATTTACAGTATTAGAATAAATCGATTTTCTCAAAAATAAAGTGTAAATTTGTATAACAAATGGAAAAAGGGGCATAAATTCAGTTCGACTAATGAATAGTAGTCTGTTCTTCCATTTAGCCCAAATCGAATGGATATAATGTAATTAATTTGTATTTGATACGTTACCAAAAAAATTATTTCAATATGCTTACAAGATATTTACCTATGTCTTATTTTAAATTAAAATGGTCTTAAAATTGCGAGTTAAACAGAATGCTTCTAAGTCTTTTTGAAACTTGGTATCGATAGTGTTTTTAGCTTTCCTGGAATTATGACGTTATAATATTTTGTGATATTGTACGCATATGATCTTTTAAAAAATGACAGTTTATGAGAGGGGATTGTTAATACATTTTTTGAGCGACTGTTAAGTCTGTGGGCAGTTCCCATAAAGCAATTTTTATTAGACAGGTAAGGTGGAGTTTCTAGCTTTATAATTTTATGATATAAAGCAGATGTGTGTAATTTACGTCTATTAGACATGTTGAACCACTTAGCAGTTTGAAGAGTATGTGATATCGGTTGTCTTCTACGTATACCAAAAATAAATCTGAGACTTGAATTTTACACCTTCTGTATACGTGATTTAACAAATTCCGTTATGCAAGAGTCATATAAAGAGTCACAATAATTGAAATACGATAATACTAAAGAATCACACAGCAATATTTCTAAATTTCTAATAAGACAGTATCTATTTGCATATAAAATGTTTAAATTGCAGTAAGCCTTTTGAATGCATTGTGCTATATGTTCTTCGAAGCGTAAATCCCTGTCCAATAAAACACCTAAATATTTACATACATTGCGTTGTAGTAGAACCTCATCTCCAACTTTTACTGCGAATTCCTAAGTAATTGTGTCTCTTATCAACTTCCCGAATAACATGAAATATGATTTTGAAGAATTAATTTTAAGTGCATGTTTTTTAGAGAATTCCACAAGGTTCGCTAAATCTGAATTTATATACCTAGTCATGGCTTCATTTGAATGATTGTGTGAAAAATTCATATAAATTTGAATATCGTCGGCATACATATGGAATTTACAATGATTTAAACATGACTTAATATTGCAAGTGTATATCGTGAATAATAATGGACTTAATATAGACCCTTGTGGAACTCCTTGCTTTACATCTATATAAGTAACTATTTGTGATCTATTTAAAACGTACTTCTCTATTTGTTTGATAGCATTGATATCAAATCCAACAAATGAAAGAATTGAAATCAGTATTTTGTGATTAATGGTATAAGCTTTCTCCTGAAATGCTTGAAATCTGATTAACTTTAACATACCAAGTCATTATTTCATAAAAAAGTGTTTTATTGCGGGGATCTATTTAAAAGGTAATTCTCTATTAGTTTGATAGCTTTAATATCAAATCCAACAAACGATAGAATTGAAATCAATATTTTGTGGTTAATAGTATCGATAGCTTTCTCCTGAAATGTTTGAAATCTGATTAACTTTAACATACCCAAGTCATGATTTCATAAAAAAATATCTTATTACAGGGAAGTTTAAGCCTATTAATTAGTCCCATCGGTTAACCGAAAGTATACCCTAGGTAAAATCATACGATAGGGCAACTCGGGAAATACAATTCCCTATTGAAACATATTCTTTATAGGATTTTGCAAACAGCAGAAAAATAACTATCTATAACTAAAAGAAAAACACTGTGTAAAAATATTAATGAAATCTGCATTCTTTCGATAACCTGAATTCTGGTTATGCTAGCAAATTAAAAGCCTAAAACGAATTTGTCTAATTTCTTATTTGACAATTCTCATTCTAACACTAGCATCCACACAGTCCACTACGGCCATGCAGATTAAACTAGTATCTACATAACCCCCTACGATCATGAAGATTCAGTTAAAAATGAAAACAAAGGCCTAAATTGAATTTATTTATCTACATTGTCTTAAGACAATGTAGATAAATACATTAAGAGAATGTAGATAAATAAATTCAATTTAGGCCTTTGTTCTCATTTTTAACTGAATCTTCATGATCGTAGGGGGTTATGTAGATACTAGTTTAATCTGCATGGCCGTAGGGGACTGTGTGGATGCTAGTGTTAGAATGAGAATTGTCAAATAAGAAATTAGACAAATGCATTTTAGGCTTTTAATTTGCTAGCATAACCAGAATTCAGGTTATCGAAAGAATGCAGATTTCATTAATATTTTTACACAGTGTTTTTCTTTTAGTTATAGATAGTTATTTTTCTGCTGTTTGCAAAATCCTATAAAGAATATGTTTCAATACAATTATAAGCAAACAAATAATAATTCATATTTTTTAAACAATTCCCTATGTCACAACTTGCGTCTCAAAAGCATTTTCTTAAAAATATATGGTATATATGTCGGAGACGTCCCCTCTACGTTCCTCATGGGGGCCTTTCGATGCTTTCGTAGACGCCTTTCGACAGTCTTGTGGACGCCTACCAACTCATAATTTATTGAAGTCAAGAGAACGTTGTCAGCAAGTACCGATTAAGGAATGTAAAGAGTAAACATATCGAAGATGTGGTCGTGTGAACCACGAGGACGTCTGGAGCCGCTGGGAACCAGCCCTCTTCCCGGCGAGCGGAACAACATGCCTGATGGTCCCGTAGATAAGTACCTAGTCTTAAGATAAACTCGGTATTGAACAGTTGAAAATCGCGGGACTGGCAGTAGTGGACTGCTAGCTCCAGTATTTTGGTGGTATTGTTTGTATTTTCAATCCTAAGACACTTACCTGTTTAGATAAATCATACCTCATGTTATTTCGTTATTTATGCGACTACTATTTAAGTGATTTTATTGTGTTTACCAATGTGTGGACTAAATCTAATAGATCCGCCCTAAAACGCCCCTTGCCCCTCGTCTAATCCGACATCAGAAGTGGGATCAGATCTATTATTTTATTATTATGTGCTATTAGTGTAATCAACAAATAATAAACAGTGGCAGAAAATGGCTTTGCAAAGTTATGCGAATTTAGTTATTGTGACAAGAAATGAGTGAACAATTGGAACCTTTAGCCTCCACATCTGGTAAAATGGATAAAATAAAACTGTCACCGTTGAGTCGTTTGCCGAGTCATTGACGTAGAATCTGGGGGTCAGTTTGTCGACTCTTGTATAGAGAGTTGCAAACTCAGTTATGTGAAAATCGCTTATCTTCGGTAAACCAACCAAGGAAAATCGAAAAGTGCTTCGTGCTAAAATTTTAGCTGTACTTGGGTAAGCCAATGAACAATAATTGAACAATTTATTAGTTGAAGCCGTTCTTAGACAAACAGATCTCGCACTTGAGTATTTGACAGTAGAGAACCTGTTGCATAGTATTTAACTCTAATTCGAGAACAAGAAAGCAAGGCTGTTCTGTGTTGTGCTGTGTTAATTTGCTGCTTTCAGTCGATTCGCCTAAGTTCGACGAAGGTCAAACAGACTTGTTTAAAAACATTCGCACACTTTATGCAATGATGATAAGGAAATTCAAGAAACGTCCGACGCTATATCGTACTGGTCACCATACTGGTTCGAAGCGTGCGACTTTGACATCTACCAACTTAGTAAGGAGCTAAGTACCTTTTTCTGGACGATGTTTTATCTGCAACCAACATGAAAACAATGACAACAACTTTAACCTGCTAGGACTACAGATGCGAATCGACTCCCATCAGGACACGGAGACAAAATTCATCAGTTGGAAAGACAGGACATTTCACCAAGCTGCCCCAAAAATCGTTGTCGGCAGCCGAGTCAGGAAAAACAAGTTGACGTCACCGTGATTTCTGCTTTTCCCGAAGGAACGCTACATTTATAATTTGGTGAGATCTTTCCATATTTATTTGACACAGAGCCTGTTCTCTGTTCTTTGTTCTCAGGTCCGTGAAAGTATTTCAGGACATTTTAATGGCAAAAATATAATAACTCAATTTCCTTAAAGGACGTCGCGAGTGGCTTTTCCTTTTGCTTCACACAAATTTTAACCACAGTTAAAGTTAAAAAATCATATGAAATTCTATTTCACATAGGTAGTTTCAGACGCTTTTATAGCATGGTACTTACTTTAGAAAAGAGTTAATAAACCAAATTTAGGCGTATGTTTTGGTTCATTTGGTTTAATTTGTTCTAGCATTAAAAGGGAAAACGTTCTACCTCGATAGCAAACATCAGTAAATTTTTAAATAATTAACACAGTTAAATGAAAACAAAATCTGTCCAGTCTGTTATTAAAATGCAGCAATAGTTTTATTAATTTTATCCCTTCTGGACGTGTGACTATGAGATGGTTGAAAGTATCTTTAAAATACCCTAATTTATTGACTACACAAAGGCATAAAACATTCGAATTTTCTAACAGCACTTGAAAAGGTTGAAGTAAACACAGATGTAAGTTCCATATCTGTACAAGTTACAGGCCTGTATAAAGACTGGCCCTAAATTGAACAAGAACAGGACAACGACCTTTTAGAAACAAACCCAAATCCTAAGTCAAACAAATTTGGCACGGGCCTAAATAAAAGAAAACATATGATGTCTGCAACAACTTATTACATTGTAAAATCGAGGGTTATCATAAAAGTTTGTATTTACCAGCTGTAGGTACCCTTGATATTTGTTAGTTATATTGACTGCCTAAAATGTGGCAGATAATCAGAAAATTTATTAACAATGAAATTTGTTATTATATTCGCGCCTCTCTCTAAGATCATATGTGTAGTTTCCCCTTCTCTACGCTAGATGTCGCCACTATTCCAAAGCAAAACCAAGCTCCCACTTCCATCATCTCACTCTCGTATAGCCCATTCTTTTTCTTGGCGTAGATAAGTAGCCACGTGTTTTGTAAACTCTCGTTCATCGGTTATAATATATTGTTTATAAGTTTACATCTAGTGTTTTATGGGTGCTTAGAAAAAAGTGTTAAGTGATGGCCGGAAATAAGAGAAGAAGAAAGGAACTAAGCAGCTCGTCGGAGGATGATGTAATACCCGAGAGGTTGACAAACGTTTTAAAACGGTTAGACGACCGTCTCAGAAAATTAGAACAGCGTAGGCATAAAAGACCACGGAAGAATCGCCACCACGATACCTCGTTTTCGGGGTCGCAAACAGAGGATTCGGAAACGTCTATCTCAGGTACAGACTAAGTAAAATTTAAATTATTTTTTTAGAATAGGTCCACAAGGCATATTTTATCATGCATGTGTACAGAGCACGTATGTGCATTATATACAATATCACTTCATACGATCGATAACGAATTAATGAACTATGTGTAAAACACATTACTTCTCTTTAAAAATAGACGTATGTCTAAAAAAAAATATCATGTATATGATATGTTGGTATGAACTGTGTGGTTCTATAATTCCAACGTAAGAAGTTATATGTTATGTTTATTCCGTTCTGACGTACGTTTTAACGGAAAGTTATTCAGTGGTAATAACAGAATATGAGAAAAAACATGTATCTAAGTAAACCAGCACAGTTCAGTGCACATTAATGGAAAGTTATTCAGTGGTAATAACAAAATATAGAAGGAAACATGTACCTAAATAAACCAACACAGTACAGTGTACTACATAATTATATGTATGTATAATTATCTATTTGTATTTTTTCTCTCTTTTTTAACAGAATTGCACGATGAGGAGAACCTTCCGGGTAGACAATCTGTTATAGAAGGAATAGACCAGCCTCAGCCTCCCTTGGAGGAAGCAGTTCGATGTTTATTGGGGGAGGTTACATCTAATGTAGTCGAAACGGGAGAAGATATTCAAGATGATATAGCTTTAGTCTGGAAAAATATTCTAGCCAGTGGTTTGAAAAAGGAGACGCTCGAAGACCTTAATAAAAAATACCCACCGGCCAAAAATTGTCTGGTTACACAAGCCCCTAAATTGAACAAAGAAGTAGAGCTAGCGGTTGGTGACGCAGCGAAATCCCGAGATGCACGGTTGGCAACAGTGCAAAGTCAAATAGGCGTGGCACTGTCAGCTCTTGGAAAAGGCTTATCAAAGCTTATAAATCAGGAAAGCGAGAATGAGACAATGCGTCCTTATATCGAGATAATAAGTGATGCCGCTAGAATTTTGGCAAATGTACACCATTCTCAATCGCTAAGTAGGCGTAGCCTAGTTTGTTTAGATTTAGAGAAGGGGCTGGACAAAAATTTAAAAGAAACTGTGGAAAAAAGTTCAATTGATGAAATGCTATTTGGAGCTGATTTGAATGACAGATTGAAGGAGGCAGAATTAATGAGAAAATCTAGTTTAGGGTTTAAAGTTTCAAGAACTTTAAACAAAAGCCGTGGTTATGTTGCAAAAAAGCATTTAAACTCGAAGGGCCTGCCTCGACAGGTGAACAGGGTGAACTATCAAGGCAGGCAGAAGTTCCAGTACCAATCATCATACCATCAACATCAACGGCGTCAAAACACAAAAACAACGAGGGAGGCAGCCGGAAGGTCGACAATAAATCACGAGATGAGGAAATATCGTCATTAAATGTAAGTTCATATGCGGGTAGGCTTAAGTACTTTATTAATGCATGGAAAGGTATAACGGGAGATCCAACCATTATTTCTTGGTTAAAAGGATATAAAATTGAGTTTCGTATGAAACCTTGTCAATACGTGCCACCTAAAGAACCAGTGTGGTCTTTAGTAGAGATTGGGCATATGAAAACATTAGTACACCATCTACTGAAAATAGGGGCTATTAGTGAATGTCTCCCTTGCAAAGATCAATATATTTCTAGAACCTTTTTAGTTCCTAAGTCGGATGGCACATTTAGAATGATTCTAAATCTGAAATCCTTAAATAAATTTATGATATGTCCACATTTCAAATTAGAGGATCAAAAAACTGTATCAAGATTGATCACAAAAAATTCTTTTTTAAGCAAATTAGATTTAAGGGATGCTTATTTTCTTGTACCCGTTATGGATTCTTATAAAAAATACTTGAGATTTCAGTTTCAGGGAAAATTATATGAATATAACTGCTTACCCCAGGGGTTGTGCATGGCTCCGTTTTTATTTACGAAATTAATGAAACCAGTTGTCAGTTATCTCCGAGACAAAGGTTTTTTATCAGTTGTATATCTGGACGATTTTTTATTAATGGGCCAAACTTATGCAGATTGCTTAAAAAACGTAAATGATACTTGTCAATTATTACAGAAATTGGGCTTTATAATTAATTTGGAAAAAAGCGTTCTTAGGCCCTCCAGAATTTGCCAATTTTTAGGTTTTGTTTATGATTCCCGGCAGATGAAAATATCTGTGCCGAATGATAAAAAGTTGAAGATTTTAACCTTGATCAAACAATTTACACTAAGAAAAGTTTGCAAAATTCGAGAATTCGCTAAATTCATTGGGATGTTGGTTTCTATTTGCCCGGCAATTAAATATGGATGGCTGTATACAAAACGTTTTGAGAGGTTTAAATTTATATCATTAACTAACCATAATTTGAATTATGACGCCGTAGTCACCATTCCTTCCTCCTTATCATGTGATTTCAGATGGTGGAGTAGTAATTTAATGCAAGCAGAAAATACTATCAGAAAAGATACATTTCAATTAGTCATTTACACAGATTCCAGTTTAACGGGGTGGGGGGCAATATGTAATGGAGAAGAGGCGCGGGGAATGTGGACTATTAGGGAAAAACGTAATCATATTAATTACTTAGAACTGCTCGCAGCTTTCTTTGGATTGAAATGTTTTGCTAAAGATATTTCAAACTGTAATATTTTATGTAGAATTGATAACACCACGGCGATTTCATATATAAATAGAATGGGGGGGGTGCAGTATCCTAGTCTCACTGACTTGACAAGAGACATCTGGCAATGGTGTGAATCCCGCAATTTATTTATATTTGCCTCGTATATAAAATCACAAGAGAACTGTGAAGCGGATGCTGCATCTAGAGTATTGTCGTCGGAAACCGAGTGGCAGTTAAATAATTATGCTTTCCGTCAAATAACTGGTTCGTTTGGCTCCCCAACTATTGATTTATTTGCAAGTCGAAACAATAAAAAGTGTAGAAAATTTGTATCTTGGTTTCGAGATCCGGACGCGATAGCGGTTGACGCGTTTACTTTAAACTGGCATGGCCAATTTTTCTAATCATTTCCACCCTTTTCAATAATTCTCCGGGTCTTACAAAAAATAATAACGGATACGGCTGAAGGAATAGTCGTTGTACCAAAGTGGCCAACACAACCCTGGTATCCACTTTTTACTTCGCTTCTAGTTGAGGAACCGATTTATTTTTATCCTAACAAGTTTCTTCTTTTTTCTGCCGACAGGAGCCCTCATCCCTTGTGGCGGAAACTTACCCTGGTATCAGGACACTTATCAGGCAATCGTTAAAACTAAAGAAAATACCAGATTCATCAATTGACATAGTTATGTCAGATTTGAGAGATTCTTCAATAAAACAATATAACACAGGACTGAAGCTATGGTGGACCTTTTGTAAAACAAATCATAGACCCCTTTTTGATAAAAATGTTAACACGGTACTTACCTTTCTTTCAGAACAGTTTGAAAAAGGAGCATCCTACGGTTCATTAAATACATTTAGGTCTGCTATAGGGTATATTATTGGCCCAGAAATCGGTCAGAATATTATAATTAAAAAATTCTTTAAAGGCGTGTCTAATTTAAGACCCCCAAAACCAAAGTACAATACCACCTGGGATCCCTCGATAGTATTAGAATATCTAACAACATTAGGCTCAAATGAAACGTTAAGCTTAGAAATTATAACACAAAAGTTGGTGACCTTGTTAGCCCTGACGACGGCTCATAGGGTACAAACTTTTGCGCTGATTGATGTACGAGATATTGTCACAACCCCTGAGGGAATTGAAATTAAGATCCCAGCTAGAATTAAAACTTCTGGACCCAATAAAACTCAACCGTCTTTATATTTGCCTTTCTTTTTCAATAATCCACATGTATGTGCAGCGAAGACATTATTGTGTTACTTACAAAGGACAGACTCGTTAAGAACAAACGATAATACATTGTTATTTATTACCTACAAGAAACCTCACCAAAAGGCTTCTTCACAATCCTTGAGTAGGTGGATCAAGATCATATTACATAAAAGTGGTTTGGACACTAATGTCTTCACTGCACATAGCACAAGACATGCGTCAACGTCTGCGGCAGCTAGAAAAGAGGTTGGCATTGATTTAATTAGAAAAATGGCGGGATGGTCAAAACGTTCTGAGGTCTTTGCAAGGTTTTATCAGAGGCCTTTAGAAAATAAACGTGTTTTCTCAGAAGCAATTATTATCTGAATTGTTTTTCTGTATAGATAAGAATGTTATTACTTGTTAGTTACACTTACGTTTGTTCCTTATTAATAAGTGTTAATATGTTTATAATTAAATAAATATATTGTTCTATCAATTGTTGCAATATAGCTTTAAACATCTACACATATGATCTTAGAGAGAGGCGCGAATATAATTAAAAAATTAAACGAACTTACCTTAAGTGAAGTTCTATTTTAATTATATGAAGCGCCTCTCGAAAAGATCATTCCCTCCCCACCTCAAATTATTATCTAATAACCCTTAAAAAATGCAACAATTGAATGTAATGCTTTTAAAAAGAATGAGCTATACGAGAGTGAGATGATGGAAGTGGGAGCTTGGTTTTGCTTTGGAATAGTGGCGACATCTAGCGTAGAGAAGGGGAAACTACACATATGATCTTTTCGAGAGGCGCTTCATATAATTAAAATAGAACTTCACTTAAGGTAAGTTCGTTTAATTTTTTAATTAGTTGTTTAAATTTGCATAAAAACAAAAATACGAGGGACGCAAAACAAGTTCAGATTCGAGCGATCCTGAGGTACCGAGGCCTTGCCACATAAATTACATAGACATGTCCGTAAAAACAAGTGATATGAGGAAGTTAAATAATGATTATTTGCCATTATAGAATCTTTTCAAAATATGTGGTATTAAAACTTAAATTAAACGATTTTTGACTGTTTAAAATAGGTAATTCGTTCAGACCGACACGGTAGCTCAGCCGACTAAGCGTCTTAGAGGCAAGCGCGCTTGGTCAGGCTGCCTATGGTGTGCTGAGTTCGATTCCCAGCTTCGACGCTGGCAGTGTTGGTGGGTAATAATCCGCGTTTTGGTGTGCTACTTATTTATTCAATAACTTACACAAATTATTTGTGATCAGGAGTAGATTCATGAGTAATGAATTTCTTAGATTTTTACTATTATTGATTTATAGTCAAGGCACATAATACAAGTTGTGCGAGTAGTCAAGTAGAAAGTGTTATGCAAACACTTTAGAACATTTTGACATTAGTCAAATCAGGCAAAATTGTTTACAAATAAAATTAGCTTTGCATAGTACGATGTACTGTAGCCAGATTTAGTCCAGTCGATTTGCTATTCGGAACTAAAATTCGTTCACTTGATTTACAGAAAAAGTACACGCCAAGCTATGAAATTGTGACAATGCTATATCATTAAAAGATATCCGCAATCAAGCAAATGAGAATATTAAAGTTTCAGCATAGAAACACAGTGCTCGTTTTAGCCATGGAAAAGCCACTATTCGACCGTTTAAGGAATGCGAATTTGTATTCAGTTAAAGTAAAGAAAAAAATGTTGACAAAATTAGACAGTATGTATAGAGGTCTATTTAAAATCGTTGTATGAGAAGGCAGCTATCAAATGAAAAGTCTTTCGCAGAGGCAAAGGCCAGTTATATAAATTTGTTCATGACCAGGTACATGAAGTGCCAGAAAGAAAATATGAAATTGTTCTTGATCCCGATGTTGCAGACTTGTGTCTGCTAATAATTTGGCTAATTGTTTTATTTACTTAAATATGTGTATTTTTTGTGTGATTTAATAGAATTGCAAATTCTATTTAGTTGAGTTGAATGCATGTCGAGTAGAATTACAACATGCTTGGTGTAATTTGTGCTTTGTAGCAGGCAGTAGATTTGCAGTTAGTAGAGTTTGAGATACCATATGGTGTAGTAGTTAGTGATTGAGTTTGAGGAGATATCGTTACGGTGGTCTCCCATCCTCGTGTGATATAGTTGTTTGTAGTTGAGTTTGAGGAGATATCGTTACGGTGGTCTCCCATCCTCGTGTGATATAGTTTTTTGTAGTTGAGTTTGAGGAGATATCGTTAAGGTGGTCTCCCATCCTCATGTGATATAGTTGTTTGTTGTTGATTTTGAGAAGATATCGTTACGGTGGTCTTCCATCCTTATGTGATATAGTTGTTTGTTGTTGATTTTGAGAAGATATCGTTACGGTGGTCTTCCAGCCTTATGTGATATAGTTGTTTGTTGTTGATTTTGAGAAGATATCGTTACGGTGGTCTTCCATTCTCATGTCATATAGTTGTTTGTTGTTGATTTTGAGAAGATATCGTTACGGTGGTCTTCCAGCCTTATGTGATATAGTTGTTTGTTGTTGATTTTGAGAAGATATCGTTACGGTGGTCTTCCATTCTCATGTGATATAGTTGTTTGTGGTTGAATTTGAGAAGATATCGTTACGGTGGTCTTCCATCTTCGTGTATAGCCAAAGTTACATTATCATGTACTATGAACCTGAGTATAGTCGTCATACTATACTTACCTGGTGTATAGTCAGGATGATCGAGCGACTTCGAGATTGGTAATTGGTTGTTTGCGTTTCAGATAAGAACTAAGTTGCAGTGCCCGAGGACGCGCACAAGGTCAGAATGGCCGTGTCGGAGACGTCCCCTCTACGTTCCTCATGGGGGCCTTTCGATGCTTTCGTAGACGCCTTTCGACAGTCTTGTGGACGCCTACCAACTCATAATTTATTGAAGTCAAGAGAACGTTGTCAGCAAGTACCGATTAAGGGATGTAAAGAGTAAACATATCGAAGATGTGGTCGTGTGAACCACGAGGACGTCTGGAGCCGCTGGGAACCAGCCCTCTTCCCGGCGAGCGGAACAACATGCCTGATGGTCCCGTAGATAAGTACCTAGTCTTAAGATAAACTCGGTATTGAACAGTTGAAAATCGCGGGACTGGCAGTAGTGGACTGCTAGCTTCAGTATTTTGGTGGTATTGTTTGTATTTTCAATCCTAAGACACTTACCTGTTTAGATAAATCATACCTCATGTTATTTCGTTATTTATGCGACTACTATTTAAGTGATTTTATTGTGTTTACCAATGTGTGGACTAAATCTAATAGATCCGCCCTAAAACGCCCCTTGCCCCTCGTCTAATCCGACATATATAATTCAGCCGATGCGGCTAAAAATTGATTAGTTTTTCTCCGTTAACGTTTTAGTACGAGGTACAATTATTTATTTTGTATGTGGTGTACGTCCATAAATGAATGACAAAATATTTGGGAATATTGTAATAGGATTCACGATTGTAGAAGTTTGAGTTGAAAAATATGTCATGATTTTAATTTTTTTTAAGGTAAAAAGACAACTATTAGATAGTAACAAATTAACATCTTTATTTAGGAAACAAGAAGAAGAATAAAAATATTTAAAGGAATGTGGAAAAGGTAGAACACCAATCCACTTGTTTGTACTCTGTGTCTTATTCCAGTTCTTTTCTTTCCCTTTTAACCTTTTTGGTCCGCTATTTTATTAATTTTTTTAAATATAGTTACATGTTTTATACAATTGCAAAATTGTTATCTATCCTAGAAACATGTCCTTTTTAGGGTTGCTGTTGATTTTATTAATATTTTTCGATATTTTGTACTGAATAATGGTATTTACTAAAATTTAAAAACTTATTTTAAAAATGTGAAAAAAATATACAATTTCAAGAAAAGGAGGGAATTCTCATTTCGACTAACATGTATGTTTGTTACTTCCACATCCACGTAGTGGAGTGGAAGTATAGAAATAGTAAAATAGCAATAGTAAAAAATATGTTTCTTGTCGAAATATGTCTAGAATGTCAAGAAACATCCAGATTTTAAATTTGAGCGAAAAACTCTCCTATCTGTCGGTCTGTCTGTAACGTTTTTGGTTCACACGTTTCTTTGGAACGGTTTGTGATATTCAGTTGAACTATTATATACTTACGTATGTATTAAAACGAGATCAAAAACTGGATTGTTTTTGAACTTATCAGGTGAACGGTTGGGGGGTAAATATTTTAAATAGGGGAAAATAAGTAAATCAAGCTGGTAAGAGTATACAAATTTGAGATTTGGTGTATATACTAGAAACCAGGATCTCAGGTTTTTTAATAATATTTTCACTTCATTATTAAATGGGTTTATAAAATATAATTGAGATATTCATTTGAAATTTGGTACACGTACATATTATAATGAGACCTGGAACTAGATTATATTTTAGGTAGAGAGCTAACTGTGCAGATTTCCTATGAAAAAGGTACATGAAGAACTTTGCATTAGTTAGTAAGTACCACCACAGACTTACAGGGAGCCACTTTTCATATAAGCAAATTTTGCTCGCGTCACGGAATTTTACCGGAAGTGACGTCAAAATGGGAGGATGCGGGCAAATGAGAAGAGGCACCCTATTTTTTATAATAATTAGAAGGCTTGTACTTTGACTTAAAAAAAATATATTCATGTAATTGATGACTTAAGAAAACAGAAAAATAACCGCTGCCTAAAGAATCACTATTTCCACGTACAGATTTTTGGGACCTCCACTTTGCTGACTTGGAATGATTTGCATGTCATCGCCTTAATTCCATTCTGAGGTTTCGAAATCGTAGAAACGTGCTATGCCCAAAATAGTTTGTGACCAAGACAAAATTAAGGAAATCTCTTCGCCCAGTAGGTTTTCGTATATACAAAACGATAATGCAAAACAAAGTATCAAAATCTTGACTTTACATGAATATTATTTGCTTAGTAGTAAAATCTTAAAGATGCGTCGTGTCGAAAAATTCCGTAATAAAGAGAAACATAAAGTTTAATTACTAATTATTAAGAAAAGCTGAACATGGGTAATTTTTCATGAAGCAAAAGTGTAACATTGAGATCGCTTCGACGTTAAAAGGAAATTTTTTATTGTATAGAAAAACCTAAAACAATATTTTTAAACGTTAGATGGTATTTAACGATATACAATTAATTAACTATTACCTCATACGTCTATAAGGTTCCTCCATTTTAATATCCCCTTTAGGGTCTAACAAAATTTCAATTACGTCCATCTCAATGGACGGCTCGAGTGAAAGAGAAGGAATTTAGTATAGCGCGGCGTATTGTTCGATATGTCCCGGACCGCCCGTCACGTGGCTCCGCCCAAAAAGTAGTTCTCATTTGTTAAGGAAATATTAAATTAAATAAAGGATCTATATTGGTGTTGATAGTTCTACGTTTCATGTGACTAACCGACATTATTATAAATACTCGACTCAACTTCATTTTTCAGTTAGATTGATTTATTTATTTAATTTAATTTAAATATTATCGAGCGTGCGCCGTTTAATATACTGATGCGTAAGCATAAGCTACTGACAATTTGAAATCTGCCTAGGAATAATTCGTTATAGTACCAGAGCATAGGAGAATAAAATGTTTGGTTATTAAAATTTTCTAATAAATGTTAGAAAATGTAACGAAGGATGCTTTTGCGCAGTCCGCACGTTACTATTTTTGCACCCTAGTATTTGGAAATAATTCTTCATAATATTTTAATAACATTTGAGGCAGATATCATAAAAAATTTTGAAATGTTGGCTTCTAGCATATACGTCAAAAATGAAATTTCTGGACTCTTATTTACTTCCTCCACCTATTGTCCCCAATACACTTGAGATTTGTAGGTGTATATAATTGAAGCCAAGTCCTCCGAATTTGTACATCATTTTTGAACCGTCCGCCACTTCCACTCCATTAATAATGTGGTTGATAAAATGAAATTGAGATATTCACTTTAAATTGGTACACCTATATATTGTAATAACGTCTTTTTGAGACAATTTCATTTTTGGCGTATATGCTAGAAACCAACCCCTCAAATTTTTTTATGACGTCTGCCCAAATATTATTAAAATTCTATGACCAATTATTTCCACTACTAGAGTGCGAATATAGCCAAGAACTTTTCCTTCCAGGAGACTTGGACAGAAAATCTGGATGTGGAGGTAGCGATTCTTTAAGCAGCTGGCTTATAGCACAGTCAATGAAGGGGTTGTAGAGGATATAGTCGGGAACAGAATTTTTGACTTCAAGGCTGTTTGGAGTAGTTAGGAGATAAACATAATGAAAGTCCCCGAACGTACGAGGAGAGTGGGGTACAAGAGGCACTTTCTTTGATTTTTCACTTATATCTCGAAAACAGTGCATCCCAACAATATATCAAAAAACTAATAGTACTAAGCGATAGAGGGGGAAATTTCACATCAAAAACATATATGAAGTTTTGTTACACTTGAAAATTTTGCAAAGCCTGAAATAGTATAAATTCATATTTCATCGTTCTTTTCGAAAATATTAGCTTTTATTGTATATCAATTATAATGCATATGCAATATATTATTATTAGAAAATTATTGTTCCACCATGTAATCTGAGGTTTGGTTCCTTATATTTCTTTTCTCGCACCATCCTAGGCAGCCCATCTCGCTTAGTAGGAATCTACAAACAGAAATTAATATTACGAACCGAAAGTGACACTTAGTTTCACTAAATTACAACTTACACAGGAGCAAATACATATGAATCTTTCTATTGCCTAATCACCTACTACTTATGTGTTAATATTTACTTACCATTGCTAGTGGTATCCTAAAATTTCTTCTAACTTGTGTCGATGGTTAACTTTTTCCGTTTTCCTTGTCCATCACATAATTTAGCCTAGGGTCAAAGTAATTAATGTTGTAGTGTTGTCTAGAGTGAATTTTCAGTTCATATTTCACATACTATATTCTGTGTTGGGTAATAATCGCACCTAGAAATAAATAAATTGTATGTGATAAAGCATTTTAACCTATGAAAGTAAACAAACATAAAAACCTATCACGTTTCTTTTTGTTGCGATATAAAGATACGATTAGAGACTTACCTTGACAAAATTTGATGATCCCGTAATATTTGCCGTCATAAATAACGTATTAATAAACATTTCTACCCATTTCTTGTGTTAGGTTATTTTGTTGTCTTTCTGTCAAAACGAAAATTACACCTTACGGCTCACTCAGTACGTAGATACGTGAAGTTACACTCGCAACGCTATATCGCAAGAGCGCAAGTAAGGTAACAGGACCGCATTAACCCGCAAATTTATTATCACCTGTTAATTATACGATAGTTCTTATTTGCCTCATCAGATATTAGTATAATCTATTGCATGAGCATCCCGGTTGTACAATTGTCATAGTGTCATAGGAAACATGAACTATTAAATGGTTTAAAATTAGTAGGCTCGTCACAATTGGCAGATTCGGCCCTGCGTCTCTCCAGCCGTGACCCTGATCATGAACTTGGACAGATGTTTACATGATTTACGTGGTTGGGATAATTTTTCTAATATACTTTGAATTTGTTTATATTAAATAATATTTCGTTTAGTTGGTCTTCCATTTTATAGAAAACCTATATTTGTCACATTTTGTGACGCAGTAGGATTTCTTTCACTTATATACTTTCCTTAAATTTTGCTGGTCAACGATTAACGTGGTACGTCCATTTCCTCCTTTTTGGTGGTTTTTCTTTAAATGTTTGGTTTTTATAATTTTCCGGGAGAGCCATTATTAATCGAGTAGTTATTGCAACCAGTCGTGTCTTTTGTAAGATTCGCTAACTTTTTGAGTGTTAGGATTAATTCTGGTCGCAATACAGTTCTGTGACGATTTTGTGGTAGTTCGTTATTTGTCACACTACTCCGTTGGGATTTATTCGTTAATTTTGGGATTTGGGAAAATCCTCCAGTGTTGTCCTGCTTGGAGGCTACATTAAAGCCACCCAACATCCACGTGAATTTGACAATTTTTTTTGTACAATTTCATTTTTTTTTGTATCATGTTCGACAACAATTTTTGTTCTCTTGCAGGGCTTTTATTTTATTTTATTTTATTTTATTTCCTTGGATTATGTTTTATTGGATTTTGTTTTTATTGCATTTTATTGCGTTCCATTCCATAAGTGGGGCTTTGCTTGTCCATGGTCCAAGTAGTATTTGTATGGTTCCGGTTAGTGTCCAATTCTGAGCGTTGCTGTTCAGCATCCACCCGGCGGAAACACCCTACTGTGCAGGATATTGGCAACTCTCCACTGCTCACCCAGATAAGTGCCCTATGATTATTTTTTTTAACCGTTTTCCTTCGATATATGTATGTATTGCTTGCTACTCACTTTTTATATATAAGTAGGTACATACATAATATCTCTTGTAAATTAAGTTCACCGCTAATAGAATTTAAGTAGTATAGATATATATATTTCCCCAATTTTTAGGTATTAAGTATTTATTGATATTTGGTAAATTTAACAAATTATGTGTACTTATATAGAATTATTTTGGTATAATATACTATTTCGCATTCCAAGCCATTAATTATTTATTGTTTGTGTGTTTACCACCTAGCTGTCTTACCCGCTTCCCCCCGACGAGCTAGCAAGTGTGTATTTCCTACTTTTTTTTTTACCGAACTGCACACTATAATAAATATTTGCTACAAGTACCGGAGAGGCACCCATCAAGCCTCCTCATCCATCGATTATTAACTAATGATAACAATAGAATTATAAATATAATAAATCTATTTATTTTTTTATATTCCACCCCTTACCGCTGTAGCAGTTTTTTTGTGCGATCAAAAATGTAGGTTCCAGATTTTCTTGTTTAACGCACGAGAATGGAACGTGGCGATACATAAATAAGTACGGCACGCGAAGCGTGCGCGGTCTTGAACGCGCTGCACTAAATTTGTTGTAACTTTTTAACTTATTAATGAAATTGAGCTCAAGCTTAAATGAAAGAAGAAACATGTGACTATTGGATTATTACATTATCCATATTTAATAAAATCCAATCGGTGCGAGCCCCTTCTTCTTTTCGATCTGAACTAGATAAAAGCTTTTTCGGCGGGCTCTTTGACGGCACGCGGCCGGTACGGATCGACGCGGAACGACTGCCGACGTTTCGCCGTATATGTGGGGATGCTAATTACTAGAGGATTAACTTCTTATTAATCGATTAAATTCGACCAGCTCTTTCTAGGCGTGCTTTCACAACCCTCAAAATTATTCGCGATGCTCCGATATATGCTCGCCGTGCGTCTACTAATTTTGTTAAAACGTCAAATACTCAATTAAAATGTTAAAAAATTCCGGTTTTCGTTCGTTTCTGTGGCACCGAATTTTCGATTTGCGCGGCGCAATTTGCGATGCGGATTAGTTAGAACCCTTCTTCTTTCCAACGCGACGCCGTACGGTCCCTCCGAAGGTGCATTTCGAAAAATATGATACAAATAGGGATACAGATTTAAGTATTCTCAGATGTAGATGTTTCCAAAAACACACTTCGACTACCACGCGTAAACTGACAGTTTTCCCTGCAATGAAAGGGGCTTCTTATGAACACCTTTGAAGAGTGTCCTTAAAACATATCAATGGTAATATGATATCAACAAACTACCCGAAAATTAGGATTAGCAGATGATCACTACCGGATTAACAGCACAAGAATTAAACCGCTATTAGAAAAGTAATAATAAATAAAGACACACATATCACAGAAAGGCAAATATAAACTCTAGATTAAAATGTTAGGTAGATTTTAAGGGAGATTACTCACTGGAGTGAAACTCTATATATCATTCATTCTTTTGTCATAACAAATGCTTATTGCCCATTGGTCAGATTGCAGAACTCATCAGGAGTAAAAGAAGGTAATAAATTATGGTTGTTAAGCTGGTGGCAAGACCAAAAAAAAATGAGGATAAACTGTATCAGCCTACGTAATAGACGGAGAGCTGGCTACGAAAATAAATAATGCAGTAAAAATTTATATTAATTAAACGCGTTACTTTTAAATTAAAATAAAACCTTTGAGTGCAGCTCTAAAATTTTGTGTAGTTATAGTTTTTAACTGTAGAAATGGCGTAAAACTTTTGTCAGAAGTCTAGGTCGGGGGTTAAATGTTGCCAGAAGTCGGTAAAGTTGTAAGAAAATGGTTCAAATTTTAATGACAAGGTGCCGTTCTGGCGATTTCGTTTTTATATAATTTATGGCTTAAAAAAGCTGTACATAAGTTGCCAGAAGGCAAAATGATGGCTAAGTATATAAAAAGTGATATCACCAGAAGTTGCTGAAGCGGTAAAACAATTTTTTCTATCTAAAATAATTTCATGCATTTTTGGCCATTTGCCTTTGTATTATTTAAACTTTTAATGAATAATAAATTAATAACGAGTAGACAAAACGAAGGAGAGGAGGAATCTTATGTTAACTCGTTTTTATATATTTCTTAAAATAGTTTATTCTCACTACAGCGTAAAATTGGAATTTTTATTAACATGCACAATCTGACTGATCGTCTATATCCTCACCGCTGGTATAATCAATATCTGTTTCATCATCTAAAATATGAAGTAACATTTTTTTAAAAACGGTTGTACAACGAAAGTTATGTTATTGTAATAGTTGAATGATTTACCTTCAGATTCTTCGTTAATTAGTATAACATCTTTAACTGTTGACGGTAAAAATATATGCGATGTAATTTTAGAATAAGAAATATCAGCCAGAGTTCAAAGCAAATTAAGAAAGCACATCCGTACAGGATTTAAATCGAAAAATCCGGTGTGAAAGTCGTCCCTTCACGCGATGTGCTACAGTCGGGGTGGAATTGAAATTGCGATTACTCTCGTCGGAAAAAGCAAAACATGAATATTTTAATGTTCGTAACTAAATAAACACATCAGCAGGTAGGCTTCCTAATATCGATATCGAAAGATGGAAATTGGCATTTTCATGGCATCGTTAATTGCATGGGCGAAATCGAAAATTCTATAGAAGTGAACGAAAAATAGCATTTTTGACATTTCGCGAATTCGATTTGTTTTTGTTTTATTAATATCACTGGTACGTTAATAACCGGAAAACTCGAGAGAATAGGGAGATTTTACGCCCCTTAATTTACCGCCCGCCCACGCTTCCCTCCCAGGCTGCAAAGCTGCGTGCTTATCAGCTAGTAAGGAGGATTTTTACATAAGAATTTTCACTGTATCTTATCATTTTTAATTTCCGTAGTCAGCTCTTAGATTATAAATACTACAATGGATTACATTACTTAAATTGCTAAGATAACGGTATTATAGATCAATAAAGAAATTCAAACGATTATCCTTGAAATTAATAATCTAATCATTCTGATACACAGCATTTGTCAGAATCTGATAGTGATGACACTGTGAGCGATACGTCATCGTTACTATTTAAAAACCATGATTCTGATAATAATGACGACCAGACGTATGATGAAGATTTAACATTTTAGTTTTAAAATGAAGTAACCCATACTGATAATTAGTCAGCTGATTCAGAGATAAGTTGCAAGCAATTGCAGTAAGAAGTCTTGGAGCAAATTCGTGTGGTGGAAATGTTTTATTAAGTAAAAGAACCTTAATGAAAATTAATTAATCTTAATCGTTCTTTTAGCAGATTAAAAAAAACGGAACTAAAATGTTTAACTTGAAACTTTCACAGTATTGTTAAACTAAATTGTTTACCTTATAATTTGGCAGTAAAACTAAAATCCACAAGAAAACACAATTATTTAACAAGATATCATGATATGGTAAAGTTGAGTGGTAATAAAGTAGGTTCTAATTATGCTCTGAAAATGAAGTGTTTTAAAGTACGGAAGTAGACCATGCGCGATATTTTCGTTTCGGTCCTCTGTAGAACAACTTCAACTTAATATTTTTCCTATAATATATGTAACTAATAGAACTGTTCAACAGAGTTTAAATAGTTTAAATATTAAAAATTTTCCATGCAAATATCAAGTCATTATGCTACTTAATTTGTTTATAAATAGCAATAACTCAAGAAATGTCATATTTTGGATCTTATCTTTTTGTTTTTATGTTAGTACCATCTTGTTCGGCTAATGTTACTCTCCCTTTTAGGTTGAGCTAGTACATTTTTGCGTTATGGTACGGAATCTGCGTTTCATACGTTTACCTTTTCGTCCCTGCTAATTATTTAGTGCGGAGGGTCTTTTAGATCTTATTTTTTGTTTTTATGTAATTACCGTTTTGTTATGCTAATATTACTGTCCCTTTCCGGTTGATAGTGAGTTGGTCTTTTGTAGTGTTAGTTAGTTTAGATCGGGTGTGGGACCCCTCCTTATGAAGGAGAGGGGGAGTGTAACGGTTACGTTTTGTAAGAACACTCTATCTTAAATTAGATAAAGCGCGCGACTATTCTATTCATTATTTTAATTTAAATTATATGATACTGGTCTGAGCATTACACGCGTTTAAATCATATCGGTTAATCATGACAAATGCTTGACCAATAGCGTAGCTTGTACGACCAAGTTTAAAGAATAGTAGACGACATACGCGCCGACGCGCGTGGCCGTGTAGGGACGTAAGAATTAAAAGCCGCCATATATTTGTAAATATCTGTATATAGGATTAATAACTGCGAATAGAATCAGTAAAGTAGTTATTATAGTTTACATGTTCTGTGTTATTGTGTTCCATTCCCCATAGCTACAGCAAGGCAATGTTTTCGATGAACTAGCAGTAAGTACAGTCTTTTATATTATGTATGCCTCTCGTGATGCAAATAATGCTCTTTGAAGCCACTTGCGACAATGCAGAATTATTGATGGCTTCAATACCTCATTCCATGTTTGGCCAGTAATCTTCTTTGCTGTATCTAGTGTTACCCTCCGGTAAACACTTCTCTTACCCCATGAGAAGACTATAATAGTGCGTGAATAATTTTATGTGAACGTTATGTTTGCGTAACTATATAGCCCTGTTTTAGACATCTCCCGTGTGTTTTGGTCATAAAAACCTAGTGTACGACTACCAAACCAGTCTATCTCGAAAATATTAATTGTCGGGCCATTTTTTGTTATTAACTTTACGTACAGTTAGTAATATTTTCCTTTTGTGTGTCTTAATTAAGTTATCGTAAAAATTCTTTGTTTTACCGCTCTGGCCAGATCGTGTTTAGTTTAGTTTAATTATTTACCGCATACGGATTCTTACTGTGTACAGTTTGCTTTATATTTTGTTATGTGTCAGATGGACTAATGATTTGTTTACATGATTCTTCTGACGAAAGTTTTTGTTAAGTTTACTCACAACCCTGATGTCAATGGCTCTGCTTTTTTGTGTGTTTTTTGTAAATCATTAAAGTAAGTTCGTTTTATTTTCAGTTAAGAAATTATCACGTTTCATGCACCAAGTGCGTTGTTTAGATTATAACGCCCGGAAGGTAACATGATATGCAGCCCGAGGGCATTTGGCCCGAGAGATGTATGTTGCCTGATGGGCGTTATAATCTAATAACGCTCATGGTGCATACAATATTTTATTTTTCACGAAAAATATATCTTTTTAATGAAAAATTGACTTTTCATTCTTCAAATACATTTAGTAGTCTATGACATTTGCTGGTACTTGACGTTTATTAACTGTATCTGACAGTTGTTGATATTTTGGCGTTTGTTGATGTTATAGAAAAAAGGATAATTAATATGGAAATGCCACAAAATATTCAAAACAATGCATGAGAAGCCACAGAAAATGTAATGGCGGTCAAATCCAACCCATTATACAATAAGGAATATGAAACATTTACTCTTTCTTTGCTTCTCAAATAACAGGGCATAACGACCGCTCATTATGCCTGTGGTCATAATGAGCGTGTTTATGGTAAGCGTATCCAAGGTATAATAAACAAATAATATGCAGGTGAAAAATAAACATTTATTCTTTCTTCGTTTCTCATATAACAGGGCTTTATGGCCAAAAGTTGAAAAAATATTAGAGTAGGAAAGGATCGTAAAGGGTAGAAAACATCCCTTTTATCACGGGTTCTGTAACTTCTACAAAAATGGCAAAAAAATAATGGGCCAAAGAAACCTTTTTTGGCCCAAAATAAGATGTTTTACTACCTTCAATTTTTTCTAGAAGAACTTATTGTTCGAGATACGGCCATTCAAAATTCCCAAAAGTGGGGGAAGGGAAATGTAAAAGTTGAAAAAAATTCAGGTGAATGTATAATCGAAATATAATTTTTTTTATTCGCAACTTTTCTGTAAAGTGCATTTTCCGAGTATTTCCGGAAAAACATGAAAAACTACCTTTTCTCTTGAATTGTAGCGCTTTAAAAATATGTAATTTAAAGTTTGAAAAAGTTCAAACGTACGCATTGAGGCTTTCTAAACATTTTTGGCCTCTTGGAATTTTTCTGTGACTTGCTAATTTTCCGAGCTACAGGCAGTTTACACAATGAATAATGTACTAATATTTTGCAAATTTTCAACTAAGAAATACATGAAAATTTAAAAAATGAGCCAAATTTATATTTATTGTTATAAAAAAATATGAAACCTAATACAGTTGTATCATTCATAGTAGTACAGGCAATGAAGGCAAAATGTTGTAAAAACCACGCAAAAAATAATAAAAGAACCATCTCTAGGATTTAAGTAGTTAATAACCTGTAGAGTGGAATGATGCATTCTTTGCACTTCCAAGTTCCAGGAAAATTAAAAAAAATTGGAAAAAGTTTTTGATTTTCGGTTTTTTGCTGTAACGGCTAAAATAATGAAAATAGAGAAAAAAGTTTTCAACAAAATTTGTAGCTCGTCTCTTTCTCTACAAAATAGGTCTTTACAAATTTTTGTCTTACTTAAGCCGCTTAGGAGATAAATCCAGTTTTTCACTTATAGTTTTGAGCCGCTCCGAAATGCACGGAAAATGAGAATTCTCAGGGAGTTTCGTACGACCGGACATATCGATCGATAATTATTACCATTCAGAGCCGCTAAAAAAATGAAACAACGTAAAATATAGAGAAAAGTCTCAGCTTTAATGTGGAACTAATCACAAAATGCATACAAATTTTTATCATAGAGAAAAAAGTGTTAGAAGATGGCTTAGTAAACTTTATACAGTTGATTTATTCACATCTTTGAGTTTTATGCATCCTGCCTATTTCTCCCGTAACAATGGGTGCTTTTTCACTGCATTGATTTGATTCCACGCACTTTAATCTGTATTTCGTGAAAATTTCATTGAAGAATGTTAAGAAACAAATAAGTTGTATATATTTTACAGTATAATTGTGCATTTTCTGAACGTGTATGAATAATGTAGACAAATTCAAAAGGTACTGCGCGCATTTAAAAAACTCTAACGCCATTCGAAAGAATATGTTTTATTGTACTTCTAATTCAAAAATTAAGACTGTGCTATTATTATTACTTAATATATAGCGAATTGAACTCCAAAATTTGGAGGTGATTAATCGATGAGAAATATACCCTCTACTTTGATCTCAAGGCATATTTTTCCAACAAAGGTAATTGCGATAAAATGTTAATTGGATTAATATATTATTATATATGAACATACAAGCAAAATGAATTATCATTCTAATGACTCCCGGCAAAGATATGAATAAATCTGAGGATCAACTGTACAAAGTTCACTAAGCCATCTTCTGACACTTTCTCTCTTTGATAAATTTTTTTATGAATTTTGTGACTAGTTCCACATTAAAGCTGAGACTTTTCTCTACGTTTTATGTTCGTTTCATTTTTTTTAGGAGCTCTGAATACTAAGAGTTATCGATCGATGAGTCCGGTCGTACGAAACTCCTGGAGAATTGTCATTTTTCGCGCTTTTCGAAGCGGCTTAAAACTATAAGTGGAAAACTCGATTTATCTTCTAAACGGCTTAAGTAAGACAAAAATTTGTAATGGCATTTTTTTAGAGGAAAAGACGAGCTACAACTTTTGTTGGGAACTTATTTCTCTATTTTCATTATCTTGGCAGCTAGAGCAAAGAAACTGAAAATCGAAAAGTTTTTCCAAATTTTTTTGAATTTTCCCGGAACTTGGAAGTGCAAAGAATGCATCATCTCATTCTCCAGGTTATTACCTACTTAAATCCCAGAGATGATCCTTTTATTAATTTTTGTTACCCTAAATTGTTAATTTGCCTGTACTATAAAGGTTCAATATAATTTTTAATTTGAAAATGAGCAAAGAATGTAGTACATTATTTATCGCGAAAAGCTGCCTATAACTCGGAAAATTAGAGAGTTACAAAAAAATCCAAGAGACAAAAGATGTTTAGAGGGCCTTAATGCATAGGTCTGAACTTTTTAAAGCGCTACAATTTCAAAGAAAAGCCATATCTCGACAAATACGCATTTCTTGAAAAAATTCACCAGGGTAAAGACATCTTATTTTGAACCAAAAATGGTAAACACATTGTTTTTTTTTTCACTTCTGACCTAATTCTACAAGCTACGGAACCCGTGGTAAAAAGGGTGTTTTCTACCCCCTCCGATCATTTCCTACTCTAATCCTTTTTTCAACTTTTTTATTAACGTCATTACAAACACATTGCACAAGGTTTAATTAAAATCCATTCACTAGCACTCGCAAGTTAGAGATTTTAGTAATATTAGCGCTTCGTTGACTGGACTAGTGGTCATTATGAACGTCTTTATGGTAACCGTATCCAAGGCATAATAAACAAATAATATGCAGATTACATTTTTAATTCAAGTGTGTCGTGTTAAAAATACAGTTTTTAATGGTGTTCGTAGAAAATAGTATATTAAAGTATAAGTGGATATTAAGGTCTTTAAAACACGCGCGATTTTTCGAACACGACGGCGCAGCCGGAGTGCTCGAAATAGAGCAAGTGTTTTAAAGACCAGTTATCCACGAATACTTCACGCTATTTTACTTCCACATCCACGTAGTGGATTGGAAGTATAGTAATCGTAAAAAAATTTCAATTTATTTTTTTCTTGAAATAGGTTTTGAATGTCGGTCTGTCTGTCTGTAATTTTTTCTGTCCGCACGCTTTCTCCGGAAAGGTTTAAGATATTGTCTTGAAATTTTGTACACGTGTATATTATAACGGGATCTGGAACTGGATTGTTTTTTGAAGATATCCGGTGAAGGGTTGGGGAGTAAATAGGAGTAAATATGGGGAAATAGGTAAAGCAAGCTGGTAAGAGTAGAGAAACTTGAAATTTGATGTATGTACTACAAGCCAAGGCCTCAGATTTTTTAATAATATTTTTCAACCCCTACTACCGCTATTCCATTATTCTTAATTAGGGGAAAATAAGTAAAGTAAGCTGGTATGAGTATAGAAACTTGATATTCGGTGTATGGACAAGCCAAGGCCTCAGATTTTTTATAATATTTTTCAAAAATCTGCTAAGAGTACAGAAACTTGAAATTCGGTATATGTCCTAGAAGCCAAGGCCTCAGATTTTTTAGTAATATTTTTCAACCCCCACCACCCTTAATCCATTATAAAAGGGGCTGATAAAACGAAATTGAGATATTCACTTGAAGTTTGGGACACGTATGTATTATAACGACATCTGGAGCTAGATTATATTTTGAGGTGATTCCGTTGAAGGGTTGAAGGTTAAATAGAAGTAATTAGGGGAAAATAAGTAAATCAAGCTGGTAAGAGTACAGAAATGTGGGATTTGGTTATACTAGAAACCAAAATAAAAAAAATAATTTAATGACTTTGAACGACGGAAGCTTACACCGCATTATAGCAAGCCTCCTCATTTTTATGGCTTACCAAAAATACATAAACAGAATGTCCCATTAAGACCAATTGTTAGTTCCATCAATTCGCAATGCCGCAATTTGGCAAAATTATTGCTTAAAATTGTTAATCCGTTATCTGGAAATACTGACTCGTATATAAAAAATAGTAAACATTTTATCGAAAAAGTTTATGAAAACAATATTCATAATATACATCCGATGGTTAGTTTTGACGTAGTTAGTCTGTTCACTAACGTCAAAGTAGATAAAACTTTAAAAATAATCAAAGTCAAATTGTTAATGAAAATAATTTGGAAGCTAGAACTAAATTGAGTGCAAACACTATAACGGAACTTTTAACTATGTGTACAAAAACAACTTATTTTCAATTGGAAAATGAATTCTAACAGCAGGATTTCGGTATGGCAATGGGTTCTCCATTGTCACCAATTTTAAGCAATATGTTTATGGAGGATTTTGAGACTAGGCATATTCAAAATTGTGCATACAAACCGGTTATATGGTGGAGATATGTAGATGATATCTTTGCAGTCTGGCCTCATGGTATTGAGTTATTAGATAGTTTTTTGCAACATTTAAATAATAAAGAACTTTCTATTAAATTTATTTTAGAAAAGGAAACTAGAAATGAATTACCATTTTTAGATGTTTTAATTAAAAGAGTAAATGGTACAACTGAAACAGGTGTTTATAGAAAACCAACACATGCCAACAGATATTTAAATTTCAACTCAAATCAATGAGAAGCGGTTCATAAAGGAAGTTTTTGTAAATAACCAATACCCTGGCGGTTTTATCGCTAAAACTTTCATAAATATTGAAAATAACAATCAGGTACGACAAAAACCTGAAAAGCGTTACAGAGCGTTAATTCTTTATGTACGCGGATTATCCGAAAAGTTGCGCTGAATCGGTAATAGATTTGATATTAGGACGGTATTTCAAACAAACGACACTTTAAGATCTATTTTGACAAAGACGAATCCGAAGAACCACGAGCAAAATTCAAAAAACTGCATTTATAGTATTCCGTGTAAGTGCAACAAACAATACGTGGGTGAGTCATCAAGACCTTTTAGTGTAAGATTGGGCGAACATCAAAATTGTATCAGAAAAAACGAAATTCACAGGTCCAAGATCTGCGAACATGCTTGGGAGGAACGGACATAGAATAAACTGAGACCCGGAAGAAATTTTAACAAAAAAGGCAGATAGCAAAAAATGAAAAATTAAAAAATCTGCAATATTTTTATTGAATGAGGATAGATACGTGTCGAATTGTTCCGTAGATGTCTGTACAACTTTGTTGCCAATGTTAAAAGAAGAACTTCACAAACTTAACGTTGTATAAAAACTAAAAAAAACTGTTAACTATATCAACAGTTCTATGTAAATAGCAAGTATCGATGAATATTGAATACAACAAACATTCTTAGAGGTGTGTATTTATCATACACAGAAAAAGAGATTTTTCAAAAAATCCTTGAAAATGGAAACAGATTAGATTTCCGAAACGTCAGCGAAATATTTAATTTCAAGTTTTTATACTTATTTGTGTTGCTTTATTAAAAAAAGCAAGCTCTAACTGATCCTTTGACGTAAACGTCACAGGCGTAGAGGTTATTTACCAGTAACATACTGGTTATTTGTGATATTTTGTAGATTCTCCGAGCACCGCTTAGAAAGAAAACATACATGTGGCAGGAAGTCCCAAAGAACTGAAGAAGGAAAAACAGAAATGAAGCTAATGCCACAAATAACATTTAGACAATATTTAGAAACCAAGGCCACAGATTTCTTTCTAATATTTGTAAAACACCACCATCTCCGCTCCATTATTAATGGATTTGATAACATAAAATTGAGATATTTACTTGAAAGTTACTGCACGTATGTATTGTAATGACATCTGATTGAGATAATTCCATTGAAGGGGTGAGACGTGGTAGGTCGTGAATAGGGGAAAATAAGAAGGGTAAACTAAAAACTTAATTTTTAACGTATATGGTAGAAACTAACGCCTCAAACTTTTCTATGACATCTGCTCCAAATATTATTAAAATTCTAAGACCAATAATTTCCACATACTAGAGTGCAAATCTAGTCAAGATGTTTCCCTTAAAGTGACTTGAATGAATAATCTGGATGTGGAAGTAGTGATTCCTTAGGCAGCGGTTTTTTTATTGGTACACTTTGAAATCATAAATACTGGTATTATTACTGCAAAAAATGGAAATAAGAATTAAGAATGTAAAATGGTTGAATTCGTAATGTTACATCAGGATACCTGTCAGTGTCAAATGAGAAATCCAAAAATTAATTTGTAACCTGTCACATAGGATTAATTATTGTCACTACAGTTGTTACTGATTGTATATTGCTTTAAAATGAGATATAGCATTGATTACTAAAATAGGAACAGATTCGCGGTTAATACCGCAATAATTCCGGTCAGATCAATAATTAAAAAGTTGACATTTTGACTTCACGTTTGTCGGGTTATTGAGGTTGCCGTGGTAACTTTAAAACACGCGCGTTTTTAAAAGTTGGATTTAAACACTCTGGGGCGTACTTTAAATAAACAAAATAGGGTACCAATAAATAAAATATGTATTGTAAAAAAACATTTTTTATTACACTTTTAGAGCGTCAAAAAATTAGAAATTAACGATTCTTCAATATTTAAAAATTAACAACATTGAAAATATCAACTTTACGAAAAAAAGTTATAGAACATTTCTTGTTGAAAATCGGTAAAAAAATATTTAAAATATTTGTTTGATTGAAAAAATGTAATGTTTTGTTTTTTAACATACAAAATTGTTTTAAACAATGTCAGACCAGGTTACCGTCTGATAACGTGGATTTTCGTAATCAGTAGTGACTCCTGAACTGATTCCTGCAAAATAAACTGCATCCGAAATATATTCGATACTCATGCTCCCATACATCCTGTTCTATGAATGGGTGATGATAGTGTAGTGTTTAAAGCTTCAGACTTGCGGTCGAAGGGTTCCGTTAAATTAAATATTAGTTGTTATTTTTTATTTCTTTTTATATCAACGAGTGCATCACCAATTAAATTGGAAATATACAATGAAAAATGTTCAAAACTAAAAGTATTTACAGAAAATGCGAAGAGTATCCTCTAGAGTGTGCAATAATTAAATAAAAATGTAATAAATATCCAATATCCTACAATATTATAGTATGGGGTCAATCCAGTCAAATAGACAGAGTATTTATTATTCAAAAACGGATACTTAGGCTAATTTTTAATCTTGAATACAATCAGTCTTGCCGTGAAATATTTAGAAAATATAATATTTTGACGGTGACATCTATATATCTGATGAAACTCTTGACGTATATTTATACGAATAGGAACAAACTTATTCAAAATGGAGACTACCACGCATATCCTACAAGGGGAAGAAATTTAATTTCTTTAAAAAAACATAACCATGAGTCCTACAAAAAGTCACCCATTAACTCGGGTTGTCGAATCTGTAATTTTTTGCCTGATCAAATTAAAAATACAGTATCAGTAGCTAGCTTTAAGAACCGCCTAAAAAAACTTTTAACAATCAACTCGTTTTATTCCTTGAAGGAATTTATAACTTTTTTACAAACCAGAGTCGCCTGAAGATGTTATAGTTTAATGCAGGTTTTCACGGCCGTTGTCCAATGAAGTAGTTTCTTCCGGGTTTTGCCGCGGTCGTCGAACTTGACTTGACGTTTCGCTGATCATGCTGTCAGCTTCTTCAGAAGGGTTCCAAAGACTGTCTTTGGAACCCTTCTGAAGAAGCTGACAGCATGATCAGCGAAACGTCAAGTCAAGTTCGACGACCGCGGCAAAACCCGGAAGAAACTACTTCAATGTTATAGTTTGTTTTTTTCTCTCTGTATAATTGTTTGTAAATTGTTACTTTTCTTTTTTATGTGTTTTTTTATGTGTTTAATCTTGTGTAGGTCGTATACCTTTGAATGTTTTACAGTTAGACATAGTTATTACTTATTTAATTTCTCTTTTTTAAGGATTATACAATGTGCGTATAATGCACGTAATATATACAAATCTTTATTTATATTGCCACGAGGACCGTGAAATTTTCAAAATTACTTATTGGCATGTTCTCTGTAGGTAGGCTTAATTGATTCCTAAATCTAATAAAATAATTTTCGTATCTTTCCCAAATTAATTTTATGTATTTTATTTAACTTATAGCATGTTACAATATTTAAAGGAAGCTTAGTGTCATATTTCAAACACATAATAATTAATAGAGTTCACTTAACTATAAATTATATTCTACCTATATGGAATATGCCGACTAAGCAAGTAGCATTTATATAAATACGCGAATCATTTAATGATGGTCAGTCCATTGGCGTCCAGGCACATCTCCTCTACACCTCTACTAGGATGATTTGGTAAGAACACTTTTATTATATGTATTATTTTTGTTCAGTTTTATTATGTCTTATTTTTAATTATTTTATTTGCCAGTTCCATTTTATTTATCTTTGATTTTTTACCATGATTTA
This sequence comes from Stenurella melanura, assembly GCA_963583905.1. Taxonomy (NCBI): domain Eukaryota; kingdom Metazoa; phylum Arthropoda; class Insecta; order Coleoptera; family Cerambycidae; genus Stenurella; species Stenurella melanura. Next base: position 76,964,400 of record OY757312.1, on the reverse strand, counting down.
GTGTGTTCAATAAATATATGTAAAAGTTATAATAATTTATTTATTAAAAGAGCAACCTCTTCTCCCTAGGCTCCCCCAGGTCGTGGCACATGGTGGAGGCGTCTAGCTTCGTTCCTAGGGTTTTATTCTCCATAATAAAACCAATGTTTTTTTTATGGTATTTCCATTGCCCGTGCCAACTGGCTGGAAATATGATGAAAAATATTTATTAAAAATTGGTACTTTTATTTTAGCCCGTGTAAACTGGTTAGTAGGTGGTACTAATTTATCCTCCAATTGTGGTATTTCTATTGCCCGTGGGAACTGGCTAGAAATAAAACAATAGAACAAAAATAAAAAGTATTATTCATATTTCAGCCTGTGTACACTGGTTGGTACAGGATAGTATTTTTTTTGTTTCCTTGACTTAACCCTAATAGCACCTTTTTAATTTATTTTATTTTTTGTACCTCGTTTCTCTTAGTAACTTAAAGTAAACTTTTAAACGCCACGAATAAAGCCTGGGAGGAGAGATCACCAAAAGAGGAGTTGTGCCTGGACCTCAGTATACATGGACTCCCGTATACATGGGCATGTATGTATAGGGTATATATAGGAAATTAAGTCTTACCAATTTCTAGCAATGCAAAGCACAAACAGTAAATCTTTTTAATAATATTAATATTTAGTACAGGTACATTGTCTTGTCCCTACGATTTTCATTATTGAGAAGTAACAGCAGGAGCTTTCTGGAAAGCTCTTCCAGCCACGGTGGGATAGGAAGCCAGCTACTATCCCATTGATTTATAAGTCGAGTTGGTTCAAGAAAGAAGAGGCCTGGTACTCCTCTAGGGGTAGTGGTCACGCCAACCAACGGTGAAAACAATACTCCTAATCATCATGATGTTTTATTTGGTAGTATATGCACCCCATTGGTATTATTCATTGCATATTTTCTGGTTAAATATTTCCTTTATTGGTGCAATCGCGTTAAAAAATCTAAAACAGAAAAAAAAATATAATGAAATAAACACACTTGCAGGAAACTCATAATGGTACATTATAGAGGTTGAAGAAGATATTTCAACCCTCGCACCAGGTGATCAAATTAACTGCATTTTGTACGATGTAGTGAATGATGATAAGTAGTCAATGAATAATATATTAAAGTTGTTTTTTTTTAATAAGTACGTACGATACGTTAAAATGAGAATTGAGTAAAATACTCAATATGATTAAAGCTGAGCTACCAAAATAGGGCCCATTTCAAATTCAAAAATACCACATCGTTGGGTTATTTAAGTTAATAATTTCGTACATTATTAAATAAATATCCTAGACAATTGGTAAATTGAATCATTGCTATATTAGCACAGCTCAAGAAAGTACTAGTACACAAAATGAAGTAGATAAAAGGATAAGATTTCTGTTTTCTGTGTGTTTTACTAAAGTAAATTAATTTTTATAAAAAGAGGTGATGCATCACCCAGAATAGGTATGCCAGATGCCTAACCGTGCTATACTATTTATTTAATAAGAAACAAAAAGAAATAAATAAATCATGCAAGATACAAGTAATTTTCTAAAATGATATTAATATGTCGTTCCACGTAAAAGGAACATCAATTTTTTCTCCTGTGAGTATTGATAAATATATTTAAACCAACAATAGAAAGACTTGTTTCAAGGAACAGGGAGAGACAAATATAAGTTTCATACATTTTACTTTTCGAAAATATAAGTGTTAATAGGAAAACGAAGAGAGACAAATAGACAGAATAACATAACCTAATGTTAAGAATTAGGGACATAATTGTACTAATTGCATGCATTATATCATGTCTAATAAAAATATCAAGGGATGTTAGTTTATTGATTAAAACATTGTTTTTTGTTGTTAAAAACAGAAGATTCTATAATAATTAGGAAATATTTCTTTTAAGTCGATAATTACGAGATGAAATTGTACTTATAGATTTTAAATAGTTTATCATTTTCTTTTACTTACCAAAGCCTTATTGTCTTTTTCATGTGAATTACTCCGAGGCACGCGGAGCACTGATCAGAGCCAAACATCACCACACAACAAATCGACCTAGGAAGGGCCTCACAAACCCATAATAGTGATCATAATGCTGTCATAGATACCGAAGCCCAATGGTTAAAATGGAGTTCCGATGTACACACGGAGGACGAGCCAGTTTCCAGTAAATTCAGTACGAGCTTCGCTCTCTGTTAGGCAACTGTAAGCCCAATGGTTAAAATGGAGTTCCGATGTACACACGGAGGACGAGCCAGTTTCCAGTAAATTCAGTACCAGCTTCGCTCTCTGTTAGGCAACTGTAAAGGGACAAAATTCTTGGCCATTTTCCTAAATTTGCACATTCTGCAAATAAATTTCGCCATATTTTCCTACGTCCCTGTCTAACAGGAGCACATTTCACTCGAGATGGAGTGGAACCAAATTTTAATCGAGAAGCAAAATAATTGTCACCTATTGAAAAGTTTACCCTGGTTTTCGTAAACGTTACCTAGAAAACAGGTGATAAAGCTTTATACAATTGTTAGCTACTCACTTGAAGCAAACCAAGTAAATAAGTACTCACCTACTTACCAGACCAAAACTTCACCGAGGGCTCCCAGTTACAAGCAACACAAAAAATACTTGGCATGATAATCTCCATTGGACGTGGCTTACACTTATTACACAAGTAATATTTCCATCCAAGGGATCAAACGAAAAACCGCGTTGCTTATTCAGCATTATTTTAAGAAGAGTTGTGATTGTACTAAATGCAAATAGTGCTAAATTAAATGACAAATGACATATGACATTCCCTTGTGTGCCAACTTCAAGTAAGAAACAAAACTCTTTCGACTGAGAATTGCCAATCGCAACGTCGGAGAACCGAAAGTAACTAGGTCAACAAATTGCTATTTGGTGGTGTGCGGTTAAACGCAGGACCGGACTCAGGTGAAATCAGTGTTTCAAAACGTGTGCCAAAAAACTATAATTTATTTACATGAACTTACTCTGTGTTTGTTGTAGAAAGGGTACTAATGTGTATATTTATTTATTTGTCTTTTTGTATTGTTTTGTATTGGTATTTTTATTATTTTTTTCTTTTTTTACTAAATGTATATACAATGTATTTTTTTTTGTTGTTTGTTTTAAAATCTGGAGTCCAGCTTTGTCAGGTGGGGGAAATGTGCCACGAGGACCGTGAAATTTTCAAAATTACTTATTGGCATGTTCTCTGTAGGTAGGCTTAATTGATTCCTAAATCTAATAAAATAATTTTCGTATCTTTCCCAAATTAATTTTATGTATTTTATTTAACTTATAGCATGTTACAATATTTAAAGGAAGCTTAGTGTCATATTTCAAACACATAATAATTAATAGAGTTCACTTAACTATAAATTATATTCTACCTATATGGAATATGCCGACTAAGCAAGTAGCATTTATATAAATACGCGAATCATTTAATGATGGTCAGTCCATTGGCGTCCAGGCACATCTCATCTACACCTCTACTAGGATGATTTGGTAAGAACACTTTTATTATATGTATTATTTTTGTTCAGTTTTGTTATGTCTTATTTTTAATTATTTTATTTGCCAGTTCCATTTTATTTATCTTTGATTTTTTACCATGATTTAGTGTGTTCAATAAATATATGTAAAAGTTATAATAATTTATTTATTAAAAGAGCAACCTCTTCTCCCTAGGCTCCCCCAGGTCGTGGCAATATCTATATAAACTTTATTGTTATATAGTTTATTAGTAATAATCAACTACTATTATATTATAGGCTGTTAACATATAGCATTTAACTTTGACATGTCTCATCTATTATAAAAATAGCCAAAGAGATCAATAAAGATATTATTATATTATTATTATTCTTATTATAATAAATCGGCAGAGTATAATGTTTACTCTAGTTTTAAATATGAATTTATCAACAAATAATGATCATTATTGATCCCATTTGAGATGATAGTGAAACTTACCTTCCTGCTCTTCAATAAATCCAGTCAAAACAATATCCCTCCAAGATCCCTTCTTAGGTGGATTCCGTTCAGTATATGGACTGATCATAGTAACATCGTGCCCAGCCTCAGCTAGGCCTCGTAATAGGGCACTTCCGAGAATATAATGACTAGGGGAAGCCATTGGAAATATAGCTAATATTTTAGAACCATCATTTGAGCTTGTTAAAAATATCAGACAAAAAATTATCACCAAACTCATAGAAGCCATGTTGTGTTTACTGTTTATCTAACTTTGCTACGTACAACAACCTTATTATTGCGGCATGCAATGTACTATTGTAATCCTCTCTGAACTTAGTATAAAAAAAATAATGTTTTATTAACCCAGGTCTCATATAATTGTGAAACAATTAAGACTTTGTCTTTTAATAAATATTCTCTGTAAGCAATAAGCAATCGTACCGTCTTCTTACACATTTGTTGATAAAATTAGATAATTTTATAGTACTGAATTTATTTATTGATGGTAAAATTTATATATACCCACATAGGTACATAAAAATTTATCGCATCATCATCATTACACTACATTCTTAACTCTTTCGATATCTATAATTTTGTATATCTATATTATTTTTGCGCCTTTAAATCATGTTTTACTAAACATTGGCTTCACACACAAGAAGTAAAATCTGTTTGTATAAGAGGATGTAATGTAGCCACAGTATTTTGTAGAACCAATTTTAAAAACGGTGGGGTCATCATATTTCACAAATCTTCATTTTTAAATACCGGGTGTAACAGGATCAGGGTATACCCCTCTTTTCTCCTTTAGTTTTGAAGATAATTGATTGAAATTTAGGACATACTACATACATAATAAGCAGCACTTTTTGACATACAATTGATTTTCTTTTCACTTCCGGTTTCGCCGGAAGTGACACTAACTTTCGATTTCTAAATGGAACACATATTATTGCATTTTTGAATTCTGCATAATTTTCTGAATCCAATGATGCCAAGTAAGTGACATTTCAAAAATCAGTTTTTTTATAATATAATTTTTAGTTTTCCATTTAAGTGTGTGACGGTTCCAATTTGTTCTAAATTACCATGTAATGCTACAAAAATCGAAATCCCGTTAAAAACACTATATTACGTGATTTATGAGCAAATAAAATTCACCAAAATTGTTTTTGAGGCAAAACTAAATTTTTTCAAATGGAACAATATCGGTACCATGGTACCATTTATTAGTACTATTAATAAGGAATTTATTCATATGTCGTATGTGCGATAAATAAAAACAAAGCTAAAAGAAAATAAGAAAATACAATTTTATTCTAATAACCTTGTTACGCATAAGGCGGTTTTGGAATACAAAAAATTAACACATAGCATTACAACAGTTATTCAAAATGCTGTCCATTAACGTCACTGCACTTCTGAACTCGCATAGCCGTTTCTCGAAAAACGTTCGTCAATTGCTGGGCCGTGTAAAATTTCCAACTCGCTATTGTGCCTATAGCACAATAAAACTAATTTTGTTTGGCAGTTTCACAGGCTCAAATAAACAAATGCGATAACCTACCACCAAACAGAATTAGGCTCCGGCTAGCCAGTTTTATAGGAGGCAAGGGCTTGGGTAAGCGTCAACGACAACTTAAAAATTATAAAAAAGTTTAAGTTAGAAAATTTAATTTAAGTGTTTAAAATCTAAGTTTTGTATTCAAAAAAATATATTCAAAAGTACTTTGGGCGCCAAAACCTAAAGGAGGTTTATAAAAAGGAAGATACGTCACAGACAACACACAGAAAAACGACAGGTAAAATTGAAGTCGATTTAATATCGATTAATAAATATAAATCACGGATAATTAAATAATGACATCAAAAACATTTGAACAGACACGTATGAAAAAATACTAATACAAGAAATATGGGTTAGTCAAATTTAGAAGTAGGGTTAAAATGTTACGATAAAAAAATATAAGTTACAGATAACTGTACGGTAACGGTTATCACCAAATTAGATAAGAAATAGTTCTAGCGATGAACAACAAGATACACCTTAAGTGGTTTCGCATTAAGCTACCAAATATATTCACTAAAATTTTAACTACTCGCAATTACATAAAGTTAATTCGGGGTAAAGGTACGAGACTATGAATTTCTCATAACTGGCAACCTAGATTGACATACAAGACAAACTATCAAAATAGGGAGCAGTTCTCTTTTGCTAGAGATTTTTGAATGTGTTGCTAAACCTGATGACAATTTAATAATTATCATATAACATATCCCAACCGCCAAGAAAAATAAGGTACAATTTACCGGGCTATATAAAATGATAGCAAGTGGGAATTATTAAATCAACACTAGAGATGACATCTAATTAAATTTGTACTTAAACACATTCATTAAACTGCTCGACAACAATAATAAGAAAAGGTAGCCACGCCTTGCTAGAGTGAGAGAAATTTATATAAGATTAGTAAAAAAGTGACACACAAGGCTAAAATAATGGCGCTTAGCAACTAAACTATAAAACAATTTTGTTTATCACTAGAAACTTCAACTTATAGACACTTCTAGAACTCTAGAAACTTATTACTAACGATACCCGAAACTAACCTAAAATTTACAAAATCTCATTAAAAATACATGCCTCTCGGCTACAGATAATATGACCCCATGGCCAAAATATCACGATACGATACGATAAGATACAAACTAACGGTAAAACTGGTAGGTATAAACCAAATAAACCAGAAAATAAGAAAAATTTACGGGGTTAAATAGCGTAAGGCTATAGAACTGACCGGCGATTTTATGGCAGCACTGAAACACAAAACCGTCTCTCGGACTCAAAATTAATGAAAACTTCATTAACAATGCTGTTTCTTACGGTCTAAAACCTTATCCGACACAACTAGCATGAAGTTAAAAAAATTACAAAACTACACAAATTTACGTATAGGCTCATTACTGTTATATTTGTGGTTGGTAAACATGATATTTTATTTAATTCAACATCCCGTCTAGCGGCAGTTAATTACATGAAGATTAACGAAATTTTGTTGGAAAGAAGTAATAACAGGGTACTTAGCTTATGAAAAGTTTCCTGTTGGTACTTGGCATGTAGCTGGTGATATCGCAATACTGTTGTCTCTCTCATACACGTGACATGAGTGAACGGTAACTTCCAGGATTCTCCAAATGCGGTATTCATAAAAACAGCAAAAAATTCAACAAAAACTTCCTTGTGATGGTTGATCAGGCCATTCGAAGAATATTTACGTCGCTGGATAATGGCCTTGGCGGAATATGTTACGATATGTTGTTAAAACTTCTAAAATGTGTCCATCAAGCAGGAAAACTTCAAAGGTATTAAACTACGTAAATCGGTAAATCGATAAACTGGGAAACTTGTAAATTAATCCCTTATTAAATCAGTAAATGGGGAAATCGAAAACTTTAAGAAACTTAAAACGAATTTAAGTAGGTTTTAATTTTAAAAAATTTCATTTTAATCTTTAAAAAATAATAAATAGGAATAGTTATAATATAGCTATATAATAAATCGGAATATTCAATCCATAATCAAAAAGAAAATGGGAACGGATTAATATCAATTTAGATTAAAATTTGAGGCAAACTACTTACATTCAAATATCCTTTTTAAGCGACTGAATAATAAAATTTAAGCCGGTAGGTTAAAGACACATGTTAACCGCTCAGAAACTAAACAGTAAGAGAACGTATTCGATTTGGCTCGATACAATATTTTAAATCGTTGTGATGGTGCTGATATCTCGTGCCTAGGCCTATCACTTATTTCAACACGGAAACGGTTTCTACAATCCATTAGAGATGGAACATTAACGGAGTATTGTTACAAATACCCCCTTCCAACAAATTTAAAAGCGTAAGCTTACTTCACGCCAGAGTTCAACGATAACAGCTGATCGCAGATAACCCCAAAATATTTCTTTCCTTAGAAATAATACTAATATACAGAGTATAACCTAACACACGGTATAAGTAAATACAGGATTAAAAACACAAAAATATTACAAAGATGCGACATATGTTCAAGAAATTTACAAACAATAGTATAATCTAATATATACAAAAACAAAATATCTAACAAGGTACAGAAATAAGATACAGTAATAAGATAAGACACAGTGCGAAATAGTTATAAACGACAATATAGGCAATAATACATACACGGTATTCAAGAAGACAAGACTACAATGTCTTATTTACTAAATGAGCAAACAATTTGTATATAGAGTTGAACTAGGACACACTATATACGTTGGGGTTCATCATCTGGGGCTTGTTTAAGATCTTTAACATGATATCTACCTAGTTCTTTATTATGTTCATCTACCAGTTCGTAAATAATAGGGGAAATCTTTTTTACAATGGTACATTTGATAAACTTCGGGGCAAGTTTGTCTGAAAAATAATTTGCGGCATCTGATAACACATAATTTCTCTTATACACAGTGTCTCCAACATCGAATTCAATATTTCTTTTTCTAAGATCATAATGTTTCTTATTCTTTTGATAAGATTTAGAAATGTTGTTGGCGACATCTTTGTATAAGTCCTGTAACTTTTGTAGTTCAGAAACTAATTTCTTTCTGTTTTCAAACTGAACAGGAGCATTATTTTTCGAGGTTATTTCCAGAGGTAGGGAGTTCTCTTCCGAAAGTCAAGACAGCTGGGGAGTAACCAGTGGCTTCGTGAACACAAGTATTAATAGCATTTGCAATTTGAGGTATAAGTTTGTCCCAATCCCGATGATTATTTTCCCTTAAATAAGATCTAATCGCAGTACCTATGACTCGATTGGCACGTTCTACATTATTAACCTGTGGATGATACTTGGCGTTATACCAAACGTGTGAGATTAAATATTTTGTCAACAAACTCTTAAATTCTTTCGAGGTAAATTGGGAACCATTGTCCTGGACCATAATTTGCGGTACACCAAAAGTTAAAAATACGTAATTCTCAATAAAATTACAGATTTCCTTTGCGGTAGCTCTTTTCATTCTATGTATAAAAGTAAATTTTGTGAACCAGTCTACTACGACTAAGAGGTAACAGTTGTTTAACTTTGACTTGGGATAAGGTCCCGATATATCACAAGAAAGTAATTGAAATGGTTGGTTAATATTCTTAGGAGACCCCATGAGTCCAATTCGGCCCAATTGTGATACTTTTTGTGCATGACATGTTTCACACCTATACACGTATTTTTTAACATCGGCTTTCATACCTGGCCAATAGTAACTATTGCAGACACGGTGATACGTTTTATTAAAACCGAAGTGTGATGACAGAGGATCATCGTGACATTCTTTTAAAATATTTAAACGGTCACCTTTCGGTACCACTAACTTCCATTCCTTAAAATTTGTTCTTAATTTGTACTTGTTTTTAACAAATTTAAAAAGTTTATTGTTTTCAATATGCCACATTGGGTATAATTCAGGATTTTTATTTACGTTAGCTAACATTTTAGCGTACCATTTGTCAGGTTTACTACAGATACTGTCAACTTTGTTAACCGCTCTACTTAAAGCATTTGGTAGTTTCTTAACAAATAACGGCGAAATCGATTTCTTTTTATAAAAATCTTTGACTACTAATAACCAATCAGACCATTTATTATCAATATTTTTATTTATTGAGGCAAATTTATTAAAAGTTTTATTTGACCGGACTAAGTTTGATTTTTTGTGATAATGCTTAAAATTTTTATTTGTGTGAGTTTTAGGACTAAAATTTTGACAAAAGTTGTGGGCTTTACGGTTGAAATTTTTATTTGACGGGTAGGCTTTAAGATTAAAATTTTTATTTAAGGTGTGGTTGGATTCGGCAAGTCTACAACAGCATCTTCCAACCTCAGATCTGTTGTGACCTAGTTTTTTGGATTACACTTCGAGCATTTAGTCTTAGTTACACCTTTCTTTCCACAAGAAAAACAGAAAATCGTTCTTTTCTTAGGGCACTTATTATAAGCATGACCCTGTATATCACAATTTCAACATTTTATAGAGTTTACTTCATTTATGGCTATATTTAAATTTTCTGATGAGCTTGCAGGATGATTACTATTATCCACGACCTTCTCAAAACTTTTATTATTGTTAGTTATTGCCAAATCTAGAATTTCATTAATATTTGCTTTGTGCTTGATACCAGTAGCATTAGTTTTAGAAAAAGACAGATCGGGCCCTATAAGGTTAGAAAAATTCCCACTCGACTCTTTAAAATTACTATTACTAAGTTTAACGTCTTCTAATGTTTTACATAATTGTTTTAATTCTGCAATATTATAAGGGTAGCGTAAAGCTAAACGATCTTGAAAATATGGCCTTAAATTTTTAATGATGATTTTTAGTTGTGTGTTTTCATTGATAGGGTAGCTAAATCTCCTAAACAAATTTTCCATTACAGCAATAAAAATTAAAACGCGCTCTGAGACGCCCTGTTTTCTATCCCTTATTGCGTCCCATAATTCCCCTTCAAAATCACATGGTAAAAATACTAATTTCAAATGATTTTCTAAATCTTGCCAAGTGTGACAACTTGAACGAACTGACCTAAATAAAATTAAGGCATCGCCTTCAAAAAACTCATGAGCAAAGGTTAATAAGTCATTTTTGCTAATTTTGTGCGAGATGGAAAATTCTTCTACATGTTCTAAAAAATTGTGTAAAGCTTGGTTTTTACCATCAAATTTTAATAGGTTCCTGTTTGATTGTGAGAGTCTGAAAAAAGCTTTACTGTAGTCAACAGGTGAATAATTATTATACGTTAGGTTGGGTGTAGTATGCAACCCATCATGCACAAACGAAATCGGATTATCGATAGCTACGGAAGGTAAGGCATTTTCTTGACAAACGTCTAGCCGTCACCCCGGAGCACTCACGAAAGTAGCCGAAGTCAACTGCTTTCTCCGAGTGTGACATCACCTCGGAGCGCTTAGCGGGCTAATAACATAAAAAATTATCACAGAACAAAATAGTATTTCTTCTATTTAAAACGAAATTAAAAAATACATATTCATTACAAAATATTTTTAAAATTATACTTCATCAAAAACCACATTATTATCGACTAGTAAATTCATTGCAATTATATCTTTTTCTTCCTGTGTAGGGAGGCTGTGGTGATTGTTTGAGGATTTTTTTCTGTTCTTTTATGTCGATATAAAGTTTTTTTGTGGCTTTATTGGCAACTTTCTGGATCCGTTCTAAAGTATTTCTTTTTGTTCGCTTTTGGAAAGTATCATTCTCCCAAGATCCATTTCATAACCTACATGAGTACTTGTAAAATTGACTTAAATGTATCCAGTTTCTCTGTTCTCACATACGTTTAATTTAGCCGGGCAGTAACCATTTATTTTATTACTGCCTAACAACTTTAAATGCCGAATATTTTTTTCCAGACTTTCTGTACAACCCATCACGGTGGCATCGGTAATAATGAGTAACTTCGTTCAGTCCAGGGTGTCTACTAATCTTAATCTTAAAATTCCCTGACTTTTCCAGGTTTTCCAGATATGATTTTATTTAAATTCCAGGTTTTTATCTTCCTATATTCGAACAAATATGAAAGCATGTCACCTCAAAAAAATTACCTCACAATTTTGAGAAAATCTAACCTAAAAGTGCTAAAAATAAAAATTCCATTTCTGCCTATATTTGTGTCAATGTACTTGTATATATATATATATATATATATATATATATATATATATATATATATATATATATATATATATATATATATATATATATATATATTAAACAGCGTGCTTCCAGAGGGCAGAATATATTAAAATAAAATATTTCTGTCAATCACCTCTGTGAATCCTTATTTTCATAAGGATAATAAACCAAACTGCAAATAATTGCGAGCCTGGCCGCGTTAAGTATAGAAATCACATTCTACAACAAAACGCTTGGTTTTGATTTAAACAAGCACCAGTCGAAAGAATTATTCCTAATTAAAGGAAACTCTCGTGCCAGCCGTCTCAGACTAACTTGCATACTGCAGTTTCGCACTTCCTGGTGCTCATCAGTGCAAGGCGAGCCCGAGACGACTAGTACAAGAGCCTGGGTTCACCAAGTGGCCAGATCGACGTTGTAAAACGACGAAATGGGGGAGGCTCCATCTAGCGACAGCTGCCTGTTGAAATCAAAACAATAATATCCCGACATGGGGCACGTAATAGTAAACAGCGTGCTTCCAGAGGGCAGAATATATTAAAATAAAATATTTCTGTCAATCACCTCTGTGAATCCTTATTTTCATAAGGATAATAAACCAAACTGCAAATAATTGCGAGCCTGGCCGCGTTAAGTATAGAAATCACATTCTACAACAAAACGCTTGGTTTTGATTTAAACAAGCACCAGTCGAAAGAATTATTCCTAATTAAAGGAAACTCTCGTGCCAGCCGTCTCAGACTAACTTGCATACTGCAGTTTCGCACTTCCTGGTGCTCATCAATGCAAGGCGAGCCCGAGACGACTAGTACAAGAGCCTGGGTTCACCAAGTGGCCAGATCGACGTTGTAAAACGACGAAATGGGGGAGGCTCCATCTAGCGACAGCTGCCTGTTGAAATCAAAACAATAATATCCCGACATGGGGCACGTAATAGTAAACAGCGTGCTTCCAGAGGGCAGAATATATTAAAATAAAATATTTCTGTCAATCACCTCTGTGAATCCTTATTTTCATAAGGATAATAAACCAAACTGCAAATAATTGCGAGTCTGGCCGCGTTAAGTATAGAAATCACATTCTACAACAAAACGCTTGGTTTTGATTTAAACAAGAGAGTTTCCTTTAATTAGGAATAATTCTTTAGACTGGTGCTTGTTTAAATCAAAACCAAGCGTTTTGTTGTAGAATGTGATTTCTATACTTAACGCGGCCAGGCTCGCAATTATTTGCAGTTTGGTTTATTATCCTTATGAAAATAAGGATTCACAGAGGTGATTGACAGAAATATTTTATTTTAATATATTCTGCCCTCTGGAAGCACGCTGTTTACTATTACGTGCCCCATGTCGGGATATTATTGTTTTGATTTCAACAGGCAGCTGTCGCTAGATGGAGCCTCCCCCATTTCGTCGTTTTACAACGTCGATCTGGCCACTTGGTGAACCCAGCCTCTTGTACTAGTCGTCTCGGGCTCGCCTTGCACTGATGAGCACCAGGAAGTGCGAAACTGCAGTATGCAAGTTAGTCTGAGACGGCTGGCACGAGAGTTTCCTTTAATTAGGAATAATTCTTTCGACTGGTGCTTGTTTAAATCAAAACCAAGCGTTTTGTTGTAGAATGTGATTTCTATACTTAACGCGGCCAGGCTCGCAATTATTTGCAGTTTGGTTTATTATCCTTATGAAAATAAGGATTCACAGAGGTGATTGACAGAAATATTTTATTTTAATATATATATATATATATATATATATATATATATATATATATATATATATATATATATATATATATATATATATATATATATATATATATATATATATATTAAACAGCGTGCTTCCAGAGGGCAGAATATATTAAAATAAAATATTTCTGTCACTCACCTCTGTGAATCCTTATTTTCATAAGGATAATAAACCAAACTGCAAATAATTGCAGGCCTGGCCGCGTTAAGTATAGAAATCACATTCTACAACAAAACGCTTCGTTTTGATTTAAACAAGCACCAGCCGAAAGAATTATTCCTAATTAAAGGAAACTCTCGTACCAGCCGTCTCAGACTAACTTGCATACTGCAGTTTCGCACTTCCTGGTGCTCATCAGTGCAAGGCGAGCCCGAGACGACTAGTACAAGAGCCTGGTTAACCAAGTGGCCAGATCGACGTTGTAAAACGACGAAATGGGGGAGGCTCCATCTAGCGACAGCTGCCTGTTCAAATCAAAACAATAATATCCCGACATGGGGCACGTAATAGTAAACAGCGTGCTTCCAGAGGGCAGAATATATTAAAATAAAATATTTCTGTCACTCACCTCTGTGAATCCTTATTTTCATAAGGATAATAAACCAAACTGCAAATAATTGCGAGCCTGGCCGCGTTAAGTATAGAAATCACATTCTACAACAAAACGCTTCGTTTTGATTTAAACAAGCACCAGCCGAAAGAATTATTCCTAATTAAAGGAAACTCTCGTACCAGCCGTCTCAGACTAACTTGCATACTGCAGTTTCGCACTTCCTGGTGCTCATCAGTGCAAGGCGAGCCCGAGACGACTAGTACAAGAGCCTGGTTAACCAAGTGGCCAGATCGACGTTGTAAAACGACGAAATGGGGGAGGCTCCATCTAGCGACAGCTGCCTGTTCAAATCAAAACAATAATATCCCGACATGGGGCACGTAATAGTAAACAGCGTGCTTCCAGAGGGCAGAATATATTAAAATAAAATATTTCTGTCACTCACCTCTGTGAATCCTTATTTTCATAAGGATAATAAACCAAACTGCAAATAATTGCGAGCCTGGCCGCGTTAAGTATAGAAATCACATTCTACAACAAAACGCTTCGTTTTGATTTAAACAAGCACCAGCCGAAAGAATTATTCCTAATTAAAGGAAACTCTCGTACCAGCCGTCTCAGACTAACTTGCATACTGCAGTTTCGCACTTCCTGGTGCTCATCAGTGCAAGGCGAGCCCGAGACGACTAGTACAAGAGCCTGGTTAACCAAGTGGCCAGATCGACGTTGTAAAACGACGAAATGGGGGAGGCTCCATCTAGCGACAGCTGCCTGTTCAAATCAAAACAATAATATCCCGACATGGGGCACGTAATAGTAAACAGCGTGCTTCCAGAGGGCAGAATATATTAAAATAAAATATTTCTGTCACTCACCTCTGTGAATCCTTATTTTCATAAGGATAATAAACCAAACTGCAAATAATTGCGAGCCTGGCCGCGTTAAGTATAGAAATCACATTCTACAACAAAACGCTTCGTTTTGATTTAAACAAGCACCAGCCGAAAGAATTATTCCTAATTAAAGGAAACTCTCGTACCAGCCGTCTCAGACTAACTTGCATACTGCAGTTTCGCACTTCCTGGTGCTCATCAGTGCAAGGCGAGCCCGAGACGACTAGTACAAGAGCCTGGTTAACCAAGTGGCCAGATCGACGTTGTAAAACGACGAAATGGGGGAGGCTCCATCTAGCGACAGCTGCCTGTTCAAATCAAAACAATAATATCCCGACATGGGGCACGTAATAGTAAACAGCGTGCTTCCAGAGGGCAGAATATATTAAAATAAAATATTTCTGTCACTCACCTCTGTGAATCCTTATTTTCATAAGGATAATAAACCAAACTGCAAATAATTGCGAGCCTGGCCGCGTTAAGTATAGAAATCACATTCTACAACAAAACGCTTCGTTTTGATTTAAACAAGCACCAGCCGAAAGAATTATTCCTAATTAAAGGAAACTCTCGTACCAGCCGTCTCAGACTAACTTGCATACTGCAGTTTCGCACTTCCTGGTGCTCATCAGTGCAAGGCGAGCCCGAGACGACTAGTACAAGAGCCTGGTTAACCAAGTGGCCAGATCGACGTTGTAAAACGACGAAATGGGGGAGGCTCCATCTAGCGACAGCTGCCTGTTCAAATCAAAACAATAATATCCCGACATGGGGCACGTAATAGTAAACAGCGTGCTTCCAGAGGGCAGAATATATTAAAATAAAATATTTCTGTCACTCACCTCTGTGAATCCTTATTTTCATAAGGATAATAAACCAAACTGCAAATAATTGCGAGCCTGGCCGCGTTAAGTATAGAAATCACATTCTACAACAAAACGCTTCGTTTTGATTTAAACAAGCACCAGCCGAAAGAATTATTCCTAATTAAAGGAAACTCTCGTACCAGCCGTCTCAGACTAACTTGCATACTGCAGTTTCGCACTTCCTGGTGCTCATCAGTGCAAGGCGAGCCCGAGACGACTAGTACAAGAGCCTGGTTAACCAAGTGGCCAGATCGACGTTGTAAAACGACGAAATGGGGGAGGCTCCATCTAGCGACAGCTGCCTGTTCAAATCAAAACAATAATATCCCGACATGGGGCACGTAATAGTAAACAGCGTGCTTCCAGAGGGCAGAATATATTAAAATAAAATATTTCTGTCACTCACCTCTGTGAATCCTTATTTTCATAAGGATAATAAACCAAACTGCAAATAATTGCGAGCCTGGCCGCGTTAAGTATAGAAATCACATTCTACAACAAAACGCTTCGTTTTGATTTAAACAAGCACCAGCCGAAAGAATTATTCCTAATTAAAGGAAACTCTCGTACCAGCCGTCTCAGACTAACTTGCATACTGCAGTTTCGCACTTCCTGGTGCTCATCAGTGCAAGGCGAGCCCGAGACGACTAGTACAAGAGCCTGGTTAACCAAGTGGCCAGATCGACGTTGTAAAACGACGAAATGGGGGAGGCTCCATCTAGCGACAGCTGCCTGTTCAAATCAAAACAATAATATCCCGACATGGGGCACGTAATAGTAAACAGCGTGCTTCCAGAGGGCAGAATATATTAAAATAAAATATTTCTGTCACTCACCTCTGTGAATCCTTATTTTCATAAGGATAATAAACCAAACTGCAAATAATTGCGAGCCTGGCCGCGTTAAGTATAGAAATCACATTCTACAACAAAACGCTTCGTTTTGATTTAAACAAGCACCAGCCGAAAGAATTATTCCTAATTAAAGGAAACTCTCGTACCAGCCGTCTCAGACTAACTTGCATACTGCAGTTTCGCACTTCCTGGTGCTCATCAGTGCAAGGCGAGCCCGAGACGACTAGTACAAGAGCCTGGTTAACCAAGTGGCCAGATCGACGTTGTAAAACGACGAAATGGGGGAGGCTCCATCTAGCGACAGCTGCCTGTTCAAATCAAAACAATAATATCCCGACATGGGGCACGTAATAGTAAACAGCGTGCTTCCAGAGGGCAGAATATATTAAAATAAAATATTTCTGTCACTCACCTCTGTGAATCCTTATTTTCATAAGGATAATAAACCAAACTGCAAATAATTGCGAGCCTGGCCGCGTTAAGTATAGAAATCACATTCTACAACAAAACGCTTCGTTTTGATTTAAACAAGCACCAGCCGAAAGAATTATTCCTAATTAAAGGAAACTCTCGTACCAGCCGTCTCAGACTAACTTGCATACTGCAGTTTCGCACTTCCTGGTGCTCATCAGTGCAAGGCGAGCCCGAGACGACTAGTACAAGAGCCTGGTTAACCAAGTGGCCAGATCGACGTTGTAAAACGACGAAATGGGGGAGGCTCCATCTAGCGACAGCTGCCTGTTCAAATCAAAACAATAATATCCCGACATGGGGCACGTAATAGTAAACAGCGTGCTTCCAGAGGGCAGAATATATTAAAATAAAATATTTCTGTCACTCACCTCTGTGAATCCTTATTTTCATAAGAATAATAAACCAAACTGCAAATAATTGCGAGCCTGGCCGCGTTAAGTATAGAAATCACATTCTACAACAAAACGCTTCGTTTTGATTTAAACAAGCACCAGCCGAAAGAATTATTCCTAATTAAAGGAAACTCTCGTACCAGCCGTCTCAGACTAACTTGCATACTGCAGTTTCGCACTTCCTGGTGCTCATCAGTGCAAGGCGAGCCCGAGACGACTAGTACAAGAGCCTGGTTAACCAAGTGGCCAGATCGACGTTGTAAAACGACGAAATGGGGGAGGCTCCATCTAGCGACAGCTGCCTGTTCAAATCAAAACAATAATATCCCGACATGGGGCACGTAATAGTAAACAGCGTGCTTCCAGAGGGCAGAATATATTAAAATAAAATATTTCTGTCACTCACCTCTGTGAATCCTTATTTTCATAAGGATAATAAACCAAACTGCAAATAATTGCGAGCCTGGCCGCGTTAAGTATAGAAATCACATTCTACAACAAAACGCTTCGTTTTGATTTAAACAAGCACCAGCCGAAAGAATTATTCCTAATTAAAGGAAACTCTCGTACCAGCCGTCTCAGACTAACTTGCATACTGCAGTTTCGCACTTCCTGGTGCTCATCAGTGCAAGGCGAGCCCGAGACGACTAGTACAAGAGCCTGGTTAACCAAGTGGCCAGATCGACGTTGTAAAACGACGAAATGGGGGAGGCTCCATCTAGCGACAGCTGCCTGTTCAAATCAAAACAATAATATCCCGACATGGGGCACGTAATAGTAAACAGCGTGCTTCCAGAGGGCAGAATATATTAAAATAAAATATTTCTGTCACTCACCTCTGTGAATCCTTATTTTCATAAGGATAATAAACCAAACTGCAAATAATTGCGAGCCTGGCCGCGTTAAGTATAGAAATCACATTCTACAACAAAACGCTTCGTTTTGATTTAAACAAGCACCAGCCGAAAGAATTATTCCTAATTAAAGGAAACTCTCGTACCAGCCGTCTCAGACTAACTTGCATACTGCAGTTTCGCACTTCCTGGTGCTCATCAGTGCAAGGCGAGCCCGAGACGACTAGTACAAGAGCCTGGTTAACCAAGTGGCCAGATCGACGTTGTAAAACGACGAAATGGGGGAGGCTCCATCTAGCGACAGCTGCCTGTTCAAATCAAAACAATAATATCCCGACATGGGGCACGTAATAGTAAACAGCGTGCTTCCAGAGGGCAGAATATATTAAAATAAAATATTTCTGTCACTCACCTCTGTGAATCCTTATTTTCATAAGGATAATAAACCAAACTGCAAATAATTGCGAGCCTGGCCGCGTTAAGTATAGAAATCACATTCTACAACAAAACGCTTCGTTTTGATTTAAACAAGCACCAGCCGAAAGAATTATTCCTAATTAAAGGAAACTCTCGTACCAGCCGTCTCAGACTAACTTGCATACTGCAGTTTCGCACTTCCTGGTGCTCATCAGTGCAAGGCGAGCCCGAGACGACTAGTACAAGAGCCTGGTTAACCAAGTGGCCAGATCGACGTTGTAAAACGACGAAATGGGGGAGGCTCCATCTAGCGACAGCTGCCTGTTCAAATCAAAACAATAATATCCCGACATGGGGCACGTAATAGTAAACAGCGTGCTTCCAGAGGGCAGAATATATTAAAATAAAATATTTCTGTCACTCACCTCTGTGAATCCTTATTTTCATAAGGATAATAAACCAAACTGCAAATAATTGCGAGCCTGGCCGCGTTAAGTATAGAAATCACATTCTACAACAAAACGCTTCGTTTTGATTTAAACAAGCACCAGCCGAAAGAATTATTCCTAATTAAAGGAAACTCTCGTACCAGCCGTCTCAGACTAACTTGCATACTGCAGTTTCGCACTTCCTGGTGCTCATCAGTGCAAGGCGAGCCCGAGACGACTAGTACAAGAGCCTGGTTAACCAAGTGGCCAGATCGACGTTGTAAAACGACGAAATGGGGGAGGCTCCATCTAGCGACAGCTGCCTGTTCAAATCAAAACAATAATATCCCGACATGGGGCACGTAATAGTAAACAGCGTGCTTCCAGAGGGCAGAATATATTAAAATAAAATATTTCTGTCACTCACCTCTGTGAATCCTTATTTTCATAAGGATAATAAACCAAACTGCAAATAATTGCGAGCCTGGCCGCGTTAAGTATAGAAATCACATTCTACAACAAAACGCTTCGTTTTGATTTAAACAAGCACCAGCAGAAAGAATTATTCCTAATTAAAGGAAACTCTCGTACCAGCCGTCTCAGACTAACTTGCATACTGCAGTTTCGCACTTCCTGGTGCTCATCAGTGCAAGGCGAGCCCGAGACGACTAGTACAAGAGCCTGGTTAACCAAGTGGCCAGATCGACGTTGTAAAACGACGAAATGGGGGAGGCTCCATCTAGCGACAGCTGCCTGTTCAAATCAAAACAATAATATCCCGACATGGGGCACGTAATAGTAAACAGCGTGCTTCCAGAGGGCAGAATATATTAAAATAAAATATTTCTGTCACTCACCTCTGTGAATCCTTATTTTCATAAGGATAATAAACCAAACTGCAAATAATTGCGAGCCTGGCCGCGTTAAGTATAGAAATCACATTCTACAACAAAACGCTTCGTTTTGATTTAAACAAGCACCAGCCGAAAGAATTATTCCTAATTAAAGGAAACTCTCGTACCAGCCGTCTCAGACTAACTTGCATACTGCAGTTTCGCACTTCCTGGTGCTCATCAGTGCAAGGCGAGCCCGAGACGACTAGTACAAGAGCCTGGTTAACCAAGTGGCCAGATCGACGTTGTAAAACGACGAAATGGGGGAGGCTCCATCTAGCGACAGCTGCCTGTTCAAATCAAAACAATAATATCCCGACATGGGGCACGTAATAGTAAACAGCGTGCTTCCAGAGGGCAGAATATATTAAAATAAAATATTTCTGTCACTCACCTCTGTGAATCCTTATTTTCATAAGGATAATAAACCAAACTGCAAATAATTGCGAGCCTGGCCGCGTTAAGTATAGAAATCACATTCTACAACAAAACGCTTCGTTTTGATTTAAACAAGCACCAGCCGAAAGAATTATTCCTAATTAAAGGAAACTCTCGTACCAGCCGTCTCAGACTAACTTGCATACTGCAGTTTCGCACTTCCTGGTGCTCATCAGTGCAAGGCGAGCCCGAGACGACTAGTACAAGAGCCTGGTTAACCAAGTGGCCAGATCGACGTTGTAAAACGACGAAATGGGGGAGGCTCCATCTAGCGACAGCTGCCTGTTCAAATCAAAACAATAATATCCCGACATGGGGCACGTAATAGTAAACAGCGTGCTTCCAGAGGGCAGAATATATTAAAATAAAATATTTCTGTCACTCACCTCTGTGAATCCTTATTTTCATAAGGATAATAAACCAAACTGCAAATAATTGCGAGCCTGGCCGCGTTAAGTATAGAAATCACATTCTACAACAAAACGCTTCGTTTTGATTTAAACAAGCACCAGCCGAAAGAATTATTCCTAATTAAAGGAAACTCTCGTACCAGCCGTCTCAGACTAACTTGCATACTGCAGTTTCGCACTTCCTGGTGCTCATCAGTGCAAGGCGAGCCCGAGACGACTAGTACAAGAGCCTGGTTAACCAAGTGGCCAGATCGACGTTGTAAAACGACGAAATGGGGGAGGCTCCATCTAGCGACAGCTGCCTGTTCAAATCAAAACAATAATATCCCGACATGGGGCACGTAATAGTAAACAGCGTGCTTCCAGAGGGCAGAATATATTAAAATAAAATATTTCTGTCACTCACCTCTGTGAATCCTTATTTTCATAAGGATAATAAACCAAACTGCAAATAATTGCGAGCCTGGCCGCGTTAAGTATAGAAATCACATTCTACAACAAAACGCTTCGTTTTGATTTAAACAAGCACCAGCCGAAAGAATTATTCCTAATTAAAGGAAACTCTCGTACCAGCCGTCTCAGACTAACTTGCATACTGCAGTTTCGCACTTCCTGGTGCTCATCAGTGCAAGGCGAGCCCGAGACGACTAGTACAAGAGCCTGGTTAACCAAGTGGCCAGCCTCCCCCATTTCGTCGTTTTACAACGTCGATCTGGCCACTTGGTTAACCAGGCTCTTGTACTAGTCGTCTCGGGCTCGCCTTGCACTGATGAGCACCAGGAAGTGCGAAACTGCAGTATGCAAGTTAGTCTGAGACGGCTGGTACGAGAGTTTCCTTTAATTAGGAATAATTCTTTCGGCTGGTGCTTGTTTAAATCAAAACGAAGCGTTTTGTTGTAGAATGTGATTTCTATACTTAACGCGGCCAGGCTCGCAATTATTTGCAGTTTGGTTTATTATCCTTATGAAAATAAGGATTCACAGAGGTGAGTGACAGAAATATTTTATTTTAATATATTCTGCCCTCTGGAAGCACGCTGTTTACTATTACGTGCCCCATGTCGGGATATTATTGTTTTGATTTGAACAGGCAGCTGTCGCTAGATGGAGCCTCCCCCATTTCGTCGTTTTACAACGTCGATCTGGCCACTTGGTTAACCAGGCTCTTGTACTAGTCGTCTCGGGCTCGCCTTGCACTGATGAGCACCAGGAAGTGCGAAACTGCAGTATGCAAGTTAGTCTGAGACGGCTGGTACGAGAGTTTCCTTTAATTAGGAATAATTCTTTCGGCTGGTGCTTGTTTAAATCAAAACGAAGCGTTTTGTTGTAGAATGTGATTTCTATACTTAACGCGGCCAGGCTCGCAATTATTTGCAGTTTGGTTTATTATCCTTATGAAAATAAGGATTCACAGAGGTGAGTGACAGAAATATTTTATTTTAATATATTCTGCCCTCTGGAAGCACGCTGTTTACTATTACGTGCCCCATGTCGGGATATTATTGTTTTGATTTGAACAGGCAGCTGTCGCTAGATGGAGCCTCCCCCATTTCGTCGTTTTACAACGTCGATCTGGCCACTTGGTTAACCAGGCTCTTGTACTAGTCGTCTCGGGCTCGCCTTGCACTGATGAGCACCAGGAAGTGCGAAACTGCAGTATGCAAGTTAGTCTGAGACGGCTGGTACGAGAGTTTCCTTTAATTAGGAATAATTCTTTCGGCTGGTGCTTGTTTAAATCAAAACGAAGCGTTTTGTTGTAGAATGTGATTTCTATACTTAACGCGGCCAGGCTCGCAATTATTTGCAGTTTGGTTTATTATCCTTATGAAAATAAGGATTCACAGAGGTGAGTGACAGAAATATTTTATTTTAATATATATATATATATATATATATATATATATATACCTATAAATGGCACGCAATGGAGCCCGGAGACGGATGGGCCGCTTCTGAGCCCGGCACTTGTAAGGAGTTTAGGCGTGTATACTTTTCTTTTAGCGCTTTAAAATCATTGAAAACCTATAGAGGGGAAAGCAGAGGGGTAAAGATTTGCATACAGTATTGTCGGTAGAAACATTTATTACCTTGTGAAACCCAAGAATGTATCTTTAAAACGTTAAGAAGCCTACTTGTATAAAAATATATAACGCTGAGTCGCTGTGAAGCCCAGCGATGTTGTCAGGTCCACTCATAGCAACTCGCTTCGACGGTATACTGCTATCTATTTTTAGATTCAAGGTTAAGTTCTAAATAATATGTAAATATTCTACAATAGTGGTTTCTTGATTTTCGGGCTTCTCATAGTAGTGTTTGTGCCACATATATATTATAACGAGATTTGAAACTGGATTGCTTTTTGAACAGATCCGGTGAAGGGTTGGGGGTAAATAGGGGGAATTAGGGGGAAATAAGTAAAGCAAGCTGGTAAGAGTACAGAAAATTGAAATTCGGTGTATGTACTAGAAGTCAAGGCCACAAATTTTTTTATAATATTTTCCATCCTCCCAACAACCCGCCACTCCATTATTAAAAGGGCTGATAAAATAAACTTGAGATATTCACTTTAAATTTGGTATACGTATAAATTATAATGACATTTGGAACTAGATTATATTTTGTGGTTATTCAGTTGAAGGGTTGGGGGTTAATTAGAGGTAAATAGGGGAAAATAAGTAAAGCAAGCTGGTGAAAGTCCAGAAACTTGATATTAGGTATATGTACTAGAAGTCAAGGCCTCAAATTTTTTAATAATATCTTTCAATCCCCCACTCCTACTCCACTATTAAAGGGGTTGATAGAATAAAATTGAGATATTCATTTGAAATTTGGTACACGTATGTATTATAATGACGTCTGGAACTAGATTATATTTTGAGATGATTCCCTTGAAGGGTTGGGGGTTAAATAGGGGAAAATAAGTAAAGCAATCTGGTAAGAGTACAGAAACTTGAAATTAGGTGTATGTACTAGAAGCCAAGGCTTCAAATTTTTTTGGAATATTTTTCAAGCCCCCACCACTCCTACTCCATTATTAAAGGGGCTGATAAAATAAAATTGATATATTTACTTGAAATTTGGTACACGTATGTATTATAACGACATCTGGGGTTGGGGTTTAGTAGGGCTATATAGGGGAAAATAAGTAAAGCTAGCTAGTAAGAGTACAGAAATTTGGGATTTGGTGCATATACTAGTGTTGATAAAATGAAACTGAGATTTTCACTTGAAATTTGGTACACGTATGTATCATAATGACATTTGAAACTAGATTATAGTTTGACATTATTTCGTTGAAGGAGTGGGGGTGGGGGTAGGTAGAGGTAAGTGAGGAAAAAATAACTAAAGCAAACCGATAAGAATACAGAAACTTAGATTTGCTGTATATACTAGAAACCAAGGCCTCAGATTTCTTTCTAATGTTGTTCACCCCCCCACCACCACCACCACCACCACTCCATTATTAAAGGGATTGATAGCATAAAATTGAGATATTCACTTTAAAGTTAGTACATGTATGTATTGTAATGACTTCTGAGCTTTAATTATTTTCCCCTATTTACTTCTATTTAACCCCCAACCCTTCAACGGAATCATCTCAAAATATAATCTAGTTCCAGATGTCGTTATAATATATACGTCTACCAAATTTCAAGTGAATATCTCAATTTTATTTTGTCAATCCCTTTAACAATGGAGTGGGGGTGGTGGGGGGTTGAAACATATTATAAATATTCTGAGAACTTGGCTTCTAGTACATGCACCGAGTTTCAAATTTCTGTATACTTACCGGGTTGCCTTACTTACTTTCCCATATTTACCCCTATTTAACCCCCAACCCTTCAGCGGAATCATCTCAAAATATAATCTAGTTCCAGATGTTATAATACATACGTGTACCAAATTTCAAATCAATATCTCAATTTTATTTTATCAACCACTTTAATAATGGAGTAGGGGTAGTGGGGGATTGAAAAATATTGTAAAAAAATCGGTAAAGGTATTTACACAGAACTTCCCTCGTTATTTGTGCATGGCGGTCACTAAAAAATTATTAAATATGAAATGACATTGAAGAAGAAGAATAATAATGAAAATATAGTTATTGTAATTATTACAAAGAAGTCCTGATAACTTTTGGTCAAAAAAATAGTGCTCATCCAACAGCAAAAGTTCAATACTAAATAACAGGTCTACCATGAATTATTTCTTGGGATGACCACCCTGTATATTTTCCAATAAGTATAATAGCATATGCCAAATATTATTGCCATTAGACACATTTTGTAACGAAGCAAATTTTATTTTATAAATCCGCATATTTATTATATACTATTTCTACACACAGAAAGCAAATAGTTGTTTAAATTTAATTATCCGGTTGGAGAGAGCTCCGCTAGATGGCGCTAGTTCTCCAACACCAATTAATTATGTTCCATCTGTATCGAATACTCAGCCGAGCCAACGATATAGTAAGGGAATCAGGAGCAAGAAATTCTAAATTAAGAAGACCACCGGCAAGGAAGTGAGTATATTAGGAACGTTGGTAAACAACTTGGCCAGTGTTAAGCACACAGGCCTGCTAATCATACTTTCTTTTCCAGTTGTGTGTCTGGTATGCCACGGACGTTCGAGCAAGTATAGAAATATCCAGGACAGAAAAAGGTTTTGCGGTTTCTGGCTGGCCTAGTCCCTTCAGCTGGTCAGATACCAACGGCTTTTAGATATCCTGGATATTATCTATCCTTACTGCCCGGAGCGTATGTACGCAGGGTGGAGGTATCCTGGGTAGACTCGGGTGTGGTTTGCTGGCCTAGTCCCTTCAGCTGGTTGACCACACGGGCTCGCTGATACCCCGCATCTCCTCCACTCTCGTGTCCGTAAACCCTGGAGGTTGGTCTATCCCTGCGGGTAGATTAATCAAGAGGGAACCGTGAGCCAGAGTGTTTCTGGTTGTAGACCGTCGAAGGAGATATCTTGAGTGATTCACTGGCCTAGTCCCTTCAGCTGGGTAATCACTTGAGATATTTCTTTCTAACTCACTGTTGAGTACGCACGCCTGGTTCTGAGGTGTTTTGGGGAGATAGGGTGACTTGCTAGCCTAGTCCCTTCAGCCGGTTTGTCACATAAGCCCTCGGCTACCCAAAATATCCCCCGTACTGGAGTGAGTACATCCTAGAGGGCAATTTATGCCTAGGTATAAATTGGCTGACAGGGAACAATGAGCAGGAGTGGGTGATTTATCTACGTGTGCATGCTAACTCTTGTATCTTTCTTTTCCGCTGCGCACTAGCCAAGTTGCATAGGTATTGTACCGTATTGCATGTAGATTTGGTAATTGCTTCCTCCCCGCTTGGTAATCACCGCCGATAGTAATAACCGTGCTTGTTGTTGTAGTAACTTAACCGTAGTAACCCCCCCTCGCTTACGCCGTCTAAGTATTGTTTTCTTTGCTTAAATTCAAATCCGTTAGGGTAGTAGAACTGTAGATATTAGGATTTTGATTATAATAAATGTGTATATTGTGTAAACTGTGCCTTTTACTGTGTGTGTGTGAAGTCTGATATCCCTAGACCCCTGGACATACCGTGTCTCCTCTGAGGCTATCCCAGCCCTACCGAAACAGGCTGTGTTAAGAGGCTAGTGTGAGTCCTTTACCTCACGAAAAACAATTGTAAAGGTGGCGCCCGAGCTTACCGTCACCGCCGACTGAAGGCTCGAGTGTCAAAGTGACGATTCACTACTCGAGAGTGTGAATAAAACGTCACAATTTTCAGTTCTACTTTCACTCAGTGAAGTGGAAGTATAGTGGTGGTTAAAAATTTCATTTTTTTTTGAAATTTTTCAAAACTGTTGGTTAAAAATTTTCTTTCAAAAAAAATTTTTTTTTGAAATACGTTTAGAATGCCACGAAACGTGAAAATTTTAAATTTGAAGAAAAAAAAAATATTCTTCCCATATTTTAGTGGTAAAAATTTTTTCATGATTGAAAAAAATTTTTTCTTCCCATATTTTAGTGGTAAAATTTTTTCAAAAATGATTGAAAAAAATTAAAAATTTTTTTTTTTTCTGAAATAGGTTTAGCGCGTCATGAAACGTGGAAATTTTAAATTTGAGCAAAAAAAAATTTGTTTCACTATTTATTCCGTTTAGATGGTTCACCCTGTATATTTTGCAGTGAAAATTCTACCAGTTCTTCGCTGACAGTAGGGTTAACTACCTACCAAATTTGACTGCTCTCCGTCAAGTAGTTTTTTAGTTAATGCACCAACAGACAGACAGACAGACTGACGGAATTGAAAAACCTATATTTTCGGAATGTACGTGTTCTGAAACGTCAGAATCCGAAAAAATCTCGGAGGGTGATTTTTTCTCGAATACAATACTTCCCTTCGGTATGCCAGGGAAGTAAAAATCTAAGGTTTTGGCTTCTAGTACACGCATCGACTTTCAAGTTTCTGTACTCTTACCAACTTGCTTTACTTATATTCCCCTATTTACCCCTAAATAACCCCCAACCCTTCAATGGAATCATCTCAAAATATAATTTAGTTCCAGATGTCGTTATGATACATACGTGTAAAAAATTTCAAGTGAATATCTCAATTTTATTCTATCACCCCCTTTAATAATGGAGTAGAGGTGGTGGGCGGTTGAAAAAATTATAAAAAAATTTGAAGCTTTGGCTTCTAGTACATACACCGAATTTCAAAATACTGTACTCTTACCAACTGGCTTCACTTATTTTCCTCTATTTACCCCTATTTAACCCCCAGCCCCTCAACGAAATCATCTCAAAATATAATCTAGTTTCAGATGTCATTATAATACATACGTGTACCAAATTTCGAATGAACATCTCAATTTTATTTTACCAACTCTTTCAATATTGGAGTAGGGCGTGGTGGGAGGTTGAAAAATATTATATAAAATCTGAGGCCTTGGCTTCTAGTACGTACACCGAATTTCAAGTTTCTGTACTCTTACCAGCAGTGTTTACATGTTTCCCCCGATTTACCCCCCCCCCCCCCTTCACCATATATCTTCAAAAGACAATCCAGTTCCAGATATCGTTATAATATATACGTGTACAAAATTTCAGGTCAATATCTTAAACCGTTCCGGAGAAAACGCGCGGACAAAAAAGTTACAGACAGACAGAAAAGACCTTTTTCGCTCAAATTTAAAATCTCGATGTTTCATGACATTCTAAACCTTCAAGACATTTCAAGAAAAAAAAAAAATATCTTTACGATTACTACACTTCCAATCCACTACGTGAATGTGGAAGTAAAATACATTATTAGGTAATTATTGGTAATTTTTTATTTTTTCTATGCCAGTATTAAAGAGTTTTTTAGATAAAAGAAAAATGAAAATTAAAAAGAGAGGTATTAGGGGAAACTGGACTTCGGAACAAAAAACAATTATAAGGACTGCTTTTCCCCTTTAACATTATTTGTGCTTTTCTCTTAATTTAGCAGTTTTCAGAGAAATGTTCATTAAGCAAAAATATGTGCATGTCAATAATCCTAACCCCATTGATAAATAAAATTTCTACGTAACATAACAGGTTAAAAAGTAAATCTTAATATAGTATGTACAACATATACAGGGTGTCCATGGATGTGTTTGGCAAGATACGAAAAAGTGTAAGCCTTTATAGAAAATTTTGCTTTCAAGAAAATAAACTTGACATTTATTTAAGTTTTTTTGCTGGCCCTTAAAAAATACAAAAACGTAAAATTTTGTCTGCATATCTATTTGTCACTTTTCTCAAAAGTTATAAGCATTTGCTTTAATTTAAACCGTGACTCAAAATCCAAAATTTAAGTTGAAAATTTAAAGTTTAAAAGTAACGAGTATTAAGAGCACATTATATTTTACTCTCACAGTTCAAACATTTTAAATAGAAACCCAATGTAAGAATAGCCCTTTATTTATTTATATTTTTATTGAAGTTTTATTGTACTTTCCAAGTTTTTAAACATTTTCTTGTTTGTTTTAAAGTTTTTTTCTTTAAATTAGGATTTGATATTTAGTTTAAATATGTTTGTATTTGGCACATCAAATTGGGTTTTTCAAGATTTACGTATGAATTTTCGAATTTTAGATTTTCTAATAATTTGATCTTAAAATAAATAATTTAAATATTATTTTGTATTATTTATAGATACGTCACTACATAAGTAGGCT
Source organism: Stenurella melanura (assembly GCA_963583905.1). NCBI lineage: Eukaryota > Metazoa > Arthropoda > Insecta > Coleoptera > Cerambycidae > Stenurella > Stenurella melanura. The sequence goes on along the minus strand of OY757312.1, from coordinate 76,935,242 downwards.
ATTGATATTTTATTCTATGGGGAATTCAGACCCATATTTTTGTCTTTTAAATTTTCATTGCACTTCATTTTCGAAAAAAAACTAAATAACCTTTGCTCTGCACATCTGTAAAATTTATTGCGAAATACTGAAAGTATATTAATATCGCAAACAATTAAATGCCGAGCAAAAAAGTATACTATGCTCGTTGTAAAGCCCGACCTCATATTTATGAAAATATATTTTTCGCACGTTGTCGAGCTTAGCAGTGTTGTCAAGTATAGGGCCAGGTAACGGTACGTTTAAATGAACTGTTTTTAGTGTATAAATATTATACACAAAAGCGCCCTCTACAGTGAGATACTTCAAACTTTTTGTATAAGTGAATGCATAAATAGTACCTTGTGAAACCCCCCGAGAAATTTTGGCGGGGGTGTGTGGAGTACAAAGGGTATTGAATGGTTGTTATATACACGGGCCTCGTTGTGAAGCCCACAGCCGGGCTTTATAACGTCTCCTCGGGCTTCAAAACGTTTTAAAGATATATTGTACGGGCCTGTATAAGAGCGTTTATATGTCTATATATATATATATATATATATATATATATATATATATATATATATATATATATATATATATATATATACTCTTGCTAAACTCAGAAATAAAATAGTGTTTGCGCCATTTATAGTTGGGTTTTTTTATTGTTACTATTGGCTTTCTAAGATTTCGGAGAGCTGAATAATATGGTCTAGTCCGTTTTACCCAATCTCGTGCCATTGTCCAGTTATTAAGACACAAATATGGGCAAAATTGACCATTTTGGCACTTTTAGGCCGAGTTATCTCAAAATTGTGACGTGATGGTGCAAAACGGCCAACGGCAGCGTGTTTACCATGCCGAAAACCGTCGGAATCACCTATTTGGGTTCCAAAAAAAAAGTTCCTTTTCGCAAGTCTGTGTTATAAATAAATTCTATGAAACAATAAGAAAAAATTCTTGCATTTTATTACTAAAACGTTTATGTTCGAGAACCCAATTATGAGCTGAATTATTTCTATAAAGATTATCAATATTTTTTAGTCTTTAACCAAGTTTCTTTTTTTTAAATTAATCAGAATTAACAATAAAAAAATATAGAAATAGTGAAATAGTACAAATAAAAAATCTATGTATTCATATATTATATTTTCAAGGTAAACTATAATTAGTTATGCAGAAGCAGAGCCGCAGACATTACCACGCGGCGGCAGCGCTGATGGTGAACTATTTGAACTACCAACAATCAACTCTGGAACTACTAGCAATAAATAATAACTGGAGAAGAGCGCTCGCGCATTCATATAGCTATATAAAATTTGTATCGAGAAGTGTTCATAATTTTCATGTGCGAAAAATTTCTAACAGATTCAATAGTTTGTATTAATAATTATCTGAAAGTACAAATTCCAGGTTATACTGCTTATTTTAGCAAATTCCCTGATATTTCCAGGTTTTCCAGATTAGTAGACATCCTGGTTCAGCCTGTTTTGTCCGATACATGAACAGAATGATAATGATCTATCATATTTTTTTTCTCGCAGTGATAACTGCACATTACACATTTAATCTGAGGTAAAGTTTTGTTAACAGCCGTATATTTCCTACTAGTGTGGCGAATTAAATTTCTTTTTAAAGTTCTCGCCACATTCAAAACAAGTAAATTGAATTATTTCAATATGAAGTTCCTTTGAGTGTTTTGACAAATTGCATTTCAATGTAAATTGTTTTAAACAAATATTGCACTTTATTGCACAGTCACCCATTTTCACAAACTTAACTAATAAAAACAAACGATATAACGTAAGGTTATAAAAGTCACTTCTCCGAGTGTAATGAGTAGACAAAACAAATAGACTAAAATAAACGTCACACTCGGAGAACTCACTCGTCTTCGGATGCTTTCGTGAGTGCTCCGGAGTGACGGCTAGACATTTGTATTTTCTTGCCGGGGAACATATAAATTTTGATTTAAATTATTCGAGCTATCGATTGGCTGTCTAAAAGTTACGTGGTTAAACAACTGTGTTGAATGACGAGGTAATGTATTTGTATTAATCTGATTGATGTCATTAACATTATAATTTTGCGAATAAGATCCACAATTTGTTCTAGAGATATTTTCGTGCAAGACATTGTGACTAGGTATAGGTACATTATTATGTACATTAGTAGAACTTACTTGAGGTATACGAAAAAAACTAGAAACTTGATAGGCTCCTGGAACTACATTATTTGTAATTTGCGAACTAGCAGTGCAAAAATTTACATTAGTCGGTGAGTTTAAGGTACTAAAATTTAAGTTACGCTGTGAATTTAACATACTGACATTTGAATTATAAAGTGAGTCTAAGTTAGTTACTTGTGAGTTACTTTGTGAAGTTAAATTATTGACATTTGTATGGTATAGCGAATTTAAATTATTTACTTGTAAGTTACTTTGTGAACTTAAATTATTGACATTTGTATTACCTTGTGAAATTAAATTGTTGGCACTGGTATTATTTTGTGAATTTAAGTTGCTGAAACGCATAGTGGTTTGTGGGACAAAACTTGAGCTGATGACGAAATTTTGACGACTGGTCGTTGCGTGATTGGACATACCCGCCTGTGAAATCATTAATGGTGAACTAACAGTTACAACTGGAGATAAAATGTTATCATTTGCGTTATTCAACTCAATGAAATTTACTTCTGGTGCATTATCAGATTTATTCTCTAACAAATCGAAAAGCAACATAATTTTTGTGATTAATTCAGTTTTAAAATCAGCGTCTGTTTGATATTCAGCTGTTAAATAATTTACCCTATTTTTGACATGTAAAAGTTTACTTTTTAATCTTCTATAATCAGGATGACGTTTATCAAATGTAAATTTATTTACCATACTTTCCAGCGTGTTGACCTTATTAATGCATATGATTCTTTCCATCCCATTATCTACCTGAACCTTTGGATGAGACGTTGGTTGACATTTTTCACTCTGTAGATGTCCTCGTAAGATTGCCCTCTTTACATCACAGTTTCCCTCGATATTAGTACCTCGTATATAGAGTTCAAAGTTCAGCTCCTCCACAGACAAGTAGTTTGGCTCCATGACTCCTTACTATATTATTATCTACACTAGGGAAAACACGAATTAGTAACAAGAAAATCAAGACGGTAAATATACTGAAAATAAAACAAGATAAGAGAAAGTTTCAGAGAAAGACAAAGAAAATAGAAAAAGTTACTACTTTTGAAATATTTTTTTGCAGATGTAATAGACACTCTTGCCTCCAATTTATGACGACGCCTCGCGTTGCGGCGCCACTGTAGAATCTCCACTTCACTATTGTGCCTATAGCACAATAAAACTAATTTTGTTTGGCAGTTTCACAGGCTCAAATAAACAAATGCGATAACCTACCACCAAACAGAATTAGGCTCCGGCTAGCCAGTTTTATAGGAGGCAAGGGCTTGGGTAAGCGTCAACGACAACTTAAATAATAAGGCCAAGAGCGATTAAATTATAAAAAAGTTTAAGTTAGAAAATTTAATTTAAGTGTTTAAAATCTAAGTTTTGTATTCAAAAAAATATATTCAAAAGTACTTTGGGCGCCAAAATCTAAAGGAGGTTTATAAAAAGGAAGATACGTCACAGACAACACACAGAAAAACGACAGGTAAAATTGAAGTCGATTTAATATCGATTAATAAATATAAATCACGGATAATTAAATAATGACATCAAAAACATTTGAACAGACACGTATGAAAAATTACTAATACGAGAAATATGGGTTAGTCAAATTTAGAAGTAGGGTTAAAATGTTACGATAAAAAATTATAAGTTACAGATAACTGTACGGTAACGGTTATCACCAAATTAGATAAGAAATAGTTCTAGCGATGAACAACAAGATACACCTTAAGCGGTTTCGCATTAAGCTACCAAATATATTCACTAAAATTTTAACTACTCGCAATTACATACAGTTAATTCGGGGTAAAGGTACGAGACTATGAATTTCTCATAACTGGCAACCTAGATTGACATACAAGACAAACTATCAAAATAGGGAGCAGTTCTCTTTTGCTAGAGATTTTTGAATGTGTTGCTAAACCTGATGACAATTTAATAATTATCATATAACATATCCCAACCGCCAAGAAAAATAAGGTACAATTTACCGGGCTATATAAAATGATAGCAAGTGGGAATTATTAAATCAACACTAGAGATGACATCTAATTAAATTTGTACTTAAACACATTCATTAAACTGCTCGACAACAATAATAAGAAAAGGTAGCCACGCCTTGCTAGAGTGAGAGAAATTTATATAAGATTAGTAAAAAAGTGACACACAAGGCTAAAATAATGGCGCTTAGCAACTAAACTATAAAACAATTTTGTTTATCACTAGAAACTTCAACTTATAGACACTTCTAGAACTCTAGAAACTTATTACTAACGATACCCGAAACTAACCTAAAATTTACAAAATCTCATTAAAAATACATGCCTCTCGGCTACAGATAATATGACCCCATGGCCAAAATATAACGATACGATACGATAAGATACAAACTAACGGTAAAACTGGTAGGTATAAACCAAATAAACCAGAAAATAAGAAAAATTTACGGGGTTAAATAGCGTAAGGCTATAGAACTGACCGGCGATTTTATGGCAGCACTGAAACACAAAACCGTCTCTCGGACTCAAAATTAATGAAAACTTCATTAACAATGCTGTTTCTTACGGTCTAAAACCTTATCCGACACAACTACCATGAAGTTAAAAAAATAGCAAAACTACACAAATTTACGTATAGGCTCATTACTGTTATATTTGTGGTTGGTAAACATGAAATTTTATTTAATTCAACATCCCGTCTAGCGGCAGTTAATTACATGAAGATTAACGAAATTTTGTTGGAAAGAAGTAATAACAGTGTAGTTAGCTTATGAAAAGTTTCCTGTTGGTACTTGGCATGTAGCTGGTGATATCGCAATACTGTTGTCTCTCTCATACACGTGACATGAGTGAACGGTAACTTCCAGGATTCTCCAAATGCGGTATTCATAAAAACAGCAAAAAATTCAACAAAAACTTCCTCGTGATGGTTGATCAGGCCATTCGAAGAATATTTACGTCGCTGGATAATGACCTTGGCGGAATATGTTACGATATGTTGTTAAAACTTCTAAAATGTGTCCATCAAGCAGGAAAACTTCAAAGGTATTAAATTACGTAAATCGGTAAATCGATAAACTGGGAAACTTGTAAATTAATCCCTTATTAAATCAGTAAATGGTGAAATCGAAAACTTTAAGAAACTTAAAACGAATTTAAGTAGGTTTTAATTTTAAAAAATTTCATTTTAATCTTTAAAAAAATAATAAATAGGAATAGTTATAATATAGCTATATAATAAATCGGAATATTCAATCCATAATCTAAAAGAAAATGGGAACGTATTAATATCAATTTAGATTAAAATTTGAGGCAAACTACTTACATTCAAATATCCTTTTTAAGCGACTGAATAATAAAATTTAAGCCGGTAGGTTAAAGACACATGTTAACCGCTCAGAAACTAAACAGTAAGAGAACGTATTCGATTTGGCTCGATACAATATTTTAAATCGTTGTGATGGTGCTGACATCTCGTGCCTAGGCCTATCACTTATTTCAACACGGAAACGGTTTCTACAATCCATTAGAGATGGAACATTAACGGAGTATTGTTACAGCCGTTATGCTATTAATTGCTTGTCATACTAGTAGCTCCAGGTCTTCACGGGTTCTAACGGCGGTTGTACAGACAATATTTTTTAAATGACCCCGAACAAAGAAATCAAGGGGCGTTAAATCAGGTGACCTTGGAGGTCACCTCACAGGAACATTCATCGAAATCACGTTTTCTTGAATTATGGGGAGGCGAGCCATCTTGTTGGAAATACATTCCCTGTCCTACATCTAGAGGTAACTCATCTAAAATGTCCTCAATCTCATTTTCCAGGAATCTCAAGTAGCTGGCACCAGTCAGAGGTCCCTTAAATATTACTGGACCAATGATTCTAGTACCGATTATTCCAAGCCAAACATTGAAACCGAACCGCACTTGAAAGTTACCCTCCCGAAATAAATTTTGATTTTCTTGTGACCAATAGTTTGTATTTTGTCGGTTAAATAATCCCAAATTTGTAAACCTTGACTCGTCCGAAAATAAAATCGGTCCCAAAAAATTATAGTTTGGCTGCACGGTATTATACAAAATCCAATTGCAATATTCCATCCTACGTTCGTAGTCACTTTCGTACAAATGCTGGTGCAATTGGTATTTAATAGATTTATAGTGGCATTTGTGCAAAATTCTGCTTACTGTTTCGTGACTGAAGTTCAATTCAAACCCAACTTGCCTTAAAAACAGTCTTATCAACTTCTATTCGAGTCAAAACACTAATTTCCGTTCCTTCGTCAATAATGAAGTTTTCTTCGGGATCATTGTTGGACTCTCTTCGGAATTGGTTTTCACTACATTTAAAATAATTTTTCGCTGAACATTGTCTATCAGGATATCGTCGGCAATAAAGATCCACAGCTGCAATTATATATTTTTTTACTTTCCCCATAAATAATTAACATGTCCACTTTTTCATATCTTGTATAAATTTGCGGCATTGTGAATACAATTAACAAGAATTTTAAATAACTTTTAAAGACACAATAAAAACACCGTTAAACAAACAAATGTTTGACAAGCTAAATATAGCCACCTTCGTTACTTCTTAACATTTAATTAGAACAAAATTGTGTTTTCTTATTTTCTCTTAGCTGTAATTTTGTTTGTATTTATCGCACATTTTAATACGACATATGAATAAATTCCTTATTAATAGTACTACGGTACCGATATGGCTCCATTTGAAAACATTGAGTTTTGCCCCAAAAACAATTTTGGTGAATACTATTTTCTCATAAATCACGTAATTTAATGTTTTTAACGGGATTTTTGATTTTTGTAGCATTACACGGGTCATTTAGAATGAAGCAGAACCGTCATAGCATACTTAAATGAAACACTAAAAATTACATTATAAAAAAATTGATGTTTGAAATGTCACTTATTTGGTATCATTGGAATCAGAAAATTAGGCAGAATTCGATAATGTAATAACATACAGTAGTGTTCCATTTAAAAATCGAAAGTTAGTATCACTTTCGGCGAAACCGAAAGTGAAATGAAAATCAATTGCAGGTCAAAAAGTGCCGCTTATTATGTATGTAGTGTATCCTAAATTTCAATCAATTATCTTCAAATCTAAAGGAGAAAAGGAGATATACCATGATCCTGTTACACCCGGTATAAAGAAAATAACTGAAATAAATAAAAGAACTGTTAAAAGAGATTTCAAATTAGTTGATGTTGAATTAAAATTTAGTGAAGATTATAGTTTCAAAATAATAGCATTGTATAGATCATCAAAGGGAGATCTAAACTATACCTGTCAAGAATTGGAATTAATTTGAAATTATATCTCAAAGAACAAGTCATCAATAGTGTTATGTGGTGACTGGAATATTGTCGTTCTATCAAATGCAGTTAGTAAACATCAATTATTTGATCTTTTTTGCTCTTATAATGTTACATGGCATATTAATGACCCTACTAGATATAGTATAACAACTGCAACAGGGTTGAATTATATGTGCACTAACATGGACGATAGTATATTTAATATTGATTGTAAAATAGTTGAAAATGGGTTATCAGATCATACTGCACAAATACTTCTTTGTCATATACCTAGTAACAATAAATATAATGAAATCAATGCAAAAACAAGATTGTTTACTACAAATAACTATGAAATCTTTTAGTAACATATAAGCAATGAAATTTGGTTAAACGCTGCAGACATAAATGGTGAATTTAAAAAATTTTTTGAGTAGTCTCCTTTATTACGTCGATATTAGTTTTTCGTATATTACATTAAAAAATGGTTAAAAAAATGATAAAGAAAAAGAATTGGCTAACAAAAGGCATAAAAATTTCGTCTCAAAAACTAAAACTTGTGTACACAGCAATGAAGCAAAGTGATAGAGAGGAAGATAAACAGTTTTACCAATTATATAAAAGAGTTTACGTAATATTATCAAAGCAGCAAAAGAATTACATAATGGTTAATTATATTATAGTGCTTCAAATAAATTTAGGGCTGCTTGGACAATTACTAATAAAAATTTAAATCATAATACAGTTAAGCATAACGACATTGAATCCATGAAAACTAATGATGACTGTATATACGACACTAGTCTAATAGCTAACCATTTTAATCAATATTTTGTTCAATTACCTAATGTTTCAACACTAGCTTTTAATGAAATAGAAACCAATTATAGCCTACTCAAAAATTACCAAAACTTATTTATTAAACCGGTATCTGAAAAAGAAATTTTTAGTGTTATTATGAGTCTAAAATATTAGAATTCCTGTGGTATAGGTAACATATATTAGTACTAATATGCTCAGATCAATAGTTTGCTACATTGTACAGCCGTTAACATATCTAATAAACAGATCACGTTTAGAGGCTATTCCAGATATACTTAAAATTGCTAAGGCATTCCTCTCTACAAAAAAAGGAGACAGGTCATTCATAGGTAATTATCGTCCTATATCACTTTTATCCGCTATCTCAAAAATACTACAGAGGGTTATCCTCAACAGAATGACTACATTCATAGCAAAATATAAGATACTGTGTAACATACAACATGATTTTCGAGATGGCAGATCGACTTATCAGCCATCCTTAATTTTCTTGATAGCTTATACGAAAATATGAATAATAATAAAACATTTATTTAGATACTTATGGATCTGAGCCAAGCATTTGATCTTGTTGATAATGATATATTAATTAAAAAGTTAAATAAACATGGTTTTAGAGGCCAATGTGGTAATTGATTGAAGTCGTAGCTATCTGATCGAAAACAGCAAGTTGCAATAAATGGTCACCTCTCTGATGTAACAAATATGTCTCGTGGAGTACCTCAAGAATCAGTCCTAGGGCCTCTATTGTTTATTTTATTTGTGAATGACTTGTAAGGAATGATCGGTGGTAATAATCTAAGTTTATTCGCCGATGATACTTCTTATTTAAGCGCGAGTACTTATATTGTAAATCTAAGGGCGACGACACAAAATATGTTAAACAAGCTTACAGCGTGATTTTGCAACAGTAAATTATTAGTAAATAAAGATAAGACAGTGTTTATACAATTTAGTCTTAGAATAATGCAATACAATGAAAGCAGATTATTAAAAATAGACGTAATGTCCTTGGAACAAGTATAGTGTATGCACAATTCTATTCTAGGCTAACTTACGGTATAGTTTTTTTTTAGGGATCCTCACATTATGGTGACAGGGTGTTTAAAATGCAAAAACGGTCAATTCGATATATAGCTGGCACACCCAAATATTCTTCATGTAGAAATGTATTTAAGAAACTAAAAATTTTGCCATTTGCGTGCGTGTACATATTAGAAATAGTATTGTTTGTAAAGCTCCATCTTGAAAATTTTTGTAAAAAATAATTTTTTCCATGATTGTCAAACTCCTAATCAAAATGATTTACAAATTCCCATTCACGCTTTATCGTTATACAAAAAAAGTAGCAAATATATGGGAATAAAACTATGCAACAAGCTGCCACAACACAATAAAGAAATTATTTCAATTAAAGATTTTAGAAATTCTGTAAAAAAATTTCTAGTTGACAACTCTTTTTAATCCGTTTCTGAATATTTAAATCATGAATTTTAAATATTCCCTCGTATTAGTTTGAATTATGTATGTGTATTTTGTATCTTATATTTTATAGTGTTGACTATTTATACCTTAATCTTTTTGTGGTAATATTAGTCGTTTGACTTGTCCCATATCATTTTTGTATGATCTCATGGACAATAAAATTATTGTTATTATTATTTTTCCTCTCTCCTTTTTAGGGTATTGTAATGAAGTATTCGGATTAGTACCAAGAATTACTCCATTTCAGAGACACAACCAAGACAACTTATTATTACTATTATTATTATTATTACTATTTGCTCTAATAGCTCAATTATTTACTATTACTTCGACGGGTTATGGACCCAGGAGCCATTAATTGTCAGTGTAAGTGTCACATTACACACATTACAAATCAGTGTAAGTTAACTGATGGACATTAGCATAACATCCATGCAAAATATTATACTCTAGTTTATTTGCTGCTTACGTTCTTTATAAAGTGGTCTTGCTGTCGAATCTTGGATAAGAAATAAACTGATATTTTTTAAAAACTTTTAAGAGAAAATCGGTAGAGGTATTTAGACAGAACTTCCCTCTTTGTTTATACAAGATGGTCACTATATAAAATTATTAATTAAGAAACGGTATAGGAGAATAGTAATCGGAATGTAGTTATCACCCCTACAAACAAAACCTGCTAAGTTTTATTTAAAACAAGGACCCCGCACTAAACCCAAGGGAAAAGGCTCCAAGACGAATTGGATGATAAATAATTTGGTATCATGTAGTATATGATGTCCTGAATAAAAATCTTAAAGACGCAAGATAAAAAAAATCGGCAGTTTTCGAGTTACAAGGAGTCAAACATGCGGAAAACGGGTTCATCGGATTATTGATTTCACGAAGCATGTGGCGATGATAGGTAATATCATCGCCACATATTTAAATATCAGAAATATCATATTTATATACTTATATGGTAAGACCAATGCAAATGAAGGAGGGTCGACCAGGTTGCTCATTCCGAGCATCAAACGCTGGGCGGATCGCAAACACGGGCAACTTGGTTACCACCTTGCCCAGATGCTCCGTGGGCACGGCACTTTTGGTACCTACCTTTGCAAGATGAAGAAGAGAGACTCAGATACGTGCTTTTACTGCCCCATAGCTGAGACCCCGGCCCTAACTTTATTTCATTGCCCACGATGAACGGCAGACCGTGAAACCGCATATAGGGCCATTGGACAAGAGCTTAACGAGCACAATTTTGTAAATGCTGTGCTGAGTACTGAGCAAAACTGTAAGACACTTAACGACTTTTGTGTCGCCATCATTGGCATGAGCATGAGCATGAGCATGAGCCTATAAACCGAGTGTCCGTGACGGATTTCCCCTCCACTGAGAAAAAAAAAGATACCTTCGTGATGTGCGCAGTTTGAATAGTTTATGTACAAGGTGCGCCATTTAACTTCAGGCAGCCATATATCTCTATAACAAAATGTTCTAAATAACAGTTGTTTGGAACCAAGAGGGAAACAAGATGGTAATATTATTTCTTTTGCGTTTGCCAAGTTTTCAAACTTGTCCTTGGCTGTTGTCGATATCAGAGTACATGCTCACTGTTTTCTTATCCCGTAAGGCATAACTGTAGTATAAGACTTGAATACCCATATATACATATCCTGTGGTTTTCTACGGATGGTAGATAGTAAATGTTTCCGATGATTTGCACATACCATCAATCCTAGATTTAATTATAATTTTTTTAACTAATCATGAATGATAATGAAACCGGAAAATATGCTTAATCATCATTATGTTTATAACATTTTTGCAAGATCAAGCAAAATGACTTAAGAAAAATATTAGTACTTAAGTTATGTTTAAATATTTCAGTTTAGTTTTCATCTTGATAGTTGCAGATTTGATAATAGATAAATATGTACTTAACATTCTAGAATAGTCATTTACTGTCATATAAACGTGTATCGTAAATAAGTAAATTAGATTGATGGCGCAAAAAGAAGTTATGGCCTTTAGAAACCTCATAACTTGTTACATTTGTGATGGACGATGTCAACCTCGTCTAATGAATAGAATAGATGATGATGTGAATGCCACCAAACTTGAAATAATTATTCGGAGAAGAAACGAATTTTATAGACCTCCTCTTAATGTAAACCATCTTACGATAGTATGCACTAACTAAGATCAATCAATCCTCAATGAAATAACTGCAATTGAACAAGACCCCACATGCTGTAAACTTTACGTATTGTCTGATATGCAAAGCCGCCGATGATTTACACAGGTTATTAGTCGAATGCAGGGCTTCTGTTTTCGTTTCAAGAGATCTCTACATCCCCGAATGTGTTAAATCGTATGCACATCATTTGGATGATAGAGGCTTCATTTTACAACCTTTGTTACTTGAATTGTGATGCATTAACAAGCCGTATATAATTCGAGGAGGAAAACTTCAATTGTTTCTGCAATGACTTTGTAATGTAGCAATGAATCTGAGGAGAATCGACAAGAACTGTTTGAATAACGTTAAAATCGAATGTCTATTCCTTATGAATAAACAGTAGTTTGAAGAATTATTTATTTATTGCAATAGAGTACCTCAGGAAAGTGACTACAGGAGCGTTAGCAGAACAGATTTATTAATGTTCTTATGCAAAATGCGCCACGAAGTTTCGAATGATTTTCCATGTGTTGTTTCAATATTCAACTAGACAGGCAACTAGCCTAATCATTGCTACTGTCAGAGAATCTTTATTGCCACGTTTTGTATCCACCAACATTGGATATGACGCTATTACTAGGGAAAATTATATCGAAAGACATGTCATAGAGTTTGCCAACATACTATATAATCCAGAGCCACAAAATTGACGAGTAATCTCATTCATTGATGGTAGTTATTTCGAAGAGCAGTAACTTCCGACTTCTCCGGCAGTCGTACTGACACCTACTCAAACCTGTTCTTATAGTTGCACCTGATGGCTATATACTTGAAATTCAAGGACCATACTTCTCCGACAGCCGAAATAATGATGCTGCTATTTTCCAGAATGAATTTGATAGAGACGCAAATAGAATGAGAAGATGGTTCCAGGAAAATGATATTGTGATAGTGGATAGGTATTGTCGGGAAAATGACAGCGAACCCTCAACCCAATGAGCGTCAATACTCTAGGACGCAAATGATTCAAGTATAATTACAAAGTCGAAGTGCATAGTTAAAGCAAGAAATAGGCATATTAAATCAATGTTTAAGTTCTTGCAGCAATTGTTTCATATCCAGCATCTTCCGCATCTGGGAGACTCTTATCGTATAGCTGGTACTATTATTATTAATAAGTATTACACCCCTATCCTTATGGAAGGAGCCAATGTCCAGATGGCCCAACGTTTAATTGAAATAACGAGGGAATCAATTGTCGCCCAAGCGCTGGGTCAGACAGGAAATCTGGATACTAGGAATGCTCAAAGATGGGTTCGTTTAGACGCTGAACAATTGTAGATTTTCGAATCCTAAGTCTGAATGTCATAAAAATCTCACAATTGGAGTATATCAAGTGAAATTCGCACCATCATACCTTCAAAATAAATTGCAGCGAGACGAGGAAGAAGAGTTTCAAATTCAAATGCTTAGAGGTTTTAACAAGTTGCCAGAGTCAGGACTTACGGGACTTTTTTCTCTTTTCCCAAATGCGACTAAATATCAACTGTCTATTTCTTACCGATCAACAGATGATAATGAGATGGACTACGGGATAGATAGCTAAGAAGTTACTCACACACAAGGATACTATTGTACGTGTAAATCCAGTGCTCGAACTGTGGTCACCTGCACCCACATTACCGGTGTCATATGATTTTTGGGACACGCACGCCATCAAGCAAACATTCGCTATCTTTCAATGAAATTAATCGCATCCATGCAGGATGCAGCGACAGACTACAACAAAAAATAATTCTTCTGGAAGTCATTGAAGTATTGGATTTGTGAATGTCTTCCGGTGGCAGTGATATGCATAAGCGGAGATAATCATTGCTTATTGATTCGGGCCATTGTACATTGGATCAGAATCTAAAATTTCTGGGAAAAATTCTGAATCTTTGCAAATATACGTATTGAGCATACGACATTATGAGAAACACAGTAAAAACACTGGGGGTGAGATATAGGGGTTTAAAATATAAACAACTTTCGATATTTTTGAAACTCAGTTTATGTACTTTTGATACCTAAATTTGTATGAGAAAAATATGGGAAAAAATTATCAACCCCTGGGGGTGAGTTATAAGGGTTGAAAATATGAATAATGCACGATTATTTTCAAACATGGCGTGTGTGTTGTGCTTAGGTATTTATGAGAAACATATTTTTAAAATATCTTCTTGTCCTAGGAGTAATATGTAAAAGGTCAAAAAATGGTTTAATCAGTGTGTTTAGACAAAGATTCAAAAAAATTATATATTGTTAATATTGTGGAATAAAAAAAGACAATAGGCATTCAAAAGATAAATTTATTATAGCTATTAGTAGACTTAATACGTCGGAAGGTAATGTTGTTGACCTCTTTTGGAGGAATTTTATAAGTCCTGTGATGAAAGGATCAAACGAAATTAGCAAGCAATGAGGAAGACCTTCGTTCGTTGGTTGTCTAGATGATTTTCTAGTGTGGCTTCGCCTGTATTATTTAAGGTCTTTATTCCTAGATTCCTGAAGTTCTTCTGAGAGCTGACCCATTGATAACATCGCAGACTCAACAATTTCAGCTTCATTTTTGTGTACAGATGCAGGCATGTAATACCATCCGTAATTGGGGGCAATAGATTCGCCGTCTCTTTTGCATATCTACAAAGGATTAAATTTAAAAATGTTTGGTAAAAATATTAAAAATCCATCGATAAATAAGGCTGGATTTCAGGGGGTGGAAATTGAAATAATTGTATAAAATTGTGAAATTTAGGATTTTAATAGAATATTACCTCCAAATTGAAGAAAGAACTGTAAAAAAGTTTAACTTGTGGAAATCCTACTCATTTAGTAGAGGGTCCGAATTAGAAACGACCTTCACCCATCTATTTAATGGAAGAAAAGTATTTTTTATCAAATTTAGTATGTTTAAAAATATATCGCGAGTGGGTTGGCTAAAAAATTCCTGGCTAGGCTATGATTAATTAAAAATTGAAAAATGACTTTTTATTTAACATTGCACTCATGAGTTTAACAAATAAATTTAATCCTAATCGAAAGTATGAAGCCTACATAATATGCAAACGTTGGGTTGTTTATTTTTTTCTTGACGTAACTACTGGGTTGGCAGGTATAAACAGGTATGTTGATAATAACTATTTTCACCCACTTGTTTAATAAATAAATCTGATATCAAAATAAGCCCTATTTCATTGCGAACACGATGATATAAGGTTGTCTGCAAAAAGTCTGGTATGAATGACGGTTGTCGAATTTTAAAAAGTGAAATTTTAATTCGAATGGAAACTTGCGACAAAGTGGTCCGAGCTAAGTATCCCGTGCGATAGAAGAGGTCGCAAGAGGACAAAATCGAGTGATGCTTTAATTACCTCTACTTCATTAAATTTCTTTTTTTACGAAAGGCTAACTTCAATGAACAATTTTTGAAAGTTTCATCATTAAAATCAATTAAGGAATCATCCTAGTCACACAAAAAACACTTCTTAACCGTTTCTTATCGCAACGATACGTAGTAGCACGTGTTCTCGATGTTGATATTTTAGGTTACTAACTACTTCAAAATAATGCTCAGTATTTACTGGTGTATCGCTCTCCTTCTCTATTGCATGAACAAATATCATGCGCAGTCTTTTTCACCCGGCGGTCGCGCCGCGCGCAGCTGTAATGCTGCGTCCTCTTCTATCGCACGGAATACTTAGCTCGGACCTCTTTGTCGCAAGTTTCCATTCGCATTAAAATTTCAATTTTTAAAATTCGACAACCGTTTTTCAAACCAGACTTTTTGCAGACAACCTTATATCATCGTGTTCTCAATGAAATAGCGCTTATTTTGATATAAGATTCATTTATTAAACAAATTGGTGAAAATAGCTAGTATCAACATATCTGTTTATACCTACCAACCCAGTAGTTATGCCAGGAAAAAATAAACAACCAAACGTTTGCATATTCTATAGGCTTCATACTTTGGATTGGTATTCAATTTATTTGTTAAATTCATGAGTGCAATGTTAAATAAAAAGTAATATTTCAATTTTTAATTCATTATAGCCTGGTCAGATATTTCTCAGCTAACCCACTCGTGATATATTTTTTAACATACTTAATTAACAAAAAATACTTTTCATCCATTAAACAGATGGGTGAAGGTCGTTTCTAATTCGGATTTGAGACTAATTGATACAATATGGAAACTTAAGATAATAGAAGTTCACCTCAAAAAAAAAAAAAACTTTTAGTAATATATTATTTTACAAAATCGAAGGATTACAATCTTAAAAACAAATTCAATCGTTGATTAATAGTGACTTACGCAGTCACTTTGTGCATCATTCGAATTACTTTGGCTTTGAGATGTGTGTGACTTTTCACAATCAGCTGAGATTTCCACTTCTATATTACCAATCGAAGTACTTGGAATATCTGGGGCAGCAATTAGTTGCAAGACTTCGACAGAAAACTCATTTTTTGTTCTTCTTGGAAGAAGTCGCAATCCTCGTTGGTCACAATTCTTTAATGGCATTTCTCACTGGAACTTTTCAAATTTTTCTCTCTAAATATTGAACAAATCAAGTCGCTTGGGTTTATAAGATGGAACATGGTAGTTAGGATCTGAAAAAAAATGCAAAAGAGGAGGTATTATAATGTTTGCCAATTTCATATGCTTACTTATCTAATATGGGTGTTGAAAAGAAATGGATAGTATACATTAGAGATGTTGTGATTAGTGAACAAAACGAATTGAATGAAATCAGTGACTACAATATCAATAATAATAATTATTACATCTGAAATATAATATTTTTCGCCTGTATCACCATATTCAAAATGCTTTAACTCAAACAAAGGCAGCTATAGGCAACTGAAATTCACAGGGCATGTATTGAACACTGCATTCAATATCATAAAGAAAATACAAGGTGGAAGCTTAGGGAAGTAAAACGTAACAGAAACGTAACCTTTCATTTTCATCTAAATTTACGACAAAAACCGCTCACTCGGTAAGAGGTGCCAATTGGCAAACAAAATCAACTAACTGCTTACAATAAAGCTCTTACCTATGGAGCTTGTTTTTTACCGATTTCTCGGAAATCTGTTAAAATCGGTTCATTTGAGTTTTGGCGAGAAATACCTGCAAATAACCCACTATGCATTGGGGGTCTATAAACCAAAGTAAGTTAAGTCTACAGCATGTAGGATATTGTTCAATTGTAGCTATTTTATTGCGGATGGATTGATTGCAGTTACTGCAGAATTTCGTTAGATGATTTACGTCGAAAAGAGGTATATGAAATTCGTCTCTTCTCTGAATAGCTATTTTAAGTTTGGCGGCATTCTCATCCCCATCAGTTTTAGTGTGAATAAACAAATTAAATGATCGATGTGTACTATTTGTTATTACAACTTTACTTTGTAATTCTAGATAATACAATTCCTTGATAAATTAATCTTATTGCTTATATTGGTCTCCCTCAAATTATTAATTCCACATCCACGTAGTGAAATAGGTTTAGAATGTCATGAAACATCGAGATTATAAATTTAAGTGAACCATTTTTTCTGTCTGTCGGTCTGTCTGTCTGTCTGTCTGTCTGTCGGTGGGTCTGTCTGTCTGTCTGTCTGTAACTTTTTTTTGTCCGCACGTTTTCTCTGGAACTGCTTAAGATATTAACTTCAAATTTTACACACGCATGTGCTATAGCGAAATCTGGAACAGGATTGTTTTTTAAACTTATCCGGTGAAGGGTTGGGGGTTGAATAGGGGTAAATATGGAAAAATGAGTAAATCAAGCTGGAAAGAGTACAGAAACTTGAGATTCGGTGTATATATTAGAGCGAAGTCCTCAGATTTTTTTATATTTTTCGTTCCCCCACCACCCCCACTCCATTATTAAAGGGGTTGATAAAATGAAATTGAGATATTCACTTGAAATTTGGTACATGCATGAATGTATTATAGCGACATCTGTAAGTAGATTATATTTTGTGATGATTCCAGGGGTAAATAAGGGAAAATAAGTAAAGCAAGCTGATAAGACTACATAAACTTGGATTTGTTGTAAAAGCTAGAAGCCAAAGTCTCATGTTTTTTTATAATATTTTTCAACCCCTCCGCCAACCCCACTCCATTATTAAAAGGCTGTTTAAATTAAATTGAGAAATCACGTGAAATTTGGTACACGTGTGTATTATAATGATATCTGGAACTAAATTGTATTTTGAGATAATTCCGTTGAAAGGGTGGGGGGTAAGTAGAGGTAAATAGTGAAAAATGAGTAAAAAAGCAAGCTGGTAAGAGTACAGAGACTTGAGATATGGTATATATACTAGGAGCCAGGGTCTCATATTTCTTTATCATATTTTCAAACCTCCCCCCACCACCTCCACTTCATTATTAAAGGGGTTGATAAATTTAAATTGAGATATTCACTTGAAATTTGGTATACGTATTAGTCTAGGTGCCCGTGTACAAGAAATGAATTTATATATATATCCTCTTGTAACTTCTTGTATGGCTTAATTGCGCCTAATCTACAACTTTTTACTTCCCTGGCGTACCGAAGGGGAGTATCGTAGTAGAGCAAAAATCACCCTCCGAGATTTTTTTCACATTTTCACGTTTGAAATCATGTAGATTACGAAAACATAGGTTTTCCAACTCCGTCAGTCTGCCTGTCCGTCTGCCTGTCTGTTTGCCTGTTGGTGCATTATCTAAAAAAACTACTTGGCGGATAATAGTCACATTTGGTAGGTAGCTGACACTACTACCAGCAAAGAAATGGTTATACTTTCACTGAAAAATATACAGGATGCACCGTCTAAATCGAATTAGTGGAGCAGATCTGGGTTTTGAAAAGTGACTGCTCCGAATGAAAAAATTTTTTTTGCCAACTTATAAAGTTAGGTCCCCTCCATCATTCCGACAAGTTTTTACAGGGCGGAGTCGACAGGGGGTGGGGGAAACGACCCATTAAAAGTATCGGAAAGCAGTTTTTCCGACGCATCTTCGCAGGTGTTGGTGCCACAAAAAAAGCATACTTACTAAAAATGAAGAGCTTGACAAAATACGTAAGTTCGTTCTAACCCGAATCCGATCGTATAATTAGTTCGCGAGATATCGCGATTGAAGTTGCGAAAAAAAGAAAAATTAAATTAATTATTTCTTGAGAAGGAGTGGAGTTGGGGCCTCAATTTTTTCTGAATAGAGGGGTATTAATGGATACTTGATGGGGCCGTAGGGTGGGGGTGGTAGGATAGTTAGGAGGGGAGATGTGGTGGAGAAACTAAAATTACTGAAACGCTGATAACTCTATTATTAATTGAGCTACGGTAATCTGGCCGGAATCAATTTGCGTATTTTTTTATTTGCGAAAAGATAGCTGTGGCAGAAATTCTTATGTTTCCAAATAAACGCTTCGCGACCAAAATAAAAAATGGCTGATTTTTTGCACGTCTTTTTGGGCATAAAGGAAGGGGGTGGGGGAAATACTTTTTTCACCAGTTGATAGAATTCTTTTTCATCTTCAATTTCCGTCTGGCAAGATTGCGATCGGATGATTGTGAAGGGAGATACAGGCTGGCAAAGTTGTTGCTGTATACCGGAAAAACGGAGAGGGGTGGGGGTATTTGGGCAGGATGCAAATTTTGTGAAGTCTTTTCTTTCTACTTCTCCATTCTATAAGTTCCCGATGTCCATATATTGTCCATTCGCACGAGTTATAAAAGGAAAAACAGAATGAAAACGGGCGAGTTCAGGCGCTTTCTCGCTCTTCTCGAACACATACACCCGTGGACGAGCGTTCGTGAACGGCACGCTCTCAAATATTTTTGAATGTTTGATCGCTCATATCTCACTCGATTATGACTTCATTTTTAATCCTCAGTCACGCTCTTGTAGCTCGGCAACCTTTTATCTCTGCTTTCTCGAGAGGTTGCGCCAGCCGGCGTGGGTCCATTAAAACAATGACAGGTAATAAATGAGAGGTGCTATACAAAAGACTGTCGCGATCTCTTCAAGGTCAAGCGACGTTGCAACGCGTGTGCTAGCATAGAACTGCCCAAAGATGATGAGGAGAAAAGGAAATATGAGAAGGAAGTTTCAGGCGCACATGATAGATCTATTATTTAATTCATTTGTAATCACTGGGGCTATTTCCCTTAGTTACATGCATTAAATTGAACATTACCATTGGTAGGATATGGAGTGACTTAATTACTTTTGCTGACTCCGTCGATATTATAGTACATCAATCAAAATCGAAACTGTGCTTACCCTTCTAGGTGGTTAATCTTTCCTCTATACGTCCCAAACAGGATACCTCACAATTATACTTTACTGAATTTGTATTGAACTCATCTATGCAACAAGCAATAAAACACATGATTTTTCAAAACAGTTAAACCACTATATTTGCAGAGAAACTGAAAACAAATGAAAATGAGAAACACAAACATTGAACGATTAAATAAGTTAACAAACAGCAATAAATTATATTATAAAATGAAGCGGTCCGCAGCAATTTCAAATCTTTAGACTAATCGCGGGCCGAACACTCTTAGGATAATTGCAAAACATGAATTTACTGAACTGAGAAAGTACCGAAATTTACATAAACTTTAAAGAATTTATCATCACCCTGTGGCTAGATCTTGACCAAAGGAACGCTATAACCCAGAAGTCCTATTTGCCCTGACAGAAAATAAGACTTCTCAAATGTGGGCGGTATACGCTGAATTCTCTACCAATTAAAATCTTCCCTACTTTAAACCGTACCCCAATTTGAAATTACCTAACGGACCATGGGATTTGCGAAACATGACTTTATGTGCATCATAGCATGAAATACTTTGTAAATAGTATTTATCACTTGATGCTAGAATGTTTAAGAAATACTTTGTAGAATGTATGTAGAATTATGAACAATAAACATTATTATTATTATTATTATTATTATATGAAGCTGCAAAGAATCCCTGCTATTTTATTATCGTAATTTGCCCTATCCAACATTTATGCCAATAAGGCAGATGAAAAAAACCTATGTGTTCTTTATTTTGCTTTTGCATGGGAAGAAAAATATCTACCTTAGTAATTCGTGCGGGCGGACAATGTATGGACATTGGGAGCTTAAAAATGGAAAAGTCGAGAGAAAACACATTTCAAAACTCTGATCCCGACCCGAACCCCCCATCCCTCCCCGCTATTCCGCTATACAGCAAAAACTTTGCCGGCCTGTATCTCCCTTGTTAATCATCCGATCGCGATGTTGCCAGACGGAAATTGAAGATAAAACAGAATTCTATCAATTAGTGAAAAAATTATTTCCCCTACCCCTTCCTTCATGCCCAAAAAGACGTGCAAAAATTGGTCATTTTTTATTTTGCGCGTCAGGCGTTTATTTGGAAACAAAAAAAAATCTTCCACAGTTATCTTTTAGCAATTAAAAAAATACGTAAATTGGTTCTAGTCAGATTGCCGTAGCCCCATTAATAACAGAGTTATCAGCATTTTAATAATTTTGGTTTCCCCCCCATATCTCCCCTCCTAATTGTCCCACCTCCCTCACCCTCTGGCCTCATCAAGTGTTCATAAATACCTTTCTATTCTGAAAAAATTGAGGTCCCAACTCCACTCGTTCTCAAGATATAATTAATTTAATTTTTCGTTTTTTCGCAACTTCAATCGCGATATCTCGCGAACTAATTATGCGATCGGGTTCGGGTTAGAACGAGCTTACGTGTTTTGTCAAACTCTTCATTTTTGGTTAGTATGCTTTTTTTTGTGGCACCAACACCTGCGGAGATGCGTCGGAAAAACTGCTTTCCCATACTTTTAATGGGTCATTTCCCCCTGCCGACTCCGCCCTGTAAAAACTTGTCGGAATGATGGAGGGGACCTTACTTTATAAGTTGGCAAAAGAATTTTGTTCATTCGGAGCAGTCACTTTTCGACCCTGTTTTTTCTCCAGATCTCCTCCACTAAATAAATAATGAAAACAATTTGTCTTTGCTCAAAGATAAAATTTCTACGTTTCATGCCATTCTAAACCTGAAACATATTCTTTATAGGATTTGCAAACAGTGGAAAGAAAAACTATCTATGAGAACTAAAAGAAAAACTGTATGTAAAAATATTAATGAAATCTTTGCATTCTTTCGATAACCTGACTTCTGGTTATGCTAACAAGTAAACATTCTTGTTTGCCATTCTCAGTATAACACTAGCATCCAACATAGCCCCCTACGACTAGGCAGATCAAACTTCCCGAGTTGTTTCCAGGTAAGCTCTTCTTTTGATCCCCAATGATTGGCCTAAATTATTTCATACTTATTCATGGATATTGCCTTGGTATTGCATGGAACATCGTTATGAGTGGCTTTGGGCTTTTCTGATGAGTCCAGAATAAGGACGAAAAACGTTTCAAAAGGCTAAACATCTCCAAGAAACAGAATGAGATTTTATGGAAATGTAATTCATTAGAATGAAAAAGACAAGGTAGGTAAATAAAGTAATTTCAGGACTTTGTTCTCATTTTGAACTGAATTTACATATCGTAGGGGATCATGTAGATACTAGTTTAAATTGTCTAGTCGTAGGGAACTATGTTGAATGCTAGCATTATAATGAGAACGGCAAATAAGAATAGCATAACCAGAAGTCAGGTTATCGAAAGAATGCAAAGATTTCATTAATATTTTTACATGCAGTTTTCTTTTAGTTGTCATAGATAGTTTTTCTTTCCGCTGTTTGCAAAATCCTATAAAGAATATGTTTCATTACTATAAGCAAACAAATAATAAATAATTATGAGTGGCTTTATATCTTTCTGATGAGCTCCAGAATAAGGGCGAAAAACGTTTCAAAGGCTAAGCATTTCCAGGAAACAGCATGATAGATTTTATGAAAATGTAATCCATTAGATTGAAAATTTTTCTTAAGACAAGGTAGATAAATAAATTCATTTTAGTCCTTTGTTCTCATTTTTAACTGAATCTTCATGATCGTAGGAGCTTATGTAGATACCAGTTTAATCTGCGTGGCCGTAGGGGACTCTGTGGATGCTAGTGTTAGAATGAGAATTGTCAAATAAGGAATTAGACAAATTCATTTTAGGATTTTAATTTGCTAGCATAACCAGAATTCAGGTTATCGAAAGAATGCAAACATTTCATTAATATTTTTAAACAAAGTTTTTCTTTTAGTTATAGATAGTTATTTTTTTTGCCGTTTACAAAATCCTATAAAAAATATGTTTCAATACAATTATAAGCAAACAAATAATAATTCATTTTTAAATACAAATTTTGCTGTATAATTGTGCATTTTCTGAACGTGTATGAATAATGTAGACAAACTCATAACTAAAGTCGTTCGACAGAATATGTTTTATTTTACTTATAATCCAAAAATTAAGACTGTGCTATTTATTATTAAGATATAGCGAATTAAATTCCAAAATTTGGAGGTGATTGATCGATGAGAAATATACCCTCTACTTTGATCGCATATCATGTTTTTTCAAGAAAAGTAATTGCAATAAAATGTTAATTGGATTAATATATCATTATATGAGAATTTATGAGCAAAATGAATTATCATTCTAACGACTCCCGGCAAAGATATGAATAAATCTTTGGATGAACTGTACAAAGTTTACTAAACCATCTTCTGACACTTCTTCTCTATGATTTTTTTTTTGTGATTAGTTTCACATTAAAGCTGAGACTTTTCTCTATATTTTATGTTATTTTAATTTTTTAAGGGGCTCTGAATAGTAAAAATTATCGGTCGATGACCCTGGTCGTATGAAACTCCCGGAAAATTCTTATTTTTCGGGCATTTCGAAGCGTCTTAAAACTGTAAGTGGAAAACTCGATTTATCCTCTAAACGACATAAGTAAGACAACATATTTGTTGGAAACTTTTTTCTCTATTTTCATTATTTTGGCCGCTAGAACAAAAAAACCGAAAATCAAAAAGCTTTTCTAAATTTTTTTAAATTTTCCCGGAATTTGAAAGTGCAAAGAATGCATCATCTCATTCTCCAGGTTATTACCTACTTAAATCCCAGAAATGATCCTTTTATTAATTTTTGTTACCCTAAACGGCTAATTTGCCTGTACTATAGATAAAAGGTGTAAACATTTTTTTTTTCAAGTTTAAAATTTTCACGTTTTCACGTTTCATGACATTCTGTTTCAGAAAAGAAAAGTTTTAAAAACTTTTTGAAAATTTTTTACCAGTAGAAAGATGTGAGATTTGTTTTTGCTCAATTTTAAAATTTCCACGTTTCATGACATTCTAAATCTATTTCATAAAAATTAATTTTCAAAGAGAAAAAATGAAAATTTTGTCAAAGTAAAATTTAAAAAATTTTTTTTTACAATTATGGAATAAGTGTATGGACATTTTTTTTGCTCAAGTTTCAAACCTCCACGTTTCGTGACATTCTTTTTTTTAACCACAACTATACGTCCACTCCACTGCGATTTTGCTATCCGATGACCACTCTGTATACTTTTTTGGCCAAATGTTATCAGGTTTTCTTTGTAATAATACCTTCCTAATATTATTCTCACATGTGGTTTCGTAATTAATAATTTTTTAGAGTGACCGCCCCGTGTAAATAAAGAGGAAAGTTCTGTGTAAATGCCTTTACCGATTTTGTCCTCTGCGAAAATATTCGAAAACGCGGCGTTCCCCCTTCACTTATTCCAAAAGATTTCCACGCGTCGTACTGAAAAATCGAGAAATCTGTTTTGTCGAACAATTCGAAAATTGGATTCTACAAATAAAATTTTGTATAAAAATTCCGAATTAACAAATTTTACAAATTTATTGATAACCTGCCGATTTTTCCAATATTACTTAATAGTAACATGTGGAATCCAATTTTCGAATTGTCCGACAAAAGAGATTTCCCGATTTTCCAGTACGACGCGTGGAAATCTTTCGAAAGATGTGGAGGGGGAGCGCCGCGTTTTCGAAAATTTTCTCATAGGAAAAAAGTTGTAGATTAGACGCAATTAAGCCTTACAAGAAGTTATAAGAGGATATGTATAAATTAATTTTTTGTACGCGGGCATTTGGACTATATGTATTATAATGACATCTAATTGAGATTATTGCGTTAAAGGGGTGGGTGGGCTTGGGTTGTAAATTGGAAAAAATTAGAAGAGCAATCTAATGAGATTCCAGAAACTTCATTTTTGGCGTATATGCTAAGAACTATCGCCTTAAATTTTTTTATGATGTCTGCCCCAAGTATTATTAAACTTCTATGACCAATTATATGCATATACTAGAGTGCAATTATAGTGAAGATATTTTCCTTTAAAGACAGTTTTTTTTTAGATATGGCGCCAACAGACAGACAACAGACCGACTGACTGACAGACACACAAACAAAGTGACGAAATTGAAAGACCTTCATTTTCGTAATATGCGTGGTGAAGGATGACGAGGATGATTTTCTTACGATTACAACACTTCCCTTCGGTAAACGAGGGAAGTAAAAATATAGCTAACGGCAGTGTTACACGAAAAGTTGCAATTCCAACCACTTTCAAGAAAACATCTCTTATTGCACATTGTTAAATTTTACATATACGGTGCTGCCAGCGACTACTATCACTATAAGTGTTATCTCTATTTCACACTTTGTTTACATTGCAGTACACATTCAAAGAGTAAAGATACTTTGTCACATCGGGACGCAACGCACCTCATTGTTATTCGATCACCGTATTTTCCTTTTGCAATGTTCTCCCTTAGACTTTCTCCTGATTTCCCCTAGGTTTCCTGCGATATCTTTTAATTTCTTTTTGATGCCCCCAAATTTAATACAACTAAAATCAGTGAGGACATCTATCCATATAAGAAGGTAGAGATGTTTTAGACTCGAAATGTCATGATTGTCTAGATTACCTATATTATTGTTTATACCAATGTTTTCCCTTAAGGTAATCGCATTATAGCCCAGTTATTTTTGGTATAATAATGCTTCTGTTCCAAGAAATCCTAATCGGTTTTTACATTTTAATCGCTCACAGAGGACAGACAAGACAACTAGGTCAAGAAGGTATCTTAGGAATTTTATTTTGTGTACTTGTACCTATATTGAAACATATATATGTTTCAATACAATTATAAGCAAACAAATAATAATTCACTTTTAAACGTGCATAGAGTATATAGGCTCTAATACTAATAAGCTAATAGATAGGTGAAGATCTATTGTTTTTATCAGTCAGTGGCAAATAAAATTATTTCATACTTGATCATAGAAATTGTCTTTGTTTTGCATAAAGCATCTTTATGAGTGGCTTTATGTCTTTCTGATGAGCTCCAAAATAAGGACGAAAAACGTTTCAAAGGCTAAGCATTTCCAAGAAACAGAATGATAGATTTCGCGAACATGTGATCCATTAGAATGAGAAAATTTTAAGACAAGGTAGGTAAATAAATTCATATTAGGCCTTTGTTCTCATTTTTAACTGAATCTTTATGACGTAAAGGTTTTATGTAGATACTAGTTTAATCTGCATGGCCGTAGGGGACTGTGTGGACGCTAGTGTTAGAATGAGAATTTTCAAATAAGGAATTGGACAAATTCATTTTAGGATTTTAATTTGCTAGCATAACCAGAATTCAGGTTATCGAAAAATGCAAAGATTTCATTAATAACTTTACACATAGTTTTTCTTTTAGATAGTTATTTTATGTTTCAATATAATTATAAGCATACAAATAGTAATTCACGTTTAAACATGTATCTACATCTATCACAATTTTTGTTAAATGTTAACCTTGAATCCCTCTACAACTGCTCATTACTAAAATTAGGACTGCATAATTTCAATTTACAACTGCCCAAAACAACCACGATTGCCCGTTAGAATATATTTTGTGTTGCATTATGAATGTTTTGCTGTCATTTTAACATTAAATAAATAACATACACTATTATGTAATGGTAAATTATTTAATATTTTAATGGGAAGAAGACCTTTGAAGAAATAAAGCATGAGTGTGAATAATGTTGTTCATTCTTTCCATAGAATACGATACATTAATAAATAAGCTAATAATTGTTACACATTTTATAGGATAATCTACGCAATTTTCTTGCAAATAATATTAGTCTTAGATATTTTTAGTTTAATTACAAAACAAAACAGAAATTATATAAAAGAAATTTTTTTATTTAGAAAAATTTATAACTTTTATTTATTGATCGATTTTGTTCAAAGGCAGTAAAATAATTATTTTTTTTATTTAAAAAAATTTATGACTTTTATTTACTGATCGATTTTGTTCAAAGGCAATGGGATTCTTCTTCTAGCTAACACCAACTTACTATCTAAATTTCAATACAATCTAACTTTTCGTTCATAATTTATCGTGCTTTCAAGAAACGTGACGGACAGACAGACAGACAGATGGATATACAGACCGACAGACGGGCAGACGGACGGACGGACGGACGGACAGACGGACGGACGGACGGACGGACGGACGGACGGACGGACGGACAGACTGACAGACAGACGGACAGACGGAGGGATATTTTGAAAGTTGTTAATGATTTGATCACCTACACAGTGACATGGAAATTTTCTCTACGAGCAATATTACCGGTTTTAGAAATGTTCCGATCGAATGCAATATACTCTTCTTTTTGTATTTGTGAAGAGTATAAAAATCGGCAGCTAATGGAAGCGGCTGGAACTTCCCCCCCCCGGTTGGAATTAGTGGTGGACTGCAAAACAGCAGTCAGCTACTTTTTAACTGTAATTTGCTTAGTAGCAGTTGCTCTTATAAGTTGCTGCTATTTTTATAGCGGGTTGAAATTACTTGCTGGATATGCCAACGCGCCCATATAGCAACGCAAGCAGGCAGCGTTGGCCGTAAAATTAATCCTTTATGAACATTTTTACTAAATAGTGTATATATAACTCATTTAAAACCCTCTATTTGACTTGAATTCCCGATACCACTGGCCTTAAGTAGGCCTCCACCATAACTCTGCGCCTGTCTACAGGCCCCCACCATAAATTTGTCTACAGGCCCCCATTCAAGTTAACCAGCGGATGTTTGCAACATTTATAACTTGTTGGCAACTGCTTAAAACGTGTTTCGATTTTCATCGAACCATTTTCGACGTTTTAAATCCTAACATGATTTTTATACTTTTCTTATCTGAGCGAGCGGTGCTTGTGTTTTATCAGTACATGAGTTTGTAGAAGATAATGGATTTTTTTGAATTTGATAGTTATTGATATTTTATTTATATGTATATGAACTTAAAAAAAAATAATACACATATAAAACATCTATACATTAGAGAGTAGTATTAGCCAAGATAGGTACTTTACTATTACTTTGAAAGACAACGCAATTTCTCTTGGGAGTATGGTACCGGAAGGATCTGTAAACAGAACGTGTTTCTTTTTCGTTCCAGCAGAAATTTGTTGCCAACTTTAAAACATCTGCCATCAACAAATTTGTTGAGTTAATATTACCAGATCAGGCCGGCCATCACATACGCGGCGCCGGTGTGGTGCAGCATCCCGGCCACGACAATGAGAAAACTTAAAGTCTTAGAACACAAATTTATGCGCCTCATTTCAGACTCGAGCAGGTACACCTCCCTCAGAGATTTGTATGATCGTTGCAACGACATAACGCCACTAGCGGATTACGTCCGGGAAATATCACAAAAATTTTATTCCTTTCGCCTGGGCGACAATCCGCTAACACGCAACATAACCCAAATCAGAATGCATAATGCCCCATTCCAGATAAAACACCCCCTACCATACCAGGCGTTGCCTATCTTCCGGCAACCTCTCTAGCCAAACTCCTATTAACCATAACTTTCTTCAACCCTACACTGTATCTTTAAAATCTTTTCTGTTCTATCTCTCTCCTCTCTTTTCACATGTTTTCGTTTTTGTCTTTTTGTCTTTTTGTTCTTTTGTCATTTTTTGTTATAAATTCCATTTAGGCCGAAAAATTTAAGAAATCTAAATCTCCAAAAATAATAAACTTCTCCTAGCGGCAGGCAGACCGCTGGAAAGCCAATTATCTCGAACGGGTTTTTTCGTTGAGTTTTTTCCCGCATCAACAGATCAAAATTCAGTGAAGTGCAAATGATAATTTTAAATATTTTAAATTTTAATTATTTTAATGTTTTATAAAACAATGGTAATTTTAATATTAATTTTAAGCCGCTAAAAGTGGCAGGAGTTTTAATTTTGTTATCAATTTTATTAAGCCGAACCGGCCACGACCCGCCCAACCTCGCGTCCGCCACGGCGTCATGTGCCGTGGTTGTCTGGTTGGCTCCGGATCGCGGTCCGGGGAGGCAATGTATCTTTTAATGTTAAATAAATATGTTTTGATTGTTTTGATTGATTGATTGCATGTTTCCAACATTTTGCTGGAACAAACCTATTGGTAACCAGATGCTGTTTTTATTTAAAATTTAAGTAGATCATTTCACTTCTTGGAATTTTATTTCTTGAAAAAAAAAATTAAATATTTGAAAAATTAGCAAAGAAATCAGTAATGAAACTTACATTCGAGAAATTGTGAAATCAAAAATAGGCTTTTTAAATAATAAATATAATTAACAACTTGTTTGAAAAATTTCAATACGATAAATCATTTTTAATCTAGGCTAAAAAAATGGCCTTTGCCTTACAAGAGGTGAAGCAGTATTACCTATTTCAATTTGGTATCTTTCGAAGTACTCATACTCGTTACTCATTTTAGAAGAGAAATCTCCAAATTATGCAAAAGTACTCACTTTTTAGAGTACTTCAGAAACAAGTACTCGTACTCAAGTTTTCACGCGTACTTCTTAAAGGTACTCATGAGAACTTTAGTGCGGTACCCTGCCCAGGTTTGGATGCCAGAAGGTCAGGTTTGTGTTTCCCAGCTAGAACAAAATGTTTAAGGACTGTTTTGTGCCGAGAGGTTCGAATGACATATTAGTACTCGAAACAATATATTCCTACTATTATGCGTGAAGATAAAAGCCGACTGTCATTTTCTCACATGTCAAATTGTCATAATCTTTACAGGCAACATAGGTGGCTAATATACTAAGTTAAAATAACGTCATCAATATGTTGGTTTAAAATGTGTTCTATAAATAGACATTTTTTCTAAAACTAAGCAAATATTGTATTCGAAAGCTAATAGAGAGATATTGCAGTCAGCGATACCGCACGACGCTCGCTAATTACGTTACGTTATTAACGCAAATAACTAAGCTTTGTTTTAGACTTATTGCATTGCAGTTCCATTCGTGCGTAACTAGGTTATGTAAAACGTCACTTTTTATGTCAAGTAGTCGTCAAATTTAGAAATATATTATTACTGTTGTCAAATATTACAACATTATTAAAGATACATTTTAAGCATGTAAATTTTAAAATCAAACTTGCCTTATTTTCTAAAAAGGGGGCCCAATTTACTCAAAAAGACCTTTAAAAAAAATTTGTTGGAGTCGATTGTAAGTCAAAATAAAGATAAATTTCTGTATATGATATGATATAATATTTATATACATTTAGGCTTTAATGGAAGAAATGTTGGAAGCAGGCATATTGGCTGGTGGTAATATAGAATACATAAATACAGATCGGCTGATTTTGGTTGTTCCCGATTTTAACTGAGGTGAGGATAACGTCGTTTAATCGACGTACGCTAAACGTACGGAAATTACGTCAGGCGCTAAGTTATTACCGCATGTCTTAACACAGATTAAATGTGCGCATGCTTAGATGTCAAGTAACGCGATCCTGTAATAGCGAATGCCGTTATGTGACAATGCAATATCTCTCTATTAGCTCAAAAAGCGCCGTAATATTGTCTGAATGTTATTTGCGGCATTATCTTAATTTCTCTTCTTCTTAAATTTTTTCGGACTTCCTGCCACATGTGTTTTTTCTTTTTAAGCGGTGCTCGGGGAGTCTACAAAACATCACAATTAACGAGTATGTTACTGGTAAATAACCTCTACGCCTGCGACTTTTACGTCAAAGGATCAGTTAGAGGTTGCTTTTTTTAAATAAATAACACAAATAAGCATAAAAACTTGAAATTAAATATCTCGCCGTCGTTTCGGAAACCTAATCTGTTTCCTTTTTCAAGCTTTTTTTGAAACTCCTTTTTTTCTGTGCATGATAAATACACAGCTTTAAGAATGTTTGTTAATTCAATATTCATAGATACTTACTATTTACATAGAACTGTTGATATAGTTAACAGTTTTTTTAGTTTTTATACAATGTTGTAAGTGAGATGCACCCTCATAATACCAGAAACGATGGTCACGTTGAAACCAAATTAAAAAAAATTATTACGGGCCTTTGTTTTTTAACAAACTGCCAAATATAATAATAAACCTTAATTTAAAGCAATTTAAAAATAACATAAAAAAATTATTAGAGATTGGGCCTTTTATAGTTTTGACGAATTTTTAAATGCTGAAATATGAATTTTATGTATTTTGACTTTGGTATGATATTGCCGACATGTAATTTGAATATATGTTAGCAATACATCCCTTCACCCTTCAGGGGCCTCTGTCTTAGTGACATCACTTAACTATTGGACGATCGGACGTCTCTCCCGAACGAAACCGAGCCAGTGGCGCCAGCCAAGATGCGTGTCAAGCAGAATATAATATACCATACCCTTGTCAATGAAGTACGCATGGGAATAAATTCGTACTAAATTGTGGTTTTTAGTCTTATTTGGGGTAGAAACCCTACTAACGCTAACATCAGAAGTGGGATGCTATCCAATGTGCCAGTGAAAGAATAATAAGTTGTACGAACTGTTAATTTTATTTGTTGTTACGTTGTGATGTGGAAAATACCGAACCTGACAGTGATAGTAATGTGAACACGTACAGGAAGAGCAGGAGATCTCATTACCAAACAGTGTAAAGTTACAGTGGCAAAACATGTTAATAGTTGTAGTAGCAACCCAACAGCAACAATTTTCAGAATTACTGTGCAATACAAAGATGGCCGTGAAGCCAACGCCCAAGCTGAACGTGAATGATTCTATTTGCGCAAGTGTCAACGTCATTCTCTACGTCCTTCCGCTTATATGCGCAAGCGTCAACATCATTCTCTGTCTTTCCGCTTAGTAGAATTTGACCCTGGTACGAGCACTGAATGGCGGCATGGCTGAAAGACGTCACAAGGTTGAAAGATGATTGTAACGTATTACCGGCGAAATCCGTAAGAAAAAGCCGAATCAACACCACTCGTTTGTACCATTGCAAGAAAATCGAACATTCCGAAAATTATTGTTGGTATAAAAATAAAACAAAATACCGATGAACAACAAGGACGTGGCCTAGCCGTAGCCACATCACCAATAGCTACTTTGTCGTGCAAGAATCAAACCATTTCATCCTCACATTGTATCAATAGTGGAGCTGACTCAGCAACACCGCTGTTGAGAGATTCCGTGTAGTGATCCAACCCTATGCACGTGCTTTATTGGAATTTGAATTGACTCTTTGGCTAATGACAGAAATTTATTAACTGTTTATGACGTATCCAATATTTTAAACTTAATGACATTAATAAATAATGATAGCATAGAAATGAATCTGTCAGGACTGGACGAGCTTTAAAATTAGGCGGCAGTTGTTGATTTTAGACCAAGAGAAAACACCGACCGATTATTTTGTTGCTTTTTTTAAATAAATAACACAAATAAGCATAAAAACTTGAAATTAAATATCTCGCCGTCGTTTCGGAAACCTAATCTGTTTCCTTTTTCAAGCTTTTTTTGAAACTCCTTTTTTTCTGTGCATGATAAATACACAGCTTTAAGAATGTTTGTTAATTCAATATTCATAGATACTTACTATTTACATAGAACTGTTGATATAGTTAACAGTTTTTTTAGTTTTTATATAATGTTGTAAGTGAGATGCACCCTCATAATACCAGAAACGATGGTCACGTTGAAACCAAATACATAAGATTAAACCACAGCCGAGGAGCTAAAAATTATTACGGGCCTTTATTTTTTAACAAACTGCCAAATATAATAATAAACCTTAATTTAAAGAAATTTAAAAATAACAAAAAAATTATTAGAGATTGGGCCTTTTATAGTTTTGACGAATTTTTAAATGCTGAAATATGAATTTTATGTATTTTGACTTTGGTATGATATTGTATTTGCCGACATGTAATTTGAATATATAACTAAGTTCCATACTTTGTAATATATGCGTGTATTTTCTTCATTAAAATTTTATACAATGTGTAGATGTGTAATTTTTGTATCTATATTATTGTGTAGAATTACTGTTATAAATTATATTATCTCTCTTTTTATATACATACATATTTAATGCTGTATATCCATTGACGTGTCTGATTTTGTAATTACACTGAAAAGACAAATAAATTATTTATTTATTTATTATACATAACATCTAAATCCACAGGATTTGAATAATACCTTTAAGATTTCTTTGGGGATAACAGATGAAATTATTTGACATTTGAATTTGAGTACAGAATTATATAATCTTTGAAAATATCAAGATACTCCAAACCATCCAATCCAAAATGCTTCGAATTATAACAAATGCTCTATGGTATGTAACTAACCAAACCCTCGACGAAGGCCTAGGAGTTCCTTTCATTAACGATGTGATTGGCAGATACGCCGCCAAATATAGAGATTGCATTAGTGACCATAACAACCAGCTCGTCAGGTAATTAGCAACACAACCTCTAGTGGATAGAAGACGGAAAAGATAATGGCCAGACGATCTAGCTAGGTGAAGACAGGTGACCATTATGGGATGGTACCCAATTCATGAGAAGCGACGCACACCAACCATTTACTTATTACTCTGTAATATTGTTAGAGTAGATTGTAAATTGCCAATAATATAAAAAACCACTTCCTAAGGAATCACTACTTCCACATCCAGATTTTTCATCCAAGTCACTTTAAAGGAAACATCTTGACTAGATTTGCACTCTAGTATGTGGAAATTATTGGTCATAGAATTTTAATAATATTTGGGGCAGATGTCATAGAAAAGTTTGAGGCGTTATTTTCTACCATATGCGTTAAAAATGAACTTTATAGTTTACCCTACTTATTTTCCCCTATTCACAACCTACCACCTCCAACCCCTTCAATGAATTCATCTCAATCAGATGCCATTAGAATACATACGTGTACTAACTTTAAAGTGAATATCTCAATTTTGTGTTATCAGTCCCATTAATAATGGAGCGCAGGTGGCGGGGTTTGAAAACTACCAGAAATAAAACTGAGGCCATGGTTTCTAGTTTATATACCAAATCCCAAATTTCTGTACTCTTATCAGCTTGATTTACTTATTATCCCCTATTTACCTCTACTTAACCCCCAACCCTTCAACGGAACCGCCTCAAAATATAATCTAGTTCCAGATGTCGTTATAATACATACGTCTACCAAATTTCAAGTGAATATCTCAATTTTATTTGATCAACCTCTTTAATAATGGAGTAAGGGTGGTGGGGCGATGAAAAATATTATTAAAAATCTAAGGCCTTGGCTTCTAGAACATACACCGAATTTCAAGTTTCTGTACTCTTTCTGTACTCTACAGCTTGCTTTACTTATTTTTATTTAGTTACCCCTATTTAACCCCCAACCCTTCAACGGAATCATCTTAAAGTATAATCTAGTTCTAGATGTCGTCATAATACATACATGTACAAAATTTCAAATGAGCATCTCAATTTTATTTTATCAACCCATTTAATAATGGAGTAAGGTTGGTGGGGATTGAAAAATATTGTAAAAAAATCTGAGGCCTTAGCTTCTAGTACATACACCAATTTTCCAGTTTCTGTACTCTTACCAGCTTGCTTTAGTTATGTTCCCTTACTTACCCCTATTAACCCCAACTCTTCAACGGAATCATCTCAAAATATAATCTGGTTCCAGATGTCGTTATAATACATACGTGTACCAAACTTCAAGTGAATATTTCAATTTTATTTTATCAACCAATTTAATAATGGAGTAGGGTTGGTGGAATGTTAAAAAATATTATAAAAAAATCTGAGGCCTCGGCTTCTAGTACATGCACCGAATTTCAAGTTTCTGTACTCATAACAGCTTGCTTTACTTATTTTCCCCTATTCAACCCTATTTAGCCTCCAACCCTTCAACGGAAGCTTCTCGAAATAAAATCTAGTTCCAGATGTCGTTATAATACATACGTGCACCAAATTTCAAATGAATATCTCAATTTTATTTTATCAACTCCTTTAATAATTGAGTAGAGGTAGTGGGGGTTGAAAAATATTATAAAAAAATCTGAGGCTTTGACTTCTAGTAAGTATACCAAATTTCAAGTTTCTAAGACTAGGTGTGGCGGCGGGTTGAAAAATATTATTAAAAAATCTGAGGCCTTGGCTTGTAGCACATACATCAAATTTCATGTTTCTGTACTGTTACCAGCTTGCTTTACATATTTCTCCATATTTACCCCCATTTACCCCCCAACCCTTCACCGGATATCTTCAAAAAACAGTCCAGTTCCAGATCTCATTATAATATATACATATACAAAATTTCAAGTCAATATCTTAAACCGTTCCGGAGAAAACGTGCGGACAAAAAAGTTACAGACAGACCGACAGGCCGACAGACCGTGTAACGTGCGGAATGCACAAAAGCATACTTCATTACATTTTCTAACATTTATTAGAAGAATTTTAATAATCAAACATTTTATTCTCCTATACTCTGGGACTATAACGAACTATTCCTAGGCAGATTTGAAATTTTCAGTAGCTTATGCCTACGCATCAGTATATTAAACGGCGCACGCTTGATAATATTCAAATCAAATTAAATAAATAAATCAAACTAACTGAAAAATGAAGTTGAGTCGAGTATTTATAATAAAGTCGGTTAGTCACATGAAACGTAGAACTATCAGCACCAATATAGATCGTTTATTTGACTTAATATTTCGTTAATAAAAGAGAACTACTTTTTGGGCGGAGCCACGTTACTGCCGGTCCGGGACCCATCTAACAATATGCTGCGCTAGACTAAATTCCTCCTCTTTCGCTCGAGCCGTCCTTTGAGATGGACGTAATTGAAATTTTGTTAGACCCTACAGGGGATATTAAAATGAAGGAACCTTATAGACGTATAAGGTAA
This sequence comes from Stenurella melanura, assembly GCA_963583905.1. Classification (NCBI taxonomy): domain Eukaryota; kingdom Metazoa; phylum Arthropoda; class Insecta; order Coleoptera; family Cerambycidae; genus Stenurella; species Stenurella melanura. The sequence goes on along the minus strand of OY757312.1, from coordinate 76,898,960 downwards.
TAGTTAAATAATTATATATCGTTAAATACCATCTAACGCATAAAAATATGGTTTTATGTTTTTTCTTTAAGATAACAATTTTCTTTTAAACGTTAAAGTATCTCAACGCTACATTTTTACGTTTTCTTAAGAATAACCTTTTCGATAAGAATACTGCGACTATCTTCATCATGACATGTTTTGCCGCAACACGTATTTAAAGCTAAAAACACACTAGGCGGTTTTCGCCGAATCGGCAGCCGACTTGACAGATGCTGTAATGGAAACAAATGGAGCTGTTCACACTGTGACGCGCTGCAAGAAAGCAGCATCCACCACCGCGCGTACCGTCGTTCGATTCATGTGCCGAATCGTTTTTATTGCTTCGAGCGGCGTATGCTGCAATGTAAACAAATGGACCTGTTCACACATTCACTTATTTGTCGAGCGGTTTGAGCTTGCATTGAAGCCAAACTGCACGTTAAAAGTATTGTATTTACGCCTCTAAAATAGGCTGATACTGAACTATTAATAAATGTAATTCAAGAACGACCTGCTATATGGGATATGAGAAACAATGATTATGGTGACATAAATAAAAGAAAAGAGCTGGGAAGAAGTACTTATTATACTGTTTTATTATATTTTTTCTCATTCGGGTATTCTTCTTTATTAAATCATTTTCCAAAATATGCAGTCATTCGTAAAATGATGTTTTCGACATTTTAATGAAATTGAAAAATTTCATTAAATATAGTATTAAATAAATCTTTGGTCTCGAGTTCTTTGACAATAGGATATTCCCGGATGCGCCTATGATTTCTTTTTTTATTTTTGATGAACAGTAGAATAAAAATAACAAAATTAATTCTTTCTTTGAATCAGACAAATTCATTTTTATCCCTGTATTATCAGCACTACTGAAAACAGTGACAACGTTGCCTTCCTACGACAATTGGTTAACAGCTTAGTGTGTGTTGTAACAAGCGGCTGCCGATTCGGCGGCCGAATCGGCGAAAACCGCCTAGTGTGTTTTAGGCCTAAAGCTAAAAACGCACTAGGCGGTTTTCGTCGATTCGGCCGCCGAATCGGCAGCCGACTCGACAGATGCTGTAATGGAAACAAATGGAGCTGTTCACACTATGACGCGCTGCAAGAAGGCAGCATCCACCACCGCGCGTACCGTCGTACGATTCATGTGCCGAATCGTTTTTGTTGCTTCGAGCGGCGTATGCTGCAATGTAAACAAATGGACCTGTTCACACATTCACTTATTTGTCGAGCGGTTTGAGCTTGCATTGAAGCCAAACTGCACGTTAAAAGTATTGTATTTACGCCTCTAAAATAGATCCCATTACTGACACTGAACTATTAATAAATGTAATTCAAGAACGACCTGCTATATGGGATATGAGAAACAATGATTATGATGTCTTAAATAAGAGAAAAGAGCTGGGAAGAAGTACTTATTATACTGTTTTATTATATTTTTTCTCATTCGGCTATTCTTCTTTATTAAATCATTTTCCAAAATATACAGTCATTCGTAAAATGATGTTTTCGACATTCTAATGAAATTGAAAAATTTCATTAAATATAGTATTAAATAAATCTTTGGTTTCCGAGTTCTTTAACAAAAGGATGTTCCCGGATGCGCCTATGATTTCTTTTTTTATTTTTGATGGACAGTAGAATAAACCTAACAAAATTAATTCTTACTTTGAGTCAGACAAATTCATTTTTGTCTCAGTATTATCAGCACCACTGAAAACAGTGACAACATTGCCTTCTTACGACAATTGGTTAACCGCTTAATGTGTGTTGTAACAGGCGGCTGTCGATTCGGCGAAAACCGCCTAGAGTGTTTTAGGCCTAAGATTTTCTATCAAGTAAATGAAAACCTGGGCGAAGAAATTATTTATTTTATTAGAGCATAGCACGTCTCTACGATTTCATAACCTTCAAGGTGAAATGGTACCACATGTGATATCGCGATAGATTAGCAAAATGGAGGTCCTCAACCATCTAATAACACAAAGATTAAAATCTATTATCATCAGAGAACAGCGGCGTACTTAGGAACTTCTTTCATCAGGATATTATAACAAAAGATAAGTACCTTTAATTATTACATGTAAAAGGGATTATTTTCACATATCCATTGCAATATTAATTCGTAGTTACTTATATCTTAAATTCGCTGTTACAAATATTTCGTCGTAGTATCGATTCCTTGTCAACGCTTAACGTAATCGTAGTTGTTTGATAGCATGATATTATTTGAAGTTTGCCAGTATCGCAAATTCGTTTTGTCAAAGTACTTTGGTCTTGGATGTGTCTCAGTGGTTAGACATGTCGATTATTGTTTGCACAATGCACATAATGCGAATGCGCGTCGTGTGATCTGAAATTTCCTAAGATTTGACTCGTCAAGTCGCATCACTTATGTGGATAATTTATTTAAAGGAATTCGGATGTTCGGGGCGCGGTGCAATGTGTATTTATTTGCTAGGAATTCTGGTATTATCTTTTTGTGGTTATATAGCTTGGGGTGTCCCGTATTTCATCTGCTAGAGGTAATTTCTAGTATTATTTTTTGTGGTTATATAACTTGGGGTGTCCCGTTTTTGAGTATTTGGCATTACGCAGCGGGGAGGCTATATACTGGTAGGGTCAAATAAATATCAAGTTCGAGTGAAATTGCATATGTTTTATTAGTTAAGTTTTGTTAGCTTATTTTTGTAATATATTTTGTGTTGCATCTAGTGCTGTAAATATTTTGTGTGTCGGATCGTTTGCGAACCACCTTTGTAATATATTTCGATTTAAATCTCGTAAATGCTCATATTTTGTTGCAATATATGATTTTTTAGTATTGAGGTAACGTTACGAGACGTATCTTTTGTAATATATTTTTTTTTCTCGTAAACGCCCCAAATTTATCTTGCTGTTGAGCACCTTGTAATACAGTATATCTTGTAATATAGTTTATCTTGTACATATTTCTGTTTGATATTTTGCTTTACAGTATCGCTGATGTTGTGATAGCTCATTCTTTTGTTGTAATATAATATTTTGTAATATAGCACTATTGTATATATGCAACATTTGTCTTTTGTTTATCTTTATCTTTATCTCTATCTTTAACTTCATTTTTCCTTGATTATACTGAGTAATCATGGCGCCCAAGCCTTGAACTCACTGCCCTTCTGCTCTCCGTATCTTTACTGTGCTAGCCAGGTTACACCAGTGATGCTAACTACGTTGCTCGTAGGGTGGCCCACACAAGAACAACTTGGGCAAACCAAAACCTTTTCTTAGCCACAACCGACAGACAGACAGAATTTTTTTTCTCGCTCAAATTTAAAATATTGACGTTTCATGACATTCTAAACCTATTTCAAGAAAAAAAAAATTAATTTTTTTTACGATTACTATACTTCCAATCCACTACGTGGATGTGGAAGTAAAATTGACCTGTTTTAGGATTTTACTCATAAATTGTAAATTACATAGATAATGAATTTATCCTTTACTTGTGGACCTCACTATATATTAAAAAGAACACAACAGTCTGACGCCACTGCCGGCTTTAGACATTTTGGTGTTCCTCGTCTCCAGTAATGCAGATCAGCTTGTTTCATTCGACATTGCAAAAAGCTTTACGGCTGTCGATGAAACAAAAATACACAAGCACTTAATATCCTCTTGTCTTCTCGGTAAGTTGTCAAAAATTCAGTATTGGTCCTTTAGTACCACGTCCCGCTTATTCAGAAGATATTTTTCAAGATGGAATAGATAATATTGAAGACTGAAGAAATTGACACGATTAAACAGTTGAGAGAAAAAATCGATTAATAATTTACAATACTATACCTAGAGAGATGAAGGAATTTTACAGGATGTTCAACGATCCTTAAAAAAATACCTAGATTGTGCATAAGGGAAAATGGAGGACTTTTCGAACAATTTTTGTAATTGATTATTAGCTATTTTTTACGTTTAATAATATTTCAAAGCATTCTTTACATGTAAGAGAATTTATTAATCAAATGTTGTAAATACACGTTGTTTTTTAAAAACACAATACTCGAGAACGGCTTGTTTAATCTAAATGCATAAAAAATACCTTTTTTATTTCTAATAATCTGAAAATTAGTTTTTTTACAATAATTTTTAAAAATTTGATAAAAATTTAAAAGTTATTAGGAATATACTGACAATCACGCGTTAAAACTACACCTTAAACAGAAGAGAGGGTTTGACGGTGTAAATTTGTGTCCAGAAGGCCTATGACTAAGTTTATTATAAGAATTTGACAATTCAAGGGAGTCGGAAGATATTGCAGAACAATTGAAATTTATTATCCTCCTTTTAAGGGTTATATCTCCCTTATTATTCATTTTCGGAAATGAGTTTATATATAAAAGACTACCATTATTCTTGGATATATTATCAGTGGAAATAATTTTGGACCACCATGTATAATGATACATTATAATTTATTATCAATATTACATATTTTGTTATCTAGTTAAAATGCTAAATGCAATTTTGTACTTTCTACATACTAAAAATGTTTATAAAAATATATTCAGTTCTTTTTCAATTTAGTTTTTCTAGCACTACTTATACAATAACTTACTACTTTCTTTAATATGAGGTAAGAAGATACAATCACAGCTAAAATAAATGCAAAAACATCTAGTAAATAATATTGATACCATGTTAAATCTAAATAAGGAACTTTTAAATGTTGAGCGCCATTATGACGTATTACGTATTCCACCCAGTAGACGGCGTTGTCAAGAGGTTGAACTTGTCTGTCTCTCATAATTTTGGATCTCCTTTGAGCTTCTTCCCGATACCTTCGGAAAAATCAAATTTATCATAAACAAACATCTAGCATACTTATAGTTATTTCTCTATCTGATACAAGTGGTACATAATTTCACTGAACTTCATCTTCAAAGTAATTTAGCATGCCGGAAATGTAAATTGTACTCGGCGGTAAGTAAGGACCCAAGTATTTCACTTAAGAAACTGGAAACTTTGAAATGGTATTTATAGAAAAGAATAAAAATCAAGAGTGTAAACTACATCACAAGTTTATTTTACCCATACACGCGGCATTTATGATTAGGTGCTTATTTGATGATACTATGTCATAAAGTAATCATAATTCTATTTCACATTTAAATCACGTATTGTTGAAATTAGTTCAAAATTAAAATAATTTATTGATATTTTTAAAATCATACAATTAAAAAAATTATTATTAGAATTTTGGTATAACTTAATTATTGGTTATAAATGTCATTTATTTAACAAAATGCATTTTTACTTTAATAAAATTTAGAGCAAAGATGCAAGGTAAACGTGTGCAAGAATAAGCCCACGTTTACTGAAATTAGAAACCATTTTATTTTCAGTCTAAGATTTTCTTCTGTGAGTAGTGAATGCGATAGATACGGTCTTTAAACAGAAGAATTTTTGGATTACTACTAACCTTCACATATCGTCATTATCCAATTTATTTTATATAAAATGTAACTGAGTATCAACATTTTGACTGTTGATATAACTACTTACTGGTTAGAGATAATCAACATTTTAAAATTACAAATTTTTGATTACCTGTATCAGTGAAATTAGATATTGAATATTTGAACCTGAATTTGGAAACATTTTTTAATTTTAGAATATACACACAGAAAAATTGGTATATGCCATTTGTAGAAAATTATACTTATATACTATATATACTATAAATAGAGACGGACAACTGTGTAAATAAATAATTTTGAAAATAATAATTTTATACGCCATAACGTTTTTAATCAATTTAGTTAAATGAGTGCTAAAGATTTTAATTAAAAAATGCAACAACACGTTTTCCATAGCGTTGTGCAAAATTTCCTATAACGGTTTTTCTCTATATGCAGTTATTGATTTTCTATGAACAATTTTTTTAACATTAAAAGATTCTTACTTGGGGTTAGTTAAGGTTTCTTCTAAAACTGATAATAACTTTCCTTCTGATATTTCCTGAAAGGGAAGAACGTTCCCATAGCCTGCTATCTTAGCAGAGTTGGCATTCACTTTTTGATCTCCAAATATTGGAATTGCAATTATGGGTACACCATGGTAAACTGTTTCTGTGGTGCTTAAATATCCTCCATGAGTTATAAAAATCTTAACGTTTGGATGTGCTAGAAACGAAATTAATATTAACAAATATTTGAATGTTTTGAATCTACTACAAAGTTATTCCTTTTATTTAATCACCTCTAATAAATATCTATCGCATAAGTTGTTCTAGCTCATTGCAGTTACGTACCTAATATATCTTGTTGTGGTAACCATTTACCCAGTTTAACATTTGGTGGTTGACCTGGTAGAACATCATCTTCCCATTTCCATAAAACCTTTTCTTTTAATTTACTGAAAGCTTTCAAAATGGCATTTCTTTTTTCCTCAGGTAGATTTCTACTTTTTAGGTTAGATCCCATACTAAAGTAAATAACACCTTCCTTGGCATTGTCCAAAAAAGACTGCAAATCATCTGGTAATTTTTGGGGCGGTTTAATATGAAATCCACCAATGTCAATCATACAAGGGACATATGGTTGCGGGGTTGATATACTGGGATGAGAATTAAGTAAAACTAACGAAGCGTTATACATAACGTCATCTAACTCCACAGAATTTGGAAAATATTTTTTTAAGAGTTTATTTTGTTGAGGATAATAGAAGAGATTATTTGACATGTAGAAATTGAACTTAAGTACAGTATTATATAATCTTTGAAAAAAAGACATTCTAGGTGGAAAATTCGACATCATTTCTGGAGTAAGTGAAGGCAGTGATGGGTTACCAACTAAATGATTCAACATAGAGTTAGCATAAAGACTACTGAAAATAATTAAGTGAGCATCAAAATGTGTTGAAAATGCTTTTACGGCATCATTAATAAATTGTCCAGCGATGACAACATCAAATTTTTCATGTGATGTTATTAGACTTTGTACATTCGTATGATTCAATACTTTCTCAGTCATAGGTCCGGAAAAATAGGATGTCGCCAGCGTCAATAACAATGGACTTAAATTTTCTGCCATAAATGGATCGTAGGTTTTGAACATATCTAAAAAATATATCGAAATGAATGTGTATACAGCACGTTCAAATATTATGTAGAGACCTGTTAAAGTATAGGAACTTGCATGCAATTACCCGATATATTTGTAATAGCTAGAGACATGATTAATGTTTAACTTAGAGCATGGTAGACAAGAGAAGTTATATGAGAACTTTTTTATAGTGGAGCAGATTTAATTTATAAACTAAACTAATAATTTGAAAAAATCAGATCATTTAATGTTTGTGACCTTGCAGGTGCAAAATGTCTGCCACTGTACTTCCACTAACCGGGACGTATGGCTAGCTCTGGATCTCCACTAACCGATATGTATTTCTATTGTAGTTTTCTAATTACTCAGTGGTAATTAGTCGATAACAAAGAAATCAGCTTGATACTTCTTTGTCATTCATGTCCAGTGACATATCTTGCAGGTTTAGGGTGTCTCTGCCTCTCCACTAACCGGGATGTAGCCAATCGTATTTTTGTAAAGATGAAGTGGCAAGTAAATTAGTGAAAAAATATTTGCTTGGTACAAATACCAATTGCAAAGGACATTTTGTGTTATTTAATGAAGCATGCACCACTAAGAAAATTTCTCATATCACTTTCTTTCTCTGCCATGCTCTAAGAAATAAGGCTAGTAATGTATCTAGCTGATACAGATGTGGTAATTGTCTGCTGGTCGTTAGGTACCATAGTACCATTAGGGGTGAACTCTAAACTCTCTTTATATTGGAAACTTATACATTCTATATAAAAACAAACTGTGATAATATATTAAATCTATATAAAAGTGAAAAGAAAGATTACAACAAGTATATACGGGATTACAAGATTCAAGTAAACAATAATAAAATATGTAACACAGAAAATAAATCTAAAGCAGTCTGGGATATTTTCAATAAATATACAAAAATAACAGAACAAATTAGTCAAAATCAAAATAAGTTAGTTTTCAGTGATAATCAAAATAATAAAACAACGGATCCCGAAGTACTTGTGAATTTATTTAGTGACCAATTTTCTTCTTCTACATCGCAACATGCGGGATAAAGAAATTACATAATACCTCAAAATCACCAAACCATTTTTCTTTATCCGACTAGTGTTCAAGAAATTTCAGATATTATCTATACAACGCCGAATAAAAAATTGTTTGGTCTAGACGAGGTACCTATTTCTATAATAAAAAAAAATTCCTCAGAAATTATCAATCCATTTTCTAACGTAATAAATACTTGTCTTTTACAAGGTATATTTCCGTTAAAATTAAAAATTAGCAAGACTATACCAATACATAAAAAGGGTGACCGAGAAAATGTAGAAAATTTCAGAGGCCTATCAGTTCCACCCTGTTTTTCTAAAATTATGGAAAAGCTTGTTTATATTAGAATGATCACGTTTTTTACAGAACACAAACTCATTAATGAATGTCAGTTTGGTTTTCTACTAAACCGTTCAACTGAACAAGTTGTATTCCATTCACTTTCTGATATTATTTCAGCACTTGACTTAAATAATAAAGTAGCTTGCCTCTATTTTGATATGTCAAGAGCTTTTGATATCATTGATCACTCTACTTTGTTGGATAAACTAGAATTATACGGTGTTAGGGGAACATGTAAAAAACTAATTGAATCTTATCTTACTGATCGATTACAAGCCACGTCAATTACTGCTTTAAAGGATAGAATACTACAACCCTACTTTTCTAACAATGTGGCTATACAACAAGGTGTGCCTCAGGGTTCCATACTGGGGCCTCTATTGTTTGTCTATATACTAACGATTTACACAGCGTATTAAGAATAAATAATCTATTTCAATACGCAGATGATAATTCATGTGTGGCAATTGGTTCTACTGTAACAGACTGTGTAAGTAAACTTACCCGTATAGCCTCTGATATGCCACAGTTTTGTGAAACAAATATTTTGAATTTAAATGGGAATAATACTTCCCCTGCCATGTTCTCTCCAACTGTTAATGTCGATTTCTCCCTATGTACCTTTGGATGGTATGTCAATTAGACAGGCAGATTATATGAAATTTCTTGGGGTAACGATAGACAGCAAATTAAATTGGGGAAATTATACCAATATCTTAATATCTAGATTAAACTCAGCATGCTACTTAATCCGATTTATTACAAATCAATTGTCAGTAGATAGCTTACGAATATTTTATTTTTCGTATGTACAAAATGTTTTGGAATATGCCGTAATATTTTGGGGATCCTCCGTACACTGGCAGAGAGTATTTGTAGACCTTATTTTGAAAACCTCTCGCTGTATTTGTAAATTGTATGTTTTTTAATCATTCGGTATACCTCTTAAAGACGAAATTTAAAAATAAAAATGGAAACTTTGGTACTCTTGAATATACGTGATTAAACGTTTCCAGAAGTCGGCAAAGTTGTAAGAGAATTGTTCAAATTAGTAAAATTTGACATCGGTCAAGGTGCAGTTCTGGCGATTTGTATTTAAAATCTCCCTATTCTTCCGGGTTTTCCGGTTATTAACGTATCAGTGGCAATAATGGTACAAAAGACAAATTTGCGAAATGTGAAAAAATGCTATTTTTCGTTCACTTCTGTCGGCTCGAATTTTCGATTTTACCCATGCAATTAATGACGCCATGAGAATGCCAATTTCGATATTTCGATATCGACAGTAGGAAGCCTTCCTGCTGATACATTTAGTTAGTTATGAAGTTTTAAAAATTTGTTTTACTTTTTCCGACGAGACTAATTGAAATTTCAAGTCCACTCCGACCGTAGCACATCTCGACATCAGTCACAGCGGATTTCTCGTCTCGAATCCTGTACGGGTGTACTTTTTTTAAATTTGTAAATTTCTGCAGTTAAAAACTGTAATTACACAAAATTTCAGAGATACACTCAAAGATTGTATTTTAATAAGAAATTAACGCTTCCCTCCCCGAGATCGACTTCTGGCTGCAGAGCTATGTACTTTTCTGCTAGTAAGGGGGGTTTTAAAATAGAAGTTTTGCCTGCGTCTTATCATTTTTAATTTCCGTAGCCATCTCTCCGTCTGTAGGTAAAATCATGTGATAGCACAACACGGAAACTACAATTCGTTACGTCACAACACAAATGTCTAGCCGTGACCCCGGAGCACTCACGAAAGCATACGAAGACGAGTGAGTTCTCCGAGTGTGACGTTTATTTTAGTCTATTTGTTTTGTCTACGCATTACACTCAGAGAACTGACTTTTATAACCTTACTTTCTATCGTTTGATTTTATTAGTTAAGTTTGCAAAAATGGGTGACTGTGCAATAAAGTGCAATATTTGTTTAAAACAATTTACATTAAAGTACAATTTGTCGAAACACTCAAATGAAGCTCATATTGAAACAATTCAATTTACTTGTTTTGAATGTGGCGAGAACTTTATAAAGAAATTTAATTTAACTCGCCACATTAGTAGGAAACATACGGCTGTTAACAAAACTTTACCTCAGATTAAATGTGTAATGTGCAGTTATCATTGCGAGAAAAAAAATATGATAGATCATTATCATTCTGTCCATGTCTCGGACAAAACAGACTAACACCGCAGTTACTCATTATTACCGATGTCCCCGTGATGGGTTGTACAGAAAGTCTGGAAAAAATATTCGGCATTTAAAGTTGTTAGGCAGTAATAAAATAAATGGTTACTGCCCGGCTAAATTAAACGTATGTGAGAACAGAGAAACTGGATACATTTAAGTCAATTTTACAAGTACCCATGTAGGCTATGGAATGGATCTTGGGAGAATGACACTTTCCAAAAGCGAGCAAGAAGAAATCGCTGCAAAAATAAGCCAAAAAATTCCATTTGACGAAATTTTAAATACGGTAAGAGATAGCGTATCCGGAGATACTTTAGAACGGATCCAGAAAGTTGCCAATAAAGCCACAAAAAAATTTATATCGACAAAAAAGATAGTTGATAATAATGTGGTTTTTGATGAAGTATAATTTTAGAAATATTTTATAATGAATACATATTTTTTTATTTTGTTTTAAATAGAAGAAATACAATTTTGTTCTGTGATAATTTTTTATGTTATTAGCCCAATTTCCCGCTAAGTGCTCCGAGGTGATGTTAACATTATACTACTAGTTGCTATCACACTCGGAGAACGCAGTTGACATCGGCTACTTTCGTGAGTGCTCCGGGGTGATGGCTAGACGTTTGTCGTCACAACTGGCGTCCCAAAAGCATTTGTTTAAAAATGCGGTCAGCCTATGTGGCTACAAATTGATTCGTTTCTCCCCGTTAACTTCTCGGTACAAGGTACAATTATTTATTTTGTATGTGGTTTACGTCCACAAATGAATGACAAAATATTTGGGAATAATATTGTAATAAAATTCATGATTGTAGAAGTTTGGACAGAAAAATATGTAATGATTTTAACTTTCTTTAAGGCAAAAAAGAGACTATTAGATAGTAGCATATTAATCTTTATTTAGGAAGCAAAAAAAAGAATAAAAATATTTAAAGGAATGTGGAAAAGGTAGAACATCAATCCACTTGCCAGTACTCTGTGTCTTATTCCAGTCCTTTTCTTTCCCTTTTGATATTTTTGGTCCGCTATTTTATTAATTTATTTAAATATAGTTACATATTTAATAAAATATTTCCAAATCTCGTGAAACGTTTTAAGTAAATTATTTCTGGCGTGATTATATTCATAGCAAAAATTATGTTTTATAATATTGCGAAATTGTTATCTATCCTATATAACCTGCCTTTAGTTTTAATCATAATTAAAATCCAAAATAGAAAATAGAGCTTAAGACCTCAGGGGTGCAGGTTCTCCTGGATAGCTTGGCTTAAAATTGGTTATCACTTACCTTGGCAAATACTTATTAACAGAAAATTCAGAAAAGATAATATGGGGTTCTGAAAAACACTAAAAAAAAATAGTTGGACGCCACCTTATTTTGTATATGCAAAAGCAACTAAAACAAATATTACTTACAATTTCAAACTATAGCTAGGCCCGGCAAAATAAGGAAACACCGAGCTGTTATAATCTGAATGAGCGATACATCAAAATTAAACAACATGAAAACAAAATAATCTATTAAATTTTTAGGTTACAAGTTAATACGAAAACCTATCTAGCTAATTTAAATTCTAAACAGTACAAAAACGTACGAGAACAAAAATTAGATCGAATAGTTAAACATCAAAACAAAATATTACATACAAGATTTGGGAACTACAGACGGCTGCTGCGCGAAACTGCTTTTAGCCCAGGGTCGATCCAGTCAAACCATGAACAAATTAGAGACAAGCTGAAATTTGGTATATAAGTTTGTTCGGGGGTCCTTAAAATACCACCAAACCCCACCGGTAATCCGCCGCGCCTGTCACCCCTAAACAACCCCCAAAAGGGGTGAAATCGGACTTTTTTTTAGTTTTTTGGCAATATCTTAAAAACAAAGCTATGTACGAAAAAATATGAAGATAGAAAAATTAATGAGCATAAAATTTGCTTTAAAATCACGTTTTATTTTGCTCTGCCAGTGGCGGAGTAATGATATTTTTAATAACTAGGTATTTTGTAAAAATGCACATTTGTGAATGTAATGTATATTTTTAATTATCCAATATAATTTATCTGTACGTTTAGATGTCGTCATCGGCCTGTAAATCCTCAACTGCGCTAATAAAACATGTAATACCATTACACTGTCCACATGCCAAGGTACACTTTAGGCCCATTTTACCATGCATTTTTGCAACCACCTGATGAACAGTTGCAAAATATTCTTTTAAGGATCCATTGGGGGGGCTATGTCTTAATCCATCTGGACTGGACAGATTCCGGAATCAGTAGAAATCCATCCCCAGTCCTGGTATGGTAAGTTATTATTTAACCATGCTGGAACCTAAAAGTTAATCATACATGTAAACAAGATATATATGTAGGGTTGCTAGACTTACCTGATGAAATATCCTAAATGCATGGTATTGAGCTGCATTTATGGTCGGTGGAAGTGAAGCCAGATTAAAATCTTTATTTAAACTTTGCTTTGTTACATACTGCTGGTGGAGAATGTATCTGACGTTATTCAAATCGGTACTTGTTCTATTTTTGACGTATACGGAAATAAAAAATGACGAATTTAAGGTCCTCAATCTGTCTTTGGATATATTTGAATTGTAAAATTCTTCAAGAAGATCAAACAACTTCTTCTTTTTCACAGTATTGACCAAATTAATTTTTCCCTTGTTAAACAGGCGAGATGTAGTATCATATCCGGAAATGGTGTGCATGGCAAGAAGAACATTTTTTAAAGGTCCCAACTTATGCTACTTCTTCCTGGGCGTAGCATATAAAAATTTTGTTTAGCGAAGTGGATCAATAAAACCATTACATCGGTATCTTCACTTACTACAAACACGGCCCCTTTACACGTCTCACTAAGTGCTGTAGCAGTTGTTGCTATAAGCGTATCCGCATCACCATCTGAGTATACAATTTTAATTCCCTTTTCCGACAACGACTTTCCAAGTTGTTTAATAAGACATTGCTTATTTGTGGGGTTGGACAAAAAATCTTCTTGTGGAAATTTGACAACTGATGAATCAAATATTTCTACAATTGGTGTCGTTTTCCTACCCATGGATCTACGATTTTGTTCTATTATTTTTGCACTTAATTGCTGGTATCCATCAAATACCACAGTTACACTATGGCCATAATGATAAGTAATATAGCTGTAGTATTGAGAAAAAATATCCAAATAAGTTGCTGGTTTTTGCCATATAACTTTATGCAGTAGATGACCTCCATCAATCACGTAGTGTAGTACGGGTTCTGAAAAATGCTCTAGGGTTGGGCACAGTTTATCAAATATTTTGAGTAAAGAAGATTTGGTTGTCTTTCTCAATGATCCGTTATGAAACAAAGAAGGAGGGCATGATGCTAGCTCTTATTTAAAACATTCTTTATCTGATCGGAGGAAGACGCTGAACAAAGTATTCTACTAAAGAGGAGTGTAGGGTTTACAGTTATGAGTTCATTTCTTAAATTTATGAACGTAGCTCCAAAAGATAGTGGTTTGACTCGGTCTGTACGTTTAAGACGGATTTCACTATACTTGGTACCAATTATCTTATTTTACGCGGATGACTACTCATCTGCCTTAACATGCGGTGTAGGCATGTCCTAAATATTATTAATATTAAAATAATTCCTCTCATTTCGTAACATGTAATAGGCACGTAAAATGTTAAAATTGTATTGACTAATACAAAATAATGTATGAAATTAGAAATATAGTACTCCACTGGTACGCTTTTTATTTCTAATTTATTGACGTAAGAATGTATTAAGTGTATTTACCAAAATATCCATATACATTGTTATGTATATTTAATGTCAAAATCCAATAAGTAATGGCTAGAGAGTATTTTTACAAAATACCCAGTTATTAAAAATATTATTACTCCGCCACTGGTAGAGCAAAATAAAGCTGCTCGCGATTTTATAGGAAATTTTATGCTCTTTAATTTTTCTATCTTCATATTTTTTCGTATATGGCTTTTTTTTAAGATATTGCGAAAAAACTAAAAAAGGTCCGATTTTCGCCCCTTTTGGGGGTTGTTTAGAGGTGACAGGCCCGGCGGATTACCGGTGGGGTTTGGAGGTATTTTAAGGACCCCAATACAAACTTATATTCCAAATTTCAGCTTGTCTCTAATTTGTTCAAGGTTTCCTGTATAAAACTTCAGATCGACCCTGGGCTATTATTTCTCTAATTCCTAAGCCGATTCAAATGTTACTCGCGTTTTCGCACTAACTAGGCCACTGTTTATTTATGCCTATTTGGATATCGAAATTGTCAGCAAATCACTCCACGCGCCAAATGTCCGATGCTAACATGAAAACGGTCAAATTGTCTACCGCTCCCACTCAGGAAGTAAAAAAACATCAATCACGATATCATTGGCTCAACGTTACTAAAACGTATTGTTCTCTACGCGCCACATCATACTACATAAAATAAAAAAACTTACTGTTTCATTTCTGGACACCGAAAGTCATTAAACGTATGGCACTCAACAAAAACAACATACACAGCAGATAAGTAACACCACCAACAATCATGGATGGCATCAAAGCAACTAATTCAGATAAATAAATCACGCAATTTTCTACTATTTAATACAGATTCATTTTGTCATTCAATTGACTATTAAATATTTGCACTTGGTGATTTACACTTTACTCTCTAATGCACAATTTACATAAAACGTATCGGCAATACTCAAAAAGAATAATCGTCCATATTAAGACGTTAAAATATTCTTGCTTAAACAACTTGATTACCACTTAATTATACCGGAGAGGTCAAATTCACCATTCTCCCGTGGTACATATAGCTCGGCTGTTGGCCGATACTCGACTGCCTAAAATCAACCGAAATTTACCTGCACGAAGTAAACAACACCCCATCTCTCCGCTTACAACGAGTTGAAGGTCAAACAATTTTATAAATGCCCACATTTTATACATGCTTTTTCTTAACTTAAGGTATTGAGTGTTCCTCCAAAAACGTGACCGTTACACCTAGAAACATGTCCACTTTAGGGTTACTGTTGTTTTTATTAATATTTTTCTTTATTTTGTACAGAATAATAGTAATTACTAAAATTTAAAAACTTATTTTAAAAATGTGAAAAAAAAATATACAATTTGAAAAAAGAAACTGTCTTCAGCTGACAGCCAAAAATTTTCAGAAAGGAGGGAATTCTCATTTTGATCAACATGTATGTTTGTTACTTCCAGCGGTTTGAGATATTGAGTTGAACTTTTATACACGTATGTATTATAAGGAGATCAAGAACTGGATCGTTTCTTGAACTTATCAGGTGAAGAGTTGGAAGGTAAATAGGGTAAATAGTGGAAAATAAGTGAAGCAAGCTGGTAACAGTACAAAGTTTTGAGGGGTTGATAAAATATAATAGAGATATTCACTTGAAATTTGGTACAGGTATATATTATAACGCCACCTGGAACTAGATATTTTGGGATGATTCCGTTGAAGGGTTGGGGGTTAAATAGGCATGAATAGAGGAAAATAAGTAAGGCAAGCTGGTTAGAGTACAGAAACTTGGGATTTGGTGTACTAGAAGCCAAGCCTTCCAATTTTTCTACATCATTTTTGAACCCCTCCATTGCATTATTAAAAGGGTGATAAAATAAAATTTAGATTTTCATTTGAAATCGGGCACATGTACGTATTATAACTATATCTGTAAGTAGAATATATTTTGAGATGATTCCGTTGTAGGGTTGAGGTTCAAATAGGGGTAAATAAGGGAAAATAAATAAAGCAAGCTAGTAAGAGTACAGAAACTTTGAAATTTGGTGTATATACTAGAAGCCAGGGCCTCAGATTTTCTTATAATATATTTCGACCCCTCTGCCACCTCCACTCTATTAATAAAGTGGTTGATAAAACCAAATTCAGATATACGCTTGAAGTTTGGTACACCTATGTATTTTACTTATTAAAACTCTGTGACCAATTATTCCTACATAAGAGAGTTCAAATATAGTCAAGAAGTTTTCCTATAAAGAGAGATTTGGATGGAAAATCTGGATGTGGAAGTAGTGATTCCTTAGGCAGCGGTTTTTATGTTTATTCTGCGATTTCAATGGAATGGCTTATAGTCCACTCAATCAACAAGTTGTAGAGGATATGGTCGGGAACAGAATTTTTGAATTCAAGGCTGTGTTTGGGGTAGTTAGGAGGTAAACATATTGAAAGTTCCCGAACCTACGAGGTGAGCGGGGTACAGGGGGCACGTAGAAGATCACTTTATTTGATTGTTCACTTATATCTCGAAGATAGCATCGCAACAAAAAGATTATTCCATACAAAATGAAAGCTGATTAAATTTCCTACAAAGCTGGTACTAACTTCTTTATTCCCAATAGGTATCGAGTTATTCTGCAAGCAAAAATTGCAAATTTTTGAACATTTATTTTTTTCGGCTCAGATTTTAGTTTAACAGCAATGGCCTCACGGTAAAAGTTGTAGAGCATTAAAGTTCCTTTAAAGTAAATATAAGTAAATCAAAAGTTATAGCAATTTTAAATTTTCGGGCAAATTTCGAGATTCCGAAAGAAAACCGTACATTAAACTTTTTGTTTATTTAAGGGTTACGTCTTTATACATAAGCTGTATATACTGTATTTAGACCATGAAACCGGAGGAGAAGGTAATTGGATATTAAACCCCTATTTATTGAATTTGCATTTCGTGAGGTGAGAACCAGAGGGTTTTAAACCCCAGACAGAAAGTTTTTCAACACATCAAACATAAACTTTAGAGTACCATAACATGTTGGTGTAATACAGGCCTGTAACCAGGGGTGTGCCAGGACGGGCTATGCCCGTCTTGTAATAATTTTTGCCCGTCCTGCGGCGACTACAGAAAATAAAATCACAGTACACCCAAACTACAGTTGGTGAATGGAACTAATTGTTGAGAGGACGTAGACCAAGCACCCACTGCAAAAATCGTACCGAACACCTTAAACTGAAAATATAAAAATGGTTGCAAAACATGTAAAAATCATGTTACGCCCGGCAGACAAGTAAAAATTTGTTAATTGTTATTTTTCATGAATTTCTCAATTTAGATAAAAGAAAGATTTTACCTTTTAAACCACCTGCTTGAAATTTACGCAATTTGTGGTAAATAATGAACCATTTTTGAAACAATTTATCTGACTGACAATTTTTGTTAATAAATTTGTCAGACTTAATTTGTTATACGTAAATTTTTTCATGAAAGTGTAATTCGTAATACCTCCTTAATTTTCATTTTAGTAAAAGTTTAAGATCTCCTCTATCTATTACAACTTGTCTGCCTGACAATTTTTGTTAATTAGTTCCTATAATATTTTGTTTTATTAATTAACGATTTTAATAAAAGTACATTTCATAACACCTTTCTTTTTTCTACTTACAGTTTGAGATCTTTTTTATGCCAAAAAATTGGTCTGTCAGCTCGCAAAAAACCTAAAGGAGACCAACCGCTTCTGATTAGTACAGCACATAGGGCTGAACTTCAAAAATATTTTCAAATTCCAACAATAAATTGAGGGATTTGAATACTTCTGCAATTGTTTCTCATTTTAATCGTATCATGATGTTCTTTTTAACATTTTTGTTTGTAAAGATTAACTATTTATTTCAATAATAGTGTGAAAGATTAATAAATATATTTATTAAACTTTTATGACAAAGAAACCGTTACTCCACCCAAGGAATCGTCAATTCGGTGTAGGACAAATTTCAACCAATTACATTCAGTGGGATCGGCTCACGTTCTAAGTCGTTAGGAAATATGTATGACAATTTTTTGTGATGCTAATAAAAGAAGCCGAACACCTTCTTTATGACCTTTTTTGTATATAAACTAAAAACTGATTGCGGCCGGTCTTGTTTAAACGTTTTTTGCAAGTTTCTTGTATCTCTGAATTATATACCGAACCTACTATATAGTAGGTTCTGCGTATAATTCAGTTTATGTACAAAAAAGGTCATAAAGAGAGTGTTTGGCTTCTTTTATTATCATCACAAAAAATTGTCACCTGTATTAAAATAATTCAATATGATTAAGGAAAGACGGCCAGTTATTCTAGAATCGTAAATTTTTGTACAGGTTTTTCTTGTCATTTTTATTGTCATTATGTGTATTATTAATTTTGTAATTTTAGTTTCCATGATCTAGTATTTCTTATTTTCTTTAGATAACAGTTACTGCATAGGCAGTGCTCATTCATAACTTAGTTCCTATTTTTATATTTGTATTTTCTATAACAATTTTGTCATTTATTGTCATTTACATTGTTCTGTAATAGGATTATTCTGTTGGGCAATAAATTTAGTATTATTATTATTATCCTTATTCTAAACTCACAGCATTTTGCTGGCGTCTTGTACATTTCAGGGAAGAATTTCATCTTATCCTGGACGGTTTGAAAATTTTCATTCCTATTATTATTATTATAAATTTTCTATATTAAAAACTGTTTCTGTTAAGAAATTTAGATATTTGTTTTTTACGGAATTATTTATAATTGAAAATAACAATAAAATATTTAGTCTCACGGTTTCTAGCTACAGCTAACCAGTTTCTAGCTACAGGCCTAGTGTAATAGAATATAGTTTAAGTAAAAGATATTTGAGATATTTGATTCAGTACTCACAGTAATATGCAATTGAATTAATGTTTTTTATTAAAAAACCGCAGAAATGTACTTAAAACCTTGTGGCACTGTACTTGAAATCCTTCGGAACTTCAAGATCAAATATTGAATTTAAATTGATTTATGATATAGCATTAGGTGTCCTTCAACAAGCACATTCGCAAAAAAGTAGGCATTCTCAAAAAGTCAGCATATATTTTTTTAAAAGCGTAACTGTTAAGGTTTTATAGAACTCTTGTATTTCCGTCATGTCCGTCTGCGTGTCACAGGTGTTTAAAAAAATTTTTTTTCGGGTAGAAATTTCCACTTCGTCGGTGAACTTTTATTCACACACCACATCGAGTGGGGCTTCACTGAACAAGATATTTCTTAGTCAGATCTTTATTTCAACGTTACATAAGGAGAAAGTATAGGATTCTTTTTCGGGATATCAAAATTTGCCAGAATTGTTACAACTTTTGATCATTTGAAGATAAAAATAAATAATCTCACTTTGAGGGAAATTTAATGCCCCCAACTTCTACTCTGAGAGCATTGCTATAAGACTAAGGGCTGGTGCTTGTAGCTGGCTGTATGGCTATAAGCCTTTATGCCAAGAAAATAAAAAGGGCTGGTGCGGAGTCCCAACAGTGCTCTGCCAGTGGATTAAAGCCAGCTTAGAAAAAAGGATAATAGTATCCACTTTAGGCGAGACTACCATTGAGGCAAAGGTGAGTACAGGTTGCCCTCAGGGAGGGGTACTATCTCAAGAAATCAGCATATATATATTTTTTAAAGTGTAATTGCTAAGGTTTCTACTATTATACTTTCGTCATGTCCATCTGCATGTCACAGGTGTTTAAAAAAAATGTTTCTTCGGGTAGAAATTTCCACTTTGGAGGTGAAGTTTTTATTCACGCACCACATCGACTGTGACTTCATTGAGCAGGTCCTTGAAAATGAAGAGATTTCTTAGTCAGATCTTTATATAGGATTTTCTTTCGGAATATCGAAATTTGCCAGAAACTTTCAAATTGTTATAACTTTTGATCATTTGAAGATAAAATAACAAATATCTCATTTTGAAGAAAACTTAATGCCCCACAATTTCTTCTCTGAGAACATTGCTATAAAACTAATGGTGCCAGCAGTGCTCTGCCAGTGGATTAAAGCCAGCATAGAAAAAATGATAATAGCATTCACTTTAGGCGAGGCTACCATTGAATCAAAGGTGTGTACAGGTTGCTCCCAAGGAGTGGTACTATCTCCACTACTGTGGGCAATCCTTGTTGATAACATCCTCCGAAAAATCTCTACGGAAGGCTTTTACTGCCTAGTATACGCTGATGATATAGTAATAGTTGTCAGGGGGCGATTTGCGACCACGATTTAGAGTGTTCACAAAGAGCCCTAAATATTGTCGACCGATGGTGTAATGAGGAAGGACTCTCCATAAATCCCCACAAAACCCCAGTGGTCACTTTTACACGAAAAATGGTATTGAAAGGCCTAAAGCCCCTAGCGCTCAACGGTGTGAGGTAAAATACCTAGGAGTCCTTTTTGACCAAAAACTGACATGGAATTCCCACATGAAAAAAGTCACACCGAAAGCAAAAATAGCCCTCGGAATGTGGAGTCAGATGCATGGAAGGAATTGGGGATTAAATCCCAAAATTACCCTGTGGTTATATACTAGGGTAGTAAGACCCATGATAACCTACGCATCAGTAGCATGATGGACTAAGGCAGTGCAATTAGAAGCAGTAAGGCTACAAAGTGACGTACAAAGGCTTGCTTGCCTGTGCGCCACGGGGGTCATGAAAACTGCTCCAACGGCTGCATTGGAAGTTCTTCTGAACTTGCCACCACTACACATATTTATCCAAGGAGGAGCTCGTTCAGTGGTACATAGACTAAAGCAAGGGCCTACACTAATAAGGCAGAAGCACGGAACAGAGCACAAGAAGTTATACTCAGAGCTGAAGGCGTATCCCATTCTAGGAATGCCTACGGAATACAGTCCCAAAGTATAACCAATAAGAATTTCAAAATTAAAATACCAGAGAGGAAAAATTGGACAAACGGTCCTCCAATACCGGCCCAAACCATCTGGTATTTGTATACCAGATAGACGGCTCTAAGACAGAACAGGAAGTCGGAGCCTCAATTTACAGGTCAAGAACTAAAATCCCAGTTAGTCTAGGAAAATACGCCACAGTATTCCTGGCTGAAGTGATTGCAATACAGTGGCGCACAGTCAGGATGCGCTAAACCCAATCGGTTCCATACAAGTCGAATCGAGACTTGTATGGAACTGCATAAATTCTCTTACATACCTAGGAAGTCAGCATAAAGTAACCATGACGTGCGTACTAGGACACAAGGGGCGGTGTGGCCAAGCCATTGGCAGATGGGTGCAAACCAAATCTCTGGACTGGTGGAAAAGTTTCCCACGACATAGACCGGCAAAAGAGTTCTTTTATGGCCTTATTTATTAACGTCCTGGCGGAGTTCAGCTATTGCTGTTCTACCACTCAACCAGGACACGTACACATAAACAGCAACACAACAACCATTCCCTGCGATATTGCCATCTACCGCAACTAAGACTCGAACTCAGGAGGGATAACAGCGACTAGACATGTTGTGCCACTCAACAGCGGTCTAACTCACTGCTGCCGTCTAGATACCACATGAAAAAACACCACTAAACATCCATACCCTGGCCAGAATTCGAACCGGGGGCTTCGTGGTCGCAAATCAAACACTTTTAGCACTGCGGCCACTGAGCCGCTTCCTTAAAGAACGATCGGCCAAATTCACAGAGGACCTATTATGTCAAAACGGAAAGGCCATTAGAATAACAGTGGATCTACTACCGACTTAATAGAAGAACCTCAGTCCATGTATTGTGTCATTGTGAAGGTCTTGCTAGACTGATATTTCAACTACTTAGCGAGAAAAATCCAAGAGCTGATAGCTATACTAAGGGGCCCTTATCAAGGCTGTGGGGTCTGATAGAAAAGGCAAAGTTAGAAAGGAGCAATAATTAAAACAAACAGGAGCACCATTGGGGTCGCGGTGGCCAAGGTCAATCAGCCAGCTCCTCCATCCTAAGTCTAATCTAAGGGCTACTGCGCTAGAAGCCAAAGTTTGTCAAAAAGCGTGAGACAAAAAACGTTTTTCGAAAATTTGCGATTTTCGCTAGCGGATGTCTCGAAAGCTGTTGGCAATAGAAAAAAATGAATAGTAATAATCCTATAGGAAATGTTGTCAGCTTTTATTTGGAATAGAGTAATCTCTTTGTGGCGATGTACTATTTTCGAGATGTAGGCGAAGAACCAAAAAAGTGACCTCCTATATGCCTTCCTGCACTCCGCTGACTTCGTAGGTTCATGGACTACTCCAAAACACAGCCCTGAAGTCAAAAATTCTATTACCGACCATGTCCTCTACACCCCCTTTTGAGCGTTCATTGACTGGAGTATTAAGTGATTGCTAAGAAATTAGTATGTAAATTGTAGCGTACTCGACGGCGGTCACATATTATTTTCATCAAGCTGTGTCTAGTATAAAGCCAGCGAAACGCGAAGTATTTCCTTAGCCGACCCCTATTAGAGAATATTCGAGGTTATGGCGAAGGTGCAGGTTATAAGAAATACTTTATATTAAAAAATATTCGATGTTACGGCGGAAGTACGGTTGTCTAGTAGATGTAAGAGATATAGTGAGGTCATCAAGGAGATGCCGATAAAGCAGTTAAAGCCGACAAATTACACCGCCGCTCTTTTTGCTTTCAATATATGTATTTCGTTTACTATACAACTATACATAAATATTAAGGTATTTTCGGAGTAACTATTACTGAATTAAAAATTCAAAATGGTGAATTTAATAGGGCCACCATAATTTTGATAATTATGACTTGGTGACAATTTTTCTTTTTAAAGTACTCAAAATTATTAAATAAAATTTCGCCGCCGCCGTTCTATTAATTATTATCTAATATCGATTTTGAAGTCGGTGTAAAAATTTACAAATCACGAATTGAAACGAATTCTTATCCGATTTCTAAATCGATATTAGGTAATAAGGTTGAATTAACCGACCGATGCACGACGGTGACATATTATATAACACTTTTCTATGATTCAATTTTTTTTACTGCCATTGTAACAAGAGATACAGATTTAAGTATTCTCAGATGTAGATGTTTCCAAAAACACACTTCGACTACCATGCGTAAACTGACAGTTTTCTCTGCGATGAAAGAGGCTTCTTATGGACACCCTTGCAGAGTGCTCTTAAAACATAGCAACGGTTATATGATATCAACAAATTACCCGAAAATTAGGATTAGCAGATAACCACTAATAGTGGAGCAGGATCCCGAGCGTAGCACGATTATTTAAGGAGAATTTTTTTCGAATTAGAAAGATATGGTACCTAGACTAACTGATTAAGAAATAAATAATGTATTATATGCTCGGTTGACGACCTGGTGTCTTGGTTCGAGACCAAACTTGTAAGCATTTTAATATCAGAGATCACATTTCTTTTATACCGCGCGTCTACAAGTAAAAACACGTATTACTCGGAAAACTTCTATACTTAGGTGAATGATTCTAGCTTTGATTGATAGAGTTTATTCCATATAATAACTCTACATTAGAAAATTGTCGTAATTCGTCTTTTTACATTTTGAAAAAAAACGGAATATATTTTGCAATAATTGATTAAAATGCTCATGTACTGCTTTCACACAGACATAACTTTTTATTTCACGATATCGATTTCAAATTTCTTTATACCAACCTCTTCCCTGGTGTTTAATGAACATTTTCTGTCAAATAACATATTTTCACGTCTTACAAATAAAGGCTATATATATAGCTATTTGAACACGCGCGTGTCGCATTAGTCAAGTAGCGCATTAGTCGCGTCATTTTGCAATTTTACTTCTAAAATTAAAAGTACAGGGACAATTGACTTGATTTTTGTTGCAAAGAGTTCAGAAAGATATTTAGAAAAAACAGTACCTTTTATTTTTTAGCGGAAATGTTTGGTTTCATTTCTTTTCCAATAATTGGCCAATTTTAATGGCCAATTTAATTAAATTAATTGAAAAATTTGTTATCATACACAATATGCCAGAAAATTAGACGAAAATGGTTACCCGGGTTGGAATCACTGATAACGAATCCGATGTCCAATTAGAGAAGATTCAAAATGGGCGGACGGGAAGTAGAGCCATATTCTCAGTAAAACCCCGTATTTTTTTTCTGGGCTGATAGTATGAGAACTATGAGTTTCTCCTGAAAAGTATACTACTTCCGGTCCTTCAGTTTCAATTTTCCGTAACTGAACATCAGATTCGTTATCAGCGATAACGAAAACCTACGTGTTCCCACTTTCAGCTCAATAAATAAAAAATGAGAGAGAAAAAATACGAGTTTTTTCTGAGAAATTGACTCTACTAATTTAATTAAATTGGCTATTAAAAGTGGCCAATTTTTGGAAAAAAAGTGGAACCAAACATTTCCGCCAAAAAATAAATGTAGTGTTTTTTCTAAATATCTTTCTAAACTCTGTGCAACAAAAATCAAGTCAATTGACACGCGACACGCGCGTGTTCAAATATCTATACCGGGTGAGTCACGAATTGCGCTCGCTCCGATATTTCCTAAAATATTTGGAGTAGAAAATTGATATTTGGAGACTTTATTACACAAATAAAATGCCATCTTTTCAATAAAAAATCAAGTTTGGTGCACATCCGGTTTGACCGGAAATGCCCACAACTTTCGATTTTTAAATAGAACACCCTATATATTTTTACATTTTTGGAATCTAGAGGAAATTTTGAATACAATACATCTATTTTGGTCATTTTTTGATAAACATTAAAAATTTTATTAAAAAATCTATTTCTCAGTCCAGAGTGCTGTGGTGCCCTATATATATTTTAGTTGGTGTGCTACGTTACTATAAAAATAAAAAGAGCAATATGATTGCATTACTTAATTCTCTGGAGGCGTTTAAAATTTTTAAATGTGATTTTTACCCACTAACTCGGTTTTTTTAAATGGGAATTTAATCGTTCACCAACATTTTTAAATACCTCATTTTCATACGAATCTAATGATACCAAAATTTTGAAAATCCGCTCAGAAATATTCGAGATTTCAGCCAAAATACAATGCAACCAAGCTTTTAGAAACATGCGGCTAATAGATAATAGATTATTGAATGTAATAAAACAATATCAGCTGTCAGACAGATTCGTGTAGTTATAGGCAATCTTGAGCTATCAAACATTTAATAATTGTGAGCGCAAAGAACGTTACAATTAAGTTTAGCATAGGTATGTGGAGGTAAACACAATTACATCCACAAGGACATTTGCAATAGAATGCAACATCAGTTCGGTTTTCAGAGTTTTATTTAAATGAACATAAATATCGGGCCTATAAATAAATAAAAATCAATTCCGTTTGAACAATTAAACTTAAACTAGGTAACAGTAGGTATCTTTAAAATAATTAATATAATTAAACCATAAATTGAGATTTATAGATATTGTTCAAAATGTCCACCATATTTTTCTATACACAATTCGGCTCTGCGTACAGTTGCATGAATGGCTCTACGCAATTCAGCCGGCGTTATTTCATTAAGAGCCCGTACAACTTTATTTTGCAGCTCTTCACGGGTATTTGAAGAAGTTTTATAATTTTTATTTCTGAGAGTGCCTCATACATAATAGTCGAGGGGTGTTAAGTCAGGTGACCTAGGAGGCCACCTGATATGACCTTGATTTGCGATAAGGCGTTCACCATGCAAGTTGTTTAAATATTCCATCACTCTTCTGGAATTATGTGGGGGAGCACCATCTTGTTGGAAAAACAGATTTTGTAAATAAGCAAGAGGAAGTAAGTCAAGAAATTCTGCTGTCTGGTTTTGTAAAAAGAATAAATATCGTTCGCCAGTAAGTGTTCCATCAAAAAATATGGGTCCAATTATTCAATCTCCAAGTACTCCAAGCCAACCCAAATCTTTCCTGAATATTCCCCCGCCCTATCAACCTCGGATTTTCTTGAGCCCAGTAGCTAGTATTATTTCTGTTAAACATACCTTGGTTCGTAAATCTACTTTCATCTGAATATAAAATGGAAAACCTGAGTTTTGTTATATTGCATTTAAGAACCAGTTGCAATATACTAGCCTCCTGTCGTTATTATCTCCATAAAGATGTTGGTGTATTTGGTATTTATAAGACCGAAACTTATGTTTCTTTAAAATTCTGCAAACCGAAGACTGACTAATGTCGCATTCCATTGACAATTCCCTCGTTGATGTTGTTGGGTGTACCATCACAAATCCTAATACATCAATTTCTTTGTCCTCACTTACAATAAATGTTTGATGGTCATCTTGTTGATTGGGTTCGTTTCTTAATTCTTGTTCCACTCTGGCAAACAAGTGTCTGCTTGGATGACGTCTGTTGGGATATCGTTGCTGATACAGTTCTGCAGCTGCAGTTGAATTTTTGAGACGCTCTCCATATATCAGTAACATATCCCCTTTTCATTTCTACTAAAATTATTCATTTTCTTTAATTTTTACTCAAAGAGATTTCCGCAACGCTTTATTTTGTATCTGTCTGACAGCTGCTATTGTTTAATTACATTCAATGGCTACTATGATTTTTCCAATGTTATTAGGTTAACAGATTTACAGAAATGTGCCATTTTAGTTTCCAAAGCCCATTAATCTATTATCTATTAGCCGCATGTTTCTAAAAGCTTGGTTGCATTGTATTTTGGCTGAAATCTCAAATATTTCTGAGCGGATTTTCAAAATTTTGGTATCATTAGATTCGTATGAAAATGAGGTATTTAACAATGTTGATGAACGATTAAATTCCCATTTAAAAAAACCGAGTTAGTGGGTAAAAATCACATTTAAAAATTTTAAACGCCTCTAGAGAATTAAGTAATGCAATCATATTGCTCTTTTTATTCTTATAGTAACATAGCACACAAACTAAAATATATTTTGGGCACACCACAGCACTCTGGATTCAGAAATAGGTTTTTTATTAAAATTTTTAATGTTTATCAAAATGTGACCAAAATGGATGTATTGTATTAAAAATTTCCTCTAGATTCCAAAAATGTAAAAATATATAGGGTGTTCCGTTTAAAAATCGAAAGTTGTGGGCATTTCCGGTCAAACCGGATGTGCACCAAACTTGATTTTTTATTGAAAAGATGTCATTTCAGTCGTGTAATAAGGCCTCCAAATTTCAATTTTCTATTCCAAATATTTTAGGAAATATCGGGGCGAGTGCAATTCGTGACTCACCCGGTATATGTCCTTTGTTTGTGAAATGCGACAATAATATGGCAGAAAATGTTACTTAATCATCAGGAAATAGGTTGGTATAAAGAAATTTGAAATCGATATAGTGAAATAAAAAGTTATGTCTGTGTGAAAGCAGTACATGAGCATTTTAATCAATTATTGCAAAATATATTTGGTTTTATCAAAATGTAAAAAGACGTATTACGACACTTTTTCAATGCAGAGTTATTATATAGAATAAACTCTGGCAATCAAAGCTAGAATCATTCACCTAAGTGTAACAGTTTCCGAGTAATATGTTTTTACTTGTAGACGCGCGGTATAGAAAAAAAATGTGATCTCTGAACTTAAACGCTTACATATTTTTGGTCTCGACCAAAGGAAAAGGTCGTCAACCGGGAATATAATACATTATTTATATCTCTATCAGATAATCTAGGTCCAATATCTTTCTACTCCGAAAATACTTTTTGGACGATTTCAACCCCTATCCCGCTTCGCTATAATGAATTAGCAGCGTAAGAATTGAACCGCTATTATAAAATATTTAAGTAATAAATAAGGACACTTACACATAATTCACAAGGGCAAGAATAAACTCTAGATTAAGATTCTAGGTACATTTTAAGGGAGATCACTCACTGGAGTGATACTCTCTCATTAATTCTTTTGTCATAACAAACGCTTATTGCTCATTGGTCAGATTGCAGAACTCACCAAGAATAAAAGAAAATCAGTTGTGATTGTTAAGCTGGTGGCAAGACCAAAACATTTTCTTGAATAAAAATTCACAGATTTCGCAATCCTTGCAATCATCGGGACATTGGAAATGATAACATCATACATAAAACATAAATTTTTTCAACTTTTTCTGGAGTCATCTTCACCTCGTTCGGAAATAGCACGGTTCACTACACCGCTGTATTTCCACCTTAAATGAAAACTGGTAACTTGACCCCCTGTGATATATGCAATCCATATTACATTTGCGTATATCAGCCGTTGCATACGATAGTCTCAGTCGACCGCGACACAGCTGTCTTTTGACTTTGAACAAAAACTAGTAACTCTACCAGATATACAAAAACATAAACATTTCCAATGTTAAAATGAGACTAAACTGTATCGGCCTAGGTAACCACTGCAATGAATTACATTGCTTAAATTGCAATGATTATAGATACAGCGGTATTATAGATTAGTAAAGATATTGAAACGGCAACCTTTGAAATTAATAATCTAATCATTCTGATACACAACATTTGTCAGAATCTGATAGTGATGACACTGCGAGTGATACGTCATCACTACTAATTGAAAATCATGCTTCTCATGATAACGACGACCAGACGTATCATGAAGGTTTAAAGTTTTCGTTTCAAAATGAAGTAAGCGATACTGATAATAATCAATCAGGTGATTCAGAGATAACTTGCAAGCAAGTGTAGTAAGATGTTTTGGATTAAATCCGTGAGGTTGAAATCTTTTGCTAAACAAAAGAATGTTAACAAAAATTAAACTCAATCGTTCTTTCAGCAGATTAAGAAAAAACGAAAGAAAAATTTTAGCTTGAATGTTTCACAGTATTATTGAAATAAATAGTTTATTTTAAAATTTGGCAGTAAAAGTAAAATCCACAAGAAAACACACGCATTTAAAAAGATACCATATGCTGAAATTGAACGGTAATAAAGTAGGTTCTAATTATGATCTGAAAATGATTAAGTGTTGCAATGTACGGAAGTAGGCCATGAGCGATATTTCCGTTTCGGTACTCTGTAGAGAAACTTCAACTCAATAATTTTGCAATAATATGGATGTAATAATAATAATAATAATAATATTTATTTATTTACAGCAACAACAAGTATCAAAAGTACACTGGAAATAGTAGAAAAATCAAAGTAAATAAATAAGTTACTCAATAAGTGTATAAAACACTTGTTTCGAGAATGTAGCTAATAGAATTGTTCAACAGAGTTTATATTAAAAATTTTACATGCAAATTTTAAGTTATTGTGCCACTTAGTTTATAAATAGCCATAACTCAAGAAATGTCATATTTTAATTCCCAATTAGTGTAGATAAAACTTTTTTTAAAAATTTTTTATTGTACTTTTAACATGCACTAACAATTTTTGTTTTTGAGTAAAATATTGAAAATGCATTTAAAATTAAGAAATTTAATTGAAATTGAATTGAAATTTAAAAAATGTAAAGAAATTAGTTTTAAGCAATTAAAAATTTATTTTTGTTCATCATATCATCGACAAGTACATAAATAAAACTATAACCTTAAATACAAAAGTCTGTTTTACGATTTGGTACCCCTAAGCAATCCACAATTCAATTTTCGAATTTGCACTCCTTTTTTAAGCGTTGTTATGAACATTTTAACTGGAAACTTGGCTTGATGGTTTAACTTAATAATGGCGTATATCAAGAAATTGATTGAGGAAGCCGTTACTCTGTGGTAATCCATAATTATAACGAAATTGCGAAAAGCACTACTATGTTTTTTACCACTGTATTTGCACAAAACGGGTTTAAACTGCAGTCACGTTTTGTGCAAATATAGTGGTAAAAAGCATAGTAGTGTTTTACTCGATTTCAGTGGATATTCTTCTTCTGTTAAAATATGTGCATTATTGTTCAGGTTCGGACAGATACAGTTTTCTTCGCAATTTGCTTCTCTTCTTTATTACGATATGGATTATATAATCGGGGATATTAAAAAAGAAACTGCAAAAATGTAATTTTGAACAAAGTATTTCCACCACATGAATATACTTAATCAAAAACTTTTTCCTACACTTCTTGAAATATTTACAAGTTCCGGCAAGGAAATTGCTATTGGAAGACAGTTCCCCAGAAGTTTTAGTTTTGCATCTGTAGTTTATGACTCGATTTAAATTGCATGTTGCTTACGTACTTAGAAAATTTGTTTTTAAATTTCATTGATTTACAGCCCCACAAATAAAATAAAGATTCGGATCTGGATGACTGACCCTGGTATTCCTATGTATTTTTGAACGCTAAATCCGAATCCGAGGTCAAAAAAATTCCTCCACCCTTCAATTTTTGTGTAGGGGCAAAAACATCCCTTCAATAAAGTAAATTTATATAACTCGGTTCGCATTGCATCTACAGAAATTAAAAAAAAACAATCAATTTGTTATTTTTGCATTTTTTTAGACGAAGAATCAACATTTTCAATCGCGAATAACTCGAAAAATATTGATTTATCGAAAAAACTTAACAGAATATTTTTTGATTAGAATTTATCTCTCTATAGATTTATGTGGATATCTCTATTTTCCTAATTTCCACCACCGAAAGGGGTGGCATCCACCCCCAGGGTAAAAGCACACCTTCGGACCACCTAGACTTTGCAATACTATCAATTACGAATCGAGTGCTATTTATTTCATGAAAATCGATTTTTCCTAACAGAAGTTCGAGATTTTGCACTTCGTTCCCTTTTTGGGGGTTGCTCTTCCAGATCTCCCTTCAGCCCTGTGTTCCTTATCTAGCAGGGGGTAATTTATATAAGGTGTCCCGAATTGCATATGTCAAACTATGTGACGTTTTATTCACTCGCTTGAGCAGTGAATCGTCACTTTGACACTCGGGCCTTCAGTCCGCGGTGACGGTAAGCTCGGGCCCCACCTTTACAACTGTTCTTCGTGAGGTAAAGGACTCACACTAGCCTCTTAACAAAGCCTGTTTCGGTAGGGCTGCGATAGCGTCAGAGGATACACGGTATGTCCAGGGGTCTAGGGATACAAGACTTCCCACACGCACAGTAAAAGGCACTGTTTAAATAATATACATATTTATTATACCCAATGTCCTACTATCTACAATTCTATTCTACTACCCTAACGGATTTGCATAAAAACAATGACAGATCGAAGCGGAGTGATTTAGATTCCGCAAGAGAGGGGGGGAAGGTTACTACAGTTAAATTACTACGGTAAAGTGATGCATATGATAACAGCAAGCACGGTTATTGTTGCGGGCGGTAATTACGCGAGGAGGAAGCAACTACGAAATCTACGTACGATACAATACAATATCTATGCAAATTGGCTAGTGCGCTGCGGAAAAAAAGACACAAGATTCAGAATGCACACGTAGATGAATTACCCACTCCTGCTCACTGTTCCCTGTCAGCCAATTTATACCTATGCATAAATTGCCCTCTAGGATGTACTCACTCCAGTACGGGGGATATTTTGGGTAGCCGAGGGCTTATGTGACGAACCTGCTGAAGGGACTAGGCTAGTAAGTCACCATATCTACCCAAAGCACCTCAGAACTAGGCGTGTGTGTGTACTCAACAGTGAGTTAGAAAGAAATATATCAGGTGGTTAAAAATCTGAAGGGACTAGGCCAGTGAACCACTCAAAATATCCCCTTCGACGGTCTACAAACAGAAACACTCCTGCTCACGGTTCCCTGTTGGTTAACCCACTCGCAGGGACAGACCAACCTCCAGGGTTTACGGACACGAGAGTGGAGGAGATGCGGGGTATCCGCGGGCCCATGTGGTCAACTAGCTTAAAGGACTAGGCCAGCAAACCACACCCGAGTCTACCCAGGATACCTCCACCCTGCGTACATACCCTCCGGGCAGCAAGGATAGATAATATCCGAGATATCCAAAGGCCGTTGGTATCTGACCAACTGAAGGGACTAGGCCAGCCAGAAACCTCAGAACCTTTTTCTGTCCTAGATATTCCTATACTTACTCGAGCGTCCGCGGGCATGCCAGACACACAACTGGAAAATAAAGTATGATTAGTAGGCCTGTGCTTAACACTGGCCAAGTTGTTTACCAACGTTCCTAATATAATCACTTCCTTGCCGATGGCTTTCTTGGATCGGCTGATCTTCTTGATTTCGGATTTCCTGCTCCTGATTCCCTTGCTATGTCGTTGGCTCTGCTGAGTATTGATACAGATTGATCATTATTGATTGGTGTTAGAGAGCTAGCGCCACCTAGCGGAGTTTACTCCAACCTTATAATGCTTAAATTCAAACAACTATTTGCTTTATGTGCTTAGAAATAGTATTATTATAAATATGCGTTTTTTTTAACAAAATATGCTTCGTTACACCTTCACTCAATAATACAACTTTTCAATATAAGAATAAAAGTTCCTATAAACATGGGTCGGGAACGTATTAGTTTCCGAGACACAGGGTGTTCAAGTAATTCTCCTGAAAATGTTTTTTTATGAATATTTTCGAAACGTCTAAAGATAAACAAACGATAATTTATACAGGAATTTAACTGTTCATGCTTTTTAAGAAAAAATGACAACTGTGTACGAAAATCATTTAGGAGCGGGTGAAACTGGGGGGGCTAGGTAAAATTTAGCCCCAATTTTATTGTGTGACACTTTTAAATTAATTTATGAGCAGAACTTTAAAATTTGTAGTTAAAAAGTCTGTTTTGTTTTTTCTCTAAAATGATCAGTTTTTGAGTAAATCTCATCTGAACTTTATTCAGGAATAGTTTTTTTATGAATAATTTTAGTAGAATAGAAAAAACAATGATAGTAAAACAAAATTTGATTACATTATTTTTTATTATACAACAATGAATTAGATTAAAGTAAGGTAAATTGCAAATTACAAGAGTTGTTCAAAGTGCATTCTGCCAGCTTCAACATATTTCTGACATCTGCGCCGTATAGAGTGTGCAGCTTTACGAATTAAATCAGGATTAGCCCGCAAATTTTCACATTATTCGAGAATTCTTTCTATTAACTCTTCTCTCGTGTTTACAAGGATTGCGTAGACTTTTTCCTTTGAATAGCCCCAGACAAAAAAATCAACTGGAGTTAAACCTGGTGAACGGGGTGGCCAGGCTCTTGTACCTAATCAACCGATCCACCGTTTAGGATAATTATTGTTTACCCACAAACAGTTCTAAACAGCAAAATGTGTAGGAGCTCCGTCCATTTGAAACCAGCATTCATTTCTTAAATTGAAAGGAATATCCTCGAGATATTGAAAAAAAAATGGTTACTTAAGACATAATTAAATAATGGTCAATTTTAACGGGGAGGCAGGATGTGGGGACCACAAAAAATTCCGTTTATAACACCACACCATACATTAACGCTAAACTCCTGTTGA
The DNA here is from genome assembly GCA_963583905.1 of Stenurella melanura. Taxonomy (NCBI): domain Eukaryota; kingdom Metazoa; phylum Arthropoda; class Insecta; order Coleoptera; family Cerambycidae; genus Stenurella; species Stenurella melanura. The sequence goes on along the minus strand of OY757312.1, from coordinate 76,865,085 downwards.
AATGCCCTAGGGCGAATTATATGAGGATTCTGATGAGCCCAGATTCTTAAATTATTAAAATTAACCGATCGATTATGGTTAAAGGTAGCTTCATCAGTCCAAATAATTTTACTTCCGAAATCGGGATGTTGTTCCATGGTATTTATAAACAATTACAAAAATGGATACGCCTTTCGGGATCACCTGGTTGAAGGCTTTGAACTGGTTGCATTCGAAAAGCTTTTCTGTGGCGTTTTTTCAGAATCCAAAAAACTTTGTTTTTGAAACATGCACAGCTGACGCACGCAGCTGTTGGACCGCTCTTCTGATACTTAATTTATTATTATTATTAAATTTGGCCAATATTATGTTTTTAAATCGCCCATTTCGCTGTTCTTCATTTGTTGGACCTCTTTTAAGTCCAACATTTCTGGATTCGAATAAAAACACCTTTAGATGATTTCCTTCTATTAGGAAATCTTCTGTGATATTCGCGTGCCGCTGCATTCGCGTTTCCATTACAATATTCATAAATAAAATGAATATCCGCGTACTCCACATTACTAAACATGACCATTTTTTACTTTACAACACAACACTTTTTCCAAAAGGAAATAATAAAACTACAGAACAATGAACTACAGAAAACCAAAAAACAACAATGTCCATTGCCATTCTGCCATTGCATGCTAGATTATTTTTCATTTGTTACAAACATTACAATCACGGCACACTCCTGCATACCAGGAATGCTGGTAATAATGGTTACTAATTAACAAAGTTCAGATAAGATTTATTAAAAAACTGATAATTTTAGAGAAAAAAGACAAGAAAAAATTTTTTATGTAGAAAACTTCAAGTTTTTAAGTTCTGCTCATAAGTTAATTTAAAAGCGTCACACAATAAAGTTGAGGCTTAATTATACCTAGGCCCCCCCAGTTTCACCCGCTCCTGAATGATTTTCGTACATAGTTGTCATTTTTTCTTAAAAAGCATAAAAAGTTAAATTCCTGTGTAAATTATCATTTGTTTATCTTTAGACGCTTCGAAAATACTAATAAAAAAACATATTCAGGAGAATAACTTGAACACCCCGTATCTCGGAAACTAATCACTTCCCGACCCATGTTTATACAAACTTTTTTTCTTATTTTGGAAAGTTGTATTACTTCGTGAAGTTTGGCTTATACAATTCGGGACACCCTGTATACAGTGTGTCCCAATAAAAACTCCCAGGCCGGATATATTCTAAACGAATAAAGATATTTTAGTTCTGTAATAACCAATTTGTAGAGCATAAAGAGAGCTTCATTTTTGAATATATTTGTTTTTTCTATATATCGGCATATAGATGGCGCTGTGCTCTAAAGAAATATTTCGATGGGAGAAACTTTGAAATGGGGTTTATGTGAAAGAAAATGCATTTCTAATCAGATTATGTTCTAAAAAAATACCACAAAACTAATTGTTTTCGAGATATTGGAGTCCAAATGTTGGCATTTGCCAATATTGAATAATTGTAATCTCTTTAACATTTCAGTCCTTTAACTGGGACAATCTGTATTTAATTTACAAAATTTTAGAAAAAAATATATAAAGAATTTCTCATATAATTGCTTTGTTATTAGGTTAGATTATAATTAAAAATATTTGATATCTAGTGAGTATAATAACCTTATACCTTATAAATTAAATACAATTAAAGTTACCTTTGGAATAATAGTTTTGGCATTTCTCAATTTCAATTACATTTTGTTTAATGGTGTGTCAATAGAACTGTATTATTATACCCAATTAATGTTTTCTTTGTGAATATTTATTATTAAATATGGTTTCTCATACAAATGAAGATAAATTAAACATGATTTTAATTATGGGGACTATCGTAAAATTGTTTCAGAACTGTAAGTTTATATGAAATACGTTTTCCTGACAGACCTTTAACAGATAGGAAATCTTTTCTAAGTTTGTGTTCTAATTTGAAAAATTATGGAGGTTTTAAGAAACCAAAAACAACAAGAAGAAAAAGAACTGCAACTGATGAATATATTGCGTTGGTACTACATCAAGTAGAAAATAACCCCAACATGTCAGTACGCAAGTTGACGGAAGAAACAAATATTGCACGTTCCACCTGCCACAGAATTCTTAAAATAAACACATTTTCCATACAAAGTTCATTTAGTTCATTATTTGATTCCAGGGGACAATGAACAGAGATTAGATTTTTTGGTGCAATTTTCAATTCTCTTAGAAGAAAATCTAAATCTTTTAGATACAATTGTGTGGAGTGATGAAAGTCGATTCCACAACAATGGAGTAATCACAACATATAATTGTCGTTAGTGGTCTCAAGAGAATCTTAGGTGGATGGGACATACCAGATCCCAGAATCGTTTTGGAGTAATTGTTTGGTATGGTATCGTTAATGGTTACATTGTTCGCCCATACCTCTGCCATGAGAATTTAACAGGTGAAAGGTATTTACAATTTTTGCAAAATAATTTACAAGTACTATTAAGGAATTTGCCCGCTCAGTTGGATAATATGTGGTTTCATCAGGATGGAGCAGGCCCACATAATCATCATAACGTTGTTAATTATTTAAATCAAACATACCCAGGAAGATGGATTGGTATCAATGGAGTATTTAGATGGCCCGCTCGATCTCCTGACATTACTCCACTAGACTTTTATTTATGGGGATTTTTAAAAAGGGAAGTGTACAAAGAACCAATAGAAGACTTGGCAGATCTTTATAATAAAATTTATGCTAGTGTTGCCGCCATTAATCGGCATACATTATTAAAAGTTTGTAGATCTGAACTAATGAATAGGTTTACGATGTGTGTTAATGAAAATGGCAATAATTTTGAACACCTATTAAAATAGTTATTTTAATTTCATTAGTTCGTAGAAATTGTTTTATGTTCGCAATTGTTTTTTTATTAAATGTTTCAATTATATGATAAATAATATTTTTAGTTTTTTTTTCCAAGGGTTACTTCAAATATATTTAATTCATAAGATATGAAAAATTCTTTAAATATTTTCTTCTAAAATTTGTAAATTAAATACAGATTGTCCCACTTAAAGGATTGAAATGTTGAAAAGATTATAATTATTCAATATTGGCAAATGCCAACATTTGGACTGGAATATCTCGAAAACGGTTAGTTTTGTGGCATTTTTTTAGAACATAATCTGCTTAGAAATGCATTTTCTTTCACATAACCCCCATTTCAAAGTTTCTCCCACTGAAATATTTATTTAGAGCACAGCGCCATCTATATACTGGTATATTAAAAAAACAATTATATTCAGAAATGAAGTTCACCCTCTACCATATCTTTCTGCATTCTCAAGAGCTTGTATGTAAACTAGAAGCTTTAATGACACAGTTCTATGTCCTGAAATGTATAGAAGGGGTGCAGAGGGTGTATAAACCCGTTCGGGAGAATTGTTACCCCTTTGCATTAAAGAAGAAAAGTACGAGAGATAAGTCCCCATTCATACTTCTTTTCATACTTTTCTTTCTTATCCGAAACTTTTTTTTGTGGGGCTGTGTTATCATTATTTTGTGAAAATCATAGATTTCCTACAAAGAGACAGGAATTATGCGACCTTGACGCCACTTTCATTGTATATGGCATATTTTTTCTTCCATTCCTATGAGGTTAGAAAACCTATACTAGTTTGCTATTATAACGAAATATAGATATCTAAATAATATTACTGGCTAGTGACACTGACAAATCAGAAAAACTTAAATATCTCGAATTATTATCGTAGTATAAATAGTTTACTTTTTCTAATAGCGTATTTATTTAAGTACTTTTAAAATAAGCTTTTAGATTTCAGTGACTATTATTATTTTATGCAAAGAGCAGATTTACAAAATATTGAAAAAAAAAATGAAAATCAACAGAAAAACAAAAATAGTTATTTTTATACCCAGGCCGCGAAATTCATTTTTACATACCGAGAGAAAAATTATCGCCGAGGCCGCTTGAGGTGGAGGCAAGATAATTTCGAAGACGCTAAAAATTTCGCGGCCCTAGTACAAACACTATTTTGTGTGCAACCGTAAATTATAGTTACAATAGATGGTGAAAATGACACCGCCGTTTATGCTATATTTAACGGTGGCCTTAATGTTACAGCGTTTCTGTGGAAACGGTATATTTTGAATGTATACAAAACATTTTGACAGTTCTCGAAAAATCGTAAGAATGTCTGATAGCGATATTGAGATTTCAATTTATTGCACTCCTCTAGAGCTAAAAAGTATTATGAACTCGGCGCTCTCTGATTTTATACCTGAAAAATCTAAACAGCATGGCAATACGAAAACTGTACAGCGACTTTCCAATTACTAATTCTGTTTAATAAAAAAATCACAGATTTCGCAATCCTCGCAACCATCGGGATATTGGAAATGATAACACCATACATAAAACATAAACGTTTTCAACTTTTTCCGGACTCGGCCTCGCCTCGTCCGGAAACAGCACGATCCACCACACCGCTGTATTTCCACCTTAAATGAAAACTTGATACTTATATAAATAATTATATTATTATGTTATTTATCAATTTTTAATTTAATATAATGCATATATTTAAATATAATAATTATAGGTATATCTTATCTAAATATATCTATTGATTCAATGAATAATGTTCAATTTAGTAAATAGTTGACCCCTTGTGATATATGAAACCCATATTACATTTCCGTATATCAGCCGTTGCATATACGACAGTCTAACTCGACCACGACACCGCTGTCTTTTGACTTGACATTTCCAATGTTAATAATAATATTTGGCTGTCATATTTTAGAAAGGTCAATTACGAGGTCAATTTTATTGTGAAAGTTACTTTTAGTTTTATGGCCGTTACTAAGGGTATCGGCCGTGAAATTGAGTTTCACGAATTGTTTTGAGGACGTGAAATACAGGTGTATATTATTTGAATTGACTGTTTTAAAATACATAAAGAAATCTGCGTTAAAAAATGTATCGTATGTAATAACGCTAGTGATTCGAATGTTGTCGGCAAATTTTTTCGAAGGAGTAGAATTATATCACGCATTGGCAACTTAACTTAAATAAATGTGTATATAATATTTAAATGCACGAGTGGTATTAAGAGCAAATGCAGTGATACTGACATTTGACATTTAAAAAAATGAGGTTAATAATATTTTGAAAGGCAAATATGTTGCCAATAACCCTAAGCAAAATATACCAATGATAAAAATATTTAATGTTAATGAGGAATTCTTTAATAATGAAGATACATTAATTTATGCTATTGTAAATCAAAATAATCTATCTGGTTTAAATAATGCTATTAAGCAAGTGGTAAAAAAATATGTAAATAATAAAAAACAGAAAATACAGTCATAGTGGAAGTGGATGCAACGGTGGATAAAATGTTAGAAAATAATGAGTAAATAAATATAGGAAGGTCAAGATGCTATAAAAGGAAGCAATTAATGTTATTAGATGTTTTAAGTATCAGGGCTTTGGGCATATTAATACAGATTGTAAAAAAGATAAAGTAATTTGTTACAAGTGTTCAGAAAATCATGAGGGAAAAAATTGGCCAAAACAAGAGGAAGAATATAAATGCATTAATTGCATAAATGGAAATAATAATATTAATCTAAGTTGAGATATAAAACATTCATGTTTGGATAATAGTTGCGAATCATTAAAGAGAATCCAGAAATTTATTTGAGAAGAAAAAGTATAGCAATTAGATAGTAGTAATTTATTTGTAATACATTATTTCAATTGCAGACTTTGCACAAATAGTAAAACCATGCCTATTGTTGTTACCTGAAACGCGAATTATTAGTGACATTTATGAAAATAAATACAGAATAAAAACTTATAAAGCATATATTGTGAACTCGCAAAACAGACATACAGTTGGTGTGATGGCATATGTGCGTGGGGATGTAAATTGTAGTGTATAAATGAAAGGCTGTATAATATAAAATGGTGGACATTAATACTCAAAATAAAAATGTGCAATAAAATACTATATGTTGGAGTAATATATAGATCACCAGGTTCAAATATGGGTGAATTTCTAGGGTATCTAGACAATTTATTAAGTGTCTTTGATGATAAAAATTTTTTGATAACAGGTAATTTCAACATTGATATTAGCACAAGTTCCTTTTAGAGTAATAAAATTAATAATATTATAAATAATTCTCAAATAGTTTAGTTGGTTAAACAACCTACAAGAATTGAAAAAAATTGTGCATCAATAATAGTCCTGGTAATAACGAATAAGGATGATGAAATATTTTCTGCGGAAGTATTAAGCTCTCCTACAATAACAGATAACATTATTAAACTTAATGTAAGAATCAATACTAAAAATTTCAAAAACTTCAGATAAAACTTCTAGACTGTAGATGGGATTTAAACAATACCAATGAAGACATACTGTATGATGAATTTATTGCCAATACAACAAAAATTATACAGGAAATTGCTCCAACAAGATATAAAAAATATCGAGATGATAAAATGTGGTGAGATAATGAAATAAAAGAAAAGATTAAAATAAGGGATCAATAATATAAAAAATATGAGCAAAGGAGAACAGCAGATGAAACAAAAAAGAAAAGAAGCAACAACATTAATAAGGAAAAAAAATATTAATCAAATAAAATTGATATCCAAAAAAGGGGATATAAGAAAATGTGGTTTGTTTTAAAATCACTGGTAAACACTAAAATGCAATCAGAGGTTCCTGATAAAATAATTTTTCCACGTGGAACAGAAAATGGAGAAAGAAATATTGCTGAACACTTTCATATATATTTTGTTGATAGTATAAAAGAGATAGTCCAAAGTATTCAGATTTTAATATAGAGAATAATGAAATAATCTACACTGAACTAAAGATTTGAAAATTATATCATTGGCAGAATTAAGAAAAATAATTTTAAATTTAAAGAACAAAATGTCTTCTGAACAAAGGTGTCGTTCCTAAAAGTGACAACAGTTAATTGAATTCCTAGAAGCAAAAATACTTAGATAGCCTGTGAGTTCAGACCATTAAATATGCCTCTTGTAATTGATAAAGTATTAGAATGTGTTGTTTACGAACAAATACTTAATCATTTCGAATTAAATAAAATATTTTATGAAAACCAATCAGGACTTCGGTCAAAACATTCATGTGGAACATCTATTGAAGCTGTAATAACCAAATGGAGGGAAGTTATTAATGCGGGTGAGACGATACTTGTGGCATTCTTGGATTTGAAACGTACTTTGGAAACTGTAAATAGGCATATACTGTTAATTAATTTGAATTCATATGGTTGAAGTGGAATGGTACTAAAGTTTTTTGAAGCATTTCAAATAGAAAACAAGTTGTCAAAATAAGAGACAGTTTCTGAAGAAATGGTTAATACTTATGGTGTTCCGCAAGGTAGTGTGTTGGGCCCGTTACCGTTCTTGATTTATATAAATGATGTGCATGAAATAATAAAACATTGTAAACTTCATGTATTTGCCTATGATGTACTTTTATCAATTACTGGCAAAAACCACAATACATTAACAAATGAACTGACTGAAGATTTCTATAATTTATTTAGGTATCTAGATATGAAAAAAAACCAAGTTGATGTATATAATACTAGTAATCATATAGTGACAATAGACAACGAAAAAATTTTACTTGTAAGCCAACATAAATACCTAGGAGTGAATTAGGTAGTGAATTATCATTTAAGCAACATATTCAGTATTTAATAAGTTAACAAAAAAAATTATTTTCTAAAACGAGTAGGTAAAGATCGTTCAACTTACACTAAACTTACAATATATAAAACCATTATATTGCCAAATTTTATGAATTGCAGTACTGTGTTGTATTCAGTAAATGAAATTTGAAAAACGATCTTCAAATTGCTCAAAATAAATGTATTCGAACAATATTAAAATGTGACCACTGTACACCTATTCACTTAATGTTAAATGTGTTACACATCTTTACAGTTAATGATATTATTTATATACAAACTATGGTATTTATTTATAAAATTGTCAATAATATAGTACGAAGTTATTTATGTGATTTAATTAAATATGTAAAAGATGTTCATTCATATAATACTAGGCGGAAAAGTAATATGTATACAGATCACAGAGTGAGCGGTTTAAAACTACAATAGAAAATAAAATTATTAATAATAATTAATTGTATAACGTTTCATATTTTAGGTACTTGTTTTTTTTTATTCCTGTACATGTGTATTTGTATTTTTTTTTTGTTTGTTTTGTAAACATTTGTCATTGTAGTTTGTACAGTATGTTTATACTATTAATAACGTATTACTCCCCTTTAATGGATGACAACTTGACCACCTTGCACGATTACATTTTTTTAATCAACAATTTTAAAAAACGTTTTGACCGATTTCCAACAAGATATGTTCGATACCTTTTTTTGTAAAGTTGATATTTTCAACGTTATTTTTAAAAATCGAAAAATCGCCGGTTTTTCGGTTTTTGACTCTCTAAAAGTATCATAAAAATATGTCTTTTTACAATACATAATTTTTAATAATATCTTTATCCCTTGCGTATGAACTTGAGTGGGGGGATTGACGATATTTAATTTTATATAACCACTTTCCTTCGACGGTTTTTGAAAAATTTATGTCTAAGGAAAGTTCTCATATGGTAATTGATTCCTGAAACATTTGAAGTCAAAACATGCATGGGTACTGATTTGAACCTAGTTCTACAGGGTGTTTTCCACGATTATTCAATTTATTATAGTTTTAAACTTTCATGATTCAATTTTTTCAAGGAAAACACACTGTATGCTTTCAACTAAAATATTTCAGGTACTTACACACCGATATCCATGACAATTTTTCTTCGACATGAATTTTTGAAAAACCGTCGAAAACGTCAAGAAACGAGAAATTGTCGGTTTTTCAATATTTAAATATTAATACCTAACATTGAAAATATTAACTTTACGAACAGAAGTTATAGAACATTTCTTGTTGAAAATTGGCGAAAATAAATATTAAAAAACAGTTTGAACGTAAAAATGTAATATTTTCATTTGTTATAAACCAAATTGTTTTAAACAATATCAGACCAGGCTACCGTCTGGTAACATGAATTTTCGTAGTCAGTAGTGACTCCTGAACTCATTCCAGCAAAAAAACTGCATCCAAAATATACTCATACGCCCATAGAGTCTGCTCTATGAGTGAGTGATGATGTAGTGTTTAAAGCTTCAGACTTGCGGTAGAAAGGGGGCAAGCCCCCGGTAAATTTTCCACTTATTATATTAACGAGTGTATCACCAATTAAATTCGAATTAAACAATTAAAAATATTTATTTTTCACCTGTACATTATTTGTTTATTATACCTTGGATACGGTTACCATAAAGACACTCATAATGACCACAGGAATGAACTGCCCAGATACTGTACGTTACTTTTTGTCACATACATTTGATGCGAACTTACATTTTTCAATTTAAACTGAGCAGTGTTAACGAAATTACATCCATAATTATTATGTCCCTTAAGTCAAATGAGGAAGGTTGTGACGGCATTTCGGCACTAATGTTAAAATATAGTTTGCCTACTATTTCTTTACATGTAACACATTATCAATTGCTGCTTGGAGGTAGACTATTTTCCTACGAGTTGGAAACACTCGTTAGTTATACCATTGTCGAAGGTTAATACTATTCAAGAGTATAAGAATCTAAGGCCCATTACTATTATTCCAGCATTGTCAAAGGTTCTGGAGAAAGTAATTAAGGTCCAAATAAATGAATACATTTTAGAAAACATTATATCAAAATTTCAATCAGGTTTTAGAAAAAGCCTTAGCACAACTTCAGCCTTAGCTGACATTTTCCGAAACATTCTTTCTGCCTTAGTAACGATGATGCTGCTGCACTTATTCTTCTTGACTTTTCTAAGGCTTTTGACACGCTGGATCACGATTTACTTTGTGCAAAACTCTCTTTTTATGGTTTTGATGAAACTTGAGTAAACTTTTTCAGATCATATTTAATTAACAGAATTCAAACCGTTTCACTAAATAATGAGCGATCAAATATATGACCAATTACATCAGGTGCCACAAGGGTCAGTTTTGGGTCCTGTTTTGTTCTTAATTTACACAGCCGATATTATCCAACATGTAAGCCATGGTGAAGTTCAGTGCTACGCCGATGATACTCAACTGTTTTATCATTTTCCCTCTGAAAATACTAAAAACTCTTGTAATTTAATTAATGCCGACCTAGACTCTATTCATAATTATGCTAATCAAAATAATCTCAAACTAAATGCAACTAAAAGTGCAGTATTGTGTTTTACTTCCAATAGAATGCAGGAATATACGAAAGAAAATCTAGCTGTTGCTATAAATGGTCAATACTTGCCTGTTGTAAATGAAGCAAAAAACTTAGGTCTAATCTTTGATAATAAGATGCGTTTTACAGAACACGTGGCAGTTTTATTAAAAAAAGCGTACTATGCTTTGAAAATGCTGTATTGTAATATAAGTATTTTAAATTTTAAAGTGAGGAAAAAATTATGTGAAAGTCTTGTGTTACCAATCTTGAATTATTGCAATATAGTATATTTCCCCTGTCAAGATAACATCGTTTGCAAAAAATGCAAAATAGCTGTTGCAGTTTTGTATTCAAACTAAAGAGGTATAGTCATGTGTCTGCGTAAATAAATGATTTGCAATGGATCAGGCTTGATAATTTGTATAAATACAACATATCTGTTTTTGTTCATAACCTGCTTTCAACCCGATCACCTTACCGTTATGAAAAATTTACCTTCAGGCGAGATATTCAAAACGGTAATCTAAGATACGCAGATAAATTTAATATTCCTAAATATTCAAAATCTTTATTTCGACGTTCATTTGTATACAACGCTATTTCGATCTACAATAATATTGATCCTCAGCTAAAACGAGCTTCTGTAAATAAATTTCGCACAGTGATAAAACGTAATTTCCTCCGTCAGCAACTTATGTAAATTAGCTAGTTTTTCTGTAGTTCATAATCTTATCAGCCTTAAGATATATTATGTCTGTGTGCATTGGGCTTTACGGTATAGTATGGACATATATACATTTCTTTTTACTTTTACTTCATTTTTAGCCTCAATTATTCTAACCCGCATTACTATATTTAATCTTTATATGTATATGTGTATATATATATGTATATGTATATGCAAGTATATGTATGTATGTATGTACGTATGTACATGGGTGTACATATATTTTGTTTTTATTTACTTACTTTACATTCGATTAGATTAGCTATAAACTATTATTATAAAGTAAAAGGTTAAGTTGAGTAGCTATTAAGCTAGACTTCGCCTTAATTTGGGAATGTATTGTAATTTTATATTTTTTATATTTATTTCTAAATAAAGCCATTTTATTATTATTATTATTATGGCCATAACGCCCTGTTATATGAGAAGCAAAGAAAGAGTAAATGTTTCATATTCCTTATCGTATAATGGTTTAGATTTGACCGGTATTACATTTTCTGCGTGACTTGTCCCGCATTGTTTCGGAAATTTTGTGGTATTTCCATATTAATTTTCCTTTTATAACATCAACAAATATCAAAATATCAACAACTGTCAGATACAGTTAATAAACGTCAAAGTATCATCATAAACTACTAAAGAAATGTATTTAAAAAAAGAAAAAGTCAATTTTTCATTAAAAAAATATATTTTTTGTCAAAGTAAAATACTGTATGCACCACGAGCGTTATTAGATTATAACGCCAATCAGGCAACATGCATCCCTCGGGCCAAAGGCCCTTGGGCTGCATCATGTTACCCTCCGGGCGTTATAATCTATATAACGCATTTGGTGCATAAATAACTATTAAAATTAAAAATATTTACAAAAAATGCGAAGAGTATCCTACAGAATGTGTAATAATTAAATGAAAAGAGTAATAAGCGGGAAGGAGTATAATGTTTACTCTAGATTTAAATATGAATTCATCAACAAATAATGATTATTATTGATCCTATTTGAGGTAACAGTGAAACTTACCTTCCTGCTGCTCAATAAATCCAGTCAAAACAATATCCCTCCAAGATCCCTTCTTAGGTGGATTGCGTTCAGTAAATGGACTAATCATAGTAACATCGTGACCAGCTTCAGCTAGGCCTCGTAATAGGGCACTTCCGAGAATATAATGGCTAGGGGCAGCCATTGGAAATATAGCTAATATTTTAGAACCACCACTTGAGCTTGTTAAGAATATCAAACAAAAAATTACCACCAAACCCATAGAAGCCATGTTGTGTTTACTGTTTATCTAACTTTGCTACGTAAAAAACAGCCTTATTATTGCTGCATGCAATGTACTACTGTATTCTCTGAACTTAGTACAACACTAATTTTTTATTAACCCAAGGTCTCATATAATGTGAAACAATTAATATTATGTCTATTAATAAATATTCTCTGTAAGCAATAAGCAATTGTACCGTCTTACAAAATTGTTGATAAAATTGATAATTTTATACTACTGAATTTATTTATTGAAGATAACATATATATATCCACATAGGTACATCAAAACTTATCGCATCATCATTACATTCGTAATTTTTAACTCTTTCGATATCAGTATTTCCATTATTTTACTTCCACATCCACGTGGTTGAAATAGGTTTAGAATGTCATGAAACGTCGAAATTTTAAATTTTGGTAATTTTGTCTATCTGTAACTTTTTGTGCGCACGTTTTAAGATATTAACTTGAAATTTTATACACGTACGAAGTATAACGAGATTTGGAACTGGACTGTTTTTTGAACTTATCCGGTGAAGGGTTGGAGGGTAAATAGGGGAAAATAAGTAAAGCAAGCTGGCAAAGTAAAAAAATTTAGGATTTGGTGTATTCACTTAAAATTTGGTACACGTATATATTAAGACGACACCTACAAGAAGATTATATTTTGAGATGATTCAATTAAAAGTGTGGGGATTAAATAGGAAAAAACAAATAAAGAAGTTGTGACCATCGTAGTGACCGGACGTGCGGCTAAACGCTCCGGCTTTATAACGCAATAAAATCAGTTAATCTGTTAAATAAGTAGACAGAACTAATTTGAACGACAAAATAAAATATCGCGAGTTAAAGATGCGTGATCCGATATCTATATAAACTAATATGAAACTATTTATCAATAGAAGTTAATAAGTGCAGTGGATAAGAGTGCAAAAAGTTGGACTATAGCTGCCCTAGAGAGCGGTCGCATAGTGGGCACTCCAGGCAAAACATCTGGTATGCATTAAACTGTTTATTACCCTTGTGACCCAAGTGATTTTCGGTACACGTGTTGTAGGGTTGAAGTATACCAAATATACAACCAGTGCAGCCGCGTGTGGGGATTTATTAAAAACTGCTTTCCGTGGTTCGGAAGGTGAACGTATCACATATCGTATCCTTAATTAATCTAAGGTGATCACGTTACTAATTAATAAAAAATTGTTTACATAGTGTCAATAAGTAAACTGTAGTAGACGAAAGTGGATGCAATAAGTGATTTTAATTAGTCGCCGTCGTTGATCTAAACAATGAAATATTAATTGAACATAATGAGTAATTGTGGTATATGCAAAGTAAAGATAAGTAGAGGTCAGACAAGTATATCTTGTGATGGTTCTTGTGACAAGGAATTTCATACAAACTGCTGTGACATTCCTGTCGAAGTCTTGAAATTCACCGAAAAAATTCCTGGGCTGAAATGGACATGCGAAAATTGTACCACAATTATGGAAAATTCTCAACCGGATCACTTAAACAAAATTATTGAGGAAAAGCTTCAAAAAGTATATGATACCATGGAGTGCGCATTCAGTGATATGAAGAATAAAATTGTTGCATTAGCAGGTGAAAAACTAAACGAAATAAATGATATTATGCTAAATGTTTCCAGTAAAGTCAATACTTCAAACACGGCCAATAACGTGCAGCTATATTCAACTACCTTAAAAAGTAAATCTGCTGTTATAGTTAGACCAAAAAACAACACACAAAAAAATGCTCAAACCAAAGGAGACTTTCTACATGAAATTAACCCGCTGAAGCATAATTTAAATATAGCAAGTGTAAAGAATATTAGTAATGGTGGAATCGTTATAGGCTGCACAAATGAAAAAGAAGTCTCTAAACTCAAAGAAGTGGCTAATGGTAAACTGGCTGACAAATATGACATAAGCGATGTAAAACACTTAAGTCCCAGAATTCGGCTGGTGGGAATCTCTGAAAAACTTGAGGAAGCTGACCTGATAGAATATGTGAAGTACCAAAATAAATCAGTATTTAGTGAAAACTCCGAGTGCAAAGTTATTAAGTTTTGGTCAACAAAGAAAAACTCCAATATATTTCAGGTAATTCTGCAGGTAGATGTACTTACATACAATAATCTGATGTCTAGAGGTGAAGGTAAGTTATTTGTCGGCTATGATTACTGTGATGTCTATGATTCGGTTGAACTAAGAAGGTGTTTTAAATGTAACGGCTTTAATCACCACTCTAATCAATGCTCTTCAAAAAAGTATTCATGCCCTAGGTGTGCAGAGGATCACCCAGTAAAAGACTGTAAACCTGTAGACCTAAAATGTATAAACTGCTTAACACTGAATGAAAAAGATAAGGATCTCAATCTAGAGGTAAACCATGCAGCCTGGGATTCTAGATGTTATGTCTATAGTCACAAAGTAAAAGAGTATAAATCTCGGATTTATGCGGCGTAGCAATCAGAAGCCTTAACCAGATCGGGCTCGTTACCTGTTGTTAAAACTCGTACTAGTTGTAGTTCTATGAACGTAGGCGGTTTAGCGGACCTGCCACAGGATAAAGACACTGTGGACCTGCGTCCTAAACCCGACTCTGCATCCCTACCTTGCATTTATTATCAGAACGTGCGAGGTTTAAATACTAAAACACATGACTTACTGAATAGTTCTTATACCTGTGAATATGATGTCCTCGCACTAACAGAAACCTGGGTTGACTCGCATGTTAATAACTCTGAACTAATAAGTGATAACTTTACTGTGTATAGAGCCGATCGAAATTTTTTAATTACGGATACAACTAGGGGTGGTGGTGTCTTGCTAGCCATCAACAAAAAATATGTTGCCTCAGAACTAAACTTAGATGATATGAAAACTTCAGTTCCTTTAATAGATGTTGTTGGTGTAAGAATGCAATTAAATTACAATAATATTTACATATTCGTTATCTACGTACCTCCCTCGTTAAGCCCAGCTTATTACAATCAATTTTTTGAGACACTTGAAACCCTGCAGTACCTATACGAGGATAATATGTATTTTATTGGAGATTTTAATATACCATATTACAGAGAATTTTCGCTGCAGAATAATATTGTTGGCACTACTGCATCACTTATGTCATTTTTAAATTATTTTAACTTAGTACAATATAACACCGTGTTGAATTCAAATAATAGATTATTGGATCTTGTAATGTCCAATATCAGGTGTTATGTGGAGAGAGCTCATGATATTTTACTCAAGGAAGATTCCTATCACCCCGCATTATGTATATATCTTAATGAAAGTATTAAAAATAAAAAAAAAAGATTCTGTGCAGACAATAAACCTGTGTATAATTTCCGGAAAGCTAATTTTCATACCTTATACGCAAGAATTTACAATACGGACTGGTCAATTCTAAAAAATCACAATGACGTGAATTTAGCCTGTGAACAATTTTATAAAACAATCTATGATATCTTTGATTCTTGTGTACCTAAAACCATACCACGTGCTAGGAAATATCCTCCTTGGTATAATAACCGAATTGTGCAAAATATAAAAGAAAAAGCAAGAAAGCTGAAAGTTCATAGACGTACCGGGAGTATAACTGCACTAAATGAATTTAAAAATCTTAGGTCACAAATAAAACGAGACACTGATATTGCTTTTAAAGAATACCAAAATAATGTTCAAAACAACATAAAAAATAATACTAAAGCTTTCTGGTCTTACATTAACTCTAAAAAAGAAACAACAGTGTTACCAGATAATCTTACTTACCAAGACCAGTGTCTTGGTGAACCGCGGGATATTGCGAATGGTTTTGCTGATTTCTTTAAAACTTCGTATAATTTGCCAACCCAAAGTTATGAACAAGACACGGAATACACTAATAACGCTGTTCTGCATTTTAGTGAGTTTACCTCCAATGATGTTCTTTCTGCGTTACAGCAGCTTAAACCTAAATTCACCAAAGGACCTGATGAAATACCAGCTTTTGTAATAAAAGATTGCGCTAATGCTTTTGTGGAGCCACTTAGGATAATTTTTACTCTCTCAATTAGAACCAATACTTTTCCGAACATCTGGAAATTATCGCGAATCTGTCCTGTTCATAAAAAAGGTGATAGGCATCAAATTGAAAACTATCGGCCGATTACAATAATATGCAATTTCGCTAAAGTCATGGAGATTGCTATACATGCAGTTATATACCCTCATGTTGAGGGGCAGATTACATCAAGTCAACATGGTTTCATAAAGAAAAGATCGACTGTCAGCAACTTAATGTGTGTCACACAATACGTCTCGCATTACCTCGATAAAAACACCCAGGTTGATGTAATCTATACAGACTTTTCGAAGGCCTTTGACAAACTTGACCACGGTATATTGCTACATAAACTCCAAACTGCTGGATTTTCACATTCACTTATAAATTTCTTTAACTCATATCTTAACAATAGAACGCAATATGTAGAATATCGCGGTCAAAAATCCTTCGAAATTTCGGCAACTTCTGGTGTACCCCAAGGGTCAGTTCTAGGTCCCTTAATGTTTGTATTATTTATTAACGATATCGTTGTTGAGTTGAATGTAGATTATTTGTTATATGCTGACGATGTAAAAATTTTCACTGCCATAAATACAATAACCGATTGTCAACGACTACAAAACAATCTTATAGAAATACAAAGATGGTGTAATCAAAATGGTCTGCCTCTCAACATTGACAAATGTAATGTTGTATCATTCTCTAGGAAAAAGGAAACTGTGCTATATGACTACAAACTAGATCTCACAACACTAAAAAGAGCTGAAGTTTTTAAAGTTCTTGGTGTCTTATTTGACGTCAAACTATCATTTAATAAGCATGTTGAAAATATTGTTTTATCTGCTAATAAAAATCTTGGTTTCGTTATTAGAAATTCGGTTGGATTTACTGACACTCACATTCTAACACTCTTATTCAATACATACGTTAAATCTAAACTAGAATATGCATCCATAATCTGGCACCCGGGGTATAATACTTACTCTAACTTACTCGAAGGCATACAAAGGCGTTTTCTAAAATATTTGTCTTATAAAATTGATGGGGTATATCCGCCAATTGGATATTCCCAAGACGTACTTTTAAATAGATTCTCAGTAGACAGTTTGGAGAGCCGCAGAAAAAAACATGCATTGGTGTTTTTGCATAAAATAATTCATAACAACATAAACTGTAATGCGATACTTGAAAAACTACCGTTTCATGTACCACATCCTGGTTCACGACATCATACAACTTTTTATCTTACCACACCTCGAACAAACGTTTTAGCATTCTCCCCCCTGTATTTTATGTGCAGTACGTACAACTACCTACAAGAAATACTTGATATATTTAATTGCTCTGTTGCCTCTATAAAAAAACTGGAACTCTAATAATTTCTCCTTTGTATATGCATATATTTTATACATATTTTTTTAAAATCATTTATGCATTTTTGTTTTTTTTATATATATATATGTATATATTCTTACATTTACTTTTTTGTTTTTATATAGATATGCCAGTGTACTTTTTTTCTTTTATTTTACTATTTTATGTTTTGTGTGATTTTTTATTATCTCCATAATCTCTGTATTACAGTATTATTAGTCTAAGTGAAATGTAATTATTAACACTTATTCTCATCCAGTAATTGGTCTCTGACTGTTGGATGATGTACCTAAATAAATAAATAAATAAATAAATAAATAAATAAAGCAAGCTGGTAAGAGTACAGAAACTTGGAATTTGGTGTTTATACTCAGCCAGGGCCTCAGGTTTTTTATAATATTTTTCAACTACCCCCACCACCCCCTCCCACTCCGTTTTTATAGGGATTGGTAAAATATAATTGAGATTTTCGCTTGAAATTTAGTGCATGTGTGTATTATAACGACACCTGTAATGAGATTATATTTGGAGATAATTCCGTTGAAGGGTCGTTGGGGGTTAAATAGCGGTAAATAGAAGAAAATAAGTAGAGCAAGCTGGTGAGAGTACAGAAACTTGAGATTTAGTGTATATTCTAGAAGCCAAGTTCTCAGATTTTTTAACAATATTCTTCTACCCCTCCACCACCCACACTCCGTTATTAAAGGGGTTGATCAAATAAAATTGAGATATGCACTTGAAATTTGGTTCATGTATGTATTCTAATGACATCTGATAGATATGATTTCCTTGAAGGGGTGGTGGGGAGGATGTAAATTGGGGAAGATAAGTAGAGCAAGCTAATAAGAGTTTACACACTTCATTTTTGGTGCATATGCTAGAAACCAACGCCTGAAGTTACACAGCCCCACAAATAAAAAAAATCATACTCAGAAAGTAGATCTACCAATTTTTAAGTAATTTGACTTCCCGAAAGCAATGCCGCCATCAGAGATTCATTTTATCGTTGTTTTTTTTACTTCCCTCACATACCGAGAGGAAGTATTGTATTTGAGAATAAATTTCCCTCCATGATTTTTTCGGACTTTCATGTTTTAGATCATGTAGATTACGAAAATATAATTTTTCAATGTCAATGCCTGTCTGCCTTTCTGTTAGGGCATTAACTAAAAAACTACTCGACGGAGAATAGTCAAATTTGGTAGGTAGCTGACGCTTCTGCCCGGAAAGAAGGACTTTCACTGGAAAATATACAGGGTGGACCATCTAAAACGAATAGATAATGAAAAACAATTTGTCTTCTCTCAAATTTTAAACGTCCACGTTTCATGGCATTCTAACCCCATTAAAAAAAAAATTCTTCAAAATGTTTCAAACATTTTTTTATCACAAATAAATGAAAAAAAAATGTTTTAGCTCAAATTTAAAATGTCCACATTTCATGACATTCTAAACCTGTCAAAAAAAATCGGAAAGAAAGATTTTTCCATAGAATTTTTAAACTATTAAACCTATTTTAGAAAAAAAAAAATCAAAATTTTTTCAAATTTTCTTTACCACTGGAAATTTATTCCAGTGGTAAAGAAAATTTGCATTTAGGAAACAAAATTTTTAACTCAAATTTAAAATTTCCACGATTCATCACATTCTAAACCTATTTCAAAAAAACATTGTTTAAAATTTTTTTTCCACTACTGTCGGACAGGTCATGGAAAATATTTTCTTTGCTCCAATTTAAAATTTCCACCTTTAATGACATTCTAAACCTATTTCGGAAGAAAACGAAAATTGAAATTTGTTTACCATTGGAAATAGACGATGGAAAAAATATTAATTTTTCTCGAATTTAAAATTTCCACGTTTCATGACATTGTAAACCTATTTCAGAATAAGAATGTTTTTGTAAAGGTATTTCCACGAGCTTTCCATATTTTGCACCTTTTATTTATTGAATATTAGTTTCTCCGATCGGATGACCACTTTGTATATTTCTTTGACCAAAAGTTATCAGATTCTCATTGTAATAATAATGATAGCTACATTCCGATTATTATTCTTAAATGTGGTTTCGTAATAAATAATTTTAAGAGCGACCGAGTGACCTGTGTAAATAAAGAGAGAAGTTCTGTGTGTACCTTTACCGATTTTTTATCTTAGATTCTATCTTTGAAATAGCACTTTTTATTCGATAAAATCTAAGATAAAAAAAACTCAACGACGAAATGAAATTCTGATGGAGGCATCGAATTCAGGAGGTCAAAATACACAAAGATTTGAAGGTGTAGTTTCTGGGTCTTAACTTTTTCTGTGTGTGGCATAGTCACATTAGTAAGAAACCTTCGTGATGTGAGCAGTTTGAATAGTACAAGGTGAGCCATTTAACTACAGGCAGTCATATATCTCGAAAACGATGTGTTCTATAACAAAATGTTTTAAATAATAGTTGTTTGGAACCAAGTGGGACATAATATGGTGATATTATTTCTTTTGCTTTGGACAAGTTTTCAAACTTGTCCTTTGTTCTTGCCGATGTCACAGTACATGCTTACTGTTGTCTTATCCCGTAAGGCATACCTGTAGTATAGGACTGACTTGTATAACCTTTGGTAAATATGTGTACAGGGTCCTGCAGCTCACCTCCCGTCTTCTACTACACCTAAACGATTTATTTTAGAAAAATGATTCAAACGGGACAATAGACTGTTTGTTAGAGAGCACATTTTAAAAATATTTTTGAATATACAGGGTGTTCCAGAAATTGGTGGTGCATCAAAGTTGTATCTTTTTAAATGGAACACCCTGTAGTTTTATTGATTTTTGGGACCCTTTCGAGCTACTGTACATATCCCTAGAATATTATCAAATTTGATATGATAGTTCCAGAGGAATAAATTAAAATCGAAAAAAAAAAATTTTTCGTCATATTTTAAAAAATTTATAAAAAATAGAAGAAACATCTTCAAACCAAAACTAAGGAACAGGTTGCTTATAATAAAAGGTTAGTTTATCCTACTATGAATATCGTAAAAATAACTTATACAGGATGTTCAAAATTCAATGCCAAACTTTTCAAAATGTAATGCTATTTTTCTCCATTTTTTCAAATGGGACACCCTGTATAGTTTTATCTCATCGGATGCAGAATTAAAAAATGAGCATATTTTTTAATTACAATTATCTCGACTATCTTAAAGGTTTCACAGATATTCGTCAAAAACTACTACAAATCGTAAAATTATTATCTAATAGTTTTACTTAACATTTTTCAAATCAATAACTAGAACTTATGTTCAATATGTGTTCCGTTTTATCATTTAGCTCCTCTAATGTTATTAAATAAGCAAATACCTAATTTAGACAGTTTCTCATATAACTGTCTATGCAGTTCTCCTCTTGAAGGCGTAAATGAAGGGGAGTAAACAGAAATCATATTCCTGTTGTTTGTTAACCATAATAAGGTAATTTAGTAGATAGCCATGGAAACAAATTTGCTTACAAACTGTCATACAAATAGACATATGTCAATATTTTAAATTACGTATTAGTAATTTACAAGTTTTAAGCATTTTTTGTGATGGAGTACAGCAGAGAAGAGCTAGTAGATATGATTTTCATATTAGGAGAATCAGAAAGAAACTGTTTTTTGGCAAGTCGAGTTTACGCACAGCGTTATCCGGAACGGAGACATCCAGACAAAAGAAGCCTGAACAACTTATTAGAGAGATTTGTACAAACGGGACATGTAGACTATACAAAACCAGTTAGAAATAGACCCGCTCGAAATGAAGAAAATGAATTGTCTGTGCTATTATCTGTTACGGAAAACCCTTTCGTTAGTCAAAAAGCAGTCGGTGATGCCGTAGGTGTAATTGAGAGAACCGTTCAACGAATTTTAAAGGACAACCGTTTTCATCCCTACCATATCCAGTTTCATCAACAACTCTTCGATGCAGATTTTGAGCAACGTGTCGAATTTTGCAATTGGGCGCAAGCTAAAATTAGGATAAATTGTGAGTTTTTTGATAAGATTTTGTTTTCTGATGAGGCCACATTTCATAAAAACGGATTTGTGAATCGCCATAACTTTCATTACTATTCCGACCACAACCCAAGGATTTTTAGGCAGGTTGACCAACAACACAGATGGTCAATAAATGTGTGGGGGGGAATTATTGGTGAACATGTTATTGGTCATCACTTTTTTAACGGACATTTGAATGGTGCTATGTATCTTGATTTTTTGCAAAATCAATTGCCAAATTTATGTCAAAATTTACCAATACCTTTTAGAGATGCAATGTGGCTGCAACACGACGGAGCCCCAGCACATTATTCATTACAAGTCAGGGACCATCTCAATACAACCTTTCCAAACCGGTGGATTGGAAGAGGAGGGCCATGTAATTGGCCGCCCCGATCACCCGACTTCACTAAATTGGATTTCTTTTTGTGGGGCTACGTTAAGGAAATCGTTTACCAGGAACCTCCAACCACACTAGAAAACATGCAGCAAAGAATCAGGAACGCATTTCAAAACATTACACCCGACCTATTAGGAAGAGTAGCAAGATCATTTCATACCCGCCTTCGTTTGTGCCTCCAAGAGAACGGAAGACATATTGAACATAAGTTCTAGTTATTGATTTGAAAAATGTTAAGTAAAACTATTAGATAATAATTTTGCGATTTGTAGTAGTTTTTGACGAATATCTGTGAAACCTTTAAGATAGTCGAGATAATTGTAATTAAAAAATATGCTCATTTTTTAATTCTGCATCCGATGAGATAAAAATATACAGGGTGTCCCATTTGACAAAATGGAGAAAAATAGCATTACATTTTGAAAAGTTTGGCATTGAATTTTGAACATCCTGTATAAGTTATTTTTACGATATTCATAGTAGGATAAACTAACCTTTTATTATAAGCAACGTGTTCCTTAGTTTTGGTTTGAAGATGTTTTTTCTATTTTTTATAAATTTTTTAAAATATGACGAAAAATTTTTTTTTTTTTCGATTTTAATTTATTCCTCTGGAACTATCAAATCAAATTTGATAATATTCTAGGGATATGTACAGTAGCTCGAAGGGGTCCCAAAAATCAATAAAACTACAGGGTGTTCCATTTAAAAAGATACAACTTTGATGCACCACCAATTTCTGGAACACCCTGTATATTCAAAAATATTTTTAAAATATGCTCTCTAACAAACAGTCTATTGTCCCGTTTGAATCATTTTTCTAAAATAAATCGTTTAGGTGTAGTAGAAGACGGGAGGTGAGCTGCAGGACCCTGTATACATATCCTGGGGTTTTCTACAAACTAGAACTTTTTTTGTGACTAAAGTGTGTTGTTATCAATATATTTTATGCTTTTTGTTTCTATTTTATATTTATATGACCTGTATATACCGGGTGACCACGAGTCAATGTACGCCCCCAATATTTTGGTTGTTTTTGTATTTAAAAATTTGGTTTTTGGTACACACAAATTAGACAATAATAAGCTACTTTTATACTAACAGGAATGAAAATATTACTTCCGATTGAACCGGAAGTGACACCAACTTATTTTTCTTAAATAGAATGACTATATTTTTTTGATGGTTTCTCATTAAGCATACATTTCTAAGTGCAGCAGTTTTTCCAGATGTAAAAAAATCCAAAAAATAAGTGAGATACGAACAATTTTTTAATTTTTTCAAAATGACTGCGTCAGATGAATGCGATGTAAGAAAATTACTAAGTAGGCTATGGAAATTATTAGGAAGGTTGTAGACTTGTCTGTAAAGAAGAAAATAGTTGTTTGAATTACTGCTAGGTATCAGTATTTTTAGTTTTTTTTTTTCAAAAAAACAGAGTTTTATTTTCATTTCCATTTTCGTAGGGGTCCTATGGAATTTTGTTTAATGGAACTGTGCTATTTCTTTTATTAATCAGAAATAATGATTCATAAACTATAATTTTTTTGCCATTAATCATTTCTCAACGATATCCTTCGTAATAATAGAAGTACTAGAGCCAATAGAGTAATAGAGCCAACAAATCGTTTTAATAAGGTACCTATCTACATTTAAATCCAAAATTGCAGATAGCCATGAAAATGACAGACATTCGCAACAATTGAATTAGTCTTGACTTACTCACTAATTGTCTGAAGCAAGTGTATTAAAGTTGTTATAAACAAGAAAATTAATATATAATGGAAAATTATTCAAGAAATGAAAAAGTTGACATGATCATTATTTATGGAGAGACTCGACGTAATGCAACTAGAGCACAAAGTCTGTATGGACGGAGATATCCAGGAAGAACACAACCTCCGAGAAACTATTTCGCCCGGTTGGAGCAACAATTTAGAACTGAACCTAATGTAGAAGTTGAAGAAAGATTTATTGTGGATGAAGAAACGGAAATTGATGTATTAGCTTTAGTGCATGTTGACCCAACCATTTCGATAAGACAAATTGAACATGAATTACCAGTTTCCAAAGAATCAGCCAGAAAAAGAAACACGGCTATCGTTCTTATAAATATCAATTGCATCAATTTTTGTATGAGAATGATTATCAACGAAGAATAACCTTTTGTAATTGGTTACAGTTACGCCAATTGAGAAATGAGAATTTTATCAAAAACATTTTGTTCACTGATGATTCGAGATTTACAAACCTTGGGTTATTTAATCGAAACAACACTCGATATTGGGCAATTGATAATCCTCACATTATGAGACAGGGGCGGTTTCAGGAGCGATTTGGTTTCAATGATTGGTTAGGCGTACTGGGCGACCATATCACATGTTCAATAATTTTTAACGAAACTCTAACTGGACCAAGATTCCAGAATTTCTCCAAAATATAATAGTTCCACAGATTAATCAAATTCCCAATACCGATATTGACGAGGTTTACTTCCAACGGGGGGCTGGACCACACAATGCTATTATCGTTAGGGATTACTTAAATCAATTATTTCCAGATCGTTGGTCTCCTGACTTAACCCCACTCGATTTTTTTATTTGGGCGCATTTGAAAAATAGAGTCTACATGACTGCTCCAACCACAAGGCAAGATCTGGAAGAAAGAGTTCGACACGAAATTGCACAAATAACACCTCAACAATTACAGAATGTTAGACGTGCAACGATAAGTCGCGCTACTCTGTGTATTAATCATAACGGCGAACAGTTTGAACAATTTTTACAATGGTTTATTATAATTTAGGTTTCAAATAGTTTTGTTATTCTTGGTAATTTATTCATGGTTGTAACGTTATACCTAATAAAAAATTTTCTTGTTTAATTTGTGTTTACTTTTAAAAAATACTTCTATTATGAAGGATATCGTTAAGAAATGATTAATCGAGTAAATTATAGTTTATGAATCATTATTTCTGATTAATAAAAGAAATAGCACAGTACCATTAAAAGAAATTCCATAATGCCCCTACGAAAATGAAAATGAAATTCCGTTTTTTTGAAAAAAAAACTAAAAATACTGGTACCTATCAGTAATTCAAACAACTATTTTCTGCTTTACCGACAAGTCTACAACCTTACTAATAAGTTCCATAGCCTACTTAGTAATTTTCTTACATCGCATTCATCTGACGCGGCCATTTTGAAAAAATTAAAAAATTGTTCGTATCTCACTTATTTTTTGGAATTTTTTACATCCGAAAAAACTGTTGTACTTATAAATTTATGCTTAATGAGCAACCATCAAAAAAATATATTCATTCTATTTAAGAAAAAAAAGTTTATGTCACTTCCGGTTCAACCGGAAGAGATATTTTCAGTCCTGTTAGTCTAAAAGTAGCCTATTATTGTTTAATTTATTTGTACCAAAAATCAAATATTTACATACAAAAACAACCAAAATATTGGGGGCGTACATTGACTCGTGGCCACCCGGTATACATATGTTTACATCTTTACTCCAAATTCTCAATGTGTCTAATAGCCATACGATAAATAAATAAATACGGACGAGGTTTTCTACGGATAGTAGATAGTAAATTTTTCCTATCCATTTGCACATACCATCAATCCTAGACTTAATTATTATTTTTTAACTAATCATAAATGATAATGAAACCGGCAAATATGCTTAACGTTCGTGATGTTTATAACGTTTTTGCAAGATCATGCAAAATGATTTAAGAAAAATATTAGTACTTAATATGTTTAAATATTTCAGTTTAGTTTTCATCTTGACAGCTGCAGATTTGATAATAGATAAATATGTACTTAGCGTATCAGAACAGTCATTTACTATCATATAAACATGTATCGTAAATAAATAAATTAGTTTGATCTCGCAAAAGAAAGTTATGGCCTTTAAAAATGTCATATCTTGTTATATTTGTGATGGACGATATCAACCTCGTCTAATGACTAGAATAAATGGGGGTGTGAATGCCGCCAGACTTGAAATAATTCTTCAAAGAAGAGATGAATTTCATAGACCTCCTCTTAATTAAAACCTTCTAACGAAAATATACACTAACTGCAATCAATCAATCCTCAATGAAATAACTGCAATTGAATAGAACCCCACATCCTGTAGGCTTACCGTATCAATGCGGAGTAGAAATATTACTTGTCTGATATGCAACGCCGCCGATGATTTACACAGGTTATATCAGTCGGCTTCTGCTTTCGTTTCAAGAGATCTCTACTTCCCCGATGCGTTAAATCATGGGCACATCATTTGGATGATAAAGGCTTCATTTTATAACCTTTGTTACTTAGATTGCGATGCATTAATAGGCCATACGTAATTCGAGGAGAACAACTTCAATCATTTCTGCAAGAAATCTGACTAGAATCGACAAGAATTGTTTGACTGACGTTGAATTCGAATGCCTATGCCCTGTGAATAAACAATACTTTGAAGGATTATTTACTTACTGCGATAGAATATCTCAGGAAGGTGGCTATAGATACGTGAATAGAACATATGTATTAATGTTCTTGTGCAAAATGCGCCACGAAGTTTCGAATGATTTTCCACATGTTATGTTTCAATATTCAACTAGACAGGCAACTAGCCTAGCCGTTCCTACTGTCAGAGAATCTTTAGTGCAACGTTTTGTGCCCACCAACATTGGATATGACACTATATAATCCAGAGCCACAAAATTCACGAGTTATCACATTCATTGATGGTACTTATAGCTACATTCCGAAGAATACTAACTTCCGAGTTCTCCGGCAGTCGTACTGTGTGCATACTGTGCATACCGTACTTCTTCGATAGTCGAAATAATGATGCTGCTATTTTGCAGAATCAATTTGATAGAGGCGCAGATAGAATGAGAAGATGGTACAGGAAAATGATATTGTGATCGTGGATAGGGGTTACCGAGATTCCATTGAAATTCTGGCCCGCCTAGGAATTGTCTGGAAAATGACAGCGCACCTTCAACCCAATGAGCGTCAAGTCGAGGTGGATAGTTGAAGCAAGAACTAGGCATATTATATCAATGTTAAAGTTCTTTCAGCAAATGATTCATATCCAGCATCTTCCGCATCTAGGGGATTTTTGCCGTATAGCCGGTGCTATTATTAATTAAGCCAATGACGAGAAGGCCCAACATTTAATTGAAATGTCGAGGGAACCAAATGTCGTCCAAGCGCTGGTTCAGACAGAAAATCTGGATACTAGAAATACTCCAGTCAAATTGTGTTTTACCAGGAAAGTTGTGGGGTAGTTTTGATTTCTTCCATTCTCTATGTTTTTTTTTGGGGTGCTGAATTCGAATCTGAGGTGAACAAAATTTCGTGACGCAACATTGAAAAAAATGCAAAAAAGGTAAGAAATCTCATTTTTGGCAGTTCTTTGCTTATAACTCGGAAACTATCAACTTTTCGTAAATAACTTCCCTATTCAAAATAAAAGTACACAAAATTTACTATAAATTTCATTATTTAGGTTTTCTTTC
Source organism: Stenurella melanura (assembly GCA_963583905.1). Lineage (NCBI taxonomy): Eukaryota > Metazoa > Arthropoda > Insecta > Coleoptera > Cerambycidae > Stenurella > Stenurella melanura. The sequence goes on along the minus strand of OY757312.1, from coordinate 76,837,354 downwards.
CGACGAACCGTTCGGGCTCAAGCGCAAGTTGAAAATGGGCGTATTTTGGCTGTCTCCAAAAAAAAAACACGCCGCTCTAAAACCAATTAGTAAATTCCTCTCAGTTTTCTGCACATACCTTATTGAGATCATATATGCCTATTTTGTGTTATTTTGTGGAAAAAGGCGGGGGTACACCCGCACCCCCTCCCCCCGAAAGCAATAGAAAAACTTATATAATAAAATTTGAACTAAATTTGATGTACTTTCATCTTGGATAATGAAGTTATTTACGAAAAGTTGATAGTTTTCGAGCTATAAGCAAAGAACTGCCAAAAAATGAGATTCTTTACCTTTTTTGCATTTCTTTCAATGTTGCATCACGAAATTTTCTTATCAAACCTCAGATTCGAAATCAGCACCCCAAAAAACATATAGAATGGAAGAAATTAAACTACCTCACAACTTTCCCGCTAAGGGCCCTTTTGAGCACAGATTGAAGATGAGTTCGTTTAGACGCTGAACAATTTGCAAGATTTGCCAATACTGACACTGGACGTCATAAAAAAAATCTCACAACTGGAGTATACAAGTGAAATTCGCACCATCATACGTTCAAGATAAATTGCAGAGAGACAAGGAAGAAGAGTTTCAACTTGAAATGCTTAGAGGCTTTAACAAGTTGCCAGAGTCAGGGCTTATTAGAGCTTTTTCTCGTTTCCCAAACGCAACTAAATATCAGCTGTGGATATCTTAGCGACAACTGATGATAATGAGGTGGATGGTTAACGAAGAACTTACTCACATATAATAGGGGTACTATTGTACGTGTAAGTCCGGTGGATATCTAATGAAAAAAGAGAGAGAAAAAAACCGCACTGTATTGGGATCGAACCGTCGATCTCTTGATTTGTAAGTCATCATCATCATAACATATTTAATATAGAATTAAAATACAAAGCATTGTCTCTCCGGATCGAGATCCGGAGTCAACCGAACAACCACGTCGCGCAGCGCCGTGGTGTTAATACGGTTGGGCGGATCACGACCGGTTCGGCTCAATAAAATTAAATAAAAGTTAAAACTCCTGCCACCTGTGGCGGCTTAAATTGACATTAAATTTTTTTCTTATACCTAAAGAATAGATTTAAAAACACTGAAAAGTTAAACACAATAAGAAGATATGGAAAAAATTTCGGTTATTGGCACGGGAAAAACTCAACGAAAAAACCCGTTCTAGGTAATTTTACCCTAACAGTCTGCCCGCCGTTAGGAAGTTATGATTGGGAAAGGAATATTTGAGTTTGAAATGATTTGGATTTTACAAGTTTCTTGGTCTAAAGTGAATTTAGAACAAAAAATGACAAAATAACAAAAAAGACAAAAAGACAAGCATATAACAAACACATAGAGAGAAAGGGGGGAAAGCATAGAATAAGAGATATGATGGTGAAAAGTGTGTGATAGAAGGAAGTTTTAGTAAAGGAAAGGTTGGCTAGAGGGCACCGAAAGATAGGCAATGCCTGGTATGGGTTCCTGGGATCTCAAAACGTAAAGATTTGATGTTATCTCAATTTTCGATTTTGGACCAATTTTAGTAACCTCCCACAATTTTATTGTGGGGAGGTTAAATATTAATGAAATCTTTGCATTCTATCGATAACCTGAATTTTGGTTATGCTAGCAAATTAAATTCTAAAATGGATTTGTATTATTTCTTATTTAAACATTCTTATTCAACAACTAGCATCCACATAGTCACCATTTTTAACTGAATCTTCATTACCGTAAGGGGTTATGTAGATGCCATTTTAATTTGCATGGCCGTGGGGACTGTGTGGATGCTAGTTGTTGACTGAGAATATTCAAGTAAGAAATTATAGAAATCCTTTTACAATTTATTTTGCTAGCATAACCAGAATTCAGGTTATCGAAAGAATGCAAAGATTTCATTAATATTTTTATACATAGTTTTTCTTTTATTTTCCATAGATAGTTATTCTTTCTGCTGTTTGCAAATTCCTATAAAGAATATGTTTCAATTGAAAATTTTATCTTCAATATAATGGAAATTATTAAAAAAAAATCTGCCTCAGTTTAAAAGAATGCACTTCTTCAGGGATGCATTTTTGGATTAATGTAAGTTGGATTATATAGGCCCAATATGCACTCAGGAAGCACAGGTAATTCTGGGACACCCTGTATAAGTTAGCCAAAACCTTTCGCATCACCATGACACTTACAGCTCTGCATCATTAGATATTTGCAATTTCGTCATTTTTACGTCAATTTTTAATCAAGCCCAATTACTTGACAAGTACTTCAACGAATTATGGGCCGTGTGCTATTGACCCTCAAGCGTAATATGACACTCAACTGATAGCGACTATCAAAACATTTATAACATCCTTATAAAATCATAACTTAATTATTTACGAGATGAGGACACATATTATTTTTTATAGTCTGTTTTTAAATCAGGAGGAGCGTTTTAAATTTAACGCGCATCACACATCTGTGATTGGACAGGCCCTCGCCAGTTTTACACAAGGCAATAGTCATAAATTATAACATATCATAAAAATTTTAATTTCATGTCAAAAATTATTTGGTTATAATTTTTATTTTATCGTTTAGTTTTTAATCCCTATTGTATAAATCTAAAGGTAAAGGTGGCTAATTACTTGGTGCCTTTATATTGCGTAAATGGTACGGATGCTATATAAAAAATATAGAGGTCAAATAGAGGTCGATGCCATTATATAATGTAATAAAATACACACAAAAACACTGTAGTCGTGTATTGTTGGTTGCCCAAGACGCCAAAAAAGTTTTAGTGTATTTTTTAGTTACTTTTATGGTGTGGATGTTTACTCTTCCTGGTTTAAAAACAGACTATAGTTTAGCTGCGGTTCATGTTCTTTGTAGAACGGTATTTCTGGTGTATTTTGTATCTTAAAAATAAAGATATAGTTCAGAAGCCAGTGTGCCTGACACATTTGTGTAAGCTAGAGACATGATCAATTCTTCGCCATCACCTCCAATTTCTGTAGGACTATCTACCTCTCCAAGTACTTTCATGACAGCGTGAGCAACGAGTCAATCAATTAACGCAGCATTACTTATAATTTAGTGTACTCAGAATTTCTGGCACATTTGTCCGGAGTCTATCAGACATCCATGGCTTAAAATGCTGTGGATTTGAACGGTAGGACGGCGTGAAGCCGGAGTAATAAAGTAGATTGTAGATTGTTTAAGGGGTCGCTCGGCTTTAAACAGCCCTTCTTCACACCGACCTTAAAGATCTTTTGTGAATTACCCTATAATTAGTTTTTGCAAAGGACTCCCAAGCTTGTTGCAAAGCTCATGATTTTCCTGGGGGCTAATTTCCCTATGTCTTCAAGTGGTAATTCCACATTTTCTAGGTACTTTAGCCTAGTGCGGACTAGCATCTTGCACTCGCAAAGAATATGTTCTGCAGTTTCTATTACAGTATCACCGTATCCGCAAATATCATCATCTGCCTTGCCTATATTCTTGAGATGATATCTCAAGGGGCAATGGCCTCTTAAAAGACCTGTCATCAGTCTTAAGTCGGATTTATCGAGTTCGAGATGCCTTGTGGCATGCTTTGTCGAATAAGTTTTGAACTTCTTCGCTTGTCTTTGGCCTGGAGTATTCCTCCAATAGCCCCTTAGATAAGCGGTAAAATGGTTCGGGCCCAAAAAATGGGACTTCAGCACTCTTTTTTTGCGAGGGCGTCAGCTAATTCGTTTCCTTCTATTCCCTCGTGCCCTAGCATCCACATCAAGGTAACCTTGTTGTTTCTTGCCAGTTGCTTCAGGGATTGTCTGCATTCCCAGGCAATTGTGTCTAAACACAAAGGTGTAAGACCTATGAGCTCTTATCGCTGCCTGGCTATCTGAGCGTATATAGATATTTGCTCTTCGAATACTTTTATTTATGCATTCCTGCGCATATTCATAGATATATAGCATACATTTTTGCTTGGAAGATGGCTGGAGTCTTACTTAGGGCTCTGGACAGCCTTCTATTAGGCCCCGCTACGCCCACGCCAACCCCTTCAGCCATCTCCGATCCATCTGTAAACCAGACGAGTGACACTTTCTCCAACTGCAGGGCTTCGACTCTGCTCGTCTGATGGCTCTCAATCAGCACTTCAAACGGACAGTCAAAGTGCCGCTTGATTGGTATTGGTTTCGTCTTGAATTTCAATTAGATTAACTCCAGGATCCTTAGGTGACCAACCGAATCGCCTGGTTTGAGAGAGAGTACATGTTATTCATATTTCAGCGATATGTCACACTTTACTATTTTCCGTTCATTTTCCATTAAGAAGGATTTTTCAAGTCCTGTAACGGCGAGTCGTTTTGAATATTACGATATTTTATTTACTTAGGCTACGGTATACCGTACTTGGTATTAGTCTCAGAGTTTTGACCTTGACAAATTGAAATATTTTAACAAGTAATACAAATATGTTGAGGGTTAATCTAATTTTGAAAGTATCTGCATGGCTATACTGTTTCGATTTATTGGCTCATGATCATACAATAAACTGTTTGGAAGTTACCAGTAAATATTTCTTTTAAATGAAATATATGTTTTCTATATGGTGCCATATTCATGCATATTTTATTAAAATAATCATGACATCAATGCAACGAGTGCATCAAAATGGCGAGGTATATTTCTAAACTTCTTATGTTGGTCTCTAAAGAGCGTAATAGTATGTTTGATATCACTCTTTATTTAAAAATATAACATAAGTAGGTACTGTTAAATTTAAAGATCAAACTGTAGCTCGAATTTGATTTTAAGATTGATTCGTAAACATAAAATAAATCAATAGCAAGTAATGAAATCTCTTCATTTCTTGAAATCAACTAAAAATTAAATCGCAAATACCTTTATAATTTTTAAATTAGGTATTGTTGAAAAAACAATTTTGACGTGTTACGCAACTTTTGAGTCCCATAACGGCGGTCGTCAAGTTGATTCTAGCACCCACGGACGAAGGCGATATATCACACTTTACATGGATACGCTGACGATATAACAATAGTTGTCATAGCACAGGTCAGCGGTAGCAAACACGGTTATTAATAAAATCAAGATGTTCATAAACATCTTGCAGTAGCTGCCCATTTTTTAAAATTTTATTTAAATCGATAATGACAATATACGTTTCCATTTTCAAACAAAACAGTACTTACTACTATCACTTTTAGGACGGTACTGACATTTGACTCGCGACGCATGACGCATGGCAATAATGTCTTTAACGGACAAGCGTCATTTGGTATAAACTCTTCGCTTATTCGGTGTTCGCAGCGTTCGTATTACGTTGGGCGGTAGTAGTATTATTATGAGAAGATGCTTGGGGCGGAGCCAACGTGCGCGAATATTTTTACCAGTGACAGCAACATCTGGGGTAGAAGGATGTATAATAATTGTAATCAAATTTTCGAGGTCAAGGAGCTGTGTAATGCAGTAGATTAAAACCTCGTCACACTCGGGTGTTTACGATGAAGACATTTTTTACTGAAAATAGGGATATTTCATTTAATTCGCTCTCATTGGCTTAGATCAATGAATGCGTACAAACTCGTTTCTGCGCATCATTTTTTGTAAGCATCTTCTCATAATAATACTACTCTACGGTGTATCCTACGGAGGCAACATTAACCAACACTTTGTGCTCATTAGTTTAAAGTATGAGCACCCCGGTTGTTGAATTTAACAAAACTTTATAATGACACATATTTTATTATCTATTGTATACTAATAACCCTACTTATTATATTAAACAGAATATTACATTTACATAGTAAAAATATATTTTTTTTATTTATTCAATTCTTTTTTAATTTGGTTCTTGTAACCCTTCTTATACAATAATATATTGCTTTCTTTAAGATGAGGCAAGATCCTACTACCACAACTAAAATAAATGCAAACACATCTAATAAATAATACTGATACCATGTTAAATCTAAGTAAGGAACTTTTAAATGCTGAGCGCCATTATGACGTATTACATACTCCACCCAGTAGACGGCATTGTCAAGAGGTTGAACTTGTCTGTCCTTCATGATTTTAGATCTCCTTTGAGCTTCTTCTCTGTACCTTGAAAAAATCAAATTTATATTACGGATTGTAATGCCTACTATCTATTTATTTCTCTATCTAATACAAATGGCAGAGAATCTTACCTCTACACTCCGTCTTGAAAATAATTTATCATACAAGAAAGGGGCCATCCATTAATTACATCATGCAAATTTCAAGGTTTTTCTACCCCACCCTCCCCCTATGTCACAAGTTGTCACATTCGAGGCAACCCTTCCCCCCCTTGTGACATCACATATTTTGCAGCATGTAATTTTGAGGTAGAATTTTCAAATTTTTGTATTTTTTTAAATTTCATTCAATTAACGCAAAGGTATACCTAGATGTAAATAATGTGATGTCACAAGAGTTTGACCCCCTCCTCCCCTCTTGTCACACTATGCCACACTTTATGAACCACCTCCTCGTCCATCAAGGTGTGACGTAATTAATGGATGGCCCCTAATGTAAATTGTGTTCAATGGTAATTAAGCATGTTGTACAATTTAAATTCAAAACAGTCCTTACTAAAAAGAATTAAAGTATCACAATTTTCTTTATTAATTATACACAGCAAACTTAACGATTTAGATGGCACTGTGTCATAAAGTCATCTAGAAAGAGGTCTTGTCCGTAGACTTTGATCTAACTTTTTTGAAGGGTCTTGACTCTTGACGTTATGAAATTAATTTTGAAAAGAAAAATTGTCTTTATCATGTTAGTTTTTTTACACATCCTTGTATTTCCTATGAATGTCAAAAATTAGGTTTTTCATAATAAAGCGGCAATTAATGGACAATAAATTTTTGGTCTTGCTCTGTAAAATTATTGTGAATACGTGATGGTGTCGACCTTACCAAAATTAGAATCTTGAACTCCTTAAAATCTATTACAGTAGTAGGAGGTACTAGGGGGTAAATACTGCATTTTGCTTCATCAATCGACATTTAATGGCCAAAAAACTTATGTTATATATGAAGTTATGAATAAGTATATGGTAATGTTGAAATTACTGAAGGTTGAATCATTCAGCGCCTACTACTCCTTATTAACAATGGGAGGACTACTGGAGATTAGAGAAGAAGTAGAACGGTAAAATTCCCTTAGTGAACGTCAGTATGTATACCAGCCGAGAAAGTCAAAAGACCTCGCGCTGCGCTGGATGATTTAAATAGGCTACAAGCAAAGTCATTAGGTGACAGAGAAATGGCAGTAACCACTTTTCTAGATATAGAAGAATCGTTTAACAACGCAACAATCCATTCGTTAACGAATGTATTGTTAAACACACTGTCCCAACAGTGCTCTGCCAGTGATAAAGTCAGCAAAGCGTTCACAAGGAACCCTAAGTATTGTCGACAGGTGGTGTAATGAGGAAGGACTGTCCATACATCCCCACAAAACCGGAATTTTTTTACCAAAGACGGACATGGGATGCCCACATCGAAAAAGTCACACAGAAAGCAACAATAGTCCTCGGGGGGTGCAGGCAGATGTGTGGAAAAATTGGGGGTTAAATCACAAAAGAACTCTATGGTTATATACTAGGCTAGTAAGACCCATGATAACCTACAGATCAGTAGCATGGTGGACAAAGGCAGTGCAACTGGAGCAATAAGGCTGGGTGTAAAAAGGTTTGTCTGCTTGCCTGTGTGCTATGGGGGCGAAATAAACTGCTCAGAGAGTTGCATTGGAAGTCTTTCTGGACGTACAACCACTATACATATTTATCCAAGGAGAATCTCGTACACCAATAAGACAGCAATGCAGAGCGGAGCACCAAAAGTTATACTTAGAGTTGAAGGCGAATCCCATTCTCGAAATGCCCAGGTACACTACAGTCCCAAAGTACAACTTCAATAAGAATTTCGAAATTAAAATACCAGACAGAAAAGACTGGACTGACGGTCCTCCAATACCGGCATAAGCAGTCTGGTGAATAGACGGCTTTAAGATATAACATGGAGTCGGAGCTAGGATTTACGAGATAAGGTGACAAACGAGAATCCTAATAATTAGGTCTAGAAAAATACACCACAGTATTTCAGACTGAAGTGGCCTCAATTAATAGAATGGTGTAATCGTTTAAAGATATATATGGGAAATCTGGATGTGGAAGTAGTGATTTTTAGACAGCGGTTTTAATAGTAAAAAAAGTTTGTTGCAGTTTGACTGTTGATATAACCAAATGAAGATATTTAAAATTTTAAAATGATTTATAAGAAATTGCAATATATTTTGCATAACCTGAATCTTACTTTTTTCAGTATTCAGACTTTTACTGTTTTGTGATTTGAGAATCAACTGTTGGAAATTTTTGGTACATGCGAAATGAAAAATTTGTATTTGTACTCTAAGAAAATTATACACCAAACAGATTTTAATATAGTGACAGTAAGAATTGTGTAAATAAATATTTCTAGTATAATAATTATGTACAGTAAACATTTTTGAGTAATTTGACTAAGCAAATGTAAAATTAATTTCAAAAGTTCACCAAGACATTTTTTAGAACAGTGTGCAAAAGTGGTTTTCATTCAAATGTACTTATTGTGGTGATAGCTTTCTAAAAATAATGTTTTTTTAACTTTTAAACATTCTTACTTGGGGTTAGTTAACATTTCGTTCAAAACTGATGATAGTTTTTCTTCTGATATTTCCTGATAGGGAAGGACGTTCCCGTAACCTGCTGTTTTAGCAGAGTTAGCGTTCGTTTTTTGATCTCCAAGTATTGGAATTGCAATTATGGGCACACCATGATGAACTGTTTCTGTAGTGCTTAACAATCCTCCATGAGTTATAAAAATCTTAACATTTGGATGAGCTATAAAGGAAATTAATATTAATATTTTAACAATCGTCATTGTGATGCGTTCATATTTCAGTTTACATTAAATTCCCAATTCTGGTAATACAATAAAATTTACATTAAAATAATAAAACCCGTCTGGGTACGAGTTGTAAAAAGAATAGATTCAGGGTATAGTAAAAGGAACGCCGCATTCCAAGCCAGAAAATATGTATGTAACTACGAAATAGGAGAATTGATAATGGCATGAACAAGATCACCCACAACGCTATAGATGATGTCGAGCCCGGCAGGGGAACAGTCGAGGTAGCCCCGGTCGTGATCCAACAGGATCCTCGTAGACTCGAAAAGGAGAGTGATAGGTACTCACAACCGTTAATGAGCGAATTTTACATCGAATCACAATGGGGGTATACCGCGGCCGTCTCAACCTACAATAGGGAGACGACCCACAAGAAGCAGGTGAGACCCGTAAGAAGCAGTATATAGAGAAGTAATATTAAGCTACTACTATGCAAACATCGCTAAACGAGGAGAGGGAATTTTGAAAGTGACATACGCTGTGTGGAGAGAAAGCAATTTTGATATCTTCCCCAACATCAACCTCAACACTTTAGGAAACTAAAGAAGATGCATAGAACGGAACGGAAAATTCGCAGCCGACGAATTCCATTATATTAAGGAGGTCGTCCACCGAAAAACTGCAAGGACGCAGCAGGAATATGATCCCCGAGTGCCATAAAACGAAGAAGTATTAGATGTCATCTCCGAAGATCAATTTCGAGGCGCCGGAGAAGTGGTGAATGTCATCTCCAAGGAAATAGCATCTTTGGAACCAAGGAGCCTAGACGTGTCAGTAAATGAAGATTTAGAAGCACAAATGAGGAATAAGTTATAGGAGGTGCAAGGATCGAAAAGGCTTAAGAAAATAAAATGTAACAAGAGCACTAGAAATCAAGTCAGCGAAGTCAATACAGTCATTTTCAGAAAGATCCACAATCTCTCGAACCTATCCATTACAGACATCAAGATATTGATGTATGCCACTACATCGGTGATTGCAGAATAAATTTAAGCATCGTACAATCCACAAAAATCTCACGGAAAACTTTCTTGGAAGACGAAACTTGTGAATACTTTAAAACACAGAGAGGAATTAGCAATTTTGGAGGAATATAAAAGTAAAAGGTTCTAAAGAGGCCGAGAGTACACTAAAAAAATACCAGTCCTATTGGTGGCGCAAAATCTGAAGATTAAATTGTAAGGTAAAGTACGAAGATTGAGGATATACATTAAAAGAAGTAACATCATGAGCACAAGAAGCTCTTTGAAGAGGACGCCAGGAATTCTATCACCAAGTGAACGGTCAGCAGACCGACGTAGAGATACCGCCTTCAGAGCAACAGGTAGAGGAGTTTTGGCGTGGAATATTAGAAGACGTGACTCATAATGCGGATGCCTCATGGATCGAACAAAAACGCAAGCAATATTGAAGAAGTGAACCCGAAGCATGGACAGATCAAAAAGTGAATGAAGCTGTGCAAATAATTCAGCAGGTGCAAAATTGGAAGGCCTCTAGACCAGGCAGGATACAGAACTTCTGGCTAAAACACCTTAGTGATCTTCATGAAAGCTTAATAACGGTTATCCATAAAGTCATACGTCACCCCGACAAAACTCCTAAATAGTTAACGACAGGAAACACTTTCCTCCTCTATAAAGACGAGGACGAGAAGGGCCCTAAAATCTACTGGCCATTAACCTGTCTGCCCATGATGACTGAAGCCATCACTCCTGCAGTAGTAAATAAATTTCATGACCAACTGTTTAGATAACAGCTATTCCCAGAGGAAGGTAAAGGATGCAGAAAATCTTCCAGAGGCTGTAAGGTCCAGCTACTAGTGAGTAAGACCAGCACATAGATTGCAAGGAAGCGACACAGAAATCTCAACATGGCGTGGGTGGACTATCAATAGGCGCTTGACAGCGTTGTGCACACTTGGATGGTTGAATTCCTCAAAATTTATTGGGTATACCCGATAATAACGGACCTCGTGGAAACAACAATGAAGGAATGGAAAACGGAGATGGTGGCTCTACCACACGAAAGGCCACATAAGAACAGGAAGATACGCAATACGCCAGAGAGGTTTTCTCTCGCCTTTACTGTTCTGCCTAGTGCTCGTCCCACACACAGAGGTTGGAACTTGGTTTAAACAAATGCGCTACAGTGGTCCTCCAGTGAGATAAACAAGTAATAAGCCATAACATAGTACTAAGTGATCAATCTGCGACACTAAGTATAGATTTGGGAGAAACTTTGAAGAATTTGGGTGTCGAAGAATGAACTCATTTCGGCAATGAGGAAATTAAGAGTAAAGTAGCATGGGATTATTACCGATGCATTAGGCAAGTTCTAAAAATCGATAAACTCAAAGAACAAAATCGCAGCAATAAAAACAATTGCTTCTAAATAACTTAAAATGACCCACACACCACAGGTAGTAACACTCCGAAAGCCCTGAAGTGACCTTTGTTTATAGTTGTATTCCGGTCAGATTTCTTATTCGCAAAATTTATGACCAAGAATTCAGACTAGAACTTATTCGTTAAGCCAATACAAATTTATTTCTATTTAAGTCGATCAGTCTCATCTTCTAATAATATGTCTATATAGTAACAGGGTGTTTGGTGCATCGTGTGCCAAATTGAAATGGCCGACAGAAGGGGTTATCTGCTACCCTTTCAGGCCCCTTAACACCTCCCATGCCCTGCGGGATTTTTCATATCGACCTTTTATCTTTTTAAGGAAAAAATCCCAAATTCTACATTTAAATTCAAATTATAAAAAAAAGTATTAGGCGTAGACTGCGAATTTCATTTTTATTTTGATGTGTATTGTTGAAGGGTTCTTTTAAATCCAAAATTACTGGCATTAGTCATCTAGTTGTTTTTTTATTCACTCGCAAACTTTCGGAATAGGTAAAATTTAAATTTAAACTTAGACTTTACATGGCTACAAAAAAAAAAACTCAGAGCAACCGGAATCTTCCAACTCCCTCAAAAATTCTCTAATCTATCCTCTTGCTAGTGATGTGCCACACGTCATAAAAATCTTTTAATAACTTCGTGAATTCGCTAAATTAATGAATCGGGTCACATAAAGCTAATATTCAAAATTCCGAATAAAAAATTATTTTTGCTTAAATTATGCATGGGAAACAGGTAAAATCTGTTATCTCACTCTGGCGAAGTAAAATATAGCTTCTATCTCTTTATGTTCATTGGTTTTCTTGAAATAAAGAAACAATTACATTTTTATCATTTATTAAAAAAAAATTAAAAATCTTGCTCAAAGTGTTGATCTCTGTTGCGAATGCAGGCCCGACATCTGCTTCGTATTTCGACAGTTGTTGTATGAAATCGTATTTCCTCCCTAATTGTACCGAAAGCCGTTTCTATGCGTTGGACAAGTTCCTCCTTAGTCGCAACCTCCGTCGCGTACACGAGCTCTTTGGCACGACCTCGGACATAAAATTCAACGGAGTTAGGTCTGGGGAACGTGGAGGCAATTGAATAGGGCCATCCCGCCCAATCTACGCATACGCCTATAGTTTTTCAAAATGACGGCATTCCCGCGCACTGGCGATTGATTGTGAGAGAATATCTAGACAATGTGTTCCCAAATGCGTGGATTGGGCGGGATGGCCCTATTCAATGGCCTCCCCAGACCTAACTCCGTTGGATTTTTATGTCTGGGGACGTGCCAAAGAGCTCGTGTACGCGACGAAGGTTGCTACTAGGGAGGAACTTGTCCAACGCATAGAAACGGCTTTCGGTACAATTAGGGAGGAAATACGACTTCATACAACAACTGTCGAAATACGAAGCAGATGTTGGGCCTGCATTCGCAACAGAGACCAACACTTTGAGAAAGATTTTTAATTTTTTTTAAAAAATGATAAAAACGTAATTGTTTCTTTATTTCAAGAAAACCAATGAACAGAAAGAAATAGAAGATAGATTTTACTTCGCAAGAGTGAGATAGCAGATTTTACCTGTTTCCCATGCATAATTTAAGCAAAAATAATTTTGTATTCGGAATTTTGAATATTAGCCTTATGTGACCCGATTCATTAATTTAGCGAATTCACGAAGTTATTAAAAGATTTTTATGACGTGTGGCACATCACTAGAGGATAGATTAGAGAATTTTTGAGGGAGTTGGAAGATTCCGGTTGCTCTGAGTTTTTTTTTTGTAGCCATGTAAAGTCTAAGTTTAAATTTAAATTTTACCTATTCCGAAAGTTTGCGAGTGAATAAAAAAACAACTAGATGACTAATGCCAGTAATTTTGGATTTAAAAGAACCCTTCAACAATACACATCAAAATAAAAATGAAATTCGCAGTCTACGCCTAATACTTTTTTTTATAATTTGAATTTAAATGTAGAATTTGGGATTTTTTCCTTAAAAAGATAAAAGGTCGATATGAAAAATCCCGCAGGGCATGGGAGGTGTTAAGGGGCCTGAAAGGGTAGCAGATAACCCCTTCTGTCGGCCATTTCAATTTGGCACACGATGCACCAAACACCCTGTATAATTGATTTTTGACCTTTGCCACTCATTGTTTACTTACCTAATATATCTTGTTGAGGTAACCATTTACCTAGTTTTACATTTGGTGGTTGACCTGGTAGAACATCATCTTCCCATTTCCATAAAACCTTTTCTTTTAATTTGCTGAAAGATTTCAAAATAGCATTTCTTTTTTCCTCAGGTAGATTTTTACTTTTCAGATTAGATCCCATACTAAAGTAAATAACACCCTCCTTGGCATTGTCCAAAAAAGACTGCAAATTATCTGGTAACTTTTTGGGTGGTTTAACATGAAACCCACCAATGTCAATCATACAAGGGACATATGGATGCGGTGTTGATATACTGGGATGAGAATTAAGTAAAACTAACGAAGCGTTATACATAACGTCATCTAAATCCACAGGATTTGGAAAATATTTTTTAATGAGTTTATTCTGTTGGGGATAATAGAAAAGATTACTTGATATGTAGAACGTGAATTTAATTATAGTATTATATAATCTTTGAAAAAAGGACATTCTAGGGGGAAAATTAGACCACAATTCCGGAGCAAATGATGGCAGTGATGGGTTTCCAACTAAATGATTCATCATAGAGTTAGCATACAGACTGCTGAAAATAATTAAGTGAGCATTAAAATGTGTTGAAAATGCTTTTACGGCATCATTAATAAATTGTCCAGCGATGACAACATCAAATTTTTCATCAGATGCTATTAGACTTTGTACATTCGTATGATTAAATACTTTCTCAGTCATCGCTCCTGCAAAATAGGATACCATGAGGGTCATAAGTAATGGATTTTTATCTTCTGCTATAAATGGATCGTATGCCTTGCGCTGCTCTGAAAAAAATATATAACATAGTAATATAACACCACGTTCCAGTAGTATGAGGAACATCTATTAGGGGTGGATACACTAGATACTAAATTGTGAATATAGCCAAAGGCATTTTTTTAAATATATTATAACGTCTTTGAAATTTAACTTTAACATACCTGGCCAGAATTGATATTATAAGAGTATTGAAAAGCAGGTCATTAGAGGTAATAATTTCTTGAATAAGGATTGATATGATCTCTAGATCCTAGTCTGGAGACTACTGTCAACCCTATTTAAGAATATGGACATCATGCATACTACCAGTTGTAGCGTTAATTTTGAACTTTTCACTCGCACAGTGTATGATTGCTTAAAATTAATTGATATGTTAGCAAATTATTTCAAGTATATTTATTAGTCAACTAATAATTTATCCTACTGGTATGTGTGGTTGTATCTCGCAAGAACAATAAGTCTTGTCCGAGTCTCACCTACGTCGTCTGCACGAACTTAAAATTTAAAAGTAAAACGGATTTTCATTAAGGAGAATTAACAAAAGTGGATTCGATGGACTTAAGAAAAAAGGGGGACGGAAATAGCTATCGCCATTCTGAGCAGTTATTGTAGTGCGAATTTATTAATAAAAATTAATATAAAGGCTATTCTTAATAGAAGTTATGTTGAGTTCAGTTAAATAAACCTTGATTTAATTAATTTATGTGTAATTGTTAATTACGTAAAGTCGGTGAAACTAAGTATAACTCTATTTCAGATCCGCCGGCCTTTTAATTTAAGGTTTTACCACAGAATAATTGCAATATAACTCATTTCGGTAAGCTGCCGAATTACATATAGATCACCAGGTCTGGAGGGAGTACAATTTGCATAACTTGTTAGCAAATCTGTAAAAATGCAAAGAATAGGGGAGCCCCATATCAGGATTTTAAAATAAGGTCAGAATATTCCATCTTTCTGTAAGTGAAAATCCACGGGGAAGTTGCATTCAACAACTTTCAACATACGACAGATTTGTAATTCCTACTGCAGAATCTACTAGGAAGATTTCTTAAAACTATTTAAATCATTCTATTGTTAAGAAGGTATGGAAGTAAATACAGTCATTACTTGCGTACATTTTTGAGTAAATAGCCTAACTTTTTTCGTAAATTGCGTACATTCTTGAGTGTGAGCCACTCGTAGTAGGTACCTGTAGGGTTAAAAAATAAAATAAATTAACATACTCATTTTAAAGCAGTCTCATGACTTTACTGTGAAACTTGTCTTTATAAGTGTTATACTCCAGAATGGTTATTTTCAGCAGAACGGAGCAACAACACATCCGGCAAGAGAAAATATAGTTTTTTTGATAACTGGTTTACAAACACAAGTTGAGTTTCCTTCAAGGTCATCTTGTTTTACCATTATGGTCCACTTTGCTATCCCGTACAAAACTCCTGCACCTAATTTTCAAGAACTGAAACAAATAATTATTGAAGATTGTGGAATCATAACGCCATTAGTGCTGCAGAATGTTTCTCGCATGAGGAGGTGCGTAAACATATGCATTGAACATGGAGTAGGATAATTTCAAGTTTTTTTAAATTCTCATTTTTGTAAATAAAAACGTGAATAGTCATTTATTTAGTTTATTATTATTTTATATCTAGAATCAAAAACATATACACATTATTGCACATCATGCCCATGCGGGACGTAACTTGAAAAACTGTCAATAATTACAACAGATGACCTAAGATAAGACAGTAATTTTTAATTCTATTACCATCTGTGATAATGCCAAAGTACCTTTCTTTAATAAATTAAATCGGGTAAGAATTAACGTCCCTCTGTCGCTCTGTAAAACCCGCGAGCTAGAAAAAAACACGTTTTCCATTATTAGAATAATTCGAAAAGCAAGACTTCGACTGCTGGAGAATATACACAAGTCACTCTCTCCTACCGATGGAATTTTCGGGAACGACGAAGAATCTGGAACGTCTAGAACGACTGGAGTCTTCGATTTTCGAACACATCTGGAAGCTTTGATTAATCTTATATAAACCGAGACGCGCTCAACGCATTCAGTCGAGTAAAGAGAGTCGAGTAAGTAGAGTCGAGTCGAGTCGAGTCAGTCAGTCAGTCAGTCCGGGATCCAGCCACGCGATAAAACAACAACAACCAAAGGCAACTTTCTACTCTAAAGTGTTAATATTCAACATAATTAATTACATCAAACCTATTTAGTGATAAACACATGTATTGTTAGAACGTGAACCGTAATATATCATTATTGTGACTCCAGAATTTTTGACTTTTAATTATTCGTGTAAAATCGATAAAGGGTGTTACTTTTCGCCGAGCCAAGTAAAATAAATTCATTCAAAATTAAATTGTGCAGTGTTCTTGTGCGCGAATCTGACTAAAACGAAAGTCACGTTCGTGTTCAATAACACGGTCGGTACCTACTACCTAACCAATGCATAAGGAGAAGTGCATGCATGAATGTCAAAGTATGCGAGAATGTCTGGGTTAAGCCTATCTCAACACAGTAGAAGCTATCAAACAATTTTATTAAAATTACTTCGTTTCTTTCACCAAAATAATTACTTCAGTAAATAAGCCGGAAAAAGTGCCAAATGTGTAATAGTTGGGAAACAGCACCGATTTAAAAAATTCCTATTGCGTTGTGTTCCTTGAACCCTCAGAATCATTTGTCACCACTAACATCTTTGCGGACAGACAAAATGGGGAGTTATGGTGGTTATAAGCCCCAAAAATTAAGCCTTGATAAAAAACTTTAAAAATGAAAATGTCACCTGGAAATCTCTACAGAGAAAATGAGAATGGATATTTTGGTCTTGAAAATCTGTACTCGGTGGTTTTCGTGGTCGGTGATAACGAGTTCGATGTACAATTAGGAGAAATTCAAAATGGCGAACTGAAAATAGATCCAGATCCTCAGGAAACCTTGTATTTCTTCTTTTTTGTACTGAAAGTGGGAACTAGGGGATTCTCATGTTCGCTACTAATGAAGCCGATATCCAACTAAGGGAAATTTCAAATAGCGGGCCGGAAATAGAGCCATTTCCTCACGAAAAACACGTTGCTCTTCTATTTTTATGGTTTTAAAAAAAAGGGTTTATACAATTACATCGGATTGATTATCAGCGAGCAGGAGGACCCCCGAGTTCCCACTTTCAGCCCAAAAAAGAGAAAACTGCCATGTCTTCCTAAGAATCTGGCTCTGCTTCCGGGCCGCCATTTTGAATTTCCCCTCACTGGACATCGGATTCGTTATCAGCGACCACAAAAACTCCCGGGTTTCCACTTTCAGCCCAGAAACGAAAAAGTAGGAGTTTTTCCTGAGAAATTGACTGTACTTCCGGCCCGACATTTTGAATTTTCTAAATTGGACCTCGGACTCGTGATCAGCGACCTCAAGAACCCCCCAAGTGCTCATCTTCAGCCCAAAGACGTAAAAAATACGAGTTATTCCTGAGAAACTGACGCTACTTCCGGTCTGCCATTTTAAATTTACTAAATTGGACCCCAGATATGTGATCTGTGATCTGGAAAACCCCCGAGTAGAGATTTCCAGGCTGAAATTTTCATTTTTTAGGTTCCTTTTCAAGGCTTTTTGGGGAATTTTGGGCCTATAACCCCCATAACTCCCCCATTTTCGCAAAGACGCTAGTGGTGACGCATAATCCTAGAGGTTCAAGTAACACGACATATAAGCCATTTCTAAAATCGGTGCTGTTTCCCAACTTTTACGCAATTTCCGGCTTATTTACTGGAGTAAATGAGCTGTAGACACCATGTTACACAAGATTTTTTGCTTGCCTAGTAATTCTGATTTAATGACATGAAACTAATTCCACGCTGTATGATGATTTGATTTCAGTGGTACTGTGACATTCTTTATTTAGGAAAAGATAACATTCAAAATCACTGAATTTTTGTCCCTCTAATAAAAGTGAATCGATGGTATAGAAAAGTTGTTTTGTTCCCCAAGGAACTTGGTGGAAGAAAGTACTTAGCTGAAATTATTCTTGAACGGTTTTCAATGTGCGTCAATCGATGTTATTTGTTTTCTTATTATTTCCTTTATTGAGTGTTTTTATTGTTTTTGTTTTGTTTTATTTTTTTAATACTTTTTTTAATCCTAGAAACAATAAAAATGAATAAAGACTATGATACTATGATGATTGGCACTCAAAGTGAATACATTATTATATTTTCGTTATTTCTAGAGGTAGATAAATAACTTCTGGTACAACAATGGAGTCTTGTAAACTGCATTATTTGAGGTGTTTACTTTAAGCAGTGTCTAACCATCGCCTACTATATGACCATTCGAAGATAAACGATCTTGCTATAGCTCGCTTCGCGTAGGAGACAGAAAAAAGTTACTTAAAATTAAACTTTTAGTCTCCATGTAACAATTCTCAGAGCAAAATTCGCACCATTAGCTTTTCACTTATTTTGCGCTCATTCCATGCTTTGTTTTTTATTTTGGAAATTATTTTAAGTAATGTGCTATGAAAATAAAATAAAAGCGCTATAGGCAATTTCATATTATTTGTTTAAAGATGGCTCAGTGGGGCAGCGCTTACGTGTTAAATTTGCGACTATGGAGTCCCGAATTCGAGTCCTGGCCAGTGTATGGATACATAGTGGCGTTTTTAATGTGTTACGGAGACGACAGCAGTGGGTTAGATCGCTGTTGCGTGACACAACATGTCTAGTCGCTGTTATCTCTTTTGAGTTCAAGTCTCAGCTGCGGTAGATGGCAATATCGCAGACAATAATTGTTATGTTGATACCTATGTGTACGTGTCTTGGTTGAGTGCTGGAATAACTATAGGTAAACTTCACGAGGAAGTAAATGCAAACTTATGTGATCGAAGTATTCGATGCTAAAGGCCGATATAAAGGTCCATAAAAACATAGACATTAGAAAATATAGTAAGCTTACTGTCTATCTGAAGAGTGAGTCGAGAGGGTACATAGCAAAGAATGCTGCGGTATTGGAAAGAGCACAACGTGGAACAATTTTTGACAAGGGCTTGCGATAAAGAACATTTGATGATTAAGGTAATAGGTACCTCTTAATCGTATAGACATTGTAGATAACAAACTTTTAAATATTTTAGGTTGAACTAATAATGTGGGTGTCTGGTGTCTGTTGTTGCTGTGAATTGACGAATTTGAAAATAAATGATGTAGAAGACAGGGGCGCATATCTGCTTGTTCCTATACCAGATACCAAGACCGGCGTCTCACGAAAATTCACAATTATGGAAGAAGGATTCTCTATCAATACTATGGAGACGTTTAGAAAATACATGTCCTTACGTCCGAAGAAGTTATCCAACGACAGAATCTTTCTACAATACACTAATCAAAAATGTTATAACAACCTGTTGGAATCAACACTTTGTCGAAAGTTCCTTCAAGAGTTGCTTCATTTTTGAATCTGGCCAACGCACATTGCATAAGGCGCACTTCAACAACTTTGCTATCTAATAAAGGTGCTGACCTCAAACACATTTAAAAGGCATGGTGGGTGGAGAAGTTGGATTCTATATCCAATAAGCTTGATATCGCAAGGAAAATCCATGGTACTCCTAGTACTAGTCGTTCCTTACAACAGGAGACATCCATTGTTTCTAAAGATTTATCAAAAACTTCGACAAGCTTATGCGTTCTGAAACCGATGACAACTACAATTTTGTTGTTAATGGAAACGAAGTGAAATATGATAAAACAAATGAGGAAATGTCTATTAATATAAATGTTAATATTAATATTAATTAAAATTAAATAAAATGTAATTGATTTAAGATTGTATTTTTCATTATTCCACTAACGGAATAAAGTAATTTCATTGTTCCACTAGCGGATAAAGTAGTAGTTTATATGCTTCATAAGTGTGGATATAACTCCAATTATAATGTGATTGTGTGTATCTTGTCTTATTTTTTTTTTAATCTAATGTATTACATTTTCATAAAATCTTTCATTGAGTTTCTTGGAAATGCTTAGCCTTTATAACGTTTTTCGCCCTTATTCTGAGCTCATCAGAAAGGCACTAAGCCACTCATAACGATGTTTCATGCAAAACCAAGGCAATATCCATGAATAATTAAAAAACGTTAATGAAATCTTTGCATTTTTTCGATAACCTGACTTCTGGTTATGCTAGCAAAACAAAATCCTAAAACAGATTTGTCCAATTTCTTATTTGACATTCTCATTATAACACTAGCATCCAATATAGTCCCTTACGGCTAAGCAGATTAAACTAGTATCTACATGATCCCCTATGGTATGAAGGTTCAGTTAGAAATGAGAACAACGGCCTAAAATGGATTTATTTACCTACCTTGTCTCAAAAACAATTTTCATTCTAATGTGTTACATTTCCATAAAATGTCTCATTCAGTTTCTTGGAAATGCTTAGCCTTTGAAACGTTTTTCGCCCTTATTCTGGGCTCATCAGAAAGGCACAAAGCCACTCATAACTAAGTTTCATGCAAAACCAAGGCAATATCCATGAATAAGTGTGAAATATTTATATTTAACATTAACTGATAAAAAACAACAGATCTTCACCTATCTATTAGCTAACTAGTATTGGAGGCCATATACTCTGTGCATGTTTAAAAGTGAATTATTTATTATTTGTTTGCTTATAGTAATGAAACATATTCTTTATAGGATCTTGCAAATAGCGGAAAAAACTATCTATGAATGAAAAAATATTTTAAGGCAAGGTAGGTAAATAAATCCGTTTTAGGCCTTTATTCTCATTTTTAACTGAATGTGTTTCATTACCATAAGAAAACAAATATTAAATAATTCACTTTTAAATTTAAATATGTATTTACCAACAAATTATTATTATTGATTTTATTCAAGATAATAATGAAACATAACTTCCTGCTCCTCAATAAATCCATTCAAAAGAATATCTTATATTTACCAGCAAATTGATATTATTGATTCTATTCAAGATAATAATGAGACATACCTTCCTGCTCCTCAATAAATCCAGTCAAGACAATATCCCTCCAAGTTCCCTTTTTAGGAGGATTGGTTTCGGTAAATGGACTGATCATAGTTACATCGTGACCAGCTTCGGCTAAGCCTCGTAATAACGCATTGCCAAGAATATAATGGCTAGGGGCAGCCATTGGAAATATAGCTAATATTTTAGAACCATCACTGGAGCTTGTTAAGAATGTCAAACAAACAATTACCACCATATTCACTGAAGCCATGGTGTGTTTACTGTTTGTAAAACTTTGTGAAGTACAGCAAACCTTATTATTGCTGCATGCATATAGTATCACAATTTCACTATATTTAACTTTTATTACCTCAAGGTTTCACACAATTGTGAAATAATTAATCGTATTTGTTTTAATAGAAATCTCAGTAATTAGCAACTGTCTCGTCCTATTTTACACGTTTATTGACAAAAATTAATCCGTTTATACTACTGAACTTATTAATCGAAGGTAACATATATATACCTATATAGGTGGAACATCAAAAGTTATCTCATCACAATAACACTCGTAATTCTGTATCTAGAATTCCGCTATTTTTAGGTCGATTTATAGTCTAAGTTTATTTTATTTGATAGCTCAGTTTTCTCTGGTAGTCCAACAACTACTTCAACCAAAGAATTTATATAAATAGAAGCAGAGATAAAGTGTAAAAGTCACACGTTACTGTTGCCAACATGTCCAACATACCTTTTTCTCGTCATTTCTTTCTAAGATACCACATTGCCCTTAACGCTATCTCTGTTGCGGCCTGTCCAAGGCCGTGGTATATGAGTGTAGGAGAGACATATGTCTAAATCTAGTTATTTAATAACAGCTGTTCATGTTTGACTCAACTAACCTTTAAATTATTTTCATGTTTAGTGCAAACATTTTTGTACAAAAATATATAAGTATTGTTTTATTCCCCTGCCTTTTAACATTCCTCGCAGATGCTCAAATTCACAGTCCATTTTACTAGACAATCCACTACTTGTAGCCTTGTAGGAATTAAAAACAGTTGGTAAGTAGTTTTACTTCTGTCACAGTAGGTATATTATTTTTTTTAAATAAAAAAGTCTAGGTCAATTTGTCAAAATATAAATGAACCAAGGGGCCCATTTACTTCAAATCCTAAGGCATAAACTGTCACATGATTTCCTGTAAATTAGTTAGGTACTTCTTTCCTGATTCGTAAGGGACGCAAACAAATTTCTGAATCGGCTTATTAAATGAAACAACCTCTACTTAATTTGACTCTAGTACACATCTTTTTCCGAATCCATGGCCCTTAAAATTAATTATATTGCTGTAGTTTGAAGGTAAATAAAAGTGTGAATTTTAGGAAAATAAATATGTACCTACACAGCTCAAAATAGGTTGACGGCCGATACATATTTTGTCTTTAAACTGTCATCGTATTAGAGAAACAGCATATAAACGTTATTTGATGCGATTTTAAGTAATATTTTGTCTCCTCAGCACTTGAAAGTAGTTTATTTACAGATCAAAACGGTTCACAAATTGGGCATTTAAGGTTATATTTACATTTATTTGTCGTGTCAAAATGACGGTGGCTGCAACAAAGATGGGGCTATAGTAATTTTGGTCATAAAGAAAGAGATGATTATAAAATTTAATGTCTGAACTATGTTGTCAACACACTTGTAAATGTGTATCTGCTTCTATTTATATAAATTCTTTGGTTTCAACTAGTTGCATCAGTCACGATTATAAGAAATTTAAGGCATGTCGCATTAAAAATTTCAAGAATATTGTGATTGAGATATTAGATTTGAAAGAACTAGTATTGTTAGAAGTGGTACTTAGGTTGAAGAGGTTTCCAGTTTTAAGCGACTATTTATAAATAGGAAAGATTTGAGAGATTCTTTCTAAGAATAGAAGTGAATCAGAAATATAAACTGGCTGATGTCAATTAAAAAATGTTTGTATTAGAGGATTTCTGAATTCTTAGAAACAATATCGCAAGTCATTCCAGTACGCCATGTATAATATCATGAAAGCTTACGAAATGATCTGCAAGTTGATGTAGGATTATACAGGGTATTTCATTTAAAAAAAATCGGTAAAGGTATTTACACAGAACTTCCCTCTTTATTTGTGCGTGGCGGTCACCCTAAAAAATTATTAATTACAAAATGACATTGAGAATAATAATCGGAATATAGTTATCACTATTGTTACAACGAAAACCTGATAACTTTTTGTCAAAAAAATATACAGAGTGGTCATCCGACAGCAAAAATTCAATACTAAATAACAGGTGCCAAATATGGAAGGTTTGTGCAAATACCTTTACAAATGTCCACCATGGTTAAATTATTTCTTGTGATGTCCATCTTGTACATTTTTATAAAAACTATAGTAGGTGCATATGCCAAATATTATTGCCACCTGTCACATTTTCAGTTCCATATTCACGTAGTGGAGTGGAAGTATAGTAGTAATTAATTTTTTGTTTGTTTTTCAAAAATGTTGGTAAAAAAGTGTCAAAGTTTTGTTCTTCTGAAATAGGCTTAGAATGTCATGAAACATGGATATTTTAAATTTTAGCAAAAAGAAATTCCTTCTATTCTATAGCAGTGGTAAAAAAAGATATACGTATTTTTTAATTTTCAAAAATTTTCAAAAACATTTTCAATTTTTTGTTTAAATAGGTTTAGAATGACACGAAGCGTGAAAATTTTGAATTTGATCAAAAAAACATTTTTCCCATCTACTCTAGTGGTAAAAGACTTTTCAGAAATGTTTCAAAAATTTTTTTTTTTCTGAAATAGATTTAGAATGCCATGAAACTTGGAAATTTTAAATTTGCGCAAAGAAAAAGTTTTCAGCTATTCTACAGTAGTGGTAAAAAAATCATTTTTTCAAAAAGATTTCCATTTTTTTTAAATAGGTCTAGAATGCTAGGAAACGTGGAAATTTTAAAATTGAGCAACAAAAAAATGTTTTCCATCTATTCCAGTGGTAAAAAAATGTTGGTAAAAAAACTTTAAATTTTGTTTTTATGAAATAGGTCTAGAATGTCATGAAACGTGGAAGTTTTAAATTTGAGCAAAAAAAATGTGTTTTTCATTATTTATTCCTTTTAGACGGCCCACCCTGTATATTGTCCAGTGAAAGTTTAACCATTTCTTCGCTGACAGTAGCGTCAGCTACCTACTAAATTTGACTGTTCTCCGTCAAGTAGTTTTTTTAGTTAATGCACCAACAGACAGACAGACAGACAGATTGACGGAAAACCTATATTTTCGGAACCTACATGACCTGAAACGTAAAAATCCGAAAAAATCTCGGAGGGTGATTTTTTCTCAAATGCAATATTTCCCTTCGGTATGCGAGGGAAGTAAAAGTCTAGTCATTAAAGTTCCCGACGACTGAAATTGTTGAAAATTAGTATTTTTGGTATTCCCGTTATGCAGCAAATTTTATTATTATAGCATTGGGTTATAGATATTAGTCAATATTGTATGTCACCTTAATATCGAATAAAAGAACGCAACTTTTACTTCCACATCCACGTAGTGGATTGAAAGTATAGTAATCTCAAAACAAATTCAATTTTTTTTTTTTATTGAAATAGCTTTAGAATGACATGAAACGTCGAGATTTTAAATTTGAGCAACAAAAAAGTCTGTCTGTCTGTCGGTCTGTCGGTCTGTAGGTCTGTGGGTCTGTCGGTTTGTAGGTCTGTCGGTCTATCTGTCTGTAACTTTTCTTGTCCGCACGTTTACTCCGGAACGGTTTAAGATATTGACTTGAAATTTTGTATACGCATATATTGTCACGAGATCTGGAACTGAATTATTTTTTGAAGATATACGGTGAAGGGTTGGGGGGTAAATAGGGGTAAATATTTGGAAATATGTAAAGCAAGCTGGTAAGAGTACAGAAACTTGATGTATGTATTACAAGCCAAGGCCTCAGCTTTTTTTATAATATTTTTCAACCCCCCACCACCCCTAGTCCATTATTAAAAGGGTTGATAAAATTGAGATACTCATTGAAATTTGGTACACGTATGTATTATAACGGCATGTGGAACTAGATTATATTTTGAGATGATTCCGTTGCAGGGTTGGGGGTTAAATAGAGGTAAATAGGGAAAAATAAGTAAAGCAAGCTGGTACTAATAGAGAAATTTGAAATTCGGTATATATGCTAGGAGCAAAAACCTCAGATTTTTTTAATAATATTTTTCAACTCCCCACCACCCCTACTAAATTATTAAAGGGGTTGATAAAATAAAATTGAGATATTCATTTGAAATTTGGTACACGTATGTACTATAACGACATCTGCAACTAGAATATATTTTGAGATGATTCCGTTGAAGGGTTGGGAGTTAAATAGGGGTAAATAGAGAAATGTAAGTAAAGCAAGTTGGTAAGAGTACAGAAACTTGAAATTCGGTGTGTGTACTAGAAGCTAAAGACTCAAATTTTTTTACAATATTTTTTAACCCCCCACCACCCTTAATCCATTATTAAAGGGGTTGATAAATTGAAATTGAGATATTCACTTGAAACTTGGGACACGCATGTATTATAACGACATCTGGAACTAGATTATTTTTTGAGACGATTCTGTGGACGGGTTGAGGGTTAAATAGGCGTAAATAGGGAAAAATAAGTAAATCAAGCTGGTAAGAGTACAGAAAAGTGGGATTTGGTGTATATACTAGAAATCAAGACCTCAGATTTCTTTCTAATATTTTTCAAACACCACCATCTCCGCTCCATCATTAATGGATTTAGTACACGTATGTATTCCATTGAAGGGGCGGGACGTGATAGGTTGTCAATGGTCGAAAATAAGTAGGGTAAACTAAAAACTTCATTTTTAATTAATGTGCAAGTGCATGTTAGAAACCAACGCCTCAAACTTTTCTATGTCATCTGCTCCAAATATTATTAAAATTCTATGACCAACAATTTCCACATACAAGAATGCAAATCTAATCAAGATGTTTCCTTTAAATCTGGATGTGGAAGTAGTGGTTCCTTAGGCAGCGGTTTTTGTATGTGGATTACAAAATGTTTATTAGTGTTATTATATTCTTGCCAAAGAAAGTGTGCAATAATTCTTCCTTTAAATGAACTATTTTTCCCCCTCGAATGCATGACTAACGTGATGATAGCTACTGGCACAAAATAGACTATTTTAAATATCATTAGGAACTTAATGCTTCATGATGACAAAATTATCTCGTAGAATTAGACTTGTGCCTTTTATTTAATTGTAAAAGTTTTGCTTTCAATCGCTCCAAGCTTATTACCTTTGGCTAATTTGACATGAGCATTTGATCTCACGCTTTTTTTATTGATGCCAGACAACTTACTAGAAATCAAATTCAAAAACAATAAGAAAAAACCTATTAATGATCAAGTAAATTTAGAAGTACTTAACATACTGTAGATGATTTTGGCGAATTTTTTGCCAGTTGATATGTACCGAGCAGCACGGCATTCTTTAAGTCGACCAATGATGATAACAAAGGCACACACAAAATAGTTATTTTTGTACCAAGGCTGCGAAAAATCATCGCCGAGGCCGCTTGCGGCCGAGGCCAGATAATCTCTAGAACGCTAAAAAATTTCACGGCCATGGTATAAACCCTATTTTTTGTGCAACTGGCAATTATAGTCAGTTCGATGATGAAAATGACACCACCGTTTATGCTATATTTAATTTTAGCGGTGGCATATCACACCGTTTCTATGGAAATGGTATATTCTGTATGTATAAAAAACACTTTGACAGTTCTTGAAAAATCTTTAAAATGTCTAGCAGCGATAATGATATTTCAATTTGTTGCACTCCTCCAGAGCTAGAAGTATCGTAAATTCCACGCTTTCTGATTTAATACCTGATCTAAATGGCAATACGAAAACTGTTGCAGCCACTTACTAATTACTAACTCTGTTTAATAAAGAAATAGCAATTTTTGGTTGTCATATTTTAGAAACGTCAATTTTGAAATGACTAAAATGTCAGTTATGAAAGTGACTTGATTTTTCGGCCGTTACTAAGAGTAACGGCCGTGAGATTTTCCGGACTATTTTGAGAAGGCGAAATACTCACTTCGCGTACGGCTGCACAAAGAAATGTTTTTTCAAAGGACTGACCCCCCCCTACCCCCGTATGTATTTTAACCACCTGAAACCGAATTTTGCATAAAAAATATAGGTTGACAGTTTAATCTTCCATTAGCTACCCAAAAGCCACTTTTGAGTGTCTTAAAATTTGGGAGGTCAAGATACATAAGAGCAGGGGGGTCAGATCTTTGGAAGAACAGTTTCTTTTGTGTGTACCTTTGTAATGCTAACTCAATATACTATATTCTGGAGTATCAAGTGTTCTATATTGCCCCATCTCCCGTTGATGTAACCAAGAAATAGATTAAGAGGAATATCATGCTGACGAGTACCTTGTGGGGATGTATTTCTCGGCGAATCGAGCTGGTGTGGCGGAGTATCCAGGTAATTCGTAGCAAACGAACCCACATCTTGAAAGCATCAATGCGCCGTCTGTAACGCTCTATGCCTCAAAGACGTAAAGAAAGATCAAGAGTCGTCAAGAGAGCAAATGCGCTGAGTAAAATTTTTATCATGTCAAATTTTACTAAACTGTCATATTGCCGTCCGTGACATCTGTATTCTTTGATGATTCTCATATCTGTAGTTTCCAACTTTGCCCACGAGGGCTCCAATATCAGTCATCTTGTTTACTATTACTACTACATTTGATTGGACTCCATTTATTTTTGTATTTATTTCAGTCCATATCTCGCCTTCTACGATTGGCATAGAGAGAATGGTACATTAGTATATGATATTGTGTCTTCGTAAAATTCTAGATTCAAAAGGATATATCATGAATCAAATAAGTCCAACGCAGTTTCCTGTAGAATATCAAATGTTATTTTTGTTAGGTTAGGTTAGGTTTTGTTAGAAATTTCTGTCTATTTTTACTGCTTGATATTTTTTCCCAAGTATTTCATGGCTTACCGTGTCCAAACTTTTCGCCAGATAAATGGAAACTCCTGCACATGGTGTGCGTAAGTTTAAAAAATTACTATTTTCTTGGGCCATCTGACCCATTGCATTATTTGTTAACATGTTCATTACGGAACCGAAATTTAATACAATAAATTACACTGTCATATTTAAAATAATAAAGTTGAATGTATCCAAAAAAAATCAAACATCCTGTAGAGTTCACAATAATTTTAAAATAAAATATATTTGTGACGATTTTCTCTTCTATCTCTTTAAATAAATGATTAATTGACACATTTTTGCAGTTACAGGTTTCCGGAATATCGATTTATGAAAAAAATTCATTTATTGATTTATTTTTAGGTAATTATTATGATTTTTGTATAGTGAATAATTATTTTAGAAAATAATTTTCACAAATTTAAAATAATGTAAAAATGCCCAACGTGTATTATTATAAAAGATGTTACCAAGGGCAAACTTTTTGAGTACTTATTTATAAAACCCAAACTGTGAAAAAGAAATAAAAACAAATTGGAATAAATGTCAGTGGTCTTCAGGTATTTAACGTATAATACCCAGACTTATGAAAAAAATTCGAAAAAATATATAGAAAAATTATTATAAAGCATATGTGCAATCTCAAGTGTGGCATCTAAAAGTGTACGAGGTACTTAAATAAATAAAGTAACGTATAAGCTAGTCATATGTAGTGAATTACTATTTACATACACGAGAAAGTGATCCAGAAAATATAGGGAATCTATATATTTAACTAGATACATAACTGTTCCACATTCTATAGGATACTCTTCGCAGTTTTATATATTTTTTTGTAAATAATATTAATTTTAGACTTTTTTGTTTAATTACAAAACATGAACATTTTTTTTTTCAAATTTAAACAATTTATAACTTTTATTTATTGATCGATTTTATTAACAGGGTTCTTCCTCTAGCTAACACTAACTTACTGTTCAAGTTTTAATACAATCGGACTTTTCGTTCTTAAGTTATCGTGCTTACAAGAAACGTGACGGACGTACGGACGACCGGACATTTTGAAAGTTTCGATTCGATCACCAACACAGTGACATGAAATTTTTTTCTCTACAGGCAATATTACCGGTTTTAGAAATGTACCGATCGAATGTAATATACTCTTTATTTTGTATTTCCGAAGAGATAACTCAACAATATTATTATATATTTAAAATATACATTATCAAACAAAATAAACAAAATGCAACATATTTTCAAGATAGACTAAAAGTCTCACTTATAAATAAGAATAATAGGAAACACGAGCCTTGGAATATGAACGTTAATAAAACTTACCAATCAAAGCCGGTTGTAAAAAAATTAAAAAATAGTTTCAACCTCCGCGCTGAGCCGTCGTAAAAACGGTCACTAAAAATATGAAATAAAATTTAGCCGACGCGTCGGCGTCACATGGCCAGGTTAATTGAAAATTATTATCTAATATTACTATTCTTATTTAACTTCTACATAGTAGTAGAAAATAGTATTGAATTTTTAAGCTCTAGCATCCGACGCATAATATAATCATGATATCTCCAGATGCCAAATCTCACGAAAATCTGCAAAAGATTTGCAATTGTGGCAACCTATTAATTCACTACGTTGGATGTTTAGCTTTTAACATACTCAGTATCGGCTACTCTGAAAATACTTAAAGAGCTATTTTAATTAAAAAAATACATGTGGGTGTGACCTGAGAACTTCATCCATTTTCAAAGCTTTTGAACTCGGTTAAAAATTTGAGAATTGGAGAAAATACGATGCTTTGGGGAACGTATTTCTTGAAGAATCGAGGAACAATAGCTCGAAAAATTGAGATCGTGGACCAGAAATAAGAATCATTTAAATATGCTAAGAATTGATGAGACTGAGATTGTAACTGCGAATGTGACATACATCGGAGAATATAGATAGTGAGATCTGTAACTGAACAAACTTTGGTGTGGTGGATATATCACAAAACCAAATATGAACGTATTTCTTTAAGCCTCTGATATGGACTGTTAAAAAGGCATGTAGAAGACATATTTGTGCTTTCGAGATGTGAATCTGAAGATGTTTTTTACGAATTCCTATGACAGCGCCTCATCAACAGCTAGATTCTCCAAGAAAAATACACCTCCAATACAACTCTTCAGCATGGTATTTTCGCGCATAAAATAGAACGGCGGTGCTTCCATTCAACAATAAAGACTGGAAATCAACTAGTAAACAGAGTTCAACTGGGCTTAGTACAGTACTGAAATGGCTTGATCGGAGTGTCTTAACTTTAAGTCATCAAAAAAACAAAGTTTATTTCCTTCTCTCCATCAAAAGCTGGATGTAATCCTCAAAAGTACATAACATTACATACAAATAATTGCAAACATTACAATAACTGCTCCTGCACAAACCGTATTTTTTTTGTCGATAAAACAAAGTACTTAGGCGTTATTATCGACCAGCATTTAAAGTGGAAACAACATGTAGAATTTATAACATCAAAATTACAAACAGTAATCCCTGGATTTTATAATATTAGACATGTATTAAGCATCAAACAATTAATTATGATATACAACGCTTTGCTAGAATCTATCTTAAGATATGCTATAGTAATATGGGGGGAATCTATGACCCCACATTAAAATATTTAGAAACAAGTCAGAACAAAATTATAAAAGTAATGTTGAAAAAACCGAAAATATATTCCACAACAAACCTATATAATGAAAGTAATTTGCTAAATATTAAAAAGATATGTGCAGAACAAAGTTGTATTTTTATTCACAGTATGAACGAGAAACAGTATGTCAACCATTCACGCCAGACAAGAACAATTACAAACTGCTTCATTCAACAAAAACTTTGCACAAAAAGTATTTGCCAACATTTCGTATCTTTTACCGGACCAAAATTCTATAACAAATTTCCAGCAAGTATAGGATCCACGATTAATTTAAAAAAATTTGTGGCACTGGCCAGAGAGTATATTCGGAACAATCCGTAAATATTTATGAAAATAGGTTAAATACCAATAGCCTGCCATTTTTCTATCTAACAATTTCAGCCTTTTTTCCATTCCTTTCCTGTCAACACCAATTTTACTTATAGTAACACAATTAGATATACTTTTCAAATGATTTAGGCATAATATTTTTTCTTTTTATTTTATATCTGTAGCCTACATTGTTAATAAAAATGTATATTTTGTTTAGTTTATTGTAACACTGGGCACAAGACAAATTACCCAATTTAGGTGCCCATCTCTTTGTACCATGATACATCTTAACTCATAAATAAATTGAATTGAATTGATTGTTAGCTTAGAGGAAAACCTGATGGTAATGGGCGAGGATGTCTACCAAAGCATTCAGCTGATGTAATCTAAGAACTGATGAGAAAAGTTTTGTTGAGGCCGTACGTTTAAAAGACAACCATAATAAGCGATTTGATACAGCATAAATAGGCGGACTAGAATAAGGCATGGTTCTCAATATGCCAACGTGTAGTGGGTAAGGATAAAATAGGGAAGTATATGTATCAGAAAAAGTATACCAACCTTTAGATGTACTAGAAAGTGGAAATTTGAAGTAGTTTATGTCCTTAAAATAATGAAAAAAATTCAAAACCGAAATATTCAATTAAGTGGATAGGAGGGTTCAAATGGTTTACATATATCCGATATTCAATTCTAACTAATGAGAAAAAGAACTGAATGATTGAAATTAGTCCAGTCAAATAAACGGCATTCGATTGGGAATTAATAGTATTGCAAAGTCTGGTGGTCTGGTCTCTGAGGGTGAATGCCGCCCCTTCTCGGGGGTGGAAATTAGTAAACAAAACAACCACATGAATCAATAGGGGGTTGAACTTTAAGCAAAAAAATGTTCTACGAAATTTTTCGATAACTCAATATTTTTCGTGCTATTCGCGATTGAAAATCAAAGCTTATAAAATAACGATTGTTTTTTTTTTTATTTCTGTAGATACAACACGAATCGAATTATGGCTCGTTGAAGGTGACTGTTCTCCGAAAACTGAATTCGAACGTTTCAACTTTAGATAACGGAGAAACGACGAATATTTGGAGGAAAACATGTTAGACCAAACTTGAAAAGACCTTAAAATGAG
This sequence comes from Stenurella melanura, assembly GCA_963583905.1. Lineage (NCBI taxonomy): Eukaryota > Metazoa > Arthropoda > Insecta > Coleoptera > Cerambycidae > Stenurella > Stenurella melanura. The sequence goes on along the minus strand of OY757312.1, from coordinate 76,804,776 downwards.
ACATATTCTTTATAGGATTTTGCAAACAGCGGAAAGAAAACCTATCTATGAGAACTAAAAGAAAAACTATATGTAAAAATATTGATGAAATCTTTGCATTCTTTTGATAACCTGACTTCTGGTTATGCTAACAAGCAAAAATTCTTATTTGCCATTCTCATTATAACACTAGCATCCAACATAGTCCCCTACGACTAGGCAGATTAAACTAGTATCTACATGATCCCCTACGATATGTAAATTCTGTTAAAATTGAGAACAAAGGTTTTTCTGATGAGTCCAGAATGTCCCTGAAAAACGTTTCAAAGGCACATTTCCAAGAAACTGAATGAGATTTTATGAAAATGTAATTCATTAGAATAAAAAATGTTTTAAAGACAAGGTAGATAAATACATAAATTTCTGGCGTTTGTTCTCATTTTTAACTTAATTTACATATCGTAGAGGATCATGTAGACAAGTTTAATCTGCCTAGTCGTAGGGGACTATGTTGGATGCTAGTGTTATAATGAGAATGGCAAATAAGAATTTTTACTTGTTAGCATAACCAGAAGTCAGGTTATCGAAAGAATGCAAAGATTTCATTAATATTTTTACATATAGATTTTATTTTAGTTCTCATAGATAGTTTTTCTTTCCGCTGTTTGCAAAATCCTATAAAGAATATGTTTGATTACTATAAGCAAACAAATAATAAATAATTCACCTTTAAACTTAAAATGAGCTTTAGCAAGAACCGTTAGCATAAAAACCTACGAGGTTATGATGAAAATAAAACGGTTGTCTTATTTTTTCGGAGGAAAAATCAACAATGAAACCAATGGCTTCACCGCAAGAAATTAAACGTAATCTATTTACAATTTGTGTTGTGTTTTAGAAGTTTGAACGGTTTTGTATAGAGTCGGGTACAATTCAAACTGACGTGTGTCATGGCCGCTAAAACGTCTGAACTAAGATTTTATTTAAAGCATAAGAAATACCAGTAGTTCTCAAACAGTTCTCAGCAATGATATCGCTAAATAATTTTAAAAATATATAAAAGATACTGTCATAAAATGTTAAGATTATTAATTTAGTAACTTCATAATTTTAGTGGAATTCTGATTATACAGTGTACATAAAGTTGGCTACATATGGGAAAAAATTGTATTTTTTACATTTCTAAAAAACTCTATTGGGGGTTTGTTTATGCATGACACATGACACATGTCATGCGATCACCGGTTTGGCAGGACTGTAAAAAATAGTTGACGGTGGTACCGAAAAATGGGTCAAATTGTTAAGATATCGAAAAATTTTATGAAGAAAAAGTGCATATAGAATACAAGGACTCCGTATAGTCGCGTCATTTTAGCATGAAAAATCTGAAAACCTCAAAAAAAAGGTACAGGGTCAATTGACTTAATTCTTGTTGCAAAGAGTTCAGAAAGGCATTTAAAAAAACAGTACCTTTTATTTTTTGGCGGAAATGTTTTGGTTTCATTTCTTTTCCGATAATTGGCCAATTTAATTAAATTTATTGAAAAATTTGTTATCATACACAATATGCCATATAATTAAATGAAAATGGTTACTCGGGGGTTTCTGGGGTCCCTGATCACCAATCTGAAGTCCAATTTGGGAAATTCAAAATGGCGGACCCTAAATCGGGCCATCTTCCAGAAGAAGAATGAGAATGGATATCTTGGCCTTGGAAATCTGTACTCGAGAGTTTTCGGGGTCTCTGATTACGAATGCGAAGCCTGATTTGGTAAATTCAAAATGGCGGACCGGAAGTAGAGTCAATTTATCAGGAAAAATTCATATTTTTTCGTTGTTGGGCTGAAAATGACTACTCAGAGGTTTTTAAGGTCGCTGATTACGGATCACAGGTCCAATTTACGAAATTCAAAATGGCGGACACGGGAGGAACAGTCAATCTCTTCGGAAAACCTCGTATTATTTATTTTTTCGGGCTGAAAGTATGAAAAATAAAAAAGTATTTCCTGAAAAATATACTACTTCCGGTCCGCCATTTTGAATTCTCCCTAACTGGACATCAGATTCGTTATCAGCGATAACGAGAATCTCCGAGTCCCCCCCACGTTCAGCCCAAAAAAGAAAATAATACGAGTTTTCAGGAGAAATAGTGTTATTCCGGTCCGACATTTTGTATTTCGTGAATTAGGCCTTTGATTCGTTATCAGAGACCTCAGAAACCCCCGAGTACTCATTTTCAGTCCAAAAGCGAAAAAGATACGAGTTTTTCTTGATAAATGAACTCTACTTCCGGTCCGCCATTTTGAATTTACCAAGTCAGACCTCAGATTCGTAATCGATCAGCAACCTCGAAAACCTCCTAGCACAGATTTTCAAGGCCAAGATATCCATTGTCATTTCTTATGGAAAATGGCCCGATTTCCGGTCCGCCATTTTGAATTCCCCAAATCGGATTTCAGATTGGTGATCAGCGACTTCAAAAACCCCAGAGTAACCATTTTCGTCTAATTCTATGGCATATTGTGTATGATAACAAATTTTTCAATTAATTAAATTAAATTGGCCATTAATATTGTCCAATTATTGGTCGAAAATTTAAACCAAATATTTCCGCTAAAAAATAAAATCTATTTTGAAGCAGATATGAGGAAAATAAAAAAGTGCAAATTTTACCCCTACCATTAATTACTATATGAAAAATCATAAACTCTTGTGTCTATTTCACAAATATTTGACTAGTTTCGACAAAAACTGTATGTATTTTAGTTGAATAAAGGTATTTGCATGTAAAAAAAGAAACGAAGCCCCAATATAGTATTTTTTAGAAATCTCAATAATACAAATTTTTCCGATATGTAGCCAACTTTACGACGGACACTGTAGGTATATAGGTTCGGGCACAAATGAAACTGTTAACAAAAAATGAATTGCCCAATTCAGTCAATAACAATGAGTAATCAGAAAAAGAAATCAAAGACTAATATTGCTACAGTCCAGCAAGAGACACGGGAAGGTTTGGGCATTTTTTGCCAGGAAAGGATAGGATCGTAGTATTAGTAGGGGAAACGATGTCAGTAAAAATAAAATATTTCATATGACAAAACAAAATCTGAAATCTCTATGAGAATAACGAAAATAAATTATTTTTCTTTTAGCGGTAATAAATAAAAATTCTAGTTGACAAAATAAAAAAAGACACGTTTTTGGGGAAAATATAGTTTCAACAAAACTCGAGGCGCAGTTTAATAAAATAAAAATTATAGAACGAAAATTATTAACTTTTAATAGAGCTTAAATAAAAAAAAAAGTAGACTAGCGTGGGGGATCGATCCCGCGCCAACCCCATTTATATTTATTGCATCCATTTTCCATTTTAATTATTTTATTTTGTTTAGCTATAATACAATTCAGAGCTTAAAATAATAGTATAGTATGCAATATTTTTACACGAGGTGTTTTTACTATTGAAAAATAGCCACAACACCTCGGCCGCCGATGGAATGGCTGGGGATTTTAAGCTATTTCTGATTTTGATTTTTCTACTTAGATCAAACACTTATATAATATCTATGTTTATTTTTGGTATGAAATATTTTACAAGTAAAATTTATAATTTGTGTAATCAAGATTACACTGTAAAATACGGTTTCTTGGATGGGGGGATGATATAGAATACAGGGAAAGAAGTTAAAAACCCTGTTTAAAGAAATGGTGACTTAAAATTTATGACTTTTTAGGGTCATTTGACGTATTTACTTGTCAGCAGGTGTGGTTGGGATTGGGGGTGGTTTTTAGGAGGTAGCTGGAATTTGTGGATTTTTGGTAATGTGTGTTGTCTGTTTAGTGATTTTGTCGTAAGTTTGTTATTGTCACCGTCTTTCGAAAAAGACGGGAAGTAGCTGGTGGATTAAGTTGTGTGTATGTGTTGGGTTTTCACGTGCTCGTATGTTCGTTATGTCCGAGGTAACCTCCGATAGCTGAATTTTATGTTTAAAAAAGTTGTTTGCGGTTTCCTCCACAAAGTCTCTCAACATGGGCAGACCCGTGGAGCGGTGTAATTCCGCTATCGGGGTGTACCTATTTGCGTTAGTTAATAGTCTTATCAGTTTATTCTGTGTCACTTGTATCCTCTTGTACTGGGTAGCAGATATCAAATTCCAGGCCGGACACGCATATGTCATAATCGGCCTGAAAATGACTTTATATAAGGTTATCTTATTATCAGTAGACAACTTGCTCCGTCTATTCACAAGAGGATACAATTTGTTTAGTGTCGCGTATGTTCTGTTAATTGTTTGTGTAATATGAGGGGCGAAACTCAGCCTCTTATCCAGGGTTACCCCAAGATATTTGACCGAATTTCGCTCCTCAAGTTTGTGTCCGTCTATTTCTAGTTTTGTAATTGTACGTATGTTTGTAAATTTTCTATTGAAGGTTATTGTTTGTGACTTATCGTTATTAATTTTGATTTTCCATGTATCGAAAAATTTTGTTAATTTGGCCAAATGGTATCGAACTTTTTGTGTTGCAGTCTGGGCGTAAAAAGAGTGTGCGTAGAGTACTGTGTCGTCGGCGTAAAGTAAAAAGTTTGAGGAGGGGTGGGAAGGGATATCGGAGGTGAAAAGATTATATAGTAGTGGGGAAAGGATGGCCCCCTGGGGGACCCCTGCTGACAAAAGTACTTGGCTCGAGTATGCATTATTCACGCACACTGTGATATAGCGTGCGCGAATATAGCTTCGCAGGAATGTGACAAGGTAGTCTGGTAGCTTACAGATTTTTTGTAGCTTGTAAAGCAACCCATTATGCCAGACAGTATCGTATGCTCGCTGGATATCCAGGAGCAACAGGACCGTACACTCTTTCTTGTTGTAGGATGAATAGACATCTTGTACCGCATCTTACCGATTGGGCTGGCTAGCTACTTTGTTCTGCTTTAAGATGTGTAATATGTACGTAATAGAAAATTGTAAGACTTAATTATTTGATATTGTTCGTTTAACGGATGAATATCCTCTATTTACCACTAAAAATAACTTAAATATTTCATATAAAGACATTTTTCATATTTAGAGTGGTGTTAGTTCACGGAAATAAATAATATTCGTCGTCAAATCACGCAGTTTGAGAATCGCTGAGCTTATGACCATGTTTCTCACTCCTCAGTGTGCATTTCATATTTCCGTCTCAAAAGAAGTGGGAAAGAATCTTGGTAGACATACATTGACAATGTCTTTAGGCTACGGCTTTAAGTTTGTGTGCAAGAGATAGTGAAAACGTATGTGCAATATTAATTCATACAACGGTCTTTTTAAATTTTACCCGACTATACCTCAATTTTAAAAAAGTTTGGTTTAATTTTGAAACGATTTTTAACATTTTTGAAAAAATTTTGCTTCTTTCACAACAACTCAAAAACTAAAGAAGACACGTAAAAAATACCACAGTACAAAAATTTTCAGTATTTTTTACAATTTTTTATATCACATCGCATTTGAGTACGAGGATCACCCTCCTCGAGCCCTTTAAACTTAAGAATCTCAACTTTACAGGCCTTGTAGCCCTTGAAATTCCCTGCAAAATGATTTTTAGAGCGATTAGATAGATTAGATTATCTCAAAAATCAAGGAAGTTACTTATTTCATTGCTGATTATTCCTCCGAAGAAACGAGACAACAAGGTCCTTCAAGAATTCGTCGTTTCTCCGTTATTTAAAGTTGAAAGGTTGGAATTCAGTTTTCCGCGAACAAACAGACACCTTCAACGAGCCAGGGTAAAAGCACACCTTCGGACTATATAGACTTCGCAATACTATCAGTTACGAATCGAATGCCGTTAATTTAATGAAAATCGATCTTTCCTAACAGGAGTCCGGGGTAAAATGCTTCAATGACTGCACTAAATGGATTAGCTGAAATTAGGAGATTCAAATTTTGACCTCAAATTTAAAATTCCATACTTTGTCATATATTAAGCTTTAAAATTTCGTGTCGTATTAAGTAATGATCACAAATTTAATTAAAAACACCTAAGAACTATGAAATTCAAACTAAAAGTGGACATTTTGGAGAACAGTTAAATAAAAATAATTTATTATGCAACACGACATACTTAAAATCAATTCTAATGCAAGGTAATGAATTAATGCTTCTTTATTTTCTTATCTGTTTTTCTTCTACAGCACAGATATGAACATATTTTCTTCAGTGTAATAACAATTGCAACAATAACAATAAAAATGAATCCCAACACGTCCAGTAGGTAGAACTGATACCATGTTAAGTCCAAGTAAGGAACTCTTAAATGTTTTGCACCATTGTGGCGAATAATGTACTCGACCCAATAAACTGCATTGTCCAATGGCTTAACTTGCCTGTCCGCCATTATTCTTGCTCTTTCTTTTACATTATCTCGATATCTGAAAAATGTTAAATTATATATCAGAAAATGGAAACTAATTAAAACAAATCAACTGTTATATAAGTAGAAGACTGCAGACACTTTTCGAGCTTACTGATCCTCATCAGAGTAACGTAGCTTAAGCAACGATTTTAGAGATTAGGAGCAAAACTAACAAATAGAACATTACAATACATAGTACTCCATTTGCACTTCTGCAAATCATGTGACATATATACTGCCTCAAATGAGAACAGCTGGTACATCGACCTTTATAAGTATTGTTCCATTTCTGCGCTGTCAAATGTAGACAAGCTTTATATACTAAGTACTCAAAGCCCTAATTATCGCTCACTGGATAGGAAATATAGTAAGGACTGTTATATACTTGATGATATACAAGGAGATCGAGAAAGACTGAATGTGCCGCTCCCTAAAGATTTGTTTGTGTGCCACTCACACCATTTTGTGATACTTTCGATATTTGCACGTTGGCGACAGTGACTTAGTAATTTAGTGTCTCAAATTTATACATTTGTCAGAGTTTAGGGACAACAAACCAAAATTCCCAAGATGTTAAATGGAAACTGATCGAAGTTTTCATTACATTAGTACTTTTGCGGACATTGTATCATACAAAATGTCAAGTTTTGGACATGACGCCAGTATTTGTTAAATTACCTCGATTTTTCAACTGAAAAGTTGAGGTTGGAACGAGCCAACTTCATAGCTTCGACTTTTTGAATATCTTGAACTTATTCTTTTAATTATGTACTCCTTTCAAAAATCATATAATTACAACATATGTGTGTAACTTTTGGAAATCTGTATTACAATATTTAATATATAGGGATTTAAACTAATAGCTCCAACTTTTTTCCATACACCCGTACATCCCGTACATCATAAGACAACTTCGTTAAATAAAAACTCATCTCCATCTTAACAAACAAAATTCGCCACATGTATTGATTAAGTATAATTAAGTATAATCCAAAATTAAGTTCTGGAACATCACAAAATCCGCAAAATACACACTTAAAACAACGCGTTCGATCAGTTCATTACAAAGTGGCGGCCATTTGCATTTTAGTATTCCCTAGTCCAGTAAATTCGGAAATTAGTTTTAATACAATTTTGATAATTATAGTGACTTTTCTGTGTCACCTTCATTCTTTCTCGATCGCACTGTATATGTTCCTGATTAAGTAGATATAAAAATTACGTACTGATCAGAACAAAGTATGACCATTTTTCATAACTTATTTCTATAACAAACTGCACCACTTTGAAGATATATTAGTCCAATAAATCTGTCGAAAATATCGCGTTTTTTTGCAAAAATTATTAACAGGTAACCAAGGTATGTAAAATATCGGAAATTTTCCGTAGAATTCAATGAACTATTTTTAAAACAAATGACGAACTTGCGTCCTCTTCAAAATGGCGGCCAAAGTTTGCGAAAAACAGTTTTTTTGCGTTAAAAGAAAAAGTTGGCGCTGCACAAAAAAAAGTTTAATAACAGAGTTGTGTAACTTTTTAATGCGGATCGAGCTGGCCCAGTCCGATCTTAGAAAATTGCAAAATTATTTAGTTATTGCAAAAAAGACGTTAAAAATCGCATTTTTTTGAAATACCTGTATCTCCGTGAAGAAAAGATATTCGTTAACGAAACTCAGTGAAAGCGTAGTCCAAGATATATCAAATACAAGCATTTTTACAGATTTACAAAATATTCCAAATTTCTTGCAGAAATCGATTTTTTCGAAAAAAACACGTTTTTTTCAATGTCCAATAGCTCATACAGGTCTTCATATTTTTATATCGGACCAGTCCGAAAAGTTTCTTCAACAGTTGCGCTAACCTGTGTAGTTATTGCGCATATAACGAAGCGATCCCTAATATGCGAAAAATCGGTCAAAAAATAGATAATTTTTTTTACCCCAAAAAACTTTGAATATTTTTGACATTTTAAATTATATTGTAACACCATTATTGCCAATAGATAGCTGGCATGTTTCTACAAATTTACAAAAAAAAAAAAAAATGCCCTCGGACTCTGGAGCCGAGATAATTTTTTTTTTTTAAGAAATTCTTGTGGCGCCATTTTTTAAGGTAAAGGGCTGAAATTTGCAGTGGTTATTGTACAATACTTATATTTTCAATAAAAAATCTTCGCAACTTGATCGGCCGTTGCTGAGCATTGCAAATTCAATGAAACTCGGAGCTCGATGCTGTGGCGTACGCCTGCAGCTGCCGAAAACACGGCATAAAATGTTCAAATGTGTGTTCAACGTGTGACGATGAAATTTGCTCAAATATTGAGGAGAACAGAGTCGTCGCTGATGATATCGACGAAGAAATAGACGAGCCAAATATCACAGAGACTGAGCTAGAAAGAGATGAATTTTCAAATGATGATAACGATAATGATGATTGTGATGACGATAATGCGGAAATAATATTACATAACGTTTACCGTGACAGTAGTAGTGGTAATGAAGACGAGTCTCCTAGTAAAAATCAAAAGAAAGAAAATATTAATGCAACGTATTCTACAAAAAAATTCGAATACATAAATGAGACATAATACAATTTTGATGTTTCTTTGGTAATGTAACAAATGTAATAAAGCGTAAAGGAATTAAAATTACTTGCCATACAGTAGCACGATTTCGTAGATAGTTTGGGACGATATTTGACAAACCCCAAAATGTTATCGAGGCGGGCGATGTACTATTAGATTTTTTCAGCCATAGCTATGAAGTAATCTGTAGTAAATTTGCTAAATCGGAAATATTTTATTACCAGTAAAATACCCCTCATAAACTGATAAAAATCTGTAACGATCGATGTCATCGTCAAATTGCTTTTTATTAGAAATGTAACAAACGCGCGGGTAATTAAATGAGGTGAATGTGTAAAATAATCAAATCATAAAAGGGGTAATTGATTACAAGAATTCCCCAAACTGCACATTACGTAGGAACTAGTTGCTTTTTCCTTTTCTAAGTCCACTCGTAAAACAAATAGGTTTTTTAATAATAGGTATAATTAGCTAGCTTAGATGTAGAATATTTTAAGTTGTTTAAATGGACGTGTTATACTGAAGGGAAACCAATTTGGCCACAGTTACTAAAGAGAACGCCACTTGCCAGGCGAGTACTATGTCGGTACATAATTTCTACTATAGAGGACGCAACCTTCCGGATGACTTGATGCCTCTAAAAAGAGGCGGACTTTCATTCATTGATCTAGATTGCTTTGGGGTGGATAAGGACCACTAACTAAAAATTGACAAGGATAATCCCGTCCGGAAAGAAAGACATTTTCCGATCAGCTACTGGTGGTGTGACATCGGCCTACTTTTATCGTGATAATTTTAGTATTCCCGGGTATAGGTATTTGCATTTTTGAGCTTCTGTTATAAAATTTAACTTCATGTCATCAGATTTCTCAAATTAAACGTTACCTCGTTCATATTGTCACTGGCAACTGGCGTTTCTGCACTAGTTTATAAAGAAATAATTAACTTCATGCTAGTTAAGGCTATTGTATTTTTTGGCCCTTCTGGCAATCAGTTTGAATTTGAGTGTAAATGATTTTTTCCTTTAACAAAGTAATTTTTCTTGCTTAAGTTCGAGACTACGATCCAATTTCCTCATTTGTTTATCTTTTAAGTTGCATTTTCTTTTGTTTTAATTTAGGTATTAATTATTGTTGTTCTATTTTCCAAACTGATTGTTCTTTTGTAACGTGTTCTTTTATCCGTTTTCAGCCCTTTACTTAAAAAAAATGGCTCCACTAGAATTTCTTAAAAAAAATTATCTCGGCTTCAGAAGGTCGGAGAGCAATTATTTTTTTTTGGAAATTTGTAGAAAAATGCCGGCTATCTATTGGCAATAACGACATTGCAACATAATTTAAAATCTCAAAAATATTCGAGGTTTTTTGGGATAAAAAAAATTATCGAATTTTGACCGATTTTTCGCATATTAGGGATCGTTTCGTGATATGCCCAATAATTGCACAGGTTAGCGCAACTGTTAAAGAAACTTTTCGGACCGGTGCGGTATAGAAATATGATGGCCTGTATGAGCTATTGGACATTGAAAAAATCGCGTTTTTTTCGAGAAAATCGATTTTTGCAAGAAATTTGCAATATTTTGCAAATCTGTAAAAATGTTCTTATTCGACATATCTTGGACTACGCTTTCACCAAGTTTAGTTAAAGAATATTTTCTCTTCACGGAGATACAGTTATTTCAAAAAAATGCGATATTTAACGTCTTTTTTGCAATAACTAATTAATTTTGCAATTTTCGGAGATCGGACTAGGCGGGCTCGATCTGTATTAAAAAGTTACACAATTGTGCTGTTAAACTTTTTTTTGTGCGACGTTAACTTTTCTTTTTCAACGCAAAAAACTGTTTTTCGCAAACTTTGGCCGCCATTTTGAAGAGGACGCAAGTTCGTCATTTGTTTTAAAAATAGTTCATTGAATTGTACGGAAAATTTCCGATTTTTTGCATACCTCGGTTTGCTGTTAATAATTTTTGTAGATAAAATCCCTCACTTACTGGACTATATCTCCAATGAAATGATTTAAATGTGATTTTCATGCCAAAGGAATAGTTAGATGGTGTTTTTTGACAAATGCCTTTTGGGAATTCATAAAATCATTTCATTCGTCTACTAATTTGCAACAGCTGGGTTTTAGGTTTATGCAGAATTCAGTATTATTTTTTTTTATTCCTGTGAACATTGGTATGTAATTAAAAAAATCAGTAACTTAAGAAGGGCTTTTTTGCCTTATTCCTGATATTCACAATAGATGGATGAAATTTTAGGAGTGGTTCATCCCAAATACACTTAATAGTATCTACTTAAATTAGTTTTAACTTAGTATAAGTTAAGGTTTTTAACGTGCCTAAATGGTGTAACACATTGAAACCTTGTAAGTCAAACAATCTCCAAAATATTAATTACTTTCACATCCACGTAGTGAATTGGAAGTACAGTAATCGTAAAAAAAAATATTTTTTTTTCTTGCAACAGATATGGAATGTCATGAAATGTCAAGATCTTAGATTTGAGCGAAAAAAAATTTTCTGTCTGTCTGTCGGTCAGTCTGTCTGTCTGTTTGTAAGTTTTTGTCCACACATTTTCTCTGGAACGGTTTAAGATATTGACTTTAAATTTTGTACACGTATGTATTATGACGATATCTGGAACTAGATAGAGGGAAATAAGTAAAGCAAGCTGGTAAGAGTATAGCAGCTTGAGATTTGGTGTATATGCTAGAAGCCAAGCTCTCAAATTTTTTTATAATATTCTCCATCTCCCCACCACCCCCTTTCCAATATTAAAGCGATTGATAAAATAAAATTGAGATATTCACTTGAAATTTGGTACACTCGAACATATTGTAATGGCATCAGGAACTAGATTATATTTTGAGACTATTCCGCTGTAGGGTTGGGGGTTAAATAGGGGCAAATAGGAGAAAATAAGTAAATCAAGCTGATAAGAATATATACTAGAAGTTAAGGCCTCCGTTTTCTTATAATATTTTTCAACTCCAACCACCATAAACCACCCCACTCCATTATTAAATAAAATACAGATCTTTACTTGAAATTTGGTACATATATGTGTTATAATATCTGTAATTAGATATGCTTTGAAATTATTCCGTTGAAGAGTTGGGGGCTAAATAGAGGTAAATAGGGAAACATAAGTAAAGTACAAAAATTTGGCATCTGGTGCATGTACTAGAAGCCGAAGCCTCAGATTTTTTTATAATATTTTCCATCCTCTCCACTCCATTATTAAATTGAGACATTCACTTGAAATTTGGAACTCGTGTATAATATTATAACGACACATTGATTTAGATTATATTTTGTGCTGATTCCGGTGAAGGATTCGGGGGTAAATATGGGAAAATAAATAAAGCAAGCTGGTAAGAGTACTGAAATCTTTGATTTTGTGTATATCCTAGAAGCCAAAGCCTCATAAGTTTTATAACATTTAAAACTCCTCCGCTACCTCCACTCCATTATTAAAGGGGCTGATAAAATTAAACTGATATATTCACTTAAAATTTGGTATTGTAATGCCATCTGAATGAGCTGATTCTGTTGATGGAGTGGAGGTGGAGGTATAGGGCTATAAATTGGGGAAAATAACTTAGATAGAGCAAGCTAATGAGGGTCCAGAAAATTCATTTTTGACGTATATGATAGCAACCAACGCCTCAAATTTTTTTATGACATCTGCCAGAGGTATTAAAATTCTATTTCCAATTATTTCCACATACTAGGAGTGCAAATATACTCAAGATGTTTTCCTTTAAAGAAACTTAGATGGAAAATCTTGATGTGGAAGTAATGATTCCTTAGGCAGCGGTTTTTTTTAGAAGTTTAATGAATATCTTGGGTAAATTCGGTTGTACAGATATATTTAGAACAATTTAGGAGTAGCCCCAGAGCAAAAGATGCCCCGAGGGCAGACACTATAATAGATTGTTAGATGATAATTTTCGTTCACCTACCTATATTATTTTAAGATTATAAAACCGGGTTTGCGAGAAGCCCTTCTAGATGCCCTCCTGCCTTGGTGGGCTATATGTTTTCAGAAGTGTAGAGGGTTACAGAGAGTCGGAGCTGGAATAAGTCTAGAAAGATATGCTACAGTATTTCCGACTAGAGATGTGTAAAGGAAATGATAAGGCAAGGAAGTGTCAACTAGTGAATTGCCATTTGCTGATAGTCAAACCGCAATCAGTCAATGCAATCATTTTCATTCAGGTCTAATCCAAACTGATATGAAATTGCATAAATGCCCTTATAGATCTAGGAAGTCAAGATCAAGTGACCGTGGCGTGTGTACCAGGAGATACAAGGACACAAGGAAATGAAAAGGCTGATGAGCTGGCCAGAGAAGGCACGCAGTAGAACCCGAAATCTTTTGCTGTGTTGTTAAGCTATGCATACAAGCATCCATTGATAAATGGGTACAAACTGTATCTTTGGAATGATCGAGGAGTGTCCCGCGATAGAAACAAGCTAAATAGTTCATTAAAGAATGATTATTCTTTACGGATGATCTATTATGTCAAAATAGAAAATTCATTAGAACAATAGCGGATCTTCTAACCGAACACTGCTGATTTAAGAGAGATTTTAGTCTAATGGCTCTGGCAGATATTCATACTAATTCTGCAAAGAGGAAGACAAAACCTCTGTCCACCTGCTGTGCCATTGTGGAGGTCTAGCTGGACCGAGATTCGAACTACTTGGCGTAGAAAAACCAAGTACTGATAGCTATACTGAGGAGCCCCTATCAAGGCTATGGGGTCTGATATAAATGACACAGCTACATAAGGATCTCTAAGAAAGACAAGAACAGGAGCACCACAATAGATCCACAGAAGTCGCGGTGGTCAAGCCCAGTTAGTCAGCTCCTCCTTTCTACTCTAATCTAATCTATGTCAGAAATCCAACCTCAGATGAAATTGTGTTACTTAATATCACCTAGTATTACATATACTTACTTTGTATTTGATATAATTTCCTCCAGAAGTGAGGTTAATTTTCCTTCCGATAATTCAGAAAACGGAACTGTGAGTCCAAACCCACCTTCTTGAGCGAGTTTTGCATTCATATTCTGATCCGCCATTACTGGAATTGCAATAATTGGGACACCAAAGTAAACTGTTTCTATTGTACTTAATAGTCCTCCATGAGTTATGAAAACTTTCACATTTGGGTGAGCTGTAAAATAATTAAATATTATATAATTATGAATTTCCGTGACAATCAGTACGTATACAAAATAACAGGACGTTCTAGTCATAGAGGATGTTTCAGCTTAAATGAACGATGTCGACAGATGACATCATGTCTTTACGGTGGTTTCCCTAGAAAGAGATATCCGATAGGAAAATATTTCTTGTTTTTGGCCATAACTTTTTTTCTTGGTACGTATATTTAAACAAACTATAACACTACCTAAGTAGAACCATAATAAGATTATTACTATTAATTTTTACTCAATAATTTCAGTGGTTTACAAAATAGTTTAATTTAATACTACTATGCTAATAGATTAGCATAATTTTTAAATTTACATCTAACTGTTTTGCAAACCACTGAAATTATTGAGTGAAAGTTCATAATAGTAGTCTTGTAAGGTTCTACTTAGGTAGTCTCATAGTTTTTTTAAATACACGTACTAAGAAAAAAAAAATATGGCCAAAAATATTAAATATTTCCCCATCGGATGTCTCTTTTTAGGGAATGGCCACCTTAAGAGAGAAGCGACGATGCTGAATGAAATGTTGTCGCTAAATCATGTTCATGTACCTCGCATATTTTTTATATGAATGATTGAAAATAAATTCATCCCATTTGTTGTAGCTTTGTTTTCTGATTTTTAAAAAGTATTTGAAAATTAATGAGCGAAAGTTATTACTTTTATGAAGCTTTTGTATATTACTTTGTTATATTATAAACAATGTATATGTAAATATAAAACGGAACTTTTTTGTATTGCACAGCTATAATAGAGATTTGTGACCATTATTATATAATTAATTTTACTTCTAAATGTAAATTTGACTTGAAAAGAGTTAACTTTCCCGTTCCTTGCCAAACTTTACTTGAAACTATGATTGGGATTATTTAACTATATAACTATTTTTGTTAACAATGCACTGCAATCTAACATATTAAAACTATGTTAATTAATCTTATCATACAATAGCATACAAGCAAATAGGTGATATAATTTTTCAGAATGAATTTAAAAATTTGAAGCAAGAAATAAGAACTAATTTTGTATTTCTCATAAAAAATATTGAAAAGTATTTCGTTGGTGACCAGGGCCCGTTTTGGATTTATTAATTATATAGAAGGAATTCTCTGACATACCAAATATTAATCATAATAATGAGTATCTATCTGATACCTAACTCATTGTAAGTAATTCGAAAATATACATAGTCCTGAAAGTTTTGTTGAGGGTAGCTCATATCTAACTGTAGTCTATTATTTCCACATCCACGTAGTGGATTGAAAGTATAGTAATTGTAATTTCTTTTTTATTGGAATAGGTATAGAATGTCACGAAACGTCGAGATTTAACTTTTTTTGTTCGTGCGATATCTTTGGAACGGTTTATGATATTGAACTTTTAAATTTTAAACACGTATGTACTATAACGAGATCTGAAAACTGATTGTTTTATGAAATTATCTCGTGAAGGGTTGGAGGTAGACAGGGATAAATAGGAGAAAATAAGTAAAACAAGTCGGTAAGAATACAAAATTTTGGGATTTAGTTTTTATGCTAGAAGTCAAGGCCTCAGATTTTTTTATAATATTTCCATTCCCCCGCACCACACCTACTCCATTATTAAACGGGTTGATAAAACAAAACGTAGACATTCACTTGAAATTTGGAACACGTATATATTATAACAACACCTGGAACTAGATTATATTTTAAGATTTCGTTGAAGGGTTAGGGGTTAACTAGGGGTATATATTGGAAAGTAAGTAAGGCAATCAAGCTGGTAAGAGTACAGAAACGTGGGATTTGGTGTATGTACTAGAAGCCAAGGCCTCATATTTTTTTATAATATTTTTAAACTCCCCCACCACCAAAGGGACTGATAAAATAAAATTGAGATATTCACTTAAAATTTGGTATACGTATATATTATAACGACAAATGTAACTAGATTATATTTTGATTGATTATTGGGGTTGGGGGGGGGGTAAGTAAATAGGGGAAAATGAGTAAAGCAAGCTGGTATGAGTACAGAAATTTGAGATGCGGTGTATGTACTGGAACCCAAGGCCTCAAATTTTTTTATAATATGTTCCATCCCCCAACCACCCCTACCATATTATTAAAGTGATTGATGAAATAATAAGGGTTGGGTGTTAAATAGGGGTATATATTAGAAAGTAAGTAAGGCAAGCTGGTAAGAGTACAGAAACTTGGGATTTGGTGTATGTACTAGAAGCCAAGCCCTCATATTTTTTATAATATTTTTAAACTACCCCACCACCAAAGGGACTGATAAAATAAAATTGAGATATTCACTTGAAATTTGGTACATGTATACCTATACTATAACGATATCTGGAACTAGATTTTATTTTTTATGACATCTGCCTCAGGTAAGTATTATTAAAATTCTATGATCCATTATTTCCACATACTAGAGTGCAAATATAACCAAGATGCTTTCTTTTAAAGATACTTGGATGGAAAATCTGGATGTGAAGTAGTGATTCCTTAGGCAACGGATTTTTGCAGAAGGATTGGGAAAATTTAATATAACTTGTCCTCTGAGTTTTAATAGTATCCTCACTATACTACTATTTTTGCTTATCGAATTATTTGGCTTATCACTAAAATCCTCCACTTTTTCAGTGTAGTGGGAATTACCAATAATTATTATATAATATTAAGTTTTAGGCAGGGATTGAAAGGTCCGAAATGTCTGAGTAACGTCCCATAGTAATAATTTTACTAAAGCAATTTAAATTCTGTTACGTCATTTCACCTTCAACCATGCAAAGCATCAAATATCAATAGCTCAATAATACCGATCCTTCGAAGGCCGTTAAATAATTATTATCGATGCAATCTATGATTCAGAATTTATTTCTAATAGGTAGTATTGATAATGGTGTACAAATAAACGTTATATATTTTAACTTTTCTAAGGTTTTCGATAGACTAAACTTCGATATCCTCTTAGACAAATTCAAGTTTTATCGCTTCCCGGATAAACTTATATTGTACTCTTTAAATCCCGTCTAACTGATGGAAAGCAATACGTTTTATATGATGGTATTTATGGTATTTAGAATTATCAAAATTATCGCTGGTCGGAAGTCACTTAAGGTCCAAACTCAAGCCCACTTTTATAAATTTGTTTGTCAATGACATAGTAAACAATCTTTCTGTTAACTCACACACGCGGATGACTTAAAATTTTCTTGTAATGTTGCGCGCTAAAGCGATTGCTTTCAAATGCATGATGGTGTTAATCATATACCTATTAACTATAGGTATATGTTATTAATTTGTGATATATGATAAACAATTACCTATTAACATAACATATTTCCACATAACGAAATGTCATTCTATCCGTTTACAAATTGAAACAAATACGTTTTTCGTTCCTGACACATCTCGTGACTTGAGTGTGACATTTATTAAAAAAACTAACGAGATTATAAACCATATCATATTTACCGCAGTTAAATAATAAAACTTCCAGTTTTGTCATAAGGAATTTCACTCATTTTG
This sequence comes from Stenurella melanura, assembly GCA_963583905.1. Lineage (NCBI taxonomy): Eukaryota > Metazoa > Arthropoda > Insecta > Coleoptera > Cerambycidae > Stenurella > Stenurella melanura. Next base: position 76,787,062 of record OY757312.1, on the reverse strand, counting down.
AAAACGTGATAGAAGCATGGATAATCATTGTCTAGTTTTTTATGTACACGTGTAAAATTCGGAAACCCATTTTCTAAATAATACATTCTTGAATACTGACGAGACTTATTCTGCTATTGGCTACCTAATAATTAAGCTTTAGGAGTTCTTGAGTTCTTTCACCACATTATGTGCCCATCTAGAAATTCATAGACACAAATTTTACATTATTTTCTTATAAGTACAAGATATTACATGATGGCCTCAACTATGTAGATATTTTAATTGCATTTAATCTTCATCTTCAGGTATTTAGGCACAGTAAATTTATTTACTTGTCGTTTTCAAATTTTCCGACATGCAGCGAATGAAAATATATTTAAAGTCATTTCTCTTCTGTTCGTATACAGTTACATAAAACATGTTTTCTTGTAGGATTTTGCAAACAACGGAAAAGTAATCTATGAAGAATAACAATAGAAGATCTCTTTATGAAAATGTTGGTTTCCAATCTTAGCACTCATTTCACAAAGTACATTCCGGTTGCGCTAGAAATTATGAAAAATCTAAAATACTTCTAAAAAATCGGTAATGGTATTTACACAGAACTTCCCTCTTTATTTGTACAGGGCGGTCACTCTAAAAAATTATTAATTACGAAATGACATTGGGAATAATAATAGAATTATAGTTGTCACTATTATTACAAAGAAAACCTGATAACTTTTGGTCAAAAAAATATACAGAGTGGTCATCCGACAGCAAAAATTCAATACTAAATAACAAGTGCCAAATATGGAATATTGCGCAAATACTTTTACAAATGTCCATCGTGGTTGAATTATTTCTTGGGATGACCACCCTGTACATTTTTCAATAAAACTATAATAGGTACATATGCCAAATATTATTGCCATCTGTCACATTTTCAGTTCCACATTCACATAGTGGAGTGGAACTATAGCAGTGGTTAAAAGATTTCATTTCTTTTTTAAATAGGCAGACAGACTGCGGAATTGGAAAAACCTATATTTTAGTAATCTACATGATTTGAAACGTCAATATCCGAAAAAATCTCGGAGGGTGATTTTTTCTCGAATACAACACTTCCCTTCAGTATGCCAGGGAAGTAAAAGTACCTATCCGTTCAACAAAAAATAAAAATATAATTAAAATATCAATATTAATATTTGTAACTCTCTGACAATCCACACCTGGTAGTGTTAAAGCACCAAGTGCTCTAAACTCATCTTGAAGTATCTATCATTCTATTTCTAGACGAAACGTCCTGAGATAAGAGTGAATGTCTTTCTGAAGAGCTCCAAAACTGAGAATTTCTAAGACATGTTTTATTACAATGTACTTGAAATATATTTGCTTATAGTTTTGCGCCCCTAAAACAATTTGACTCTAACCTAACTTTATTTTATATTCTTTCTTGTTGACTAACTGTTGATGAACTACCTATTACCAAAAAGTAGAGAGCTAAAAAGAAAAGACAGTCAGACTGAGAAGGAAAAATAGGCGAAGAGAGTTGTTAAGTCCAAAGTAAAGGGGTAAGACATCCAGTGGAAACGGTTTCGGGATTTGTGCGGTACGCATTAAATGGTCTTGATCAGGATTACTGAAAAACAGGTTGCCCTTTAAGAAATGGAAATACTACGCCCCGTGCAACACTCGATGACAGCCGCGTGTGACTGTTTTTTCTTTATTTTATAAAAGAAGTTATGGAACAAAGTTTTAGAATTATTGGTTTACTTTCTGTCAATGAGTTATTCTATACAAATTAAATATATACGTACTTTATATATGAAAAATTATGTGACGTATGTTACCAGGCAACTTGTTTCCGTGGTAATCTTGGGTTTTGTCAATGAGCTGAGTTCGATCGTTTTATTAGGACAGTGTTGTCGAGTTTTCACAATTGGTCTCTCTAATTTTATATTTTCCGTCAGATGGACATTTTGTAGCAATTGCTCGATAACTCCAATACCGCCATTGCTTAAAGGTGAAAGGTTTCTTGCCAGCCGTCTTATCTTGTTAATTCGCTACTTTGCTGTTACTCTCATTTTAGTGGTATACTTCTTAAAGTACGGGAGCTGGGTGGCTTTTTTGGCACGCCATTCTTTTATGCTTTATCAGTTATTTTTATCGTATCATGAATGATAACGATTCACAGAATCGATTTTTGGCGAAACACCTACCGTCAAGAGTTCTCAGAGTTAAAAAAGAAGTTATTCCACGTGATCGTTAGAAGACTCTTCTAGATTGAGAATATGTATTTAAAAATTTTGAATTCAGAAATTTATCCACCAAAAAGAAGCAGAGCATATCATAGAGAATACACAACTGCATAACGAGAGAGAAAAGAGAAAAAATCGATGAGGAATACATACACGTTGTATGCATACAAGAGACACATATAATAGACGGAACTACAGTCATTCAAAACTACAAATGGTATCTAAGCGGAGGGGACAAAACTAAAGACAGCAGAGGAGTCGCCTGAGTAATAAAACGGAATACCCCTATCCAGATCAAAACAAGAAAAGTAAACGAAAACATAACCACGGCAGACTTACAAATTGGAAAGGAAAGCATATGCATCTTAGGAGTACATGTGCCCTCTGTCAAACGAGCAGGACGAGTATTCAGACAGATCACCCATGAGACTAGAAGAAATAGGAACAGAAAAAATGAACGTCATGATACTAGGAGACTTCAAAGCACATACAGGAAAAGACGACCAAGCACATAAAGATAAGAACATGATAGGAAAAAACTCACTACACACATAGACAAACGATAATGGGAGCTCGCTAAAAAACTTGGCACATCTGTTGACCTAACAGAAACACGTGGAGCAATAGCTTAACCTGCCTTGATACATGGAGCAAAGGAAACCTCACCCCTCAAACAGACCATATCCTAGTGGATAGAAAAATAAGGGACACTGTTAACAACATTAAGGTAAAACAAGCAACAAACGTCAAAACAGACCACAAAATACTATACGGAACACTAGTAATAAAGAAACGAGAAATGCAAAAAAATACTACAAAACAGCAAATGACACTTGGAATATCTCCCTACTGCAGACCGAAGAACTCAAAAAGAAATACCAGGAGGAGATAGAAAAACAATTAACAGGAGAGGAACTAAATTGGTCAACAATGAGTTTAAAAATAAAAACAGCGGCGAGAAAAGCGTTAAAAAGGAACAAATCCCCTGTGAGCCCAACAAGAAGAGACGGGAAAAAAAAACGGAAAACTAACGAAAATAAAGGCCACGGTAAAACAATATGCACCAAACATTGACAAAAATATCAATGAAGCAGGAAAAGAAAAAAGAGATCCAGAGAGAAGCCACAAACAGAAGAAATGCAGGGAATTCTTCGAAAACATAGAATCCCTTCCGACATGAAGAAATTAAATCAAACTTTTAGACACCTCGAAACATACAGGAGAAACAACAATACACAGCCAAGAAAATACATACCAATGCATCATTGGGTTAGGAAACTAGAAGACGAAGGAAACGCAGAGAGAAGTCAAATAGAACTAATACAAGAAATACTGCCTTTAGGCAAACCACCATCAAAGGACGAGCTACTAAAAATAATGGCTAGAGCTGAGATAAACACGGCGCCGAGAATAGACAAAATAAATAACGAAATACTACACTATGGACCAGGCAGCATGAAATAACCATAGAAATGATCAACGTATGGATGGAAACCACACCCCTGCCTTTGGAGTGGAACACAACCATACAGATACCACTCCTCAAAACCAAATCGCCACAAGACGTAGACAATTACAGAAGAATAACACTGCATTGTAGGGTACAAAAACTACGCACAATTCCTCCTCAGACAAGTGGAAAAATGCATCGGCGAAGTACCAGATTATCAAACAGCTTTCATCAAGGGTAGATCAACAGACGACTATATCTACACCACCAGACGGATCCTGGAAGTAAAGTGGAAAGAAGGAACAAAACTACTTATAGTATTAATTGACCTACAAGAGGCATTCGATACTGTAAGTCATGTGGCTATAAACAACACTTTATGTAACAGAGGAGTGCCGCACTACTTAATACACAGGATAATGGAAGCATGCCTACACGAAAACCCTGCAATACAGTGGTTTGGACAGACGACAGAATTAAAATCTCCTCGACTATTCACCACAGTCCTGGATCAAGTGATAGAAATCACAATAAGGAAGAACCAGAATTTCAGTGGAAACGATGGAACGATAAGGCCGCCCATCGTGCTTTCATGCACCAAGGATATACTCAACATCACCGAGGAAGAACAAGACATCGTTAAATTTCTAAGAAACATGACACCACATCTGGACTCCTCTGGAATGAAAATATACTTCAAGTGCCTAATAATGATGCGAGACCCATTGACTAAGACAAGTTCAGCTAGTGGGGAAGAATACAAAATATGAGACTGCACCCTTAGAACCACGAACGGAATCAAATACCTAGGAACATACCTAACATACACCTGAACAGGAGGGAAACAGTAATGGAAAGAATCAAGATGGCCCACACAGTCACAAGAGGTCTATTTCCCTTCATTGAGGAAAGCAAACCACCATGAAGCCGAACCAAAAAGATGACCATCATAATGCTCACGATGACATATGCAGTCAGAAACGCAGCAACGATAAAGGCCAATAGAAGAAGCCTGAGAAGAGCTGAAAGGGACATTGTCCAACTGTTAGCAAAAACAGAAAAACCACAGAAACGACAGAAGACGACAACATTAGTAGAAGAAAAACAATAATCAAAAGAGTAGAATCATACGCAACGAAATACCGGGGACACGTCCAAAGACGAGACACCACACACCTACCAAAGAAAGCGCTAAGACTGAACAGCAACAAACTGAAAATAGGGAGGCCATGCTACACATGGATAACAACAATCGAAAGGATTATGAGTAAACTAGGAAAAGATTATACACACTGGGAAAGAACGGCAAAGCAAAAGACGGAATACAATAAAGAAATGTCAAATATATACACACAGCTAGATTCAGAAACAGAATAAACAGATAACTCAAAAGAAGAATATGTCACAAGAGGATCACAGATGGAAACGAGAAAGAGGCATCTCACAAACAGCTACACTTCCCATCCTATATTCCTACCCCATGCTTCATGCGGCTCCTGCTACTGGCATCAAGCATGTCCAATATCCAACCCAGCGTATGCAGCAGATCCGGCGGTATATAAAACATCCAGAGTGGACTCCCGAAATCGGCAGCAATGCACGCATTACGTTGGCAAATCAATCAATCAAGAAAGAAACTCCTATTAGTTAATTATCCAGAAAGAAAAATGTTTCCAAATTGAGAAAAAATTTAGTCTCTTTACCATATATTTTATCTCACAATTCAAAATTCAATGTGACAAGTTCTTTCTATTTTTCAAAACGTAAATATGTTCCCTTAACAACAAAATAGCTTTCCAGGAAGTTCTGGCTGTAGACAAAAGTACCACATGCCCTTAACTATAGAGAGATTTAACATTTTTCACTAAGTTGAGTTTCATTTCATTGTATAATTATTAAAAGGTTAATTTTATATTTACTAATTTGTTATAAGTTTACCTGAAAAGAAATTATGCATCTCAAGACTAAATATCCATCAGACTAATTTCTATGCGTATTTCAAAACGAGAATTTGTACCATTTTACGTGAAAAAGTCGTTTATTTTATGGGCAATGACGGGATGACATTTGCCAGAATTCTATTATGTTGTGTTCGGGTAACGATGACTTTAAAAAAAAGCCACCTAGCTCCTGGACCATTACATGTAATTCATATTTTATGCCTTAAAACTCTACTTCTTCTCATCTATCTGGTTGGTATTAAAAATGTCGGCGCCTTTGAGGATGCGGTAAAGATCAAAGGCGCCGACACTTTTTATACCAATAAGTCTGCAGTAAACTATACTGTATTGTATTAATTCGTTCGATTTCGTTTAGTTGACATACAGACATAATATTTATTTATACTAAAATAAATATGTTTCTCTTTGTTCAAGTAAAATATTAAATCAGTTTGTATTTTATATTGTTCAATTATGTTTTTCCTATTGAATAATCTACCAAGTAAATAGATAATTTAACATTATCGACTATAGTTGATAATGTTAATTGCTATTTTAAAAGTAGAAGACAAACTTATCTAGTACGTGTTATCTTTACAAATGTTAGTATTGGTTTATTTTGTAGAAGATAATTATTTTATTACATACCTAGAATATCTTGTTGAGGAAGCCATTTGCCCAGTTTCACATTAGATGGCTGTCCTGGCAACACATCGTCCTCCCATTTCCACAACACTTTTTCTTTCCTTTTACTGAATGCTTTCAAAATGGCATCTCTTTTTTCTTTCGGTAGATCTTTACTCTGTAAATTTGAACCCATACTAAAGTAAATAACGCCTTCTTTAGCATCATCTAAGTACTTTTGCAAATCGTCTGGTAGCTTTTTTGGTGGCTTAACATGAAAACCCCCAATTTCAACCATGCAAGGTACAGAAGGTTGAGGATTGAATAAACTGGCATGAGAATTTAATAAAACCAACGAGATATTATACAAGGCATCATTCAAATCTACAGGATTTGGAAAATATTTTTGGACAAGTTCGTTTTGACTAGGATACAGATACAAATGCGTGTTTATCGTATAAAATAATTTAAACAGAAAATTTTCTAGTCTTTGGAAGAAAGACATTTGTTTGGGCAGGCCCAATAACACCTCTGGGTGAAATGATGGCAATGATGGATTACCAACTAAATGATTCAACCACGAGTTCGATGCCGTGTTACTAAAAAGAACCAGATGTGCATTGAAATGGTTCGCGAAAGCTTTGAAAGCGTCGTTCACGAACTGACCTACTATAACAACATCAAATTTTTCGTCAGAATGAATCAACTTCTGTACATCTGCGTTGGCCAACGTTTTCTCCGTAGTATCATGCCCCATCTTATGCATAAAACTTAACATAAATAATGCATGAGATGTTTCCCTTTCGAACAGGTTAACTTTCTTAAAGTGCTCTGAAATAAAAAAAATCTTTTATTATATTTTTGAGGCATATTAATAAAACAGGCACACAAAAAAAGTGATCCGAAACCGGGACCCAATACAGTAATCCCAATTTATTTCGACGTGTTGAACACGACTCCGATGTCCGCTTAGCTCCATCGCCCACCAATTTTTAGTACATCGCAAAAATAACCTAAAAAATTCAGGATTTCTGTTATTTTCTCGATTCACTAAAAATTGGTGGTTGATGGAGTTAAACGGACATCAGAATCGTGTTCAGCATGTCGAAATAAAACGGTATTACTATGCCGGTTCCGGGATCGGATCACTTTTTTTTGTGCGTGCCTGTCCACCGGTACACACAAAAAATGATCTGAACCTGGAACCCGACATAGTAATCCCTATGTATTTCGACGTACTGAACACGAGTTCGGTGTCCATTAACTCCATCATCCACCAATTTTTGGTAAATCGCAAGAATAACATAGGAAACCTGAATTTTTAGGTTTTTGCGATTTACAAAGAATTGGTGGGTGATGGAGCCAAACGGACATCTGATTCGTTTTCAGGATGTCGAAATACGTAAGGATTACTATTTCGGGTTCCGGGTTCAAATCAATTTTTTTGTGTTTCTGTGTAATCTACTAAATACTAAAGATACCTATAGTCCACAGCACAGTTCCTTGTGCGGTCAACGGTTTAGACATTCCAAATAATACATTTGCCAAACATTTTCAAATGCACATATTTTATTTTTCTGAAAACATTTAAAAGAAAATAAGCATAAATCGTTCGAAGTGCTTCATTGCTGCGAAATTGTCTCAAACAAGCTAGATGAGGTCTCTTGCCATACCACCTGGCGATCTATGTATTGTAATATAATTTTTATATTTCAAATGTATAGATACTCATATGTTTTACACCATAAAGTACCTAGTTAAAGCTTGAAATATTATATAGCTAAAAGGAATAAAGCTGATTTTAATGGTTAATGGGCGGCACTCAATCGACGAAGTTAAGCAACGTCGGCCGGGTCCAGCGCATGGATGGATCAGTTCTCGTTCAGGTACCTCAGTCTATGTCATGAGCTGTAATAGCCTTGACTGGACCAAGACGGCCTGGCGACAAAATAGAAACAAGGAACCGATAACTTTACCAAGGAGCTCTTATGTTGATAAGAGCTCAAACTCTTGTAAGGACCATGTCTGGATAAGGAGCCCCAAGGTACAAAAGGAGTACTACAATAGACCTATACTGGTAGCAGTATAAAATTTAAAAATAATCTAAAATCTGCAGTGTAAAACAAATGTGAACCGGTTTCCCGAGGGTTACTACCGGCTCCGTACTGACGAAGGCCAAAGCCTGAAACTGCAGATAAAGATGGTATAATTTACGCCACATAAGATTAATCTTTTCTGCTGGGGCTTATTGCAATAAATGTATTTTGTATTCTGCATTACAAAATAACATGCATTATTCAATATGCATTGTAACAATGTAACATTTAAATGTGCTCCTAAATAACTAGTAGCTCGCTAGCTGTATTGTTTAGGTGATGGTAGACACAGGAATCTCTGTGTATTTATTATATGCAACCCTCAGGAAACCGGTTCATATTTGTTGTGGACTATAGGTATCTTTAGTATTTTATACTTGTTTGACTAATTGGTCGTCGATTGATTGCAATAAGTGACGGTAGATGTCTCTACTTGCATGTTGCCAATACACTGTGAATCAACGTCGACCAGAGAGGAAATTTGTGTTTGTTGGGGTACTTACTACCGGCTCCATACTAACGAGGGCCAAAGCTTGAAACTGCAGTATACGGATGGTATAATTTACGCCACACAGGATGAATTTTTCTGCTGGGGCTTATTGCAATCAATCTATTTTGTATTGTGCGGTACAAAATAACGTGCATTGCTCAATATACATGGCAACAATGTAGCATGATTTAAATGTGCTCTTAAAAAACTACAACTACTAGCGCGCTAGCTGTGGTGTTTAGGTCACGGTGGAGATAGTAATCTTTATGTATTTACCATATACAACCCTCGGGAAACAGGTTCATATTTGTTGTGGACTATAGGTATCTTTAGTAAGTATTTTATACTTGTTTGGTTAATTGGTCATCAATTGATTGCAATAAGTGACGGTAGATGTCTCTACTTGCATGTTGCCAATACACTTTGTCTCAACGTGCAGGAGAGAGAGAGAGAGAGAGAGAGAGAGAGAGAGAATTTGTATCTATTGGGGTACTTACTACCGGCTCCGTACTGATGTAGGCCAAAGCCTGAAACTACAATATACGGATGGTAAAATTTACGCCTCACAGGATAATTTTTCTCTGCTGGAGCTTATTCCAATCAACCTATTTTGTATTGTATATTGAAAAATAACGTGCATTGTTCAATATACATTGCAACAATGTAGCATTATTTAAATGTGCTCTTAAATAACTACTAGCGCGCTAGCTGTAGTGTTTAGGTGAGGATATAGATAAGAAGGAATCTTTGTGTATGTATGTGTAATTCATTGATAAATTTTAAGCAGAAAGTAACAATATAATCCATATATCATAGATCTATAAAAGCATATTTGTAAATGGAAGAGAGTAATAAAAGCTAATTATAAATGTAAGTCGTATAGAAGCATAGTCATGGTACTTATTAGTAGTTCCTTTTAATTATACAAGGTATCCCAGATTTAAACGGACTTACTCTAGTGGAAGGTAGAGCACACTCAGCTGAGTTCAAAACATCCCTATACTTACCATTGATTGTGAACCGTTTCTGAGATACGGTTTAATGGTTATTGACCAGAACTTCAGTCCGCCATATTTTTTAAATGACTGCACATATTTAGATAAAATTTGGTATACGTATTATAATCTTTTAGGTTAATAAACATCTTAAGTGATTTTGGAAAAATTCCAGGACCGACCTCCATTTTTTTAATATGGCTCTTAGGGTCGTTAACATCACACTATATATTATTTTTTGGTAAATGTTAGTAAATTTTCAAAAAGCCTATAGACCAGTTTATAAAATAATGTCATAATATTTGATGGCACGTTTATGGTTATTTTTCAATAAATTTTCAAAAGTGTTGAAAGAACAAATTTGACATTGTACAAATAACACAATGCAGTTGCTAGCATCATTATTTTATTCATCTTAGCTAAATACCCCGTAGAAGAGGTTGTTATTTATTTTTGTTTTGACATTCACTGTTTTTTCCGACCAAAATAAAGCACATTCCATTTATTTCACGAATAAAGAATAAGTAATAAAACGATGCGATTAACACATTGTTGCATTAAAAATCTCAAGTAGGCACATGTCAAATGTGTAATTTAACAAATAATAAGAATTGCTGTTCGCTCTTAGTAATTATTAGAATAAGTGATAAAAAAACCGTTATTAAAACTAAACATTTTAAGATGCCATTTCAATTTAGTAATGAAGATTATGCGGATATTATTTTTGGGTATCGCTTTTGCGACGGAAATGGGAGAGCTGCAAAAAGAGAGTATCAAAAGGGTGTTCCAAATGCCATGCATCAGATCATAAAACGTTTTGAGAGGTATACCAATTTAGTAGGGAACATGGACAATTTTCGTCAATGACAAAGCATGAATATGTTCCCAGAACTTTTCCACAAGAAGAGCAAATATTACAGGTTGTGGAAAATGATCCATCCGTAAGTGTTAGAAAAATAAGTAATGAGTTAGCCGTACCTAAGACAAGAGTATGACGAACATTAAAGAAGGAAAATTTGTATCCATTTCATGTTGAAACAGTTCAACGTCTAGAAGACAGCAACGACGTTCCCCTTTTAACATTTTGTAGGTGAATTTTGGGTCACAGAAGAACAGTATCGAAAGTTCTATTCACGGACGAAGCCCAATTCACACGTGGTGGAATTAACAACTGTAGAGATCAGCATGTTTGGGCAACCGAAAATCCACATGCAGTGATTCAAAAACATTCCCAATACAGATTTAATATTAGTGTGTGGTGTGGTATTTACAATAATCATCTAGGCCTCACATATTTGAAGAAAAGCTAACTGGTGAAGTTTATTTAAAATTTCTTAGAGATATCTTGCCAGACTTATTAGAAGGCATCAATACTAGGGCTTTGTGGTTTCAGCCCGATGGTAATGGACCCCATTTTTCTGTATCAGTCTGGGATTATCTGAACCAGCAACAGATGGATTGGTCGCGAAGGTCCGGTAATGTGCCACCGAGATCTCCTGATCTTACTCCTCTAGATTATTTTTTATGGGGTCATCTCAAAAATGATTACTGTACATGATAATATTGGAAATAACCCGGAAGTGATTGATAAGTAAGTGAAAAACATATTAAAACGTTCTCGATAATGTATTGACGCTGGGGGCATTCATTTTGAAAACCTGTTATAGTTTTAATTATTTGCACATTTAAAGTTATAAATAAATTCATTTTATCAAAATAAAATTTCAAACTTTTGTCTTTAATATTATCAAGTTATTCTCAATAGGTGTTTAATATTTTTTTTAATTGTGCTTGTTAATTCGAGCCTCTTCACTAACATTATTTTTCTTTCGTGAAAGAAATGGAATGTGTATTATTTTGGATGAAGTTTAAACTAAAAGAAGCTTAGAAACACTGAATGTCAAAACAAAAACAACTAACAACTTCTTCTACGGGGTATTTAGTTAAAATTAATGAAATAATGATGTTAGCAACTGGATTGTGTTATTCGTAGAATGTCAAATTTGGTCTTTCAATACTTTTGAAAATTTATTGAAGAATAACCATAAACGTGCCATCAAATATTATGACATTATTTTATAAACTGGTCCATAGGCGTTTTAAATGTTTACTAACATTTACCAAAAAATAAATTGCAGTGTGATGTTAACGATCCTAAGAGCCATATTAAAAAAATGGAGGTCGGTCCTGGAAAGTTTCCAAAATCACTTGTGCTATGTATAGCAAATTTTATCTAAATATGTGCAGTCATTTCAAAAATATGGCGGACTGAAGTTTTGGTCAAAAATCATAAAACGGTTTACACTGAACGGTAAGTATAGGGGTGTTTTGAACTTAGCTGAGTGTGCTTTACCTAAAGTATATCCGTCTAAATCTGGAACGCCCTGTATAATATATTACATTGGTAAGCTAAACTTCTATATAAAGTTCGAAATACCCGTACTACGACATTTCTACCTGCTTCTGCTTAGTCTGTGGCGATCTGCTCTTGTCTCAGCTGCGATCTGCAGTCTGCAATCTTCGATCCTTACCAGTATCATCAGCAAACTAAAATATCATAGCCGACTTTAGCTCGTAGTTTAAGGTGACCATTCCCTAGAAAGAGACATCGGATAGGGAAATATTTGTTATTTTTGGCCATAACTTTTTTTTACTAGTACGTATATTTAAAAAAACTATAAGAGTTCCTAAGTAGAATATTAATAAGACTATTACTATGAATTTTCACTCAATAATTTCAGTAGTTTGCAAAATAGCTAGATTTAAATTTAAAAATTATGTTAATCTTTCAATTTCGTAGTTTTAAATCCAGCTATTTTGCAAACCACTGAAATTATTGAGTGAAAATTCATAGCAATAGTCTTTTTATGGTTCTGCTTAGGTACTCTTATAGTTTTTTTTAATATGCAGGGTGTAATTAGTTTCATGTCATTAAAAAAACTGGTGGTAGGGAACGACAAGACAAACAAAAAAACCTTATATAACATGGGGTCTAAAGCTCATAGTTTTGGAGAGAAAAAAATAAACAAAAATTTCGCAAATTTTCAATAAAGTCTTTTGAGAACTGCTGGAAAATTGAGGTAGGTTTAGATCGTCGCGCGTGTCTTTGCCTTATACTCTGACTCTAGTGACTCTCCCTTGTGCAATATTTTAGTTACTGTGGGTGTTTCGTTATGTACACACGTCCAACCCGCCCCGCCGTTCGTTGTTTTTGTTATTTTTGAATTTCGGGTCACTGTGTATTTATAGTTAAGATTTATTTTATTGACTTTACCGTTCAAGTCGTTAAATTCTTGATTACGTACAGACACAACTTACTTGTTCGTTATTTTTGTATTCCGTTTTGGATCTTGGACCAAGTTTTTCTTTTATTCTTCTTTATTGACAACGTTAGTTGATAGTTTATTGTTTAGTATTGAACGGAGTACGTATGTCCTTAATTCGACGTACCGAACTGTGTATTGACGCAGATGCAGAGACTTCGAATAATTTACTTAGGTGGTAAGCTTATAACCCGGGACGCTCATTTATGTTACAAATGTTAATAAATCACATTTAAATATTCGAAATTATAAACATTAATCCAATATTTTGTTCCAAATTAAAAGACACACGTGTAAAGAAATGCTCTATTTAAACTTCTATGGCCATTATTTGCTTGCAGTTGTGCAGGAAAAGATAACGAATTATTTACGTCTTTATAATTGCCTCAGTTCGGTTGAGGCGATCCATCAAAGGCGGTCGATGATCCAAGGCCTTTCATTTGACACCGCGTGTGACGCCGAGGACTGCACTTTTTTATGACAATTTAAAAGTTGTATAGTTGGGAACTATAAGTCCATTCACCAAGAAAAGCAGTGGTTCTCAATTATTTTCTACATTAATATTAACAAAGTATATATAAAATGTTGACGGTCAGTTTTTTCAAAGTGCCCCTAGAGGGAAAAGTCATAAAGGTTTTTTATTTGTCTAGTCGGTCCCCATTACCAGTTTTTTTTAATGACATGAAACTAATTACACCCTGTATGTACTAAAAAAAAAACTTATGGACGAAAATAATAAATATTTCCCTATCTAATGTCTCTTTCTTGGGAATGGCGACCTTAAAAAAGTTATTAATTACTATTAATATTACGAGTATAGAAATATATGAATAAATTAAACATGTGTTTATTTCATATAAAAATAGAATTGTTTTGAAAGTTCTTAGTCAACTAAGTAAGTATAAGGAAATGTCTTAAATAAGGGCTATTTCATTGATGCAAATAAGTTTATGTTGTGAAAATGATAGCGCAATTTTGGTGCTATGGTAAATACTATTATGGAGTACGGTATTAATTTATAATGCTAGTGTGTGTGTTATTATAAATTAATAAAAGGCTAAAGACATATGTTTAGTCACTTATTTGTACAATAGCATTAATATTGGCACATAAATTAATAAATCACATTTTAAACCAGTGAATTATTTAAAGAGTGAATCAAAGTATAGAATACGGTGTCTATTATAACAAAATATATATAAAACAATGTAGTGTTGTATAAATATGTAAAATATCAGCGTTTCAAAATTCTTCCTCTGAATATTCTAGCGAGCTATCTGCGGCTCATATATTAATGATGATAGATTCTATAGTAATGTCAATACAATTAATTGTCGAGTTTTTTTTGGTAAGTGATTTATACAACTTTGCCAAATTACCAAGAACAAAACCAAAAACTGGAAATTACTCAGTTAATTATTTTAACAATTAATCCTTCGGTACAATTTCCATAAATGTAAAGAGAAATAGTAGTATGTCCATGTTTTATCTTTCTCTGAGTGATTTATTACTGTGCATTTTCCAAGCAGGGTATAGGAAACAGTGATACATCTTACAAGGTAACGAAAATAGATAAATCTCAACAAATATTTCATTACATTTTTAAATTTAAAATATGTCAGATAGCAGTTTCATTTCAGTATCGGAAAATATAATGTAATCTGCGGCCTTGGTCGGACTACGGGCAATATGTATCATGATGAAATCTGTAACTAGATTATATTTTGCGCTAGTTCCTATGAAGGGTCGGGGGTTAGATAGGGGTAAATAAGGGAAAATAAGTAAAGCAAGCTGGTAAGAGTATAGACATTTGGGATTTGGCGTATATACTAGAAACGAAGGCCTCAGATTTTTTTATTATATTTTACATCCTCCTACCCACCACCTCCACTCTATTATTAAAAATGTTGACAAAATTAAATTGAAGTATTCACTTGGAATTTGGTACATGTATGTACTACAACGACATCTGGAGCTAGACGAAATTTTGAGATGATTCCATTGAAGGGTTGGAGGTTAAATACGGGTAAATAGGGGAAAATAAGTAAAGCAAGCTGGTAATAGTACAGAAACTTGGAATTTGGTGTAGGTATATACTAGCAGCCAAGGCCTCAGATTTCTTTCTAATATTTTTCAACAGCTCCACCAGCCCCACCCCATTATTAAAGGGGCTGATAAAATATAATTCAGATATTCACTTGAAATTAGGTACACGCGGTTGTACCAAATCTGTAACTCGATTATATTTTAAGGTGATTCCATTGAAGAGGTGGGAGGGGGGGTTAGTAGGGGTAAATAGGATAAAATAAGTAAAGCAAGCTTGTAATGATACAGAGACTTGGAATTTGGTGCATATACTAGAGGCCAAGGCCTCAGATTTCTTTACGGATGAGTCCCGATTCCGTCTTTATAATAATGATAGACGTCTCCGTGTATATAGCCGTCCCAATGAACGACATGCTCAGTGCAATTTCTCCAATACAACATTATTTGGGGACGGATCTGTGATGGCGTGGGCAGAAATTTCTTTGACCGGTCGCACGGAACTTGTCATTAATGGAAGCTTTTCAGGTGAATGGTACATACAAAACATTTTAGACAACCACGTGGTGCCATATGCATCATATAGGGCAAGGCTTTATGTTAATGGAGGTTAATGCCAGGCCTAATATTGCTCGAGTTGTGCAACATTATCTGGAAGAAGTCGAAATTAACATCATGGCGTGGCCAGCTAATATCCAGGACTTAAGTCCAATTGAATACCTCTGGGATAAATTTGATGGAAAATTATAAAAGATACGTAATCAATTAGGCACCTTAGCAGACGTTGGGCGGAAATTGGTTAAAATTTGGAAAAAATTGGACCAAAATGAAATAGAGTCGATTATTTTATGTATGAATCGACATTGTCAAGAAGTTATTCGTGGTAGAGGCGGAAGTAGTCGCTATTGACATATCTTTTTTGGCATCTTGTTCATTTGCATTTAATTTTACTTCCACATCCACGTAGTGGATTGGAAGTATAGTAATCGCAAAAAAATTTTCAAAATTTTTTATTCGTGAAATAGGTTTAGAATGTCATGAAACGTCGAGATTTTAAATTTGAGCGAAAAAAAAATTTTCTGTCTGTCTGTCGGTCTGTCTGTCTGTCTGTAACTTTTTTTTTGTCCGCACGTTTTCTCCGGAACGGTTTAAGATATTGACTTGAAATTTTGTACGCTTATATATTATAACGAGATCTGCAACTGGATTGTTTTTTGAGGATATCCGGTGAAGGGTTGGGGGTTAAATAGGGGTAAATAGGGGAAAATAAGTAAAGCAAGCTTGTAAGAGTACAGAAACTTGAAACTCGGTATATGTACTAGAAGTTAAGGCCTCAGATTTTCTTATAATATTTTTCAACCCCCACCACCCCTACCTCAATAATGGGGCGGATAAAATAAAGTTGAAATAATCATTTGAAATTTCATACACGTATGTATTATAACGATGTCTGGAATTAGATTATATTTTGAGATGATTCCGTTGAAGGGCTGGGGGTTAATTTGAGGTAAATAGGGAAATATAAGTAAAACAAGTTGGTGAGACTACAGAAACTTGAAATTCGATGTATGTACTAGAAACCAAAGCGTCAGATTTTTTCATAATATTTTTCAACCCCCACCACCGCTACTCCAATATGAAAAGGGTTGATAAAATAAAATTGAGATATTCATTTGAAATTTGGTACAAGTATGCATTATAATGACATCTGGAACTAGATTATATTTTGAGATGATTCCGTTGAAGGGTTGGGGGCTAAATAGGGGTAAATAGGGGAAAATAAGTAAAGCAAGCTGGTAAGACTACAGAAACTTTAAATTCGGTGTATGTACTAGAAGCCAAGATATCAGATTATGTATAATATTTTTCAACCCCCACCACCTCTACTTCATTATTAAAAGGGTTGATAAAATTAAATTGAGATATTCATTTGAAAGTTGGTACACGTATGAATTATAACGACATCTGGAACTAGATTATACTTTGAGATGATTCCGTTTAAGGGTTGGGGGTTATTTAGGGGTAAATAGGGGGAAATAAGTAAAGCAAGCTGGTATGACCACAGAAACTTGAAATTCGGTGTATGTACTAGAGGCAAATGCCTCAGATTTTTTAATATTATATTTCAGCCCCCCACCACCCCTACTCCATTATTAAAAGGGTTGATAAAGAAAAATTGTGATATTCATTTAAAAGTTGGTACACGTATGAATTATAACGACATCTGGAACTAGATTATACTTTGAGATGATTCCGTTTAAGGGTTGGGGGTTAATTAGGGGTAAATAGGGGGAAATAAGTAAAGCAAGCTGGTATGACTACAGAAACTTGAAATTCGGTGTATGTACTAGAGGCAAATGCCTCAGATTTTTTAATAATATATTTCAGCCCCCCACCACCCCTACTCCATTATTAAAAGGGTTGATAAAAGAAAATTGAGATATTTATTTGAAAGTTGGTACACGTACGAATCATAACGACATCTGGAACTAGATTATACTTTGAGATGATTCCGTTGAAGGGTTGGGGGTTATTTAGGGGTAAATAGGGGGAAATAAATAAAACAGGCTGGTATGAGTACAGAAACTTGAAATTCGGTGTATGTATTAGAAGCCAAGGCCTCAGATTTTTTAATAATCTATTTCAGCCCCCCCACCACCCCTACTCCATTATTCAGGGTTGATAAAATAAAATTGAGATATTCACATGAAATTTAGTACGCATATGTTTTATATCTACATCTGGAACTAGATTATATTTTGAGATGATTCCGTTGAAGGGTTGGGGATTAAATAGGGGTATATAGGGGAAAATAAGTAAAGCAAGCTGGTAAAAGTACAGAAATTTGGGATTTGGTGTATATACTAGAAGCGAAGGTCTCAGGTTTTTTTATTAGTATTTTCCATCTCCCCGCCACCTACACTCCCTTATTAAAAGAGTTGATAAAATTAAATTTAAATTTTCACTTGAAATTTGGTACATTTATGTATCATAACTATAGCTGAAACTAGATTATGTTTTGACATGATTGCGTTGAAGGAGTGGGGGTTAAATAGGGGTAAATAGGGGAAAATAAGTAAAGCAAGCTGGTAAGACTACAGAAACTTGAAATTCGGTGTATGTACTAGAAGCCAAGGTCTCAGATCATTTATAGTATTTTTTAACCCCCACCACCCTTACTTCATTATTAAAAGGGTTGATAAAATAAAATTGAGATATTCATTTGAAATTTGGTACACGTATGAATTATAACGACATCTGGAACTAGATTATACTTAGAGATGATTCCGTTGAAGGATTTGGGGTTATTTAGGGGTAAATAGGGAGAAATAAGTAAAGCAAGTTGGTATGAGTACAGAAACTTGAAATTCGGTGTATGTACTAGAAGCCAAGGACTCAGATTTTTTAATAATATATTTCAGCCCCCCACCACACCTACTCCATTGTTCAAGGGGTTGATAAAATAAAATTGAGATATTCACATAAAATTTAGTACGCATATGTATTATAACGACATCTGGAACTATATTATACTTTGAGATGATTTCGTTGAAGGGTTGGGGGTTAAATAGAGGTATATAAGGGAAAATAAGTAAAGCAAGCTGATTAAAGTACAGAAATTTGTGATTTGGTGTATATACTAGAAGCGAAGGTCTCAGGTTTTTTTATTAGTATTTTCCATCCCCCCACCACCCCCACTCCCTTATTAAAAGAGTTGATAAAATTAAATTTATATTTTCACTTGAAATTTCGTACATTTATGTATTATAACTACATCTAAAATTAGAGTATGTTTTGACATGATTGCGTTGAAGGAGTGAGGGTAAGTAGAGGTAAATAGGGAAAAATAAGTAAAGCAAGCTGGTAAGAGTACTGCAACTTGAAATTCGGTGTATGTCCTAGAAGCCAAGGCTTCAGATTTTTTAATAATATTTTTCAACCCTTCCACTACCCTAACTACATTATTAAAGGGGTTGATTGAATATTGAAATATTCACTTGTAATTTGGTAGACGCATGTATTAAAACGACATCTGGAACTATATATTTTGGGATGATTCCGAAGAAGGGAATAAGTAAATCAAGCTGGTAAGAGTACAGAAATTTGGGATTCGGTGTATATACTAGAAACCAAGGCCTCAGATTTCTTTCTAATATTTTTCAAACTCCTCCTCCTCCGCTTCATTATTAATGGGATTGATAACATCAAATTGAGATACTCACTTGAAAGTTAGTACACGTATATATTGTAGTGACATCTGATTGAGATGACTCCATTGAAGGAGTCGGGGGTGGTAGGTTGTGAATAGTAGAAAATAAGTAGGGTAAACTAGAAACTTCATTTTTAGCGTATATGGTAGAAACCAACTCCTCAAACTTTTCTATTACATCTGCCCCGAATATTATTAAAATTCTATGACCGATAATTTCCACATACTAGAGTGCAAATATAGTCAAGATGTTTCCTTTAAAGTGACTTGGATGAAGAATCTGGATGTCTAAGTAGTGATTCCTTAGGCAGCGGTTTTTGTTTCGATATTACCTTTAAGTAAAAACATGTTATGCTATAAAATTGTGTGTCTCTGGTACTAACATAGACAACAAAGTGAATAAAAAAAGGGAATGTTAGGAAAATATAAGGCTAGAGTAGGATTTTAATTCTAACTTGCTGATGTAACTGCTGAACTCCACAGGGTATTACAAATTTTATGGAAAATACACGTCGCAATTATTACACCCTGTACTGAATAAAACAAAATTTCTTTGAAAAAACAATAGTACATTCACATTCTTGAATAAAACGGCTATCATACAAAAAAAAACCTCATCGAAATCGGACAAGAGTCTAGACAAAAATTAACTTCAAACTTTTAGTTATTTTTCGGTGGTGCGTTAATTTTTTGTGTATATATATAAGTGTATATTATTAAAATTTTATTACTAATTATTTCCACATGTTAGAGTGCAAATATTGTCAAGATATTTTCCCTAAAGAGACTTGGATGGGTGACCTGAATGTGGCAGTAGTGACTTCTTACGTAGCGCTTTTATTTACATCACATTGCCCCACCGCCAAACTTGGCAGTATTTTGATAAATGAGTGTGTCCATAAGCTCAAATATTTATCGCAGCAATAGTAAATTTATAAAAATTAATCAAATACTTACTATGTAGTTCTTTTTTAACATCGTCGAGTACAATCTCTCTCCATGAACCTCTCTTCGGGGGCGATTTATCAACGAAAGGACTTACTATGGTAACATCATGTCCAGCCTCAGCAAGGCCTTTCAGCAAGGCATTTGCAAGAAAGTAATGACTTGGAGCTGCCATGGGAAATACGCCCAGTATCTTGGCACAGTCATTTGAAATCATTAATTGTGAACAAATAACCGCCACACATATTAAACGCGCAATCATATTGAAACATAAACAAGTACTGTACTGTCACCCACAATATTTCATTTTTATCTCTGTTTGTTGATAAAATGTCTTATTTTATACGTTACAGTTATATAACATGTGCAACTATTGCACAAGATTCTAAAATTTAGGGAAGAATAATTGTTTGTTGTCGATTCTGTTGTAATATTTAGTAGGTAATCTACAAGATTATTGTGTAATAATTGGGAAGAAAACTATGTAAGGTTTTGATTTTCACTTTATTTTTGTCTACAAAACAATTGTTTTGCCATTGTGAGATACAATCTGTTCAATATTATTGTTTATTTTAGATATTTTCTAATGATAAATAAAAACATGTTAGCTTAGTACTGTTGATAAGACTAATTAAAACACAAATAACTTAGTAAGCTATATATACAGGGTGTTTCTGGTATGCGGGGCGCTGCGGGCCTCTGTTGTAGGGCACACCCAAAATTAATTAAATTGCATTTATTATTCTCTTGAATAAACTAAGGAAAAATAACAAATTATTACTAACTTAAAGGACTCAACAGGTTTTAAAGATTAACAAATGGTAATTGGGAAGAAAACTATATTAGTTTTTGATTTTCAGTTTATTTCTTGTCAACATGACAATTGTTTCGCCACACAGTGGCTTCTTCAGATATTGAGTACTGGAATACTAATTTTACAATGCACAAACTATATGGTTTTATACAATTTTGATGTAATCCTAATCTTAATTGCTAAGCGGAAAAGTACAATATAATTTTAATTACTAAATGGAAAGGTACATATATTTCTAGGAAATTTATTGATCTAATTTTAATAGTCTAAGTAAATAAATTTAGTAAGGGAGATGAGTTTGTTTCAATTTGGTCATTTAATAAAATATCAGACGACTTTAGTTTATTTATTTCTAGAGATTCTAGTAAATCGAGTTTTAACCCTTTTTTCTCTGTGTGTAAAATTTTAAACTCTTCGTTGAACACGTGACCTACTTCTATTAGGTGGTTAGCATAAGTTGAGTCTGTTTTATTACTGATGTAACTTCTTTTATGTTCTGACAACCGTTTACCAAAATTTCTTCCTGTCTGTCCAATATATACCTTAGTATATAGTATATATATATATATATATATATATATATATATATATATATATATATATATATATATATATATATATATATATATATATATATAGTATATAATAATGATAGGAAATAATATTTGAAAATAATTATAAAACATAAAAATGAAAAAGACAATTTAAATTATTCATAACTTTTCTATTTACTAATTGATTTTGACAAAGAACAATATTGTTCTTCGTTTAGGAAGCCGAGCTTTCTGTTGCAATTTTCAACACACTGTTCTCAGACTCTTCTTTCTATTATGTATATCCAGGACTAAAAAAACTAACTTCTGCATTGCAGCTAACAACTGCGTTATAAATATCATTCTACTCCGTTGTTTCTGATTAATTTTTTGAAAGTAACCACCCTGTATAATTTTCTCCGAAAGTGACAGGTTTCCCCCTTGGGAAAACAAAGGGGGAAGTTGTGTGTAAATACCTTTACCGATTTTTTTTTTCGCTTTTATGCTGTTATGTCAAACAAGTACATTTTTTAGTTTTATTATACAATATTCTGTAATGATATAATTTTAACTGATGTTGTAACTGATGGATTTTGTGCATGAAACTCGATACTTTTAAACTCATAATTATCAATTTTAAACTAGTTCTATTAGAAAAAGTATAATTAGTTTAAAAACAGATAACATTCTGTAAGAATTCTGCAGTATATACACCAAGTCCCAAGTTTCTGAATTCTTACTAGCTTGTATTACTTATTTTCCCCTAAGGCACCCCGAACCCTTCACCGTAGTAAGTTTAAAATATAATCTATTTCCAGATCCTCTTATAATACATAAGTGTACCAAATTTCAAGTTAATATCTGAAACCGTTCCAGAGAAAACGTGCGCACAAAAGAAGTTTTTGTCTTTAACACAACGTCTGACGGACCAACAGACAGACAGAGCGACAGACAGACAGATATAATTTTTTGCTGAATTTTAAAATCTCGACGTTTCATGACATTTTAAACCTATTTCAATAAAATCTGTTATTTAAATTGTTTTACGAGTACTAACTATACTCCCACTCCACGTGGGTACCGGGTATGGAAGTAATACACAATGTAAGTTCCATAAAAGTGCACTGTAAATGTCGTCAACTAGTGGAGTAAAATCGCTCCTCTAACTCGCTGTTCTAAGGGTAGATGATACCAACATATAACTAAATGAAACCTATACATATTGTAAAAAACATTTCAACGCATAGGAAATGGGAATTCACAACATTTTTTAGCAGAACCGAACTTTGAAAATGGCCCGTAAGCCCGGTGTGCTACAATTCGAAAAACTACGTTTCGCATATCATAACACTTATCGCTGTCTTTATTCAATTATATAAGCTATTAAATTGATTTTTTGCACACGTGTGGTCGGTTGGAAATTTCGAAAATGTTGAAAATTTTTCCAAAAAACTTCACATGAGGTGATCTATGTGAATTATTGAAAATTTCTGTATACATATATCGAGTCAAACGTAGTCAGGATATTGAAAGTTTTTAAAAAAAAAATTAAGTCGATAGCTTCAATATTTATTGAAATGTTAATTTATTTCAACGAGCTAGCGGACGAGCGCTTACGTTGAAATGTGGCTGCCAGACAGGAATCACAAATGAACATACATAGACAACATAGGCACAATATTTTAGTAGCGGGTTAAGAGGGAACACCACGTAAGGCTAGTGGGGAGGGAGATAAAGCACCAAATTAGGAGATATCTCCCTTATAATCAAATTTTATCCAAAAATAGTCTTCAACAATCCTGTAGTATTTAATTATGTACAATTTACACATATTTTCAGTTAAATAACATCACCCAATTTGCAGAAAACAGCTTATTGTTAATCATTAAAATTATGATTCTCTTTTCAACCATGTATCGGAACATGGCATTTGTTTTTAAAATAACACTTAATATCAATTTTAGTTTGTTAAGTCTAGGTGGCCCTGATATGAACCTTGGCAGATATTAATGCGTAGTGTGCCGTGATATCGAAAGACCTCTGGCATGCAACTATGTGCCTCATATTTTTTTGGGAATAACCAGTAGCTGAGCAGACTAATAAGATCTAACTTATTTAAAAAAAAATATCTTTAAACAACCCACGATGTCTTAAAAACCAAGATAGGAACCCCATTTTTTTACTTCACCTAGTTAAAAAATACTTATTTATCTTTTATTTTTGTCCAATGCAATTGATGTGCCTATCATATTTTGCTTTCTTCATTAAAATTAATATCGAATGTTATTGCATAGTAATGAATATTGTACTGCAACAAAAATATTTACTAAGCAGGCGGTGGAAACAAAATAAAAGTAGGTAAAACGATTTTTTCAATAAATAAGAAACATAAGTAAACCGCATTTGAACAAAATTGATGAAAAACCATTACACTAATTATGTAATACATTTTTACAACGAATGAATGAAATTAAAATAAAATATTTACTGAAGTGCTACATACAAAAAACATTTTTTACTACAGATGTTCAAAATGTTGTCCGTTATTATCTCTGCACAATCGTGTGTTTGTGACGGTAGCCCTAAGCACGTTATCTAACTCTAATTCAGTAATCCCATCGATTGCTCTTTTGACTTTCCATGTCTTCTCTGTTTGTTGGTGGAGTCTTATAAACGCTTTCCTTGAGGTGGCCCCATACAAAAAAATCAAGCGGCGTAAGGTCTGGTGACCTTGCAGGCATCGAACGGGCCCATTTGTTCCTATCCAGTTTTCTCCAAACCCTTCATTTAAATAATTCACCACAACTCTGCTGTTATGTGGTGGAACCCCATCCTGTTGAAAAATTATTGGGTTAACATTAGGTGGCAGTTCTTCCAAAAAATCCTGTATCTGGTTTTGCAAAAATCCCAAATATCTTTCTCCATTTAATGGAGCATCAAAAATTATTGGCCCAATAATTCTTCTGCCAATTACTCCTAACCATACATTAAAACTAAATCGCTCCTGATATGCACTTTCTCTCATATTTCTGGGATTTTCTTGTGTCCAATAACGGGTGTTGTTACGATTAAATAGTCCCAAATTAGTGAACCTGGGCTCATCGGAAAATAAAATTTGCTCATGAAAATTATTATCCAAATTGTGTCTGTTCAGAAACCAATTGCAATAGTTCAATCTTCTTTGAAAATCATTTTCGTATAAATGCTGGTGTATTTGGTACTTGTATGATTTAAATTTATGTTTTTTTTAAAATGCGTCGAGCTGATTCCCGATTTACACCGGTTTGGTCCTCAATCTGTCCCAGCACTATTTAAACAAGCATTATCTGAAGAACAGTGAGGCATGGAAAGAAATATTAAATGGAAAGGTTATGGTGTTTAAAAAGATGCATGTAATCATTTTACTTTCAAATGTATAAGTCGCCTTTAGAAGGCGGCAGGTTATGCAACTTTACTTTTTCAAATGAAATGCTTTAATTCTTGAACATCAGTTGAGTCAAATAGAATATAGGCGACAATTTGAACATCTTTTGTAATAATCATAATAGTTACTGTTGTTTGTATTGTAGTACTCCTTATGATTCGTTAATAAAAACGTTATTTCAAAAATGTAACTGCTAATATTTCAACAATGGTTAATGATATGTATAGGATATGGTTAATAAAAATTGTTCGAAAATAAAAGAAGAATCCAAGAATATAAAAATGTACAGGGTGTTCTATTTGAAAAAGTAAAGTTGCATAACCTGCCGCCTTCTAAAGGCGCCTGGTAAATTTGAAAATAAAATGATTAAATGCATCATTTAAAAATAACCTTTCCATTTAATATTTCTTTCTGTGTCTCACCGGTTTTCAAATAATGCTTGTCTAAACAGAGCTGGGACAGCCTGTATATATAAAAAGACATGTATTTTATACCAGTGTGAACAGCAGCTAATTTACCCCCTTTTCTTCTTTCCCGTTTTATTTGTAAAATATACACATTTTACAGATGTCAAAAGATTGATGGGTCCTTCTAGCATTCGGCTGCACTTGGTTGTGCATCGGCAGTGAACAGTCTTTCTGTTTCATTTATATTGGAGGTACGAATGTAAGAGCTATTAAATGCCACGTGGTATTTGAAATTCGTATTTCCTGATAGAATGGAGGTCTTACGTGATAATATATGCTCAAAAAAGTAGTCCTGTGTTTTCTCCGCCGCTGCCAATATTGATTGCCAACAGACCTTTTTCGTAGGTTAATTAACGAATTATTTTCCCTGAGAGTCACAAGATTCCCCATAAATTGACCTACGTATTATTAGCTAAATCAGCCATATTTAGACAACGGAAAGTTAACAGTATAAAAATGTTAAGGAATCTATAAAAAAACTAAGCTAAAAAGAAACAATGAACCGACTTGTTTTTTTCGTTTGGTAATATCTAGTTATCGCGAGATAACACGTTACTAAAATATTGTGCCTAAATATGTTCATAATATGTGATTTCTGTCTGGCAGCCAAATTTCAACGTAAGCACTCGTCCGCTCGTTCGTTGAAATAAATTCATATTTCAATAAATATGGCAGTTATCGAGTTAATTTTTTTTTCAAAAACTTTTCAATATCCTGTCTACATTTGACTCGATATCTGTACACAGAAATTTTTAATAATTCACATAGATTATCGCAAGTTTTGGAGCGTATAATTGGGGATTGTACATTTCTTAAGCATTCTTGGAAAAATTTTCAATATTTTCGAAATTTTCATCTGACTATTAGAAGTCAGGTTTCAAGCGTATGTCTGAAAAAAATCAATTTAATAGCTTATGTAGTTGAATTAATACAGCGATAAGTGTTATGAGAAACGCAGTTTTTTTATTTGAAGTTCAATCGCGTTTTAGGGCCGTTTTCAAAGTTTGGTCCTACTAAGAAAAGTTATGAATTCCCATTTCCTATGCGTTGAAACGACTTCTACAAGATGGTATAGGTTTCATTTAGTTATACCTCGGCATCACTCAAACTTACCTTTTCGACTTGATTTTACTCCACTAAACAGTATACATTAAAAAGAAAATACTTTCTCTTACAAAAACTTCGATACAGAAACTACTTACTCAAAATATGATGATAGCAAGAATAAAGTTAGAAAGATATTACAGTTTTGTTAAGAAAATATATAACTTATGGTTCAGAAGCAAATATAATAAAGATTTAAAATATAATCAAAACTTAAAAGCTTTTGCCGCCCGCATCTGATGCCACAAGACAGCAGTTTTACAGTGTATTTACGGGATAAGCCATTTTACCATTTTAAAGCATTTATTCGATATTAAATTACAATACATTAAACTTATATACTAGGTACCTTCTTGTGAAAGTATATATATATATATATATATATATATATATATATATATATATATATATATATATATATATATATATATATATATATATATATATATATAAAATACATATAAAATAACATCATCTTTATAATTTATAAAAAGATTATAAACTTATAAAAACGACGAGCCGGTGGTAAGGCTGGGGACCTATGCAAAGCTTATTAGAATTTATAGCTACTATCAAACACTTCTTATAAATTAGTGTTTATTGTCTTGGTTTTTTACCGCAGGTATAAAGATAAAAGCCTAAAACTTTAGTCATGGGGCATAGGGATGGAACAGAAATCTATGCAGGAAAATTAAATTGAAAAAAAACCTGCTACGGGATAAGCGGTGACTATCAATGACTATCAATTAGTTTACCAATTAGTTTACCAGTAGCAGTGGGTGAAAAAGAAATTCTAACACATATAATAATGATTTTACCACTAGCAACACAAACTCTTTTAAAAATGTTTTTTGCAATAGCAAAAGAATATTTAAGAAAATTTTATACTTGCAAGAAAGCAGGTTTCTTATGCACACCAATACGTGGATACTTTAACTCCGAAGTTTGCAAAAAATTTTTAATCCTGGTAGAAGATCTGATGATGAAGAAACTTGCAATCCAGAAAGAAAGTGAAGGAACTGATGAGGAAAATTAAAATTCAGCAAATAAAGCATTCAATGTCTATTATTTTAATTTATTCTCTTAGCTCTTTATTCAAAATTATATGGTTTGACGAAATTTACAATTAACAGTATTAAAAACATCTAAATACGAAAATGTAGTAAAATTATTTTCCTGCAAATTTAATTCTTGCATTTCTTTAAACCATTTTTACCTAAGAACTGCTCACCTCTCAGAAAAATATGAGAGATATCTTCTTTTACATCTCCTCTTCTTCAAGAAATAATTTAACTTTTTCTTGACCAGATAAACGTTTCTTGAAATATTTAAATATTTAAATAAAACCGAGTTTTCGAAATTTAACCTCAACATTACTAAAGGGGCTGCTAAAATGAAATTGAAATATTCACTTTAAATTTGGTATGCGTATATTATAGACATTTGAAATTAGATTATATTTTAAGATAATTCCGTTGAGGGGTGAGGGCAAGTAGGAGTATATAGGGGGAAATAAATAAAGCAAGCTAGTAAGAGTACAAAAACCTGGGACTTGGTGTATGTACTATTTCTTTATAATATTTTTCAACCTCTCCCCCTCACTTCATTCTTAAAAGAGTTGATAAAATAGGATTGAGATATTGACTTGAAATTTGGTACATGTATCGTAATGACATCTGATGTAGATGATTCCGTTAAAGAAGGAGGTCGGGGGAGGAGACAAATAGGGGAAAATAAGGAAAGCAAGTTAATAACTGTCCATAAACTTCATTTTTGCCGTATATGGTATAAGCCAACACCTCACATTTTTTTATGACATCTGCCTGAATAAAATGCAGTGAAAAATTATTTCCACATACTGGAGTGCAAATATAGTCGATATGTTTTCCTTTAAAGAGACTAGGATGGGAAATCTGGATGTGGAAGTATAGATTCCTTAGGCAGCGGTTTTTTTACTTGTTTCGGGTTTGGCACTGTAAAATATGTTTTCTCTAAATATTGAGCAAAGTAAGAGACAACTCTACTGATTTCTTCAACTCAACGAGATAAATTCAGTTTGATATGTTATTACATAATAATGTCACAAAATTAGGAACATCTTAGAACTATAAAATTCAGATAGTAACTAGACCCGGAAGAAAACAGTCTTATGTTCAATGTTTAGAAGAAATCTATAGAAGGATCTTCTTTCTATAGTGTTGAAATTATAATAATGTCTTGTTTTCAATTATATTTGTAACACATGGAATTATAGAATATGTTTAAGTTCAGTTCAATTTTAAGCAATTTTATTCCGCTGACTGCTCTTCATTTCATTTCCCCCCAATCCACCATACTTGTCCCCCTCCCCTTCCTTTCTTTTCCCAAAGTATTACTTCCATATCTAATGAATGGAAAATAAAAAGTCACTGATTTATTTATCTACAAATAAATAATTAGTTTGTTACAGTCTATTTTCGTATATGTACAATTAAATTTGAATATCGTAATATGTTATCGTTTTAGTCGAGTCTATATATAGTACAACTGGTTGCCTACCGCTCGTGCTCCATGTGAGCTACGCATAGTGTTGCTGGTCCTGGCAACGCGTTACTAGCAACGCACAGTAACTGTGCCTAATTTCTTAGGAAGCGAGTTTCGAACGTCTCGATTATAACCTTTTCAAGACCGTTATTGTCAATTAAACTTACTGTTTTCTTAATGGAATTACGAAATACTGTATTATGTGTGGAATATAGACGTCATTAAGGGAGATTTATCAGATTTGTGGGTTATGTTATATAGGGTTCATTCGGAACGTACCCATGGAAAGAGTTTTAGTCATTCCCGGATTTTGACAGAGGTTTCCGTCTTGATCATTTTTGGTGATTTTTTTCCGTTTGCCCGCCGAAGATAAGTTGTGTCACTCAGCACGTGGATAGCATTTTGTGAATTTGCTCCTTTAATGGGATATGGTGCTGTAGTGACAAATTTAGTAGTATTTTATTTTGATATTTTTATCATTTTCTGTTGGGAAGTACTGCTACGGAATTTTCCGGATAAGTCAACTTGCTTGAAGCACATGGCAAAGGAATTATTTAAGCCCACTCAACATCAAAGGCATACCTCTGAAATCTCTTTAGAAAATAGATTTGTAATATTCGTTATTTCTTTATTGCAGGGCTTTTTGTTCCTTTTGTTATTTTGGTTACATTTTCATTTTATTTTGGACTTTACTGGTATCGTATCCTGTATGTTTGACCCTACGTCTTACCTTTTGGTGATTTGTACATCTGTATGTGAACCTTGGTTTTACTGAAACTTTGTTGGCAAGCTGTTGGTTGAGTTTGGAATCCTGAGTTGTACCGGTGAGACTCTCCTGCCTGGTTCCATTGGAAGCTACGCTCCCCTGGGAGGCCTAGTGGTTACATTGTGAAACCTGCTGGAGGTAAGCGTCTTTAAATAGCCTAACGAGGGACCTGATATCACATCCCACCTTCTACGTGAGGCATAGAGAGCCCGTCAGTTTTCTTACCGTACTAAATTGCTGTCATTCGACCCACGTAACTACAGTTTTTCCATATATTGTACGTAATATTTTACAGGTTAAATTTAAATTATCAGTAAATATTTTGCACATGACCAATCAAATTTTAGTAGTTTTGAACACCACGCTTGCAACTTTTTAACATTAGTCAATTTAACCTACCGGCACTACCTAGTTCACATTACTTTGTTAATTTTATGTTATTGTTCAGTATTTTAATGTAATCATCTAAGCCAGTATATTTTGGGGGGTCATATTTTGCATATTATTAGTTATGATTTTATTAGTTTAGTAGTTGTCGTATATTTTGTGTTAGGTCTAGTGTGAGCCACACATCTAAGTATACTGATTGTGTGTAATGTTATTTCTGTGGGATTTGGCTGTAAGCGTACCTACCTAAATATAATCATTAAATCTGTTATATTAAGACGCGTATTTGTTTTCACCAGCATACATCCAAGCTCCAATTTGTCGAATCCACTTCCCAGGGACTTGTCTAGTCGGCCGTGTGAGCCTCTTTCGCCCCCAATTAAATGCAGAGAGGGGACTGCACGTAAAACATAAAATTTTGTTCAGGGCACAGGGTGACCACCCTACCCTGCTGTATTGCTGATACATCAGCCTCTAAAGTTAAATTTTTTTTACATATTCCCCTTTTATCTGGGAGCCCTGCAACAAGTTTAAAGTGGGTAGTTTTGAAATAAAAACAATTTATGTGTCAAAACGTAAAATTTATTATAATGCAAGCTAATTCATTAATGCTTCTTTACTTTTTCTCCTGTCTTTCCTGCACAGTATAAATATGAACATATTTTCCTCAGTATAATAACAGTTGCAAGAATAACAATAAAAATGAATCCTAATACGTCCAATAGGTAGAACTGATACCATGTTAAGTCCAAGTAAGGAACTCTTAAGTGTCTTGCACCATTGTGACGTATAACATATTCGACCCAATAAACTGCGTTGTCCAATGGCTTAACTTGTCTATCCGCCATTATTTCTGCCCTTTCTTTAACATTGTCACGATATCTGGAAAATTTAAAATGTGATATAATTGTAAATTAAATACATACCAGCGTATTGATAATAGTTAGTATAAAGTTTAAGTATAAGATTATGGACAACTGTTTCGAAGTTATTGCTCCTCATCAACCTAACGTGGTGTAGAAATTACAATATGCAGTACTAAATTTATATATTAGTCTCTCTTGTACCACATCTGAGGTCATAAGAACAATCGATACAGATACCTTTACGTATAGAGCACTAGTTCCTTGCTGAATAAAATAAACAAGCTCTCTGTACCGCCTAGTCTCATTCGAGACCATAAATGTAGCTAATGCGATAGGAAAGTACAATGTGTAATGTGTATTGTACTTTCCGATTGATGGGGAGGTAGTGAGTACCCTTACCTCATCCAAAGGATTTTAAGAAATTATAAAACTATTTAAAATGTTGGCGATTTGATGTCAGCGGCAAATGTTGAAATCCGTTAGTTCCGGTAGCATATAACATAACGTTACCTTACAGTCGTACGGATGGATATATCAATAATTGCGAGTGTTTTATTGGCTGTTTAAAGGCTACGGCTCAACGACCACGTAAAATGTTATGTTATATTTAAAAACGAATTTGATTCGTGTAACTCCTACCTACTACAATATTTAATAGATAATAATAAGTTACATGTAACATAACAAAGTTGATTTCTTTATTATAATGTTTCTAAATTATACAAAAGTATGTTTGGCCGAACGTTTTGTTTTGAGGTAGGTCAAAGTCATCCTCTGAAAGTCAGTAGGTGATATCCAAGAAGGGCAATGAACATTTGCGCCGCTTTTGCAACGGAAAATAAATCGCGCAAACCGCATGCATGCTCCTTGCTCTTCTCGAATACCACCTACTGACTTTCAATTGATGGCCTTGGCCTGCCTCAAGACATTCGGTGATAATTGTAGAGTTGGTACATACCTAAACGTTTTGTTTACTTCTAAACGAAGAACCAAAATAAAACTTATTAAGAAAATTAATAAAACAGGAAACCACTAAAAGGATATCGTCAAGTGTCAATAGATTCTGCGCCGCTTCAGCGCGTATGGATTTTTAAAGTACTTGAAACGGGTAATGAAGTTGGTGCAAATACTGCCATATTCGTACGATTATTACGTGGTACAGGGAATGCAATGGTGAAATTGGTCTGTCTGACTAACACTTTCAGTTATACCCAAAAACAGCAGATCTATTTCAGGCAAACGCTAGAACTAATTGGGTGAATCTTAGTTACAGTATAGCTTTATAAGACTATATAAGACCTGCCGGTGACAAAATAACACCGAAACCGTGCGTGAATATTACAAGCGATACCCATATACAAATATGGTCAACCAGATAAGTTATACACTTACCTCAAACAAAAGTAGTCGTAGGTTAAATGACATGTATTTACTTTTATTGAATCATATACGAGTTGTTCATTAAACTAACACTATTATAAATAAATAATTTATTGTAAATAAATTATTTAGATATCTGTCAATTAATATAAAGTTGCAAGAAATATTCAATTTATTCCAATAATTAAAAATTGATTCTTAAAATTTTCGGTCGATGCCTATGATATTCCTGCGATTATGTGCAATTCCTTTGTCGGTCTTTTCTTATAATTTTCTAATTGACAATAGATAGAGTCTACGTTGTTCACTATTTCAGTCATTCTCCGTAATAAATTATTATGTCAATTGTTGTAAGGTACCACCAAAGATTAGAGAACTAACAAGATGGGATAGCCAAACGGAAAAGACGAAATAGACGAAGACAGTTGTGAACGGTCTCGGGATTTGTCGGGTACGCATTAAATGAATTTGATCAAGCTTATTAAAAGATAGGTTGGCTCATTAGAATCGACAAGTGCTACGTTACATATAGACCTCGATGACAGACGGGTGTGGCTATTTTTTTCCTTATTTTGTAGAAGAAATTTTCAAAACTATTCTTTCAACGTACAATTCTATCCTAACCAAATAGGTACCTTACATATACATATATACCATGTGATATATATTACAAAGCAACCTGTTTCTTTAGTGACCTTGGGTACTGACAGTAAGCTGAGTTCGGTCGTTCTATCAGGACAGTGTTGTCCAGTTTCAACTATTGGCCTCTCTTCTAATGTTATCTTCTCCATCTCCTTAAATGTCGAGGTCAATGGCGCCATTGCTAAAAGATAAAAGGTTTTCCGCCGGCTGTCCTATCTTGTTAATTTTCGAAACTTTGGTACCACTATTGTGAGTCTCAGTGTCTCCTGTTTTTTTGATATTTATTGTGAGGAAATAACTATGTTGCAGCATTCCGGTTGTTTTATAAATATTCGAACAGTATTATTATTCCAATTAAAATAAATAGATACCTTGGGCAGCTGCAATATTGATAGAGGTGAGTAAATTTACATGTTAATATTTAAACAGTACCTCTAAAATCGAATAAATTGAATTGTACTACATTTACTACTTCTAGCTATTTGGATGAAACATTTTCGTAAATAAATATGTGTCTAATGTTTTCTTAACTCCTTGCAAATGATCCTTGAAGATGATTTTATGTTAGCTAAAGAGAAACGAGGCCCTCCAATTTATTGTGAAGTCCGAACTGCTTCCATGGGGATAATTTTATATTGTCTAAATGTTATTAGTGGCATTATCTTAATTTTTGTTTCCAATTCTTTGGGACTTCCTACCACATGTATTTTTTCTTTTTAAGCGGTGCTCGGGGAATCCACGCCTGCGACTTTTACGTCAAAGGATCAGTTAAAAGTTGCTTTTTTTAAATAAATAACACAAATAATAAGTATAAAAACTTGAAATTAAATATTTCGCCGACTTCCGGAAATCTAATCTGTTTCCTTGTTCAACGCTTTTTTTTTATCTTTTTTGCTGACACAGCTCTATGAATGTTTGTTATATTCAATATACATAGATACTTACTATTTACATAGAACTGTTGATATAATTAACAATTTTTTAAAATTTTTATGCAATGGTGAGTTTGTGAAGTTCTTCTTTTAACATTGGCAACCAAGTTGTACAGACATCTACGGAACAATTCGCCACCCATCTATCCTCATTCAATAATATTATCGCGGATTCTTTAATTTTTCTTTTTTTCTATCTGCCTCTTTTGCTAAAATTTTTGCCAAGTCCCAGTTTATTCTGTGTCACAGGCATAGAGGTTATTTACCAGTAACATACTGATTAATTGTGATATTTTGTAGATTCCCCGAGCACCGCTTAAAAAGAAGAAATACATGTGGCAGGAAGTCCCAAAGAATTGGAAAAAAAATAAGATAATTTTATACTAAAATTATTTCGCAATAGGCAGGGTTTGAATCCGCTTCGCTGGGTACGCTAGTTTGTAAGCTAGACGCGCTAACCCACTAAAACTACCATTCCCTCAATGATCCATAACAACACATTTTTCGCTTTTTACAGATTGCCGCAGATAATTCACTTACAAGGCAAACTGCGGAATAGAAAATCGAAAGACTACTATTTGTTATCTTTCTACAATGTTAATTGTTAATAATTATTAGCGCCGCAAGCAGTATTAGCGTCGCAGACAAAGAAATTTGTTTACAAATTAACATGAAATATTTCAATTTCTCGACTTGCGCGAATTTATTACACATTTACAAGGTAATGCGCATGCTCGAAGCTTTCGCATTTCGGTTTCCCTAGACGCTTGTCAAAATGTGATATCATTTGTCTGACTATTCAATACTTGTTCTAGTGTTGATCGTCAGCCGAATGGTTAGGGCACAGGTATTTTTATGCGAAAGGTTCTGAGTTCAAACTCCTAATCCCGCAGATTTTTTTTTTCTTCAATTTTGTAACGATTATTATATTTTTTCGCATATTATTTTCTATAATTTCTTTAGGTTAGGTTAGTAGGTTTTTAATCTGCTTGAAATAATTTCATTCTTTTCTGTGATTTCTTGAAGGGGGTGCAGGGGGTGTCCCCCCTCCCTTTTCACAAAATAACACGAAATATTTCAATTTCTCAACTCCCGGAATTTATTAGATATTTTCAAGGTAATTCGCATCCTCGAAGCTCCGGACTTTCGGTGTACCTAGACGCTTGTGAAATCGATTTCACAGATTTCCAGTCATGCTCATACAATGATTACAAATAGGAATCATCTATGGTTTATAATGTGCACAAAAAACTCAAATCTGCCGATCGAGCTAATATAAAGGTAGACCGGGACATGCTTCATTTTTTTATAGTTCATTAAATAATAAATATAATGTATTACTTAATAGATAAAACATCATTACTCTTATGCATAGAGATAAGAAATAAATGGAAACAAATCTCTTTTAATAAAAATGCCTAATTTCTGAAATAGAGTTAGGTAAATCATTCCTAACTAGAACGTCACACCCAGAGAACAGATAAGCAGAGCCGTATTTTGAATTCATCTGTCAATATCGAGGATGGGCAATGCGTCCAGAAATGCGTAATGACGCAAAACAGAGTAAGATTTTTTAATTTACGAGAAGCGTCATCAGATTTCTGCTGAAAACACGATTTTTAAATCTCTATTATTATTTTGTTTATATTCAAAAATTTGATGAACGGCTTTGTAAGGCCTTGTTTTTATGGTAATTTTTATGTGCAATAAATATGTGTAGTTAACTATAACAAAATGTTTATTCTTGCGCTCGGTCCTCTCAAATCTAATACTCTCGTGTGAATTTTTTATTAATTTTTATATTATCATTTTTTAAATTTGTTTCAGTTTACTTATTTTTTTAACTTCACCTTTTTGTTTGATTGTATGTTAGTTTGTTAGTATGTATGTTTAGGTCAAATCTTGCAATCAAAATTTCAACTAGTTATAATTAATCTAGAGCCTTGAAATTTCGCACACGTCTGTAAGTCAGATACATAGTATATCTAATGTCATATTAAATCCAATATGGCGGACGTCCCAAGATGGCGGATCATCTTTTTCTTCACAATCCCCTTGATATGGGTATCAAATGAAACGATTTGATGAATAAAATATGATAAACTATATGGCGGATGTCCCAGGATGGTGAATTACCTTCTTTATTACAACCTCCTTGGCATGAGAATCAAATGGAACGGTATGACGGGTAAAATACGATAAAATGTGTGATGTCATTCTAACCTTAATATAGCGCTCGCCCTAAAATAGCAGACTAGTTTTTTTCCCAACCCCCTCGATATGGGTTTGATACCCATATCAAGGGTTTTGACGATTATGATACGATGTAACGTAGTCCCAAAAAATTGTTGAGACACGAGCTTATGAATATTTGACATCTTTCGACCTTTTAAGTGAACATCAACATGGACTCAGGCCTAAAATTCAACCATGACTGCGGCATATGAATTTGTGCAATTTATTTATGAATCATTAGATGCTAATAAATACGTTCTTAGCATATTATTTGATTTAAGTGGAGCTTTCGACTCCGTTTTTTTATTATTAAAAAAATTGAATCACTAGGAATTCGGGGAACCTTATATAGCAACTGAATAGTTTTTTATTACAGGTAGAAAAATTGTGGCAAAATTTACAACTACTCGCAAAAAAGGGATATCAATATCGGTTTGCCTCAAGATGCAGTCCTTTCTCCTTTACTATTCACAACATTTATTAATGATTTGGAAACACATCTCAATGAGGACATCAAATTAATTATATATACAGATGATGTTACAGTCGGACTTGTAGCCGACTCACCAGAAGAATTAAATAATTCTGCAAACAATTTAATAGTCGAATTCTCATCCTTTTGTACACGGAATCAATTACTTCTAAATGTACATGAAATGACCTATATACAGTTTTATAAAGGGCGACGGCCACCTGTTTAAAATCTAATTATGAATCAAGACGCCATTATACGATCGGCATCCAGGGCCGTCGAGAGAAAATCAGGGCCCGGGAGGGTAGTAGCATACAACTCCTACCAATCTTCAATTTAAATTTCGAGGAGCACGGGTGGCACTCATAGTAATAAACTACTTATCTCGATCGAAATATCGAAGAGCGGGGAGTAATATTTCTTAGAATTACTAAATATTCATCTCGATCGAAATTTTAAAGAGCGGGGAGGTAACATTCCTTTCAATTAAATCGTATAAAAGTATACCTCTCTCGTTCTACCTAATGCAAATGCAAATCTCCAACTTCGGATAAAACCCGGGCTCAAAACCACCTAGCCCCCTCAAAAACCACCGGGTTCGGGGGGAAACACCTAGGCATCCTTTAAATTTTTAGGTCTAGTAATCAGTAAAAAACTACACTCAGCATTTCTTATCAAGAGAACAACTAATAACTGTGTATTATGGACTCGTGTATCCTCATCTCAGATACTCAATTATTCTCTGGGGTGTAGTTACAGAGATACAAAGAGTTTTTATTTCACAGAAGAAGATAATTTGCCTCATGTTTTCGCTCATGCCACTAGATTCATGTCGATCTGTGTTCCTAGAAAATAACATCCTAGCCTTATATTTAATCTTTGCATTCGAAGCAGCCGTTTTTGTCTACCAAAACAAAAAGAAACTGACCTGTCACATCTATACAAATGTCCCTATAGCCAAGTGAATCGAGAGTTTTATTATTATTACCAAATCTATTATGGTGGACGCCCTAAGATGGCGTATTAACTTTTCTATAAGAACTCCCTTGACATAGATATCAAATGAAAGGGTTTTGTCTGTCTGTTTGTCTGTAAAATAAGTAAAGACTAAAAGGCAACAAATAAAATTACATAAAAAAAATATTTAAAAAGCTTATATTTAAAAAAGCGTACTAAAAAGTAAAAAAAATGTTTTCTTAATTCAGACATCTGGAAACCAGAGAACACTATTCCTCAATTGCTTTTGGTTTCCAGATGTATAAATTTAGAAATAAATGTTTTTTACTTTTAAATATTTTTTGATTTCATATTATAATAGCTATTTATATTTCTATCAACGATTTAAAATTTACAATGTTGTAATTAACTGTAAATGTCTTCGTCTCAACGTTAAACGTTGACAGATTATTGCAATAAACACAGTACAAGCGAAGACAAATATAGCTGCAAATAATTTACTATTGGATTGTTAACACCTAAATCATTTCTTTCAATAAGTGACTGAAATAGGAAAACAACAACTTGGCCAGTTCCATCATTTGCCTGAAAGAGACCAGCCATTACTGGCCGCTGTGAAACTAGCAGCCAAAGATAGCAGCTTAAATCTACGAAAATACCCGAAGACGCATAGACGTTCGTCACAATCATAACTAGGGACATTACTAAATAAAACAATTAATCGCCATACAACCAGTTAAGAGTTCCTAATTAGGTTGTACTAAGCAATGTCTGTAAAATGGCGTCAACTTTTCCTGGATCCATCGGGTAGAGACTACCCTTTTAATATATAAAAATTAATAACTTCACAACCAGTGGGATGGACAAAATTTTCATTTAGGACAGGTTGTATAAAGTCATTTCAAATGCGTCTGTAAAGTGGCGTCAATTTGTCTTGGGTCCACGGGGTTGAAACAACCCTATAAGTAAATAAAAACTAATAACTTCGTAACCACTCCAATGTACATAATTTCCGTTTAGGACAGGGTGTATAATGTCATTTCAAATACGTCTGTAAAGTGGCGTCAATTTGTCTTTGGTCCACGGGGTTGAAACAACCCTATAAATAAATAAAAATTAACAACTTCGCAACCACTCCGATGTACATAATTTCCATTTAGGACAGGGTGTATAAAGTCATTTCAAATGCGTCTCTAAAGTGGCGTCAATTTGTCTTGGGTCCACGGGGTTGAAACGACCCTTTAAATAAATAAAAATTAATAACTTCGCAACCAGTCCGATGTACATAATTTCCGTTTAAGACAGGTTGTATAAAGTCATTTCAAATGCATCTGTAAAGTGGCGTCAATTTGTCTTGGGTCCACGGGGTTGAAACAACCCTTTAAATAAATAAAAATTAATAACTTCGCAACCACTCCGATGTACATAATTTCCATTTGCAACAGGGTGTACAATGTCATTTCAAATGGGTCTCTAAAGTGGCGTCAATTTGTCATGGGTCCACGGGGTTGAAACAACCCTTTAAATAAATAAAAATTAATAACTTCGCAACCACTCCGATGTACATAATTTCCGTTTAGGACAGGGTATATAAAGTCATTTCAAATGCGTCTCTAAAGTGGCGTCAATTTGTCTTTGGTCCACGGGGTTGAAACAACCCTATAAATAAGTAAAAATTAATAACTTCGCAACCACCCCGACGTACATAATTTCCATTTAGGACAGGATATATAAAGTCATTTCAAATGCGTCTCTAAAGTGGCGTCAATTTGTCTTGGGTCCACGGGGTTGAAACAACCCTTTAAATAAATAAAAATTAATAACTTCGCAACCAGTCCGATGTACATAATTTGCGTTTAGGACAGGGTATATAAAGTCATTTCATATGCGTCTCTAAAGTGGCGTCAATTTGTCTTGGGTCCACGGGGTTGAAACGACCCTATAAATAAATAAAAATTAATAACTTCGCTACCACTGCGATGTACATAATTTCCATTTAGGACAGGGTATATAAAGTCATTTCAAATGCGTCTCTAAAGTGGCGTCAATTTGTCTTGGGACTGGTTGCGAAGTTATTAATTTTTATATATTTAAAGGATTGTTTCATCCCCGTGGACCAAAGACAAATAGACACCACTGTAAAAACATATTTGAAATGACATTATACACCCGGTAATAGACGGAAATTATGTACATCGGACTGGTTGCGAAGTTATTAATTTTTATTTATTTAAAGGGTTGTTTCAACCCCGTGGAGCCAAGACAAATTGACGCCACTGTACAGACATTTTTGAAATGACATTATACACCCGGTCCTAAATGGAAATTGTGTACATCGGACTGGTTGCGAAGTTATTAATTTTTATTTATTTATAGGGTTGTTTCAACCCCGTGGACCCAAGACAAATTGACGCCACTTTAGAGGCGCATTTGAAATGACTTTATACACCCTGTCCTAAACGGAAATTATGTACATCGGACTGGTTGCAAAGTTATTAATTTTTATTGATTTAAAGGGTTGTTTCAACCCCGTGGACCAAAGACAAATTGACGCCACGATACAGACGTATTTAAAATGACATTGTACAACCTGTCCTAAACGGAAATTATGTACATCGGAGTGGTTGCGAA
The DNA here is from genome assembly GCA_963583905.1 of Stenurella melanura. Lineage (NCBI taxonomy): Eukaryota > Metazoa > Arthropoda > Insecta > Coleoptera > Cerambycidae > Stenurella > Stenurella melanura. The sequence goes on along the minus strand of OY757312.1, from coordinate 76,746,591 downwards.
GTTATTAATTTTTATTTATTTATAGGGTTGTTTCAACCCCGTGGACCCAAGACAAATTGACGCCACTATACAGACATATTTGAAATGACATTAAACATCCTGTCCTAAACGGAAGTTTTGTACATCGGAGTGGTTGCGTAGTTATTAATTTTTATTTATTTATAGGGTTGTTTCAACCCCGTGGACCCAAGACAAATTGACGCCACTTTAGGGACTTATTTGGAATGACTTTATAGACCCTGTTCTAAACGGAAATTAAGTACATCGGACTGGTTGCGAATTTATTAATTTTTATTTATTTAAAGGGTTGTTTCAACCCCGTGGACCCAAGACAAATTGACGCCACTATACAGACATATTTGAAATGACATTAAACATCCTGTCCTAAACGGAAGTTATGTATATCGGAGTGGTTGCGTAGTTATTAATTTTTATTTATTTATAGGGTTGTTTCAACCCCGTGGACCCAAGACAAATTGACGCCACTTTAGGGACGTATTTGGAATGACTTTATACACCCTGTCCTAAACGGAAATTATGTACATCGGACTGGTTGCAAATTTATTAATTTTTATTTATTTAAAGGGTTGTTTCAACCCCGTGGACCCAAGACAAATTGACGCCACGATACAGACGTATTTGAAATGATGTTATACACCCTGTTGCGAACGGAAATTATGTACATCGGACTGGTTGCAAAGTTATTAATTTTTATTTATTTAAAGGGTTGTTTCGACCCCGTGGACCAAAGACAAATTGACGCCACTTTACAGACGTATTTAAAATGACATTATACAACCTGTCCTAAACGGAAATTATGTACATCGGAGTGGTTGCTAAGTTATTAATTTTTATTTATTTATAGGGTTGTTTCAACCCCGTGGACCCAAGACAAATTGACGCCATTATACAGACATATTTGAAATGACATTAAACACACTGTCCTAAACGGAAATTATGTACATCGGAGTGGTTGCGAAGTTATTAATTTTTATTTATTTATAGGGTTGTTTCAACCCCGTGGACCCAAGACAAATTGACGCCACTTTAGGAACGTATTTGAAATGACTTTATACACCCTGTCCTAAACGGAAATTATGTACATCGGACTGGTTGCGAATTTATTAATTTTTATTTATTTAAAGGGTTGTTTCAACCCCGTGGACCCAAGACAAATTGACGCCACGATACAGACGTATTTGAAATGATGTTATACACCCTGTTTGCAACGGAAATTATGTACATCGGACTGGTTGCAAAGTTATTAATTTTTATTTATTTAAAGGGTTGTTTCAACCCCGTGGACCAAAGACAAATTGACGCCACTTTACAGACGTATTTAAAATGACATTATACAACCTGTCCTAAACGGAAATTATGTACATCGGAGTGGTTGCTAAGTTATTAATTTTTATTTATTTATAGGGTTGTTTTAACCCCGTGGACCCAAGACAAATTGACGCCATTATACAGACATATTTGAAATGACATTAAACACACTGTCCTAAACGGAAATTATGTACATCGGAGTGGTTGCGAAGTTATTAATTTTTATTTATTTAAAGGGTTGTTTGAACCCCGTGGACCCAAGACAAATTGACCCCATTTTACAGACGCATTTGAAATGTCGTTATACACCGTGTCCTAAATGAAAATTGTGTACATCGGACTGGTTGCGAAGTTATTAATTTTTATTTATTGAAAGGGTTGTTGCAACCCCGTGGACTCAGGACAAATTGACGCCACATTACAGACTCATTTGAAATGACTTTATACAGCCTGTCCTAAATGGAAATTTTGTACATTCCACAGGTTGTGAAGTTATTAAGTTTTACATGTTAAAAGGCTAGTCTCTACCCTATGGATCCAAGTGAGTTGGCGCCATTTTACAGACATTGCTTAGTACAACCTAATTATGAAGTCTTAACTGGTAGTACGGCGATTAAATGTTTTATTTAGTAATGTCCCTAGTTATGATTGTGACGAACGTCTATGCGTCTTCGGGTGTTTTCGTAGATTTAAGCTGCTATCTTTGGCTGCTAGTTTCACAGCGGCCCATTACTGAGTGTTACTGAAAGAAGTTAAACACTGAATTCAATCTACTATTACGCTATTAGCCAGCATTCTCTGTACCAACTAAACAATACCGGGAATGGCAGATTTCAACATTTGCCACGGACATATATACAAAAATAAAATCCGCATTCAAATGAAGGCTCTGCCAAAATGATATAGATAACTGTAGAAGCAAAGTTGTACAGAATTAAATTTCTCACAAAATAGTCAATGGTGGATTACGGATATACTTTATTGCTTTGGCAATCTTCGTCTTTTAATTCTATGAATATGTACGATACCACAGTTCATACGCTATCTTTGAATGTTTCGTGGAGATGGATCTATGCCCCCATTGCCTTATTATAGCAATTTTAATTCTCTATAACTTTGTTTTCTATTTCGGACCACTTTCGGATTGTTTGGATTTAAACTTGCGATGTGTATTGAGAACATGCCAATAGGAAGGATCATACTAAAGGGATGTACTACTTACTTTCGATTTGATGTAATTTCCTCCAGAAGTGACGTTAACTTTTCTTCAGATAATTCAGAGAACGGGAGTGTCAGTGCAAATCCTCCTTCTTGAGCGAGTTTAGCATTCATTTTCTGATCTGCAACTACTGGAATAGCAATAATTGGAACACCATGGTAAACGGTTTCAATTGTGCTTAATAGACCTCCATGGGTTATGAAAACTTTCACATTTGGATGAGCTATAAAATAAGTATAAGATCATTATTTCTTAACAGGTGACGTTGAATTTTCAGACTGAATTTAAAGGGTTGGAGTAAAGAGAAAAAAATGTATCCATAATTCTTACAAAATATATAGAATCAACCTGAGAAAAGCAGTTGGTGATCTGGCCTCATTTTGGCGAATTATTAATTATAATAGGAGCTCTACCATAATGAATACACATCTGATCCTTAAGTAAGTAATCATACTAATCTACTTTGCACAATCCCATCAGTTTTATTGAGAGTAGCTCACACCTGTTGACTAACTAGTGGAGCCAAGATGTCGAAATTTTGTAGAAAAACGGAGATTATGCTAAAGTAACAGATCTCTCCCCTTCCCGTTTCCGAGTGTGCTGAACACGAATTGGATAGTAAAAAAGTTTTTGGAGGCTGAATCTAACCTGTCAGAGGCTGTAAAATTGATTATCTTTATCTTTTTCGTTTTCAAGGATGAAGATGATGATGATGATGATGATCAAGAAATAAATAGCTGCAGGAGTGTATGGCCGTATCTATATGGTAAACCCTGCCTCCTACGGGGTGGAAAACTTATTTCTTTCTAGTTAGCATATCTGACTGGAGAATGTTAGTTAGAATGCGATTTAAAATTTACTCGGATCCTTTGGAACCAAGAAAACACACGATCTCTCCACACAGCTTCCACGGTGCATATTCATTCGAAACAAGAAGTGGAGGCACTTACACAAGCGTGGACGGTAAATAAGAGAGAACATGATTTCCTCGCGCAGCTTCCACAGCGTAAATGCAATCAAAGTTGGGGCAAGAAGTGAAGACGCGTGGGCATACGCGTGAGAAATTTCTCTTTCTTTTTAAAAGTGAATTATTTTTGTCTGCTTACACTTATAATGAAACATATTCTTTATAGGATTTTGCAAACAGCAGAGAAAACTATCTACGAGAACTAAAATAAAAACTATTTTTAAAATTGCTGATTTACAATCTTTGCATTCTTTCGATAACCTGAATTCTGGTATGCTAGCAATTAAAATCCTAAAATGAATTTGTCTCTCTTATTGGACAATTCTCTAACACTAGTTTTCAAACAGTCCCCTACGGCTATGCAGAGTAAACCAGTATCATATAAACTACCTACGGCCATGAAGATTCAGTTAAAATGAGAACGAAGGCCTACGAAGGTCAATCATATGATGTTCCATGCAAAAAACAGAACAGTTATCAAGTTGTTGACATTGTTTGACATTGACTGAATGAAAAAAACAGATTTTCACCTACGTATTACCTAGCTAGTAATGGAGCCTATATACCCTATACATGTTTAAAAGTGAATGCTTTTATGTTTGCTTATACTTTCATGGAACATCGTATGAGTGGCTTTGTGCCTTTCTGATGAGCTCCAGAAAGGCTAAACATTTCCAAGAAAGAGAATGATAGATTTCATGAAAACGTAATCCATTTGAATGAAAAATTTTCCAAAAGACGAGGTATGTAAATAAATTCATTTCAGGCATTTTTCTCATTTTAACTGAATCTTCATAGCCGTAGAGGGTTATGTGGATACTGGTTTACTCTGCATAGCCATAGGCGACTGTGTGGAAACTAGTGTTAGAATGAGAATTGTCCAATAAGAAAACAAATTCATTTTAGGATTTTAATTGCTAGCATAAGCAGAATCCAGGTTATCGAAAAAATGCAAAGGTTGTAAATCAATAATTTTATAAATAGTTTTTATTTTAGTTGTCATAGGTAGTTTTTCTGCTATTTAGAAAATCCTATAAAAAATATGTTTCATTACAAGTATAAGCAAACAAAAATAATTCACGTTTAAACATGTATAGAGTATATAAGCTCCATTACTAGCTAGGTAATACATAGGTGAAAATCTGTTTTTTCATTATCAATTCCAAACCAAACTATGTCAAAAACTAGGCAATTGTCTTGGTTTTTGCATGGAACATGGTATGAGTGGCTTTGTACCTTTCAGATGAACTCCAGCATATGGGCGAAAAATGTTTCAAAAAGCATTTCCAAGAAAAAGAATGATAGATTTCATGAAAATGTAATCCATTTGAATGGAAAATTTTCCAAAAGGAGATGTATGTAAATAAATTCATTTTAGGCCTTTGTTCTCATTTTAACTGAATCTTCATAGCCGTAGGGGTTATGTGGATACTGGTTTACTTTGTATAGCCGTAGGGGATTTTGTGGAAACTAGTGTTAGAATGAGAATTGTCCAATAAGAGAGACAAATTAATTTCAGGATATTAATTGCTATCAACTAGAATTCAGGTCATCGAAAGAATGCAAATATTGTAAATCAAGAATTTTACAAACAGCTTTTATTTTAGTTCTCATAGATAGTTTTTTATGGTTTGCAAGATCCTATAAAGAATAGGTTTCATTACAAGTAGGTATATGCAAACAAAAAATAATTTATATTTAAACATGTATAGAGTATATAGGCTCCATTACTAGCTAGGTAATACATAGGTAAAAATCTGTTTTTTATTCAGTCAATGGCAAACAATGTTAAAAATTTGGTTGTCTTGGTTTTTGCGTGGAACATCGTATGAGTGGCCTTGTGCCTTTCTGATGAGCTCCAGAATAAGGCCAAAAAAGCGTTTCAAAGGCTAAGCATTTCCAAGAAAGAGAGAAATTTCATGAAAATGTAATCCATTTGAATGAAAAATTTTCCAAAAGGCGAGGTATGTAAATAAATTCATTTTAAGCTTTTGTTCTCATTTTAACTGAATCTTCATAGACGTAGAGGGTTATGTAAATACTGGTTTACTCTGCATAGCCGTAGGGGACTGTGTGGAAACTAGTGTTAGAATGAGAATTGTCCAATGAGAAAGACAAACTCATTTTAGGATTTCAATTGCCGGCATAAATAGAATTCAGATTATCGAAAGAGTGCAAAAATTGTAGATCAATAATTTTACAAATACTTTTTATTTAGTTCTCATAGATAGTTTTTTCGGCTGCTTGCAAAATCCTACAAAGAATATGTTTCATTACAAATTTATATTTCCGTGTAATTCGACCGTTGGTGGCTTTACTACGATAGCGCTGTCCGGAGTATGAAAACTTGTTGATTTATGACAACGCATTTGTATATAAATCAATTTGTTTATATATTATATTAACAAGAGGCTTCTCAACATTTACAACAAATTTAAGTATAAAAAACCCGTAATGACAAATACTTCAATGTACTTTTACTTCCACATCCACGTAGTTTAGTTGAATTCTAGAAATCGCAAATTAATTTTTTAAAATACCCAAGAGGAACAAAATCAATTATTCACTTCCTGGCAGGGCAGAATTAACCACCAAGAGTTGTCACGACCCTCCCTTGTTATCACATTTCCGTGTTGTATTTTTTTCTTGATGAGCATCCTTGAAAACGAGGAGGTAAGCGTCGATACCGAAGCCCCCAAGGGTTATAAGGTCCTCTTCCTGGCATTATCATTCCCCCTTTATTCAGTCCCAATGAAGTTATCAACATTTTCCATGAAAATACACAATGCCTAGCGTTGGTATAAGAAAACGACCATTGACCGCTTACGGAGGTGAGCGTGGTTCAAAACTTTTTTGCTATCTTACTCTTGTTCAGCACCATCGAAAACAGGGGCACGTAGGACTTTAGCACAATCTCGACTTCTCTTCTGACCCATTGATTCCACTACTATTAGCCTCATTTTCCATATGTACTTTTTAAATACTTCTAATGTTTTGTGCATTAACTGTATTGAATTAACTCGTTTAGTTTGGTTTGATTTGGTTTGGACTGATTTTATTTGATTTAGTTCGCACACAATATAAATAAAATTTATATATAGTAGATATTTTTTTCTTCGCAGTCAGCTGTTTAAATTACTTTATCTTTTCAATTCTGCAATTAGGTTTTTCTTGTTGAATAATATACCAAATAAATAAATAAACATTATTGATTATAATTGACAATGGCAGTTGTTGTTTTGAATGTAGAAGGTAAACTTACCTGGCATACGTTTTATCTTTACGTTAGAATTGGCTTATTTTCTAAAACAAAATGATGTTATTACCTACCTAAAATATCTTGTTGGGGAAGCCATTTGCCCAATTTGACATTAGGTGGTTGTCCTGGCAAAACATCATCTTCCCATTTCCACAAAACTTTTTCTTTCCTTTTGCCGAATGCTTTCAAAATGGCATCTCTTTTTTCTTTCGGCAGATCTTTACTCTGCAAATTTGAGCCCATACTAAAGTAAATAACGCCTTCATTGGCTTCATCTAAGTATTTTTGCAAATCGTCCGGTAAATTCTTTGGTGGGTTAATATGAAAACCCCCTATTTCAACCATGCAAGGTACGGAAGGTTGAGGATTAAATAAACTGACATGAGAATTTAGTAACACCAATGAGACATTATACAAGGCATCGTTCAAATCTACAGGATTTGGGAAATATTTTTGAACAAGTTCATTTTGACTAGGATAGAAATACAAATGCATGTTTATCATACCATACAATTTAAACAGAAAATTCTCTAGTCTTTGGAAGAAAGACATTTGTGTAGGCAGTCCCAATAGTACCTCTGGATGAAAGGATGGCAATGATGGATTACCAACTAAATGATTCAACCCTGAGTTAGAACCTGTGTTGCTAAAAAGCACAAGATGTGCGTTAAAATGGTTCGCAAAAACTTTGAAAGCATCGTTCAGAAACTGCCCCACTATAACAACATCAAATTTTTCGTCAGAATTAATCAATTTCTGTACTTCTGCGTTGGCCAACGTTTTCTCCGTAGCATCGTGCCCCATTTTATGTCCAAACTTTATAATAAATATTGGATGGGATTGTTCCATTTCGAAAAGGTTAACCTTTTTAAATTGCTCTGTAAATTAAAAAATACATATTTTACAATTTTTGTTGCATTAAGTAATAGTTTACTGTTATCTTTTAAGCAATAAATAAGAATATAATATATTGTCTCATAGATCTATAATAGAGAGCTATGATATTGAAAATAATGGATCCAACATGACGAAGATAGATAATTTTTCTGAAATTTCAACATAAATTCTATGCATTAACTGAAAATATTTCAGAGAGTAATTTGATATTACTAGTTGCCTCTTGTCTGTCAGGAGTCGATTTAAGATACACCGATTTCCGATGCGCGACGAATATCAGTTTGTGTTTACACAGTTATCGTACCGCCCTTCATTGCAGTCTTATTCGTTTTACCCTAAAAGTGCAGGCGAGGTTTACAAATTTAAAATTTATGTCCAAACAAAATTAAAGCCCCCCATAACTTAGAAAAAGGAAAACAAATAATTAAAGAGAAATGCTAGAAATAATAGTTTGTGTCGTTAAACTTCAGTATTATGGATGATGATTCTGTATTTTCAAGAAAGTGATGTATTTAAATTTAATTACTTCCAATTAGAGTAATCGTAAAAAAAATTTCAAAATTTTTCTCATTGAAATAGGTTTAGAATATCATCAAACGTCGAGATTTTAAATTTGAGCGACAATACGTTTTCTGTCTGTCTGTGGGTCTGTAGGTTTGTAGGTCTGTCGGTCTGTCGGTTAGTCTGTTTGTAACCTTTTTTGGTCCGCACGCTCTCTCCGGATCGTTTTAAGATATGACTTGAAATTTTGTATACGTATATGTTATAACGAGATCTTGAACTGGATTGTTTTTTGAAGGTATCCGGTGAAGGGTTGGGGGGTAAATAGGGGTAAATATGAGGAAATATGTAAAGCAATCTGGTAAGAGTACAGAAACTTGAAGTTTGATGTATGTACTACAAATCAAGGCCTCAGATTTTTTTATAATATTTTGCAACCCCCCACCACCCCTAGTCCATTATTAAAGGGGTTGATAAAATAAAATTGAGATACTCATTTGAAATTTGGTACACGTATGTTATAACAGCATCTGGAACTGGATTATATTTTGAGATGATTCCTTTGAAGGTTATATAGGGGTAAATAGGAGAAAATAAGTAAAGCAAACTGGTACGAATACAGAAACTTGAAATTCGGTATACATGTTAGAAGCCGAAGCCTCTGATTTTTTAATAATAATTTTCAACCCCCGCCACCCCTACTCAATTATTAAAAGGGTTGATAAAATAAAATTGAGATATTCATTTGAAATTTGGTACACGTATGTATATCGACATCGACATCTGGAACTTGAATATATTTTGAGATGATTCCGTTGAAGGGTGGGGGTTAAATAGGGGTAAATAGAGGAATATAAGTAAGGCAAGTTGGTAAGAGTACAGAAACTTGAAATTCGGTGTGTGTACTAGAAGCTAAAAACTGAAATTTTTTTATAATATTTTTCAACCCCCCACCATCCCTACTCCATTATTGAAGAAGTTGATAAAATAAAATTAAGATATTCATTTGAAATTAGGTAGGTACACGTATGTATTATAACGACATCTGGAACTAGACTATATTTTGAGAAGCTTGCGTTGAAGGGTTGGGGGTTAAGTAGGATTAAATATGGGAAAATAAGTAAAGTAAGCGAAAAGAGTACAGAAACTTGAAATTCGGTGCATTTACTAGACGCCAAGGCTTTAGATTTTTATAATATTTTTCAACTCCCCACCACCCCTACTCCATTATTAAAGGTGCTGATAAAATAAAGTTAAAATATTCACTTGAAGTTTGGTACACGTATCTATTATAACGACATCTGGAACTAGATTATATTTTGAGATGATTCCGTTGATGGGTTGGGGGTTAAATAGTGGTAGATAGGGGAAAATAAGTAGAGCAAGCTGGTAAGAGTACAAACATTTGGGATTTGGGGTATATACTAGAAGCGATGGCCTCAGGTTTTTTAATAATATTTTCCATTCCCCCACCACCACCACCACTCCCTTATTAAAAGAGTTGATAAAATTAAATTTACATTTGCACTTGAAATTTGTTACACGTATAACGATATCTTAAACTAGAATATAATTTGACATGATTGCATTGGAGGAGTGGGGGTAATTGGTGGTAAATAGGGAAAACTAATTAAAGCAAGCTGGTAAGAGTAGAGTAACTTGAAATTCGGTGTACGTCCTAGAAGCCAAGGCCTCAGATTTTCTAGTAATATTTTTCAACCGCTCACCACTTTTAATCCATTATTAAAGGGCTTGATAAAATGAAATTAAGATATTCACTTGAAATTTGGGACATGTATGTATTATAACGACATCTGGAACCAGATCATATTTTGAGATGATTCCGTTGAAGGGTTGAGGGTTCAATAGGAGTAAATAGGGGAAAATAAGTAAATCACGCTGGTAAGAGTACAGAAATGTGGGATTTGGTGTATATACCAGAAATCTAGAATTCTTAGAATTTCTTTTTAATATTTTTCAAACACCACCACATCCGGTCCATTATTAATGGATTTGATAACCTAAAATTGAGATATTTAGTTGAAAGTTAGTACACGTATGTATTGTAATGACATATGATTGAGATGATGCCATTGAAGGGACGGGACGTGGTAGGTTGTGAATAGGGGAAAATAAGTAGGGTAAACTAAAAACTTAATTTTTAACGTATATGGTAGAAACCAACGCAACAAACTTTTCTATGACATCTGCTCCAAATATTATTAAAATTCTATGATTGATAATTTCCACATACTAGAGTGCAAATCTAGTCGATATGTTTCCTTTAAAGTGACGAATGAAAAATCTGGATGTGGAAGTAATGATTTCCTAGACAGCGGTCCGTGATTGCAAGCCAAACACATTAGCATTGCGCCACTGAACTGGCGCAGTGCTAAGGTGAGCTGAGCAGATTATATTATTTCCACATACTGTAGTGCGAATATACTACTTGTGACGTTTTCCTTTAAAAAGATGTGAATAGGAAATTTGGATGTGGAAGTACACAGACAGTAATTTCTTAGGTAGCGGTTTTTGGTTTCCTTTCTTAAAATTTGTAATTGCTTTCTTTAGTATGAAATTTATGATTGTACAATTGTCTGTTTCGTAAAAAATTGCGACATTTTTATTTAACAAATTAAAAATGGCAATGTATTTTTATTTTGGAACAATACCTATCCCTACCAACAGAACGCTATTATTCGATTGCCTTCTAGGACGCTTTTATCTGTGTGTCTAGACCTCCCTCTCGATGTACAATCCGCGCATGGCAATAATGCCTCTAACGGGCAAGCATTAATAGGTACGTATAATTTCTTCGCATATGGGGTTCACATTGCGCTATATAGTGTATATATGTATATAAATGGGAAGAGGTTGTTGTAAATAGGAATGAGTGGAGACATGTACTAGCCAGTTACCATGGCCAAAATCCACGCAGAAAAAATTACAGACCCGGTCACTTACAATGCCCCTACTGTGGTCGTATAATCATATCGAGAAGATGACTTTATAGTCATAGACGCATCCACTTGTAGTATATTTAGACTGTGATTTATAAATTATAATGCTTAGAACCCGAGTTTTCGCTATTATTATTATGTATGTATGTTTATGTATGTATGTGTATGTATATAACACATGAAAGAGAATCGATTTTGAATAAATTTTGGTATAAAGGTAATGCTGGTATTGTACATGAGCTAAAAAGGTTTCGGTGCAAAACGGATGAGGTTTACTACCCTTTTGGTATACAGACTTTTTCATTTTTAAATATAGTATTCATTCTTGTACCTTTCACAAGTAGTGTTATTCTGAATATGTAGATATCACTTTTTTAAATTTATTTCTGTCAAATATAATACGAGTTTTGCGACAGCACCCGGAAAGCGGAGGGTCGCAGCGCATAGCTCAACGGAAACGCACTTATTAACTAAATTAATGAAATATACGATGAGAAAGTTCCAGACAATTCCAGTAGCTGCCCATTATTTTGATTTGTTTCACTAGACGTAATGCGGTGCGGCGTGTAACAGTTTTATGCTTCTAAAAATGTTTTTCATAATTTTCCTCCATGACAGATCCTCTCATAGATGGTTGAATTAATATTACAAGATATGTTTTTTCGGTACTTCATTTATTGTATTTTTTCTGCTTTCTGGTGGCTTTCCACAGTAAATATTTGGTGGTTGTTAATAAATAATTTTGAACTGAAACGGATTTTCATTTTTTTTTTCTCTAATACTGTAGGTGTCATATTGAATGTGGCTTTATCGTCTTCTATTCTGGTAATTTCAAATATAATAATAACAAAAACAATAAGTTCAGACTTAGCTGTTCAAAGGACAGTGGTTTGTTCTTCCACTAAACCGTAGAGGTACCTGAATTAGACTAAAATAAATGTAGTGACACTCAATATATAAAATTTTTATACATTTCAATCTCATGCGAGTGCGGACAAAAATGTAAATTGACGAGGTTAACATTTGTAATGGGTAAAGTCCCCAAAAAGTTGAGTTAAGCTGTAATTTACTTACAAGAGAATTCAGAAACCGAAAATAGGTTGATGAGGTTAACATTTGTAACGGATAAAGTAACCAAAAAGTTGAGTTAAGCTGTAATTTACTTACAAGAGAATTCAGAAACCGAAAATAGTAACACTGAGATTTAAAACCACTGCCTAAGGAATCGCTACTTCCACATCCAGATTTTCCATCCAGGAAAACATCTTGACTATATTTGCACTCTAGTATTTGAAAATAATTAGTAATAAAATTTTAATAATATATTTGAAGCAGATGTCACAAAAAAATTGAGACGTTGGCCTCTAAAATATACGCCAAGAATGAAGTTTCTGGACTCTTCTTAGGTTGCTTTATTTATTTCCCCTATTTACCACCCCTTCAACGCAATCATCTCAGTTAGATGTCATTACAATACATACGTGTACCAAATTTCTAGTGAATGTCTCAATATTGTTTTATCAACTCCTTTAATAGTGGAGTCGAGGTGGTGTGGGGGCGGTTGAAAAATATAAGAAATCTGAGGCCTTGGCTTCTAATATATACACCGAATCCCAAGTTTCTGTAATCTTACCAGCTTGCTTTACTTACTTCTTCCTGATTACCCATAATTACTCACCAGCTATTCAATGGAATCATCTTAAAATATATTATACTTCCAGATATCGCTATATTCTTGATCTAGTGTTACATAACAAAAACTGTGATGTATCTCAATCCCCTGATTCGTTAACTAATAATTCTCATCATCCTGTTCTGATCATATCAACTGAAATAAGTACTGTTAAGAACGTTAATAATAATTTTCCAACTAATCATGATAACTTATAATTTCCGAAAATGTGAGTTCTCCAAATTGTATGAAAACCTTCTCAAGTTAGACTGGTCCTCCCTCTCTTCTTTTAATGACGTCAATGGTGCATGCACTCATTTCCTCCCTGGTTTAATGGCAGTATCATAAAAAAATAGCCTTAGAGAACGTCTTAGGAGACAGTATGCAAGAACCAGTGATCCACTTATACAAAATAACCTCAAAAATATCAGGAGGGAAATAAAATATGATACCAATTTATCCTACAGAAATTTCTTGCAGAACTCTGAAGAAAATGTAAGAAATGATCCCAATAAATTTTGGGCTTTTATCAAGAGTAAAAAAGAGTCGGTCAGTGTATCTGAAGAGATGTACTGTTACGGTCATTTTGCTCCTTAGGTAACTAGTAATAAATGAAATAGATTTAGAATATTTTTCTTTATTCACTTAGAGATATATGGTACAAATTAGTGGCAAGTTAATGATTACTTAATAAATTACATGGAGTCACTGGAACTGTTTATTATTATTGGTATGTCTGGACCACCTAGGCATTTCTCCTCATATATCTACAAAATATAAAACTGTATTAATACTGTGGTGAATTTACATATTTGAAATAAAGGTTTAATAAATCAAGAAAGGTACTTACCCTGCCATCTAGTGAATTGTGAAGGAACCGCTTACTAGTATCTTTATAGCTTGCTTTTATGTTGAGTTAGATCAGTTTTTTTCAAATAGGATTTTTAATTGATATGAGTATTGATCTTTTCCGTCGATTTCCGGCGATTAGAGGGGCCATTCTTAATTAATTGCTGGTGGTATCTGCATGAAGACGTTTTGTCTGTGAACATCCGCTCCGGGATTATTCTTTGTGCAGTATTTTATTGTGATTTCGATGGTTGGCAGTGTATATTTTTGAATTGTGGCCGTAGTTTTGTGAAATCACACCTATTTAGGGATTATTACAGCAATTATTGTAAGTACCCCTCGTCCATGTGATTTTATAAATAGTAATTTATTATTTTTCTCGTGTAGTGATTATTCCACCCTCTCTATCATCACATCTCACCATCATCTAACCATTTTCGTGGAATATAGTGGAACACCCTTCAAGGAAGGTATGTTCAATTTTTTTTTGTAGATAGTTAGGTAATTAATTTTTTCTGTACTTTATTTATAAGGGTGTTACTGGAGGGCTATTATTTGACGTTTTTCTGCTGAGGAGTTCTGAGTGCTGCAGATTCTATTCTGGAAAAAAATAATAGTCTGGGAAATAAGTTTCTTTTTAGGGAATATTTTTTAACCTGTCCGTCCCGACGCCCCTGTGCAACAACTTACCTTCGTGGATGTTCAGAGGCGAGGATTCAACAGGAACAGGAGAATACGCAAGTTAAACTAAAGAGCAATAGTTTTATTTTATTTTTGAAAACTTATATATTTATATATTTTTCTTTACTTACCTGGTATTTAACAATATCAAAGTGGTTCGCACAAAGACATTATTTAGCCTAGCGCAAAATTGTATAATTGCACTTAATTCACAGTATAGTTTCTTAAGGTTCGGGTTAGCCTTAACAATTTTGTTGAAAAGAAATACGAGTTATATTTCTGGTTTTGTTTTATGTGAATGCGCTTAAGCTTAAGCAACACTAAAACTGCAGTAACTTTTTTTGCGGCGTTTATGATAAAGGCTTTTTTTATTTTTATTTAATTTCTTTTGATGATACTCATAAAAAAGCAAATACTTTATTAACCTTATAGAAACTAATACAATATAATCTATTTCTATTCGATAGTTAAATATTTTATTGCAAGATATATACCGGTTGTCCCCTAGGCAACTATTTTATTTAGTTTTTATATTGTATTTTTTTTAGCTGATTTATTTAACATAGACATTAGCATTTAATAACTTTCATTAGTCCGGTCAACTTTTCCAATTTTAGGTACTTTGAAATTAAGATGTGTATTTATTTATTTTTTTTATTGAATTAATATTAGGCTATATCGTTATAATCCTATTTACATATTTTGAATCTGTAATACCATTTTTTTTTGTGCGCCACATTTTTCGAACTTTTAGATTTAGATAAATTTTTTTTGTGTTGTTTTGTTTGTAAATACTGCTGAATACTATTGAATACTATTAAATACTTTTGTGATTTATCTGATATATAGTAATAAACTTCCAATTAGTCTTTTAAAGTAAATTTGTCATTTTTTTTGTGTGTTCAATCTCTGTTTAGTAAATTGGGGGATTGCTAAGAACTTTTAAGAGTATTTGCAGGGGAGTTTAATTTACTTGGCGCCCAATTATTAAATCAACTTTTTTTGTGACCCCGCCCGTCTCCACTGATAGTTTAGCCGGCGAATACTCAACTGACAACTGACAGTTGCTTACTGTTACCTAAGAGGCTTGTAGAGTGGTAACAGTACTTTGAGGAATCTTCGCTAAACAATCCCTCTGATATACTAAATGCATTTCCCAATTATTTCGGTCAATCTTATAATGAGTCCTCATTGAATATCGGGGAACATCACATTGAGGCCGATATTCCTAACAGTAACCCTATTGTTTTCATAAACTCTTTCAGCGAGCATTAGGTTATTCGGGCTCTAAAACGAATTAATCCCAAAATGACGACCGGTAATGATTCCATTCCAGCTCTTAGGATTGCGCTATCATCTTTGCATATCCTCTAACTCTAATTTTTAACTCATTCTTAAAAAACTGCCTATTTCCTGACCTGGAAATATTCATGTCTCATCTTCAAAAAGGGAAACAAACTAGATATTGAGAACTTTAGACCAATATCTGTAATTTGTAACTTCTGTAAAGTTTTAGAAATATTACTGCATTATAGAATATATCATTCAATTAACACCAAAATCTCTATTAACCAACATGGATTTATGAAAGGGCGTTCAACAACAACAAATTTATTCTGTGTAACTCAACATATTTCTGAATCCTTAGATGAACGTGGCCAGACAGATGTCATATATACCGATTTTTCCAAAGCGTTTGATAGGCTTGATCACCAGTTATTACTTAATAAATTAGAAAATATCGGCTTCTCATATTCTTTGCTTCTTTTGTTTAAATCTTATTTAATGAATAGGAGTCGGTACGTTACACTAAATGGGTTCAAATCGATCGAATTTGCTGCTACATCTGGAGTTCCCCAGGGGTCAATTCTGGGGCCCTTGTTTTTACCATATTTATTAACGACATAGTGAACGAAATTAATTTGTCTCTCCTTTTACATGCCGACGATCTAATAATGTTCACAGTAATTGATTAAATCGATTACTGATTTCAACTTCAAACTTGCCTTACAAAATAAACACCTGGTGTATAGTAATTAAATTATTCAAGAATCCTAGTAAACGTAACGTAATGCCCTTTTCTTTGAAAACATCACCTGTTATTTTTCATTACAGCTTAAATAATGTCATACTTCAAAGACCTATAACATTTCGCGACCTCGGCGTAACTTTTACCAGTAAATTATTCTTCACTAATCATATCGATACTATTGTGTCTGAAACCTCCAAAGCCCTTAGATTCATTGTTCGTACTAGTCGAGAGGTAGTAAAATATTATTTAAGAAATCTGAGTCTTGATTTCTAGTATATACAGCAAATTTCAAATTTATGTACTCTTACCAGCTTACTTTACTTATTTTCCCTTATTTACCCTTATTTAATCCCAACCCTCTACCGCAACTAGCGCAAAATATAATCTAGTTCCAGTTTTCGTCATGATATATATATGTAATGTAATTTCAAGTCAATATCTTAAACCTTTCCTGAGAAAACGTGAACAGAGAAAAAAAGTTACAGACTGACAGACCGACAGGCAGAAAATTCTTTTTCGCTCAAATTTTAAATTATGACATTTTAAGCCTATTTCAACAAAAAATATTTTTGAATTTTTTTCTACGATTACTATACTTCCAGTCTACTACGTGGATGTGGAAGTAAAATTAGATGAAGGGCACCCTGTCCTGTATTAATTCTTTCTTAAATTTACGCTTGAAATAATTTGCTGGTAACATTTTGTAACTATCGGATAGCCGATTATATTGCTTATAATTTGGAATGAAAGCGAACCTTCAAATAATGGAGTTTCATGCTAGGGAGGTGTTAATCGCGATCTGTGTCGTATATTTATATTATGCACATAATATGTTTGGAAATGTATTTTATTATGAAGATATGTGTTTTTTTTAACGTAATAATTTTATAATATAGCGTGCAGGCGTGAACGAGTTGTCTCTGTTCTACATTTAGCCAACCGATTTCTTTTAAATGCATCCGTTCTCTTCTTTTGAGTCCGCATATGAGGCGCACGCAAGAACTTTTTATACGCTGAAGTCGCGAGAAATCTAAATTCCGTATGCTGCATACGACATACGACATCTGCATAATTTAAATGTGAGAGAATTAGGGCGTCACATAATGTTATTTTCAGTTTTTTACTAAGGACGGACCTGTCAGTATATATTCATTTTAAACTACTGAAAGCACGAAGGAGAACCATAACTCAATGCGTAGGGTACCTAAGAGAGTTATCTAAATAAAGTCCAAGATTTTTTGAGCAGTCTTATTCAGGTATAATTTCATCGTTTGTATTATTATATTATATGGATGAAATAAATATTCATGATGAATTGTTTGGATGTTTGGTCCTTTTCCTATAATCTAAATTTTGGCAACTAAACGTACTGCGATATTTTTAATCCCTTTCAATATGACGCTCATAATTTAGGAATATTAGTTAATTTCAGATGATTTCAGTATAACGAAAACCTTTATTATAGATCTTTGTTCCAAATGCCAAAATCTTTCACAAGAACTGGAAAAATCGTTTCGTTTATTACTTAAAATGTTAAAACGAAAAATACTTCAAATCATAATAAACAATGCTTAAAAGTAACTATTCATCTATAAAAAGATTCAAGGTTGCCTTTATCTCGTTTTTATTTTCTTTATGATTACCGATAATTTAATTCCACCAAGATAAAGCAAAAATGATTATTTTTATTTTGGATGTGCATATTATGCATATCTGTGTATACACTGTGTACACAGTATAGGTATATACAATCACTATACCGTGTGAATTAATGAATACATTTTTTCAATACCTTCATATCGCAAGAATTATGTTTAGTAGATCATATTATATCGTATACTTTGACAACCCGTCTCCATCTTGGAATCGCCATCTTAAATTTCCATCAAAATAAAACTGAAGACGTAATAAGACGTTTTCTAAGGTACCATCCAAATAAACAGGTAGGCCCTCAAAATGAACACCTAGCAATCATAAAGTAGGCACAAGCTCGAGACCCTATTCCTTGCCATATAAGGTTGGTAAGAGAAACTTCAAATTCAGAATATTCAATATGGCGGCCTTGAGAAATAGATAGTTTCCCAATTGGATTTCTTCTAAATGAGATATAAACTTGATTTCTTTCGAGAGCGTGAATCGATATCATAACAGACTCCAAAGGTAAAAAATTAATGAGAGAATGCATGGGGCTGTACTACTAGCTTAATGGTTTCCTTAAAGTCCCAATTAGATTTTAAGATAAAACTAGGAGACAGTCAAGAAGAAACTCCTAGACGTTTGAAATAGGTTGTGCAGCACATTTCCCCCCTTTTGCACTTTTCCACTCAACTGATGACACATTGCTTCGGACATTTTAGACGTTCAAATTATTTTTTTGCATACTTGCTCCGCAAGATTCTATCAAAAGGAAAAGGAAACCTCAGATCGTTTTACATGGTACTATTAGACTCATAGAATTAGATTTCAACTACTGGGGATGTAAAAACAACGGTAGATAGTTAAACTGAGAAGCTCCTCTCAAAGCTGTGGAGTGTGGTATAAAGGCTAAAGATGCTCTAAGCTATAATCATATAGATAAGATAGTCGCGTCATTTTGGCATTTTACTTCTAAAATTGAAGGTACAGGGTCAATTGACTTCATTTTTATTGCAGTACTTGTCCAATAATTGGCCAATATCAATGGCCAATTTAATTAAAATAATTGAAAAATTTGTTATCATACATAATATGCCATAGAATTAGACGAAAATGATTACTCGAAGTTTTTTGGGATCGATGATCACAAAAGTCCAATTTGGGAAATTCAAAATAGCGGACCGAAAATCGGGAAATATTCCAAAAAAAAATGAGAATGGATATCTCTTGAAAATCTGAACTCGGGGGTTTTCGAGATCGCTGATTACGAATTAGAGGTCTAATTTATTAAATTCAAAATGGCGGACCGGAAGTAGAGTCAATTTCCTCAGGAAGAACTCGTTTTCTTTTCGTTTCTGGGCTAAAAGTGAGTACTGGGGGGTTTTTCAGGTCGCTGATCACGTATCAGGGGTCCAATTTACGAAATTCAAAATGGCGGATCGGAATTAATAACAGTCCATTTCTCCGGAAAACTTGTATACTTTTCCTTTTTGGGCTGCAAGTGGGAGCTCGGGGGTTTTCGTTATCGCTGATAATGAATTTGATGTACAATTAGGAAGTATTCAAAATGGCGGACCAAAAATTGTATGTTTCAGCTAAAAATGTAAAAAATACGAGATTTTCCGAATAAATTGGCTGTTCTTCCGGTCCGCTATTTGAAACTTTGAAAATTGGACCTTTGATGTGTGATCAGCGACCTCAAAAATCCCCGAGTGCTCATTTTCAGCCCAAGAACGAAAACTATACAAATATACTCTACTTCTGGTCCACCATTTTGAATTTAACAAATTAGACCTCGGATTCGCAATCAGCGACCTCGAAAACTCCCGAGTACAAATTTTCAAGATGTCCATTCTCATTTCTTCTGGAAACTGGCCCAATATCCGGTCCGCCATTTTCATTTTCCCAAATTGGACTTCAGATTCCTAATCAGCGGCCCCAAAAACCCTCGAGTAACCATTCTCGTCTAATTCTATGGCATATTGTGTATGATAACAAATTCTTCAATTAATTTAATTAAATTGGCCATTAATATTGGCCAATTATTGGAGAAAAAATGAAACCAAACATTTCCGCTAAAAAATAAAAGGTACTGTTTTCTCTAAATGACGTTCTGAAAACTTTGCAACAAGAATGGAGTCAATTGTCCCCATACCTTCAGTTTTAGAGGTTTCAGATCTTTCATGCTAAAATGACGCAACTAAGACCAATAAGTCAGCTCCCTCATTTAATCTAAACTAATTCAGGTGCGAAATGTATTCAAACTGGGATACGTCAGAAGTTTCAAAATACACCACTTTGCGCCACCAATCTAAAATGGGTGTCCCTGTTTACAAATTAGTACATTTATTTAAGCTGCGTTAGTCTAGACAGATGCAGTGTTAGACAATGTATTGCAATTAAATAAAATACTAAATATTTATTGTTATGTATCATGACGAGATCTGGAAATAGATTATATCTTGCGCTAATTTCGGTGAAGGGTTAGGGGTTAAATACATAAGGGAAAATAAATAAAGCAAGCTGATAAGAGCACATAAATGTGGAATTTGATGTATATACTAGAATCCAAGTCCGCAGATTCTTCTAAAACCTTTACCGCCACCACCCACCACTCCCACTCCTTTATTAAAGGGATTCATAAAATAAAATTGAGATATTCACTTAAAATTTGGTACTATTATTACAACGATATTTAGAAATATTTTGAGATAATCCCGTTGAAGTGCTGGCGGTTAAATAGTGGTAAATAAGTATAGCAAGCTGGTAATAATACAGAAAATGTTTGGTGTACATACCAGGGACCAAGGCCTCAGATTTTTAAATAATATTTTTCAACACCTCCACCATACCACTCCATTACTAAAGGGCTGATAAAATGAAATTGCGATGTTTTCTTGAAATTTGGTACACGTATGCATTATAACGACGTTTGAAACTAGATTATATTTTGAAATTATTCCGTTGTAGGGATGGGAATAACTAGGAGTAAATAGGGGAAAATGAGTAAAGCAAGCTGGAAAGAGAACAGAAACTTGGAATTTGGTGTATATACCAGAATCCAAGGCCTCAGATATCTTTATATTTTTCAACCCCCCACCACCTCCAGTCCATTAGTGAAGGGGCAGATAAAATGAAATCAAGATATTCACTTAAAATTTTCTACATGTTTGTAATAGGTTAAATAGGGGAAAATAAAGTAAAGCTAATAAGAATCTAGATACCACATTTTTCTCATATTTTTTCATGACACCTGCCTCAAATATTATGTTCTTGAAATTGTCTTTCCGCATACCAGATATACAAAATGTGTTCCTTTAAAAACACTTAGATGGGAAATATGGATGTGGAAGTAGTGATTCCTTAAACAGCGGTTATTTAGATCTTTCTATCGCTAAACATGGTGTTATTTTAATAAATAATTGTATAGATAAGCTCAAATATTTATAATAATGATTATAATGGGAACAAACCAAATACTTACTATGGAGTTCTTTCTTAACATCATCGAGTACAATTTCCCTCCATGTACCTCTTTTTGGGGGCGACTTATCAACAAATGGACTTACCATGGTAATATCATGTCCGGCTTCAGCAAGACCTTTCAGCAAAGCATTTGCAAGAAAGTAATGACTTGGAGCCGCCATGGGAAATACGCCCAGTATCCTAGCACCATCATTTGAAATGATTAATTGTAAACAAATAAACACTACACATATTAAACGCACAATCATATTGAAATACAAATAATTACTGTTCTATCACCAACAATATCTCATTTTTAGTATTTATGTCTGTTGATAAAATGTCTTATTTATACACCATAGACACAAAATATGTCGTAATCTTGCACAAAGTTGCCATAGTAGTGTTGATAAGGTTAATTAAGACAAATAACATATTAACTAGAGATGAGTTGTTATTTAACAATCTGTTATTTTCCAACTGTTATTTGTAAGCAGCATTAACAGACTGTTATTTCTGTTCGAAAATAACAGGTGAGAAAATAACAGATAAACACGACGTAGTAAAAATGTTCTTGCCGACTGCTGTTAAACTGTTATTTAGCAGCAGCAGAATCAGATAATGAAATCGTCACGCAACCGCGTAGACTTATGTGCTTAAATTAATATTATCATTGCATGTGCTGTGTCGGGCGTGTTCTGTTATTTGTTATTTGTTTGTGGTAGGAGATCGGCGAGTCAAATTGTTATTTAATTTAGTCTTAGTCACAGCGATCGGTAGGTTTATACCTACCTATAGCACAAATAGATCCGTATCTCAGCAACAAGAATTTAATTTTTATTAGGTAGTACGCGAGTATGTCTATGATTGTGATATTCATTATTTATCAAAATAACATATAGGTACTGTCGTGAGCAAAGAAAAAAAGAAATAGGGCAGGTCTTATAACGTATTTTTTCTACATATCTATATGTATCTGTGCTGGTATTTCTTTATTAATTTATCATGAAATAATAATAATAATAAAGGTTAAGGCTTAAAAAACGATTTATGTATTGTATTTATATGTATGAACGTAAAAAAATCAATTTAATACATAACTAATAAATAAAATAAATAAATAAATAACATATCTGAAATAACATTAGCAAACTGCACACTGCGCGCTAGGATAAGGGAATGTCAGTACTTCTCAGCGAACTGTTATTTTTAAACTGTTATTTTAGACTGTTATTTAAAAATAACATAAGCAGTTTAAACCTGTTATTAGAAAATAACAGCTTTTACCCATCACTAAATTAACCCGTATATTACTTCCCTTGCTTGTGAGAAGAGAAGTATTGTTTGTAATCGTTCGCGATGCTACCAATTGCAGTGCTTGGAATTCTACCAGTAAAATTTTTTGGAAGGGGTTTTTACCTAGTGATATAGAAAGTGTAAATTAACAGTATATTATTGTATGTAATGTCACTAGTGCTTAGAGTTTTATCGGCAAAATTTTTTCAAGAGCGTAATTGCCTGGTAATGTACCTAAAGAATGCAATTTACATTTTATATCTCATTAAATCTTTGATAATAAACTGCCAATATGCTTGGAAAAAACATAGATAACATTTTAAGGAACGAGTGATATTTATGGTGAATATTTCACGAATAAATTAATTAATACATAAAACATATCTTTGATATTAAGTTTCAGCTTTTAGATGCATTCTTGACATTTTTCTGTTTACTAACCTATTTATTTTTTAATTCCGTAATGTATGTCACATAAAAATGTATTTCCAAAGCAACTTATTCAGTAAAAAATGAAGTAGGTACAAAGTAACCAATGCAAGCCAGAGAACCAAAAATTGTTAAAGCCATATGTAAGGGTAAAAAGGGATAAAACTAATTCAAACCCCGACATTCACAAATATAAAATATATAATTAATTAGGAAGAGATTACTACAATGCAATGCGAACATTTCGCCGACTCAAATAAGAATGCCTCTAAAGCGAATATCAATAGAACATTCATTCTAATGTTTTGACTTAGCAATATTTTCTGGTGCCCGGCTCATATCCCGGCGACGGTCACCATAGGCGTCGTGTGTTTCTAACATTCGGCCATCCTGCATTTGGTCCTGTCCTCAGGTCCATCAAACCCTTGTTCTGCATCTATGGACATAACAAGTAAATTAGAGTTCTACATTTATTCAAGATTGCTTAAGAAACATTTCTTGATTTCTGCCTGAAATGCATTCAACGTCTTAAAGAATTAACAAATTTATAGCATTTATCAAGAAATGCTTCATTCACATAACCAGCCTTTTGCTAGTTAATTATAGGTACTACTAAACCATCGTCAATAGATACTTCTAGATATATCCTTGGCTAACCTTCGTTAATATGTTACTGACCTTTGTTAATAACTAGTTGTGACCGAACCTTCGTCAATCCACTGAACTTTTATCAGTGTTTGTTGTGACGGTCCACCGACCTTTTGCCAGTGATTCTTGTGACCGAACCTTCGTCAATCCACCGACCTTTTGCCAGTGATTCTTGTGACTGAACCTTCGTCAGTCCACCGACCCCTTGCCAGTGATTGTTGTGACTGAACCTTCGTCAGTCCACCGACCTTTTATCAGTGATTCTTGTGACCGAACCTTCGTCAGTCCACCGACCTTTTGTCAGTGATTCTTGACACATACTTTTTTGGTTATAGTCTTATGCCATTGGTAGGTACATTTACCTAACTCACACTTCAGAGTTACCCATGGTTTCATCCTGTCAACGGCAACTACTGTCTCGTACTTCTTCATGTTTTTTTCTGAGGACTTGTACCTCATAACAATAATTATTAAGCGTTACCTTTTTAACTTTAAAAGTTCCTCTAAATCTAGGTAGAAATTTCTTAATAACCCCCTGTAACAGAGAAGTCAGTTTTTAACACCATTACAATAGCTTCTTTGTATTGTGTACTCTTAGCACGGACTCTATGAAACTTTTTCATCTGAGTTCCTTGATCTTTTCTAATTCGCTTGCTTGCCTCAGATCTGATCTTATACAAATCTATCATTTCAAGACTGTCTTAAACCACACTTGAAACTTTATGCTCGACTTATATAGCCAGATAATAGTTCAAGTTAGGCACCTCTTTTGTTTCGTTTTCCGTATAATTCATTACACCCTGTATTTGCTTTACAGAAGTGTCTTACTTATTGTCGGAATTACCTGCTGACATCACAGCCAGTGTGTTCAAAATTCGACGATTAATTATTTCTATTTAACCCTTGGTCCTAGCATACACTTAATATATTTCAATAAAAGTTTTACAAATACTTAAACATAAGGATCGCCAACAACGCTGCATTTCGGAAATCATTTACTTTCCTGGCCTTTAACTGCTACAATAACCTACGTATCTGTATCTAATCCTTTTGTGGAAGTGTATTTGACATTTTGGACAATAAACTATTATTATTATCATCATTATAATTCCATAAGATTTACAGAAACTTTCAAATATGTGTGAGCTGACTCTTGTCAGTTATCAAACGTGCTGGTGCACAAAATAAATACATTACTTGCGTCCAAACTTATTAAATCACAATTACTAATAAACTGACAACTACTAATAAATATTGTTCTCTTTCTCTTTCATTTCAAAACGACCCAAGTGGTCAGTGTGTAATGCCTGAATTGATAGTGGAGTCTTCTCCACAGGAGACTTATCTCTTTTTTCTGTTATAATTGCAGTACAAATAGGCTTAATCATAATTTTTTTCTTGTTCTTTAAATTCAATAACTTTCTGAAATTTGCTTTACTATCATTTCGAACCCAAATTTTCCGATAGTATCATAGCATAAATTACATATGTGCCACTCACAACCTTTTGATACTAACCATGCTAGTTTACTGGTACTTAATTTCATATAAACCTTCCCTTGCTTTAACGTATAAACTTAAAAATTACGTTTTCTATCACGATTGTTTGGCTTTGCCCCCAAAATCATTTTGACTCTGGTTACTTTGTCAATCTATACATATGCAGCTATAATCAATTTGATTAAACCTGCGCTCACTTTTTCAACCTAATTAGTCTGACCTTAAGACTAATTCGTGTCTTTCACTAAAAATCCAGTAACAGGATATGGCGTCACATAGCCTGTTTTTGTCATAGGTTCTATAGCTAATAGCTCCTTCATAATAGCTAAATAGCTAGAAACTATATTCTAAAAATATAAAAAAATCTGTCTCACCCTCAATAAAAAGCAATATGTTTTGCTGCTAAAATTGACCACATTGACATTCGTATAAAGCTACCTATTAGCTAATAAAAGGTTTGCACCACTGAATGTAAATTACTTCGTTCAGCTAAAGACATACGATTGGGACTATCACGATACGCCACTGACTTGAAAGTTAATCTTTTAAGCATTACAATTGTACTTGTTTTACACAAGTCTTTGAGAGAAAAGAAAATAAAATGTCCATGACTCTCCAATAATTCAAAAATTAATGACTCATTAATAATCCTAAAATTGAATTTGTGTAAGACTTTGTTTATACTTTATTTTTATAATAAGTAGTAATAACAATGCAAAATAAGAATTTAATCTGAACAAAACATATTAGTTAACCCGACAAGCAATTAATACGTTCTGCCCGCCTATATCCAGCGAGACCTGCCACACTCCGTTATTATAACTTCGTCATCATTTCAGAAGTCATAATATAAACATTTCTTTCAGTCGGCTACGCTAGTCAAATTTCCGTCCTCAGAAACCATGCTGAATTTCTGAAGTCGTAACCTAAACAGAACAAAATCTACATAAGCATTTTACTAACAATATTAATAAATGAGCCTCTTTGCCTTGAAACATTATATGTTTTCAATAGCATATAATAAAAGTGCACATGTTCTTTTAAAATAGAATATTGTTACAGAATTTAATAATAATATTAATAATAGTCATTGGAAAAGAGGCTTAGTTTTCTATGAGATTAGACAGTTTTACAGTTATCGCACATCTTAGTAGTTGCCGAGTCCAAATCAATAAATGTATGGCATACTGCGCACATATGCTCCACATTCATTATTCCCCTCGGCAACCCCGTTTCGGCAATAACTCAAAACTGTTCATTTGTAACGTTTACATTATGCATTATGGCAACGTTTGTCCAAAATAATTATACGTTTAAGGTACAACGTCTGTACATCGTTTTTGAACACGTTTGTTCACGTTAGTGACGTCACATTCGTTTTTGTCCACGTTGGAATCGTCCGTGTCAATACTACTTCCATACGTTACGGAAAAGGGTTTCAATTTATCGGAAGAACAAACCACCGTATACGATTTACGTGATCGTCGTGTACCTGACAGGTCTTCGATTACGTAGCGATCATGATCTAATATTTTAGTTATAGTATAAGGACCACTATATTTGGGCAATAGCTTTTTACTTTGACCCTCGTTGGTAGCTATTTTCTTTCGTAATACTACTTGCTGCCCTATATGATATTGGTGACTTTCCTTGCGTTTAGAATCGTAATATTTCTTTTGCATAGCCTGACTATCTTTAATCTTTGTACACGTTGCGTTACGTGTCGATGTAATATCTTTATCGTGAAAGTCTTCCGTTATAGCCGTGCTTAAAAATGATCCGTGTACACCTCGTGGTCTATAGCCCAACATTAATTGATAAGGACTTTTCCCAGTAGTTTTATTTACTACAGAATTTAAACCAAATCGTATTTGGCCAATAGATTGATCCCATTTTGTCTCATCTTCCACGGTACTAGACAGAGACGTTAAAATTGTCCTGTTGTACCGCTCAACTTGTCCATTAGCCCTTGGAGTGGCGGTTGCATTGAAAACTACCTTTATACCCAACTTTTGAGTAAATGTTGCAAACTTTTTGCTCGTATAGCAACTCCCTCGATCACATATGATTCGTTTTGGTACACCGAACGTTTCGATAATACTCTCGCAAAACGTTATAACAGGGCCGGCTTGTGAACTTCGCACAGCTCTCATGAAGACAAATTTTGTAAATGCATCTACAGCAACAATTAGGTACGTATTACCTCTAGTGCTTTTCACAAAAGGACCAACATGGACTATATGTAAAGTATCCATAGGAGTTGGCACTTTGCCAATTGGATGCAAAACACCCTCTTTTTTTCCACTTGGCTCTTTATTGTACAAACAGTTTAGGCAATGAGATATGTAATTGTTTACATATTTCCGCATATTTGGAAACCAATAATTCTGACTTATATACTTGATTGTTTTTTCTAATGCAAAGTGCCCTGCACCATCGTGATGGTACATTGTAATACATCTCCGTCCTGCTTTTGGAACGACCCACTTAGGGCCATTTGTCATATTTCTGTAAATGCGATTGTTTTCAAGATATAATCTTTGTGAATTTGTTTCTCCTCTGAGTCTGTCGGTTTCTTTGATAAAACACCATGTAAATATTTACATCTTTCATCCTGCATTTGCGCTGCTAAAACCCAGTCATCTTCGGAGATATTAACGTTTAATATCTCAATTTCATCATGGCCATCGTATGGCTCTACTGGGTTACGACTGAGTGCATCTACATGTGCCATCTTCGTTCCTGGGCGATATTCGACTGTGAAATCGAATTCCTGAATTGTTAACCACCATCGACCAATCCTAGGTATCAAGTCTCGCTTAGACATTGCTGTTCTTAGCGCACTGCAATCTGTGACAACTTTGAAACGTAGGCCTAATAGGAATATTCTGAATCGCTGCAATGTATTTACCACAGCCATTGCCTCAAGCTCATATGAATGATACCTTTGTTCTTCCTTACTAGTTTGTCGACTAAAGTAAAATACTGGCTTCAATTTATGGTCTTTTTGCCATTGTAGGAGTAATCCCCCTACCCCCCACTTTGAGGCATCAGTATGTATTTCCGTTTCAAGGCTGCTGTCGTATATAGCCAGTACAGGCCTCTTTATCAATATGTCTTTCAGCTTACAGAATGCGTTTTCTTGTTCTGCGTTCCAGTCAAACTTAACATCCTTTTTGACCAACTTCGTCAGTGGCTGTGCGATATGTGCGAAATTCTTCACAAATTTTCGGAAGTAACTGGAAAGACCTAGGAATTGCCTAACCTCGTGAACGTTTCGCGGGGTTGGGAACCTTTTTACGGCCTCAATTTTAACAACTCCAGGCCGTATGCCCTCCAAACTAATCTCGTGTCCCAGATACTCGATTTTTCTTTGGAAAAACTGACATTTTTTTTAGCCTTAACGTTAAGCCAAAATATCTAGAACCTTTTCTAGAGCTGCAAAACCTGTTTCAATAGTGGGTGAAGGTATCAATATGTCATCCATATAAGCTAGAGCAGTCGAAAATCTCATCGCACCCAATACTTGATTTATTGTACGCTGAAATACTGCTGGAGCATTTACCAGACCAAAAGGCATCTTGAGATACTCATACTGGCCATCTGGTGTCACAAATGCTGTCATGTGTTTAGAATCGTCTGCCATTTTAATTTGATGATACCCACTAGCCATGTCCAAACTTGTAAAGTACTTGGAGCCAGTAAGAGCTAGCAAATTATCATCCACCCGAGGAAGGGGATAACAATCTTTTATCGTCTTTGCATTTAATGCCCTATAGTCTACACACATTCTGGTTTCTCCAGTTTTCTTTTTAACAAGGACTATCGGACTAGCAAAAGGTGAGCTCGATTCTCTTATAACTTTGGCTGAAAGCAATTCGTCAACCATTGAATGTACTTTTTCTCTTTCGCTCAATGATAGACGATATGGCCGATACGTTACCGGTTGGTCGTCTTTTAAACGAATTGACATTTCAACCCCCCGGGCTTCCCCTAGCTCGTATACATTTTGTGCGAAGACGTCTCGGTAATTATTAAGTAGGTGTAAAATTTTGAATTTATTATCGTCTGATAAGTCAGTATTTATGTGCGGTAATATATCAGTAATCGTGAATTTCTGTAAATCGTCGGCGTCAGCCTTAAGAGTATTTACCTGGCGAGCCTCAGTACTAGTATCCAATGAGCAAGGTACCCCTCGTGCAATTACTTGTTTCGTAAAGAAATTCAGAGTTTGGTCGGACACATTTAAAATTGGGACATATGGTTCATTTGCTGATACCACGCAGCGAGGTAGAACATATTCTTTGCAGGGTACCATGGTTTTTCGTAGTTCTATAAATAGATCTCCTTTGTATTCGGAATCTTGAATGCAGTGTACCACTCCGACATGATTAGCAGCAATGGAAACGTTTTCCTTTGCCATTAACTTTACTTTGCCTGGAGTTGGTAATGTATTGATTTCTGGCAGCTGTGCGTAACTGGAATCGAACAGTCTTAACTGGCCATCCTTAACAACGAGAACCACGTTGGCTCTATTTATAAATGGCTGACCTATTGAAACTGCCATCTTTTGCAGTTCGTTGGGTACAACCACCAAGGGGACATCGGCTTTAATCAAATCCACCTCCACAGCCGCTGAGACGGTACCCATTCTTCCTCCGGCGTAGCCAGTTACATAAATTTGCTTGGCTGTATTCCATACTAGATTAAGTTGTCGGGCCTCCCTCTCTCTAATGGCGACCACTTGACATCCGGTATCGACATAACCACTCAATTCATGTCCGTTAATTTTAAATATTACGTCATAACAATCATTGTTTATTGCAGGGCTGCTTTGACAAATTAGTGTATCTCTTTTCGACGGACCTGGTTTATTTTTGAAACAGAATTCGACTGTATGCCCCAGCCGTTTACAATTTGTACATTCCAACCTTGGTTTGGGACATTTATTTTGGGTGTGTCCGGTTTGACGACAATTGAAACATTTTAGGACTTTCGCATGATGGTTCAACTTCATTCGTAGATCGGAAACTTCTTTTTTCTGAAATTTGGTAGGTTGTGATCGAATTGAAAGTGTTTCATCACTTTGCCTTTTATCAATACTCAGAGTCGATAAATACTCCCGATAATGGTCCTCAGGATTTTGATAACGTCCAACCTTTGCTCCTGATTGAATGGCATAATCCGGAATACCATCGATAAGCATAGCAACAGCATTTTTGCCACTTATTTCACATTGTCTTAATAACTGCATTTTCCCAAAATAATATTCAGTCCAAGTTTCATGAACAAGTTTTTTTCTTTTTACTAGTTCTTTTAATGCACTTGGAAAATCAACATGGTCAGGGAAAGCACGTAAAAGCATATTTTTCCATTCGACCCAAGAATATTTATAAGTATCTAAATTTTCATACCAAGTTTTAGTTAAGCCAAGCAGCCTTGCTTGCATATGATATATTGTAGTCTTCTCATCCCATCGATTTATTTCTGTAAGCTGATCAATTTTAGCAAGCCACTTATTAATAGAAGTATTTGGCTTACCTGGAGAAAATTCGGGAATGCAATTCGATCGAATAGAAATACGCGTAACGCTTTCTTTCGCATCCTGCTCATCTAGTAATTTTCTAACAAGTTCCTCTAATTGGTGAATTATCTGTCCTTTAGAGCCCGCACGTTGCGACTCTTTATCCAGGTCAACACAATTTTTGTTATGCTCATCAGAGTGATTTTCTGGCCGAGGACAACGTTTGCCCACCGATCTAGGAATACTTCTTGTCTTATTCGTTTTAGAACGCTTAAAACGCCCTGTATCACGTTCACTAGATG
Source organism: Stenurella melanura (assembly GCA_963583905.1). NCBI lineage: Eukaryota > Metazoa > Arthropoda > Insecta > Coleoptera > Cerambycidae > Stenurella > Stenurella melanura. The sequence goes on along the minus strand of OY757312.1, from coordinate 76,715,427 downwards.
ATGAACTTGACGATGAACTATCTGACGATGTGCTACTGGACGAACTACGCGAACGACGTCTTCGTTTGCCCATGTTCGTTTTATGGTCACTTGTATTTTTGTTTATTTATTTCTCAGAAATAACAGTCACGAAACTTTCACTTCGGATAGAGCGTCTCTATCCCACCGCTGCAAACTGTAAGACTTTGTTTATAATTTATTTTTATAATAAGTAGTAATAACAATGCAAAATAATAATTTAATCTGAACAAAACATATTAGTTAACCCGACAAGCAATTAATACGTTCTGCCCGCCTATATCCAGCGAGACCTGCCACACTCCGTTATTATAACTTCGTCATCATTTCAGAAGTCATAATATAAACATTTCTTTCAGTTGTCATATTCTAATTTATCACTTGCTACAAAATCATGTTTTACTTCGTTCATTGATAAATCTGACAGTGTACATAATTTAAACTTCCTTTGAAATTTTCTTATTAATACGTGATCTTACGTTAAATACTCAATCCCTATTATGAGGTCATGATTTAAATAAATATCGTTGAGAATAAAACAGCTAACTCCTTAGATTATAATAGTGAGTTGTACTGCTCTGTTTTTGTTATACTAACATATAATAACATTTCTCATAAAACATTTCAAAACCTTTTCAGGGCCTCTTCCAGTTTGTAGGTTTAATTTCATGAGCACAGATTGTTTTATTAAAGAACACGTACTTCCAATATCCATTAGACACTTTATTTTACTTCATTAATACGAGCATTTTCATAAACATATTGTCTTTGTCCATTATCTCACTGACCTAGCTTACAGAAAACTGTCCCGATTGTTTATTCTTTTACCGGGAAGCCCTTACACATTGTTCTTGCGTATGACCTAATCTGTTGCAAAGTTTACATTTAATTATGGGTTTATCGCACTCAGCAGCGCGGTGATTTCCACTACAATTAAAAGGTACCATTCGCTTTTTATTTTTAACTTGAAGTTTTTGTTCATTTTGCACCACTTGTTTTTTTACACAATCTTTAGTGAGCTTTGAGTCTTGCCTCTTGAAATACCACCTCGATCGGGTACAGTGACACTGATATGACTCAAATAATTAGCCAATTCTCCCACTGTTTTACAATTTGCTGCTCTAGCTGATAAATAAAGAGTTTCATTACCTAACCCTTCTATAACACTATCAATTATAGATTCATCCGGTATTGGTAGTTTATTTAATTTCGCCACCTTTTCAAAACAATAATCTCCCAAATTTTGATTTATTTTTGGTACATAATTTGCAGCGTCTACAAGCAACTGACCAAACTTCACATTATGCGGGAAAGTTTCGATTAATAAAGTTTTAATTTCGTCCCACGTACGACACGTCAGGCGTAACGAATCGTACCATTTTCTCGCGTTTCCACGCAACCTACTTATTGCCAGCTTAAATGCTGTCAAATCGTCCCATTTATGATACACTATTAGTTCATCAACTTTATATGTCCATTCCAAGGCACTTAGAGAAGCTGTACTAGGATCAAAAATCGGAATGATCGTTTCATTTACTGCAACATTTAAAGTTGGAACATAAACATTAGATACATTAGTTTTTGTAAGTTTACTTATCTTTTTTTTCCAAGCGCCGAATTTCCCTACTTTGTTGTACTCTGGTATCAACTGAGGACGAAGATGAACTCGACGAAGTCGACCTCGAACGCCTTGAACGTTTTCCAGAAGCCTTGGACTTCTCTTTGTTCTTTTTCTTCTTCCCCATGGAAGGACTGGTCACTTTTCACTTTTTGACCATAAAGTTACTTGCACAAACAAATTTTAGCCACTTAGGGCACTAAGTTCTTGCTACTTCTGATATGTAAGGGTAAAAAGGGATAAAACTAATTAAAACCCCGACGTTCACAAATATAAAATATATAATTAATTAGGAAGAGATTACTACAATGCAATGCGAATATTTCGCCGACTCAAATAAGAATGCCTCTAAAGCGAATATCAATAGAACATTAATTCTAATGTTTTGGCTTAGCAATATTTTCTGGTGCCCGGCTCATATCCCGGCGACGGTCACCATAGGCGTCGTGTGTTTCTAACACATAGGAATATACTCTATTATACTGACCTACGGTTGAAATGATTACTACTCAGACACCTTCGACGAATGACATAACGACTAAAAATATAAGTGTATTTATTGTCTAATGCCCCCTATAGGCATCATGTCCCATGGTATTCTGCATTCTGTAGTTGCGCCTTCTATTGATGTCATTAGATACAGGCGGTATTTACGACAGTAAATATATTAGTAATTAGTAAACGTTTAATCATACAAGTATCATTTAGCCAATTATTTTTTATTTTTAATATAAGCAGGTTAAATACCGCTGACTAAGAAATCACTAGTTTCACATCCAGACATCCCATCCAAGTCTTTTCATATACATTTATATTTGCAATCTAGTATCTGGAAATAATTGATCATTGGTCGAAATTTTAATAATATAATATTTGAGGCAGATGTCATAAAATAATTTGAGGTATTGGCGTCTAGCATATACGCTAATAAAAATGACGTTTCTGGACTATTATTAGCTTGATTTACTTACTTCCCGTATTTATCCCCTACTCCCTACCCCTTCAACGGAATCATCTAAAGCAGATGTCATCACGCATAGCAAATTTTTGGTGAATATCTCATTTCAATATTTTATCAGCCCCTTTAATAATGGAGTAGGGGTGGTGGAGAAATTGAAAAATGTTGTAAAAAAATCAGAGGCCTTGGCGTCTAATATATACACCAAATCCCAAGTTTCTCAAAATATAATCAAGTTCCAGATGTCGTTATACTGCATAATAGATATATGTATATACCTTTTAATTTTAATAAGTTCCTTGATGATGATGGTGATGAACTAATTTTTATAAACACTCATGGACTGAGCACTACAGTTAAAGCATATTTACCGATCATATTGATACCATCAGTAGATGATAGAAACAGTTTCAGTTGTCTCTTAATGATGTCAACTGTAAGCACTGAAATATCACATCTATATAGTATGTACAATTTGTTCAATGGAAAACATTTCCTTGCTGTAGCTATGGGCAATGGAACAGAATAACACAGAACATATAAACTATAGTAACTACTTTACTGATTCTATTCGCAGTTATTAATCCTATATACAGATATTTACAAATAAATGGAGGCGTCATTCTTACGGCCCTACACGGCCACCCGTCTCTACGCCATCTTTCCAGCGTCTCATCCAGCCCGAGTCTGTGCGTATATCGTCTACTATTCTCTAAACTTGGTCGTACAAGCTACGCTATTGGTCAAGCATTTGTCATAATTAGCCGATAAGATTTAAACGCGTATGATGCTCAGACCAGTATCTTACAATTAACATTTAAAATAATGGATAGAATAGTCGCGCGCTTTATCTAATTTAAGGTACTGAGTATTCTTACAAAACGTGACCGTTACAATATAGACCAGGGAAATTAGATCAAATTTTCCCAGAATAACTTAATTTAGACATACAGCTCGGATCGAGGTGCGGTTTTCGGCGTCGTTTTAGGAAAAATATTAGGAAAAAGTCTACATAGTAAATAAGCCGTTCGAATAAAATTGCAAAGCGGTTGCATAAAATGCATCTAAGGTGCATAATTTTTTGACAAATTCTAGAAATTGATACTGAGCCCTGAAAATCTCGTGGGAATCGCTTCACGGGGGCTTCCGAGGTCGCTGAGTCCAAATCTGACATAGAAACTTGTCAGTGATGCTCGGGGGTGGCTCTTCGGGGCTGCAAGGGGATGAAATCGAGTTAAAAATTCAGTGCCCAAAAATCGCGGGGAAATCGCTTCCCGGGGGTTCTCGAGGTCGCTGAGTAAAATCTGACAATGCTCGGGGGTGGCTCTACGGGGGTTGGTCTAATGCATATATACAGAAAACACTAAAGTTTTTGAAAAAAATGCACCAATCGAGATTTCTGCCAATGTGGAAGAGGGACGTGGGTAGAGTCTAAAACCAAAAAGTCGGGACTGTACCTGCTGCCTTCCGGTCGCCATCTTGGAAAACGTGAAAGACGTTTTATTTCCGTTCCTGTTCATTTTCTCGGAAAATGTATGAGAACCAAAGTTGTATGGATATACACCTAGATAGTTGCTTATTTTTTATTCAACTTTTTTTTTGTAGAATTGACATTGCAATAGTTACAGCTGCTTGAAAAACGACTTTTTTTATCAATTAATTTTTCAACTACTAAATGAAACTTTCGTGCGTAAAACTCTAAATAAAAATTATGGAAAACGTAGTTACCTTTAATTTAAATGCCCAACGAATATTCTAGACTAATGGTTTTAAAGCTGTAGACGCGCGAATCCGGCCCCACAGACTTCAGCGCTTGCGGGTGCCTCGTATCTCGCTCCGCCTGTTCCATGCATGATTGCTCATGGTAACGTGAACTCAATATCAACTCTAAAATTCCGAGTTTTATTATTCTGTACTGAGATGTATATATTGTATATACTGCGCATGTAACTCTGACGAGTTTTCAACATTCCACATATTTACCACTTACTACTTACCTACTTACCACTTTATATTACATTGTATTTTTACATATATTGTATTTTATATTTATATATAATATATATGACATACATATATAATATGACATATTTTATGAATATATGATATATTTAATATTATGCATGGTATATTATACATCATGTATCTTAAATATATCATATATCCATAAAATGAAACTTTCGGGTGTAAAACTCTAAGAAATTATAGGAGACGTAATTATCTTTAGTTTACATGCACAACGAAGTTTCTGTGACCAATAGTTTTAAAGCTGTGGATGCGCGAATTCGGCTCCACAGACTTCAGCGCTTGCGCGTGCCTCGTATCTCGCTCCACCTGTTCCATGTATGATTGCTCATGGTAACGTGAGCTCAATTTGAAGTCGAAAATTACCAGTTTGATTATACTGTACTGAAGTGTATTATACTGCGCATGTAACTCTAAAGAATTTTCAACATTCCACATATTTACCACTTACTACTTACCTACTTACCACTTTATATTATATATTGTATTGTATTTTATATATAATATATATGCCATACATATATAATATGACATATTTTATGAATATATGATATATTTAATATTATACATGGTATATTATACATCATGTATCTTAAATATATCATATATTCATAAAATATGTCATATTATATATGTATGGCATATATATTATATATAAAATACAATACAATATATAATATAAAGTGGTAAGTAGGTAAGTAGTAAGTGGTAAATATGTGGAATGTTGAAAATTCTTTAGAGTTACATGCGCAGTATAATACACTTCAGTACAGTATAATCAAACTGGTAATTTTCGACTTCAAATTGAGCTCACGTTACCATGAGCAATCATACATGGAACAGGTGGAGCGAGATACGAGGCACGCGCAAGCGCTGAAGTCTGTGGAGCCGAATTCGCGCATCCACAGCTTTAAAACTATTGGTCACAGAAACATCGTTGTGCATGTAAACTAAAGATAATTACGTCTTCTATAATTTCTTAGAGTTTTACACCCGAAAGTTTCATTTAGTAGTTGAAAAATTGATAAGAAAAAAAAACGTTTTTTCGAGCAGCTGTAACTTTGGCAATATCAATCCTACAAAAAAAGTTCAATCCAAAATGAAATATAAACAACTAGACATGCAACTTGGGTTTTCCGAGAAATCGAACAGGAACGGAAATACAACCTCATTCACACTTTCCAAGATGGCGACCGGAAGCCAGTACTTTTTTTATTTAGACTACCCATGTTCCCCATCCACACTGGCAACATTTCGATTCATGCATTTTTTTCCATTTTTTTACTATTTTCTGTCTAAGTGCATTAAACTAACCCCCGTAGAGCCACCCCCGAGCATTTCTGGCAAATTTCAATGTCAGATTTGGACTCAGCAGCCCCCGGTAAGCGATTTCCACGTGGTTTTTGGGCAATGAATTTTTTACTCGATTTCATCCCCTCCTGCCCCCGTAGAGCAACCCCCGAACATCTCTGGTAAGTTTCGATGTCAGACTTGGACTCAGCGACCTCGAAAGCCTCCGGGAGGCGATTTTCCCGTGATTTTTGGGCACTTTAAAATGTTCACTCGATTTCATCCCCTCCCACCCCTAAAGAGCCACCTCCGAACATCCCTGGTAAGTATCGATGTCAGATTTCGACTCAGTGACCTATAAAACTCCCGGGAAGTGCATCCCATGGGATTTTCACGACTTTCTATCAATATCTAGAATTTTTCAAAAAATTATGCAATTTAAATGCATTTTATGAACCCCCTATGCAATTTTCTTCGAACGGTTTATTCACTACATGTAGACTTTTTTTCTAATATTTTTCCGAAAACGATGCCCAAATCCGCATCTCGATCCGAGCTGCATGTCAAAATTAAGTTATTTTTATCTAATTTCCCTGATCTAATAATGCTCCTTTTTGAATGAAATACATCCTATCTTACCACACGCTATCATCTTCAAGCAGCCACTTATCTCAAACTTGATTCAGATTTGTCACAAAATTCATGTTTCTTTTCTTTCTCTCTTCATTTATTCCTTTCTTTTTGTAAGTTTTTGTTTATCTTTTCAATTGTTTTTTTATATAACATTAACAAAACTAAAATATTTCCTTTAGCACAGGATGGTTAAGTGGTTACTTAGGTCACCCCCCTCTTACTTCGCTAAAAAATAATAACAAAATGAAATTACATTATTATTTATTTCTTGTCTCTTCTTGTTGCTAAAAAGAACAAGTTCCTAACCGATTCCTATCTGAATAAAGGCGCTTGCCCCACAGCGGTTAGTCAATTTTATTTGAGGGCAAGTACACCCCTTACAAAATCAAAATTAAACTAAAAGAAATGACTTCTTACATACATGTAATCAAAAAAACAAGTACTACAAAAAAACTGAACGGCCTCCTCTTCTACCATGGTTCATCACTACATTTCCTGGTATTGATGGATTTTTCTAAAACAAAAGAAATTAATGGTAATTCTGGTCGGTGGCTGCTAGCAGTTCTTCTACGGCCGAGCTGGTCTCCTGGAGGTTCTCTTCTTAGCATTCCTCCGGGTGGCGATAGTGGACGGTTCATCGCTGACAGAAAAATACGGTTCCGAATCCTTGAACTTCTTCCCGGCATTGGACTTGAGATTGTAGACAACTGATGAAATGCCATCGGTAACGGTATACGGTCCTGAATATTTCGGTTCAAATTCCGATGAAAACCCTTGAGGGAGGTACGGACTGTTTTCCATAGTTGCCTGCTGACGGACGGTTGCATGGTTCCTGTTGTTTGCCGCTGCGAGACTTTGCATCGCTAACATTGCCAGTAGGTGAGTACATATCTGGCAATGTCACGGACCAGTCCTGGTCAGTACTACTCTGTAAGATACGTGCAATGGTTTTCGCGATTCCAATGTGTCCAGCGGACGGAGAATCATGGTTTTCTTGCAGGACCGTGCGGCAGAGCGCTGTGGGAACACGTATTTTCCATCGATCTGACAGATCTGATTTCCCGAAATCCCCAAAGTGGCGGAATTGCCGATCATTACGAATGCAGTAATTTGGAAATCTTTTTGGGTTTTGGGCAACTTCTGCCTTCTTCCGTTGGAGCCAAGGACAGTTCGGCGGTTCCGTTATTCCATTTGATAACATTTCATCAACTTTCTTTTCGACGACTTCCCGCCTTCTTGAGTTCTGCGGACGGTATCTTCGCCTGCGTGGTTTAGACTGTGCGGGCCAGGTATGTTGTGGAGCCGACTTCGTTGTTTCATATACGTCCGGAAATGTCCTGTTCTCCCACATCTACAGCAGATATTTCTTCGGTTTGTGGTAGTTACGGTATCAGAAGCCGATGGTCTACTCTCGTAGTTAGCCTTCTGGCTAACAGGTGGAGGTCTTCGAGTCGTTTGGAGATATTCGTGTGGTAGTGACAGAAATTTTATCCATTCGCTGCGGAGGTAGAAGTTGGTTATTAGTCGCAAGTGGACACGGTGGTCGGTAATTACTTACAGGTGGTGGTGACGGACGGCTACCACCAGTAGATGGTGGCAGCCGATTAGTGACTGCAACGTGCCGATTTGCAGCCATATAGGGCGCGGCGGTACTTGTTCGGTGGACTTGCTGCATTTCTTGGCGTAGAGCTTCAAATTCTTTTACCCTGGCAATCAAAGCGGCTACATTCGTCAGTCCGGAACTCGGAATGACTTACCTATAATCGGGAAGCAGGTTACGGTAGAGCCAACGGATTTCTTGTTGCGGAGTGAAGTCACCATGCCGACGGATGAGCGTTTGTATGTCAGTGAGGTAGGTACTGGCAGGTTCATCTGGTTTATGGAAGCGGTTACTGATTTGAGCTTCCATGTCTTCTTATTAATTAACCGGGAAGTAGAAGATACGGAATTCAGTAATGAAAGCCTCCTAAGTTCTTCAATGTGAACGATTTTTTCTATATCATAGTAACGCCGGACCTATTCATAATTCGGGCAGTATAGATAACAGCAATGCAGGAAGGATTCCAGTGTGTGAGCAGATTTCCTCTATCCGGTCTAAAAATGCGGCGGGGTCTCCTTTTCCATTGAAGCATATACTCCATTTGCGGACTTTCAATCAAACCAATGTCGTGTTTCCGGTTGGAGGGTACGAAGACGTTACAGTGGACGGTGCGGTTGGAGGCGGAACTATTAGCGACGGAGGTAACGGAAAGACAGTTATAGTGTCTTGTGGTAACGGAGAGGTACAGCCGTCTTTCATAAATTTGACCAGGTGGCGTTTCTTCTCGTCTGTGGTTCCTGAGAGGTCCAAGCGGAACTTTTCCAGTTCGGCATCAAGTTGTTCTTTCCTCAGCTTGTATATCCAGCTTAGACGGTTCTCAGCTCCTTCAGTGGCCGCGGTATTGTCAGCCTGTTCCATATCCACGTCTTTAAGATCTTCCTCCGTTGCCATCATGTATGCTCCTTGGGCATCCCTCTTCCACAAGGTGGTGGTAAACGGTAACGGTCGGTGACAGAAGACAATGCATGATCTGAGCAATATCTGAGAGTAGTTCGTTCACTACGGTATCTCAGGACAAAGTATCAATGAACGGTTACAGCACGTGACAGATGACAACAAACAATCTGAGCGGTATTTCAAAGTAGTCTGTTCATTACGGTGCCTCGAGACGAAGTGTTGGTGAATGGTCTAAGCGCTTTCTCAGAGTGGTCCGTTCCCTACGGTCTCTTGAGACGGAATCTGATGAACGGTAACAGCAGGTGGCCGATGACAATGAACAGCCTGAGTGGTTTCTCAGGGTGGTCTGTTAACTACAGCGCCTCGAGATCAAGTATTGATGAACGGTCTGAGCGGCTTCTTTGAGTCATTCGTTCCCTACGGTCTCTCAAGACGAAGTGCCAATGAACGGTAACAGTTAGGGACAGAACACAATGAACAGTGTCTCAGAGTGGTCTGTTCACTACGGTGTCCCGAGACGAGTTGTTGATAAACGGTCTGAATGGTATCTCAGAAAGATCCGTTCCCTACGGTCTCCCAAGACGAAATGCCTCCTGCAAACTTCGAAACGGCTTGATATATGGAGTCGAGACTAGCTCCGTTGAATTCTACGCACACATTTTACTACGTCAGGAGGTGTCACAAGCTATATAAATTTTGTCACCGGAGTTGCTTGAACTCCGGGTAAAATCCGGTGCAGCTCGGTCTGGAAGGTGACTTATGATGCGGGCAACTGATTCATGCCGGCTTTACTGGATTTCACCTTCCCACTTTTCCAGGGTACACTTTATCCCGGAATGGGCGGTCGGGTCGCAATGAAACCAATGGCAATCAATTCGCGTCCTTGAGTTACTACACTTTATCCCAGAACGAGCGGTCGAATCGCAATGAAACCAACGGCAATCGATTCGCGTCCTTGAGTTACAATTAATCGAGGGCTCACTTGCCTAGTAACTCCAGACCCTGGTCGGTTCCCAGTATCATCAAACGCTTCCTTGTGTCTGATTACCCTAAAAATGACACCCCATATGATACTTTGGGTGTTCGGGTCACTTCGGAAGATTTCGAAAGTGTTCGGACAGAGTTCTAGTTTCTGGTGCAAAGTGCAGCCAACACCACAAAAACTGCCACTTGTTTGGAAAATTCCTAAAGGGGTTATTAAATGGTTAATACCGCCTTCGGGTGCGGTCGAAGCGGTTCGGCAGTAATCGGAATCGGTTCACCGTGCTCGATTAAATCGAAAATGATACCTCACACGATTCTGTTGGTAGTATTTTGGTTGCTTTCGGTGACTGCCGAATGTGAAGTCTAAACTACTTTTCCCTATTGAAGTCTCTGCTCGAGCGCCAAAGTATATCAATATCAATCTCAATGGAGAATGAATTATTATAATCGTTACAGTACTTTATTCAAAAACAACAATTTTCTACTGGTTACTTTTCATTATATATAATATTTTTTATCGCATTAACATAAGTTAAAAAATTTACAATTCTCCTAGTTTTATTATTTTGCTTATTTTACTGAAAGAAGTAGGTAGGTGCGTAGGTGTAAAGTTTAACGTTAACGCAAGAATGGGAGACACCAATAATTTCTTTGGTGTAAACCTGTTCGACCATTTCATTTTTTAAATAACCTCTAATTGTTTCAATGCGTATATATCAAAATAATAACTTTCATTACTTTTTTATATTCTATAATTAGATTAAGTTACAGATTGTGTACAAAACTATAATAAGGTGTTAAGAATTATTATGTACAACATTTGTTATGTTATACATATTAATTCTTTTTCAGCTTAGTTGCTTCCACTTTTCTACAACAAATATACCTAAATAATTTTCTGAGTGTGACTATAAATATATAAAAAGTCGCAAAGATAAATCCAAATACATCGAATAAATAGTACTGATACCACTTTAAATCCAGATAAGGCACCCTTAAGTGTTTTGCACCATTGTGACGAATAATATATTCCACCCAATAAACAGCATTATCAAGAGGACTAACTTGCCTATCTAGCATTATTTTCGACCTTTTGTTGGCGTTTTCTCGGTACCTAAAAAAACAAACTTAACTTTAGTACCAATCATATGTTATTTGTATGTAAACACCAAAAAGATCGCTCCAGTGTGTCATGCCAGAATGACGCTAAATCCTAATATGCGCTGAGTTAGAAATCCAGGGCCGAAAAGAAACAATTTCTGTATGGAGTGATTATATGCCTAAGCGTTTTGCTTCAAGTGAGTCCCCCTTCCATAGAGTACCTGCCATTTCAATTTCTACTGACGTGGTTTATGTTTTGAGCTTAAAACCCACTGGATTTTCAGATAGAATCAATATAAATTAATTTCAAATATCCCGAGTAAGAGACCTTCAGGAATGAGCAAATAATAGTTACATTGACCTTATAGATATTTGCTTTCAGGGCGCCACCAATTTTTAATATCGTTATCTTGTAAGAGGCGAACAGTATAAAAAATGCATATATTTAAAAATCCACTTACGCCATCGACAGTTAGCACGCAATTACGTAGCGCAGCTTACATTTCTTAAACCCTAACTGGTTTCCTTCCCATTACAGAGGACAGGGAAAAAACTTAAAAGATACTGCTCATTATAGTAACAGTTCACCAGATAAAACATTACAATCTACAAACATTAAGCACAGTTGCTTAGCCAAACTTTTTTTTTTTTTTACGGGGGAGGGGAAATCTTCAAAAAGACACCCTGCCTGGTGTTTGGCGGCCGGGTAGTGTGGGATTTCTACCCACTAAAACCCCTCCCCTCTTCATCCACCTCATTACGGGACTGCGTTAGCATTACTTCGTTTTGAGTGGGTAGGGACTATTCGGCTAAGTTTTCTTCTTCCCCCTTAGCCTTCATTATGGCACAACACATACTATTTATAGATTCCCAATGATCTTCATCTTGGAGCATAATGCTGATCATGCTTTCCCTACTTATAGCTCTGCCCACGCTCCTGTTAGCGTTCTCTCTAAGAGTCGCCCATTTAGGGCATATGAATATCGTGTGTTCGGCGGTGTCGATCGCATGGCAATGCCTGCACCGGTCGTTGTTTGTTTTGCCGATTCTTTTAATATAGGCCGCGAAGCTGCCGTGTCCAGTAAGCACCTGCGTAAGGAAGAAGTTTACGTTTCCGTGCTTACGCTTTATCCACGCCTCTATGTCCGGAATGAGATTTCTAGTCCAATTACCTTCTTTGGCGTTACTCCACCTTTCCTGCCATCTTTCAATTAGGCACCTTCTATTGTAGCTCTTGCTCTCGCTGTCGGCTCTGTGGTTATATGCTCGTTCCTTGGCCATCAGATCAATCGGTGGGACTGATCCAATCACCCGCAGGGCTGCGGTAGACACAGTTCTATATGCGCAGCAAACCGCAATCAGCGCGCTGCGTTGGGCCCTTAGCAGCCGGTTTCTATTTACCGCCAAGTCGAGCGCGTTCACCCATGCTGGGGCTGCATAGAGTAGAACGGAGTTTACTACTGAGTTTAGTAGGCGCCTTGAACTGGTCTTGGGGCCCCCAGTTCTGGGCAGAAGACCTCTCAATGCTGCAGCAGTCTTCTCCGCCTTGGTTGCGCACTCCTCAATGTGTTTGCGCCAGGATAGATTTCTATCAATGTAAACTCCTAGATATTTAATATTATCCTTCATTGCAGCTTCGACACCCATGATATTTAGAGTCATAGTCCGGACTCTTTTACGCCCAGTGAGCGCGACGACCTCCGTCTTTTCAGGTGCTAGCTGAAGGTTGTTCCTTGTCATCCAGGTTCTAATGGACGCGATTGCCCTCTCGGCCGTTGATTCCACTTCGTCCTCGTTTGTCCCAACTACTACTATGATGAGCTTAGCCAAACTAACAAAAAGTCATATTACAACTTTGATGATATCACAAATATTTTGATTAATTCACTCAAATTAACTAGATTTGCAGATATATCAAGGTAGAAATTATTAAAAACAACGGTAGGTACAGCCTCTCGGTTTGCTAGATTGTATCTAACTCGCACAAAAGATAGAGATAAAAGTAAAGGTTTCGTCCATCGTGGAATCGCCTCCTACGTTGGAAGCATATAGACCAAGAGCCGTGTGATATCAAGTCCATTAATGTCCACGACTTAGCAGAAAGAGCACAGAAGGAGGTTGTAAGAATGAATAATTTTAGGGGCCCTTTAAAAATCTATGGAATTATTAGTAATCTCCTTGGATGTTAATAAGTAAAAAAGATAGAAAAACTTAGACCAAGAATTGTCCAAGACGACCTCGAACGCTGATAACAGTTTGATTTGGTAAAAAAAATGTATGGAGTGATGAGGATCGATCCAAATCATATTTTTTCTTATGTATTTTTAAGCAAAAATAAGTAAATGTGGTGTTCAATGAAAGAAAGCCGTAAATTGTTATTCGCCGAAAACAAAAATATTAAATTTTTTCAGCGCAATTTTAAACAATCATAAAAACAAGTAAAATTAATCAAATGATGTAAAACCTATCACAAATCGTCCTTTGCGCCTCAAGTAACTTATACTTTGAGTTCAAGGATTTTCCGATATTTATAATAAAACACTTGAAAACGTTACAAATATGACGTATAATTATCCCAGATTTTAGTTAAAAATTAGGGGTCCGTAGGAGGGGTTAACTGCGAAAACAAATCCTTGAGCTCAAAGCGTAAGTTACTTGAGGCTCAAAGAACGATTTATCATCGATTTTACATCATTTGATTAATTTTACTTATTTTATGAGTTTTTAAATTTGCGCTGATTTTAATTCAAAATTTTTACAGTCTTCGGCGAATTATATTTTGCGACCCTCGGAGATTTTTTCTGGGAGACCATATTTACTTATTTTTGCTTAAAACACATCAGAAAAATCATGCTTTGAATGATTCCCCATCGTTTCAAAATTTGGGGAATTTGAAATCAATCTGTTACCAGCTGTCCTTAGACCAAGGTTTTCCTGCCCGAACTTTTTACTTTTCGCATCCAAGAAGTTACTAATAATTCAAAGAAGAAATTTGAAGAGCCCGTGAGGCACGCGGCCCCTGTTGCTAGCTGTCTGACTGTTCTAAAAGTGCTCATTATTACCACCTCCTTCCATGGTCTCTCTCCAAGAAGGTGGGGTTCCATGGACCTGAATATCACACTGCTCTTGGTCTATTATATTATTATGTAACTCTCGACTTGGTGCTTATTTCCCAATACCTTAGCTAACTGAGCTCTAGCTCGTAAAACTGCATCACCTAATTTATATCTATATTTCCATTAGTTAACAATTTCTTAGTACTTAAACAGGATGTCATAAAATTTCACTACTAGCCTGACTTTTTATTTATGACAACCAGCAAAATTGAACTATTGCAATTTAAGAATATGAAGGTATTATGATGTCATCATTCACGAATCGGCCGTAATGTCTATAAACTAAATTTCAATATTCAATGAAAATAGAAATATCTCCATCACATTTAACATAACTCAAAGCTGATATTTATTTTGAAGCTTCTGTTGAGGATTGAGAATAAAGGGTGACCAACTGCAGATATCTACTTGATTAATATTTTGCTCGAATATCAAAGAATACTGGTTGGTCTTGTCTAGTTTTTCTCTAAATTTAAAGAGTTGAAAATTAAGCTCACCCACAAAAAATCCATACAATCATGTAAGAAATTTACTTACTGAGGATTTGATATAATTTCGTTTAAAACTGATGTTAACTTTTCTTCAGAAATTTCCTCGAATGGAAGAACTAATCCATATCCTGCATCTCTTGCAATATTTGCATTCGTATGCTGATCTGCGAATATAGGAATTGCAATAATTGGCACACCATGGTATACTGTTTCTATTGTGCTTAATAGACCTCCATGGGTTATAAAAGCTTTCACCTTTGGATGTGCTGAAACAATGATATGGAGCTCAATATGTATTCATTACATCAATTTGACGTAAATTGTAATTTGCTTCATACTAAATTTCATACAATAATGGAGTGAAGAAACAAAATTAGAAAATTTCAACAAAATTGAATCACCTTAAAAAATACGGTCACTAAAAGTTATGAAACGAAATTTCACCGTCGCGTCTCATCGCGTCACCAATTGCGCCATATTACTAAATTTCGATACGAAGATCGTTTAAAAGTATATTTGACTTCGTTACTTGTGCATCTTACGACTTCATGACTTCAGTGTTGCCATTAAGCAATAAGATTGAGTTAGGTAACTGAGTGACGATAAATTCTTATTTCATAATTTCTAGTGGCCACTTGTAACGAGGTGAATTTTCCGTTTCCAAATATGCAATTTAAATCACTAATATACTTCGTTATTTGCACCGCTTACTTTCGAACATATGTATTGTAAATCGTTATTATAGATTTCTCCTAATTTAGCTAGTTGAAGCCGCGAAACAGATTTCTACTTTAAGGTAATATGATATACCTGGCCGTGAGAGTGCTATCCACAGTATTAACAATAATTACAAAAATTGACATTGAAAGTGTTGGTAAATCAGCCGGCGTAAATTAGTTTCATTAGAGCAGATTTGAATATCACTTCTCTCCGATCCGTCAAATAGTCAAGCCGACTATTATTCCGCTTCTTCAACTTGGCGCCCGAGCAGGAGCGAGCTCCCATATTTTGTGACATACTATCTTTCGGTTGCCTAGCGCATAGACAAGCGGAAGCGTCACTTTAGCGCTGAGCCATAGTTCGGTTAAATTCGGTTATCTCGAGCGCCATCTTCACAATTTTTTCGTGGGGTAAATCTCCCACATTAGCCTCTTAACGCAGCCTGTTGCTGCTATGCTAGGATAGCTACAGTGGAGACACGGTATGTCCAGGGGTCTGGACGGCAGATTAGACTTTCACTCACATTCAACAGTAAAAGGCAGGTGTCGGTAAATAACAAAGTTTATTCACATTTAAAAAATTTTACAAAACAATAAGAAACGGTAAGTACCAAAATTCGGAGTTCTTTATACAGAAAATAAAAACTTAAGATGTCATTTTAGTTTAATTAGATTTAAGTAGATCCCTGTGCGGGCGCCATTTTGTGACGCACGAACTTGAGAAGCTGGTCAGTTACTAGTTACTCATATTAATTCGGAAGCAAGTGGTGGCATGCAAGCAAACGGTGAAAGCAGTAAAAAAATAACAAAAGCGGCAAACAAAACAGTAAGCGGAAAAACTACACAAGTAAGGTATGTAATAACAACGTGCAGCGTGCAAGTACCAGGCAAAAGCAGGCGGTCATATACAGCAATAATCATGCCTAAATGAACGGTCATAGTGTAGGTGTGAAGAACTTGGCAAAACTAATTAAAACTGATACCAAATAAATAAAACGGTTTTCGGATTCGGTGTGGTGTGTAACCTTGGTTACACTCGGTTCGGAGAATAAAACCGTTCTCGGATTTGGAGTAGTGTGTAACCTTGATTACACTCAGTTCAAAGAATAAAACAGTTATCAGATTTAGTATCAGCCTACGTCGAAGATTATTCTGCCTAGGCGGACAGACAGCAATAATCAGAACGGTGGTATTTCGGTTCGGTTCGGAAATGTTGGAATTAAATCAACATTGTATGCGGTGTTTGCCAAGCGCCTCAAATCCCACAGCTGGGTGCCTTTATTAAATTAATTTCGTTCGGCCACGTGATATCTTGTCGGATTTGATGTGGAATATTTCTGTGTATCAGAATACAAAGTTAGTTAATTTATTTATTGTAGCGTAGATTTTGTTCTCAAGTCCTGGACTATAATACATTTCTAAAAAGTTATTTCAAAGTAATGAATTTTGATTAAATTCGTATCAGTACAAAATATTGGAAACCGAATGAACGGTAACTAACATTTCTACTCACTCAGTAGAACAACAGCACTATAACAAATTTTACAAAAATTATTTTGTGATGATATATTTTATTTTAATTCGTTTAAGTACGAATTAGTTAACCTAAAATACACGGTAATTATAACTTCTACATACTTGGTAAAACAACAGATGTTTCAATTAAAATAATATAAACGGTAAACGCTAAACTTATTCTGGTTTTCTCTCGATATATCATCTATGTTCTCTTTCCCTCTGGAAATTCTTTGGAAATAGCTATTTGGATACAATCGGGAGAATTTAACAAGTCCTAACTCGAACACACCACACCACACTTTGATAATATTTAACTTTAAATTAAAATTTATTTGGCTAAGTCGGAAAGTGACAATAATTATATTCCAATTGAACAAAGGCTAAGTATTTCTAAGAAACTGAATGAGATTTTATGAAAATGTAATTCATTAGAATGAAAAAATATTTAAAAGGTAGGTAAATAAATTAATTTCAGGCCTTTGTTCTTATTTTTAACTTAATTTACATATCGTAGGGGATCATGTAGATACTAGTTTAATCTGCCTAGTCGTAGGGGACCATGTTGGATGCTAGTGTTATAATGAGAATGGCAAATAAGAATTTTTATCTGTTAGCATAACCAGAAGTCAGGTTATCGAAAGAATGCAAAGATTTCATTAATTTTTACATATAGTTTTTCTTTTAGTTCTCATAGATAGTTTTTTTTTTTTGCTGTTTGCAAAATCCTATAAAGAATATGTTTCATTACGGACAGGTTTGTCACATTACATATTTAAAGTAGAAATCTGTTTCGCGGTTTCAACTAACTAAATTAGGAAAACTCTATAATAATGATTTATAATACATATGTTCGAATGCAAGCGGAGCATATAACGAAATATATTATTGATTTAAATTGCATTTTTGGAAACGGAGAATTCACCTCGTTACACGCTTCTTCTAAAGGGGCCTCATCAGTGAAATTGGCCATTTTTTTTAGCATGTTATAGTTTACGACTCATCGATCAAAAGTTCTCATGGCCACAAGGCCCGAAAATTGATAGTTTCTTTCTGCAGCGTTCAAAACGTTCGGATTTCCCTATTGCACCATGTTAAGAAAAATCCTCTTCTTCTATTCTATGAACAATAAAACATCATTCCTGAAGATTTCTTTTCATCGTATAAAAAAATATTTAAAATACTCTATAATGTCTTATTCTTGAGATATTGAGACTCAAACATAGCAATAATAAATACTATTTTGCTTTCTGTAAGTGAACAATAATCCTTAGTTGTATAAAACAATTATTACACAGTCTATAAGTGATGACTTTTCTCTTGTAACATAAATAAATAAGTAATTTTTAAAATTTAAAAACACACTCTTAAAAACAATCTGAAACTATCCAAATTGCACTAAAAAGAAGAAAACAAAGTTAATAAAAACAATAATTATGTTAAGAAAGGTAAAAGCGTGGGGCGCCTGATGAGTGAAATTTTCTGTTTCTCCGGATCTTTTGAACGTCCCACGCCTTTACGTTTCTCAACATATATATTGTTTTTATTAACTTTATTTTCTTCTTTTTAGTGTAATTTGAATATTTTCAGTTTGTTTTTAAAAACAAGTTTTTCAACTTTTTTAAACTATTTTTCACTTTTTAGTTTTATTTAAATTTGTTCGATAGAATTTCTTAACTATAAATAACAAAACCTATTCGTGATCCTGAAGCCACCACATTAAATTCTTTAATTTCGACTAAATATTTATAATCTGCGACTTAAGATATCCCCAGATACCGATTTTCATACACATCATACCAGAAAATATAAAACTTATGAGCCATTTTGACGCCGACATTTTGAACTGTTAAATTTGGACAAGTTAATTGTAATCTGCAACTTCAATAACCCTCAGATACCGATTTATCAGTCGAATCAGATTGTAAATCGCCATATTGATGCTGACATTTTGAATTTTTGAGTTTTGATCACATATTTGTAATCTGTGGCCTCAAAAATCCCCATGTACCAATTTTTAGTAGAATCTGATTTTAAATGAAAATACTATATACACATGCTAAATTTCAAGTCAATGCAACATCTGGAAGTGGGTGAAATGCGAGTTGTAAGATTTGCTTACAGTGTTGCAGGTCAAGCTAATAGAAGCATGTTAAAAAAACTTTATAGATCAGAACCAAACATGTTTTACAAAATAGATGATCTGCCATATTGGATTTAGTGTGACGTTACTCACCTTACCGTTTTCTGCTTGTCAAACTCTTTCATTTGAAACCCATATCAAGAGGATTGTAAAGAAAATGATTATCCGCCATTTTGGGGCGGCGGCCATTTTGAATATTTTAAAATATTGAGTACACTGTATTGTATTGTCATCAGAGCTACACTCAACTGCCAACTTTCATGAAGATACAACAAATAGAAGTGGGTGAAATTCAGTTCCTTACATTTTATTACAACATATATACATATACAGTGTGTCCCAGGATAGATGTAACAAAAGGTGTAATGGACCAAAAATTCATAAGCAAGGTTGTAAAAATCACCACTAATAAAGTACCTTTATTTTTCAAAATATGAAAAAATTCCAATAAGAAAAGTATTTAGAGTGCAATTTTATACCTCTATACCAAATTTCAGCAATATAAAATTATTTTTTTCCGAATTAAGAGTTGAATTCATATTTAAAGTTGTGTAGGAGCAAATGTTAATCATCTCAAAAAGTAGGCTATTGGTAAATAAAAAATTGAATATACGAGATGTAAGAAGGTATAATGTTAATCGAACTAATTGTAAAACAAGAAACAATTACTAACAGAAGATTAATGAGGTTTAAAAATTATAAGAAGTAATAAATGCCAAAAACATAACAGATTCACAAACAAATTAATTATTGACCAATACAAAACAATGTTTAAAATTTTGTTATTATTCGATATTTCGAATATGATCTAACGGTATGGAGTTTACGGCATTTATAATTCTTTGCTTCAATAACTGCTACATCGTTAGGAAGTGGTTCAGCGTAAACCAACTGCTTGAGACAACGTCATAAAAATAAATCCAATATTGATAGGTCTGGGGATCTCGCCGGCCACTTGATCGGTCCATTCCTGGCAATCCAATTTTCTCGAAAATTTAATATCAACCACCGATTAACAATTTTTGTGGAGTGGCCAGGGCAACCATCATGGTGAAAATGAACTAAAGGCATATCTCTTAAAATATTTAAATGTTCTTCAGAAAATCCTTCAAAAAGCTGTAAATAAATGTGCTGGTTTAACCTTCCTTCAACGAAATAAGGTCCAATAACTCCAACGTGATAAGAAACGGCACACCACACATTCATTTTTTTATAATATTGTCTTCTACAATGATTCTAAAATTTGGATTTTCAGAAGCCCAAAACCGACAATTCTGAGATGGTTGTGAATGTGGGTTCATCTGAGAAAATTATGAAATGATAAAAAAATTTCTCTTCTATGATTTTTTCTCCAATGGTCAAACAAATATCCAACATACGGCCGTCATCTCCCTCTTCAAGCGTATGTTTATAATTTGCTTGCTCTAATTTTCTTTGCCTTGTAAAGGAGTTCAGACTTGATAATATTAATAAGAGCTGACCTCTCTCTTAGTGGCATCCTAGGATTTTCTATAACAGAGGCATGAGCTATAATAGCCTCAAAATTGTCTTCATCATATGCTTTTATTTTTCTTTTCATGTTAAGAACACTACCAGTAACCAGAAACTTTTTAATTATTCTCATAGCCTGAGTACGTGACAAAGCAGTGTTTGGAAATTTCAAATTAAATTGGCTTACCACTTCTCTTAGGGAGTTTTCACCGCCAATTCCATAGCATTGCACAATATAATTTTTTTCACGCATTATGTGTACCAATTTCACTTAATTTTTTATCTTGGTTCGTTAATTTGAAACAGAAATTTAGGATAATATTGACTACCTACGTTTGACAGATATGTCAATAATAAGTGATAAATGTGTATCCACTGTTTTTCTCATAGCCTACTTTTAGCTTCTAAATAACTTTAAACACTAATTCACAAAAAATAATTTCTATGCAGTTTTGATTGAATGGTTCAAAATAAAATACTAATTTATTGAAAAAATGGGAAGTTTCAAAAAAATAATTTCATATTCCTGAAATTTGTTACAGAGGTATAAAATTGCATTCTAAATAACCTTTCTTAGTGGAATTATTTCATATTTTGAAAAATAAAGGTACTTTATTAGTTGTGATTTTTACAACTTTGCTTATAAAACACCCTGTAGAACACCAAATCAAATCATTTTTGGTATACTTTAGTTTTACAACAAGCAGGACTCAATCTCCAAATACCATTCCAAAATTCCAAAATTTTTGGTCCATTACACCCCTTGTTATATCTGTTCTGGGACACACTGTATACAGGTCGACCTAATAAAAGGGTGTTAAAAGATACGGAACCATTGAATGTTGAACCTGCAGAGACTATTGCCAAAATATCAGATTACTTTAATGGCATTGATTTATTTTTCAATACTGAAGCAACTGGCATACTCACGATACATAATCGCCCAAAAGAAATAGACGATTTATATTTCGACGTCAACAAGGTAGTTATAATAGTATATTATTATATAAGCGATTATGATAGCCCTTATTCATGAAGATTATGTTTTAGCCCACTAGTCGTAGGAGAGTGGCGCAATTCTCCTGAATGAATAATGCACGTAAGAAGTGCATACGTTGGAAAACGTATACAAGCAATATGGCGACACACTTGGTTGTCACTGTCGTCACGAGTTGATTGTCAGCTGCAGCAAAAGTTGATCGCAGTCGATTTAAAATATCATTAGATCAATGAAACAGTGATTTTTGAATTTTTATTTGATTGGCCGGGTGCAGTGAATTATGAATCGATAATTCACTAGTGAATTATAGGTACGTCTTTTCACAAAAAAATGCAAATAATTATCATATAAGTAATTAAACAGGTGTAGAAGAGGGTATTTTCAAATAGCTCAATATTTTAACTCATCCGTGTCTATATATACATAAAATGAGTGTCTACGTCTATATTAATAAAGGCAGTTTTAGTGTAAATAAAAATATATACAGTGTGAACCATTGAAAACGAGACAAGCCTGTTTTGGGACACAGACTAGTTTCTTGAAAAAACGCTCGGAGAGGTTGATTCTTGATTTTTGGGGGACAACTGTTGCTGTTAAACTTCACAGTGACACATCAACTCCCTAGTCCCAGCAACCACTATCTCAAGAATTTAAATAGGAAAAGGGGGTCGAGCGGCCCCTCATTTGAAACGTCTTCAATTCTCTATGCGACAGCATGGTCCAAATTAGCTTTTTTCAATTTTTTCTTCGTCCACATGAAGACCACCCTCTATATTAACTAAAGTGGGGGTGTTTGGGAAAAATCTCGAAACGCGTCACCTTTTTGTCTATTTAACGGCACATTTCGATGTCAAATTTGACTTTGTCAGGTCAACCCCCTACCTCCAACCACCCCCACAAACACAAAAATTGCGGTAAGCTGGTCGAGTGATCCCTCATTTCAAAGGTCTTTTGATCTCTATGCGAGGGCATGATAGTTTCTAGGTTTGCTTGTGTTTTGTTTTAAACAACTGATAATGTGCTGTATTTAGCAACTTTATACATTTTTTTAAGAAACTTTTTTTTTTTAATCGATAAATATGTTACTACAAAATGTCCGAATTCTTACCATAATTGACGGACCCGATACAATGTATATTGTCACAGTGAAAAAAGTATTATTATTATTATCATTATTATTATTGCCATCGATTTTCCGACTTGCAAACACTTAGACTATATTATTTATTATACGAGCAATGGGCAGATTATTGACTCTTTAAGTCACCAGCTCACTATCTAGAATGTTTGAATGTATATAATGAATATACTGATTGAACTCATACGACATCATCACGAAAGGAAATGTCCCTCAAAAAGAGTTAATACCATCACTTTCTACACCGAATAATCTGCATTTGACGTGTAATAACAGCTTATAAAGACATTCTGTTTAAAATTATTGATACATCAAAGTTGGTCAAAAACAATATTTTTGCCATGTTTGAGCCTACATATCTCAAAAATGGTACGTGATGGAGCATTTTTCTAAACGCGGTACAATTCATCTAGTGGCAAAATTCGAACGCTTCAAACGGTTGTAGAAAAATACTATCAATGTTCAAGCCTTGTGAGCCATGAAAGCTTTTGATTTGTGAATCGTAAAGTATAAAGTTCTAGCCAACTTAATCGACGCGCGACGACCGCTTTCCATAGGCAATGGATTTAGGCTGGCAACAGACCCACAAAGAGGCGGACAGACAGACTAATAAAACTGATAAATCTTAATTTTCGCAATCTACAGAGCCTGACACGTAGAAATCGGAAGAAAGCTCGGAGTGATTTTCTCAGGGTTACAAGACCTGCTTTCGGTAAGCGAGAAATACAAAAACAAAAATGCGGCACAGTATACTGACGATCATTTCAGAATCAAGGCTGTCAAAGTTGTGAGATGATATTTAAAATTTTAATATTCGTTTCCCAAAAACTTCATTTATTTTTAAGAAACCGCCAAGAGCATAATATAGCAGGCCCAACAACTGTTTAAAATCTTCAATAAACGGGCATGCTAAAAAACTGGAACTAATTTATATAATAAACTGTATTTATATAATGCTTGCAACTAGTTTTTCTACGTGTCAAATTTTAGTTATACTGCCATGAACAAAGAAAACTAGGACAAGCCTTTTTTCTTTAATCTAGTTGTGTACATCTAACTTTAATTTTTGTGACATTGTCACTTTGTGGTCGAAATTCATTGCAAGTGTGCCAAAATGAATATGCCCCATATAAGCGATTTAGTTAAAGCTGGAGTTATTGCTAAGGCAGAAGGTGGACGGTCAATGAGACAAATTGCACTGCGTTATAATATTAACAAAAATTATGCGTTTCAACATTTTAAAAAAAGTGGAGAATAAACGGTACAATTACACTGAGGGAAGTTTTTTGCAGTGACAGCCAAAAATCAAGCTACAGCAGCAAAAAACTCTATTTAAATAGGCGTCCGCCAAGAATTTTGTAAAGGCAGTAAAATTCATTTTGCTGAAGTTACTTTACTGCAATAGTAAAGTTACTTTAGTAGGTAAGGAGTCACTTGGGACTGGGAAAATTTTGAAGACCGTGGGAACTTTTGTCGGCATATCTCAAAGGCGGCGTCCTTTGTCGGCTTACATCAAAGGATTTACCGCCGGCGCTTGCGGGGCCATTGACCTTCGCGGTCATTAACCTTCGCGGTAATTAACCTTCGCGGTCATTAACCTTCGCTCAATCTAGACAACAGCGCGTTTGGAATTAATATACCTATGCTAATATATAATTTAACAAATGAGGATCGAGATAGCGGGAAGCGGTGTATATATTAATTATAACCCTGTTGACACTCCCTACCCCAATGCATGATACTACGATACTGACACCCCAATGCATCGCTGTAGGCCCGGGCCGGTGCAAGAATGTATACGTGTAAATTCAAATCCAAAATATAAGCAGCATTTGCGGCTTCCTTTATTCTTATTTTGAAATAGGTGTTCGTTTGCAAGCGCGTGGCTCTCGAGGCGGCTCTCTTTGTGATGTAATTCTTAAGGGATGCCGCTTTGAATGTTATATTTTGCGTACAACTTTACTTTAATTGAGACGACAATATGCAGCGTTATTCAACGGAGACGTTTGCCAGGTACCCACACCCAGGTATTGCAAACTAAAGAAATTCAGCGCCTCTGCCTCGGTTGCGTTCGGGATATGAACGAGTGCCCAACAGTTACGTGATGTTATTAAAATAGTGTGCTCTCGAAGGGTGGAGGCCAGTGGAGGGATGAATTGCTAACGCGGCCGTCCTGTGGCTGTGATCTGAGCGTCCTATTGTTATCTAGGTATCTGAAATGGTAAGAAATAAATAAACAAAATTTCAAATAAATTATGGCTAATTGTTTTTCCTTATGCATTGCCTACATATATTTAGGCAGTTATAAGAGACTGAAATCTGAGTGGAAATAAAAACACTAATGTCCTGAAAATGTAATTGCATAGGTACCTACGTAAACAAAGTAACAATAGAGAGAAAATAATATGCAAAATTAGACTTTATATGTTACCTATAATTCTAATAATTATTTTGATCTACTTATAAACTTCGCAATTAATTGCAAGTGACACTGAATAATTTACTCATTCATCTTGTATACGCCAAGAAGCCCTTTACAGATAAGAAATATGTGAAAACACAATAAAAAACTATTACTTGTAAAATACCTTTTACCACTTCAAGATAAAATAAAAGATATGAGCACGGTAGGTAAGTATTTAGAAAATATAAAAGGTGATTGCCGCAAAAGCGACGTACTAGGTGGATATATGTATTGACAATGGAAAAATTTCCTTGTTTTTATCAAATAATTGAATGTGCTTATTCTAAATGAAGAACACTACTAATATAAATAGACACAATTTATATTTTATGAGTTATGTGATATTTTTAGGGATTTCCACTGACTAGGTACGCTTGTAAATGTCTACTTATTCTCACCCCTGTTTTAATAATTTATAACTTTCAGATAGTTAATTTCTAATTTCGTCAGCAAAAAGTAATTTTTTAACAATCTTATCTCATATTGAGAAGTTCTATCATTTTTTTTTTTGTATACTTTAGTCGGATCTCGGGGAAATATATTGTGTAGTTGAGTTCTTTTTCTACATCACCTTTCTCTTATATTTTTCTCTTCTGATTTCTTTTTATATATGGCCATTTTGTCTATAGAAGAAGTAAAATATTTTCTGATTCAGATAATGACACCAGGGGAATGGAAATATTTGATATTTTGTTTTAAAATAAGTGGTGGAATAGCTTCGGCTATGCTCGGCCAGGACGTTAATTTATATAAGACGATTTAAAGAAAAGCATACTAAATACGAAACTTTAAACTTAAGCTCATATGGGTATTCTTAAAATATTTAATTAGATGTAAAAATATTTAACCCAATTCACTAATTTAATAACCTATATTCTTGCCTTTTAATATAAAATAAATAGAATTTACTGGGTACCCTGTGTATTTGATAAATTATGCAAGTATGTAACGTTAATCTCGGGACCCAGAATGCATCGAATGCAGTACTTTATTTTAAGCATTATGCAAAAAATCAATTCTCTCTCTTAATATATCCTTTTATTTTTTATAAATGTATAGGACACTGGGACCCCGAATAAATTTCTACATATTATTTATATTAAATTTCGTCAAGTGTATTGATTCTGGATGATACAAAATGGATTTTAAGAAATTACGATATTCCTGCATTATTCTCATAAAACTATTTAACAGAATGCTATTTCAATAAGAAGCTAACTACTAAGTAAAAGCCTTTTATTTTCAGTTTTTGTATATTTTTTACTTGAAACCTGTAAAAATAACTCCATAAAACTCCAATGGGGAAATGTTTCTATTGATAAGTCGCCACAAAATAATCAATACTTCTGCTGGAAGACAAAAATTTTTACAATTGAAACCGTAAGTAATTATATTTTGGCTAAAATACTGAGACCGGAATTTTTGAAATTAATCTATATTTTTGAACATTTACTGGTAAAAAAGAATAGACTAGTATACAGTTACAATATAGAAATATTGTACGTTAATGAAGTAAATTAAATCACAATCAGGGTGTGTCAGAATTCTAACTAAGTGACAAATACTGAAGATTTTGAATCAATTCTTTTAGATATATCCCAATTTATTCACCATTTTATTGGAGGAGCGGACAGCGTCACGCTCATTGTACTTCTTCCTACAGATATAACAATAATAATAGTAATTATTATTATATAACCTAGAACTCTATAATATATGGAAAATAAGTCACTCCAGGTTATATAAGGCGGTTGGTTTAATGTCCCCAAAGACCTGTATGGCCATATATGGGACCTGTGTAACCACACAAGTTTTGCAATAGATGACAATAATTATAAACTGTACGAAAAGTGTGCACAAAATACAATTACCTTAGTTTTTACAACCTTTTATGATTTTCTTATAAATATATCTAACTTTATGTCTATGAGGTACAGGAAAACATTTTAAAAGGAAGAGAGTTCACATATTCAAAATACACGAGTATATGGATGAGTACAACATATACAGATACTCTTGGGGATGCTAATGATTTAATGAATGCGTCTGCCAGTTGTTCGCCTGTGGGTTAGTGTTATGATTTAAGAGTTAGGAAATTTATATTGGAATATTTAAAGCCGGAAAGAAGGTTGGATATGTTTGCCGTGTATAGTAAATAATAATAAAAAAAACATATTATGAAGAGTGGTCACTATTTCAGAAATAACCGCCATCTTGAACAATGCCTGAATTAAAACAAATATTTGATGCACAGGATATATAGTAATCGGACTATTGTACATCAATTCATTTGATATTAGGTAGGTAAGTCTAAAAATACAAATAAATGTGCAAATACCACATCATGTTTGGAATCTTTTTTCTATACAAAATTCTCAAATAAACCAGTTACAACGAAGAAAGAAAACAATATGATATAAATAATTCTTTTAGTTTCACTTTTGTATAAACATTTAAATATAGATTCGCCTCTTTAAATCTACAAAATAGACAGTAGGGTACGTTTTCAACTGTACAATTAGCTCTTCTACATACATTTCTGTTAGGTGCAAGAACAAAGGCCACAGATCTTAAATGTTCCATCCAAGGCAAAAGTTTCGTCTTCTTCTGTCTAACCATGTTGTAGTGGATTCACATATTTGTTTACATTCAGCATATTTAATCATATGCAGGTATATACGCTTTTTGTGAAACAGCATTGCAATGTATAGTCTTGGTTTAGTGTACCGCTGAAATCGTACCCCACCACAGTTTGTTTTTCATGAATCAATAAGACGTAGTAATAAACAGTTCAGCATTTGGCAACATTTCTCATTACGAGGGGCAATATCTCAAAATTTATTGAAATGAACGTCGTGTATATTTTCCACCGTTTCGCATGGATTGGACAGATGCTCATTTATTTTTTATCATCCACAGTTCTTTATGGCCATCTGTTTAAAAGCTTTCCTTACAATGGCATAATAATTTTAGGTTATGTTTGTGACCTCCTACCAAGTTCAAAGGTTTTTTTTGTTGTTTCTCCGATTTATAACCCAGTTAATGAATGATTCTTAATAATAAATTTTAATCTGACTTGAACTCTATAGAAGGTCCTCGTTGACAGGAAACGGTGGTGTACTTGGATTGTTGGGAGTTACATTACCTTGTGTCCTCTCGAATTGTTCTCAATTTATAACACTATTTACTATACTATTTTTCCTCCTCATACAAGACAATATCAACGCGCAAAGAGCATTCTAAAACTCTTAAGAATTCCTTTCTTCTAAATGGTCAAAGTTGTCTCCAAATATTTTTTTTACAGAAGAGGCGTTTGATGTACACTTTTCGCGCATATAAAGTCAAACTCAACTTCTTCAGGGTAATCTAGCTGAATTATATTTGATTTCTTAAGAAAAACATAATAGTAACTAGTTTCCCAAGAGCTCTTATGAACTTTACTCTTTCACCGCTTTTGGTAAATTTTTAATTAATTTGAACTTACCTCAAAACATGCCAAATACTGTACGACAGTCTATTATATGTTAGAATTTTTCAAGAAACAGTCGGAGATATATCAAAATAACGGCAATTTCTCAAAAATGACTGCTATACTCTAAATATGTGATCATCTTTTTTCCAAACTTTGCGCGTAGTAAGCGATGTCAAAATAAACAGATCATTCTGGCTCTCAAACTTCCAATAGGATACCATGATATATATAATAAAGTTAAGTAAGGCACGTGGGCGGTTCTAGCATATTTATGCACAAGAAGTAAGAAAAATAAAAATGGTAATTTGATTTGCGTCAAAATATGTTGATTTGTTTAAAGATTTATCGATATACGTAATGCAAGGATCGGATTAAGTATGGTGCCGAATGCAAAACCCTTGAAATATAATCGTTTCATCCTTATTTCTCACAAGTTTGGCATATATACCGTACTGCTGAATTCAACCCCTGATCGATACTTATAGAAGTAATAGGTATCAATGGTGTCAAGGAGTGTGTTGTCTCACTCGGCCCCTTAACTGGGTTTACCGTGGTGAGTTGACATACACCAGGGACGGTTGACGCGAACATAGTGCTTTGGCCCTAGCCTATCACCGTCCAAGACCGTCCGCCAGCTTCACCAATGCCCCTTCGGAGGTGCTGGTAAGCATGTGGTGAAGAACCACACCCTGCACGAGGTGACACTGCTTAAACAAAAGGCGGCGGATCTAGACCGGGAGGTCAATAAATATCCCCCAAGCCAAGGTGTAAGCCATCGTGCCGAGGGCTGAATGGTACTGGGGTGATGGTACCTCAAACGATGCCTATGGGAAACCGGGCGACCTCTCATAGTATTTAGCCTTGCCCCCGTAACAGGCTCTGCGGGGGTCGACCACATTTCCTGTTCACTCGTGGGTTCAAAAATGAATTCCCAAAACAATAAAAACCTTTCTGAGGAGTGCTCTGATCACAGGGCCTCCTCTCCCACCTCTTCCGGGGAAGATTCCTTTGCAGGGATCTCCCCCCTCCTTAGAAAGGGTGGCTCCAGAAATGGGGCAACCCTATCCCGTGGCACCGGAGAAGGCTCCTCACGGGGGGCCTTCCCCAATCCCACACCTCCCACACAAGAGGGAATCTCCGTTTCGGGGGCTCCCTCTATTTCGGACGTCGCTGGAGGGCTCAACCCTACGGATGGGCAACCCAAGCGACGTAATCGCAGCGGCGCGGCTCGAAAGAGAGCCAGGAAATTGCGGGTGGAGAGGACTTCTGGGGAGGGTACACCTCGGGTAAACGTTTCCAAAAGGGGACGGCCCGAGGAAGAGACCCCCCCCAGCATCTCTAAACCTACAAAAAGAGCTAGGCCTGACCTTTCATACAGTCAGGTGGCAAGCAAAGGGGTCAAGGTGGCGGTGGCCGCAGCTGGTTTTCCAGAAGAGCGGCTAACGGCTGCCCTGACCGACAGTTTGCAAGAAGCCCTCGATACTCGGATGGATGGGCTCCCCTCAGGGGGGCCTCTCCCCGAGTTTGACGGCTTCAGGCTAACTGAGCAAGGAGTGGTGCAGCTGTTCTGCGGGAACGAGATGTCGCTGTCATGGCTTAGATCGGCCATAGGCGGCATCTCTCCCGTTGACGGCGTGTCACTCCAGCTCCTGGAAGGGGACAAGCTCCCCAAATACAAGAAGATGGTGGCTACGGTCCCAGGAAAACCCATGGACCAGGCCACCATCTTCAGTAGGCTGACGCGGCATAACCCGGAGCTCCGGACAGAGCTGTGGAAGGTCCACGGCACTCAGGTTGTCGAGGCCAAGGGGCTTCGACTCATTCTGGGCGTCGATGAGGCCTCCGCAGCGAAGATTGCGAGCCTGGGTTACCGCGCTCAGGCGGGGGTGATTAAGGTGTCCTTTTGGGACCCAAAACATCCCCGGGGGGAAGTAGCAGAGGCCGGCCCAAGCGGCGGCAACAACGCGCCTCCGAGCATGACGGACACAGCGATGGAGGGGCTGTCGGGCTCGGAGGAAAAGTAGAGTAGTAGGAGTAGTTAAGGAAAAAAAAAAAAAAAAAAAGGAAAAGGAAAGGAAAAAAAAAAAAAAAAAATGGAAATACTCCAAATCAATCTGCAACACAGTGAGCCGTCCTCCGCATTAGTAGGACGACAGGCCGCTGCGGGACAGATACACATTGCCCTGATTCAGGAGCCTTGGGTTCGCCATGGCTCCATTCGAGGTTTAGACAGGCGGCACGGAGCCATTTTCTCCTCCGCACACAACATACCTAGAGTATGCATATATGTCTCGAAGGAGATAAAAGCAACAACAATTCCCGAACTTTGTTCCAGGGACGCCGTTGCTATTAAGGTGAGCCTTAGGGAGGAAACCGACAGAGCAGAAATCGTCTTCGGCTCTGTCTACCTTCCCTACGACTCGCCAACACCGCCACCTTCAACCGAACTGGAGAAGATGGTTCAATTCTGTACTGATAGACGACTGCCTCTCATCATAGGATGTGACGCCAATGCTCACCATATCTGCTGGGGCAGCACAGGGGTCAATCCTAGAGGCAGTAGTCTATTACAGTACCTGTACACTACCGATTTAGAGATAATAAATCGGGGCAACACTCCAACCTTCGTTACCCAACGGAGGCAGGAGGTCATCGACGTCACACTGGGATCCAGACTAGCGGTCCCCCTGTTCAAAAATTGGTACGTATCAACGGAACCCTCATTGTCGGATCACCGACACATCAGGTTCAAACTGGACTGCGCTCCCTCCTCAGAGGAGAGCTGGTACAGGAACCCCAGAGATACCGACTGGGACGCCTATAGACGAGCCCTCTCGGACAAAATAAACAGGGTTATTATACCCAGAAACACAGAGGAGATAGAATCCTCTGCCAAACTTCTCAATGGAGCGATCACTGCCTCATACGAGAGCAGCTGTCCTCTAAAAAGAAACAAGGGAAAGAATAAAGTTCCCTGGTGGAACAGGGAACTTTTGAACCTACGCAAGGAGACACGCAGGCTCCTTAACAGGGCTATGCGCACTCAACTCCCGGAGGACTGGGACGACTACAAACGATCCCAACGCCTCTACAAAAGCCACATTCGTAGCAATAAGAGGGCAGCCTGGAGGAAATTCTGCGAAAGCATTGAAGATCTTCCAGAAGCCGCTAGGCTTTGCAAAGCCCTCAAGAAAGATAAACCTTCACAGCTGGAGGACTTGAGGCTTCCTTCCGGTAGACTAACGTCTACCAATGAGGAGCGCCTCAAGCATCTATTAGCAACTCATTTCCCCGAATCCGTAGTGGAGACGGAGGAAGCACCACCCCCTCGGCCCCCCCGCGCTGCGGTCACGGCAGCGGATTGGAGGACAGCCTCGAGGGTGGTAACAGTGGAAAGGGTCAGGTGGGCTATTTCCACGTTTGAGCCGTTCAAAAGCCCAGGACCGGATGGAGTGTTTCCGGCACTTCTGCAAGAGGGGACAGAGACACTCATCCGTCCGGTCTATCATTTGTTGAGAACCTGCCTGGCCACGGGGTATATTCCTATACCCTGGAGGGCCGTCAAGGTGGTTTTCATACCTAAAGCAGGACGTACGTCGTACGACACTGCCAACTCCTACAGAGCTATCAGCCTAACATCCTTCCTTCTCAAAACTTTAGAGAGGTTGGTTGAAAGGTACGTCAAAGACGGAGCACTGACCTCAGTACCTCTGCATCCGTCACAACATGCTTACCAGGCCGGTAAGTCAGTGGAAACGGCCCTTCATCCGATCGTTTTGAGGATCGAGAAGGCGCTGCAACACAAAGAACTTGCGGCCGGAGCCTTCTTAGATATCGAAGGAGCCTTTGACCATACCTCCTTCGATTCAATCTGCGCCGCCGCTGCCTATCATGGCATCGAAGACACCATCATTAGATGGTTGAGGGCCATGTTGGCGGGAAGGCAAATAACAGCTGCCAATGAGGATACGGCAGTTAAAGTTTCAGTAAGGAGAGGCTGCCCACAAGGGGGCGTCCTATCTCCTCTGCTATGGAACCTCGTTCTCGATGGCCTATTACAGGAACTCGAGAACGAGGATCTTTTTGCGCAAGGTTACGCAGATGACCTTGCAATCATCATCTCGGGAAAATTCCCAAATACGGTCAGCGGACTCTTACAAAGGGCCTTGCAGATCGTACAAAGATGGTGCAATGACCAGGGCCTTAGAGTCAATCCCTCAAAGGCGCAAATGGTCATCTTTACTAGGAGACGCAGGCTAGACGGTTTCGTCGAACCCGTACTCTACAACACTACTCTAACGATCTCAAGGACAGTGAAGTATCTAGGGGTCATCCTGGACTCTAAGCTGACCTGGAGAGATCATATAGAGAGACAAGTACAAAGGGCCACTACAACCCTATGGGTATGTAGAAGAACCTTTGGCAAAACATGGGGGCTAAACCCCAGGGTGGCTATGTGGTACTATACTGTCATAGTTAGACCAATGATTACGTATGCCTCTCTTGTCTGGTGGCCTGCCACAACCAGGTCAACCATACGACAGAAGCTAACACAACTCCAAAGACTTGCCTGCTTAGGAGTCACAGGAGCAATACGCACGACCCCCACAGCAGCTCTGGAGGTCCTTCTGGACCTTGCGCCCCTTCACCTAGTGATTGTGGCCGAGGCTCGGAAAGCGGCTTACAGACTGGAATGCGGAGGTCAGTGGAAGAAAGGAGGAGAACAATCAGGTCACACAAGGGCCCTAGCTGATGCGATAGGAGCCCACTCACTTCTGGAGGCCAGGAGTGACGACGTGATGCCTTCCTTCTCCTTCGCACAACCCTTCGAGGTAGTCTTCCCGAAAAGGGAAGACTGGAGACAACTCGAGGACATACTCAGGCCTGCAGATATTGTCTGGTTCACAGACGGATCGAGGCTAGAGGAAAGTACCGGAGCGGGTATATTTGGGGAAAGGCCCAGGGCTGAGCTTTCCTATGCCCTGGGAAAATTCGCCACGGTATTCCAGACCGAGATCTTCGCTATTTTGGTCTGCGCACAGGAGAACATCCGAAGGAAATACTCCAATAAACACATATATATATGTAGCGATAGCCAAGCGGCCCTCAAGGCCCTTGCATCGAATCGGACCAAGTCAAAACTGGTCCAAAACTGTAAACAGGCCCTCTGTGAACTTGGCTCATCAAACTGGGTCAGGCTTCTCTGGGTGCCTGGACACAGCAACATTGAGGGTAACGAGCGGGCCGATGCTCTGGCCAGAAGGGGCTCTCGTGAACCTCTGCTCGGTCCGGAGCCGGCTCTCGGTTACCCTAGATCCCAAGCCAAGAGGTTGATAGATAACTGGACTCGCTCCCAGTTCATTGACCTCTGGGATTCCTATCCAGGACTCCGGCAAGCGAAGCTCCTTATCTCAGGACCCTTGCCGGAGAGAACAAAGCAATTTCTGCGTCTAAGCAGAAAGCAAATTAGAGCCGTAACAGGCCTCCTGACCGGACATGGCTCTTTTAGGAAACACCTACACACAATGGGGGTGGTTGACCACCCCGATTGCAGGTTCTGTGAGGACGAGGAGGAGACTTCCATCCACGTTCTCACTTCTTGCCCAGGACTGATGAACCTGAGGCACAAGCACTTCGGCGCTGGCTTTCCAGTGCTGGAGGAAATAAGGAGTTCTCCCGTGGGAAGGATTTCAGCCTTTGGGCTGGAATCCGGTCTGTACGGGGGAGCTCCTTAATTTGTTAGCGGTAGCACAATGGGCCACAAGGCCTGAGTGCGGCGACCTCCAGGCGCCCCGCTAAAAGAAGAAGAAGAATAGGTATCAATACTTTACGGAAAACAGATTATGCCTCTTTAAAGATTATCTATACAACAAAGAATGTACGACATACAGGGTCTAGGGATTTGTTCCATTAAAAACTAATAAATTGTGTGGATATATAATTCGACATACTATATCAGATTATGTACCTATACTATATAAGTATAGCTTATAACGCTACCAGTTGAACCCTCGTAGAGGTTCACATGCGTATTGAATCCTCGAAAAAGGGGTAACATTCATATATAAAATAACCTTACATTTATAGTTACAGGTTACCGCGTCCAAAGCGGAGACTAGAAATTTAGATATGTACCTAACTTTTTACAGAACGTACTAGTCTTTGGTCTGGTAAGTAGGTATGTATATAAGATAATCAAGTGTTACATGTGCACCCAAACAGGTTCATATATGACAAGAGGGTAATAGATTAGTAATGAAAAGGTTCTATTATAGATATCATTGTATTGTAAGCCTGTGAGAGAGATATAGTGGAAACTGAGAAACATCCGCAGTATTATTGTGGCCTCTAAAATAGCATGCAGGTACCTAAATAGAAAAAAATTGACTACAAAAGAAACATATATTACTATTATTATTAAGTTTAAGCAGGATTATAAATAAGTACACAAGAAGTCATAAGACACTGCACAATACTTATGGTAATTTTACTTCCACACCACGTAATGCAGTGGATTTTGTACACGTGCAGCGTTTTTTATTTTTAATTAAAACTAAATAAATACCTACATAAAAATTATGTAATTTACTTGTGTTCTGTTGGAAATCTCAAATGGAGCTTTCGTAATGTTTTACATATATGTTGTACATAACCTCTACTACTTCTTCAGTCTTCATTTTTTTTTAATTTGTTAATAACGCCGAGCTAAGCCTGATTAGATTTGTTAAATAATAATTCTATCACAATATTCTTCACATGCCACCACTAAATCTTAAATTACATTGTCTAATGAAAAATGCACACAACTTACGAAGCTTTTCTCAATAAGCCTTAGCTTGTGGTTGACCCCGATAGTGCGTTCGTAAAATCAGTAAGCTTTGCGAGTGATTTCTATTCTAAACCGTTTATTCTGTATTGGTGTCAATTATAAAAAGTTTATATAACATTTTAAAATTATAAACCAGAATAGATATGGATAGAATAGGCGTACAGTAAGAATAGGAGTACAGTATGTGTATAATAAAGGAAACAGAGGAGTACAGTGAGGATAAATATTGTTTTATAAACCATTTTTCTGTAATTTGGCAGACTGCGGTGTTCAATACATACATCGTCACTTTTACCGTTAAGTATTTAGAAAAGCTAGTTTCCACTTATCTATAGTGCGTTTTCAATACTTATAAGCCTGTATTTTTCTTTCTGGAATCCCATTGGTAAAGGTGAAAAGTAATGTTCAAATTATCCATAATTTATATTATTTAATTTTTAGGGAATAACTTCTATAATATGTAATGGGGTTAAATAATAATAATAAAACAATATTTCTAAATAGTTTATTTGAACGTTACATCTTAACACATATATTTTAACGCATGAGATGCAGAGAAGGTTAGGTGAGGGATAATGGGCTTGGAAATTTTTTAAAAAGTCTCGTTTTTTTTTTTAACAATCAATACGAATCATTATTATAATTACAGTAGCGTTTAAATCAAGTCAATACGATTATTAATTACAGAGATATAAGCTTTTAAAATCTGCAAATAACGATACGGCTTGCTGCAATGCCCGAAACTCGAGCTGGCCGGCTGTGACGTAATCGGCGCCGATGTCGCACGCCGCTCGCCTTATTTGAATGAATTTATATAAGTGAAACAGTCTTATTTTGAGTTCCTTAGTAGTTGTGACAATAATGGAGCAGGGATTTGTTTGTGGACAGTCGGATAACTTGCCAAAAATTGACTGAAATAAAGAACATTAATACTTTTAATTATTATTCCCTTTGGTTACCCAGCTTGATATACAAAATATAATCAATTTTCGTCCTGGGGCTACATAACAGCAAAATATGTTTTCTTAATTCTCACACAGCGAATTCACTTTTTAAACCTATCTGGAAAAAATATTTACAATATTTAATAAAGCTCGGTAATGCGGCATCAAAAACTTAAAAACTTGGTAAGAAAATTTTAACCTCATTAAAAAAATGTAAAGATATATGCACCGATGTACTAAATCACCCTGTATATTTAAAAATAATTTTTAAGTGTGCACTCTTCGACACTACACCAGCTACATACAAAAAAATTTGAATTATTTTAATAAGAGCAATATTTTATTTTTTTTTAATCTTATTTTAATGCCTTATTTTTATTAACGTCCTGGCGGAGTTCAGCTATTGCTGCTCTACCACTCAACCAGGACACGTACACATAGACATCAACGCAACAACCATTCCCTGCGATATTGCCATCTACCGCAGCTGAGAGTCGAACTCAGGAGAGATAACAGCGACTAGACATATTGTGCCACCCAACAGCGGTCTAAATCACTGCTACCGTCTCGGTAACACATGAAAAAACGCCACCAACATCCATACCCTGGCCAGGATTCGAACCCGGAACTCCGTGGTCGCAAGCCAAACATTTTTTTCCATTTAAATATAATTTTATTAATTAAAATATTACATTGTATGAAGCTTATTTCTAAATATGAATATCACATATAAAAGTAGG
The DNA here is from genome assembly GCA_963583905.1 of Stenurella melanura. NCBI lineage: Eukaryota > Metazoa > Arthropoda > Insecta > Coleoptera > Cerambycidae > Stenurella > Stenurella melanura. Next base: position 76,678,241 of record OY757312.1, on the reverse strand, counting down.
TACGTACAGTACATTATTTGTCACGTCCTAAAACTACACAAAAAGTATAATATAGAACATGACACAGCCGACGGTATGGTTGGAGACTTTAGAAAAACACGGCTCTTTTTATTTTTATGTTTTATCTTGATATTTCTTTATCAATTTATATCAATTATAATCAATGTGTTGCCTTGGCTTTAATTGAGCTTAAAGCTCATTAGTTCGAGAGTTTCTTGGCGGAACGAAAATAGCTCAATTAACAAATGCAGGAAAAAATGTAGAATTAAAAACCTGCTTCAGATAATATTGTCAAGATATAAAAATGATGATTATGTGTGAGCATTTACTTATAAAAAAATAAAATTATAAGGTATCGACGGGTAGGGGGCAGGGGTAAGTGGTGGGGTGTGGGATTTGGGGAGGGGGGTTTGTTGTTTTTCGGGTAGTGTGTCTTGTCGAGTTAGCAAGCCAAACACCTTCAGCATTGCGCCACCGAGCTGGCTGGGATATATGACTGATACACTGTTGGGACACCCTGTATGTGAGTGCTGGATAATGTAAGTATTGCATTATGTAGGTAGAGATAACTATTACAATTTTAAGTTAACTTCGAAATGGTCTTCACAACAAAACCGATTACTTGTACTCGAAAAGGTGATATTATTCTTTTTATCTCTCTTTATTGCATCACACCATTGTTTTCGTGTTTTTTCACCTTTTGGCATACTTATAAATAATTTGTTTGGCGTAGTGATTGTTGTATTGGTACATCGAGGCACAACACAGTATTTGTAACGAATATTTTGTGTAGCCATCTCTATAACATCGCAGCAAAGCATCGGTACTATGATCACTACGGGGTAAATGGGCGTCGATGACGTAGTGCACTCAGTCGAGCTGCTACTAGGAAAGATGGGGGCGTGGACTAATTGCTCGAACTTCAACAATTAATTGTAAAGCCATTTTAAGTGCTAGAGAAATAAATTAAATTGCAATGTTTAAGTTACAACGTGCACATTTTTATAAAAATATATAAAAAATATCGTTTTTAAGCCCATTGGTACCAAATTCCTATGTCGCATGTATTCAATATTCCAACGATGGGTACTCAAAGTTTGCAGGTTAACGGTAGCGTTTATACAATAACCCCCATGTCTCGCAATTTATTTACGCATGCATCGTATTCTAGACCCAGACGAATATTCATTTTCATTAGCTCGATAATTTCACGTGTATCAATATCAGATTCCCACTCTAACACTTCTTTCTTCGGAATTTGGCAAATACGACGCGTAGAACAGCCTGAATCCAAATTTTTCAATTTTTCATTTCTTCGAGTTTTATATTCATCGGTAAGTAACGCTAGATCAGACTTTCGTCCCTCATGATTTTCTTCAATCATTTCAGATGGCTGACAAATGTTTTTCGAGTCTATCTGGGAGGTATCGGACAACTCATCATTATGCATTCTCTGCATGTGACATCTTAAATTATCTTTTCTTTTAAATGTTCTATTGCAAGAATCACATTGGAAATAGAATATTTTATGAATATTATTGTGTCGTCTTAGACCGCTAGGCCAAGAGAACGTTGCACCACAAATATTACATGCATACATGGTTATTTCTTTACTGTATGACATCAAATGACTAACAATCAGTAGGGTACCCTTATTTATCCTTACTGTACCCCTACTTTACCCTTATTGTACCCCTACTTTACCCTTATTGTACCCCTACTTTACCCTTACTCATTCTTGTTCCTCTGTTTTGTTCCTATTCCTATCCTTGTTTATCCCTTTAAAATACAGACCTGTTAAAAAGTTGTAATCAAACCTGTAAAAGTAATATTCAGAGGTATTCAGAAATTATCTCGTAGATTTCCGTGTAAGTCATATAAACAGTGATCTTTACGCCGATCAGTAGTAAAGGATGCAAGAACAACCAGCAGGGTAATCTTATTTATCCTTACTGTACCCCTACATTACACTTGCTCATTCTTGTTCCTCTGTTTTGTACCTATTCCTATGCTTGTTTATCCCTTTAAAGTACATACCTTTTAAAAATTGTAGAAGTCTTGTAACTGTCTCGTCAATACCATACTTTAATTTAAAGTACGCATGTAGGTGCCGCTGAAAGAAAAAAGGAACACTCTGGATTTTGTCAATTAAATCATGCCTTGAGTCACTTTCATTTCCATCAGCACCACCGGAATATCCTTCTCTTGCCGCTGCTAAAGGTGGTCCTCGGAAGGGTCGCATACTTTGCTGTTAATTTTATTCCAAAAATAAAGCTCCACTGTCTAATTGTTCATTGTTTACATCGTAAAATCTTTTAATTCTCTAATGAAGCAACACTGCAGTATCTTTCTATATAATTTAGAGTATTTAATTTTGAGGAATCATTTCTATGTGTAATGGGGTGGGAGTGAGGAGGAACATATCTGTTCGTGTTTTACAATTACAGCAAGCAATTATTATTGAGGATAAATGCTTCAAATTACTTTCACTTCTATAAAGAGATCTCCCTCTACAACAACCCATTCAGCATATTCCCATTTCATTCCTACTGAGGTAGTTTAGCTATAGCTATTCCACGACTCGACCAGAACACATACACATATACATAGGTACACATGAACTCAAGTAATATTCCCTTCGACATTGCCATCTGATTCACTTGTGACACAACCTCACTGTAGATAACAGCTACTAGGCATGTGCCACTCACCAGCAGTCCAGTCCATAACTACCGAGATGGTAGTTATGGACTAGTCCATAACGACTAGACTCCAGGAGTCAGGCAATGTCGAAGGGAATATTTCTTGAGTTCATGTGTACCTATGTATATGTGTATGTGTTCTGGTCGAGTCGTGGAATAGCTATAGCTAAACTACCTCAGTAGGAATGAAATGGGAATATGCTGAATGGGTTGTTGTAGAGGGAGATCTCTTTATAGAAGTGAAAGTAATTTGAAGCATTTATCCTCAATAATAATTGCTTGCTGTAATTGTAAACACGAACAGATATGTTCCTCCTCACTCCCACCCCATTACACATAGAAATGATTCCTCAAAATTAAATACTCTAAATTATATAGAAAGATACTGCAGTGTTGCTTCATTAGAGAATTAAAAGATTTTACGATGTAAACAATGAACAATTAGACAGTGGAGCTTTATCTTTGGAATAAAATTAACAGCAAAGTATGAGACCCTTCCGAGGACCACCTTTAGCAGCGGCAAGAGAAGGATATTCCGGTGGTGCTGATGGAAATGAAAGTGACTCAAGGCATGATTTAATTGACAAAATCCAGAGTGTTCCTTTTTCTTTCAGCGGCACCTACATGCGTACTTTAAAATAAAGTATGGTATTGACGAGACAGTTACAAGACTTCTACAATTTTTAAAAGGTATGTACTTTAAAGGGATAAACAAGCATAGGAATAGGTACAAAACAGAGGAACAAGAATGAGCAAGTGTAATGTAGGGGTACAGTAAGGATAAATAAGATTACCCTGCTGGTTGTTCTTACATCCTTTACTACTGATCGGCGTAAAGATCACTGTTTATATGACTTACACGGAAATCTACGAGATAATTTCTGAATACCTCTGAATATTACTTTTACAGGTTTGATTACAACTTTTTAACAGGTCTGTATTTTAAAGGGATAAACAAGGATAGGAATAGGAACAAAACAGAGGAACAAGAATGAGTAAGGGTAAAGTAGGGGTACAATAAGGGTAAAGTAGGGGTACAATAAGGGTAAAGTAGGGGTACAGTAAGGATAAATAAGGGTACCCTACTGATTGTTAGTCATTTGATGTCATACAGTAAAGAAATAACCATGTATGCATGTAATATTTGTGGTGCAACGTTCTCTTGGCCTAGCGGTCTAAGACGACACAATAATATTCATAAAATATTCTATTTCCAATGTGATTCTTGCAATAGAACATTTAAAAGAAAAGATAATTTAAGATGTCACATGCAGAGAATGCATAATGATGAGTTGTCCGATACCTCCCAGATAGACTCGAAAAACATTTGTCAGCCATCTGAAATGATTGAAGAAAATCATGAGGGACGAAAGTCTGATCTAGCGTTACTTACCGATGAATATAAAACTCGAAGAAATGAAAAATTGAAAAATTTGGATGCAGGCTGTTCTACGCGTCGTATTTGCCAAATTCCGAAGAAAGAAGTGTTAGAGTGGGAATCTGATATTGATACACGTGAAATTATCGAGCTAATGAAAATGAATATTCGTCTGGGTCTAGAATACGATGCATGCGTAAATAAATTGCGAGACATGGGGGTTATTGTATAAACGCTACCGTTAACCTGCAAACTTTGAGTACCCATCGTTGGAATATTGAATACATGCGACATAGGAATTTGGTACCAATTATCCCTCACCTAACCTTCTCTGCATCTCATGCGTTAAAATATATGTGTTAAGATGTAACGTTCAAATAAACTATTTAGAAATATTGTTTTATTATTATTATTTAACCCCATTACATATTATAGAAGTTATTCCCTAAAAATTAAATAATATAAATTATGGATAATTTGAACATTTCTTTTCACCTTTACCAATGGGATTCCAGAAAAAAAAATACAGGCTTATAAGTATTGAAAACGCACTATAGATAAGTGGAAACTAGCTTTTCTAAATACTTAACGGTAAAAGTGACGATGTATGTATTGAACACCGCAGTCTGCCAAATTACAGAAAAATGGTTTATAAAACAATATTTATCCTCACTGTACTCCTCTGTTTCCTTTATTATACACATACTGTACTCCTATTCTTACTGTACGCCTATTCTATCCATATCTATTCTGGTTTATAATTTTAAAATGTTATATAAACTTTTTATAATTGACACCAATACAGAATAAACGGTTTAGAATAGAAATCACTCGCAAAGCTTACTGATTTTACGAACGCACTATCGGGGTCAACCACAAGCTAAGGCTTATTGAGAAAAGCTTCGTAAGTTGTGTGCATTTTTCATTAGACAATGTAATTTAAGATTTAGTGGTGGCATGTGAAGAATATTGTGATAGAATTATTATTTAACCAATCTAATCAGGCTTAGCTCGGCGTTATTAACAAATTAAAAAAAAATGAAGACTGAAGAAGTAGTAGAGGTTATGTACAACATATATGTAAAACATTACGAAAGCTCCATTTGAGATTTCCAACAGAACACAAGTAAATTACATAATTTTTATGTAGGTATTTATTTAGTTTTAATTAAAAATAAAAAACGCTGCACGTGTACAAAATCCACTGCATTACGTGGTGTGGAAGTAAAATTACCATAAGTATTGTGCAGTGTCTTATGACTTCTTGTGTACTTATTTATAATCCTGCTTAAACTTAATAATAATAGTAATATATGTTTCTTTTGTGGTCAATTTTTTTCTATTTAGGTACCTGCATGCTATTTTAGAGGCCACAATAATACTGCGGATGTTTCTCAGTTTCCACTATATCTCTCTCACAGGCTTACAATACAATGATATCTATAATAGAACCTTTTCATTACTAATCTATTACCCTCTTGTCATATATGAACCTGTTTGGGTGCACATGTAACACTTGATTATCTTATATACATACCTACTTACCAGACCAATGACTAGTACGTTCTGTAAAAAGTTAGGTACATATCTAAATTTCTAGTCTCCGCTTTGGACGCGGTAACCTGTAACTATAAATGTAAGGTTATTTTATATATGAATGTTACCCCTTTTTCGAGGATTCAATACGCATGTGAACCTCTACGAGGGTTCAACTGGTAGCGTTATAAGCTATACTTATATAGTATAGGTACGTAATCTGATATAGTATGTCGAATTATATATTCACACAATTTATTAGTTTTTAATGGAACAAATCCCTAGACCCTGTATGTCGTACATTCTTTGTTGTATAGATAATCTTTAAAGAGGCATAATCTGTTTTCCGTAAAGTATTGATACCTATTACTTCTATAAGTATCGATCAGGGGTTGAATTCAGCAGTACGGTATATATGCCAAACTTGTGAGAAATAAGGATGAAACGATTATATTTCAAGGGTTTTGCATTCGGCACCATACTTAATCCGATCCTTGCATTACGTATATCGATTAATCTTTAAACAAATCAACATATTTTGACGCAAATCAAATTACCATTTTTATTTTTCTTACTTCTTGTGCATAAATATGCTAGAACCGCCCACGTGCCTTACTTAACTTTATTATATATATCATGGTATCCTATTGGAAGTTTGAGAGCCAGAATGATCTGTTTATTTTGACATCGCTTACTACGCGCAAAGTTTGGAAAAAAGATGATCACATATTTAGAGTATAGCAGTCATTTTTGAGAAATTGCCGTTATTTTGATATATCTCCGACTGTTTCTTGAAAAATTCTAACATATAATAGACTGTCGTACAGTATTTGGCATGTTTTGAGGTAAGTTCAAATTAATTAAAAATTTACCAAAAGCGGTGAAAGAGTAAAGTTCATAAGAGCTCTTGGGAAACTAGTTACTATTATGTTTTTCTTAAGAAATCAAATATAATTCAGCTAGATTACCCTGAAGAAGTTGAGTTTGACTTTATATGCGCGAAAAGTGTACATCAAACGCCTCTTCTGTAAAAAAAATATTTGGAGACAACTTTGACCATTTAGAAGAAAGGAATTCTTAAGAGTTTTAGAATGCTCTTTGCGCGTTGATATTGTCTTGTATGAGGAGGAAAAATAGTATAGTAAATAGTGTTATAAATTGAGAACAATTCGAGAGGACACAAGGTAATGTAACTCCCAACAATCCAAGTACACCACCGTTTCCTGTCAACGAGGACCTTCTATAGAGTTCAAGTCAGATTAAAATTTATTATTAAGAATCATTCATTAACTGGGTTATAAATCGGAGAAACAACAAAAAAAACCTTTGAACTTGGTAGGAGGTCACAAACATAACCTAAAATTATTATGCCATTGTAAGGAAAGCTTTTAAACAGATGGCCATAAAGAACTGTGGATGATAAAAAATAAATGAGCATCTGTCCAATCCATGCGAAACGGTGGAAAATATACACGACGTTCATTTCAATAAATTTTGAGATATTGCCCCTCGTAATGAGAAATGTTGCCAAATGCTGAACTGTTTATTACTACGTCTTATTGATTCATGAAAAACAAACTGTGGTGGGGTACGATTTCAGCGGTACACTAAACCAAGACTATACATTGCAATGCTGTTTCACAAAAAGCGTATATACCTGCATATGATTAAATATGCTGAATGTAAACAAATATGTGAATCCACTACAACATGGTTAGACAGAAGAAGACGAAACTTTTGCCTTGGATGGAACATTTAAGATCTGTGGCCTTTGTTCTTGCACCTAACAGAAATGTATGTAGAAGAGCTAATTGTACAGTTGAAAACGTACCCTACTGTCTATTTTGTAGATTTAAAGAGGCGAATCTATATTTAAATGTTTATACAAAAGTGAAACTAAAAGAATTATTTATATCATATTGTTTTCTTTCTTCGTTGTAACTGGTTTATTTGAGAATTTTGTATAGAAAAAAGATTCCAAACATGATGTGGTATTTGCACATTTATTTGTATTTTTAGACTTACCTACCTAATATCAAATGAATTGATGTACAATAGTCCGATTACTATATATCCTGTGCATCAAATATTTGTTTTAATTCAGGCATTGTTCAAGATGGCGGTTATTTCTGAAATAGTGACCACTCTTCATAATATGTTTTTTTTTTATTATTTACTATACACGGCAAACATATCCAACCTTCTTTCCGGCTTTAAATATTCCAATATAAATTTCCTAACTCTTAAATCATAACACTAACCCACAGGCGAACAACTGGCAGACGCATTCATTAAATCATTAGCATCCCCAAGAGTATCTGTATATGTTGTACTCATCCATATACTCGTGTATTTTGAATATGTGAACTCTCTTCCTTTTAAAATGTTTTCCTGTACCTCATAGACATAAAGTTAGATATATTTATAAGAAAATCATAAAAGGTTGTAAAAACTAAGGTAATTGTATTTTGTGCACACTTTTCGTACACTTTATAATTATTGTCATCTATTGCAAAACTTGTGTGGTTACACAGGTCCCATATATGGCCATACAGGTCTTTGGGGACATTAAACCAACCGCCTTATATAACCTGGAGTGACTTATTTTCCATATATTATAGAGTTCTAGGTTATATAATAATAATTACTATTATTATTGTTATATCTGTAGGAAGAAGTACAATGAGCGTGACGCTGTCCGCTCCTCCAATAAAATGGTGAATAAATTGGGATATATCTAAAAGAATTGATTCAAAATCTTCAGTATTTGTCACTTAGTTAGAATTCTGACACACCCTGATTGTGATTTAATTTACTCCATTAACGTACAATATTTCTATATTGTAACTGTATACTAGTCTATTCTTTTTTACCAGTAAATGTTCAAAAATATAGATTAATTTCAAAAATTCCGGTCTCAGTATTTTAGCCAAAATATAATTACTTACGGTTTCAATTGTAAAAATTTTTGTCTTCCAGCAGAAGTATTGATTATTTTGTGGCGACTTATCAATAGAAACATTTCCCCATTGGAGTTTTATGGAGTTATTTTTACAGGTTTCAAGTAAAAAATATACAAAAACTGAAAATAAAAGGCTTTTACTTAGTAGTTAGCTTCTTATTGAAATAGCATTCTGTTAAATAGTTTTATGAGAATAATGTAGGAATATCGTAATTTCTTAAAATCCATTTTGTATCATCCAGAATCAATACACTTGACGAAATTTAATATAAATAATATGTAGAAATTTATTCGGGGTCCCAGTGTCCTATACATTTATAAAAAATAAAAGGATATATTAAGATAGAGAATTGATTTTTTGCATAATGCTTAAAATAAAGTACTGCATTCGATGCATTCTGGGTCCCGAGATTAACGTTACATACTTGCATAATTTATCAAATACACAGGGTACCCAGTAAATTCTATTTATTTTATATTAAAAGGCAAGAATATAGGTTATTAAATTAGTGAATTGGGTTAAATATTTTTACATCTAATTAAATATTTTAAGAATACCCATATGAGCTTAAGTTTAAAGTTTCGTATTTAGTATGCTTTTCTTTAAATCGTCTTATATAAATTAACGTCCTGGCCGAGCATAGCCGAAGCTATTCCACCACTTATTTTAAAACAAAATATCAAATATTTCCATTCCCCTGGTGTCATTATCTGAATCAGAAAATATTTTACTTCTTCTATAGACAAAATGGCCATATATAAAAAGAAATCAGAAGAGAAAAATATAAGAGAAAGGTGATGTAGAAAAAGAACTCAACTACACAATATATTTCCCCGAGATCCGACTAAAGTATACAAAAAAAAAAAAAAATGATAGAACTTCTCAATATGAGATAAGATTGTTAAAAAATTACTTTTTGCTGACGAAATTAGAAATTAACTATCTGAAAGTTATAAATTATTAAAACAGGGGTGAGAATAAGTAGACATTTACAAGCGTACCTAGTCAGTGGAAATCCCTAAAAATATCACATAACTCATAAAATATAAATTGTGTCTATTTATATTAGTAGTGTTCTTCATTTAGAATAAGCACATTCAATTATTTGATAAAAACAAGGAAATTTTTCCATTGTCAATACATATATCCACCTAGTACGTCGCTTTTGCGGCAATCACCTTTTATATTTTCTAAATACTTACCTACCGTGCTCATATCTTTTATTTTATCTTGAAGTGGTAAAAGGTATTTTACAAGTAATAGTTTTTTATTGTGTTTTCACATATTTCTTATCTGTAAAGGGCTTCTTGGCGTATACAAGATGAATGAGTAAATTATTCAGTGTCACTTGCAATTAATTGCGAAGTTTATAAGTAGATCAAAATAATTATTAGAATTATAGGTAACATTGTTATAAAGTCTAATTTTGCATATTATTTTCTCTCTATTGTTACTTTGTTTACGTAGGTACCTATGCAATTACATTTTCAGGACATTAGTGTTTTTATTTCCACTCAGATTTCAGTCTCTTATAACTGCCTAAATATATGTAGGCAATGCATAAGGAAAAACAATTAGCCATAATTTATTTGAAATTTTGTTTATTTATTTCTTACCATTTCAGATACCTAGATAACAATAGGACGCTCAGATCACAGCCACAGGACGGCCGCGTTAGCAATTCATCCCTCCACTGGCCTCCACCCTTCGAGAGCACACTATTTTAATAACATCACGTAACTGTTGGGCACTCGTTCATATCCCGAACGCAACCGAGGCAGAGGCGCTGAATTTCTTTAGTTTGCAATACCTGGGTGTGGGTACCTGGCAAACGTCTCCGTTGAATAACGCTGCATATTGTCGTCTCAATTAAAGTAAAGTTGTACGCAAAATATAACATTCAAAGCGGCATCCCTTAAGAATTACATCACAAAGAGAGCCGCCTCGAGAGCCACGCGCTTGCAAACGAACACCTATTTCAAAATAAGAATAAAGGAAGCCGCAAATGCTGCTTATATTTTGGATTTGAATTTACACGTATACATTCTTGCACCGGCCCGGGCCTACAGCGATGCATTGGGGTGTCAGTATCGTAGTATCATGCATTGGGGTAGGGAGTGTCAACAGGGTTATAATTAATATATACACCGCTTCCCGCTATCTCGATCCTCATTTGTTAAATTATATATTAGCATAGGTATATTAATTCCAAACGCGCTGTTGTCTAGATTGAGCGAAGGTTAATGACCGCGAAGGTTAATTACCGCGAAGGTTAATGACCGCGAAGGTCAATGGCCCCGCAAGCGCCGGCGGTAAATCCTTTGATGTAAGCCGACAAAGGACGCCGCCTTTGAGATATGCCGACAAAAGTTCCCACGGTCTTCAAAATTTTCCCAGTCCCAAGTGACTCCTTACCTACTTACTTTATAAGATATTCTTCTTTGCAGCCACCGAAAATAAGCTTTACTGTTATAGTAAAGTAATTTTATTGTAGCAAAGTGGAATATATCACTAAATATGCAAACTACCTAGCTAGGGTAGCAACAGTTCTTTTTAATTCTGACAATAATTTTTACTACTATTTAATAGTTTTATTGCTATTGTAGTTGATCTCATTTTTGTTGTACCAAAAATATTTATTAGCTATCGCAAAGTATCTGGCTATGATAGGATTAATTCTTTTCACTTGCAGCAACATTTTTTATTACCACTATGATTTTCCTGGTACTGTAGTTAATTCTTTTTTTTGCTGTAGCAAAGTTACTGATTGGATAGAGCAAGAATTTGGCTGCAGTAGTATTACTGATTATTATTTACAGCAAAAAGTTTCACTACAATTGCAAAATTTTTTACTACCCTAGTAAATTTCTTTTTTATTGTGGCATATATTATTATTCTTTCTTAATTTAGTAAAAAATTAGCCTGCCTCAGAAAACATATTTGGTCACGTCAAAAAGTTTTAGATCAATAACAGTAGAATTTCTTAATTAGAATAGAAAGGTCATTTTGCTACTACTAAAAAGATATCTGCTGTAGGAACGGGCCATGTGCGTCCCCACATGTAGTTTACAGGAGAAATGTTTATTCCTAAAATACAACTTTACAAAATGCGCAATCTTATCTAATTAAAAAAAATCTGCTATTGGTGACCTTAAACTCTTAGACGCGACAAACTTCTGTGACAAACCAATGTTTTATATACACGTATACGAATTTTTCATTTGTAATTTAATATTCGCTTGATAAGCATTGAAATTAAATGTTACATAATGACATAAATATATAGATACATCACTTTGCGGCTATATGAAAAACATTATTTTTTAAGATTTTTTTTTCAATAAGAGGAAACGAATAATAATAAATTACCTAAACATGAAACTACAAGCAAAAAATTGGTATACCTTGGACTAACAAATGGTTAAGGATTTGGCCCAAAGAGACTAAAATCAATTAAAAATAAATAAACATTTATTTTCATAGATGATAAATTAACAGATTTTCTTTATAAGTAAAAAACATAAAACATATAAAACATTAAATTGTATTATTTGCTTAAAACAAAAACAAAATAAAAAAAAAAGAATAAATAGACATTTATTTTGATACGTAATAAATTAACAATCTTTCCCTAGGAGTAAAAAAAACACATTTATTTTGACATGCTTAAAAGTAAAATACATAAAATGTAAAGAAAACACTAAATTGGTGAATGTCATTCTGGTAATTCTACTGCCATCGGTCGTGGGTCAAAACAACGCATCTATTATTTTAGTACTTACTGTCAAAGCTCTTTAGAAACACTTCCATTCTCCCATTCAACATTTCTTTATACGTTTCTGTCATAGTGACATATCACTAGGTATATCTATTATCTATGGTAAACTGAATTTAAATCAAGTTAATTTGAAATTCCACAGACAGAGCTGCTCCACGCACATGTGATGGGGAAAGCAGGTGATGTTTTTTATGATAAACAAGAATAGCCTAGTTGCTTTGCACTCGCTTGCTCCTATTGCCATACCTAAACAAACATTTTCCGAATCCGTACACACCGATAGAGTCGACCCTGCGATTTAGGAAACCAAAAACAAAAAACGACTTGCCCAAAAGTCTCCTGTGATTTTTGTTATAATGAAACACACCACACATAAAAATATAGTACATAATATTCAACCCGCACAAAGGCACAAGTAAACGCGACATTATTTACTTATTTACCTGGTGTATCATTGAGGTCAGAGTGTAGAATGACGTCGGGCCGTCGGGGCAGAGTCAATGAGAGGCAACGTTTGTGTTTTCCCCTGAATCCGAAGTTGACCGATTCAGTCCGATTGGTGTTGTAGTGACGTAATTCAACACAAAACTTTGTAATTCCAACAAAGTTTTTATTTACCACAGTTAAATCTTTCTTTATATTTTCTTCTTTTTAATGGTAGCTAAATGCTCTAGTGCTCTAGTAAAGCAACTAATAAAAACTCTAAAGTACTTTTTAAGGGCTAATACAATCACTCAGTAAAGTTATTTATTCTAGTATAGTGAACAGATATTTCTAACCTAATTAAAATTATTGCTACTCTAGTTAAAAAACACGTAGCAAATAATTTTTTGCTGCGGCTTTTCTCAGTGTAGTAGAAATCCTGGATCAGGGCGACTCAACAGCAAGATTTGCAATTGGTAAATAAATTAGTAGAAAATCCATTTGACTCAGTAGTTCAGGCTGCTGAAGAAACGAATTTTCCTGGATCGAGTAGTACTGGTCGCCGGCGAGTAAGAGAATCGGAGCTACGCTGTCATCCAGCAGCACAGAAATACCTACTTAAGAAGGAACATAAAGAAGCTCGACTGCCCTTAAATTTTTAGCGCATAATGTAAATTTTTGGAACAATGTAATCTTTACAGATGAGAAAACTTTACAGTCTACACACAGCGGTCGTATTCTTGTTTACTGACCTCCGAATACTCGATTCGATGAGAGGCATATATCTAACAATGACAAAAGTGGTAGATTTTCCGTTGGCTTGGATATCGGCACGTGGTCCTGGTGTTTTGTGGCATACTCAGATACGATTTAATAGTGAAACGTATATTACGATTTTACACAATGTTATGCTCCCTTCTGTGTCACAATTATTTCCTAATAACGAATTCATATTTCACCAAGGTAATTGTTTAGTTCATACTGCTCATACCGTGACTAACTGGTTTCAAGATAAGAACATTAACGTTCTTAACTGGCCTAGTCATAGTCCAGATCTTAACCCTGTGGAGAACGTATGGGAATTACTCATAAGAAGTATCCAAAAACAAAATGTGTATCAAAAAGGGAATGCCCAAGAATTGCTGGAAGTAGTAAATAATGCATGGGAAAATATTATTACTAATAATTGTTGTATAAGTTTATTTAATTCTATGCCAAACAGACTTATAGAAGTTATGAATTGAAATGGTGCAATAACAAAATATTAATAGTTAGTTTCTTATTAAGTTGCATATCCTTTGTTGCTCTGAACCTGGATTTCTACTAATCGAACCGTTTATTCTCCACTTTTATAAATGTTAAACATAGAATTTTTCTTAATGTTATAACGCAGTGCAATATGTCTGATTGATAATTCATCTTCTGCTTTAACAATAAGTGCAGCATCACAATAAGAAATATAATAAGGGTGCTAACTGTTTCATTTTGGCTACTCAATTACACATTCAAATAGAGACAGATTTACATCAGAAAAAAATATTGTTCTATTTTTTTTGCTCACGGCAGTACTAATAAATCTGTTGCAACTTAAAATGCATTTAAGAGCGTAATGAACATTAAGATGAATCATACATAGACATACTTATTATCACCTACCTAAAATTTCTTGTTGCGGAAACCACTTGCTCAGTTTAACATTAAGTGGTTGCCCCGGTAATACGTCATTTTCCCATTTCCATAAGACTTTCTCCTTCCTGTTACTAAAAGCTTTCAAAAGGGTATCTCTTGTCTCTGTCGGTAAATTTTTACTTTTTAAGTTTGAACCCATGCTAAAGTAAATAACACCTTCCTTAGCTTCATCAAGAAATTTCTGCAAATCATCTGGTAACTTCTTTGGCGGTTTGATGTGAAATCCTCCAATTTCAACCATGGACGGAACTAATGGATGTGGGTCGAGGAAACTAACATGAGAGTTAAAACCAATGAAACATTGTACAATACGTCATTTAAATCTACAGGATGTGGAAAATATGTCTGCACAAGTTGATTGTGTCTCGGATAAGCCAATGAATACAATGAAATCACATACAAGAATTTTGCTATAGTATTTTGCACACGTTGAAGGAAAGACATTTTACCTGAAAAACCTGTTAAAACTTCTGGATGAAAGGATGGTAATGATGGATTACCAACTAAATGATTTACCCACGAGTTGGCGCCTGTGTTACTAAAAAGGACAAGATGTGCATTAAAATGATTTGCAAATACTTTAATAGCGTCATTGAAAAACTCTGAAACTATAACAACATCGAATTTCACATCTGACTTTATTAAATTAAGTACTTTGGTGTGGTTCAACAGCCTCTCTGTCATAGTACTTCCCATGAAGCCTATAAGAATAGGCGTTATGAAAGCATTCATTCTCCTTTGAAATGATTCTGGACCATCGAATCTATCTGTAATTAATATGAGAAAAATTAATTCAGATTACGTTTAAGTGAGAGTTCAATAATTCAAAATTAAATATTGAGATTAACAGTAACAAGCTAACTGCAATTTTCCTCTTTCATTGAAACTTATCAGATCACACAATTATTTTTAAAAGTTAATTTTCTAGCTATATTCTATCTATAATTATTGTTGAATTTGAACAAAAAGTATGCATGTACAAGTATTAATAAACTACGTTCAAATTGTCACAGTCAATTAAATAGCACAAGGCGCCACAGACGAGGAATCTCAAATGCATTTGACAAAATTGACTATGACTTAATGTGTGCCAAAGCAAAATATTTTGTTTTGAACAAAGCGCGGTTAACTTTGTAAAATCTTTTTTAAAATACAGACGACAGCAAGTTCGAATAGGCCTCATATTAGACGTCCCTCATGTTTCAGGTCATGTATATTATGAAAATGAAGGTCTTTCAATTCCGTTAGTGAGTCTGTCCATCTGTTTGTTTTCGATCTGTCTTCCTACCTGTCGGTCTGCTATCCGGCTGTTGGCGCTATATCTAAAAAATGATTCGAAGAATAACAGTCTTTGGTAGGTAGTTGACGTTACTGCCAGCGAAAATATACAAGATGGACCGCTTAAAGCGAATAAACTAGTTACATAACTGTTGCACATTCTGGATACTATTCGCAGTTTTTTTGTAATTAAAAAAAATTAATAACTTTTTTATTTAATGAACGATTTTGTATTTTTGTCCAAGCTTCAACGCTATCGGACTGTTCTTTCTTAAGTTATCGTGCTTAGAAGAAACGTGACGGATGGACGGACGGATGGACAGATGGATGGACAAACAAACAGACGGACGGACATTTTGAAAGTTCTTCAGAATTCGATCACCAACACAGTAATATGAAATTTTTTTCTCTAAGAGTAATATTACCGGTTTTAGAAATGTGCCGAGCAAATGCAATATACTCATCGTTTTGTATTTGCGAAGAGTATATTGCATTCATGTGACAAATGGCAATACAATTTGACATATAGTCAATACAACTTTCAAAGACCCCTATTATACTTTTAACGAAAAATACACAGGATGCTCATCCTTAGTAATAATAAATAGGAAAAAATAAGTAAAGCAAGCTAATAAGAGTCTGAGGCCAACACTTAAATTCTTTTATTACATTTGCCTCAAATACTATATTATTAAAATTCTGTGACAAATTATTTCCACATACTAGAGTGAGAATATAGTAAATATGTTTTCTTTTAAAGAGACTTGGGAAGGAAATTTGGATGTGATTCCTTAGACAGCGGTTTCTTTTAAGCAAAAGTTGTCAGGGTTTTTTCTCTGTAGCAATACTGATAACTACATTCCGGGTATTATTCTCGTTGTCGTAGTATTTTTTTAATTAATAATTTCTTTAGTGACCACCTTGTGTAAGGAGGGAAGATCTGTGTAAACACCTAAACCATTTTTTGTTGAAATATGTATAGAATGTCAGGAAAAGAAATTCTGTCTGCTTGTCGGTCGGTCGCTATGTAACTTTTCTTGTGTACACGAGTACTCTGGAAGGGTTTAAGATATTGTAATATTTTGGAATTTGTCGAATATTGTTGAGAATGTGATGACCATTGCCGAGTCAGGAAGACGCGGATAGGTATTGATGGAAAATGCGGAGAGGAATCAATTGTGTGCAATACTCCGCAAGGAGAGCAATTGTCGGTTAGGCTTAGCAGGAAGAAGTCACGAAAAAGTTAAGTTGTTGCCAGGTAGGGTTAGTATATCTCACATATTTCTGTCGCCCCTGTATGCCATATTTCATACTTTAATCTGTAAAACCATATATATCTAAAGAATAGCCCCAAATGCAATCTAATCAAATTAGTATACCTCACTTATTTTTGTTACCCTTGTATGCATATTTCATACTTTAAAACCATATATATTTAAAAGAATAACCCCAAGTGCAAAGTAATTAAATTGGTATACCTCGTAGAAAGTACTACGTCAGCATGCAACCTGTGTTTTGCCTGCGTTTAACTAAAAGGGTTTATTTTGAAACCTAGTAGTATTAGGTTTCAAAATAAAGATTTCGATAATTGCTTTAACGGAAATTTCATTACTAGTGGGCCAGTCTTAAATATATGTTGCTTAGGTTTTCGTCGATAATTTTCATCTTTATACGATACAGATTGCGAGTCCTAACATGGATCTTTACTCTCCGATATGTACGTTATAGGTAAAATGTAATATCAAAATATCATGTGGTTAGATAAAACTTTCGCACTATTCGAAACGCCTCTCACTGCAATTTACATCAAATATGCCGTTTACAAGTTCGGATTTCAGTTCTACCGAATTGTGTGCCTCCTGTTTTCGTTATCTTAGGCGTCTTGTACCATGTTTATGCAAAAATAACTGTTCTTTTTGCGATAGCGAGTACATTTGTGGAAATTCGCACTCTGTGTATGTTAGGATTACATTCTAACGATTTTCGCTTCCGAAATATGAATTCCTTTATCAAGTCTTATCACGGGTCTCTTGTACCATGTTTATACAAAAACATCTTCACATGATGTTATTGATTACTAGGTGCATGCTCCGATTGCTTTATAAGAATAAAAGAAATTGTTTACCTAATACGTGAAATATTAGCGTTTGTTTTTCTGTGTTACACGAATACTTAAAGCCAAGCGCGGCGATATGTTGATAAAAAGCTGTGTGGAATTTATGTTGTAACAGATAGTTGGACACATCTAATTTCATCTTTATGTGTTCTGATAAATTTTGTTCAGATTGTGTTCTAGCGAATTCTGAAATATGAAGTCCCATAGTGCTGGTTGTGTATAGATTGATAAAAATAGATTATTTTAAAATGTGGTAGACCTAAATCATATTTCTGTATTGCTGAATGTTATCCCGATTTCATTATCACAGTGTTTATGTTATCCACCTACCTAAGCAGAGACCGTCGGTGCGCTGTAAAATTATATGAAATTACAGTAGGAATTTCGCTGTATTGTCCGGAATTTTAATGGGGTGTACAGCATTTGTTTATGTACAGCAAAACGTAGAGCATTGCGTTTTACTCGGATCATATCTGCTTTTTATTATTTTTGTCGTTTTTAATTTGATTTAACATTTGACATTTATGGAGTGGGAATGGTAGCTAAATATTTTGTTGATAAAGTAGAAAGTATATAGATGCAGAATAAATAGAGACTGTGTTATCTTGCGCCAAGTAGATTAGACATGAGGTAGAGCAGGCAGAATGGGAAACTTTTGTAATGGTTGATGACTAAAGTAAATTCACCCTGAAAACAGAAACAGATTTGTATTTGTCTGTGGCAAGTGCTGCATGTTATTTACATCACGTACCTATATTGTAAGTTTATTCCAGCGTCAAAAAATATTAGAAAGAAATCTGAGGCCTTCGCTTCTAGTATATACAGCAAATCCCAGCTTGCTGTACTTATTTTTCCCATTTACATCTGCTTTCCCCCCATTGCTTCAACCGAATCATCTTAAAATATAAACTAGTTTCAGACATCTGTACCAAATTTCAAGTGAATATCTCAATTATATTTTATCAACCCCTTTAATGATAGAGTGGGGATGGTGGGGGATGGAAAATATAAAAAAATATGATATGCCTTTGCTTCTCGTATATACACTAAATTCCAAATTACTGTACTCTTACCAGCTTGCTTTATTTTCCCCTATTTACCCCAACCCTTCACCATATAAGTTCCAAATTTAATCGGGTTCCTGTTCTCGTTTGAATACATATGTGTAGAAAATTTTAAGTCAATATCTTAAACCGTTCCACAGAAAACGTGCGCACAAAAAAGTTACAGACAGATTTTTTTTTTTCGCTCAAAAAAATCTCGACGCTTCGTGACATTCTGACCCTATTTCATGAACAAAAACAAATTAAAAACAATAAAAAATTTGAAACTTTAATATCTTATATGTTATGTAATGCTATCATTCTATGTTTATTATTTTACTGTTATAGAAGTTGTATTTTTCCTATATGTAGTATACTATTTGTAATCTCCCATCCTGTAATTGGTACGTGTACTGTTGGCTGGTGTATTTTTAAAATAAACTAAAAATAAAATAAAATAAATAAAATCTATGTTCTGAACACATCTACACTTGGTGCTACCCAGGGACAGCGATGTGAACTGGTGGTGGTGGTTGGCCCACCACCACCAATCTGTATTTTATATTTTAATCTCTGTTCTGAATATATCTACACTTAGTGCTAACCAGGAATAGCGACGTGGAAGCGCTGGTGGTGGTTGTTGGCCCACCAACATGCCAGTAACAATCAGTAGATGTATTTCGAGCCATATACACTCAGGAGTGTACTTAAGGTGATAGATAAGGTACAATCCAACATCGAAGCTTACAAACATGAAAATGAGTGGGATGGGTGAAAATGACTTGAACAGGGTGGGATATCTCCGTTTAGGCTGCAACCTTTTTAAAAAGGTATATTTATGTGTACAATTAAGTTTTCAATATATTTTTTTCAAATTGGGGGTCTGAAATCAGGCCTTATTGACCCCTCTCCTTTGTTTCACCTGTGTGGTACAACGAGGTCTGGAACTAGATAATATTTTGAGCTTATCCCTTTGGAGGTTTTGAGGGTAAATATAGGTATGTATATAGAATTAAATGAGTAAAGCACCCTAGAGAAGACGATTTTAAACATTATATTTATTATACTCTTCGTAAATGCAAAACGAAGAGCATATTGCATTTGATCGCCACATTTCTAAAACCAGTAATATCGCTCGCAGAGAAAAAAATTCTCATCACTGTGTTGGTGATCGAATTCTGAACAACTTTCAAAATTTCAGTTCATTTGTTTGTTCGTCTGTCTGCAAGTCTGACGACAGTCTGCCAATCCGTTTGTCCGTCCATCCATCACGTTTCTTGTAATCACGATATTTAAGAATGAAAAGTCTGATTGTATTGATTGAATGGTAAATTAGTATTAGTTATGGGAAGAACCCTAATGTTTTTGAACAAAATTCTTCAATGAATAACAGGTTTATTTATTTAATAATTTAAAATAAAATATGTATGTTATTTTATGTTTTATATTATAATTAAACAAAAAATGTCAAAAATTTTATACTATTTACAAAAGAACTGCGAAGAGAATCCTATAGAATGTGCAACAATTATATAAAAATTGCAGTAAATCGGCTAAGAGTATAATGGTTAGCTTGGTTTAATTCTATGAGTAATTATTTCTACATAGGTACTTAGTGCAAATATAGTAAATGTGTAGTATTTGACAACTCATTAAAGCTAAATTTACAAAGTGTACAAGGAAATACAAAAGGTCTACCTTCACCTTTGTTCAAACAGATATATAATTTAGGGTGGCCAATTTTTATAAAGGAAAAAAAACTCGTTTGGAATTCCTATTCTCTCACTTATTGAAATTGTATCGTTCACTAAGATAAAAAGTTCCACCAGATTTGATCTTCCTAACGTAAGGCAAGTGGTACCGCTGGCGAATTTTTTGTAAATTGTTAATAAAGGACACATCTTTCTTACAATTATTTTTATTGTCAGTCATTTAAATACTATATTTATTTACATTTAAATTATTCTTTGTAAATGTAATTATGGTGCTGGCAGGTCATTTTACGTGCTTGCAATAAAAAATAAAGAGGGTAAGATTATTTAACTAAAGAGAGATTTGGCAGCATCGACCTTTTTCAAGGGTCAATCCTTCTAAGAAGTAGACAATAAAACAGACTAAGACAAATTTCATATCTTTTGGCTTGCATCCACTTAGAGAAGATATCGTTAATGCGCCTACACCATGCCACATAAGGGACCTATTCAACTGCTGATGCCTATACAATACAGATTCGAAAATTGTTCATTTAGGTATGGCAATAGGAGCAAATGAGAGCGAAGCAACCAGGCTATTCTTGTTTATCATATAACACATCACCTACTTTCCCCACCATATGTGCGTGGGCAGCTCTGCCTGCGTCATTTCAATTTGTTTCCGTCTCTCTTTATGTTTTAAGTGCAAACCCAACACTTTCCGAATCTGCATAAGTTGAAATTAATAAGGAGATGTTTTTAGTTTCCGCATCTCCAAGTTTTAGAAAAGGTATTTAGTGTACTTCAGTTATTCACCACGGATCATTGGAAGCAAGTTTCCATTCAATGAACAAGTTTTTCGTATACTTTTTCTAACCTGCGAGTGTCCTGGTAGCAAAAAATATACGCTTGTTATTCCGGGTTTCTTTTATTTTTTGAATCCAATTTTTTCTTGTTAGATGTATGTTTGACGGTGATTGGGTCGTCTCGAGCTTAGAGAACAACTATATTGATAAGGCTAGCAAATTTGTTAATGAATGGGTGCCAGCTAGCTCTTTGAGACTCTGAGATGGACTAGTTGATTTTTTCAGGTAGGCATTGGTTACACTTGAAAATTAGTTAGTTGTTGAATAAAACACACAATTTTAACGATGACGAATATGAAATGATTTATTTAGATATTTACAATCTTTGGTTGTTGATATTTAGGAACACTTATGATTAAATTTGGACACTGGTATTTAGTTAAAACTCAACTATGCAAAAGTCAGTAATCTTGTTTAAGTTTAATAATTTACGCGACGATGAAGTAGTAGATTATTTAATGTATGAACGAATGATTTATTATAATTAACGTAGGCGGGACCCGGGAGAAAGGTATGAACTGGGGCGATAATTATTTGTTGTTGTCTGATCTGTTACTGCTTTTCTACTACTAGTTTCTTGAGAGCTCTGTGCGTCTTTTATAGTGGATAGAGACTCCAAAACGCGGATGTGACAAAATTGCATGACATAATCTGAGATCTTTAATAAACAATGAGAAGCGATGGTCTACGTGACTTTTTGCATGTAGGCTTGATGATTCATAGGATGACTAATATAACCTTGAAGGATGGGTATCAACTAGGAAACTGATTACGTTAATTTAAGTAATAAAAAATAAAAGAGAGAAATCGACTACGTACGTTGTGCGCGTTAGCGGATGATTAATGCGGGCAGGCGGCCTTTCGACCGCATGAGAATATAAGAAACGGCAATGAAATGGATAGCGCGACTTGCGTGGATCCATCGATACGGTGACGTCGATGATGGGTTTGAATGAATGCGATGTTCATGGTGCTGAATTTTTTGCAGTATCGTTTTTTGACAGATTCTTAATTTACGTAGAATTTAATTAATATAAGTGAGCTTCAGTGAGTAAATCGGTTTCTAAATATTATTTAGTCTGCTGAAGGCTTATAGTTGTAGACGGATCGACGGTGAAAGAAAAACCGCTGCCTAAGGAATCACTACTTCTATATCCAGATTTTTCATTCCAGTCACTTTAAGGAAAACATTTTGACTATATTGCACTATATTGTATGTGAACATTACTGGTCATAGAATTTTAATAATATTTGGGGCAAATGTCATAGAGAAATATTAGAAATAAATCTGAGAACTTAGTTTCTAGTACATACACCATATCCCAAGTTTCTGTACTCTTACAGTATGCTTACTTCTTTTTCCCCATTTACCTCCACTACCCCCCCACTCCTTTAACGGAATCGTGTCAAAATATAATCTAATTTCAGATGTCGTTATAATACATACGTGTACCAAATTTTTTGTCTTTTCTAAGCCTTTCTTGATCCATATTTGTGCTTTTTCTTTGTCTTCCAGTTTTTCCGTCTTGTGCGATTTTATTCGTTGTACTTTCGAAAAACCAAATTTGTGGTACTTTCGGAAGTCAAATTCGTTGTACTTTAGAAAAATCTGTTGGACGGACGGACAATTTTTGGAGTACTTTTGAAAATTCGAACGACGGAGCCCAAAGGCCATTGACGGTCGTTCTTGAGATGAAAAATTTTCAATATATTTTAAATAAGTCATTTTACTGGTTTAAATATTATTTGTTCATGGGATTCTTGTCTGAATTTTCTTTTATAGTAAATAGGATATTTTTTCAAATGAATCGTTTTACTTGATTCAATAACATTATCACCGACAATGGATCTCAATTTGATAGCCAGATATTCCGAACACTATTGCAAGAATTTGGTATCCAGCACCGTCTCACGCCGTCCTACACACCACAATCTAACGCGCTAACCTTACTATTAAGACTATGATAGCTCACTACTGCGAACAGGACCACCGTAAATGGGATCAAAATCTGAGTGCCCTGCACCTGGCCATCAACAGCTCGAAACACGAATCCACCGGATTCTCTCCTGCGTTCCTGAATTTCGCTCGAGAACTGTCCATACCAAATACTGTTTTTTGAACCGAAAGCCAACACGCGACTACATCGGATGAGAGTACTGAAGAAACTGCGGATACGGATGACAACTCGATACCGCCTACACACACTCAGCGCCTGAAGAAGCTCAAAAAGACTTTTGCGTTAGTGAGGATCAACCTGGCACAATCGTTCAGTGCCCAAAGTCGTCATTACAATCTACGCTGCCGAGAGAAATTTGATATTGCCAAGTTTTCACGCTTACACGCTGACCGCTCATATAGTCATGGTCTTTGCTGTAAACAATCATTTACTATTGCTTGGTATTTGCACACCGTTTTTTTCCTTTCTCTTGCTAATTACTGCTGTTTTTACCGCTTATATATTTTTTAAGGTACTTACTTTTGCCAAACATATAAATATAAATCAAAGGACAAAATAAACGCCATTTAACAGTAGCAATGAAATAAATGGATATTGTCCATCAAAAATTACTGCTACAGTGCGGAAAACAACGGGAGAAGTTTCAATTGATTTTTTAGGTGCCCAGGTTGGACACACCAGGGATTTAGGAAAAATTCCTCTGAAAAAATCGGACCGAAATTTTCTTGCATCAATAATTTCTCAGAAAATTCCATTTGATGAATTGATCAATGACTTGCGTAATAATTTTAATGAGGAAATTTTGATCACCTTCATTTATTCACTCTTAAAGATTTATTTAATATAGAACAATTGTATAATTTAAACAAAGATGCTATCCGACATACAAATGATTATACCAGTGTGGAATCGTGGATTACTGAAATCAATGAGAAAATTACTCATTCAATTGTAAAATATTATAAAAGACAAGGGGATTTAGACGAAAATCATAAAAAACTTCAGGCTAATGATGTCCTACTAATAATCATTAATGACGCCCAATTAGAAATACTAAAAAATATGTGAGCGACTATCTAATTATCGACGGTACACATGGACTCCTACGAGTTTGAGTTAATCAATCTAATCGTTCTAGATGACTTAGACAGGGGTTTCCTTGTATGTTTGCATTCAGTAATAGGACAGATGTAGACGTTATAAAAATTATGTTTGCAATTATTAAAACTCTTTTAAAGGAGGAAACATTAAAACCCAAAGTGTTCATGTCGGATATGTCGGAAACATTCTACAATGCTTGGTGTGAGGTTATGGAACCTCAATACAATCGGGGCGGTTGATGAAACGCGGTGCAGATGGTGTATCAGGGTGCTGTTTATCACCTAGTATAGGTCCTACTCAATTCAGACTCGTACCTTGGCTGTAGCACCCTTTTCCCAGGAACGGTTGGTCGGATCCGGTTCCCAGTGTCACCAAATGCTTCCTTCGGAAAACTTTGGAAGTGTTCGGTCGGAATTCGAGTTTCTGGTCAAAAGAGCAGTCTCGTCGTATGGCAACCCCACAGATATTAATACTTGTTTCGAGAATTCCTAAACGGTTATTATATGGCTAATAACTCGTTCGGGAGCGATCGGAGTGGTTCGGCAGTAGCTAAAATCTATACCCCCTGCTGGATTATGTCGAAAATGATACCTCACATGCTTCTAAGTGTCTGTTGGGAGTATTTCGGTTGCTTTCGGTGACTGCCGAATCTGAAGTCTAAACTACTTTTCTCTATTGAAGTCCCTGCTCGGGCGCCAAAGTATAACAATGACAATCTCAATGGAGAATGAGTGTTTATAATGGCTACATTAATTTATTCAAAAACAACAATTTTCTACAGGTTACTTCTCATTATATCTAATATTCTTTATCGTATTTATAAGTAAAAAAACTCCTACTCCTATTTTTATCATTTTGCTTATTTTACTGAAAGAGATAAAGATAAAGAGATAAAGTTTAACATTAACGCGAAAGTGGGAGACACCAATAATTCCTTCGGTGTAAACCTGTTCGACCATTTCACTTTTTTAAATAACCTCTAATTGTTTCAATGTGTATAAATCAAAATCATAACTTTCATTACTTTTATATTCTATAATTTGATTAGGTTACAAACTGTGTACAAAACTATAACAAAGTGTTAAGAATTACTATGTATAACATTTATTATGTTACATATATTAATTCTTTTTCAGCTTAGTTCCTTTCACTTTTCTACAACAAATATACCTAAATAATTTTCTGAGTATTACTACAAATACATAAAAAGTCACAAAAATAAATCCAAATACATCCAGTAAGTAGTACTGATACCACTTTAAATCCAGATAAGGCACCCTTAAGTGTTTTGCACCATTGTGACGAATAATATATTCCACCCAATAAACAGCATTATCAAGAGGACTAACTTGCCTATCTAGCATTATTTTCGACCTTTGGTTGGCGGTTTCTCGGTACCTAAAAAAATAAACATAACTTTAATACCAATCATATGTTATTTGTATGTAAACATCAAGAAGATCGCTCCAGTGTGTTATTGCAAATGAAAATGACGCTAAATCCTAATATGCGTTGAGTTAGAAATCCATGGCCGACAAGAAATAATTTCGGTATGGAGTGGTTACATACCTAAGCATTTTCCTTCAAATGTAGCCCCCTTCCATAGAGTACCTGCTATTTCAATTTCTACTTTACTTGATGTGGTTTATGTTTTGAGCTTAAAACCCACTGGATTTTCAGATAGAAACGATATAAATTAATTTTATTCACAATCACATTATAATTGGAGTTTTATCCATACTTATGAAGCATATAAAGTACCACTTTATCTACTAGTGAAATAATGAAATTACTTTATTCCACTAGTGCAATAATGGAAAATACAATGTTAAATCAATTACAGTTTATTTAATTTTTATTAATATTAATATTAACATTTATATTAATAGACATTTCCTTGTTTGTTTTATCATATTTTACTTCGTTTCCATTAATAACAAACTTGTAGTTGTCATCGGTTTCAGAACGCATAATGCTTGTCGACGTTTTTGATAAAACTGTAGAAACAATGGGTCTCCTCTTGTAAGGAACGATTAGTACCAGGAGTACCTTGGATTTCCTTGCGATATCAAGCTTATTGGATATAGAATCCTCGATATATCTTTCTGCCATAGCGGAACTTCTCCACCCACCATTCGTTTAATTGTTGTGAGGTCAGCACCTTTATTAGCCAGTAAAGTTATTGAAGTACGCCTCATGCAATGGCCGCTGTAAACTTCTGCGTTTGCCAGATTCAAAAATGAAGCAACTCTTGAAGAAACTTTCGACAAAGTGTTGATTCCTACAGGTTGTGAAGTACATTTTTGATTAGTGTATCGTAAAAAGAATCTGTCGTTGGATAACTTCTTCGGACGTAAAGACATGTATTTTCTACACGTCTCCACAGTATTGATAGAGAATCCTCCTTCCATAATTATGAAATTTTCGTGAGACGCCAGTCTTGGTATCTGGTATAGAAACAAGCAGATATGCATCTTCTACATCATTGATTTTCAAATTCGTCAATTCACAGCAACGACACGCACCAGACACCCCCATATTATTAGTGCAACCTAAAATATTTCAAAGTCTATTATCTACAATGTCTAAAAGATATACCTTAATCATCAAATGTTCTTTTTAGCAAGCTCTTTCAAAAATTCTTCCACGTCTGCTCTTTCCAATACTGCAGCTTCCTTTGCTTTGTACTCGACTCACTCTTCAGATGGGCAGTGAGTTTACTATATTTTCCAATCTCTGTGTTTCTATGGACCTTTATAGCGGCCTTCAGCGTCGAATACTTCGATCGCATGGATAAAATTGCAGACTTCTTCAAATTTAAGAAATACGATAGCAGAACTTCCTCATTTATTGTCATTACCCCCCGTTTTTATTTCTATTCATTAAATTCGGAAAATACTTTTCCATAATATTCTCTGGACTTCGCAGGGAATAATTGAACAGTTGCATCTTTACCTTCCCGAAGGATTCTCTCAGGAACAAAATCGCTTTCTTGCATTTTATACCAACTTCATAAATTTTTACAAATGGAATAGATAAACAATCAAAACTAAATAGTGTTACGCACCCCCCCTACGCCTGTTGTTTTCTAGTTAAATTCTGGTTTGAATAATTACCTGTTACCCTCCCCTCTCCTCTGAATGTCTAATAATTAAATTAATTAAACTAATTTGGCTATGTGATCGTCTAGTTTAGTGGTAGGACTCAAATTTACGTTTGTGGTTTGTAGTTTATTGTTACCATAGTTCTTTTTCTAGGTTTGATATTACTGGTTCTTATTTATTTATTGAATTGGTAATTAACTATTTATTTCGACATTTAATGATTCGTTCTTTACACTAGACATTGCTATTAATTTATTTGGCAAAGTTCTAAGTATAGTTCTTTATTTCATTGTTCAAATTAAATACTGAATATTGTTTTGGCACTTGTTTATTTAATTGATAAAATAATTAAGTATTTTTATAATACCCTGTATAAAGTTCAAACTCAAAGTTATTCCTTTTATTTAATTTACTGAATTATTTATTTTAACTTTTGTGTTAACTTTTGTTTAAGTTTATCATATTTTAGTTCTCATTTTTATTCACTATTGTAATGCTCAAGTAAACCTTATGTTTACTTATTTTATTTTAAATATTGGTTTAATTTAAGCACAAGTAAATCTTATATTTACTTGGCTAGTTTTTCTGGTAATAATGCACTTTATTTTCTATTTCTAGTAAAAGGTAAAGTAATTAAAAACAAGGAACGTTTTTATACGTATAATCAGACAATTGTCAGATAATATCAATTACAAAAATATTGTTGTGGCAATAGCCAGAAAATAGTTGCTTACATATAAATCCAAAATGTGAACAATCACAAATTTATATTACAGCAACAGATTTCGTCGGGACAAACAGTCACGTGTAAGTTAATCGAATGGTCAATCAAAGAACTCCAATAATCTCTAAAAATAATAATGATTATAACGAGAATACTCGTTCAAAACTGAAGTGAAAGAATGTTGAATTCGGAACATGTAAAGTTCATACTTGGGTAGGTTTTTGTGTTGCGAAGATTGTAATTGTTCAAACAATTGAATGAACAAGCAATTTGTATCAATTTCAGCTCGCACATGACATAAATATGTCATCGTGAATGAATACAAGGCAAAACACCCAGTACAAAGTTTAACATGTGATAATATTTAAAATGATAATTATGTTAAACTAGCAGGGGGCAAATCACAGGCCTTATTAGTGGATGACCCACAAAAGTCCAGTGACAGCATCCCTACAAGTAGAACATAAATAAACCGGCAGGTCCGAACAGCTGTAACACCCTTCGGACAATAAAATATTGCAGAAGTTCATTGACCAAACGACAAAACAAAACGTAACAGAAATTGTTCACCAACAAAAATCTGCCGCTGTTGAAAAGTAAATATTTTAAAAGTTACTGTTTTAAATAAGATAGTCTGAAATTCAGCAAACAGCTAATTATGCTACAAATAAAAATTGACATTATAGAAATTTTCTAAATAATAAAATTCTAACTAGTCAAAGTGCCACAATGCCAAAACCGCGATACCGTGAGTTTAAGTTCCGAAATATAGAGCCGAAATGTAACAAAATTAAATTAAAGATTTTCCCGGTCCGGTTTCATTTGATTTATTTAAATTACATTTAAAAAAAATACTTCTCTCTTTCCGCGACATTGTTTATTTCCAGCATTTTCATTAACCGGACACCTTTGTGTGTGGGTTACAACCCAAAACTGACCAATGTCCCTTTTGCGTTGTGAGGGTACGATAGAGATCGCGAGTTTTATGTCGCTTCGTAAAAATCTCTTTTTCTCAGTCTCGTTCCCAGTTCAGCTTGGTTTTAACAAGTATCTTCTGGACAATGGAAAATACGGCGGATGCTGTGGTCAGTTGGTTCGCAGCTCCCAGTCTTATTTCAACGAGCACTATGGCGAACGATAAAGTCCAGTGTATAATCTTAGCCAATAGCTAGTTAGATTCAAATAATTGGTCAGCGGAGTAGTGGTCAGTTGGTTCGCAGCTCCCAGTCTTATTTCAACCAGCACTATGGCGAACAATTGGATTCGGTCAATGATAGATAGCGACTGACCCCGATATAAAATTCCCTCGCGTATTTATACTCGGAAAATACCCTTAAAGTCGTGACGTTACACACTAAATGTCCCTTTCTAGCTCCGTTCCCGTGAGAAGACCGTACACCTGTGTTTATGTTATCGCCGAATGTTGATGTTAACTCTATTAACTGAAGTGTCTTATCGGTGTGAAACCTACTTACTTCGCCCGGGATGTACGTTTCTAGAGATTTTAAAAACTACACGAATCGACTGTATTTTAAAACTTTAAATTTTACTGCCAGAATATACCTGAAATATTTTTATGCGAATACTGGGTGATATTTGGTTTCGTACCGAATCGTGTACAATTTTCGGAAATATGTAAATTTTGATTAATAGACGCGGGAATAAGTTTTCGATTAATATAGGTGGGTCCGGTCCGTTTCAATAGCAACTATTCAACACCTTCCAAGTTTAAAAAAATTAATTTCAATAATTTTTTACGTTACAGCCGACAGAGCGAAATGTCAAATCATTTTTTGATGAAATCTGATTCTAAATGACCGTGATTGTGGCTAAAAGGTTGTATAGCATTTGTGTTTTAGTCGCGTTTTATCCACTCAAGAAAATTAAACTCTCGAACTTCGTTCTCGAGTTTAACTTTCTTGCGTGGATAAAACGCCATCTAAAACATTTATACAATAAATGACTATAAAATATCCCGAGTAAGGGACAATCAGGAATGAGTGAATAATAGTTACTTTCACATTATTAACTAAGCGACACAAAATTGTGCAAAATATTTGCTTTCAGGGCGCCACCAATTTTTAACATCGTTATTTCGTAAGAGAATTAGAACACACGATTTAAGGTGCAATAGAATTAAATAAATAACTGGAAGAAACACGGCGAATAGCATAGAAAAATGTAATTAATAGAAGCCATTTACACACATTTTTTAAGGTTTCCTTCTCATTACATACCGGGTGATTCAGAACTTATCCGAAAAAAATTAAGGGGATATACAACGGGTCTATATAAATATAATATCGCAAAGAAAAAATAAAAAAAAAGAACTTTAAAAAAATTTAAAAATTTTACTTGTACGCTACTGCTGCTATTCTGGTCGACTGCAATGAAAATTGGAAACAGAAGCTAATAATGAATAAATCGTAAAAACAGCTAATATTGAATGAATAATTGTGAAATGCGAAAACTTCTCATAAAGGAAATCGATAATGACAAGAATCTGACCTATCGAAATTTATCTTAGAGTTTACTTTCAATTTTTTATTTACTTTAAATGATTACAAATTTTGTACATACATGATGTTACAATAACTGTTTGAAATTTTGTCCGCCGACCTGTATGCACTTTTGACAACATCGTATCCAATTTTGCCTCATGTCCATATACTCCGCGTTACTATACACATATGACATTTTGAAAGAAACTCACTTACAGCACTTAAATTTCAAAAAGCACCCACTAACAATGCGGTTAAATCACAAACTGACAACGCACGACACCTGAACAAGTTGCTACTTGCTTGATACGTATTAGACCAGGATTCATGAGGTCTGCGCGTACGGTAAGGGTTATGTCAGTATTTCACCCAGTCGTCCAGCTAAGTAGCATTTAATAATACAATAATTTGAATATTTTTTACGGCAGTTCTGTTAGGATTTTATTATATTTTTTTCGTGGTATCGACTCTAATTTTAAGGGTGCATATCTCCTTAAATTCTTCCGGATAAGTTCTGAATCACCCTATATAGACTATTGAATATGTCCAAAATTAAAGGGTAGAAAGGAACAATTGCTAAAGGGTTTTCATTGTTTTATGTTAGTATGACACCTAAAGATGATAAAATCACAAAGTGCTACTATTTTCCGGGGTGCGTTTTTGAGTGCCAACCGAAGAAGCTCATTTATTATTTTTTACTTCCCTCGCATACCGAAGGGAAGTATTGTATTCGAGAAAAAATCAGCCTTAGAGATTTTTTCGGATTTTCACGCTTCAGATCATGTAGATTACGAAAATATAGGTTTTTCAATCCCGTTAGTCTGTCTGTCTGTCGGTCTGTCGGTCTGTTGGCGCATTAACTAAAAAACTACTTGACGGAAGACAGTCAAATTTGGTAGGTAGCTAACACCACTGCCACCGAAGAAATGGCTAGACTTTCACTGGGAAATATACAGGGCGGACCGTCTAAAGGGAATAAACAGAAAATGGAAAAAACAATTTTTCGTACAAATTTTAAATTTCCAAGTTTCATGACATTCCAAACCTACCTCAATTTTTTTATTTTTTGAAAATTTTAAATAGAAAAAAAATTTTGAAATTTTGAAAATTTTGAAATTTTTTTATAAAATGGGTGATGGAAAAATTTTTTTTTTGCTCAAATTTAAAATTTTCACGTTTCGTAACATTCTGAAATTATTTAAAAAAATATGTATATAAAAATTTAAAATAGAAAAAAAAATTTTGAAAATTTTGTATAAAATGGTTGATGAAGAAGAAACTATTTTGCTCAAATTTAAAATATCTACGTTTCATGACATTCTAAACATATTTGAAAAAAAAATTGTTAGAAAATAAAAAAATAATATAAAATGGGTGACGGTAAAAAAATTTTTTTGCTCAAATTTAAAATTTCCACGTTTAATGACATTCAAAACATTTAAAAAATATATTTATTTTTAATATTTTACCACTGCAATAGAATCGATGATGGAAAAAAAAATTTCATCAATTCTAAAATTTCCAAGTTTCATTAAGTATATTTTCATTTCCACAAAAAAAAGTTTTGAAAATAAAAAAAAAGTTTTGAAAATAAAAAAAAAATCCCACCGCTATAAGTAGATCATGGAAAAAAGTTATTAAGTTTCGATTCCACGCACTTTTATCTATATTTCGTGAAAATTTTATTGAAGAATGTTAAGAAACAAATAAGTTGTATATGTTTTACTATATAATCGTGCATTCTCTGAAGGTGTATGAATAATGTAGACAAATTCAAATTTAAAAAACTCTAAGGTCATTCGAAAGAATATGTTTTATGGTACTTATAATCCAAAAATTAAGACTGTGTTATTGTTATTAATTAAGATATAGCGAATTGAATTCCAAAATTTGGAGGTGATTGATCGATGAGAAATATACCCTCTACTTTGATCGGAAGGCATATTTTTCCAACAAAAATAATTGCAATAAAATGTTAATTGGATTAATATATCATTATATAAGAATATATCAGCAATATGAATTATTATCATTCTAACGACTCCCGGCAAACATATGAATAAATCTGTGGATCAACTGTACAAAATTTACTAAGCCATCTTCTGACACTTTTCTCTATGATAAAATTTTTTATGAATTTTGTGATTAGTTCCACATTAAAGCTGAGACTTTTCATTATTTTCATTTTTTTAGGGGCTGTGAATAGTAAGAATTATCGATCGATAAGCCCGGTCACTCCTGGAGAATTCTCATTTTTCGCGCATTTCGAAGCGGCTTAAAACTATAACTGGAAAACTCGATTTATCTTCTAAACGGCTTAAATAAGACAAAAATTTGTAAAGACCTTTTTTGTAAATAAAGAGCCGAGCTACAAATTTTGTTGGGAACTTTTTTCTCTCTTTTCATTTCTTTGGCCGCTAGAGAAAAAAAACTGAAAATCAGAAAGTTTTTCCAAATTTTTTTGAATTTTCCCGGAACTTGGAAGAGTAAAGAATGCATCATCTCATTCTCCAGATTATTACCTACTTAAATCAAAGAGATGATCCTTTTATTAATTTTTGTTACCCTAAATGGCTAATTTGTCTGTACTAAGGGCTATTATAATTCTCACATGTCATCTCTTAATTAATAATTTTTTAGAGTGACCGTCTTGTATGAATGGAGAGGGATGTTTTGTGTAAATACCTTTACCGATTTTTTTAAATGACTCTAAGACAATGCAAATTTGAAGGTTTTTACAAGAATGCTTTTTATCGAAAATTAAATCTACCATCAAAGTACGTTGTTAAAGATGCGGTTAAAATATGGCAAAACATGATCAACTTTTTAATTATTTTTAATACTAAAAATAGGGAAAGAATTTCTTAACAACGCAATTGGATGGGAAATTTACATTGTTATTGAGTTATTAAGAAGAAACTAAAAATGGACTTCCTCGGTTGACTCTCAAACACGCACCCCGAATTTAGTAGAACTTTGTGTGATTTTGTCGTTTTCAGGTGTCAAACTAACATATTAAACAACAAAAAATCCTCTAACGCAATTGGTCCTTATTAAAAGACATATTCAATAGCCTAAGATGACAGTGAAAATATTTAAAAAATACTACCAATTAGAGTAACAGTTCACCAGATAAAACAATACAATCTACAAACATTAAGTACAGCTGCTTAGCCAAACTCACAAATATTCCAGTCACTTTAGACAAAAATTTGGCTTCTGATCTAACAAAACATATCCTTCATTTTTTTTCTTTTAATCGATTTATTTTGGTGTTTTCATGAAAATATTAAATATCGAGAACGAGATCACTATGGCATAAATAAATTATTCAGGTTCACAAAAAAACGGTTTTTGCGAATATCGCGCTTTCTATGGCTCGGAGGCCAATTGAGGTTATTTTGAAAATGGGAGATAATGAAATTCCGCACGAAAATGATCTCCATTTTGTATGTACAACGGTTTAGGAAAAAATGTGCTTCGAGGTTTCTGTGCAAGGGAAGCTTTATTTTCCTATTACATGAACGCCAAGTACACTATGTTATTAAAACTCGGTTTCAGTGAGTTTTTGTTAAGACCGAATAAGATTATGTGATGTTCCTACAGTTAAAACTTTGGCTAATCTTTTTTTGGAATATTAGGTACATTTTTCTTCATAACGACGGACCCACTGGTGGATTTTAATAGTATATTATTCAACGAGCATATAATAATGGCTATTATTCAGGAGGATAAATCACCAGAGTGAATAATAGCCATTATATGCGAGTAGAATACTATACTTTGTCCACGGCTATTAAATATTTAATATTTACTTAATTCATTCTCATTTCATTTCTCCTATTTAAGAAAGATTCATATGTCATTATATATAATTATTTAGATTTTTCGGGCAACAAGTTTAATGAGGCGATTTCTGCAGCTTTTTTTATCTCTGGCGATGTCAAAGAAATCTCGTTTCCACTGTCAGTATCCATTTATTTAAATATATTACTCTTTTTGAGTACCTAATATCTAAAATTATTGTAAATAACGTTGGCGTTGAAACCGCACAAATTTTGACGTTTCAAATCAATTGAATTACGCTTTGACACATTGTCATGGCTTACTATTAAAAAAATACAATATGCAGGCTAGGTGCTAAATGGTTTCAAAAACAATGTTGGGGATTGCCGCGTGTTGATAATAGATGATGCTTTGAAAAAAAACTTACTAATTTACTTTTTGAGTGTTCATTAAAGTACCTCCTCGGCATGTACCATTTGAGTGCTTCCTAGAAAACTTAGGTTGCTACAATTTTGACATTTTAATTTTTCAGTAAAAAGTCACAAATGTTATTTCTTATAAACAACTGACTGTCCTTACTATTCACTGCAACCAGTAAATAATGAAATCATTATTCACTGCAGGGAATAATGGATAGCATTATCCTCCAGGAAATACATATATAATAAGTACATTATTTAATAGTCGTGGACAATAATATATTATTCAACGAGCATATAATGATGGCTATTATTCACGAGGGAGAAGTAAATCACCAAAGTGAATAATAGCCATTATATGCGAATATAATACTATACTTTGTCCACAACTATTAAATATTTAATATTTATTTAATTCATCATTCCATTTCTCCTATTTAAAAAAGATTCATATATCATCAATCATCATATATATTTTTTTCGATTTTTGGGGCAACAAGTTTAATGAGGAGATTTCTGCAACTTCCTTTATCTTTGGCGGTGTCAATGAAATCTCGTTTTCATTGTCAGTATCCATTTATTTAATTATATTACTGTCTTTGAGTACCTAATATGTAAAATTATTGTTACTAATAACGTTGGCGTTGAAATAGCACAAATTTTGACGTTTCAGATCAACTACAGAATTACGCTTTGACACATTGTCATGGCTTATTAATAAAATAATACAATTTGTAGGCATGTAGGTAAATGGTTTTAAAAACAATGTTGGGATTTCCGCGTGTTGCTAATAGATGATACTTTGAAAAAAACTTTCTAATGTAGTTTTTGAGTATTCATTAAAGTACCTCTTCGGCATGTACCATTTGAGTGCTTCCTAGAAAACTTAGAGAGAGACGACATTTGTATTTTGGTTGCTGTAATTTTGACATTTTAAATTTTTAGTAAAAAGTCGCTAA
The DNA here is from genome assembly GCA_963583905.1 of Stenurella melanura. Taxonomy (NCBI): domain Eukaryota; kingdom Metazoa; phylum Arthropoda; class Insecta; order Coleoptera; family Cerambycidae; genus Stenurella; species Stenurella melanura. Next base: position 76,642,226 of record OY757312.1, on the reverse strand, counting down.
TGTGTAACAATTGACTGTCCCCATTATTCACTGCATTCAGTGAATAATGAAATCATTATTCACTGCAGGAAATAATGGATAGCATTATCCTTAAGGAAACACATACATAATGAGTACATTATTTAACAGTCGTGTACAAAATATTTTACAGTGATACAATCACCCGAATTTTATAGAAATCACATTTTAAATAAGACTGCTGTGATATAGGAGTCATGAAAAGTGAGACATACTGTATAATAGTTAACATATATATGTATTTTATTTTATATATCGATCAGCTAATAAATACTATACATAGAGCAAGCACGTATTCTATACATGGACTATATGAAACGGAGCATATTATGCCTTGCGCGAAAACTTTGAAGCACATTCTTGCCTAAACCATTCGTTGTACATAAAAAATGAAAGATATCATTCTTGTGCGGAATTTCATTATCTTTCATTTTCATAATAACCGCAATTGGCCTTCGAACCGTAAAAAGCGCGATATTCGCAAGAAACCGTATTTTGTGAACTTTGACCTTGAATAATTTTTTATGCCATAGTGATCTCTTTCTCGATTTTTAATATTTTCTTTAAAACACCAGAATAAGTCGATTTAAAATAAAAAATGAAGGATATATTTTGTTAGATCAGAAAAGTGTAATTTCACTGGGTTAAAATAGTCATATTACAACTTTGACGATAACTCTTTTTAGTGTTTGCGTTTCGAGCAACTTGCGCACTTGCGCAGTAACGACTTTGTATATATAAAATTCAAAGCGCGTTCGGTTTTAAATGTGCTATAAGTGATTTAAATTGGTTTAAACAGTCATTGAAAGGTAATTTTGTCTGATTTTTAAATTTTTTAATTTAATTATTTTTTTGTACAGGGTTATCCTTAATGACGTACTAATATTTCAGGGTATGATTCCTTAGGTCATTTTATGAAGAAAAGTTCGTATGAATATATGTCCCCAACGGCTTAAATTTTTTGCTACGGGATGTTGATTTGTCTTTTTAATCGTTATATTTTAATATCTCAGAAAGTACTTTAGATATTATTTTCAATTTTGGTATTTGTCAATAGGACATAAAATTACATATTCTTATCAGAAAAGTTATTTTATCGCTCCACCAGTGGCGTCCCTGCGAACATGTCCTCTGATATTTTTTACCAAAAAAGTGGTACGCCACTGACGTTTTTTAATGTGGATCTTTTTCCTGATTATCCTGATCAATTCTACATGAAAGCGGTATCTTGCTTGATTTAAAGGATTAAATTCAAATTGAAACTAAGTACACAGGCACACACGGAGCGTAAACACTTAAAAACGTTGTACGGCGTTTATACATTAATTGTTATAAGAGCACAAAATGTATGAAAAACTAATGCATTTGTGTGACAATTGAAAACTAAACTGAATATATTAACTTTATGTTGATACAAGATTTTTTTCGAGAAATTAATTAGGCCTATCTACGCTCAACATTTTCCCTTTTTTAAATATCTTTCATTTTACGACAATTGCACTTCGACCCGACGTTCCTCAGCCGAGATATTTCATTTGTTTACTAAGTGTTTTTTTTAAACGTTGGTGGGAGTGTAAAAAAAGCAAAGGGGCAAGACCCCACAAAAATGATAGTTTTTATCAATATTTATCGATTGCCGGGGGTGAAGAGTGCAAAAAATGCCATGGAAAGTCGCAAATCCTAAATAAATAAATTAACTTATTTGTTTAAACAATTGGAAAATGGGCGAGATATCGACACATACATGCAATATTCTGACTACAATAAAATATCCGTATGCCCTTTCGTTGAACAGGAAAAAAATTGTTAATTTAGGTCCTTTTGATTGTTTATAACAACAGAATGGTAAAAGATAAAAGGTTGCTACGAGTTTCAAACGACGCGTATTGATAACATATGCAATTTTTTATATTTGAAAGTTTTTTATCCGATGCACCGTTTACGTCAAAAAGTCAGAAACCATTAAAAAAATGAGAATTTTTGCTAAAAAACATTATTTTTAACAATGAAGCCTATGCTTTATATATTTTTAATGTCGCCATCGTGTTCAGCGCGATTTTTTCTATAAGAATGGTCAATAAAATTGCTGTTTTGAATTTCTGACCAAAATCGACGATTTTGACTTTACGACGACCGACCTAATATGAAATATTTTTATTAATTCACTCAAATCAATTAGACTTGCAGATATATCAAGGTGGAACTTATTAAACACAAGGTACTTCCTCTCGGTTTGCCAGATTGTATCTAACTCACACAAATGATATAGATAAATGAAAGGTTTCGTCCATCGTCGAATCGTCTCCTTCGCTGGAAGCATATAGACCAAGAGCCGTGTGATATTCAAGTCCATGAATTCCCACATCCTTGCAGAAAGACCATGGAAGGAGATCGTAAAAGTGAACACTTTTAGGGGTCCGACAGCTGGCAGCAGGGACCGCTTGTCTCTCGGGCCTTTAGAAAATCTATGGAATCATTAGTAATCTCCTTAAAGTTAAAAAGTAAAAGAGATGGGTACCAAAGGGATAGAAAAACTTGATCCAAGAGTTTCCCAAGGCGACCGCAGACGCTGATAACAGTTTGACTTCGTAAAAATCTCCCGAAATTTTGGAGCAATGAGGAACCATTCAAATCATGATTTTTCTAATGTATTTTTAAGCAAAAATAAGTAATTGAGGTTATCCATAGAAAAACACTGAGGGCCGCAAAGTGTTATTCGCCGAAAACTGTAAAAATATTGAATTAAAATTAGCGCAAATTAAAGAAATCATAAAAATAAGTAAAAATAATCAAAAGACATAAAATCTATGGCAAATCGTCATTTAGCGTCAAGTAACTTATACTTTAAGTACAAGTATATTCCGATGTTACAAACCGTTTTTAAGAGCAGTTGAAAACGTAAATCAGGCGTATAATTATCCTCGATTTGGTTAAAAATTCGGGGTCCGTCGGAGGGGTTAATTACAGAAAAATTCTTGAGCTCGAAGCGTACTTTTACTTAAGGCCAGAAGAACGATTTGTTACAGATTTTACATCATCTGATTAATTTAATTTTTTAACTGTCGCTGACTCTAATCCAAAAATTTTACATTCTTCAGAGGGTTATGTTTTGCAGCCCTCCGGGTTTTTCTTTGGACACCTCAATGACTTAGTTTTGCTTAAAAATACCTAAGAAATATCATGATTTGAATGATTCCTCATCGTTCCAAGATTTGGGGAACTTTTTACGAAATCAATCTATTATCAGCGTCCACGCCTGCCTTGGAAAATCCTTAGACCAAGTTTATTCTGCTCTATGGTACCCAAACTTTTTAATGTTTAACGTCCAAGGAGGTTATTAATATTATTTCCAAAACAATTTTTTAAAGGGCCCGTGAAGCACGCGGCCCCTATTACTAGCTGTCTGATTGTTCTAAAAGTATTCATTTTTACCACCTACTTCTATGGCCTTTTTACGAGGAGGTGGGGTTCTATGGACTTGAATATCACATTGCTCTGCACTGCAATATGTAACTCTCGACAGAGAACATTCTCTGCTCTCGACTTGTTGCTTATTTCCCATCACCTTAGCTAACTGAGCAATAGCGCGTAAAACTGCATCAGCGAATTTATAACTATATTTCCGTTAAGTTACCAATTTCTTAGTACTTAAACAGGATGTTACAAATTAAACTGAATTTCTATTTGTGACAACCAGACAGAATTGAAATCTTGCAGTTTAGGAATATGAAGGTATCATGTTACCATTCAAAAATCCGCCGTAATGTCTATAAATTAAGTTTTAATATTCAATGAAAATTAGAATATCTCTATCATATTTAACATAAATCAAAGCTGACATTTATTTTGAAGTTCCTGTTGAAGATTGAGAATAAAGAGTACTATTTATCACACATATTAATTTTATGCAGGGGTTTAGAACCTTTGGGTGACCCTAACTGTGAAGTTCCACAAATAACAAGTAGATGTTGCATTCAGGCGTGACCAACTGTAGATATCTACTTGATTAATATTTTGCTCGAATAAAAAAGAATACTGGTCTTGTCTTTCTTTAAATTTAAACAGTTGAAAGTTAAGCTAGGGGGAAAATGTTAGTACACCCACGAAAAAATCCATACAAACATGCAAGAAATTTACTTACTGCGGATTTGATATAATTTCGTTTAAAACTGATGTTAACGTTTCTTCTGAAATTTCCTCGTACGGAAGAACTAATCCGTATCCTGCATCCTTTGCAATATTTGCATTCGTATGCTGATCTGCGAATATAGGAATTGCAATAATTGGTACACCATGGTAAACTGCTTCTATTGTGCTTAATAGACCTCCATGGGTTATAAAAACTTTCACATTTGGATGTGCTGAAACAATAATATGGAGCTCAATACGTATCCACTGCGTTAGTTGTACTTATATTGTAATTTGCTGTCACACTAAACTTTATACAATAATGGAGTGAAAAAACAAAATTAGAAAATCTAAATAAAATTAATCACCTTTAAAAATACGGTCACTAAAAGTTATGAAACGAAATTTCACCGTCGCTTTGCGTCACTTAATGGCACCATGTTATTAAATATCGATATGAAGATCGGTTAAAAGTATGTTCGACTTGGTTACTTGTTCATTCTTACAATGACTTCAATAATTGACATTAAGCAATAAGATTGAGTTAGGTGACGGTAAACTCTTATTTCATAATTTTTAGTGACAGCTTCTTCTAAAGGGGCTTCATTTTCTCCAAAAATCCTTTTCATCCTTTTAGTGGCCTCTTATGTAGTTTGTACAAAGTAAAAACATATCAGTCCATTAGATTTTTAAGCATTAATATAAAATTTGCCATCAGGGAATCCTCATATGCCCATAAATACATGGGCAATGATTGTATCATCATAATGGAATGAAATTTAATAGCGTTATGTGCATATACGTCCAATAAATCAGTGAAGACTGGGAAGAGCATAATATTTACTTTAGTTTATTATTATCAATGCAATAGCCAAATATTTCATTTAAGCAAAACCGTAAGAGTAAAGCAAAATAGTTTTGGTGTCTTGCGTCAACATAATTATCAATCAAAATATTTATACGCCTGCTCCTGACCCCCTATATATTGCAACAACTTATTTCGTTACTTTAGTCACCCAATCTTAAATTGCTTTCAAATTTTCCGTCTATCGCACCATGGTTTATGAGAATGGATTTCTTGGCCAAAATCCCATTTTCCAATTTTCAGAAATAACCTCTTTGTACCCAAATGTCGATAGTAAACACCCCACTGGACAAGGTTCTCTACTTTCTCTCTCTTTTACATAACTAGGGCAATGTAATTTGCTGTTTAGAATAAAGGTTTCAGTTATCGAGCGTAAGCCGTTGTGTAAATGACAAGTGGGAAAGTGTGCTATTGCTGTGTTTTTCAATATTTTTGTGTGTCGTATTTTTTTTATTGTCCTTCAGGCATGTAGTATTTATAAATTTAATAGAAAAGTCCCAAGTCTTTCATTAGTGGTTACAGTAAAATAACAATGATGTTTATGAATTTTCTTATGGTGAAATTTAAATATAAAAATTTGAATTGACTTATAAAAAATTGGCGGCGTTTGGCCGTAATAAATTTTACGCCAATATAATTAGTCCTTATCGATGTTTATTATTCTGTATAGTTCACCGCAATTATTAGCAACTTTTGATAAACTGTTATATTTTGTAGTCGTTTCAAGAACGAAGACCTTGTAGAAATATGGTTATAAGGAAGTGGCGAAGATGAGAAATCCTTGGTAATTTGGGACTATGTAAAAAATACGATAGGAGAGAATATTGATTCATCTAATGAGCAGAGACTATGGAAAAAATTACGTCTTTTGTGCCGGAATGTCGATGAACGGTGGACTGAAGCTTCTCGGTGCAAGGATTATTAAAAAAAAAAATGCTACTTAGCTAAAAGGACATTTCGTTTTTGAAATAGACGAGCCATCTCCGAAAAATCATCCAGATCACAAAGAAGCTGCGCAATTATCACAGGAAAAGAAAGACGAAATATGTTTAATTGTACAAGCTGCTAGTATAGCTGCACGTCAACAAAGAAAACACGATATAGTAGCAGTTTTGAAAGAAGTAAACAAAAGCCCAACCCGACCAGCTAAAATTAGATTCCAATTTAAGTAAGCAACAGTATTTGGATATTCGAGGTGGAGCTATTTCAAGAAATTGTACAATATACCACGACTACAAAGAAGTTTGGAAGGCTAAACAAAAATGTACGCCAACTGGGATCAAAATTTCCGATATTGTAGCATATGTACCGTTAAGCAATTTACGGGGATACACGACAAAAAGAATAGCACTCTTGCAAGAAAAGCCAATTATACAGTACATGGTATCATTACAACTTACTAAAATTAATGCTGAAATAATTTTCAGTTACAGCTTCGATGGACATTCAGGTCATTCAACATTTAAACAAAAAATTACCACTTCTGATACTCATTCTGATGCATCTTTGTTTACAACTACGATAATGCCTCTTGGCTTGCAGTCACACGAAACTATTTTGTGGAATAATCGAACTCCGCAATATGTGAGATTTTGCAGGCTTCTTAAATTGGACTACATCAAAGAGTCAGCGGGGCATATATTAAAAGAAAAGCAAACTATCGATCTGCAAATCGAGAATCTTAAGGAACTGAAAATTTCTTTACCGAATGACAGAGCAATTAATATAAAGGTTAATCTTTTCATGACCTTGATTGACAGCAAGCAAAAGTGGAATGCTCTGACCGGAACAAAGTTAAGTCAAGCTTGTCCGATATGTAGTGCCACACCCCGTGATTTTCTGCGAATTGAGGATTTCAAAACGACAAACGTATTTTATCCAATACCAAATACTTTATAGTTTGGAATAAGTCCATTACATTGTTGGATTCGATTTTTTGAGTGTTAATGATGATATACGTAAAAGTTCGAGGCCAGAAAAATAAAGAAATTGTTGCCAAAAGAAACAAAATTTCATTTATATGTAGACAAACCAAAAGCCGGGTTTGGTAGTACAAACGACGGTAATACCGCTCGTCGAGGATTTAATGACGCTAGAAAACTACCGATGTTGATGAAGACCTCATTATAAAATTTAAAGTCATTTTAATTTGCCTGTCCTGTAACTACCAAATCGATGTATCAAAATTGGAAGAATGTTACTACGCAACAGCCAGACTATACATGACGAAATATTCCTGGTACCCAATGCTTGCAACTGTGCATAAAGTTCTAGCAGACAGTAAACAATCATTGAAAATACTGTATTACCAGTAGGGCATTTTAGAGAAGAAGGATCTAAAGCTAGAAATAAATTGTTCAAACCTGACCGACAATTTTACGCTAGGAAAACTAGTAGGCAGCTAGTAGACTGCAACTTCCTTTTGAAGTAATTAGTATGCTGCTGGAACCGAAACCTGAAACTTTACAATCTGAAGAGAGCAGCGAGGTCGATGATGTCGAGGATGATGTATATGAGAACGTCTTAGAAGATATACTGCCTATTGACCAATTAGATTTATTAGAATTGGAAAAAGATATATTTATTAGAATTGGAAAGCGATATATAATATACAATTTTTTTGTTACATAAATCAAAACTTTGCCAAATAAGCTTTGTTATTAAAGTCTTAACGTTAAATACCCCTTAATTTATGCCTTTTTGTTATTAACTATCACAGGAAATAGTTACGCTACTTAATTTTTCCATAACATAATTTAATTAATTTTGGCCAGATAATTTGGGCTCAGAAACTATAGTGATATCTGTTCGTTTATTGTTTCTTGTAAGCACAATAACTTGAAATTAGAAGAAAGTGCAATTGTATTGAATGGACTTCGTCCTTTCCTTATGGAAAGTGATCCTCAGTTAAATTGGCCAAAAGTTTAGTATGTCATAGTTTACGACTCATCGATTAAAAATTATCATGGCCATAACGTAGAATTGATAGTTTTTTGTCTGTAGAATTTGAAAAGTTCTCATTTCACTATTACACTATGTCAAGAAATATGTGTTTCTTCTTTATAATTTAATCTTCATACCGTAGGGGTCATGTAGATACTAGTTTAATCTACTTAGCCGTAGGGGCCTATGTTGGATGCTAGTGTTATAGTGAGAATGTCAAATAAGAAATTGGACAAATCCATATTATGATTTTGATTTACTGGCATAACCAGAAGTCAGGTTATCGAAAGAATGCAAAGATTTCATTAATATTTTTTACACATAGTTTTTCTTTTAGTTCTCATAGATACTTTTCTCCGCTGTTTGCAAAATCCTGTAAAGAATTTCATGTTTCTTCTGTTCTATGAACAATAATACGTTATATCTGAAGATTTTTTTTCATCGTAAAGACAATTTTAAAAGCAATAATGAATACTATTTGCTTTCTGTATGTGAACAATATATCCTTAGTTGTAAAAAATAATTATTACACAGTCTATGGTGATGATTTTCCTCTTTTATCATAAGAAAATGCGGAGTCATTGAATGTTAAATGTATCAGACGACTTGGCACTGATTCATTTTTCAACACCGAAGCAACTAACATACGATGCATTTCTCGCCAAAGATTAGATTTCGACGTCAACAGGGTAGTTATAAAAGATGCATACGATAGCGTCCGTTTTCTAGGTGTTCATTTGGATGAATTTCTCAATTGGAAGTTTGTCTTAAACTTATTTGTAAAATTAATTCGTTGAAATTTCTCATTATTAATTTGTGAAATACATCAGTTAGTACAGGTTTACTTCGTCCGAGTAGATTCGACTTATTAGGTAGAGAGATTTTACAGAGGCAACTAATGTATTAATTGCACACAAAAAATAATCCGATGCATAACAAACATACCGCAGTGGGAATCATATAATAGTATATTATTTAACGAGCGATAATGTAAATAATAACTTACGCAGATGAAGTTTGCAGCGCGAGCCGTAGGCACCGAATAATCTGCATTTGACGTGTGATAACAGCTTTTAAAGACAGTCGGTTTAAGAGTAACTTTACATCAAAGTTGGTCAAAAACAATATTTTTGCCATGTTAGAGCCTCTATGTCTCAAAAATGGTACGTGATGGAGCATTTTTCTAAACGCGGTACAATTCATATAATGGCTAAATTCGATTTAAACTATTGTGGAAAGAACACTATCACTTTTCACACCTTGTGGGCCATGAAAGCTTTTAATCTGTGAGGAATTATAACATACTACATTTTTAGCCAATTTAACCGAGGGCCACTTTCTATAGGCAATGAGTTCTTTGATGGTAAAATTAATTTTACCTATAGGGAGAACCTTATTGTTTCTTTAAGTCGATCAGTAAATATAGCAGGTGTTGAATATTTTAATAGTATAGACGAAAATTCCGGTCGGTGCGCAGTAGAGGGAACTTAATAAACTATTTTTTCCTTTAAAATTCCCTCTACCGCGCATCGACCGGAATTTTTGTCTGCGAGTGTAATTGAGGTATGTGAACTGCATATGCTAACTATCTATATGGATAGATATCGGTAACCGTTCGTTAAAAAAAAACTTCCATAGAAACAGAAGTTTCGTAGATATATACTCACTTCGATTACCGTCTGGCAGACGGTAACTTGTCGTCATCGAATTTGCAGGCTATATCCTAGACTAATATTTATATAATGCTTAAAACTAGTTTTTCTACGTGTCAACTTTTAGTTGTATTAATAAATTTTGTGCAACTTGAAATGCCTTTGAGCGCGTAATGAACATTGAGATAATTTATAAAATAACTTAGAGCATACTTATTATCACCTTACCTAAAATTTCTTGTTGCGGAAACCACTTGCTCAGTTTAACATTAAGTGGTTGCCCCGGTAAGACGTCATCTTCCCATTTCCATAAGACTTTTTCCTTCCTGTTACTGAAAGCTTTCAAGAGTGCATCTCTTGTCTCTGTCGGTAAATTTTTACTTTTTAAATTTGAACCCATGCTAAAGTAAATAACACCTTCCTTAGCTTCATCTAGAAATTTCTGCAAATCATCCGGTAACTTCTTTGGCGGTTTAATGTGAAAGCCACCAATTTCAACCATGGAAGGAACCAATGGATGTGGGTCGAGAAAACTAGTGTGGGAGTTTAGTAACACCAATGAAGCATTGTACAATACGTCATTTAAATCTACAGGATGTGGAAAATATGTTTGCATAAGTTGATTGTGTCTCGGATAAGCCAATAAATGTAACGAAATCACGTACACGAATTTTGCTATAGTATTTTGCACTCGTTGAAAGAAAGACATTCTACCTGGAAAACTTGTTAAAGTTTCTGGATGGAAGGAGGGTAATGACGGATTACCAACTAAATGATTTAGCCACGAGTTGGCACCTGTGTTACTAAAAAGGACAAGATGTGCATTGAAATGATTTGCAAAGCCTTTAATGGCGTCATTGAAAAACTGTGAAACTATAACAACATCAAATTTCAAATCTGATTTTATTAAATTTAATACTTTGGTGTGGTTCAGCAAATTTTCTGTCATAGAACTTCCCATGAAGCTTATAAGAGCAGGCATTATGAAAACATTCATTTTCATTTTAAAGGAGTCGGGGCCATCGAATCTCTCTGTAATTAAAATGAGGAAAATTAATTTAGTTTAAAAGTGGGAGTTCAATATAAAATTAAACATTGAGATTAACAGTAACAAGCTAAATGATCACACATTTATTTTTAAAAGTATAGCTGTATTCTATAATAATTATGATGATTATCCAACAATAATTATTGTCGAATTTGAACAAAAAATGTGCATGTTGCCAAGTACTAATAAACTACGTTCAAATTGTCACAGTCAATTAAATAGCTAAAGGCGCCAAACACGAATAATCTCAATTGCATTTGACAAAATTGATCATGACTTAACGTGTGCCAAGGCAAAATCATATGATTTGAACAAATTGCATTTAACTTTGTACAATCTTATTTACGCAATAATAGGCGAAGTTCGAGTAGGCAACTCATATTTAACGTCCATCATGTTTCAGGTCATGTAGATTACTAAAATTAAGGTCCTTCAATTCCGTCAGTGAGTCTGTTCATCTGTCTGTTTGTCGGTCTGCTGTTCGTCTGTCGGTGCTAAATCTAAAAACCTATTTGAAGAATACCAGTCAATTTGGTAGGTAGTTGACGTTACTGCCAGCAAAAATATACAAGATGGACCGCTTAAAGACAATAAATAATGAAAATAATGTGACAACTGGCAATAAAATTTGACATATAGTTGACACAATTGGTAAGGAAGACACCTACTATACTTTTAACGAAAAATAATTCAACTATAGTCGATATTTACGCAAACTTTCCATATTTGGGACATCTTATTTATTACTTATTTTTCTGTCGGATGATCATTATGTATATTACTTCTACATCCACGCAGTGGAGTGGAAGTATAGTAATCGTGAAAATGAAATTTTCTTAAAATTGAAATAGGCTTAAACAAGAGGTTTTAAATTTGAGTGAAAGCAATTTCTGTCTGTCGGTCGGTCGATCTGTAACTTTCTTTGTGCGCACACTTTCTCAGAAACTGTCTAAGATATTGACTTGAAACTTGGTACACATATGTGTCATTACGGGATCTGGAACTAGATTATATTTTGCGCTAATTACGGTGAAGAGTTTGGGGTTAAATGGGGGAAATGAATAAAGCAAGCTTGTAACAGTACAGAAAGTTGGGATTTGATGTATATACCAGAAGCCAAAGCCTCAGATACTTTATAATATTTTTCAACCCACCCATCACCCCCACTCTATTATTGAAAGGGTTGATAAAATGAAATTGAGATATTCACTTGAAATTTGGTACACGTATGTATTGCAACGACATCTGGAGTTAAATTATATCTTGAGATGATTCCGTTGAAGGGTTGGGACAAATAGGACAAAACAAGTAAAGCAAGCTGGTAAAAGTACAGAAACCTGGGATTTGGCGTATTTACTAGAAGCCAAGTCCTAAGATTTCTTTATAACATTGTTCAACCCCTTCACTACTCCGTTATAAACGGGCCGATTAAATGAAATTGAGATATTCACTTGAAATTTGGCAAACGTATGTGTTGTAATGTCATCTGATTGAGATAATTGCAGATGGAGGGAGGGTCTAGAATAAGGAAAAATGAGTGAAGCAAGCTAATAAGAGTCCAGAAACTTTATGTTTGGCGTATATGCTAGAAGCCAACGCCTCAGTTTTATTACATCTGCCTCAAATATTATATTATTCAAATTCTGTGACCAATTATTTCCACATGCTAGAGTGCAAATGTGGTGAGAATGGTTTCCTTTTAAGAAACTTGGGAGGGAAATGTTGATATGAAAGTAGTGGTTCCTTAAGCAGCGGTTTTTTAAGCAAAAGTTGTCAGGTTTTCCCTGTAGCAATAGTCACAATTAGATTCCAAGTATTATTCTCCTATGTCTTTTCTTAATTAACGATTTCTTAGAGTGACCATCCTGTGTAAGTAAGGAAAGAAGATCTGAAGATAATTTTTATACTCTTTGCAAATACAAAACCAGAAGTATATTGCATTCGATCGGCACATTTCTAAAAGTTTCAAAATGTCCGTCCGTCCGTCTGTCTGTCTGTTCGTCCGTCGCGTTTCTTGTAAGTACGATAACTTAAGAACGAAAAGTCCGATTGTATTGAAATTTGGAGAGTTGGTTAGCATTAGCTAGAGGAAGAACCGTATTCTGAACAAAATCGATCAATAAATACAAAATTATTAATCTTTTTAATATTGAAAAAAGGATTTTAATGTTTTGCAATTAAACAAAAAATGTCTAAAACTAATATTATTTACAAAAAACTGCGAAGGGTATTCTATAGAATGTGCAACAATTATATAAAAAGTGCAGTAAATCAGCGAAGAGTATCAGGGTTAGATTATTTTTTGTTGAAATAGCCATAGAATGTCAGGAAAAGAAATTTCTGTGCACGATTACTCTAAAGCGGTTTAAGATATTGACTTGAAATTTGGTACACGTACATAACGAGATCTGGAACTAAATTACATTTAAGCTAATTACGTTCAAGCGTTGCGTTGGGGGTAAATAGGGGTAAATAAGTAAAGCAAGCTAATAAAAGTCCAGAAACTTGGGAATTAGGGTATGTACTAGAGGCCAAGGTCAAGGTTTTTTATGGCATCTCCCACTTCCATCACCATCTACACTCTATTATTAAAGGGGTTAACGAAATAAAATAAAGATATTGACACGTAGGACAAAATCTGGAATTAGAGACACAATAGCACACAAAAAAGTTAAGGGTGAGAACGACCAGAGTATCAAATCCTTATATTTTTCAGGGTACTGACAACGAATGTGGCCTTAGTGTTTAAAAGTTAGCTCTTGTTCTCATTTAATTCACTAAGAAGATCCCCTTCTCTCCTTTCGCGGAAAGGACGACCGGTACGGCTGAATACGGTCAGAGGACGGAACGAAGGAATGCGTTGGCTTCGTGAGAACGAGTTCTATATAAATATTAAAGTTTGGACGGGTAGGACGCGTCGCCCATGAGACATGGACTTGGCGTGGTGGGGCCGAATCGAAAGAGATGGGTAAAAACTGGCTAGAGGACGTTGATAAGTGGGTAGAGGAGATCAGGCGAGGGAGTCCACCCACCCCCGCTCCCATTAGATTTGCGGCGAGGGATAGTGGACGAATAGAGATATGATCGGCGTTGGATCTTCCCCATTTATGTTTCTTAACAGAAACTTGGGATTTGGTGTATGTACTAGAAGACAAGTTCTCAAATATACTTTATGACATCTTCCACGTTCCCCCTATTATTAAGTGGGTTAACAAAATAAAAATAAGATATTGACTTGAATTTTTTTGTATAATTCACTACATGTTTAGACGGTAAATAAAACAATCAAATATGCCGACAGAGCTAATACGTAAGTAAGATTTTTTAATTTACCAGCACCGTCATTAAGTTTCTACCGAAAATACAATTTCTACATATCTAATACTCTAAGCGTAATTCGTAGGCAACTGCCCACCCAATATTTTGAAAGAGCATTAAATTGTTTAAGGCAAGTCTGACGAATTCTGAATTTCTTCCGGAAAGAAAAATAAGTATCACAATTGCGCCAATCAAGTAAAAGGTTTTCAATACAATTAGGCAGGGGCGGATTAAGACTTTGTAAGGCCTTTAGCTAAATTTTGAGCGGCCTTTTTGCAATTCTCGTAAAACTAAAGACAGGCGAGTTAAACCCCAGATGCCCGGAGAAAACGAGTTTAATACTCGTAAACCGCAGACAGGCGACTTAAACCCCAGATGCCCGGGGGATAGAGAGTTCAATACTCGTAAAATCATAGGCTACTAATTATAATATAAACGGTTCAAAAAAATTAAAAAACAAGATGACGTCGGGTCCTGATAATATACCGTCATTTATTGTGAAGGACTGTATAGGTGCTTTAGCTGTTCCATTGCGCATATTGTTTAATCTTGCCTTAAAAACCAAGACATTTCCTAGTTGCTGGAAAAAGGCCAAAGTTTGTCCAGTATTTAAAAGTGGTGATAGAGCATTGATTGATAATTATAGAGCTATTTCTATTCTCTCAAATTTTTCAAAGATTCTCGAAATTATTTTGTATGATCGTATCTATCTCTCTGTTTGTAATCAGATATCGCCTAATCAACACTTGTTTATGAGTAATAGATCAACAGTTACAAATTTAGCTGTTTTCACACAATATGTTGCCAATATATTAGACTGCCAGGGACAAGTAGATGCCATTTATACAGATTTTTCAAAGGCCTTCGACAGGATAGATCATGACATCTTACTTGCTAAACTAACTAAATTTGGCTTTCATTCTAGCGCTATTGAATTTCTTAAATCTTACCTATGGGAAAGACAATAATACGTCACATACAACGGTTTTAATTCATCTTGTTACACTGTTACTTCGGGTGTTCGTCAGGGATCTAATCTTGGCCCCCTGCTTTTTCTATTATTTATTAATGATTTAAGTGATGTTATTAACTGTTATAATCTATTTTACGCTGATGATTTGAAAATATACTCCGTTATAACTAGTATTGATGACTGTAGGAAGCTTCAAGTTGATTTGGAGCATATTCAGTCTTGGTGTATAGTAAATAAATTAGGTCTTAATGTCTCGAAATGTAAGATTACTAGCTTCTCAAGAAAGCAGACAATATGTGAATTTGAATATCATATTGGGAGTAATATGTTATCTCGTAGTTACTCCAACAAGGATCTGGAAGTGTTGTTTGACTGTAAGTTTTCTTTTAATGAGCATATAACTTTAAAAGTAGCTGAGGCAATGAAATTTTATGGATTTATCGTAAGAAATTGTAAAAATTTTACTGATATTGAGGCTTTAAAAAAATTATATTTCTCTTATGTCCGCTCTAGACTCGAATATGCAGCACTGATTTGGTATCCATACTATAATCATCAAAAAATAATGATAGAACAGGTTCAGAGGAAATTCTTGAAATATTTAACGTTTAAAGTGGATGGTATTTATCCAGAGAGAGGGGTAAATTATAATTATTTAACTAGTAGATTTAACATTATCAGCATAGATTTAAGAAGAACTTGCATGTCATTGATATTCTTATACAAGTTGTTACATAACAGGATTGATTGTTTCGCTTTACTTAGTATGATTAACTTTAATGTACCTAGAATTAACTCAAGACATAAACCAACCTTTAGATGTGATAAACCAAGAACAAATATTTTATTAAAGTCACCAGTATACGTAATGTGTCATAATTTTAACAATTTGTCTAATTTATGCGATATACATTATGGTTCGTTAAGCCGCCTTATTGAAATAGCCATCACATACCTCAATGTAAATGTTATTTAATAGTATGTTTATTATAATGTAGTTTTTATTGTATAATGTATGTTTTACTATATTATGTAGATTTTATTACATTTTCACCATCTACAATATATTTTTATTTTTATTTTTTTTATATTTTTATTTTTATTTTATAATTTTATGTAATTATACATATTATATATTTTCTTTCATTTTACTATGTAGTATTATAATTGTCCTGTAAATGGGTTCTCTGTTGGGCAATAAAGCTATTATTATTATTATTATTATTATTATTATTATTGTTATTATTATTATTATTATTATTATTATTATTACACATTACTTTTACATGGCACGTCTCTGATCATATATTATACTTTAAGGTCTAATGGGCTTAGGGTTTCTTTTCTAGGCGAACCGATTGCTTAGGGTGTTATATTTATTTTTATACTTGTTTCTAAAACCTGGTTTAAATTTAAATTTTGAGCGAAATCGTCCCATGGGCACCCATTTTTTAATAACAGTTTTATAAACAAATCATAAACAATGCGATTTTCGATTCCAAAACACTTCTATACTAGAAGACTATGGGTTAATACAAGAAAAAATGTCATATCTTCAGTATGTCTCACTTTAGAGTGTAACAGCATAGTAATTGTTTTGTTTTTTGTCCGATTTGAATCAAATTGATCTTAAAAATTAGAGGTCACCAAGGTCTATTTAAGAACATCAAATCACTTTCCATCTTTAAATGCAAGGCTATCTACGATACTAAATTCAAATACCCTGAATTCGAAGATTAGTTAAATTCTAAAAGAAATGAGGTCCTCATGAACAATATCCCTTTTAGGCATTTAAAAAAAATTATTTCTAAATTCATTTTTTTAAAACAATTTACATAAATGAATAATAAATACAACCAAAAGAATGAAATATTATGTTCTATCAAACCTCCATCAGCCCTAATCAATGCCTCAATTCGCTTTCTGTTATTGTTCATAACTCTTCGGAGGGTTGCACAAATTAACTAAACTTCGAATTCAGGATTTTTGAATAATATCGAACAAGTTTTGTTAACATTTTTTTAAAATTTTTTTAATAATACCTATACTTATTATAATTTTTTGGTTTTCTTTCATAAAATTTAGTATCGTAGATGGCCTTGCATTTAAAGATGGAAAGTGATTCCGCGATCTTAAGTAGACCTTAGTAACCTCTATCTTTTACGATCAGGTTGATTCAAATCGGACAAAAAGCAAGAGAATGATTACGCTGTTAACACTCTTAAGTGAGAAGTGTATATGTTATGTCGGAAAGATTTATTGTTTAAAAGTTGTTAACATTTAAATATTGAAGAAATGCGTTTTTTAGTCATGTCAACCTTTAATAATAATAATAATAATAATAATAATAATAATAATAATACAGCACTTTATTAACCAAATTAATATTACAATTTAGAATAACGATTTTACTGGGCGAGATTCAGTAAAGCCTAAAGGCTTCCTAACAACTTTTGAATGGAAAGAAATTTTTAATTCTGCAAAAATAATCGTAAACTTCAATTTCAAAATGCCGAAAGATTTATAAAAATTACATCAATGGTTCCAAAGTTATACCATGCTATGATTACTATACTTAGGTTGCCTGCTGTCAAAGACATGGTGTGTAATTGCAAAAGCATGGCGCGCTGCGCCGAAAACTCTCAATTTTGGAATCGGTGTAACTTTTACATTGATGTAATTTTTATAATTCCATTGGCGTTTTGAAGTTAAAGCCTTGCACTTTTAGAATGTTTTTTCAGAATCTAAAAATTTCTCTTTGTTCCAAAGTTATTAAAGGTAAGAGGCTAAAAAACTCATTTTTTCAATGTTTATACGTTAATAAATTAGTAAACTTAAACGTACACGATTTCTCTTTTATTTTGACTCATACTTTACGATAGAAGTAGTTTGGAATCGAAAGTCGTATAATTTATTTGTTTATAAAATTGCGAAGTCTCGCGGAGTTATAAAAAAAAATCAACTTTTACACACCAGCGAGCGCTCGCCAACATCATCGAACGTTTGCAAACGCCAAGTATTCCGATTTTTGCACGAGCCTTAATTACCACATTGTTTTTAGTTTCATATTTTTAATATTACCTGTGAAGTAATAAACTCGCTTTCCCTCGGTCATTTGGGTTTATTGGATTATCGTTTAAAAAGAACCACAGGGTTCGCTTTGCTTCCATCTATTGGGTTATCTGTGAAAAATCCCTGCCTACCCAATAAAAATGCTGAAATTACGCCACTGCTCTAATATCATTTTGCACATTCCAACACGCAGAAGTTTGAAGTACGCCTCTGTAGTACCTTGTCGGTAGGTAATAGCGCTGTCTTTGATATTTGGATGGCTGGTTTTTATTGCCTTTTTTATGTGCCTTAAACAAATGGAGACAACTACACCTGTGTGTAGTAATGAGATCTGAAAATAGGTAATATTTTGAGCTTATCCCGTTGAAAGGTTGGAGGGTAAATATTTGTACAGAGGGGTAAATGAGTAAAGCACCTTGGGGTAGACGATGTCAAATATTGTATTATTATACTCTTCGCAAATGCAAAACGTAGAGCATATTGCATTTGATCGGCATATTTCTAAAACCGGTAATATTGCTCATAGAGAGATAATTTTCATATAACTGTGTTGGTGATCGTATTCTGAACAACTCTCAAAACTTCCGTCCGTCCGTTCGTCCGTCCGTCCCTTTGTCCATCTGTCTGTCTATTTATCCATCACGTTTCTTGTAAGCACGATACCTAAGAATGAAAAATCTAGTTATATTGAAATTTGGACAGTGTCAGATTAGATTAGATTAGATTAGGAAAAAGGAACTGGCTGATTAGCCTTGACTACCGCGACCCCCATGAATCTATTGTGGCACAATACATGGACTAAAGTTTCCTCTGTCTTTTGGTAGAATCTGCACGTTGGGTCCTCTGCCAGACCCATTAGACTCAGATGTCTATTAAGTCGTCAGTGACCGGTCAAAAAGACCCACCATTATTTTAATGGCCTTTCTGGTTTAGCATAATAGGTCCTCCGTAAATTAAATCCAGAGATTTACTTTGCATCCATTTGTTAATGGAGCCACGATCACTTCATTCTGAGTTCCTAGGTTTATAAGGGCATTTATGCAGTCCCATACGAGTTTCGATTCAATTTGCACGGAACCGATTGCTTTTAGCGCACTCTCACTATAGGAAAAAATGGCAATCGACCGATTAACAGTTCCTTGCCTTATAATTTCCTTTGCGCACCACTGTATTGCGGCTACTTCAGCCTGGAATACTGTGGCATGTTTTCCTAGACGTATTGGGATTTCCGTTTTTGACCTTATCCCATAAATCCCAGCTCCTACTCCCTGTTCTGTCTTAGAGTCGTCTGAATACCAGACTGTTTGTGACGATATTGGAGGACCGTTTGTCCAGTCTTCCCTGTCTGGAATTTTAATTTTGAAATTCTTTTTTACCTATACTTTGGGATTGTAGTGTCCGTTGGCATTCCCAGAATGGGATCCGCCTTCAGCTCTAAGTGTAACTTCTGGTGCTCTGTTCCGCTGCTGCCTTATTGGCATAGTGCCTTGCATTAGCCTATGCAGTACTGAACGAGCTTCTCCTTGGATAAGTATGTGTAGTAGTGGCAAGTACAGAAGTACTTCCAATGCAGCTCCAATGGAGCAGTTTCTATGGCTCCCGTGGTGTACAGGCAAGCAAGCGTTTGTACGCCACTTAATAGCCTTATTGCTCTCACCTGCTCTGTCTTAGTCCACCATGCTACTGATCCATAGGTTATCATGGGTCTCACTACCCTAGGGTCATTTTGGCATTTAACTCTTAAATTTTTTCCACACATCTACCTGCGCCTTCCGAGGGCTAAGGTTGCTTTCTGTGTGACATTTTCGATGTGGGACATTTTCGTTGTAGAAATTCTGTCAGTTCTTGGTCAAAAATGACTCCCAGGTATTTTTTTTTTCGGGAGAAGGAAGCACTTTGGAAAAAACACCAAGAGACAGAAGATGCGTAGTTCTGCCTGATTTTTTTCCGAATTTGTTTGCCAACGTAAGCGGCCCGTTGTTGTTTGCTTCTCTCTCTAAGAGAGCGCAGTTGCGTGTCTTATCGCTGGGGAGAAATGGTACATACACGTGTCTACAACATCTCCACCAGGCGGCGGCAACTGCGTTGCCATGAGCCACTTTTGTCGCTGGGCTTCCGTACTATATTTACATCAACTTAAGGTACTTTTTTATATCTTATTTGACAATCATATATTATTCATCAACATATTATACAATACATTAAATATTATTAAAATGGTGGCCGCCGATGTTAGGCTGGGTACCCTAATATTAATTTTAGTATTTAAAATGTAATAGTACACTTACATCATTGATATGAAATTTGTTGCAAATATGACCAAGTGGCAGATGTCGGAATTTGAAACCAATTCCCAAGTCTCTGAACTATTATTAGCTTACTTTAGTTATTTTCCCACGTAAGAATGAGCCAAATTTCAAGTCAATATCTTAAGTTGTTCCGTAGAAAACGTGCGCATACAAAAAGTTTCAAACAGACAGACAAGTCAACAGAAACCTCGACGTTTCATGACGTTCTAACCTATTTCAATTTTATTTTACGCTCACTATGACTACACTTCACTACGTGGATGTGGAAGTAATTTAAGTGGTTTATAGAATTATATCTAAGAGTAGTCCCTTGTGGGTCTAAACTTCGCCCTATATATTGTTTTTTTAATAAGGCGTTTATTATGATTAGTATTATAAAAAATATGTATCAATACTTAGCAAACTAAATTTATTTTTTTATTTTGGGCGATTTTTAGGTAATGTGACTAGGCTATTAGCCCATACAAAACCAGTAATAGACTACTTACCCTTGAAGTCTTTCATGTAATCGTCAAGGAAGATTTCTGTCAATGTACCTCTTTTTGTAGGGTTATTTTCGGGATAAGGAGTTATTACGGTAACATCGTGCCCAGCTTCAGCTAAACCTCTCATCAATGCACCTCCCAAGATATAGTGACTAGGTGATATCATGGGAAACACCCCAAGTATTCGCGCACATTTATATGAGCCTAGTAAACTTAGACAGAGAAGTATCAAATATATTGAACGTACAGTCATAGTGAATAAAGAATAATAACTGATTTGTTATCAAGAGCTCAAATATTATACCCATTTTCGCCTGATAACATCTCGTATATAAATGTAAGTAGTTAACAAGTATTAGTATGATACGTCATACACTGTGCTGCAATATTAGGTAATATAATTTAACGATGTATATTTAAACCCCAGATCTGTCTGGGGTTTAAAGATACATATTCTGACATTAAGTCTATTTTGCAAACCAACCAAAATCAACTTTAAGTGAGACTAGTATACTGGAGTATTACATTGAATATCATTATGCACAATACGCATATACATATAACAAGTACGTATTTATTTTAACCAACTTATCATTTCCATAAAATTAGAAGGTTTCCAATTCGTATTTTTTTCATCTTCGTCCGTTGAATTTACCTCGTTCTTGCAAACTGTACAGTATGTCTCGGCGGTAGTCTCGTTATAGTTTTAACATGATGTTTACTATAAGGAGAACAAAAAGCGTAATAGTTACAGTCACACAAAAAAAAATATTTTTCTGGTTTGGGGATCTGAAAATATTAGTCCAGTAAGTGAGGGATTTTATCTACAAAAATTATTAATAGCAAACCGAGGTATGCAAAAAATCAGAAATTTTCCGTAGAATTCAATGAACTATTTTTAAAACAAATGACGAACTTGCGTCCTCTTCAAAATGGCGGCCAAAGTTTGCGAAAAACAGTTTTTTGCGTTGAAAAAGAAAAGTTGGCGTCGCACAGAAAAAAGTTTAACAGCACAATTGTGTAACTTTTTAATACAGATCGAGCCCGCCCAGTCCGATCTCCGAAAATTGCAAAATTAATTAGTTATTGCAAAAAAGACGTTAAAAATCGCATTTTTTTGAAATAACTGTATCTCCGTGAAGAGAAAATATTCTTTAACGAAACTTGGTGAAAGCGTAGTCCAAGATATGTCGAATAAGAGCATTTTTACAGATTTGCAAAATATTGCAAATTTCTTGCAAAAATCGATTTTTTCGAGAAAAACGCGATTTTTTCAATGTCCAATAGCTCATACAGGCCATCATATTTCTATACCGCACCAGTCCGAAAAGTTTCTCTAACAGTTGCGCTAACCTGTGCAATTATTGCGCATATCACGAAACGATCCCTAATATGCGAAAAATCGGTCACAAATCGATAATTTTTTTTACCCCAAAAAAAAATTGAATATTTTTGAGATTTTAAATTATATTGCAATGTCGTTATTGCCAATAGATAGCTGGCATTTTTCTACAAATTTCCAAAAAAAATAATTGCTCTCCGAGCTTATGAAGCCGAGTTTTTTTTTTTTTAAGAAATTCTAGTGGAGCCATTTTTTTAAGAAAAGGGCTGAAAACGGATAAAAGAACACGTTACAAAAGAACAATCAGTTTGGAAAATAGAACAACAATAATTAATACTTAAATTAAAACAAAAGAAAATGCAACTTAAAAGATAAACAAATAAGGAAATTGGACCGTAGTCTCGAACTTAAGCAAGAAAAATTACTTTGTTAAAGGAAAAAATCATTTACACTCAAATTCAAACTGATTGCCAGAAGGGCCAAAAAATACAATAGCCTTAACTAGCATGAAGTTAATTATTTCTTTATAAACTAGTGCAGAAACGCCAGTTGCCAGTGACAATATGAACGAGGTAACGTTTAATTTGAGAAATCTGATGACATGAAGTTAAATTTTATAACAGAAGCTCAAAAATGCAAATACCTATACCCGGGAATACTAAAGTTATCACGATAAAAGTAGGCCGATGTCACACCACCAGTAGCTGATCGGAAAGTGTCTTTCTTTTCGGACGGGATTATCCTTGTCAATTTTTAGTTAGTGGTCCTTATCCACCCAAAGCAATCTAGATCAATGAATGAAAGTCCGCCTCTTTTTAGAGGCATCAAGTCATCCGGAAGGTTGCGTCCTCTATAGTAGAAATTATGTACCGACATAGTACTCGCCTGGCAAGTGGCGTTCTCTTTAGTAACTGTGGCCAAATTGGCTCCCCTTCAGTATAACACGTCCATTTAAACAATTTAAAATATTCTACATCTAAGCTTGCTAATTATACCTATTATTAAAAAACCTATTTGTTTTACGAGTGGACTTAGAAAAGGAAAAAGCAACTAGTTCCTACCTAATGTGCAGTTTGGGGAATTCTTGTAATCAATTACCCCTTTTATGATTTGATTATTTTACACATTCACCTCATTTAATTACCCGCGCGTTTGTTACATTTCTAATAAAAAGCAATTTGACGATGACATCGATCGTAACGGATTTTTATCAGTTTATGAGGGGTATTTTACTGGTAATAAAATATTTCCGATTTAGCAAATTTACTACAGATTTACTACAGATTACTTCATAGCTATGGCTAAATCTAATAGTACATCGCCCGCCTCGATAACATTTTGGGGTTTGTCAAATATCGTCCCAAACTATCTACGAAATCGTGCTATTGTATGGCAAGTAATTTTAATTCCTTTACGCTTTATTACATTTGTTACATTACCAAAGAAACATCAAAATTTTATTATGTCTCATTTGTGTATTCGAATTGTTTTTGTAGAATACGTTGCATTAATATTTTCTTTTCTTTTGCTTTTTAATAGGAGACTCGTCTTCATTACCACTACTACTGTCACGGTAAACGTCATGTAATATTATTTCCGCATTATCGTCATCACAATCATCATTATCGTTATCATCATTTGAAAATTCATCTCTTTCTAGCTCAGTCTCTGTGATATTTGGCTCGTCTATTTCTTCGTCGATATCATCAGCGACGACTCTGTTCTCAATATTTGAGCAAATTTCATCGTCACACGTTGAACACACATTTGAACATTTTATGCCGTGTTTTCGGCAGCTGCAGGTGTACGCCACAGCATCGAGCTCCGAGTTTCATTGAATTTGCAATGCTCAGCAACGGCCGATCAAGTTGCGAAGATTTTTTATTGAAAATATAAGTATTGTACAATAACCACTGCAAATTTCAGCCCTTTACCTTAAAAAATGGCGCCACAAGAATTTCTTAAAAAAAAAAAAATTATCTCGGCTCCAGAGTCCGAGGGCAATTTTTTTTTGTTGTAAATTTGTAGAAAAATGCCAGCTATCCATTGGCAATAATGGTGTTCCAATATAATTTAAAATGTCAAAAATATTCAAAGTTTTTTGGGGTAAAAAAAATTATCGATTTTTTTACCGATTTTTCGCATATTAGGGATCGCTTCGCTATATGCGCAATAACTACACAGGTTAGCGCAACTGTTGAAGAAACTTTTCGGACCGGTCCGATATAAAAATATGAAGACCTGTATGAGCTATTGGACATTGAAAAAAACGTGTTTTTTTCGAAAAAATCGATTTCTGCAAGAAATTTGGAATATTTTGCAAATCTGTAAAAATGCTTGTATTCAATATATATTGGACTATGCTTTCACTGAGTTTGATTAAAGAATATCTTTTCTTCACGGAGATACAGGTATTTCAAAAAAATGCGATTTTTAACGTCTTTTTTGCAATAACTAAATAATTTTGCAATTTTCTAAGATCGGACTAGGCCGGCTCGATCCGCATTAAAAAGTTACACAACTCTGCTATTAAACTTTTTTTTGTGCAGCGCCAACTTTTTTTTTTAACGCAAAAAAACTGTTTTTTGCAAACTTTGGCCGCCATTTTGAAGAAGACGCAAGTTCGTCATTTGTTTTAAAAATAGTTCATTGAATTCTACGGAAAATTTCCGATATTTTACATACCTTGGTTTGCTGTTAATAATTTTTGCAAAAAACGTGATATTTTCGACAGATTTATTGGACTATATTTACTATGTTTTTGTGTGTGTGTGTGTGTGGCTGTGTTATTTATGCACCAAGTGCGTTATGTAGATTATAACGCCCGGGGGGTAACATGATGCAGCCCGAGGGATGCATGTTGCCTGATGGGCATTATAATCTAATAATGCTCGTGGTGCATACAATATTTTATTTTTCACGAAAAACATATGTTTGTAATGAAGGATTGACTTTTCTTCATTTTTCAAATATATTTTTTTAGTAGTCTATGACATTTGTTGACACTGTCATCTGTCAGCATGTTTTGTTGTTTAAAATTTAGTAACCTAGTTCAATGTTGCTAGCTTTGTCTCTTTACCGTTTTTACCAAATAGCTAGCCTATGACAGTTGTTGATATTCTGACGTTTGTTGATGTCGCGGTCGCTTTGCTTTCTACGTAGATAATACGTTTAACAAAATGAAAGGAAAATTATCATGGAAATACCACAAAATATCCGAAACATTGCGGGAAAAGCCTCAGTGAATGTATTGCCAGTCAAATCCAAACCATTATACGATACGGAATATGAAACATTTAAGTATTTTTTTTCTTTGTTTCTCATGTAACAGGGCGTTATGGCTATAACGCCCGCTCATTATGCCCGTGGTCATTATAAGCGTCTTTATGGTAACCGTATCCAAGGTTTAATAAACAAATAATATGCAAGTGAAAAATAAAGAAAGACTATTTGAGAATTTGGCGAATGCGCCAATGATACCGAAAGCAATTTCGTCGTGGTTGCATTAAAATTTGTAGTTAGGTATTTTCGGAGTAGATGACAATAAATCTGAGAAAAGAAGTTACAAATTGAAAATAACGAACCCAACGAATGTTAAAATTGAAAAATTTAAAACGACAGATGTTTTCTTCTAGAGGATTTTCTACTTACCCAACATTTAATAGACAAGGAACTGACTGCCTTACATGCCTTTCGAAGGATGGCATATCCACTATACAACCCCCGCCAAAAGTTGAATATCTACTACTTATGTTGTGATATACAAGCCGTTAGAAGGTGAAGGGAGATATCTGTATTTCCCTGGAAAGAGTCACCCATCCAAGTACTAACCATGATCTGAGTTGATTAACGTTTTGCATCGAAATATGAGTATAGCCGAAACTCATATACGATCGCTGCAGAAGAGGTTTACTTAGTAAAAGATCTTAAATATTTTGTTTAACGAGAAATATAATGGTCTCATTAGGATAAAAATAACTTGTATATAAGTAAAACATTTATTATCTACTAATAGTTTATAATATAAAGTTAATTAGTTTTCTGTTTACTTGTAACTATTTTCTTACGACATATATATGAAAATGCTTTCTTTAATATAACAATAACAGTAAAGATCACAATAGAAATGAAACCCAAAACATCCAGCAGGTAATACTGGTACCATGTTAAATCCAAATATGGAACTCTCAAGTGTCTTGCACCATTGTGGCGTAAAACGTATTCCACCCAGTAAACAGCATTGTCCAGAGGCTTAACTTGCCGGTCGGCCATTATCCTTGATCGTTCTTTCGCATTTTTTCTATATCTGCAAACATGCAAAAAAAATGTAAATAGTCACATTCTAATACTGATGAAAGACTTCCTTAGCAGATGCTAAGTGGCAGGTCTTATTCAAAATATTGATTGCCTAAATTTTTGTCAATGTTTTCTAGGATTGAAAAATTAATTTTGAATAGTTCTGTTAAAAGAGACGTTATTTTACATGAATTTTATGCAGTTTCACAAAAAGCTGCAGACCGGGAAAACGGTTTTATTTCAAGAAATAGGTTTAGAATGACACGAAACGTCGAGATTTTAAAATTTGAGCTAAAAGATTTTCTGTCTTTCTGTAACTTTTCTTGTGCGCACGTTTCCTCTGGAACAGTTAGAGATATTGACTTGGAATTTTGTACCCTAATATTTTATAATGAGTTATGGAACTAAATTGCGTTTTGAGTTTATTCTGTTAAAGGGTTTGGGGTGAAATAGATGTAAATAAGTAAAGCAAGCTAATACGAGTCCAGAAACTTGGAATTCGGTGCATATACAAGTAAACCATTGTAGGATGGCCAACAGCCGCGCAGAGAGAGAAGAAATATCATCGCTGTTGAATAGAGACAAGTTTCTTAACTATGAACGTAGTACAGTCGGGGGAACAAGTTTAAGTAAAAGGTGTTCTCTTATTCCCAGCAATCCGGGTATGTCATAAGCCAATTGATGTTTTCGATTGAACAACAGTTCTTTGTACACGTAACATTAATGTTTATAAGTAGATACTTCTAATGGGTACCTATGTGTTCAATATAAGTTATACACTACAAGCACTTTTCTCAAGACTGTACCGATGTTTACACGTGGAAGGAACGTAAATAAGTGAGCTCCGTAAAGGTCGGGTGGTTTCAACTACTGCACATCCTAATCTCGTTGGCCATTCTAGGATGGTCGACCTGTACTAGAAGCCAAGGTCTCAAATTTTTCTGACGTTTCCGCCCCCGTCACCACCCAAAAGAGTTAACAAAATTAAGATATTGGCCTGAAATTGGACTGGAAATGAGATCTGGAACTAGATTATATTTTGAGCTTATTCTGTTGAAGGGTTGGGAGATGAATAGAGAAAAATAAGTAACAGTATGCTAGTAAGAGTCCAGAAACTTGGGATATGGTGTATATACTAGAAAACAAAGTGTTAAATATTTTTATGACATCTACTACTCCCACTCCATTATTAAAGGGTTTAATAGAATAAAATTGTGATTTAGTGTACAGGAGCAAAAGCAAAAAAAAAAAATGTTGCCATCACGCACTTCCAGCACTATGAAACGTCGATCAGTGAAAAAGGTATTGAAATGGCACATCGTTTTATGGGTTTCTTAGTCAGACGATTTCAAATATTATAATTATTAAGATTCTATGAGCAACTATTTCCACATGCAAGAGTTTAAATATAATATCTTGGTGCTTTCGTTTAAAGAAATTTGGAAAGGAAATCTGGATGTGGAAGTAGATTTTTATTATTTGAATAATGTTTTTGTAAATTTGTATGCTTTCATGCCTACCTATTCTTCTATATATTGCATGACAGCTCATGCAGTTCTCATTGAAAATTAATAATATTCAGTACTTTTGTAATTGTTAATGATATTGTAGGTCACATATCTAACTTTTGAATATAGAATCGCCTTCGCTTCAACAGATTTTCGGTTTTATGCATTGGTTCAGAGATTGAAATGATATCAACAATTCCAAGGTACATGTATCTTGAGAACGGATAGAGATATCGAAATTAAACATGGTATTTTTTATACAAAGGGGACTCTGTCTGTTAGGTTTTCGATTTACTTTGCAAACACTTACTTTCCCAAAAATAAGCCTCTATTTACAAAAGTAGCAGGGTATAGCTGACGGCGTTCATGAGCGACGTTAAAATTAGTTCCAAACTCTTATTTGTATGCGATAAAACGCAAGGTTGCCAATTTCCAAGTTAGTTTTACTTTACAAATTATTGAAAATTTTCAAGATAGGAGTCAAACTGCGCACCTTACAATATCTCTTAAACTACAACATTATTATAAGGGCTGTTGGGTTCAGTCGTCGTACTTTGGTAACCATTATCTCAAGTTTACAGATTTCACCCATTAGAAATCACCCTGCTTTTTTAACCAAGATAGCTTAAAATATTTTAATTGATAGCTGTGGAGTTAAAAGAGAGATACAGTTAATCTTAGAGGCCAGCATTATTTATTAATTTGGTATCAGTGTGAAACTTTCATTAAGCAATTACTGCAAATAGAAAAGATATAGTGTACTTAGTAGGAGTATTACTTCAACTATTCTTATAACTAAATGTCTGCTTTAAGTCAAAATGTTTAGTAAGACGAATGAATATCGATATACAGACTGTCTATTTTACGAGGGCCACACCAAATATCTCGCTTAATATCTATTGTAGAAGAATAAAGTTTTAGAAACAGTTATCCCATTTTTCGTGAGCTATATTTCAGTAAAAAGAAATTTGAAATCCATAGCCTCCTTTACGAGATATATTACAAAAACCTGAAAAATAGGAAAACCACAAACGGTTATAGCTTCCTTATTTGAGGAGATACGAAAAAAGTTAAAGGAATGAAAGTTGACAGCAAAGACAATAAGAATAATAACATGTAACAAAAAAATCGAAAAATGCAGTTGGCTTTGACATACGCTATTGTGCAAAAGTGAAAAATACATATCTCAAAGTAGGCCATGACGCCATTAATTCCGTTATTTTTTTCTCATTCCAACGATATAAAACATGTCACAGAAATTTTAACCGATAATGTCAATATTTAATATTTTACGAATACCACAATTCATATAATTGAATCATAACAATCAGCTGTGCCATAATAGTAAAAATTCACTTTATAATAATTATAATTCCGTAATTATTTATTACAATTTAATACAAACCAATAAATATCTCATAAATAAAAATACAAGTACAAAACGAACATCCAAAGAAAAAAACGAAAAACTATGTATAACAGTACTACCTACCTATATTGAAAAGAAATTGTGTGTATTTATTTTTCTAACTACAAATGCTCAAATTGTGCACCATGCATTCTGACACATAAACGTGCTCTACGAGACACGTCACGCATTACATTTTGGAGCATTTCAGGAGTAATTGCCTCACATGCGTTTCGAATTCTGGTTTTGATGTCCTCAATATTTTCAGGGGCAGTTTGAAATACCTTGTCTTTAATGTAATCCCAGACGAAAAATCCAAGGGAGTAATATCTGGTGATCGAGCTGGCCATAGAATGGGTCCATAGGTGCCTATCCAGCTATCTGGCATAACTTGATTTAAATAATTTGTACATATTACAGCACTGTGAGGTGGAGCCCCATCTTGTTGAAAATATGAATAATTTAATCTTTCTGCCACTGTTAATTCATAAAGAAAATCTTGAAATTCGTTTTGCAGGAAATTAAGGTATCTACGAGCGGTTAATTTGCCATCATAAAAATAAGGTCCAATTACATTAGTCCCTAAAAGACCCAACCAAACATTCGTAGAAAATCTTTCTTGGAAAGCAGTCTCTCTGCACCAATGTGTATTTTCTCGTGTCCACTTATAATGCATATTTCTATTGAAAAATCCATTATTAGAAAAATTTGATTCGTCCGACCAAAGAATTTTGCTACATATCAGCGCGTCATTCCTTTTCTTATTTAATAACCATCTACAAAATCTTACTCTCCTTGGCTTATCTCCCTCATTTAAATGTTGAACTTTCCTCATTGTGTAGCATCGAAATCCGTTTTTTTTCAATATTTTTCTTGCACTGTCTTTTTTTATGCGACAGTTTCTCTGAATTTGTCTCAAAGAGTTTTCCTCATTTTGGTTAACATAATTCATTACTCTATTCACTTTTCTTACATTATCCGCAACATGCGCTCGCCTTACTACTTTTTTTGAAAATGAACCGTGCGTTTTTAGATTTTGAACTAACTTCCTAAACATAGTTCGATTTGGCTGCGGAGCATCTGGAAATCTATCTCCGTAAACCGTGACTGCCATCTCAGCGTCAAAATTGCACTGACAATAAATGCTAATCATATCGAATTTGTTATTATTGGTGTACACCATAATTACTGATATAAAATTTGTCTTGGAACTCGACAACGCAACATACAACATACAACAGTGACAATCTGTCAAATTTATTAATAACTGTATACATTGTTTTTCACTAATTATGGCACAGCTGATTGTTACGATTCAATTATATGAATTGTGGTATTCGTAAAATATTAAATATTGACACTCTCGGTTAAAATTTCTGTGACATGTTTTATATCGTTGGAATGAGAAAAAAATAACGGAATTAATGGCGTCATGGCCTACTTTGAGATATGTATTTTTCATTTTTGCACAATAGCGTATGTCAAAGCCAACTGCATTTTTCGATTTTTTTGTTACACGTTATTATTCTTATTGTCTTTGCCGTCAACTTTCATTCCTTTAACTTTTTTCGTATCTCCTCAAATAAGGAAGCTATAACCGTTTGTGGTTTTCCTATTTTTCAGGTTTTTGTAATATATCTCATAAAGTAGGCTATGGATTTCAAATTTCTTTTTACTGAAATATAGCTCACAAAAAATGGGATAACTGTTTCTAAAACTTTATTCTTCTACAATAGATATTAAGCGAGATATTTGGTGTGGCCCTCGTAAAATAGACAGTCTTGTATATAATATTGAACCGATTGGGCCGTTACTTGATGAAAATCCATGATAATAATTGGGAAGAAAACTATATTAGTTTTTTTTTAATTTTCACTTTATTTCTTGTCAATATGACAATTGTTTCGCCACACAGTGGCTTCTTCGTACTCAACATCCGAAGGAGCCACTGTGTGGCGAAACAATTGTCATGTTGACAAGATATATATGATATTAATTTATGGCAGTAATAGTTAGAATATTCGACATATTACCGATATTTATTCAACCGCACCTTACATAAACATGTACAGTTATTTAAGTAAGATTTAAACCTACTTTGGATTGGTCAAAATTTCGTCCAAAACCGACGATAACTTCTTTTCCGATAGTTCCTTAAAAGGAAGAACAATACCATATCCCTCATCTTGAGCAATATTGGCGTTCATTTTTTGATCCCCAAATACTGGAATGGCAATAATCGGCACACCATGATAGACTGTTTCTGTTGTACTCAATAATCCTCCATGGGTTATAAAAACTTTGACATTTGGATGAGCTGAAAGAATTACAAATAGCTTACATATGAGAAAATATTCAAGGAGTGAAGATTAGTTTCTGTAACCAATGATACATGTACGTTAAAGACGTAGATGTCTCAACTTCTCAAATATAAAGAGCTTAGTTAATAGCTAGCACGTGAATTTTATCACTACATTGTTATGTCATCATTCCCAAATTTAAAGAAAATCCGTGTTATTGTATGTATTTTTAAGGTAATTTAAGAGCGCTTTCTGAATTTGTGAATCAATGATTAATAAATAAACACTACCATATTCTGATACAGGGTATAATTAAACTTTGTTAGAAAATATACTACACCATTATCTAATTGCACAATTTTGAACATGAAGGAAACACCGAAGGAAATTATTACAATACAGAGATGGATGGAGATATTGTTTGTGTATGAAGAGAGCCATACAAATTTTTCAGTTGAGACTTGGCATCAATTACAAAAATAAGCGCATGGGCTTTGCACTTTCATCAAACCTATTAGGAATGTGACTGACATATTTTAATCTGAATTGACAAGTCATTGCATAATTTGTTCATATACCTATTTATAGTACACCATCCAACAATGTCGCTAATAGGCCCATTTAACAATATTTTATTAAATATTCTGAAAGAGCCTAACGAGTAGATAACTATGCCAAAAATAAAAGTTTTCTGACTACTGCTTCGTGTATAAAAAATGTATTTCCCTCTCAACAACGCTCGGGATATCAGATAGTCGAGGTGTAACGTCACATACCGGAACCGCCCAAAGAACATAGCTGGTGAAAATTGTCTATCTTGCATGATGCGACTATTTTACTATTTATTAATAAACATCGCTATTTTAGTGTAGAAGTGTGAAGTCGTTTATTTTGAAGTAATAAATAATTGACACTCCTATTATTTAAATTTTATGCTGACAAGAATAATAAATAATGCAAGTATTACGTGTCGCAACCGCCCAAAGGACACGGCTAGTGACAATTGTCCATCTAGGCATGATGCGACTGTTTTATTATTTATTCCTAAATGCCACTTTATTAGTGGAGCAGCATGAAGTCGTTTATTTTGTTGTAATAAACAATTAATACTTCTAAGTAGAGTGTTTATACCGGAGCTGGACCTCCCCCCACCACTTTTCTAGACGTCATAGCCGGGGGGGCAATTAGTGTGGTGGGGGGCAATTAGTGTGGTGGGGGACAATTAGTGTGGTGGGGGTAATTAGAGTGGTGGGGGGTAATTGGAGTGGCGGGGGTAATTAGAGTGGTGGGGGTAATTGCAGTGGTGGGGGATAATTTGAGTGGTGGGGGTAATTAGAGTGGTGGGGGGTAATTACAGTGATGGGTGATGGGTGATACAGTGACAGTGGTGGGGGGAATTAATGTGGTAATTGCTGTGTTAACTGTAAAGGTAGTGGGGAATAATTAGGACGTTACATACACTGGTGGTGGTGGGGCCATTGCATGGCGGGTGGTAATAAGAGTAATTGCATATGTGTAATTACAGTGGTGGGAGGCAATTAATGTGGTAATTGCAAATGTGGTGGGAGGTAATGCTGTGACGTAACATTCACTGGTGGTGGGAGCATCCCTATTATTATAAAAGTGAATGAGCTGTTGGTATATGACCGTTGTATAGGCTAGACTGCTACAGTAAAGGAATACTATGCATTATTTCCATACTTAATGATATGATGGATAATTGTTTATATGTAGTTCTCATATTTAAAATTTAATATCTATCGGTGCTAGATGAACGTACGTTTTAATCGCAATTACTTGTATGCAAGAAATGTCGTATAAACATACGACAACCAACTTTGCATAACAGTTCAATTTTTTTACATTCATTGCTGCATTTTTTACTTTATGGGCACACATTTCATTACTGCAATAAAAAACTACGTGATTTTCTTTTTTTTGAATACATGCAAATAACACGCTTTCAAAGTATTTTGTTACAAATGGACAATTATTATGCAAAACAAGTTCAATTTTTACATTAATCGCATCATTTCTGACTGTATGGGCACACATTTTATTACTGTAGATTTATGTGATTTCTTTTCACACGTAAATAACACATGTTTTCAAAATATTTTGTTACAATTATTATGTAAACCACATAAAGAAAGAATTACGTATCTAATCGCAGTAATGATATTTTAAAACTGTGCAGATTTATCAGATTACTTTTTTTTCAAATTGTATGCATGCAATGCACACACAAAATGCAACACATGTATGCAATGTTATCTTTATAAAACGAGGGTAATTAAGGATAAACCGAGGATAATTAAGGATAAAACGAGGGTAATTACGGATAAAACTAGGGTAATTAAGGATAAAATGAGGGTAATTACGGATAAAACGAGGGTAATTAAGGATAAAACGAGGATAATTAAGGATAAAAAACGAGGGTAATTTAGGATAAAAATGTAACAAAATGCAACACATGTATGCAATGTTATCCTTATAAAACGAAGGGTAATTAAGGATTAAACGAGGATAATTAAGGATAAAACGAGGGTAATTTAGGATAAAATGTAACAAAATGCAACACATGTATGCAATGTTATCCTTATAAAACGAAGGGTAATTAAGGATAAAACGAGGGTAATTAAGGATAAAATGAGGATAATTAAGGACAAAACGAGGGTAATTTAGGATAAAATGTAACAAAATGCAACATACAATGCAACAAAATGCAGCGAAATGTAACAAAATGCAATGATTTGTAACAAAATGCAACACACAATGTAACAAAATGCAACATACAATGCAACAAAATGTAACAAAAGGCAACATACAATGCAACGAAATGTAACAGATTTCAACATACAATGTAACAAAATGCAACGTACAATGCAACATACAATGCAATGTATGCAATGTGTGCAATGTGTGCAATGTGTGCAATGTATGCAATGTATGCAATGTGTGCAATGTGCGCAATGTATGCAATGTATGCAATGTGTGCAATGTGTGCAATGTATGCAATGTATGCAATGTATGCAATGTGTGCAATGTGTGCAATGTGTGCAATGTAACACACAATGCAACAAGATGCAATGAATTGTAACAAAATGCAACAAAATGCAACATACAATGCACCGAAATGCAACACAATGCAACACACAATGCAACAGAATGTAACAAGATGCAACAAAATGCAATAAAATGTAACACAATGCAACATAATGCAACACAACGCAACACCATATAACATACAATGCAATAAGGATATATCACATACACCTAGTAATAGAAGTTAGATAATACACGGTAATTTAGGAAATAATTTTTATTTGTACATACAAATAAATTTAAAAAACAATATATACAGAATTGTTCCTATACTACATAACATTAATACAATTACAAATAAGTTTAAAAAATTACTACGGTACTTGATATATACATAATTACAAATCTATGTATTGCAAACGTTGCAAACTTCTACCCGAGTAACTAGGTACAGTGGCAGTCCACAACATTTGCAATACTTCCTCACATTATCGTCCAATAGCGATGTGGTTGTGTGGACACTTTTATGTAAATGCTCTCCCACCACCCTATTAGAATATGGGATGTAGCACACTTCACACAACATGTGTTCTTCACCACCATAAACATTAAACACACTAACATACCCGGAGCTAAAACAGTATATGGCATCCCTAGGATTAGACCACCAATTGTTTATATATTGTGCCCTCATCTGCTGCACTCCAGGTATGTGGCATTCAACCCCTTCGTCCACATCGTCTTCTGCAAGACCCTCATCGCCGTCAACATCAACGGTGGCTAGCCAGTTTAAAAAAGCTCTACCTTCCATTTTTAAACTATTTTTTGTAAATTTTCAAATTGTATTGAAACTATGATTTGGTTTCGAATCGCATTCTCTATTTATAATATGATAGCACCACTACAAGGGCAGACCTAGGTGGGGCTACTCTAGCAGTATTAGTTCGAAGCAAAATCTGAAAACTAATTAGGATTGGTGCGTAGCTCCCCCTCTACTCACTATGCTTTTGATTTTTGTCTCAATATTTACATGGGAAGGGTGGTCTTAAAATGAATTCAGTTATCACCGAGAATTCTTACAAAAATAAAAACACAGCTGAATTAAATAAGATGAAGTAAAATGCATTTTGCTAAAGGGTAGAAATCTTAACAAGTGTAGCTATATCCATCATACAATAATGTTACAGCAATTTTTGCATAAATTGCAGATTGGGAGTATATACTATATGTGAGCGTCATTTTTTTTTGCTAGTAGACGATTAAGGCCTATACTCGAAACATTACTATATTATATATGGTAAGGTATAGCTTGCTTGTATATGGGCAGCACAATATTTTTATCTTTTATGTACAGTTACCTGCAATAGAGTATTATTAATATGTTACCAAGTAGTAAGATATAGGTAAGTTACTGTTTAAAAGTGAATCATCATTTGTTTGCTTAATTGTATTGAAACATATTCTTTATAGGATTTTGCAAACTGCAGAAAAAAATAACTATCTTTTAGTTCCCATAAATAGTTTTTTTTTATATTATATTTATATTTATATTTAACCCAGTGATAATTAAGTAACCCTGGCTACATATGAAAGCACAGATAATGGGACTGAGAGAAAAAAAAATTACGATCTATTTATAATTGGTTCTAAACTTTATTCTTAGTTAAATATTCTCTGATGTTCACTGACTAGGTAATTCAATAAAATCACTTTTTTTTCTGTTTCAACCCTTAATTGACCATTGACCAGATTTACTGTTAAACGGCTGTGTTGGTATCGGAACTCGACTGAATTTCGTCAAGTCGTTAAAAATTATTACCTGTCTGGCTATTGAAAAGATTGACTTAATTAAACCGGCTGTTTCATATATATTATGTAATTAAATCGAATGCGCCTTGTACGGTCCAAACGTCTGTCTCATAATTTTTTTTTCTAATGAAATATTTTCAACTGTTCGTTGAATAGGTAATTAAATAAGATCGCATTTTTTAACCCGTAATTGGATATTGAACAGATTTACTGTTAATACCTGCCGCTTTCTCGTTTTCTCATATATTGGTATTTATTAAAAGATATCCTACACAACTGACCACATTCTACCTGAATTAACTATCTATTGTAACAAGGTGTGCGACTTAACAAAGTTTCTTTTTTGTATTGAGTGAAAAAACAGTCTAAAATGCTAAATAGACTCCCATTTCAAGTCTTCAAAATAAGTAAGTAAACTAGTTATTGTTCTTAATAAAAATTATAGTAGAAAGCTCTCTATAATATTATATCTCGGGATAGTTTTAAAATAGCAGATATACCTACAATCACACTTTCCGCTAAGAATTGTACAAATTATAGCCACCTTTTGTATTTATTGCAAATAGAATGTTATTATGGACAGTTCGCGGATAGTAATCTTTTGTTACTCGTAAATACCCTAAGTGTCGGTGATTACCTGAATCTTGTTACTGTGTCACATATGATTTCTTGCCTACTTTATCACACGCTGTCGTTGACTATTGTATAACTATATGTAATATTTCGAGCAGCATTTCGAGTCACTCGCTAGTTACCTTTATAGGTGCTCTATCGCTTTGGTACACTGGTGGTTATACAACGAGGAACATGATATCAGTGGCGGCGCAAGGAGTCTTGGGGCCTTGTTTAAGAAATTGATTTGGGGCCCACATAAAAAATATTTGTTTAATGAGATAATGTATTTCACGAGGCATTTCCAATTTTAATTTTTACATAATTTTATAAAATTAAGAGATTTCACTTCATAAACACACCATTGGATAGCACAAGAAGCGAAAAAAACTTTTTTTTTGTCTTTCAAAATAGATACCAAGTACATTGGAAATAAATAAATTAATGAATTAAAAACAGCAGTTTTCTTTTAAAACAGAATTACACTAAAAAGTAGAAAATATGTTTTTATTCGGTGTAAAAAAAATAACAAGCGATTCGCCATTTTGTGCCGCCATATTGGATTTAGAATGACGTCACGAAGCTTATTGTATTGTACTTTATATACCCTTCATTTGATACCCATGTGGGGACGATTGTCAAGGAAAATGTAATCCGCCATATTGTGGTTGCTGCCTTATTGGATCCACCATAATAATAATTATATACTGCTTTCCAAGCCTCATAGTCACCTATTGAAAAGATTGACTGTTACTTAAAAAAAAACAACTCAAATTCCAACATACAATGTAACAAAATGCAACGTACAATGCAACAAAATGCAACATTCAATGTAACAAAATGTAACAAATTGCAACATACAATGCAACAAAATGTAAGAAAAGGCAACATGCAATGCAACAAAATATGACAGAATGCAACATACAATGCAACAAAATGAAACATACAATGCATCAAAATGTAACACAATGCAACATACAATGCAACAAAATATAGCAAATTGCAACATATAATGCAACAAAACGTAACACACAGTGCAACAAGATGCAATGAATTGTAACAAATTTCAACATATAATGCAACAAAACGTAACACACAATGCAACAATATGCAATGAATTGTAACAAATGCAACATACAATGCAACAAAACGTGCAAATTGCAACACATAATGCAACGAAATGTAACAAAATGCAACAAACAATGTAACAAAATGCAATGAATTGTAACAAAATGTAACAAAAGGCAACGAAATGTAACAAATTACAACATACAATGTAACAAAATGCAACGTGCAATGCAACAAAATGTAACAAACAATGCAACATAATGTAACAAAATGCAAGACATAGTGCAACATAATCTAACATAATGCAACAAATGTAACATAATGTAACATACAATGTAACAGAACACTCCTGACAATGTGACGAAATGCAACAAAATGTAACAAACAATGCAATAAAATGTAACATGCAATGTAACATAATGCAACACAATGTAAGATACAATGTAACACATTGCAACACAATGTAACACACTCTCTGACAATGTGACAAATTGCAACAAAATGTAACAAACAATGCAATAAAGTGTAGCATGCAATGTAACATAATGCAACACAATGTAACGCAATGGAACATACAATGTAATGTTCTGTCACGTATTTCTTATGTCGTCACTAACCTCGAAGAGTAAAAGTGTACCTAATTAACTATAACGACTAACGCGTTTGGCATATGACATAACAACTGATTGTCCATTTTCATATCGGAATGAATGCAATATATTACAATTCTTTCGTAAAACATAAACCGTATCATCAGACTTTTTCGATAATTTTCATTATTTTATCTTGAGAAATAATTTCTTCACACAATTTAGGGCGAGTAGCATGTCTTTTAATGTTCTACAATTACAGCGAGCAATCATTTGAAGGTAAAAGTGTCAACTCACTTTCGTTTCTATAAGATCACATTCTGCAATAGATTCCTCCGCCATAACCCATTTAATATTTAAAGCTATGGGTGCTCAAACAACAAGTTTGTAGGTTAACAGTAACATTTATTCAATAATCCCCGTATCTCGCATGCATTATATGTTAGACCCGGACGAATACGAATTTTGATAATCACGATAATGTCATGTGGGTCAATATCCGATGTCCACGCTAATACTTCCATTTTTCGGTGTATGGCTTCATGACCACCTAATGACTTTCCATGATCACATCATGACCATCTCATGACTATTTAGGTACGCAGGTATAGGTACATAGATGCAGGCATACAGGAACATGGTTATAGGTACTGGTATATGGCTACGACGTGATGTCCGTTAGGTTAGATAAGATGGTCGCTGCCGGTTCGTTAGGTTAGATACAGTGACTGCTTGCATGTTTGGTTAGGTAGAGTAGTCGCTAGCGGCCACTCTACCTAACATAAAAGGCAAGCGATCACTCTACCTAACCAAACATGCAAGCAGTCACTGTATCTAACCTAACGAACCGGCAGCGACCATCTTATCTAACCTAACGGACATCACGTCGTAGCCATATACCAGTACCTATAACCATGTTCCTGTATGCCTGCATCTATGTACCTATACCTGCGTACCTAAATAGTCATGAGATGGTCATGATGTGATCATGGAAAGTCATTAGGTGGTCATGAAGCCATACACCGAAAAATGGAAGTATTAGCGTGGACATCGGATATTGACCCACATGACATTATCGTGATTATCAAAATTCGTATTCGTCCGGGTCTAACATATAATGCATGCGAGATACGGGGATTATTGAATAAATGTTACTGTTAACCTACAAACTTGTTGTTTGAGCACCCATAGCTGTAAATATTAAATGGGTTATGGCGGAGGAATCTATTGCAGAATGTGATCTTATAGAAACGAAAGTGAGTTGACACTTTTACCTTCAAATGATTGCTCGCTGTAATTGTAGAACATTAAAAGACATGCTACTCGCCCTAAATTGTGTGAAGAAATTATTTCTCAAGATAAAATAATGAAAATTATCGAAAAAGTCTGATGATACGGTTTATGTTTTACGAAAGAATTGTAATATATTGCATTCATTCCGATATGAAAATGGACAATCAGTTGTTATGTCATATGCCAAACGCGTTAGTCGTTATAGTTAATTAGGTACACTTTCACTCTTCGAGGTTAGTGACGACATAAGAAATACGTGACAGAACATTACATTGTATGTTCCATTGCGTTACATTGTGTTGCATTATGTTACATTGCATGCTACACTTTATTGCATTGTTTGTTACATTTTGTTGCAATTTGTCACATTGTCAGAGAGTGTGTTACATTGTGTTGCAATGTGTTACATTGTATCTTACATTGTGTTGCATTATGTTACATTGCATGTTACATTTTATTGCATTGTTTGTTACATTTTGTTGCATTTCGTCACATTGTCAGGAGTGTGCTGTTACATTGTATGTTACATTATGTTACATTTGTTGCATTATGTTAGATTATGTTGCACTATGTCTTGCATTTTGTTACATTATGTTGCATTGTTTGTTACATTTTGTTGCATTGCACGTTGCATTTTGTTACATTGTATGTTGTAATTTGTTACATTTCGTTGCCTTTTGTTACATTTTGTTACAATTCATTGCATTTTGTTACATTGTTTGTTGCATTTTGTTACATTTCGTTGCATTATGTGTTGCAATTTGCACGTTTTGTTGCATTGTATGTTGCATTTGTTACAATTCATTGCATATTGTTGCATTGTGTGTTACGTTTTGTTGCATTATATGTTGAAATTTGTTACAATTCATTGCATCTTGTTGCACTGTGTGTTACGTTTTGTTGCATTATATGTTGCAATTTGCTATATTTTGTTGCATTGTATGTTGCATTGTGTTACATTTTGATGCATTGTATGTTTCATTTTGTTGCATTGTATGTTGCATTCTGTCATATTTTGTTGCATTGCATGTTGCCTTTTCTTACATTTTGTTGCATTGTATGTTGCAATTTGTTACATTTTGTTACATTGAATGTTGCATTTTGTTGCATTGTACGTTGCATTTTGTTACATTGTATGTTGGAATTTGAGTTGTTTTTTTTTAAGTAACAGTCAATCTTTTCAATAGGTGACTATGAGGCTTGGAAAGCAGTATATAATTATTATTATGGTGGATCCAATAAGGCAGCAACCACAATATGGCGGATTACATTTTCCTTGACAATCGTCCCCACATGGGTATCAAATGAAGGGTATATAAAGTACAATACAATAAGCTTCGTGACGTCATTCTAAATCCAATATGGCGGCACAAAATGGCGAATCGCTTGTTATTTTTTTTACACCGAATAAAAACATATTTTCTACTTTTTAGTGCAATTCTGTTTTAAAAGAAAACTGCTGTTTTTAATTCATTAATTTATTTATTTCCAATGTACTTGGTATCTATTTTGAAAGACAAAAAAAAAGTTTTTTTCGCTTCTTGTGCTATCCAATGGTGTGTTTATGAAGTGAAATCTCTTAATTTTTATAAAATTATGTAAAAATTAAAATTGGAAATGCCTCGTGAAATACATTATCTCATTAAACAAATATTTTTTATGTGGGCCCCAAATCAATTTCTTAAACAAGGCCCCAAGACTCCTTGCGCCGCCACTGATATCATGTTCCTCGTTGTATAACCACCAGTGTACCAAAGCGATAGAGCACCTATAAAGGTAACTAGCGAGTGACTCGAAATGCTGCTCGAAATATTACATATAGTTATACAATAGTCAACGACAGCGTGTGATAAAGTAGGCAAGAAATCATATGTGACACAGTAACAAGATTCAGGTAATCACCGACACTTCGGGTATTTACGAATAACAAAAGATTACTATCCGCGAACTGTCCATAATAACATTCTATTTGCAATAAATAAAAAAGGTGGCTATAATTTGTACAATTCTTAGCGGAAAGTGTGATTGTAGGTATATCTGCTGTTTTAAAACTATCCCGAGATATAATATTATAGAGAGCTTTCTACTATAATTTTTATTAAGAACAATAACTAGTTTACTTACTTATTTTGAAGACTTGAAATGGGAGTCTATTTAGCATTTTAGACTGTTTTTTCACTCAATACAAAAAAGAAACTTTGTTAAGTCGCACACCTTGTTACAATAGATAGTTAATTCAGGTAGAATGTGGTCAGTTGTGTAGGATATCTTTTAATAAATACCAATATGTGAGAAAACGAGAAAGCGGCAGGTAAAGCTACAGTCTTTCTATTAACAGTAAATCTGTTCAATATCCAATTACGGG
The DNA here is from genome assembly GCA_963583905.1 of Stenurella melanura. Classification (NCBI taxonomy): domain Eukaryota; kingdom Metazoa; phylum Arthropoda; class Insecta; order Coleoptera; family Cerambycidae; genus Stenurella; species Stenurella melanura. Next base: position 76,599,779 of record OY757312.1, on the reverse strand, counting down.
TTAAAAAATGCGATCTTATTTAATTACCTATTCAACGAACAGTTGAAAATATTTCATTAGAAAAAAAAATTATGAGACAGACGTTTGGACCGTACAAGGCGCATTCGATTTAATTACATAATATATATGAAACAGCCGGTTTAATTAAGTCAATCTTTTCAATAGCCAGACAGGTAATAATTTTTAACGACTTGACGAAATTCAGTCGAGTTCCGATACCAACACAGCCGTTTAACAGTAAATCTGGTCAATGGTCAATTAAGGGTTGAAACAGAAAAAAAAGTGATTTTATTGAATTACCTAGTCAGTGAACATCAGAGAATATTTAACTAAGAATAAAGTTTAGAACCAATTATAAATAGATCGTAATTTTTTTTTCTCTCAGTCCCATTATCTGTGCTTTCATATGTAGCCAGGGTTACTTAATTATCACTGGGTTAAATATAAATATAAATATAATATAAAAAAAAACTATTTATGGGAACTAAAAGATAGTTATTTTTTTCTGCAGTTTGCAAAATCCTATAAAGAATATGTTTCAATACAATTAAGCAAACAAATGATGATTCACTTTTAAACAGTAACTTACCTATATCTTACTACTTGGTAACATATTAATAATACTCTATTACGGGTAACTGTACATAAAAGATAAAAATATTGTGCTGCCCATATACAAGCAAGCTATACCTTACCATATATAATATAGTAATGTTTCGAGTATAGGCCTTAATCGTCTACTAGCAAAAAAAAATGACGCTCACATATAGTATATACTCCCAATCTGCAATTTATGCAAAAATTGCTGTAACATTATTGTATGATGGATATAGCTACACTTGTTAAGATTTCTACCCTTTAGCAAAATGCATTTTACTTCATCTTATTTAATTCAGCTGTGTTTTTATTTTTGTAAGAATTCTCGGTGATAACTGAATTCATTTTAAGACCACTTTTCCATGTAAATATTGAGACAAAAATCAAAAGCATAGTGAGTAGAGGGGGAGCTACGCACCAATCCTAATTAGTTTTCAGATTTTGCTTCGAACTAATACTGCTAGAGTAGCCCCACCTAGGTCTGCCCTTGTAGTGGTGCTATCATATTATAAATAGAGAATGCGATTCGAAACCAAATCATAGTTTCAATACAATTTGAAAATTTACAAAAAATAGTTTAAAAATGGAAGGTAGAGCTTTTTTAAACTGGCTAGCCACCGTTGATGTTGACGGCGATGAGGGTCTTGCAGAAGACGATGTGGACGAAGGGGTTGAATGCCACATACCTGGAGTGCAGCAGATGAGGGCACAATATATAAACAATTGGTGGTCTAATCCTAGGGATGCCATATACTGTTTTAGCTCCGGGTATGTTAGTGTGTTTAATGTTTATGGTGGTGAAGAACACATGTTGTGTGAAGTGTGCTACATCCCATATTCTAATAGGGTGGTGGGAGAGCATTTACATAAAAGTGTCCACACAACCACATCGCTATTGGACGATAATGTGAGGAAGTATTGCAAATGTTGTGGACTGCCACTGTACCTAGTTACTCGGGTAGAAGTTTGCAACGTTTGCAATACATAGATTTGTAATTATGTATATATCAAGTACCGTAGTAATTTTTAAAACTTATTTGTAATTGTATTAATGTTATGTAGTATAGGAACAATTCTGTATATATTGTTTTTTAAATTTATTTGTATGTACAAATAAAAATTATTTCCTAAATTACCGTGTATTATCTAACTTCTATTACTAGGTGTATGTGATATATCCTTATTGCATTGTATGTTATATGGTGTTGCGTTGTGTTGCATCATGTTGCATTGTGTTACATTTTATTGCATTTTGTTGCATCTTGTTACATTCTGTTGCATTGTGTGTTGCATTGTGTTGCATTTCGGTGCATTGTATGTTGCATTTTGTTGCATTTTGTTACAATTCATTGCATCTTGTTGCATTGTGTGTTACATTGCACACATTGCACACATTGCACACATTGCATACATTGCATACATTGCACACATTGCACACATTGCATACATTGCATACATTGCGCACATTGCACACATTGCATACATTGCATACATTGCACACATTGCACACATTGCACACATTGCATACATTGCATTGTATGTTGCATTGTACGTTGCATTTTGTTACATTGTATGTTGAAATCTGTTACATTTCGTTGCATTGTATGTTGCCTTTTGTTACATTTTGTTGCATTGTATGTTGCATTTTGTTACATTGTGTGTTGCATTTTGTTACAAATCATTGCATTTTGTTACATTTCGCTGCATTTTGTTGCATTGTATGTTGCATTTTGTTACATTTTATCCTAAATTACCCTCGTTTTGTCCTTAATTATCCTCATTTTATCCTTAATTACCCTCGTTTTATCCTTAATTACCCTTCGTTTTATAAGGATAACATTGCATACATGTGTTGCATTTTGTTACATTTTATCCTAAATTACCCTCGTTTTATCCATAATTATCCTCGTTTTATCCTTAATTACCCTTCGTTTTATAAGGATAACATTGCATACATGTGTTGCATTTTGTTACATTTTTATCCTAAATTACCCTCATTTTTTATCCTTAATTATCCTCGTTTTATCCTTAATTACCCTCGTTTTATCCGTAATTACGCTCATTTTATCCTTAATTACCCTAGTTTTATCCGTAATTACCCTCGTTTTATCCTTAATTATCCTCGGTTTATCCTTAATTACCCTCGTTTTATAAAGATAACATTGCATACATGTGTTGCATTTTGTGTGTGCATTGCATGCATACAATTTGAAAAAAAAGTAATCTGATAAATCTGCACAGTTTTAAAATATCATTACTGCGATTAGATACGTAATTCTTTCTTTATGTGATTTACATAATAATTGTAACAAAATATTTTGAAAACATGTGTTATTTACGTGTGAAAAGAAATCACATAAATCTACAGTAATAAAATGTGTGCCCATACAGTCAGAAATGATGCGATTAATGTAAAAATTAAACTTGTTTAGCATAATAATTGTCCATTTGTAACAAAATACTTTGAAAGCGTGTTATTTGCATGTATTCAAAAAAAAGAAAATCACGTAGTTTTTTATTGCAGTAATGAAATGTGTGCCCATAAAGTAAAAAATGCAGCAATGAATGTAAAAAAATTGAACTGTTATGCAAAGTTGGTTGTCGTATGTCTATACGACATTTGTTGCATACAAGTAATTGCGATTAAAACGTACGTTCATCTAGCACCGATAGATATTAAATTTTAAATATGAGAACTACATATAAACAATTATCCATCATATCATTAAGTATGGAAATAATGCATAGTATTCCTTTACTGTAGCAGTTTAGCCTATACAACGGTCATATACCAACAGCTCATTCACTTTTATAATAATAGGGATGCTCCCACCACCAGTGAATGTTACGTCACAGCATTACCTCCCACCACATTTGCAATTACCACATTAATTGCCTCCCACCACTGTAATTACACATATGCAATTACTCTTATTACCACCCGCCATGCAATGGCCCCACCACCACCAGTGTATGTAACGTCCTAATTATTCCCCACTACCTTTACAGTTAACACAGCAATTACCACATTAATTCCCCCCACCACTGTAATTACCCATCACTGTAATTACCCCCCACCACTCTAATTACCCCCACCACTCAAATTATCCCCCACCACTGCAATTACCCCCCACCACTCTAATTACCCCCGCCACTCCAATTACCCCCCACCACTCTAATTACCCCCACCACACTAATTGTCCCCCACCACACTAATTGCCCCCCACCACACTAATTGCCCCCCCCCGGCTATGACGTCTAGAAAAGTGGTGGGGGGAGGTCCAGCTCCGGTATAAACACTCTACTCTTCTATTATCAAAATGTTTTTTAACATGAATAGAAAACCAAACTATTGTGTAATTTCTGAATACACGAGTACAAATTTGACAATGTAAAATATTCATTAGCTTACCTCGAGGAGATAAACATGTAAGAATGTTACAACAACGTACTATAAGAAGGTATCTATTACGACAAATAAAAAGTTTCCTGATTGCTGTACTTATTCCTGCAAATTTTCACATTTTTCAACCTAACCTTAGAAAAAAATTCATATTTTCTACTCTTATTACAATTTGACTTCCAAATTAGTAATTTTCTTTAACAAATACATAGTGATAACACCGTGAGTCACAAAGATGTTACCGTGTATACACTGTTACCCCGTATATATCATCTACCAATTTAAAAAAAATAGTGGAGCATAGTCTTGTAACAGCAATATTATGGTTTCGTACCTTCTGGGGTATCACCAGGAGTACATATTTGAGTTCTGAACTTCAAACGCCTATTGCGTTTCTTTTTATAAACAATTTTGTTTTTTGAGCAGCGTTCTTTTAGGTAAAAAGCGAATATCTCTGGCTCTAGAGGCTCGATCGGGACAAACAAAAACCAAAAACCTTCGCGTTAAAATTCCAAAAAATCTGCATTGATTTTGGGTCATTTGAGTACTTACATAACGTACAAAATGGAATAAACTGCATAAAAAGTGTTTCTTTTCATTTTAACGCCCTGGGTCGTCAAGATTTCCAATCGACACACTTTCAGAAAATGTACCTTTCGTTGAAAACAAAACACTGATATTTTGATGGACACAAATGAATTTGTTATCTGAAATTTGAATTACTCGCCATTTTGTGCCAGTAAGTCCAATACGGATTATTTGTCATTCAAAATGTAGTTCTGGACGCTAGCTTTCCCATGACATAAAACATTTTTTTTTAATGTAATTTTAGCCCCTTTTTGGCATTTACTTATAGACCACTTAAAAAGAAATGGATTTTCTCAGCCATTTTGAGAACATTTTTGAAACATTTTGATCAAAAAAGAAAGGGAATTGTGAGAACTTTAATTTAAAAAATGAGTCAATTTTCGTCCATCTGAATTCGAGATATTTAACTTTTAGTATTTTGGCTAATTGTTAATTGGCAAATACCTATTTTTCGCAAATATTTGCATTATATCATTTTGAAACATAATTACTTCATACAAAACGACCAAAAAACATTTTTAACTTGTAAAAACTAATTTTCAAGCATTTACATTTCATTGTTGTTAATTAGCCTAAATAGATTTTTTTAAGTTTTACGTATCAAGATTACCTCTCGTTTTGTTTCACCGTACTCAATTGTTTCCGGCTTACTTAAGTTAGTAGTTGACGTATGTTCTTTTAATAAAATTATAACCTTATTTTTCTTGACTAATGTCAAATATTTGTTCTGTTTAGAGACAACTCTATTTCTCTGTGTGTGTGCATATACTGCTATTTATCTTTTTTCAAAAGCTAAATGTTAAATACCGTGAGTTCAGATGGACGAAAATTAACTTTTTTTTTATTAAAATAATTGCAATTCTCTTTTTTTTTCTTATAAAAATTGTTCAAAAATGTTTGCAAAATAGCCTAGAAAATATATTTGTTATTATTTGGCTTGCAAATAAATGCTAAAAAAGTGACCAATATGACTTTAAAACACATTTTTTTAATGTCGTCGGAAAGATCTCGTCCAGAACTATGTTTTGAAAAATAAATGATCCATGGCACAAAATGGCAGATAATTCAAATTTTAGATAACAAATTCATTTGTGTCCACAAGGTTCAATGTTTGGGCACCAACATTTTTAGATGTATTGTTTTCAACAGAAGGTATATTTTCTGAAAGTTTGAAGCCGATCAGAACTATTGACGTTCCTGAGCGTTAAAATGAAAAAAAAACAACGATTTTTAGCCAGTTTATTTAATTTTGTACGTTATGTACCTGGTCAAATGACCCAAAACCAACGCAGATTTGTTATAATTTTAATTGCGAAAGTTTTTGGTTTTTAGTTTATCCCAATCGGACCTCTAGAATCGGAGACCTTTTTACCTAAAAAAACACTTTTCAAAAAACAAAATTGTTTATAAATAAAAACCCAATAGACTTTGGAAATTCAAAACTCAGACATATACTAGTAGTGATACCCCAGAAGGTATGAAATCATAATATTGCTGTTACAAAACTATACACATCAATGTCCTTTTTTTACTCCACTAATAGCAATAGCAAGTTGAGTAACGAGTATCTAGAGAAAAGTACATTATGTGAAGTTCCAATTGAAGGATATACTCACATATCATCTATTACATAGTGTGACTCTTAAGATGTAGACACCACTGCATGTAATTTATGTTTAGAAGTAGAGGTTTGAAGTTTGGTACAGAGGTAGAACTTCAGGAGATACATTTCTTAGAGTACTTACTGAATTCAAATGTCAGATGTAACCCCAGCCTACTTTAATCTCGTGAATAGGACAGATTATCAATATTTTGCGTTGCGTTGGAGATATCGAAATGAATTACTAGAAAAAGTTTCTCAGAGTCTTGAGAATTACGAGACAAATTTAGAATTCTGAAATTTCTTGTCGTTTTCACTTAGAAGTTCGAGTTTCTAATCAGTTTTGACTATCAAGCCAGTCGAGTTGTGTCTACTGAAGAGAGCGGACATGTTCTTCTAGCGGCAGTAAAGTGAAGTGACTAGTTAGTTGTGTAGTAGTGAAGTGGCAGCCCCACAACGAGGTTAAGGAGAGAAGAGGAAATTCTAGATCTTTTCAAGGCGGCAGAATTAAAAGATAAGTAAAAGTCTCCCTCATTTGGACACGTATTTGTTTATTTTTATTTTATTTATATGTACTTTTCTCCTACTAATAAATTATAGGTATTCCCTTTCAGGAACAAATCAATATGACCAACACTGTGGGTGGAGGACAGTGTTATGGAAGACGACTCCTCGAGTACCATAAGCTCCAGGAATGCGACGCCGTTTTCCGAGATGGACGTGAGAGATGCGACTATTTATAAGTTCCTTGCAGAGAATGATGCTCTCAAGGAAGAGATTAGAAGCCTCAACCAGAAGCTAGCTCAAATGAGTCATCAATCAACCAGAAGCTAGCTCAAATGAGTCATCAAATGACCATAGAATCGAGGGAACTGTTGGACGACCAAAAAGCCCAGCACAGAGAGCTCCTCACCGCCATTCAGGGCTCCGCCCCCCAGGCCTCCGGCCCCATGGAGACGGCCAGCAAGGACAAGCGAAAACGCAAGAAATCCGTTGACCAGGTTGATAAGGATGAGGAAGAGCCTAAGCAGGCGAAAACGCAATCTGCGCCAGCCACCACCCCAGCTACCACCGAGCCAAAAGAGGCCCAAGTAGCAAAGAAAATAAAAATTCCGCCAGTTACCCTCAGGAAAAAGGAGAGGTGGACGTCTGTCAGCCTCAGGATAAAAGAAGTAGGCATTAAATACCTAAAAGCCAAGATCGTCGAAGAAGGCATTTCCATAGAGCCCTAAACGGAGGAGGACTATAGGCGGATGACCAGTCCATTCGCGTCTGAAAAACGTGAATATCATACATATGCCCTACCTGAAGAGAAGCTACTTAGGGTGGTTATCAGAGGTCTCCCCACTGGAGTAACCAACGAGGACATAAAGGAGGACCTCAAGGAGTGAGGACTGACACCCATATCAGTCCAGAGGATGACCTCCAGGAGGACAAAAATGGAGATGCCCCTTATCCTCGTTCAAGTCCCCCTGGACCAGGACAGAGTGCTGGAAGTGACAAGATGCAGCTCCGTGGTCGTCAGGGTAGAAAGACAGCGATCCGCCCCTGCCGTCACCCAGTGCCACCGCTGCCAGCTCTTTGGCCATGCACAGGGTACGTGCACTGCACAGCCAAAGTACGTGAGGTGCGGACAGGTCCACCACTTGGCTGAGTGCCAGAAGAAGAAGGAGAGCCCCACCAAATGAGCAAATTGCCAAGGGGCCCACCCAGATAGCTACAGAGAATGCCCCAGTTTCCCTAAGAAACCAGCAGGTCCCCAGAAGACAAACCAGGGACCCAGAGCGAAGACGACCATGGCAGAGACCGGAAAGGTAACTGCTGGAAGCAGTTACGCAGATGCGGCGAACTCCAGGGGCAATGCAGCACCTGTAAACAAGGCCAAGATAGAGCCAAAGAAGGGGGTCAAACCCTCGAATTCTGCCGTAGCCAATAATTTCACAGCTGCGTTGGCACAGATGCAGCAGATGTGCTCAGCAATGAGCGCATTCTTCGCCCAGATGCCAAGAATGAACCAAGAGTAGAAGGCTACTACGCTGGTGAAGCCGAAAATCTTGCAGAACGCCTCATGGAACGTGAATGGTCTCCGACAGAGAAAGCTAGAAATATAAGAAATCTTGGAGAGGTGCAACATCGACGTGATGGCCCTGCAAGAAAACAAACTTAGCCAGGATAATACCGAACTTCGACTCCCAGGCTACGAAGTCTATAGAGAATAACGCAGAGAAAACGCAGGACGAGTTGCTCTGCTCATCAAGAGGACTATAGACCACCACCTTATCGACACGCCGAAACTGGAGAACGGCCCACTCAAGATTGTTCCCTGCTTCCAGACAACTCAACGTCCGCTCTAACAGCATAACCTGGAGGCACTCATAATACGGGGTACTCAGACGGTGGCTATAGGAGATTTCAACTCCAACTCGCCAATGTGGAATAGCAGGCTCACAAACACCCGTGGACGGGTGATGCGGACGGGTGATGCTGCGATTCCTAGAAGATTACTAGTGAGACGTGCAGGCGACAGGCCCAGAAGAACCGACGGAAGACATAGGCCCGACGTGCTGAACATAGCTCTGCTCAACGAGATCACTTTCACCGCCGAACTTCAAACCGAATCCGAGGGCTCCTCGGATCACAACCCCATTTTCCTAAAACTAGGAGATGACGTCCCTGAAGAGGAAGGTTTCACCAAGAGAAAAACGAATTGGGAACACTTCCGAGCAATTTTGCAAAGGAACATTGCACACGTCCCCAGAATCGACAGTGAAAAAGAACAAGAAGAGGCCATCATCTCCCTGGAAACCCACATCCAGGTAGCGCGAACGGAAAGCAGGACGGAACCGTAACGAGAAGAGTTGCAATGCCGATGGGAGAACTCCCTGAGGACACCATGCAGCCCATTCGAGACAGAAGGAGGGTTAAGAAACTGGTGCAGAGGACAAGACTCCCAGAACACCGAAGGAAACACAATTAGCTAACTCGAAGAGTTAAAGAAGCCCTACAAGAACACAGGCAGAACAGATGGCAACGTCACTTGGAGTCGCTGGACCCTCAGGACAGAAGCATGTGGACCACCCAGAAGGCTCTGCGTGCAAAGCGAAAACTAGTCCCGCCCATCCACGGAGAGAACGGTATCGCCTACGCTCGTCAGGAAAAAGCCGAAGCTTTTGCCGACAGCTTGGAATTACAGAGTAGAGAAAACCAGATCGACGACGAGGACGACGACAGGCTGGACGACGCAACACGCAGAGTCAGAAAGCTGCGACGCATGCCGGATGAAGAAATAGTCCCTCCGACTTCTCCAGAAGAAATAGAGAAATCCTGAGAAGCCTCAAGCCCCGCAAAGCTCCAGGGTGCGACGGAATAGGAAATATGGTACCCAAGAAACTAGCCCGCAATGGTGAACATCATCAAAACCATCCTGAGACTACGTTATTTCCCCACCAAGTGAAAGAAAGCCGACGTCACCATGATTCCCAAACCAGGTAAAAATCTACCTTTCCTTCTAGTTATAGGCCCATCAGTCTTCTACCGGCGATGAGCATAGTAGCAGAATAGGTCATCTTAAAAAGACTTAAAACCCTGACCGATGAACTGCGGATCATCCCAGATGAGCAGTTCGCCTACAGAACCGATCTCCAAGTGTTACGTCTAACGGAACACATCACGGAGGGTTTCAAAAATCGACAAGTCACAGGAGCGATCTTCCCCGATGTAGCCGACGCCTTCGACAGGGTTTAGCACGACGGTCTTCTGGCAAAGATGCTGTCGATAGGTTATTCCGTCGGCATCGTCAAATTAGTGAGATCCTACCCTTCACCGGAGGCAACTCCGTGTGAAGGTTGGCGACAAGCTGTCCAACTACAGGCCTATGGAAGCAGGCGTACCGCAGGGATCGGTACTCTCTCCCCACCTGTTTACCATTAAACCTCTGACATGCCAAGAACCACAAGGACCTCTTTGATGCTCTACGCAGACGACACGGCCATCATCGCAAGATCATGGAGCGCACGAATTGCTACCTGCAACCTCCAGGACGCAGCATGCCTTCTGGAAGAGTCGTGCAACAAGTGGAAAGTCAAAGTTAACGCGGAGAAGAGCAATGCCGTACTCTTCAAAAGAGCAAACTCCCATAGGACACGTCTCCATGAACGGCGACAACATCCAATGGCACGATACCGTCAAATATCTTGGCGTTATCATGGACAAAAGCCTGACGTGGAAACAGAACACAGAAGTGATTATACAGAAGGCGAGGATGAGAAGGACTCTACTCTATCCTATGATAGGTAGACAAAGCCAACTTAACCTGAGGAACAAGCTCACGCTCATGAGGACCCTCATTGCACCCATTCTGACCTACGCCTCTGTTGCCTGGGGATACCAAGCAGCCACCTACTTGAAGACAATACAAGCCGTGGAAAACGTCGCACTCAGGTGCGCCGTGGATGCAACATGATTTGTCAGAAACGCCGACATCTTCAGAGATCTGAAATACATCCTGGTAACTGAAGTCTTCCAGGACAGAAAGAAACCCCCGTGGAGCAGAGCATGAGAATCCGCTGGTCAGACAGGCGACTGATTACGACTCCAACGACGCTCCTAGGCACAAGAGGCCGAAACTCCAGATCCTGGATAATGGGTAAGTATAACTAACCTTCCTTTCAGCCCGATCTTCAAGTCACGCCGCAAGGAAACAATGACCAAAACACGGAAATCACCCGATCCCGGGGGAAGCCAGCAAACAACCAGCTAGGTACCTTTACCCTAGCCCGTACCGGCCTCCGACGCTAAAACAAGCGTCCTTGGCCGAGCACAATCCTTGGGATACACAGCCCAAATCTTCCTTCCGACTAAATCGGAGCACATGATGCCAATTTGCACTCTGGACTCCGACTAGTCGCACACCCCCAAACCCTTCCAAACTCCGAGAGGGTGCGGCAACAGCCGTTCTTTCTCACGACGCTCCCGGGAGCCGACATGCCAGCGAAGAAAGAAACTCAAGACAGAAGAGCGCCAGAAGAAACGACCCAGCTGGCAGGGTCCAACAGCCAGGACCAGGGGACGTCTGCTAACTTCGCCTCCATCGTCTGCATTTTCAGGTGGAGTAGTCGTAAAAAGCGGCCCCATACCTTACAAGGCCGGTCCAGGTCTACAGCGATGATAGGGGCAAAGAGCTCAAAGCTCGACCCCTAATCATCCGAGACCGCCATCAAAGTCAAGAATATTGGCGCACTATCAAGCCAATACAGTTCGATTAAAATATGCTTTTATGGCTGCTGCAGTTCCATGTTGAACGGGTTCTCTCTTACGTTGAACTCTTCTGCAACTTCTCTAGATGTTCGAGCAAATAATTTAATTATTTAAATTTTTCTCTTAAATTGAGACATACAAGTGGCATTTTGTTCGTATAATAACGCAATTAACTTCAAATTCACATTAGCAGAAATTGTTCATTTGTTTACATGACTTGCTTGTGACAACTGCACTGTCTGTATCACCCCCTTTCCGTTTTATTGTATCACCGTAGATTAAGCTGTGGATGGTCTGTTGTCTTCGCACTACTGTTAAATACTTAGTTAATTGCCTATAGTAGATAATAAAGTTTGTTAGATATTTGTTATAAGATAGGGTAATGTCCAGTGGGTCAAAGGATAGCTAGACTTCTATATGAGAAGTCTAGCTATCCTTTGACTCACTGGACATTACCCTGTCTTCTCTGTGTCTACTCAAGCCATGCTTAACCAGCTGAGAATGAAACTGGCACTCGAGGTTTCCGTTTTGAGTCACTACCGTGAACCCATCGCCGAATCTCGAGTGTCAAAGTAACGCTTCACCACTCACGGGTGAAGTAAATGTCATAACTCTTACGAGGGTCTATCTGGGGTTTTAAGGACCTACCTAGAAAATACTTCATTATATGTGTTTTTTTATGATGTGGCTTAACGCAGTTAAATAATGGATGTTATAGCTACTTCCTGCTTGCCTCTAATATAGAACAAGCCTTCTCTTGGAATTTCAATATCGTATTTTAATTTTAAGCCCTGTGTTGTTGAGCATGTCTCTACAATATCAACACAAAATTCAAAGATTAGACACTGTTCCGATATATATATATATATATATATATATATATATATATATATATATTTTGTTACGATATTTTGTGTTTTGTTTAAAATGATGTTTTGAAAATAATTATATTCTTGGGCGCCAGACAAATCGCTTGCACAGCAATATGTCAAATTTATTATACTACACAAAACAGTAACTTTGTAGCATGATGTCTAGTCCCTTAATTTGGACAGACAGACTCTCCAGGGCTCAAGTCGGTTCAAATTTGCTCAGGTTAGCATTGGTGCACACAGTCTAAAAAGGTAAATGAAAGCCAGAGTTCAAAACAACAAGAAACAAATATTTATTTATAAAACTCCTTCCTGGAAACCTATACTGGAAAAAATACACAAATACATACGTTGTATGACTTAAATACTAAAATAAAATTTATTTGGCCTTTTATTTATGAAAATTGCAATTTTTAAGAAATATTTACCATGGATTTATTGTCGCTGCTCGATTAGTTCGACATTTCACTCGCGCTTGTGGCGCTACCGGCAGTCTTACTTCTTCCTTATCTGCGATCCCTGGCGAATCGTTGACGTTTGGAGTTTCACCTTAGTGGCCTGTGATATGAATTCTGCTTTCTTGATTAATTTACTGGACGAAACACTTATTTTTAATACCGAAAACACTTTATTTTAAAAGGTAGGTACTGTTACCTTTCGTAGCACTTAATTTTTCTCTTAGGATGTTTACAACATATGAAATACTTTCAATTATAATTTTGTTTACCTTCTCACAAACATTTTAAAATTTAAATTTCAGGAACTTTGTAAATTGTATATTATTAATTATCACTTCTTGCTAGATATGCATTTAAGTTATTTGTCTACTCTTAACCTTGAGTACAAACGGCTCTACTTTAACTTTCTTGGCACTTTTGGTTATTATTTGTTTATTTAAATTTTTTTAAGGTTATAATTTTCTGGATCAACAATTCTAGATGTTGTCTCTACGAACTCTAGTGGGTGACTGTTTTAAAAATTCAAGCTTTTTAATTGGCCTAATTTGACGTTTTTGACATGATTAGATTGCTTGATTATTAAAATTATTTTATTGAATTCTGTATTTACACTTATTTTTGTGTAGGAGTTCTAAAGCTGGATTTTACTATTAAATTATTAATCTGCATTAAATTCTGAACATTTCCATATGCCACACTCTATGTTTTATTTAGTATCAATGAAATTTCCAAAATTGCTGAAATTTATACAATATTTTTCTTAAATTCTATTTTACATACAAAGTTTGGTTTCCAGGTTGTAAACGAGCTTTGTATTACTAATTATACACACAATAAACATTGTTACAAACATTTTAAATTCATATAGATAACATTTTGTGTTCTAGGGGTAGCGGGTACTTTTCAACACCATCTCATACCTCCTAGATGAACAATTTAATGGAACATAATGCAATGTAAATGAAGTATAGTGAGTCCTGTTTCACTGCAACCATATATTTCATTGGTAAAGTTCATTTATATAATGGTTTTTACAATAATCGTTGAGCCACGCTATGGTCATTCTCAAATAACATCGTGGGCCTTACAATAGTCCTTTAAATTATGGGCACACACAAAGTAAGTATAGTTTATATGAGTCTTTACATATTTTATACCATTTGGAGCTATTACGATGTGCTTTCGTAGTAATATTTTCAATAGACGAGTCTCTATTTTGACATCTAGGTAATACTGTTTTTAAAGTGGATTACACCTATTGTGTTTGTATTCTAATTATATTATTAATAATAATTAATATTTACCTTTTAAATGATTAAAAGTTCATGTTTACACTAGCTAGGTAGCGTTTAAGTTCTTAATTCAAAATATTTTAACAAAATTTATTTTTATTATAGCCCAGTCGCTGAGCTTTTGCATGGGTCTTCAAGAAGATGAAACTAGAAAATGTTTTTGGACACCATGGATGCTTCAGTACTGTTCTGGCTGTATATGGGCGTTTTTACAATCACGTTTCTTTATTTAAAAGTCCATTATGATAAGGTAAAATACAATTAATGTTTAAAATCATGTTTTCACAACTTACAATTATACACATATAATTCTAAATACTTGAATCCTGTTACTCTGTTCTCATTTACAGTTCAGGCTTAGTTGTAATTACATTCTGGAGTCTGCTCGATACATCATGCCTCGAGTGCTCGTTTCTATAGTATAATAAATTAATTCGCATATAGCATTATGTTTAAATTTTTTAATTTTAATTTATTTTTTGTTGATATTATTTACACAGTGTCTGTCTGTTCGTGTGGCAAATATCATGTCATATTTCCCCCTTTAACTATAATAAAATTTTAATTTATGAAAATTTTTGTTAGTTACACAACATGACGTGTGTTTGCCACATGTAACTGCTTATTTAGCCTATAAGTAATATTTTATTTATTTAAAGTTCAAAAGGTATTAATTTTAGGTATTAACATTCCCTTTTATCGTTTAGTTCTGTTAATAACTCTTCATAATATTTAAGAATTAGAACATCTTTTTTATTGTACTAAATGCTCCCCCCTTATCGTTATATCTTTTTGTACGTAGTCTTTCGCTACTCTAGGTTCATAGTTCACTAATGTAACATATTTTTGTAATAAAGTTTGTACAACCTTTGGCTTTTTGTCTTTTGACTTCCACCGTTTCTTTTTTAGTTCAAGTAGCCTTTTGCTTCTCCCCCCTATAAACATAACATTTACAATTGGTTGCATATTACTTAGCTGCAATTTTAATTTGTTATTTAAATTCTTATTATTTAAGGATACTATGATTGTATTGTTTATATTGTTATTATACATTAGTTTGTATTGTGTTTTATTTTTTTGTTTGAACTGCATAGGGTTTATAATATTTGTAATATGTTTACTTTCTTCCATTTTAAACTTATCCATGTAACCTTTTATTATACAGGGTTCACTATTTATTCTGGTATCATGTTTTTGTAGCAATCTTTCATCTTTTTTGTTTTTCTCAGTTAAACAACTCATTAATTCATTGGGCTTAATAAAACTTGTATTTATTTCACACGTGGACCTTTCCATCGTATGTTTACCGCAGCATTCATACATATTATTTGGCTTTTTGCCATTTAAATACTCCATATTGGCACATTTGCCTTCAACAATATAGGGACTCTTGCCCTTTAAATAATTATTACCCTCGGGACCCTTGCCCTTCAATTTATTTAAATTATATATCGGTGAACTTTCACCTTCGACGAACAACATTTTCTCACCCAAGTCTATTTTTGCCCTTATAATTGATAAGATATCTTCCCCGATTATCACATTATAATTCAGGTTTGCTACAATTACGAAATCCCCTTTAAAAGTTTGATTATTGATTACAAAATTACTATTCAACACCTTGTCACATTCCGCGAACCTTTTTCCGTTAGCATTTACCAACTTTATCTTTGATACCCTTATGCATTTAATTTGATTTAAGTATTTGTTATAAATATCCTTATCAAGCAGACTAATTTGCGATCCTGTATCGACTAAAGCATGCAAAATATGATTGTTTATTTTAATTTGAACTATTGGCAGTTGGCTTATCTTTGCGTTTTGTATTTCGTTACCATTCTCGTGTCCAATGAACTCTTTTATGTGCATATACTTATGAGCTACGTTTAAAATTTCCTTATTCAAAAATCCTGTCTATCCCTAGCATTGACTTGCGCAGTCGTTTCTATTTTATCAAAATCGGATTGAGAGTTTTGTTTTTCCCTCGTATTTCTATTGATATTTGTATTTGTCACTTGAGCATACGATCTCGTATCTCGTTTATCACCTTCCCATCTTACATGTTTACGATCTATCCCCTGATTGTTTATATTTTCCCTGGAATTATCATACTCCCGATATCTGTTGAAATTTGTCGCATTTGGAGACCTTTGTTCCCTACGATTATTATTATTAGAATAATTGTTAAACCTGTCGTTTGCCCCATCTGTACCTTTGTCATTATTTATCATATTTTTGTTCGTTTCATAATTATTGTTTCTCTTATCAAAGTAGTTAGAACTATTCCCCCTATATCTAAAATTCTGATTAAATTGGTCGCGATTTGATTGATCATAATTATAAGTATTTTGTCGATAATCATCGATCTCCCTCAAATATTCAATGAGATCATCCAACAATACAATCCTTTGGGTGATTATAACATTCTGTATATCGTTGGAGAAATGTCTTGCAAGATATTTAACTATTTCCCCCTCTGTGAATTTAGGTTCTAAGTGCTTTATGTTATAGACTTTTCTCAACACGTAAGTCTCCCTAGTTATTCCTAATTTTTCATTGAATTTACCATTGAAGAGGTTTTGTCTTATTTTTTGTTGTGTGTACTGGCTCCAATATTGTTTGAGTACCAAGGTTTCAAATTCGTCAATATTCGAAAATTTGTCCTCGACCGTCTGGTACCACAATTCTGCTTCCCCCTTAAGCATGTTTTGGATATTTGACTTTAAACTCACATGGCTGGGTAGTGTGTCCATGTGTTGTCGTAAGCGTGTGATGAATATTTTGGGATGTGTTCTATTGTCCCCAAAGAAATAGAAAGGTGTTTTCGAGCATGTGTACGTATGTGTTGATGTTTGACCTTGATTCCTTTCTTGTAATAGCCGCGTATTCTTTTCAATCTTACTTTCCTGTTCTTTTAATTTGGAATTGTATTCCTCTCCATGTTTCTTAATCCTCTTATCCATCTCTGTCATACCATCATCTATCAAACTTTCTACCTCTACCCTCACTTCTTGTCTAATTTCCTGGGTGACTTCATTCGTTTTTGTTCTAATTTCTTCACTCATCATTTCTCCAATTCTTTCCCATTTGTTCTCAAGACTTTCAATCTTATCTCGTAGTTCAGTTTGACTTTCTTCCATTCTTCGCATTTTGTCCTCTATTTTCCTGCTAATATTTTCTTCTAATTTTTGATGGTTTTCTTCCATTCTTTGTATGTTTTCTTCTGCCTTTTTATTTAAATTTTCTTCCAAATTTCTGTTGTTTTCTTCTGCCTTTTTGTTTAAATTTTCTTCTAAATTTTTGTTGTTTTCTTCTATTCTTCTATTTAAATTTTCTTCTAGTTTTTGATTGTTTTCTTCTGCCTTTTTATTGTTTTCTTCCAGTTTCTCTTCCAATTTCTGGCTATTATTTTCCAATGTTTTATTCATGCCCGCCATCATGTCCATTAGTTTTTGGAACATGTCAGGTTGTGTATTTGCATCCCCCTCTGATTGTGTGTTTGATGTACCAGCCGATGCTTGTTCTTGGTCCATGCTTATTTCTTTACCTTTCCTAAGTTTCATATATTATAATGGACAATTACCAGTTGTGGTACTAATAAAAATTTTATACCAAAAAGAAATAAATATGCCCTTATTATTTAATTGACACACTGTATACCTTATATCAACACAAACTCTGGCTTTTCTGTTTCATGAAATATTATAAATTTTATAATTCTGACAAATTATTTATTTGTGATTATGATAATGCTAGATTACAAAACTGGCACCGCGTTGGGCGCCATTTGTTACGATATTTTGTGTTTTGTTTAAAATGATGTTTTGAAAATAATTATATTCTTGGGCGCCAGACAAATCGCTTGCACAGCAATATGTCAAATTTATTATACTACACAAAACAGTAACTTTGTAGCATGATGTCTAGTCCCTTAATTTGGACAGACAGACTCTCCAGGGCTCAAGTCGGTTCAAATTTGCTCAGGTTAGCATTGGTGCACACAGTCTAAAAAGGTAAATGAAAGCCAGAGTTCAAAACAACAAGAAACAAATATTTATTTATAAAACTCCTTCCTGGAAACCTATACTGGAAAAAATACACAAATACATACGTTGTATGACTTAAATACTAAAATAAAATTTATTTGGCCTTTTATTTATGAAAATTGCAATTTTTAAGAAATATTTACCATGGATTTATTGTCGCTGCTCGATTAGTTCGACATTTCACTCGCGCTTGTGGCGCTACCGGCAGTCTTACTTCTTCCTTATCTGCGATCCCTGGCGAATCGTTGACGTTTGGAGTTTCACCTTAGTGGCCTGTGATATGAATTCTGCTTTCTTGATTAATTTACTGGACGAAACACTTATTTTTAATACCGAAAACACTTTATTTTAAAAGGTAGGTACTGTTACCTTTCGTAGCACTTAATTTTTCTCTTAGGATGTTTACAACATATGAAATACTTTCAATTATAATTTTGTTTACCTTCTCACAAACATTTTAAAATTTAAATTTCAGGAACTTTGTAAATTGTATATTATTAATTATCACTTCTTGCTAGATATGCATTTAAGTTATTTGTCTACTCTTAACCTTGAGTACAAACGGCTCTACTTTAACTTTCTTGGCACTTTTGGTTATTATTTGTTTATTTAAATTTTTTTAAGGTTATAATTTTCTGGATCAACAATTCTAGATGTTGTCTCTACGAACTCTAGTGGGTGACTGTTTTAAAAATTCAAGCTTTTTAATTGGCCTAATTTGACGTTTTTGACATGATTAGATTGCTTGATTATTAAAATTATTTTATTGAATTCTGTATTTACACTTATTTTTGTGTAGGAGTTCTAAAGCTGGATTTTACTATTAAATTATTAATCTGCATTAAATTCTGAACATTTCCATATGCCACACTCTATGTTTTATTTAGTATCAATGAAATTTCCAAAATTGCTGAAATTTATACAATATTTTTCTTAAATTCTATTTTACATACAAAGTTTGGTTTCCAGGTTGTAAACGAGCTTTGTATTACTAATTATACACACAATAAACATTGTTACAAACATTTTAAATTCATATAGATAACATTTTGTGTTCTAGGGGTAGCGGGTACTTTTCAACACCATCTCATACCTCCTAGATGAACAATTTAATGGAACATAATGCAATGTAAATGAAGTATAGTGAGTCCTGTTTCACTGCAACCATATATTTCATTGGTAAAGTTCATTTATATAATGGTTTTTACAATAATCGTTGAGCCACGCTATGGTCATTCTCAAATAACATCGTGGGCCTTACAATAGTCCTTTAAATTATGGGCACACACAAAGTAAGTATAGTTTATATGAGTCTTTACATATTTTATACCATTTGGAGCTATTACGATGTGCTTTCGTAGTAATATTTTCAATAGACGAGTCTCTATTTTGACATCTAGGTAATACTGTTTTTAAAGTGGATTACACCTATTGTGTTTGTATTCTAATTATATTATTAATAATAATTAATATTTACCTTTTAAATGATTAAAAGTTCATGTTTACACTAGCTAGGTAGCGTTTAAGTTCTTAATTCAAAATATTTTAACAAAATTTATTTTTATTATAGCCCAGTCGCTGAGCTTTTGCATGGGTCTTCAAGAAGATGAAACTAGAAAATGTTTTTGGACACCATGGATGCTTCAGTACTGTTCTGGCTGTATATGGGCGTTTTTACAATCACGTTTCTTTATTTAAAAGTCCATTATGATAAGGTAAAATACAATTAATGTTTAAAATCATGTTTTCACAACTTACAATTATACACATATAATTCTAAATACTTGAATCCTGTTACTCTGTTCTCATTTACAGTTCAGGCTTAGTTGTAATTACATTCTGGAGTCTGCTCGATACATCATGCCTCGAGTGCTCGTTTCTATAGTATAATAAATTAATTCGCATATAGCATTATGTTTAAATTTTTTAATTTTAATTTATTTTTTGTTGATATTATTTACACAGTGTCTGTCTGTTCGTGTGGCAAATATCATGTCAATATATATATATATATATATATATATATATATATATATATATATATATATATATATATATACATATATTTTTTTTTGTAGGTTTTGCATTATCTTTCCTGTTAGTTGTAAATACCCTAAATATTTGTATCATATTTATATTCCAACTTCTAACAATGTAGTACTTACCTAAAATATCTTGTTGAGGCAACCACTTGCCCAATTTAACATTAGTTGGCTGACCAGGTAAAACTTCTTCTTCCCATTTCCACAATATCTTTTCTTTTCTTTTACCGAAGGCCTTCAAAATTGATTCCCTTTTTTCCTTCGGTAGATCCTTGCTTTTCAAATTTGAACCCATACTGAAATAAATAACACCTTCCTTAGCTTCATCTAGAAATTTCTGCAAATCATCTGGTAACTTCTTCGGAAGTGTAATGTGGAAGCCTCCAATTTCAACCATGCAAGGTACTGACGGCTGGGGACTAGATATGCTGATATGGGAATTTATTAAAACCAGCGAAATATTGTACAAGGCATCGTTCAAATCTACAGGATTTGGAAAATATTTTTGTACGAGCTGATTTTGCTTTGGATAATAATACGCATTTATATTAAGAACATAAAAGAACTTATATAGAGTGTTTTTTAATCTTTGGAAAAATGACATGCTCTTAGGAAGACTTAATAAAACTTCAGGGTAAAACGAAGGTAATGATGGATTGCCAACTAAATGGTTCATCCAAGAGTTGGCAGCTACATTGCTGAGGAGTACAAGATGACCATCGAAATGGTTTGCAAAAGCCTTCATTGCATCATTGATAAACTGTGACACTATAACAATGTCAAATTTCTCATTTGACTTGATTAAATTCTGTACCTTGGTATGATTTAGCGTTTTTTCAGTAAAATGGATTCCCATTATGTCCATGAAATAGAGGGTGGCTAGAAACGGATTAGCTTCTTCCCTTTCAAATAACTTCGCCTGTTCCCCTACGAAAACAGAAAAAAAACATTTTAGGTAGATAGTTAAATCTTAATATTACTTAATTTCACGAGATTCAATTTGAATTTAAATTTAGTAATAAATTTACAAACTTAGGAAGATTTGTATATTATGCTGTTAAAAAATAGACCAATCAACGAAGGAAAAATAGGGGAAATAATTCGTGTAGTTGCTAATTTCTATATAGTTGTTGTTTTATTGGGGGGAGTGCCCAGAACAACATACTAAAAGTCCTGACTAGTGGATGGTCTACGGGGGGGTAGTTTAAAAGTTCCCTTTTCACGTTTTTCTGGAATAACTCGAAAACCACGGCATCTAGCGAAAAAGTATGTACACACAATATTAAAACAAATTAAATTGGGAACAAATAAGTTTTCATTATTTTTTTCTCTGGGATCAAAACTTTACGAGATACAGAAGGTGGAATAATCGCATACCGAAGGGAAGCATTTTTCGAAATTTCATGTTTCAGATCATGTAGAATATGAAAATATAGGATTTTCAATTTCGTCAGTTTGTGTGTCTCTCTGTTTGTCTATCTATCTGTCGATCTGCCTGTAGGTACATTAACTGAGAAACTACTTGAAGGAGAACAGTCAAATTTGGTAAATAGCTGATGCTACTGCCACCGAAGAAATAGTTAGACTTTCATTGGAAAATATACAGAATGATCCGTGTAAAGGGAATAGATAATAATAAAAAAATTCCACTCAAAATTAAAATTCCGTCACATTCTAAACCTATTTCAATAAAAAAAGAGTGTTTTAACTACTGCTATCCCAGACAGCACATGATATCCTGAGGACATCCTATTATAGTCCCATTGTCCCAGATTTGGGATTATCTCATAGACATATCCCTAGGTCATTCCACGGTTCACCTTACTGGATATTAAGATCCTGTTCTGGATATCCTATGGATATCCGCAACTGATTGCCTACGGATATCCTGACTGGATGTCGGTATCCTATAAGTGTACAAAATACGTGTATCCTACGGATGTAATAGAATCGATATCCATAGGTTGTCTCGTCTTGTCCAGATTGCCCACGGATATCCAATCATGGGAGCATTTTTACCATTTTTTCTTAAGAAATATATTTTTTTTTTTTTTTTTATCTGTAAAAATGGTAAAACATAATATTATATTTATTTAGGCACTTATGTATTAAATAAATTTAAAAAAATTAATGTAGTGAAGTTAAACCACGGACTTATTGAATGGTAAGCAGCAATAAATCAATAAAAAGGTATACCAGTGAGCTGTGGCGTAAATAACGTGACGTCAGAATTACTTTTAAGCTATATTGATAACTTCAGTTATGACTTTCTTACCTTTACCACTAATTAATCGTTTTATCCAAAGTTACATATAAGTATAAGTAATTAATATTATTTTGTACGTATTAGTTGTTTTACCTTTTCAACACATACCTAGTTATTCTTAGTTTGAGCACGCGCACAGTGCATGACGCCATCATGATAAATATGTGCCATCGATTCATATTTCATGGTAGTCCAATCGTCGCTCTCGCTATTAAAATAAAATAGTTCAAGACTTCTTTATTTGTTTATGTCAAGAATTACATATAATTGATAAAAGTGCAGCAAGTGGTCTACGTAGTATAAAGCAAGTTATGTGATATTGCAATTATTTATTTTCATCAGTTGCAAAAATTAGCTTTTATGTGACTTACAAAACTGTTTTAAGAAAACTTGTGTAATGATTTATTTAGTTTAAAAGTGAATTATTTATTTAGTTATATAAGAATTTTATGCTAGATATAGTTACCATTTTGTGTACATTGATTCTGTGTCCATCTCGATATCTATTTCGATATAATACCTGCTATATTTATTGCTTATACTTTTACATTAAATTAGACTAAGATAATTTTCTAACATGGTACCTATATAAAGTAAGTACCAATGTAAATATAAGTATGTTTCTTTTTAGAAGCAAACTGCAGAAAAGAATACAGAAGACTTTACGAAAACATGGTTGGAACAGGCAACTCATAGAAAACAACGGAAGCAAGGAAAATATTACTACTAAATATGCACTTTTTAAAAAATTTACGAAGTTATAAAGAACAGTGGCGGCCGGTGAAATTTAGATTAACCGTATCGCAATATTGAATCGAGCGGAACCCGAGCCATACTTTGGAGCATGACTATCAACGCCAAATGAAGAAGTTCTGCCAAGAAAAATTACATTTTATTTTGAATTTGGTCTGGATATATATAAAGTTTCAAGGTGTGGCTTAATAAAAATGAAAAATGTCTTAATGAAATTTAAAATGTCAAGAAATTCTTTTTTAGATATATTATCACATATGTAATGATCCTATTATAGAGAATAATATCCTACAGAATAATTCAGAATTAGTCAGTAAATTGACTATTAAGATATAAATGTTATATTCTTAACTGCAAAATTTCAACACATTTATTATCATAGAAGTGAGGTAATAGAAGCGACTTTTCAGAACTCCAATACAAATGGTACAAAGCCATATCATGCCACCGTTCAGCAACCTATGGTAACTTAAATAGCCATTAGACTAACTGAAAATTTGCTTTCAAACTATGTTATCAGTTTATGCCAAAGTTATATTTCTGCTACATATTTTTAAACTTAAATACTCCAGTAGTTCCAACATAAGCTTACAAGTAACAAAAATATTATTTCGGAGTGAAATTCTAACAGTTTGCTATGCAATAGTGAATGGGCGACTTATTAGCGTACCAAGTTGTTTATACTGTTTGAAAGCAACTTGCAGTCTAGCTATTTAGGTAAACTACGGCTCTGAAAGCCTACAATGATATCATATGGATAATATAAAACAAATCCTGTTAATCCTATGGATATATAAAAATACTTTTGTGGGATATTCTGAGGATATGGAAAATAGTGTAAACTCTGTTCCTGGGCGTATTTTGGGATATCCTTAGGATATTACTAATCCTAACTTCTATATCCTCAGGATGGCCGTAGGATAATTTTGTGCTGTCTGGGATAGAATAGATGGAAAATACTTTGGAAAAAGTATTGAGCCTAGAAGAAAATGAATAGGAACTTATTTGTAGGAAATTTCATGTATCATATTGTATATATACACTTTTTCGCTAGAGGTTGTGGCTTTCAAGTTATTGAAGAAAAATGTCAAAAGGGGACCTTTAAAATACCTTCCATCCTCCCACAGATAATTCACTAGCCAGGACTTTCAGTATGTTGTTCTGGGCAATCCTGCCGATAACTACAGAAATTGGCAACTACACGAATTATTTCTTCTCTTTGGCCTTTCATGGACTTTGTTGACTGGACTAAAATATGACTATTACACATTTTTTGTATCAGCTAGAAACATTATTAATCCTGTTACTTAGAGCATGGCAGACAACGATAGTGATATGAGAGACTTGGTTAGTGGTGGAAGCTTCACTAAATAATTCGAAATGTCTCACAATTGTGCAAGTATATGCATCAAGCGAATATTTGTTTATCGATTACTTAGCACTTAGAAAATTTGACTAGAAAATTTTGATTCGCATACATTGCAGTTATTGAAGGTCCAGAGGCAGAGATTCTAAACCTGCAAGCTATGTCACTGGAAATGAGAAACAACTATCAAGATTATTCTTTTATTATGGATTAATTACTACCTAGTAATTAAAATAATACGATCACCATACATTTCGATTAGTGGAGATCCATAGGCAGATATACATGGCGATTAGTGAAGGCCCAGAGGCAGACATCTTGATCCAGCAAGACGTCTAGTTTTAAGCCATGGCTAATAAATGTCAAGCATATTTTTTATTCATTAATTTAATTTAAAAATTAAGTTTCCACCATTACGAAAAAATCGCGTATCATTCTTGTTGTCTGCCAAGCTCTAAGGTAAAGGATTAATCATGTCTAGCTGATACAAGTGTGTCAGGTATTTACATGTTAGCTGCTATGACATTGTACATTTTAGTATTAAAAATAAAAATTATTTTATCAGAATAAAACAATAATAATAATAATAATAATAATTCTATTCACCATTTGCAAAGATACAGTATATGTATATATGGTAAGTCAGGAAAGCCAAGGGAAAAGAAATGTTTAGTTATAAAAATCATGTGTAGTTGAATATCAAGAACATATAAAAAGAGCAAAAGAACAACAATACAGAATTCAAGTAATTACCATATTAGACAAAGCCAAGAAGAATCTATTTACATCAGTAACACAAACAACAAGTTAAAAAGGCTATACATTACAAGTTATCTCCCTGTAGATCTATAGAGAAATTCATGTACACTATAGTAACCATATTCCAATAGCAAGTCCTTAACCTCTCTCTTGTACCTTAAAAAATTTAGACTTTTGATACTTTCGGGTAGACTTTTGTACATTATTATCTCATTATAGTAAAGAGACTCTCTAAATGTCGAGCCTCTCTGCTGAGGAATAGATAATAGATTCCCATGCCTTGTACTGTATTCATGATTTTCAGATAGTTTATGAAATTCATGCAAATTGCATTTTACACGTAACAAACATTTCTACATGTAGACACATGGTACAGTTAATATTCTATTGGCAACAAAATTTTCTTTACAACTTTCTCTACTCTACTTAAGTTTGTATATTAGTCGGAAGAAACGTTTTTGTAGCACAGACACTCTGAATACTTCACTGGATTTTCCCCAAACAGATATATTCTGAGATATACATGAGTAGGCCAAAGCATAATACACATTCACTAGACCCTCTTCTCTTAGAACATTTTTTATTTCATGAATGGCAAGATACGCTTTACTTATTTTATTACACACAAGATCAATATGCGGTTCCCTCGATAATTTTGTGCTTTCACTTAAAGGAATATCGCCAAGTGATATATTTCTTCTAAGTTTAAAATTTATGAATGCTGTTTTATTCTTATTTAGGGTAAATTTATTACAATCACACCAGGCACCCATCTCATCTAAGGTCGTATTAATATCAGAGTTAAGCTCATCAATATTAGAGGCAGAGATACACAGTAGTATCATCCGCATACATAATCGTGATTGCTAATATGCGACAGTAGATCATTAATATAAATTGTGAACGAGAGAGGTCCTAGAATGGATCTCTGAGGCACACCCAGGGTAACGGCTTGGTTCAATATTTATTTAAATTATTCTAGTCACTAACAGACTTCTCACTGATCGAAACTTCAGGTCCTTTTCTCTTCATCTATTAATAGTGACTCATCAGTTCAATTTAGTTTTGAATAGAACACTTTTACGCTCTTGCATTTAAAAGTGACATTCTCTTAAACAATTGTGCATAAAAGTAGAAATAGACGAAAAATATGACAGGCTTTTTACTGCCCTCGCTTCCGAAATGAAGTATTGGGTTCGTGAAAAAATCATCCTCCGAGATTTTTTTGGATTTCCACGTTTCAGAACATGTAGAAGGCGAAAATAAAGGTCTTTCAATTCCGTCAATCTGTCTGTCTGTTTATTAATATATTGTCTGTCTGTTGACGCTATAACTGAGAAACTACTTGACGGACAACAATCAAATTTGGTAGGTGGTTGTCGCTACTGCTAGCGAAGAAATGAATAGACTCTCACTGAAAAATATACAGGGTGGACCGTCTAAAGAGAACAGATAATGAAAAAATTTGTATCTAGCTCGAATTTAAAATTTTCATGTTTCATGACATTCTAAGCCTATTAAAAAAAAAACAATGTTTCTTTCGATGCCATTTTTCCAATCCCTGCGTAGATGTGGAAGTAAAAATGTGACAGATGACAATAATATTTGGCATATAGTGAACACAATTGGCAAGAAAGACACCTATTATAGTTTTATTGAAAAATATCCACGATGGTCATCCTAAGAAATAATTCAACTGTGGTGGAAATTTCTAAAAGTATTTACGCAAACCCTCCATATTTATTGCCTTTTATTTAATATTTTTTTCTTGCTGTTCGATGACAACTCTGTATATATTTTTGACCAAAATTTATCAGCTTCTCTTTCTAATAATAGTGATAACTATATTCTGATTACTATTCTAACATGTCGTTTATTAATTAACATTTTTTTTTTCAGCGACCACTCTGTATAAATAAAGAGGGAAGCTCTGTGTAAATACTTTTACCGATTATTTTAATTATTATAAAAATGTACACAGTTATTCGGGATTAAAAGTGTATTTTTTCTTGGTGATCTTCAACATAGGTACGTGGAAACTGAAGCAGATAGCAATAGGAGACTTGGAGAGTAGATAGTGCTACAAAGTACTGCGCAACTAGGCCACAATTAGGAATCTACAATGAGGCAATTCAGCATATTTTTTATTTTAAATTACGAAATTTGCATTAAAAAAGTGGGTAGTAACTGGAAGCTACTGGAACCTCCCCACTAAATGTTTACGAAAAAGCTCTAACCGTGCCTCTGAGGTGGAATTGCCCCCAATAGGAATCTATATCGTTATCTATGCCATAATGCAGAGGGAGTTATTAGTAACAAATTCATATAATTATTTGCCCTCCTTCTTGATTTGTAATGGAGGTAATGGAAGAAAACCGGTCGATATATTTACCAAAAACTATTAAAAGTAGGGAAATAAAAGTAAATGGAAGTGGTAAATATTATTAAAATGCATATAAATATTCTAATGATCGATTTCTAAAGGTTCTTATCGAATGACCAATGTGTATGTATCACATACTGATACAGCTCATCATAGCATGTTACATAAGTTATTAATTGTTATTCCATTATCAGATTATGAATTCAATGAGGAGTTAAACTTAATTAAACCACGGTTAACAATGGATTTGAAGCCTCTTTTATAGATAACTTTATTTCACAAAAAACGGTACAATGATGCTGTAAATGCAGTATATCCAACCTATAGAGACTACGATATTTCAGAATCTAATTTCAGGTCATGAACATTCATTGGCGACCCATCGCTAAATTAGTGAATTTTTAAAGAAGCCAGGTCTGAATACAGCTTATAAAACTAATAATACTTTAGATTATTTTATTAAAAACAATAAAGGTAAGAATAAACAAGAAAAATTTTGGGCGTGTATAAGCTAACTTGCTGGACTTGCCCTAAAATATATTTCGGACAAACACGTAGAAGTTTTAATACACGTATAATTGAACATAAAAAATCTTTCTTGAATAATAAGAATAATTCTACTTTTGCAAATCACCTTTTGGAAGAGAAGCACTTATGCAACGACAATTTTGATATCCTTCATACAGCTAGTAAGGGATTAAAGTTGAAGTTACTTGAGAGCTTAGTAATTAATAGGTATAGAAACTCTAATATTTTACTTACGATTAATTAGACATAAATAACAATTCTCCACTTATCAATCTGTTTTATTTTCATTTCTTAGTAGAATTTTATGTTATCAGTAAATAATTACATTTGTATGCAAATTAGTTCTCAGGTAATTAAATTTCATGTTTTTAAAGTCCAATTTGTAAGTATAGCTCATCTGGTGGTGGTGGGGTAGGTCGAAAAATATATCAAAGAATATGAGACTTTGATTTTTAGTACATACACCAAATTTGAAGTGTCTGTTCTTTTACCAGCGTGCTTCACTTATTTTCACCTATTTACCCCTATTTAACCACCAACCTTTCACCGGAATTACGCACCGCAAAATATAATCCAGTTCCAGATCTCGTCATAATACATATTATGTGTACCAAATTTCAGGTCAATATATTAAACCATTCCTGAGAAAACGGGCTCACAAAAGGTTACGGACAGACCGACCGACAGACAGACAGACCGTTTCATGACATTTTAAAACTACTTCAACAAAAAAAAAATTGGATTTTTTTTTACGATTACTATACTTCCACTCCACTACGTGCATGTGGAAGTAAAATATTTTATTATAATTTTAAAGCAAACTGTTGCTAAGATTTTTGATTGAACACATAAAACTATGAATATATCTAAACTGCAATGCACAGTGTATCCCTCAGGTTCGAACGAGCTATTGAAATATTTTTAATAATACTCAAATAAACACTAATTAAACACGATAATTTGTGCTAGACCTAGTTAATATACTTATTTCAAATCTGTAACACTCTCTACTGAAATCTTGTCTGATCCATTATACAGGATGCTCGCCAGGGGCGTGTAAATCTTGCTTTATATAAACTAAATATACTCTGTGTTGCTTCAATTCTAACAAACTTTACGCAAATGAAGTCATGTACCAGTTTTACTACTGTTAGAAGGTATTTTTAATAAGACTATTACAGCAATAACAAATATTTCCTCTGTACCTAATCTCGTTAATATCAACGGCAAAATATTAATGAAATAGGTATTCGCAGTCGGCCGCGCCCGACTACATCTATTTGTATCTGTATTATCAATTAATTTAAACAGCGACACCTCCATATTTTTAAAATATGAAGTGTCAGTGGCACTGACGTCATTAACCACGCGTTTTTTTGTTTGCTGCAATTATTTCGGAAGCTTCAAATTGTTGCATGCGCTCCCAGTTCCTTCGACATTACTACGCCATAGTGTCAACGCTGTTTATAGTCAATAAATTAAGGGATATAATAATTCACTTACGTTCAATATCTTTGAAAAAATCATCAAGAACAATTTCTCGCCAACTACCGTTCTTCGGAGGACTCTTGTCAGTAAATGGGCTTACTGTCGTAACATCATGTCCAGCTTCTGCTAACCCTCTCATCAGAGCGTTTCCAAGGATATAGTGGCTACGTGCAGGCATAAAAAAGATACCTAGTATTCGAGCGCCGTCATTTGAACTTATTAAATGTAGGCAGATAAATATTATACATAAGAAACGTGCAGTCATGTTGAAACATAACTAATCACTGATATTCACAATTCCACACTGGTTAGTTCTAGTGTATATTATATCTTTGTTGTAAGCTGATATAATCTCTAGAGTCAATATGTTTACTACTGATATGTATATATTACAATAAAAAAATGAAAATGTTTCGAGCATAATTGTTTGAACATCTTGCGTAACATTGAGTAGATATAAATTTTGTTCATTTAATTCAAATCATCATTTTAAATATGTAATAAGGATTATTTCTTATGGTACAAGAGCTAGCGTGCAGTTACCTGGCGCATTTCCAGATATGATTAATCCTTTGCTTTAGAACATGGCCGACAAGAAAAGTTATATGAGAATTTTTTCTTAGTAGTTTAAATTTAGTTTATATATTAAATTAATTATTTAAAAAAATATCGAGTTTTATATCTGCCTCTGGACCTCCTGTGTATGCCAAGTGTATTTTTGTAACAACTAAGTTGTAATAAGAATACCAGCTCGAGACTTCTTTGTCTTTCCCAGTGACATAGCTTGCCGGTTTACAAAGTCTGTCATTGAACCTCTACAAATCGGGATGTATGTCAATTGTATCTTTACATGTACTAAGTGGCAAGCAATCGAAAAAAAAAATACTCGCTTGATACAAAAACTTGTGACAGTTGTAAAAGACATTTTGACCCATTGAGTGAAATTTCCACCACTAAAAAAGTTTCTCATATCACTTTCTTTGTCTGCTATGCTCTAAAAAGGATTAATAATAATAATAATAATGGTAATAATAATAATAATAATAACAAGGCCTGGCAAGAATGGATTCGTTAATCGATGAGGAACTTCCAGAAGATGCCAACACATAGCAGATCAACAGTGCCGTGTACGCTGCCGCCAGACAACTCGTCCCCCAGAACCGCCTGGTAAGCGTGTTGGACAAGGTCGAGAAGACTAAGCGGCGCGTAAGAAAAATCGAGGCAAAAATTAAATCGGCGAGACAACACGCGTCTCGAATCCAGAGTGTGGTAAAGTATACAGGGTGATTCACGTGGGCCATTCACTAGAAGTTTTTCAACTTGCAGTTGGATTAGAAACTTGAAATTTGGTATGCAGCCATAATCGATCATGCCCGTTCTATCTAAAATATTTTCAATCCTCCAACTATACAGGGTGTGCCAAAAATTGGTACCAACTTTCTTATTTTAAATGGAAACCTATTTTTTTTTTGCATGGTTCGATTGGTCTTCTAATTCTGAGTTTAGAGAACCTAATTTATGTTAACTTATCTATTACAATTTTTGACATATGTCCAATTTTTTGAAAAAAATTGCCGCTGTAGTAGTTTACGAACAAATTTGTATCTCGCAAACCTTTCAAAATTATGAAACCAAATTTGTGAAGCAGTTAGCTGGAAGTCCAGGCTAACTTTTGATGTCCCATCGGTGGTCCCATTTTGTACCATATGGGCGCAGTCGATTTTCAAATGTCGCAATCAAAAATTGTCAAAAAGTCAATTTTTTCAAATGGCACCTACTATTTTTTTTTCACACCATTCGAAAGAAAATTGAATTTTAGGGTGAGTTACTTAAGCAATCCCTATACCTAACTTCACCCCATATCGAGTTATTCAATAAAAATCAAGAAATACCTTATCTTGCCGAGAGATTCCTTACTTCACCAAGTATGCCATGGAAACAAAAGACAGTTGTAAAAATTTTTAAAGAAAAATATGGATTCTTATTTAATTACACACAACACCAACAAATTATTATTAACGAGCAAGAACAATGTTGACGAAATTCCGACGTAAATGTTCAATGTGACCACCATATTTTTGTTCAAATATTCTGTTATTCTACTTTCAACAGACTGCGTAGCACATCTTTGCGCCTACCATTTCTGACGCCAGAAATCAATGCAAAATTGAATTTTAGGGCCACTTTTATTAACATTGTGTATGTCTATCTACAGTCGTTTTTGAGTTATTGGCATTTTTTGAAAAAAATATTGTTGTTTTTCTCAATGCGTCAGAAATAGTAGGCGCAAAGATGTGCTACGCAATCTGTTGAAAGTAGAATAATAGAATATTTGAACAAAAATATGGTGGTCACATTGAACATTTGAGTCAGAATTTCGTCAACATTGTTCTTGTTCGTTAATAATAATTTGTTGATGTTGTGTGTAATTAAATAAGAATCCATATTTTTCTTTAAAAATTGTTACAACTGTCTTTTGTTTCCATGGCATACTTGATGAAGTAAGGAATCTCTCGGCAAGATAAG
This sequence comes from Stenurella melanura, assembly GCA_963583905.1. Lineage (NCBI taxonomy): Eukaryota > Metazoa > Arthropoda > Insecta > Coleoptera > Cerambycidae > Stenurella > Stenurella melanura. Next base: position 76,567,556 of record OY757312.1, on the reverse strand, counting down.
GTATTTCTTGATTTTTATTGAATAACTCTATATGGGGTGAAGTTAGGTATAGGGAATGCTTAAGTAACTCACCCTAAAATTCAACTTTATTTCGAATGGTGTGAAAAAAAATAGTAGGTGCCATTTGAAAAAATTGACTTTTTGACAATTTTTGATTGCGACATTTGAAAATCGACTGCGCCCATATGGTACAAAATGGGACCACCGATGGGACATCAAAAGTTAGCCTGGATTTCCAGCTATCTGCTTCACAAATTTGGTTTCATAATTTTGAAAGGTTTGCGAGATACAAATTTGTTCGTAAACTACTACAGCGGCAATTTTTTTCAAAAATTTGGACATATGTCAAAAATTGTAATAGATAAGTTAACATAACTTAGGTTCCCTAAACTCAGAATTAGAAGACCAATCGAGCCATGTAAAGAAAAATATAGGTTTCCATTTAAAATAAGAAAGTTGGTACCAATTTTTGGCACACCCTGTATAGTTGGAGGATTGAAAATATTTTAGATAGAACTGGCATGATCGATTATGGCAGCATACCAAATTTCAAGTTTCTAATCCAACTGCAAGTTGAAAAACTTCTAATGAATGGCCCACGTGAATCACCCTGTATAACGGCAGCTAAGCCTTTTACGCCGAAAATCCAGCGACACTCTCAATCGGACAGTGCTGCAGACGATCAAGCAACACTGTCTAGATAGTATTCGAGCACTTAAGGTCATTAAAAAATGTTTGGTCAGACGAGCGCGGAGCATGGAACAAAACCATCTGTTCCAAACAAGCCCCTCTCGTCTGTTCCAAGAGCCACAGCGTGTTGTCGAAAATCCGCCGTCTGTTGAGAATGCCGAAGCCTTCTGGAAAGGAATCTACGAGACTACGAGTCCTTTGACAATGACCCTCCAGCGATAGCACACTTCGAGGCCCTCTGTCACAGACTTTTAAAAGGGCAAGACGAAGTGTGCCCGGCGATCAGTACGGAAGAAATAAAACAGGCGCATAAACAACTGGTGGTGGAAGAAATTTCCTTCCACTCACTGCCGTCTGGCTCGAGTTTTCAACTCGTGGTTGAACGAGGGGCAGCAGATTCCGAACTGGTTTGCCGAAGGGCGAACTGCACTGATCCCCAAAAAGGGGGACCTGTCCAACCCGAAAAACTACAGACCGATGACTTGCCTCAATTCCTGCTACAAGTTGTTTACACGTATCTTGTACGCCAGGACTTCGAGGTCCGTTGAGCCTGTATTCCGAGAGATACACGAGCAGCGAAGCAGTAAAAAAGGTGTGGCAGGCTGCAAAGAGAACCTATTGATAGACCGCTGTATTGCTCAGGATTCTGTTCAATACAAGCGTAATCTATCAATGGCGTGGATCGATTACCGTAAGGCATTCGATACAACATCACATGCATTATTGTTACACCTACTCCAATGCCTTGCGGTACCCGCCCCAATATTGAGATGCATTGAACAACTGATGCCACCCTGGAGAACCCGCTTCACCGTAACATCTAGTGCTTAGCGGATTTCGACAGAGCCGGTATCATTTAGGAGAGGAGTTTTCCAGGGCGACTCCCTCAGTCCTCTCCTATTCTGCATCTCACTGTTGCCGTTGTCTGTAGAACTACGTCAAACCCGTGGATACCAATGTGGATCACCCAGCAACCGGAGGCACAAGGTCACCCATTTATTATATATGGATGACCTAAAACTGTATGCCTCCGGAGAGGGCGAACTTAGGGTGGTCCAAGAGTACACGCGGGCTATTGGCATGGAGTATGGGTTAGACAAATGTGCAGTCGTCCACCTCAAGAGAGGACGATGCGGGCTATTCCCTGAAGATGCGCGGCTGGCAGACGGAAGCATCCTAAGACATCTGGATGCCGGAGAGACCTACACGTACTTGGGTGTGCAACAACATCACATCCAGGACGTAAAACAAATTAAGGACACTCTCCGCGGCCAGTACAGACACCGACTCCGAAAGATTTGGTCTTCCGAACTTTCGGGAAAGAACAAGGTGTCTGCGACTAATATGCTTGCCGTTTCGATTCTGCTCTACTCCTTTGGAGTTGTCAAGTGTACAGTAGATGAGCTGCGTCAATTGGATAGGGATACCCGCAAGATGATGCATATTCACAGAAGCATTCATCCTAGATCGTCCGTTCCTCGAGTGTACCTCCCACGTCATCAGAGGGGCAGAGGACTCTTGAGCCTGGAGTGCATGCATGGAGTAGCGCTGAGTACGGCATGTAACATCTTGAGGAGCTCAGATCCACTCCTGCGGCTAGTGAGAGATCGTGAAACCGTAGGAGTGGGCCGATTTTTATTTAAGGCAGCACGCAGGGCCGCAGATGATCTCGGTCTCGTTTTCGACTTCAGGCGAAGAGGCAGGCGAGGTGCTGATGCACAGTCAGTAACTGAGCTTCCGCCAAAATTAAAGCTACCGAGCAGAGAAATCTGTTCAGGCAGCACGTCGATAAACCCATGCATGGAGTGTTCTACAACAACTCAGAGACACTGGGTTTATCGACAAAGCTGACCTTCGCATTCCTGAGGTCAGCAGGGCTAAAGTCGGAGACCAAGGGATCCATTGTGGCCTACCAAGAAGGTGTTATTAACACCTTGGTCTACCGCAGTCGTGTTATGGGTGTAGAGGTCCCCGACCTAAATTGTAGGACCTGCCATCAGGCGCCGGAGTCGCTCATGCATTTACAATCTGCATGTCCGATTTACGCGACTTCGGCCTACATCCACAGACATGACGCGGCTTTACGAGTGCTGTATTACCATCTTCGGCACTCGTACGAGGTAGACCGAATACCAGTGCTGCCTTATGTTCCCGGAGAGATCGAGTCCGTTGTCGAGAACGAGAAGTGCCGAAATTATTGGAACTACTCGTTCCCGACCGTCAGGCTGATTCAAGCCAACAAGCCTGACATAGTCCTCCTCGATCACCAGACCAAGGTGATGTATGTCATCGAATTCTCGGCACCTGCCGAGACAAACAGCACCTTGAAGGAGGAGGAGAAACGGACTAAATACCGAGATCTCCGGTATGAGCTCCGAGCGCTATACCCAGACTACTCGGTCAAGATGGTCGTCCTGATAATCGGCGTTCTCGGTGGGATGAGGCTTACGCTGCTCTCAGCATTGAAGACCATACCAGCCTGCCAAAAATCAGCCGAATGGTTGACAGGCCAAATGCAGAAGGCAGTCGTCTTGGGGTCCCTGCGTCTACTTAGGGCACACGATTCTGAAATCTACAACCACTAACCCTACGGGATGTGGGGAGTGATTGTAGATAATTCGCTGGCGCTTCTCCCGTGAGAATATCGGAGACACGGGAGAACTGTCCAGCATCGCTAACGCGAAAAAAAAAATAATGACAATAATAATAATATAAATACCAGCCAACTGAAGTATTGGAGAATGAAAACTTCAAAATATACTGGAACACAACCATAATTACTGACAGACCCATACAGCATAACCGACCTGACATGATAGTCATCGACAAGATGCAGAAAAACGCTACCATCATCGATTTCTCGGTCCCACTAGACGACAACCTTGGCAGAGCCTACCATCAGTAAAAAGAGAAATGCGAGCCATTAGCCACCGAAATTAAGGAAATCTGGAATATGCAAAAAGTTGATATTAAACCATTAATAATATCTGCAACGGCTACCGTGCACAAAAAGCTCCGTTTCCACTTACAAGAACTAAATATAGTTGCGGGCAACGCTATACAGTGGATGCAGAAAGCAGTAGTATTGGGCACCACTGCGTTAGCCCGCCTCGTTCTCTCCATTCAGTAGACGACAGAGAAGTCTTGAGCAATAACCACCCACTAAAAGTGTGATAGGAAAAAAAAATGATAATAATAATAATACATTTATTAACCCAAGAGATCATAGTACACGACATAGGGTAAGTCTAATGAACACTTGTTCAGTTGACTTAAAATTACAGTAAAATAATTAGTTAAAAAACATGAAAAAGAAATTCGTGGACTGAGTAAAAGGCATTGGATAATAGTAGTTTAATGACATGAGAACTAAATTTGTTTAAACTCACATTTTTAACACTAGTTGGTAGTTTGTTATATAACATAGTATGGACTTGACTTATATAGTTGTAATGTGTATATCATATTGCACGTTTTTACCCTGTCTGGTATTATAACTGTGATCGTTATTTTGTAGGTTAAAACTGGATATATTGTGTTTCACAAATTTTAGAATTTCAAATATGTAAATAGAAGGAAAAGTGAGATTTGTTCTCTGATAAAAATTTGTTACATGACTCTCGATATATTAACCCAAATATACAACGAATCGGTCTTTCTGGCATTAGAAAAATTCTATTTGCGGCTGATAAGCATCCATATGCGATAATTCCATATCTCATAACAGATTCGAAATTAAAGTGATAAAAGGTCTTTGTGATATTTTTAGTAGTAATGGTGGAAAGTCTTTTTAATGCAAAACAAGTACTTGACATATTTTTTGCATACATAATTTACATGGTCTCACCATGTTAGTGATAGATCTATGTGTAGTCCAAGTAATTTAAAACTTGTTTATTGTTCAATAGATTTCCCATTCAACTTAATTAGGGGGTTGCTCGTATAATTGGCAGTAAGTGGGTGAAACTGTAGAATATGTGTTTTTTCTCAGTTTATTTCTAAATAAATACTACTAAGATAATTAAATAAAACTGGTAAGTTGCTATTTAGCCGTTGGTTTACATCATCCTGTTTTTTACGTCCCTCGCATACCGAATGGAAGTATTGTATTCGAGAAAAAAATCACCCTCCGAGATTTTTTCGGATTTTCACGTTTCAGAATATGTCAATTACGAAAATATAGGTTTTTCAATTCCGTCAGTCCTTCTTGTCTGTCTGTCTGTCCGTCCGCCCGTCTGTCCGTCTGTCCGTCTTGTCCGTTTTGTCCGTCTTGTCCGTCTTGTCGGTCTTGTCCGTCTTGTCCGTCGTGTCCGTCTTGTCCGCCTGTCTGTCTGTCCGTGTGTCCGTCTGCCTGCCTGTCCGTCTATCCGTCCGTCTGTCCGTCTGTCCCTATATCCGTCTGTCCGTCCGTCCGTCCGTCCGTCCGTCCGAATGCGCAAAGCAAGTACATTGCACATTTTTTGCATACATAATTTACATGGTCTCGCCATGTTAGTGATAGATCTATGTGTAGTCCAAGTAGTTTAAAACTTGTTTCTTGTTCAATAGATTTTCCATTCAACTTAATTAGGGGGTTGCTCGTACAATTATTGGCAATAAGTGGGTGAAACTGTAGAATATGTGTTTTTTCTTAGTTTATTTCTAAAGGAATACTACTAAGATAATTAAATAAAACTGGTAAGTTGCTATTTAGCTGTTGGTTTACATCATCCTGTTTTTTACTTCCCTCGCATACCGAAGGGAAGTATTGCATTCGAGAAAAAATCACCTTCCAAGATTTGTTCGGATTTCCACGTTTCAGAACATGTAGATCACGAAAATATAGGTTTTTCAATTCCGTCAGTCCGTCTTGTCTGTCTGTCCGCCCACGTTTCATGACATTCTAAACACATTTTTAAAAAAATTGCTTTGAAAATAAAAAAAAAAAAATTTAAATTTTTTCCCACTAGGTAGGTACATGGATTTTTTCAAGTTTAAAATTTCTACGTTTCATTACATTCTAAACCTATTTCAACAAAAAAATGATTTGAAAAATTTAAAAAAAAGAAAATTTATCCCCCACCACTATAGAGTAGATGATGGGAAAAGTTATCAGCTTTTCTCTGTAATAATAGGGCTAACTACATTGCGATTATAATTATTGTCATTTCTTAATTAACATTTTTTTAGAGTGACCGCCCTATATAAATAAAGAGGGAAGTTGTATGTAAATACTTTTACCGATTTTTATTGTATGGAATCAGCGTCATATCGCCCGCAAACTCTCAATGAGATGTAGAGAGATATTAATCTATATCGTTGCAATATAATAAAAATATCAATGGGCTCAAAACACGTCCCTGAAGAACCTCAACGTCTACTGCAAGCTCATTCGAATTTTAACCAAGATAGTTAACAAATTGCTTTCGATTGGTTAGATGTGATCTTAGTAAATCGTTGCATTTACGACGCAGGCTATAGAGTTCCATTTTTTTCAACAGAACGTCATGGTCTACGCAATCAGAGGCTTTTGATAAATCTAGAAAAACAGCCACCACCTTGTTATTTTTATTCAGTTGTCTATAAATGATACCCAAGATATTTAGTAAGGCTGACATTGTCGATTTTTAGGCCTAAATGTCTGTTGAGTGTTTGCTAGGAGATTATTGGTTTCTAAAAATTTTGTAATTCTTTTAGCTAGAATTTTTTCAATCACTTTAGAAAACACTGACAAGAGCGAAATTGAACGATACTTGGCGAGTAATTTTTGATCTCCCTTTTTATATAGTGTGATAACTTTAGAGATATTTAGCATGTTTGGAAAGAAACCCTCAGAGATAAAATATTGGCTATATGACATAGCGGCTTAGCTAGCTGGATTGCAATTTTTTTTATAATTGAGGTAGAGAATTGATCTGGACCAATAGGGTTTGTGATTTTTCAGTCATTTAATGTGCTAATAACCCCAGATTCAGTGACTGCCTCTAGAAAAATAGTTTTGTCTGTGAAATTTTGTCTATGTGTATAGTTTTCAATATTAGTGTCATTTTGTATATTATTACTTCCACATCCACGTAGTGGATTGAAAGTATAGTAATCGTAAAAAAAATTCAATTTTTTTTTTTCTTGAAATGGGTTTAGAATATCATGAAACGTCGAGATTTTAAATTTGGACGAAAAAAAATTTCTGTCTGTCTGTCGGTCTGTCTGTAACTTTTTTTTGTACGCACGTTTTCTCCGAAACGGTTTAAGATATTGACTTGAATTTTGTACACGTATTTATTATAACGAGATCTGGAAATGGATTGTTTTTTGAACATATCCGGTGAAGTGCCGGAGTGTAAACAGGGGTAAATAGGGGGAAATAAGTAAAGCAAGCGGCTAAGAGTACAGAAACTTGAAATTAGGTGTTTGTACTAGAAGTCAACGCCTCAACATTTTTTATAATATTTTCCATCCCCCCACCACCACCCACCACCCCCACTCCATTATTAAAGGTGTTGATAAAACAAAATGGAGATATTCACCTGAAATTTGGTATACGTATATATTATAATGACATCAGGAACTAGATTATATTTTAGAGTTATTCCGTTGAAGGGTTGGGGGTTAAATATTGGTAAATAAGGCAAAATAAGTAAAGCAAGTAGGTAAGAGTACAGAAACTTGAAATTCGGTGTTTGTATTAGAAGGTAAGGCATCAGATTTTTTTATAATATTTTTCAACCCCCACCACCCCTACTCCATTATTAAAGGGGTTGATAAAATAAAATTGAGACGCTCACTTGAAATTTGGTACACGTATGTATTATAACGACATCTGGAACTCGACTATATTTTAAGATGATCCGTTGAAGGGTTGGGGGTTAAATAAGGGTAAGTAAGGGAAAATAAATAGAGCATGCTGGTAAGAGTACAGAAACTTGAAAGTTGGTGTATGTACTAGAAGCAAAGGCCTCAGATTTTTTATAATATTTTTCAGCCCCCCACCCACCCTACTCCATTATTAAAGGGTTTGATAAAATAGAATTGAGATACTCATTTGAAATTTTGTACACGTATGTATTATAACAACATTTGTAACTCGATTATATTTTGAGATGATTCCGTTGAAGGGTTGGGGTTAAATAGGGGTAAGTAAGGGAAAATAAGTAAAGCAGGCTGGTAAGAGTACAGAAACTTGAAATTTGGTGTATATACTAGAAGCGAAGGTCTCAAATGTTTTAAAAATATTTTCCATACCCCACCCCTACCCCATTATTAAAGGGGTTGATAAAATAAAATTGAGATATTCACTTGAAATTTGGTATACGTATATATTATAATTTCATCAGTAACTATATTATATTTTGGGATTATTCCGTTAAAGGGTTGGGGGTTAAATAGGGGAAAATAAGTAAAGCAAGCTGGCAACAGTACAGACACTTGAAATTCGGCATATGTACTAGAAGACAAGACCTTAGATTTTTTTAAATATTTTTCGACCCCCACCACCCATACCTACTCTATTACTAAACTGGGTTGACAAAATGAAATTAAGATATTCGCTTGAAATTTGGCATACGTACGTATTATAACGACATCTGGAACTAGATTATATTTTGAGATGATTCCGTTGAAGGGTTGGGGGTTAAATGGGGGTAAATAAGGAAAAATAAGTAAAGCAAGTTGGTAAGAGTACGGAAATTTGGGATTTGGTAAACATACTAGTAGCGAAGTTCCCAGGTTTTTCAGTAATTTTCAAATGCTAGAGTGCAAATATAGTCAAAATGTTTTCTTTAAAGTGACTGGGGATGAAAAATCTGGATGTGGAAGTAGTGATTCCTTGGGCAGTGGTTTTTTTTATAGTTCTTGGCAAATTTACAAATAATTTGTTATATGCGTTGGCTATTTCTTTCTTATCTACAGTCTCAACTTCATTTACAACTCTATTTTCATTTATTTGTGATTTAAAGTTTTTTAGTGATGAACTTATAATATTCCATACGACTTTTGATCTATGGCCAGAGTGTAGTATTTGATTGTTGTAATACATTTGCTTAGCCTGTCTGATAGTACGTCGATAGATTTTTTTGTATGTGTTATAATATTTTAGCGTAATTAACCCCTCATTTTTCTTAATAAGTAAGTCTTTAAGATTTGATACCGATACTTTTAAACCTGGTGTTATCCAGTTTTTTGTTTTGCAAAAATTATGTTTCGTTTTTGTAATAAGTTTAAAACTGAGATCATAGTAATATAGGAGCATGTTATTAAATGTGCTAAATTTTGTATCAACGTCTCTAATAGAGTTTGGAATATCACGCCAGTCTTCTGTTTCAAGATAATTCGTAAACAACATAATGTTTTTGTTTGAAAATGAACGATTTTTATACGATGTGTACTTGTTTTTGTCTGTTATGGGAAATGAAATTACCTGTGCATAGTGATCTGATAGGCCACTGAATAATATATTCCTTAGTTATAATATTATTAAAATTTGTAAAAATGTAATCGATAGCACTTTCGGATGATGCAGTTATCCTCGTTGCTTCATTAAAAACTGGGTTTAAATAAAAAGAGTTTACCAGGTCAATGAGTTGAACTTTGCCTTGCGAATCAGATTAATAATCAACGTTAATAATGTCTCTAGCTGTTACAAATGTATCAGGTAATTGCACAATGACACTTGTACTATTATTACACATAGAACAGTAAGTTCTTATTACGTATTTACAGGGTGGACCAAATTCGATGAAATTGTGGATGTTCTTCGCCTGGCGTCTGAAGAGCACGGCAATGTTATAAGTGTCTTTTGCAACGGTAGGCAATAATTTACTACGCCTGTGATTTTTACGTTAGAGGATCAGTTAGAGGTTGCATTTTTTGACAAATAAATGAATAATTGATATTATTGTAAAAATAAAACATTTCGCCGACGTTTCGGAAACTTGTTCTGTTTAATTTTCAAGGCGTTTCCATATTGACAAATCTTTTATTTTGTGTATGTTAAACACACCTATCTAAGAATATGTTTGTTATATTCAATATCCATAGATACTTAATACAGTTAAATTAGACGTAAAAAAATTGAAACTTCGCGTATTTCTTGTAAACAATCAGTGTTATCGTAAAAATAGGTCATACAAAGTTTGTAGATCTTGCAAATATTTACAAAAATTGTTTCAAACATTAAAAATGCTAATATGCACTTATACGCGGCCTGCATACGTCATCGGTAGTTCAATATAAGTAAAAATATGGAAAAATGTATTTATTTATTTATTTATTTAATGGCCTGATTTATATTAACATCCTGGCGGAGTTCAGCTATTGCTGTTCTACCACTCAACCAGAAAACGTACATGTAGACATCAACACAACAACCATTCCCTGCGATATTGCCATCTACCGCAGCTGATACTCGAACTCAGGAGAAATAACAGCGACTAGACATGTTGTGCCTCTCAACAGCGGTCTAGCTCACTGCTACTGTTTCGGTAACACATATGAAAAACGCCACTAAACAACCATATCCTCTCCAGGATTCGAACCGGGGACTCCGTGGTCGCCAGTCAAACATCATCATCATCATCATAACAAATTTAATATGGAATTAAAAATACAAAGCATTGCCTCCCCGGATCGAGATCCAGAATCAACCGCACAACCACGTCGCGCAGCGCCGTGATGTTAGTACGGTTGGGTGGATCACGACCGGTTCGGCTCAATAAAATTAAATAAAAGTTAAAACTCCTGCCACCTGTGGCGGCTTAAAATTAACATTAAAATTTTTTCTTATACCTAAAGAATAGATTTAAAAACACTGAAAAATTAAACACAACAAGAAGATATGGAAAAAAAATGAATAAATTTCGATTATTGGCACGGGAAAAACTCAACGAAAAAACCCGTTCGAGGTAAATTTACCCTAACAGTCTGCCCGCCGTTAGGAAGTTATGATTGGGAAACGAAGATTTGAGTCAAACACTTTAGCACTGCGCCACGGAGCTGATTTTGTGTATGACTCGCGTACTAAAATATATACATATTGTACTATTCTGAATATACTATTAGTCTCTAACTCTTGAGCTCCAAAAGAAATGATTCTATGGAGAAGTATAGATATTTAAGTTTTGTAAATACACGGAACAAGAGGAACAAGAGCCCACTTTTCCTGTCTTTCTCCGACATCTGCTGCTACTTACCTACATTTATATCTTGTTTACTATCAAATTTAAGTATGGCTAGGCAAGGAACTAGAAGACTGGGGATCAAAAGTAGTAGACAATAGTTTGGAGCCAATTCAAACTCTTCTCCAGCCTGCTTCAGAAAAACTTCTTAATAATATTTTTTGTAATTGCAAGAAGGGTTGTAGCAATAACTGTGGCTGTAAAAAGTCGGATTATTTTGTTCATCGATGCGTGCCAAGTGCCGAGGCCAGTCTTGCTCCAATGTTGAACCAAATAAAATAGATGAGAATATTTATGATATCAATGAGGAGATAACTGATCCATCTTTTTACTTAAAACAATTTACATAAATCCAGTAAGGAGAGGAAGAAGAAGGCGAAGAAGAAGAAAGCGAAGAAGTAGACGTGACTGTTGACGTGGAATCATTACGACGTTGAATGTCTATTTTGACTAGAGAATACTACTTACATAGAACTTTTAATATAGTTGTCAGTTTTATTTAATACAATATTAAGTCTGTGTGTGTTTTCTTGATTTATATTTTCCTAGTATCCGCCGTTTAAAAATGTTTGACGAATCTCAGTTGCCAATGTTAAAATGAGAACTTTGCAAACTTAACATTGTGTAAATTAAGACAATTAAATATATCAACAGTTCTGTGTACATAGTAAGTATCTATGGATATTGAATACAACAAACATACCCTCAGATTTAACATTCACATCACAAACAAATTTTGCAAAAAGACGTCTTAAAAAGGGAAACGCAAAATGAAAGTATGAATTTCCTAACCTATTAGTCCGCAAAAGTTGTCTATGTTATTTGTTAGTATTTCGATTTTTTTCTTTTTAATTTCGAAACTTTTTTCTACCTCCCCAATGGTCTTAACTTTTTAGAGAAGTCTGATATTTAACTGCATATTATATATATTATTTCATGGCCAAGAGATACAGTAACTGGAACTAATACCATGCAAAATTTCCTTGATAAATTACTCATTACCTGTGTAAAATATCTTTGAATTGTGATAATTCCATTTACCTCCACAAATCTACAAAATATATACTCTTCCATGTGGTTTGAGACGGAATCTTATCCCTCTGGTAAAGACGGCGTAAAGTACCACTTCATTCAGCTGTCTCACTACCTGAAAAACTAATTGAAAGGTGTTGATGCTGTAATTCAAAGAAATGGATTCTTCGGTCACCACGAAAATTCTACTTGGCACGATATCGGACTATCGGGTTGAAATTTGAGAACTTCTGAATTCTGAAGGGAAGGAGTTCATCCATATCTGCGGCAGTCTCCAAGTAGGTAAACGACTACTTTGAGCTTATCAACCGGCAAGAATGTGAGTTAACAGAACCACATCTATTCCCTCCCGGATTTTCAATGAAGACCTATGAGAACTTATTAACCACCCTGACCTACTTACAGTAAATTTTGGCAAGTATCCTTGTCACACACAGTGTGTTGAGCGATGTGTGAAACTAGCTACAGAAGCTTCTACAGCAGTTTGTGGCGCCGATGCAGGAGATGAATTCATTGATTCCAGGAAAACCATGCATTGCTTTAATACGAAATCATAATACAACGTGAATAGGTAACAAATTTTAATAAAACCTAGTACCTAGTACTCTAAAGTGTTTATTTACCTTGGTTGTTTGTATAACTTGTATCAGAACCTTCAATTTTTAATACATTATAATATTCCCTCTTCTAAATCAGGTTCTTTTATTAAGGATTCCTTGACCTACCTTAAAACCAAACGAATAGAACCTTATTTTAGGACAATTTGAATATGGTAAGTATTTTAGAGTTAAACTACGAAATGCATACCCCAGACAGCACGCCATGTCTTAAAGACATCTTTTTTATATGCATATTATGTCTGAACGTCTGAAGACCTTAAAGAGACATCTTAAAGACATCTTTTTATGATTTTCTAAAGACATCTAAAATGGATGTCTTTAAGACGTCTCTTTAAGGTCTTCGGACCTGCATTTCAAAATTAAACTTAACTATGTACATAAAATTGTGGAATGTATTAAATATCTATATTTATATTTATTTTACAAAATGCTGATGCGGTCATATAATTTTAAAATAACAAAATTTTTGGGAATGCAAATTTTAAATTAAAGATAAAGAATAATCATCATTAAATATTACAGTTTAGACAAAAACAATTTTAGTTAAATTATTAAATTTGATTTAAACGCCGTGCATCTTTCTTTCTTGTGTTTATCGTTTATCTTTGTTTAGCGAAAGATAAACAAGGACAACGGATTATCGTGTGCGTGCCATACATAGCCGTTACGTGACTCTAGTCGAGACCTGACGTCGCTCTGTCCTTGTCTATATCTTTACCTTTTGCTGTTAGAGGTGTTTCAGAATCTCATGAGCCGCGAAATGCGCAAAAGGCAAAGTTTAATCTGAGTTATAAGTATGTTTTTGAAGACACTGGAGGCTGCTTTGCTGTATACATAAACAAGAGCTCGGGATAAATTGTAAACAATAAATATAATATTTTTAAGAATTGTAACTGTGTCAACAGGACGGATTATGTCTCTGCGCATATGAAGGTCACGGCTCATGAGGTTTTAAAACACCTCTAAAAAGAGGCGTATTTAGTGCAATACGGTTCAGTCGTGAGTCCTTAAATAAAAAGCTGAAGTTAATTAGCATGCTTTAAAACATGTCTAACAAAGAATTAAACTTTTAATATAATTCTACGAAATATAGCGCATTCTATTATAGTGTAAATCTATTATTAGGCAATCCAACGACCTGTCATTTGTCAAACATAATTCAATATGGCCGCACACAATGTTGATGTTAAAGTACTTCGTTTTGTTATTTTTTACGTGTTCATAGTTTTTATAGTTTTGTGAGACTGATTTGTGTTATTACAAGCATAATGCCTAAGAGTTGCATTGTAGTTAGTTGTGGGAATCGAGCCGACAGGGTTCAAGTAGGTTTTTACTGTATACCCTGCGATTTCCAACCACAGGTTTTCAATGAATAAAAACGAATTATCCAGGCGTAGGGCCCTATGGATAGCTGCAATAAAGCGAGATGATCTCACATCAGAATCAAAACTCAAGTACCAGAGAGTCTGTAGCAAACATTTTATAAGAGGTAAGTGAATTAATACATCGCGCCTCCATCGAAAACTTGACCATTATTTTTCAATGGCCTTTTATGAAACATAGTTTCTACTTCCGCGCTAACGTGTACCTTGTCTGTTCTTTTCAGGAAAACCTGCTTCTTTATTGAATGAAAACCATCCTCACTGGTTTCCCTCACAGAATATGGGACATATGTGTCTCAAAAAGTTCTAAAGCGGCCAAATGATGTTGAAAGAAAAGAGAAACGGAACAAGAAGAGCAAGTTGTATGGTGGCTTCACGTATTGCTGGTGAAAAATTTTTCAAATTAATTTTGGTATGTGATTTTTCCGTGTTCTTCTCATTAAACACCTCTTGCTTTGTGTGTGATTCTAGTTTATTTCAATCACATCACGTTGTGAACAAGGTTATATCTAACTTTTGACCTACAATATAGTGACAATTTTATTACTTCACAGCTTTAAAATGAAAACGACAGAATTAAATAAATATTATGTGCGGGCTGAGAGCATAGTGTAGGAAATGACTGAAATCCTTCTGAAGAACCTGACAGCATGATCAGTGAAACGTCAAATTCGACAACCACATCAACACCTGGAAGATACCACTTTCAAGTATGTTTAAGTAATATACTAACTTTAACCTTTTACAAAAGAAATAATTTTTGCAAATTGATTTTCTTATTAAAAACATTCCTACTCACGTAACACTCCAACCTCAAAAAAAGAAGAATAATCATAATTACGTGTTTGTAGGTCCATTTTTGCAGTATTTTATTTTTTCATGCAAAAATGGTGTACTTACATGATATGCAAAATATTCATTAGTAGTTTTCTGTACCAAAATTGAAATTATTTACTAAACGATAACATAAACTTTTCTTTTAATTTAATAACCTAGTGATTTTGTTTTTAAAATTGAAATGAATATAAATAATCAAATTAAAAATAGCATAATTTTAATATTTTTTTAATAAGTAACCATAAACATACTCTTGTGAGGAAAAAATTCTTTCCGCAAGTAGGAACAACAAATCAAAATAAGTTACGTTATAGCCATGGTAATCTGGTGTGACATTTTTAACAATTTTAATACCCGTATTCTATTTATAAACTTGTAATAAAATATAACCTAACTGCTCGAATTTCCATGGCTATAACCGTACCTTAGGAAATATATTTGTAATATGATATAAGTCAACATAAAATATTTTTGTTTAGATTCAGTAGCAGCAGCAGGACTTGAAAAGTCTGTAAAAGATAATGAACGAGCAATTCAATTATGGTTAAGAAGAGCATCGGACCGACGAGCAAATATTATGAAAAAATTTTAAGTCATTTTGTATGTATTAATATTTGTATTTTCTTGACTGTTGATCTCAAATTAGCTTGATATAATTATATACTGGGATTTTTCGGTCAGTTTTAAATGAAAATGAGAATTTCTTTACGTTTCGGTTTAGTAAACCATCATCAGAGGAAAAAACTACAATATTTATAATAAAGTGCGATTGTTTTATAGAATTTTACAACTTGATTTACATTACTTACTATATCAGTGTGGTTGTTTATTGCGTTGTTATGTCACAATAAACAACCGCACTGATATAAGAAAATTTAAGCAAAACATATTTCAACTTATTAAATTAACTACAAAAGGCATATTATTATAGAACAATATCTTTACATCTTTCCATCAAGTCTACAAGATAATTCTTAAAATATATTTCACACCACCAGTCATTAACAAAAACTCCAACGGGTACCTACCCATAAATTAAATTGTACCAATAGTGACATAACCAAACCTCTAAGTACAATACATGACCAAAAAACAGGCAATAGATTTTTTAGCATTTAGTTGCATTAAAACTCTTAACAGAAACAGACACAAAATTGTATAATAGTGTATAAACAATTTTTAAATTCACAATAATTGTAAGTAATGAAATTCAAGTTGTAAAATTGTATAAAACAATCGTACTTTATTATAAATGTTGTAGTTTCTTATTCTGATGATAGTTTAATAAACCGAAACGTAAGGAAATATGAGAATTTTAATTTAAAACTGACCGAAAAATCCCAGGATATACACCAAGCTAATGTTATATTTTGTAAAATAAAATTATACTTACTGGTGAGGTGAATTATTTTATTTCATATACCTACCTAGCAGTATCAAAAATTTCGTAACATCCTGACATACATCTTGAAGATGTTGTACTCAAGACATCTTGAAGATGTTGTGCTCAAGACATCTTAAAGATGTTGTGATCAAGACATCTTAAAGACGTTGGGTTTTGTAACAACAGATGTCTTAAAGACATCTTAAAGACGACAAAAGGCGTAATGAGACATCTTTAAGATGTCTTGAATATCTCAACCCGACATCTCTTGGGCGTCTTTAAGATGTTTTTGTGCTGTTTGGGACTTTGTGTAATATTTAAATGTTCAAGGTCATTGGGAAGGCACATAGGGTTGACGTATAATCACCAACTTTTGTCACACTATGTAGTACAAAGGGAAGCTTTTCCGCAATATTAGAATAACGTCTCTCCAATGGGACATTTTTTAAATATTTTTATAGCATTTCCGTAAATCTTAAATATTTAAAAAATTCAGGGTTACTGAGGAGGCAGAAGATGTTGACCGATTTCGACAAACTTTCACTATTATACAAGGAAGTGCATTAGACAACTACTTATTTGTGGTATTATATTTTGAAATCGAAAAAAATATATATTTAAGTGCATCTTTCACTATACCTTAGTGTGGGGCCTTTCATTAACCTTTTTTATATAAAAGTGATGACTGTGGTTTGTGAGGATTTATAGAAAGTCGTAATCTTAGCTGTAGTTTGACGAATATCTATCGCAAATGGATTTGACAGGTTTCAAATTCCAAATCCAATTCCAGATCTCGGATAATCGTCATTAAAAACCAAAACAGGCATTGTTCTTGTTTTTTTGAAAATGTTCAGTAATTACCAAAATCAGAAAATTTAAAAATATCAATAAATCTAAAAATCTATTTCTTAAAAAGCG
Organism: Stenurella melanura; assembly: GCA_963583905.1. Lineage (NCBI taxonomy): Eukaryota > Metazoa > Arthropoda > Insecta > Coleoptera > Cerambycidae > Stenurella > Stenurella melanura. Next base: position 76,550,542 of record OY757312.1, on the reverse strand, counting down.
ACGTTATGTATTTTCTATCAAGAAGGGTTAAAAAATCACCCATAGGCCCTCGAAGGGGGTGAAATCATCCCCAAAATATCAATAAAATAAAAAATATTTTTAAAATTCTGAAAATAAAATATTTAATTATTTTAGGTAATGTCAAATATGGAAAAAATATTTCACCCATTTCAAGGGTCTATGAGTGAATTTTTAACCCTTCTTGGTAGAAAATACATAAATTCTATTTTTAAAGATTGATGTAATACAAATCATACAAGTAGAATTGTTTTTGGATTTCTTGATATTTACTTCCCTTGCATACCGAAAGGGTATTTGTGAAAAAATCACCCTCCTAGATTTTTTCGGATCTTCATATTTCGGATCATGTAGATTACGAAAATATAGATTTTTTCCAATTGCGTCAGTCTGTCGGTCTGTCTGTCTATCTGTTGCTGCCTTATCTAAAAAACTACTTGACGGAGAACAGTCAAATTTGGTAGGTAGCTGACGCTACTGCCAATGAGGAGATGGTTAAACTTTCACTGAAAAATATACATGGTGGACCTCCAATGGTAATACATCATTGGCTCAAAAATTTCCACGTTTCATGACATTCTAAATCTATTTGAAAAAAAAATTTTTCAAAATATTTTCAAAATAAAAAATTTCAAAATATATTTACTACCAGAATAGATGGAAATTTGTTTTATTTTTCTCAAATTTAAAATTTCCGTGTTTCATGATATTTCAAATCTATTTTGTTACAGGGCTTCCAGATAAAAGGAGAATAGTATAAAAAATTTAACTTTAGAGGCTGATGTATCAGCTATACAGCAGGGTAGGGTGGTCACCCTGTGCCCTGAACAAAATGTTTATGTTTTACGTGCAGTCCCCTCTCTGCATTCAATTGGTGGCGAAAGAAGCTCACACGGCCGACTAGACAAGTCCTTGGGGGTGAATTCAAAAAATTGGAGTGTTGGATGTACGCTGGTGAAAACAAATAAGCGTCTTACTATATAACAGATTTAATGATCACATTTAGGTACGCTTACAACCATATCCCACAGAAATAATATTATACACTCAATATACCTAGATGTGTGGCCCACACTTAACCTAACACAAAATGTACGACAACTTAAAACTAATAAAATCTTAACTAATGCTCTGCAATATATGACCCAAAATATACTAGATTAGAAAATTACATTAAACTACTGAATAATAACGTTACAATGAGCAAGTGAATGTGAACTAGGTAAGTGACGATGGGTTAAATTGGCAAAAGTGAAAAAACTGCAAGAGTGGTGTTCAAAAACTACTAAAAATTCAGTTAGTTATATACAAAATATTTGAATAAAACTGACAATTTAATGTGTAAAATATTGAACAAAATAGGTATAGAAACTGTAGTTACGTGGGTCGAATGACAGAAATAAACCTCACGGGCTCTCTATGCCTTACTTGGAAGGTGGGATGTTATATCAGGTCCCTCGTTAGGTTATTTAAAGACGCTTACCTCCAGCAGGTTTCACAATGTCTACCGTAGGCCTACCGGGGGAGCGTAGCTTCCAACGGAACCAGGCGGGAGAGTCTCACCGGTACAGCTCAGGATTCCAAATCCAACCAACACCTTGACAACCAAGTTTCAGCAAAACCGAAGTTCACATACCATCCAGACTCAAATGTACAAATAACCAAAAAGGTAAGACGTAGGGTCAAACATACAGGAAACGATACCAGTAAAAAGTCCAAAATAAAAGTAACGTAAAGGTAGTGAAAATGAAACTAAAAGCGAAATTAAAAAAACCCTGTAATAAAGAAATAACGAACATTACGAATCTATTTTCCAAAGAGATTTCAGATGCATACCTTAGATGTTAAGTGGGCTTAAAGAATTCCTTTGCCATGTGCTTCCAGCAAGTTGATTTATCCGGAAAATTCCGTAGCAGTACTTCCCAATAGAAAATAATACACAAATATCAAAATAAAATACTGCTAAATTTGTCACTACAGCACCATATCTCATTAAAGGAGCAAACTCATAAAATTGCTATACACATGCTCAGCAACACAACTTATCTTCGGCAGGTAAAAGGAAAAAAATCACCCAAAAATGGCCAAGACGGAAACCTCTGTCAAAAATCCGAGGATGACCAAACCTCTTCATGGGTACGTTCCAAATGACCACTATACATCGTAACCTACAAATCTGATAAATCTCCCAATGAGTTTAATTCACAATAATAGCGGTCTTGAAAAGGTTATAATCGAGACGTTAGGAACTCGCGGGCGGCATGGGTCGTAAAGGTAGGCAACCTGTTATACTATATAGACTCGACTAAAATGATAACATGGGAACCATTATGAGATTTACGTTACGAAAATAATTTTCCACATTTTTTCCCCACTACTGTTATAGAATAGATGATGGCAACATTTTTTGCCCAAGTTTAAAATTTCCATGTTTCATCACATTTTTGACCTATTAAAAAAAATGTTTTCAAATTTTAAAAAGACATGTTTTTTTGAAAATTTCACACATTACTTTTTAGTCAATCAGAAGTTTGTTTTTGATTTCTTCATCATAGCAACCCAACGAATTTTCAGAAATTTTTATCCTCCCTGAGCGAAATTAATAAGTGGAAATTTTTCTGTCAAATTTGACATTTGCTTTAACATAAAAATACTTGTTTAGGTGTGAAATTTTCTTACCGAATATTTTATTTTTTTATTTTTTTTTATTTTGTTCAAACACAATTTTTTTTTAAATTTATATACGTAGATTATATTTTGAGCTTATTTTGTTGAAAGGTTGGGGAGTAAATAAGGGTTAATAAGTAAAACTCACTAGTAAGAATACAGAATCTTGAGATTTGGTGCATACAACTGAAACCAAGGTTTCAAATTCTATTATCACATCTGCCACTCCGATCGCTACCTCGACTCCATTATTAAAGGGTTAACGAAATAAAATTAAAATATAGACTTGAAGTTTGACACACGCATGTATTATAACAAGATCTAGAACTAGAATATATTTTGAGTTTATTCTTTTGAGGAACTTGGGTAAATAGCGGTAAATAAGTAAAGCAAGCTACTAAGAGTCCAAAAACTTGAGATTTGGTGTATATACTAAAAGCCAGGTTCCCAAAAATTTTTGTTGAATTTGCCACCAGCGCAACCACCCGCACTCCATTTTAAAAGAGGTTAATAAAATAAAATTGCGATTTAGTGTGTATATGAGGGCAAAAGCCACGTCTAGTACCACCTTGGGGCAAACGATTTCGAATATTATATTATTAAATTTCTATGAGCAATTATATGTTTTAGCGAAACAAGGCTTGGATGGGAAATCTGGATGTGGAAGTAGTGATTCCTTATACAGCGTTTTTTTTTAGATATTTACAAGATACGTATTCCAAACATTCTAAGGATGGGTAAAATTAAACTTCATTTATATTTTCCAGTTTTACTTAACTTTTTCTAAATGCAAAATAAATTAATGTTCCTTCTCTTTAATGTTAACTACTTTCCTACGACATACACAAGAAAATATTTTACGCAATACTACAAACACGATAAACAGAACAATAGAAATGAATCCAAACACATCCAGTAAGTAATACTGATACCATGTTAAGTCCAAGTAAAGAACTCTCAAGTGTTTCGCACCATTATGACGTAAGACATATTCAACCCAATAAATTGCAGTGTCGAGTGGCTTAACTTGCCTGTCCGCCAGAATTCTTGATCTTTCTTTAGCAACTTCTCGATATCTGAAAGAGATATTACATGAATTAAATTAAATTATAAAAATAATGTATTAAGGGATTCAATCATTATAAATTGGAGTAATATTGCCTTGCAACGTATATTATTGAATAGTCGTTCATAAGTCATCTTGTCAGTAACATGTACAGATGTAGGGGATGTACAGCATGTACAGTTATACAATAAGAACACTGATGCAACATGACCACATATCATTGGCTGTGATTAGTAATCAAGTAAATAACCATTAAATTGTGTAAAAAATTGGAAACAGCACCGATTTAAAAAATTCCTTCTGCGTTGTGTTCCTCGAACTCTCAGGTGTTATGGGGGTTATAAGCCCCAAAAATGCCCCAAAATTGAAGCCTTGAAGAAATAACTTTAAACATGAAAATTTCGGCCTAGAAATCTCTACTCGGGGGTTCTTGAAGTCGCTGATTAAGAATCTGAGTCAACTTCTCAGAAAAAATCGTATTTTTTCGTTTTTGGCCTAAAAATGAGAACTTGGAAGTTTTGAAGTCGCTGATCACGAATCCGAAACACAATTTAGAAAATTAAAAATGGCGGATCTGAAGTAGAGTCAGATCCTCAGGAAAACTTTTTTTGACTGTAAGTGGAAATCAGCCAAGAAAAGTGTGGTGAATATTGCCACTATATCCCTCCGCCGTTAATGGCTTCAGAGAGCACCTCAAGCGGGTGTACTTCCAAATGCAATCTTGGATCGGCTTCCTAGGGGCGACGTCAACGTTTGATCCAACTGATTGGGGTTGGAAATTAATAGACGGCGTATTGTATCCCGCCAGAATGACTCGCGCCTAAGGAAATTATACAGGGTGCTACAATAGTGAGTCGGACCTCGATATTTCGAGTTCTACGATAGCTAGATACAAAACTAGATAAGAAAGTCCATAACTGGAAAACATACAGGGCGAGCCAAGACGAAATTACAGGACCAAGTGCCTTTTTTTAAATGAAATACTATGTATATCAGTACATTTTTTGAAGCCTATTTCTATGCTCTATTCATTCCTATCTTAGCATTCAATCAACCATCATCACCCAACCACTTGGATGTAGTTTTTTTTTTGCTGAAATAGTGCAGTCTGCAGATGGATATTAAAAAAATCACACACTCTAATTAATGTCTTTGAATCATTTTCATTTTCTAAAATTGTATAGGGTAGCAAAACATTATTTTTCAATTAAGAACTTTTTAAATAAAATGTTCTCAATTTTTTCAAGTGGAACACCCTGTATATTTTTCGACGATGTGATGTGGAAATTCAAAACGAACATTTATTGTAAGTACTTCTCTAAGGCTAATTGCAACCAATTTCGTTTTATTTAGCAATAATTACAAAACTCAAAAACGAACTTAAAAAAATAGGTTTCTTCAAATAACTCTGTACAAAAAATTTAAATAAATGTTCCACATGTTGCCCATTTTGATTGACATACATCTCTATGCGCTTTTGATATGAGGTTCCCACTGTTCCTAAAACTGCCGGTGTGGTAGATCTAAAGACAGTTATTATTTTTTCCTTCAAAATCTGTATTGTTGTTGGTGTGTCTCTATAAACAATTTCCTTCACGTATAAATAAAAAGAAATCCGTTTTTGTAAGATCTAGGTATCTAGCAGGCCATTTAGTGGGTAAATTGCTTCCAATGAGGTTAGGTATTATTTAAGTGGTCTCTAACTGCATTTAAATAATGTGGTAGAGCACCATCTTGCTGAAACCACATCCTATTTTGAATTATTTCAGGGAAATTAACCAATAATTGTGGCAGACAGTTTTCGAAGAAATGAAGATAAATAGCTCCAGTCAATGTACCATCAAAGAAATGTGACCCTATTACATGTTCTTCAATAATTCCTCCCCAAACGTTTATAGACCATATGTGTTGGTTATCAACTTACATAAAAAAGTGAGGATTTTCCGAAGCATAATAATGGAAATTGTTCCTATTAACAAATACATTTTTATGAAATGTTGCCTCAGCAGTGAATAAAACATCTTGCATTTTACCTCTGGCCCAATTACAAAATTGTAGGCGCTTTTGAAAATCGTCATCAGATAATTCCTCGTGCATTTGAATATGATATGCAATCAACTTATTTGTTTTTAAGATTCGACCCACAGTGCGTCTACTTATTCCTACTAATGAGCTCACTTTTCTTTGACTAACATGGCCAGCACTACAGAAAACTCATTTTTTTCGCTCACAACACATTTTATTGTATCACTTTTTTTGTATTGGACATTTCCAGTTTCCATAAATCTATCGAGAAGGTTTTGGAAGCTGCTACCATCAGGAATTCTTCTTTCAGGATAACATTGGTGATAAATTTTATTGGCAAGTAAACAATTTCTGTCTGACTCACCCAAAACAAAAGTCATGTGTACAAGTTCCGCATTATTAAAATTCATATTGTACAATTCCAAATATTTTAAATTCAATACAAATTGTAACTAACGACCGATAAGTGTGATAAATGCTCCATTGTGCACGACTATTTATACCAAACTGAGGTTTTATTGCTTGTTAAATAACGAAAACGGCAAAAAAAATGTACAAAAAAACATTACATTAAAGGACCTGTTAAATACTATTTACTCATTTCAATGGATTGGAAGAAATGGTCCCACTAAATGGCCTCATTTCAAAATTGCATAAATACGTATGTCAATCAAAATGGGCAACACGTCGAACACCTATTATACATTTTTCTAATGACTGACATGTGGAACACCTAAAGCATGGCCCACTCTTCTTCTGCTAATTTTTTGATTATTTGCAACAATATTTAGTATATTCTCTTCTACAGCTAAAGGTTGCCTTACTTGGTGGCCGTTGGATACCGACCATGATTTTTAGATTAATTGACAACTCCAGCAAAAGTTTTATGATCAGGAATTCGGCCTCCGGGAAATCTTCTTTGATATTCTCTCACAGCAGCCCGTCCATTGCCATCACAAAATCCATACACATAAACTATATCCGCATGAATATGCGGATATAATATATGTGTATTGAAAATTTATAAGGCGTATTACGTACTTTGTAACGTGGGTAACAATATTAATAACAATAACAAATATTTTAGAATAATAAAACGCAAGTATGTCGAACCAGCAAATACAAACTGTCCAATAATAAAATGCCTACTTGACGACAAAGCAGCTATGTTATAAAATCATCTCTTAAGTTTTAGTGAATTGATTATTCGGAATCGAAGCATTCTTAACAGATGTCTGTTTAGAGATGAGGCACAATTACAAGAGATGGTGTTTATAATTTAAGAAATTCACATGTTTGGACAGAAAAGAATCCACATGCTATAAGACAGAATAAATCCCAACATCGATTTGCTGTTAATATGTATGTATTTGGTGCGGTGTTTTCAACAATCATTTGATTGGGCCACATATGCTCGCTGATAGATTATCAGGAGAACTACATTGTTCTTAAAATTATTTTACAATAGTTCACTTACCTATTCTAAAAGTGAAAGAATTGTCACTGCTGCAAGTTAAATTTTTTTGTCAATTAACCCTGAAATAAATATTCAAGTTCCAACTATGTCGACCATTTTAATGAAATTGGATTTACGGCAAGTAATCAAGGTTGATGAATGAAATGCGCAAACAAATCAAGTGAGCTACTCTATTCAGTTTTTTTCGCTCTTTTCAGATCTACAAAGTTTTGTCTTACAGGGCATTTTGACATACAACAGATTGTCAATTTCTTATTAAGCCGGACCTGGATTTCTTTCTGGTTTATTATGAAGTTCCACCAAGAAAAATAAGTGACACATATGTTCTAAGTATGAGTCGACTATACAGGGTGGTTCAATAGTTATGACCAAAGAAAGATTTGGCCAAATTTAATAAAACATCCTGTATCTCAGTAAGTAAGGACGATGGATGCATTAATGCCGGGTAATTTGGAACCACCAACGTGCCCTCTATACACAAGTAACGTATGGTCCTTTAACTTTAAAACACCATGTAGAGAAATGCTAAAAATCATGATTGGTACTACAGTTAAATGTCAGGACAGATTCTACTACAAATTCGAATTACAGTATATTTCAATAAGAGCATTTTGCTCTAACAGTTGTCTATTTAAATGTAATTTTTAGTTTTCTTTCTCAATATTCTTCACTTATTTCTTGACAAAGAATTTCGTGTTTGTAGAATTCCTTCTTTGTTTCAACTAAAACAATGCAGCATTTTTATTTAACAAATCGAAAATGGCGAAATACATTTCTATTTTCAGATAAATCAATATTACATGCAACTACCATTATAGTCCAGTCTTTGGGACTTTTATTTGAATATGCAAAAAAGAAGTTTTTGAATTAAAACAGGATTAAGAAACTGTGACATTTTATTTAGAAGAAGTGCAAAATATTATGAAAGCTTGGATTGTTCGGCTATAGTCTGTCCTATGATAAAGATAGGATAATACTGAAGATTACTGAAGACACCTTGGGTTTTGCCTTCGTCCGTTGTTCTGATCATATTAAGGGCTTTGCAGAACAGTGCACATTTTAGGTATTGCAATAATTTAGATTTCTCTTTATGGAAAGATTGAAATAACTCGTCTGACAGAATAATAGATATATCGTGACAATTATATACACCACTGGGTGTGTGTCTCTTGTAATACTAATCCTGGGACACTGTCCCAGCATACTAGGATTAATCTCTTTTCGTGAAAAAGAATGGTATCATTGAATCTGCTTTTATAGAGTTTGTTTTATTTCTGTCTGGTTAAAATTTTGGTGGTCTATATTCTCAGTGATACAACATAATGTTACTACTTACTTATTATTTGTCACAATTTCATCCAAAAGCGACGATAACTTCTGTTCTGACAATTCTTGATAAGGAAGATTTAGACCGTATCCGGCTTCTTTAGCAATATTGGCATTCTTTTTCTGATCCCCGTATATGGGGATAGTAATAATAGGTACACCATGATAAATTGTCTCCGTTGTACTTAAAAGTCCTCCGTGAGTTATAAAAACTTTCACATTTGGATGACCTGAAATAATTATATCAACTAGTTTATTGCAAGAATGTTATCTATATAAAATGAAAAAATATAATTCGATGTGAGGAGCATAGACCCATAAACATGGTACCAGTCTACGGAAAATTATTGGAATTATCTGCTAATGAAAAATAATAGAATATATAGACGCCAACAACGTACTATCGAAATATCAAGCTCGATTTCGAAAACCAAACTAGTGCGACACTGTTTTACAAACAACATTATCAAGTTGGCAAAACGCCTTAAATGAGAAATAGATCATTGTGGTAGTAGAGACAAAATTCGGTGTATCACAAGGAACCGTTATGGGGCCTAATCTGTTTGTTCTGTACATAAATTACAATACAAAGTACGTTAAAAATGCAGCACACAACTATTTGCTGATGACAAATTGATATACTTAGTGAAAATGTAGACTCGATATATAAACATAATAAACGGCGAGCTCAAAGAAATTAAAAAACGAACGGACATGATATCCCTTAGCTTAAATATAGATAAAACAAAGTTTATAATAATTAAACGTAGATACAGCAGAGTAAACACACTAAATAACCAAGGAATAACCATTAATGGAACAAACGAAAAGTATTTAGGTGTCATTGTTGATGATCATTTAACGTTCTCCGGACATTCTCTATATATTACCAAAAAAATGTGTAACAAATTAAATTTATTGGGACGTAAAGGAAAACATTTCAATACATGGACGAAAATAACCATATACAAAATAATTATTTTACTACATTTCAACTTCTGCTCAACAATAGTTTTTCTACTTAGTAATGCTGAAATAACTGTGTTACAGAAAAGACAAAACTAAGTATTACGAATTATTCTAAACTGTAACAAATATAAAATTAATGCTGGATACAACGAAGTTACTAGGACTGATGCAAATTATAACTATAAATACAATAACTTTTATTTATAAAATATTACATGAGTTAGAGCCAAAACATTTATTAGAATATTGTACCTTCGCGAGGAATATTCATGAACACGACACAAGTTCAAGAGAAAATTTATATGTTTCAGCAGTACGTACAAGAGATAGTCAGGTTAACCTATTCCACAATGGGCTTAACAGTATAATCAACTACCAGTTTCTCTATGAAACTGTGAAAACCTCATGTTATTCAAGAACAATAATTTAAAAATGAATGAAATTTAGTTTACGCTATTAATAAATTATTATTATTACTATTATTATTAATTGTACGCTGCAAATTATCGGTCAGTTCAAATGAAAATGACATTTTCTTACGTTTCGGTTCATTAACGATCATCAGAGAAATACAATGTTTAAAAATGCAAAGATTTCTATGAGCTTTTATAATAATCTTGCATGTAAGACTCGATTTATTTGTGAAAAACTCGATCAACAGAGTCAAGTTGATGTTATGTATACCGACTTCTCGAAGGCATTTGACAGATTGGACCACGATAACTTGCTGAAGAAATTAGATTTGCTAGGTCTATCTACAGGCTTAATGAAGTTGTTTGCCGATTATCTACACGACAGACATCTGTTCAGTAATAGGTACATTGTTTTAAGTCTGTCAAATTCCATCAGAGGTCTGGGGTTCCGCAGGGATTGATACTTGGGCCGCTTTCCTTTGATATTTTTATAAATGACATAACATCTGGCCTGAATGTGCATTGTTTGACGCATGCGAATGACTTGAAACTATGTACCGAAATAACATCTTTTGTAGACTGTGAGCGTCTTCAAGATGCCTTGAATTTGATTGAATTTTCGTGTAGTAGTAACAGCCTATCATTAAATGCGGCAAAATGCAATGTAATGACTCTCCAGAAAATCTAGTCTTGAAATCTTTGCATATAAATTTGGTGATTCACTCTTACAGCGACCTAATACAATCAAGGATCTTGGGGTCACTTTTGACAAAAGACTAACCTTTTCCAATCACATTGAGGCACCGCGACAGCTGCGTTTAAAAGATTAGGTTTTGTTATACGTAACATCAAAGACTTCACTGATATGCATACACTTCGCGTACTGTATGTGTCTCTTCTAAGATCTCGCTTAGAATATGCATCGATAATCTGGAGTCCTATCTATAATATACACATTGTATCCTTAGAAAAAATTCAGAGACGTTTCATAAAGTCAGCTATATATACCCTGGATGGTGAGTATCCACCCAGAGGTATTTCTCAGGAAACATTGTTAAGTCGTTTCAAGCTGACTAGTCTTGAGACTAGAAGGTGTAAGCAGTCAGTTGTATTTCTTTACAAACTAGCCAACAATAAGCTGGACTGTACGGCTCTGTTGAATCTAATCACGTTTCGTGTCCCTAGAGTGTCTTCCCGCCATATCAATAGTTTGTACATTTCTACTTCGCGAACTAATATGCTAATTGCCTCGCCAATCTGTCAGATGTTTACAAACTACAGTTGCCTCGAGGATAAGATTGATATATTCTTTTCCAGCATATATCAAATTAAGAGAACTTTCCTAAATAGCTGAACTCTGTTTTAATTTGTACTGTACCATGTAGTGTTTACGGTTGCATATTTTAATATCACGTATATATGTTTGTGTATACCTATGTATATTTGTAGATGTATATTATTGTATGCTCCTTTTTTGTGGTTTTTACCCTATCCTGTAATTGGGCGTATGCCTGTTGGATTTGTATTGAAATAAATAAATAAACAAATAAATATAAGATATGTGGTACTATGATATAGTTATTACTATATTAATTTTTCTTACTTTACACTCTAGGTCTATTTCATAATCAGAGATAGGGAATTTTATCTCCGTGACGTAAAAGTCAGGGTTGGCTCCGCCGACGCGGAAAGATTTTTATGCAAGTATGATACAATTTACCTTACCTTGTACTTTTTTTAGGGGATTCCTAATATCTAAAGTTAATATGGTCAGTTTACTCTAAACACTCACTCGAAGAGGAAGTATTGGGGAATGTAACATTGAACTAAAACGCACACACATGTATTTTTTACTACCTTAAAGTAACACATACATATGCAATTTTTCACGACCTATAACGAATATATTATTAATGTTTGCTCTAAATGTTCTTAAGTTAACCTTCGCCGCCTGTCATTAAAAATCCATTTATAATGAAAAAACGTCAACAGAGGGGCGTACTTAGAATATATGAAATTTCGCTCCTATTGACGCCTGATGTAGAAAAGTCTACTTCTTTACCGTTTAAAAGATCTATTACAGATGACATCGTTACGAATTTGGGATTCGTTTTTAAAACTCCTTGGAATTTTGTTTGAACTCTTTCGGCGATTTCTCTAGGTAAATGAAAAATATATTTCCGCAGATCGAATGCGATGTTTATTGCATCCACTGCAGTAAATTTTGATGCTGTCGGCATATGTTGAAGATCCCGTAAGGCTAGAGGAATTCGTGAGAAACTTCCGTGTATGATCTTCAGATCTTCTTGAATAATTATATCCATAAATGCCTGTTGATACATCCACTAAAACGTTCGCCACCTTCTCATCACAAGCATTGGCGGTTTCGTCCACACCAACCCAGATGTATTTCCCAGTAAGCTCAGAAGAAGCTTTTTGTCTAACATTATCACAATCCGTTGTTAAATATTTTCTTTTCCGACAACACCTGAACATTGTTATATTTGCCACTAATACACTTTTCCTACAATTGCCTGAAAAGTGGATTGCCTAGTTTTGACCTTGAAATATTACATCCCACCATCACTTCCACTAATCTAAATTAAAACTACGTTGACTGACACTATCAGTGGAGCCACTAGCACTAATATGTTTTTGTGAGGATATATGTCTATTAACATTTGTTTAGATGTCTGAGAAATTGTTTTGTTGCAATTACTGCAATAAAGATCTGTTCCATCAAAGGACCCCGCACGGAACATATGGAAATTCGCCCCCGGTTAAAGTGTTTGGTACTCGGGGATATTATCCAAATATCGATGTTGATCAAAAGTCTCTATGGGCTCAAGGTCGGAAATTGGACGGTTTTCCAGATATCGGGGGTGTAAAGGGGGATGCTCATTTCTTGTGAGAGGTGGCCCCCGCTCCAGTAAAATTCGCTGGAATCGATATATGTCATTCCTCTCGACCTCCTGATCAAAAATTCTCAGGGGCACAAGTGTGGAAAACAAACAGTTTTCTAGATATGGGAGGTGCAAAGGGGGGGTGTGTTCATTTTCTATAGGAAGTGACCGCCAGTGAATTTCACTGGAATCGACATATGTTGTTCCTCTCGACCTCCTGATCAAAATTTCTCATGGGCACAAGGTCGGTAAATGCACAAATTTTTCGATATCGGGGGTTCAAAGTCGACTTTGCAACCCCCGATATCTGGAAAACTGTGCATGTATCGGCCTTGTGCCGATGAGAAATTTTGATCAGGAGGTCGAGAGGAACAACATATGTCGATTCCAGTGAATTTCACTGGGGATCACTTCCTATAAAGGAAATGAGCGCCCCGCTTTGCACCCCCCATATTTAGAAAACTGTCCATTTTTCAAACTTGTGCCCCTGAGAATTTTTATAAAGTCAAGAGGAATAACATATGTCGATTCCAGCGAATTTACTGGAGCGGGGGCCACTTCCCACAAGAAATGAGCATCCCACTTTACACCCCCGATATCTGGAAAACCGTCCAATTTCCGACCTTGAGCCCATAGAGACTTTTGATCAACATCGATATTAGGATAATATCCCCGAGTATCAAACACTTTAACCGGGGGCGAATTTCCATATGTTCCGTGCGGGGTCCTTTCAGTTCTGGAAAATCGCGAATCCACAAGTCTATTGCAGCCCTAGAAGCATTAGACATTTTTGTATACCGCCGACTCTGTATAATTATATTTATATTATATCATAACAGTAGGTTTGTAGATATATATGTACATACATATGGCTAGATGTGTACTACGGTTTGTGAAACTGCGATCTGGGATGGTCTACCTTTTCCCTTTATTAAATGTCGACGTAAGTGTCAAGAATTACCACAATATAGGTAAATGGGGATTTTGCCAAAGCAATTTTTCACAATTTCGGCGGCGGTATCTAATTAAAGGAGATAATAAAACCGCGTTAATAAAAAACATAAACATACTGCTGTACACTGGAATCTATATAATGTTGACACTCGGTCAGGGTCGAATGCTTTCAACATTGCAATTGTAAAAAATCAACTATGTCTTTAGATGATTGTCAGTTCATGTGTTATGTTGCCAGTAGGTAATTGGTTGTTTAATTATTAAGTATGAAAATAAACAAAACAAACATGAAACACATATTAAACAAAACAGGAAAGTGTGTGTTTGATTCAAAATTGTCTTTTAGATGTTTTACATGTTTTACATTTTTTTGTACAAACTATTACCGTTTTAAGTTATAGGACCCCGCACACTCACCCCTGTAAAATGGCTGTCTGTCAAATTGCTTCAAATTCTAGTATGTTGTATATTTCGAGGTCCTGATCAAAATTCTCCAGGGACACGGAGCTCCAAATGCCTTACTTTTAGCTCCAGAGCCTTGAGATCGTTGGACATGGCGTTATCAGCAGTATCAATGAGACATATGTTGAAAACTATATCTAAGACTATTATAAGTACCATGTTGTGTGTATGTGTTTGTTTGTATGGCATGTTGTCACGCAAGCGTGTTTATGAACCTTCAATTACTCGTGGATTGTTGAGAAGTATCTGCGGGGGTCGATGTGCTGCATCCATAATTGTATTCAATAGAAAAGGTAGACGTTTTAGGTTTTATACTTTTCAGTAAAACTACTGAAAACATATTTCTTAATTATTTTGCCTTTTTACAATATAAAGAAAATTATTACTCTGCAGTTATGTGCTATTTTTTTATGTCGTAACACATGATTAAAAGCGCAATTCACTAATCGAACAATTTAATAATTATTCCCTGTATCCAGCACTTAGATATTCTTTTTTCATCTTATTTTGATTTTATTTATCATCTGTCATTGTTGATGGATTAATTATAGTTCACTGCCTCAGGCATTAAAATGTTTTTTTGACTGTCAGCTGGCGGAAATATGGCATATCAGAATACGCGTCATTGTTTTGTTCGCAATCTTACTTTACCTCAACGACAGTTAAGTCGGCTCGACGACGACGCCAACATAAATAGAAGAGAAATCGTCATGGCAAGACGGAATATAATAGATTTGCCCCCTCTCGAGATGGATGATTTAGCGAGATTGTGGATTAATTGCAATCGATCAATAATCGAAGAGATCAGAGCTATTGAATTGGATCCTGCCTGTATGCATTTGAATGTACTGACACAAACGACTGCATGCTTTATTTGTGGTGCTATTGCTGATCTGCGCAGACTGACTTTAAAAGCAAGAGTAAGAATCTTTGTCGATCGAAATATCTACATTCCCAAGCGAGTGAAATCTTGTCAGCAGCATTTAGATGATAAATCCTGTGTAACTATTGCTTTACTACCAGGTTTGAGGTTTGTAAATAGACTTTATGTCATTAAAGGCGCGAAATTGCAATCCTTTCTGCAAGGTCTCCGTCAAACATCCACTAAAATCCCTGATTTCTCGGATGAAAAACTTGAACGATGCTGATTTCAACTGCTTAACATCGCTGACAAAGGATCAGTTCAATCTATTGTTAACTTATTGTGATTCAGTCCCAGAAAATGGTAAAATGAGACATGTTTATAAGAAAGATGTTCTAACATTTCTATATAAAATGCGCCAAGGAATATCAGATGAATTCCTCAAAGCTATATTCCGCTAAGCGTCCCGGCAAGGGGTGAGCTTGGCAAATACCAACGTACGAAAGTCGTTGATGCAGAGATTTGCCACTGGAATCGTAGGATATCAGGCTATAACTGGGGAAGACTATATTGCCAGACATGTTATTCCCTTTGCGAATGACTTATACAATCCCAATCATGAAGATCACAAGGGATTGCTTGCGTGGATGGTACATATTATTATATTAACAAGAGTTCAAACTTTCGCACGTTACGACACTCTTTCTCCCCACATAAAGGTAGTCACTTAGTAACGCCACTTAGTTGCTAGGGATAGATATATTCTTGCTGTTCGCGGACCTTACTTTTCTGACAGTAGGAATAATGATGCTCAAATGTTGATCAATGAATTCGAGAACGATGTGAATGGTATTCGAGCATGGTTTCAGGAAGGAGACATTCTTAGAGTTGATCGCGGTTATCGCGATGCAGGAGATTACCTCGAGGCATTGGACATTTCTTATAGAATGCCGCACGTACTCCTCCGAGGACGAACTCAGTTCACTACTGAAGATGCAAATGAGACTCGTTTGATCACGAAAACAAGGTGTGTAATCGAATCCAGGAACGGTCATATAAAGAGCATGTTCAAGGTTCTTGATAATGTCATTGAAATGCCACATGTCAAGAATTTCAAATATTTTTACCTTACAGCGGCAGCATTATTAAACAGGTTTCATCCCCCAATCCAGATGACAGGTGCCGATGTGCACATGGTGAGGAGAATGCTGAATAAATCCCATGAACCGAACGTTATCCAAGCGAGGGTCGAAAATGACAACCTTCAAAAAGACGAGGTCAATGGGTTAGACTGGAAGATAATAATATTGTTTTCCCTGACTCTACTTGGATTATTTGGGAAATCTTACATTCGGTATATATAAAATATCTTTGGCACCATCGTATGTTCAAAAAAAGTTGCAACAAGAAGAAAATTAAGAATTCCAGATCGATGAATTAATGAATGAAGGGGGATTTTCGAGAATAAGAGTTTACTCTAGATTCAGGAACAGGTCCAAGTAACCTTTTCCAGGCAAAAATGACCCCCATTTTTTTATTTTGTTTTACTGAATCGATTTAAAATCAAATTTTCTATCCGATGGTGGGCGAAATTTTTAAGGGAGATACAAGCCGCCAAAGTAGGAGGTCCGAGATTTTTGCTCCTAGAACGACACGGCCCAACCTCGTGGGCGGTTGGTTCTGAACGAGAGACCTGAAAATTCTGAAAAAATTCAGTAATACGTAAAAAGATATGATAAATCGAATGGTGTAAACCAGACATCCTTGCTGTCCCTCGTTTCCGTTAATATTATGTCGATTGGAATAGTATGCGCGCAACTGTTTCTTCCCTCTCTATATGCCAATAGTCGTGTTATTTGGTGGGCATGAAGACCGAAAACGAAGAGTCACGGCGAGCTCCGAAAAATCCCAAGAGTCCACCAGAGAGACGACTCGGACTACACGTAACGTGCATCACTTGTGAGGTCCTCAACAAACATATCAAATGCCTTTCTCAAGCTTATTACTGGTAAAAATGTTTTTGAATTGCTTTAAATAACGTTCCTGGTTCAAAAAACTTTCTAGTTGATATATATTTGAAGCTAATGGGAGCAATATATGCATTTCATAGATTTCGAGAGCAAATCCAAGATGGTGGCCAGTATGGAGGTTTTCCCATACTTAGATTTCTCTAGAGTTTTCTTGTATTGTTGGCTAAGTCTAAACAACCTTAGTTTATTTCTTGTACAATCAGTTCTCTGTTTTTAACTCAAATGACTGGGCTATAAGTATTTTTGGCTGCTAAAGCCGAATTTTCAATTTAAAAAATTTTCTGCTCCGTAGGTTTAGAGTGAATCTCGGTCTTTGCTGTCAAAACCGTATTTTGGCAATAAAAACCGGGATTTACTTGAATTTTACGCGGTAAATTTTTAATTTAAAATTCGGTTAAAGTACCCAAAAATACTTAAGGCATGATAGATTTAGCCTCTGGAATGGAACATTTTTTTTAGTTGACCTGCGTTACTGAAGGGAAGTATTTGTGAAGAAATCACCCTCCAAGATTTCTTCGAATTGCCACATTTAAGACCATGTATAAATTTTTTAGATGTTTTACCTTAGAAATTTTGCAAAAAAATGGAAGGGCTAGCGAAAATCTGAAAAAGGGTATGTAGGAAGATGAGAGAAATTGAGTGGCACAAGCCGTAGGACTGTATCTCATTTTGTTTTCGAGATAGGGCCTCGGGAAGTGGTAAAAATATTCGATTTGCACTTTCCTATGATTTCGAGTGGCCATATCTCGAAAACCAAGACACGCACTGACCTCCGGCTTACGCCACTCTAACGTCTTCCTACGTACCCTTCAGTTTTTTGACTTCCCTTTGGCAAAATGGCGCTCGAAGCTTGGCCGTGTCGCTTGAGAAACTAAATCCTCGGCCCTCTCACTTTGGCGGCCGATATCTCACTTTAAAGGCATCGAAAATATATCATACCTCACATCATTGGATTGGAAATTTAATTTGCAATCGATCTAGCACAGATCGTCATTTTCGTCTAGAAGATGTTACAGAGATTTATGTGAAGATATGTCGATATCGCTTAAATTATGGGTTTCTTGAGGTTATGGTAAAATCCTGATATGATGAGATTAAAAATACCTCAGATTCGGATTCAGCGACCCCAAGAACATACAGTAAATACGGTCAGACCCCCAGATCAGAAACAATTTTTTCTTGTGTGGCTGTGTAATTGAAATCAGTTATAAAGTTAAAAGTATTCTTCCTGAATTACGTCATTTAAAAATCTTCATAGGTATTATACAAAATTTTCGAAATGTTTTTACAGATCCAAGATTAATAAGCCGAGAAACTACAGAGACTCCATTTCGCACAAAGAGGGATCAGCTATAAACTATAACTTTTCATTTTAGGACAACGAATAAATAGAACCTGTTCAAAACATCAAAATAGAGTATTGCAATAACAGTGAAATGATGTGGAATGCGTTAAAGGACATAGTACAAGAATACATTAATTTATCAACAATCACTCCCTACGGCCAAAGAAGGTATTACATACATATTAACACATAATGAACGTTGAAATTAACCTCACATAAATACTAACTTTTCTTTAAGGTACTGACTCAGTAGATTCTGTTTCTCGATACACTAAAGGAGTTTGAACTGGTTTTCTCGTACGCTATCTGTCGTCGAAACTAGAGGAACCAAAACACTACGCATTTCAAACCGTATTGGCAGTCTAAACGAAGCAAACATAGGAATTGCATGTTTCCCGAGGTAAAACACCTACCTAATATGTCCTGTTGAGGAAGCCATTTGCCAAGTTTTACATTAGATGGTTGTCCAGGTAACACATCTTCTTCCCATTTCCACAATACTTTTTCTTTCCTTTTTCCGAAAGCTTTCAAAATTGCATTTCTTTTGTCTTCTGGTAGATCTTTACTTCTCAAATTTGAACCCATACTAAAATAGATAACACCTTCCTTAGCATCATCCAGAAAGGTTTGTAAATCACTTGGTAACTTCTTTGGTGGTTTAATATGAAAACCTCCAATTTCAATCATGCAAGGTACAGAAGGCTGAGGATTAAATAAACTGACATGGGAATTTAGCAACACTAACGAAATATTATATAAAGCGTTGTTCAAATCGATTGGATTTGGAAAGTATTTTTGGATGAGTTCGTTGTGTTTAGGATAATAATAGAAATTTTGATTTGTTACGTAAAATAGTTTATATACAGTATTTAATAATCGCTGAAGGAATGACATGTTTCCCGGTAAGCCTAATACCAATTCAGGATGAAATGAAGGCAATGAGGGATTACCAACTAGATGATTTAGCCAAGAGTTAGCAGCTCCGTTACTAAAAAGAATTAGATGTCCATTAAAATGATTTGCAAAAGCCTTCATTGCATCATTGGCAAATTGCGATACTATAACGATATCAAATTTTTCATCCGAGTTTATCAATTTCTGTACTTTGGTATGATTCAGCGTTTTCTCCGTTTGAGAGTATCCCATTATGTTCATAAAGAAAATGGTTCCTACGAACTGATTCGCACTCTCCAGTTTGAACATGTTGATTTCTTCAAGCTGCTCTAAAAAAAGTAAATAAAATTAGTAGTCCACTTATTTTAGGCATAAAAATATGGCTTCTGTTCCAAGAAAAATTAAACATTTTTTTTCATGTTTTAATCTCCTTATGTTGTTTTTCTAAATAAAATATCAAAGATGAAGAATGATGCGTAAAAAATAATAAAGGTCAGAAAATTCGGTTCCTTGCAAATATCTCAGTTCCTATGGCTCCGAGGTCAATTAAGATTATTATACATATGAAAGATAATGAAATTTTGAACAAAAAATAGTATCTACTTTTAGATCCTAATATATGTAGCGAAAAAAATGTTTCTGTCCATCTGTCGGTCTGTCGATTACGATCTGAATAACTTTGTTTCATGTGCACGTTACTTTGAAGCAGTTTAAAATATTGACTTGAAATATGATTTCTGGTTTTCATTATTTAAAAAACATTTATTTAATTTACACAAGAATATTTATTGTTCTTATTATTAAATTGATTCACAACTTGAACTGCTTAAAACTAAGTGATGGTTAATCTCTGAGCATAAGCCCTCACATGGAGACGTTAACGGAGTTAATCATGAATTGATAAATTAATGCAGTAAAATAAGGAATCCATTGTAACAGGACGGAATTTTTTCCATTCTCTTCTAAATTGTATCCATAACATATAACAAAAAGTCTCCTCCCTAAAAAGTGCCGCTGTCATAGGTGTAATATTACTGTCTTGAGAGAATGATTTTTAAAATTTAATTTTATCGAAACAAAACTGCTTACGCCAATCGAAACTACGGGAAATTTCACATTAAAAACGCATATGAAGTTTTTTGTATGATCAAAAATGCAATCTCCAGATCTTTTTGTTTAACGCACGAAAATGGAACGCAGCGACAAGTAAGTACGGCGCGCGAAGCGTGCGCGTTCTAGGACGCGCTTTACTAAATTTGTTATAACTAACTTTTGAACTAATTAATGAAATTGAGCTCAACAAAGCTTAAATGAAAGAAGAAACATGTGAGTATTGGATGTGAAGTCGGAACATAAAGAGATTTCCGATGAAATCGGTAAAAGCTCTACCATTTCTACAATTTTTAAGACCGACACCTGGAACTTTCACATATTACTCTTGAAGTAATGCATAAAACTATGATGAGTGAAAAAATTTCAAAAATGTATCATTCAAGATATTATACACTTCCAAAATTTCAAAATTTTGAGAAAGTGGTAAAATTTGATACGTATAACTAACTTTAACCACCTATTACTCTGGTTTATATCGCGTTACTAGATTTCCGTAGGTGCAATTTTTAAAGCTTGAAATGTGTACTTTAAGATGCTTTAAGGGAATTTAACTTAAAAATTAAATTAATCCTCTTTGTTTTACGAGAATAAAAGAAAACATTTTCTTTGCTTCATAATTCGTGAAACTAGGGGTAACATAAACGTTAATAAATTTTATAAACTAAATTATTTAGCACACCTATCCATCGGATCTTTTTACACAATACTTCAAAAGTAATATGTGAAAGTTTCAGGTTTTTATCTTAAAAATTGTACAAATGGTAGAGCTTTTACCGATTTCATCGGAAATCTCTTTATGTTCCAACTTCGTATATGTCCTATTCCTACATACATTCATTTTTATATTTGAAAATATAATAAACCAATAGTCACATGTCTCTTATTTCATTTAAGCTTTGTTGAGCTCAATTTCATTAATTATTTCAAAAGTTATAACAAATTTAGTGTATCGCGTCAGAGATCGCGCAAGCTTCGCGCGCCATACTTACGTGTCGCTGCGTTCCATTTTCGTGCGTTAAACAAAGAGATCTGGAGCCTACATTTTTTATCGTACAAAGAAACTTCATATACGTTTTTGATGTGAAATTTCCCGTACTTTCGATTGGCGGAAGCAGTTTTTTTCGATAAAATTAACTTTAAAAGTCATTCGCGAAAAACCGTAATATTACACCTATTTTGTTTAATAACCTTTACAGTGGCACTTTTTAGGAAGGAGACTTTTTAATCATATATTATTGATACAATTTAGAAGGATTCCGAGGTTAAGCCCGCTTTCTCTTATTTTAGTAAAATAGTAAAATATTAAGAGAGACTGTTACTGTTTGTAAATAACTAGTTGAGTTAACTGCACGATGGAGACTGAAGGTAAAAGCGTCGTTTACTCGTATTTATAACATTAGGGTAATATGTAATTGTACAGAAAACTTAATATATATGTTTCGGGTCCACAAAAGTAACCTAAGCCTGAATGTGCAATTTAGATAATGAAAGTCTTGAATTACAAAAATAAAGAAAGATATGTAGCAAAAAAAATAAATTTAGTTAAGATAGTAACCCTTCAACGGAATTATCTCAAAATGCAATCTAGTTCCAGATGTCGTTATTATTTATACGTACACCAAATTTCAAATGAATGTTTTAATTTTAGTTTATCAATCCCTTTAATAATGGAGTGGTGGTGGTGGGGGCGGAAGGAAATATTATAAAAGAGTCATTGGCCTTAACCTAGTATATATACCAAATCCCAAGTTCTTGTACTCTTACCAGTTTGCTTTACTTATGTTCCTCTATTTACCCCTATTTAACCCCCAACCCTGCAACGGACTCTTCACAACATATAATCTAATTATAGATGTCATTATAATACTAACATGTTCCAAATTTTAGGTAAACATCTCAATTTTATTTTGTCAACCCCTTTAATAATGGAGTAGGGATGGGAGGGGGAATAGAAAATATTATCAAAAATCTGAGGCCTTGGCTTCTAATAAGTACACCAAATCTAAGATTATGTACTCTTGTCAGCTTGTTTTACTCATTTACCCCTATTTAACCCACACCTCAACGGAACCATCTCAAAATATAATCTAGTTTCAGATGTCGATATAATTTTTACGTGTACCAAATTTCAAGTGAATATATCAATTTTATTATTTAACACAAAGCAATCTTTGAAATAACTTTTGTTGTAATATTTACAAGTCGTAAGAACACTATTGGCAAACTTTCAGCCCCCCCCCTGACCTCTATTGGTCCTTGAGATAATTGGCAAAACATGCGCAGGCACGACAATTTTCTAAACTTGTTTTATTCGAAAACTATTTTAGCTAGACGAATAAAATAAAAAGGCTATGTTAGACCATTAGTTGGTTTATATTACATATTTATTTTAAATTTTTTAAATAATTTTAATTATTTGAAAAATCAAAATAAAAACTTGAGAATGATTTTCTTTACGTTTATAGCAGAGGTACAATCGCCAAAAAAATACATATTATGTGTAATTACACTTACTATTACTGCTAATTGTTTCATTAAAAGCAAAGGGGTGGAACGCTTCTGAAAAAATTAAGTGCGTTATGACTGGTTTTATGCATCTTTTATTTAATGCAATTGTGTCATATACACATGCATAATAATATATGAAGTTACACTAATTTACTTTAAAAGAAAATGGGTGCAAGCCTTAGAAAACCCTCTTAAATAAATTTTATTATAAAACATTATTTAAATATAAATCGTCATTATCTTCATTGATTACCACAAAATAAGATCATCTCCCGCACTGTACCGTTGGGCGCTCTGTAAGTCAGTACTACTGTTGAGGCAGCTTTTTTGTGGTTTGTGTACGTAGGAAAAAAAATGTCTATTTATCTTTATAAACACAATTTTTATTCTTTATATATATATACATAATACAATTAGTATAATATTGGTGGTTAACTGAGGAAAGCAGATGTTTTCGCGAAAGGTTAACTGCGGTAAGCAGATTTTTCCGAGTGCTCTTAAGCACGGCCGTACAGACAGCTCACGTAGTCGAAGCGATCGCCGCTGTGAAACAAGTAATGAAATTGGATGCAACGGTTAAAAAAATTAAATCCATTTATGACTGTTCATAAGTATCTACTATTGTTTCAATAGTACTTATGACTGATTATAAATGGATTTACTTTAAAAAAATTTATTGATCGGTTATAAGATTTCATGAGTACTATTACTCAATAGTACTGCGGAGCCCGTTTCGACTGGGTGAGTACCTGTACGGCCGCGGTAAGCGCTCTCAGAAAAATCTGCTTCTAGCATTTACCCATTCGCAGAGATATCTGCTTCCCACAGTTAATAACTAACAACATCACATTAATTGCATTTTATTTCATTAATTTTATTTTAGTATAGCGAACAGTTGTGAACACAGGTTTAAAAAAATAAAAGCTGTATTAAAATAAATATATAGACTACAATTTTCTCAGGTACTCAAACCACAAAAAAGCTGCTTGAAGACCAATACTGACGTACAAAGCGCAGAACGGTACAGTGCGGAAGATGATTTTATCCTGTAGTAAATTAATGAAGATAACGCCAATGAACAAAATATAAAGCTTTTATAATAAAAGTAATTAAAAAGTATTTTTTTAGGTCTTGCACCCATTTCCTTTTAACATGAGTTGCACCCATTTGTTTTCAATGAAACAATCATTGGTAACAGTAAGTGTAATTACCCATATTATATATGTTTTTGGCAACTGTACCTGGTTGTAAGAGTAAGAAAATCCATCTCAAATTTTTATTTTCATTTTTAAAATAATTGACATTATTTAAAAAATCTAAAATAAATATGTAATATAGACCAACTAATGGTTTAACACAGCCTTTTTATTTCAATCATCTAGCTAAAGCAGTTTTCGAGAAAAGAAAAATAGTCGTGCCGGCACAAGTTTTGAATTCTTTTAGGTCTTGCACCCATTTCTTTTTAACGTGAATTTTTAATGTAACTTTATGTATTATTATGCGTGTGTATATGACATAATTGCATTAAATAAGAGGTACATGAAACCAATCATAAACGTACTGAATTTTTACTTCCCTCACATACCGAATGGAAGTATTGTATTCGAGAAAAAATCGCCCTCCCGAGATTTTTTCCGATTTTCACGTTTCAGATCATGTAGATTGCAAAAACATAGGATTTTCAATTCCGTCAGTCAGTCAATCTGTCTGTCTGTCTGTCTGCCTGTCTGTTGGTGCATTAACTAAAAAAAACTACTTGACGGAAAGTAGCTAAATTTGGTAGGTAGCTGACGCTATTGCTATTCTAAACACATTCTAAACCTATTCGAAAACAATTTTTTTTTCAAAATGAACAATTTTTTCAAATGGAGAAAATTTTTTTTAGCTCAAATTCAAAATGTCCACGTTTCATGATATTCTAAACCTGTTTTAAAATAAAATGTTAAAAATGAAAAATTCTATAGAAATTTTTTCAAAGAATTTTTTTTTCCACTACTAAAGAATAGATGATGGAAAACATTTCTTTTTGCTCAAATTCAAAATTTTCACGTTTCATGACATTCTAAACCTATTTCAGAAAAAAGAAATTTTTTGTTCAAAATTTCCTGAAAATGTTTTTTTCCACTGGAATGAATGGAAAAAAACGTTTAGCTCAAATTTAAAATCTGCTCGTTTCATCACATTCCAAACTAATTGATTGATTGAATGATTTGCCAGCGTAAGGTGGGCATTGCTGCCAATTCCGGTGCAGGGAGATTTGTTCCACCACGCAGCCCGATCGCCCACCGATCATCCCACCGTGTGCCAGAACAAACCCCCAGTGCTTTTATATACCGCCGGACCAGCTGCATACGCTGGATTGGACATTGGACATGCTTGTTGTCAGCAGCGAGAGCCGCATGACGCATGGGGTAGGAGTATAGGATGGAGCGTGTAGGTGTTTGTGAGATGTTTCTTCTTGTTTTCCTTCTGTCTTCATCGGATGGAAAGTGTAGGCGTTTGTGAGATGCTTCTTTTAGGTTTTCGTGCTTCTTTTTACTTTCAGGTTTTTGTGATATGCTTCTTCTTAGTTTCTGTCTGTGATCATCTTCTCTCCTATTCTACTTCTGAGTTTTCTGTTTCTTCTGTTTCTGAGTCTGGCAGTGTGTATATCCTTGATATTTCTTTATTGTATTCCATTTTTTGTTGTGCCAACTTTTCCCAGTGTGTATAATCCTTTCCTAGCTTATTCATAATCCTCTCGATTGTTGTAATCCATGTGTAGCATGGCCTCCCTATTTTCAGTTTGTTGCTGTTCATTCGCAGCGCTTTCTTCAGTAGGTGTGTCGTGTCCCGTCTTTGGACATGTCCCCAGTATTTCATTGCGTATGATTCTATTCTTTTTAAATTTTGTTTACCATTGTAGAATAGATGATGGAAAAAAACATTTTGCTCGAATTTAAAACTTCCACGTTTCATGACATTGTAAACATATTTCAGAAAAAGAATGCTCTGGTAAAGATATTTTCATTCACGTTTCATGACATTTTAAACCTATTTCAGAAAAAAGAAATTTCAATGAAAAAAAAAATGTTTAGCTCAAACTTAAACTTTCCTCGTTTCCATTACATTCTAAACTTACTAAAAAAAAATATTTCAAACAGAATTTTTTTTTATTTTTTCAGAGAAATTTTCGAAAATTTTATTCACTACTATAGAATAGATGACGGAAAAAAATGTTTTTGCTCAATTGTTTTATGGCATTCTAAACTGAAAAGAAAAAAAATATTTTTTACCATTGTAGAATAGATGATAGAAAAAAATTCTTTTCGCTCGAAATTAAAATTTCCACGTTTCATGGCATTGTAAACCTATTTCAGAAAAAGTATGTTTTCGTAAAGGTATTTTCATTCATGTTTCATGGCATTCTAAACTTATTTCACACATTCTAAACGTATTTCAAAAAAAGGTTTTTGTAAAGGTATTTTCACATGCCTTCCATATTTTGCAACTTTTATTTATTAAATATGAGTTTTTCCTATCGGATGATCACTCTATATAATTTTTTGACCAAAAGCTATTAGGTTTTCTTTGTAATAACAGTGATAGCTACATTCCTATTATTATTATTTCAAAAACAAGTTTTTTTAAATTTTTCAAAGAAAAATGTTAGAAAATTTTTTCCACTACTATAGAATAGATGAGGGAAAAAAATATTTTTGCTTAATTGTTTAAAGACATTCTAAACTGAAAAGAATTTTTTTTTTATTTTTTTACCATTGTAGAATAGATGTTGGAAAAAAATTCTTTTTGCCCGAATTTAAAATTTACACATTTCATGACATTGTAAACCTATTTCAGAAAAATTATGTTTTTGTGAAGGTATTTTCGCAAGCCTTCCATATTTTGCACCTATTATTTAATACATATGAGTTTATCGTTTCGAATGACCATCCTGTATATTTTTTGACCAAAAATTATTAGGTTTTCTTTGCAATAACAGTGATAGCTACATTCCAATTATTATTCTTATAAGTGGTTTTTTTATATTTTTTTAGTGTCCTGTGTAAATACCGCCCTGTTTAAATAAAGAGGGAAGTTCTGTGTAAATACCTTTACCGATTTTTTTTAGAAGTGTTCCGCCCCTATGTTTTTAATGAAACAATTAATAGTAATATTAGGTGTAATTACCCATAATATATATTTTTTGGTGATTGTACCTCGGTTGTAATCGTAAAAAAAGTCATTCTCAAGTTATTATTTTCATTTTTAAAATAATTAAGATTATTTAAAAAATCTAAAATAAATGTGTAATATAGAGAAACTAATGGTCTGATAGAGCCTTTTTGTTTCATTTGTCTAGCTAAAATGGTTTTCGAGAAAAACAAGTTTAAGTAATAGCCGTGTCGGCGCATGTTTTGCCAGTTATCTCAAGGACCAACGGAGGTCAGCAACTGAAAGTTTGCCAATATTAATTATTAATTATTTACTGCTGCAACAAGATTAACAAAACAAAGAGTCTTAACCTAGTTTACAATGAAAAAGAAATGACACCTGAGGAGACCTCGTGTTGTGTCAAGCAGTATTTACATTCTCGTAAGAGTACGTTGCATTAATATAGCAATAGTAACAAAAGGAATTGCTGTAGTAAGTATCTTATTTTATTATACTAAGTATCTAACCTAAGTTATTTCAAATATTGCTTTCTGGGGCCGTTTCGCTTATCTTTTCCTGCTAGATCCTTTCAAGTGAGAAACTTATTTTTTTGTCAATTCTTTGGGGGAGCTGACAAATATTATTAAAAAATCTGAGGCCTTAGCTTCTAGTATATACACCAAATCTCAAGTTTCTGCACACTTACCAGCTTGCTTTATCTATTTTTCCCTATTTACCTCTATTTATCCCCCAACTCTTCACCGGATGCGGATATAATACTTCCGTGTACAAAATGTCAAGTTACAGACGGACAAACTGGCAGACTGGCAGACAGTCAGACCGACAGACAAACAGACAGAAAATCTGTTTTTGCTCAAATTTAAAACTCGACGTTTCATAATATTTTAGATCTATTTCAACAAGAAAAATCTTTGTGCATTTTTTTGTGATTATCATACTTCCACTCCACTACGTGGATGTGGAAGTAAAAGTTATCAAAATTAATGGCCATGTTACGCGAACGGCGTTTAATGTTGTTGTTAACTTCTCTTTCTTACTCTCTCTCTCGATCTCTCTAGGAAACAGGCTAAGATAAAATACTCACTCTTTAGATCTTCTATAAAGTCGTCAAGAACAATTTCCCTCCATTTACCTCCTTGTGGGGGATTTCTGTCAGTAAATGGGCTTATTATCGTAACATCATGCCCGGCTTCTGCCAATCCTCTCATTAAAGCACTTTCAAGTATATAATGGCTTGGTGACGCCACAGGAAATACACCCAGTATCCGAGCAGCGTCGTGTCTATGTACTAAATGCACGCAAATAATAACTAAACATAATAACAAACGTGTAGTCATGTTGAAGCGTAAACAAGTACTAGTCTAGCATTCACTGCATTGATGCACTAATATTGGATTATAGTCGTGTCAAGATAGCCTGAAAAACCGACGAAGTTGTAATTTCTCATCGACATTACCGATTTTCATATATTTTTTTGCGAAGTGTACAAAAGCACCAAGCATCAAGTTTGACATGTATTCAGGACCCGCTTTTCAGTTTTCCCGTTATTTATTTAACAATTGCTTAATTTTTATTAACAATTAATAAATAAATTACGGATCTCGGAAAATAATCAACAGAATTAGACCAAAATCTATACTCGGGGGTTTTGGAGTAAAAATTGTAAAATTCAAAATAACTGATCCAAAATAGCCGATTTTTCAGGTTAATCTAATAATAATCATAGAATTTGACCAAAATCTATACTCGGGGGTTTTCGAGGTCACTGATTACGATTTTGAAGTAAAAATTAGAAAATTCTAAATGGCATCTAATTTTTCAGTTAGTTCATTTGCAACATAATGTGCTTCTAAATTTATCAATTTCTTATAACAATCCTTATGTAAACAGCATCAACTGCAAATAAATAAACACCTTATATTCTTTTCGAAATACATTCAAGTTGTATATCATTTCTTTCTGCTAATGCATTGCAAACAGTGTCTTTCGTTATTTTAGAAATATTGCAATTACTTTCACGATCTACTTTTTATTTTTTTTCCGTTTGAATATCAACTACGTTATCGCAAATAAAGCAAGTATTTGCAAAATTAAAAGCTCGAATTGTTGAGTTTTCAAAGTAGGCAAATTTGCGATTTTTTACAGCTTCAACATTGTGATTTTATGTGTAAGCTGCGCGACATTCGTTATGAGCAAAAACATTTCTTTTTTCACGACCTGCTAACAAAAATGCAAAAATTTCATCTTGCCTGCCAATAGAACTCACTAATAATTTTTCTAGATCTCTCACAACATCGACAATTTTTCTATCATCATTAATACCGCATAAGAAACAGGTCGGAATATTGTCAACCTCCATAATACTGTACCTGCAAATTAAAAAATAAAATATTTTTTTTATTTGAATTACACAATGATGAGTATTAAATTTAAATTTTAATCTAAATAAATTTAAAATTATATATATATTTAAATAAATTTAAATGAATTTAAATTTTAAATAAAAATTATAAAATTTTCATGCCTTTTTCAAACAACAATCAAGTATAAAACAAATATTGATAATTTTAACGAAACTTCTGAAATAAAATTAAACACAATTACAATTACATTTTTTAATATAATACATAAAAATTACAATAACAATTTATGAACTATTACACTTGGTTGTCACTCTCAGGGAGTTGATCGCGATCGATTTAAAATATCATTGGATCAGTAAAATAGTGAATTATGAATCGATAATTTACTACAGTGAATTATAGGTACGATTTTTCACCAAAGAGATGTTAACAATAGTAATAAAATGAAATAGGTGTAGAAAAATATATTAATATGTAAAATTTGGTAACCGTTTATTTTCATTTGAATTTACATTTAACCTAGAAAATTTACCATACTGTTTTAAATATTAGTATTGATTAACTGTTACTTCAAAATCGTGAAAATATCAGATTAACCTGAAATATCGGCTATTTTGGATCCGCCATTTTGAATTTTCCAATTTTTACTTCAAAAACGTGATCAGCGACATCGAATGTCCCCGAGTATAGACTTTGGTCTAATTCTGTTGATTAATTTCCGAGATCCGTAATTTGTTTATTAATTGTTAATAAAAATTTGCCAATTGTTAAACAAATAATGGGAAAAATGAAAAGTGGGTACTAAATACATGTCACACTTAATTAGTAAGTGTTTCTGAACACTTTGCAAAAAGAATTATGAATATCGGCAATGTCTATGAGAAATCAGAACTATTTTGCTATCTTGACACGACTATTAGCTGTATCTTTATTTTAAAATTATATAATCTTGTAAGTAGTTTATTTATTAAACAAAATTAGTGCATTACTATCAATTATGATATAGATTAGATTCAATATTTTTTTGTAATGTACGCATTTTGACGATGAGAATATATCACGTCACGTGACAGTATTTCCTCTAATTGAAATTGAGAATTTATACTTGGTTACATGGCTATCAGTGATAGTAAAGCCATTCGTTATATTCTCTTGGAAATATGTGCGTCTTATAATTAAAGGAACAAACGACTTACCTGAAGGAAGTTCGTTCCTAATTATATGAGCTATACTCGTCCAAATGGATAGGTATTACACATGTAGTTCACTTTCGTTAACTTTGTCGAGCACACTAAAAAGATGATGATTCAGAGTTTTTTATTCCCTCAAATAAACCACTGTAGATAATACTCCATTACACTTTTTGCGTGTGTTTTACCAAAAAATAGATCAGGGATGGGTGATGGTAGTCCGGGTGGGACCTATCCATTTGGACGAGTATAGCTCATATAATTAGGAACGAACTTCCTTCAGGTAAGTCGTTTGTTCCTTTAATTATATTTCGCTTACTCGTCCAAATGGATAGGTATTACACATGTAGATTTTTAAAGCTCAATCTATTTTTTGGGTTATTTCTGTTTTAGCTTAAACGGTTTCTTGATTAAGCATAATAATCTAGAACTATTATAAACAGAAAACTTTATCAACTCCTTTATAAGAAATTAACAATGTACACTTATGTACATAATAGTAACAGAATGTAATAACTAAGAATCAGAATAATTATTTGAGGAAAAGAAAATCTATCGAACTCGATATTATAATAACAATTTTTATCGACTGAATTATCTTGCTGTAATAATAAGATTGATCTACGTGCCACCTTCAGTTAATTCTGCGAGATTCATATTAACATCTTGAATGAGAGGCCCATTGTAAAAATTTGCAAATGTATCGGACTTTTTAGTCCATCCCGCTGTGCTTCTGATAAAGTCAATACTAGCGCCCGCTTTATTGTACACAGCTGAGGTCGATGCATGTCTTGTGCTATGTCTGCTGTATATTCTTGTATCTATGATACATTCTGCTAGGATGCTTGTTATCCAACGGCTTACAGACGTGGTTTATGCCTTCTTCCTAACTGTTAGAATGATATATTCTCCGTTCCCCTAAGTGGATTGAGATGTCTAAATATCTTAGCGGCATATGTATTACCTACAAATCTGGTCGATCATTGGAAAACTTAAACTTTAAGCTAGGTTGTCCACTGTTGTATATGGACGTTTTTGGTTTTTGCAAAATCTGTGAAGAATCCTATGTGGCATTGTACTTACGAAAATTAGGTCTCATTTTGAGAAACCATCCTTAAGAATCTATTAATTAATATTTTATCATACTAGAAACTAGAATTTAACTTATGAAACTTTAGCATATGTACTATTTGTTTCCAAAAATATTTAATTCAAACAGAAAATGATTACACCGATACAGGTGTGATACGTGCAGTTATTACTTTTTGGCAATCTAGCTAACATTTATTTCATGTACATAAATTTTGTTTTAAGGTTTCTTCAGTTAAGGTAAGTGCACTGCCGCAGGTGGGACACCTTTCTTCAGAAAGGATTCTCTAATTATATTAACGTCCGCAAGGAAAATTCATGGACTCAGTGGGCGACGGGTCCTGGAAGGAGACAGTAACAAATGTACGTCAGAATTAAGAATATGGGTTCCTAGGTACGCAGATCCTCCGAGAAAATGGATACCAGGACTGGTTTGGCCAAAAACGGCAGTACTAGAATTCCAGTTAGCGTATCTTCTACCATTTTATTTGACATTCATACAGTTAAGAAAAAGGGGGAAACCCGTAAAACTTCACGGTTATTATTAATTTTTATTATTATTATTATTATTATTATTATTCCTCCCTGTATCACAGGTCCTCGCCGGGGAGTGGTTATTGAAAGCTATGACTCATCGGTCCTGGGACAAGATGGTCTTCTTGGTAGTTGTATTAAAAATATTTATGGTTATCGCCGCAATAAACCTTCGCACAATAGTACATGTGTCCAGTAGAACGGACTTCTGTATTACTATTATTATTATCTTATTTATATTAACGTCCTGGCGGACTTAAGCCATAGCTTGTTTAAAAGTGAATTATTTATTATAACTTAACCAGGGACACGTACACACATACAACAGTAATTCCCTGCGACAACGTCATCTGCCGCAGCTAAGACTCGAATTTCGGAGAGATAACAGTGACTAGACTTATTATGCCATTCAACAGCAGTCCAACCTGCTGCCACCGTCTCGGAAATACATTAAGCTAATCACACATCAAGAGCCCCACCAAACATCCATACCCTGGCCAGGAATCGAATATGGGGCTCCGTCAATTACTTCAGAAAGCTAGGACTCCGTGGTCGTAAGCCTTACACGTACGCACTGAGCAGCAGAACAAATTTAGCTGAGCTCTAAGCCATGACGTAAATGTTTTTCATTATTTAGCATTAATATTAAAATCAAAAAGATCAATATGCGATTTTCCAAATTGAGAGAGAGACTCATCTAACACACGTGTATAATACATTATGACCTAAATTTATTAAGAACGGGCTGTTGTAAAAAGAAACGAGGCTGTTGACAAATAAACTCATAGGCAAACAATTGTATTCGTAAAGACCATCCTTAATACTAATACTCATTAATTGTTCAGATGGAAGTTTACGGTTGTCTTATAACATGCATCCTTTAAGTTGATTGTCGACATGAGACAGTTCTCAACTAATAAATCACAAAAATTATTTATAATTTTCTGATTTATAATGCTGTGCCGAAATAATGGTATTTAATTGCTTAATACTAAATATAAATCTAAGCCTTCCCTTTTACGGGTAATTAAAAATCTTAATAAAGACTGACCCACTTTTTAGTACTGTACTATTTGATTGGTTTCACTTCAGATAACCCCTCGGTTTGGGGGGGAGGACGGATCTCGATTCTTTTTTTTTTTTAACGGTAGGCATTTTATACCCTTTAACCCAAGAAATGTAGACAGCTTAATCAGTGTGACAATTTCCCAATTATTAATTAAATATTTTGATCTGCCATCATAGCAGTCTGAACCTACTTCTGTTTTAGTAGTAGTTGGGCATGACTGAGCTTCTATTTGATATTTGTAGTTTGTAGATAAAATGTGGAAAACATCGCAAAAGATTTTTCCATGTATTATATTGGGCAGAATATAACTTCCGCTGAAGAGACACTTGCATCAAGTAGTAAAGAATCAAATGCATAAGCATCTGATAGCCTGATACCTATCAGAGATTGCATTGTGGCAATGTATGTCCACTTTTTTACTAGCCTCAGATAGAAACACAATAAGTTCCGGATTTAATTCAGACGTTTTAATCCTGTCTCTTAATATTCTTGGGAATAACATATTTTTCCCCTTTGTTCACTTTAGGATGTCGTTTTTTATGCCACTTCCGGCAGCAGCAGCATTTTGAGTCGTGTTTGCGTTTTTTGGAAGGTAAGCATTTTGAGATAGGTACATTAATTTCTGTGAAATGTTTATAATAAATATTATTTATGGGTGTGAGGCCCTGTGGGGACCAGGCATTGATTCCCAGTGCTTGTGACCTTGATTGTAACAATACTCCGTTAATATTCCATCTCAAATGGATTGTAGAAACCGTTTCCGTGTTGAAATAAGTTATAGGCCTAGGCACGAGATGTCAGCACCATCGGAACGATTTAAAATATTGTATCGAGTGAAATCGAATACGCTCTCTTACTGTTTTGCTTGTTGAGCGGTTAACATGTCTTTTAACCTACCGGCTTAAATTTTATTATTCAGTCGCTTAAAATGGATATTTGAATGTAAGTAGTTTGTCTCAAATTTTAATCTAAATTGATATTAATACGTTCCTATTTTCTTTTAGATTATGGATTGAACTTTTCTGATTTTTCCGATGTTTTTTATGATTTTTTCCGATATTTTATGATTTTTCCTGCAATTTTTTTCTGATATTATCTGATGTACCTTTTCTGACATTTTCCGATATTTTCTGATATATTCTGATTTATCTGATATACTATTTTCTGATATATCTGATATACCTTTTCTGATATATTCCGATTTATTATATAGCTATTTTATAACTATTCCTATTTATTATCTTTTTCAAGATTAAAATGAAGTTTTTCAAAATTTAAACCTACTTAAATTCGTTTCAAGTTTCTTAAAGTTTATCGATTTACCGATTTACGTATTTTAATACCTTTGAAGTTTTCCTGCTTGATGGACACATCTTAGAAGTTTTAACAACATATCGTAACATATTCCGCCAAGGTCATTATCCAGCGATGTGAATATTCTTCGAATGGCTTGATCAACCACCACGAGGAAGTTTTTGTTGAATTTTTTTGCTGTTTTTATGAATATCGCACTTGGAGAATCCTAGAAGTTACCGTTCACTGATGTCATGTGTATGAGAGAGACAACATTACCTACTACAATATCACCAGCTACATGCCAAGACCAACAGGAAACTTTTCATAAGCTAAGTACACTGTTATTACTTCTTTCCAACCAAATTTCGTTAATCTTCATGTAATTAACTGCCGCTAGACGGGATATTAAATTAAATAAAATTACATGTTACCAACCACAAATATAACAGTAATGAGCCTATACGTAAATTTGTGTAGTTTTGCTATTTTTTTAACTTCATGGTAGTAGTGTCGGATAAGGTTTTAGACCGTAAGAAACAGCACTGTTAATGAAGTTTTCATTAATTTTTAGTCCGTGAGACGATTCTGTGTTTCAGTGCTGCCATAAAATCGCCGGTCAGTTCTATAGCCTTACGCTATTTAACCCCGTAAATATTTTCTTATCTTCTGGTTTATTTGGTTTATACCTACAAGTTTATCGTTAGTTTGTACCTTATCGTATCGTATAGTGATATTTTGGCCGTGGGTCATATTATCTGTAGCCGAGAGGCATGTATTTTTTTATGAGATTTTGTAAATTTTAGGTTAGTTTCGGGTATTGTTAGCGATAAGTTTCTAGAGTTCTAGAAGTGTCTATAAGTGAAGTTTCTAGTGATAAACAAAATTGTTTTATAATTTAGTTGCTAGTTTTAGCCTTGTGTGTTACTTTTTTACTAACCTTATATAAATTTCTCTCACTCTAGCAAGGCGTGGCTACCTTTTCTTAATATTGTTGTCGAACAGTTTAATGAATGTGTTTAAGTACAAATTTAATTAGATGTCATCTCTAGTGTTGATTTAATAATTCCCACTTGCTATTATTTTATATAGCCTGGTAAATTGTACCTTATTTTTCTTGGCGGTTGGGATATGTCATCTGATAATTATTAAATTGTCATCAGGTTTAGCAACACGTTCAAAAATCTCTAGCAAAAAGAGAACTGCTCCCTATTTCGATAGTTTGTCTTATGTGTCAATCTAGGTTGCCAGTTAGAGAAATTCATAGTCTCGTACCTTACCCCGAATTAACTTTATGTAATTACGAGTACCTAGTTAAAATTTTAGTGAATAAATTTGGTAGCTTAATGCGAAACTGCTTAAAGTATTATCTTGTTGTTTATCGCTGGAACTTTTTCTTATCTAATTTGGTGATAACCGTTACCGTACCGTACCGTTATCTGTAACTTATTTTTTTATCGTAACATTTTAACCCTACTTCTAAATTTGACTAACCCATATTTCTTGTATTAGTAATTTATACGTGTCTGTTGTTCAAATTATTTTTTTGATGTCACGTATTGTAATATCATTATTTATTTATCCGTGAGCTATGTTTATTAATTGATATTAAATCAATTTCAATTTTACCTGTCATTTTTCTGTGTGTTGTCTGTGACGTATCTTCCCTTTTAATAAACCTCCTTTAGGTTTTGGCGCCCAAGGTACTTTTGAATATATTTTTTTTGAATACAATACTTAGGTTTTAAACACTTAAATTTAATTTTCTAACTTAAACTTTTTATAATTTCATCGCTCTTGGCCTTATTATTTAAGTTGTCGTTGACGCTTACCCAGGCCCTTGCCTCCTATAAAACTGGCTAGCCGGAGCCTAATTCTGTTTGGTGGTAGGTTATCACATTTGTCTATTTGAGCCCGTGTAACTGCCAAACAAAATTAGTTTTATTGTGCTTTAGGCACAATAGTTACCTGAAGATTTTACATGATCGTGACATTTCTCAGCAGGATTAAAAATCTCATTCAGTTGTCTAGTGTATCACCACGAAATAACAACATACGTATTTAAAAACTCACCTATGATTAGTCCTTTATTTCATAGATTTAACAGTTATATCTATGATGAATCTGTACTAAGGTGACTCTCTTACTATGCCATCCACTATTTATTTCAGTCCAGCTTTAACAGTTTTAGCCAGCTATCCTCGTTTTGCGCCAACACACACAGAAGCTGTTTTGTTTTTGTTTTTAATCTAGCTTTAACAGTTTTAGCTAGGTATATTTATCATAGGTTTAACAGTTTTACCTACGAATAGGAAGAAATGATTCATTACTTCCTTACTTGATAAACAACTATCCCATCTTGCACGTCTTACGATACCATCCATATTTATTTCAGTCTAGCTTGAACAATTTTAGCTAGTTATCCTTATCATAGGTTTAACAGTTTTACCTATGAGTAGGAACAAATGAATCCTTACTTTAAAAACAATAATTCTGTCGCCTCTTTTACTTGTTGAGACTGTCAATTTTATAATTAGTCGTCTTCTTTTTCTATCTAACATGTCACTTTCACTACCAATAATATTTTCCTTCTAAGCACTCAGTTTACGTCTAATTTTTATTTTAAATGACCGCATCGCACAAAGCACAAAAGTGTAATGAAGTATTATCTACAATGGTTTATTTGAGGGAATAAAAAACTCTGAATCATCATCTTTTTAGTGTGCTCGACAAAGTTAACGAAAGTGAACTACATGTGTAATACCTATCCATTTGGACGAGTAAGCGAAATATAATTAATGATAATATCTTTGGTGAAACCGTAGCAGCAGTAGCAGCACATTCAACTCGTCCCTCAAACACGTTGGATCTGCAGCCTGGTTTCACTCATAAATATCATCGATAATAGTCACACTTGATAATTATTGATAAATTACCGCAAATAAGGATAGATTATTAATAACACGGCCTTGTAAATAAATTGTAACATTATAGTAATCAAAACATTCTGACACGTTAGTTAAAATACGATTTTTCATTTGGCCAAAGTTTTATTTGTCACACAATTTAGTGTTATCCAAAAAGCGAATAGTTTCCTGTCGTAAAATATATTATTAACTTTTTTTTTTCTATATAGTCTGTAATCAGAGATGTTGAGAGCGAGAACAAACCCAGATAGTAAGGTGCTAGCGGAGGACATGGTGTATGTTCTCTGGTACTGGGCTATAGTGGCATCAAATTATATGTCCAAATTATTGGTGAAACCAAGAGTGTACACCCCGCATGTTCTCTTATCCAATGAGTGCAATGTATATATTAGAATACCTAATATAATGCTATGATTAATTGTATCGAAGGCTCTACTGATGTCCAATAGAACTAAAGCAAAACAATAATGTCATCCACTATATGTAAAAAAGTTTGCAGTACAGTTGTAGTTAGGTCTATAGCCGGATGAACTCGTGGGTAGTAAATTATATAATGCTAAATGCTCTTATTTCAAGCAACCTTGAGCAAAATAGGTGAGTCTTGAAATTTTACAGTTTGGCACAGTCTTACATCTTGAATAACATAGATTGTGCTAAAGTTAACACACTTAAAACGCAATTTGTGAGAAATATATGCGGTAGAAATCTTATTATAATTTAATCGGCTTCAACGCGTCTAAATACATGGGAAATGAAGGCTTCCATGCAAAGATTTGGACATTTTTTTGTAACATGGGGAATGCTCAAGGGCACCCTTCGTTACACTGTTAATATTTATTAGAAAAGTTATAAATTATCGGAAATATTATTCTCACAAACTGTAGTACTAATAGAGTGCACTTATTCGTTAGACTATGGTGAACATACGTCATCTGTCAGCAGTTAACGCCCACGAATAATAGATAGCGCAAGGTATGAGATTTCAACTGAATAACGCCGGGTGAACCATTGAACCAATTAGACGTATTTATAATTTTGTTTGATCTGTAATGGGGATATTAGAATTTGAAAAACCTGGTGATGATCACATGAGGTAAGGTTCTAATTACTATATCGGTAAATACCATCTAACATTTAAAATATTGTTTTAAGTTTTTCTCATAGAGTTTTCTCATAGATTTTCTCATAACTCTAAGTTTTTCTTATGAATTTTTCTGATAAACTAAGAATTAATTTCTTAATAATCAAACTTATTCACGTCTAATGCATTTAACGTAGAAGTCTTTCAACGTTACATTATTTGCTTTGAGCAAGATTTGAGATTATATACATTCAATTTTCGATACCTACTACGTTTTCCACTAAGCGAACAATATTCATATGTCACAAGTCAATCTTTCTAACTACATTTTGAATTGGAATATACGAAAACGTTCTGGGCGAAGAGATTTTCTTCATTTTGTCTTGGCGACAAATCTTCTACGAACGTTTCTACGATTTCATAACCTCAAAATTGGATTAAAGCAGCCACATGTGAAACATAACTTTGAAATTCATAATCATCGGAGAACAGGACCGTATCTAGGAATTTCCTTCATCGGGATAACAAAATAAAAGATAAGTACTTTTGATTGTTACCAGTTAAAGGGATTATTTTCACATGATTGTTGAGCTATAAGAGCCAAAAGTGTCTAAATTTAACATATTAGATTCGAGCGAAATCTATTATATTTTTGGCTAGATTACATTTTAAATCCGTTGTTATAATTAAACCTATTGTTGTATATTAATTCGTAGTTGCTTATATCTTGAATTCGTTGTCGCAAATACTTCGCCGTAGTATTGTTTCGTAGGTACTTTTATCGTGATTCCTCATGATCAATATTTTATTGTAGTATTATAATGCACTTTTGTTGTTGATACAGTAAGTCGTGATTCATTTTTATGGTAACGAATGTGTCTAAATTTTATGAGTTTTGAGATAAATTTACGAGACGTATCTTTTGTAATATAGATATTTTGTCTCTCGCAAAGAATCTCAAGTTTACCTAATTTTGTTGTAATATATGATTTTTAATATTGAGGTAAATTAACCAGACTTGTCTTTTGTAATATAGTTATTTTGACTCTCGTAAAGGATCTCAAGTTCCTAATTTTGTTGTAATATATGAATTTTAGTATTGAGGTAAAAGTTGCGAGACGTATCTTTTGTAATATATTTTGGTTCTCGTAAACACCTCAAATTTGTTTTGCTGTTGAGCAAATTGTAATATAGTATATTTTGTAATATAGTTTCTTTTCTACATATTTCTGTCTGGTATTTTGCTATACAGTATCGTTGATGCTGTGATAGTTTCACTTTTTGTAATATAACATTTTTGTAATATAGTGCTATTGTATATATGTAACATTTGTCTTTTGTTTATCTTTTATCATACCACTGTGCCGCTGATCGAATTCTGAACAACTTTCAAAATGTCCATCCGTCTGTCCGTCCGTCTATCTGTCTGTCTGTCTATCGTCCGTCCGCCCGTCTGTCTGTCTGTCCGTCCGTCCGTCACGTTTCTTGTAAGCACGATAACTTAAGAACGAAAAGTCTGACAGTATTTAAATTTGGACAGTAAATTAGTAAATTAGTATTAGGAAGAACGCTGTTGTGATTTTGAACAAAATCGATCAATAAATAAAAAGTTATTAATTTTTTAAATAAAAAAAAATTGTTTTGTAATTAAACAAAAAATGTTTGAAACTAATATCATTTACAAAAAAACTACGAAGAGTATCCTATAGAATGTGCAACACTTATATAACAAGTGTAGTAAATCGGCGAGGAGTATAGTGGTTAGCTTGTTTATTAATGATATAATCAGTTGTACTTGTTTCCAAACCACCATGAAGTAGAGTACAAATTGTTTGCTATTGTGGTATCCCGACAAATATAATTCACAACTCTCGATCTAATGTGCCACTTTATTTTTTGCGGAATGCTCTAAATAAATTATATTCATTGACGTTTATTTCTGTGCATCGTCTTTTTGAGTATTCTTTTGCTCAGCACGTAAACTGGGAATGGCTCGACGGTTTATCAGTCGGAGTTATTCAAAACTTCAGGAACGTTTTCGCAAGATGTAATTGGTGCAGAAAATGAGGCACTTTAAACCTACCTTCTTGCAGTCATATGTTGAGCCGCATCCTCTCTTGTATTTGTACAAAATCGATTTAGGAACTGCTTCAGATGCAGTTGTTCTAACTGCAGTGACTCCTTTATTATTAGCATTTTTTCTTTAAAATATTTCTCTTGCAGAATAAAGTTGATCTACTATTATTTATGGAATTTTGTACTTCACGGAAGAAATTTCACTGATCTCTTGACGTTACACCAAGCAATACAGATCTGTTGGAGCCCCTTCCAGGTTTTTAGGCACTTTTGTTGACGTGGCTCATGTCAGCGCCAATATATTAGAGTCTAGATCTCAACAAGGGATCTCAGAGACTTTCTTTAGAATGTGCGCTGTTCCAAGTAGTGCGATCTTCTTCACTTCTTGTACACTCTGTTGATCAGGCAGCCGCTTGCATTCTACATTCTGCTCGTTTCTATTTGGTCATTGTAATTGCTCAACTTCTCAGATTCCGTAAGCATCACGTTGACGTCATTCGGGATGAATACATCAATCAGCAAACAGGATATTTTTTGCTTTTCATTATGTACGACGATATCCGGTCGGCTCGCACGAGTTTCCCTGTCAGTTGTAATAGGCATGTCGCACATAAGTGTAACATCATTTTTGTTAACTTTATCAGAGGCATGCTCATATTATTTTCCTGTCACGAGTATACCGCATTGTTTACGCATGATCCAGTAAAGACAACTGGCCACTCTGTCGGTGCGTGTATTCCGATGGTACCAAAATAGTACATCCCGCCACCATTGATCGACTGTTCCTCTGTCAAGAATTAATTCTGCACTTGCTGCCAACAGGCTGTTTCATGATAATCCACTTGTGAGCTGGTATTTTGCGCTTGGTCCTGCATTCTTATAATTACATGTTGTCTTTTCCTTTTCAAGCCCGTCTCACTCAACCACTTTGTAGACGCCCCCTTAGCCACTGCCAGCCGGCGAATGTCACGGAAGTAATTCCCAGGCGTCGGATTTCCTAGTTGTTTCTGCTTCTTGTTTTCTATTCACTGTTCTCTGATCATCGTTCTCTGATCACCGTTCTTCGTTCTCCGTTCTCCGCTCCCCGTTCCCCGTTCGCCGTTCGCCGTTCGCCGTTCGCCGTTCGCCGTTCGCCGTTCGCCGTTCCCCGTTCCCCGTTCCCCGTTTCCCGTTTCCCGTTTCCCGTTTCCCGTTTCCCGTTTCCCGTTCCCCGTTCCCCGTTCCCCGTTCCCCGTTCCCAGTTCCCAGTTCCCCGTTCCCCGTTCCCCGTTCCCCGTTCCCCGTTCCCCGTTCCCCGTTCCCCGTTCCCCGTTCCCCGTTCTCCGTTCCCCGTTCCCCGTTCCCCGTTCCCCGTTCCCCGTTCCCCGTTCTTCGTTCCCCGTTCCCCGTTCTTCGTTCTCCGTTCTACGTCCTCCCTTTTCCATTTTCTTAACATCTTCTCAACTCACCGAGTGTCCAAAGTACTTCTATTTTCCTCTTTTCAATGGTGCATTTAATTTTCTTCTTAGTTTCGTCGTTAGTGGTTTCGGTTTCCAAATATTCTTCCTGAATTGTATGTGCTCATTTCTCAATAGAGTAGAGAAGTTTTCCTTCTTATATTGTTCTTTAACCAGTCCTTCCCTTGTTGGATATATGCGGACAGGTTTACAATAGAGGAGTCATTCCAGCTATATTAATCCACGGCTTCCGTCATTTTTTAATTTTATAACCTGTGCATATCTACTGTAGGATGATGGATTCCGTCCATTATTAGGATTTTCCTAGTTTTTCTGTCCAATTTTGTGTTGTCGCTTCGAACCTAATCTACAATTCCAAAGCTGTAACTACCGGGATAGCAATAATGGTTATTGCTGCGATTTTGTTCTTTGCGTTTACCTTTCAGAACTTGCCTAATGCGTCGGTAGTATTCTCTTGCTACTTTATTTTTATTTCATCGTTGTCGATTTCGGTGCGTTCATCGATACCGAAATACTAATATATTTCTAACGGATCCATATTTGTTTCACAGATCTGAATGAGCGATCTGTGAAACGAAATATGGATCCGTGATGATGCTTTGGCTTTTCACTTGTTTACCGCGCTGGAAGTCTAGTTAACACGTTCAATGTGGCAATATTTTTACTAGACTCGCCAGGGTGTGGTACGGGACATATATGTCCTGTTTGTGACTTCTCGCTGGTGCTGTAGGGGACACATATGTCTCGCAAATCTCTCTATAACTTTGTAGAAAGTTTTAACGTGAAAAATTATTTAACGTTAAAGAGAATTGATAGATGTGGTTTTAAAATGATATTCTAGAAGATGCTAAAACAAGACGTAACTAACTTTACAATTGCACCTTTTACCTATATCTTAATAGAATTATGCATTTCTAGAAAAACAAAAAATAAACAATTTCTTAGTGGTACGTATTTATTAAAACCGAGATAGTGGAACTAAAGCATACAGGTAACATTATAAGTTTATACACATTTCAAGAAATAATAAAATAAAAACGTGTGAATGGCCTATTGTACTTCATGGTCC
The DNA here is from genome assembly GCA_963583905.1 of Stenurella melanura. Taxonomy (NCBI): domain Eukaryota; kingdom Metazoa; phylum Arthropoda; class Insecta; order Coleoptera; family Cerambycidae; genus Stenurella; species Stenurella melanura. The sequence continues at coordinate 76,507,207 of OY757312.1, read as the reverse complement.
ATTAATTCCCAATAGTAAAAAGAATTATATTAATTATTATTATGGGTTATACATGTCCCATAAATCATTTCAGGATGAGGCATGTATCACAGGGATATAGAAAACTTTAATAAATTCCTAAAAATAATGATTTTACACTTTCAGGAACATAGAGAAATCTTGTGATTTTGGCGCCGTCATTTACGATGATCCAAGGTGGGACACATAGGTCCCGTATAGCACTGAACGCGTTAAAGTGCAGTTGTCTAAAACATGTTCCATTCTGACGTCATCACGAAACGATTTGACGATATCTAGCTCTTGATTTAGTTGAGCTTCATTCTTAACAAACAACTCAGGTCGTCCATGTAGTCAAAGTGGTTAACTCTGTAATTGTCATTGATTTAGAAACCAAACCTCTGTTTGTTCAGTTGGTTTGAGAGTGGGACGAATGCCAGGTAGAACAGTAAAGGCGAGAGGTAATTTCCCTAGAAAACGTCTCTTTTAATGTGCATTTTTCCAGTTCTTGTGTGATCTCTCGTGTGGTAGGGTCGCATATCCGTGGTCCATCCCTTCATTTTTGTTTCCACCGAGTCTGTTATTATCAGACATACACGATAAGTTTCGAGGGATTCAGTGATCCAAGTGCGCGGAACGCTATCAAACGCCATTTTGTAGTTCACCCACGACATGCTGAGAGTTCTGTGTCGCTTGTCTACAATCGCCGTGATTTTCTTACTAGTAGCTGGTCTTTACAACCGCCGGAAGTTTGGTATCTTAACAGGTGGTCATATATATTATTTGCTAGTGCAACAGTGACGACTTTGTACGTTGACCGATAGTTTTTAGGATTCTTTTTATACTTGCCTTTATAGAGGAGGATAGTGTTTTCTGCGGTTAACCATTCGGGGCTTCCTCAGGGCGTCGCATGACTTAGCATTATTATTCTTTCCGCCGGATTCCTATGAACATCGCACCAAGTCTGAACTTGGTGATAAGGTCAGAGAAAATGCTATTATTCTGCTGATACTGAAGATGGTAGCGAGACAAGTTTGAACTTACTCTTTGCAAAATACTGGTACCGAGGAATATTTCAAAGATCTATTTCCTAGACGAACTCGATATAATGTGGTCAAGAATTGTTCCCCTGCTGCAGCAATGGCGTTGACATTTGCACTTTATTCCTTGAAAACATGTACAATCCATTTCAGTTCTCCAGACTTTTTGAACATTTCGAGGAGCTTATTGTTTCCTTGAATGAAGATCTCAGAAGTAGTTTCACAACTGCTAAACGAATGCAAACAGTGCATATTTTCTGCCACTACGTCTCCAACTTGCAAATAATGAGAACATGTTGATCAGTGGTCATTGCGATTAATGTTTTAATATCTTCTGCAGACTGTTCTACGGTAAAATGTGATTCTTTGATTGCTTTGTTTAGCATGGGACAGCTTTGCTTGTTTCGCTGGTCATAGAACTTTCCTGCACTAGTGTCACTATCATTGATTTATCGAAAAGCTCCGTGGAAGTTCTCATTTTGATTGGACAAGTCGTTCTAAACTTTTCGTGTTCTCGTTTGCTGCATTAGCCACATAACCATCGAACACAATCCAGAGTGCAAAGTCGCCTTGTTTCCAATTAATACAATGAAATAAAATTACAATAGAAATACTTAAAATTCATTTTATTACTTTGCCGATATTGTAGTGATAATTAATTTTCGAAGAACAAACTGCATTGCAAGAATACGCATGTACTTGAAATTATGTACAAACTAATATAATAATTGATCGTCGATTGATGGCACTTCAGTGTCTGTTTATTTAAAGCATGACGAAAATCTCAATATAAGCAATATGCTTGGGTTGTACTTGTATAGATAACGTCAGTATGCTAAAATAGATGGATACTATTTATATATCTCCGTCAAAGTGAACTGGAGACAACAGACTATTTGAGATCATCCTGATTATTACATTTAGCAGAACCGTTTTGTTGTAGCTTATTTATTTTTATCATAATTCAATTTTCCTTTAACCTTTGTGATTCATCGCCCAATATAACATAGTTAATTATTCAATAATAAGTAGAATATCGACTAAGAAGGACACGTTTAGGCAATTTAAAAAAATACTCTGCTTAACTGGCATATAATTAAAGAAGTTATTTGTTTATAAAAGAGTGTTTGACAAAACTAATAGAAAAATTGCTCCCTCTACAACTTATGTAGTAACAAGTTTTTGCGCAAAATGTGCTGGAGAGGTAAATGAATTATTAAGAACCTTTTTTGTTGAGACTGAATTTCCCATTTCTTTCTATTTAAAACTTTTTATTTGTATAATCAATAATTTTTAAATTACATTGTCATGAAATTTTCTTGTCATTATTTTTTTTTTTCAGAATATATTACAAACTGTTGAATTTTAATAAATAAGACAAAAGCAAAATATTATTTTACTCGTAAAAAGTGTATCAATGTATTCTTTTACTATTTTAAAACTTACAAAAAATCGGTTTCCTTATTTGTTAAAAATACATTCTTATAATAGCAAATATTCACCTGCATTGAAAAAATTGTATATTCATAGTTTGTAAATTTACTACTGTTAGTATTGAAAAGTTTTATTTGACATTAATATACTTAGAAAAAAATTATTCATTGATTTAAATTGTGGAGAGTTCGAGGAATTCCATTTAATGTTGTATTCTCTAGAGAACTGCCCTCTTAGAAAAGCTTATACAAAAAAGGGGGACTGGACACTAGTATAGAAACTAATCGTTCGCAAAGACATCATGAACAATTCAATCGGGAAAAGGAAAGGTACTCAAGTCAGACGAAAAACTCTACCTTCTGGGTGACGTAGAAAATACTTCGAGTATGAACAACTGTATATCTATTGAAACATATTCTTTACAGGATTTTACAAACGGCAGAAAAAATAACTATCTATAACTAAAAGGAAAACTTTGTGTAAAAATATTAATGAAATCTTTGCATTCTTTCGACAACCTGAATTCTGGTTATGCTAGCAAATTAAAATCCTAAAATGAATTTGCCTAATTTCTTATCTGACAATTCTCATTCTAACACTAGCATCCACAGTCCCCTACGGCCATGCAAATTAAACTAGTATCTAGATAACCCCCTACGATTATGAAGATTCAGTTAAAAATGAGAACAAAGACCTAAAATGAATTTATTTATCTACCTTGTCTTAAAAATTTTTAATTCTAATGGATTACATTTTCATGAAATCTATAATTCTGTTGTTTGGAAATGCTTAGCCTTTGAAAGGTTTTTTCGCCCTTATTCTGGAACTCATCAGAAACACATAAAGCCACTCATAAAGATGTTTCATGCAATGCCAAGACAATTTCTATGAATAAGTGTGACATAATTATATTTGACATTGACTGATTAAAACAAACTCACCTATCTATTAGCTAACTAGTACTGGAACCTATATACTCTATGCATGTTTATAATGATAATAATAATAATAAATGACTTCATTTCCCATAAAAAGAACAATTTACAACATAAGTAAACAGATACAAAACAAACATAAAAATATTATAAATACACACTTATTACATAATAACTAAACAACCATGGGAAATACAAGGGGAAGTTCACTCAAGAGAGTGCTCTACCACTTAACCCTTGATACTAAACTAATTTAAACTAACAATAATAATTAACTAATAATTAAAAAATAAACATAAGATTAGGATATTTAAGGCACATATGCTGATTACACAAACAGAGAATGAAATCAAGTACACAGTATCCTTTTGCATTGAGAAAATACTTATATATGTTCGTTTTAAAAGCGTTTGTGAGAACCTTCAAACTATCTGGGATAGAGTTGCATAGCTTATAAATGATATATCGAAAACTCCTTTCAAAAAAGACGTTTTGCGAAGAGGAGGCGTCAAGTGACCTTTATGTCATATTAATATTGTAAACATTAACTACTTCGAAACGATATTTTGTTATATAAATAGGGAGGTGACCGAGATAATATAATTTTGTGAAACAAATAAAGGGCATTGGTTTTAAGGCGATCTTTTATATTTAACCAATTTAATTCGTTCAGCTTATGAGACACATGGTCATATTTTATAATACCACATATGAAACGGATACAAGAATTTTGAACCCGCTGTATTCTGCTTAGGTAGTCTGTGTTTAAGCATGGTCCGTAGACAGGAGCACAATATGTGAACTGTGATAACGCCAGTGTCTCACAAAGCATTCTTTTCGTGTTTTTTGTCAAATAAGATTTGTGAGGGTATAATAGCCTCAGAGCAGTGTAGGCCTTTTGAATATTTTTTGTTGTCTGCTCCCGAAATCTCAGCGACCCATCTAAAATTAGTCCAAGATGTTTTGGACTACTTGACGGCTCAATTTTGACATGCTCAACCTCAATATTCATATCACGTTGTAGATGAGTACAATCCGTTTTTTTGCCAAATAAGAGGACAGCTCATTGGATTAAATATAAGGGAATGCTCTATAGATATTCTAGAGAGTTGTTCCAAATCACTATTATTTTTTTCTGACGCATCTAGATGTTCTCGGGCATTAAAAGAATTAATCAATTGAGTGTCGTCGGCATATATGTGTATCGCACTATGCTCGATAGATTTCGGAAACTGGCTGGTGTAGATTGTAAACAACAGAGGAACTAGAATTGAGCACTGCGGTACACCTCGTGTCAGTAATCTCTCGTCAGAAATTTTTCCTCGCAACCTAACCCTCTGAGTACGGCCCTGTAAGTACGACTGGAGTAGTTGAGTTCCCTCAGCATTTATTCCACACGAAGTCATAACAGCCACCAAAATAGTATGGTTAATGGTGTCGAAGGCCTTACTAAAGTCAAGTAAGACTAGGGCTGTGCATTTGCCCTCATCAGCAGCTTGTATAATGTTCTCAGTTATATCTAATAATGCTGTACAACAACTGTATCCTTGGCGAAAATCCGATTGTACATTGGGCAAAATATTATTTCTATCCAGATATTCACGTAGTTGCATTTGAATAATTTTTTCTGCTAACTTTGATAACCCCGGTAGAATGCTTATTGGTCCTAAGTCTGAAAAATTTTGCGGATCTTTTTTTTTGGAATCGGAGTAACGAGAGCATTTTTCTAACAGGATGGGAATTTACAATCAAGGAGAATAGTGTTAATAATATTAACTAAATATTTTTTAATAAAAGGATAACATAATATTATTAGGTCTATACTAATATTGTCTGACCCAGGTGACGTAATTTTAAGTTTTGCGAGAATATCGGTTATTACTTCTTCGGTAATTAGGCTAAAGCTAAAATTGGAATTGCATATTTTATTTGTTTGATAGTAGTTAACTGTGTCATTGACATTATTATTAAGATTATCAGGAATACTGTCTATAAAATAGTTATTAATATCGTTTGGGTTGTGAAGATTAGTGGGGAAATTAGAGATCTGAGAATTATTTATATTTAGGGATTTAAACTCTTTCCATAACGACTTCGAATTTTTATTCTGTGATATATTGGTAAAGTACGCTTTTTTTTTCACTTGCTATCGCATGATTTGTTGAATTCCTCAGCTGCTTGTAGTAAGCGAAGTGTGCGTCGTTCCCGGTCTTTTTAAATTTAGCTTTAGCTTTGTCGCGTTGACCCATTAAAATGCGAATATTATCTGTCAAACATGGGGCTTTACTTTTTGTTATTCTAGCTGTTTTTAACGGACTATGTTTATCAAACAGTGTGAGCAAGTATCGATTCAGAATATTAACTTTGTGGTCAATATCACTCACGAGGAATAAGGCATCTAATGGTAATTGTTGCAAATCTTAATAAAAATACTTGTTCATTAAAATTTTTGCGATAAGTATAAAAAAAAGGGATCAGCTTTAGGTTTTTGACAGGCCATATTACAGTAAATTAATTCGTGATCAGACAATAATGAATTATTATTTGTTTGCTTATAACTGTATTGAAACTTATTCTTTATAGGATTTTGCAAATGGCAGAAAAAATAACTATCTATAACTAGAAGAAAAACTTTGAGTATAAATATTAATGAAATCTTTGTATTCTTTCGATAACCTGAATTCTGGTTAGGCTAGCAAATTAAAATCCTAAAATGAATTTGCCTAATTTCTTATTTGACAATTCTCATTCTAACACTAGCATCCACACTATCTATCTACATAACGATTTTTAACTGAATCTTCATGATCGTAGGTTATGTTAATAAACTTTGAGTACTGTAATAATATGGTTATTTAAAGATGTATGCAAGAGGGAAAATTAATTGACTAAAAATTTCTCTTAATAAAACTATCGAATTTATTAAAAAAATTATCGAAAATCAGTACATCTAAGTTCTTATTTTATGATTTTTTCAATTTTTGCTTTTTTAAATTATTAGATTTATTAAGCTGTATAAGTTTCTTAATAACTACATACAATAAAATCAACACTAATATGCTAGAGAATCCTACTACGATTATTACATCCAGCAGCATGTATTCATACCAAGGCAGATCAACACCGGCTACCCTTAGATGAGCAGCTCCGTTATGACGAATAACATATTCTACCCAGTACACTGCATTTTCCATGGGTTTCAACGGCCGATCATGAAATATTTTGGATCTTCTCTTAACATTCTCCGTGTACCTAGAAAAATAAATTGTTCTAATTATAGTGCTGTTGCAATTTGGCCTTTGTCGTCACCTTAGTAATTATCACAAAAATATTATTTCTCATGGGAAACGATAGATGATTTTTGTTGTACCATTGCTAACTTCTCGAATATCGAGCCAAAATACCTACATCTGTTTTTTACCATCCCTCGTGGAAAACCGCAAATCCTGCCAAAACTCCTTCTCTTGTACGAAGCATCTAGTCGGGCCAGAAATCAAAATAGCTCCCCCAAAGATTAAACTATCCTAATTATTTTAATGTATGAAAGTTACGATTCTAATTATAGTACAGGCAGTGAAGGAAAAATTTAGTAAAAACCTCGCAAAAATTAATAAAAGAATCATCTCCGGGATTTAGGTAGGTAATAACCTGTAGAATGGAATAATGCATTCTATGCACTTCCAAGTTCCGGGAAAATTCAAAAAAAATTGGAACAACTTTTTGATTTTCGGTTTATTTGCTCTAGCGACTAAAATAATGAAAATGCAGAAAGAAGTTTTCAACAATATTTGTAGCTCGTCTCTTTCTCTACAAAAAAGGTCTTTACAAATTTTCGTCTTACTTAAGCCGTTTAGGAGATAAATCCAGTTTTCCACTTATAGTTTTGAGCCGCTTCGAAATGCGCATAACATGAGAATTCTCTGGGAGTTTCGTACGACCGGACACATCGATCGATAATTCTTACTATTCAGAGCCGCTAAAAAAATGAAAACAACACAAAATGTAAAGAAAAGTTTCAGCTTTAATGTGAAACTAATCACAAAATTCATACAAAATGTTATCATAGAGAAAAATACGTTAGAATATGGCTTAGTAAACTTTAAACAGTTGATTTATTCACATCTGAGTTTGATGCATCCTGCCTATTTCTCCCGTAACAATGAGTGCTTTTTCACTGCATGGATTCGATTCCGCCCACTTTAGCCTATATTTCGTACTAATTTCATTGGAGAATGTTAAGAAACAAATAAGTTCTATATGTTTTACTATCTAATTATGCATTTTCTGAACATGTATGAATAATGTAGGCAAATTTATAAAGTACTGCATGCATTTAAAGAACTGTAAAGTCATTCGAAAGAATATGTTTTATTGTTCTTATAATCCAAAAATTAAGACTGTGCTATTATTAATTAAGATATAGCGAACTGAACTCCTAAATTTGGAGGTGATTGATCGATGAGAAATATACCCTATACTTTGATCGCAAGGTATATTTTTCCAACAAAAGTAATTGCAATAAAATGTTAATTGGATTAATACATCATTATATAAGAACATACAAGCAAAATGAATTATCATTCTAACTACTCCCGGCAAAGATATGAATAAATCTGTGGATGAACTGTACAAAGTTTACTAAGCCATCTTCTGACACTGTTTCACTATGATAAACTTTTTTATGAATTTTGTGATTAGTTCCATATTAAAACTGAGATTTTTCTCTACATTTCATGTTATTTTCATTTTTTTAGTGGTTCTGAATAGTAAGAATTATCGATCGATGAGCCCGGTCATACGAAACTCCCGGGGAATTCTCATTTTTCACGCATTTCGAAGCAGCTTAAAACTATAAATGGAAAACTCGATTTATCTTCTAAACGGCTTAAGTAACACAAAAATTTGTAAAGGCCTTTTTTATAGAGAAAGAGATGAACTACAACTTTTGGTGAGAACTTTTTTCTCTATTTTCATTACGTTGGACGCTAGCGCAAAAAAACCGAAAATCTAAAAGTTTTTCCAATTTTTTTTTTATTTTCGCGGAACTTGGAAGTACAAAGAATGCATCATCTCATTCTCCAGGTTCTTACCTACTTAAATTCTTGAGATGATCCTTTTATTAATTTTTGTTACCCTAAATGGCTAATTTGCCTGTAATATTATATGTTTTTAGGGATACTAAATTCCAAAAAGTTCTACAACATTATCGAAGGTCCCTGGGATGAGATATCTAACATGGTGATCAACGTGTTTTTTAATTTTTTTTCAGCTTATGTATTTTGCGAAAAGTAGGTATTTAATATATTTCACGGGGGCGGTAGCTCAGTGGTTTAGAGCGTCTAGCTTGCATACTGGCATATCTAGCGATGCGGGTTCAATCCCTGCTCACCGCGAAATAATTTTAATTATAAAATTATTCCCAAGATGTGGTTCCGACTCCACTATAAACTGTAGGGCCACGTTTCTCTTTACCTAACACAAAATCATTTTGGATATTCAAGGAGTTAAGAAAACATTTATAAGAAATATTATTTTAACAATTTTAAGTTGTATGAAAGTAGGGCTTGGTGGTTAATGAGAATATTTAGTATATGATTGACATTTTTATAGAAAGGCTACAAAATTTCGAAATCACTGTTAAAAAAAAGTAAAATATTGTTGCTAGGTAACATAGTCTCCAATCAAAAAACAGGTGCCTAGTCGTCAACTATAACCATATCATATATAGGGTTAAGTAGAGTAGCTTCGGCTGGACTTCTCCCTTGGTATTATATATTGTAATACTAAATAAAGGCAATTTATTATTATTATTATTATCATTATATGACCACACTATAATGGACTGTATCATCAGGAACATTGCATGTGTCGTAGATTAACCATAAATAGTAAAATCATCACATTGCATCATTGGTATCTAAAAGATCTTTAGCGTATACCTGGATCATTTATAAAATTAATGACATTAGTTTGTTTCAGACCGACAGCAAAGAACCCACTTAATCGTGTTGGTGCAATTCTTACAATTGGCGTACATGGGAGGCAAATACTCTACCAAGGAACGTCTACAGATATAATTTGAAGTTGAAGAGCATATACATTTTACAATAACATGACACCTGTGCCATATCGCAGGAAGAGACGTCCATTTCACCAGCCAGCTTGACCATATTTCATATTAGTTCATTGAATTGTTGCATTGACCTTGCATTTTGGGCTGGATAAGCTTTTATTTTTTTTATGCGTAGGGGGCCTAGTGCGACTATAAAACTCGGTTTTCGGGGTTGACAGCCATCCATTTGGCTGCCATCTTGAAAAAGGGGGTATAAACAGTTTTTCCGGGCTCTTCACCCCGAAAACCGAATTTTATTCTAACACTGGACTCCCCTACACGCCAGAAAAAAATAAAATCTTGTCCTGCCAAAATGCAAAGTTCGGCCTCTTTGTAACATTTCAATGGACGTCAATTATCTGGACCAGACATTTTCGATTGAGGGTTCATGCACTGTCCCCAAAGGTGGCTGCCATGAGCAACAACTCTTAAGGCATGTTGTCGGAATGGTTCTGCTCCTACTTGAAGAAGTTTTGCTGCAAATTAAGTTTTCGAGTCATACTCCAAAGGCAAAGTACGAATACATGAACGTACTTGCCACTAACTCCGACCTGAAACGAATGATGATCCGGGTCTTGCTTCAGTTTAAGTATTCTTTCATAATAAATCATTCAAAACTATGCCTGTGTTTCGCATTGAATATTCGCTGTGTTTTCTAAAAAATAGTGTATACAGGTTTAAGAAAGAAAATAAATAAACATGTAGTTCTAATCATTGGTCATACAAGTGAAGAATAAAAGGTTCTCGTTACTAATTTGTTTGTCTCACAGATACAACATTGACTAGTATTACTTACTTACCACTAGCCAAATGGCAATATTAATTGAATACATCGATATAGGATTAACCTAAAGTACGTCGGGAGAATACTCCCACCAATAAGCAATTGTTATTGTTAATGTTTGGAGTGGGGTAGGAATAACAGCTAGCCATGTATAGCAGGTTCTGTATATAATTCAGCCATATGGAAAACTTGCAAAAAAGTTTAAAGGAGACCGGCCGCAATTAGTTTTCAATTTATGTACAAAGAGGGTCATAATGAAGGTGTTTAGTTTCTTTCATTATCATCACACAAAATTGTTATAAATATTTCCTAACGAGTTAAGAACGTAGACCAATCTCACTGAATATAATTTGTTGAAATTTGTCCTACCAAATAGATGATTCGTTGAAATAAGCGATCTAATCAACGTGGACTTTCAGGGGTGGAGTAAGTGTTTTTTTGTCATAAGAGTGTGTACTACACGACTCCGGCGGTATACCAATCAGAAGCGGTCGGTGTCCTTTAGGCCTTTTTGCGAGCTTTTTTGTGTAGCTTGATTTCATATGGAACCTACTATACCAGTTGAGATTATTGTAATTAAGACTAAAGCCACTTGTCAAAACTGTGTTCATTAAGTATATGAAGATTAATGGGTTAATAAAAAAGGTAATTTAAATTTTATAGCTGCCTTTTGTTCGCCATGTCAGATGTTTCGACCTATGTACTTTTTACAAAGTTTTAGAGCTTTCTTTTGAATTCAGCATCCCTAAACACATGTAATAATTAGACAGAAAACTTTAATACACTAAAATAATTAAGGTAATTTAAATCTTATATGGACTATTTTGGGATAAATGATCACCATGTTGTTGGAGATCGATGTCAGGCGGATGCCTTTGATAGGTGTTGATAATAAGTACGATATTTGCCACGTTTGGTGGCTCTGCTCATAAATTGCAGTATTGTGAAAAGTATTGCTTGAATAGTCAACTAATCTATCAAAGTTTATACATAGGAGCTGATATTTTTCGAAGGAATCTATCGATGCTTTCAATTGTCACTTCTAAAGATTTTCAAAATGAATAAATTTATTAAAGATAATATTTAATAAATATATTAATTTGTTCCAAGATACCAATGAAAGTAACCTGAATTCCCATAAATATTAAACAACTTTAATTGATGTCACTGTCATTGTATTTGACTCCCCCTGAAGTATGCTGTGTTATATTGTCCTCTCTTCAAATTATGTGGCCAGAATGTAAGAGGATTCTCGAGAATACGATGCCGTAGTGTTACTTTTGGGGAATGTATTTCTTGGAGAATCGTACTATTGGTATGATGGTCTCTCCAGGTAAATCACAGTAAATGTCTCAACAGCTCGAAAGTAGTAATACGCCGTCGAACTACCTCCTTAACTATCCAGGTTTCAAGTTCTCAAAGGCGTAAGGAAAGGTAGAAAAAGCTAGTGCATTATCACGTCTGACCTTTGTGTGACTCGTGATATTTTTGACATTTCAACTTTTGCTCAACTCACAAGTTGCCAATCTTTCCATCTGCATTATTCGTCGAATCTCATATTCTCAATTGCCGGTATTGTCGATGATGGCTCCGAGGTATATCATCGCGTTTACTAACTCATAATCACCAATCCTTGACTTGTCTGGGTAGTCTTAATTTGTTCAATCTACAGTCATGATTTTTCGTTGTGTTGTGATTTACATTTATGCCATGATCAGAAATTATTATTTGATAGTTATCCAGTAAGTTCATGAGCTCATTCTCGAATGCTGCACTACGTATTGCATTACATGTTAACTATGAATATTGAAGAAGATTTAGTGACCCAACAAAGCCCTGTTTCATGCCTTTAAAAATATTACATTTGTTGACTTTTATTATAGCAGTATTCTTCATACAGTTGACGAAAAATAAATATCTGCTTTCTAGGTGCTTCTATTTCTGACAATACAGTTCAGAGTTTGTTCAATTTTACATTGTGAAAAACCTTATAAAGATATATAGGCATAAAACGTTTTCTTGTCTTCTCGATATTATCGTAAATACAATGTTGGTTCTCTAGTACCGCATCCCTTCACAAAGTTTGCTTGCTCAGGAGGTAAATGGCAAGACAGATATTGTTCAGTCATTTCCAAATAAATCCAAAGTTTTAAAACAGTGTGACATGCATTAGTTACGTACCTTGGTTTGTGGAGTAACTCGTTCAACAGATACGATAGTTTTTCTTCAGAAAAGGATGGATCCCTGTAAGGCAAACTGAGGGCATATCCTGCCTTAACTGCATCATTGGCATTAATAAATTGATCAGCAAAAACAGGTATTGCTAAAATTGGTACACCATGATAAACTGTTTCGATTGTGCTTAAAAGGCCGCTGTGGGTTATGAATAGTTTCACATTTGGATGTGCTAGAAATAGAGGCAGTGTTATGTTTAAATAATACATTGTGTATTAATCCAGTCAGTAGGTATTTTTGCCGTACAAGAGGTGGGGCAGAGACCAGTTTGATATATGTTGGTTAGGTTAGGTCACTGGTGAAAAACCTAAGTTTTCGACGTTTGGTTGCCGAGACGCGAGCCGTTTATCATCGGTAAAAGGTGCTGAAGATTGTTTAAAAAAAGACTGTTAAACCTACGACAAAAATGTTTACGGCAAAGTTGAACAAAACAAAACTCCTTAAATATTTTGTACATTCATTTTTTTGGCAAGTCTAATATGTAATCAATAAAATCGCCAAACTCCACTTTGCTGGAAAGTTTTGTAAGAGTAAATTACGCTATATTATTTTTAATGTTTATCCACACCATAATAGGACTATATAGCCAAATATATTTCAGAAAACAGTTACTTTTTCTGTTACACATAAATTATTGTACAGCCACAACTGCGTAAATTAACACAGAATATTATTAATATTAGTGTATGCATGTTTTAATTTTCATTCTATGTTTTTTAGCAGAAGTTTCCTAGAGAATAATTTTAAAAAGCGAAAATTGTTACTTAAAATTTATACCGTCTCGCACCCACACTAATCTTCCGTAGTAACTAATCTCGCGTACAGAGTCCCTTCTTGAGCGATGCCGCCGATTTTTTCGTGTAAGTACCATTGCAAAGAACAATGCTAAAAATCCTACAATTTTTGCTCCTGCAATAAAAGTCAATCGATGGCATAAAATACTTTCATTGGTCCCCAATTAACAGAAGGAAAATCGTTATTTGATTGAGAAGAGTCGGGAACATTTTTGTATACACTCCATTTTATCAGGGCCCCCCGAGAATATCTCGCTTAATGTAAATCGTAACTATGAAACCATTTGTTTAAATCAGTTTTTTGATGGACATAACATAACATATCATCGAAAAGGGTGAAAAATACTTTTATATTTCACTTGCCATTAATTTCTTGTTTATTGCTTGAATATGTGATATATAAACCATTATACCCTACGACCAAGAAGAGCGGGACTAATAATTACGTCCACTTATTATGCCCTCCAATATAAAAATAAGCCATTAGAACTGTCTCGCTGACGGTTACAAAATTTCTGTTAGTCTATCGTTGATATTTATCATATTCTTTCTCATACAGTGATCGCGATTTTTTTGGTAGCAGTGCCTCATTTGCTTCTGCGGCTCTTCGGGTGAGAATTTGTGGAATACCTTTCTGCCGCATTATCACTTTTAGAAATGTTTCAACACACTTTATTACTTCACTGACATAAATAAATTAAATAATGGTCGCATCGTTATGGATACAAAAATATAGGCAAGGTCCGCAAAGCAATACCTATTTCATAAATTTTCATATTCATATATTACATTTAAATTATGTAGGTATCTAAGGTAGTGAGATATAAAACGTTGTATGCACCACTGGCGATATATTATGTTTATGCCCTTGTGTGACTTTCTATCCTAGGGCCAAGGCCCGAGAAATTCGTGACCCGCGGGCATAGACGTCTCTATATCTCCCTTGGTACATAAACAACTATTACATTTGAACGAAATTTGTAAGACCCCTTTTACTTCTTGCTTCAAGACACCTCTCTTATTAAAATTCTTTCGGATAGAAAAATATATTCAAAATTGTTTTATTCATTCTACGCTATAATTTGAAAACATATTAAACATTGCTTTCAAAATTAACCACGAAATAAATACGACTGGATTACTTGCCGTGCAAAGAACGAGAAGAGAATTCAAAATTGTATAAAGATTTTTATCGTATATTATGTAGACAAATAAAATGTTTTTGTGTCAATAAACCAAATGTATTTTATAATTATGTATACACATTTCGTTTTATTTTACATTATGTATAAAGATACTGTGACACATCGGATCAAAATTTTATATCTATTACACAAAGGGCTCTGGACCCCTGAAGAACTTTTGCGGACTGGGCCCTTTTCTTCAACCGCACCACCGACCATTCTGTAACTCGTAAAGATCAACATTTTTGTTGCCATTTTGATGTTAAGCATTATATTCTCCAAGGGGGGCTGATAAAATGAAACCTTTTTATTAATAGTATATTATTCAACGAGCATATAATGATGGCTATTATTCACGAGGGTGAAGTTTAAGACACGAGCCACATGTGAGTGTCGTATATCACTAGAGCGAATAGTGGCCATTATAAGCGAGTAGAACACTTTGTTCACAACTATTAAATATTTAATATTTATTTAATTCACTTTCTTTTTATTTCCCCAATTTATGGAAGATTGATATGCTATCATATATAATTTTCTCGATTTTAGGGCAACGAGTTTAATGAAGCGATTTCTGCAGCTTCCCTTACCTCTGATGGTGTTAAAGAAATCTGCCGGTATCCATTTATTTAATTATATTACTCTTTTTGAGTCATATGTAAAAGTATTGTAAATAACGCTGAGGATGATCTTTTTTATCTCTACTGACTGGATTGTATCAGGAAAACACAAAACCAAATACACAATACGAATGAAAAATGTTCCTTACCTAATATTTCTTGTTGAGGCAGCCATTTCCCTACTTTTACGTTGGATGGTTTTTCTGGTAATACATCGTCCTCCCATTTCCATAACACTTTCTCCTTCAACTTACTAAACGCCTTTAGCAAGGCATCTCTTTTCTGCGGAGGAAGATCTTTGCTTTTTAAATTTGAACCCAGACTAAAATATATTACTCCTTCCTTTGCGTTATCCAAATAGTCTTGCAATTCTTTGGGTAGCTCTTTGGGTGGCCTAACATGAAAACCACCAATTTGAATTATATTAGGCACAAGAGGCACAGGCTGATTCAAACTCTCGTGAGAATTTACTAATATAAGTGATGCATTGTAATAGAGATCATAAATATGTGGCGGATTGGGAAAATACTTTTTCAAAATTTTATTATGTCCTGGTAGGGAATATATATGGTCTAATATGAGGTTAAGTAAAGTTATGTATACATTGCCTATCTTTTGAACAAGGGTCATATTTGTAGGGTAATCAGTTTCAGTATAAGGGATATAAGCTAATGGTGAAGGGTTTCCAGCAATATCATTCACACAAGTATTGGGTGGAAGGCTGCTAAATAATATTAATGGCGCATTGAAATGTGTTGCGAATATTTTTAATGCATCGTTGGAAAACTGCTCAACAATTACTATGTCAAATTTCTCATCTGACTTTAGAAAATTTTGCACATTCTCATTTTCCAGCACTGAATCAGTTGTGGCTAATAACAAATCTCGAAAAACAAAATTTTCGATTAGTGATTGTGCATTACTTTCAAATAGATTTATTTCTTGAAGCACACCTGAAACAATAAAGCAATTAATAATGGCACATTTATAGAAAGCAGAAGAACTGTTCAGAATTATTTATTTTCAATTTGCCAAGTTGACATAGTTTACATCATTTAGCCAAATGTTCTGCGATCTTAAAGACATTTTCTTGTGGCACTAGGATCAAATCATATACAAAATTGGACAGTGTAAGGGTAACCTCGTCAATGACAAATAAAACACTGAACTATTTTTAATTTTTTCACAATATAGCTTCTTGATATGCGCGTACAACACTACTTAAATTGATTATTGTACCTTAAATATATGAAATTTTACTTCCTGAGAACTATTTCATAATAACCTAAATTTTACAAAATAATTGTATTAACTTAATCGAACGACACATCGTTCGGTCAATTCAACATTATTGTTACCCAATGTCTACTTGGGTAACAATAATGTTGAATTAACCGAACAATGTGTCGTTCGATTAAAATAATACAATTATTTTGTAAAATTTAGGTTATTATGAACATTATTGTTACCCATGAACATTATTGTTACCCAATATCTACTCCTTCAAGAGTCGTGTGACCTTGTCGTGGTGAAGGAGCTTAAGTAGCTGTGAGACTGAGACCGATGCTAGCGGAAGTGACCCCTAGCAGGGTTACTTGTGCCGGCAAAGGTCAAGGATGAACAGCGAAAACTAAGGACGACTCAACCCAAGTCAAGGTGGAACAGCAAGCGCCTAAGGCTGCGTGGCTAAGGGGGAGCTTGGTCGTAAGTTTGCGAACTCCGGATACCAGGCGACCTCCGGTTTAATCCTAGCCTTCCTATGGCATGCGGGGCTCTGCTGTAGGTGACCATCCTTTCCCTAGCTTCTCGTGGGACCAATATATGGAACAGGCAAAAATAAAAGAAGTCGGTGCACCTCAAATTGCACCAACAGCGGAAGAGGTCAGCAATGAACTCAAGTCCCAAGTCGGTACAGAAACGCCGATGGATATGAACTTGCTTAAAAGTTCTTCCATACCGGCGGATACCGAAAATGAACTCCTGCTGTCTAGCGACGAACAGGACGAAACCAGATCTAACCAGTCTGAAGTCAGAACATCCCTGGAGGCTCTGAAACTCAAAGACAGGAAGATCAAGCTAGGAGGAGCGGCAAGAAAACGCTACAAATGGCTGCTAAAACAAGGGCACAAACCAGAAGAGGCCCGCGTACTGGCACAAACACCCATCAGGGAATCGTTGACCGGAAGGGCACCTAAGAGGAACCGCTCGGAAGACTCGACCCCTGAAAAAGGGAAGCTTAAAAAAGCAAAATATGGGCAGGGGAATCCAATTCCCCCCCCCCACGCCCCAAACATTTAAGCAAATTGCTGAAAGTGTCAAGGTGGGCATCTTGGCTACAAGCCTCCCGGATATCCTTTTGAAAACGGACCAACTTGAGGCCGTTCAGGAGGCTACCCTCAACAAAATAGTAGAGCAAAAGGGAGGTGCTGTCAAGCCAAAATTCCTTGGCTCTACGTTTAAGCCAGGTTCGCTGGTTCTGACTTGTGCCGACAAAGCCACTGCAGAGTGGTTAAAAGGCACAACAAAGGACCTACAACCTTGGGAAGGGGCTACCTTGAAAGCGGTAGAGGAAACTGAAATTCCTCGTGCGCAAATCCTTGTAGCCTATTTCCCAAACAGTTCAGATGACTGGAACGAGCGAATTTTGGGCTTCGTAGGTGCCCAAAATGAAGGTCTGAACGTGACAGAGTGGAAAGTGCTCAAAAGAACACCGGAACATAATGTCACTCAACTCATACTCTCAATAGACTACCAATCTCATGAGAGTCTGAAGAAAAATGCCTTTAAAGTGAACTACAAGTTCGGTCAGGTTCAATTAAGACCGAGGGGTAGTTCACAGAAAGAGACAAAAACTTGTAGAGATGAGAAGGCTATCTCAGTAGTAGGGGACCCACAGCCTTCCACAAGTACATCTAGTACTTGTACAGTAAAGGCTCCCTTACCAATGGATAAGCCGTCCACCTCAAAACAAGGACAGAAAGCGGAAAAGGCTTCAAAAGGCCCGCAAGAAACTAAGAAGTCGAAAACGCACCACGGGAAGGAGGCCAAGAAGATCCATTCCACCCACAAGGGAGACAAGAGCTCCGACCAGAAGAAAAGGCTCTAAAATGGCGCCGCATCTGGGCTTTATCCAGATAAACCTACACCATGCAAAATCTGCTTCGGATGTGCTTAGCAGAAGGTTTGTCTGGGGGAGGCTGGACGTAGCGCTCATACAAGAGCCTTGGACTCATGGAAATCGTGTAAGAGGGATCCCAACAAACACATGTAAGTTAATCTATTCAGATAAACATGACAACCCAAGAGCAGCTACGCTGCTCAATAAACGAATTAACTTTGTTTCTGTTCCAGAGTTCATAACGAGGGACTTGGTTACAGTGGCTGCAGAGGTGCCAACCGAAAGGGGTAAGCAAGAGGTAATTATTGCCTCGGCTTATTTCCCTGGAGATATTTACAATCCGCCTCCAGATGAAGTCGCAAGACTGATAACCTACTGTAAAAGAAGAAACAAACACTATATAATAGGATGTGATGCAAATTCCCACCACACTGTATGGGGAAGCACAGACATCAACAATAGAGGTGAGTACCTATTGGAATATTTGGCTGCGAATAATATAGACATTATCAATAAAGGTAATAAACCAACATTTATGAATATATTACGGCAAGAGGTATTAGATTTGACCTTGGCCAGACCATTCATAAGCAACAAAATAAAAAACTGGCATGTATCAAACGAAGCGTCAGTATCGGACCATAATCACATTAGGTTTGATTTGGAGGCGGCGGCTACATGCCTCAAAGAACACAAGATACCAAAACTGACCGACTGGGATGTTTATCGTGAACACCTAAAGTCGGAAGCTGAGGACCTAGGCAGAAGTATAGAGACCATTGAGGACCTAGAAACTGCATCTATCCAACTACAAACTCTCATAACAAACGCATATGAGAAAAGCTGTCCCGTCAAACAAAAGGCTACAAATAGAGATGTGCCTTGGTGGAACATGGAGCTCAGTAAACTTAAAACTGAAATAAGACGCCTCTTCAATAGAGCAAAACGCACCGGAGAGTGGGGCGAATATAAAGAGACACTCACAAAATACAACAAAGAATTGAGGAAGTCTAAGAGAAGGACGTGGAAGGGTTTCTGTGAGAGGATCAATGAAATGCCTCCAGCTACCCGACTCCAAAAAGTCCTATCAAGAGACCACTCAAATGGAATAGGGCTGCTACAAGGATCAGATGGCAGCTACACGGAAAACAGGAAAGAAAGTATAGAGTTACTTCTGAAAACTCACTTTCCAGACTGCAAAATTATAGAAGAGGGAGACGTTAACAACCGGATTGGAAAGGAAGTACGCTATCCTACAAACCGAGAAAAAAGTCTCTCAGGAAAAATATTTACACCTAATAAGGTTGGATGGGCAATTAGCACTTTTAAGCCCTACAAAACACCCGGAGGGGATGGTATCTTTCCAGCCCTACTACAAAAGGGAATCGAAGAGATACTACCAATGCTGATAAAAATTTTTAGAAGCAGCTACAACTTAGGGTATATTACCCAAGCCTGAAGAGAGGTAAAAGTGGCGTTTATACCACGTAGTGGATTGGAAGTATAGTAATCGCAAACAAATTTTCAAAAATTTTTATTCGTGAAATAGGTTTAGAATGTCATGAAACGTCGAGATTTTAAATTTGAGCGAAAAAATTTTTTCTGTCTTTCTGTCGGTCTGTCTGTCTGTCTGTAACTTTTTTTTGCCGCACCATTTCTCCAGAACGGTTTAAGATATTGACTTGAAATTTTGTACACGTATATACCATAACGAGGTCTGGAACTGGATTGTTTTTTGAAGATATCCGTTGAAGGGTTGGGAGTTAAATAGGGGTAAATGGGGGAAATTATGTAAAGCAAGCTGGTAAGAGTACAGAAACTTGAAATTTGATGTATGTACCACAAGCTAAGACCACAAAATTTTTAATCATATTTTTCATCCCCTCACCCCCCCCCTCCATTATTAAGGGGGTTAATAAAATAAAATTGAGATATTCACTCGAAGTTTTGTACACGTATATATTATAATGACATCAGAAACTAGATTATATTTTGGGATTATTCTAATGAAGGGTTGGGGATTAAATAGGGGAAAATAAATAAAGCAAGTTGGTAAGACTACAGAAAATTGAAATTCAGTGTATGTACTAGAAGCTAAGGCCTCAGATTTTTTATAATATTTTTCAACCCCCACCACCACTACTCCATTATTGAAGGGGTTGGTACAATACAATTGAGATATTCACTTGAAATTTGGTACACATATGTATTATAACGACATCTGGAACTAGATTATATTTTGAGATGATTCCTTTCAACGGTTGAGGGTTAAATAGGGGTAGATAGGGGAAAATAAGTAAAGCAAGCTGGTAAGAGTACAGAAATTTGGGATTTGGTGTATATACTAGAAGCGAAGGCTTTAGGTTTTTTTATAATATATTGCAGCCCTCCACCACCCCCACTCCACTCCCTTATTAAAAGAGTTGATATAATTAAATTTAAATTTTAACTTGAAATTTTGTACACGTATGTATTTTAACGATATCAAAAACTAGATTGTATTTTGGCATGATTGCGCTGAAGGAATGGGGGGTAAGTAGAGGAAAATAGGGAAAAATAAATAAGCACGCTGGTAAGAGTACAGAAACTTGAAATTCGGTGTATGTCCTAGAAGCCAAGGCCTCAGATTTTTTAATAATATTTCTCAACCCCCCACCACGCTTTCTCCATTTTTAAAGGGGTTGATAAAATAAAATTGAGGTATTCACTTGAAATTTGGTAGACATATGTATTATAACGAAATCTGGAGCTAGACTATATTTTGAGATGGTTTCGTTGAAGGATTGGGGGTTAAATAGGAGTAAATAGGGGAAAATAAGTAAATCAAGCTGGTAAAGTACAAAGGCCAAGGCGTTACATTTCCTTCTAATATTTTTCAAACATCACTACCTCCGCTCCATTATTCATGGGATTGATAACATGAAATTGAGATATTCACTTGAAAGTTAGTGCACGAAGGGGTGGGAGGACATCTGCCCCAAATATTAATAAAATTATATGACCAATAATTTTCACATAGTAGAGTGTGAATCTAGTCAGGATGTTTCCTTCAAAGTGACTTGGATGAAAAATCTGGATGTGGAAGTAGTGATTCCTTAGGCAGCGGTTTTTTGTACGTGGGAATCTAGACTAATATGTTTGTGAGGAAATATATCTATTAACATTTGTTTTAGATCTCCAAGAAATTGTTGCAACTACTACAATAAAGATCTATTCCATCAAATTGCAATTCTGGGAAATCGCGAATCAACAAGTATATTACAGCTTGAGAAGCACTAGGCATTTTTGTATACCGCCGACTCTGTATAGTTATAATTTCGGACTAGCTTTGTAGATTCATATGTACATACATGTGGCTGGATTTATACTACGGTTTGCAAAACTGCATTCTGGGATGGTTTATCCTTTCCCTTTATTAAATGTTGTCGTAACTGCCAATAACTGCCCCAGTGTAGGTAAAAAGCAATTTTGAAATGTTTCACAACTTCAGCGGCGTCGTATAATTAAGGACGATAAAATCGCATAAATAAAAAACATAAAAGTACCTCCGTACACTGGAATTTAATGTTGACACTCGGTCGGGGTCGAATGCCTTTAACACTGCAAATATAAAAATTGTCAGTATACTTCGCAAATGTAGTAGATTTCCGATAAAAGTAGATTATGCGTATAACATTCATTTTATCACGTGATGCATACGGTACATGGCAGTCTTATGCAGTTAATCCTTTACTTTGTTATGTATGAGATAATACTATATAAAAATGGTTTATTTTATTGGTAAAAATGTTTTATGTTGCCAGCAGTTAATTGGGTTTTCATATTTAATTATTATGAAAATAAACCGGAAATTGACTTTTTATTTGCTAGATATGTTTTACATGTTTTAGTAAGAACTGTTATCGTTTTTAAGTTAAATTTATTACCAAAAATACAACGTAACTGTCAATTATAAATGTGTATTTCACCACTTCGTCGTTTTTCTGATTGTTTCAGTAAATGTTTGCAATATAATATTACTTCTATATGAGAGCCGTCTCTGGCAATGAGATAAAATTCCGGATCTCTGTTCATAACACATGCTTGATTTTAATTTAAAATGTTGTTTAAGATCTCTCCTACCTATTACAACTTGTCTGTCTGGAAATTTTTATTTAAAAAAAACATCACGGATTTGAATATGTAAAAGGAATCTACAATATTATTTTCAAAATTAAGTCTGTCATAGTGAAAAAAATTTTTTCGCTGACAGACCAATTCTTATGCATAAAAGAGACCTCAGACTCAATCACAGAAAAAATTAAGGTGGTGTTTTGACGCGGACATTGTTGAAGCCTATTTTTTTTTAAAAAACGTCGTCACGGTGCTTCAAAATTAAGTCTGACATGGTGAAACACATTTTTTAATGGCAGACAAGTTTTTATACATAGAGGAGGTCTTAAAGTTCGGTTGTTTTTTATTAAGGAAGTGTTATGAGATCCCAGTGATTAATTCTGATACATTGATGCTGCACATTCAAAATTAAGTCTGTCACATTAATTAACAAAAATTGTCAGACATACCAGTTGTAATAGATATGAGTGATCTTAAACTTCATTTTAAAACAAAAATCAAGGTGTTATGAAGTGTACTTTCATAAAAAAAAGATGCTGTACAAAAAAATAACTCTGTCACATTAGTTAACAAAAGTTGTCAGAGAGACCAATTTTTTTAAAAATTATTCATTATTCACCACAAATTGAGACATTTCAAGATGGTGATTTGAAATGTAAAATCTTTTTTTTTAACTAAATTCAAAAATTCATAAAAAATTACAACAAATTTTTAACGGTCTGGCGCTCGTAACATGAAATTTGCAAATTTTGCAACCATTTTCCTTTTTAAATTTGAGGTGTTCGATGGGATACTTTTTTGCCATGGGAGCTTGGTCTGGTCATTCCATCTCCCAGTAGCCAGACAACAGTTTTCGTAATAGCCACTTCATAAAAAAACTGTTACTTATTTTCATTTAAAAGTAACGTAAGGAAAATGTTCATTAGCTCTCCAACTATATGTTATCAGTTCGGATGAGCATATATATAATATCTAACATTTGATAACCTCATTTCGATTAAATTGAATTTAAGGTAACATAATTTACTTACTATTAAAATATTCCGAAAATCCTGTCAGCACAACATTCCTATAACTCCCGTTACTGGGTGTATCCTTTTCTTCGAATGGACTAATAACAGTTACATCATGACCAGCCTCAGCCAATCCTTTCATTAGAGAATTGGCCAGTATATAGTGGCTTGTAGCGGCTAGCGGAAAGACTCCCAGAATTCGAGCACATTCTATTGACGTATATAAATGATTTGCAATTAAAACTATTAATATAATTAATTTCATAATATTGTCTGCTTAAATTATATACAACATAGGAAATATTTGTCAGTGATGATTAAATAAACTCAACATACATATCTAAAGTATAATACTGTACCTATTCCAGTAATACTATCAGTTCAAATAGGTGAATGATTAAGCACAAGTGTTATCATTAGATTAGGAATAAATAAAAATAGTATTTTTGACTTACTTTTTAGTCCTCGCGCAAATTTAAAAAATCTGTTTCTTTTAGGAACTTGTAGCTAGAAGTACGTAGTACAATATAGATTTATTCCAAGATTATATCTAAAAATGATAATATTTAATTGGGTACAGATTTATGTTTTTAATTTCACTTCATACCAATGAATTGCGTCAACAACATTTGTGTGTCAAAAACACTTTTAGTTTCAAACTGAATAATTATGTTAATAAATAAACCTGCAGTAACACGTTATCAAATTAATTCAAGGTTGTCCAAATATGATCTGAATACTGGTTATCATCGGGAGATAAGTTAAGTAACGACAAAATTCCCCTTGGCTAATTTCTTTACTTGCTTAACGAACTTTGAAGTTTTCTATTACTATATACTGCAAGGAGAATATCACAACAAAATGTAATATTTGAAAAATAACAGGTTAGATAGAGATTTGGTATGTTCTTCCATAAAGCCATTTAACATTTTTTTATTATTACATATTCTGAGAGAACTTGCGGATGGTTTGCCAAACGGAAAGGGTGGATTTGCAACATATCTAGCTCCAATGACCTCTATATAAAGTTCTACTGTTTTCGAGATATTAATTTTTTTAAATTATTTTTGCGAATTTCCCAAAATTCAGTCTTTCAGCTGTCATAACTCATTTCTTTATGGTTCTAATATAGCTAAACATTATTTTTATCTCTGTAATTAATGTATCTGTGTTCTAACGAAATAAATAATTAACGATGATAAAGGACAATAAAAATTTTGAGCTAACAAATGTGTAGAAATGTTTTTAAAATAATTTGTACTGCATTAAAAAAAAATCGGTAAAGCTATTTACACAGGACTTTCCTTTTTGTTCATACAGGACGATCACTCTAAGAAATTATTAATGATGAAATAACATGGGAATAATAATCGCAATGTAGTTAGCCTTATTAGTATAGAGAAAAGCTGATAACTCTTTTGCATCGTCTACTCTACCATGGTGGAGGAAAATGACTCCATTTTTTTTTTATTTTCAAATTTTTTTATTGTTGAAATGGGTTTAGAATGTAATGAAACGTGGCAATTTCAAATTTGAAGAAAAAACGTTTTTTTCTCCATCATCTAGTGGCAAAAAATTAAAAATAAAAATTATTCTTTTAAAATTTTCAAATCAAACATTTCTTTTGAAATATGTTTAGAATGTCATGAAACGAGTAAATTTTAAATTTGAGCAAAGAGAAATTTTTTTCCGTCATGCATTTTATAAAAACATAATTTTTGTTTTTCAATTTTCAAAAAAGAGAAAAAAAAATGAAATATGTCACGAAACGCAGAAATTTTAAATTTGAGGAAACAGAAATTCTTTCCATCATCCATTTTATATAAAAATTTCAAAATTTTGAGAGTTTCAAAGATTTTTTTCTATTTCAAATTTTCAAAATTTTTTCAAATGGAAATTTTAAATTTGAGCGAAAAATAAATTTTTCTATTATCTATTCCCTTTAGGCGGTCCACTCTGTATATTTTCCAGTGAAAGTCTAACCAATTCTTCGGTGTCAGTGGCGTCAGCTACCTACCAAAGTTTACTGTTCTCCCTTAAATAGATTTTTAGTTAATGCACCAACAGACCGACAGACAGACAGATAGACCGACAGACAGACAGACTGACGAAATTGAGAAACCTGTATTTTCGTAATCTACATGATCTGAAACGTGAAAATCCGAAGAAATCTCGGAGGGTGATTTTTTCTCGAATACAATACCTACTTCCCTTCGGTATGCGAGGAAAGTAAAATAATAAAAGCGATGAAGATGTTCAAATCATATAAAGCATGGGGACTAATGTATTGCACTGGCTTTCCACCAGCATTGTAAGACCCATCATTACATAAACTGCTTTAGTCTGGTGGTCAAAGACAACTCAGACTACGGCGGCGAATATGCTGAGCCGGGTACAAAGACTGGCCTGCTTAGCAATTACGGGTGTTATGAAAAGCACCCCCACGGCAGTCTAGGAGACCCTATTAAACCTCCCCACACTTAGTATAGTGATCCAGAGAGATGCCAGAATGGGGGCATATAGGCTACAAAACTCAAATAGCCGTCTACACAGAGCTAGATTGGGAAGATATTTTAGGATAATTAACACTGTAGAAGATCCTCTATTGAATATGAGTAAGTAAGTTAGTAAGTAAGTAATTTATTTATAATTAATAATACAATATAGAATACAAATACAATGTAGAATACAAAATTAGTAATATAAGATGCTTCTTATCATTAATCGCTAAATTATAAAAATGATTTCAATATAAAAATGAGTTTTACCTAATCTTATATGTGTATGCATATGCTATTATTCCTCCATTTAGTGTACACCTAGACTACATATGTAGCCTGTGTGTGTACCCATGAGGTCAGACTACATGATACCAAAAATTACCTTCAACAATCCCTTCAGTATCACCATTGGAGATAGAAACGACTGGTCAACAGGAGCTCCTGACATACTACGTAAGGGCCTAACCTGGTATACTGACGGGTCTAGGACAAACACAGAAGCTGGAGCTGGAATACATGGTGAAAGAGGCAGGGCAGGTATAAGCCTTTCCCTTGGACAACACTGCACTCTAGTCCAGTCAGAAAATCTTTCTATACTTGAATGTGTATGCGATAATGTAAATCGACAATATGTCAACCAATAGATGTCCTTTGTATCAGACAGTCAGACGGCACTTAGAGCACTAGCCTCTAATAAAGTGTCATCCCGACTGGTATGGGACTGCCACGAAAAGCTGAACTGGATGAGCAGAACAAAGTTAAATTACTATGGGTACCAGGACACTCCAGAATTGACGGCAATGAAAAAGCTGATAAACTTGCTAGACAGGAGGAAGCTAATATATTTTATGGCCCAGAACCCGCGCTGGGCATTTTCAAAAGCTCAGTCAGAAGGGCGATTAAAGACAGGGTCAATAGTAAACACAGAAACCTCTGGATGAACATTCCAGGAAATCGACATGAAAATCTATTCATGTGCAAAACTAACTGAAGAATTGCTCACAGGGAACAGAAAGCAGTTAAGATTGATAACAGGACTTCTGACAGAACACTTTCCTGTTGAGAAGTACCTGAATACAATCGGTAAATTTGACGACAACCTAGACTACAGACTATGCGGCAAGGAGCCGGAAATGGTTGATCACATCATATTCAACTGGCGCCAACTGGCGCAGAGGATATGGCATCTACGGGCAAACACGAACAGATCCGAAATTCATCAGCAACCACCCGACTATAGACCTATATCACCTGTATGGGTACAGCTGTACTGGAGTTAGCAGAGTGAAGCATAACAGAGAGAGCACAATTAGCTCAGGAGGCTGTAGTGCCGTCGAAGTTTTCAGCAGACTAGCCCTGAGAGAGATAAAAAAGATGTTCAAATGCTTGTTCTCTAGTTTATGTCCTTTGTAATATTTCATACAAACTTTTAAATTATTTAAGAAAATCAGTGATACTTGTTTAGAAGGAACTCTGAGCTGCACTAACAATTACAATGAGACATTTTTTTAATACATAGCTACCTAACCTATTTTTGGAAAATTTCGATAACTGCCTATTTTTCCCAAACTCAATTATAGTAATTTTTTCATATAAAACAATCCAATAAATATCTAATTTATTGTTCTTGTTCGTTCTCGCTTTTAATTTGCTCTCCGGTCCATGTGCATCTCGTGATAAATAAAAAATACATATATTCAATAAAGTGATCTTTCATTTGTACAACGAGCAATAATAACAACTCACGGATATGTTAATGATTTAAATGTTTTCTTAAATGTTTTCTTAACCGCTTCTCAAGTCACCGAGGTAACTCCTTGAAAATCCAGAATGATTTTGTGTAAGGTAAAGAGAAACGAGGCCCTACAGTTTATAGTGGAGTCCGAACCACATCTTGGGGATAATTTTATAATTAAAATTATTTCGCGGTGAGCAGGGATTGAACCTGCTTCGCTAGGTATGCCCAGTATGCAAGCTAGACGCACTAAACCACTGAGCTACCGTCCCCGTATTTGTTCCAGGTTTCGTGGGTGGTGCCCATGGGAGACGAGTACAGTTTTGTCGTTTTTTATTACACGCGGATATTGAAGATGGGACCTTTAAAAAAGTATTCTGTGGACGGACGAGGCTAGATTTTCTACAGAACGGGATGTCAATCTTCATAACTTCCATAGTTGGGCTCAAAAAGACGAAAATCCACGTTTGCTGTGGTCGATATCTTTTCAAATAAAATTCAACGTAAGCGTTTGGACAGAAGTGAGGAGCGCACTACTTGCCGGACAAATTCAAAGGGTATAACTACCTGGAATTTATGCAAAATGGCCCCCGAAACCATTGAATGAGGAGAAAGGCCCATTGTATTCCGCAATGACGGATGTCCGGCACACTATACCCACTAACCGGCAGGGAGCACCTGGATAACGCATTTTCCAATTCGCGGAATGGCAGAACTGTCGGCATAACTTGCCCCACTTCATGGCCTCCACTTTTCCTAGACCTGACATTCCTTCATTTTTGTATCTCAAACATTCAAAACCGTGAGCATTTAATTGCAAAAATTAATGCGGTGTTCATTACAATGAAAGAGGAGATGCAACTCCGCACAACTGCAGTTGAAATGCTAAGATGTCGGGTATTCAATAAAAACGGCAGAACGCAATTCGAGTAAGATTTGTAACACATTTTTTAAAATAATTTGTTATTTTCTTTAGTCCTCTTAATTCTTCCCCACAGATTTTCTCAAGTTCTCATTTTTTTATAGAATGTTACAAAGAGCATAAGCTACAGAACATTTAAGTATTTAAACATTCTTGATCACTTTTATTATTATCATTATTATTTTAATGCCATGTAAATTTTTATTTTTTAATAATTTCTACCCATTGTCGTGACTAGGTTATCTCTTTATTGTTCTGTATATTTATTAATTATCTACATCATTGCATCAAGAATACATTGAAGATACAGAAAAAAATATTTTTATCTGTTGGAACCATAAAAAAATTAATAGCTGAAAGGCCGGAAATTTTAAAAAATAAAAAAGAAAAATAATATCTCGAAAACCACGAGATTTTGTACAGAGATCATTGGAGCTAAATATATTCCAAGTGATCTCACCTATCCATCCTGTACAATAACTGTGCCAAATAATGAAATTCTCCAGCTCCCTAATGAAGAAAAATAACGGCATGCTCAGAATTACTCGAATAACTAGGTAGACAAGTTTTGACGTAAGATGGCTGAGCCGCCCAGAGAACACGGCCAGTGTGAATGTAAAGTGATCTGATGTAACTACGTATTATATAATTACTGGATACTGGCAATGACTTCAGTCTTTAGATCCCTTCTGAAGAAGCCAATAGCATGCTCAGCGAAACGTCATTTCAAATCTGATGACCACGGCAACACGCGAAAGAAACCACTTAATTGGACAATGGCAGTGAATTGTCGCATTCTAATAATTAAACTACTCGATAAATCATTAGGAAATTCAACATAGTTCTATTTTGATGGTAGACGAAGAAGCAAAAAAAAACTTGTGAACCTGTTAACCTGTGAAGGATTGTTTCCGTATATAGACCACATGCGTGTAATGCACGGCACCTCTGGAAACATTTAAGCACGCCTTGGAGAAATCTCAGCATTACCTGTATGGAACTCTTTTGAATATTTTCGTAAATTATAAAAATCGGAATTGACGCCGCCTGAAATCTGAGGAACTCCCACTTATCATTTATTTCTGGCTACAAACCAACTGAGGGAGACGTATAACAATTTATAATAATAGTCCAGTCATTTTAGGTGACCAAATGGTTAAATATCAAACTAATTGTAAAGGAAATAAAGTAATTTTAGACTTAGAATTCTATCGCCAACAACATATGAAAAGTCTAGATAGATCAAAGTATGGGAAATCCGCCATATTAGCCGCCTTGTTAGATTTACTCTGGAAATCTATAAAATGCATATATTGCTCCAGTTAAATTCAAGTATGTACTAAATAGAAAGTTTTTTGAACTAGGAATCATATAAAGACTTTAGCTGATTTTGATTCTATCATGTTCCATTTACTACAAAATGTTAATAATAAAGGAAGGTAATTTATGAACATTATTTATAATGATACGGTATAAGTTTTTAAATAAACTTTATTAAACTTGTACAAAATTGTTTAAATTACTGTACACTCTTTGAAAAAACTACCAACACAATTAAAACACTATTGTCATTTCCAACATGTATCACTCTCCATCAGAAACACCGTCGTCGTATACATCTCCTATATTTTTTCATATAGCCTATAACAATTTAAACTTAAAAAAAGTTGAAATAGATCTTTAGATTCTTAAATGGTATCACCTTTTAGAAAGATCCATTTTTAAACAGAGTTGATTCCTTGTAGCATTGACCAATTAAATATGATGTTTATTAGCGAAACTGAGCGAGAATAGAACACATATTCAGGGGGTTGTAAGTGGAGAATATAATATGTTAAACTATAGGAATATACACGCGAAGTAATGCCACTCTACCGAGCCAAAGTGTTTCTATCCAAATGCGAATATCTCTTTGATATTAATCCAATTTAGCTGAAAATCGCCCATTCTTCAACGTATTCTTATTATTTTCATACACAGCGAAGGGTAGTAGCATTTAAAAAAATTGTATTATTGTATTAGAAAGTAAAATTCACAGCCAGCGTATCGGAGAACTACTCTTTCGCTCATAACTGGTCCGTTTTTTTATGAAAATTATACTCCCTCCTTTTGCATTCAGGAATTACAACATTATAAATTATATCCAACTTAAACACCAAAACTGATTTCTAAAATTTATTAACAAATAAATAAACAATTAGAACAATATTTCGTACAAAATAATATACACTAATTTTTCTTTACCTTTTCCGTACTCTTTTTACTTCTACAGCAAATTCTCTTCACTATTAGGTACAAAATTACAATTAAACTAGTACTAACAAATAGGACGAAAGATATCACATCTAGTAGCAAATACTGATACCAAGGTAAATCGAGACCAGCAACCCTCAAATGTGGCGCTCCTTTGTGTCTGATGACGAATTCCGTCCAATAGACGGCAAGATCTAGAGGCTTCACAGGTCGGTCGCGCATTAGAACTGATCGCTTCTTTGCTGTTTCTCGATATCTAAAACACAAAATTTAATTTAATATGTCTGACACTATAGAGTTTAAAGATTAATAGTAGGTACATAGTATCAATTTTGGTATGTGTATTTTTGATACTATTTCTTTCTTGCTGTTTACGATGCTATGAACTCGTTGTACTTAAGCTTGAGCTTATTGTACTCCCCCTATTCACTTAGACCCATTGCTTCTAGAAAGGCACGTGTACGGTAAATAAAAACTTTTGTGAACTCTTTCAATATCGCAAATGATCTGCTGAAGTGTGCCAGTTTTCTAGGATAAATCAACAGGCAAAAACATTCCAAGGGATAGTTAGAAATATATAAATATAGAACCTGCAAAAACAACTACAACTATCTCTGTTAAGCTCTCTTAAGCTGTTATTCTCAAAGATAAATAGTACCACATGCCGAAGATATTCTCAGTAAATATCAGTATAGTTTTAGAACTAATAGATCATTGAGAGATCACAAAAAAGTTTTGAGAGCAGGTCATCCACGTACAATATGATACTGTAACACTGTATGCCTTGTAAAGGCCGGTGGAGATTACAGACAAGGACTGGCTGCCTTTAGATTGGCAATAGAATACGTCATGAGAGAGTCACACCTAAACTCAAGCCACGCATTAGTAAATAGGCCATACCATCTAAAGAAACTAGGGAGGTCACAACTGTCGATCAAAGCGTCATTCAACAGTCTAAAAACGCTCGGGTGACGGATATAGGCCTATGAACAAAAAATGAAGCTAATGATTCAGATATAATCCCGTTAGGGTAAAACTTCACCAAAGAGAACTACAATTCTTAGGTAGTAAAAGACTGCAAGTATCTTTTCTTCACCATAACAAGCAACACGCATGGTTGAGTGATGGAATAGTAATAACTAAACTCCACCAGGACGTTCATATATATAAGGCCATTACAAAAAAGACGATCGAAATTAGGAAGAGAATAACCACAGCTAATAAAAGTTTTTATTCACTTCTCTCCGCACAGTTCTGACAGACAGACCAGACACACGGCATCTCTTAGCTAAATACGTAGAGCTACTAGATGGCTTTGAGAGAAAGATCCTCATGATAATCTGTGAACTCTTGTAAAATGTGCAATTTTGGGGAATATGAATGAACTACAAACTATGTCAGAGAAGGAGTCCAAAATATGATTTACGCAAGCCACGTCAAAGAAATGACAAACGGACAGGTACCACAGCGAGCTCTGTTGGAAATATTAGAAGGAATACGTCCATAGGAAAACCTAAGTTGGGACTGAAGGATGAAGTAAACAAAGATGTCACTGATATTTTAAGAGCCATAAACTAAAAGGACGTATCATACAATCTGAATAGTCGGAGACGAAAGATTGAGGAGGCAAAGGCCCGATACGAACTGTTGCGCTGTCGTAGTAGTAGTAGTAAAACTGAAGTTTAGACTTATTGTACCCCATAGTCTTATGTCGTTAGACCCCTTCGTAGTAGAGTGGAAGTAAATCATAAAAATTCAAAAATTGTCTTCACGAAATAGGTTTAGAATCTCATGAAACTTGGAGATTTGTTGATATTGTTTGTATGTCTGTCTGTCTGTAACTTTTTTGTGCGCACGTTTTCTGTTCAACGGTTTAAGATATTGAATTGAAACTTTGGACACCATGAATTATAACGAGATCTGGAACTGGATTGTTTTTCTTAACTTATCCGGTAAAGGGTTCGGGGGTAAATGGGGGAAAATGAGTAAGGCAAGTTGATAAGAGTACAAAAAATTAGAATTTGGTGTGTATACTAGAAACCAAGACCTCAGATTTTTCCACAAAATTTTCCACTACCCCCCCCCACTTCATTATTAAAGGGGTTGATAAAATAAAATTGCGAGATATTCACTTGGCTTGGGAGTTAAATAGGGGTAAATAAGGGGAAAATAAGTAAAACAAGCTGGTAATAGTACAGAAACTTGGGATTTGATGTATAAAGGGTGTTTCTCGAGGAAGCGGACATGCTTTAATGGCAGATATAGGACGCCGAGGATAATCGTAATCACGCATTGAAAATAAATAGAATGATATATCAAGAATCTATTTCATTTCTCTCATTTATTACAAAAGCAGAACGCAACATACCACACATATTAAAAATAACACGAACGGTAACCAAATAGTAGCAAACTATCAACATAATAATATTATGAAAAACGAAAAATGCAGAAATTGTTTTAATACGTATTCATCACTAGAGACAACTACCTGATTTAACGTTTAAAGTCATTGTTTAAAGTTGTCACTATTGATCATAGTAGTATCGTATCATTTGTTTATAAGTTTATTAGTAATTGTCATTTTGAAGTAAGGCCACTATGATCAATAGGGACAATTAATCGATTTTGAATGGTTAAATGCATTGTTTAGTTATCAACGTTTGGATTAGACTTGTAGGTGGTCACTTGTTAGGACCACATTTTTTTGAAGGTATACTAACGTTAATCTAAATTTTTTACAAGATGCATTACCGAATTTTTTAGAAAATTTAAATATCCGAGGTATATTTTTCAACATGATGGAGCCCCACCGCATTTCTCCAACTATATTAGAAATTATTTAAATGATACATATCCAAACAGATGGATTGGTCGGGCAGGTCATCATGTATGACCGGCAAGGTCCTCGGATTTCAACCCTGTTGAATATTTTTTTATGGAACCAATTTTCAGTAAATCGCAAAAACTACTTAAGAAATTCAGGTTTTTTAGATTATTTTCACGATTTATTAAAAATTCATGGACATAGGAATTAAACGGATACCGGATTCATTATCAGCGCGTCGAAATACACAGGGGTTACCCAATGGATTACATGAAACAAACTACTTTTTTGTTTGTATGTGTCTGTGCAAAAAAGTGGTCTGTTTCTGGGACTCCATTGGGTATCCCCTATGTATTTCGATGCACTGAACACAAATCCGGTGTTCGTTTAACTCCATCATCAACTAATTCTCAGTAAATCGCGAAAGTAATCTAAGGAGTTGAATTTTGATATGAGTACATAACCAGCATTTGAGATATTTTCGATAAGTTAAACAAAGAACTTACTTTGGGTCATTTAACAGTTTTTCCAGAGAGTCGTCTAACTTTTTCTCTGTAATGTGAGAAAACGATAAACTAATCCCAATTCCATTCATTTCAGCACGTGCAGCATTCATCTTCTGATCACCAAAGATAGGGAGCGCAAGAACTGGTACCCCATGATATACCGTTTCTGTTGTACTTAGCAATCCTCCATGTGTAATGAATAGTTTTGTATTCGGGTGGGCTATAAACAAA
Source organism: Stenurella melanura (assembly GCA_963583905.1). Classification (NCBI taxonomy): domain Eukaryota; kingdom Metazoa; phylum Arthropoda; class Insecta; order Coleoptera; family Cerambycidae; genus Stenurella; species Stenurella melanura. The sequence goes on along the minus strand of OY757312.1, from coordinate 76,472,853 downwards.
AGAAGCATAAATAAAACATAGTATTTGGAATGTATCAAAAACATGTAGTAAAAAATTCATAAATGTTTTAAAAGTTTCTAGATGCTTTGAAGTAAGATGTTATTCAACAATCGTTTAGTAATAGTCTTAAGTGATTTATGAGCTTGAAGTTTACGATATGAGATGAAAGTCAACATGCAAGTAGAATATTATATTTTTACTACGACTGAAGCTACTCAATAGAAACAAATATCTAGAATATTACACCCATAACAACCTCAAAACAGAAACTTCCAGGATATGTGTATGACTTCTTAGAATTGGTCTGAAGGTCTCATATTCACCTACAGACTCGCCAAGTCGAATCGTGACACGGCTCTAGGGTTTAAATCGATCTACCTCTTGGAGAGCACTTCAGATGTCTGAGAATATCTATAATAGAGTGCAGTACAGACACTGAACTCTAATATGGGAATGACCAGACAACACCAACTGTAAAGTTTGCAAAGGCATCAAACAGGGCTGCGTTCTGTTATCAATAATCTTTAACATCTATAGTGAATACGTGATGTCATAGAACTCAGGAACGAATTTTGCAAGTGCAGTGAAATTTTAATTACTCTAGAAAATATACTGATCCTGCAAAAGACGTAAAAAAGCCTCTAGTGAAGATCTTAAGAGTATTATGAAAATTATACTCAAAATGCTTTGGAAACTACCATGAAAAACGAGATTTCTTAACAATAATCGCAAAAGTTGAAAAAATGATTTTGGGGTCCCGTGTGTCGGAGAGCAGAATTCAATGCTAGCTAAGTCCAGATTTCATCATGCAGAACGACCAATTTTCAATCTTTAAAAAAAATTTCACCAAGTCAGAAATTCGCTTATAAAAGGACTCACATATCCAACGGTATTCCCTATATCAGATTATATGCCATCAGTATGCTTGAGAGGGCAGGAAAGCTGCATATAAGTTATATATGCTTTCCTAAGCAATCAAAAGCGTGATTGCGACGAATGATAAAATCACAATGAAAAATTTTTGTTTCAATTAGTACAGTCTATTCCAAAACTTTTCAACCCGAGTCCAAAATTTACGTACATATCCTTCGGGGAATCTTTTGTGAGACTCGATTGTTACAATATTGAGATATTCAGTTTAAATTTAGTACACGTATGTATTATAGCAACATCTAGAACTGGACTATATTTTGAGTTGATTCCGTTGACGGAGTTAAGGGTAAATATGAGCAAATAGAGAAAAATAAGTGAAGTGAGCTAATAAGAGTCCAGAAACTTCACTTTTGGCCTATACTAGAAGCCAACGCCTCAAATATTTTTATGACATCTGCCACAAATATTATATTAAGATTCTATGACTAATTATTTCCACATAACAAACTGCAAATATAGTGAAGATGTTTTCCTTTAAATATACTTGGATCAGAAATCTGGATGTGGAAGTAGTGATTCCTTAGACAGCGGTTTTTTATATTATATTCCTATGTAATTTAGATTAATTTGTGAGTTGTAGTAATTTTTTAATAATATTTTTAAAATTTTGTTAAGTATGTTGAATATTATAACATACAATTGAAATTAGTTTTACGCAATTTAATTTTCCTATATTCAAGGACTATAGCAATTCAATGTATACTGGGAGCAAATCTGCGTTCACAATGTGACATATAATATTCATCGATAAAGAATTTTAGAAGAAGATCCCTTTATCATTATACTACAGAGTGAGTTAAACAAGGGAGACATAAATAATTGAGTACATATGTGTGTACGACTATATCTACTTATGTTACTATTAATTGTAAATCTATATAATAAAAACATTTTACCTAAGAGATCTTGTTGAGGAAACCACTTTCCCAATTGGACATTAGCTGGTTTTCCGGGAAGGTCTTCTTCATCCCACTTCCAAAGAACTTTCTGCTTAATTTTTCCTAAAGCTTTCAATATAGCTTCCTTTTTCTCGTTAGACATCTCCGATGGTTTGATATTTGAGCCCATGCTAAAATATACCACACCTTCCTTGGCACCATCCATGAAGTTTTTTAAATCTTTCGGCAATTCTTTAGGAGTACTCACATGGAACCCACCGATATCAATCATACTAGGTACGTGAGGAGCTGCATGGTTGGTACTTTCGTGAGAATTTACTAACACAATTGAAGCATTATAATTCAACACACTTAAATCTGGAGCATCAGGAAAATGTTTTTTCATCATTTCGTTTTGTTTTGGAAAGAAAAGTAAGTGGCGATTGAGTTCAGATGAGACGACAAAAATCCAGTTAACCAATCTCTGCCAAAATGTCATTTTAGTGGTATAACTCAAAAAGGTATCAGGGATGTACGATGGTGGATACGGATTACCAACTAAGGGATTAACCCAAGCATTGGCACCGATAGTGCTGAATAATATAAGAGGAGCTTTGAAATGGTATGAAAGTACTTTTAGAGCATCATCGTTAAATTGTTCTACGATAACAGCATCGAAGTGTTCGTTGGAGTGCACCAGTTTCTGAAAATTGGGATGCTCTAATGTTTTTCGTGTAGCTTCGTTACCGATGAAGTTCATAAATGGTATATTTAGAAACGGGTTCATGTGCTCCAAGTCAAAAAAATTTATATTGTAATCCTCTGAAAAGAATAAAAATAAGTAATTAACACAATAATTCTTATTACAACTTATTTTGGTTTAATCTTGATTATAGTTGTTGATCTATTAGTACTATATGTTTAACTTATACAGATAAAAATAGATCTAGTCTACCACGTAGTTTTATCATTTAGCCAATGACAGAATCATTAAATTTGTTTGTTTGATGTTATGACAACAATGAATAAATTAGGTATTTCAAGGATCCTAATTTTAACATACACAAATTATTATACCTATACCTTTTCCATCGTTTTGATTAAAAGAAGAAACATAAATGCAAAATACCACAAATAGACAAATTTTGTATATATCGTGTATTATTTTATTCATATTGCATTGTCATTGTATTTAAATTGAAGTTTAATTAATATAAAAATATTAGTCATCCCAAACGTATACCGGACATTTTTGAAAGTGAATTATTTATTATTTGTTTGCTTATAGTAATGAAACATATTCTTTATAGGATTTTGCAGCGAAAAGAAAAACTATCTATGAGAACTAAAAGAAAAACTATATGTAAAAATATTAATGAAATCTTTGCATTCTTTCGATAACCTGATTTCTGGTTATGCTAGCAAGTAAAAATTCTTATTTGCCGTTCTCGTTATAATACTAGCATCCTACATAGTCCCCCACGGCTACGCAGGTTAAACTAGTATCTACATGAACCCCTATGATATGTAAATTCAGTTAAAAATGAGAACAATGAAATTAATTTATTTACCTACCTCGTCTTTAAATTTTTTTTCATTCTAATGAATTACATTTTCATAAAATCTCATTCAGTTTCTTGGAAATGCTTAGCCTTTGAAACGTTTTTCGTCCTTATTGTGGACTCATCAGAAAAACCCAAAGCCACTCATAACGATGTTCCATGCAAAACCAAGACAGTATCCATGAATAAATATGAAATATTTATATTTGACATTGTCTTGGTTTTGCATGGAACATCGTTATGAGTGGCTTTGGGCTTTTCTGATGAGTCCACAACAAGGACGAAAAACCTTTCAAAGGCTAAGCGTTTCTAGGAAACTGAATTAGATTTTATGAAAATTTAATTCATTAGAATGAAAAAAATTTTAAAGACAAGGTAGGTAAATAAATTAATTTCAGGCCTTTGTTCTCATTTTTAACTGAATTTACATATCGTAGAGGATCATGTAGATACTAGTTTAACCTGACTAGCTGTAGGGGACTACGTGGGATGCTAGTGTTATAATGAGAATGGCAAATAAGAATTTTTACTTGTTAGCATAACCAGAAGTCAGGTTATCGGAAGAATGCAAAGATTTCATTAATATTTTTACATATAGTTTTTCTTTTAGTTCTCATAGATAGTTTTTCTTTCCGCTGTTTGCAAAATCCTATAAAGAGTATACCGGAAATGTTTTGAGGATTAAACGAAAACAAAACAAGCTAACCATTATACTTTCGCAGATTTACTGCACTTTTATATAATTGTTGCACATTCTATTCTATACTCTTCGTAGTTGTTTTGTAAATAGTATTAGTCTTAGACAGTTTTTGTTTAATTAAAACAAAATTAATTTAAATATTTTTTTTTTGTTTATTGATCAATTTCAGGCTAAATTTGTTTAGAAATAAATGCAACAAAATCACTAATAATTCCAAAATTTTGGGATGGGTACGAGTTATTAAATTACCTTTTCACAATAAACCAAGCCCAAAGCATGTGCCCACAGGCATAGAGATCTATTTTAAGAAAATACATATTCTTCTAGGAAAGGGAGATATTTCCGAATGTAAAAATCTCAGAGATCAACTGTTTGTCCTCATATTTTCTAATAAAGAAATAAAAGGGAAAATACAGTTTCATTTTAAATTTAAAAAAATTTAACGAATTTATTCCAATTGGTCACTTTAAATTAGAAAAGTATCGAACAGCCCAAACCGATAACACAACATAGTTATTTTGCAATAATTAAATTTGAAAGAGGCCTATTTTTCATTGGCTGTTGATAAACGTTCTAGCAAAATGCAAAAATTGCATTATTCTAACTGTTTTCTGAGGATAGAAGAGAATGTGATGGGGTGGGCAAAACTGACAACGGATTCGGATTGTGCAGGTCAAAATACACCGGAAGTGATTAATTTGGTCCGCTGAATTGACAACTGTTCTATTTTTGTGTGTCTGTGTAATCTTAACGCTGACACTGAGAGATTTTAGAACTTTTTAAATAACGAATTTTTAGATGTAATTCATAAAAGGATGAATGTAATGTGTTAAAGATTATGACGTATATTTTCACCATCGCCTTGCCTTGAAATGCATACGGAGAAACAATCGAATAGCTTCCTAGGTCGCCAGACATTTCACCAATAGATTTGTAGGTCTACTAACTAATTAAACATATTGTTTAGAAAACGAGGCGACAAAATCAAAAAGAGGTATTCTTCGAAAACCATAGCTTATACATTTGTAAGATCAGCTCATAAATCGGCGAGAGTTATTTCTGTAACACCTGGTATGTTAGTAGTGATTTCGTCGTTAGTATATTGTTATGCATTACACCCCCTAGAAACTGGAAACTGTTACGCCCATGATTAATATAGCTAGAATTAAGTACTAATGGTTAGGCAACCAGTAATACGTTTCTGGACATCTGCAGATGGATCTAGAGTTCTATATTATTCTGGAATTGGAAATTTTTAGATGGATCTAGAGGCAATTTTAGGATATATAAGGCGAAATCGGCGACGGAGAAAAATAAGTTTTATAAAAGTGAAGTTTGGTAGCGAAAAGTCAGGTTTAATATCGAGTAGTAAACAAAGTGTAAAGGTTATTTAAGTTAATTAAAAAGTATTGTATAGTTCTGAGAAGTTATTAAATAAAGGTTTAGCGGATTTAGCGGATTTTTACAGGGTGTTTCCTAAAGGCGAAAACACGCAACAATTGGTGTCAGTAGCGAAATTTTAACAAAAGGATTTTTCGGAAGTGTTTGAGAAGACTGGGACAGTATTCTTGGAGTTAGTGCCTAACACAGAGCACTGCTTTACTGAACATTGTTCGAGGGTTAAATTCGAACAGGAAAATAGTGTTAAGTGCATTTTTAAGACATTGTAGAACATTTTATTAGAACATTAGTGGTAGCAATTAAAAACTTTGAACTAAGAAGAGATTAAAGACCCTGAACAAGACTATTTTTCGTGTTGTTAAGTGCATTTTCCTGAACTTTCTTATTTGGACATTAGTGGTTAAGTGACAAAGACTCTAGATAAGACTTCTTCGTGCTGTTTTTCTGGACAGTTCAATTACCGATATTAAAGTGATTGTTAAATTTACTTGATTTCAACGTAGTCGTATGCCTATAACAACCAGAAGTATGGCAACCGAAAAGCAAATACAGGACTTATTTGCACCATTCCAGAAAGTGTTGGAAGAGCTAGAAAGAAGGCATCGAGAAGAAGTAAGTGAAGTCAAAAAGAAAATTAAACAAATTTGAAGAAGTCAAAGGGTATTGACCTGCTTAAGCGACAATTGAGGCATAGAGGAAGCCAGCAAGTGGTATTATCAGGGATTCGAACCTCCCGGTCAAAGTTCATGGACCATTTTCAAGAGACAGTTTGAGGCAGCTACGTGTGCGAATAGTTGGAGTAACGAAGAGAAGGTTATGGCGTTAGTTGTGGCATTAAGAGGCCCAGCATTCGATATACTCCAGACAATCCCAGTAGAGCACCAACAGGATTTTAAAATTTTAGAAGCTGCCCTAGACGTACGATATGGGGGGGATCAACATCTTGCCCAAGTGTACCAGACCCAGCTGAAATCACGTGTTGAAGAGGCTGGGGAGAGCTTGCAAGAGTTCGAAGCTGCCATGTGGAGACTGACTCGCCTGGCTTACCAGGATGTATCGAAAGAATTCCAAGACCATACATAAAATCTTCAATCAATTACTGGCTAAATTGAATCCTCCAAGAAGACAGGAAACCAAACAAAGTAGTGGAAGGCCAAGTGGACGGCGTCTGAAATGTTACAGGTGCGGAGAACTAGGACATATCCAGCTAGAATGTCCACCGAGGAGCTTGGAGAGAGTAGAGGCCGATGCTGTGAAGCCGAGGGGAAAACCAGAACAAGCCGGTACCAGTAAGGCTAGGTCAGATAAGGAACGTGGTGCCCCTAGAGAAGTGAAGATTTTTCAGCTTCGGAGCATTACGAGAAGTCCACCACTACAAGGATATGAAAATAAAATGAAACCCCAGAAAGATGCAGATATTTCATCCGGAAGAAGGTGCAAGGAATGTTGCAAACACTGCCACCAGGAGCATAAACTGCAGGACATGGTCAACAACACTATCAAGGTGGAGGTGCCGGATGATAGGATAGATGAAGCGTTCAGGCAACAGCAACTGAACGATGAGGCAAGAGCAACTGAACGATGAGGAAATTGGGCCTATATTGAGAGCCAAAGAAAGGGGATCTCGTCCAAAATGGAAGGATGTTTCAGACAAAAGAGTGGGACTGAAGGCACTATGGATGTAGTGGGACTCACTGAGTCATGAACGGGCTATTGCGGATAGCATGGGAAAGCCCGGATGGAGAGCAGGTGGTTTTGCGTCTGGTGATTCCCAGGTGTCGAGTAGTGAAGGTGCTTCAGGAAGTGCACAATGGAACATCCAATGCACACTTCGGTGTTAAAACAAGACTCTGGAGAAAGTACGAGAACGATTTTATTGGATAAAAAATCGTGTAAACAAAGTGTAAAGGTTAATTAAAGAGTATTGTGTAGTTCTGAGAAGTTATTAAATAAAGTGTTAGAGGTTACCCCTTGTTAAAATTATGTAGAACCTACGGATTTTTACAGGGTGTTTCCTAGGGGAGGAGACACGCAGCAATATACATTAATTAATATCAAGAATTGGTTTAAACTATCTCATTAAACTTTTGTTGAAAATAGATGCAGATAGATTTTCATTAATTAATATTTTTGATGCAAAATTGTTTATAAAAATTGAAATTATATTTCGTTTTAAGTAAATCACGCATTTAGTTCTGATCAAAAATATTGTTGTTCAGTTGTTCACGAGTCGTTACTTTTGCCGCTCATTGTATTATATTGAGGTACTTTCAGACACAATATCGTAAGTTCTGTTCCTGTTAACTCGCCTTTTCAAAGGTTTTATTACTTATTGGCTTTACAATTTTCATCTAAGATTACTTTTATCTACGTAGGATGTGGGGACACACACAATGCCAATATTAGTTTCTTTAGTGTGTTATTTATAGAAAACGACGTTGAAAAATTAATTTTTCATAATGGTCATGATCGTAGTCTCAAAGTTTACTTTCTGATTTCACAACAATGACCTGCATTTTACTACACTGTTTTCATATAGTATGTCTTTTATAATTCACTGTAAACTATATTATTCTATATTGGGTTCAAGTACTCTCGAGAGCATAAAAAATAGGACAAGTCTGATAACGTATTTTTTCTATAATCTAGTGGTGTACCTACATCTAACTTTAATTTTTGTGGCATTATCAGTTAGTTGCCAAAATTCATTACGAGTGTGCCAAAACTAATATGCCCCATATAAGCGATTTAGAACAAGCTGGAGTTATTGCTAAAGCAGCAGATGGATGGTCAATAAAACAAATTGCACTGCGTTATAATATTAACAAAAATTCTGTGTAGTAGAAGTAGTAGAAATCCCAAATCAGGGCGACGAAGGATATCAACTCAACAGCAAGATTTGCAACTGATCGAGTAGTACTGGTCGCCGGCGAGTAGGAGAATTTTTCATTTTTTAAAGTGTTAAACACATAATTTCTGTTAATGTTATAACGCAGTGCAATATATGTCTTATCGACAATCCATCTTCTGATTTAGCAATAACTACAGCATTACAATAAAAATATAATAAAAGTGCTAACTGCTTTATTTTGGCTATTATATATTCAAATAGAGACAGATTTACATTAGAAAAAAATAATTGTTCTATTTTTTTCTGCTCACGACAGTACAACGTTGGACGATGCCTTTTTATTTTCAATTATAATTGTAACAGAAATATATCAAATTCGGTTAGTCTATGGACTTCATCACAGTACTACAACGGTCCACTTAAAACTCGGAATAACAACACAGTGCTAGTAGGTAATGACAAATCACCTCGCAAATTACAATAAAACATTTAACATGTTTAAGGACAAGTTACTCGGTTTACTATGGCTTCGAAGTGGATTATATGCAGATATATACCGGGTCGCATAAAAGTATGTGAACAGCAGGATAACTTGAAAAATACGAATCCTAGAAGAAAACTTTAAGTACGACAGGAAATTTCCCTGGCTATCTGATGGTGACCTTAGATTTTGCCTTGACCGTGGCCTTCAAGGTAATTTGAAGGTCAAGTCGATTTTTCAAATGCAACCCCGTACGTTTAATCTCGGCAATGAAACAAGCAGAAAATTATACGTTCAGATATGACCTTCGGCACTTGCAAAATTGACCTCTAAAGGTCATCTTTACACCATAATCGACTTGACCTTCCAGTGACCTTGAAGGTCAGGTTCAAGGTGAAGTTCAAGGTCCCTGTCAAATAGCCTGTGAAATTTCCTACAACTTTTGTATTTAAAGTTTTTTTTTAGGATTCGTATTTTAAGTTATCCTGCTGTTCCCGTACTTGTCTTTCTATTACAGCAGTTTGACAATGATCTAGATGGATATAAAAATTATCAATTATACTTCTTATCATTTCTGGTGTAATCTCAGAGCACACATCTATTATTCGCTGTTGCAAAATTGAGGTTCAAGGGTAAATTGAAGTTCAAGAGTAAAGTAAAGATGACCTTTAGATGTTAATTTTGTAAGTGCCGAAGGTCATATCCGAACGCAGAAATTTTCGCACGTTTCAGTTTCTGGTTAAAATTACAGGAAGTTCCGTTTGAAAACATCGACTTGGCCTTCAAACGACCTCGATGATCAGGGCCAAGGTCAAATCCAAGGTCACCGTCAGATATAAAGAGAAACTTGTAGCAACTCTTGCATTTAAAATTTATAGGATTCGTATTTTTCAAGTTATCCTGCTGTTCCCATGCTTGTATGCCACTCAGTATAAATCTTATCATACTCTTCGCAAATACAAAGCGAAAAGTATATTGCATTCGATCGGCACATTTCTAAAATCGGTAATATTGCTCGTAGAGAAAAAATTTTCATATGTCTAATTCTGAACAACTTTCAAAATGTCCGTCCATCCATCCGTCCGTCCGTCTGTCTGTCCCTCACGTTTCTTGTAAGCACAATAACTTGAGAACGAAAAGTCCGATTGTATTGAAATTTGGACAGTAATTTACTGTTAGCTAGAAGAAGAAACTTTGTTTTTGAACAAAATCTATCAATAAATAAAAAAGTCATTAATTTTTTAAATAAAAAAATATTGTTTTGTAATTACTTAAACTAAGAATGTCTAAAAATAATATTATTTACAAAAAATCTAATAACTTGTTTTCGTTCTGTGGTCGTATCGTTTCACCTCATACCTACACACCCTCGTATCTCCCTCAGTTTTTAAATCAACTTCAAATTTTTATAAAATTGATTGTTTTCTCTAAAAAATAAATTGGTCTATGTAGAAGTTTTTGTAAAGACCATTCATTTCTAATAAGTATTTAATTTAGTCGGGTAGTTAAAATTTTATTTTTACCAGTACTCTTGACTAGGATCAAGAAATTAACAAAATTAAATAGAAACAACTTTATTACCTAATTAAATGGTTATTTTTTCATTTTACCAACCTCAATAAGGGCTAGTTAACCGAGTGAGGGTAAAATTCTATGGCTTATGGCTTAGGCCATTCTTGGAGTATTGATTGGACAAATATAAAAAACATACATACATGCTGGTCGAACTGGATGTCCGCCTCTTTAATCAATTTTAAGTTTTAAATCTAAAAAAAAACTTTAGGGTGCATACGAAAACTAAGTACTTTCAGCAAAGTGAACACTATAGACGTTTGAATAACCCTCTGTTCCGTTGCAGTAGAAGCTTGGCACTACAATGCATCTTTTGCGCAGTGCAAAAAACTATTGTTTTCTCAGAAGAACAAGAATCGTTTCATCATTCATACAAATCGGTCGAGAAATATTAATGTTATGAATCATTTTAAAAAAATGTACTTGAAGAGTTATTATTTTGGAAAATTTCTTGCCACTTTAATAATCTCCTGATGATTCCATCTTGATTGGTGAAACGTGCACTAGTATACTATGTAGTATTTTTGTATTTATACCTAGAATCTTATCAACGATTATAATACTTTTCGCGTGTATTTTTCCTTATTAAAATAATTCATAACGTAAAGACTTTTTCAAAAATTAAAGTGTTCTTCCTCTATCCAACACTGATGTACCATCCACTTTTTAATAAAATCCGAGATAAAATCGAACTTTTCGTTATTGTGCTTAAGAGAAATATGGTGAATCTAGAGACGAACGGACAGACGACGCGCAACGGACATTTTGAAAGTTGTTCAGAACCACAGCTATTAAGAATAACTATTTCATGTCCGACAACCCAAAGATAAAGTAATTATCTATTCTTAAAAATTTCTGGAGATTTCAAAACTTACTTGATTTCAAATAAGTGAAAATAAAATACATGTATTAATAATTATTATAAATTAAATTATTATTCCAGGAAAAGTAGACGCCCAACATTAAAATAATAGAGTTGCATTTTTGCATACACTTTTGTACTGGTGTTCTAAATAATATGCGACAGTTCCTCATAGATCCGACATGTATGGGGTTAATTACGCGGGGTCAAACGTCACCAAAAATGGTTTTTGCAATAATCTCGAACAAAAACATTTATTACTTTTATGGCTGAGGCTGAGACAACTTGTCACAAAAACAATCTGAAAAGTTTTTCCCGTAAGGGAAACCGTTCACGCTAGGGATTAAATTATTATAGATAATTATTATTATTGATATTATTATTATTGATTATTCAATTATTATTATTATTAATTATTACATTTACTTAATTGTTATTTTCTATTATTACACTTAATCATTATTATTTATTCTTACACTTAATTATTAATATTTTATTACTACGCTTCATTATTATTCAATGTAGGGAGCCAAAAAGTTTGATGGATTGATGTCCTCCTCTTCCAAGTTCGATTCGGTCTAAAAAAATTGAACCACGAAAGGTGATGGAGCCATGTCAACGTTGATCCCATTTTCATGATTATTGGATGTAACCCTAAATATGATTGACCACGACAGCGGCCCCAAATTTTAAAATAATTCAATCCTGCTTCCAACGTTTACAATTAGAAGCACAGCCTTTACTGCAGTTATATGAAGTTGTACTCTTTAGTACATCGGGGACAGGCTGGAGCAGAGTTGCAATTGGTTCTAAGACATTATTTTTGTCTATCCCCAGTTTTCAGCATAAATTTCGCCATTTCCAAACAATTTGGAACTTGGTGATACACTCGGTAAAAGTCTTGTTGAGCAGCAGCAGATGCTGGGGGAAGAGAAAACAATTACACAATGCACAGCTTTATTGAGTTTAGTCGACGTAATAAATGTTATCTATTTTATGTTTTATTAACCAACTTTAAAGACTGTTAAAAAGGATGTATATATGTTTGTTTCTTTGTTTCTTCAATCATTATTCTGGAATGTCTTAATTAATTTCTGTCTAAATATTTTGCAAACTGTAGAGCATGTCTCGGCGGCAGTCCCATATTAGATTCTTATTAAGCTGAGTAAAAATCGGAAAAATGTAAATGTTGATGTGAACATTGATGGAATTAAATTTTTGGATTATCTATAAACTGGCAGGGAGAAAAGAAGACCATTGTTAAAAATGTCATTAGGAGCACGGTTGGTTGGTATCTGTTGAAGTCGTTACTCTTTTCAAATAGTTTAAAGATGTTTGCCTTTGTTGTATAGAGTAGAAGTTGTGTCACAACCAGTCATTGCACGCAGAAATAATATGTGGGCTTGACATTTTGGATACAAGGCAAAACTCTAAGAAGAATACGTTTTAAATTCAACTTTTGCTTTACCAGGTTTTTACGAAAATATATTATTTTGTCTTGCTCGTGCATTCAATATGAATAGCAAGCCCTCATACTCTGCTTCAATTATGAAAACATCAGTATAATTTTTAGTTTGCTTCCTCAAAATATTAGTATAGCTTTAAATTTCTCAGATAACATCGAAATGAAGATACTTTTATTTTTGCATTGCGAGCAATTGTTGTTGACTCGTTGGCATCGTCACTGATGCATCGAAGACCATATCAGCAGATGGAGCAGCTTTTGTACATCGACGACGCTGCTCTGAGACTTTGATATTGTTTTAATGATCAACATGTTATTACATTGGGTTGATTCTACGGTTGGTTCCTTGTGAAACATTCTTCAATAATTTAAATATACAGGAAATTATGGTTTTTAATGTTTCAAAAAGTTTTATTAAAACTCTACACGTATTTCGGCTTATTAGACCTTTATCAAGAGTACAAGATATTACTAAATTCAAAATGTGTTCCTTACTTATTTATACCTAATGGAAAGGTAGAGGTGTTTCAGAATCTCATAAGCCGCGAAATGCGCAAAAGGCAAAGTTTAATCTGAGTTATAAGTATGTTTTTGAAGACACTGGAAGCTGCCTTGCTGTATACATAAACAAGAGCTCGGGATAAATTGTGAACAATAAATATAATATTTTTAAGAAGTGTAACTGAGTCAACAGGACGGATTATGTCCCTGCGCATATGAAGGTCACAGCTCATGAGGTTTTAAAACACCTCTATAAATTATGCAAAGCTTTTAGTCTATTTATTACATGCAAAATAGTTATATGATTCCTATCCTATGTAAATAAATATACTAGAAATAGGTTCTTGATGTTAAATTATTTTTTCTAGAATATTATGATAATGTTTGATCATTAGTTACATTTTTATGCTTTTTGACAGCTTTCATGATCTCAAATTGTTCTAGTAAATCTAACTTCTTTCCTTTATTTTCTGTATGGAGTAATTCAACTCCATTAAAATTAACAAAATGATTATTTTCTATTCAGTGTGTTGACATACCGGTGCTATGTATACCATTCGTTATTGATTTTTTATGTTCAGCGAGACGAATTTTTAATTTACAACCAGTTTGACCGATATATATATATATATATATATATATATATATATATATATATATAGCATCGCAGTCATTACATTTTAATTGATATACACCTGTTTTTTCTAATAAATCTCTTTTATCTTTATTATTAACTAACATTTTCCCTAGATTATTTTTATTAACAGAGATAGTTTTACATCCTAGTTTTTTAAGTTTATGACTAATTTTATCGCTAATCTTAGGCCTATAATTACTACATTTATATATGTCAGTTCTTTGTGGAGTATCAGCATAAAATTCTTTAAGTAACTTTTTCTTTTGTTTATGTTTTATTGATTTAAGGTAAAAGGATCAGTAGTTGACACCCGTAAGGAACATATTTTAGTTTTCGTTTATTATAAATTTTATTTTTAAAGTAAATAAAATGAAAAATTAACAGTAAATAAAAACAACTTTACAGAACATCATTATTTTGTGTAGACATCAAAATCTGTTGTTATTATATTTAAAATTTATATAGAAATACATGCTTGTAAAATCACTAGTAGTTGATACCCTAAAATTTCAAAATTCTCAGTAGTTGACAGTCAAATGACCCAGTTGTTGACAGTCAACTCCACCAGAACTATTATTTTTATTTGGTTCTTAACCATCAGCATTTATTGGATTATCGAACTCGTATTTCAAACGATCCCCTGATGCAGTCATTACATTTTAATTATCATTTTCCCTAGATTATTTTTATTAACAGAGATAGTTTTACATCCTAGTTTTTTAAGTTTATGACTAATTTTATCGCTAATCCTAGGCCTATAATTAATACATTTATATATGTCAGTTCTTTGTGGAGTATCAGCATAAAATTCTTTAAGTAACTTTTTCTTTTGTTTATGTTTTATTGATTTACTTATCTATGATGTTTTCACTATAACCGTTGTTTCTAGCGATTTCTTTAATGGTGTTTGTTTCTATCATAAAGTTATTCTTATTTAAAGGGAAGGTTAGCAGACGGTGGATATATTAATGGAAAGATGCCATTTTTATTTGTGATGATTGCTTAGAGTTCTTGTGAATGACTGTGTCTGTGCAAGTTGGTTTACGGTAAATGTCAAACTCTAAGCTGTTGTTTCTATTTTTTAAGTTAACGTCCAAGAAATTTAAACCTTCCTCGTTTTCTATTTCTAGAGTGAATTGAATTTTATCGTAAAATGAATTCAGAAGATTTAAGAATTTATTAAGTTGTCTTTCTGTACCTTGCCAAATACAAAACACGTCAACGTGTTATTATTGCACTCGACGATTATGTTAAATGCAATAATGACGTTTTGGCAAAAATGAGTTTGTACTTAATTTATGTAGCTATCGAATATGTTTCTATACAACATGATGCCGCTGATATTCTCCATCGACGAGAAATGTGACATTTGTATAATCAATATCACCATCGACTGGTTGCAATAACTCATAAAGGAAGATTTCTTATTACTGCGCATTCCAATCTCATCGAAAAGTGAACGGCTACGGAGCTGACCCGTACTCGAGGTATTGTTGGATATGGTCTTCAAACTGTTCAGTAATTCTGATTCGTTGAAACAGTAATAGAGGATCAGTGGTAACTTTTCAGGGTCGTATTACGGAGCGTAGGGACATAATTCCTTTTATAACAACTGTAGAGCCTGCGTGTGAGTTTGTTTACCACATTTAATACTAGTTAATAGCACGATATTTTTCATTACATTATACATATTATATGTACGCGCTGTGGAAGAGTGCTCTTTATATCTCGTGAACGGTTGCCGCTACGAAAAAACTTTTCTGACCACTACTGTGGCAAATTGCCTCAGCTACAAAGTTGGTAATTGTAGAGTACTGAATGAATAAAACTTCACTTCACCGATTCACTACCACTTTATTTGACCAACTCTCTACGACTGACTGCCTTATCATAGTACCAGCGTTAAGCCTGGCTTACTCATAATGCCTCATTAGTTATGTAAGGACAATAATAATCTAATATTCCTATTTAATAATTTGCATACACTACAGTAATACATGTTGTTGACGTAATATCAACCGCTTTAGAGACATTTGTAAAGAAACATTTTTCTTCACCTTTGACCCCGCATAATTAGCCCCGCAGGTGTCGGATCGATGAGGAACCCTCGTGTATTATTTAAAACCCCAATGCCAATGTGTATGCAAAAATGCAGCCTGTTATAGATTATTTCAAACCTTGGATATTTTTAAGTATATTTTCCTTGGACTATTATTATTTCACTTACTTTTTATCTCTAGGAAACCGGTGAGCACAATATCTCGGTATTTTCCCTTCTTTGGGGGATTTTTTTCTTCGAATGGGCTCACCATCGTGACATCATGTCCTGCTTCCGCTAAACCCCTGGCCAAGGCATTTCCTAAAATATAATGACTAGGCGCTGGCATAGGAAACACAACTAAAATCCGTGAACATTTTATAACACTTATAATTGTTAACAATATTAAGACCGTAGGTGTCATTTCAAATTGTTATTTAAAAATAAAATTAATCTATGTTTAACCACAGTTCGACATACAGTATTTATTTTCAGTAAATATAAAACTTTTAACGGAGATTGTTTACTAATAGAGATACTAACTACGTAACACTCACACTCACGCTAGCACGACGACGTAACATTCAGATGATTGTGCGTGTTTAATGTAACTGTTTTTTATACGCTCATCCGAACTTATTCTCCATCTGCCGGACGAACAGGTAGGTAGATGATGATATATTGCGTAAGTCTACAAGTTCAAGTTCAGTGCACCTTGAGAGTCTAGAACTCTAGAACGAATCGAAGGAATACTAAATTGTGGACAGTGTTAGTTTAATGACTTTGCAACAATATACACTTACCTATTCAGCCAAATAAATTAACATAAATCATAAAGATTATATTTAAGGACCTATATCATCACAACATGATGAATTAGTTAATACGTCGTAGCCAATTTATGCCCACAATACATCACTTTACACAATACTTTACAACATTGTGAACAGGGCCGTTCCTGACGGGGATGCGACAGGTGCTGTCGCATGGGGCGGCATTTTAGTCTACTTCTATATCTGTATTAAATTTAAGGAGAAATATTTAATACACAGCTCTATGAATATGTTTGTTATATTCAATTTTAATCGATACTTATGCCAGAAATGTGCTGATTCGGCTATTGCTAGCGGATGAAACCATGACCTAGGCTACCGTCTCTCGGCATCGCAGCGATGGACCGGGAGGAAGGGATTCATAGAGAAGCAAGCGTCTCGCGCGGTTCTTTCAACTACCTACTGTGTTAATTTGTCAACTTACAAAGTTTTATACAAATTGGAGCTATAAATATATTAATTTGTTCTCAGTGTATTTTCTTATTTTAATTTTCTAACACTTACTACTTACATATAACTGTTGGTATAGTTAACAATTTAATTTTTCTTTTTTTGCTATTTCGCCTCTTTTGTTAAAGTTTCTGCCGAGTCCCAGTTTATTCTAAGTCCGTTCTCTCAAGCGTGTTTGCAAATCTTCGACCTTTGAATTTCATATTTTCTGATATAATTCCTGTGTTCACCAATCTTACACTGAACGGTCTGGACGACTCATCCACGTAATGTTTGTTACACTCACACGGAATAGTGTAAATGCAGTTTTTTACATTTTGCTCGTGGATTTTTGGTTTTGTCTTTGTCAGAAATAGATCTTAAAGTGTTGCTCATTATTATAATATTAAACCTATCACTAATATTAAACCTATCACCAATAGAGCGTAATTTTTCGAATAATCTGTGTAAATAAGAAATTAACGCTGTGTACCTTTTTTCAGATTTCTGTCCTATCTGATTATTATATTCAATATTCGTGAAGGTTTATCAACAAAATTAAGGCTTCGGGGTATTGAATGTTTATAAGGGCCTCTTTGGTAAACAGTTTCTCATTGTTCAATATTTTACCACTAGAAGAAATGATTTCGGCCCTATCATACAAACATTTTATAACCCCCCTCTTAACAAGTATGGACTGATGGACTGATTTGAATTAAAATTGAAATATCTGTTGGTATATGTTGGTAAATGTTGGTAAACACTTGTTTCAATTGTACCATTTACTTTTTTAATTAAAACATCAATATACGGTAATTAATTTCTAGTTTCCTTTTCGAAAGCAAAAATGGAAGGTTCTTTATTATTGAAATTTTCTAAAAAATTATGCATTAACTCAATACCGTGAAGTCAAATTGCAAAAATATCATCTAAATATCTCCACCAGATAACCGGTTTGTATGTACAATTTTTAACATGTCCAGTCTTAAAATTATTCATAAACATATTGCTTAAAATTGGTGACAATAGGCAGCCCAGTGCCATGCCGAAATTCTACTGATAGAAATCATTTTCCAACTGACAATAAGTTGTTTTGATACACATGATATTTACAACCAATTTAGTAATTTTCCCTGTAATATAATTGTATTATTTTGTAGATTCCTCGGATGTTAGTTAAAAGTAAAAATACATGTTGCAGAAGTCCCAAAGAGAAAAGTAGAGGAATTAAGAAAATGTCACAAATAATACTTAGACAATATTTAAAATATACAGTACTATTTAGGTAAAAAATCTATTTTGAAAAAATACGTTCTATAATTTATGGGGCGGCAAATTTTCTTTTTGCACGGGGTGGCAAAAGACTCAGGAACGGCCCTGATCGTGAACATTTAATATGATTTTTTCCCTCGTGTTCCAATTTATGACTATTTTTTCTTGAGTGCACCATGGTTTTCTTAGATGATTCTTAATTATGAGTGTATGCATTGTACCTACTTGATCTTACGCTGCTAGTATTATTGTACATAATACATAATAGCAAAGGGGGTCTTGAACTAAGATTACCTAAATAATCCTTTTGAAATTTTGCGCCGAAGTAGGTCTGTGCTAGTAGAGAAGTTTTAGAAAGAATTCTACCTTGGTTGCAACATAACACAAACTGGCATCAAATATAAGATAACTTTAAAAAAAATGCAAAATACAACGCAACATAAAAGTCAAAATTTATTAGCACAAAATTCTACATAAAACATGTATTTACTAAAAATTTCGCATAACCGTTTTCAGGAAAATAAGTATCGAAGTTTTGGGGTTGCCAACCAACGCTGGAACTCCAGAATTACCTCTTTCCGTGCATATCGGCATAAAATTTTAATAACCTTTGAAGACTATATGCTCTATACATGTTTAAAAATGAATTACTATTTGTTTGCTTATAATTGTATTGAAACACATTCTTCTGAACACATAACCTGAATTCTGGTTATGCTAGCAAATTAAAATCCTAAAAGAATTTATCTAATTTCTTATTTGACAGTTCTCACTCTAACACTAGAATCCACACAGTCCCCTACGGCCATGCAGACTACACTAGTATCTACATAACCCCTACGATCGTGAAGATTCAGTTAAAAATCAGAACAGATTGATAGATTTCATGAAAATATAATACATTAGAATGAAAAAATTTTTAAGACAAGGTAGACAAATAAATTCATTTTTGGCCTTTGTTCTTATTTTTAACTGAATCCTCATGATCGTAGGGGGTTATGTAGATACTAGTTTAATCTGAATGGCCGCCGGGGACTGTGTGGATGCTAGTGTTAGAATTAGAATTGTCAAATAAGAAATTAGACAAATTCATTTTAGGATTTTAATTTGCTAGCATAACCAGAATTCAGGTTATCGAAAGAATGCAAAGATTTCATTAATATTTTTACACAAAGTTTTTCTTTTAGTTATAGATAGTTATTTTTTCTGCTGTTTGCAAAATCCTATAAACAATATGTTTCAAAACCTTTGAAGAGATGATCAGATCGTAAAGTAGTGTAAACATTCACTGTGATATTAGTAAAAACACAGTACGAGTACTGCAAGTTTGAATTCTAAATAAATTTCCGTCGTAAGTTCTGTACCTACTCATCCTAAGTATATCTCGACAAAATATTTCAATACAGATTCGGAAAATTTTTTTTGTCATATTTTTTAATTTTTCATTTTCTTAACTCCTTTCGGTGGGGACAACTTACTTATAAATCACCCTGTATATAGTGAAATAAACTAAGGGTCTAAATTGCCCGTTTCTTACTATAGCAATCTTTTTGTTGGAACTTGTAAGGATTATAAGAAATGTAGGAAAAAGTTTTTTAAAGAAGAGAATGTTCAAAATCGTGTTTTTTCGCAGTTTTTCTTAAATATCTGTGGTTATATAACCCGTATCGCAATAGAGAAAGGGAAACAAATTGGTCATGATGAAATTGTGAAATAACTAAATTTGTCCTAAACTTTTTGGTCAGTAGGTATGCCTAGTTGCAAAACATAACGTCATTTTAGGGAGGCCATTTTTAAACAATTTATGATAACTTGAGCAATAATGCAAAAATTTTAACGAAACTTTAGAAGAATATGCGCCTTGTAGAGCTAAACTATAGAGCCCAGTTTCAAATGAAAATGTTTACAATAACGCTTAAAAATCAATAGGAACTAAGGGGCATCAAATCGTACAAAATATTTTTATTTGAGATCCTAAATTTTTTATGTACTTTTCGGTGATATTATTCATATCCGATCATATCGTCAACTATGGCGCTTGACCTAGACATCGCAGCGATATCCGCTGAGTTAAATAAGTTGAAAAAAAAAATGAAATTATTGACATTGTAACTACGCTAAAAGTGCCTAAAAGTGTTACTAATATTCAGATAACCAAATATGTGACTTATCTTCACGAGAAGTGCAATACCAACGAAGTTAGTGATAATTTTCATGACTGTCATGATTCTATAGTGACGAGACCGTGTAATAATAAATTGTGTACTAAACTAAACGACGAACTAGCATCCGTTAAACACGAAATGGAACTCGTTACTAAACTATCGTTTCATCTAGAGAAGAGAGTTCAAGAACAAGAGGACTTAATCATGTTATTAAAACAAGCAAATAATGCATATGGAAATTCAATTCCGTCGACGCCATCCACTAGTAAAAAACTAAACGGAGAAAATAAAGCAATAAATCCAAAACACACGGTTATAAATGAGATACAAGCAGTTGAAATTAATTCGCAAAAAACGTATGCTAGCACAGTAAGAAGCCATCAAAAAGAAACTCCACAAAAACTTGACAAAGAAATATATACAAATTCTAATCAATCGAAACGAAATCCTCCTTATAATAACAACAAATTAAACAGATTTAAACCTATAATAGGTTGCAATGATACTGGAACTATTCGGACCATTCCAAAAAAGGGCTACTTGCATGTTTATAGAATTAGCGCTGATACAACAGCAAACGAACTTAAATCGATATTAAATAAAACTGCCCCTTCAATTAATTTCGAATGTGAAGACTTAAACCGAAACGAAAGAAGTTCATCATACAAAGTAGCATTTCCCATCGAAAACGTTCTGGATGTATATAATCCCCAGATATGGCCTGCCGGAGCAGCAGTACGAAGATTTAGGTTTCCTAAACAAAAAAATTTTCACGAAGCGACACCAACTCAACCAGAGATTTAATTGGTTCAAATAATAATAGTAATAATAGTAATTATTCTGTGAGTATATTTCATATTAACGTATAAAGTCTTTCAAATAAAGTTGACCAGCTGGACATTTTTCTTGAAAATAATAATTTCTCTATAATCTGCTTTTCTGAACACTGGCTTGACAAATCTCAAATAAAGTCTATTAAATTAAATGATTACAGTCTCTCGGCCTCATTTTGTAGAGCACCTAATAAGCACGGTGGTGTTGCAATATTTACTAAAAATAATATTAAATTTAGAGAACTTGACGTAAAAGAATTCTGTAGTGAAGTAAACGCCGAATTCTGTGGTATTGATTGTTACTCTAATAAGTTTATTGTTTTAGCAGTATACAGATCCTGCTTAGGAAACTTCGATATATTCTTAAAAAAATTGGAAGAACTTCTATTTTCACTTTCAGATAAATATGAAAGAATAGTATTGCTAGGTGATTTTAATGTAGATTTTAGAGGTAAGTCAACTTACTTATCAGAACTGGTTGTCTTAGTAAAATCCTTTGGGCTAGAAATAACAATTTCTGACTTTACCAGAGTAACTGTAACATCGTCTAGTTGTATCGATAATATTTTGTCAAACTTGGGCAATGACTGCTATGGGACCGGGGTCATAGACCCCTGCCTTTCTGACCACTATGGTCAATTTATCACAATAAAATGTGATCATAAGCTGATCTCGAAAACCTTCTGGAGAAGAAATATTACTGCAAATGGCATACAAAAATTAAGAAACTCCCTTAGTATCATAAACTGGGGCGTGTTTACTGATCAATATATTACTATCAATGATTTAGGATGTTCCTTAGTAAATACGTACCAATCGCTAGTCCACAAATACTTTCCGTTAAAAGAATATGTTTCTTGCTCCAAGCCTCCTGTAAATTGGTTCAATGACGAACTTAGGAACATGAGAGATACCCTAAATGCTATAAAACAAATTGCAGATAAAACTAAAGATCCTGGTGATAAAGCTGCTTACAATACATTTAGCAAAAATTATAAAATTGCAATAAATAATGCAAAAAAATCTGCTTACGATGCTTTCATACGCAATTCTAAAAACAAATCTCGAGATAGCTGGAAAATGATTAATTTTGAGGGTAATCGCAGTAAAAATACCAGCGAAGAAATTGACATAGATGCAAATGTATTTGTGGATTTTTTTGCTACAGTCGCCGATAATATAATAAAAAATCTACCAACTACAAAGGAAAATGCTATTCATTTCTTAGAGCATACACCGAAACCAAATACTTCATTCTTTCTTGAACCAGTTACTACACTTGAAGTCACTGATGCAATCTTAGCCCTAAAAAATTCTTATAGCAGCGACATTTATGATTTAAACAGCAAAATAATTAAAGAAACCTTAGATACCTTAGTATTTCCTCTAACTTGCATCATAAACAGGTGTTTTAGTGAAGGACTTTTTCCAGATGTTTTCAAGGTCGCTAAAGTCATACCGATATTTAAAAATGGGGATAAAAGTAGCCCTGATAACTATCGTCCCATATCAATCATACCCATTTTTGGCAAGATTGTTGAAATCATTTTAAAAAATCGTTTAATAAAATACTTTGAGAAATATTCATTATTGCATAAATACCAATTTGGTTTTAGAAGTAAGTGTTCAACAATAAATGCAATCTGTAAACTTGTAAGTGACATTGTTGAAGGCTTTGAAGAGGGCAAGCACACTGCGATCACGCTGTGTGACCTGAGCAAGGCCTTTGACTGTGTCGACTATGGGCTTTTATTGGAAAAACTTAGTTTTTACGGAATTAAGGGTCCACCGCTCTCCCTTATTCAGTCTTATTTGCAAAATAGACAACAATGTGTTTCCATAAATAATGAGCAATCTAATTTAAGAACCGTAAGACACGGCGTACCTCAGGGTTCGGTCCTGGGTCCATTATTATTTATTATTTATGTAAACGATTTATTTTACTACCTATTTCCAAGCAGCATTATCATGTTTGCGGACGACGCAACTCTTCGCGATTCTGATAAAAGTCTAATTAAATTACAAGATGCCATCTGTGAGACTGAAAATCGAGCGGAACTTTGGTATAACTGCAATAAGCTAAAATTAAACCGTGATAAGACTCAAAAATTAGTTTTTTCCACAAATAACAATATCACAAAGGGGGACAGTGTCAAACTTTTAGGTGTTATCCTGGATGACACCCTGAGTTGGTCATGCCATATTGAGCAACTCAGTAACAAATTGTCAAGTTATATATTTCTTCTGAGGCGGCTTAAACATTTTGTCAATACTGATACACTAATTTCAGCTTATTATGCGCTTTTTCATTCACAAATTAGCTATGGGATCGTATTATGGGGAAACGCGAGCAATGCGATAAAAATTTTTAGGCAACAAAAACAGGCAATTAGAATAATTTCAAATGTAAATCCTAAGGAACACTGCAAACCTTTGTTCATTAAATACGGTATACTGCCGATTCCGTCTTTATTTATATATGTTTCGCTCCTTGAAATTCATAAAAATGTAAACCTCTATAAAAGACCAGTGAATTACCATAGTCATGATACTAGGTCAGCAAATTTGCTAAAAACACCAAGATATCGCTTAACAAAATCAGCCAAGAATTCTCTTAACCTAAATATGTACAATAGGTTACCTGAACAAATAAAAAATTTAACACTTGATAAATTCAAAAGAACGATAAAGAGTTTTATGGTGAAATTCTGTTTTTATTCCGTTGAGGAATTTATGAACGCCGACCTAATTACAAATTAGGTACGCAAATTAATTACTCATTACCCCACTAGACCGTCATATACTCACAGTTAATAATTATACATATTTATATTCTTGTAGTTTTGTACATATATACTTACCTAATTACATTTTATTTTTGTACTTATGCCCGTGCATGTAATAGATCCTTTTAAATATTGTATATTCTTTTATATTGTTCAGTAATATTTTAACTGTATAGCAGTTTGTCGACTTGCTACAAATGTATATTGTATATGTAACGTAGTCAAATAAACATTATCTATCTATCTATCTATCTATCTATTAATGAAAATAAATTTTAGGTATTTTAAAACCAATTTTATTTCATTTTTCGGTTTTATTAAAGAATAAATGCATTTTTCCCATAAAAGTTTTTCACAAAAATAGAAATTATTAATATATATTAAAAGTACATAAGAATACAAACAATTTAAAAAAAAATTATTTTTATCTACACCAATTGGGAGCCCAATTAAGAAATTTTTTGCGTTATGGCCATTTATAAACAAACTAAGGAACATTATGACTTGAAATTTGCATTAAAAATTTCTTAATACTTAAAAACTTTGTTAAACATTTTACAATATTTTTAATCATATAAATTGTTGGAAAATTATCGAGTTGAGGCTCGATAGTGTCAACGAAAAAAAATATCGCGCATGGCCTACTTCCGCAGTTAATACATTCGATCATTTTTATAATTAAAACCTGCTTCTTCGCACTTCAACTTCATCGTATGACGATGTTCTTTTCGTTTTAAACATTTATGTTTCCTTGCAGATATTAACTTTACTGCTAATTTTAAAATAAACTATTTATTTTCACAATACTGTGAAAATTTCAAAGTAAAATTTTAATTTCTATTTCTTGCTCTTTAGCAGTTGAAATAAAAATATTCTTTGTATATTCATTAGGAATTTCATTTTACTATAGAGGGCGTTCTTGAGTAAGCAGTTTTTATTTTGTATTTGAATTGAGGAATATTTTAGGGATCACTTCGGGAGGCAATTTATTCAGTTATGAAAAAATTGTGACCAGGAATATTCTGAGTTCTAGTTTTCATCGCTATTCCATTACAAATAATTTTTCCTGATTCTAATAAATATATAGAACTACATATTTTTTAAAACTGCGAAAAACCTATTCTGAAAATTCTCCTATCAAAACAAAAGTCATTCGGGACAGCAGGGTACACTGTGAAGAAAATTTGATGTAGATTCTGAAGGAAAAAAATTTCTCGAGAAAATCTTTAGGAAATTTGAAGGCCTGAGGAAAGAGGAAAGAACACGATGATTTTATTTTCAGAATTTTGCTTTTGCTAAAAGTATTTTCAATTAAATAATATTAATAACATAACTCAAATGCCAAAATTAATTTAATAACTTCCTTAACACACAAATAAACTACAAGTAAAATATTAACAGTAAAATAAGAGTATAAAACTAAATAACAAAAATAGATTTATTTACTGAATAACACACTAAATCTAATAACACTAATTTTTCTTCACCTTTTCTGTATTTGTTGTACCTGCGCAGCAAGTTCTCTTTATTATTATGTATACAATTGTAATGAAACCACCAATCACAAATGCTACAAAAAATATAACATCTAGTAGCAAATACTGATACCAAGGTAAATCTAGACCAGCAACTCTCAAATGAGGTGCTCCCTCGTGTCGGATGATGAATTCCGTCCAATAGACAGCCAGATCTAGAGGTTTCACAGGACGGTCGTGCATTAAAATTGATCGTTTCTTTGCCATGTCTCGATACCTATAAACAAAAAATAAAATCTCACAACTTTAAAGTCTACAGTGATTTTTCAATGAATATACAGAATACCAATGGGATGTTTAAAAGTAAATTATTTATTATTTGTTGGCTTATAGTAATAAAACGTATTCTTTATAGGATTTTGCAATCAGCGGAAAGAAAAACTATCTATGAGAACTAAAAGAAAAACAATATGTAAAAATATTAATGAAATCTTTGCATTCTTTCGATAACCTGACTTCTGGTTATGCTAACAAGTAAAAATTCTTATTTGCCATTCTCATTATAACACTAGCATCCAACATAGTTCCCTACGACTCAGCAGATTAAACTAGTATCTACATGATCCCCTACGATATGTAAATTCAGTTAAAAAAAATGAGAACAAAGGCCTGAAATTAGGTAAATAAATTAATTTCAGGCCTTTGTTCTCATTTTTTTAAACTGAATTTACATATCGTAGGGGATGATGTAGATACTGGTTTGATCTGCCTAGCCGTAGGGGACTATGATGGATGCTAGTATTATAATGAGAATGGCAAATAAGAATTTTTACTTGTTAGCATAACCAGAAGTCAGGTTATCGAAAGAATGCAAAGATTTCATTAATATTTTTATATATAGTTTTTCTTTTAGTTCTCATAGATAGTTCTTTCCACTGTTTGCAAAATTCTATAAAGAACATGTTTCACCAATGGGATGTTCGCATGGTAATTAGACAAATACATGAAATAAAAAACAACAAACAAATCGATCCTTCTTGAAAAATTCTAATAATTAATATTTTCACTATAATTAAATTAATTAAAAAAATTGAATGGATAAGACTGGAAATCGCAACGCAACGTATTAGTATTTCCCAAGTTTACTACTTTGCGCCGCCAATTTGCAAATCAACTACAGTCCTTAAAAAATGTCTTAAAATGTTTTCTTAACCGCGTCTCAAGTCACCGAAGTTACTCCTTGAAAGTCCAGAATGATTTTGTGTTAGGTAAAGAGAAACGAGGCCCTACAGTTTATAGTGGAGTTCGAACGACATCTTGAGGATAATTATAACTAAAATTATTTCGCGATGAGCAGGGATTGAAATTATTATTTAATCGGTGTTGATTCGATACCATGCTACTGGTATTAAAGAAGCCTGAAAACTGAAAAGAAGCATCTCGCAAACGCCTACACTTCCCATTCGACGATGACAGATGGAAATTTAAAAGAAGCATGAACATTTAAAAGAAGCATCTCACAAACACCTACACTTCCCATCCTATATTCCTAAACTATGCGTCATGTGACTCTCGCTGCTGGCAACAAGCATGTTCCATGTCCAATCCAGCGTATGCAGCCGGTCTGACGGTGTATAAAAGCGTCCAAGGATCATCCTGGCACGCGGTTTGGTCGTTCGTTGGGCATGAATATGTAATAGACGACTGGGCGGCTGCATTTGGCAGCTATGCTCACCTTACGCTGGCAAATCAATCAATCAATCAAAACAAAAAAAACCTATAGTAAGGCATTTATTTTATATTCAGTAAATAAGAATAACATCATTAGAGGCCGTATTTTATAAAATAATAAATAATGAAATAAAATCGTTATTTTACAAAAGAACGATTCTAATTCATTTTTTTATTAAATGCTGGTAGGCTTATTGATACAGATTCAATACAAATTGGACTTTTTTTCATAATAATAATAATAATAATTATTATTATTATTATTATTTATTCATGTATAGCTGTAGATTATACAGATATGAAACGTCAGGTATAGCATAATGAAAATGTACGTAGTACGTATGGGATATAAACGAATACAAAACAAAAAAGTAAAATTACACTTTAAAATTATAGAAAACATATACACATATAGACACATACATACATATACATATATATACATATATACACACACACATGTATCACAGATAAAGTATATAATACAAATTACATTGAATATGCCATGAGGCATTTCAAAAGTAAAACAAGTGTGCAGAAAAAAAATATATTATATATTATCAAAGGACGCAGTTAAAAATTCATCTATACTATAAAAGCATCCATTGACCAACATGGATTTTATATGTTTTTTAAATGTATTGTAATTTTGTACTTTCTTCAAATTAATGGGCAACTTATTATATAAATTGATGCAGTTATAGTTAGGTGAATGTTTATATGTTTTGGAATACGCAATAATTCACCATGTCTTATACTGTGGTCACGAATATAAGAATTGCAATTAAATAAATAGAAATGTTTGTTGACAAAGGTTAAACACTTGAAGATGTAAATAGAATGGGCTGTAAGAATTTTGTTATTTACAAACACCTGCCTACAACTTTCATTGTAATTCAAATTAAAAATTAATCTTAAAAGTTTCTTCTGAGCTACGAAAATTCTCTGAAAATCTCATCCACATCCCCAGCCGATTATGTTCAGAGAAATATGTGAGTAAGCCATTGCATAGTATATGCTTAGTAGTCCTGGAACAGTTAGGGTATCCCTCATTTGTAAAATAGCATAGTACGCTTTATTTAATTTTTTACAAACACCGTCAACATGAGCATCCCAAGTAAGCCTGCTGTCAATACAAGTTCCTAGGAACATTACTGTGTCCGAAAATTGAATTTCGTCATTCTGGTTATTATTAGGAATACTTACGGTGGCATCTGCGTAGTTTTTTTAAAGGACAGGACACATTGAAGCCCCAAGTTAAGCAATCAACAAATAATCTAAAACTAGTGTTGATATCAAAATCAAACAAGTAGGTCCAATTTATGTTAAGCAGTCTAGTTCTAAATTCATTTATATTAGATGGGAAAAGTTGTCTTGCAAAGATAGGAACTTCATTCTTAGACGTTTGCTTGGTGATTTGCAAATTCAGCGTAAGAATATGCGTAAAGTGATCAGCTATGTTCGGATTTAATAAATTGTAATCAAACAACGTGTGATCGAAATTGGTAACCATGTAGTCTATACAAGAAGAACTAGTATGGCCATGTCTATTGGTAAAAATTCTGGTACTGCCAGTGGAGCACATGTTCAACTCAAATGAATTAAATACGTCAACTAACAGTTTGGTGTTCATACAATTAGGCTGGTTAAAGTCGATGTTAAAATCGCCACAAAGGACAGTGTATTTAGATTTACCTGAGGCGATGCTGAGAGCTTGGGACAACGTGTAAGTGAATATATTGATATCGCCATTGGGAGGCCTATATAAAGTAATAATACATATCCTAACAGTATCCTTTTTATAACATATGGCACATATTTCAATATGACACTCTACAGATAAGTTTCTTATTAGATTAAGTTCAATGGCCTCTATGGTACAATGAGCTAAAATAAGAGATCCCCCGTGGATATGACTACTTCTGGAATAGGCTGAAATTAAGTTGTAGTCAGGAAAGTGTAAATAATTTATATTTCCATTACAAATCCAATGTTCCAAGATACAGAGAATATGAATTTTTTGTTGTTTTACAAATAATTCAACAGAATTAAAATTATTTAAAAGACCCTGCACATTTACATGGCATATATTAAGCGTATTGTTTACTACCATATTACAGTCGAAATCAGTATTGACATTCGTTGACATCACGTCGTCAAAATTATTAACTATATTTAAAGTATTACAGATATCTGCGACAGTCTCGGGTATAAAAAATCATTTTCCATATGTACAGTGTGACCGGCCCTAGCAGTACGCTCCTCAATTATACACTGTCGTTATTTTGTGTGATATCCTCCAATAATGAACAATCCACAACTTTGCTTGTCCTTGGCCTTGGACCAGATCCGGCGTTGGTAACTCTATGATCAGTGTAATCTTGATATGGACGCATTTCTACAGTTCGATCGCCTTTATATGGAGTAACGAATATCAAGGTTTTTGCTCTAAAGTTGTTTTTAAGAATTAGATTTGTGAGGTCCATCGAAATTACACTTTTGTTTAAGTTATAACCTTGATCATTAATTTCATAGAACTTTATGTTACCCTCAGTTACACGGTTTAATTTTGTAATAAAGTCAAACAGTTTAACGTTATATTTATAAATACGGTCATTTCGATTTCGATTTTTGGTGTAAGGTACCGAAGAGAGTATTATGTTTGTGTGGCTACATTTTTTTAGTTTTTCACAAATTAACTTGAAAGATGGATATCTATTCATTCCGAAATCGTTTTTACCTGCTATTAAAATTATTGTGTCTCTTTTTGTATAATGCACAGCTGCTTTTTCTAAGTTCTCAATAACAGCCGATAAAGGTGCGTCTGGTTTGACAAATTAAGTTATATTGTAATTTCTAAGATTACTGCGCATTCTACCACTCAAGCCTAGGCCAACGTCATCAGTGAGAAGCAAAATTTTATTTAGATCTGATGGATCGCGCGCATCGCATACACTACGAATACTAGTATCCTGAGTTGTTTTATTTCCTGACGCTACATGACTACTTTTAGGATATTCAGTTTGGGTACCTTGGCGTTCGTTGATGGTTGATGTATTTTGCGTAGAGCAGCACTGTCTAATATTTTCCAGCGATTCGGTGTTTGTAGATATATCTCTAGTCATTTTAAATATATTTGTCTGAGTACTTACACTTTTTGTTGGTTCAACTTTTTTAGAGCAGTGTTTCTTTTGAAGATTACTAATTTGTTTCTTCGATTCATATATAAGTTTTTTCTGTTGATTGATTGTTTCTGACATTTCTTCTTCGGTCTTTAAGGCATCCTGCATAAATATGTCGTGGTCATGTTTTAATTTTGAGATGTACTTATCTTTGCAATCCCCGTCTTCAGTGAGTTCACTGATGGTCTTCTCCATATTGATTTTTTCTTCCTCAGATTCACCTATATCTAACCATTCGTTAGCTGCTTTGCAACATACTATTTTATTGTCTCTTAAAAAACTAATTTGGCTTCTGTATCTTGGTAGGCAGCTTTTATGAAATATATTCGAGCATTTAACACAAACATAATGAATAAATTGTTTGCTTTTACAGCACTTATAGCAAATTAAAGAGGAGCCACGCTGGCTTACGTTCGCACAGTTCGACATGGTTAACTCACCGAAAAAAAAAGATATATATTACAATTTAAAAGCCTATGTTGTTTATAAATCAGGGTAGAGACAGGCCGGAGTAATGATATTTTGATTATTGATATATTGTTTAAGAACCTATAAAGAACCAATGAACTACAACTATATATAGAAGTATAGAAGTCAGCATGCATTTACCTGACATATTTATCAGCTAGAAACTTATTAATCCTCTTCCTTAGAGTTTAGCAGACAACGTAAATGATATGACAAATGTTCGTAGTGATGGAAACTTTACAAAATAAATCAAAATGTCATTTAAAATTGGTGTATTGTAACAAGCAATTATTTGTCTATCGATTACTTACCACTTGTTAATACCAAAATACTATTGGTATACATCCCGGTTGTGGAGGCCTAGATGCAGACATTTTAAACCTGCAAACTATGTCACTGGGTATGACAAATCAGTATTAAGCTGATATCTTTGTTATCGATTAATTATCACCTAATTATTTCCAAAAATACGACAGGCATACATGCCGGTTAGTGAAGGTCCAAAGGCAGGCACATATGCCAGTTAATGGACGTCCAGAGGTAGACATTTTGAACCTGCAAAGTATCTAGTTCTAATCCATGACTAATAAATATCAAGCTGATTTTTTTAAATGATTCATTTAGTTTAAAATTTAGGGTTTCATTACTGAGATAAATTCTCATATCACTTTTGTTGTCTACCATGCTAAGGATAAATGTGTCAGGTAATTGTACGTTCGCTATTATACTATAATTTCACATACCTGCAGAAAAAACACTTGTTTTCTTTTTTTCTTTACTCAAATAGGTGATTCCCAAGGTTTTGACGTGCTGAACATAATGCCGTTGACCGTTTTTCGTCATCACGTCACAATTTTGAGAAAACCAAATCAAAAAGTGCAAAAAGGGTAATTTCTGCCTATATTCATGCCATAGTAATTGGGCAACGACAAGAGATTGAGTAAAACGGACGAGACCATCTTATTCAGCTGTCCAAAATCTTCAAAAACCACTAGTAACAATAAAAGAAACGGAACTGAAGATGGCGAAAAGATTATTTTATTTCTGAGTTTAGCAAGAAATACCAGAATTTTTGTCGTGAGTATATATACAAGTTTTAACACAACGTTCTGTTGTGTTGAAATGTATCAACACAGCGATCATACTTCCTTTTCATGTTCTGTGATTCAGACCGCTCGGATATACATGGCGCCGGTGCGATAAAACCGGCATGCGGGAGTAGAGACTCGCGAATTCCGTGCATGGAACGCTTCGCTCTCCGTTTCGTGGTCATTGAGATGAGACTTTTCTTATTTTTACT
This sequence comes from Stenurella melanura, assembly GCA_963583905.1. Taxonomy (NCBI): domain Eukaryota; kingdom Metazoa; phylum Arthropoda; class Insecta; order Coleoptera; family Cerambycidae; genus Stenurella; species Stenurella melanura. Next base: position 76,440,498 of record OY757312.1, on the reverse strand, counting down.
CAATCTGAAGATCTGGAATTATTAGAGCCATCCTATAATACTTTGCTGAAATTTCTATTTTTATTATTGGATTATTATTGCATTAGGATAATAACGTAATTATCTTGGGTTAATATTGAATATTAAGCTGGTATTTAGTTGAATTATTATAGTACATTTAAGGTTAACCTCGTGATCAATAGAAACCACTTGTTAGTGGCTTGCCCCAGCGGTAGTTTATTTAATTGTCATTTTGGACAGTTGCTGCTGGATATTTTTTGTTTACCAGGAATTTTGCCAGTAGTTTAATAATATATACTTATATGTATATTTTTTTGTATTTGGGGTCGCTCTGGAATTCTTTGTTAGGAAAGTCTCATTTCACAACCAGAATACTAATTGTAGATTATAGAATTTGTCTAAAAGCGAGTCAATTCATTATATTTCATTTTGTCATAGTACGGGAGATCATCTCCAAAATTTTATATTTTCTTATTTCATTTTTTCTTGTTTTCATATCTTAATATCTAATTCTTTTATGCTACTTTGAACCTTTATATTATTAACATACTTTTTACTTTGAAAAATTTTGCTTCATAGTAACTGTACATTTTTTTCATAATTTATAGTAATTTTGTTGTTTCAAAGCCTCAGAGCCGAATGTTTTTGATAATTTAGTAGCAGAGTTGTTTTATTGGTCCTCAACCGTTTTTTCCCTAATTCAGTGGTCAAATTTTACAAATTCTAAATTTCTTTGCAGTTTTTATAAAATTTGTGACATTGGCTAAACCAGTGGTGGGTTTTTTTATTATGCTCGATAGTTTTTTTTTAATAAGTTTTAAAGTCAATTGATAATTTATTGAGAGTCATTTAAAATTTAAATCGTTAGTTTTTTTTCCTACTTTGTAATATAACTTAACTTGTATCAACTGGTTCCTGATTTACTACTGTTTTCATGTAATAATCTGGATCGACCAACCCTAGATCAAGTACATGGTAGATTTGCTATTGGCTGGATGAGAGTTGTAATCAGCTGGACATTTTCTCAACGCAGCGTCTCGCTGAACACCATCGTTGACACGATCAATCAGTCCTCACTCCCAGGTACCTGTGGCCATCAACCTCGTTGAACTCCACTCCCACCACCAAAGTTACGTAAGCCACAATCGCCGTGTCTCTTTTTTGGCCAGAAGAAAATTAAACCAGTTGATCTTTTCAATTTAATTTTTTTTGGTAGATATATTCTTTTTTAATTGCTTTTAAATTTTGTTCTCTAAATATTCAATTTAAACAAATCAATTTTTTTTATATTTAAATATTCATTTTCAATTATTTCAACTCTAAGCATTATATATTTTTATTGTAATAAATTTTAGAAAATTTTTCTTGAATACACATCATGTAAATTCTAACATTGTTGTTAATATATTATTGTTTGAATTTGTTTGTTTGACTGTTTCCTAATTCTGTTGCAAAAATATTAGTAATTTGTTCATTAGATTAATAGTTGAATACGCTGGCGCCCTAAAGGTTTTTGTTAATAGTCTGAAAATTAAAACAATTTTACACACACCGAACCTTCAACCAACTACTGAACAAACTGGTTGCTACGGTCACTGCGATTTTCTCAGCGGCCAGCTGAGAAGATTGTGGTTACAGAGTAAATCGGACCTAAATAGCTAATTTCATAGGATTTTGACACGCTGAGCATAATGCAGTTACCCGTTTTGCTCTATGAGGTCAGGTTATGTAGCTCCATTTTCTGTTCTGTTCTGTTCTGTTCTGTTCCTTTTTCTGTTTTTTATATAGTTTCTGTTTTTTCTCTGTCTTTTTTTGTCTCCCTACATCCACATCGCTGTCTCTGGTGATGCTAAGGCGGATTATATTAAATATTCCTCTCTACTCGTTTAGGACTAGACCAATGGGCTTGTTCCATGATATTCTTTTTATATGGTTTTTATACTTTTTCATATAGTACTCGATATTCTCATTATACTCTTAAAATTTCGTATTATTAACTTTTTCCGTTCTCGAGATATAAGGAGTTGAAATTAGTAATAGTTGCAAAAACCGAGCGCTCGAAAATTCGTTCTGGCAGGAGTAGAGAAAATTGTAATTTTTTGACATTTCACCAAATTGTACTCCCCTACTGTCAAGTAGTAGGCAAAACAAACAATACTTCGAAAACACTTATAATTATAACCAATAAGGAGCATCAAGTCTATTGAGATCGCCGAGTCTATGCGTATAGTGACGTAGCGCCTGACCACGCCCCATTTTCGCGAGATGGAAATTTGTAATAGTTTTTATGATACTAAACGTGCGAATAGGATTCTGATTTTTTGCAGATCCATTAATTTATACTTGCACTTTCGATTTATGAAATAAAAAAAAATGCCGAACAAGCCCATTAGGTTATGATACGTAAGAGCTAAACTCGGAAATTTAATAATGTTTGCGCCATCCATAGTTATATATTTTCTATTCTTACTATTGGTTTTTGAAGATTCTGGACAGCTGAATAAGATGGTCTGGTCCGTTTTACTCAATTTCGTATCGTTGGGGAACGAATATAGGTAGAAATACCGCTCTCAAAATTGTGACATGATAGCGCAAAACGGTCAATGGCATCGTGTTTAGCACGTCAAAAGCCTTCGGAATTACTTATTTGGATTAGGAAAAAAAACCTTGCGGGTCAATGTTATGGATATTTAGAAAAAGCATTGTTCAAAAATGGATTTTATATCTTTGTCTTTAAAGGTTCACATGGTTCACTTCATGGTCATATTTGTCGTTATTTATTTATTTACATAGACGGCAAGCAGAAGTTACATTAGTTATACACTACCACGCTGAGTTTCTTTTCTTTTATTTAGAAATTGTGCTTATATGTGTATATTAATTAACTTCATATAAATTAACACTTACTTTGAATCATTTATCAGTTTTTTCAAGACGCTATCTAATTTTTCTTCTGTGATATCAGAAAATCGTATGCTAATTCCAATACCATTTATTTCAGCACGTGCAGCATTCATCTTCTGGTCACCAAAGACAGGGAGTGCAAGAACTGGTACCCCATAATATACTGTTTCGGTTGTACTTAGCAATCCTCCATGTGTAATGAATAATTTTATGTTTGGATGTGCTGGAAACGACACAAAGGTAAATAAAATAAAACTGTTTTGTACTGTGTTCAAGAAATCTGATTTTTTTGCTCCGATAATACATTTTAACAAGTGCTTTTAATGGAAATTGTAACAAATACTGGAGCAGGCACTTCCTGTAAAAAAAATTAAAAACGTTTTTATTACCTATACACTTATACAGGGTTACTGGTAATTAGACGTATCGTATCCCTTTAGACACGTAATAGTAGAGACAATTTACTATATTATGAACCCAAATATGTATTCGTCAAACGTCATTAGTTTAGAGATATTACAATTTTCGTGTCTTCAGAAAATGCTCCCCACCGTGATATTATCCTCAATAAAAAAAATCCGCTATTATATCCGAACGTTTTTCTTTTTCCACAATAACCTTGGTATTAAAACATTACCAGGGCCAAAAAGATTACGTAATTAAAAAATTAACAAGCAAATTAAAATTTCTTAACGGCCCATTTCCAAAATTTGACAACATGCTTCGTTAACAAATTACTTTAAAAACTCTGATTTATTAGCTTTTCGTTAAGGTATACATTATTTTTTAAAAGTTGGCAATTCCTTAAGAAGCATCCTTGAGCTTAAAGGATGTCGATATTTCGAATAAATAGAAATTATAGTAATGATAATCTTTATTCCACAACAATACATATTTACAAACATTTCATTTATGCAGTGAAACAACACAGTAAACTTTAACAACATTTTAATTTTTATTAATCAACATTTATAGTTGATGCTTGAAGTGTTCATACCTATTTCGAATAAAAACTTGAACCATCTTTCTCATTTCCATCTTTGTAACCCTTGCGGATATGTTTTGTCGCAATTGTTGGGCGGTTAAATGGTGCTGTATATAGATTTCTAAATCAGCATATACCAATCACAAAATCAAATATATTTCTACCCAACTTCAATATGAGTATTAAGTAATAAGGTTCGGTTAAATTTTATATCGTAAGTGTGTGACCTTTTTTGAGAGCGGCGCAATTTCTTTCAAATACCTAGACACAGACAGACGCAGACGGTCGGTCAAATTTCGAAAAGCTTCTCGATTACCTTACAAGATACATGCTTAAAATTATAATTTACATCCAATTTAGATAGTACCCTCAGTCAAAAATATACAATAGATACCTATATAAAGTTCTTCCACACAATAATTTCAAATTTTGTTGTTGGTGTATGTACTATGCACGGAGAAAATAATGACTGGGACCACTATTTAAAGGTTAGGAACTAGAGAGGCTAACGTGCCAAATGGAATAAGAAAATGTTATAGGAATGTCAACTGAGACAAAAAGGAATTCAAACATAGATTACACAGCCACACAAAAAAAACAAACTTTCGCTTCCACCAACGAAACCTAGTACACTCTAGGTTTTTGGGGTCGCTGAATCCGGATCCAAGGTCGGTCTGTCGGCATCAGGTCGCGTTAAGGTAATTTCAAGGTCAAATCGTTACATTTCGACAGAAGAATTGAATGTGTTTAATTTGAAAAATAGACCAAGTTCACAACGTGAGAGTAACTTAACGATCTAGTAAGAGAGTTGGAAAAATCGCGAAATAATAGGTCAATATTTTTGTCAGTTTTTCCACCATTTGACCTTGAAATAACCTTAATGCGACCTGATAGCGACAAACCGATTTCGGATTTGGACTTAGCGACCTCGAAAACCTACATACAACTTTTTTCATATATTTCTGTCGAAATCTAATGACTTGACCTTGAAGTGACCTTAACGCGACCTGATACCGACAACATGACGTCGGATTTGGATTCTGTTACCTCAAAAACCTATATAATTTTTTTCAAATTTTTCAGTCGAAATCTAATGATTTGACCTTGAAATGACCTTAACGCGACCCGATACCGACAAACCGTCCTCGAATTTGGATTCAGCGACCTCAAAAATCTGTATACAAATTTTTTCAAATTTATTGTCGAAACCTAATGATTTGACCTTGGAATGACCTTAACGCGACCTGATGCCGACAAACATAGGCGACCTCAAAAACATAGGGTGTACTAGGTTTCGTTGGTGGAAGCGAACATTTCTTTGTGTGGCTGTGTTGTCTATCGTTAGAAACAGAGAAGGGGAGATTGTCAGAGATCAAAATCTGATATTAGAAAGATGTGTCGAAAGCTTTAAAGACAGACTGAACATAAGAAACCAGGCAGATGCACATGAAGCAAACGCACAGCTTGAAGACATAGAAGGCGTAAGAGAGAGAGATAAAATCCCAGCAGAAGAAGTAGTCAAGGTCAAAGAGAGGCTGAAAAACCACTAATCTCCTGGTATAGATGGTATACACTCTGAGCTTCTGAAATGTAGGCTAAACAAATTACAGGGCCACGCATGTAAGTTAGTAGCATTAATATCAAGGTATAATAATAACTATACATAAAAAAAGGAGACTAAATGACAGGTAATAATTATCGAGGAATCACCCTCCCAAAGGTGGCATACTAGGTACTGACCTACATACTCTATAATCGTCTAGTAATATATAGCAATGAAATAATAAGGAAATATCAAGGTGGATTTCGTAAAGAAAAGGCAACAATCTACCAAATATTTCCCCTTACGCACGTGCTAGAAAACACGAATACGAAATTGACACCCACCACCTATTCACGGATATGAAAAAAAATGTCTGTCGGTAGTTTGATGCCAAAATACGACAACAGTCGTTAACACTATATAATAAAATGAAGATTTAATTTTATGGTAGTCCTAATATTTATGAAAAAAAGTATATATAAACTGAAATTGCTGACCAACTTATTATAAATGAAGCACTTAAATATGATAGATGCAAAGCACTCTCAAATCTTAAGTAATTGCTGCCAATAGATTGGTTTACAGCGCAATCGCATTTTGCAAAAATTTATAAATAGATGCCGATCATCATTGCAATTTTTAACTCTCTCCTAAAAACAAGTAACTTGAACTGGCAAAAAATGAAGGAAGCATGTCAAATGTTACCTGATATTGGCAAGATGGAGAATTTGAAACATATTCTCTTCTTTATTTATATATTGCGCTGCTTAATATTTATCTCATCTGTGACAACAGCATCCAATGAAAGATCATTCTACTAAAGACAGTTAAATCTTGTGTTGATAAAATTCGTTATTAAAATTAACGTGTAATAGAGACCCCAGACAGCACATGATATCCTGAGGATATCCTGTTATAGTCTCATTGTCCCAGATTTGGAATTATCCAATAGACATATCCCTAGGTCTTCCCAGGGTTGACCTGACTGAATATTAATGTCCTGTAAAGATCCTATTCTGGATATCCTACGGATATCTGCAACTGAGTGCCTACGGATATCCTGACGGGATCTCGGTATCCTATAGGTGTACAAAATACGTGTATCCTACTGATGTAATAGAATCGATATCCATGGGTTATCTTGTCCAGATTGCCCACGTATATCCAATCATAGGAGCACTTTTGCCATATTTTTTTAAGAAATACATTGCTACAAAAATGGTAAAACATACAATTATATTTATTTAGGCACTTATGTATGAAACAAATTTAAAAAAATTAATGTCGTGGAGTATAACCACGGACCTCTTGAATCGTAAGCAACAATAAATCAATAGAAAGGTATACCAGTGAACTGTGGCGTAAATAACATGACGTGAGAATTACTTTTAAACTATATTGATAACTTCAGTAATGACTTTCTTACCTTTAATACTAATTAATCATTTTATCCAAAGTTACATATAAGTGTAAGTAATTAATATTATTTTTTACCTATTAGCCGTTTTATCTTTTCAACATATGCCTAGTTACTCTTAATTTGAGCATGCGCACAGTGCATGACGCCATCATGATAAATCTGTGCCATCGATTCATATTTCATGGTTGTCCGGTCGTCGCTCCCTCTATCAAAATAAAATAGTTCAAGACTACTTTATTTTTTTATGTCAAGGATTACATACAATTGATAAAAGTGCAGCAAGTGGTCTACGTAGTATAAAGCAAGGTATGTGATATTGCAATTATTTATTTTCAACAGTTGTAAAAGTTAGCTTTTACATAACCTACAAAATTGTTTAAAGAAAACTTGTGTAATGATTTAATTAGTTATATAAGAATTTTAAGCTAAATATAGGTACCATTTTGTGTCCCTCTCGATATCTATTTCGATATAATAAATACTTGCTATATCTATTGTTTTTACTCTTACATTAAATTAGACTAAGAAAATTTCCTAACATGGTAAGTACCTATATAAAGTAAGTACCAATGCAAATATAGGCATGTGTTTCTTTTTAGAAGCAAACTGCAGAAAAGAATACAGAATCACTTATTATATGTAATAAACCTATTATGGAGAATAATATCCTACAGGAAAATTCTGAATTTGTCAGTAAATTGACTATTAAGATATAAATGTTATGCTCTAATCTGCAAAATGTTAACACATGTATTACACAGCCACACAAAAAAAAATTTCGCTTCCACCAACGGTACACCCTAGGTTTTTGGGGTCGCTGATTCCGAGTCCGATTTCGGCTTGTCGGTACCAGGTCACGTTAAGGTCATTTCAAGGTCAAAACATTAGATTTCGACAGAAAATATTGAAAAAAAATTGTATGTTGGTTTTTGAGGTCGCTGAATTCAAATCCGAGATTGGCTTGTCGATATTAGGTCGGGTTAAGGTCATTTCAAGGTCCAATCATTAGATTTCAACATAAAAATTTGAAAAAAAATTGTATATAGGTTTTTGAGGTCGCTGAATCCAAATCCGGAGTCGGTTTGTCGGTATCAGGTCGCATTAACCTAACGTCAAATCATTAGATATCGACAGAAAAATTTGAACAAATTTGTTTATATATTTTTGAGGTCGCTGAATCCAAATCCGAGGTCGACTTGTCGATATCAGGTCGTGTTAAGGTCATTTCAAGGTCGAATGGTGGAAAACCTGACAAAAGTATTCACCTGTTATTTCGCGATTTTTCCAACTCTCTTACTAAATCATTAAGTTACTCTCACGTTGTGAACTTGGTCTATTTTTCAAATCAAACACATTTAATTTTACGAGCTATGCATATTGTCGAGCGTGTCCATATCTTGTAATCGAGGGTGTTGTAGTCCTAGTGTCCACTTTATTCTCATATGCTACAAAAAAATGGATTCTTTTGCCTCCTGAACTATTTTGCTTTCTAGACATTTGGTCGAAGAAAACTTATTTGGACAAAGTGTCTGATTTCAATATACAGCTATTCTCGTAGCTTCAGCAATATCTTTTATGAGACCAATTTGAAGATAAAAATATATTTACGGCAGATCTGCCCCTATTTATCAAATCATTCCTTTTTAAACTTTTTAAAGTGCCTTCTGATTTCATTAAGCATTTTTTTAAATATTTAAGTCATTCCTTATGCATTTTTAAATTTTATGAATGCATGATGTAATAAATAAGAATAAATCTACTATAAAGAAATGAGAGAATAAGCCTACAAGAATGAAGGGTAAAAAGCGTCGACCATTGCGCCGATCATTTGAAAATAAAGGAATGCGTTACGAAAAGAAAAAATAGAGTTATATCTGATCCTACAAATGAATATTTATATATCACAAATCTAGCTTTTTACGCGATCGTATACATGTCTTATATATCCTCTGCTTATGCGCGAAATAACTGGTGAATATTTTTGTCAGGTTTTCCGCCACTCGACCTTGAAATGACCTTAATGCGAACTGATACCGATAAGCCGCCCTTAGATTTGGATTCAGCGACCTCAAAAACCTATATACAATTTTTTTCAAATTTATCAATCGAAATTTAATGACTTGGAATGACCTTAACGCGACCTGATACCGACAAGCCAAAAACCTGGGGTGTATTAGGTTTCGTTGGTGGAAGCGAAAACATTTTTTCCTTTTGTGCGGCGGTGTTATTATAGAAGTGAGGTAGTAGAAGCGACTTTTCAGAACTCCAATACAGATGATACAAAACGATACCTAGGAAGTCACCGTTCAGTAACCTATAGTAACTTAAAATAGCCATTAGACTAACTAAAAATTTGCTTCAGAACTATATTAGCAGCTTGTCACTCTATTTTATCTTGCTATTCGAGGGAAACTGCTATCATTTTATGCAAAGTACTATTTTTGCTACATATTTTTAAACTTTCCTATGCAATAGTGAATTTAGGACCAATCAGCCTACCAAGTTGTTAACACTGTTTGAAAGCAACTTGCAGTCTGGCTATTTAGCTAAACTACGGCCCTGAAAGCCTACAATGATATCCTATTGATAGCATAAAACAGGTCCCTTAAGGGTCCCAGGTTAATCCTACGGATATATAAAAATACGTATGTGGGATATCCTGTGGATATGGAAAATAGTGTAAATTCTGAATCCCAGGGATGTTCCTGGGCATATTTTGAGATATCCTCAGGATATTGCTAATCCTATCTTTCATATCCCTAGGATTGCGTAGGATAACTTTGTGCTGTCTGGGACGTTGCGGACAAGATAGATTTAGTGAGCAGTGTAATGGAAAAATGGATGATATTAAATAACGACGTATTTTTCACAATAGAATGTATATTTTTTTAATTTTCATTGTTTTTGTCTATTGCGAAACATTATGAATTTAGTCTACATATTGTTTTTATTATTTCCACATTCACGTAGTAGAGTGGAAGTAATATAATGGTAAAACAATGTCAATGTTTTTGTTTAAATAGGTTTAGTGTGCCATAAAATATCAAGATTTTAAATTTCGCTGAAAAATAGTTTTTGTCTGTCAGTCTGTCAGTCTGTAAGTTTTTTTTGTGCGCACGGTTGCTCTGCAATGGTTTAATTTATTGATTTGAAATTTTGTACAGGTATTTATTACAACGAGATCTAGAACGAGCATATATTTTGAGCTTATACCGTTGAAGGGTTGGGGGGTAGTAGGGTTGCGAGGCAAGACAAATTAGTAAGAGTCCAGAGACTCGGGATGTGGTGTACATACTAAAAGCCAAGGTCTCAATTTTTTTATGACATCTGTCACCCCGATCACTCCCCCACCCCTCCATTATTAAAGGGATTAACAAACTAAAATTATGATTTAGTGTGTGAACGACAAAAGTTCTCAAAACATTTTTTGGCAACAGCAACATTGGGGCAGATGATTTTTTAAATTCTATGAGCAATTATTCCCACATACTAGAGTGCAAATATAGTATCAAGATGCTTTTATTTAAATAGATTTGAACGGAAAATCTGGATGTGGAAATAGCGACTCTCTCGGCAGTGGTTTTTTACATTATATTATGCTCTGAAACAAGTATACAGAAGTCCTAATAAGGCAATGGACACCTCTTTTTACCAAATAATTTTCGCTGTAAACGTCTGCATTTCACCCCTCTACCTATATTGACGTAGAGTGTCTGGGACCTGTAGATAGGTGATGAAGTTTTCCCAAGATCAGCAGGAATTAATGTGATATTAAATAGTAATATGCAGCTATAAATATCAGTAATCTATATAATTATAGACATAAAGCTTTGCGTGCGTATAATCAACAACTATGGGTAAAAACCATGATGTAATGCATACACTGCTTCATCTATATCCAAAAGTCTGTACACAGTGAAGACATGCTACTTTTCTTTCAATACAGAACCTAAAGTTTTATCATTACAATATCTGTAAGACAAATAGGCGAGTCTGCCTTAATAAAATGAAAACGGTTTGACAGATCTGAAAAAATATCAATCGAAAGATAATTTAAAGATAAACTCATTATGTCAACCCGTTCATTTGTTAAAGCCAAAATAAATTTTTTAATTAACAAATTGATTACTACGAAACTAGTGAGCTCAGGACATTGTTTTTTTTCCAAAAACGAGCCCTTTATACCAAAAATATACCATATTTTTTTTGGCTTGATATCTTTAATACTTTTTGATTGTTTAAACAATGGGCATAATTTGCTAATTAGCAAATAACTTGTTTTTCGAAAGTTTGATCGACGTCAAATCAACTTCAAACGATAAATATTGATGTCGGGCGTAACCCCCATAGAAGCCTGCACGAATGAAACTTTTTGCTTTTGTTTATTTAAAGTTTAAATTAATTTTGCAAATTAATAAATGGAATGTCTCGGCTCTGGGTAAGCGCATCGAAATGGGGTTTTATGCATATGAAAGTGCTTGGAAGAAAGAACATTTTGAGACCAGAAAGAACTTGATCGGATAACCGGAACCGGAATAAAAGTGATATTGCTGAGAGGCTCTAATTTGTTTATTAACAACTTCTTGGACACGAGGTTGGTGCAAATAAAAGCTAATAAGTTTTTACATCAACCACATAAAATTCTACAAAAAATATTCAATCCCTGAAGAGTTCTACGCGTTTGTGACCCTTAAAAAATCTCTCTCGCAACGTGAAAATTTTTCTTCAAATTTGCTTTTTTTCATGTAAGCAACTTACTACTTCCTGAGAAATTTTGAAAAACGCCGTAAATATATTTTTTTGCAATTTTCATTAAATAAATGACTATGTTACAACCAACATATGATTGTTCTTGTCCAACGAGGGTCTGTCGGTAGTTCTCATTTTTTATTTTACTACTTTTTGTGGAAGATATGGCTTGTTATACTTTATTTGGGGGGAGGGGGGGTGCCTGTCGAAAAAAGACCAACAATAAAAAGGAAACATTTGTTTCACTTTTTTCTTATAATGAATAATTTCAAATGGTATTTTGAAGTGCACCAAAATCTTTGATCAAATATAACCGAAAGAACGAAATTTCCGAAATTCTGGATGAACACGTAGAAAAAGACACTGTATCTCAAAATACACATCTGTACGTAGCAAAAAAATCCACGGAAAGAAAGAACAGCTGCACGCATCGCGGTCAAGGACCACCGTGTTGTAAAAAAACCGGTCCCCCAGTCACAAAAGGGCCCATCTCCTTCCTCCGTTCCATGAATTCGACTATAAGAAATGTAGAGCATACAAAACAAGTACACAGCATCAGCTAAACAGTTATGGATTTAATGAAGTTCTCAAGAATAAATAATTATTTGTAGCGTCTTTTACATTTTAAAAAATTATTTTATTATAGGAATTACTTTATTGCACAAAAATAAAGTGAATTTGACAACAACAAAAAATTGCCCACAACGAGGATCGAATCCGCCACCCCATGTGCGTCAAATCTTACTATTTTCACGTTGCGGGAGAGATTTTTTTAATGGTCAAATATGCGTATAACTCTTCAGGGATTGAATATTTTGTAGAACTTTTTGTGATTGATGGAAAAACTTGTTAGCTTTCATTTGTATCAAACTTGGTGGCCAAAAAGTTGTTAATAAATAAATTAGAGCCCCTCACGCAATATCAATTATATTTCCGGTTCCGGTTATCCCATCAAGTTCTTTCTGGTCTTAAAATGTTCCTTCTTCCAAGTACTTTCATATGCACAAAACCACATTTCGATGCGCTTACTCAGAGCCAAGATATTCCATTTGTTAATTTGCAAAATTAATTTAAACTTTAAATAAACAAAAGCAAAAAGTTGTATTCGCGCAGACTTCTATGGGGGTTATGTCCGACATCAATATTTATCGTATAAACTTGGTTTGAAGTCGATCAAGCTTTCGAAACAAAAAGTTATTTGCTAATTAACAAATTATGCCAATTGTTTAAGCAATCAAGAAGTATTGAAGATATCGAGCCAAGAAAAATATGGTATATTCTTTGTTACAAAAGGCATGTTTTTTTGAAGAAAACAATATCCTGACCTCATCAGTTTCGCAGTAATCAATTTGTTAATTAAGAAATTTATTTTGGCTATAACAAATGAACGGGTAGAGAAAATGAGTTGTGCATGGCGCCAAAGGACGCGTATTGAAAATATCTTTCGATTGAATCAAGATTATTTCGAATCCCTCAAACCGTTTTCATTTTCTTAAATGAAAGCCAAAGAAATTTTGTTTAAGCCATTATTTGACCTTGAAGTTCGCGGTTTAGCAAAATTTTTCACAAGAAAATCTTGTTCTGAGGAATGTTTCCTATAAGAATCCGCTGCTAACTTAAATGGCATACAAAATTTGTAAAATCACCTCATTTTTACTCCAAGCAGACTCGCCTAAAAGGCAGAAATCGATGATCAAATACTGACATACACACATAACGCATCCCTTCCAACTATAATATCAAACAACACACAAATTGTTTACTATTCATTTTATTTTTAGTATTAACTATCAACTACTACTAGTATATGATATAAAAATACAGTACCTAATAGATCTTGTTGAGGGAACCACTTTCCCAGTTGGACGTTGGCTGGTTTTCCGGGAATACTTTCTTCGTCCCATTTCCAAAGAACTTTCTGTTTAATTTTACCTAAAGCTTTCAATATAGCTTCTTTTTTCTCTTTGGACATAGTCGATGGTTTGATATTTGATCCCATGCTAAAATATACCACACCTTCCTTGGCATCGTCCATGAAAGTTTTTAAATCTTGTGGTAATTCTTTAGGGGGATTAATATGGAACCCACCGATATTGATCATATTAGGAACGTGAGGAACTGCGTCATTGATACTTTCGTGAGAATTTACTAACACAAGTGAAATATTATAATTCAGCACACTTAGATCAGGAACATCAGGAAAATATTCTTTCAACATTTCATTTTGTTTAGGGAAGAATAATAGATAACGATTAAGTTCAGATAACACGACAAATATCCAGTTAACTAATCTTTGCCAAAAAGTCATTTTGGTTGTATAGCTCAAAAAAGCATCGGGGATGTAGGATGGTGGAGAAGGATTGCCAACTAGAGGATTAATCCAAGAATTGGCGCCGATAGTGCTGAATAAAATGAGAGGAGCTTTGAAATGGTATGCAAGTACTTTTAGAGCATCATTGATAAATTGTTCTATGATTATAGCATCAAAGTGTTCATTGGACTTTACCAGTTTCTGGAAATTTGGATGGCTTAAGGTTTTCTGCGTAAACTCGTACCCAACGAAGTTCATGAATGGTATATTTAAAAAAGGATTCATATGCTCCAAATCGAAGAAATTTGCGGTATGCTTTTCTAAAAAATAAAAAATGTTGAACAAAATAATTATTATAACAACTAGTTGTAACAATAATTTTTTAGGTGAAGCCTATGAATCTTTTGATCATAGTTCATGTATAATGCCATAATGAATTGTTTTCAAAGTCTTACATTTATTTTTATGTGAACCACCTTAAGGTATCCATATCTGAGAGAGAGAGAGAGAGAGAGAGAGGAGAATTCCAAGAAACTATTATAAGACGAGTTAAGTAGAACTATAGCAAGAGACGTGTGTCATGTATTTTCTTTCAATTATTTAGCATTATTCTTTATTTTTACTTATTAGTTAATATATATTAAATATAGTTATATTTCTAACCGTAAAAGATTCCTTTTATATCATTAAAAAAACAAATTGTTAACTAAAAAGTAAAAAATCAAAAGTGATGTACCTAGATAACCTCAAATTATGGTACAATACAATTATTTTCTTTCAGTAAAATGCGCATTTCTTGTCTTATCCACAATATACAGGGTAGGCCATTAATAACGAAATACGCCTGTTTTGGGACACTTAGACTTGTTTCTTGAAAAATCGCTCGGGCAGGTCGACTCTTGATATTTGGTGGACACTTGTTGATGTCAAACTTGACAGTGACACATCAATCTCCTAGCCCCAGCAACCCCTAACTCAGGAATTTAAATAGGGAAAGGGGGTGGAGCGATCCCTCATTTGAAGCGTCTTTCAATTCTCTATGCGACAGCATGGTCGAAATTAATTTATTTCAATTTTTTCTTCATCTCCATGAAAACGACCTTCTAGATTAACTAATGTGGGGGTGTTGTTTTGGAAAAATCCTGAAACACGTCACATTTTATCTTTTGAACGGCACATTTTGATGTAAAAAAAAAACCTATCCCCAACAACCCCCAGCAAAAACAAAAATTACGGTAAGGTGGTCAAGTAACCCCTCATTTTAAGGGTCTTTTGATTCTCTGTTTTGTTTTAAACAACTGATATTGTGCTTATTAATTTAAATGTTACAGAAATATGCTATACATTTTTATTTACCTTCGATGTTTATAAAGACATCTCGAGACTCAGATACAGTGATGTGAAAGCTCTTTCTGCCCTGAATACTAAACGGTTAAAATTTTTCAAATTTATTAGTAGTTTAGCATTGTAATTTCGATCCTGAATAAAGAAATCAACGTTCGTTCTACAAAGAAAAATATACGACGAAAATTTTGAGGCAAATAAGATTCGTAAGCTAGAGTATGCGTCTCTTGTTTGGCAGCCCTGTCACAAAATTCATAGTTTTAAAATAGAACAAATTTTATGCAACGCCATTTTCTTAAATTTCTATATCGAAAATCTCAAGGCGTCCACCAATTGCTTTTCCATAAAGAAGTTTATGTAAAATATTTCTTTGAGTAACCTATCTGAAAAACGCAACGACTTTACCATAAATTTTTTAAAATATGTGATTCATTTAATTTCCAAATCTACGTAGTGGAGTGGAAGTATTAATCGTAAAAAAAATTTCAAAAATTTCTTTTCTTAAAATAGCCTTAGAATGTCATAAATCATTGATATTTTAAATTAGAGCAAAAAAATTTCTGTCCGTCTGTCGATCTGTCTGTCGGTCGGTCGGACTGTCCATCTGTAACTTTTTTGTGCGCACGTTTTCTCCGCAATAGTTTAATATATTGACTTGAAAGATATGCAGATGTACCACAATGAGATTTGGAACTAGATTATATTTTGCGGTGAAGAGTTGGGGGTTAAATAGGTGTAAATAAGGGAAAACAAGTAAAGCAAGCTGGTAAGAGTACAATAACTTGGGATTTGGAATATATACTAGGACCCAAGACCTCAAATTTAAAAAAAATCAACCTCCCCTCTTCCACCCCCTCCCATTATTAAAGGGTTTAATGAAACAAAATTGAGACATTCTCTTGAAGTTTGGTACACGAATCTGAAACTAGATTATACCTAAGATGATTCCGTTGAAGGGCTGGGTTAAATAGGGGTAAATAAGGGAAAATAAGTTAAGCAGGCTTGCAAAAGTACAGTAACTTGGGATTTGGTGTTAATACTATAAGCCAAGACCTCATTTTTTTTATAAAATTTTCAACGCCCTCACCACCCCCGCTCCATTATTAAAAGGTTTAATGAAATAAATTGAGGCATTCTCTTGAAATTTTGCTATAGGGGAAAGTGGATTGAATACCATGCACCTAAGGAAAATGCTTTATAAAAATGTTGTTGCAAGCAGTATACCTCTTTTTTACAATTCATCAGGCATATGCTCCCCATTTACCTAATAAAACAGTTCCCTCCTACTTAGACATATAAAAGAAAATGTTCTCTGGAAAAGTGCATTTGCGCGACATTCCCGTTACTACGGGTAATGCTGCGCAGTATGTCGGGCAATGGCACACAAGCAAATAATAAGGAAACATTGAATATAAACGTTAATAAAAAAGTTAATTTAGTTTTCATTTTCATGTTAAAAACACAGAAAACTTTCTTGTAAGAAAGCTAAAATAAAACAAATATGACAATCCCATATTTGAAAAGAATGCAAAAGATATAAAGAGACATTTTGATGCAATAGTAACTGCACGGCATTTATGTACCCTACACAACCTAATTATTAAAATAAACTCAACGGAAACAAAATAATAAACAAAAACAGTAAGTATAGAAGTACTTATGTTACATCTCATTTTTATCAATATTTATATTAATAAACCATTTTATCAATAAACCTAGACTTAATTGCGTTGCATCAATTGAGATAAGAATTTGTCTATTCAATAGCTATCTTTCTATTCATTAAACTAGGACGCTGACAAAGCTACATCAGTATTCTGCAAATAGTTTATCCTTCAATCTATGCAACTCATCATTTCAAATGTTATAAACACGACTAAAATTGTATAGAGCCATCATTCCATAACTAGTATTAGACAATTCAAAATATTACTATCATTACTCTTCAATCATTACGATTATAAGATTACTACTTAACTTCAAACTATATTCACAATTATTCAAGTAACATTAAGAAACAAAAAGTGTAACTCAACCATTGTAACAACAATCTTCGAAAATAAAAAATCGTCTTTTAAAAACCAACCGTTCTGGTTACGACGATAACAAGTGGCGCAGTCATCCGGATTTTTTCAACAAAGTAGGCGAGAAACGACCCTTCTTTGATGAATTCCCATCCTTTGAGAAAAAGAACCGAATTTCCGAAGAAAATCAATCAATCAATCAAATTCAAAGTAGAACATCAAACAACAAACAAACAACTAGGCAACTCAAAGGCAAGAAACGGTACGAGTGGAAGGAAGATCTAATCACACCACTGGCTCGCACATTCTTGAAGAACTTTGTGGAATGAAGATCTGATCACACCCCTGGCAAAGTGCTCCTAGAATCCCCATTCATCATTTACTCAGCAACTCTTGAAGAGCACATCAACAGACTAAAAGAAATTTTCACCAGACTATCGGAAGCAATTTAAGAATCAGCCAGACAAATATGATTTTTTAAGAAAACAAGTAGCATACTTTGGGCACATAATAACAAAAGACGGAGTAAAATCGAACCTAAAGAAAATTCAGCGGTTTAAAACCTTCCAACCCCAAGAAACCCAAAGAACATCGAATCATTTTTAGGATTAGCAGCCTACCATAGAAGACTCATACCCAACTTCGAAAAAAATGTTAAACCTTTAACCTCTTTACTACACAGAGACGCAGAATTCAACTTCAACGAACAATGTCACGCAGATTTCAACAAATTAAAACATACTTTAACAAACTATCCCATTCTCCAATACCCATATTTTGACAAAGAATTCATTTTAACCACAGACGCATCAAATTTTGCTATAGGCGCAGTCCTATCACAGGAAATAGAAAACAAAGATCTACCAATTGCAATATGCAATTGCATACACCAGCAGTACACCATACCATACCTTTACGGAAGAAAATTCAAACTTGTAACAGACCATCGACCTCTGACATGGTTATTCTCAATAAAAGACCCAGGATCAAAACTTGCGAGATGGAAATTAAAACTAAAGGAGTATGATTATCAGATAACATACAAACCTGAAAAACAAAACACCAACGCAGGCGCACTGTCCCGAATAAAATCACAAATACTCAAAGTATTTCACAACGGATTACAAGAAGATGCATTACAAGAAGATAGGAACAATGGAAGCTAAACCACATGAACAGCCCCCGAAACAATATTTGAAGAATATTCAAGATACAAGAGACTAAAAACCCAAATGCAAAAATTCAAACGAGAATTTTCTTGACAAATGTCACAAAAACATATTAACACCGATCATGCAAGGTAACATAACCGAAAATCAATTCAAAATAATTGATGACTTTTTCGAAGAAAATCGTCAATATCGAGATATTAGATAATACCAACATCTTACGAAAACACAGAACAACTTTTATTTCACGCAATTTACGAAAACAAAAATGATCTATTAGAAAACCCAACTTACTATTTAGAAGAGATGAAAGACACACCTTTACTTGAAATCTGATCAGACATATTTGCAGACGATGAAACTGAATTCATCACATGCAGCAAAAAAATAATAACCCCAACAGAAGACCCATTATAATTGATAAATATCACTCAGGCAAAGCAAATCTACACAGAGGCATAAACGAAACAATCAATCGTATAAAACAAAAATACAACTGGCCAAATTTCAACAAACAAGTCGAACTTTTCATCAAAAATTGCGAAACTTGCAACAAAACAAAAATATGTCGAAAAAATTTAAGCAATCCCCTTGTAATAACCGAAACACCGAACACCCCATTTAAAAGAATAAATTGAGACATTTTACAAAGCCCAGAAAACAATCTCATTTAAACAATACGAGACGAATTAACAAAATTCACTCAATCTTACCCTTTACAAGACAAATGAACGAGAAATTTATTTATTTATTTATTTATTATTATACACTACCCAACAGGACAATTTCCCAATTACAGGGTAAGAAAAAATACACTGTAGCAAAATGCTTAATATAGCAATAATACACAATATAACAAGATTATAAATGGACATATAGGTTAGAGATAATTAATTAATTATTGCACATATGATGAATTAACTGTTAAAGCAGGCAGCTCTTATATCTGCTTCATTGCAATTGAAAAGGTTAATTTTATCCTGAATATCATGCCAATTGTGACACATAACATATACCGGCAAGAACTCGAACAGATTTGTTCTTGGTGTGGGTAAATAAAAAAGATTTGTTAATCTTGTTCGCACCAGTGGCATGTGAACAAGCGCATTGACTTTCGCCAATAGTTCAGGGAACTTTATTTTGTCGTTGGCAAGCTTATGCAAAAACATAACAGAGTGAAAAAACCGCCTTCTGATCAGTTCATCAGCATTGAACATCTCTAGTAGGTTATCATGCGGAAATCCTATTGGTGGATAGGTTTTGAATGCCAAAAATTTTAAAAATCGTCTGTGAATTTGCTCGATAGCTTCACTATATACAGCGTAATTAGGATTCCATATGACAGATCCATACTCAAGTTTCAGACGCACGAAAGACGTAAGTAAATAGCAGTTTTAATGTGTCGATGTTGTTGAGCTCACCGAAGTTTCTAATGATAATGTCCAGGATATTGATGTGCTGGGTAAAGCTCAGCCTACTATCAAATGTTATGCCCAGATCTTTAAATACCTCAGGTCTATTTAATTGTACCTGATTTATATTTTCTAGTATAGGTGACAGCGTTACATTTTGCAACATTGAGAGGTAGGAGGTTTGAGGTGCACCAATCGCTTATTAGATCCAAGTCAGCTTGTAGTAGCAAACAGTCAGATTCATCCTTAATAGCGAGATATAGTTTGAGGTATCCGCATATAGTAGACAATGGCAATTCAGACCAAGTACGATGTCATTTATAAACAATATAAAGAATAAGGGGCCCAGTACTGACCCTTGTGGTACCCTGGAAGTACAAACTATTCTTTCAGATTTGTGTCCACGATATTGAACATATTGATTTCTACATTTTAAGTAGGACGAGCAGAATAGAATTAAATCTCGGTTAAAGCCTAAAGCAGAGAGCTTACTGAGTAAAATGCCGTGGTCAAGTCTGTCGAACGCCCTTGCGAAGTCTGTATAAATGACATCTACCTGTTCATTGCTATCCAACACCTCCGAAACAAATTGTGTAATACAAACCCAATTGACGATTTTTGACCGGCCTGCCACAAAGCCGTGTTGATTAGGGCATATTTGTTCGTTGACATGTGTGTGGAGCTCCTCGTATAGAGCGAATTCAAAAGAATTATCATTGTAGGTCATATTATTTGGAATGGTTGTTGTGTTCTTTTTGCTCTGAATATATGACCACAAAGATTTAGGATTCGTCTTAAAGTTATTTTCAATGCAGTTGACATATTGCTTATTCGCTAGTTTAATATCATTTTTATTTTTGATCTTAGTGTTTTAAGCTTTTCAAGGTCCTGAGTATTATTGAACTTGCTAATTTTCTTCCCTAAGGTCATTGATCATGTCTCTGTTAAACCATGACGAATACCGTTGACCTTTCGGATTAGCCGACGGATAAGTCCTTGAGACGCATGTCGTAAATATATTATTAATAACGCTGTAGAAGGCTTCTATAGCTTGGTTAACTTCTTCATAACTTGTTAGAAAAGACCAATCCGTCTGTAGAAATAGGTTGTAGATTTTGAGACAATCGGCTTTCTTTAAATTTTAAGTCAATTCGGGGTTAATTGAAAACATATTTCCCGCTCCACCACTTTCTTGATGCAGGTTAATACACAGTGGTGGATGGTGCAAATCTTCCCTTATTATGGAAATTTCTGACCTATCAACTTGCAATGAAGTGACGTTACTTATGACTAAATCTGACAGTCTACCATTGGCATTGGAAATTAGGTTATGTCGATCGAAATTATAAAATTTACAAAAGTTTTGCAAGGCCAGTAGTTTTGCAGATATACTTGCAATATTAGACTCAAATAACTCCTCATATACTCCGACAGCTGAGTTCGATGGAATATATACTACGAGCAAGATAAGAGTCTATTGATTAATTTTAAATTTTAAACCTACTAGATCGACACTGGGAATATTTTTGGTAAATTCGTTCTTATTAATAGACGTGACTATGTATTTCTTATCTATAGCATAAAGAACCCCGCCCCCCTAACTAGCCCTAGGTTCAGAAATTTATAATCTGCTCTATATACTTTATGTCTGCTACAGAAAAGTTCATTATCGAAAATGCTGTCATCAATCCAAGTTTCAATAAAACAGATAATTTCAATGTACTTATTTGCGAAGCAAGCTGCACCTCCCCAGTTTTGGTCTTGAGACCACGAACGTTTTAATAATATATGCTGTGCTTGTTAGCAGAGGATCGCGGCGTGTGCCTACTATGCTCAGCGTGCTCATCCTTTGCCGGAGATGCAGGATTGGCAGATGGTAATTGCTACCGTCTACCGAATATTTTGGCTTTGTATTGCTGTAATTTATGTTTATGCACCCTACATTCCAAATCCCATACAGCATGTGCACAATCAATATCATTGTTCTCAGACTTGTTACCTTTAAGATGTAAGCAGTTAATACACCTCTTACTTGCTCCCGGTGTGCAGTCTTTTAGTTCATGCTCGAGAGAACAGACAGGACACGCCTTTTTCTTCTGACAAGTGTTTGATGCGAGATCAAAACCACTACATTTATAACATCTATACAAATCTACGGCATCATAAACTTGACAACAATGATACCCAATGAGTAAACAATTATCTCCCGAGTTCCATTACCTTAGTGTATGCTACATTGTCCAAATGTATTATTGCTTGATAGATATTCCTATTTCTTTTTGTTGGCCACAAACGAAGGACAGTACACTCGGCACCTTCACCACATATGGATCCGTTCTAGCTTTTCATCAGTTCGGCTATATCCAAATTTTTCAGATACTCCTGCTATTTTGATTCTAGGTCTTGGGTTGGAGACTGACTCTTTGAACTTTTTTGTTTCCATGTCATTTTTGCAGCTTACAACAACACTACCACTTGTCTTCTTGCGTTTGTCACCCTATTTAGTTGTAGATTACTTTCTGACGGATTTATAATTTGGAATAGCTCAGACTTCATATCTGCGTTATTTTTATTCTCGTCTTTAGGCTTAATTATAACAGCAGCTTTGTTGTTGCTAACGGTTTGAGAATACGAGGGAACCTTGTATGCGGAAGTATAGTTGGAATTATCAAGTTTTTTCCAGCCATAGTTTCTTTTAATTCCTTTACTTCTTTTTGCATTTCATTCATCTTATGACTTTGTCCGGAAATAACCTCGTAACATTCTTCTAATTTCTCCTCAATATGCATAATGAGTTCCGTAATTCCTACACATTCGCACGTTACTGGAGTTTCTGGTTTCGCTCGTGTATTCCAACACATTATTTACCATAGGATTTACAATTTATGGTAGGTCGGGGTTTGGCCACTTTGCCAGATGGTCTGAGATCCTCTATCTAGGTACTTTTTGCACTAATTTCTGTCCTTTTTATATTGCACACGTGTTACCCTCTTGCTTATGAGGCACAAATCTTTCAAATACGATTTTAACCATACACTATTATTCCTCAGTTATTAATTGTACAATAACAACACTCTTGTTTTAAAAACTGAATCTGCTTATGCACAATATTTTAATCTCTAATTCAATTAAATTTTGCCGTTTTTTTGGCTAACTTTAAACCGCACTTTTTGATAGATTTTATACGGCAGCGTCTCTTGCCAGAACCACTCTCAACCGAACCGAACGAAATGTAGTAAACACTTTACTTTTATATTTTCAACATTACGGAACCCCTTTACGTATACATTGCGACAGAGGAGACTAATTTGATAATCACCTATTAAAAGACCTTTGCACATTGTATGATATAAAATTCGCCTATTCTTCCGTAAATCACCCCCTGTCAAGCGGATCACTCAAACATTTCCACAAAACCCGTTTGGAAATGATACGAACGACAGTAACAGACAATCCCAGAGATCACCCACTAACATGTTAACCGTACGCGATGATATGTTACAACAATTAAATAAATCAAACATATGGATTCACCTCGTATGAGTTAATATTCGGGCATACAAACTCGAGAGCCCCTGAAAAATGTATAATCAAGAAGAACTAATTTTAAAATATGTAGGCGATATAAATAACAAACTTTCTTATTTTCATAAAGTAGCACGAGAAAGAACATTCGAGAAAAATGCAAAAGCAAGATATGACTGAAATTTTCAACCAAAAGAAAAACATTAAAGACCAAGTTTGATGAAATGAATTAGATGACATAATTGAAAGCATAACTTTTGCAAGGTTAAATACTTTATACCCCTCAATCATTCAACCAAGTGAATAGTAAATGAATTACGAAAAATTTCCCAAAAATTACAAAGAAGTCATTTACCCCTTTTACCAGACTTATCAAATGTAGCATCTTATTTTGACATCATAAGTCTCAAAGCATTTCAAACACAAAAAGAAATCGTATTTGTGTTAGACATCCCAATTGTCGAACCGTACAATTTTAAACTCTTTCATTTATACTCTATTCCGATTAAAGATAATCGTACACAAATGTTTCATTTAATTTTACCAACTTCAAAATACATATCACTTTCAGATGATGAGACGTTGTACATACCTTTGGATAATTTTGAAAATTGTAAACAAATCGAATTTAAATTCGAGAAGCACTACTACTACATCCATTAAAATTGCCAGAAAATTGCGTAACAACATTTCTTAATTCAGAAGATTACAAAGTACAATTAATTTCACAAAATATTTGGTTCGTGGCAATCACAAATTCAGTACCGTTTGTAATAAATCGTCTAGGACAATCTGAAACAGAAATTGTTGAACAAAATGCAATTTTAAATTTATATCCATATTGTACAGCATATATAGGATATGTAGGATCAACCAGAGTATACGCAATTTATGAAAAAAAGACGTCGATTCAAGAAACAATTCAAATTCCAGAAATTAAATTTAACTGTTGTTCTCATTAAGTTAAAACCATTAAAAATTTCAAAACTAAATATTGATGAATTAAATATTGCCGAACATAAATTAAGCCAATATGGAAAAGATCTTGACAAACTAATAAACAAAACATTCGTTCAGAAACATATTTCATGGTTTACGTACTTATTAATAGTATTGGTAAAAATACTTATTATTTTAATTATATTATCTAAATGTAAAAGAAAGTCTCCAAAAATAGGAATAGCCTTAGGAAACACTCCAAATACAGATCACCCTGACGATAGTTCGAGAAATTTATTAGCGAGGTTCAGAAGACAAGTAACCTCTTTAAAAGAAGAAAACCGATCCTAAGAAACTTTAGCGACCCAACCATCGAAGAAGAAATTGAATTAAATAATAATTCATAAAAATTAGTTTCAAAACAAACTTGACCCCTAACTGGTAAGAGTACAGAAACTTGGAATTTGATGTATATACTAGAAGCGAAGACCTCAAATTTTTAAAATATTTCCGAAAACAGCCAAGAGCTATGGCAACACAAAAAAGTCACTTTTTTAAAATTATTTGCAGCAGCGATATAAACAAAACAAAGTCTAAGAAATCTGTTGTGTCAGGTAGTTATAAATCAATTTTCCAATAAAAGGTTACAATCATTTTTTTTTAATTTTAATTTGCCATTTTGGTGGTCATAGGTGAGGTCAGAAGAGAGCCGTTTTGATAGGAAGCCCAATACTACAATTCTGTCCCAAAATTGGTTGAAAATTGGATGCAAAAGAAAACCATATAAACTCGTTAAGTACTAGTAAGTAGGTGAAAGTAGCCAACTTGCCAATTGAGCAACATATAGATAACGACAGTAACATTACAAGATACATAATATCAGGTTTACTAACGCTAGTTTTACATGCTTTTATCAACTTGACCAGCAACTTTGTACCTTCGCAACTTTGTATGTAACAAAATTTTCCAACTCCCACTTCCAGATGTCGTATTGACTTGGATTTTTTCATGCGGATATAGTTTTTTATAGAAAAATCCAAGATGGCGTTTCAAAGATGGCGAATAGTATATTGTCATTTAATACCCGGTTCTGCTAAAAATTGGTATCTGGTGATTTCTGAGATCACAGATTATAAACATGTGATCTAAATTCAAGATGGCGCACAGTGGCCAGTTTCCAAGTTCTAGGGGGACCAAATTCTACAGATTTGCAAATGAATAGAAAATATTCATTAGAAAAGCTGAAAAATATTGAAAACAATTTAGGCAAAAATGGGTGGTTTTTGAGGAGGTTTTAAAAAATTATTTAGTTTTAAAATTCTGAAACTTTATAGATACGATAATATTGTACCCGTGAATACACCAAAAATAGTAAAAAAAATTCTAAGGAGCAAGAGGGTGGTTTCTAAGAGGGTTGAAAATTAAGTATTAGTTTAAAATTACGTAACTCTTTAAATAAGATTTGTGAATCTACAAAAAAATGTAAAGTAAACGTAGTGAAATAAATGTTAGTTCTTAAAGGGTGGTTTTTGAAGGGGTGTAGCGCATAATTTTATATTTCTAGGAGGACGAAATTATTTCCATTATCTTTTTTCTGTTTTTGATGCAAAATAGTTTACTTTATAATTTCAGGTTGTTCTTGAAATAATAAAAGATATATTGTAAATTAACTTATACTTATAATTAATTTCTCGAATTAGAGAGATGTAAAAGTAGGGAATTGTACTTTTCTGAATATCTACAAATTCTTGCAGTTGTATAGTATTATTCATCTTGAATTAAGCTTTGTCGTTTTAGAAAGTATAATTATCTATTATTACTTTAGCATTTTATGAGAAGAAAAAGCTGCTACCTACTGCTACTTTAATCATGATTTTACTTTTTAGCTACTTGTGCTATACCACGAAGAAGTCTCTTTGAGGAATGGTCAATGGAATCTGACAAAGAGGAAAGAGTAATAGGATGTATTTGCATGTCTTTAACATACAAATTTGTAGAGGAACTGCAGAACAGGCAATAATGCACAAAAATAAAAAATTGGATATCAAATTTCCGAAAGATGGCTAAAGAGTTGTAAGATTGAGGTCAAGGTTTTGAAAATTGTTTCCTGGCTGGGCGGGGAAATTAAATTTAGTGAACTGGAAAAGTTGATAGAGGACACGCCTAGTCAGCCATCAACTTCCAAAACACTTGGACGACCAAGGAAATTGTTTGATAAACTTGAGAAAGAAAGTGAAAGAGCTTAAAGGCGCAGTGTCATATGATAAATACATACGATTATAGCCGTTCACAGCATGTGCTATATGCTATAATAATAATAGTCATTTATTTAGCACTTTCCTATACAATGATAGTAGATAACAAAGAGGATCAACACAATATGTATAATATGTTCAGTATTCACCTAATATCAACAATAAGGGATTCCGCTATTAACTTATTATACTAATAAATGGATAAATAAATATTAATATGCGAAACGGAAAATTAATTTGCAAATATCTCTAAGTATTCTTTTGGCTGTTGTATATATTTAAACCCATGAAGAGAGTTGACCTTTGTGCAGCAGTTGTGTTTACTTGTTGCAAAACAAAATTACTTCTACCTCTAGTATTATAGTTGTCAAAATTTTCAAAAGTTTGTACATCTTGCAGAGAAGGAAGTAATATATGCAATTTAATGTTATGTATGGAACATTGTACTCCACATATTTAAACACATTCATCGATCCTAATATAATGCTTTTAACGTCATTTACTCTAGTATGCAGCTTAATACAACTTATAGCCCTGCTGTATAACTTCTGTATATTGCCTTGGTTTGCAAGATATACAATAGTTAAAGTGTGGTAATATAATTTAGTTGTATACCACTTCTCTACTTTCTATGGAAAAATACCAACTCACTCTTTTTAGGACACCGATCTTCTTAGCAATCTTTTTACACATATAATTGACATGGTTACCGAAATTAAGTTAACATCTATGATTTATATAACATAATATTTATGAGTACTAAATATTTCATTTCTCTGATGGCACTTGAATTACTTACTGACAAACTCGAAATTCTAGTCTCTGCCAAATTTCTTCTTGTGCTCATTAAGTATTTAGTTACAATTAATAAACGTAAAGGCGCGGGGCACCCAATGAGTAAAATTTTCTGTTTCTCCAAGTATTTTGAGTGCCTCAGCTTTTACGTTTATTGATTAGAACCAATACTTAATGAGCTCATTTGATAGCTCGAGTATTGAACGACTTTATTCGTACATACTTAATCGCTTTTAATAGTTAAAACAAATATTATCAAAATCTCTCTACACTTAGTTTACAATCGACATAGTAGATATAGTAGAGAAAGGAGTGCACCATTTGCTTCATTATGCTTAATTTTTTTAACAGTCAATTTTTAAAAATGTTTTATTTACTCTCTTTTAATTATTTATGTATGTAGCTCAATTTCTCTATTTGTTGACTTGCTTCTCTGGATAAAATCTTGCAAATAATTTTACACCCATTTCTCGTTTACCTAGTACCTTCAACTTTGGCACAATCATATATTATCGATGACAATACAATTATCAGGAATAAAAGGAAATATCTTCCATATAAGCAATATAGTGACCTTGTGGCATACGCACAATTCAAGCGGTTAAGGGCTAAAATTAAGGTTGATATATATATAGCCTACACAAATTACGTTCGAAACATTAAAAATAATATTATACAGGAACCACACAGATTTTGGTCTCATATTAATAGTAAAAAAAAATCTATTGATATTTCTACTCATATGTTCTTAAACGATTAACGTTTTGATAATCCTTTTGACATTACAAACTCCTTAGCAGATTTTTTTAGTAAGATTAACGACCAAGTAGCAAACACCTCAATTATCTCTATCAAATGTTTTAGTGAAAATTAAGTATTTAACGCTCTCAAAAAATTACAACCTAAATTAACAGCTGGGCCGGATAATATCCCATCCTGTCTGATTAAAGATTGTGCCGCTGTTTTTTCATACTTGCCATACTTTTTAACTTATGTATTTGCAATGGACAGCTTTCAGACATTAGGAAATATTCAAAAATATGTCCAGTCTTTAATAAAAGCGATAAAAACAATATTGCCAATTTCAGGTCTATATCGATAATATGCAATTTTTTTAAGGGTTTTGAAATTCTATTGCATGACATCATATATCTCAGCATTAAAAGTCAGCTATCAATTTACCAGCATAGTTTTGTTAAAGCGCGAGTTACAGATAACAGATTCCAGGAGAAGACGATGAATATGCATAATTGCACATTTCATACAAATGTTATAAATAGATGTAGGAAGCTTATTAGAGTCAGTTTATTGTTACGTTTTGTCATATACATACCTTTGTATTTAAACTTCAATAAATTCATTTTCGCTATTTTATTTTGTTAAAAAAGTTTATTTCAAATTAAATCAATTTTTAAAAAGATCTAAACCGCTCGACAAAAAATAGCTGGCGCAGTCGGATCGGATTTTCTTTGGAGTATTTTCGACAGTATATCGGAGAACTCGTCGTGCCTTCGACAAACCAAAGAAGACCTGCAAACCCTTGCCATACCGTTGGCAAACATCTAAGTTAAGAAAATTCAAGCAAAGAAGACATATTCTGCATACCTAGACCTACCATTCCCTTTTGTACCCTCCTAAAATATATCCTTTCACACCCTGAGCTATAAAACTGGTACATCTCAATCTGAGCACTCCCAACTCAGTACGTGTGAGCAAGACCACCAGACGCTCAGTATCCTCTCATCGGAAGCGCCGTGAGGCTTTGCACTTGTGAAAGCAATTTCACATAAGCCCTTGAAGAAACCAAGATCGTGCACTCTCTTTCCCAAGACTACACGTGACCCTAAATCGTGTACAGGAAAGATTGGCCCAAGCAAGAAACCACCTTTAAAAGAAGACATCTTTAAAAGCACATAGCCTTGCGCTATTTAGGGAAACCGACTTAACGACTAAAACCAACGAGACAATAACCACCCTCCAGCTCGAGAAAAAATATATAATCAATCAAAGTGTAATAGAGCATCGCCTGAGAACTCTCTGAGTACTCTTGAAATCCCTCGTTATCACATTGTAATCGATTATATATACCAGAGCCTTCATGTTTTCTGCCATTATAATATTCTTGTAAGTACTATTCATGACTGACATTAATACAACCGACGAGACCTTAGCTAATCTGTTACAGACACTTAGCCCCGATTTGTATTTACAAAATAATACCACCAATATTGCCGAAACTTCAAATTTAACTTCAAAAATTTTAAATCCGAACACAATGGCTAGAAACGATATTAGCGTTAAGAACTATTTAGACCTTATACCGGAATTTGACGGAGATACCTTAAAATTACCGCTATTTTTAGACACGTGTGATCAAGTTTTAGGAATGTTAGCACACGATAACAATCCACAAAAAATTCAATTTTTAATGCTACATTTTAGAACCAAAATTATCGGTAGGGCCGCGTAAATATTAGCCGCGAGAAGTATAACTACATTTCCGGAACTAAAAACATTATTATTAAATACTTTCGGTGACCAACGCAATGAAGATTCCTTGTTAAATGACCTCATGATGCTCACACAAAATCATAACGAATCTCCTAGCCAATTTGCAGACAGATGCATATCGCTACGTGGACTTTTACTTGCAAAAATGCAAATGGCAAATATATCACCAGCACTAAAGAAAGAGAAATTACAATTATATAACAAAATGGCACTACGAACATTCCTATCTGGACTTAATGCACATTTAAGCCATCTACTAAGATGTAAGGAACCTGTGAGCCTTGAAGAAGCGATAAATATGGTAGTCGAAGAAGAAAATATGAACTACAACCGACAACAAAAGTTAGGAACCAAAAATAGTTTCCAGAATTCAAATAACCATCAAATAAGAACAACACCAATAAACGCAAGAAATAACCCTAGCTACCCTCAAGCACCCTCACAAAAACATATTCCCCAGATATACCGCCCTATGACAAACATCCCTTATCGTCTGCCGAATTATTTCATGCCGAGAAATCCTCAACAAACATTTCAACAACGACCGTTTCAAAATCCCCAAAATTTTCAACGCCAAATTCCTTCCCAGCAACATATCCCAAGACAAAATTTCCCCACTATGCAAAACTTCCAATATTCGCAAAATCCCCCATATACGCAAAATTTCCCAAATTTCCATAATCAACAACGTTTCAATTTCCAACAAAAACCTCAACAATCCTATCCCCAACCAATGGATACGTCATCTGGAAATACAAGAAGATCAAAATTTCCACCGCCATCTACGTCACAGAAATGGACAGCGCAAGAACTGCACCTACAAGAAATACCAAATACCCCTTCCAGTAGAGATGAATACCAACCAGACTATTATGAAGAACCGATATATGACCCAGAAACTGCAGAGAATTGTTATTACCCAGAAGAGTATTATACAGAAAATTATCAAAATTGCGATGACGAAAATTTTACTTCACCAGCCTCGGAAACCAGCACTACGAACCTGTCGAATCCAAAGAATTAACCCCAACAACATTAGTAGAAATTAATGTTACAGCCAACACAAACCTTCCATATATAATTATTCCTGAACTTGAAGCCAAATTTATGATTGACACAGGGTCTACAAAAACATTGATTACAGAAAAAATTGCCGAAACATTTTTCATAGATCGAATTAAAGAGGACCCTTTCCAAATTAAAACACCTCATAGTATATCATTACACAAATATTCAGCAGAAATTCCAGTATCGAAAATTTTCAAAAAACCTGGAATGTTATATACACACTACATCTTTAATTTTAGTCAATCATATGATGGACTAATTGGCCTCGATCTACTAAAAGAAATAGGAGCCACACTTGACTTCAAAAACGGTTATTTACTAACAGACAAAGCAAAAATCCCATTATTCTTGGAAGGAAAAAGGCTAGTAGGCGCTAAAGAAACTTACGAGAAGGAAAAGAATTACGAATATAAAATAGGTCCTAAAACTGAAGTTGTAGCTAAAGTACCAACATTACATCGAAATGGAGAAGCCCTTATAAACTCTATTATATTTGAAAACCAAATAGAAATCTCAGCAGGATTTGTAAACACTAAAGATAACGAAGCAACAGTGTTACTTATTAACAACACCGACGAAGAAAAAACATTTACAATATCTGAGCCACTTCCATGCATGCCTAGCCACCAATTAAATAATTTTACAGCCGAACCTATGGACATCGATGAAGGTTCTCCTATATACAATAACCCAGTTCCAGACTATGATAACCTACAACAGAAAAATTTGGAAAACCTTGACCTAAGACATTGCAATCAAGAGGAGTACGAAGCCATAAGAAAACTATGTTATGAATATAGGGATATTTTCTACTGCGAAGACATTCCATTAACTTTCACAAATCAAGTTAAACATGAGATTAGAACAACCGATAACATACCAGTCTATACTAAATCATACAGATTTCCACATATTTACAAATCAGAAGTCAAAAAACAAATCGACTCAATGTTAGACCAAAATATAATAACCAACTCAACTTCACCATGGTCATCACCTATTTGGATTGTACCAAAGAAGATGGACAACAGTGGAAAAAGAAAATTTCGCATTGTGATAGACTACCGAAAGTTAAATGAAAAAACCATACCCGATAAATTTCCAATACCAAACATTACAGATGTGCTAGACAAATTAGGTCGCAGTCTATATTTCACAACACTAGACCTGGCAAGTGGATACCATCAAATTGAAATGGATCCAAGAGACATTGAGAAAACAGCATTCTCAACAGACGACGGACACTACGAATTTTTAAGGATGCCTTTTGGACTTCGAAACGCACCCTCAACTTTTCAAAGAACAATGAATCACGTACTATCAGGCTTACAAAATAAATGCTTAGTCTATATGGATGATGTACTAATATTTTCAACTTTACAAGAGCACATAGAAAGTATACGCTCAGTTTTTGACAGATTCAGGAAAACCAATTTTAAGATACAACTGGCCAAGTCAGAATTCCTGAAACAAACAGTAAAATTCCTTGGACACATTATCACACCGGAAGGTATATTACCCAATCCAGACAAAATTGAAGCAATAGTAAAATTTCCAATACCAAATACCAAAAAAGAAATCCAATCATTCCTTGGACTAATAGGATACTACAGGAAATTTATAAAAGATTGCTCAAAATTAACAAAACCACTAACAGCCTGCCTAAAAAAAGGAGCAAAGATAGAACATACGAGAGAATTTGTGGAATCTTTCGAAACTTGTAAGAAAATTTTAACTAACAGCCCTTTGTTACAACACCCGGATTTTTCAAAGCCATTTATCCTGACAACCGATGCATCAAAATACTCCATTGGGTCGGTTTTATCACAGGGTGTTGTAGGAAGTGATAAACCCATTGCCTATGCTTCCAGAACACTTAATGAATCAGAGAAAAACTACTCTGTGATCGAGAAGGAGCTCTTAAGTTTAGTTTGGTCGACCCAGTATTTTAGGCCATACCTATACGGGAGACGTTTTACCATATACACAGATCACAGACCACTAAGATGGTTGTTCTCACTGAAAGACCCGTAAAATTCAAAATTCATCAGATGGCGCACAAAGCTCCAGGACTATGATTTTGACATAGAATACAAAAAAGGTAAACTCAACACGAATGCCGATGCATTATCAAGAATTGAAATACACCCAATCGATACCCAATCAATGCAAGTCAACATAGACGACCCCGAACTGGATGAAATAATACAAGACCTAACCAGAGATGTAGAATTAAGAACACCGACACTAGAGGAAATCGATGAAATCCTTAACCCTTCTGGAAATAACGAAAACAGGAACAACGAAACAGACGAGTTTAACATCCCCGAAATTTCTACAGCTCGATCCAACGAAAACGACGAACCACGAGATACCATTCCAATTGTAGACGATATTATAAACACAAAACCAAAACAGATATTTGTAAAAACAGTCCTAATGAACCCTAAGAGGAATAGAACAATACACGTAGAAAACAAAACTATTTTATATACAGAGATAACAAAAGAAGATAACGACGATCAAATAATCGAATTACTAAGAGATCACACAGTCGAAGATACCACCTTCTATATACATTTTGACGACGATAAAATGTACGAGGACTTCTGCCGAATTTATAATCAATCCTTTAACAACAATGGTCCAAAACTAATACGATGTACACAAGAAAGAATTCACCTAAGAAATAAAGACGAAATAAATGAAAATATACAAATGTACCACGAAAGCAAAACAAACCATAGAGGTTCGCAAGAGACATACGAAAAGCTAAAACAAAAATACTATTGGAACAACATGTTGACTACAATACAAGACTACATTAATAAATGTAACATATGCCAGAGAGGAAAATACGACATACATCCACCCAGAATTCCAATGAACCACACGCCTACCCAACAAAAACCCTTTGAAGTTGTTTTTATGGACACGTTTACGATCGATCAAAAAATCTACCTAACCCTAGTAGACTCATTTTCAAAGTTCGGCCAAGCAATCCTTATTCAGTGCAAAGAAGCTTGCGAGATAGCCAGAGCTCTAATTGAATATTTTGAACATTATGGGACTCCAGCCGCAATCACAACCGACAACGGCCGTGAATTTATAAACAACCAAATAAAAAACTTATTGGCCTACCACAAGATCGACGTTCATTTTACGACGCCATTCCATCCCGAATCAAATGGTATTGTAGAGCGACTCCATTCCACACTAATTGAACACCTTCGAATATTCCGACAAGATCCACAACTCAAGAATAAAAGTACCGAAGAACTCATGAAATTAGCCATTATTGCTTACAACCACTCAAGTCATTCTGCTACAGCATATACACCCTTCGATGTCATTTTCGGTCATTCACCTAGCAAAAACCTGTTTGACACAAGAACAAGGCAAATAGTTTTCGACTACTCACTAGATGAACATAGGAAAAAACTTTCCCGACTTTATGATATTGTTTACGGGAGAATTGACAATCAAAAAACAACAACAATCAATAGAATTAACAGGGAAATAACAGACCCGCAAGAAAAATACAAAGTTGGTCAAAATGTCTATGTTAGAGCACCCAAAAAGCGAGGTTCAAAAACGGTACCCAAATTTAAGGGACCTTTTCCAATAGTTTCAATTAGTAACGACAATACTTGTACAGTTAAACTAAGAAATAAAAAAGAACGCCGAGTTCATTTATCTGACTTAAGATCTACTCTTGCAGATGGGCCACCCGTACAGGAGCCGACGACATCCAATGGAAAACCCTAGATGACAACCCTGGCCTCCTACCGATTCGCCTGGGTACAGCAGACAACATCATATCAGAATGGGAAATAATGAACGCATTTGATATACAACCCTTATATGAGACCTTCATCCAAGAAAAGGACGACATTATCAGAACCTTAACAAAAATTAACAAATATATAGAATCATATTGCCAAGAACAGCAGACATCCTTAATAAACACTCTTTTGTTTCAAATCAACAAAACCTTATTTTTTGAAATAAGCAGAACCAATACGCTATTTGAACAAGTCCTACCAAGTCATGTTAGAAAACCACGAGGCTTATTTAATTTCATTGGTACAGTCCAAAAATCAATCACCGGTACATTAGATGCCCAAGATGGTGAGAGATATGAGCAGAACTTCAAGAAATTATTTGACAACGAAACTAAGTTAAAAATAGACATGGAAAGACACTTATCAATCACTAATGATCTTATTAAATCTACAAACAAATCAATTTCCACCCTCGTAGAAAACCAAAAGAGAATTAATTCCGCCATGGCCGATATTGGAAAGAAAATAGAAACTACAGCAAGTTGCATTGAAGTACTGATTGTACAAAACACTCTAGATCAGTTATCACACTCTCTATCACTTATTTGCAATCTTTTAGAAGAACTAGCAACAGCAATTTCCTTTGCAAACTTAAAACAAATGCATCAAACAATCATAAAGCCAAGTGACCTTATTAAAGAATTAATAGAAATTCAGAGTTATCTCAAGAGAGTCGAACTACCATTCCAACCTACATTAGAAAACATTATAAAATACGAAAAACTATGCGAGACGTCAGTCTTTCAGAGGAACTCCTATACTTACTTTATTATCAAAATACCACTGATAGAAACAGTATCTTATGACTACTATAAACTCTACCCATTGCCTATAGAAAATAATGGTTCTTACTTCACAATAATACCCCGTAGAAGCTATTTGCTCATGAATCCAAATTGGTATTCGTATACAAGCACACCCTGTACAGAAATAGAATCAAACAAATTCCTGTGCAACCACAATTCTATTATAAAAAGGACATCGAGCGAGCCCTGTGAAATCCAGCTCATTGATTATTCTCAAGAAGCAAATACATGTACATTTACAAAAATTAATATTAACAACCCCAAAATCCAAAGGATTGAAAACTCAAACTCATGGATAATCACAAGCCCCTCCACCATTATAGCTGAAACACATTGCGAAATAAAGAGAAAAAGGCAACTCAAAGGAAATTATCTAGTAACAATTCCTGACCAATGTTATAGTGTCATTGATAAATATAAACTTAATCCGAATAAGAACTTTAGGAAGACCTTCGAACCCATAGATGTCCCATTATTAAAAATAAACAGCAACTTTTCCACTATAAGAGATAGTACCAATATACCAACAATGGACCGTATAGACCTAGAAGAATTCTCTGAATTATCTAAACGTACACGAGATCTACAAGAAGAGATTAAAGGTCAAATATTAGAACCCACTCTAACTGAACCAAATTCCTGGATCACGTATGCTCTTATTATGCTATCCGTGACTGTTGCCTTAATTATACTATGGAGAGTATACATCAAGTATAAGGGTAAAAACTTCCCAAGAATCAATATTTTCTCGAATAACCCAAATAAAAGAGAAAACCCCCAAGACACTGAGATGACGAACATCGGTCCTTTCTAAACAGAAACCCCCGAGTTCTTTACCAGGGATGGAGGAGTTACAGATAACAGATTCCAGGAGAAGACGATGAATATGCATAATTGCACATTTCATACAAATGTTATAAATAGATGTAGGAAGCTTATTAGAGTCAGTTTATTGTTACGTTTTGTCATATACATACCTTTGTATTTAAACTTCAATAAATTCATTTTCGCTATTTTATTTTGTTAAAAAAGTTTATTTCAAATTAAATCAATTTTTAAAAAGATCTAAACCGCTCGACAAAAAATAGCTCGCGCTCTACCTCATATAATCTAATATGCATAACTCAATCGATCTCTGAGGCCATTGTTCGACGCCTGCAAATGGATGTAATATACACAGATTTCTCTAAGGCGTTCGATACCCTTGACCACGGTCTAATGCTTTAAAAAAATGTTCCCTTTCGGTTTCTCATATTTTTTCAATCCTATCAATCCTATCTCTTAGGTAGAAAACAATATGTCGCTTACAGTGAGTTTCGGTCTATCGAGTACGTGGCAACATCGGGTGTTCCATAAGAATCAATTCTGAGACCATTGCTTTTTAATATTTTTATAAATAATATTGTGGAAGTTACTCAAGCTAACTGTTTGCTCTACGCGGATTATCTCAAACTTTTTAGGACTATTAGTTCCATAGCGGACTGCAATCTATTACAAAACAGCCTCTCCAATGTATCTGATTGGTATGTTCGAAATAAGCTAAACTTAAATGTGTCCAAATGCAACGTTATCTCCTACACAACAAAACCCATGCCCACCACGTTTAACTATAGCATAGACAATGGGGAACTCCAAGAACCCGTGACTTTCGAGGATATTGGAGCAATTTCTCGATAAGGAACTTTCGTTTGTACAACATGTAAATAACATAAGTTTAGAATCTTCTAAGATTTTGGGATTTCTATTCAGATCAAGCAGAGAGTTTACCAATACTGATACTCTAATAAAAGTACCTTACTTTGCTTTTGTCCGGTAACTCAGGTTAATAGCCTAGAAAGAGTACAAAGGCGATTTGTAAAATTATTGTGGTTTAAGTGTGATGATGGAGTATATCCATAAATTGGTTTTCTATATCTAGAATTCTTGAATAGATTCTCCATGGACACTTTTTACATAATCTAATACATAACAAGATCGATTGCCCAGAACTTTTAAATAAATGACAATTTTATGTCCTACTAAATACTCGGATAATGCAAAGTTTTTATCTTCCCACTCCGCGCTCTAATAGGCCTAAATTTTCTCCTCTATTCTCAATATGTCATAATTATAAAAAACATTGTGACAAATTTGATATTTTCAACTGCACTGTTAATTCCATAAAAGATTTTTATAACCATTGATTCTTTGTTTTTCTTTGAATTCTGCTTTTATATAGTTTTATTATTATGCTTATCTTATATGTGTATTTTTCTGTTTCTTGTCTTTGATCTCTGTTTTTATTTAGTTATAAGTAATATTATGCTATCTTTAGGAGTGCTTTATATTTCTTTAATGTATATTGTAAATACTTAATTTTTTGTTTTTTATATATCCGTCCTGTTCTGTAAATGGGTCATACCTATTGAGCAGTATATTCTAAATAGATAAATAAATAAATAAATAAATAAATTAGTAATTAGTTTTAATAATTAGTCAATAATTGTATTAATATTAATTGATTTTCCTTTTACTTCGAGTGGGACGGAAGACTGAAGAGCCAGCATTGCTATTGGTACTCCGTTTAATATTTTATAATTTAATAAAAGTTCAAATCAATCTAAAACATATCAATATTTAGAGCAAAATTTTTTCTTTTCAAAAAGCTATAGTAATTGATATCGATTCCTTGTAGAATTACCCAATTGAAAATAACTTTCATCGGGCGCGTCGATACGAAACGCTGATGCGCTGATCGACAATAAAGCACACACCCAACGTGCTGTGCAAAAAACGAATCGTCAGTATTTTCAAAACCTCATTTGATTTTCTTTAAAGGGACGGTATATTTCCTTTAATTATTTTAAATTATCATAATTTAAATTAAACCCGACATAAACATAGTACCTACTGATTATAATTAGCATTAGAACGTCGTTGGTGAAATGAACATTAAAAATTAAATTGTTTACACTTACTCATAAGTTCCCGGAAACCAGTGAGTACAACATCTCGGTACTTTCCCTTATTCGGGGGATTTTTTTCCTCAAATGGACTAACCATTGTCACATCATGTCCCGCTTCCGCCAAACCCTTAGCTAAGGCATTTCCTAAAATATAATGACTAGGCGCTGGCATAGGAAACACAACTAAAATGCGTGAACACTTTATAATACTTATAAATGTCAATAATATTAACACCGTGGGTTTCATATTAATTAGCTACTTATTATTTAAGGTTTACATTAATGTATATTTGATCACAATTGAATGAGTTGGCGTTTTTCTTCTTTAATAGTAGGTAATAATAACACCTACAAATCCGTTTCTACTTGCGGAAGAATACTACTACACTGTCGCACTAGCACGGTGCGGTATGTAAACGATGAACAGGTAGATGAAAGAATTGGAATTTGGAAGGTTATGTTGTGTAAATTTCTTAGCTTGTAAATCTTAATAATTCGGTGCACTTCTGAAGAGAATCAACGAATGGAACGTTAACAGTTCAGTTTTGATGGCAAGGGCACTAGTCTAAATGTACGACATAAATTTATATAAAAATAAAATGATTTACACCCATTTTCGATATCACAATACCGAAGACCGATGATGTTTTTAGGAAATAGCTAGACACCTGTATAATTAAATGTAATGAATTTTATATTTAATATGTTACGTTTGTGTATCATAAAGCAGTTGACCTCTGTATTAAGCAACCGAATAGGTTTCAAACGATCGTAACTACACCTAAAGTGCGCACTGTTTTATTCAGTAACTGCTACGGGTATAACATTAGTTCAGTGGTAAAAATAATTACGTGAGATTTTATTGAAAGCTACTAGAGCCCTATAAAAAAAATGAAATAAAAAAGTTACCTTCATTCGTTTATTTTTGTTTCTCCTCAGTATACATGGTTTATATTTCGAATGATATATGTAATATATCACTATAGATTCGCATATTTCATCGACATAGTCTTAGAAAAAGTTCTTGTTTTCTGCACTTGTTAAAATATATCCTTCGTAATAAAATATTTTGTCATCAACATTTATGGCTAGTGTGAATGAGGTCCGTACCTCATCTTAACAGCAAATATTTCAAGACCCATACTTCAAAAACTTAATAAATTGAATTATTGGTTTCAGAAGATATACATCATCCTTCTCTTATTGTTAACTTCGAAACTCAGTTTGTGAATCCGTATGTGAAATTTTCAATAAAGTCTATTAATCTACTAATTCTTTCAACTTTCGAAAGGCAATTTTTTCTCTTCTGTATGAAAAACTACTGCACATTAACTAGTCGTTCTTAAATGACTATGATGATGTGAAAATATGTGTTGATTTATTTTATAAGAAATTAACTGAAATTTTTAATGAGAACAAATCTCCAAAAAATAAAAGACAGTTTCCGCCTTGGTTTAACGGTTAAATTATAAAAATATAAAGCTAAAGCATAAGAAATTGATATAATTTAAGCGTCATGGTAATAATGAATCGCTAACTGAACTTCGTAGACTTAGATCACAAATCAAGTCGGACATTAAAATTGCGTTTCAAATTTATACAAACCGAAATGAAAATAATATCACATCTGAACCCATTAAATTCTAGGCTTATATCAATGAAAAAAAAAGAAAGTAGCATAACTAAAGACAATAAACCTCTGGAGACCACGAACTTAATCTGCGCTACGCAGTACAATCCTGAATCAATTGATTCTCACATACAGGTAGACTCAGTTTATACTGACTTTTCTAAGGCGTGTGAAAAACTGAACCATATTAAACTTGACAAATTTTGATTATCTGACGGTTTACTTAAATTTCTTGGGAGTTACTTAACTGATAAAGTTCAATTCGTATCTTATAATGGATATAATTCTGTTGAATACCGAGCCACGTCAGGAGTACCCCAGGGATCTATATTTGGACCTCTTTCCTTTAATATTTTTATTAACGATCAGTTAGACGTGTATTTCTTAATATATGCTGATGATGTCAAGATGTTGCAAAGTATTAATGATTTTAATGACTGCGAAAAACTTCAAAACAACTTAACTAAGTTATCGGCTTGGTTTGATGAAAATGATCTTCACCTGAATGTTGACAAGTGCAATATTATGAGTTATACAACCAAGGAGTCCCCAATTATATATAATTATAATGTTAACGGCGACACGCCGAACAGACCATCTACGTTCAAGGATCTAGGGGTAACCTTTGATATTAAATTAATTAATAAATTAACTTTCACTAACCATATTGATGCTGTAATTTCGCATGCATACATAATGTTAGGCTTCATCTTGCGTATTTGCGCAGAACTCATGACTTTAATTAGGTGAAAACCCTAAAGAAGCTTTATTTTGCTTTCTCTCGAGCTAAGCTAGAGTATGCTTCACTAGTCTAGTAGTCTAGAAAGACAAGAAACAATGACATTAAGGGATAATGATCAGATAATTACCGGTAAGAACATAATTGCGGAAACATTTGCAATATTTTTTGCTACAAGTTGCAGCACAGCGTTATCAAGGCATTTTGGCCAGAACCTGTCATTACCATGCATAATTTCAGATTATATAAATAATACTATGTCAATTAACCCCATTTCCGAAAATGATGTGTATAAGTTAGTCGCTAATCTAAAAAATAAGAATACTACGGGTAATGACGGAATAAATGCAAAAATCATAAAAATAATTTTCCCTTATATATCTACCGCACTAACTAGCCTGATAAACGGCTCTATTCAATCAGGTATTTTTCCTGACATAATGAAAACGGCTTAAGTGATTCCTCTTTATAAAAAGGGTGATGTCCAAATACCTGACAACTCTAGACAAATTTCATTATTGACAGAATTCTCTAAAATTTTAGAAAGAATAGTCTATAACTTAATAATTTCTTTTATAGAAGATTATAATTTATTAACATAATCTCAACACGGTTTCAGATCTAACAAATCTGTGGAAACAGCCTCATGCCATCTATTAAATTATGTGTACTCGGAACTTGATTAAGGTAAATATGTTATATCTTTGTTGTTCGATCTTACGAAAGCTTTCCATAGTGCCAATCCAGATTTTCTATTCTACAGCCTTGGAATAAGAGGTATGATGTTAAATAGGATTAGTTCTTACTTGATTAATAGAAATCTGATTGTAAAAATTGGACAGCAAACATCCAATCAAGCTGATATTCTTCTAGGAGTTCCTCAGGGGTCAGGGTTGGCACCATTCCTTTTTATGCTTTTTATTAATGATCTACCTGAGCATATCAGTATCGGAAAAGTTGCAATGTTTGCAGATGATGTCTCAATCACTGTTTCAGCGGACACTCCAGATGAACTCCACACATTAGCTGAACAGGTATGTGGTGAATATAGTATATATTGTCAAAGAAATAAGGTTATATTAAATGAACGCAAAACTGTGTCTAAACTTCCATTTAAGAAAAGTACTGCCTGTAAATTTTAATATACTTGCCCTTCCGCTTTCTGTAAATGCTAAACTTCTTGCAACATTAATTGACTCTGATCTATCATTCCAGTCGTATATAAACCATGTTTGCAATCAGTTAAGCAAAGCTTACTTTGTTATATATCAGATTAAACCGTATTTAAATTTGAAAGGCATTCTAAATGTCTACTATGTACTAGCTTATAGCCACATGTCATATAACATTGCCACATGGGGTTCTGCAACGGAAAGTGAAAGGGTTTTTATCGCTCAAAAGAGGATCATTAGATTAATCCTTAATTTAGATTGGCTAGAAACTTGTAAATACATTTTTTAAAATAATAAAATTCTAACAGTACCCTGTATATTTATTTTAAAATGTATCGCCTTCACGAAAAGAAATATTGACACTGTCATTAAAGTTAATGAAGAACATGAGCATCACACCAGATATGGTCACTACCTACAACTACCTAAGCACAGAACTTCCGCATATGAGAAATCCCCACATTATAAGTTTGTTTCTTTATATAATGCTCTACCGCCAGAGTATAAAAATATAGAGAATTACAACCAATTCAAAAAAGCAATTAAAAATATCCTCCTTGAAGGAGTGTACTATTCTATAAATGAGTTTGTGAATAGGCAGTAAATGACAACGGACTCTTGTACCTCTAAGCGTTTTTATACTAATTATATTATTGTATTTTAGTTGTATTATAAGCTGAAAATCGTATATAATTATAGTATGTTTGTCTATCGGTCTTTCTTTTTATTATTGTATGTTGTTTTTAATTCAACAGAATTATGTATGTATTAATCTTCACATTTTAAACCTAAAACTGTACCTGATAAGTTTCTATTAAATAAACTTATTGTTTGCAATCTGTGACGTGCCATATGTACTTTGTATTATCTTTGGCCAATAAATCTAAATAAATAAATAAACAATTTACGATACCGGTTCATCGCCAACCTCCCCTTTCCGTAGAGACATTGAACGAGCTTCCACTCGACATATTTATTTAGTTATGGGCGTTTGAAAATTCCATGCATTTCGACC
Source organism: Stenurella melanura (assembly GCA_963583905.1). Lineage (NCBI taxonomy): Eukaryota > Metazoa > Arthropoda > Insecta > Coleoptera > Cerambycidae > Stenurella > Stenurella melanura. The sequence goes on along the minus strand of OY757312.1, from coordinate 76,397,392 downwards.
ATTCGGGTTTTTGAAAGGTTTCACAAATCCACTTTTCTCACACTCGCGTCGGGCCGAATTTTCGATTTGGCCCACACAACTTGCGATCAGGACAAAGCTCCAATCTTTCCCTTTCCATAGAGATGTCACAAGCCTTTTCACTTCAACTATTTATTTAGTTATGAGTTTTTAAAGCACGAACGGTTTTCCACCTTTACGAAAATAGCCATTTTTCCTTCGCACAGGCCGAGCCGAAATTCAGATTTCCACTTTGAAATTTAGGATGTCGATAAAACGCCAACCTTCCTCTCACCATAGACACCTAACACGACTTTCAACTTCACGTATTTACTTACCACTTAATAGCTATTAGTAGTCGCGGTGCCTCAATAGATCTCCAAATTCAAAGTTGCGTATAGAGACATCACAAACGGGTGCACTGTTTTTGCAAGTATTACTAATTTCAACCCCTTATATCTCAAGAACGGAAAAAGTTAATAACATGAAATTTTAACTTTATAATAGGAATATTGAGTACTATATAAAAAGGTATAAAAATCATATAAAAAGAATATCATGGAACTTACTAAAGAAAATTACTTTTCTAAAACAGCATATCGATTTTTCATTAAATATTTTATTGAAACGAAATAAAAAAAATATATACAAAAGTAAGAGTTAATTTATGTACATGACTAATTCTTCTTCAACTTCTCTGAGTTTCTTCTACCTTTACAGCAAATTCTTTTTAATATTATATACAGAATGACAGTGGAACTTATGCCAACTAATGCTACGAACGATATCACGTCTAGTAGCAAATACTGATACCAAGGTAAATCTAGACCAGCAACTCTCAAATGAGGTGCTCCTCTGTGCCGGATGACGAATTCTGTCCAATAGACAGCCAGATCTAGAGGCTTCACAGGGCGATCATGAATTAAAGTTGACCGTTTCTTTGCCATGTCTCGGTATCTGAAAAATATTGATAGTACTTTATGTGTTATTAAAATATTAAGAAATGTACTCAATATTAATATAAATTTCTTTTTTCTTACGACTAATCGCAGATTAATTTAGTTAATATATGCATATCTTAAGACGTTCCATATAGCAATATAAATGCAATATATTCGTTACAAGTACAATCTATAAGCATAGATCAAAGGGTTTGTTTTAATTTGCCTGACATTATTATTAACTATATTTATATGTATATCTGGGGCCAACAATTTTATGTACGAGGCGCTTAAGTTAGTTGATGAAGACATAATGAGAATTCTTCAGAAAATTATGCTAGCCATGACTCTGGTCCAATTATCGGAAAACACTGCATAAGAAGGAACAGACAGACGTCTGTGATAACTTTCGATTGCTGGCATTAATAACACATCAGTAAAATAATACCGTTTATTTTTCAATCCAATCTTGAGCATTATCTGTCGTGGTAAGTTCTTCCCGAACAAGCAAGCAGGTTTTATCAAAGGGTACTAGAAGGGGCAAACACTGAATTAGCGTCAAGTTATTGAGATGGCAAGTGAATATTATGTGTCTATGTATTTTATATTCGTAGACTATTGGGTCTTTGACAATTCGAGATGAGACAGACTGTGGGCCGAATTATTTTTAGGCGGAGGACACCTAATCATTGGGGTTATACTATTCGCAGAATATATGAAACAATATCTGCTTTAGTAAAAGTAGACAAAACTAGCTTTGATTTAAAGTGGATGAAGGTATCAGATAAGGCAGCGTTCACTAGTAGCCTTAGAAAACATGTGATGCCACGTGTGTTGCTGGGCTACTAGGATGGTAACTAGGGGCAGAATGAATATTGTGATTTTCATCTGATATCACATTAGTTGCAGCAAGTGAGAATGAGCTTCTGTTGGAGAGGCTTCAGAGTTCTATTTTTTGTATAAATTACAAATTAAAAATTATGACTAGATCGAGCAAATGGTAAATAAATAACCAGACATGTTAAGAATAGGTGACTCTAAGGTAGTAAATAAGACGGTGTAATCTGAAGCTCCTTGTGAATAATACTAGCAATTGCAAATCGACAAAGAATACAGATGGTAAGATTGACTACTTGCCAGATAACCAAAATTTGGTATGACCGAAATATAACGAAATGCACAAAATTAGCCTTTTTTTATATGGGTCGGCTGTCATGCTGAGTCCGAGAGCACTGCAGCCATGTAGGCTTATTGTGGCACTCCCCAGTTTTATCTATATCGTGCCGGCCATTCCCTATAGACCTACTGTGTTAACTATGGTTCTATGATGGTTCTGTAAGTGAATTCCCCCTCGCATTCAGGCCAGCAACGGTTTCGGCACGCGGTGTATTTCGATGGTCCGTTCACCCATCGAAACGGTAACCGCTCCGGACGTTGCTTAACTTCAGCGAGTCTGTCTAGGTTGGACTTAATACCTACCTGACTCCTCGCCTTAGCTAATACCCTATTTTTCTCCACCTTCCTTTACACCTTTGAGACACAATTAATCTTGAACTAGAGACATGATTAATACTTTGTCTTAGAGCATGACAGACAGCAAAAGTTACATAATTTTTTTTAGTGGTGCAAACTTAATTTATAAATGAAATTAATTATTTAAACTGATTATCTTGACATTTACTAATCATGCATCAGGACCTCTACTAACCGAGATGCATGAAGATCGTATCTTTGCAGTTTCTAAGTGGTAATTTATTGTTAACTAAGAAATCCACTTCATACTTATTTGTGATGCCTAGTGACATAACTTGCAGGCTTAGAATGGCTGTCTCTGGATCTCCACTAATCGGGATGTATGCCAATAGTATTTTTGTATTCACTAAGTGGTAAGAATAATATTCGCTTGACACAAATAGTAGCACCAATTATAAAATACGTTACGAGTTACTTAGTTAATTTATTTTGCACCTCTAAGAACATTTCTCTTGTCACTTTCTTTGTCTGCCATGCTCTAAAAAACATGATTAATAATGCCTCTAGCTTACATATACAGATTCGGAAAGCGTTCGTTTTGGTATGGCAATAAGATCAAGTGAGAGCGAAGCAACTAGGCTATACTTTTCTATCGTATAACATATCGAACATCGAGCCGCCTCCTGCATGGACTGCTCTGTCAGTGGTAGATAGCTTTATTGTGAGCAGTCGGTTAACTCGTTGAGACTAGTACAATACCAAAACTAACATTTTCCGAATCTGTACGTGTGAGATGATTGCACGTTGGCTCCTGTACTATACAGGGTGTTTCACTTAAAAGTCCCCAGGCCATTATCTCTAAAACTAATAAAGATATTTTATTTTTATAAATGGCAGATGATTGATACCAAAGAAAGGTTTAAATAACGGTGATTAAAATTTTTCCTCAACAGCACACAGAGATGGCGCTGCGATGCAAAACTATTTTTTGATGGCTGGAACCTTGAAACATAAGTCATGTGATTAAACAATAATTTGTGAATAATTTTGATGGTATAGAGAATTTACAAAACACAAGCCGTTTTGGAGTTACATGAGTTTCTTTCATTAATGCCAGTACACGTGAATTTTGATAAATCCCTATAATTTATTTATTATTTATTATAGAATATTGGTTACCAAACACTTTTTTTCAAGATAAGGAAAGTGATATAATACACTATCATAAAATTATGTTTACCACTTCCGGCCAAACCGGAACTAACATGATGAACCAATATCCATATGTTCTTACATATTACATTTTTTTTTCTAATAACGCTTCTAATAAAACGGCTACCAAAACTTAAAGTAAGTAAGACAACAAAGAAAATACACACTAATTTAGAATGGTAATGAAAAATCTACTTAAGAGATATTAGTAGGCTTTGATTTAATTTTAATTTTGACAGTTATTAAACAAAGTTTGTAGTTGGTGCATTTCAATCGTAGTTTCAAACAGAAATAGTGTACTTAGAAACAATTCAAAGCAAATTAATCCAAATAAAGCAATAAAAAAAAATAAATTTAAAAAATAGTTAGATAGGTACACCAATGAAGATAAGTTAAATATGATTTTAATATACGGTGAATGCAAAAGAAATTCCCGACAAGCAAAACGATTGTTTTGTTTACGATTTCCAAATAGACCTACACCCGATAAAAAAACATTTATCATGCTGTTTAAAAATTTAAGAAACTGGGGTAGTTTTAAGAAAACTATTCGTAACAGAAATAGGCCAGTTAGAAAGGATGAAAATACAGCCTTGGTGTTAAATAGTGTTGTCAACAATCCTCAATGTTCTCTCCGGAAATTGGCATCGGAAACTAATCTGTCGATATCTTCGTGCCATAGAATATTAAAATCAAATAAATACCTTCCATACAAATTAAAATTGATCCATCATTTAAGGCCTGGTGATTATGAACGAAGATTACATTTTCTAGCTGAATTTTCAGTTCTTTCTGAAGAATGCCCAAATTTTTAAAAAAATGTGCTCTGGAGCGATGAAAGCCGTTTTCACAACAACGGAGTTGTGAGTAAGCATAACTGCCGATACTGGTCACAAAATAATCCTAGATGGATGAGAATGACCCGAAATCAGGTAACTTTTGGAGTTAACGTGTGGTGTGGAATATTAAATTCATATATTACTGGACCATATCTATTCCATGGGACTTTAAATGGAAGAAAATATGAGATATGTTTGAGAAATGTATTGCCAGGATTATTAGAGACTATCCCTCATAACCAGGAGAATATTTGGTTTCACCAAGATGGTGCACCACCCCCCATAACTCAGTACTAGTCAAATATTGTCTTAATGAAATGTACCCTCAGAGATGGATTGGTACTAATGGAGTAGTCAGATGGCCAGCACGATCACCTGACTTGACTCCGTTAGATTTTTACCTTTGGGGGTATTTAAAAAGTGTAGTGTACATTGAACCCATTGAGGATAAGGCCGATTTGTATAATAAAATATATGCAAGTGTTGCTGCTATAAATAGACATACGTTACAAAAAGTTTGCAATGAAGAGTTACTGAAACGGTACAATATGTGTATTCATGAAGAAGGGAGAAATTTTGAACATTTAATATAATAAGTACCTACTAACAAGAAAGAAATTAGTTTCATTTCATTTTTAATAATATTTTTAATAGTTTTTAAATATTTGTTTATAAAACTTTTTTTTAAGTTCTTTACTGAATTGTTAATATAAATTTAGCGCATTCTAAATTAGTGTGTATTTTCTTTGTTGTCTTACTTACTTTAAGTTTTGGGAGCCGTTTTATTAGAAGCGTTATTAGAAAAAAAAATGTAATATGTAGGAACATATGGATATTGGTTCATCATGTTAGTTCCGGTTTGGCCGGAAGTGGTAAACATAATTTTATGATAGTGTATTATATCACTTTCTTTATCTTGAAAAAAAGTGTTTGGTAACCAATATTCTATAATAAATAATAAATAAATTATAGGGATTTATCAAAATTCACGTGTACTGGCATTAATGAAAGAAACTCATGTAACTCCAAAACGGCTTGTTTTTTGTAAATTCTCTATACGATCAAAATTATTCAGAAATTATTGTTTAATCACATGACTTATGTTTCAAGGTTCCAGCCATCAAAAAATAGTTTTGCATCGCAGCGCCATCTCTGTGTGCTGTTGAGGAAAAATTCTAATCACCGTTATTTAAACCTTTCTTTGGTATCAATCATCTGCCATTTACAAAAATAAAATATCTTTATTAGTTTTAGAGATAATGGCCTGGGGACTTTTAAGTGAAACACCCTGTATATTATTTTAATCAATAATTCTGAGGCCTTTAGGCCTCAATGACCCTCTAAAACCTAGGAGATTTCTTTGAGTACAGGAGACAAGACCGTACAATTACTATGGAACCCGAATTACTATATGAAGATAGTATATAAATATGAAAAATTGTTAGTTGAAGGACTACCGGACTTCTCGACCGGAAGTGATCTGTGAAAGATTCGGATGGCGTGCTCCATCAGGGATTAATACATTGGTGAAGAAGTCACTGAAGAGCCTCTGGTTATTGTCATCAGAGCTGAAGAGCCTCTAGTAATTGTCATCGGTGACGAGCTCCTGGTGATTGTCGTCCGAGCTGGGATACGAAGACAACATGGTCCCTATAGCAGTGGGGATTCATCCCTACTGCATATATTGTTTTCATATCCCAGCTCGGACGCTAATCATTAGGAGCTCTTAAACGACGATAATGACCGAAAGCTCTCCAGCGACGTTTTAACCGATGTATTGGTCTCTGCAGTTGGAGACATGTCGTCTGAGTCTTTCACACCTCACTTCGGATCGGAAAGTCCGGTAGCCCTTGTACTATTATTTCCTAGTCAGTGGAGTGAGACTGTGCAGATTGCAAACTGGATGCACTAAAAATGGAGATACTGCCCTTGATAAGTTAGTATATACTTACTTTGGATCATTTAGTAGTTTCTCGAGAGCGTCACTTAAGTTTTCTTCTGTAATTTCGGAATATGCTAAACTGAGTCCAATTCCATTGATTACGGCACGGCCAGCATTTATCTTCTGATCACCAAAGATTGGAATTGCAAGAATTGGTACCCCGTGATACACTGTTTCAGTTGTACTTAGTAAGCCTCCATGTGTAATAAATAATTTTACGTTGGGGTGGGCTAGAAAGAAAATACAATTATTTAAATAACTAATTGTTCAATAATGAATTCGATATAAATAAACATGGTCGTGACTACGACCCCACAAACAAGCTGCATAATGTAATGGAACTCTCGTTAATTGAAAAGACTGTAAAATATGATAAAACAACACTAATGCTGGCTCCAGTAATGAAACAAAATAATTAAACAAGTTCTCTAAAAAATAAAAAAATATTTGGTTTATGCTGCTACACTATTATCAAACTTATATTATCAAAGGTTAAAGTGCAACAAAGCATACATATTTGTGAATCGCTTGTCAAGCTCTATCAAATGACGATCTTAAACAAGAGTTGAGCAGGTTCAAATTAATTATCCAACAGAATTAAAGAACTGCTACAGCAGCTTAATGAGACAATTGGCAAATTAGCCGATGAAAAACTGAAAAGGAGAACATCCAAACACAAACAGAGTATATAGAAACTAGACATGTTCATATTCAAATAGAGGAATCAGAACTTTGTGAAGAATCGGAACCGGTACTGCCCGAACTGTCAAGTTCTCAACTATCGGAAAAACAAGTAAATAAAAAGAAGTTACTCATTCTTGGGGACAGTACTGTTACAGACTTTGTTTATATATTGAACGAGTTCTGATAAGATAGCTACATAATTACATCGTACATAAAACCCAACGCAAAATTAGATTACATTGTAAGTGATATAGGAAACTTAGTAATGGATTTTTCCAAGAAGGATCGCGTTATTATAGCTGGTGGTCTCATAAATGCCCTAAAAGATATGAATTTTCGAATGTCTTCTATAGAGAAACTATGCTTTGTGAGTTCCTACACCAACCTTTTATTTTTATCTATACCTCTATGGCCTAACAGGCCGGCCTTAAATAGAATTATTGACGAATACAACCAATATACCAAATTAATCTTAGAAAATCCAGATTTCAAAATCATATTTCTATTTGTAAACTCGATTTTAAATGCCTCAAAATTTTTATGCAAGAAAAGTTTGATAATAAAATATTCTGGAAAGTTAAAATTATTAAACATTATAACACAAGTCATTGGAAAAACCAATTACATAATCAAAATTTTAATAATAATCCTACGGCTATGACTCAGTCCTCTAAAAGTATTGCTAGAAACAATATTAATAGTAATCAATTCCCTCAGCAGCTGCATGAACCTGCTGTTACCGGGACGGGCTTCACATGCACACGATTATTAGCTGCCCCTTCGACAAGTGGAACTGTTCATACCCCAACAAGTCCTCCATACAACGGAAAAGAGGACAGTGCTGATTTTTTTCGTGCCGAAACAGAAAATTACAGTAATGCATCAAAATATAAGAAGCTCAATGAACAAGGTGTTACCTCTTTAAATTGTTTTAGCTACCAACAACGTGGATATTCTTTTAATTATCGAGCATTGGCTCAATTCAATTACCATATTTTTACCAAATTACAAAATATGTTCCTCCTTATGCCGCACCTCGGGTGAGCATGGTGGTAGCGCTATATTTTGTAAAAATAAAATAGAATTTAAGGTAATCGACATTAAAGACTATTGTGTCAAGAATGTTATTGAATGCTCATGTATAGAGCTACAAGATCTTTACATCATAGTTATTGTTGTATACAGGCCACCCTCTGGTGACTTTTATCAGTTTCTTGAGTATTTCTGTGTACTACTTAGTAAATTTGAAAATACGTCATCAATTATAATAGGAGGAGATTTTAATGTTGACCGCTTAAAAAATACCATAAATAAACTGTTGTTTGACGACTTGTTGGTGAAGTATGATCTTAAGTCAACGACTAATTTACCAACGAAAGTAAAAGATAATACTGCCATATGCAACATTTTTATAAATGTCGATTATACGATCCAAAACATTAATTTATGTCTCTCTGACCGTAATACTCAAATACTAAATTTTAATGCGTATCGAAATAGAAATGAGTCAAATAAGCCAAATTTATTACCAAAAGAAACATGTGTAAATAGAACATCGACAGATTTAACGACCTTTTAGCAAATTTAAACTGGGCAAGTGTTTCTTCTCAAACCTCTCCAAATTTTCCCTTTAATAATTTCGCCGATCTGTTTCCCTCTGCAACGTGTCAAATAAAATAAAAAGGAATCTCCGCCTATGTGGGTTTCAGAGGAGCTTCTAGAATTAAAACAGAGAGTGTGTTTGATCTCGGACTTTGCTCAAAAATATCCTTAACTGAGGCCTATATGCAGAAATGTAAATATTGAGTATAAAAATAAATTAAAAGAAAACAAAATAGCATATAATGATAATAAAATTTCAGAGTTAACAAACAAGGTTAAAATCATGTGGAATATGATAAACGAGGTGGTAGGAGAATCTTCTGCCTCACAGACAAAAATAGTTGTTCATGAGAATGGTTCCCTTCTGCCAGATAAAGTTATTGCAGATAACTGCAATGCTCACTTTACTACAAGTCATATAAATATCCAAGATGACCCCATCGATTTAAATTTATTAAACACAAACAACCACAATCTCTCTTTTTTCAACCAGTCACTGAAATAGATACGTTATCTTTTATTAGCAGGTTAAAGTCCTCTCACTCCAGTGGTCTGGATAATACGTCTAACAATTTATTAAAGACGTGTAAAAATAATTACATTCTACCGTTAACCTATATAATTAATCTATGCTTTGTAAATGAAATTTTCCCTGACAACTTAAAAATTAGCAAAGTCATTCCACTATTTAAAAAAGGAGACAAGAACTCTGATAACAAGCTATTAGCATAATTTCAAGTATATGTCGAAGGTTATGGAACTTGCATTTTTAGAACAGTTGAGTGGTTTCTTTTTAAAACAATAGCCTTTTATGTTGAACTGACAACACGGTTTTTAAAAAAATAAAAGTGTTGACACTGCATTAGTAAATTTTCACAGCTCGATAGTGGACGCCTTAGATAAAGGAATATTTGCTTTTGGACTTTTTATAGATTATTCACGTGCCGTTGACTGCGTAGATTATGACTTACTTATTGCGAAGTTGTTTAGATATGGTATTAGGGGTCCTGCCTTACATTTGTTATCAAGCTATATTAAAAACCGTACGCAAGTAGTCTATATAAATGGAACAAAGAACAACAAATGTCTAATAAATGCCGGTGTACCACAAGATTCATTTATCTTATCTTTGCCAACAATCTCGCTCTATACATTCAAAGCAAATACAATGTTCATTTTATGTGCTACGCCGATGATACAAACTTTTTAGTTGTTCAAAAAAGACCTGACGCAGTAAGAAATATATCTAAGGATCTATATGAAGACATCATAATTTGGTCAAAGCTTACGCTTAATAAACAAAAAACAAATACTGTATCATTTAGGTATAATATCGAGCATAACTTTAACGACGAATTTCTAATAACAGATTCTGCTAAAGTATTGGGTATTATGTTCGAGCAAAATTTGACGTGTGCTGCTCACATAGATAGTGTGTATATGAAGCTCAGTAAAGGTTGTTATGGTATGCGCAACTTAAAAAATCACTGCGGTAAAAATTCTCTAATGACATTCTATTATTCTGACATACATTCTCATCTACGTTATGGAATTATGCTGTGGGGATTGAGTACTACTTATGTCCGTCGAGCATTTATTCTTCAAAAGTGTGTCATTAGGATTATGAAGAGTTTACATCCCCGAGATTCATGCAGAGGATCTTTTAAGGCCTTAAGAATATTAACTCTGCCTTGCTTATATATTTATGAAATCTGTTGCTATGTTTTTTAAAACAAATCAACGTTTCTTACAAACCAAACACATCACAATTATCAAACAAAATTTAAAGATCATTTAATTCCACATCAGCACACTACAGCATTGTATCAAAAATGTGTGTATTGCAACGGCTGTAAAATTTATAATAATTTACCCACAGATGTGAAAAATTGTAAGAGCCTATTTACTTTCAAAAAGAGGATACAGAATTTGTTAATAGAAAAATGCTTGTACAATGTCAATGAATTTTACTCAGTCTAACCATTTATATATATTTATTTATTTATTGCATGTTTATATATTTATATATTCTTTTGAGTAGTTTGTTAATATGTTAGTGTTTTATATTTTTTAAATGTATTATGTTTATGCATATTAGCTTCGGTTTTGATGCACTCCTAAATGACTTGTTTGGTTATTAATTAATTGTATTTGTGATTGAGAAAAAAAGATTATTATTATTATCATTATTACTATTATTATTATTTTCGGTTTCACCGTTGCCGGACAGGACTTCCATGCTTTCCGACCGATACCACACGGTAGCTGTGCCGACGATAATAACAGCCACTCCCCACGACCTGTGGGGCTAGTGACTGTACATTCCAGATTCGTGTGCCCTAACTAGGCGAAGGGACCCCAAGATGACCGCCTTCTGCATTTGGCCTGCCAGCCATTTAACTGATTTCTGACAGGCTGGTATGGTCTTCAGTTCCGAGAGCAACGTAGGCTTCATACCTCCGAGTACACCGATTATTAGGACGACCATCTTGACCGAGTGGCCTGGGTACAACACCTGGAGCTCGTACCGGAGATCACGTATTCTTATAAATGGATTTACAATAATGAAGTAAAACTGGACATTCACCTTTATAAAAAAAGCATGCACTTCCATAAGAAAATTGATAAAATATGATAAAACTTCATTCAAATGTTTTATTTCGGAATCAGTATAGTTAACCACGGAAACAAATTAGTTTTAACATTGTCAGTAAGGGCCAATTGAAAATTCTGTTATTTGTGATTATGTTATTAGTTTTTATTTTGTGCTATACTTATATATAGATTTACACTAATGAAGAAAAATTGGACGTAACGTTAACTTATGAACAATTACAAATAAGTAATAATTACCAATTAAAAAAAACTAACACTTAAGAAAACTAATTAACAATTAAGAAAATAAAAATATTATTTATTACTTCACATATTCGAAGAGGCCTCCGTTCGCTTCTAAACACAATTGCCCTTTGTTTATCACTCCTTGAATACTTATATATTCAAGAACTTCAACATTTAATCGGCGAAGTGCTACTCGTATTCTATTTTATCATCTTCGACGTCATTTAGAGGTGTAAAGTAAAGTCTTTCTTTTACATAGGCCCAAAGGAAAAAATCCAACGGTGTATGATCCGGAGATTTGGCAGGTTCGTTACAATTATATTATTATGTGGCAGCTTCCCATCTTCTAATATTATGCCTAATATGTAATGGAACGTCTTCTATGAAATTTAACAATTCTTCTCTTAAAAGTAAAACTTTGGTCCTGTAATCTGTCCGTTACGAATTCCGCACCATACATTAATTTTGGAAATTAATTTCTCAAAGCCACTGAGGAGTATCTTGAGTCCAGTAATGGTAGTTATGTCGATTGAGTATTCCATTATTACGGAAATGGGATTCATCTGACCACATGATACGATCTAAGATGCTCATTTCTTGAGCAACTGCCAGTCACGATACAAAATGTAGACGCCTCTCGTAATCTCCAGGAAGCAATCCCCGATGTAGCTGTATTTTCTATGGTCGAAGTTTATTTCAGAATTCTTTGAATTGAAGAATATGAAATGTCATTCTCAACTGTATGTTCTTCATCTCGTGCGATCCTGGGTTTTAAATCGTTTCCTTTTTTTTCTGAAAACTCTTCCACTTTCACCCAAATTTCTCGCCAACTCCGCAAACATTTTGTCTGATGGCACCGGCCTATTTTGAAAACATTCATGATATAAACGTCTGGCTGCTTTACCTTTTTTTCGTACTCTCCACAAATAAATGTCATGTCCAATTTTTTTATTTAAATACCTTTTATAAGTATAGTATAAAATACAAACTAATAATACAATCACAAATAACACTATTTCTAATTTGATATTACTAACAATGTCGAAATTCAATTGTTTCCATGGTTAACTATGTTGATTCCGAAACAAAATCTTTGAATAAAGTTTTATCACATTTCGTTAATTTTCTCGAGATTTTTCTTATGGAAGTGTATACTTTTCTTACACAGGTGAATGAAGAAAAAGAATCTCTACAACAATGAAAAAAAAATATAGCATACCATTTGAAAAAAGAAGTTGACTATCATTACCTTGGCATACCGGGTGTCCAAGAAGTCTGGAAACAGTCAAATATCTCGAGAAATACACATCGAATCCAAAAGAGAAAAAACGCGTCCTTAATAATTTTGAAAGCGCTATCCAATGATATCAAACGCGATGCACTTGAAAACTCCACAATGTCCTTTTTGGTAAAAGGCATTGGACAATTCCGAAAAATTTTGAAAATATTTTGTGGTTCTAAACTCTTTTTGCCTCTTGCAATTTTTGTCCAAACTTCTTCTTTTTCGAGTAAAAAAATCGCAAAGTTCTAAAATTTTAATTTTTCCTCGCCGGATAACTAAACAAAATGACAATTTGAGAAAAAATGTTTGGATCAACAGTAGTCTATTCTTAGTCAGAATATCTGATTCTGCAATAAAAAATTGGGGTACCCATTTAAGATTTTAAAGTTGCCCCCCGCCCCACCCCAAAGGGTGGAGATGGTGGGTTGCGCTTAGTATCATTAAAATTACTAAGGACGTGTTTTTTTCTTTCTTGGATCCAATGTGTATTTCTCTAGATATTTGACCGTTTCCAGACATTTTGGACACCCGGTATATGATCACAAAGATGATTTAAGGGCGTCAGAGTTTAAGAAGCGATTTACAAATACATATGTTTTTTTTGTAATTTTTGGTTGAAATAAAAAAAATACGGGCGCGAATACCAAACTGAATCACCGGTATACCGGGTGAGTCACGAATTGCGCTCGCCCCGATATTTCCTAAAATATTTGGAATAGAAAATTGAAGTTTGGAGGCCTTATTACACGACTAAAATATATTCAATAAAAAATCAAGTTTGGTGCACATCCGGTTTGACCGGAAATGAGCACAACTTTCGATTTTTAAATGGAACGCCCTATATATTTTTGGAATCTAGAGGAAATTTTGAATACAATACATCCATTTTGGTCACTTTTTGATAAACATTAAAAATTTTATTAAAAAATCTATTTCTGAATCCAGAGTGCTGTGTGCCCAAAATATATTTTAGTTTGTGTGCTACGTTACTATAAAAATAAAAAGAGCAATATGATTGCATTACTTAATTCTCTAGAGGCATTTAAAATTTTTAAATGTGATTTTTACCCACTAACTCGGTTTTTTTAGATGGGAATTTAATCGTTCACCAACATTTTTAAATACCTCATTTTCATACGAATCTAATGATACCAAAATTTTGAAAATCCGCTCAGAAATATTTGAGATTTCAGCCAAAATACAATGCAACCAAGCTTTTAGAAACATGCGGCTAATAGATAATAGATTAGTGGGCTTTGGAAACTAAAATGGCACATTTCTGTGTAAATCTGGTAACCTAATAACATTGGAAAAATCATAATAGCCATTGCATGTAATAAAACAATATCAGCTGTCAGACAGATACAAAATAAAGCGTTGCAGAAATCTCTTTGAGTAAAAATTAAAGAAAATGAATAATTTTAGTAGAAATGAAAAGGTCGATATGTTACTGATATATGGAGAGCGTCTCAAAAATTCAACTGCAGCTGCAGAACTGTATCAGCAACGATATCCCAACAGACGTCATCCAAGCAGACACTTGTTTGCCAGAGTGGAACAAGAATTAAGAAACGAACCCAATCAACAAGATGACCATCAAACATTTATTGTAAGTGAGGACAAAGAAATTGATGTATTAGGTTTTGTGATGGTACACCCAACAACATCAACAAAGGAATTGTCAATGGAATGCGACATTAGTCAGTCTTCGGTTTGCAAAATTTTAAAGAAACATAAGTTTCGGTCTTATAAATACCAAATACACCAACATCTTTTTGGAGATGATAACGACAGGAGGCTAGTATATTGCAACTGGTTCTTAAATGCAGTACAACAAAACCCAGGTTTTCCTTTTCATATTTTATATTCAGATGAAAGTAGATTTACGAACCAAGGTATGTTTAACAGAAATACTGCTAGGTACTGGGCTCAAGAAAATCCAAGGTTGGTAGGGCGGGGGAATATTCAGGAAAGATTTGGGTTTAACTGTTGGCTTGGAGTACTTGGAGATTGAATAAATATACCCATATTTTTTGATGGAACACTTACTGGCGAACGATATTTATTCTTTTTACAAAACCAGACAGCAGAATTTCTTGACTTACTTCCTCTTGCCTATTTACAAAATCTGTTTTTCCAACAAGATGGTGCTCCCCCACATAATTCCAGAAGAGTGACGGAATATTTAAACAACTTGCATGGTGAGCGCCTTATCGCAAATCAAGGTCATATCAGGTGGCCTCCTAGGTCACCTGACTTAACACCCCTCGACTATTATGTATGGGGCACTCTCAAAAATAAAGTTTACAAAACTTCTTCAAATACCCATGAAGAGCTGCAAAATAAAGTTGTACGGGCTCTTAATGAAATAGCGCAGGCTGAATTGCGTAGAGCCATTAAAGCAACTGTACGCAGAGGCGAGTCGTGTATAGAAAAAAATGGTGGACATTTTGAACAGTATCTATAAATTAAACGATTAAATTCCCATTAAAAAAAACCGAGTTAGTGGGTAAAAATCACATTTAAAAATTTTAAACGCCTCTAGAGAATTAAGTAATGCAATCATATTGCTCTTTTTATTTATATAGTAACGTAGCACACAAACTGAAATATATTTTGGGCACCACAGCACTCTGGATTCAGAAATAGATTTTTTCATAAAATTTTTAATGTTTATCAAAAAGTGACTAAAAAGGTATGTATTGTATTCAAAATTTCCTCTAGATTCCAAAAATGTAAAAATACATAGGGTGTTCCATTTAAAAATCGAAAGTTGTGGGCATTTCCGGTCAAACCGGATGTGCACCAAACTTGATTTTTTTGAAAAGATGGCATTTTAGTCGTGTAATAAGGCCTCCAAATTTCAATTTTCTATTCCAAATATTTTAGGAAATATCGGGGCGAGCGCAATTCGTGACTCACCCAGTATATAACATTATCTATCACAATTTCATTTAACAACACGTGAACGAGAACTTCGACATGCGTACATATTCTTGTTTTATTCTCATCTCAATCTACAGTAGATACACTGTCACATTAACAATTTCTAATTTACTGAAGAACTTAGCTTTACTGAAAATATACAGTATGTTCACGGATCAAGTTACAAAGAGGAAAAACGTTTTTATTTTATATTTTACGAGAGAAACGTATTCTTGAAAAAATTTTTGAATGTCCCAAAATGGCCAATTCAGTTTTAACTTTTTCATTTTTTTTTTTTCCTTCAGAGAAAAATCGAAAAGAGGTAGATTTAGTTGAAAATTATCAAAAAATAAGTTCGCGTTATCATAGTGATAATTGTTAACATGAGTTTTGTTTACTAAATTTTAATTTCATAAACTTATCAACAAAAATAATATAACCTCTTAATTCATCACCGCCTTTTTCAACGCACAATTCTAGCCTACGACGCAATTCCATATAACTTCTTCGAATTTCCTCGAGAGTTAAAGACATCACAGCGTCACACCAGATTTTCCTAACTGACAGTCGATGAAAATAAATAAATAACGGCAATTGCTATGACAACGCGAACTTCTTTTTTGAAAAGATTAAAACTGAACCCATGTAGCAGGCAATATTAGTACAATATTGGGTATTTATGGTATAAATAGTGGCTAAATGTTGAAATGCAATATTTGCCCAATATCGAAATGTGAACATTTTTATTTATTGGCAAAATATTGTAATCAATCTTGACTGAATATTGTTCTACATTATTGCTCCAATATCTATTTATAATTAATTATCAATATTTATTTTGACAACTAGGATAATATTTACCTAATATTGTATTTAAATTGGTACAATATTTCCTTTGGATTTATAGTCAATATTAGAAATCAATATAAAATACGGGGTCTTCGGCGCATGGACCGTCAAAATATTTTTATGGATTGGTGGGGTCATTTGGAAGTTTTAACCCCGAATGACTCAGGTCCTAACTGTTGTAGTACTGTAGTAAGAAATATTTTTTTTTTTAGATTTCACTTAAAATTTCCCAAAATTCCCCACTGAAACTTTAGTATTCGTAGGTGTTTGTTTAAATTCTATTCTGTAATGTATGCTTGTTCAAAATAAATCATTTTTAATAAGAAAGTTAGTTACAAGGTTCCAAATTCCTAAAAGTAAATGAAAGAAATAGAAATTCTGAACTTCTAAAATCATTAAAAAAAAAAACTAACAGCAACCGAGAGCTTTGTTTCTTCTAACGGTATGAAACAATGAAAAGTTGTAGGAGTTTTAGTGGGAACAGTTAGGACCTGGGACATTTATGTTAAAACTTCCAAATGACCCCACCAATCCACAAAAAAAATTTGATTGTCCATGCGCCGAACACCGTGTATATTACAATAAATTATAAATATGTTGCAAAAATAAAATATTTATTTATAACGTTAACAATACATTTAAAAATTGTAATAATTTTAAATTTACAAATGAGTCAGTCAAAAATAATATAAATCAAACAAGATAAAATAACAAGTATACTATATAAAAAATATTAATATAATTTTAAGCAAAAGCGTAACTTATATGTTTTCTAAATACCAAAGTTATCAAAAGGATGAGTCGAAAAATAAATAGACTTGAATTTAATTGCAAACCACGAACTTCATAAGTAAACTGGATGTCACATCATAATGATTCTCTAGCAAATTTCTTGACACCCCATTGACACATTTTGGCACTCATTTATTCCATCATTATCTTCGTCGGAAGACCAAACTTAAATTGAAGTCGTGGTTACCACCCTGAAAATAATTGCAGTTATCTTCATCGTTTCTATCAGGTAGTTGATTTAACAGGATAACATTGTCTGGGGTATCATTGCAAATTTCTGAAAGAATTTTCTGCTTTCTAAAAATGGCGATGGTTGATTTGAATCCTTGTTCAGCTGCCTTTTTATAAACATGGATTTTTTAGACAGTACTGATGAACTCATTCTGAAGTAGTCTGAAAGTTTTGTTTTCATTAATTAATGGTACTCGGTACTCTTTATCATCTGTATACGTTAAAACATATATCTCATTAAATGAAAAACTTTAATAAAACCAATTTCCGGATAAACAGGAAGTTAAATGTAGGTATACCAAATTTACATGCCATTAGACTCACAAAAAGGAGCTAGGTATATAAAAAGTAGAAATAAAAAGCGGTCAAGTGCAAAACCTACCCGCATACTGGTAAAAGTTTTTCTTTTAAACATTTTTTTTTTGAAATTTTAACACACTCTGTATCTCAAAAATAAAACAGTTGCGGGCTTGTGTTGATAGGTATAAACTTTTTTCTTAAAATTACCAAAGAATCACGGCCTGTAAGTATTAGCATGCGATTCTGTACACCCTGTATATTCTACAACATGTAAACTTGAATATTTTTCTAAATTGTTATTATTTTGGTCTATTTTCGCACATTTCAATACTTCTTGCTTGAGGCAATAAAAGAAGTATGTAGTAGCAGTATAAAACAAAAGTTAAATAATGGTAATAATTAAATTATATCTGTAACTATAATATTGCAATATTGGTTCAGTATTGGTTGGTTATTGGTAGGTACCTGTATGTAGTACCTATATTTTCAAATTACCAAATAAAGATAACGACGGGTACCTAGTCAAGGTGTTATCTGGGCACAGCTCACGTACTTACACAATGTGAATGAATAATTTTATTGTTTCCCTATACATTATTATCGTACTTTTACAGATAGAAAATGTGCACGGCAGCAAATTCACATTTACAGAACACTGTCAAACAATCAACAGATAAAAAGCATAATATAGTATTATGTACTTACATTGTGCACAAGATTAACACACACACACACACACACAGGTCACAATAATTGTTGATAATAATCCAATACAGCCTAATTTCTCTTCTTCTATGATCCAGGTATTTATAAATTTACCATAATGGTGTCTCCGTCTCCGTTATGCGGAGAGCAAGCGCACGCATCATGCCAAACCATTGCTGGTAACTCGGAGCCAATAAAATGTCTGCGCGGGAGTGATATCACTATCTAAATTCCTAGTATGAAGAATAAGTTTTGTAAGAATGTAAGTAATTATTTTACTAAAGATGTTAAAGTAAAACTAAATAAAAATAAACTATATAGGTGAATCTATTCTTTAAATATAATGAAAACACCTTGAAATTAAATAAACGATAATAGAATAAAAAAGTATTTGACAGTGTTTTAAAATCAGAAATCCAAAATTATTTCATAAATCAGATAAAAAGAATCAATATTATATAATAAATAATACAAATAAGATAAAAAGGGCTAAACAAACCAAATTAATTAATAAATTACAGAACAACTTTGCTCAATAAATTACAGAGGTCATATGCCTTTTTGTCTTCGAAAAATATCGCAAACTAATATAAAAAATGTTTGTATGTCGTATGGTCATCAATATTTTTCCAATATTGGAGTAATATATGTATTGTGTCAAAATAATTATTGTTGTTTCCAATATTGCATCCATATGTTCAGAAAATAGTAAATGATCATCAATATTTCTCTAATATTAAAGCAATACAATGAATTCGATATTTATTATATACCAAAAATAAATATTCCTTCAATATTGGCTAAAAAATGTTAAATTGGAACAATTAACAGACGAAATTATTTGGCCAAATTGCACCAGAGATTAAGTTATTATCATTATATATATGCCTATCATCTGCTTACATGGAATATTGTGCAGTAATATTAATTAATATTGTTTCCAATATTGCATCAATATATTAAAAAAATAGTAAATGATTATCAATATTTCTCTAATATTAGAGCAATATAATGAATTCAATATTTATTATACACCAAAAATAAATACTACTTCAATATTGGCTTAAAATTGCTAATATTGACCCAATAGACAAATATTACACCAATATTTTACCAATGAACTGCCAGTATATGTTGCTACATGGGAATTGGCCGTTTTGGGACATGCAAAAATTTTTATCAAGAATACATTTTTCTTGTAAAATGAAAAATAAAAAAGTTTCTCCTTTTTGCAAGTCCTTAGACATACTGTATATACAGGGTGGCCCAGAGTTAAATTGCCAAATGTTCAGTATCGATTTTTCAGGTTAAATTAAGACTATTTTTATCTAGTGTTTTCATCACTGCTCATAGAATTTTAATAATATAATATTTGAAATTGTTAGCCCTAAAATGTCAAACAATTTGTTTAATACTTTTGTTCACCAACACACGCTAAATCACAAGTTTGTTAATTGTTAATCCCTTTAATAATGAAGTGTGAATGATGGTAGGAGTGGCAGACTTCAAAAATATTTCAATCCCTTGCTTTTAATATAGATACCAAATCCCCAAGTTTCTGATATCTTACTAGCTTGCTTTACTTATTTACCCATATTTACCCCCCATTCCTTGAGCAAAATCAACGAGAAATATATCTAGTTTCTGACCTCATTATAATACATACATATATCAAATTTGAAGTCAATGTCTTCAATCCTTCCAGAGTAATTGTACACATAAAAAAGTAACCGACAGACCAACAGACAGACCGATAGAGAGAATTTATTTTTGTTTCGCTCAAATTTTAAATCTCTGCGGTTCATGACACTTTAAATTTTTTTCAACAAGAACATGGAAAATTGTTTTACGATTGTTATACTTACTTCCACTCGACTACGTGGATCTGGGAGAAAAATAAGCGCTCTATTAGCCAAGCACATCTAAGACAGACTTAAATACTTACCCTACACACAATGACAAACTTATAAAATAAACTTGCTTACAATAATTTTGACTACGAAATCGAGATGTTGTGAGAAATTTCTATACAAATATTATTGTTATCAATGAATTTGTTAGGTTGAAGTATATAGTCCAGTAACGTTGTCATCAAAAAAGAGGGTTACCTGACGTCAAATGGGGTATCTATGATGTTTTAATATGTTGTATATGACTAAATTAATGTTGAATCTATTACGATCTCGGCGGACCTCCGAATCTTGGTCAAAAATCCAAGAAACTGCGAGATTCTTGTCTTTTTTTTAGTTTTTGTCGATTTTGACCTCTAAGGCCTACTCTCTCGGCAAGAACAATTTAGTACTTTTTTAAAGTAGACTGAATTTGCTATAAATTGTTAGGTACCAGAATGTACTCTGTAGATATGATAGTCTCCGAGACACAGCTGTTCAAAGTTTGGCATATTCCTCATATTTCGTCATTTTCTCCTCAAGGCCTCAAGCCTCAAAGCAAATAATGTTTTTCTGAAATGAAATACATATTGTGTATCCTTCCTGTACATATTACAGTTTTTTTGTGTGATGTGCATAGCCTCGGGCCGATTCGTCGGGGTGTAGTAAAATAACTTCGTAAAATATCAATCTTGAATCCATTTAAGAAATTAATAACAGGAAATATAGGGAGATATGTATTTTATGTAGAGATATGTAGGTATTTCACAAATTTTTATTTTAAAAATTGCTAAAAATGGTAAAATATGAGAAACTTTGCAAAATTTTGAATAGCTTACCTCGGAGACTATTTGGCCTACAGAGTCCTCTTTGGTATCCATTTGTAGCAAATTTAGCCTATTTTCAAAAATTGTTAATTTATTTTTCCCAAGACAGTAGGTCTTATGGGTCAAAAGTGACAAAAACTGAAAAAAAGCAAAAAATCTCGCAGTTTCTTGGATTTTTTACCAAGGTCCGGAGGTCTGCCGAGGTCATAAATTTGGATTCAATATTAATTTATACTCATATACAACATATTAAAAAATCATAGATACCCCATTTGATGTCAGGTAGAATGTATAAATTTACTGGATAGGTATATACTCCAAAATTTTGTGACCAAACTCTTATAATAGGAGGGGCTCAAAATAAAATCGAAACTTAATAAGCATTCGATCAATAGTGCATTTAAAGGAATTACGTCAACAAGAATCAAAATAGAGAGAGAGAAATAATATTCTTGATGGGAGAATTGAATAGGACTATCTCAAGAATTAAAGCCTACAAAAATGTGGTCTATTCCCATCCACAAAAGAATAGGCAATATTTTTATGTTAATTAAAAATATTACTTAGTTTCCTTCTAGTCACCAGAGAAACAAAATCTATGTTTGTATTTGAATAGACATCCTTTTAAGTTGTATGTGTATTTGGAAATACACAATAAACACCCTGCGAAATATAAGGCACAACATTGCGAGAAATCACATATTAACAATTGTTTCTTCGATAACCAAAGTACCCTAGCCTATGTAATGTGTGTATTACCTAATATGTCTTGTTGGGGTAACCACTTTCCCAATTTGATGTTGGCCGGTTTTCCGGGAATGTCGTCCTCATCCCATTTCCAAAGAACCTTTTGCTTAATTTTTCCAAAAGCTTTCAGAATTGCGTCTTTCTTATCTTTAGACATCATTGAAGGTTTTAAATTTGATCCCATGCTGAAATATATTACACCCTCTTTCGCTTTATCCAAGAAATCTTTCAAATCTTTAGGTAATTCCTTTGGAGGATTAACGTGGTAGCCCCCAATGTCAATCATACTAGGTACATGGGGGACTGCTTGAACGCAACTCTCGTGGCCATTTACTAACACTAGTGATGCATTATAATTCAATATATTTAAATCTGGAGCATCGGGGAAAAATTCTTTCATCATTTTGTTTTGTTTCGGAAGATACAGGATGTCGTGATTTAGTTGAGAAAGCACATTATACAACCAGTTATATACTCTTTGGAAAAAAGTCATATTACTCGTGTAGCTCAAAAATAGATCGGGTATATAAGATGCTGGAGAGGGATTTCCAACTAGACGATTAACCCACGCATTAGCACCCATTGTACTAAGTACTATGAGAGGAGCTTTATAATGGTACGCCAGTACTTTGAGAGCATCATTAGCAAATTGTTCTATAATAACAGCATCGAAATGTTCGTTTGATTTTATAAGTTGCTGAAAATTCGGATGCTCAAATACGTCTCGTGTTTCATCACCAAAGTAGTTCATCATTACAATCATCATAAGTGGGCTCATACTTTCCAAATCAAACATATTCATAGTCAGTTGATCTTTTTCTGAAATAAAACAAGATAATAGATTACAAATGAAAATAATTTTCATGAAATCGGCTCAGTGGCGCAATGCTAAGTCGTTTGGCTTGCAAGCACGGTGTCCCGGGTTCGAATCCTGGCCAGGGTATGGATGTTTAGTGGGGTTTTTCATGTGTTACCGAGATGGTAGCAGTGAGCTAGACCGCTGTTGGGTGGTACAACATGTCTAATTGCTGTTATCTATCCTGAGTTTGAGTCTCAGCTGTGCTAGATGGCAATATCGCAGGGAATGGTTGTTGTGTTGACGTCTATGTGTAAGTGTCCTGGTTGAGTGGTGGAATAGCATTAGCTAAACTCCGCCAGGACGTTAATATAAATAAGACGATTAAAAAAATGTGATACAAAATCAACCTACAGTAATTGTTAGTATATTAAACAATTACTCAATATTAGTGGCCGATTCCAGTATATTACAGTATTATTAATTTTACAAAAAATGAGGTAACGCGTTTTAAGTTTAATGTAAAAGACAACCGATTATAATTATTATCATACGCATAAAGTGTAAAAGAACAATTTTATGTGGGTTTAATGGAATGGAATGAATAAATTCTTTCTTTTTTTCGACCGAGCAGACAGTATACCCTTTCTGGAGGAATTTTCGGGCAGGCAATGGGCATCAGAGATCGGCAATAGTAGTTTGTGCAACAAGAGTGGATATGACAACCATATCGCACGAGAAAGAAGATTGAGCACGACGCCTTAGGCGGTGTGCCTCAATCTATCGATATGGATATTCCATTCGAGTTTTACAGTATACTTTTTCTACCACTAGCTTAAGAAAAGACTACAAAATTTTAAAAGATTCATTAAACGCTAACACACACACACACTGAGAATTACTTTGACAGCTTACGCACTAACTTGAATTTTTTAAAACGAATAGTTGACTATGTACTTAATACACGAACTCTGATTGGTCGATTTCATATCCATCCTAGATAGCATATGAAATATATCTGTTCAGATAACTGGAATGGTCTACTTATCAATTCTACAGACTGTACAGAAGACAGCAAATATACATAAGGGAGTAGAAGAAAGCTTTTCCGATCTATGAAGGTAAAAAATGCTGCCAATTTTTGGTATAGATGGTATTGCTTTCTTGTTGCCATAGAAACAAACTCGTGATAAGTATAAAATAGATAGACGGTTACTATTTACCATAGAAAGATAGTTAAATGATGACCATTCTGAAATACACTTCTATAAATACACTTAACTTTTACGAGTTTTCAAAAGTTAATTCGCAAGTTATGAAAAATACGGATTCAGATTTTGAAGCGTTACAAACAGAAAATGGTCGAAAAAAAAGGATTATACGTTACATGACCGAAAAACGGTGTTTTGCAGATCTTTCCTGTCTTGTAACGTAAATTACTATTTTACGACATTTTAACCGACTTTACAAATTTTTAAAAAGGAGGAAGTTGTCATTTCGACCCGTGAGTATGTTATGTTTTTATGTCTATTCAAAAGTTGTTCTGAAACAGCTTCAGCGATTCCTGTGAAAATCTTTTCCAAATGGTGGCACTATAGTTCGGTGGTGGCTCCCTATTGGTTTCATCAAGCTATAAATTGAATAACTTTTGCAGATTTATGTGAAATGACCACTAAACAGGAGGAATTTTTTTTTTAAGAATTGAACACCCTTTAAAAAAACGGTCCCTAAAAATTTGAAGTTGATTAAACAAACTTTCGATTTTGTTATCCGTGTATCTATATTAATATCGATATTAGGTAATACGGTTCAGTAAACTGGGCGACGACAATGATATTTTATTTTACAGTTTTTAGTTGCTATATTTGGAAGACGGTTTTATAATAAAAAATTGCTCCTAACTCTTATATCATTTCTACAATGTAGAAGAAGATGCCCATCGTTCTGAATTTTCAAGTTTATACATCAAACTCGATATTACAAAATCCTCACATCATACTTTTCATGCAGAATCCTTATGGGACACAGTTCTCTGTCAAACTCTGAATTCTGGTAGTCCTTGATAAGCAAATCAAGTTTCCATAAGTCCTAGGAACTCACGGTTTTAAGATATAACCCTCTGGATTTTTCATGTGTTCTAATTGTTCTTATAATTGATCTTGCCTTGTACTGTCGTGAGCAAAAAAAATAGGACACGTCTTATAACGCATTTTTTCTAAAATCTAGTTGTGTACATCTAACTTTAACTTTTGTGACATAGTCAGTTAGTTGACAAAATTCATTCATTCCAAGTGTGCCAAAACTAATATGCCCCATATAAGCGATTTAGTTAAAGCTGGAGTTATTGCTAAAGCAGGAGATGGATGGTTCATGAAAAATTGACTGCGTTTTAATATTAACAAAAATTCTGTGCTTAACATTTTATAAACGTGGAGAATAAACGGTACGATTAGTAGAAATCCTGGATCAGGGTGACAAAGGATATCAACTCAACAACAAGATTTGCAATTTGTAAATAAATTAGTAGAAAGTCCATTTCAATCAATAATTCAGGCTACTGAAGAAACGAATTTTCATGGATCGAGTAGTACTAGTCGCCGACGAGTAAGAGAATCGGAGCTACGCTGTCATCCAGCAGCACAGAAATACCTACTTAGCTGAACAAAAAGAAGCTCGACTAGGATTAACGCTTGAAATTTTAGTGCATGATGTAAATTTTTGGAACAATGTAATCTTTACAGATGAAAAAACTTTCCAGTCTACACACAGCAGACGTATTCGTGTTTATCGACCTCCGAATACTCGATTCGATGAGAAGTATATATCTAACAATGACAAAAGTGGTAGATTTTCCGTTAACATTTGGACTTGGATATCAGCGTGGTCCTGGTGTTTTGTGGCATATTGAGGAAAGATTTAATAGTGAAACGCATATCAGGGTTTTAGACAATATTATTACTAACGATTTTTTTATAAGTTTATTTAATTCTATGGCAAACAGAATTATGAAAGTTATAAATAGAAATTGTGCAATAA
This sequence comes from Stenurella melanura, assembly GCA_963583905.1. NCBI lineage: Eukaryota > Metazoa > Arthropoda > Insecta > Coleoptera > Cerambycidae > Stenurella > Stenurella melanura. Next base: position 76,371,482 of record OY757312.1, on the reverse strand, counting down.
TAAAATATTAATAGTTTCTTAAAAGTGAATTATTTATTATTTGTTTGCTTATAGTAATGAAACATATTCTTTATAGGATTTTGCAAACAGCGGAAAGAAAAACTATCTATGAGAACTAAAAGAAAAACTGTATGTAAAAACATTAATGAAATCTTTGCATTCTTTCGATAACCATTTTACTTGTTAGCATAACCAGAAGTAAGGTTATCGTAAGAATGCAAAGATTTCATTAATATTTTTACATATAGTTTTTCTTTTAGTTCTCATAGATAGTTTTTCTTTCCGCTGTTTGCAAAATAATAATAATAATAGGTCTTTATTTTCCATTAGGCGGATACAGATGTATAAAAAAATATTATGTAAAACAATACCCACTAATACCTAATGAAATAATGCCGAAGATCAGATGGTGGTGCATGACACCACCCCTGTATTTAATCTTAAGCATCCTATAAATAATATGTTTCATTAATAGTTTCTTGTTAAGTTGGATATCCTTTGTTGCCCTGATCAAGGATTTCTACTAATCGTACCGTTTATTCTCCACTTTTTTAAAATGTTAAACACAGAATTTTTGTTAATGTTAAAGCGCAGTGCAATATGTCTCACTGACAATCCATCTTCTTCTTTAACAATAACTACAGTATTACAATAAAAAATATAATAAAAGTGCTAACTGTTTTATTTCTGCTACCTAGTCATTACATATTCAAATAGAGACAGATTTACATTAGAAAAAGATAGTTGTCCTATTTTTTTTGCTTACGCCAGTACAACCGGATCTCTACGGACTACAGAATATGGAGATAGAGACATACATGGAGACACACAAATTTGCAGTAGCTTGATACTATCGAATTCAGTCTTAATATCAGCGTTAACCAGTATTGACCCCTAATATCCACTGGTGAAAGTCATGGTTATATTCGAAGTTAAAATTTTCCACTCTCTCCATTTCCGGGGTGAAAAATAGGGGTTTTTATTTGATTTCTGAAAATATTTGACTTCTGAAGTTGACCTTCAAATAACCTTGTACCTTGGTCTGGGCCAAAGTCACCGTTCGAATGCTCGCTCAAACCCCAGTAACATTGTTAGGAGTAATGTATGCATGTATACATGCGGACATAGTGACCGACATGCAGGCAGACAAGCTTACAATAACTTAACGCTACTGTAGAACAACTGAAGTCCAACTTCAGAGGCCTATATCTCAAAACCGTAAGGTTTTAGGTCTTAGCGCCCTTGGAGACGTTTGCTCTGTTTATTAGGATCCAAAGTTTCAGAAACTCAAAAAAGTCTGCTATAGTAATTTTGTATGAAAATTCATCTACTCTTATCAAAAAAGAAAAGTATCTATCCAATAACCAAAACAGACACTACATTGTAAATCTACTAGACAATCACTTGAAAGAAAGGTCTTATAGTAAGCTTTACAAATAAAAGTTTACACTTACCCCTCCCTTCTACTGATCCAGTGAGTTTAATGTCTCGGTACTTTCCTTTCTTTGGGGGATTTTTGTCCTCAAATGGACTCATCATCGTAACATCATGTCCTGCTTCCGCTAACCCTCTAGCTAATGCATTTCCAAGAATATAATGGCTAGGAGAGGGCATGGGAAATATTAACAAAATTCGTGAACATTTTATAACACTTATCAATGTACAAAAAATAACCGCTTTATTGTTATACTTCATCATTACTTCATTTAAAAAAGATAATATGAACCATAAATATAATTTATGTGACCTCAGATGAGGATGATTTTATGTTTACTACTGAGGACAGGACCGTCTGCGGATTAAATATAAATTATTCTAAGTGTAGATAGATAAGATAAGTCTATCGATCAGAGAGTATTATCTTTGGTGTCCAAATGAACGTGTCTTCTATCTGTTGCCCGATAAGAACTAAAATATATTAAAATAAATATTTTGAAATTGTCCCAAAATGAGTTTCATATCACACAATAAGGTATTGATTGATCGGGTTCCCTGTTTTAAATATTAACAGGTGTAGATATAAATTGCTATCGTACGAAGATTTAAATATAACAATAATAATTGTTCATCTAATCTAATTCATCTACAGTGAGACTCACTTAAGCTGAAAACACCCTCATATCTCGCTTATTTATTCAAATATATTGAAATTTTGGTGGTGAATATATATTGTTCCACATACATATTCCACAATATTTGAAAGCTGTGTAAAGTATGGATCTGAACTGTGGGCACTGAATAATAATATACAAAACTGATTCACTTCGACAGAAATTAATTTTTGGAGACGTAATGCTGGAATATTCCTCAGTCAACATGTTAGAAACAATGTCATAAGACAAAGAATGTAGGTAAAGTATAATATATTATAGAAGATAGAATACCAAAAAAAGCCTTTGAATGAGCCCGGTCCCAAAGATGAAAAAGAGATAGACCAAGAACTAAGTGGAGAAAATGAATACAAGCAGCAATGGAAGATAGAGGCCTTGAAGACGGTGATTGAAACGACAGGACAAAGTGGAAAATGAGTTGCGAGAAGCGACAAGAAAGCTGTAAAAACTCGCGGTATGTGTATAGTGTGTCCACGGATGGACCTAACTATACTTGTAAGTTTCCTTACTTCACATTTTAAGAGAAAAAGTTATTCTTCATAAAAAGTTTTTCTTATCGAGAAAAGTCATTAGCCATACTCAGACTTTCAAAATAACAAACAAAGTGGTTAGCAAATAAGGAAACGTTAATTTGTGCCAAGAGTAAAGTATTAGTTTTTTGAGAGGAATATAGAAATGTCACTGAAAGAAGTTGTTTCTAATGTTAATAGTAGTGGCATAATTAATTATATAAAATGATAACATAACTATTTAGTTTTCAGCTGGCGAGGAGGGTTTTTACATAAAAATCCTTATCATTTTTAATTTTCGTAGCCAGCACTCCATCTATAAGTATACATCAATTGAATTTCAATAACAATATCTAAATTAAAATTATAAACTAATGAATATGGTCTTTGAATTTAAATAAAATTATTTGAAAAATGAAAGTATACCATGAATTTGAAACAGTTGTAAAACTTTTCTTTGTGTTGTGGCGCGTTTAGTCACAATCGAATACAACCCTGCAAATGGTTATCAATAAAATTTCTCTTCTAAATATACTTCTGTCACTTGGCGGACGTTTAAATATAACCTTATAAATGGTTATCAAAAATTCTTGAAATGTTTTCTGACACTCGACTGATATTTAAGATGTCTCACTATCAAATTTGAATACCTGGATTGATAGATAATATCCTCTTGGATCTGCTTTAAGAATATTCTTCGTAAGAATCTCCAATACTTAAGGTAGTTATGTTACATTCGCTTCTTATATTTTAAACATTTGATGTCAATATATCTGGAATGTAATTATAATTCGAATCATATTTTCTTCCTCTTCTTTGCTTTAATAAGATTTTAGGTTGACTTTACTTAATAAATTTCCGATATTATCTCTTCAACGGTCGATAATGAACTGATTTCTAATTTAAAACTTTTTAGTTGAATTATATTTCCAAATTTTCATTTATTTCTGATAGTTTGATCTTTTAATTTAAAATTTAATCTATTTGTTTTAACTATTCCGTTTTGTATGGTCATTATGTTATTTGAATACTGTTTCTAATTCTTTTATTTGCCTGATAAACACATTGATATTAACATTAAGGGAATATTTGTAATTTTTCCAAATACAGGGTGTAATTAGTTTCATTTATTCAAAAAAACTGGTGGTAGAGAACGACAAGACAAACAAAAAAACCTTATATAACATGGTGTCTAAAGCTCATAGTTTTGGAGAAAAAAAATAAAGAAAAACTTCCAAAATACTTAATAACATAGTTTTAGAACTGCTGGCATATTGGGGTAGGTTTTAATGCCTCGCGTCTTGTCGTACATGATACTCTGACATTCCTGCAAATAAGTATGCCGACAAAGCAGTTAAAAGCGACCAACAGAGGACACCGCCATGTTTTTTGCTTCTTCACGGCGCTAATTTCAGTTTGTGTCCTTACTTCGTAAACAACGTACACGCGACGTGACCTACCCGTTGCTTGGTTTTGTCTGTTGCTTTTGTTCTTTTTGAATTCTGTGCCACTTATGTTAAGATTTAGTTTATTGAGTTATCGTTCAAGTCGTTAGTACTTGGTTACGTAAGACACTACTTCTCGTTAGTGCTTTTCCTGTTACATTTTGGATTTTGGACAAAATTTTTCTTCTTGTTTTCTTTATTGATAACGTTAATTCACAGTTTAGTGTGGTGTTTTAAAACGCAGATTTTGGACATTATGGGAGATTACACTTATCCAGAGCTCGCCGATATGCACTTGGTGTATGGAGAAAGTGGTGGAAATGCAGCTGGTGCGGAAGAGCTTTAAAACAATTGCAACAACGTATTTTAATGTGCATAGAAACCATAGAAAATAATCCTAATTTACCAAATGTGTTGAACGGAGTGCGTATCTTCTTAGTTCGACGTGCCGAAATATGTATACGTGGAGATGGAGGTCATTTCGAACAATTTTTGTGAAAAACTCAAAGGAATTGTTCACTTATTGGGTGTTATCTATTGGACATTAAAGGTATGATTATTATTATTAGTATTCGCTGTCTTGTTTCGATCTGTTCGTTATTGTTTACATTGATTTTCTTTCATAGAGACCAAAGACTCGGTTTTTAGTTTTCGATACCTGAATGGGAAAAATTATGAGCTCAATTCGTTAAAAAAATCAGATTTAAAATACCAACTATTTTCTGTTATCGTATCTCGGACGTCTAACTGTTCGTTTTCCAATTTCATAAAATAATTACTTGTTTTTTAAGCTTTTACCTAACACAATGTTACAAATATTAATGAACCACTTTTAAATTTAAAAATTCTTATAAACGACAAAAAAGCTACAATAACTTTGTTCCAAATAAACAACACATGTAAACAAATCCTATTTAAACCCCTGCGGTCATGCTATGCTTACGTTGTGCCGAAAAGGAAGGAATTATTTTCATTTTCATAATAACCGGTATAAAAACTTCGGTACAAGTAATCCCATCAAGGTGCCACACTTCTTTCGGCGGGAACGCAAGTCGGATATCACAGTTTCTTATTATTTCTAATATTCGGAAGTATGACATCCACTGACCCTGAAAAACGGTGGTTCTCAAATGTTTCCTACCTTAACATTAAAATGTTAAACCTAGATCAATTTTTTTCAAAGTGCCACTAGAGGAAAAAGTCAGGTCAGGTTTTTTCTTTGTCTAGTCGGTCCCTATTACCATTTTTTTTAATGACATGAAACTAATTACACCCTGTATATTGACATATTACGTGTAAAACTTTAATATAATTACAAATATCTATTCCAGGCTAAAGTTGCTATTATGTAGCACTAAAGCAGCCACTCACCTCAGAGCCACACACATCAAAGTGCAAGACGGCTAGTCGCTCTTGTCGTAGAGTCGGGGCGTAGGTACGATTTGAAAATACTATTTATTCCCTGATTTATCAATGTTAAAGCCCTCAAGGAGAGGAAAGGGACATGAAAGAATTTGTGGCTTAATTAAATTTGAATAAAAGAATTTATTACATAAACATAGGGTTGGTGCGTTAGAAAAATCTAACAATAATATAATATAAAATTATGGTAAAAAATTTCAGTTAAATGATTAAATAGTAAATATTCACAACCTTCAAATAAATACTAATATGTGCTAAATAAAAATCAGTACAAATATCTTCACATAAATAAATACACATATATATGTTGGATGGTAGATTAATTCGCTGATCTTTGAAACCAAACCCTCATATGTTGAAGTTTATAAAAAAAAAAGAAAACATTTAAATACCTCGGTGTCCAGTTAAAAAAAAAGTAGATAGAAGAACGTAAAGTTACTTCGTACTCATGGTAAACTCTTCCCCAATGCCCTGTACTCCTGTCATCCGCCACGGTCTGCCTCTCTGTCTCATAGGTAGTTTCATCAAACCAAAACCAACGGCACATACAGCCCTTTCGGCTTCACCCTCCAATTTACAACATAAAATTATCCCTAACAATGTGTGAATATCTGAACCTCAAGTTTCTTTTATCTCTGTGCCCCATACAAAAAGCCTGAGGTAAATCAAAAAAATTTTGCTTTGCATTTATCTATTCGTAAAAGGTATTTAGTAGAAAATAATTTACGTTAAAGAATTATTATTTTAAGTACCTGATGTTAATGGCTTTTTCTCTTCACCAGCGTGGTGTTTTCTTTTAAGGAGCTGGGACCAAAATGGTCTCTCTATTTCCCCTCCAGTGATCTTTCCTTCATACCAAAAAAAATTATTTCCATTCAATTACAACCTCTAGGAAAGTGTGGCTGATGAATCTCCATCTTTGTCAATGATAATCAACAATCCAGCCAACACACACAATTTCTAGGGAATTCGTCGCGGTACCAACATAGTATTGTTGTAACATAAATAAATAAATACAAGTAATTTTGTTTTACTGTTACCATGTTATTGATACGTTAAGGATGTGTTTGCACGCCACAGTAAATTCGTATATAGAAAAAGCGAACTAATGGTTATGCCGATACAACAGGAACCATAAATTGGCTAGCTGTAATTAGTGATTTCATCATCAGTTGTTGGCAACAGAATTGTGCAGGGCCGTACGGACACTATTGGGAAGCCTTGACCACCCTTGACTAGATTTACAGCAGTGAATAAAAAATAATTCAGTTCCTATTCTACTTTGTAACTTTTGAAATAGGATTTGATGATTGTAAATAATTAAACAATTCATGGTTACGTTAGGCGGTAGCCACCGCAACTATCTACAAAATCTAATAACGCAGTAATAGTTTCAATTATTGTTAGATATTGTTTTTTGTTATTTTCTTTTTCAAATTTTAATGGTTATTCATCGATTTTCGTGTGTAGGTGCTTTTTGTGGCATTTCACATTCGTTATGAAAGTGGTCATCATCGGGCGACAAAATTCCGATGTTTTAGGAAAATTCTGAAAAAAATCAGCGGTACGCAGTAAGGGGAAAGAAATCGAATAGCGCACAGAGGCGTTCTCCGTGTGCATTCTTTATGTGGATAGAGCCCTCGGAAAGTGAAAAATTGTCACATTTTTCGTGTGTAGGTGTTTTTCGTGGCATTTCACTTTCGGTATGAAAGTGGTCATCATCGGGCGACAAAATTTCGATGTTTTAGGAAAAATCAGGGGTACGCAGTAAGGGGAGAGAAATCGAATAGCGCACATTGGCGTTCTCCGTCTGCATTCTTTATATGGATAGGGCCCTCGGAAAGTAAAAAAATGTCACATTTTTCGTGTCTAGGTGTTTTTCGTGGCATTTCACTTTCGGTATGAAAGTGGTCATCATCGGGCGACAAAAATTACATGTTTTAGGAAAAATCTGAAAAAAACCAGGGGTACACAGTAAGGGGAAGGAAATTGAATAGCGTGCAGTGGCGTTCTCAGTCTGCGTTCTTTATGTGGATAGGGCCCTCGAAAAGTAAAAAAATGCCACATTTCTCGTGTGTAGATGTTTTTCGTGGCGTTTCACTTTCGGTATAAACGTGATCATCATCGGGTGACAAAATTTTGATGTTTCAGAAGAAACATGAAAAAAATCAATGGTATGCAATAATGGGAGACAAATCAAATAGCGCACAGTGGCGTTCTCCGTCTGCGTTCTTTATGTGGATAGGGTCCACGGAAATCGAAAAAATGTCACATTTCTAGTATGTAGAATTGCACTTTCGGTATGGAAGTGGTCATCATCGGGCGACAAAATTTCGATGTTTTAGAAAAAATTCAGGGGTATACATTAATGGGAGACAAATCAAATAGAGCACAGTGGCGTTCTCTATCTGTGTTCTTTATGTAGGTAGGACGCTTGGAACGTGAAAGAATGTCAAATTTTTCATGAGTAGTTGTTTTTTGTTACATTTCATTTTTGGAATGACAGTGGTCATCGTCGGGTGACAAAATTTCGACGTTTCAGCAAAAATGTAAACAAATTCAGGAGGACGTAGGAAGGTGAGAGAAATGGCATGGCACAAAGCGCAGCTCTGTGTCTCGTTTGGTTCTCGGTGGAAGCGGGGAAAAACTTCGATTTTCGTTCTCCGCTGACTTTGAGCGGCCGTATCTCGGAAACGAAGGACCGCAACGACTTTCGGTTTGTGCCACTCGATTTCTCATTCGATTTTAAATAGCAAAATATGCCATCGAGCTCGTAAGATTTTTTGTTTGGGAGAAATTGTCCTTGAAGCTGGACCGTGTAGCGCGAGGAGCGAATTCCTTGAAATTCTCACTTTAGCGGTCCATATCTCACGCAAAAATTACCGGAAAATCATCTGATTGGAAATTTAATCAGCAATCGATTAAGCGTATAAGAGGGATCAATTTTCTCTAGAAAAAGTTACAACGACTATATTGCAGTGGCATCGAGTGAAATAAAAATCGTAGGAATTGTAGTAATTATATTTGGATATTAACGTTGGCATGTGTGAGAAAAAAAAACTGTAATGGAATTTTTTTAAGGAAATTTCATTAAGAGGTCAGTGTTGCTTGAAAAAAATTAAACTAAAACGTTTAGCCCTGAAAAGTTGTGAATTTAAAAATTCAGATGTTTATAACTTCTATTTAAACAAAGAGAGGAACTTCAACTCTACAAAGAAAGTTGAAATTATTTTAAGGAGATTCAGAAAAGAAATAACAAAAAGTATCAACTTTTCGATTTTAAACGATTTTTTTATTATTTCATTCATCCCCTAAAAGTCAGACAGATCTTACAGTCAACTAGTAGTATAATGTTAACATCACCTTGGAGCACTTAGCGGGAAATTGGGCTAATAACATAAAAAATTATCACAGAACGAAACTGTATTTCTTCTATTTAAAACAAAATTAAAAAATATGTATTCATTACAAAATATTTCTAAAATTATACTTCATCAAAAACCACATTATTATCAACTATATTTTTTGTCGATATAAAGTTTTTTTGTGGCTTTATTGGCAACTTTCTGAATCCGTTCTAAAGTATCTCCGGATATGCTATCTCTTACCGTATTTAAAATTTCGTCAAATGGAATTTTTTGGCTTATTTTTGCAGCGATTTCTTCTTGTTCGCTTTTGGAAAGTGTCATTCTCCCAAGATCCATTCTATAACCTACATGAGTACTTGTAAAATTGACTTAAATGTATCCAGTTTCTCTGTTCTCACATACATTTAATTTAGCCGGGCAGTAACCATTTATTTTATTATTGCCTAACAACTTTAAATTCCGAATATTTTTTCCAGACTTTCTGTACAACCCATCACGGTGACATCGGTAATAATGAGTAACTGCGGTGTTAGTCTGTTTTGTTCGATACATGGACAGAATGATATATCATATTTTTTTTCTCGCAATGATAACTGCACATTACACATTTAATCTGAGGTAAAGTTTTGTTAACAGCCGTATGTTTCCTACTAATGTGGCGAGTTAAATTAAATTTCTTTATAAAGTTCTCGCCACATTCAAAACTAGTAAATTGAATTGTTTCAATATGAACTTCCTTTGAGTGTTTCGACAAATTGCACTTTAATGTAAATTGTTTTAAACAAATATTGCACTTTATTGCACAGTCACCCATTTTTGCAAACTTAACTAATAAAAACAAACGATAGAAAGTAAGGTTATAAAAGTCAGTTCTCCGAGTGTAATGCGTAGACAAAACAAATAGACTAAAATAAACGTCACACTCGGAGAACTCACGTGTCTTCGTATGCTTTCGTGAGTGCTCCGGAGTGACGGCTAGACATGTAAATAATTGTTATATTATAATAAGTCCGTTAGATAGTTTTATTATTGTACATAATTATCAAAAGTTAGGTAAATATGTAGAGATACACCAGTTAGGCCTCCCCACCTGACCGGCGGCACAGACAGAGACGGAATTAACTTTCCTATGCCAACGAGACACTCTCACAGTTGAGTTGTGTCCGGACCGTCGTAGCAACCAGAAGTGTGGTGCAGAACCTGGAGACCGTGCGCGCCCAAGTAATAGAGGTGAGGTAAATTAAATTTTGTCTAAGTCCGTATCCGAAGCGCAATTTAATCGCGCAGATCCCCACTTTGGCCATTCTGTATTATTACCATTGCAGCTTGCCAAAACCGTCAGTCCGACCAGACACCAGACCGCCAGTCCGTAGCAGAAGTGCACCGCAACAGAGGAAGTAAGTAAACATACATATTGGAGTTTGGTAAGCAACTTGGCTGGTGTTAAGTGCCGTGTTTATTAATTATACTTTGTTTAGTTTTTCAGCTGAGACGCCCGCCACCTTGCGACGTCCCCGAACGGCGTAGTTTTTCCGCTTGCTGAGGGGGAGTTGAGAGTGGCAACTTTCTGTGGTCCCAACTGGTCTTCCGTAGTTTTTCTGAAAACCAGGAGAGGACTTGTATCACCGGATTAAAATCCGGGAGGTAGCCGAAGGCGTCAGGGGGAAGACTGTCATAGGTTCGTGTACGCTTGCGGGATTTCAGCCAAATTCTGGTCGGGAGTAGGCCTCGTGAGTGTACTGGGGTAGTTTTTCCCCCAGTATCACGCTGTCATAAAGGCCCCCTACCGTCCGGCATACTGTCTGAAATTCCTGACAGGAGTGTTCCGCAGCCACCTGGACGCCGAATTTAGCTTCCTGTTAAATAAGGCTCAAAGGTGAAATCGAACTAAGGGGAGACAGCTTGTAAGGGGAAGACTGTTATAGGTTCGTGTACGCTTGCGGGATTTCAGCCAAATTCTGGTCGGGAGTAGGCCTCGTGAGTGTACTGGGGTAGTTTTTCCCCCAGTATCACGCTGTCATAAAGGCCCCCTACCGTCCGGCATACTGTCTGAAATTCCTGACAGGAGCGTTCCGAAGCCACCTGGACGCCGAATTTAGCTTCAGTGTTAAATAAGGCTAAAAGGTGAAATCGAACCAGGGGAGGACAGTTTGTTATTGTAGTTGGTATCTTTTGCTGGGATATCTTGGGCAGGAACAGACCTCGTGAGTATGCTGGGGTAGTTTTTCCTCCAGTATCACGCTGTCATGAAGGCCTGTTAACACCTAAAATATTCCCAGTGAGGCTTTACGTGAGCTTATTGACCTTAATTTATCCCAAGGGATAAATTGAGGCAACGAGCCGGGACCGTAACCGTTTATTCTTGGTTTATTGTGTAGGCATATATGTGATTTAGGCGCTGCGCATTAGCCAAGTTGTATTCATATTTTCTTGTATAATTTGTGCTACGTACATTTTTGCTTCCTCCCGCCTGGTGACCGACCGTACCGACCGATCATACCGCACTACCCCCCCCACTCGCTCACCGCTTCAGTGCTTTCATTAACCGCTTAACTATTACCTCCGTCTGGCTAAACTCCGTTGATTCCGCCTAGCTTTAACCGCTTAACTCTTGGTTGTTGTGTTTACCGTATAGTGTTAAGTACTAGTTTTGCAAATAGTAGGTAAATAGACAATAAATATTTTATAGATTTTCTAAAAGAGTCTTTTCTGTGTGTATGTGAAGTCTACTATTCCTAGACCTCTGGACGTACCGTTTCTTCACTGTAGCTATCCCAGCCCTACTGCAACAGGCTGCGTTAGGAGGCTAGTGTGGGACCTTTACACCACGTAAAATACTGTAAAGGTGGCGCCCGAGCTTACCGCCGTTTGAAAGCTCGAGTGTCAGGGTGTGACGGGTGAATAAAACGTCACATACTTTGCTCCCAAGACGAAGTGTCCCCTGCTAACTCCTGTACGGCTGGATATATTGAGTCAAGAGTAGCTCCGTTGGCTTCTGCGCACTCGATTTACTATTTCAGGAGGGGTCACAAGCTATATCTCCTCTGTCACCGGAGTTTCTAGGACTCCGGGCAGAATCCGGCGAGGGTCGCTTAAGAAGGTGTCTGGCGGTGCGGACAACTGATTCCTATCAGTTTTGTTGAATTTCACCTTCCCCCTTTTCCAGGGTACACTTTTTTTCGGAACAGACGGTCGGATCGCGATGAAACCAACGGCAATCGATTCAGCGTCCCCGAGTTACTATTAAATGAGGGGTCACTTGCCTAGTAACTCCAGACCCCAGAGTCGGTAAGTATTCCGGGCACAATCCGGGTGGTCGGTAAAAGTCGGTGCAGATGGTGTCTCGTGGTGCTGTTTATCACCTAGTATGGGTCCTACTCAGTTCAGACCCGTAACTTGGCTGTAGCACACTTTTTCCCAGAACGGACGGTCGGATCCGATTGCAAACGTCACCAATCGATTCCTTGGGTCCGATTACCCTGAAAACGATACCCCACACGATAGTTTGTGTGTTCGGGTACCTTCGGCGGACTTCGGAAGTATTCGGTCGGAGCTCGGGTTTATGCTAAAAGTGCAGCCTCCCCGTGTGTCAACTCCACAGAAACTGCCTCTGGTTTGGAAAATTTTCAAAGGGGTTATTAAATGGTTAATAACGCCTTCGGGTGCGGTCGGAGCGGTTCGGCAGTAGTCGGAATCGGTTCCTCGTGCTCGGTTTGGTCGAAAATGACACCTCACACGCCTATAAGTGTTTGTTCGGAAAATTCGGTTGCTTTCGGTGACTGCCGAATGTGAAGTCTAAACTACTTTCCCTAATTACGGTCCCTGCTCGGGCGCCAAAGTATGTGACGTTTTATTCACCCGTCACACCCTGACACTCGAGCTTTCAAACGGCGGTAAGCTCGGGCGCCACCTTTACAGTATTTTACGTGGTGTAAAGGTCCCACACTAGCCTCCTAACGCAGCCTGTTGCAGTAGGGCTGGGATAGCTACAGTGAAGAAACGGTACGTCCAGGGGCCCTATTCTTGACGGCGAGAGAAAGGAGCGTTCCCCGGGGAACAATCCCTCATCGCCTTCTCTCGGGAGAATTATTTGTTGGTATTCTTGAACACAAGTGAACATGGCGAAACTCAAGTGCACCATGAAAACAACAGTCAAAAAAATTATAGGAAATTTTGACAACTTAAATTCAACAATTGTCATTGATAATTCATGTTTGTTCTTTGCATTTATTTTTAACAAGTTGAGCGGTAGTGAAATAATTTCTAATAATTTTCCATTTCTTGTATATTTTCTGGAAAATGTACCAATCTATTTAAAATTTCTGGGGAGGAAAGTGCAGAACATAAGTCACTTATATTACGACTCACGCTTAACTGATAGGCCAGTGCAGATACCTTTTAAAAAGGCAAAAAATCATAAAAATTAATAACAGCATGAAAACTGTTGGAAAAAAGAAGGAAATATAGCGGAACCAATGGGAAAAATAAATTAAAGTTGATCCGAGTTACGAGGGTGAACTTTAGGGTGGAAAATGGTTCTTAACGACTTCCAGCGAAACTAGACCTTCTATCGAAAAAAGTTAAATGTAAAAGTTGTAGGTAATGAAAAGGTCTATAACTTTGTATGAACCAGTTTTTCACATAACCTACAATTTTCCGATAAACATCGAAAAAACCGGTTTTTTAATTTTTTATTTTTATCTCCCACCAAATTTTTTTTCTTTTCACGAAATTTGGTGGAAACTTACCTTTTTAAGTCCCAAACACGCTGTAATCTTTTTGAATCAAAATATTTATTTTTTCCTATTATTGTGATTCTAAACCAAAAAAGAGACCTCATTTTCATCCGAAAATACCCATGTGCTGGAAACAGTTTATTAAAAAAAAACAGTGGTCTTTATTTTAGTTGAAATGTCTACTTTTAGATGGTGTGAAAAAAAACATTACTATGGGAAGATTTGCCAGAAAATGCGAAAAACTGAAAAAACTAGATTTTAAAAAGTAATTTTTCAATCATTGTTTAAAATTATGCATTATATATTAAAATCCTTAAAAAATGTAAGATAGAAAATAAGAAATGAAAACAAAAAACAACAGTAAAATCATTAGCAGCCGATAAAAACTTGTCAAGTTGGGCCAATATTTTTTATAAAAAGATGCAGACAAAAAAGATATCACTGAAAATGGATTTCAATAAGTAAAGTCAATTTATAAATGTAAAAATAAAAATGTGACTTTGAATTAATTAAGATTCCAGAAGTATCAAGTAGTAACAACAAAATCATTTTTTAAATCGGAAAAACTTCCACCAACTGAAGGCGCAGCAGAACAACATTGTTACAGGCATATACTTATTAACTATATACTATGAGTTTCGTTCCCAATTTGACGCCAAGGAAAGCCTGTCTCTCTATCCTTTAAGAGGACTTGGTATTGTGCGCATGTCTTAGTGGGCGGAACATCGACGCGAGAATGTGACAGTTCAACTAAATATAGAAGATGAGTGGTCACAATCTAATCGGAGAAATTGTGCACTATAGGCATTATATCAGTGGTTCCAAGTTCCAATTCCAGACAATATTATAAGCGCTTGTGTGTTCTAAGATTGTGAAGTTGTTTTATGTATTTTATTGTTTATCAAAATAGGGATTTGTATTTACATGGTGTAAACCTATATCCACAAAAATGAAACGGTGTTTTCTGTGTAAAAGCCAGCCGAAGCAGGACCCTAACCTGTCATATCATCGGTAATAAATTTTATTTAATAATCCAAAATCTAGTTTTACATGTGATAATCGTGAAATGTTTTTAGTTTTCCCAAGAATATTGAAACCCGCTTGTTGTGGATTAAGAAATGCAATTTGAATGAAAAAAGGCATAATATTTTCTGTGTTGTATATATGTTGTATATATGCTGGAGGAAGAACCCTACTGTTTTCGATCGATCCATAAATAAAAAAGGTATACATTTTTTTAAATAAAGAAAAATTTACACATTTTTTTAATGTTTTATAATTAAACTAAAAATGTCTAAAACTATATTATTTACAAAAAAACTGCGAACAGTATCCTACAGAATGTGCAACAATTATATAAAAAGTGCACTAAATCGGCGAAGAGTGTAGTGGCTAGCTTGTTTAAATATATGTACGTAAGATATGTATGTGAAATTGTATAGCTTTCATTAGCCAAATAAATAAATAAGGATATTGCAAGAAATTTCCAAAAATTGATTAAAATATTCTGAAAAAATTCAGTTATTCTTTGACCTCTTAGAAACAATTTTTGTTTTATCTTTGCATAAAGTGCGTTGTTTTGGGGTTAAAAATTCACAAAATTTTAACATTGAAGATTTTTTCACCAAGTTTTACTGAAAAAGGTTGACTTTTTAGAAAAAATATCAAGAACAATTTTTTTTTTAGTCAAAAAATAAGATGCCGTCCCAAGAACTAAAAGAAAAAAATATTTACCATTTCTTTCAATGTCAAATTGTTTTTTAACAATCTTGCCTTTTTACGGCTGAATCACCCATAAAACATAAAAATATAAATTGTGCCACTCATATTCGTAAAGTAGAATTTTTAGCTGAACATCGAAACTTCCATTAGTACCCTAAGACCCACTTTTTTGCTAATTCCACTGGACTATAAGTTTTTCTAATTACTGCTTAGGTATTCATTTATTGATTAAATAATTTAAATACCAAGAAACGAAAGCTTCCTAATAGCATGTGAATCATTCCAAAAGGGTGGTATATATCTCCGTTTTCTACGGTTGCCGGTAGATTTCTTTGTTTTGGGACCACTGACCTGTTACAGCGCGCGCTTCCTTCTTCATCAGATCGTATCGTCAGAGTCCTCCATAGAGATAGAAAACTATCTCGTTCTCTAGCCTCAAATCCGTACATAGTGGCTTATGGACTATTACCAGTATATAGTTAATAAGTATATGGTTACAGGGCATACGATCAGCTTCAAACTTGGCTCGGTAACAAACTAACAGCAAAGGATTGGGGTTGGAAGTAACACCAACATGGCATTGAATAGTATAAATAAAGAATAAAGAATTATGCCCAAATTGACAGATAAAGAATTGATTCCTGAAAAATATTTAAAACTATTTGTTTCAACTGTGAAAGTGTGTGTAACAGTCAAAAATGCGGCTGTCGAAAACACGGTTTGAAATGCACAAATTTATATTAAAACTGCTATTCCGAAAAATGCTCTAATATTGAAAAAGAAATCTACGAGGAAGTAAGTGATTCAGAAGAAACCAAAGACGATCAGCCGATAAATATTAGGCAAAATATTGGATCTGAAGACGATGGCGGTACTGAAGATTTCAAAGATCCACCAGAATCCTAAAGTTTTATCGAATCTGACGATGAAGAACTGCCATCAAAGAGGCAAAGAATAACGGACAATTTATTGTATTTCTAATTAGTGTGATAAATGTAAATAAAAATATTGTAAAAATGATAGCAATAATTTTCATGAATATTTAATTTGTATAGTTTACAATCCTAGATATAAATTTGTAGGTATATTTAAATGTAAACACTGTACAAATACATTTTTTTATTATAAAATTTGCTATTCCACAAATGCCACTTGAATCTAATTAATCAACTTTTTTATATTAAAAAACATGGGAGCAATTACTTTTTTCTGGCTGAAACCATTTCACACCTAACATTTAATAATTGGAAAATACCATTTTTGCATGTTTTTTGCCAACCCCATACTTCAACGATTTCTAATTACTTAATTTATTAACGTAACATTATATCTAACATTTTTCAAGGATTTCAACTGTGAATTTTAATAAGTAATGAAAAATTTTAAACAATGATTGAAAAATAATTTCTTAAAATCTAGTTTTTTTAGTCTTTCGCATTTCCTAGCAAATTTTCCTATAGTAATGTTTATTTTCTTACACCATCTAAAAGTAGACATTTCAACGAAAATAAAGACCACCGTTTCTTTTGAAAAAACTGTTTCCAGCACATGGGTATTTTCGGGTGAAAATGAGGTCTCTTTTTGGTTTGGATTCACAATAATATGTAAAAATAAATATATCGATTCAAAAAAATTACAATGTGTTTGGGACTTAAAAAAGTAAATTTCCACTAAATTTCGTAAGAAACATTTTTTTGTGGGAGATAAAAATCAAAAACGAAAAAACAGGATTTTTCGATTTTTCTCGAAAAATTTTTGGTTATGTGAAAGCATGGTTCATACAAAGTTATAGACCTTTTCACTACCTACAACTTTTGCATTTAACTTTTTTCGATAGAAGGTCTAGTTTCGCTGGAAATGGTGAAAAACCATTTTCCGCCCCTAAAGTTCACCCTATTTCACCCTCGTAACTCGGATCGACTTTAATTTATTGTTTCCGTTGGTTGCGCTATATTTCCTTCCTTTTCCAATAATTCTCATGCAGTTAATATTTTTTTTTTCGAAAATTATTTGCACGGGTCTATGACTTATACCAACAAAATTATTCGATCCTGTAATTTATTGGTAACTACCAAACTCAAGAATCTAAGGGTGGCGAAAACCTTAAATAAGCCTATTTAAAAAAAGATATTTATGATACCCATCTACTATGTACTTTTGTTTGAACAGTTAAAGCCTATCTACGGGTCGATGCGCAGTGGTTGTAAATGTGGAGTAAGCATTTCACTTAATTCTCGAACTAATGGTACATTAATACATACGTGTATAAATGTATAAATTTGTATCTGCATCCTCTATTCTCTATATCATGCAGAATTTGGTCTGCTAACAAAATTTCATGCACGTCCATTTAAAAAAAAAACTTTAATAATTAATTAAGCAACGAATTTAACAACAAATCGCCTGCACAAAAATTAAAGATCTCATGTCAAAACGGATGTAATAGATAAAATAGTCTAATTCAGTCAGGGAGTGACTGTTCCCTTGCAAATTTGCAAGAGATGAAACCGGGGAGCGCGTTCTCCTACTTACCGAGAGAAGCATTATTTAAAAATACGATTCTCTATTCCCCAAGAGAACCACGCCCACCTTCTCTCGGCTGTTCTACTCCCCGGAATTCAAGAATAGAGTCCCTGAATAAAATTTTCTATTCCCCAAGAGAACCACGCCCACTTTCTCTCGGCCGTTCTACTCCCCGGAATTCAAGAATAGGGTCCCAGAGGTCTAGGAATAGTAGACTTCACATACACACAGTAAAAGACTCTTTTAGAAAATCTATAAAATATTTATTGTCTATTTACCTACTATTTACAAAACTAGTACTCAACACTATACGGTAAACACAACAACCAAGAGTTAAGCGGTTAAAGCTAGGCGGAATCAACGTAGTTTAGCCAGACGGAGGTTATAGTTAAGCGGTTAATGAAAGCACTGAAGCGGTGAGGGGGGGGGTAGTGCGGTATGATCGGTAGGTAAAAATGTACGTAGCACAAATTATACAAGAAAATATGAATACAACTTGGCTAATGCGCAGCGCCTAAATCACATATATGCCTACACAATAAACCAAGAATAAACGGTTACGGTCCCGGCTCGTTGCCTCAATTTATCCCTTGGGATAAATTAAGGTCAATAAGCTCACGTAAAGCCTCACTGGGAATATTTTAGGTGTTAACAGGCCTTCATGACAGCGTGATACTGGAGGAAAAACTACCCCAGCATACTCACGAGGTCTGTTCCTGCCCAAGATATCCCAGCAAAAGATACCAACTACAATAACAAACTGTCCTCCCCTGGTTCGATTTCACCTTTTAGCCTTATTTAACACTGAAGCTAAATTCGGCGTCCAGGTGGCTTCGGAACGCTCCTGTCAGGAATTTCAGACAGTATGCCGGACGGTAGGGGGCCTTTATGACAGCGTGATACTGGGGGAAAAACTACCCCAGTACACTCACGAGGCCTACTCCCGACCAGAATTTGGCTGAAATCCCGCAAGCGTACACGAACCTATAACAGTCTTCCCCTTACAAGCTGTCTCCCCTTAGTTCGATTTCACCTTTGAGCCTTATTTAACAGGAAGCTAAATTCGGCGTCCAGGTGGCTGCGGAACACTCCTGTCAGGAATTTCAGACAGTATGCCGGACGGTAGGGGGCCTTTATGACAGCGTGATACTGGGGGAAAAACTACCCCAGTACACTCACGAGGCCTACTCCCGACCAGAATTTGGCTGAAATCCCGCAAGCGTACACGAACCTATGACAGTCTTCCCCCTGACGCCTTCGGCTACCTCCCGGATTTTAATCCGGTGATACAAGTCCTCTCCTGGTTTCCAGAAAAACTACGGAAGACCAGTTGGGACCACAGAAAGTTGCCACTCTCAACTCCCCCTCAGCAAGCGGAAAAACTACGCCGTTCGGGGACGTCGCAAGGTGGCGGGCGTCTCAGCTGAAAAACTAAACAAAGTATAATTAATAAACACGGCACTTAACACCAGCCAAGTTGCTTTCCAAACTCCAATATGTATGTTTACTTACTTCCTCTCTTGCGGTGCACTTCTGCTACGGACTGGCGGTCTGGTCGGACTGACGCCTGACGGTTTTGGCAAGCTGCAATGGTAATAATACAGAATGGCCAAAGTGGGGATCTGCGCGATTAAATTGCGCTTCGGATACGGACTTAGACAAAATTTAATTTACCTCACCTCTATTACTTGGGCGCGCACGGTCTCCAGGTTCTGCACCACACTTCTGGTTGCTACGACGGTCCGGACACAACTCAACTGTGAGAGTGTCTCGCTAGCATAGGAAAGTTAATTCCCTCTCTGTCTGTGCCGCCGGTCAGGTGGGGAGGCCTAACTGGTGTATCTCTACATATTTACCTAACTTTTGATAATTATGTACAATAATAAAACTATCTAACGGACTTATTATAATATAACAATTATTTACGCAATGTACTCCAACTGTGCATTACAATATAAGTACAAAACCTCTTACATACTAGGACAGAATAATAACTTAGGTGCAAATTGCAAGACAAAATTTGTCTCGTTACAACCCGATGATGACAACTTTCACACCGAAAGGAAAATTCAACGAGAAACACGTAAACATGGAAAATGTGACAAAATTTCAAGTTTCTGAAGGCCCTATTCAGAAGAAGAACGCAGATGGAACACTCAGCTGTCCGCCAATCGATTTCTCTCGTCTTCCTACGCACTCTCTCGGGTGCAGGCTTTTCCTTAAACATCAAATTTTTGTCAGTTGATGATGACCACTTTCACGCCGAAAGTGAAATATCACGAAAACACATACACACGACAAGCAATGAATAACCATAAAATTATAATGTTTGAAAAAGGAAATTACAAAAACCAGAGGAAAACAATGGAAAGACTTTTTGCGTGTTTGAGGAAATGAGGAAATCGGAATACTTCAAAACAATATTTCTGTACTGCTAGTTTAGTTATCATTTTCAAAGACTAACGTGTCACTTTTGCTCCCAGAAAGAATGTAAGCTCTCCTTCGGGGAGTAAAAGAGACATTTTACTCTTTCAAAATAATAATTGATTATCTACAATCTACACTATTAGAGTGTATGCAAAAATAGTTTGTCTATATGCCACAAGATCAAAGTTCTTTTTAAATCCCGCGTGACATTGATTTTTCACAATCTGGATTAAAAATAGGTATATTTAGTCCATATAAAAATTACTTTTTACAGTAATGATGTTATTATTAGATACGCTCCTGATTTATTAGCAATATTACTAACAAAAAGTTATTGAAGATGTAGAATAAACTATAGCCCGGTAGGAAGCGACAGTTTTCGTGAAATCATTTCTATAAAGCTAGATTTTTTTCCAAAGAGAGTTTATATAGCATCTATAATGAAGGTGCAATTCTACCAAACTCTTAGTGGTGCATAAATGAGTAAAAAATTAAATAAAAAAATAGATGGACGAAAATTTCGTTTTTGGAATTGTCACGAGTTGTCAAAAAATGACGATTTGCCTTCGCTCCTGTCGGCCTCAATTTTCCATTTTCACCTCTCTATTCACGTTGTACGGTCATTGCCGGTCTTTTCCTCGCCATCAAGACATAGAACAGGTCTCCGATCGCCGTATTTATTCAGTTCCTACGTTTGAAAAATTGACTTGCGGTCGTGCTAATTGGCGACCATTTTTAAGTGGTTTCCCGAGTTCGAATCCCGCCCAGGGATACTTTTTTTTTTTGTTTTCATTTTTTTGGCAGATAATTTTTATTCTATAATTGCTATTCGCTCCGTTCTATTGCATTTCTCTAAAAAGTTTTGCATTTTCCGCCGCGAAATAATAATCTGCACTATTTCGATTAAAAATTAGAAACTTCCTTACCAAAACAATATAATATAATGGAGTATATAAAAGCTTATTAACAGATCTATAAAAAATACTGTCTGTTCATTAATACTAATGAGGAATATAATTGTCGTGATTTGACTGCGTATTGCCGTTTTTGCAACGTCTACCAAAGATTTAGCCACCCGGAAGTAGAATGTGATTTTTGATCCAAATAGAGCATCTTAATATTCCGCGACGGAAAATGCAAAACTTCTCCGAGAAATGCAATAGAACGGAGCAAATCGCAATTATAGAATCAAAAATATGTGCCAATAAATTGAAAACGAAAAAAAAAATATCCCCGGGCGGGATTCGAACTCGGGAAACCACTTAAAAATAGTCGCCGATTAGCACGACCGCAAGTTACTTTTTCAAACGTAAGAACTGAACAAATACGGCGATCGGAGACCTGTTCTATATCTTGATGGCGAGGAGAAGGTCGGCAATGACCGTACAACATGAATCGCGAGGTGAAAATCGAAAATTGAGGCCGGCAGGAGCGAAGGCGTATCATCATTTCTTGACAATTCGTGACAATTCGAAAAACGAAATTTTAAATGTTTAATTTTTTACTCGTTTATGCACCACTAAGAGTTTGGTAGAATTGCACCTTCATTATAGATACTATCTAAACTCTCTTTGAAAAAAAATCTAGCTTTATAGATATTAACGCGAAAAATCTGTCGCTGCCTCCCGGGCTACTAGAAATGTAACAACTCAATTGGTAAGTAAATTTAAATTATTTTAAACTATATTTCTAATGGTAGAGAAAACAAAAAGTTCGACCCTGCAGTTTTTAGTGATTTGAAGCATGGTTGGTACTTCGAATAGCTACTGCTTCGCCCTCTATTAGTAAACCGCCCAATTAAATTGGCAAAAATGAATACATTTTATCTAACATATTAATCTCCCTTAGGAGCAAATATTATACCGATTTTTAACTTTTTTTTTACATTTGATGTATTTATTCTAGTACGTATCATATTTTATTTGAATATTTGAGTCCCATTAAAGAATATAAAAAAATTTATGGTGAATTACGGACGATTGAGTGGCACGTTCGCGTGTAATAATCCAAAGGAAATATTTAATTTCATTTAGTTTTCAAATATAAAATATGATACGTACTAGATTTAAGATAACTAGTTCTAACATTTAAATCAAATCCGATTTTTGTTGGTTTGTTTTTGAGAACAATATGTTGAAAGATTTACGACTGTGAACCCGGTATTTTGACATTGATAACACAGCCTTAATAAATGAAATATTAAAATAACTTCCAAATTTTTTATTTAGATATTTGCTGTCGTAGAAAAAGTATAGTATGCAACACGTTTTATAAACTTGTTACATAATATACTATTAAACGACACTGAAGGTCTCTTAAAGTTTAATCTTTATATAATATTATTAGTTTAACCATATTAAAACTAAGTTAACTCTGTTCCATTTATTTTTAGGTTTATATTGAAACATTCTTTATAGGATTTTGCAAACAGCAGAAAAAATAACTATCTATAACTAAAAGAAAAACTTTGTGTAGAAATATTAATGAAATCTTTGCATTCTTTCGATAACCTGAATTCTGGTTATGCTAGCAAATTAAAATCCTAAAATGAATTTGTCTAATTTCTTATTTGACAATTCTCATTCTAACACTAGCATCCACACAGTCTCCTACGGCCATGCAGATTAAACTAGTATCCACATAACCCCCTACGATTATGAAGATTCAGTTAAAAATGAGAACAAAGGCCTAAAATGAATTTATTTATCTACCTTGTCTTAAAAAAATTTTTTCATTCCAATGGATTACATTTTCATGAAATCTATCATTCTGTTTCCTGGAAATGCTTAGCCTTTAGGTTTATCACATTCATTTTACTTACATTGTCTGGCCACCACAATTTTACGACATTGTGGTCTTCTTGGTGACATAATGTATCTACGGTGCACTGTTTCATGATCTTATTATACATTTCGTCTATATCATAAACATAAACCAGTTTTGTGTTAATAAAATGTATTAAAGTTACTTTATTCAAATTCAACACAAAGTTTCATTCTTTGTAACCTACTCGGCTACTCGACTAGTGTAAATGAATTTGAATCAATGCACCAAGCAACAGGCATTCTTGTTTCTGTATGCTCTGTTAATACAAAACTGTTATGGTTAATTTCTAATTTCTATACAAATTTGTTAATTCTAGGATGAAAAAGGGGGTCGATTTTCAAGAAAAAGTATTAACGATTTTTTCAGAAAAAACCTAGTAAGATATTGATAGTAAACTGTATGATCCGCCAAACACCCAAGGCAAATTCGACGGCGTGGGTATTTTAGCAATCCTCCCCCAATCCTGGCTTTTTGGACTCTGATGGGTGGAACCTGTTTCTGGCGCTTTTCCTGTTTTAATCATATTTTTTAAACATACTAGTGTGTCTTCAGGTGGGAGAGTTTAACGTCTACAGTCAACAGCACATATAAAAACGGTAATCTGGCGTGGTGTCACCGCATAGTCCAGCCGAGCCATAGTGTAGTAAATATGAAATCAAATCTTTTTTTTTGCTGAAATGGGCTTAGAATGTCATTAAACGTCGAGATGTTAAATTTTAGTGAAAGAAAATTTTCTGGCTGTCGGTCTGTCTGTAACTTTTTTGTCCGCACGTTTTCTCTGGAACAGTTTGAGATGTTGACTTGAATATACGTATTGTAACGAGATCTGGAACTGGATTGTTTTTTGAACTTATACGGTGAAGGTTTGGGGAGTAAATAGTGGTAAACAGGGTAAATAATTAAAGCAAGCTGGTAAGGCTACAAGAATTTGGGATTTGGTCTATGTACTAGAAGCCAAAGTCTCAGATTTATTAATAATATTTCCCTTTCCCCCACGACCCCCAAGCCATTATTAAAGGAGTTGATAAAATAAAATTGAGATATTCACTTGAAATTTAGTACACGTAAATTTTAATAGTTCAGATTTGTATTAATTCTTCCTATTTTTGGGTTATACTAATCCAGATAAAGTCTGTTCAATGTGTTAGCTTTAACATTAATGTTTGTGTAATTGTAAATAAATATTGTTGTACTTCTTGTTTAGTCACATATGGTCCTCAAAGCGACCCTGTCTAATTATAGTGTTCACATGCATTTGTTTTACCCCCACTCTATCTATCTCTAAAATTAATAGACTTTGGTTCTATTGACAAAACAAATCCAGCCCTTCTCATTTTGTATATATTTATTTACTTCTATATACAAATAACTTAAACGATAAAACATAAGAAAAATGTTACTACTATATGAAATCATAGTACTTCGTAATATTGATCTAGAATAATTAAGTTGATTACAATTTCTGATTAAGATATGACAATAAGCTAATTTTAAATTCTACTAATAGTACATTCATTATCTTATCTATACGTGATAGTATGTTATGTAATATTGTATAATTCTCTGTCGTCGCTAAGTGACGAGATTCTCGGAATTATAGATTAGTTAAATGTCATTGTGAATCATTTGTTTTATTATAAACACTGTGCGATAACCCATTTTAATTTTTACTTAAAAAAATTCACAGAATTCGCTACCAAGCAGACTTGTGACACATTGAAATGAAAGTCAGCGTCTAACGTACGCACGAGAGATTCAAATTGTAGTTGCTCATTGCCACCACAGTTGTCAGCTTATTCATCGTAATTATTATTGACCATCTCTATAAGAATCGTAGTGATCCATTCCATCGTCATACCACCATTCCTAGCACGATGACGTTTGATCAACAACTCTTTATGCTTATCAGAAATAGTAGATAAGCTTCTCTATCATGAACGTCTAATTCTTCATTTCGATTGGGCCAAAGTTACCATTTCACCTTTAAAATGTAAGCTATCTTTTGACGCTACATAATCCTGATCCTCCCAACGCAATACACGAGCTAGGTGCCCTTATAATATGGTTTCTTGGTACCATGAGCCATTCTCGGTTCACATTCTTGGACTTCATCGTTATCGCTGCTACTGTTATCTTTACTATTCTGATCATTGTCATTGTAGTCAGATAACGACATTGGGTTTATTTTTCAACGTAATAACTTAATAGAAAACATCAAATATAGTGATTCGACATCAAAGTTATTATACTTCAAATATGGTTAATAATAATAGTACACAGGGCGATCATGTACCGAATAGTAATAAATAGGTGTGTGCTTTAAACGAGACTGCACATTTTTACATATTTAAATTCCTTGTAAAGTTACAAGCAAACTGATATATAAGGCTTGATAGGTCTAAGGAAATTCTTATCTTAAATACGTTCGAAAAAATGGATCAGACCATCAAAACTTATATTAGTTTACTTGTATTATTATAAGGAATTAAAATGTGTAAAAATATACAGGGAGGCCTGATTGAAATAAATCATCCCTCTGTGTTACCACTCGAAACAAAATCGCCCTGTATATTATAAACAATTTTTAAACTATACTCCCTTTGATGCTGCATCACCATTGTACATGTGACTTTCGGTTAAGTTAACCAATAAGCTTAATATCGAACTTTACGACATTATTGACTCACCGTGCATGTAATTGTCCTAGTAGGTAACTTCCTCTGCTTTTCGCATTCAACTTACAGTGAACCGTACAGTACATACATCAACCAATTAAAACATTTAACAAGAGCGTAATAACACCTCCTCTACACATTCTCAACGTATTCATTCACTATACTTAAGCATTCACATGTACATATTATTATCACCTCCACTCCTAAATTACCAAAAAAGTCTGAGAACCGTCCCTTATCTACATGTTAACACTCGCTATCATCTAACAAGTCATGTTTATATTTTTTTCTTTTTTCTCGCCTTTGGTCCTACATTTTCCTCCCCCATAGCCACCCCGTAATTTTGAAACCTTCTGACCACCTCTATGTGACACATAAAGGTCCAACCAACACAACGATACCAAGAACACTCCGATCGGATAACTCCTGCGTTAGCAGTCGCGACAGAACATTTGTTACATTTTAAACGTTTATATCCCCTGTACACAGGACTCAACATATCTACATATTTTACTAACATCTACCGTTACACTACTGATTCCTTAAATATTTCAAATGTTAGAAAGTTGAATCATCATTAACGAATTGCAAAAGAAAATTGTATATATTATTATCGTTAATATTTAAGAACAAGTGTGCCCGGAGATACATATATTTAAGAATTGTAGCTAGTCTACAATTTGCTGATAGCACAAAAACATCTCCTTTGTACCTTTATGTTATAACCCCAAATAGATGAAAATAATAGGGACAGAACGCTGGAGCAGCTAACCTATAAAGCTATGACCTTACAAAATCTATGGATGTATAAAGAAGGGATACAGTATTATACGGATTATTGAAATCTCATACTAACAACCGTATCAAGCAACATCTCAGTACGTAATAGAAGCATTATTACACATTTAACCGAACGCCACATTCATACAGTTTTACCAATTAAGGACAGGATCGAAATGTCAAAAACTCGTAAGCTAGTACTTATGTTAATCCTAGATGGCACAGTGTGTATCTTATCTTATTTTATTGGCAAGTTTCAATAAATGTCGGAATGTTGTCCGCATTGCCACATGTACATAAATTTCTTTAGTATAAGATACAATTAATGTTACAAATTATAATTATAAATATTACTCAATTACATAAATAGTCGTAAAATAGCTAGTATGTGGTTAGGTAAATTCTAAAATGTAGTTTTGCATAATTTATGCCATGTACATCTAATATCATATAGGGATATTGTTTAAATTTTAAAACGAAATAGTTAACCACATTATTAATTTCGAATTAAACAGCAAGAACCTTTTATCCAAATTATGGGAACACATCAGTTTTAATTATTGAAAATGGCAAAGACAATATGTATTTAAATTTGGCAACTGTTCATCACCTAATTTTTATTCTACCTAACAGTTGTAAATATGTCCTTGAACGTAGTGTGTGTGACAAGCGTTTAGGTACACGAAGCTTCGACCTTGCGCAAAACAGGATATCATTTCATTTATCTGACTCTTTAATATTTATTCCTTGTTCTAGCGTTCACCGTCAGCTGAGTGGCTAGCGCGTAGATAAAATCATGGATCGAAGGTCCCGAGTTCAAACTCCTACGTCCGCTGAATTTTTTTTTTCTTTAATTTTGTAATGATTAATATATTTTTTCACTAATTCTTTTCTATGATTTTTTTACGTTAGGTTAGAGGTTTTTATTCTGCTTAAAATAATTTCATTCTTCGTGTAATTTCTTTAGGTTGGATTAGTAGGTTTTTATTCTGATATCTAATTGTTATAATAATAATTATTAGCGCCGCAGGCAGTATAATCGTCGCGGATAAAGAAATGGGGGGTGCGGGGGAGTCCCCCCGCCTTTTTTTCACAAAATAACACGAAATGCTTCAATTTCTCGACTTGCAGAATTTATTACACATTTGCAAGGTAATGCGCATGCTTGAAGCTCCGAACTTTCGGCAAAGATTAGGGAATTAACAAGATAGGACAGCCAGCGGTAAACCTTGTATCTTTTAGCAATGGCGCCATTGACCTCGACATTTAAATTTGAGTTTTCGCGCAGTTGCCACAATGTGACAATCAGACGGAGAAGGTAACATTAGAAAGAGAGGCCAATAGTGAAAATTGGACAACACTGTCTCCTCATAGAACGACCGAACTCAGCTGACTGTCAGTAGCCAAGGACACTAAAAAACAGGTTGCTTAGTAATATATGTCACACGAAGTATTTCTGTTTATATGTAAGGTATCTATTTGGTTAGGATAGAATTGTACATTGTAAGAATAATTTTGAAACTTTTTTCTATAAAATGAGGAAAAAACATCCACACGCAGCTGTCATCGAGGTCTATACGTGACGTAGCACTGGTCGATTTTGATGAGCCAACCTATCTTTTAGTAAGCTTGGTCAAATTCGTTTAATGCGTAACCGACAAATCCCGAAACCGTTTCCGCTGGATGTCGTGTCCCTTTAAATTGGAGTACACCACTGTCTTCGTCTATTTCGTCTTCTCCGTCTGACTGTCCTATCTTGTTAGGTCTCTAATCTTTTCCTGACCTCTAGATATAGTGTTTCATTTTCCTATTTTTCAAAAAAATTAACATACTTTTGCATATATCTAAGAAAAGAACATAACCAATATCTGAGTAAGTATACTGGGTTAATCATTCTTACACAATAAAAATTTACCAAAACTGGATGATTGAACCCGTAACTTCAGGGTTTAGGTTACACGTTGTTTCCTTTCGGTGAAGCAGTCACACATTGAAATATAAGATACTCCTTTCTGCGGAAGCATAAACGAGATAAAGTTATGGACAGTTGATTAAAACACCAATGCCATCAACCATATTCAGGGTTCGAACCTAATTTATATATTTACATTAATTGAAAATTCACCCAATTTTTTACCAAAATTAACAGAATTTATTGTACCTATATTATACTATTGTATATACTTGTATATACTTGGGATATAGTGCCATTTTAGTGCTTGAATACAGTTGCAAACTATTGACCATTTAATAATACTTTCATTGTTTAGTTTATTTAACAAATTTAAATGTGTCACTTTTCATTTCATTCATAAATCAAAATCATTACCCCCTTTCATTCATAAGGCTATTGGCGCCATCTTTTAGTTACATGCTGAACTTATTCTAAATATTCTTTACAATTATTCTGATGACTCATCGATTTGTGTTAAAAATTGATTTCATACATCACAATTTACAAAAGCAATTTTATGCAAATTTTTACACAGATAAAAGATAATGACTGTAATACGCATCAATACGACCTAATTAAATGTACTTAAATAACTCTGATTATCTAATATAGCTACAAATGTATCGTCTGATAATTAGGCAATTTTAAAAATTTATTCCGAATTTATCATGCACTTAAAAAAGAAACAAACAGGTCAGTCGTATTTGGCCGACTTCTGTTATAATACTGCCCACTTTAAAACTCCGTTTGAATTACTTGTAAAAAAAGTTATTTATGAAATACCAAGTGTCGATTTGATGGAATTTTAATGATTATTAGGCAACCACATATACACTTATTGACATTTCGATCCCGACCTTAATTCAAACTGTTCAAAGTAAGCAATGACAAAAAGGAGAATTTATTATTTATTATGCATACGATTTTTAGCTACCGTTAACATCAACGTAAATAGATTTCGTGACTTTCCACCTCATCTCACTTTCTCGTAAAATTTCCAATTTTCTCATTCTCCTACCGTTTCAGGCCACCCTTCCTCACTTCTCTACGATCTTCCCACCATCTTTCCCTCATCTGTGATATAAGGCAGCTTACTTTCTAAGTTATAGAGATGTCCACAAGTGTAGTAAATACAAAGACATTTTGATACGTTTTTGAGTTATACTGGTACAAATATTCAGGAAGCCTAAAAAGAGAAAACGCAATTTCAAAACCGCTACCTAAGTAATCACTATCTCGTCATCTAGATAGAATATTTGTTTTCCTACATACACTCAATCACAATTTTATTTCGTTAACCCCTTGAATCAGGTGGCAGTAGGGGTGGCTAAAACAATGAGACCTTGGCTTATAGTATACACATCAAATTTGAAGATTCTGAACTCGTACTTGGCTTCCATTACTTATTTACCCCCATTTACATCACAACCCACTAACGAAATAAGCTCACAACATTTAGTTCCAAATTTGAACCAAATTTTAAGACAATATTGTAATTTTATTTTGTCAACACCTTTAATAATAGAGTGGAAGTAGTTGCTGGGGTGATAGATATCAAAAAAAAAATGAGAGCTTGTCTTCTAGTATATGCACCTAATTTCTGGACTTCTTACTAGTTTCATTTACTTATTTATCCGCCTTGATTCCTATTTACCCCTCAACCCTTCAACGAAACAATTTCTTTATTTTATATTGCTGACCCATTGAATAATAGAGTGGGGATGGTGGTGGGGTGTCCACCAAATGCCAAGTTTCTGAATTCTTATGTGTTTGCTTTACTTATTTATCCCTTTTACCTGCTCACCCTATTTACCCATGTTTACCTTCATCACTTTACCGGAAAAAGCTCAAAGTATGATCTAGTTCCAGATCTCGTTATAATTCATACGTGTACGTGTTCATAACATTTAAAGTCAATATCTTAAACCGGTCCAGAGGAAAGGTGCGCACAAAGAAGTTATAGACCGACTGGCAAACAGAAACTTTTGTGTCTCAAAAAGATCTCGTTTTGTGCTGTTTTAAATCTATTTCAACTAGAAAGAAATATTTTTTTACTATCACTATACCACTATACTACATGGATAGGGAAGTAGAAATATCTACCTTCATAGATTTATTTATGTACAGGGTGTTTTTGAAATACATTCATTTATTTTAATCTGTAAATCCTTATGTAGGTACTGTAAAGATAATGCTGCACTTTTTTCTTCCAATCTTAACATCCATAACGTAAATGATTGACTTCAGGCCAGTTTCATGCATGCCGAATCAATACTAGCATTGGACTACATAAGTGCCCTTATAGACCTAAAAAGCCAAAATAAAGTGACTATAACGTGGGTAGCAGGACACAAGGGACACCAGGTAAATGAAAATATAGCCATTGATAAATGGGTACCAAGTAAATCTCTGGAATGGTGGGAAAGCTTTTCACGACAAAGATAGGCCAAAGAGGTCATTAAAGAATTATCGGCCAAGTTTACGGAGGACTTGCCAAAATAGAAATACCAATAGAATAACAGTGGGGCTTCTAACCGGACACTGCCATTTGAGTCTAATGGGTCTGGCAGATGTAATATGTAAATTCTGCCAAGAGGCAGAGGAAACCTCAGTCCGTGTACGGTGAAATTGTGAAGGCCTAGTTAGACTGAAATCCCAACTACTTGGTGAGGAAATACCAAATGACATGTATACCAAGTGACCCTTATCAAGGCTGTGGAGTCTGATACAAAGGACGAAGCTGGATAAAGAGTTCTAAGGAATAAACAGGACCAGCACAACCGATCCACAGGGACCGCGACGGTGAAGGTCAATGAGCCAGGTCCTCATTTCTAAATCTAATCTAATCTAAGTGATCGACTACTATTACTGCGCTGCCAATTCTACACAAAATCAACAAATTATAAATAAAATTAAAGTGAATACACCATAAGTTGATATTTTATTTAGTTAATGATGCAAAAAATGAATATGCACAAAGTTAAAATAGGAGCTTAAAGTGTCATGCACCATTATCAATGCATACTTGAGCTGCTTTATGATGGAACCCCGCACTCTTGAAAACACACTAGGTATATCCTAGATATTGTAGCATTTGAAAAAGCCACATTAATAATTTCAGTTTGAATACAGTAAATTAACCCTGATTTGATTGAGTATAGAGGTATGCAACCCACGATCTAGAATTCGATAGTAAATAGTTGCCTATCTTGATGAGAAATTATGGGTAGTAAACATGTTTTCTTTAAGCATAATTTTGAGTTAGAGGTGTTACTCACATATTCTTGTAGTTGAGATATTACATAATTGTGTATTTCAGTCTTTTAAATGCAAAGCCCTTTGTTGGCGCATTTTTATTGGCTAGAGAAAGAGTTCTCTAGATGCTCAAGTTGGCAACACTGAGAACTGGAGAAGGAGATCTCCAGCTGGGGGTTCGTTCTTCGACAGCGACGAGGTAGCTAAATGGCGGCGGTCCCGGTTTTGTGTTGAAGAATTTGGGTTTTACATCGCTTACACTGAAAAGGGATTTGAGTTGATGTACCCAGTGTTTCTTTACCGTCCTGCCAGAAGCATTTTGTAAATTCCAGGAAGGAATTCTGTTGCTTGTCGTAATCTAATCGCCACGTGTCTCGTGAGGTTATGTAATACTCTCTATAGGAGGTGAGCTTTTATTTTACTTAGTTTGGGATTTTATTTAATTCTCATTTATTGTAATTATTACAGAGTGTTTTGGAGGGGCATATATTTTCGGAGAGGCTTATTATTGGGATAAGCACAGGTTTGGTGCTGTCATATTGGTTATGTAAGGGGGCCCAGTATTTAGAAGAGTAATAGGAGGAAGTCTGTTACTCAGATGTTTGGTTTTATGTGGGTCCTGCTGACATTTAGAGAAGCTTTGGTTGGAGAGTTGAACGCAGCAGTCTCCAAGAGATTTAGGCAGAATTTTGGGAGTGACACGGAGTCGTAGTCGTAAGCAACGTCGAGAACATCTTAGGAAGTGGTGACACGTCACGTTGCAGTCGTCAGAGAAAACGCCAAGGCTCTAACCAGGTTTTATTGTTTCATTTTAGTTATATAATTTTAAAGAAATTATTATAGTTTCATTCAGTGATTTTTTGTCAAAATATTAAAGTAAATCACACAACAATCTTGCAACTACACACCTAGCATGATGAAGTATCTTAAGATTTTTTGCTGTAAGTAACGCATGGTACCACGTGATACTAATTTACTTTCTACTATGTCATATATGAAGTATTTTTAATAGAACATAATTATTTTAGACCATTCTGTAACATTCTAGTGCACACAGCGAGCATTGTGAAAATTGGCTCACAGAATCTTGTTTGTTACGTAATATTTTATTGATGAGCTGTAATTTTAATCCATTGTGAATCTTTAACTCGCTGTTGTGAATCTGAAACTCATTGTTGGTATCATTTAAGCCGTAGTTGCATTTCTATAAAGAAAAGGTCAAATCACTGAAACAATTTTAAATGGTGTCATGTACATATCTTGAGTTTCTTTTGCATATGTAGATTATGTTTAGGGGACAATTGGGGAACTATTTGTTTTTTTTGTTGTACATCTCATGTGTGTTGTAATAAATGTCTAATGTCTACACGTTCTTATTATTTGCACTGGTACACCTGATAATTGTTTAAATTTTGAGATTTGAGAGACTAAGGTAAGAGTTTTGATATCAATATCAGAGATATTTTGAGAATTCCATCGCATGGTTGCTAGTAACTTAATTTTGTTCCTGGCTGGCAAAATTATTTAAATCATATTACGTAACATACAGCCGGTGGCGTCCTTTTGAGTGTCCACACAATCCTAACCCACGGCCTTGTGATCTCCACCAAAAATCGGCTGCCGTTCGCACCGATGCGATGTAACACGTTTTAATATTTAGGTATCAAAATATGTTACAATATCTGTTGTGCCGCAAGTTCAATGCGCCGCCGCCTTCATTGTATTTAAGCAACTCCATAAGAAATAGTCGGAATGAGGTCCGGTGGGTTGCAGGGTTTGCACTTTCAGCACATGACTAGGATGCAGATCCTGTTCGTTCGAGGTGCACCACGTTACAAATTCCGGCACATCAATTTGTGAAAAGAGCTTGCGCGTACATATTGCAGGATTTTCTTGTACAGTATCTAAAGTGTATGGTTTCGCATTCAATATTTTCTGAAAGCATGTATGACCCTTGTTAACACCCGTGGGGTCAAAGTGTCTGTAGTTCCATAAATATTACATGACCGACTCAAAGATTCAATCATTAGGAACACGCATATTGGGAAACTTTTGCTGATAAAGTATACGAACCTGACGTGCATTTTCTACAATCACACCATTGCAAAGCACAATGATTGCCCACTCAATGTTTGTAAAATCTGTAAAAACATAAAATCACCAATAAGCCACTATTACCGCGTATGCATAACAGCCAGTACTCACTTTGACAGCAGTGACACCGCGTCAGAGATTGGCTTATACAAAGCGAATGAACTTTGGAATTAATTTGTTCAATTTACTTCCAAATAGTTTTAAGGAATTGCCTACTAGACAATTTAAAACAAAATTAAAGCTTCACCTTTTGGCCAATGCTTATTACAATTTTACAGATTTTAATTATATGTAAACTTATATTTCTATATATTATACGTCTTTTATAATATTGATTATATATATGTAAGTGTGTATGTATGTATATATATGTGTATATATGTGTATGTATGTGGGTATATATATTTATTGTTTGTTATATTCTTTTGTGTATTATGTATGTCGTTTACTTATATTAGTTACATTTGCTTCATATTTGACATAAATTCATGACTATATTAGGACTAATTCCTAATGTTATAAGTTATATATATTATTCTCATCTATTTATCTGTTTAATTTGTTCTAATTGACATGTCAATACACCACGGTGCAATTTTGACTAAAAAATTATTATTATTATTATTATTATTATTATAATACACATGTTGTATTTCCTTTAGCGTTTGGTATCGCAGTATCGGCCAAGCGATGTCGTATAGCAGGATCAGGGACAAATACGGAAAAACCACCACACAAAGAGAGTACCATTCCTAGGTGTATACTCGACAAATGTTTGAACTATTCAAAATATATTTTCTTGATTATTTTTGGGAATTTTGGTAAAAAAATGTTGTTTCTGTATCAATAAGTTGTGAATATTCATAGACTTGGGCATATGGATGTATTTCAGAAGCAATCTGTAAATAGCACAAGGGGTAATGGATTTAAATCTTCTTACCTTGCTTACAAATACGGAAAGACCACCACACAAAGAGAGTACCATTCCTAGGTGTATACTCGACAAATGTTTGAACCATTCAAAATATATTTTCTTGATTATTTTTGGGAATTTTGGTAAAAAAATGTTGTTTCTGTATCAATAAGTTGTGAATATTCATAGACTTGGGCATATGGATGTATTTCAGAAGCAATCTGTAAATAGCACAAGGGGTAATGGATTTAAATCTTCTTACCTTGCTGTCCAATGTATGTGTCCTCTCAAATCTCTCCACTTAATTCAAAATCTGTGGTTAAAATATTCAACACTAATTTGTGCATTGTGAAGAGCTACATATTGGTATTTGACGTATTTTGGTATTCGAATATCGTAAAAATTATTGTAAATATATGGTGTCACAGAAAAGGGAAATACATTGTGGGTTTATTTTACTTCCACATCCACGTAGTGGAAGAATAGCGATCGTAAAAAAAATCAAAAATTGTTTTTCTTGAAATAGGTTTAGAATGCCATGAAACGTCCAGATCTTAAATTTGATTAAAAAAAAATTCTGTCTGTCGGTCTGTCGATCTGACTAACTTTTGACTTGAAATTTTGTACACGTATATATTACAACGAGGTC
This sequence comes from Stenurella melanura, assembly GCA_963583905.1. Lineage (NCBI taxonomy): Eukaryota > Metazoa > Arthropoda > Insecta > Coleoptera > Cerambycidae > Stenurella > Stenurella melanura. The sequence goes on along the minus strand of OY757312.1, from coordinate 76,336,073 downwards.
TCGAACTGGACTGTATTTTGAACATATCCGGTGAAAGGTTGGGGTGTAAATAGGGGTAAAAAGGGAGAAAGAGGTAAAGCAAGCCGGTAAGAATACAGAAATTTGAAATTTGGTGTATGTACTTCTAGTACATATGCCAAGGCCTGAATTTATTTATTAATATTTACCATCCTCCCACCGCCCTCCCACTCCATTATTAAAGGGGTTGATAAAATAAAATTGAGATATTCACTTGCAATTTGGTATACGTAAATATTATAATGGCATCAGGAACTAGATTAAATCGGGATTATTCGATTGGAGGGTTGGGGGCTACATAGGGGTAAATAAGTAAAGCAAGCTGTAAGAGTACAGACACTTGAAATTCGGTGTATGTACTAGAAGCCGAGGTCTCAGATTTTTTTATTATATTTTTCAACCGCCCCATCCCACCACCCCTACTCCATCACTAAAGGGGTTGATAAAATGCAATTGGTATATTCACTTGAAATTTGGTACACGTATGTATTATAAAGATATCTCGAACTAGATTATATTTTGAGATGATTCCGATGAAGGGTTGGGAGTTAGATAGAGGTAAATAGGGGAAAATAAGTAAACCAAGCTGGTAAGAGAAGAAACTTGAAATTTGGTGTATATGTACTAGAAGTCAAGACCTCAAAATTTTTTGTAATATTTTCCATCCCCCCACCACCACCCCACTCCATTATTAAAGGGGTTAATAAAATAAAATTGAAACATTCACTTGAAACTTGGTATGTGTATATATTATAATGACATCGGGAACTAGATTATGTTTCTGGATTATTCTGTTGAAGGGTTGGGGGTTAAATTGGGATAAATAGGGGAAATAATTAAATCAATCGGATAAGTGTACAGAAACTTGAAATTCGGTGTATGTACTTTAAGCCAAGGCCTCAGATTTTGCATAATATTTTTCAACCCACCCCATCACCCCTACTCCATTATAAAAGTGGTTGATAAAATAAAATTGAGATATTCACTTGAAATTTGGTACACTTATGTATTATAACGACATCTGGAACTAGATTATATTTTGAGATGATTCCGTTGAAGGGGTGAGGATGTAAGTATAGGTAAATAGGGAAAAATGTAAATGTAAGCTGTGTAGAGTACAAATACTTGAGGTTTGGTGCATACCCATACTAGAAGCCAAGCCCTCAGATTTCTTTACAATATTTTCAACCCCCCCCCCCCCACCACCACCCACATTAATAAAGGGGTTGATGAAATAGACTTGAAATATTCACTTGAGATTTGGTACACTTATTTAATTTTCGTTGAAGGGGTGAAGAGGGTGTGTAATTGGGAAAAATCAGTAGAGCAAGCTAGTAAGCGTCCAGAACTTCATTTTTGACATATGTGCTAGAAATCAATGCATTAATTTTTAACATTGAATTTTAACATTGAAAATGTTTAACAAATCGAAGACGTAACGGTAATACGTAGTCCAGTAGCGATTTGTGTAACTCTTGGAAATTCGCTTGTTTTCTTGGACACGAAAGCGTTCGGTGCCGTTACATGGCATACTTTTTGAAAGATCCAAATTTAATTTTGAATTTGATAGATTTTGATACCTAGAACCGTTTCTTGCACCGTTGCGTCTCGACGCTGACCGACGCGTAGAGTCGTTTTTGTAAAACTTGTGTATTTGATAAATTTTGATATCTTAATCTATGTTCTTGCATTTTTACGTCTAGACGGCGACCAACGGCTAGCGTCGTTTTTATAAAACTCGTGTATTTGATAAATTTGGATTCATAGATTCATATTCTTGCATGTTTACGTTTCGACGACAACCGACGCTTAACGTTGTTGCTGTAAAACTCGTGTATTTGATAAATTTTGATACCCACATTGTTATTCTTGCCTTCTTATGTCTCGACGCTGATCGATGCCTAGCGTCGTTTTTGTAAAACTTGTGTATTTTATAAATTTTGATGTCTAAATCTATATTCTTGCATTTTTACGTTTCGACGCCGACCGACACCTAGCGTCGTTTCTGTAAAATTCGTGTATTTGACAAATTTTTATTCCTAGATTCATATTCTTGCATTTTTAGGTCTCGACGCCGACCGACGCCCAGCATCGTTTTTATATAACTTGTGTATATGACAAACATGATATCAAAATATGTGTTCTTGCATTTTCTCATCTCGACGCCGACCTAGCGTCGTTTTTGTAAAACTGAATTTGATGAATTTTGATATTCTTCCATTTTTTTCCTCTCGACGCCGACCGACGCCTAGCGTCGTTTTTGTAAAACTTGTGTGTTTGATAAATTTTGATATCGGGATTAATGTTCTCGCATCCTTACGAAACCCATTTTTTGTGGAATATAACTGTTAATGAAATATTTAACTTTTATTTATTTCTATCCCCTGTACATTTTTCAGATTTTGTAAATACAATATCAGGCTTGAAACCTAGCCAAGTTAATTTTCAATGTCTTAGCAAAGCTTGCTAAATTGCAACTTCTGTAAAGTTTTTTATTACATCTGCCCCTAATATTATTAAAATTCTATGACCAATTATTTCCGCATACTAAAGTGCAAATACAGTCAAGAAGTTTACCTTTAAAGAGACTTAGAAGGAAAATCTGTATGTGGAAGTACTGATTCCCTAGGCAGCGGTTTCTTTTAAGTACTTTAATGGCAGGCTAGTGTCAAATTCTTCATTATGAAATCCCACTAATAAGTAATAAAAGAAAAATCTAGACACTCAATGTTAAGTTGTGCAATAATCAGTAATATACAATAAGTGGGTATCATTGAATGTGTAATATAATTATGAGTATTTTTTATTGCGTAGTTACTAATGAAGGTCGTTTTTGTATCAGAGTATTTTTCGTTACATTTCACAATATTTGTACATATAATTCCATATTTCTTAAAGCAACGCGTAGAAAAATGTGGTGAAGAATAATTACAATACGCAAACAACATATCTTAATAAATTTTTACTCCTGTACATTTGAAATTTTAACGTCAAATATGATATCCCTTAAACGGCCGCAAAATAAAAACTCTATTGCAACCATTATCATTCAAATGATTACAACAGAATTTTTGCACATATATAAAATACTCATGTTATTATAAAAAACTTTCTATAATTATAAGAATGTCTAATTACCAATTTTCGGATGTCAGTGCTCTATTTAATAATTTATCAGGGGCGCACTCAAAAGCGTTTATAAGTGTGGTTTCACTTGGTAGGTAATTCATATGCAGAACTGATACCATCATACCTTGTTAATGTGATAATGGTAACACTTGTTGAAATATATGCAATGCAACACTTAGGACACCAAAACTATTTATTTGTAGTGGCACAATATTACAAGTTAATAAGTTTTAGTTGTTCTAATGTCGAATACACCATTGCATGCAACCACGATAGATAGTTTACCTATAGGTAATAAGTATAAAATACTACTACTGTTTATACCCTAATACAAGCACTACAGCTGGTGCTCTAGTAGCTATTTAAAAGCACATTTTTAAATAATGCTTCATTATTACAAAGTATATTGAAGAGCGCACATTATTTTAAAATGCGCAATACAAAATAGATTGATTGCAATAAGCAGAAAAAATTTATCCTGTGTGGTGTAAATTATACCATCCACATACTGCAGTTTCAGGCTTTTTGGCCTTCATCAGTGCGGACCAGGTAATAAGTACCCCAACAAATATAAACAGGCTTACAACTGTCCTTACGATCTAATATGAAAGATCTAACAAGAAACACAATATAGAGGTCCTAGGTACTACAAATTCTCTACTGTGAGTATGAGAGGACAAACAATAACAAGAAAAGCTAGAATGAAAATCTTTATTATACAAGTGCAGGACACATAGAAAATATGTAACCGTTTTAATACCTAAATATTAAAAAAGCTTCACTTGTGCGAGCGACACCTAGTTTTTTGTTGGAAAGCATAGGGCCGTGGATTTTAAAAGTGTGGAGATTCAAAGGGCGCCACCTGCTGGATACCAAATATGGTGATATAAATAATTTTCCCAGCCCGGAACAAAATTGAGTTATTAGGAATCATGCAATGGAAATATTAAAATTAACTAACAATGTCAAAATTTACACTTTACTATTAAATCTCAAAATTTTGGCAAATATTTTATTTATTTATTTATTTATTTAATTGTCTTATTTATATTGACGTCCTGGCGGAGTTTAGCTAATGCTATTCCACCACTCAACCAGGACACGTACACATAGACATCAACACAACGACCATTCCCTGCGATATTGCCATCTACCGCAGCTGAGACTCGAACTCAGGATAGATATCAGCGACTAGACATGTTGTGCCACCCAACAGCGGTCTAGTACACTGCTACCATCTCGGTAAGACCTGAAAAACGCCACTAAACATCCATACCCTGGCCAGGATTCGAACCCGGGACCCCGTGGTCGCAAGCCAAACGCCTTAGCATTGCGCCACGGAGCTGGTATCAGGTGCACTTGTGCAAATAACAAGCACATGTAGACATTAAACATTTATCACGACACAAGTGAGATGCACAACAATAACTTCACTGAAAATCAAACTTTACTCTCTGCCTGAGATTCTCTTGCAACTACGACTTATCTGATACACAGTCATGAGTTCTAACTTACAACAGCGAATTAAGGACTTACTATGAGTTAAATTTACAGCTCATCACTAAAGTATTAGGTGATAGACGAGATTTCATGATCTGACAACTGCAATATTCTCTACTTACACTTAGATGGTAATGAATGTTCTAAAATAAGTATACTCTGTTGAAATTATTTCACATGTGACATAGCAGAAGGTAAATTAACATCACATGGTACCATACGTTGCTTTACAGTAAAAGTCTTAAATATTTCATCATTCTATATATAAACTTAGAGCTCAATTTATAGTTGCAAGATTGTGGTATAATTTAATTTAATAAATGAGATCAGTGAAACTATAATAATTTCTTAAAAACATATAACCAAAATGAAACAAAAGACCTGGTCAGAGCCTTGGCATTTTCTGTGACTACTGCAGCGTGACCTGTCACCACTTCCTAGACGTACTCGATGTTGACTACAGCGATAAGTACAGGCTGGATACCAGACTGACTGCACTAAATCTCTACGCACAACTCTCCAACCAAAACTTCTCTAAATCTCAGCAAGTTCCATACACAACTAAACTTCTGAGTAATAGACTTCCTCCTATTACTACTCCTCTGAATAATAGACCCCATATAACCAAAACTACAGCACCAAACAGCTTGGCTCTTACATACACTGCTCCGCTTAATATCCTAACCCAAACACATGCCTGAATCATACAAATTGTCTCTGGCCTTACCCAAACATAGGCCTATCTAAACATATGCCTGTCCCAAATATATGCCTATCCAAATATAGGCCTACCCATGTACCCTGTAATAATTACAATAAATAAGAAGTAAATAAAACTCCAAACTAAATGAAATAAAAGCCCCCCTCGTATGGAGAGTATTACATAACCTCACGAAACACCTGGCGTCAAATTTAAGGCCACAAAAAGAATTCCTTCCTGGAATTTACAGAACGCTTGCGACAAGACAGTGAGGAATTTATGAGGACATCTATACAAATCCAAAGCTGTGACAAAAATCAAGACTGCAGTCCGCCTACCTCGTCTCTCTCCAGCGAGCACCGGAAATCTGCCACACTTCTCAGTGTTGCCAAATTGAGCACCTAGAGAAAACTTTCTCTAGCCAATCATAATGCACCACCAAAGGACTCAATAATCAAAAGACTGAATTTCACAATTATTATGTATACCAACTACAAGGACATACCATTAACACCACTAACTCAAATTATTCTTAAAGAAAACATGCTTACCTCCCGTAGTTTCACATCGAAAATAGGCAACCATCCACTATCAATTTCTAGATAGTAAGTTGAGTGGGTTGCATACCTCTATACTCAAATAAGTGAATTAACTAGAGTCAATTTACTGCAATTAAATATGAAGTTATTCATTTTGCAAATGCTACAAATAATCAATCATTACAATGATTAATGTAACACAAAATATATAAGGAAATATTATTTTTACAATAAAATAAAACACACCCTGTGCTGAAAGTTAAGAGATCCACAATATAGTACTTATCAAGATATTGCAAAACTCTACGTTATATCTCTAAAAATAAATTTTACTGCTCAACCGGCTCTCTAGTGTTATAACTCAACAGTAAATTTGTTAAACAAATAAAACTTATCTTTTGCGTGGGGATATTGCTGATATCAAGTGCTTCAGATCCTTGTGGTGCCTTGTGTAGCTGGATAGAACCTCCTAGAGAATTGGTTAGGTATATATATCTCCGTATAAAGGTAACAGATAACAAAATAGAGTCCTTAGAACAGAAAGACTTTCTTCACTATTAAATCTCAGTTCCAATTTCAACCAATTGTACATAAATCAAGTTCAAGCTTATAAAAAAAACAAAATATCCAAAATTAAGTTACAAGAAGGTTTGACACGTAATAATTAAAATCTGCCGGCCAAAATCTCCCAGACCAAGAATCTACCGGATACAAAACCACCGGATACAAAACCACCGGATACAAATTTGTCCGTACAAAATCGCCTGCGATAAAATACAATATTAATTAGTCAAAAGATAATCTCTAAATTTAGCACGTGTTTGAATCGAAAGAAAATTTTAACTCACTCAGATTCTCTGGATGATAACTTATTACTTAAATTTCATACAAGATCGAAAAGATTGCAATACTAAATAAACCAAAGAACCAAAAATCTATTGCAATCAAAACGTGTGAAATACAATCTTACAGCTTTATATGGCTAGAGGGCTAAATTCACCAAAAGAAGTCACGAGTACAAATTTTCAGATCAAAGGAGAACGATTTCTCGTGTTCGGTGTTATTTATAGTTTTAAGAAAATATAAAAAGTATTTCCAGTCAGATGTACTGAACCAAATTTAATATGTTACTGGTAGTTGCAAACTTGCGCTACCAACCTTCAAGTTTGTAAACGAAACGATCATTTTTATCGACTTTTGGATTTATGTAAGACTATATGGAATAAGTGTTTAATAAAATATACCAATAATAAATAGTAGGTTTCAATTAGTTTTGAAACGAGAATTATTTACCTACTAGAACATACAAAAATAATTAATTGCTACTAATCTCGCCATCTTTTGGCAAATAAAATAAACACCATGGGACTAGTAGTTCAAACTGGTATCGAAATTTATTGTTACTGGAGGCGGTGGCGTGGAGGAGATTGTATATACAGGATGTTCCTCAAAATAGAATCATTATAGCTCCTAACATTAAGCAACAAGTGGGATGTAATACTGTTTATGTTCTCGTACAAGTTGAGCAAGTGTGTTAACGCAACTTGCAAGTGGAGACTTCTACCGACCACTTATTGCAATCATCACCAAATAACATTATTTAAATGTGCTCTTAAATGTGCTGGCGCATTATATGTAGTGTTCATATAGTATAGACAGGAATCTTTGTGTATTTGATACAGGCAACCTTCAGAATGCCAGTTCATATTTTTTGTGGACTGTAGGACTTTATATAGGTGAGTGTAAGGTAATGAACAAGATATTATGCCTTGGAGGGAGCCCTGGTGGATAATAATGGAAACTGCAAATATAAAATTCGACGAAAAACATAGATCGTCGTCAACTTCCCAACTGATTAAAATTTATCTTGACAAAAATTATTGAGATAGACGCAATAAGGCTTACCAGCACCGTAGTTTTCACTATCTTTCTTCACGACTCTGGAACATAGACCGTTAGGAAAGCAGATAAACGACGTATTGATGCTATCCTGATGTGAATCTAGATATAATGTTTCTTACGAATGAATAGCCAATCGCAGCCACAGCTCTAGTCTTCAGAATTACCGCTCCCATAGCGATAATGTTGTATTTCGAATCCAATGATTTTTTAACTGGAGAGCGGACAATCTACAACGGTTGATAGTTCATCGAAAATCAGAGAAAAAAGAGAAGGAAATTGGGCTGATGTCGCCAAGAAATTGATGGTAAAACATTTTTATGAGGTAAGCAAGCAGTATTTGATCGATTCCGGCGCCTAATGGCATGTCTTGAATTTTATATCAGGAACATTTACGTTCACGCCCATCGCGCTTTGTAGAAGAATAAGTTGTTGATAACGCAATTCTTACACACCACAATAAATACCTTACTTTTTGACTTTTCGTGATAACCTTAAAAAGCTTTGTCTGTAGTATTCGTAAGTAGGTGGCAATTTTGCGGTTAATTTATTTTAGATAAGTATCAGAACTATAGTCGTTCTTATACTCTGCTTTACTGCGCAGGTGACATCGCTATAGTTGGAAAATCAACACGAACAACTAGGAAGAAATATGAACAGCTGAGAAAAATAAGCACAGGGAAGAGGATTGGAAATTAATGTCGATATAACAAAGGCAATGGTAACCAGACTAAAAAGGAGGCAACATTACCACAGATATTATCACCTTGACTCCGGTCAAAGTTAATAATTTAATTGAGGAAGAATATGTGCAAGTAAACGACTTTGGAATTGGTCAACCTGAAAAAGTTCAATCAGAAAATGAACTTGAAAGTTTACTAGATATCGATTATTTGCCAGAAAACTGGGACAGTAACAGCGATTCAGGTAATAATTTTTTCTTCAACATGGTTTGAAAACTACTTTCTCATTTTTATTTTAGTAGACGCAGAAAGCGGTAGTGCACAAGAAGAAACAATAAATAATGACGACGGATTAACAAATAATCAAAATCAAGACTCAGATGGTAACAAAGAGAATGAAAATAGTGGCGATGGTAAATATTTAAATTACACAAATATGATTTCCTCTATATAACAATGTAATATAATTTTTAATTTAGCTGACCAACCATTGACAAAACGTGGAAATCCAAGAAAGAGAAGAATATTCAGTGTATCTTTAGAAGAAAGAAAGAAGCAAAAATTTGAAAACCTTAAAAAGAAACACCCCGTATTAGCGGGATGTAATTTGGAAAAATGCAGACAAAAGTGTACATCTAAAATTAGTGAAACACGACGAAATAATATTAATACCCAATTTTGGAATTTGAATTGGCAACAACGAAAATCTTTTATTTTAAGCAATTCAAGTGCAGCTCCGATTAAAAGGCCGTCAGTTTTGTCCAAACGTAAATATTCTTATAAGTTATCACTTTTTGATGAAAACAGACAGCGTCACAGAGTGTGCAAACCTTTTTTTTTAACCACATTGGGGTATAAAAAAAGTAATGATTGGGTTGTGAATTCAGTCCTTAGCAAAACATCTACAGAGAAAATTGAACCTTCACCAGATAGACGTGGGAAGCAAGCATCCGCAAATAAAATTGACAGAACTCAGATAAATGAGCATATAGAGTCTTACAACCCTTGCATATCACATTATAGACGAGAACACGCGCCTAATCTCCGATATCTTCCTAGCGATGTAACCGTTGTTAGCATGCACGCAGATTTTTTGGAAAAATATCCAAATATACCTAGTTTTAAGAAAATATAAAAAGTATTTCCAGTCAGATGTACTGAACCAAATTTAATATGTTACTGGTAGTTGCAAACTTGCGCTACCAACCTTCAAGTTTGTAAACGAAACGATCATTTTTATCGACTTTTGGATTTATGTAAGACTATATGGAATAAGTGTTTAATAAAATATACCAATAATAAATAGTAGCTTTCAATTAGTTTTGAAAAGAGAATTATTTACCTACTAGAACATACCAAAATAATTAATTGCTACTAATCTCGCCATCTTTTGACAAATAAAATAAACACCATGGGACTAGTAGTTCAAACTGGTATCGAAATTTATTGTTACTGGAGGCGGTGGCGTGGAGGAGATTGTATATACAGGATGTTCCTCAAAATGGAATCATTATAGCTCCTAACATTAAGCAACAAGTGGGATGTAATACTGTTTATGTTCTCGTACAAGTTGAGCAAGTGTGTTAACGCAACTTGCAAGTGGAGACTTCTACCGACCACTTATTGCAATCATCACCAAATAACATTATTTAAATGTGCTCTTAACTGTGCTGGCGCATTATATGTAGTGTTCATATAGTATAGACAGGAATCTTTGTGTATTTGATACAGGCAACCTTCAGAATGCCAGTTCATATTTTTTGTGGACTGTAGGACTTTATATAGGTGAGTGTAAGGTAATGAACAAGATATTATGCCTTGGAGGGAGCCCTGGTGGATAATAATGGAAACTGCAAATATAAAATTCGACGAAAAACATAGATCGTCGTCAACTTCCCAACTGAGTAAAATTTATCTTGACAAAAATTATTGAGATAGACGCAATAAGGCTTACCAGCACCGTAGTTTTCACTATCTTTCTTCACGACTCTGGAACATAGACTGTTAGGAAAGCAGATAAACGACGTATTGATGCTATCCTGATGTGAATCTAGATATAATGTTTCTTACGAATGAATAGCCAATCGCAGCCACAGCTCTAGTCTTCAGAATTACCGCTCCCATAGCGATAATGTTGTATTTCGAATCCAATGATTTTTTAACTGGAGAGCGGACAATCTACAACGGTTGATAGTTCATCGAAAATCAGAGAAAAAAGAGAAGGAAATTGGGCTGATGTCGCCAAGAAATTGATGGTAAAACATTTTTATGAGGTAAGCAAGCAGTATTTGATCGATTCCGGCGCCTAATGGCATGTCTTGAATTTTATATCAGGAACATTTACGTTCACGCCCATCGCGCTTTGTAGAAGAATAAGTTGTTGATAACGCAATTCTTACACACCACAATAAATACCTTACTTTTTGACTTTTCGTGATAACCTTAAAAAGCTTTGTCTGTAGTATTCGTAAGTAGGTGGCAATTTTGCGGTTAATTTATTTTAGATAAGTATCAGAACTATAGTCGTTCTTATACTCTGCTTTACTGCGCAGGTGACATCGCTATAGTTGGAAAATCAACACGAACAACTAGGAAGAAATATGAACAGCTGAGAAAAATAAGCACAGGGAATAGGATTGGAAATTAATGTCGATATAACAATGGCAATGGTAACCAGACTAAAAAGGAGATTAGGACAGAACTGAAATATTGGCGAAAATAACATAGAGGTACTACAAGAGATTCTGTACTTAGGTAGCAAGGTGAACGAGGCCAACAACTTAACAGCGGAAATCTATTTCCGTGTAATGCATAGAGAGCTCTAGCTCTCTATGCATTACACGAAACCATGAAATCCAAACTAATTCAAAGAGACGCCAAAGTGGCCATACAAAATCCTAATAAGATCAGTTGTTACCTACGGCTGTGATGGACCTTACCAAAAAACTGAAGACATGTTAGCAATATTTAAACGGAAAGTCTTCAGAAGGATATATGACCCGATGAGAGAAAATGAAGACTATTAAGAGAATGAGCCGGTACCAGATGCCAAAAAGAATCATCAGGGGGCAAATCATAGGCAATAGGCGCAGACAAAGGCCCGCTGGAGGAATAACAAACAAAATGATAAAATGATGCGGAAGAATTACTTGGCATAAAAAACTAGCAGGAAGCAGCGAGAGATCGAGGCAGATGGTAGCAAACGTTAAAGAAGGTTAGGATCCAACGAGGGACTGTAGTACCACGGGTAGAAGGGGAAGAAGATTTGATAATCAGTTATGTACTGTAACATCAATTCCTGCCCCTGAGTGGTTTAGGAAAGATGAAACTACCCGGTTCTCGTTTTTTTTTGTGGAGGCTGGGTCGTGGTTCGAAAATTAATAAAAATTTAGTATTTTGTTAGGCGCCAATAGCCAATTGCTCAATACCTATGCCTTACTGGTTTTCAATATGTAAAACTGTGGCTATTCGGTGGCCTTATTGTTTACATAGGTATCATGAGTTTATAGAAAATTTATTATCAAAACACAATGTAACAAAAATAAGTTGTATATTAAAATTTGAATGACAAAAAACTTGAAATGGTAAATATTTGCATAGAAATTTAGATATTTGATTGACAAAAATGGAATTTTAGAGGGTAGCTACCTTCCTTACATAAATTATATGTAGGAATAAGAATTTTGTAAGGCTGACGGCCGATGAAAAGTTAAAGATAATAAAACATTACATTTGCTGAAGGCTAACAATTATAAACTGTTAATAAAAAATTCACAAGAAGTTGAGCGTGTTGATTTTCAAATGAGAATGATGCTCTCACCACAGATCCTTTTCTCAAGCTGCCGGAGCGCCTCGTCCCACTCAAATCTCCTCTTCCCCTTCCTCTGTTTGTTTCGTTTACTGATAATAGTTGAAACTTAGATTGATTACTACTATTGTCGCTAATCAAGCTCCATATCGAGTGACATGTGTGGATATGGACAAAACAAATTCCCCTCTTGTGCTAAACAAGGTTATCCTCACAGGACCATCACCATCAAGCTAGTCACATAAATTGACTTCCAAGGCTCTTAACTCGACCATCAACTGGTACCTAACCTTGACGTCGAACCGATGCTTAATATTGGCCGGTCATTAACATCGACTTCAAGCCGGTACTTAATACCTCACACCTAAAAGAGTCCATCCTGTTATTACCTTGCATTTACCTGTTTGAAAAGGCACTCTGGGTGCGTTAATACCCCACGTAATGCTTTAAGACCTTAATGTTTCTTCTAAAAATGCCCATATCTCCCCTACCGAATTCCAAGATATTTTTATAACCTTAACAATCTTAAAAAAACCGCGTTCTACTATTATTGCCCAAACCTATATTTAAATCGCGTTTAAAACTTTAAATTCACAATTAATTCCCCTTAACAATAAGCAACAGAATTAAATGTAATTCCTTATCCAACATAGATTTTAGCTACAGACGCTGTTTTTTATAGCACGCGTGCCTGGCTACCCAAGCGCTTCAAAAATTAACCTATTAAATATCCCTTATCATCGGATTGAATGCTGGCGATTTTATAAAATAAGTACATATACATTAAACAATAAACATCAATGGTTATAATTAAGTAGATATTGGTTCATTTAATTACCTATCTCCAGGAATTTGAGGCTTTAAATCTGCGGCAAGTACAGCACTAGAACGTCTTTGCTCTTGGCTTCAAGAATAGGAAATGCCTAATTTATTGTCTCCTTTAAAATAGCTTTCAATTGTTGCCAACCGCAAAATGATAAAAAGTGTTTACTTAAAATTCTGTTTTATTATAAAATCTACTTAATTATTGCACTATTTTACTTCCCATTAATAATTCTTATTTGTTACTAAATTTCTATTCATTTAAATTGTTAATTAAAGCTTATTCTCAAATTTTTACCAATATTATATAGATTTCTAACGAGTAAGAGTCGGTGGTTTGCTTATCAAATAACAGATGGCACTCGGTGTATATTTTAAACTTTTATTCATATTTATACTGTAGCGATATAGGCAGGTTGATAAATCTTTGAGTGGAACTGACAACTTCGGCAGCTTCAGGAATCCTGTGAACAAAATGTAAATAAATTTAAAGCATCTGCTATTATAGTGGTTTTAAGAACCCCATAATTAAATTATATTTATTCTGTAGCGTCCTGGAACTTTAGGACGGTACAGTACAAAACACTTAAGTGAAAATGTCTAAGACAGAAACAGAACCTAAACAACTGTTTTATGAAAGTAGCGGCAGTGAGGCAGTTGATAATGTTGATGCTGATAATAAATGTGGCGACAGGATAAGTAATTCTGAGTACATTCCTGGTGAAATACGAGAATTAGTTAAAAGGCGATGAAAAAATGCCTTTCCCAAAAGAACACAAAATGTCTAAGAAGAGGTAATTGTCCACTGTATCAAGAAGTGGCAAAGAGAAACATCGAATAGTTCCATTGAGTTGGGATCATCTAGTTCAAATATTCAGTACGTCTTTGCAGTTTGCAACATTACATTACTGTTGAGGTTCTGAGGAGCGAAAGAGAGAGAGCAACAACTTATATTATAATTCGGTATTGTGAGATTGTAGGCAGTAGAAATAGATATATGTGCAATAGTAAAACAAGTAGAGGCGGTAGAACAGATCACATGAATGTTGTAAGACTAGAGAATGCAGCTGAGAAATTTCGATCATTTCCATGTATTTAAAATATATTTACCGCATGTATTGCTCAATAAAATAGTTGTTCATATTAATGAAATATTAAACATTGTAAATAGTATATGTTGTACGTTTATATATCTCAAACCATTTTTATAGTAGACGGAGAACCCATAACGTATTTGATTACGTCATGCTAAACAAAAGATTTGACCTTCAATATAACTAGACTACGTGTCTTGGTTGAGTGGTCAAATAACTATGGCAAAACTCCGTCAGGATGTAAATATGAATAGGACGAATAAGAAAAAAGTTAGTCCCACAGAATATTTTATAATGCTATATTAAATATACTACAAATTAGGTCCTATGTACATTACTGATAAGCAAAATTATTTTCAGGCAGTAGGCGATCAAGCTAAGGGTTTAAGCCCGGATCAACCAGCGCTTCGTGTATATTAGGAAAAGTAAGGAATATGAATTATGTTTTTCCGTTCGTAAATCATTCCTGCAAGATGACTAGTTTTCAGTAGCAAGGGAGTTCCTAAGGTGCAAGTGGTAGCTTGACCCTCAAGAGCCACCCCTAACAAGCTATACCGAGATTTACTGCATTCTCTCGAAATAGATAGTCCCACAAAAAATTGTATACGCATTGAAAATATTCTCTATAAATAACACTCTGCTGATAAACCCCCTAGGGGTTGGGCTCCAATCGGAATGCGCATAACACTTTCTTAATTTAGTATAGTCAGGTGTGCGTTTGGATAGATACTTGTGCCTTCGCTAAACTGCAGGAAGGGTAAGGCGTCATATTCGCATCCCTTGTCGAGATCATTTAAATCTTCGTGCGCTTCTGCATAAACAATATGGAGAGTGTGGGGCAATTTCAGCACGCTAGTGTCATCGTTTGCAACTTTCGCATATCAGTGTTTATTCATTTGGCCTGGCCCTTAAGACCACTTCTACATGATCATGAACTCAATAGTACATCTATGACATAGACTCATGGACACCTGAATAGCGGCAAAATAAATGCATTTATCGTAGATTAAGATGCGGATATCCACATTGTCCAGACTAGAAAAGTGCGAGATAGGTGAACGATGGAAGTTGTGATTGCACAAGACATCGATCTTCTTATTTCATTAATGGCTCTCACTCAGAATTGGAATTTCTCGTTGTTTAAAGAAGCATAAGGCAACGTCAAAGAACATTCACGAGATTTGCAAGCATCAAGTGTACTCACAACTACAAAGGGTTGATATTATTTATTCACACTGTTAGCGGCTGCGACACAACATCAGCGTTCTTTGGAAGAATATAGCTGCTGTCAGTAAAGCTTTTAAATAAAGAAAAAACTTGGACAATGTCGTTGAAGCTTTTAACAGCACTGATGCCCCTTCCAAAGACTTCGAAAATGCTAGAGAACGGTTCATTCTAACTCTTTGCTATTCTGGATTCTGTGTTATTATTGATAACTTGCAATTGTAGGGAAGATTGCGGAAAGCGATGTGGCTGTGTGACGGCAGGATTGCGTTGCTTGATCATATACAGAAATTGCCAAGGACAAAGATGTATCAATTGTGACATAATATATATTGCGGATGTTGATATTGAGTTATCATATCAAGCAGCTTGAGTAGATTAGGCCTATTTAAAAAGACGCGCCAAGAATTCTGCTTCAAAGTTTGTTCAGTATTCCCGGACTTCTTCGTATTAGTTTTAAGTTTTAATTTAATTTAATTATAAATTAATACTGTTATTATAGTTGCCCGCGTACACTCGGTCGCAGAACCGTACTGGTCGGCTACCAGAAGGTGGAGAACTGGGTCTGTGGGATAGTTTTAATCTGACCGCTAACGAGCACGTGTACTATTGCTCAATATTTCTCTCAATATTTTTCTTTATCGGTAAAAACCGCTCATTTTCGCTCAATTCGTTAAAAGTGTGTGACTTACATCACCTTCAATTGTTCGACTTGGAAAATTCAACTACAGTCCGCTGCCCCCGCCGAATCCTACCACCAGAGCTCAGAGTGAAGAACCAGACCCCCAACATCAGCCAATAAGGTAGGAAGTGCGACCGAGTTCAAACAATAATTATTAATTTTCTTAGATTAAATATTTTAGTCTATCCCACATAAAGGTGATGTAGAAATGAACTAACGCCGCAAAGAATGTCGAAACGTTAAGTTTGCAAAAGCATTTGAAGAGAAAACTTTGCTATGCAGCCTTAGTCTGATACAATGTGCTCTTAGGCCACTCTTTCATAAGAATATACAGAGCGTCCGTCGATCACCTTAATTTGATAACTTATTACTCGAAAACTATTACGAATATTGACAGTATCCATAGGATCCTATTTATAGTAAATTTTACAGAGAATGTTTTCAATGCATATAAATTTTTTTGGGGAGGACCATCTATTTCGCGAAAAAGTGCGAAATACCACGGCGTGGCTTATTAGAAGTAGTTTTTGAGGGTGAAGCTACCATTAGCACCTTGGGAACCCATTTGCTTCCAAATAGTGAAACATTATAATTCATTACCCCTATTTTTCTTAATATCAATGTACTCGTATTACCTTGTTTGTAGCAAATTTTTTACAGAATTATTTTGATAAGTATTTTATACTTTTATATAATTTTATTGCGTTAATAATAATACTAATTTCCAAACGACAACAGATTAAAATAGTTTCCCTCTATATTTACCAATTGCAATGGACTAATTATGACATAAATGAGTGTAGCTGGGACGCATATTTCTCAGCTTATATTTTTCCCCGTGACCAATTTGAACTGGCAGACTAGTGAATATAATATTGGATAAGTTTCCTTTAGTGATATCCGAGGTCAAATATTTTGCCCAGCATGACGTATATAGTAAGTACGTTCTGGGCTCTTGGTCTGTAAGAGGTATAGAGGAATTAAAATCAAATTTAGGACAATTACACGTTGCTAACTTAGTTGTGCTCAGTGTACCTAAGTAAAGTGAAATTTGAGAATTCACATTGGCAGGAGTGTTAGCTCCGGTCTGTCCCGTGCTGATGACAGCCATCAAGTTAGAAATCAGTCTGCTCAGATGACTGGAGAGCTCGCCTGCCGAGGCAATATTTACCAAATTAAATCAAATTCTTTACAGGCAGTTGGTGCAAATGATTTTTATTGTGTCTCTTTGTAATAATGTAACTACTTGTAAAGAAATACGGAGAACTTTTGTTGTTTTGTATTTTCATATATAAACAAACGCATTATTATGCTATTTTGGAATACCGAAATAAGAATATATTGCATTTCTAAAACTGTAAATATGTCTAGTAAATAAGAATAATAATAGTGTGTTTGTGATCGAATTTTCAATGATTTTGAAAATATCCGTCGGTCCGCCAGGTTGTCATTCCATCATGTGTCTTGTATACTATAGAATATTCAATAAAAATGTCTAAAATTCAATATTCGGATGAGAGTTTATACTGCTCAAGATTTCCATGAACTTAAAATATTCGTTTCCTAATAATTCCTCATTTCCTCGGATTATACATAGAAACAACAAGTATTATTTTCAAATTACATGTACCTCCAGTGTTTTAAATTTCAGTAATTACTATTATTTTGTGAGAACAATAGATTTTTTATAACAAAAATTTAAAAAAAAACGAGAACTACAAAAAAACGTAGACTTATTTTTTAGAATGATAGATAGTTTATTGTTTTATGCAACCTTAAAATTAATAGAAAAATTTGTATTTCGATGCTAATCTCGTAACTCTAGAATGCAGTCGACTAATCATATTTCCAATTCAAGGCCATTTTTAGCCGTTTTAAAAAATTATTCAATTTAAAATTTGGCACACTTATTTATAATGACAAGAAGAATTTTATGCAAATATATGCACTAGTAGCTAAATAATTAAAGGTTTCATTTTTTTGGAATTTATGTAATCAATTTAAAGTGTGAAAATCTACACAGTATTGAAGTAAAATTTCTTCTGAATAATTTAGTTTTAGATCCATTCCGATCCGGGCAACAAAACCTGAGATATTGATAAAAATGCAAAGCAGAAAACACGTTTAAAAAAAAAACGAATAAAGATGGCTTGCGTATCGCGGCCAAAGCAAAGATTATTTCTACAGACACTCTATGATGTCTAAAATAATTTTTTTTTAAATCGCCCAGATTTAAACACATACTTATAAACAACAATTACCGTTGCGTGTTGGGACCCCTTTAGTTTTTTCGATGTGACAGTTAAAGTGTTACTCTAAATTGATCGGAATACTGGCCGTGTTCTCTGGACGCCACGTGGCATCACAACTCGACTCTGATGGTTACCCGAGTATTTTTGAGCGCGCTAAGTTTACTAATTTTGTTGTACATGAAGGTGGCGTCAGCAAATTCAAATTTTTCTTAAAGCTGCTATACTCGTGAAGCAAAAATTAGTAAAAAATGCTAAATGAGCCTACTCCACCTAATATTATTTAATTAGCTAGTTATTATATTATGTAGTACTTTTGATACTGAGGTCTTGTATATAAACCCTTCCAACTGCTGGTGTCGAGGGCCTTTGGAAAGTCCAAAAAATACATAGGGCCGTCTCAATTTCATACAATGCTGCGTGTCTTTTGTTTTAAGTAAATAATTGCAGCCTGTGCCGAATTTCATTTTTGGAAATCAAATAATCAAGTCATCTTATTTCCTTTCTAAAATATATTAGTTTTTCATTAAAAAATTTACTGAGACGAAGTAAAAAATATATACAAAGAAACAACTAATAACTAATTTATTTATATAACTAATTCTTCTTCAACTTTTCTGGATTTCTTGTACCTCTGCAGCAAATTCTCTTTACTGTTAGATATACAATGACAATGAAACTTACGCCAACTAATGCTACAAACGATATAACATCTAGTAGCAAATATTGATACCAAGGTAAATCTAGGGCAGCAACTCTCAAATGGGGTGCTCCTCTATGCCGGATGACGAATTCTGTCCAATAAACTGCAAGGTCTAGTGGCTTCACTGGACGATCATGAAGTAAAACCGATCGTTCTTTTGCCACATCTCGGTATCTAAAAAAATAAATAAAGTATAATGTCCTATTTGTTACTAAAATTTTAAGGAATGTGCTTAATATAAATGTAATTGTTGTCTTTGCAGTGAGCCGCAATATGAGAGATAATATATCTTAAAACTTCCCATATTGTAATTCAAATACAATATTCTCATTTAATTATGAATATAATCTATAGCATAAGTCAAAAAGTGTAATGAATTTTTTCTTAAATCTGCCTGTTATTAACAATATTTATTTGCAGCTGGGGTTAACACCATAATCGAGCGAAGTTAGTTGATAAAGATAGAATGAAAATTTTTCACAAAATATGACAAAAAATATGTAGGCTAGATGGCGAGACATTTGTATTGGATTTTTGGCCCTTAGGCGAGTTTACTATTGGAGTCTTTTCGTTTTAGGTTGTAGTTGAGCACCCTAAGTTTGCTTGCAAATTAGTGAACTGGTTGATTTTATAATTAACAATTAGTGAGTAAGATAGGCTCATTTTCTATATTTCTTTAAATATCTCCGTTGCTGCCAACTTTTAGTATAACATATACATTAGGAAGACTGTTCGCTATGAAATTCTCTATAAAATGAGTACCTATAGAGATCGCTGGGTGCAATTGTCAACTTGCAAATGGCTTACTATGCTTTCATAACACGTTATTTTCACTATTCCTTTACTCGAAAACAGCTTCACATAGAGAGCTAAAAATTTATAATTGGGAAACTCATGTAGAAAATTCCAAAAACTAATGAGTAATGATATCTTGTTGGAATTTTTGAAGAATCGAAATTTTGGCCGATTTTATTAGGTTTTCTACTCGTGAATCTTTTTATGCGCGACATAAATAAATAAATATCTTGCTATGTTTTAAAATGTGTACCATTTTTAAATAAATAGCAGCTTTTTAGATATGCAACACCGGACTTCCTAAAGTTAAAATATAACAAGATGTTTGTTTATTTAAGTATATCGCGCTTAAAAAGTTTCAGGCGTAGAGAATCTCATAAAATCGGCCAAAATTTCGATTTATCAAAAATTCCAACGAATTACCAATTTTCAATAGTTTTTCGAATTTTGTACATGAATTTTCCAATTATAATTAGATTTTACAAAAAGATGGAATACTTTTAATTAAGGATTAAAAAAAAATAGCTCGTTAATTACTTAAAAAGTAATAAACCGATCTTGCTGAAATTTCTTTTACATTATCGGGACAACATAGACACCATGTTTTTAGCATATTTTAATACCCAAATATTAAAACGTGTTACATCGGTGCGAACGGCAGCCGATTTTTGGTGGAGAGAATAGGGCCGTGGGTTAGGATTGTGTGTGGACACTCAAAAGGGCGCCGCCGGCTGTATGTTACGTAATATGATTTAAATAATTTTGCCAGCTCGGAACAAAATTAAGTTACTAGCAACCATGCGATGGAATTCTCAAATATATCCGTAATATCAAAACTCTTACTTTACTCTATAAAATCTCAAAATTTAAGCAAATATCAGGAGTACCAGTGCAAATAATAAGAACATGTAGACATTAGACATTTATTACAACACACGTGAGATATACAACAATAAAAAACAAACAGTTTCCCAATTGTTCCCTAAACATAATCTATATACACAAAAGAAATTAAGAATATGTATATCACCCCATCCAAAATTGTTTCAGTGATTGGACCTTTTTTATAGAAATGCAACTACGGCTTAAATGATACCAATAATGAGTTTTAGATTTACAACAGCGAGTTAAAGATTCACAATGGATTAAAATCACAGCTCATCAATAAAATATTACGTAACAAACAAGATTCTGAGAGCCAATTCTCGCAATGCTCGCTGTGTGCACTAGAATGTTACAGAATGATCCAAGATAATTACGTTCTATTAAAAATACTTCACGTGTGACACAGTAGAAGGTAAATTAATATCACGTGGTACCATGCGTTACTTACAAAAAAACTTAAGATATTTCATCGTGTTGGGTATGTAGTTGCAAAATCATTATGTAATCTACTCTGATGTTTCAACAAAAAAATCACTGAATGAAACTATAATAATTTCTTTAAAATGATATAACTAAAATGAAACAATAAAACATGGTTAGAGCCTTGGCGTTTTCTCTGACGACTGCAGCGTGACCTGTCACCACTTCCTAAGATGTTCTCGACGTTGTTTGCGACTACGACTCTGCGTCACTCCTAAATCTCTGCCTAAATATCTTGGAGACTGCTGCGGACAACTCTCCAACCAAAACTTCTCTGTGTGTCAGCAGGACCCACATAAAACCAAATGTCTGAGTAATAGACTTCCTCCTATTATTCCTCTAAATACTGGGCCCCCTTACATAACCATAAATGGCAACACCATTCATTCAGAACTTAAACCTCTCCAAAGTGTATATGCCCTTTCAAACATATGCTTATACCAAACATATACTTATACCAAACATAAGCCTCTCCAAAACACTCTGTAATAATTACAATAAATAAGAACTAAATAAGACACCAAACTAAGTAAAATCAGAGCTCAACTCATATAGAGAGTATTACATAACCTCACGAGACACGTGGCGATCAGATTACGACAAGCAACAGAATTCCTTCCTGGAATTTACAAAATGCTTCTGGCAGGACGGTAAAGAAACACTGGGTACATCAAATGTAAAACCCAAACTCTTCAACACAAAACCGGGACCGCCGCCATTTGCTATCTCGTCGCTGTAGAAAAACGAACCCCCAGACGGAAATCTCCTTCTCCAGTTCTCCGTGTTGCTAACTTGAACATCTAGAGAACTCTTTCTCTAGCCAATAAAAATGCGCCAACAAAGGGCTTTGCATTTAAAAGACTGAATTACACAATTATGTAATATCTCAACTACAAGAATACATGACCAACACCTCTAACTCAAAATTTTGCTTAAAGAAAATATGTTTACTACCCATAATTTTTAAGATAGACAACCATCTACTATCGAATTCTAGATCGTGGGTTGCATACTCAAACAAGTGTATTAACCAAGGTTAATTTAGAGTATTCAAACTGAAATTATTAATGTAGCTTTTTCAAATGCTACAAGAAATAGTGAAAATAACGTGTTTTGAAAGTTTTGGAAGCCATGTGTAAGTTAACAAGTGCATTTACCCAACTAAACTATTGTAGGCACTTTCTTGAAACTTGTCTGGCTACGTTCAATGACGTTGTGGTTCCGGAGCGGCGACGTCGTGGCGTAGATGCCGCAACTTTCAGAGAACTTTACCACTCTTTCAACTTGATGTTACCCCTTCTTTGTCTTGCAACCTATTTTATTATATTCTTACATATGATTCTTGTTCTTGTTCGTTTCCCTAACTCAGAAACTTAATAGACTATCAGACGGTAATATTAGATAGCAAAACTTGTACTATTTTCCAATGGTCACAATTAAAACAATTTTACTGACAAACACAATGATAAAACGTCCGAATCTACCCACGCGCCTTTAAAATTTGCATTTTTTAATGAAGATGTTATTTTTAAAATAAGTAATGTCATGCGAGAATATAACACAATAGATGTCGAAACCTATTTCTTATTGTTCTTCGGAACTAAACACTAATTTTTATGTATTCATTTGTTATATTTGGTGAAGAAATTGATTGATTGATTGATTGATTGATTTGCCAGCGTGTGGTGGGCATTGCTGCTTATTCCGAGCATCCATGGAGGTTCGTTCCAACACGCAGCCTGGTCGTCCGTCGAATACGCCCAACGGACGGCCAATCCGCCTTAGTCAATTGTGAAATTATGGTTCGTGTGTTATAGTAATGCCGTCGAAAATTTTGACCATCAAAATGGCGTATTTCAGAAAATGTCACCTTAAGGTCGTACAAATCTGCGAATGGGACTGTAGCATCACTTTAAAGTCGTAGCAAAATTGTGACTACCACAAACAACCTCTTCAAAGTTGCCGCTGCCATTTCATGGTTACATTTTTCCCGATATTGATTCGGAACGTACGTGTTAGCCGTACGTTGAGGTCTAAACTGAACGCGCTCCTAGCTTTTGCTGTTTACTATTTACCTAACTTCACATTGAAAAACCTGTCAGCTGTCGCAATTTACTTGTATACGGCCATATATCAACGACTTAATAAACATAAACCTCGTTGGTATAATATACTATTACAGTGATAGATAATATAGAAGAAAAGGTAGGTGTAATAAAACTGTGTGGAAATATTAAATTTTGGTGCCTTGTTTTGAACATACAATGTTGCACAGCATGAATATAGCAGCATGTAATTCTGGTCTATGTTAGGCAAACATTTATAGGTTAGGTTTGTTGCATTAACTTTATCTATGGTCAACATTGGGAACTAGATGGTGAAATTTACTTCCTGGTAAATTTCAGAGGTGACGTGCACTTTGTAGTAGCCGTGCACAGTTCTGTAGGTAGCAGTAACGTCATTAACACCTATGAATATTACTTACAAGTTGCACTATTTTAAAAGAATAGCGAAGGTTCTCAGAACGTCGCGGCAACTATTAAAGCTACCTGCTTGAAAGTGATTGCAACTTTGAAGTCACATTTCAGTGACGCGAGTTAGTCGCTGCTACTATCGTTTACACCTTCAAGTTATGAAAACCCGAAAGTCGTCCCATTGGCAACTACCACGTTCCCATGTACCACGAAAACTACGTAGAAGTTGCATAATTATAAAGTAATCATTATTGGTAGAAACTATGAGGCAGGGACTGTACACTTGTCAAAGTAAATTATTTTTACATCAGAGTCGTAAATTTAGTCGCAATGACGTAATGGTTACTCATCCGAGGTTCTCATCTCAGTTACTGTCACTTTGGTGATAGTTGGGTAGCGACCTCTATCGGTGCTAATTTTTTAGAGAATTTCGTAACGAACAGTTTTCCTAATGCATATGTTGTATTAAAAGTTAGAAGGAATGAATATACAGGGTGTAATCAGTTTCATGATATTAAAAAAAACTGGTAATGTGGACCGACTAGACAAACAAAAAACCTTTATGACTTTTCCCTCTACACTTTGAAAAACACTGATCCAGGTTAACATATTTAATATTATGGTAGACAACTATTGAGAACCACTGCTTTTCTTGGTCGATGGACCTGAACTTACTTAAAAAGTGCTCGCCGGCACACGCGTTTTCAAAGGACAATCGACCGCCTTTGATAGACTGCCTCAACTGAACTGAGGCAAGTATAAAGTGGTGAATAATTCGTTCTCTCTTGTTGTTTATAATTTAGAAAATTTAAATTTGGTTTATTAACATTTGTAACATAAATGAGTGTCCTGGGTTAAAAGCTTACTACCTACCTAAATGATTCAAAAACTCTGCATCTGTATCAATACACAGTTCGGTACGTCGAATTAAGTACATACGCACTTCGTTCAACACTAAACACTAAACTATCAACTAACGTTGTCAATAAAGAAAAATAAAATAAAAACTTGGTACAAAAGCCAAAATGGAATACAAAAAGAACGAACAAGTCTGTTGTGTGTGTACGTAATCAAGAATTTGACAACTTGAACGGTAAGGCAATAAAATAAATCTTAACTATAAATACGCAATGACGCGAAATTCGAAAATAACAAAAACAGCGAACGCCGTTGTTGGACGTGTGTACATAACCAAACACTGACAGTAACTGAAATATTGCACAAGGGAGAGTTAGAGTATAGTTTTCTTCAGATCAGATCTAGATCTAAACCTACCTCAATATTCCAGCAGTTCTCAACAAATTTTATTGAAAATTTGCGAAATGTTTGTTTATTTTTTTTCTCCCAAACTATGAGCTTTAGACCCCATGTTATAAAAGGTTTTTTCGTTTGTCTTGTCGTGCCCTACCACCAGTTTTTTTTAATGACATGAAACTAATTACACCCTGTATTTAAAGAAATATAGAAAAAGGGCCTATAGTACAGGCAAATTAGCCATTTAGGGTAACAAAAATTAATAAAAGGATCATCTCTGGGAGTTAAGTAGGTAATAACCTGGAGAACGAGATGATGCATTCTTTGCACTTCCAAGTTCTGGGAAAATTCAAAAAAATTTGGAAAAACTTTTTGATTCTCTGTTTTTTTGCTCTAGCGGCCAAAATAATGAAAATAGAGAAAAAAGTTTCCAACAGCTGTAGCTCGTCTCTTTCTCTACAAAAAAGGTCTAAACAATTTTTTGTCTTACTTAAGCCGTTTAGAAGATAAATCGAGTTTTCCACTTACAGTTTTAAGCCGCTTCGAAATACGCGAAAAATGAGAATTCTCCGGGAGATTTCTACGACCGGGCTCATCGATCTATAATTCTTACTATTCACAGCCTCTAAAAAAATGAAAATAACATTAAATGTAGAGAAAAGCCTCAGCTTTAATGTGGAAATAATCACAAAATTCATACAAAAATTTATCATAGAGAAAAGTGTCAGAAGATGGCTTAGTAAACTTTGTACAGTTGATCCACAGATTTATTCATATCTTTGCCGGGTGTCGTTAGAATGATAATTCATTTTGCTCATATATTCTTATATAATAATATATTAATCCAATTAACATTTTATTGCAATTACTTTTGTTGGAAAAATATGCCTAGCGATCAAATTAGAGGGTATATTTCTCATCGATCAATCACCTCCAAATTTTGGAGTTCAATTCGCTATATCTTAATTAATAATATTAGCACTTAATTTTTGGATTATAAGTACAAAAAAATATATTCTTTCGAATGACTTTTAGAGTTTTTTAAATGCGTGCAGTACTTTTTGAATTTGTCTACATTATTCATACTCTTTCAGAAAATGCACAATTATATAGTAAAACATATACAACTTATTTGTTTCTTAACATTCTTCAATCAAATTTTCACGAAATATAGATAAAAGTACGTGGCATCGAATCCATGTAGTGAAAAAGCACCCACTGTTACGGAAGAAATAGGTAGAATGCATAAAACTTAAAGATATGAATAAATCAACTGTATAATGTTTACTAAGCCATCTTTTAACATTTTTTTCTCTATGATAAAAATTGGTGTGATTTTTGTGATTAGTTCCATATTAAAGCTGAGACTTTTCTCTACATTTTATGTTGTTTTCATTTTTCAGCGGCTCTGAATAGTAAGAATTATCGATCGATGTGTCCAGTCGTACGAAACTCCCAGAGAATTCTCATTTTCCGCGCGTTTCGGAGCGGCTCAAAACTATAAGTGGAAAACTGAATTTATCTCCTAAACGGCTTGAGTAAGACAAAAATTTGTAAAGACCTTTTTTGTAGAGAAAGAGATGAGCTACATATTGTTGAAGACTTTTTTATGTATTTTCATTATTTTAGCCGCTAGAGCAAAAAAACCGAAAATCAAAAAGTTTTTCCAATTTTTTTTGAATTTTCCCGAAACTTGAAAGTGCAAAGAATGCATCATTCCATTCTACAGTTTATTACCTACTTAAATCTCGGAGATGATCCTTTTTTTTTATTTTTGCGAGGTTTTTACAAACTGTTGCCTTCATTGCCTGTACTACTATTTAACTCACTAATTGTAATTATAAAATCAAACGGTTCACTAATTTGTAAGCAAAGTTAGGGTAGTCAACTACGCCCTAAAACGAAGCGATTCCAACAATAATCTCGCCTACGGAAAAAAATTTTTAGCATTTTTTCTTCCCTGCCGTCTAACCTAATGGGAGACAGGAGACAGGGATTCGATGATTGGAAAACATCAATATCACTATATAAGAAGGAGTCAATAAATGTCTGATAACTACAGGATTCCATCATTAATATTATACGCCAGTAAAACAATGCATATTCTACAATTGTTCAGCTTTATCTGCCTTAGCAGATTCCCCCTGAGCAAGTAGCCTTTTTAAAAGAGATCAAATAGTGAATTTGAAGGTAGACCGTATTATTGGAAAGTAGAACACTTAAACGTCTAGGATATATTATTAACGAAGTGCATAAAGAAAATATTTCTTTGGAAACGCTAACTGCGACGTAAGCACAATCACCAAACAGGGCTGTGTTCTGTTACTACTCCTTGGTGACATTTATAGTGATCATGTGAATGCGACGTGTGCTGTCGAACTAGCAGGGTGGAATATCTATAGGGGGAACGAAGATTTCTAACTAGAGATTTACAGATGATACACGTTAGTAGTTGCAATAAATGAGATGAGCTTCTACCGGAGGTTTTAGATGACGAGCTGTGTTTATGATTTAAGTGTAAATTACAACAAGATTTTCGATTGTAGATCGAGGAAATTATAACCACCCAGATATGTTAAGAATAAGTGACTGTAAAATAGTAATCAAGATTGTATAATCTGAAGCCTTTGTGGACAGTACTAACAACTGCGAATACCAGGCCAGTTAAACGAAATTTAGTATGACAGAAATATCCTGAATCGCACAAAATCAGACTTGCTAATTCCCTATATAGTCCATCGCACTAATAGTTCAATTCTCTAAGAAGTACGTCTCTCCTAAGTTTGAGTCTCCGCTGCGACAGATGGCAGAGTCGTAGAGAGTGGTTGTTGTGTTAATGTCTATGTGTGCGTAGCATGGTAGATTGGAAGAATAGCTATAGCTGAACCTCGCCAGGATGTAGATAACTAAAGGATGATCGCCCCATAAGTATACTGTGCACTATGTCCAAAATTTTAGAAAGAATTATGGAAAATCAAATTAAATATTTTTTAAAAGAACATTATATTTTATCCGTAAAGCAATCTGGCTCTCGATCCGGATATAGCTACAATACTACACTTCTCGACATGACAGATGATATATTTAGAGCTACAGAGGATGGTAACTTAACTGCACTGATTCTGCTAGACTTTTCCAAAGCTTTCGATGCCGTTAATCACAAAATATTGTTTTCAATTCTTTAATTTGTTGGATTTGATATCAAAGGTATCAGACCAATAGAGAATTACCCTTTAAATAGATCACAAATAGTTACTTATGAAAGAAGATTCTCTAATTTCATAGACGTAAAGCAAGGAGTTCCACAAGGGTCTATATTAGGTCCATTATTATTCTCGATACACACTTGCAATATTAATTCATGTTTAAATCATTGTAAATTTCATATGTATTCCGACGATACTCAAATTTATATTATTTTTTCACACAATCATTCAAATGAAGCTATGACTAATATAAATTCAGATTTAGCGAACCTTGTGGAATTCTCTAAAAAACATGCACTTAAAATTAATTCTTCAAAATCATATTTCTTGTTATTCGGGAAGAAATTTTTAAGGGACACAATTACTGAGGAATTCGCAGTAAAAGTTGGAGATGAGGTTCTATTACAATGCAATGTATGTAAAAATTTGGGTGTTTTATTGGACAGGAATTTACGCTTCGAAAAAGATATAGCACGATGCATACAAAAAGCTTACTCCAATTTAAAAATTTTAAATGCAAATAGATATTGTCTTAATATAGATTTAAAAATATTGCTGTGTGATTCTTTAGTATTATCGTGTTTCAATTATTGTGACTCTTTATATGACTCTTGCATAACGGAATCTGTTAAATCACGTATACAGAAGGTGCAAAATTCGTGTCTTAGATTTATGTTTGATATACGCAGAAGACAACCGATATCACACACTCTTTAAACTGCTGGGTAGCTCAACATGTCTAATAAACGTAAATTACATACATCTGCTTTATATCATAAAATTATAAAGCTAGAAACTCCACCTTACCTGTTTTAAAAAAATGCTTTAGGGGAACTGCCCACAGAGTTAACATTCGCTCAAAAAATGTATTAACAATCCCTTCTCATAAATCAACATTTTTCGAACGATCATTTGCGTACAATATCACAAAATATTATAACGTCATAATTCCAGAAAAGCTGAAAACACTATCAATAGGTACCAAGTTTTAAAAAGACTTTTAGAAGCATCCTATTTAACTCGCAATTTTAAGAACATTTTAATTTAAAGTAAGACATTATTGTATTATCTTCAGGTAAATATCTTGTATATTGAAATTGTATTTTTGGTAACGTATCAAATACAAATTAATTACATTATATCCATTCTATTAGGGCTAAATGGAAGAACAGACGACTATTTAATAGTCGAACTGAATTTATGCCCCTTTTTCCATTAATTATTATACAAATCTACACTTTATTTTTGAAAAAATCGATTTGTTTTAATACTGTAAATAATATGTGTTTTTATTGGAAAATAAATGTATTATTATTATTATTATTATTATTATATAAATAAAGTGTTAAAAATAAAATAGAAGCGAATAGTACACCACCCAACGCATTAGGTTGATAGATAAGACCAATCCCTCTTCTCTTATCAAAAAGTTGCAATTAAAAAGAATAGTTCAGCGGCCTAAAGCGCCTTAATGGCGAGCGCACTTAGTCACACTGTCTATAGTGTACTGGAATCGATCCTCAGCTTCTACACTGGCAATATCGGTGGGTAATGGATGATTTCTACCTTTTTCAAATGTGCAAACCACTTCCGGACAGCCTGGACTTTGGATTTAGACGTTGTCTACTATATGTGGTGTGTTTTTAATTGTAGTATCCCTGATAGTGGCGTAGTAAGTGAAAAAATTGTAAGGAAAATCTGAAAAGCCGAAAAAGGTGAATACATATTCTAAATATTAAGTAAACTCTATATTATCCCTTTTTACAAATCGCGCAAGAAAACCAAAGAAGTATATACTATGCACAAATCGATTAGGAAGTACATACACACTTGAATGTTACACTCAAGTATCTATTATATTCGATGCGATTTTCACTCACAATATTGATATCATCTTCAGAGAATTATGAGACTAGTTTTAATAGACATACTCAAAACTATATTATTCTAATAAATGTTTAAGGAATTTTGCAATGGATACTATGGCATGAGTGAACTCTGAACAACCTGTGTAATTGACTCAATTATACGAGCGGCCTTAATGGCCCTTTAAAACCTAGGAGATCTAGATTTTTTTGAGCACAGAAGACAAGGCTCTAGAATAGAATTACTTTAAGAAGATAGTTTATAAATGTGAAAAATTACTTCATAGTGGGGGTGGAACTAGCCAGATCTCAAACTAGAAGCACTAGAACCTGAGGTACCACCCACTTTAATTAACTAGTGAATACTTACTTTGAATCATTTAGCAGTTTATTAAGTGCGTCACTTAAGGTTTCTTCTGTAATTTCCGAATATGCTAAACTGAGTCCAAGTCCACTCATTACAGCACGTGCCGCATTTAACTTCTGATCACCAAAGATGGGAATTATAAGAATTGGTACTCCATGGTACACTGTTTCGGTTGTACTTAGTAGACCTCCATGTGTAATAAATAATTTTACATTAGGATGAGCTAGAAATAGAATAGAATAATTTAAATAACTTATTCTGCAATAATAAATCTGACATAAATATACATGATCGACCCAACAAACAAGCTCTAGAATCTAATAGGAGGGCTATAAGATATGATACACCTACACTAACATTAATTTAAAAAATGAAATAAAATATTGAAACAAATTCTCTAAAATAATAATACCAAAATAATGTTTGTTTATGCTATTACTTGAGGTTAAAGATAAATGAGTGAGTGCATCCCAACTTCTCATTACCGCAAATCTAGTATCATGAAAATTTTGTGATCAAATAGAAATTCTATTAAATCCATATGTTTCTAATCATTCTAACTTTAGGTTCAGATCACCTTGAATATCGAAGGTTAAATGTGCACTACTTTTTACTACAATTTAATGTAATAGCACGTGAACGATTAAGGTGCATCACAAGTCATAGTACACTGTCTCATTAACAACTTCTGATTCCCGGATGCAACGAATATACTTAGATCTAAATTAAGAAATCATTGGGATTTTATGTGGAAAGAATCATCCTTTATTAAACCAACCAAATATTCATTAATTCATTCTGAACTGCCTCATGACTTTTGGCACAAAAAATATGTGTTCCAGAAAATACATAACAACGATTATACGTTTAAAATTTGGTCATGCATCATACCCTGCACATTTGTTTAGGATAAACGTTTACAATTCTGATATTTGTGAATATTTTACCAGTACAGGAGACCTACAACATATATCTTTTGAGTGTAAAAAGCACACAGAAGCATCTGATAAGCTATATAATAATATAATAAAAAATGGTAAAATCTAGTCACCCTTTAACATACTTCATCTGTTATCCTCAAATAAGAAAAATGTTTTTGATTATCTAATTGGTTTTTTGGAAGAGACGAAAATTAAGTCATAGGTCAGTAGGTTAGCTTTGTTCCTTATGTTCTACATCCTCATGTTATATATACCTTCCAAATCGTGGTCTTGTGTTGTGCGTCAGAAAAATGTCCTGATAGACCCCTAGACGAGAAGTTTGTGACCCATGTACATCCTTTGTTTTCTGACTGTGTGGCTGACACACATGTCATGCTTTTTATTGGTTAGGTTAATATTTTAGTTATTCATTTTTATTTATTAAATTGCAGCTTGCTGTATGGCTATAAGCCTTAATGCCAAAAAAAAACAACGTCTGATTCACTGAAGAAGTTGACCTTTCTCAAAAGACTTTAGTTATGTAAATGAGTAAAATAAAACTAACAACCGTTACTTTAGGAAAGGTGGCTAAGTACTTTTGAAACTTAGTAGGAGCATTAATCGGTCCGCTTTCTCACCCCAAAAGTATAAGTGATGAATAGCAAATGATCATAAAGCATTACGTAACCGCGACGATGAACTAATTATATTCAACATGTAATGATTTCGTATTGGATAATGAAACTGACATTAAATTTCTTATAAAACGGTTCAGTAGGCTCTTTACAAACTTGAATCTAACTAGAATATTTATTAAACGTGCTTGTGGAACACAGACGTCTTGCTTTGATATAATAATAAAATAATAATGGCATATGAAATAATGTTTTAATAAACGCATATTGCAATAGTAATTACTTCCACATCCACGTAGTGGATTGGAAGTACAGTAATGGTAAAAAAAATTTCAAACATTTTTTTCGTGAAATCGGTTTAGAATGTCATGGAACGTCGAGATTTTAAATTTGAAATTTTGTGCACATATATACTATAACGAAATCTGGAACTGAATTGTTTTTTGAACATATTCGGTGAAGGGTTGGGGGTAAATAGGGGGAAATAAGTAAAGCAACCTGGTAAGAATACAGAAACTTGAAATT
The DNA here is from genome assembly GCA_963583905.1 of Stenurella melanura. Lineage (NCBI taxonomy): Eukaryota > Metazoa > Arthropoda > Insecta > Coleoptera > Cerambycidae > Stenurella > Stenurella melanura. The sequence continues at coordinate 76,303,617 of OY757312.1, read as the reverse complement.
TGGTGTATGTACTAGAAGCCAAGGCCTCAAAATTTTTCGTATTTTCCATCCTCCCACCACCTCCCCACTCCATTATTAAATGGGTTGATTAAAAAAAAAATGAGATATTAACTTGAAATTTGGTATACGTATATATTATATTGACATCAGGAACTAGATTATATTTTGGGATTATTCCGTTGAAGGGTTGGGGGTTAAATTAGGGGTAAAATGGGGGAAAATAAATAAAGCAAGCTGGTAAGAGTACAGAAACTTAAAATTCGATGTATGTACTAGAAGCCAAGGCATCAGATTTTTTTATAATATTTTTCAACCCCCCACCACCCTTACTCTATTATTAAAGGGGTTGATAAAATAAAATTGAGACGTTCACTTGAAATTTGATACACGTGTGTATTATAACGACATATGGCACTAGGTTATATTTTGAGATGATTTCGTTGAAGGGTTGGGGGTTAAATAGGGGTAAATAGGAGAAAATAAGTAAAGCAAGCTGGTAGGAGTACAGAAATATATACCAGAAGCGAAGGCCGCAGATTTTCTTCATTAATATTTTCTACCCCCCACCACCTTCCACTCCCTTATTAAAAAATGTGGTAAAATTAAATTAAGATTTTTACTTGAAATTTTGTACACGCATGTATTATAACGACGTCTGAAACTAGATTATATTTTGTCATGATTCCGTTGAAAGAGTGGGTGTAAGTAAAAGTAAATAGAAAAAAATAAGTAAAGCAAGCTGGTAAGAGTACATAAATTTGGAATTTAGTGTATATACTAGAAACCAAGGCATCACATTTTTTCCTAATATTTTTCAACCCCCCACCCTCACCACCTCCACTCCATTATTAAAGGGATTGACTACATAAAATTGAGACATTCAATTGAAAGTTAGTACACGTATGTATTGCAATGACATCTGATTTGAGATGTTTCCGTTGAAGGGGTGGGAGATGGTGGGTTGTGAATAACGCAAAATAAGTATAGCAAGCTTCCATATCCACGTAGTTGATTAGAAATATAGCAATCGTGAAAAAACTTCATTTTTTTTTACTGGAAATAGGCTTAGAATGCCATCAAACGTCGAGATTTTAAATTTGAGCGAATAAAATTTTCTGCCTGTCTGTCGGTCTGTAACTTTTTCTTGTCCGCGCGTTTCCTCCGGAACGGTTTAAGGTACTGACTTGAGATACGGTACACGTATATATTATAACGAGATCTGGAACTGGATTGTCTTTCGAACATATCCGGTGAATGGTTGGGGGGGTAAATAGGAGGAAAAATTTTGTGCATGTACTAGAAGCTGAGGCCTCAAATTTTTTCATAATATTGTCCATCACCCCACCTCCTCCCACTCCATTTTAAAGGGGTTGATGAAATAAAATTGAAATGTTCACTTGAACTTTGGTATCCGTATATATTAGAATGACATCTGGAACCAGATGGAGGGCTGGGGGTTAAACTGGGGTAAATGGGGGAAAATAAATAAAGCAAGCTGGTAAGAGTACAGAAACTTGAAATTCTGTGTATGTACTAGAAGCCAAGACCTCTAATTTTTTATAATATTTTTCAACCTCCCACCACCCCTACTCCATTATTAAAGTGGTAGATAAAATATAATTGAGAAATTGACTTGACATTTATATTATAACGATATCTGGAGCTGAATTATATTTTGAAATGGTTCCGTTAAATAGAGGTGAATAGGGGAAAATAAATAAACCAAGCTCGTAAGAGTACAGAAATTTGGGATTTGGTGTATACAAAAGCGAAGGCCTCAGGTTTTCTTTTATAATATTTTCCAACTCCCCACCACCCCCACTCCCTTATTAAAAGAGTTAATAAAATTAAATTGAGATTTTCACTTGAAGTTTGGTACACATATATATTATACCGAGGTCTGAAACTAGATTATATTTTGACATGACTCCGTTGAAGGAGTGGGGGGAAACTAGAGGTAAATAGGAAAAATAAGTAAAGCAAGCTGGTAAGAGGACTCCATTTAAGGGGTCGAAAGTGGTAGGTTGTAAATAGCGCAAAATAAGTAGACCAAGCTAGAAACTTCATTTTTAATGTATATGGTAGAAACCAAGTCCTCAAATGTTTCTATGATATCTGCCCCAAATATTATAAAAATTCTATTATCAATAATTTCCACATACTAGAGCGCAAATATAGTCAAGATGTTTCCTTTAAAGTGACTTGGACGAGAAATCTGGAAGTGGAAGTAGCGATTCCTTAGGCAGCTGTATTTCATTTTAAATTGTTAAATTATATGAAAAGAAATAATATTTCCAGACACCTTCCTATGATGGACCTCATAGCCTCTCATTGGTCATCGTTGGTCGCTGATAAGCTAGATACTGCCAACTGTTTAACTATTGAACTCCTATCTGCGGCAATAATTACGAGAGAAAGCTTTTACGTAGCAAAAATAACGCAATAATGTAAATATCTGATAATGTGATATAACTCTTAAAAATATAATATTTTGTAAATACCTAATAATATAACATTCCCAAACAATTTATATGACCAAATGCTGAAATATTTTTGTTTAAATCTTGACAATTATATACACACTTGTTAGGCTATTTAGAAGTTTGTTTATTTTCTTCTCTGTTTATATATTTTCAAATACCTACCTGTATTTCGATTTTAACAGTCAGCAACAGCTAAAATTGAATATTTTTGGGGAAATTTATTTAATTGTAATTTTTATTTTGTTCTCTGTTTACATATTTTCAATATCTGTATTCCGATTTTAAAAGTCAAGGGCTGCCGAAACTGAAATTGTGGAAATCTTGAATAATCAGCTTAATGTACTTATACACAATTTTTTATTTGTTCCTTAATCATAATATGTTCAAAGCTCTTAATAGTCCTCCTGAATTAGGGTTTCCCAAAAGAACTTTAAGACTACAGCACTTTTTTAACGCAATGTTTTAGGTTTTTTGGTAAGGATTAAAGGGTCAGAGCCCTTTTATGCAGGCGTTTTGTGCCACCCGTGTCGCGACCGCGAAATGCGGACGGTTGTCTTTTTATACGCGAACGGCAAGTAAAACGGACGGCAGTGCATAAAATGATCCAATTGTTCCCTATGATTTACAAGACGCAGCCGCATTTGCTGTTGCTTTACCGACGGTACAAAGGGTCTGCATAAAAAGGGTCTCAAATGCCCGGACATGAAAAAGTGACCGCAAGTCATGGATTATAATATGTACCTATATACGAATTTCGGCGTTCTCCAACGTGAATCCACCATTAACTTTGAAACGGTCAGTTGGATCGAAAGGCGGAAAAGGAACAAGAAATTCAAAATTAAGCTTTCTATTGGGATAAGACATGAATAATTCTATTTTACAAAGCGCTTTTCCGCAGTTTTGAAAAGCTCGATTTACCGGGTGTAAAAGGATCATGGTATACCTCTCCCTTCTCCTTTAGTTTTGAAGGTAATTTATAGAAATTTCGAATTTACTACATACATAATAACCGGAACTTTTTGACATACAATTGATTTTTTTTCACTTCCGGTTTCGCCGGAGGTGACACTAACTTTCGATTCTTAAATGAAACACCCTATATATTATTGCATTTTTGAATTCTGCATAATTTTCTGAATCCAACTATGCCAAATAAGTGACATTTCAAAGTCTAGAGCCTGAAATAATTGATCATTGAATTGGCGATGGCTTCTAGTATATACGCCAAAAATGAAGTTTCTGGACCCAATTATATTTTATATCAAATAAAGGGGCTCTTTAATGATGGAGTGAAGTTGGTGGAAGAGTTTAAAAATGAAATTAAAAAAATCTGAGGCCTTGGCTGCTAGTATGTACACCAAATTCCATGTTTCTGTACTATTACCAGCTTACCTTGCATATTTTCCCCTATTTATTCCTATTTAACCCCAACCCTTCAACTGAATCATCTCAAAATATAATCTAATTACAGATGCCGTTTTAATACATGCTTGCACCAAATTTCAAGTGAGTATCTCAGTTTTATTTTATCAACCTCTTTAATAATGGAGTGGGGGTGGAAAGGGTTATAGAAAAATATTTATTTTCACTCATTTACCCCTATTTAGTCCCCAATCCTTTGCCGTAATTAACTAACTATACTAAAACTAAATTTTAGTATATTACCTAATATATCTTGTTGGGGAAACCACTTTCCCAATTTGATGTTGGCTGGTATTCCTGGAATATCGTCCTCATCCCATTTCCAAAGAACCTTTTGCTTTATTTTTCCAAAAGCTTTGAGAATGGCATCTTTTTTATCTTTAGACATCATTGAAGGTTTTAAATTTGATCCCATGCTAAAATATATTACACCCTCTCTCGCTTCATCCAAAAAATCTTTCAAATCTTTCGGCAATTCCTTTGGAGGATTAACATGGTAGCCGCCAATATCAATCATGCTAGGTACATGGGGAACTGGTTGAATGAAACTTTCGTGAGCATTTAATAACACTAGTGATACGTTGTAATTCAATATACTTAAATCTGGAGCATCGGGGAAAAATTCTTTCATGATTTTGTTTTGCCTTGGAAGATAAAAGATGTCGTAATTTAGTTGAGAAAGAACATTACACAGCCAGTTATATGCTCTTTGGAAAAAAGTCATATTACTTGTATAGCTCGAGAATAGATCAGGTATATAGGATGCTGGTGCGGGGTTTCCTACTAGACGATTAATCCACGCATTAGCACCCATTGTACTAAATATTATAAGAGGCGCTTTATAATGGTACGCTAGTACCTTGAGAGCATCATTAGAAAATTGTTGTATAATAACAGCATCGAAATGCTCGTTTGACTTTATCAGTTGCTGAAAATTTGGATGTTCAAATGTGTCTCGTATTTCACCACCAAAGGGGTTCATCATTAGTATCATCACAAGTGAGCTCATAGTTTCCAAATCAAACATATTCACAGTCACCCCATCTTTTTCTGAAATGTAGCAAGATATTAGTCGAAATAATTTTCATGAAATATAATATAAAAAGTAATGCTACATAATCGAGGAAATGAGGCAGGAAAAAGGCCTAAACGCCAAGATAAGACTCCGCCACACCTGATTTTTATGTGAGACGGTGCAAAATGTTACTAAAGATGTATACAAAGATAATCGTATATACTAGGTTTTCTTTTAAAGAAAGCCTAAATATACGTTGTTATCAACACTACACTTGGTATTCGACAGCACCCGAATATGAATTATGTAGCGGTAAAATATGGATTCGACAGCGCCCTAATTTGAATCGGCAGCGCCGGGAAGTTACCTTGTAACTCGGCAGCACCCGGATATGGATTTGGGACCGTCCTAACATGGATTCGGAAACAGCCGGAAATCGCCTTGGTATTCGGCAGCGCCCAGAAGTTCTTGAGGCTTGGCAAGCATTCGGCGGCACCCTTTTATTAAAATTCTGTTACCAATTATTTTCACATATTACAGTGCAAATACGTTCGAGATGTTTTCCTTTAAAGAGACTTGGATGGAAAATCTGGATGTGGAAGTAGTGATTCCTTAGGCAGCGGTTTTTATTAACTATGTACTTATTAGCAAAAACAAAGATTCTCAAATAGTAAGTGACATAAGTAGAACTTCGTTACTAATCTATGAAGAGTTTATTTTATTATAACATTTTTACATATTTGCAGTGTTTTATGTCTTGATAGTTTAGTTAGCTTAATTATTTTTTAATTCATTATACTGTTTTCGTATTCTCTATTGTAATGTTCCCACCCTGTAATTGGTTACCTGTTGGGTGGTTGTATTCGAATAAATAAATAAATAAAGAGTATGATACACCAGGGAAATATTATATCAGATCGAATACTTATGTATGTATTAATTAGAAACCTATATTAAAATTAACATATTTTTATGAAATTTATAACCCTATTGAAATGTTCTTTTATTTATTTATTACACTGTTAAACATAACCACAAAAGAACAATAACATAATCTATTTTCTTCTTCTACTTTGCTGGTGAAATAGCCACATGCCAGACTATATATATCGTTTTCAATACATAGATACATATATTACAATACATTGCTTACACACTAATTGTAAATATGTTATTATTTATCTAGTGAATATGATATAACGCCCCCGATGGAATTTATCCTTTAGTCGCGAAGTGAAAGCCAGCGTGCATGGACGACACAGAGCAACTACGCCTAAAATTTATGAAAGTAAAACATAATGAGACTTCAGAAAATACTAAAAAATGCAAGCCCTCTAAGCAAGATCACAGTTTAACATGCGAAAAGTAATAGTGCGAAGTGACAGCTCTTCGCAGTTTATGGATGCATCCGCATCATAATGCGGCAGTGATCGAGACACTAGTGAGAGAGACACAAATAACACTAGCAATTTAAGTGAAAGTGCGAAAGGCGCAAACAATCAGAGTGACAGAGACACAACAGGTAATTATAAAAAATTCATTTGCCTAACATGGTTGTAGACCATAAAAGGAGATCCCAATCAAAGTAAGTCAATAACCATAAAAAAGGTGACAAAAGAGACAAATTTGTATGTATTAAATCTAGAATATTCGATAATAGAATACCTACCCGATATCAATAAACTTAAAGTGCCTGATAAAATCATTGTGCAAAAAGACATTCTGTTAAAAGGTAAAAAAAAAACATGACATATCTAAAAGCGCGTCAGGCATCTCAAACAATCTACATCAACGTCATGTTCCTCCATAGACCTGGCTGACACAACAGTGAGGAGTTTCAATACATCACACGAACTCAAACAATGTCAACGCCCAGCCCAGTTCACCTGGCCAACGGATAACCACACCCCAACAAGAGACAGAAATGGCGTCCCAGGAATCGTAAGAATGAAGACAAGCACTCCGATCGACTTGGACTTACTCGAAAATCCAAACGTTATCGACCAGAGAAACTTGAACCAACAAGAGCTGCTTTCACAACAACAACGCAGCGAAGCTTTAATCATAAAGCTTACTAGAGAATAAGGTGGTCCCACATTCTAGTTACGTAGCATTTGGAAGCCAAAAATAGACTCCTCGTCTGTAATTCCTCCAAAGTTATCAACGCCTATTCCCTACAGACACAAACGAAATGCTAATTGTCTTCTTGACAATTTACCTAAACAATTGCATTTGCCTAATACAAACCTCTACCTACCTGGTAGAGAGCACCCTCTCCCACACTAATATATATTGCAACTAATAAGATCGTATTTTGACATAAGACAACTAATTGATTCCGTATTACTGATAACTTTTGTGAAAAGGAAACCTAATACGAAAAATTGACGAAAAATTCACTTGCCCTTAGATACTCTAATAGAAAAACCATATATAGATTCATTGATGCTAACTTTTATTTTTCAAAAAGATAATCAACTTCAGAAGGCGTAAGATGTAGTTTTGCCTACATTATGCTAGAAATTCTGATATTATGAAAATAAGTAACACACTAACTTTCTCCAGAAAAAAAACAAGGTTACAAGGGCTTATGTTTTAACCATTGGCATTACGAGAAAACAATTTGAAACATATGTTTAATAGTACATTTACAAATTTTATGTTAGGGTTAAAAAGAAGAAACAAATAGCTTGCACTTCAGACAAAAAGATAGTAAAAGGGTAGTGAGGAAATCCTTTCAGAATATTTATCTGCCTGAGAGGAAAATATTAATTTTCTCCAAGCTAGAGACGAATTTAAACATTAAAATAGCCATTTTTAAAATTTTTAGAAATATTACATAAGCATTCTCACCAAAATTGAACGTCTTCGATTTTGATTTACGAATCATGTACATAAAGTTAAAATAGGATGGCAATATAAAATTAAAAGAATGGGATGATTATAAAAAATCATTTCTAAGAAAAAAACTTGGGGTGACGTACACGAAATTAAAAATAATGAGAGCAAAAAAACTTGTGATAGCTAAATAGGAGTGGTTACGAAGAACCAACTCCTTGGGACGAAAACTCGGCTTATCCACCATATGTCACATACATATAGCACATGGTGGGCTTTAAGAGGAGGAGTGATTATGAAGAATCACCCCTGGGAATGAAGCTAGGCGACCTCCACCATATGTCGCGCTAGAAAAGGGTTAGGGCCTGAGCCATGGGCCCTACGCCCTACGTGACGGGGGTTATTTGGAGAAATGTGTGTTAATAAGGGGCAACTTTAAGAATTTACATGGTTTTATTAAAACTCTCGTTTAAGGGATAACAACGAAACAACAGATACAAATAATCAACAACAATAATACATAACATACACAACAACTTAAACGATCTTACCAATATACACAGTGGGGAGTAAAAGGTGTCACTTTACACTATACAACTTAACGTGCTCTCCCAGGCGGAGATCACTAAAACTGCCTGAAGGGCCTGGGCCCCACATCCTAAGATGAGGGCCCCAAACTAAGACTGACTGTCGACACTAAGACGTCGAAACTGAATTAATGAATACAACCAAAAGCGAAGAACTAAGAGCTAAGAGCCAAGAAGCCTCGTTTGTTTTGATTATTCGATTTCTATACTTGTTTATTTAGCAGACCTTTATACCGGTCAATGTTATGTTTATATATATTTGTGTTTATTATTAAACAATTCTACTAATTATCATTGACATTATTTAATTGTTTTTTTGATTTAATATGGACTAGGGTCGAATGTGTTTTATTTATACAAACATTTGCGACTTTCCCGGATTTGGCTATTTCCAGCGTGACATTATACGCGAAAATTGAGTGGGAAAGAAGAAGGAACGAACGAAATCTATCACAGTGCCGTAGGTGCCAAGCCTGGAGGCACGCAATGACAAACTGTCACCGTCAACTGCGCTGCGTGAAATCCGCAGCGCCCCACTTCACATACAACTGCGAGAAAACCTTTGATGATCAGACAAAATGTGCAAGCTGCAGTGAAGCACATACAACTTCGAACATTGAATGCCACGTATACTTGTAGAGATTAAGTCAATTAAACAAAAATACAAAACCCCAGGAAGACAATCAAGGCAAAAAACAACAATTCGTACCAGCACCAGCTCATAAAACAATGTATGGACCGATAGAGCAGCGGTAGCTGCCATCGCAAACAAACCAACCAGCTCCGGGGCCATCAAATTCCCGCAAAGTCTGGAGCCACCCCAAAAGTGATCGTCATATGTGATCTAAATGCCAGGAATGTATCATGGCACAATACCAGGAACGGGAACGGTAATACTGTCCACAGTTTCGCATATTCGGAAAATATTGTGATTAATGCACCCGAAACCCCGACCCACGCTCTTCTCAACAATTCCACTCCATCAATTATAGACATCGTCCTAAATAAAAATATTCCATTTCCGATAAATCCGATTTCAATTCCACTCCTCTCCTCTGACCATAACCCACCACATACCAATGGACGCAAGACAAGAAACGACGAGAAAAATATATAACTATAGAACCACAAACTGTAATCTATACAGACAAAAAACCAGTTACCCCTAACTGTTACTAATAACATAGAGGTGTTTTAAAATCTTATGAACTGTGACCTTCATATGCGTAGAGTCATAATCCCTCCCGTCGACTCAATTACACTTCTTAAAAATATTATATTTATTGTTTACAATTTATCACGAGCTCTTGTTTATGTATAAAGCAAGGTAGCCGCCAGTGTCTTCAAATAAATACTTATAACGCACAATAAACTTTGCCTTTTGCTCATTTAGTGGCTCATAAGATTATGAAACACCTCTATCTAGCTACACATGACATTGACTATGAAGTAGACAAACTTACCATAAAAATAACGTAAGCTCGCAATAAGACAACGAATCGGACGCAAATAAAACAAAACGGACGAAATACCGAACAACGCGTTACAACTTATACAGTTTAAAAACAGACTTAAACGTAGGTGGCAGCTTAGTAGATGGGACATCGACAGAAACCGGATAAGACAGCTTCATCAAACCAGCCGACATAGGCTGGCCAAACTCAGGGAATATTCTTGGAATACCAGGACCAGGCCCTATCAAGACAGGACAATTTCTTGTGGTCGATATCTCGGCCACTAAAGATACCGTTTTCGGCCATTCCAACAATCCTAAAGAATAATACAACTTTCAACTCAAATGCGGATAAGGCCAAAATACTCGCTGATCACCTGCAACAGACAAACACGACAACACCAATCTCCTCGCCGTTTCATGACCACGTGGCGGACCGCAGGGACAATACCTACCCGAGTCCCTACCCCTCCAAACAAATATTCCAAACTCTTTACTTCCCCCACAGAAATACGCCAAATGTTAAAAACAGTGCCAAACTTAAAAGCTCCAAGCCCAGATACAATAGCAAACATTTGCCTCAAAAATTTGCCTCTAAAGGCAATATGTCCTATTGTATATACAATAATCAATGCCATAATAAAATTGCAATATTTTCCGAAAGCGTGGAAGCTTGCTATAATTATTCCAATCCTGAAGCCGAATAGGTCGACACATAGCCATTCGAACTTCAGGCCTATCAGCCTCCTAAATACCATCTCCAAGTTGGCAGAGAGGGTGATACTTCGCATATTAAATAAGCTTGTAAGCAAGAAGAGGCTAATACTGGCGCTACAATTCGGCTTTAGGGCTGGACAAAGCACCACCCATGTGCTCTGCAGAGTAGTGCAGGACATCTACAATAGTTATAACAAGAAGCAGTGTACACTTCTCTTACTTCTGGATAGTAAAAGGCCTACGATACTGTCCATCACAACGGACTAATATATAAACTTAACCACGTCCTTAATCTACCCCCATACATTGTCTGGTTCTCTATCTACTCACAAACGGATGTTAGCGGGCGTCTTTCAAGGGGCCATACTATCACCATTCTTATATAACCTCTTTTACTGTGACATTCCTTCTCATCCCACCACAAACCTACTCTTATGCGTCGACGATACCGTGCTCTATGGGCTGGCAGTCTTTCTATGCACAGACTGTTGTCCAAAAAGTGCGATACCATCTGAACAAGATCCTGGACTATTTTCAGAAATGGAAAATTGAAATTAGAAAAGACAATACAGAAACAATTACCTTCAATAGAAAATTTACAAACATACGGACAATAATAAGCAAACTTAAAATACACGACACAGTAATTGAGGAGCGGAACTCACCTCAACTAGTAGAATGACGAATAAAATAAGTTATTATTACTCAATCGATTGAACCTAAATGCCTTCGCCTACTTTTTAATAGATTTCCATCAAACTCGTCTTATAATGAAAATTATTTTCAAAATGTTTTAACTCGAACAGTGTCGGTTATTTTGGCTTGATAATAATCATCTAAGAGTTTTCGATTTGGCTGATCTAGCGTTTAAAAATTAATAAATAAAATGACTACGCCAGAATTGCTGTATATCGACAATTCTCAATAACTTCAAGTTTTGCAAAAGATGTTTTTACACAGAACTCAGTTTTCATGCAAATTGAATTTAATGAGTGCTCCTGTGGATTTAACTGGAGTTGTTTATCGCGTTTGAAAGCGAGCTCAAATTACTGGTGTAATTTTGGTTTAAATGAAAAAAAAAAACAACGAAACGCTTTCTTAAGATAAATGTTATTGTACCCTCTTATGTTTTTTTTTTCGATATCTAGACTGAAAAGTATTGATAATTAAAAATAGGGTGTTTTTGGATATTCTTGGGGAAAATATTTTATTTTATTAACTTGTTTCAAAAAAATGTTTTCCGCGCATATATAGCATACAATTAAGCTTTGGAAAAATCCCTCTTTGATGGTGGAACTGTATAGTATAATAGAGAAATATATTGGCATTTTTGTAAATTATTTTTGGAGAATAATTGCAAAATTTTGTTTGATTCCATAAGACGGCCACACAAAGAAAATAAAATTTCTGTCGCGGGAATCTGATCATGTTTACTATATGTTTTTGCGGTCGCTGAATTCGAATCCGAGGTCTGTTTAACTCCATCACATCAGAAATTTGCCTTAACCTCAAAGAACCCATAATTGAACAATTTCGACATCTCTTCACACAAATCGCCGTAACCTTTTCTACGCAAAAATAACCCCCCTTTTTTGTACTATAGTCTGATTTTAAATCAGGAGGAGTAAACACGAAAGTCCCATTCATACCATAAAAGTAACTAAAAAATACACTAAAACCTCTTTGGCGTTTTGGGCAACCAACAATACACGACTACAATGTTTTTGTATGAATTTTATTATATTATATAATGCATCGACCTCTATTTGACCTCTAGGTATTTTATATAACATTCATACCATTTACGCAATATAAATGTACGAAGTAATTGGCTACTCTTACCTTCAGATTTATACAAAAGGGATTAAAAACTGATATGTACTATGCAAACGATAAAATAGAAATTATAACCAAATAATCTATGACATAAAATAATTTTTTTTAAATATGTCAAAATTTAAGACCATTGCATTTGTGTAAAACTGGCGAGGGCGTACCCAATCACAGATCTAAGATTTAGCGCGTTAAATTTAAAACGCTCATCCTGCTTAAAAACAGGCTATAGACCGATTGCAAATTAAATTTTCAATCCGATGATGTCTGTCACGATATTTCTTCGGAGATATTTTAGTGAGATATCGGCCGCCAAAGTGAGAGGTCCGAGGATTTCGCTTCTCGAGCGACACGGCTCAGCTTCGAGGGCCATTTCTGCAAATTGAAAGCTAGCAAGAATCTGGAAAAATGGGAGTTACGTAGAAAGACGTAAGAAATCGTTTGGCGCGAATTGGAGGTTGGTGCGCACTTTGGTTTATGAGATATGGCCTTTTGTCACCGGAAGTTGAGAATTGATTTTTTTACTGCTTCCCGAGGCTATATCTTGAAAACCAAACGAAAGATATAGCTGCGGTTTACGCCATTCGATTTCTCTTCCGACATGCCTCTGAATTTCCTACATGTCTCTGAATTTTTTCAGATCTTTGCCTGCACTTTAATTTTTTTGCAAAATTTCTAACATCTAAAACTTCAGAGGTGTATAGGAAGGCGAGAGAAATCGAATAGAGTAAACAGCAGCTCTGTATCTCGTTTCCTCTTCGAGATATAGCCTCGGGAATCGGTAAAACAATTCGATTTTCACCTTCCGGTGATTTCGAGCGGCCATATCTCGAAAACCAAGGCACACATTGACCTCAGATTTACGCCAAACGATTTCTTATATCTTTCTCCGTACACCTGAATTTTTCCACCTTTTTGCTAATTTTCGTTTGGCAGAAATGGCCCTCGAAGCTGGGCCGTATCGCTCAAGATGCGAAATCCTCGTGCCTCTCACTTTGGCGGCCGCCATCTCACTTAAAAAGAGCCGGAAGAATATCGTGCCCCACATAATCGAATTGGAAATTTAATTTGCAATTGATGTAGTGCAAAAAAGAGGGGTCATTTTTGTCTAGAGAAAGTTACAGTGATTTATGCAAAGATATGTCGAAATCGCTTAAATTATGAGTTTTTTGAGGTTATGGCAAAATCCTGATGTGATGGTATTAAATAGACCTCGGATTCGGATTCAGCGACCTCAAGAACATATAGTGAGCATCGTCAGATCCCCAAGCCCGAAAAAATGTTTTTTCTTTGTGTGGCTGTGTAATTTTTACCAAATTTAAGTGTCTATAGAAAACGCTGTAGTAACATTTTGTTCGCTTCCGGATTATTAGTAACAACTTAGGATAAAAACACGTTATTATTCAATGTTGATTTTTTACGTTGTGAGTTATCTTTAAGGGAAATAATATATGCCATTTAATTCATTATTTCAAAAGCTAAATAAATATTTAAAGGGTTTTTTTATCAGAACGCAATTTAAGGGAATATATTTGTATTTTCGATGTTCACAAGAACTTACGTTTTTAACAATAAATAGGCATTATTGACCAAATTTAATCGCAGAGGATTGTACTGCGAACAGAATTGTAAGAAATTCAACTGTGTAATGAAAATTTTTTTATAGATCATTAGTTCAGAAAGGAGTGAAAATTCACTAAATCTTAAAAAATCGCATCTTGGTAAGCTTTTTGCCAAATTAGACGGAACTAGACTCGAATTTAGGATAATTTCATAAACTTCAATTTTCAGATTTACCACTAAGACTTTGAAGAAAAATCGTAATTTTCAGGATATTTGCAAAAATTCCTGTGTCACCTACCCAAAAGTTTAACCGGCAACCGATATTGGTTAACTTCTTTTTACATATTTATGAAGCCCTATACAGTAGTATTTTGAAATGCAATTTCAGGTTTCATCGATATTCAAATGAAAATCTAATATACGATTCAAATGCATTGACCCCACACTTTAACCGCGAATATCTCGAAAATGAACGAGCGGAAAAAACTGATAAAATTATATGTTCATGGGCTTGTTCAGCATTTTTTTTTTATTTCATAAATCGAAAGTGCAAGTACAAATTAATGAATCTACAAAAAATCAGAATCTTATTCGCACGTTTAGTATCTTAAAAACCATTACAAATTTCCATCTCGCGAAAATGGAGCGTGGCCAGGCGCTACGTCACTATACGCATAGACTCGGCGATCTCAATAGACTTGATGCTCCTTATTGGTTATAATTATAAGTGTTTTCGAAGTATTGTTTGTTTTGCTTACTACTTGACAGTAGGGGGGTACAAGTTGGTGAAATATCAAAAAATTACAATTTTCTCTCGCTCCTGCCGTGACGAATTTTCGATTTTGACCCTGCAATTTACGATTAGAATTCATCGCCGACCTTCTTCTTTCCGTAGACACATAGAACGAACTTCTACTCGACGTATTTATTTAGTTACCAGCGTTTAAAAATTCCATGTTTTTCGACTTTTCAGGTTAAATTTGAAAGGTTCCAGAAAGCCATTTTTCTTACGTCACTGCGTATAGTGACGTCACAAATGAGCGCTCGGTTTTTGCAACTATTACTAATTTCAACTCCTTGTATCTCGAGAACGGAAAAAGTTAATAATACGAAATTTTAAGTGTATAATGAGAATATCGAGTACTATATGAAAAAGTATAAAAACCATATAAAAAGAATATCATGGAACAAGCCCATTACATGTGAATGGGCTTGTTCCATGATATTCTTTTTATATGGTTTTTATACTTTTTCATATAGTACTCGATATTCTCATTATACACTTAAAATTTCGTATTATTAACTTTTTCCGTTCTCGAGATATAAGGAGTTGAAATTGGTAATAGTTGCAAAAACCGAGCGCTCATATGTGACGTCACTATACGTAAGTGACGTAAGAAAAATGGCTTTCTGGGACCTTTCAAATTTAACCTGAAAGGTCGAAAAACATGGAATTTTTAAACGCTGGTAACTAAATAAATACGTCGAGTGAAAGTTCGTTCTATGTCTCTAAGGAAAGGAGAAGGTCGGCGATCAATTTTAATCGTAAATTGCATGGTCAAAATCGAAAATTCGTCCCGGCAGGAGCGATAGAAAATTGTAATTATTTGACATTTCACCAAATTGCACTCCCCCACTGTCAAGTAGTAAACAAAACAAACAATACTTTGAAAACACTTATAATTATAACAAGTAAGGAGCATCAAGTCTATTGAGATCGCCGAGTTTATGCGTATAGTGACGTAGCGCCTGGCCACGCCCCATTTTCGCGAGATGGAGATTTGTAATAGTTTTTAAGATACTAAACATGCGAATAAGATTCTAATTTTTTGCAGATCCATTAATTTGTACTTGCACTTTCGATTTATGAAATAAAAAAAAAATGCTGAACAAGCCCATTGTACATCACTCACTGAAATTTTTATAATTTAGGTTCAAACGCTATTAAAATAATTTAATTTACACCACAAAATGTATCCATTTTTAACGAGATTCTCATCATATTAAACTTTAAGTGGTCATGTTTCGAAAACTTATTATTTCTGTGTAAAATTTTGGTATGGCATGAATGAATACTTTTTTATATGTACTTAGTAATTTTTTAAAATATTTTTCTCTAAACTCCTCATTATTACTTACAAAAATGTGCCGCCATGTCTGTTCAGTTATCTTAAGAGACTAGACGAAAATTCTTTTTCGGAGCTTCACTTCTAAACAAATTTATTCCGAAAAAAAAAAAAAAAAAAAAAAGTTGTTAATTAATTATAGCGTTTGAAGTAAGTAAACACTGAAGGAAATTATTCGATTCCAAGAGGCGAAGTGCAGTAGACCGGGGTTTAGTTATTTACTTCTTTAGACTGACTGTCGGCCTCGCTATTTATCTGCATCTATCTCTCACATTAATATTATCTATAGGGTTTGATAACTCAATTAATACTTGATACACCTTTTTTGTGAAAATGTTTACAATTTGTCTCATCAACCATTTTATCTAATATTTTTTAGATATCTTGATAAATAACCGAATAAACATGAGGTCACATTTTTGAGAATAGCTGCAAAATTTTAGAATTAAAAATTATGAAAAAATTTCCTCGTATAAAAAATGCCATGCTTAATTACTGTCTAAAATATTGTTTACATAGTAGGCATATTTTCAAGATATAATGGATTTAAAACTGGTATGGTGAAAATTTCCTTAAAAAGTAGGACGTTTTTTAATATAACTTAGCAGAACTTCAAAACTGTCCAATGTCCATTACTCAATTTCAGTGAATGATTTAGAATAGATACATGATAAACACATAATTTTTTCAATTTTTTTCGCTCCTACGTTTTGAGACATTCGCGGATAAATTGAGGGGTCAATACATTTGAATCGTATATTAGGTGCACTTGTACCTAGTTATTAATATTTTCTATATATAAATTTTAGAATCTCTCGTTTTTTTTTTGTCATAGCTTGTCGTAAATTATATTAAATTTCCTATATTTTCGTGTATTGCATTCTTTCATAAAACAAATGTTTTTTATGTTGGGCCCAAGTCAACTTTCTGCACAAGGGCCCTACGACTCGTTGCTCCACAAACGGTTTATACATGCTTTAGTGCTGATGTAATTAATTACTGATAACTATTGCTAAAATATACTCAAAAACCCAAAGTAATAATCTGCGATGATCATTTTAAAAAAACATATATTTACAAGAACAGATCTACTCGACAAGCACTCTGAAAGGAAGGTCACACTAAAAACTTTTAAAATGAATTAAAAATTCACCCTTTAGAAATATTAAGAATTAAATATATACATAAAATTTTACACTTACTCCTGTTTTCTACAAACCCCGTAAGTTTAATGTCCCGGTACTTTCCTTTCTTGGGAGGATTTTTGTCCTCAAATGGACTCACCATCGTAACATCATGTCCTGCTTCCGCTAACCCTCTAGCTAATGCATTTCCAAGAATATAATGGCTAGGGGAAGGCATATTAAATACTAACAAGATTCGTGAACATTCTATAACACTTATAAAAAATGTAAGGGAAATAACCACTATATTGTTAAACTTCATCATTGCTTCATTTAAATATGTTAATTTGAACCATAGATATAATTTATATGAACTCACGCTAATTTTATTATTAATACTATGGACGGATTAAATATGGATACTGCTGCCCAAGGAATCACTACTTCCACATCCAGATTTCCCGTCCAAGTCTCTTTAAAGGGATACATTTGGACTATATTTGCACCTAGTATGTGGAAATATGTTCTCATCGAATTATAATAAAATAATATATGAGCCATATGTTATTAAAAAATTGAGACTTCGGCTTCTAGCATATACGCCAAAAATTAAATTTCTAAATGTCTTGCTTTACTTATTTTTCCCTATTTACCCCCAGCCCTACCCCCTCAACGGAATTATCTCGATAATCTTAATCAGATGTCATTACAATACATACGTGTACCAAATTACAACTAAATATCTCCCTTTAATAATGGAGTAGAAGTGGTGGGGATTAAAAAATATTATGAAGAAATCAGAGGACTTGGGATTTGGTATATATACTAGAGTATATAAACCAAATCCTGTTTTCACACACTTACCACCTTGCTTTACTTACTTTCCCTCCACGCACTTACCAGCTTGCTTTACTTACTTTCCCTTATTTACCCCTACTTACCGCCTCTTCAACGGAATCATCTCAAAATGTAATCTAGGTTCAGATGTCCTTATAGAGTATACGTGTACACGTCTGAATTTTAAGTGAATATCTCAATCATATTTTAACAGCCCCTTTAATAATGGAGTGGGGGTTGTGGAGGAGTTGAATACTATTATAAAGTTATGTGGGGCCTTGGCTTTTGGTATATACAACAAATCTCTTTCTGTATTCTCACCAACTTGCATTAGTTATTTCCCTCTATTTACTCCTATTCAACAAAATCATCTCAAATTATAATCTAATTTCAGATGTCGTTATCATATATGTGTATTGTGTATCAAATTTCAAGTGAATACCTCAATTGTATTTTATCCAACCTTTTAACAACTCGGTAGGGGAAGGGGGGAGGGGGTGGAAAATTTAAAAAAATCTTATGCCTTGGCGTCTAGTACATACACCAAATCACAAGTTTCTGTACTCTTAACAACTTGCTTTACTTATTTTCCCCTATTTACCCCTATTAGACCTTTCAACGATATCACGTAATCATCTAAAAATATGATCTAGTTCCAGATGGGGGGTGGGGTTGAAACATATTTAAAAAAATCTTATGCCTTGGCATCTAGTATATGCACCAAATCACAAGTTTCTGTACTCTTAACAACTTGCTTTACTTATTTTCCCCTATTTACCTCTATTTAACCTTTCAACGATATCACGTAATCATCTAAAAATATGATCTAGTTCCAGATGTCGTCATAATTCACAACGTGTACAAAATTTCAAGTGAATTTCCCAATTTTATTTCGTCAACCACTTTAATAATGGAAAGGGGGTGAAATATTATTAAAAAATCTTGCCCCTTATCTTCTAGTATATATACGAAGTCTCAAATTTCTACACTGCTACCGGTTTGCTTTACTTATTTTCCCTTATTAGGGGTACTATTTAACCCCTAACCCTTCACCGGAATTAGTCTACCAAATATCAAGTCAACATCTTATATAGTTTCTGAGAATACGTACGCACTAGACAAATAAACCAACAGACCAAGATACCGACAGACAGACAGAAAAAATGTTTCGCTGCAAAGTTAAAATCTCGACATTCTAGGCCTATTTCAATAAAAAAAAAAATTGCATTTTTTAACCATTACTATACTTCTATTCCGCTGCGTGGATGTGGAAGTAATTATTTTAAGAGATAAGATAAGTCTGGCAATCTTTCGTATCCAAATGAACGTGTCTTCTATCTGCCGCCAGATAAGAAGGTAATTAAATTATCTCAAAAACAAGTTTTTGTCACACAATATTTGTTACTAGGCTCCCTATTTTACGGATTCGATTGCCGTCTCAAGAGTATGTTACGATGAAATAAAATAATAATCCTAACAATGAGCCGAATTCATCATCCGAAAGCAGATGTGCAGAGGTTTTATTTATCAAGAGAACGGATGGCGGCCGTAGATTAATACAGCTGGAATCTGCTTATGATTCCCCTATTATAGGACTGAGCGCATGTATCAGACATGAGAAGGATAAGTTTATGCAACTCGTTAAAGATCAGAGAAAGAACTTGTACTCGATTCAAGCGGAAGCACGTAAAATTCAGGAAGAATATCTGGAAACTGAGACCACTAACAAGGAAGCCAAGAAGAAAATTCATTCAGGATTGAATGGAGGAAAATAGAAGTACTCTGCGCAAGGTGATGCATGGAAAATTTGTAGCTTGATCGATCGACAGTGGACAAAGAGGCGTGTACAAAGTGGTTGAGTGCCCAAGTGGTAAAACCAGATACCACCAGTGGATAATGCTGCAACAGCCTGTTTACAGCAAGTGCAGGCTATGCGGCCTGGCAGAGGGACATTTCAGTCACTTGGTGACGAGATGTACTAGTTTGGCACCATCAGAATGCACTCATCGTTCGAACAGAGTGGCCAGTTATCTCTACTGGACCGTATGTAAGCAGTACGGTATACCGATGTCGGAAAATAATATGAATATAACCCTGAAAAAGTTGTTAACACCAATGCGATCACACTTTATAGGACGTGCTCATTATTACTAACAGGGAAATTCGCGCAAATCATCCGGATTTCGTCGCACATAATAAAAAGGAGAAATGCTGTTTACTGATCTATGTGTCCATCCTAAATGACGTCAACGTGATCTCAAGGAAATTAAGAAGTTGATTAAGTATAAGGGTCTTCAAACAGAAGTGGGCAGAATGTGGAATGCAAAGACCACAGTCGTACCAGTAATTGTAGGGGCCCTTGGAACTGTTATGAAGGGCCATGACCAACAACTGTCTGGTCAACCGAGCGCGCAAGAAATGCAGAAGATCGCATTATTCGGAACGGCGCATATTCAAAGAAAAATACTAGATTGGGAGTCTTTGTGATCTCTTGTTGAGGTCTGGGCTCTGATCTGTTGTCTTCGCCAGAAGGGCCCAATAATCTGGAACGAGCTTCAACAAAGCTGCATTCCTTGGCGTACTGCCAGATGATCAGAGATATTTCCTCCCCAAAGCCGAGTACGACATTCCCCAAAATAACAATAATAATAATAATAAGTTATAGTAATAAGCAATATATAATATAATATCCTCTATCCTCGATCTACCCCGGAAAAACCATTTGCAAATACAACTGTGAATAAAGGTACTACTACTACTAATAATAATTATAGCCAATTAAATACTTTGTTTCACTATTGGGACTGTCTGAATACTATTGTGTTGTTTGATTATACTGAATTGTTTGAATATTATTGTTTTGTGTGGACCATCAGAAAAGCAACTACACTTAAAAGATATCTAGCGCGTTAAACCTTTGGATAATACTTTAGACCTCCCCGATGGGAAATTAAACGTAAGTAATATCGACGTAAGTACTAAAGACATGAATTTTAAATATTTATAAACATGAAGAGTAAAAATATTTTACGCCGATGTAGGATGAGCTTATGATAAAAGAGTAAAATAAAGCCGGAGTGTATAGTCACAATAACTTAATATATAATGACTTAGAGAATGTAAAAATAGATATGCTACGTTTAGCAAATAGTGGACAAAAAATGCGAGTCCATCACAGTAGAAGTGCATGTTGAGCCAAACTGAACATACCCGGTGAAGGGTTGAGGGTAAATAGGGGTAATTAGGGGAAAATAAGCTGGTCAAGTACAGCAACTTGGGATTTGTTGTATATACTAGGAGCTAAGGCCTCAGATTTTTTTAAAACATTTTTCAACCCATCCACCACCTCCACTTTATTATTAAATGGACATTAAATTAAGGTTTCGTGCACATGTGTATTATAACGACATATGGAACCAGATTGTATTTAGAGATAATTCCGTTGCAGGGGTGGGGGTAAGTAGAGGTAAATAGTGGAAAATGAATAAATTAAGCTAGTAAGAGAACAAGAATTTGGGACTTGGTGTATGTACTAGAAGCCAATGCCTCAGAAATTTTAATAATATTTTCCATCCCCTCCATCACCCCCACTCCATTATTAAAGGAGTTGATAAAATAAAATCGAGATATTCCGTTGTTTGGTACACGTATATATTATAGCGACACCTGGAACTAGATTATATTTTGTGATGATTCCGGTGAAGGGTTCGGGGGTAAATATGGGGAAATAAGTAAAGCAATCTGGTGAAAGAACTTGGAATTCGGTGTATATACTAGAATCCAAGGCCACACATATTTTGATAACATTTTACAACCCCTATTTCATTATTAAACGACCCGATAAAATTAAATTGAGATATTCACTTGAAATTTTATATACGTATGTATGTATTATAACGATGTCTGGAACTATATTATATTTTGAGATGATTCAGTTGAAGAGGTGGGGGGGGGGGTAAATAGAGGCAAATGGGAGAAAATGAGTAAAGCAAGTTGGTAAAAGTTCAGAAATTTGAGATTTGCTATATATACCAGAAGCCAAGATCGCAGACTTTTCTAAGATAGTTTCAAACCCCCTACCACCTCCACTTAATTATTAAAGGGGTTATCAAAATAAATTTAGATAATCACTTAAAATTTGGTACACATATGTAAGTATTATAATAACATCTGGTTGAGATGATCTCGTTGAAGGGGTGGGTGGTGGAGAGAATATATAGGTCAAGCTAATAAGAGCCCAGAAACTTCATTTTTGGCATACATGATAAAAACCAACGCCTCAATTTTTTTTATAACATCTGCCTCAAGTATTATTAAAATTGTATGCCCAATTATTTCCCCATACTAGAGGCAAATATGGTAAAAACATTTTCCTTTAAAGAGACTTGACTGGAAAACCTGGATATGGACGTAGTGATTTCTTAGGCAGCGGTTTATAATTTATTCAAGTAAAAACCGCTGCCTAAGGAATCACTACTTCCACATCCAGATTATTCGTCCAAGTCACTTTAAAGGAAACATCTTGACTATATTTGCACTCTAGTATGTGGAAATTATTGGTCATAGAATTTTAATAATATTTGGGGTAGATGTCATAGAAAAGTTTGAGGAGTTGGTTTCTACCATATACGTTAAAAATGAAGTTTCTAGTTTACCGTACTTATTTTCCACTATTTACAACCTACCACCTAAATGGAGTCATCTCAATCAGATGTCACTACAATACATACGTGTACTAACTTTCAAGTGAATATGTCAATTTGATGTTATCAATCCCATTAATAATGAAGCGGAGGTGGTAGAGTTTGAAAAATATTAGAAAGAAATCTGAGGCCTTGGTTTCTAGTATATACACAGAACCCCAAATTTCTGTAGTCTTACCAGCTTGCTTTACTTATTTTCCCCTATTTGCCCCTATTTAACCCCCAACTCTTCAACGGCATCATCTCAAATTATGATCTAGTTTCAGACGTCGTTATAATACCTTGGCTTCTAGTACATACACCGAATTTCAAGTTTCTGTAGTCTTACCAGCTTGCTTTATTTATTTTCCCCTATTTACCCCTATTTAACCCCCAACCCTTCAACGGAATTATCTCAAAATATAATCTAGTTCCAGATGTCGTTATAATACATACGTGTAGAAAATTTCAAATGAATATCTAAATTTTATTTTATCAACCCTTTTCAAATTGGAGTAGGGGTGGTGGGGGTTGAAAAATATTATTAAAAAATCTGACGCTTTGGCTTCTAGTACATACACCGAATTTCAAGTTTCTGTACTCTTACCGACTTGTTTTACTTATATTCCTCTATTTACCCCAAATTAACCCCCAACCCTTCAACGGAATCATCCCAAAATATAATCTAATTCTAGACATCGTTATAATACATACGTGTACGAAGTTTCAAATGAATATCTCAACTTTATTTTATCAACCCCTTTAATGGGGTAGGGGTGGTGGGGGGTTGAAAAATATTATAAAAAAATCTGAGGCCTTGACTTCTAGTACATACACCGAATTTCAAGTTTCTGTACTCTTACAAGCTTGCTTTACTTATTTCCCCATATTTACCCCTATTTAACCCCCAACCCTTCACCGGATTTCCTCAAAAAACAATCCAGTTCCAGATCTCGTTATAATATATACATGTACAAAATTTCAGGTCAATATCTTAAACCGTTCCGGAGAAAGCGTGCGGACAAAAAAAGTTACAGACAGACCGACAGACAGACAGAAAATTTTTTTTCGCTCAAATTTAAAATCTCGACGTTTCATGACATTCTAAACCTAATTTCACGAATAAAAATTTTTGAAAATTTTTTTGCGATTACTATACTTCCAATCCACTACGTGGATGTGGAAGTAAAAATATATAACAAAAGTAACAACAAATTTATTAATTTAACTAATTCTTCTTCAACTTCTCTGGATTTCTTCTACTTGCACAGCAAAATCTTTCAATTATTATATATAAAATGACAACAGAACTTATACCAACTAATGCTACAAAGAATATAACATCTAGTAGCAAATACTGATACCATGGTAAATCTACGCCCGCAACTTTCAAATGAGGTGCTCCCTTATGGCGTATGACAAATTCTGTCCAATAAACAGCGAGGTCTAGAGGCTTCACAGGACGATCATGACTGAGAACTGATCGCTTTTTGACCATATCAAGATATCTGAAAAGATATGTAAAATGTAATTCCCTGGTTTTTTTAATTATTATTAAAATATTAAGAAATTAAATTTATTTATGTATTTTCTTGTTTTGCAAAACATACACATAACTTAAAATTTGCAGTGTTGTAGTTTCTACAAAATCTTAATTAAAAATCATTGCATGTATAATCTATAAGTTAAGCTGAGTTTAAAAGCGCTTATACATTGAGAAATAGTGTATATATTGTAGTATATCTGATGATGCTGTAAGAAATGAAACATTAGTAGTAGGAAAATGTAATTTTAGTTAAGAAATGAAAAACTCCTTACATCAAACATTGTAAATATTAAGTTTACTCTCCTCTCTGTATATTACCCCATTTTTTATGTATCGTCCATGAGAACCAATTATTAAATATCTACTATAAACAATCCATTGACGCATACTATTTGTTCTTTTTGAGAACACTGCGATGGATATTATCGTGCTGACTGGCTTATGTAGAAGGTGTCGATAATCCTCTAAAAGCTAGCAAACTTATATTTGTGTGAGTGAGACGATATCCTACAATTTAAAGTGGAAACTCAAACATTTTTGGGGATAATCTATAATTAAAAATTATTTCGTTATAGACAGGGTTGGGTTAGGCAAATACTTACTTTGGATCATTTAGCAATTTATCGAGTGCTTCACTTAAGCGTTCTTCTGTAATTTGAGAATATGCCAAACTGAGTCCAATTCCATTCATTTCGGCGCGTGCAGCATTCATCTTCTGGTCAGAAAATATTGGAATTGCAAGAATTGGTACTCCATGATATACTGTTTCGGTTGAACTTAGTAGACCGCCATGTGTTATAAATAATTTTACGTTAGGGTGGGCTAGAAATAGAAAGGGATGATTGAAATAACTAATTGTTTAATAATAAATTTAATATAAGTATATACAATAAGCCTATTATGGATATGTTTTTAGATCAAAAATCCCCATCTTTCTTAGGCCTAAAGCGCCAATGTATTGTGTCCATTTTTAATCCTAACCTAAAGATCAGCTAACAAAATAGAAATAAATCAACGTGCCATAAAATGCTCGATGCGAAGAACTACGATGAGATCCAGAATTCCAAATTAACAAATACATTAGAGAGCTAGGGTTGCTGATGCAATAGAACGCACGATTTTCCTGAGTGGATTTAGGTTGAACATA
Organism: Stenurella melanura; assembly: GCA_963583905.1. NCBI lineage: Eukaryota > Metazoa > Arthropoda > Insecta > Coleoptera > Cerambycidae > Stenurella > Stenurella melanura. Next base: position 76,278,244 of record OY757312.1, on the reverse strand, counting down.
TCCCAAAGGTTGAAAGGATTATGGCGCATCGATTCAGTCAAGTTGCGGATAACGTAGAGGGCGTCCACCAACCCGACGGAGAGATTATATAATTCGAATAGGGTGTGTGCACTATATAACAATTCACTTCAAAAGATGCACTAATATCAAGTAATACATAAATATGAAAGCCTAAACGCATTCATATTAATCATATCATCAGATTAAAATAAATATTTAATAAACAAATCGACCTAAAATTAAAATATTTCAATGATTTCGAAAACACCATGTGACGTCATATTTCATATGTGTGAAGTTGGCAACGCTTTGCTGGCAACGCGTTGCTAACTTCACATACATTGATATAGAAGATAACGTCACATGGCGTCAACGGGAGACAACGGAAATAAGTTTTGAGCCAATGTTAAAAACAATATGTGTCAGATATTATTAATGTCATTACTATAAGTCAGAAATATGAATGGAGTAGAAAATAAATGGTGTTTTGTGCTTACAAACAGAAATACTTCTGTAAATGCCCCAAATAGTAATTTTATAAGTGTTCCTAAAACCAGTTATTCATGAAGAATGAAATGGTTTGAAGCAGAGAATCGCAACGCTCCCAAATCGAAATCGACATTTTATTGTTGTGATTTTAATGTAGGTACAATTTATTTGTTCATCATATCATCATGGTAGAAACTAATCGATAATAGCTAAATGACTCATTACCCTTAATATTGTAAATAGATCATGCTAGGTATATACTTCCTTTAAAATTAAGCTTGTAATGGTATGTGTATTTTGAATTGAAACTAATCTAATTACTTAGTTATATTTAGCCCTATGAACTCCCACCTATGTAATATATTACAAGATATAAATATATTTCTTTATTATTTTCAGCTTGAGGAAGACATGAAAAATTACATGCGATACAAACTTATGGGGGGATATATGATTCTGAAGGAGGATGTAGTTCCACACATATTTGCTTACCAACCAGACAGAAAGAGATATGCGTTTGCACCAGAACGATCTCTTCCTTTAAAACCGCAAGGAGAACAGTTAGAGAAGTAGGCTTTAATGCAGGACACGAATTCCATTATATTAGAAGATATAACACCCGTTACAGGCTATCATCAATCCAAAAGCACTGAGCAAGTCAGATTACACGAACATGTGATGAAACATGTTTATCAACAAGATGATATTCAAATTGTGCTGGTTAAAAATATGGAAACAATATGTAATGAACGGGAGTATTTATCACTAGTCGTAAATTCTGATCAACCCAGTACAAGCACTGATCAGGTCAGTTTAGATACAGACAAACATGTGTTGGAACAATTTTATCAACAACACATAGGTCAAATTATACAAAGTAAAAGTGTGGGGGTGCAGACCAAACCATTCTTTCGTAGTAAATATGTGACGTTAAATTAAAAGCGATGTGAGACACAGAGCTGACTCAACAGGAAAATGTTTCGTATCCAAAGATGTTGCTACTTCACAAATAAAAAATATTACTCCAAATAAAAAAAAGTTTTTATTCAATCATCATCAAACTCAAAACTTATTGCCATCGTTAAGTTAAATTGAAAGGGTGAAGTTGGTAATGCGTTGCTGGCAACGCGTTGCTAATTTCACTTAAGTCGTATAACATGTTTCTGACAGATTGTACATGATATTTGCATAGATTACCACTGTAGTAAACTCAATACTGGTATATCTATATGATGAGTGATGTCACATATGATATAGGATATAGGTTTGTCCTTTTTGGTGGAGAATATTTAATTCAAAACTAAATTTGATTTAAAATTACCTAAAAACTTTTTTTGCCGAAAAATTGTTTCAGTTATACTATATACCACGAGTACTTTATAATTTTCGAATAAAAAAAATAGTGCACACACCCTATTTCGGCTAACTAGTTCCAGAATTCCCAGGATCTAAATATGTAGACCTTATTAAAAGAGGAGGAACAGTAAATAAAATTAGCTGCCTGATGTGTCGGCGTAGTCACCGATCTGTATCCAATTGAATATCACTCGTATATGCTTGATAAATGTAAATGCTCCTTGCATTTAGCCCATCCTCCAGATAATTTAAACAATTCTCGACTTCGAATTCAAGAAGCTTTGTGATATATCAGAACCCCATTATAAATTCTTATTGACAACATAACTAATAGACTGGCAGTCGAAATTACGCGAAGCCACTTAATAACTAGGTGAATACTAAATAACTTTTTTATACCGTATTTTACAATTTTCATTAATAATAAATAGTAAAATTGCTATTCGAAATCATAATGCATTATTTATTCAAACTAACATATGTTTACATGTAGGATAGGCGGAAGAGTGGAAATTATTTTGGCAGTGACTGAACACTTTCCTTACTCTTCTTAAAAGCACAACGTCTAATTTTATTATAGAAAACAAATAATAAATAATTCACTTTTAAAGAACTTACTACATTTCTAAAAGAGAATTCCGACCAACCAAAAGTTGCAAGGTTTATAGTAGATAAATGGGTAATAGTCATTGTCTAAATACAGGTTTAAATACTTATTGTTACACAGAAAGATTTACTGATAAAATTGTTACAAAAGGTGTCAGAAAATTGTAGGGGTTCTATAAAAATTGTATTTTATGTAGCTGCTATCATTTCTCTGGTCGCAGTATAAGGGGTGTTCCAAAATTATACATTAGATAGTGGGGCCTAACACGTAACGGAAAGTCTCTGTAAAAATTGAGTATATAAACCAGTTGCATGTACAAACCAGTTGAGCAAAGTTTGGCGTGACAGGATTATTACGAGGCGCACAAAGATCAGATTTGCTAACGTTCCGGTTTTATCTTTCTTTACGCCTCCGAGATTCCTGGAGAGCCCATCGCAACAGCTCGATTTTCCAAAAAATATGCCCCGCCAGAGCGACTCGCCAACATCGTATTTTCTCGGATCGTTTGATTTTTCACCACAACAACCGGAGAAAGGACAATACAAAACGTTTGATTGTCCAGGGGAAACCGACGGCAAAAGGCGAAGAGGAAGACCACCATAACGTTAGGCTGATTCCGCCAAAAAATTAATGGGAAAGAGCTTTAGTGAGGCCGTGCACCGAACAAGCAACTGTGATAAATGGCGTGAGGCTGTGGGACATGCTATACAGTAAAAGGAAGCCGACTAGAATATTATATTAATCACGAAATGTATGTCAATACGTTGTGAATAAAAAAAGATTATATAACTACGAACTTCTAAAGAGAATGAAACAATTCTGTTTCTTCTACGACTCAGAAACCAAAGGAATTACTAGCACTTATATTGCAGGGTCAGTACCCTGCAATATAAGTATCAATTTTCATGGTGAGAAAAATGATGAAGGTATAAGGCATGTACCTACTTTATATGAAAATTCAATAGGTCTATATTAATAATGTAGCTGTAAATAAATACTTTATAGAGACAAATGAAATAATTATTATAGTACCAGCAAAAGTGCTAGTAATTATTTCAACTCCTAGAAAGAACTTCTCACAGAGAAGTATAAAAACATATTTCTCCACAATTAATGTATCGGCTAAACACCACGTTCAATATTGGATTACAGGAAAGAAAATAGGCACATTACGTACAACATGACTGGCACAATAGTGTTATTTTCAATGAAACCAAAATAATTGAAACATAGCGCTTTCCAAGAATAACAGTTACATCAAACTATAAAACATTCACAAACATGAGTATCGATGCCTATATTTCGTCAGTGTGACTTCTTTTAAAGCTTAAAATGAACTGAAAAATACAGAAGAAAATACATCTGCAATAATTATTATTCATGGCTTACCGGAACAATATAATAGAAAACGGATTTTGTAAGATTACCATTACAGGTACGGTACTGCATATGCATATTTTCTTTCTTGTAATTCAATATCCATCTTGACACGTAGCCAGCAATACAGGTGTTAAAGAAAATATATGTTTTTTATACTTGTTTGTGATAAGTTTCTTTATAAGAGTTGAAATAATAGCTAGTATTTTTGCTGGTATTATAATTATTTCGTTAATTTCTATTTTGGAGAACTTTTACAATGAGAATTTGTATGTGAATTTAAAACGATTTGTATCTTTCAATATAATATTACACATTCATCGCCCTTAAAAGGAAACACAGTAGGTATATCTTTTTTCGACCGACCAGAAAATACACCATTCTGGAGGAATTTTCGGACAGAAGTAACATTTCCCGGACTAGACCGGAAAGTGGACATCAGAGATTGACAAAAGCTGTTCTGATCCCTGTTATTCTCTTTTCCGAGCCACGAAGGAAAAAATACTGCCAATTTTTTGTATAGTTGGCTTTGCTCTCTTGTTGCTATCGAAATGAACTTGTGTTAATTACTGGGACAAGTGTCAAATAGGTAAATACACTTAACTGATATTGTCTGTTGTAAAAAATAATAAAACATTGATTTTTTATCACAATGTTGGCCGAAAAAAAAATTGTACGTTACATGACCGAAAAACTGTGTTTTGCAGGTCTCCCCAATCTTCTAATTTGCTTAAGTTGACCTACAAAACACCTCTTTCCGGTGCTGTAACGTAAATTAATATTAAGGTAATTAAATAGTTCACCTACTCTGCTTCCAGTTCCTAGGAATCAATTTACGTTCACAATAGCGTAGAACCTATTACTAGTTATAAGTAGGCCAAAGTAGTGGGCAGAATAATGCAAGAATTGATATTCAGAATTCCATATATTACATAGCGATTGTTTCTTCGATAACTAACGTACACTAGCATTTAATTCAAGCGTAAGCATATTACCTAGTATATCCCGCTGAGGAAGCCACTTTCCCAATTTGACGTTGGCAGGCTTTTCTGGTAGATCGTCTTCATCCCACTTCCAAAGAACCTTTTGCTTAATTTTCCCTAAAGCTTTCAAAATGGCGTCCTTTTTTTCTTTAGCCATCATTGAAGGTTTTAAATTTGATCCCATGCTAAAATATATCACACCTTCCTTTGCGCTATCCAAAAAATCTTTTAAATCCTTCGGCAATTCCTTTGGAGGATTAACATGATAACCTCCGATATCAACCATGCTAGGTACATGAGGGACTGCTTGATTGTAGCTTTCGTGGGAATTTAAAAAGGTGAGAGAAATGTTATAATCCAATATACTTAAATCCGGAGCATCGGGAAAATATTCTTTGATCAGTTTGTTTTGTTTTGGAATATAATAAAGGTGATGATTTAGTTCAGAGATCACATAAAAGAACAAGTTAAATACTCTTTGGAAAAAAGTCATATTATTTGTATTGCTCAAGAAAACATCAGGGATATAGGATAAAGGAGAGGGATTTGCAACTAGACGATTAATGTACCCAGTAGCACCGATAGTGCTAAGTACTATAAGAGGAGCTTTATAATGGTACGCAAGTACCTTAAGAGGATCGTTGACAAATTGTTCCATAATAACGACATCGAAATGCTCATTTGATTTAAGTAGTTGCTGGAAATTTGGATGCTCAAATACATCCCGTGTAGAGTCCGCACCAAGTTGACTCATCATGAAAATCATGAAAAGTGGATTCATATTTTCTAGTTCAAATATATTCATGTATTTCATTGTCGTGTCTGAAACATAATAAAATAATAATGAATAGTGAAAATTGTTTTCATCAATATATAATTTAATTTTAGTGGTTAATTTGGGTAATCACAATTTATTATATTTGTTATATAAAAGCTAACTAACATTAAACATTAACTACAACAGGTAGCTTAACCTCTTGTTGCCTAAAGTGACCCTGTTTGGGAGTGTGGTACATATTTAGAGACAAAGGACACATCTGAATAAATTTCTCTTTTCGAACAAATCCTAAACTAGACCAAAGTGTGCTTGACTCAAGCATCTCTATAGAATTATCATCAAATACTTTCATTTTAAGATGTGATTTGTGAAAAGGCTGTGCAAGAAATATTAAAAAATAATTAGAATAGTATTAAAAACACTTGATATTACTGTTTCACAGTTTTTATTCAGATTTCTCTGACGTATGTTTCGGCCTTAAACTTTTTAGATATATTTCTCGATTTCTACCATAAACCGAATTTTATTGTTTATCGAATGGGCTTGTTCGGCATGTTTTTTATTTCATAAATCGAAAGTGCAAGTATAAATTAATGAATCTGCAAAAAATAAGAATTTTACTCGCACGTTTAGTATCTTAAAAACTATTACAAATCTCCATCTCACGAAAATGGGGCGTGGCCAGGCGCTACGTCACTATACGCATAGACTCGGCGATCTCAATAGACTTGATGCACCTTACTTTTTATAATTATAAGTGTGTTCGAAGTATTGTTTGTTTTGCTTATTACTTGACAGAAGGGGAGTACAATTTAGTGAAATGTAAAAAAATTACAATTTTCTCTCGCTCCTGCCGGGACGAATTTTCGATTTTGACCCTGCAATTTACGATTAGAATTCATCGCCGACCTTCCTTTCCGTAGACACATAGAACGAACTTCCACTCGACGTATTTATTTAGTTACCAGCGTTTAAAAATTCCATGTTTTTCGACTTTTCAGGTTAAATTTGAAAGGTCCCAGAAAGCCATTTTTCTTACGTCACTTGCGTATAGTGACGTCACAAATAAGCGCTCGGTTTTTGCAACTATTACTAATTTCAACTCCTTATACCTCGAGAACGGAAAAAGTTAATAATACGAAATTTTAAGTGTATAATAAGAATAGCGAGTACTATATGAAAAAGTATAAAAATCATATAAAAAGAATATCATGGAACAAGCGCCCATTATTAAAATGAATGATCTGTGATAATTGCCTATCCGTACCAGTCCATATACAAAACCCATCATTCACGTATCTTGCCCAAAAGTGTATATATTTTAAAAGATTCTTTTTCAATCAAAAAGGATGATACATGGATGATGTGTTTTGTATATGGGCTGGTACGGATAGGCAATTATCACAGTGCATTCATTTTATTAATTTTATAAACAATAAAATTCACGTATTTCAATAATTTAAACATTGGACCAATGTTCAATAACCTATAGGACTAATTCACTAACTAGAAATAATATGAAGCGCGACCGAGTAGAATTAAGGAAGGGTGGGTCGAAAGTTCGCGGCACTGCAGGGAGGTTTTGCAGCGTTTTTTTCGTCTGAAGATTATTTTATGTATTTAGAAAGGTTTCTGAAATAGCATGTAAAAACGTCAGATGGAGATAACGAAAAAAAAATTTAGAAGATTTTAGAGTTTCAGGCGGGCCGGAACTTTGTGGCATTGCAGAGGGACTTCGCAGCGGTATTTTCATCTAACGAATCTAATATGTGCTTAGAATGGCCCCTGAGGTAATATGTTAAAACATCAGACGGAGGTACACAAAAAAATTGTCGAAGAAAAAATTACATCTTCAAACAGGTAACATGCAAATTCTCAGCCGGTGGGTGGTACGAATATTTTTTGAGCAGGATTTTTCTCATTTTTGAGTCATCTGACGTGTCTTTTGCAGGGGTTTTGAGCAAAATCCTTGCAGATGACACTTCTTGAAGGTCGCCCCAATCACTTCACAAAATTCCAGCCGGAGGTACGATCATAGTACCTCCGCGGCTGCCAGCTCTCAGTCTATTAGTTAATAAACAGCAAGGAATATTTTCAGACTTTGTTATCATTATCTTTATATTTTAAGTATTTAATAAAACCTCCACAGCCTTTATATTATTTATTTATTTAATGTGCAATATACAAATAGACCTATCTCTCTAGTAAAATTTGATAATAACAGCTATGCAAGTAAGTAAATAGTTTTAACTAATATAAAAATATATTGCACAGTATATCAAGTATGTACCTATATATAAAAAGACCGCTGTCTAAGGAATCACTACTTCCACAGCTAGATTTCCCATTCACTCTGCTTAAGCGATAGCATTTTGATATAATTGCACTTTAGTATCTGGAAATAATTACTCACAAAATGTTTAATAATAAAGTAGAAGTAGTGGTGGGGGTAGTAGATGTCATAAATAAATATTTTTTAGATATTTTTGGTATGCACATAAAATCTGCAAGACATGTCTTGTGTATTCCTGTACTAAATTTATTTTTTCTTAAATATTTATATCTTGTTGTTTTGACGATTTTACTGACTTCATTAATAATACCACATAAGTGACATTTCAAACGTCAATATTTATTTTAATTTAATGAAAAATTAGAAGAAAAGGCTTAATTTTCAATCAGAGAAGTTGATTAACAAAAGATTTGATCTTCAAAAATTTCAAGACGGTACGTTTTTCATTCATACGTCTAGTTTAAGATGGTGTAAAAAAATAATATTGTTATTAATTACACCCCCTTGGAACTGGAAATTGATACGCCTATGCCTACTAATAGTGACTGGAAACCAGCAGAAAGAAATGGACTTTTCTGGAGTGTGGTAAGAGAAGATTCTTGATTGTTTCTAGATGGACCTAGAGAGTCAAATTCGGACTATATAAGGCGCGATTACCAGCGCGGAAGAGAAGTTTATTAAGAAGGCAGTTTATAAAAGTGAACAAGTTGAAAAATGAAAAGTGAGGTTAAATATCAAGTAAACAAAGTGTTATTTTGAATTTGAAGTATTGTATAGTCAGTAAATTGTTAAATAAAGTGTTAGTGGTGTTCATCTCTTGTTGAAATTATTTAGAACCCACGGATTCATACAGGGTGTTTCCTAAGAGATGGAAATACGCAACACTGGTGTCAGACGCGGAATTTTGACAAAAGGATTTTTCGGAAGCGTTGAGAAGACTGGGACAGTATTCTCGAAGTTAGTGCTATCACAGGAAGGACTAATTTGCTGGACATTGTTCGTGGATTATTTTCGAACAGGAAAATAGTGTTAAGTGCGTTTTTGGATATTGTAGAACGTTTTTGTTAGGACATTAGTGGCTAAGTGACAAAGACTAGGTAAGACTTTTTTTCGTGCAGTTTCGAGATTTTTGGACACGTACTTTACCGATAGCGACGTAATTATTAAATTTATTTGATTTCAACATAATTGTATGCCGGTAACGACCAGAAGCATGGCATCCGAAAAACAAATACAGGACTTATTCGCCCAAATGCAAAAGATGATGATGGACCAAAAAAAGAAACGCCAGGAAGAGAAAGAAGAACAGGAAAGAAAGCGCCAGGAAGAGAAAGAAGAACCGGAAAGAAAGCGCCAGAAAGAGAAAGAGGAACAGGAAAGAAAAGAACAAAAACGTCAAGAAGAATTAAGAAAAATTTTTGAGGATCAAGAACGAAGACGTCAAGAGGAGAAACAAGAAGAGGAGAAACGCCGTCAAAAGGAAAATGACGACTTAAGGAAAGCTATAGAGACGCAACAGAATGCCTTGTTTACAGTCGTTGAAGAAATAAAAAATGAGATTAAGGAAGATATGGGTAGCGTAAAGACGAAAGTTAATGAGGTCGAAGAAAAAGTAGACAAGGTTGAAGAGAAAATGCACCAGGTAGAAGGAGAAATAGACCAACTTAAACAACAGTTGAGGGATAGAGGAAACCAGCAAGTGGTATCATCAGGCCAGCGATTAAAAATTCCCTCCTTTGATGGTCAAAGTTCCTGGATGACTTACAAGACACAGTTTGAGGCAGCAGCAAGTGCAAACAACTGGAATGACGAAGAGAAGGCTAAGGCATTAATCGTGGCTTTAAGCTTTAACAACGGAACTTTAGTTTTAGAAGCTGCCTTAGATCTACGATATGGCGATCAACACCTTGCTCAAGTATACCAGACCCAGCTGAAATTGCGCGTTCAGAAAGCTGGAGAGAGTCTGCAAGAATTTGAAGCTGCGGTGGAAAGACTGGCACATTTAGCATATCCTAATGCGCCAAGAGAATTTAAAGAGCAATTGACAGTAGGGGCATTCCTAGATGGAATAAGGGACGAGGAGATCAGGCGAGTCCTCAGGCTATCCCGACATGACACTAGTAGTGAAGCTTTGGTGCGTGCACTAGAAGTAGAAGCCATCTATATGGATACTCCAAAGTCAAGAGTGCGGGCTATGACGCTTGAAGAATCGCAGCCAGAAGAGAGAGAGCAAAACCCTATCTTGAACGCGATTCTCAAAACGAATAAAATGATCAGTCAATTACTGGCTACATCGAATCCTCCAAGAAGACAGGAAAACCAACAAAATAGAGAAAGGCCAAGTGGAGGTAAATGTTACAACTGCGGCAGAGCAGGGCATATCAAGCAAGACTGTCGATATCGGAACTCGAGGAAAGTGAATGTTAGAAAGATGGAAGAGACACAGAATAAACAAAGTAGTGGAAGGCCAAGTGGACGGCGTATGAAATGTTACAGGTGCGGAGAACTAGGACATATCCAGCTTAAATGTCCACGGAGAAGCTTGGAGAGAGTGAAGGTCGGAGATGCTATCAAGCTGAGGGGAAAATCAGAGGAAGCTGGTACCAGAGAGACTGTGTCAGATAAGGAACGTGGTACCTCGAGGGAAGTAAGGATTTCCCAGCTTCGAAGCATACCGAGATGTCCACTACTACCAGGACGTGAAGGTAAAATGAAACCCCAGAAGGATGCTGATACTTCATCAGGAAGAAGGTGCAAGGAAGCTTGCAAGTACTACCATCAGGAGACACTGCAGGTCTCGGGAGCAGTCAACACTGTCAAGGTGGAGGTGCCAGATGACAGGACAGATGAAGCGCTTAGACAAGAGCAACTCAACGATGAGGAAATTGGGCCTATATTGAGAGCCAAAGAAAGGGGAACTGGTCCAAAATGGAAGGATGTTTCAGGCAAAACCAGGTGTCGAGTAGCGAAGGTGCTTCTGGAAGTGCACAATGGAACATTCGATGGACACTTCGGTGTTAACAAGACCCTGAAGAAAATACGAGAACGATTCTATTGGATAAGAAGTCGTCAGGATGTGTAGGCTTGGTGTCGCAAATGCAAGATTTGTGCAGCCAGTAAGGGACCACAGACTGGAAATAAGGGTGAAAAGAAGCAGTTCAGCGCCGGAGCTCCTTTCAAGAGGTTGGCTAACGATATAGCGGAACTATCACCAGCCAGTGACTGAATGCAGGCTCGATACGACCGGAAGGGTAGTTCAGAAGGGTTCAAGACAGGAGACCTGGTTTGGCTGTACAACCCACACCGAAAGAAGGGAAGGTCACTGAAACTTCAACCACCTTGGGATGGACCGTATACTGTTATTACCCGAATTAATGACGTCGTCTATCGAATTCTACGAAGCAAAAAGTCCAAGATGAGGATCGTGCATTTGGACAGACTGGCGAAATACGTCAACGGTTCTGAGTTGCCTGATCGGGACGATCAGGCTTAAGGAGGGGGCAGTGTTATGAATTATACCCCCTTGGAACTGGAAATTGATACGCCTATGCCTACTAATAGTGACTGGAAACCAGCAGAAAGAAATGGACTTTTCTGGAGTGTGGTAAGAGAAGATTCTTGATTGTTTCTAGATGGATCTAGAGAGTCAAATTCGGAGTATATAAGGCGCGATTACCAGCGCGGAAGAGAAGTTTATTAAGAAGGCAGTTTATAAAAGTGAACAAGTTGAAAAGTGAAAAGTGAGGTTAAATATCAAGTAAACAAAGTGTTATTTTGAATTTGAAGTATTGTATAGTCAGTAAATTGTTAAATAAATTGTTAGTGGTGTTTATCTCTTGTTGAAATTATTTAGAACCCACGGATTCATACAGGGTGTGTCCTAAGAGGTGGAAATACGCAACAATACTGTTAATGTGGAAAAACATTGTCAAAAATGGAAAAACCAAAAAAAACATTTTTTTTCAAGATCGATTTTTCCGTAAATATCACTAATGCTTCATTGTTCATTTAAATGAAGTATTGAAAGTGGTGCAAAACGGTAATTTCAATGTAATATGCAATAAGGGAACTTTAATTAACCGTTTAAAGTTCAGACTGCTGAAAAAAAATGTTTTAACAATAATTACCTAAGAAATTGCTAAAAATTATTATTTTTAGGCAAGAAACAACTTTTTTTAAACTATATGGACACTCTCACATTGAAAATAAGTTGATTACGTATTTTACATTAAATTAAATTGAAAAGTAGAAATACGTAATCAAAATTTATAATAATATTCTTTTCTTGGGAAGCTGCTCTACATACTCAAAACATTGTTCGGTTTCTTCAGGATCTTCGATAAGGGCTTCGACTCATCATGATTCGTATTATTAACATTATTTTGAACATTTGTTGTTGCTTCATCATACATATCCTCCGAGTCGCTAATTTCTTCTAATAGTTATATTTCAGAGTTAGAACAGTTTTCGGCCCGGCAACAATTCGAGCATAGAATGCAGCATTTTACTCTATGTTTTCGACAGCCGCATCTTTTACTATCACAACCAGTTTCACGTCTGCAGCAGATAGATTTTAGCAAACTTTCAGGAATTAATTCCTTTTCTGTCAATTTAGGATTTATTCCGGTTAGATGGTTTTTCAAATCCCCAATCCGTAGCTGTAAATTTGTTACCAAGCTAAGTTTAAATTTGAAAATAAGCCCCTTAGCAGTGTTGTTCAACTATTCCCTCACTTGGTAGTAGTTTTCCTAAATTAGTCCTTACCGTAGCGGTTTGATACATGTCAAACCTCAATTCATTCAATGACATATCCTTTTTCTTACATTCTTCTTAAGTGCCAGTTGTGAACACGTGAAAAGGCAAGTTGGGTTGCAAGCGAGTTGGAAGAAAAGGGCGAAAGAAGAGTGCGCGCGCACTCGAGAGCACGTAGTAGAAAAACTGCTCCTCCATAATTTAATTTTTCAACTTTTAATAATTTGAAATATGTATGTCAATAACATTGATTTCAATGTATGTGTGCCAATAAAGAATAAAGCATAACAAAGTTTTTGTCTTGTCTAAAAATGGTCATTTTTATCAATTTCTTAGGTAAAGTTACATTTTGGTTTTCAGCAGTCCGAACCTTAAATGGTTAATTAATTTCCTTATTGCATATTACATTAAAATTACCGTGTTGCATCACGTTCAATATTTCATTTAAATGAACAATGAAACATTACTGACATTCACGGAAAAACCGATCTTGAAAAAAGTGTTTCTTTAGTTTTTTCCATTTTTAACAATGTTTTTCCACAGTAACAATAGGATTTTCTTACACCATCTTAAAGTAGAAGTTTCAACGAAAAAAATACCGTCCTGAATTTTTCATAAATCAAAACTTTGTTAATCAACTTTTTTTATTGAAAATTAGGCCTTTTTTTTCAAACTAAATTCGCAAAAAAATTGAAAAGCGAATATTGCGCTTCAAAAAAATTACAACTTTTTTGAGATATAAAAATGTACATTTTCACCGATTGGCATCAAAATCGAACTATTTTTGTTCAAGATAAAAATAAGAACAAAAAAATTGGTTTCTGGCGTGTTTCTCAATATTTTTGAGGTTATGAAAGAAATTAGTTCAAATAAAAGTTGTAGATCTCTCACTTATTTACAACTTTTATATTAATTTTTTTTCAATAAAAGGTCTACTTTTGCCAGAAATCATAATAAACCACGTATTACCCCTAAAAAGACACCTTCTCGCACCCCCACCCCACTTCCGGTTATCTGTTACGCTCCCATCGATTTTTCCCCGTTTATATATCATTAATCCTAAATTTTTACATCAACCATATAGTGCTAAGAGTTTCTCAGATTTTTGGCCTCTAAAAACCGGTTTGACGCTGGTCTATTAAGTAAGTGTACGATGAATATTCCAATTTATTCCAATTGGCCCGTGTAATGTCGAAAACACCAAATTATGTGATTTATGAGCAAATAAAGTTCATCAAAATGGTTTTTGGGACAAAACTCAGGTTATATAAATGTAATCCTATTGGTACACTTACTAGTTCTATTAATAAAAAATTTATTCGTATGCCCTATTAAAAAGTGCAATGAATAACTAAAGAAAATAAGAAAGGTACTTCTCCCTCTGTAGTTGTTCATATTTTGGAAAATAATATCATTTTCGAACTTTTCATAAAATGTAGGCGTTTTTATAAAGAACGAGGTTTTATTGTATAGTTACAAATAAAAAAGTTTTCTCTTTCCCGAATTCAATCCACATTCACACTGTATATTAAATGTACTACTTCAGTATACCTAAGTATTTTACACTTTTACTTTCTTTAGTTAATTTTCTAGTGTTAATCGAAACAGGTCATTGCAGTTTACTTTACTCATACGAAAAAAAAATTCATTTAGAAATGAAAATTAAAAATTCCCCTTATAGATATACGAAAAATTTTATATTTTACACTCACCCCTCTTTTCCATAAACCCAGTGAGTTGAACATCTCGGTACGTTCCATTTTTTTGAGGATTTTTTTCCTCAAAAGGACTCACCATGGTTACATCATGTCCTGCTTCCGCTAAACCCCTAGCTAATGCATTTCCAAGAATATAATGACTAGGGGCTGGCGCAGGAAACAGTATCAACATTCGTGAACATTTTATAACACTTATAAATATAAAAAAAAGGTATAATCGCTATACTGGCATACTTCATTATTTAATAAATTAAAAAGAAATGGATTTAACCTTCAGATATTTTTAGTTAACTTCTGCTTGCCATATTTTGATGTTTCTTTCTATTTTTCAAACCCCACCACCACTGCTCCATTATTAATGAGATTGATAACATAAAATTGAGATATTCACTTGAAAGTTAGTACATGTACGTATTGTAATGATATTTGATTGAGATGATTTCATTGAAGGGGTGGGTGGTGGTAGGTTGTGAATAGGAGAACATAATTAAAGTAATCTAGAAACTTCATTTTTAACGTATATGGTGGAAACCAAAGCCTCAAACTTTTCTATGACATCTGCCCCAAATGTTATTAAAATTCTATGAACAATAATTTCCATATACTAGAGTGTAAATCTGGTCACGATGTTTCCTTTAAAGTGACTTGTATGATTAATCTGGATGTGGAAGTAGTAATTCCTTAGGCAGCGGTATTTTTGCAACTCATTCCGGGTGGTTTTTGAGGGTCAAGCTATCATTTTGACCTTGACAACACTTCTGCTTCTGAGACCTAGCCATCTTGCGCGAATGACTGCCAAACAGTAAAACATTAATTTCCCTTCTTAATATCAAAGTACTTATCAGCAATGTGCATAGGGACTTATCAGTAATAAATATTAGAAATAATTGTTTAATGAGTATGCAATTTTTTACAGGGTCAACTATTTCGCGGATCAATACGAAGAACCGCGGCGTAGCATGGTAATGATAGGTTTTAGTGTGAAGCGACGACTTGAAATTAGAAGCCCTTTTACTTCTGAAAACTAGCCACCTTGTGTGAATAATATCCAAACGATAACAGACTATCAGTTTTTTTTCTTTATTTTTCCTAATTGCAATAGATTAATTGTGATGCATAAATCGCTATTTTCGCAGCTTTTCATTTTTATATTCAACCAGTTTGAACTGGCAGACTAGTGAAATTAATATTAGGTAGATAGATACATTACCTTTAATGATATCCGAGGTAAAATCTTTTCACAGCAAAGACGCAAGCAAATATGTTCTGGTCTTTGGCCTCTAAGAAGTATAAAGGAGTTGAGATTAGTTTTAAGACAATTGCATTTCGCTGACTTAGATCCGCTGACTGTACATAAAGAAATCTAAGAATTCACATCATCAGAAAAGTTAACTCCGGTCTGCTTCATGCCGATAACAGCCAATATGTTAGAAATCAGTCTATTCGGATGACTGAAGAGCTCGCCTGCCGAGGCAGGATTTCCTAAATTAAATATAAATGCTCTAGAGGCATTTGGTGCAAATAATATTTAGTATTTCTGCTTGCAATAAGCTAACTACTTACAGTAAAACACGAAAATATTTTGTTCCTCTATATTGTAATATAATGATAAACGTATTATGTTCTCAAATACGGAAAAAAGGATGTATTACATTTCTAAAACTTTAAATATTGTCGCAACCACCGGGATGGCTACAACAGGGGCCACTTGGCTTTACTAGAGGTTGGAGTTGTCGGGAATTAACAAAACTGATGTAAAAAACAATACAACATTTATTTTCTGGCGCTGGGCCATAATGTTTAGGGGCAAAGAACATAACAACGATAGTTATAACATTTTTAGGAGGGCCTTACCATTGGTGCATGTTGGAAGGAGATATGTCACTTTATGTACACAAACTAAAAAACTCACTGTTGATACTGAAACGTCGGAACTCAATGAATTAAAAGGAACCAAGAGCCGCGTTTGTTTTGATTATTCGATTTATATACTTGTTTATTTAGCAGACCTTTATACCGGTCAATGTTATGTTTATATATATATATATATTGTGTTTTATTATTAAATAATTCTACTAATTGGCATTGAAATTATTTAATTGTTTTTTATTTAATATGGACTAGGGTCGAATATATTTAATTTATACAAACATTTGCGACTTTCCCGGATTTGGCTGTTTCCTGCGTGACAATATTACTAGTAGGGAAACTAAATTATAACATTATGTTAGTGATCGAATTCTCAACAATTCTCAAGATGTCCGTTCGTCCGTCCGTCTGTCTGTTATTCCATCACGTTTCCTATGAGCATACATATTCAACAAATATGTTTAAAATTCAATATTCGAATAAGAGTTTGTACACCTCAAGATTTCATAATCTTAAAATATTCGTTTATTAATTCCACTTTTATTTACCTACAGGTGCTAATTACGAAATCGCCAACAAATCTAGCCCATACTTTAGTTACGACTTAGTTTATATCAAACATTTCTTGCACATTTTCTTTCTAGAGGCAAATACTCTTCCCACTACGAACACTATCACAGCCGTAGTTCTTTGCAAGGACCAAAAAAAATCTATTTTGATTGCATCTAATACATTTTTTCAAGTAAATCTCATTAGTATCCGACATTTCATATTTATTATTCTTAAAGAACATGCCTATATACCCAACTTGTCGTGCTACTACGAATAATATTTCATTTTAAATTATATTTATTCAAGTAAAAAATACACAACAAAAATAACAACTAATTTATTAATTTAACTAATTCTTCTTCAACTTCTCTGGATTTCTTCTACTCGCACAGCAAAGTCTTTTAATTATTATGTATAGAATGACACTAGTACTTATACCAACTAATGCTACAAAAAATATAACATCTAGTAGCAAATACTGATACCATGGCAAATCTACGCCCGCAACTTTCAAATGAGGTGCTCCTTTATGGCGTATGACAAATTCTGTCCAATAAATAGCGAGGTCTAAAGGCTTGACAGGACGATCATGACTGAGAATTGATTGCTTTTTGGCCATGTTAAGATATCTGAAAACATAAGTAAAATGTAATTCCCTAGCTCTTTAGTTGTTAGTAAAACATTAAGAAATTAAATTTGTCCACTACTATTAAATAATGTACTCATTATGTATGTGCCTCCTCAAGAACAATGGTATCCAATATTCCCTGCAGTGAATAATAATTTCATTATTCACTGATTACAGTGAATAATGAAATGAAATTAAAAGACAAGTGTTTCTAGGAAGCACTCAAATTGTGCATGCCGAAGAGGTACTTTAATAAACACTCAAATTTACATTACTAATTTTTTTTAAAGCATCAGCTATATTAGCAACAAGCGGCAATCCCCAACATTGTTTTTGAAACCATTTAACTACGTGCCTACAAACTGTGCTATTTTATTAGTAAGCCATGACAATGTGTCAAAGCGTAATTCTGTAATCGATTTGAAACGCCAAAATTTGTGCGGTTTCAACGCCAACGTTATTTTCAATAATTTTACATATTAGGTACTCAAAAAAGTAATGTAATTAAACAAATTGATACTGACAGTGGAAATGAGATTTCTTTGACACCGCCAGAAACAAAGGAAGCTGCAGAAATCGCCTCATTAAACTTGTTGCCCGAAAAATCGAAAACATTTTATATGATGACATATGAATCTTTCTTAAATAGGACAAATGAAATGAAGATGAATTAAATAAATTTTAAATATTTAATAGTCGTGGACAAAGTATAGAATTCTACTCGCATATAATGGCTATTATTCACCATTATATGCTCGTTGAATAATATACTATTGTTTATGTATTATCTTGGCCTGCAAAATAATATCAATAACATACACAAGAAATGTGGGAACCTACAATAAAAACACAACTGTTCACTTTAACTATTTACTCAGATCTAATAATTTACTAGATGATTCGCGGTTTTATATAATACCTTATCTTTTAATATGATATCTCTACGCGATCTCGTAGCGTATGTATATTATGTAAAATATTACAAGAATTATGATAAGAAAAGCAGTGTCGCTACCGGGATACCAATATAACTCCTCCCGACGAAGTGGTAGCATCGTCTCCCGGCGATGAACTCCCTAGGGTGGTGTGGATAACTTGTGGGCTTTGCTTCCTATTTTTATTGGGATAGCATCGTGACAATATATTGGGGCATAGTCTACAGCATCCAAATTAAATCATGGTATAGA
Source organism: Stenurella melanura (assembly GCA_963583905.1). Classification (NCBI taxonomy): domain Eukaryota; kingdom Metazoa; phylum Arthropoda; class Insecta; order Coleoptera; family Cerambycidae; genus Stenurella; species Stenurella melanura. The sequence goes on along the minus strand of OY757312.1, from coordinate 76,259,655 downwards.
TTACAAGGAGTAACATCACGAACATGGTAGGTAGTAGCCAATAACTTGGGGATTCCAAGAGGCTAGCAGGTTCCGGAATGAAGTGAGTCCCTTTTGTTGCTCTGGCTAACTCTAGAGCTCTGACATCGGAGAGGTCAACTTCCTTTAATAATAATGGTTTATCTTTGTTCACAGTAAGGTTCCATAATTTGGGATCCTCGATTTTTGGCAGAAGAAACATCTGAAGTGGAACTTCACTCTTCGTTGCTGTGAAGTGTTGGTTTGCTATCGTGGTGCTGCATCCTGTGGGTAGATCAAGGACAACAGGTTGGCTAATGGTCTGAATTCCATTTTGACAATCGGGAATTTGGAGAGTATTCACTGGTATAATCAATATGTGATTTTCTTCTAATGTCGTTATTATTGGTTTTGTGACTGACACATGGTGGTCGTAATCAGCCTTGGATAATAATTGGACTAGACAGCTATCATCTCGTGGTTGACTGGGTGAGTCGCAGATATAGACGTCTTCTAATTTTGGACAACTATGTGCTGTGGCAACGTAAGCGTCGGTACTCATCCCAAGGTATGGAGTATTGGGGATGATTGTAAGGTTTTGAATATCAACTGGGATTAAATGGTAGTAGGAGTAAATATCGGTTGTTAAGATTGGCAAATTAATCACTAAAATTATAAGCTTCTCTGAAAAGTGAACAGTTGTTCCCAAATATGAATAATAATTTTGAAAATACTTTAGATCTAGAATACTTTGCCTATTATAGAGTTCTTTTGCTTTGCTCAAGATATGCATTAAACTATGTTTGGGTAAAATTAAATTGTGAACTAAGTTCCATGAAGCGAACGTAATTGCATTTTCTAGTTCATCTAGAAACTCATTAATATATCCCAGATTAACAAAGAGTTGTGATACTATGTGTTGGATAGAAACGGTAATTAGAACCTTATTTAGTTCATCCTCAAGTTTCATTACTGTTTCAGTAAGAAAAGTTTTAATTGCTTTTTTATTTTGTGCCAAGGTTGATATTGTTTCATTATATTCATCGATTAATTTGGATGTTAAACTCATTTGGGCTTTCAATTCGTATTCGATATGATTATCATTTTTGTTTAGTTTTGTTAGAGTTTTATTAATTGTTTCCCGGTCACTATCATCTAAGGTGCCAAATAGTCATTTTGATACGGTACCTACTCCATTTATTAAACCTCGCTTAGGGCGCGTTGTACCTTGTGGAAGAAGGCTTTCTAATTTCGATTTCACTCTAATAACTAATGGTTCGGCTTGCAAAAGTGAAGTTGATAGACCGGTGTCGGTAGTGCAGTTATTAATTTCAAGGATCTTGATTTTAATTACGAGTAGTTGAGATTCAGTAGATTGTAATTCATCATCAACCGGTTGCAAGTTAACATAATGAATAAATCTATCGGGGTTAACTTAATTTGACAAAGGACTATCGAAAAGGGTGAGCGTCAATTGCATTGTCGTTGTTGACGTTCTTTTTCGTCGTCCGCGTGGGTGTGTACCTGTACGTTTCTTTTTAACTCTTTTCTTATGATAAGTTCCTCGGGTTGTTTGAACTTTTTTATCTAAATCTGCTTCTACTCCGGTTTTAACCCATTAGCTCCCGGTGGTGCATTTACGCAGCACAAAATTAGATATATTTTTTTTAACTTATCACACACTTTTTTCAGTATCACCTGCAGGTAATCTATTAACCGTCATCTAGTTTATGTGTCATAAAAATCACATAGTTGTATATATGAATATGAGGCAGTTCTAGCTTTGTAAAAAATGAAAAAGTGTAGTAATTATTTTCTATATTTTTATTCCAGAAAAGTAAGTAAGAAATTTTCGTAAATTTTTCTGTGTGATAAATATACTACCAGAGAGTGCTAGTTTTTCATTTACCTCATCAATTTTTTCTCACGTCAATATTGAAATAACTAGAGACATTGAAAAATGCTTGGTGCGTTCTCGCACCGCTGGTATTTACGATTTACATTTTCGATGACTGGATAGAAAAATTCCTGTCGATACATGTTTACATTTTCAAAAGTAAGACCATATTTAGATGCAATGAATAGAAAAAATTTTCAGTGGGGTGGTTTATCTCACAATTTATCTATCGATGAGGAAATGGTGCCTTACTTTGGCCGACATTCTTGTAAAATGTTTTTGAAGGACAAGCCGGTTAGATTCGGCTTCAAACATTGGTGCTTGTGTTCTTCAGATGGATATTTGTTTTATTCCCTTCCTTATGGTGGTGCCTCTGATAATGCAAATTCAAAATTCGGTCTTGGGGGTGACATAGTCATGAGCTTGCTTTCTGTTGTGCAAAAACCATGTGCTCATAACATATTTTTCGATAATTTTTTTTCGTCTTTCAAATTGTTTCGACATCTAAAAGAAAGTGTTTTTTTTTGCTGGTGGAACAGAAAAAAACAACCGTACGAGTAAATGTCCCCTACAAAAATGTAAACCATTTTCCAAAAAGGAAAGGGGGACATATGATTCGATATGTGATAGAAAGTCAAAAGCGTCATTTGTACGTTGGAATGACTATGCAGTAGTAACCATGGGCAGCATTGTTTTTGGAGTACAACCAATACGTCGTGTCAGAAGGTACAATAGGAAAGAGAGGAAGGACATTTATATAACTGAGCCAAATGTCATATTTCAATATAATAACTTTATGGGGGGTGTAGACCTCCATGACAATGGCATTGCCAACTACAGAAGTAGAGTCCTGGGTAAAAAATGGTGGTGGCCTATTTTTTGTAACTCCATAGATAGCACAATAGTGAATGCTTGGAAAATCTATAATATAGTAAATGAGAGAAAAATGTCCCAGCTCGATTTTAAATCTTATATTGCTGTACGCGTTTTGAAAATCGATAAAGTTTATGTACAAAGAAATGTCCCTCAACCCATAAATGAAGTACGACACGATGGTCTTGGCCATACTATAGTTCCTCATGAATGTAAGGCCCCGAGGAGGTGTAAAGTATGTAAAAATCATACAATACATATTTGTAATAAATGTAAAGTTCATTTGCATGTTGCATGCTTTGCAAACTACCACCAAGTTTAAACTAAAAATGTTATACATATAGTACCACTGGTTCGTTGATGCACCAATGTTAAAAGTGAAAACAAAATTTGTTCGTATTTTTATTGTGTTTAATCTTCATATTAAAATACTGTTTTGTAAGTTGTTATAATTTTAAGTTGATTCTTTTTGTCAAATATGACATTTTGTTTATTTTCACTATTTTTTAATTTCATGTTTCTTCCCAGTGGTTCGTTTGCGAATCACGTGTTAATTTTTTTTTGCTAAAATTTTTGTGAAAGATAGCGTCGGCAATTATTTAATTAAAGGGTTTTAATAAATAAATATTGAGTTTCATTTAAATTTTTACTATTTTTGAACCCTTGGGAGCTAATGGGTTAATAAATCGTGGATTTGTTTTATTACGTAATTGATCATTTTTTATGAAGATAGTATCGCCAGTTTTTAGCTTTTCTGGGTCGGCACATTTTTCATTTAAATTGCGGATTCGCTTTTCTTTCTCCGTCGATAATCTTTTATGAGTATTCTCATAAAGTTGTATATTTCTAGCATGATTTTCAACATAGTCAGTTACAATGTTTTCTTCATTTATGTCAAAAGGTAGTGTTTGGTTTAGGTGACCAAATAAGATTTCGAACGTGGTATGTTTAGTATTACTATGGGGAGTATTGTTATATCCCATAATTGCTAGTTTTATTAGGGACTTTACATTTTCGTGTGGGTTTTCTCGCGTTAGGCATCTAAGCTGATCTAAAAGTGTGGAATGCAGACATTCAACTGGTGAATTGGAAGTGGAATTGTGCAATGTAATATAATGCAATTTGATTTTATGTAGTTTACAGAAGTCCGAAATTGTGTGATTTCTGAATTCCTTGCCATTATCGACAATAATTTCTTTAGGTATGGCAACAACAGATATGAATGTTACTAAGGCTTCCATGACCTCAATTGCAGATTTTTGCGCAATAGGAATAGCTTGTGCATATTTCGAGAAGGGATCTAAGAAGGTTAGATATAAGTTGCTATTAACAAAGAGTATATCTACGTGAATGACCTCCATTGGTTTGGAAGGCGTATGAGTTATTTCGAAAGTTGGGTTTTGTGGTTTGCGTTCATATTTACAGGTTTGACAAGTATTTATGTAGATTTGGACGTTCGAGACGTCCAAGTCCACATATTCGGCCAATAGTAATTTTTGGTTAATGACACCATGGTAGCACCAATGCCTTTATGTTGAGTTTTACCCTCGTGGTGATATTTTATTTTCTCGTGTCGTTCACCTTCTGTAATTACATCTGTTAGGAATATATTTGAAATCGTTAGATTCAGTTTTGCAAAGTGTTTTTGTATCGTTGTGATTATTCTGAGATTTAAGAGCTCATATTTCCTTGTGCGGAAAAATAGACAATAGTGTCGTCTAGGATCAATTATATTTTTGAACATTTTTATAATTTCTGCTTCGGTCGCATTTGACTTCATGGTGACTTTGTGTCGGTTATTGCTAAGTATTCTTTCGTGTATTGTAAAATTAGAGAGGCAATTGCTTGATTCGGTAATGATTATCTGGTGTGCATATTGATTGATACATTTATCTGTGTATGAAATTTCTTGGATGGGATTTTCTTGTGCTGAATGTATTGTTGCCGTTTCACCGTTTTGATCATTCGCAGGTTGTTGGAGTCTAATTACAGATAGTGGGATATTATCTTCGAAATCGTCGCCTCGTGTTTCGTCTGCAGATCTCTCTTGTGGACCTAAAGAATTCAGAGTTTCTCTCAGGCTGGCTTCATCTATCTGGTATTTCGTCGACGTTGTTTAACATCGAGAGAAGATCATCCTCGACAGATGTCGCTTTTGACCTAATTAAAGCATGAATTTCATGCGCCTCTTCTTGGATTTTTATCCTGGATAGAGCGTCTGCTACATAGTTGGATTTTCCTGGTTTGTATTTGATGTCATATTCAAATTCTTCCAAATGTAGTTTCCATCTGATTAGTATTGCATTCCGTGTTTTCAAATTTGACAACCATTCCAAGGGTTTATGGTCCGTGTAGATAGATAGTGAGCTTTTTTCCGAAGAAGTAAGGCCTGAAGTACTTACAGCTCCAGACGATAGCTAGCATTTCTTTCTCGACCGTAGCATAGTTTGTCTCAGCAGGGTTCAATGTTCTTGAGGCGTAAGCAATCGGGTGACCTTCTTGAGAAAGTACGGCTCCTATGGCATAGTTTGAGCTGTCTGTGGTTATGTCAAATGGTTTTTCGAAGTCTGGATATGCGAGAATTGGTTCATTAGACAATAGTGTTTTACAATGTTCAAAGCATGAGATATATTCGGGCGTTAATATAAGTTTTTGGTCTTTCTTTAGACAGCTGGTAAGGGGTTTGGCTAATTTCGCAAAGTTCTTTATAAATTTCCTGTAATAGCCTGATAATCCTACAAATGACTTGATTTCCTTGTGTGTTTTTGGAATAGGGAATTTTTTTATGGCAGCGATTTCATCGGGGTTGGGTTTGATTCCATGTGGGGTAACGATGTGGCCCAAAAATTCGACGTTTTTCTTAAGAAATTCTGATTTGTCTAGGGGTACTTTAGCATTTCGTAGAGTCAGAAATATTCTTTTTAGATTAGCGATGTGTTCTTGTAGATATGTCGAAAATATTATCACATCATCTAAGTATACCAAACAGATTTTATTTAAATGTTCCCGAAGCACATTGTCGATCATCCTTTGAAATGTGCTTGGTGCATTTCTGAGTCCAAAAGGCATTCTTAGGAACTCATAGTATCCATGCTCGGTGTTGAAGGCAGTTTTTGGCATTGACTCGGGAGCCATTTCAATTCGATGGAATCCTGAAGCAAGATCCAAGATAGTGAAATAACAGCTTCGCCCAAGCTTATCCAATATATCTATTACATTTGGGATGGGGTATCTGTCGCTAATCGTTTTCTCATTTAGATTTCTGTAGTCGACAACTATTCGCCATTTTTTCTGTCCAGATGCATCTAACTTTTTTGGGACAACCCAAATTGGAGAGCTCCAAGGGGATACACTCGGTCGTGTGATACCATCTTGAAGCATTTTCGAAAGTTGCCTCTGAACTTCTTCCTTATAAATGTGAGGGTAACGATATGTTTTCGAATAACAGGGGTTTTCATCCTTTGTCTTGATTTCGTGCTTGATAACATGAGTAAATGGTAATTGATCAGTCGGATTTAAAAAGATGTCCGAATATTCTAAGCATAAATTTAGTATAGATTGTTTTTCTTCTTCATTCGTATGATCGGTTCTGATGATGTTTTGTACATCTGGCGATTATTAATATTTTGATTAACATGAGCGATATTACAATTAAAGATCTCGTATTCGTGTTCCTTAAATGAAGTTGATTTTTGCGGTTCGGTGAATGAAACTAATTTGTGTACATTGGTTAAGTTGTGAACCTCGACTTCAGCGAAATAATTTGTGCTAGTGGACAATGTTTCAGGGACATAAAAAGAAGCTGAGAAAAATTCAGGGATTAGAACTGGTCTGAAACATTTTCTTTACAGGATTTTGCAAACAGTGGAAAGAAAAGCTATCTATGAGAACTAAAGGAAAAACTATATATAAAAATATTAATGAAATCTTTGCATTCTTTCGATAACCTGACTTCTGGTTATGCTAACAAGTAAAATTCTGATTTGCCATTCTCATTTTAACACTAGCATCCAACCTAGTCCCCTATGGCTAAGCAGGCTAAAGTAGTATCTACATGATCCCCTACGATATGTAAATTCAGTTAAAAATGAGAACAAAGGCCTGAAATTAATTTATTTACGTACCTTGTCTTTAAAAAATTTTTCATTCAAATGAATTACATTTTCATAAAATCTCATTCAGTTTCTTGGAAATGCTTAGCCTTAGAATTTTACTTGTTAGCATAACCAGAAGTCAGGTTATCGAAAGAATGCAAAGATTTCATTAATATTTTTATATATAGTTTTTCCTTTAGTTCTCATAGATAGCTTTTCTTTCCACTGTTTGCAAAATCCTATAAAGAAAATGTTTCATTACTATAAGCAAACAAATAATAAATAATTCACTTTTAGAACTGGTCTATTTTCTACAACTACCGGAATTTTGATTCTACGAATTTCTAACGGATTTAAGTCATAACTACAGGATGAAAAGTCCTCTCTGAAGTATAGTGGAATTTGAACGTAATTATTATCGAGAGTTTGATTTGGCAGATTTATGTTTAGTTCGGCATTCATGAGGTCTTGTAACCCTATGAGCCCGTCAAAGTAATTATGGAAGTCATATAAAATAAAATCAATAGGAGTACTGGAATGAAACTGTTTAAGCGGTGGAATTTTGGCTTTTTAAAGAGCTTTAATTTTACCTGCACAAGTTTGAATTGTCGTTGGGTCAAGATAAATTTCTTGTGGAAAATTCATTTCGACTAGAGCGGGTCTAATTATTGGAAAAGAACATCCGGTGTTTACAAGAAATTTATAAGTTTTATTTTTTAAGGTGATATGAATATATGGTAGTGCATTGATTGCGTTTAAGTCGGGTATTGTGTTGGCTCGGCATTCATAAAATTTGAGGCGGTATTATTATCTTGATCAAAATAATTGTTTGTCGATTCTTGTTCCGAGTCTTGGTTGTTATAACTCTGTTCTTGATTTTGATATAGTGCCACGTCTTCGTATCTCAATTGATCGTATTCCAGCTCATCATAGTATGCTTCGTTGTCATAAGGTGGGACATGATCAGTGGTTTCATTATTATATAAATAACGATTGACACCTGGCATTGTAGTGGGTCTCTGTTGGGTATTGCGAGATATGCCAGACACTGGAGTTGGTTTCCACAAAGGTGTATTTTGATTTGGTTTCCAAACGTTTTGTCTTGATTATCCAAATGTTTGTTTGTTAGTAGGGAAATTTTGCCTTACTTGCCGTGGTTGTACGTTGATAGGTTGTGATGGAAACTGATTACGATGATTTGTTGGGAAATTATTCATAAATTGCGGTGGCGTGAATTGATTATGAGAATTTATTGGAAAATTATTTCCACGTTGTTGTGGAGTGAAATTTCTTTGCGCGGAGTATGTATTTTGGTCAGAATTATAAACATTTGAATTTCTGTTAAAAATAGGGTTTTGGATATTTCTATGTGGCGGCGTATTTTGTACGGTGGGTTTTGGCGTTAATTGATGAGTTCCACTACTAGACGTTTGTAATTTAGTAAAATTTTGAAATTCTTCCTCTTCTAGAACATAATTCAGCGCGTCTTCTAGTGATGCAGGATTTTTTATTCTCACGATTGTTTGAACGTTAATAGGTAGATTAGTGATGAACATTGTTTTGGCAATGTTGTAATTGTGAATTTGTAAGTTTCTGAGTTGTGAATCCGGAAAATCATCATTAATTTTTGCTATAATAACGGCTCTTAATTATTGTAGTCGAAGCCCGAAGTCGTAAGATCGTTCGTTTCTGATCGGTCTCATGGATGTCAGTTGATGGGTTAGATACTGTAAATCGCGTTGATCGCCAAATGTTAATTTTAAAAGTTTTTCTATTTGATCCCACGTAATTAAATCACTTCGGCTGGCTATCAAATTTTGAGCGCGGCCTCTTAATTTATTTTTTACTGCCTGTAGAATTAAGTTATGAGTTACATGGTGTGAATCATCGGGAAAATTTAAAAACGTGCTTCTAACCGAATCAATATATGAAAGTAAAACCAAACTGTTTCCATCAAAAAGTGGTACTGTATCTACATATAATTTTAAAAGTTGTGTATCTATAACTCTTTGCTGTGGGCGAGCCACTGATTGTGGTTGTGATGGAGTTTCTAAAAGAGTCTGTACCAAATTTTGGATCTCTTCTTGAGTAGTTGTGAGATCGCGGTTGGAGCTCTTGGAGCTATTGTCTAGTTGCCATTGAGCAATGATTTGAATTTAAGGTTTAAATATAATTTTTTTTTAAATACCACACGCCAGACCTTGGTGTTCAGATCTTTCTGTCAACAACAGTCTCAATCTGCCTACTCTGTTGCTTAAAGACAAGGACCTTACTAACAAGATAGGTAGTGTTCTATGCTCTATATTTTGAGAAAATAGAGAACTAAAATAATAACTAAAACTAATGAAATGCCTACTTCTAGTGATCAATCAGATCAGTTTTCCTAACTTAGTGACCAAATGGGTCCAATTTGCCAATCGGGCAAGCGAGATCCGGTGTAAAATGGAAAAAGCAAACAGGAATGGATGAGTAATTACTGTTTTTGTTCTTTTCTTGGTTTGGAATGGCAACTCTTGCTAATCAGGCACCAGTTTTTGCACCACTCTCCCCCAAGCCTTGTTGACTGCGCCAGAAATATGGGAACGTGCAATAAAAACACAACTGTTCACTTTAACTATTTACTCAGATCTAATAATTTACAAGATGATTCGCGGTTTTATATAATACCTTATCTTTTAATATGATACGTCTACGTGATCTCGTAACGTATGTATATTATGTAAAATATTACAAGAATTATGATAAGAAAAGCAGTGTCGCTACCGGGATCCAATATAACGCGCATAACTTAAAATTTGCAGTGTTGTACCGTTTCTACATAATTTTCATTAAAAATTATTGCAAGTATAGTTCATAAGTTAAGCATAGTTTAAAAAGCGATCGTACATTGAGAGATAATATACATATTGTAGTATATCTGATGATGGTGTAAGGAACGAAACATTATTAGGACATAAATATAATTTTAATTAAAAAATTAAAAACTCTTTACATCAAACGTTCCAAATATTAAGCTAACTCTCCTCTCTGTATATTGCTCCATTTTTTATGGAGCGTCATTGAGAACCAATTATTAAATATCTACTGTAAACAAACCATTGACGTATACCATTTGTTCTTTTTGTGTGCTCACTGCCTTATATAAAAGATGTAAATAATTCTCTAAAACCTAACAAATTTGTATTTGTTTGAGTAAAACGAGATCCTACAATTTAAAGTGAAATCTCAAACATTTTTCGGGGATAATTTATCATTAAAAATTATTTCGTTATAGACAGGGTTGGGTTAGACACATACTTACTTTGGATCATTTAGCAATTTATCGAGTGCTTCACTTAAGCGTTCTTCTGTAATTTGAGAATATACTACACTGAGTCCAATTCCATTCATTTCAGCACGCGCAGCATTTATCTTTTGGTCAGCAAAGATTGGAATTGTAAGAATTGGTACTCCATGATACACTGTTTCGGTTGAACTTAGTAGACCGCCATGTGTAATAAATAATTTTACGTTAGGGTGGGCTAGAAATAGAAAAGAATGATTGAAATAACTAATTGTTTAATGATGAATTTAATATAAGTATAACAAAGATCAGCTAACAAAGTCAGAAATAAATCAGTAACAAATCAACGTGCCATGAAATGCTCCTTGGTAAGAGCCACGATGAAATACAGAATTCCAAAGTAACAAATACATTAAAGAGCTTGGATTACTGATGCAATAGAACACGCGGTGTTCCTGAGTGGAACTGGGTTGAACATATCCCAAAGATACCTAGTGGAAAGGATTATGGTACAGCGATTCAGTTAAGATGCGGATATCGTAGAGGGCGTCCACCGACCCGATGAAGAGATTATATAAGGCGAATTGCAGCTAACTAATTCCAGAATTCCCAAGATCAAAATAACTGGACATTATTAAAGGAAGAGCAGCATTGAATAAAATCAGCTGTCTGATGTGTTGGCACAATCACCGATCTGGCTCCAATTGAAATCTCTCGTATATGCTTGATAGAAATACAAAGCATTTACCTCGTCCTCCAGATGATTTGAACAATCGTCGGCTTCGAATTGAAGAAGATTTTTGATATATCACAACCCAATTATAATTTATCATTGACAGCCTAACTAACAGACTAACTGAGGGCAGTGGAAATTGCGGCGAACCCACTAAATAGATAAATAATTTTTTTATTCCATGTTTTATAATTTTCATCACTAATGCATAATAAAATATACGAATTCATAATGTTGCATTATTTATTGAAACTAGCATATGTTCACATGTAGGATAGGCGGAAGAACGGAAATTATTTTGGCAGAAACTGAACACTCTCTCTTGTAAAATATGTATCATTACATATTTCAAAATAATTGGAGGCATATATATCAAGTAATTGTTTTGTTGCTATATTGTCTTTAAGGATATCAACATTAGTGTCACCAAAGACTAAACTGTTACATTTAATTTTGCAGATATCTTAAAGCTGTCCATCGAAAAAGTCGAAGAAAGTGTCTAAATTCTGGTTTGGTGGTCTATAAATACCGCATACTAATATATAATGTGGTATAATTTTATTATAGAAAACCTACTTACGTACATACACAGAAACGTTCACAGATAAAATTGTTACAATAGTTGTAGGAGATACTATAAAAATATATTTTATGTTGTTGCTATCATTTCTCTGGTTATAGTATAAGGGGTGTTCCTAAATTCTGTGGTCATAGTAGGTAAAGCGGCTTAAAACATAACGAAAACTCTCTGTAAAAATTGCATATATAAACCAGTTGCATATACAAACCAGTTGAGCAAACTTTGGCGTGACAGGATTATACTGAGGCGCACAAAGATCAGATTTGCTAACATTCTGGTTTTCCCTTTCTTTACGCCTCCGAGACATGGTGGGCTTCCTGGACAGTCCATCGCAGCAGCTCAACATTCCAGGAAATATAACCAGAGAAAGGACAATACATTGCTCAGGTGAAACGAAACTGCAAAGGGTGAAGAGGAAGGCCACCATAATGTTAGGCTGATGCCACCAAATGGCTAATGGGAAAGAGCTTTAGTGATGCTGTGCACCGAGGAGACAAGTGCGATGAGGCTGTCGTACATGCTATACAGTAAAATGAAGCCTACTAGAAGATTACATTAATCATGAAAAGATATAACTACAGACTTCTAAAGAGAATGAAACAATTTGCTCCTTCTGCGACTCAGAAACCAAAGGAATTACTAACACATATTTTACAGGGTGGTATACGAATCAATCTTCATGGTGATAAAAATGATTAAGTTATAAGATATGGGTCTACTTTATATGAAAATTGAATTGGACTATATCAATAATGTAGATGGCAAATAAATACTATATAGAAACAAATGAAATAATTATATTACCAACAAAAATACAGTAATTGTTTTAACTCCTAGAAAAAGCTTTTCACAGATAAGTATAGAAACATCTGTCTCATCAATTACTATGTCGGCTACATACCAGATTCTATATTGGATTACAGGAAAGAAAGTAGGCACATTACGTACAGCATGACTAGCACAATAGTGGTATTTACAATGGAACCAAAAATAATTAACACAAAGCACTTACCAAAGCTGCTTTCGTTCATCGGCAGAGTGATTCATAATCATAAGTGCATGTCCACTTCGGAGTAGAGGTGCGAAAATATCGATAGTAATTATCGATGTATCGATAGTAAGCGCTCTCTGTCGATATTATCGATTAATCAATAGTGGCGAGCAAGAAGGTGTGGCGAATACGTGCAATTGTAATTCGAGCACATCACATTTCCGAACTAGCCTAACTTGGGACAGGGAATTGTTCTATGATTGTTGGCCAGTTGGCGGCAGTGCTGTTTTAAATTGAACTCTAACAGCCGGTTTTACAATCGCTAGTTAACTTCCAGTCAGAGTTAACTTTCAGGTTATTATCGAAATTGGGTTTTACAATATCTGGTCATCTTCGATGTGGTAGTTATCTAGTAGTTAACTTTACTAGCAGATGAGGTGTGGGTAAACTAGAAGTTGGCAGTTTACTGGCAATTTATAACCTATAAAATAACTGTCACAAAATATTTTTTTGATATTTTGCCTAAAAATGGATATGTGCGAAGTAAATGCATATAGCAGTGATGAGTAGCCAAGGTAATCCTGTATAGACCTAACTTTTTCGATGAATATGATGGAAGAGATTTTTTAAATAGATCGAGACTAAATACTACCTACTTACTTAGTAATAGACCACTAACTCATAAATTACTTCTGGCATTTATATTTGATAGCAGGTGACATGACTTTGGGCCAAAATTCATACATTTTATGTATATTACCCATTTTTCCAGTACCAACATTATAAATTTTATTCACAACCTCTCGTTTACAAATCATACCTTAACTTTATATTGAAAAACGCATGTGTCGGTAAAGTTATAGTTAACCTGCAAGTAAAAGTCAACTAACATGAAAGTTAACTTGTGATTGTAAAACCGGCTGTAACAGTCGGTTTTACAATCGCTAGTTAACTTCCAGTCAGAGTTAACTTTCAGGTTATTATAGAAATTGGGTTTTACAATAGCTGGTTATTTTCGATGTGTTAGTTATCTATTAGTTAACTTTACTAGCAGATAAGGTCTGGGTAAACTAGAAGTTGGCAGTTTACTGGCAATTTATAACCTATAAAATAACTGTCATAAAATAATTTTTTGATATTTTGCCTAAAAATGGATATGTACAAAGTAAACGCATATAGCAGTGATGAGTAGCCAAGGTAATCCCGTATAGACCTAACTTTTTCGAAGAATACGATGGAAGAGATTTTTTAAATAGATCGAGACTAAATACTACCTACTTACTTAGTAATAGACCACTAACTCATAAATGCTTCTGACATTTATATTTGATGGCAGGTGACGTGACTTTGGACCAAAATTCATACATTTTATGTATATTACCCACTTTTCCAGTACCAACATTATAAATTTTATTCACAACCTCTCGTTTACAAATCATCACTTAACTTTATACTGAAAAACGCATGTGTCGGTAAAGTTATAGTTAACCTGCAAGTAAAAGTCAACTAACATGAAAGTTAACTTGCGATTGTAAAACCGGCTGTAACTGTGTTCTGTCAAGTGTCAACTCTCTCCTAAAACAATAGAGAGATATTGCATTGTCACATAACGGCATCCGCTATTACAGGATCGCGTTATTTGGCATCTAAGCATGCGCATATTTAATCTGTGTTAAGACATGCGGCAATAGCTTAGCGCCTGACGTAATTTCCGTACGTTTAGCGAGCGTCGTATGAACGACGTTATCCTCACTTCGGTGAAAATCGGGAACAACCAGAATCAGCCGATCTGTATTTGTGTATTCTATATTACCACCAGCCAATATACCTGCTTCTAACATGGAGGAATCTCCATTATAAGCCTAAATATATGTAAATATTATATCATATGAATCATATCATACAAAAATTCATGTTTGTTTTGTCTACAATCGACTCCAAAAAATTTTGTTTGAAAGGTCTTTTTGAGTAAATTGGAACCCCCTTTTTAGAAAATAAGACAAATTTGATTTTAAAATTAACTTACATAAAATTTACCTTTCATAATTTTAATATTTTACAGCAGGAATAATATGTTTCTAAATTTGACGACTATTTGACATAAAAAGTGACATTTTACATAACCTAGTTACGCACGAATGGAACTGCAATGCAATAAGTCTGAATCAAAGCTGTGTTATTTGCCTCAATAACGTAACGTAATTATTAGCGAACGTCGTGCGGTATTACTGACTGCAATATCTCTCTAATAACTATATAATAGGGAATTATTGGAAATTTCAAATACTGCCACGCAGTATTAAGGGGCTACCTTATTTTATTAGTGCTACATCCTTACTTTATCAACGAAATGTTAGTTATTGGAACACCTGCTTCGTTTTTCGTGTCATTATTTCTGTGCAATTCGACGCTTGCGCACTCATTCCCTAACCTTACAAAATTAATAAATACATATTTTTTCTATATATTTTTTTTCTATCTTTTGTGTTCTGGTGCGTGGGTACTGTTTTATTAAAATTCAATATGAAATCGGATCAGATACTTATAGGTTATATTATCTATGTATTATTGAAAGTTGCCAAATGTCAAAATACTGTAAATTTAACGCATTGCAGTATTCCTTCATAAATAAGGACAAGCACTATCCTTAATAAGGGATCCCTTATTTGCGGTTCAAACTGCGCAGGCGTACATGTCAAAATAACGCTTACTTTAATACTGCTTATCCTTATTGCACGTCCAATAATTCCCTAATAACTGCGACCGGAGGCGTAACTTGTTTACTTGTTTAGTTGGCATGTTAAGTTTATATTTATATCACATATTATATCCATTAAGTTAATATTAATTTTCTTTATTTTACAGAATCCTTATTTATTTCTTTTATATATCTATGAGAACTTTAATGTGTTTTTAATAATAATAGATATATTAGAATATTAAATTGAAGCCAAAAAATAGATAATTTACTATTTTGGCTTTCTTTAACTACTCGCTTTTTCCGATAATGAAATTATTCTGGATACCTAACCTAACTTTATACTAATGCTCATATCGATATAATAATAATAATAACATATTTTATTTCAAACATCCACAGTATAATATATGTTACAGTAAAGCACATACATTAATAAAGGTGGGTTAAAATACGCCAGACAAAATGAATTAAATGATTACTTAAAAAACAAAAAATAATACTCTACACTATTAAGAAAATAATATTAAATATTATAAGAATTACAAATGTGATTTTTTATAATTAATATATTCATATATTGTATAAGGCTCTACCTCGACTAGGTAATTAAAAACTTCTCTTTTAAATTGCTTAATATTTATGATGTTTTTTAATTTATTTGGCAATATGTTAAAATATTTTATACTAGCATAACCTGGGCCATTTTCAAACATGCTTAATCGGTGTATAGGGAAACTATAGTTAAAATGCCTTGTATTGTAATCATGGTTACTTTTGTGTTGATCGAATTTATTTTTATACTTGAAATTAAAAATTAAACACTCTTAAATATACATTGCCACAGCTGTTAGATATCTATATTGTTTAGAGCTAGCTCTACATGTATCTCTTAGGGCTTCATCGTGCATGACACGAATGGCTTGTTTTTGTATTATAAAGATTTTATTTACTTCTGCAGCAGCTGCTCCGCCCCAAAACAGAATGCCAAATTTTAGTTTGGATGTGAAGCAAGCATAATAAATTGTACGCAGCGTTGAATATGATACGACCTTCTTAATAAGTCTTAAACTGTATACAATACTATTCAATTTTTTCCTCAGATCTTCTATATGTTGCGACGACGTGAATGTACAATCGGTAATTATTCCTAAAAACTTTGTTTCTGATGTTAATATTACATTGTCATGGTTTATATTTATATTTGAGGGAAGTTTTAATTTTGAACGATTTGTTCTGAAAATTATGAAATTTGATTTGTCTCTATTTAAAATTAGTTGATTTTCTAATAGCCAGTTTTGTACTATGGTGAATACTTCGCTTGCTTCGTCTATTACTAAGTTTAATTGCTTGACTTTTATTAGCAGGGTAGTGTCATCTGCATAATTGATTATTTTGTGTTGACTGTTATTCATTAAATTACATAAGTCATTAATAAATATATTAAATAATAATGGTCCTATTACACTGCCCTGGGGGATTCCTAGTTTAATTTTCCCTTTTTCAGATTTCACTTCTTTACCAAATGAATTGATTTTTACATACTGGTATCGGTTTTCTAAATATGATTTTATCCACTTTAAGGCTGTTGATATAATTCCGTACCTCTCAAGTTTGTTTATAAGTAAGTCATAATTTATACTATCGTTAACTTTGGATAGATCTAAGAAATTAGATAGATAGATAGAAGATATTAGGATAGTATTTCAGTGTTCGATAGAATAATCGATATATCGATATTGTGCTAAAAAACTATCGAACTATCGATGGTGAAGGCTCTTGATAGTTTCGCACCTCTACTACGGAGCACTAACCCTCGCACAGACCCTTGCACCAAGAAGAGCACAGCACTGGCGGTGCGCTAGACAATGCACCGTAGTGGCCACCATCATTTGATAATACAGCCGATATAAATTTTGGTGAGGTGTGTAGGTCGTTGCGAGGGTTGGTGCGAGGATCTGTGGACATGCACTAAGGAACCTGTTTCATGTGTTGTCTCTGCCCCTACCATGCAATTTTGTATCATATGATTGTTGCTCATTGAAATCCTGTTTATTATGTTCACTGCAAACGAAAGCGGCTTACAAACAATAAATATATCAAATTATAAAACAATCACAGACAGGCGTATCGATGTCTACATCTCGTCAGTGTTACTACTTCTAAAGCTTAAAATGAACTGAAAAAATATAACAGTCAAATACCTCTGCAATAATTATGCATGGTTTACCTGAACAAGGAAAATAATGGATTTTGTAAGATTACTATTACAGGTACGGTACTGTATATGTCTATTTTCTTTCTTGTAATTCAGTATTCATCTTGACAAGTAACCAGCAATACAGGTTTTAAAGCAAATATATGTTTTTCGTACTTGTCTGTGATAAGTTTTTTTTATAGGAGTTGAAATAATTGCTAGTATTTTTGCTGTTAATATAATTATTTCCTTTATTTCTATTTTGGAGAACTTTTACAATGAGAATTTGCATTTGAATTTAAAATCATTTTTAAGTTTCAATATGATATTATCATTGCCTATAGAAGGAAAAACATTTTATTTTCGGACAGAAAGTAACGTTTCCCGAGCTAGACCGGAAAATCAGAGATCGGGAAAAGCTATTCAGATATCTGTCATTCTCTTTCCGATCCATGAAGGCAAAAAATGCTGCCAATTTTTGGTATAGGTGGCTTTGCTTTCTTGTTCCTATGGAAACGAACTTATGTTAATCATTGGGATAAGTGTCAAATAGATAAATACACTTAACTTATATTGTTTGTCGTTGTTTTTGTTAGAAAATGTATTTAAAAAATAATAAAAATTGATTTGGTAACACGGTCGGTCGAAAAAAAAGATTGTATATTACATGACAGAATGACAGTGTTTTCAGGTCTCCCCAAGCTTCCAGAACTCACCTTGGTTGGGTTGACAAGCAAAACACCTCTTTCCGGTCTTGTAATATAAAATACTATTAACTTAAATAAATCACTTACTTTACTTCCAGTTGCCAAGAGACAATTTGTGTTCACATTTGCATAGAACTTAACTAAGTAATCCAAGGTAACGGGCAGAATAATGCAAAAATTCATATTAAGAATCCCACATATTACATAGCGATTGTTTCTTCGATAACTAACGTACACTAGCATTTAAGAGTAGGCATATTACCTAATATATCCTGCTGAGGAAACCACTTTCCCAATTTGACATTTTCAGGTTTTCCTGGCAGATCGTCTTCATCCCACTTCCAAAGAACCTTTTGCTTAATTTTCCCTAAGGCTTTCAGAATTGCGTCCTTTTTCTCTTTAGCCATCATTGAAGGTTTTAAGTTTGATCCCATGCTAAAATATATCACACCTTCTTTTGCGCTATCCAAAAAATCTTTTAAATCCTTTGGCAATTCCTTTGGAGGATTAACATGATAACCCCCAATATCAACCATGCTAGGTACATGAGGGACTGCTTGATTGCAACTTTCGTGAGAATTTAAAAGGGCTAGAGAAATGTTATAATCCAATATACTTAAATCCGGAGCATCGGGAAAATATTCCTTCATCAGTTTGTTTTGTTTTGGAATATAATAAAGGTGATGATTTAGTTCAGAAAGCACATAAAATAACAAGTTAAACACTCGTTGAAAAAAAGTCATATTATTTGTATAGCTCAGGAAAATATCAGGGATATAGGATAAAGGAGAGGGATTTGCTACTAGACGATTAACCCACGCAACAGCACCGACAGTGCTAAGTACTATAAGAGGAGCTTTATAATGGTACGCAAGTACCTTAAGAGGATCATTGACAAATTGTTCCATAATAACGACATCGAAATGCTCATTTGATTTAAGTAGTTGCTGGAAATTCGGATTCTCAAATACATCCCGTGTAGAGTCCGTACCAAGTTGACTCATCATAAAAATCATGAAAAGTGGATTCATATTTTCTAGGTCAAACATATTCATAGATTTCCTTACCGTTTCTGAAACATAATAAAATAATAATGAATAGTGAAAATTATTTTTATCAATATATAAATTAAATTTTATTATATTTATTTTATAAAAGCTAATTGGCATTAAACATTAACAACAATAGGCAGCTCAACCTCTTTTTACCTAAAATAACCATGTGTGGGAGAGTGCTACCTATTTAGAGACAAGGGACACGTCTAAAGGCGGCTACAGACGTAACTGCATACTTGAACGGTATGCATGCGCAAGTTTATTGTACAATTATACTGGAACGTGTGTATTACAACAGTGTCCAGGTGTCTTGGATTTTCATATTAGGTTTCATGAAATTTATTCTCACACCTTCATTATCTTCCTCCCCGTCATCAATATTGATTACCTGCCCAAGGTAATATTTTTCATTTTAAGTTATTTAGTCTAATGGGACAAGAATTTATCCTCCATATTAACATCCCCTTGAATATCATCGTTTTCTTCAACATCACTCTCTGAATCGTCAATTTCTGATTGAAGTTCCTGAAATTCGTCTTCACATAAATCATCGACATCGTCATCATCAGATTCTACAAGTGGTATCTTCGATTTTCTTGACTTTGATTTTTTGTAGAAGGAAGGAAGGAGTTGTAGTGATAAGCACCTCTAAATCGGCGGCTGACACACTTTTACCTCCGACTACTGGAAACTTCTTTTCTTAGATACTTTGATTTTTGACATTCTCGAACTTCTTGTAACACTTCATTTATTGTCTCAGTTAAAGCATGATTTAGTTCTTGTTGTGCAGGCTCAACTCTTGCTTACGGTAACTTTTTCAAAATCAGATTTCTATGCCAGTACCCCGAAATCCGAATTTAATATTTTCATCATTGTTAACTTTAATGTTTTCCGGGCACTTTTTTACCAGAGAGGGAAACAATGGTTTTGGAATACATCCTTTGTTTCTTTTTTTCCAATCAGTAAGGCATTTTCGTCAACTGTTTTCACTGTGTCGAAGACAGCCACATCCAATGGTTGGGTAAGATGTGTGCTGTTAGCAGGCAAAAAATGAACCTAATGTCATTATTCTCACATCCTTGTATCGCTTTAACAGATAAGCGAGTTGAGATATTGTCCCCTATCATCACTTTTGGCCCTAGAAATCTTCTAAAATGTGGCAAAGCCACATGGAGGAACCAGTGCTCAAATAAAACACCGTCAAACCAACCGCTCTTATTTCTAGCATATCTACACTTTGTTGGTCCGTTGTTATCCAGTTCTCATATAAGTTCTGACTCTTGTAAATGACATAAGGAGGGGGCAGTTGACCTGCAGCCGTTGCAGCGAACGTAGCGGATGTAGCTGCTTTAGGTGGATCGAGTATTTTTTCCACATGCTTCACTGCTCGCCTAACGACCACCTTTTTCTGCCCGGGTTGTCTACGAAATTTGTTTCATCGTAGCTTATTATATTGGTGGCTCAATTCCCATCGAGTTATCTTTTAAATTGTCAAAACATTCACTGGTTGTTTCGGATCCAACGGCAGCTCGTGCCCTCTTTATGTTTTCAGCCATTCGAACACTTATTTGGGGATGTTGTCGGAGAGAAAGGGATAGTCACCCTCCATCAGGTAAATTATTCACAAACTTTGTCGATTTTCGATCCAGTCGATCGGGATATCCTTTTACAAGATATCTTATGTCTATCCCTTCGAAAGGATACTCCCATTGCGCTGCACATAAGATAACATCCTTAATACCATTTTCTTCTACAGTGGTGAGTTGCTGCTGCCATTCAATAGTTTTCAAATTTCTTCCAACTTGAAGATATCTGTGGAGGGTACTTTTGGGAATCCCGTATATATCAGCGGCTTCACTTAAAGTCATTCGTCTATTTAATAAGTGTCGTAGTACCGCACTTAAATATCGTTGATCATTATTGCGATTTTGGCGTACGCCGAGAGGTCTTTTGTAAATTCTCGGGAATTTCCCAATAATAATAATAATAATAATAATAATAATAATATAATAAATAAATAAAATAAAATAATAAAAAAACTAGTCATAATACTAATAAATAAAACTAGTAATAATACCAAAAGTAAAGATATTTCGCAAAACCACAAACAACGCCAATAGTATATACCGGGTGACACAAGAGACATGTAACACCCCGTAGCATGTTTATTTAAAAATATATTATTTTGAAATTTGGTACACTTATATAATGCGTGATTGTCCTTTTTCAAGTACAAAAAATGTATGGCCACCACTTCCGGTTTCACCGGAAGTGACATCTACTCTGTTATTTTAAATGGTACCCTGTATATTTTTTTGTACCTATCTGATTCGTCCCTAGATTCTCTTTTCAACCATGTATCGGAATATGGCATTTGTTTTTAAAATGACAGTTGATATCAATTTTAGTTTGTTAAATCTAGGTGGCCCTAATATGAACCTTGGCAGATATTGATGCGTAGTGTGCCGTGATATCGAAAGACCTCTGGCATGCAACTTTGTGCCTCATATTTTTTTGGGAATAACCAGTAGCTAAACAGACTAATAAGATCTAACTTATTTAAAAAAATATCTTTAAACAACCCACGATATCTTAAAAACCAAGATAGGAACCCCATTTTTTTACTTCGCCTAGTTAAAAAATACTTATTTATCTTTTATTTTTGTCCAATACAATTGCTGTGCCTATCATATTTTGCTTTCTCCATTAAAATTAGCATCGAATATTATTGCATAGTAATGAATATTGTACTGCAACAAAAATATTTACTAAGCAGGCGGTGGAAATAAAAGAAGGTAAAACGACGCGTCATTTTGATTTGACAATTAAGAATTGTTTACTTGGCAGCAATTTAAATATTTTTCATTAAATATACCTAAGTTAACACGTTTTTAACTCTATTTTTTCATGTATCCACGAAATGAAAAAGTAGATGTGCTACTAATCTATGGCGAATGTAAAGAAAAATAGCAGCAGGCTGCTGACTTATATGAAGAAAGATTTCCCGAAATAATTCATCCACCAAATAACTATTTTGTAAGAGTTGAACGACAATTCAGAAGTGAACCAGAAGTACCGGAAAATAATTTCATTATCGATGAAGTGTTGTGAGGTTTTATTCACTCGTTAGGTGAGTGAAAGGACGTCACTTTGGCACTCGAGCTTTAGTCAGCAGTCGACGGTATGCTCGGGCGCCACCTTTACAATTTTTCTCGTGGGGTAAAGGTCCCACACTAGCCTCCTAACGCAGCCTGTTACAGTAGGGCTGGGATAGCGTCAGTGGAAACACGGTACGTCCAGGGGTCTAGGGATATTAGACTTCACACACACGCACACACACAGTAAAAGTCACCTTTAGAGAATCTATAAAATATTTATTTTTGCTATTCACCTAACAAATACAATTCTACTTAACTAAATTTAAGCTACTACAGGAAACAAGATAGACAAAAAAAGCAAGAAAGCGGGGGTTGAGCGGTGTAAGAGGGGCGGCTCATGAACGGTAAAAATATGATAAGCAACAACGGTAATGCGGCGGGGTATGAGTCGGTGCAGAAAGCAAAACTACGGTCAGTACAGTACAACTACCAGGCGGAAGGAAGCAATACGAGAATAAACTAGTAACGCAACTTGGCTAGGGTGCAGTACCAGAATCTATGCATATATACACATATATATTAAATAATACATATATCCACCTATTCCTGGGTCCGGTTCCCTTTTGGTAAAGTCATCCCTTGAGATGACTGTCCCTCCAGGGGTGGTGTATACCAACACCGACAATCCCTCAGGTGTCACGGGTCAACGTAGGGAACTAGTCGCAGGGGACTACCTAGAACACTGTTACGTGACCCGATTAGCCAGAGTATTGTCCGGGCGCTATAGTTACGCAATCACCCGTTTGCTACAGAGATATCTGAGGTGTCAAAAAGGTCCACGTGGGGAGCTAGTCGCAGGGGACTACCTAGCCCACTGTCACGAGAGCTATTTTTCACCTCGGATATTCGGTAGTACCCTCCTTTCCGGTCGGTCAGTACCTGGAATCTTCCAGGCGTCCACGGGTCCACGTGGGGAGCTAGTCGCAGGGGACTACCTAGCCCACTGTCACGAGACCCGTTTTTTGCCTGCAATATTTCTGTACTCACCCGGTAAGTTACCTAATTAAAAAGCTGAAAGAAAGGTATGATTATTACGGTTAGTGGTGTTAGTACACATATGGTACTTAACTCCGGCCAAGTTGCTTATCAATTACTAATTTTACTAATTTTGACTTACTCCTTGTTGGGTGGTGTGTTTCCTGGGTACTGCGGCAGTGCGGCGATCCTCCTGAATTCCTTGAATAGATCCAAGTGAATGGAGCCAACGGAATTCAATAATTCACTGGCTTGGCTGAGAGATCGGATAAAGGGAGTCAAATCTAGTCGGTAATGGGGCATTAGCTCCATCTAGCGGTTTCGTAATGAGTATTCCGCTGGCTTGGCCAAGTGACCGATTACAAGGAACCAAGCCATGCGGCGGTGGGTCACTTGCTTCGCTTAACGGATATTTCTACCTAGAATTAATGCTGATTCCCAAAGTAATAAAATACCAAGTTGTGCGTTTCATATAAAGTATAAAATTAATATTAATGTCCTATATTTTAACTACTAAAATAAATCATGAATTAGGAGTGCAATTTTCCTAGCAAGTTTTGCTTCATTACAGTGTCGGAAATCAATGCAATTGTCGAGGTAGATCCCACGATTTCGATAAGACAGATGAGGACCAAACCGGTGTAAATCGGGAATCAGCTCGACGCATTTTGAAAAACCATAAATTTAAATCATACAAGTACCAAATACACCAGCATTTATACGAAAATAACTTTCAAAGAAGATTGAACTATTGCAATTGGTTTCTGAACAGACACCATTTGGATAATAATTTTCATGAACAAATTTTATTTTCCGACGAGTCCAGGTTCACTAATTTGGGATTATTTAATCATAACAACACCCGTTATTGGGCACAAGAAAATCCCAGAAATATGAGAGAAAGTGCATATTAGGAGCGATTTAGTTTTAATGTATGGTTAGGAGTAATTGGCAGAAGAATTATTAGGCCAATAATGTTTGATGCTCCATTAAATGGAGAAAGATATTTGGGATTTTTGCAAAACCAGATACAAGATTTTTTGGAAGAACTGCCACCTAATGTTAATCCAATAATTTTTCAACGGGATGGGGCTCCACCACATAACAGCAGAGTTGTGGTGAATTATTTAAATGAAAGGTTTGGAGAAAACTGGATGGGAACAAATGGGCCCGTTCGATGGCCTGCAAGGTCACCAGACCTTACGCCGCTTGATTTTTTTGTATGGGGCCACCTCAAGGAAAACGTTTATAGGACTCCACCGACAAACAGAGAAGACATGGAAATAAGAGTCAGAAGAGCAATCGATGGGATTACTGAATTACACTTAGATAACGTGCTTCGGGCTACCGTCACAAAAACACGATTGTGCAGAGATAATAACGGACAACATTTTGAACATCTGTAGTAGAAAATTTTTTTTTGTATGTAGTACTTCAGTAAATATTTTATTTTGATTTCATTCATTCGTTGTAAAAATGTATTACATAGTGCAATGGTTTTTCATCAATTTTGTTCAAATGTGTTTTAATGATTTTTCTTATTTTTATTAAAAAAATCGTTTTACCTACTTTATTTTGTTTCCACCTCCTGCTTAGTAAATATTTTTGTTGCAGTACAATATTCATTACTATGTAATAACATTCGATACTAATTTTAATGAAGGAAACAAAATATGATAGGTACAGCAATTGTATTGGACAAAAATAAAAGATAAATAAGTATTTTTTAACTAGGTGAAGTAAAAAAATGGGGTTCATATCTTGGTTTTAAAGATATTGTGGGTTGTTTAAAGATATTTTTTTTAAATAAGTTAGATCTTATTAGTTTGTTCAGCGACTGGTTATTCCCAAAAAAATATGAGGCACAAAGTTGCATGCCAGAGGTCTTTCGATATCACGGCACACTACGATTCAATATCTGCCAAGCTTCATATCAGGCCCACCTAGACTTAACAAACTAGAATTGATATTAACTGTCATTTTAAAAACAAATGCCATGTTCCGATACATGGTTCAAAGGAGAATCTAGGGACGAATCAGATGGGTAAAAAAATATACAGGATGCCATTTAAAATAACAGAGTAGATATCACTTCCGGTGGAACCGGAAGTGGTGGCCATAAATTTTTTATACTCAAAAAAGGATAATCACGCATTATATAAGTGTACCAAATTTCAAAATAATATCTTTTTAAATAAACATGCTACGGGTGTTAAATGTCTCCTGTGTCAACCGGTATAATAGGCTATACCAAAAAAAAATCTCACATTCTGCAGCTACAATAAATAACTTACCCGGTACAGAATAGTTGACCCAACAAATATGCACCCTTTTCACCTCGAAACTTTAGCGTAAAATTGTTTTCCAACAGGAGAGGTGGTTGTTGTTAAACTAACAATAATTTATAGTGCCGACATCTCTCTACAGATGCCGGTACTCAGTTTACCTCAGAAACCTATTGTACCTACGTAAAAGCGGTAAATTTCAATTAATGCAAAGATATTCCTAATCACCCCCCCGATTCCGATTCAGCCCGGTTGCCAGTATGTGAAAATAATTGCTCACAGAATGTTTAATAATAAACTAGAGGTGCTGGTGGGGGAGTCGATGTCATAAAAATTATTTTATAGATATTTCTCGTATATATATCAAATCTCAAGTCAGTTTTCTGTGTATTTTTTAAGTAAATCTATTTTTTCTTAAATATTTATATCTTGTTGTTTTGACAATTTTACTGGGTTCATTAACAATACCACATAAGTGACATTTCAAATATCAATATTTTATTTTAATTTATTGTTTCGTTTTCCATTTAAGTGTACGATGAAAATTGAAATCCCATCGAAAGCACTTAGTTATAGGATTTATAAGCAAATGAAGTTCGTCACAATGGTTTTTGTGACAAAACGCAATTTTTTTAAATGGAATCCTATCGGTACACTTATTATGGTTGCTTTTTGTCTCTACATTTTTATATTTGAAGTGTTGTTGTTCCTGGTGATTTCCCGCGTAGTTGGTAGGCTCGTGCAGGAGCCATGGTTGTCTAAACGACGTTTCGATGGAATCTCATCTGCCATCGTCAGGTTCTCGCTGAAAGCTGCCTACTGCTGCCGCTGCTACTGCTGCTCCTCGTTGCTCGAATTGAACTAGTTCAGTTCTAGCAACGATTGGTACACTCATTATGTTTGCCTTTTGTCTTTACATTTTTATATTTGAAGTGTTGTTGCGCTTCCGAGAACCTGATGATGGCAGATGAGATCCGCCGAAACGTCGTTTAGGCAACCAAGGCTCCTGCAGGTGCCTACCAACTACGCGGGAAATCACCCGGAGGCGCAACAGCACTTCATTCAACACCCGTGAAAACCTAAGAAACAACATTTTTATATTTCTGTACACTTAAATTATTATGCTCTTTTTAATATAATTTTGCAATTTTGTATTTTTTATATTATCTGTAAGTAATGTTCTGGCGTTTCCTTTACAATTACTTCCACGTCCACGTAGTGGATTGGAAGTATAGTAATTGTAAAAAAAATTCAATTTATTTTTTTTTCTTGAAATGGGTTTAGAAGTCATGAAACGTCGAGATTTTAAATTTGAGCGAAAAATAATTTTCTGTCTGTCTGACGGTCTGTCGGTCTGTCTGTCGGTCTGTCTGTCGGTCTTTCTGTCGGTCTGTCTGTAACTTTTTTTTTTGTCCGCACGTTTTCTCCGAATCTCCGGAACGGTTTAAAGTATTAACCTGAAATTTTGTACACGTATATATTACAACGAGATCTGGAACTGGATTGTTTTTTGAACATATCCGGTGAAGGGTTCGGGGGGAAACAAGTAAAGCAAGCGGGTAAGAGTACATAAACTTGAAATTAGGTGTATATACTAGAAGGCAAGGCCTTAAAATTTTCATAACAATTTCCATCTCCTCACCACCCCCCACTCCATTATTAACGGGGTTGATAAAATAAAATGGAGATATTCACTTGAAATTTGGTATACGTAATACGTATATATTATAATGACATCAGGAATTAGATTACATTTTGGTATTATTCCGTTGAAGGATTGGGGGGTAAAAAGGGGTAAATAAGGGAAAATAAGTAAAGCAAGTTGGTAAGAGTACATAAACTTGAAATTCGGTGTTTGTGTTAGAAGCTAAGGTCTCTGACTTTTTATAATATTTTTCAACCCCCCAGCACCCCTACCCCATTATGAAAGGGGCTGATAAAATAAAATTGAGATACTCACTTGAAATTTGGTACATGTATGTATTATAACGACATTTGGAACTAGGTTATATTTTGAGATGATTCCGTTGAAGGGTTGGGGGTTAAATAGGGGTAGGTAAGGGAACATAAGTAAAGCAAGCTGGTAAGAGTACAGAAACTTGAAAGTTGATGTATGTATTAGAAGCTAAGGCTTCGAAATTTTTTGAAATATTTTACATCCCCCCACTCCATTATTAAAGGGGTTGAAAAACAAAATTTAGATGTTCACTTGAAATTTGCTATACGTATATATTATAATTACATCAGGAACTACATCATATTTTGGGATTATTCCGTTGAAGGGTTGGGGGTTAAAAAGGGGAAAGCAAGTAAAGCAAGCTGGTAACAGTACAGAAACTTGAAATTCGGCGTATGTAATAGAAGACATGGCCTTAGATTTTTAAATATTTTTCAACCCCCACCGCCCTTATACTATTATTAAACGGGGTTGATAAAATAAAACTGAGATAATCAGTTGAAATTTGGTATGCGTATATATTATAATGAGATCAGGAACTATATTATATTTTGGAATTATTCCGCTGAAGGGTTGGGGGTTAAATAGGGGAAAATAAGTAAAGCAAGCTAGTAACAATACAGAAACTTGAAATTTGGTATATGTACTAGATGACAGGGCCTCAGATTTTTTATATTATTTTTCAACCCCCCACCACCCCTACTCCATTATTAAACGGGGTCGATAAAATAAAATTGAGATATTTACTTGAAATTTGGTAGACGTATGTATTATAACGTCATCTGGAACTATATTATATTTTGAGATGATTCCGTTGAAGGGTTGGGGGTTAAATAGGGGTAAATAAGGGAAAATAAGTAGAGCAAGTTGGTAAGAGTACGGAAATTTGGGATTTGGTGTACATGCTAGAAGCGAATGCCTCAGGTTATTTTTATAAGATTTTCCATGCCTGCACCATCCCCACTCCCTTATCAAACAAGTTGATAATTAAATTGTCAATTTCACTTGAAATTTGGTACACGTATAACGACATCTGAAACTAGATTATATTGTTACACGATTCCGTTGAAGGGTTAGGGGTAATTAAAGGTAAATGTGGTAGAGATAAATGGGGAAAAGAAGTAAAGCTTGCTGTGAGTACAGAAACTTGGAATTTGGTGTATATACTAGAAACTAAGTTCTCAGATTTCTTTCCAATATTTTTCTATGACATCTGCCTCAAATGTTATTAATATTCTATGACCAATAATTTTCACATACTAGAGTGCAAATATAGTCAACATGTTTTCTTTACAGTGAGTGGGGTGAAAAATCTGGATGTGGAAGTAAATGAATGAAATAAATAAACAAATAAATAAAAAATCTGTGCTATTAAGAATGAATTTATTCATATGCCCTATTAAAAAGTGCAATGAATGCAATCAATAGCTAGGAGAAAATAAAAAAGGTAATTCGCC
The DNA here is from genome assembly GCA_963583905.1 of Stenurella melanura. NCBI lineage: Eukaryota > Metazoa > Arthropoda > Insecta > Coleoptera > Cerambycidae > Stenurella > Stenurella melanura. The sequence continues at coordinate 76,230,718 of OY757312.1, read as the reverse complement.
CTTTGTAGTTTTTCGTATTTTGGAAAATTATATAATTTTAGAACTGTTCATAAAATGCAAGCGTTTTTACAAAGAACGAGTTTTTATCGGAAAGTTACAAATCAAAAGTTTTCTATTTCCCGAATTCGATCCGCGGTCACACTATATATTAAATGTACTACTTCGATATTAATATTTTACATTTTTTACTTTTTCTAGTTCATTTTTTAGTGTTATCCAAGTACGCCAAGTTTAATTCAGGCATAAGAAAGAAAATTCCGTTTAGAAATGAAAATTAAAAATTTCTCTATAGAAATACAAAACACATAATATTTTACACTTACCCCTCTTTTCTATAAACCCAGAGAGTTGAACATCTCGGTACGTTCCGTTCTTTGGAGGATTTTTTTCCTGGAAAGGACTCACCATGGTTACATCATGTCCTGCTTCCGCTAAACCCCTAGCTAATGCATTTCCAAGAATATAATGACTAGGGGCTGGCGCAGGAAACAGTAACAAAATTCGTGAACATTTTACAACACTTACAAATGTAAAGAAAGATAAAATCTCTATACTCGTATACTTCATTATAGTTTTGATAAAGAAGAAATAAATTTAAACTTCATATATTTTAGTTAACTTCTACTTGCGATAATTTGGTGTTTACTGCTACAAATTGAATATATATTGGGTACAGATAAGTTCAATCAGACAATTTTATCTTTCATATCAGAATGAACTAGGTGTTTCGCAAATTTTAAATTCTCTTTGAGTATGAAGGTTATGGTTAAAAACACCTGAATTTTAGCAATCACTCGAATAATATCTTAAAATAAGCCATTTAATATTTTGAATTAAAATTGTACCGCCAAAACAAAATATCGTTTTGCATTATCACTACAACAAACGTCATTATGTATTACAAACACATGGTATTTTGCAAAGTCTTAAATCTTTACAATGAAAATAAGTGACGTTTTGTGCCAAGATGTAGAAATACATCCAAAAACGTTCCTGGAAGAATCTTAGTGACAGTACAGTACACACTTATAGAGCAGGTAAATTTGCAGAAGTAGCTTTTACAAATCCCGTAAGCATTACTTATTTATATTTGTAGACATTCTTAAGACCTTTAAATATGCATACAATGACTGGGGAAACATTTATTTGGAAACATTGTTAATAAAGGAAACCTATTTTTTTTAAATATTTTTTTACCTCACCTTGTGCATAAATAAATTGTGTTAAGTTTTCTTAGAAAGGCTTTAATTAACTTCAATTTAAATCATTACGTCACATTAGAAATTCTTTTTGGTCTGTATTATTTCTCTTAGATTTAATAAATCAACTATCTTTGGTAGCATTTATACATTATTTTAAGTTAGCCATGAAAGTTTTCATACGTCCTATGGAAACAAAAATCACAACTGCATCAATTTGTGAGTTGTGTCACAGTTAAATATTAATTGCCCGTCACTCGAGCAAAATTATCATGATTCAGTATAGAACTGTAGAAGAGTTTTTGTTATAGTTTAGGAAATGGCGTGCAAAATGGACGACGAAAAGTTACCCTTTGCCAGTCGGTAATCGAGGAGGGCATATAACTACGAAACTTTTTTGTCTCTGGTAATTTTTGGTATCGTGGGAGAACATGAAGGGGGGAAGGCATTTTTTTTAATCAAATGGTTACCGATACCTTTCCGCATAGATACTTAGTGTATGTACTACACGTACCCCAATTACGCTGGCAGACAAAACTTTCGGGCGGTGCGCGGTAACCGGGAATTGAAAAAAAAATTTTTTGTTACCGGACCAAACTTAGCGCAAAATGTTTGCTTTGGCCTGTACAGTACTGTACTTTAGTGGCAGACATTTCTGCCCGGCGGTTTTTGAGCAATTTGCCATCAAAGTGGCGAAAAATGGACAAAACTTTGAAATTATGACAAAAAATACTTAATATTGAAAAAAACGTCTGCCAGATCAGAGTATGGTTCACAAGACACTAAAGAACCCTAGCCTTTGCTGGCAGATGTTTTTTAAATTTTAACCCCCCCCAAACCACCTCATAAAAGTTAAAAAAAAATTCACGTTTTCATCTCTATTTTTTTTTTAATAAATATTATGTAAAGTCCTTTGAATATGTTATTACAGTGGGAATTACGAAAAATTTGAGATTTGGTTTATCTTGATCCGTTCATATTTAGTAAAGTTATTCACAAATTACCAATTTTTTTTCAATTATGCTTTGCTCCAAATAATGCCATAATAAGACTGTCATTTTTTAGTTTATAAAAATTACTAAGGGATAGAACAATGACATGCAAGTGTCACTTTCTTTTTACTTCAATCATTTCTCAGTATTCTTGATTTTTCAAATCAGCCTCAAGCGGACAGTGACACTCACTACGCAGTTACCTCCTCCCCTCCCCCACCATCAGCACGCTATTATTATTAGTATTATTATTATTATTATTATTATTATTATTATTATTATTATTATTATTATTGAAAACATGCACGATGTTTAAAATAATGCAACCGCATAGCGGGACTGCTGGTACTGGTGGTGAAGGGGGGGGGGGGGACTAACTAAGCAGTAAGTGGTCACTGGCCGCTTGAGTCTGAGAAAGGAGCGCTCAACGGCTGATTTGAAAAATGTAAATTTCTGGGAAATGATTGGAATAAAATGAAAATGATACTTGCATGTCATTGTTCCGTCCCTTGATGATTTTTAGAAAGCAAAAAATTACAGTCCTAATATAGCAATGTTTCGGGCAAAGCATAGTTGAAAAAAAGTTGTGTTTTTTTTTGTGAATAACTTTACTAAATATGAACGGATCAAGATAAACAAAATCACAAATTTTTCGTAATTCCCACTGTAATGACATATCCAAAGAACTTTACTTAATATATATATAAAAAAAAAATAGAGATGAAAACGTGAATTTTTTCTCTAACTTTTATGAGGTGGTTTGGGGGGGTTAAAATTTTAAAAAACGTCTGCCAGCCAAGGCTTAGGGTTCTTTAGCGTCTTGTGAACCATACTCTGGTCTGGCAGACGTCTTTTTCAATTTTAACTATTTTTTGTCATAATTAAGTTTTGTCCATTTTTCGCCACTTTGATGGCAAATTGCTCAAAAACCGCCCGGCAGAAATGTCTGCCACTAAGGTACAGTACTGTACAGGCCAAAACAAACATTTTGCGCTAGGTTTGGTCCAGTAACAAAATATTTTGTTTTCGATTTCCGGTTACCGCGCACCGCCCGGAAGTTTTGTCTGCCAGCGTAATTAGGGTACGTGTAGTACATACACTAACTACCTATGCGGAAAGATATCGGTAACCATTGGTAAAAAAAAATTTCTTCCCCTCTCCATATTCTCCCACCATACCAAAAATTTTCAGAGAGAAAAAAATTTCGTAGTTATATGCCCTCCTCGATTACCGACTGACAGACGGTAACTTTTCGTCGTCGATTTTGCACGCCATTTCCTAGACTAAAAACTTTGAGTTATAGTGTACAATCGTAAAATGTGTCTTCGTTTAAGAGAAAAAATCGAAATAATAAGGTTATTTGGTGATGGAGTTCATACTAGCAGAGAAGTAGCCACCGAATTTAACCGAAGATATCCTTTATGGGTCGATATTACTCATGGAACTGCCGCCACCATAAATGCTCGTTTCAATGAAACTGGCAGTGTTAATAGAAGGCCTCAGAAGGATCAACCCCTTCGAATATACCCTCATCCTGAAGATAACGTAATCTTAGTCGCGAATCCAAGAGCCAGTCTACGAAACTTAGCTGAATGTTGACAAGGAAAAATTAGAAGATGTTTCATAAAATCAACCAAAATTTTCACACATTTTGAAAGAAAGTGATGAAAATAGAAGGTTAGATTATTGCTATTAGGCCCAGGGAAATTTTTTATACGACCGGAAATTTCTAAATAAAATTTTGTTTACTGATGAGGCTACATTTACCACTAATGGGGTGGTAAGTTCTAAAAACTGTAGATACTGGGCCATAGAAAATCCTCATTGAATTATTAATTGTAAAAACCAATATTTAGAGAAAGTAAACGAATGGTGTGAAGTTTTAGGAGACCGAATAATTTTTCCGTTTTTCTTTAATAACTTAAATGATTGGCATTTAGTTAACTTCTTCGATACGGAATTATGAGATGCAATTGAAAATCTTCCTCTTAATGCGCGACAGGAGATGTTTTTTCAGCTAGATGGTGTGTCAATACATTATTCCATAAATGTTCGTCAGTAGTTGAACGAACATTTTCCAATGCACTGGATAGGAAGAAGTAGTCCTTTTGAACTTAGCCTACTAGGTCACCTGATATTACACCATTAGATTTTTATTTCTGGAGAACAGCGAAGAATACAGTTTACAAAACAGGGCCCAGAAATAGAGAAGAACTTTTGTGCTAAAATAAGACGAGCCTGTCGCGAGATCAGCATTCCAGAGCTGAGAAGAGTAGCCGAACATAATCATAAAAGAATTGAGAAATGTATTTAAATTGAAGGAGGATTAGTTCGATAATTAATTAAAAATTTCAGTTAAATAAATGTAATGAGTAATTATTTCAAAAAGAGATCGTTACTTTAAACTGTTGTTTTTTTTATTTATTTCAGTTACTACAAGTTAATTGTTTGTTTTATTTTTTCCTAAAATGTATTTTTTCTCAAATCGACACTTGTTCAATAATTTTTTTTGCAATTCCCTGGCATCCTATTAAATTGAAAGCCAAAATTGTAGCCGTGTGTGAACTTTGCGGGACATTATTGAAAAAACTAAAAATGCGAATTTCATAATGAAATTTGGAATTGGGGCTCAAAATTAGATTCTAAACAAGTTTTTATAATAAGTTTGTTCGATGTCTTCAACTCGAAGCAAAATATCGGACATGGGCCCGTTTGAGGAGCTGCCGTTGCCTCAATTTGTTACTAAATTTAAGTTGGTAGTCTCCAAATGTACGTCTTATATAGGACTACAATTGTAAAAAAGCTCAAATCTGGATTTCAAAAAATTACGAAAATATCCGGGTGTTTTCATTTTAAATGAGACACACTGTATATTAAATGTCATTTGTAATTATTATTTTCTATTACTTTCTCTAAGAAATTTTGAATTTTTTAAACCCATGTAAACAAATGCGGCAGCGCGCATTGAGGCGGAGTGGCGGTGGCGTGATGTTTTGCAAGTGGGGTGGTGCCATTCGGTCTACTAGACATGTTTAGTTTATTTAAAAGTGAATTATTTATTATTTGTTTGCTTATAGTAATGAAACATTTTCTTTATAGGATTTTGCAAACAGTGGAAAGGAAAGCTATATATGAGAACTAAAGGAAAAACTATATATATAAAAATATTAATGAAATCTTTGCATTCTTTCGATAACCTGACTTCTGGTTATGCTAGCAAGTAAAATTCTGATTTGCCATTCTCATTTTAACACTAGCATCCAACCTAGTCCCCTACGGCTAAGCAGGCTAAACTAGTATCTACATGATCCCCTACGATATGTAAATTCAGTTAAAAATGAGAACAAAGGCCTGAAATTAATTTATTTACGTACCTTGTCTTTAAAAATTTTTTCATTCAAATGAATTACATTTTCATAAAATCTCATTCAGTTTCTTGGAAATGCTTAGCCTTTGAAACGTTTTTCGTCCTTATTGGGTACTCTTCAGAAAAGCCTAAAGCCACTCATAACGATGTTCCATGCAAAACTAAGACATTTTCCATCATGAATGGTATAAAATAATTATTTTATATCATTCATGGAAAATGTCTTAGTTTTGCATGGAACATCGTTATGAGTGGCATTAGGCTTTTCTGAAGAGTACCCAATGGTATAAAATAATTATTTTATACCATTTTATACCATTCATGGAAAATGTCTTAGTTTTGCATGGAACATCGTTATGAGTGGCTTTAGGCTTTTCTTTCATGTGTAGTTTAATTTTCGAGTGGCAAGCGGTAAGTGGTGCTTGTATTTAGTATTTATTTGCCTAGAGAAGAGGTTGCATCTCCAGTATTTTCCGTGATTATCGTATAATGCAAGACGACCAGAAATTCAACATACATTTTGTAGGCCTTGTAAAGGCTCATCTCTGTCTGTATGACAATACGTCGAGATTTAACTATTTTAACATTGGAAATGTTTATGTTTTCGTATATGGGGTAGAGTTATCAGTTTTGTTCAAGGTCAAGAGACAGCGGTGTCGCGGTCGACTCAGACTATCGTATGCAACAGCTGATATACGCAAATGTAATATAGGTTGCATCACCTGGTCTAGATGGTATTATAGTAGCTACCTTGAAGGAAATATCGGGATATATCGCCATTCCCTTGGCATATATAATAAACAAAGCAATTGAAGAAGGAACATGTCCATTGGCCTTTAAGGTGGCGGTCATAAAACCTATTTACAAAAATGGTGGAAAGGATGAGGTTACAAATTACAGACCTATATTTTTAATAAGTAATCTTGCAAAAATATTTGAAAAAATCATACAGTCGCGAATTGTAAATTACCTAGACAAATATAACCTGCTATCAAAATCCCAATTTGGTTTCAAAAAAAGGATGAGCACACAGAATGCAATAGCTAGCCTTATAAGTAAAGTGTACGAAGCCTTGGATAAGAGAGAAAAGAGTCTAGCAGTTTTTATCGACTTAAGCAAAGCTTTTGACACGGTATGCCATGTGAGACTTTTGACCACACTTAATAATTTAGGATTTAGAAATAACAGTTTAAAACTTCTTAAGTCATACCTAACTGACAGGATTCAATACACAGAAATAAATAATGTGAGAAGTGAGGCTGAAACGATTGAGTACGGTGTACCGCAAGGGACAGTACTAGGGCCTATATTGTTATTCGTGTTATTCGATATACAAACCTCTGCCACTATAATAAGTTATGCCGACGATACAGCCCTCTTTTACACAGGCGCTAATTGGGAAGACTTAAAAAATAAAGTAGAAGAAGACCTAAAAAACATAAAAAACATTTTAATAATAAATTACTCACGATAAATGTATCCAAAACTTATTATGTACCTTTTTACCTGAATCAAATATCTGCCCCCCAGTTTCAAGAACTCAAAGTTGAAGAACACTTTCAAATAGCTTCCGCCACACACCTAAAATATTTAGGAATAGTTATTGATTCACAAGTCAAATGGGATCTACATATAAATCATGCATCAAATAAAATAAGGAAACTAATCTATAGATTTAAATGTCTAAAAGAAATTTTAGATACTAAGCAACTAAAAATCCTGTACCATTCTCTTGTTGAACCACACTTAGTATATGGTATTCTAGGATGGGGAGGAGTTCTTGACTCTCATTTGAAACAACTTGACTCTGCAAAAGAGACTACTGAAAATTATTCTAAATAAAGAACAGACTTATCCCTCAAACGACTTGTATAAAGATGCAAATGTTATGGATATCAGATTACTTTCTTTCCTACAGTGTGTATTATATCAGTGGCAATCAAATCCTCAAACAAATCAAAACACACAACACAAAAAACAAACTAGAGAAAATCGAAGAAACCACATTAGAATACCTAAAACTAGCACTGCTTGCGGTCAACGATGTTTCACTTATCTCAGTTCACGTGCTTACAATAAGATACTTGATGGTATTGGACATGTCCCGGTCTTTAGTAGAGCTAAAATTAAAATAAAAAAATACATTTTAGAAGCCTCAAGAGAAGAACTTCACCAAGTCATAAACCCTAAACAGTACCTTAACAGGTTTTTCTAACCTTCTAACCTAGTTCTCCTATCTTCTGCACGTCGTCTGGAGCATGCGTGCGTGTGTGGGCACAGACATCTATGTACACTTGCATGGATGTTTGTGTTTGCACATTTGCGTGTGTTTTGGATGGTGTGTGGAAGATGGGAGGACTAATGTCTAATTGTAGGTCTATGCTGTATGGGTGTATATGTATATATAGATGCAGTAGATACTATGGTATATACTGTGTATATATATATTGAAAATATTTACATTTATATTAGTTAATTATACAAGCCTCATATTGCCATGTATGTTTTTAGTCCTTTTATTTAGTCTTATATTTATTAAATTAGTTTATTTTACTCACTGTTCATATTCTTCATGTACAGTGCTGTACAGCACTTTTTTTAAGTACTTAGTTTATTTGCGTTAGTATACTGATATTTTTATTAGATATAATTATTTTTTACTATAAGTATATAATATGTATATTTTTGTGAATAAACTTATTCTATTCTATTCTATTCTATATATCACAGGGGGTCAAGTTACCAGTTTTCATTTAACGTGGAAATACAGCGGTGTAGTGGATCGTGCCATTTCCGGAAAAAGTTGAAAAAGTTTATGTTTTATGTATGGTGTTGTCATTTGCATGTCCCGATGATTGCAAGGATTGCGAAATCTGTGGACTTTTTATCCACTTTATATATGCCGTATTTCCAATTTTTTGCGATAAAGGATGGATCCAATGATTTTTTCTGTTATATCGATTTTGTAAACTTACTAGTTGAACCAATGCAAGGGTATCCTCATCATCTGATGATATTTTATTAAATGATATCATTTTGTCGCCATTCTACTGCCACACCACGTCTTAACCATTCCAACGCCACCACCATTCCTTTGCCACACACCTCTTTGGTGTGCGCCGTGCCTTACACCACGTCTTAACCATTCCAATGCCACCACCATTCCTTTGCCACACACCACTTTCGTGCGTGCCATATTTTACTTTAAAAAATTGGAACATATTGCGTTCGTTCAATCAACTCTTATTGACATATTCTCAGGTAATAATTCTTGAGTTTTTCGGTAATGAAGGTCAGGTAGTTAGATATATCCATTCTTAATCCTAATAATCTTCTAGTACTTATCCTAAGATCTTCCATTGCAATATCTAATATTTCTTCTTCAACCTCAACAGTTTTTGCGTTGCTTGGACGGCCAGCGTCTCTGTTTTTCATACTTCCTGTTTCTCTAAGTCGACGTAATGTAGTTTTGACATCAGAAATATTTCTGTTTCGGAATTCATCTTCATAACATTTTACCAGAACATTCTCCCAAAGTCAAACCTATGTTTATTAATTCAGAGAACGTGTAATCATCCATGTTTAAGTCATATTAACAATTAAACTGGAATTGCTTCAAAGAGAAGAATCAAAGTCTCATAGATAACAGAAATGTCAAAGTAATATTTTAAAGCATTCTTTATGCGGAAACGAATTTATTAATAAACTGTTGTAAATGCACTTTGTTTTTTAAACACAAATTACTTGAGAACGGCGTGGTTTATTGAAATGCAGTAAGAATATCTTTTTTATTTCTAATGATGTGAAAGTTAGTTTTCGACTCTAATATTTAGAAATTATAAAAAAATTAAGAGGTTATGAGGAAAATACTGACAATCACCCGCTAAAACTACACTTGAATAGAAGAAAGGGTTTGAATGATACCATGTATAGTATTGTCCAGAGGCTTATGACTAAGTTTAAAATATGAATTTGATATTTTAAGGGAGTCGTACGATAGTGCAGAAAGACTGAAATTTATTATCCCCTATTAATGGGTGCATCTCCCTTATTATTAATTTTCAGAAATAAGTATATATAAAGAACTCCCATTACTTTGATGTATTATCAGCCGCAGAAACATCCGGAGACAATTTCGGACTACCTTATATATTATACACATGCAAATACTAGTATGAATACATTTATAATCTAAATGTTGGTGTCTCAGGGTGTCCCAGAATTGAGTTCCCGGACGAGGACCTGCGATTCGAGTTCATATTGGGCCAGTATAACCTAACTTATCTTAGTCCAAAAATATATCTCTGTGGAAGTACATTATCTTAAAGTGATACAAAAAAAATATTTTTTTTTCAATAATTTTCGTTATATTGAAGATAAAATATTTAAATTTTGGTTGGAACTGTAGGTATTTCTATAAGTACTCTATGTAAACTTGACAACAACCAAATATCTTTTGCTTCTCAATTTTTTTTCACAATACTTAATTAATATTTGATTTGCTACATTTTTTTAATCGCCCTGTAAAATTACCGAATACTTGAATATTTTTGTAGAGCATTGAAAGGACTGCAAAAAAGGCACTCTCAACATGTTTTGTAATATTAACACGTTCCGTGCCAGAGTGGTCCCTACGGACCACTACTAAATTGCCCACTAAGCCACGGCGGCGGGCCCTAGGGACCGCTAGTCACCAAAGTTGTTTATATTACCATATACGCCAGAGGACCACTAATAAAGTAGATCCAGCGTATAGGAAGGCCCGCTATGGCTCTGGAGGCTCGTCAATTATAGCGAATTTTTTTGTTCTATTGAAAACTAAGGATGGGTGTCAAAAATACGTAGTCTGCAAAAATGTGTATTTCAATGCAAAACAGAGAAAGGAATGCTTTGTAATGAATAAGATTATATATTTTATTTGTGATAAATAGCAAAGCAATCTAAGCATATCTAAGCAAGTATAGTTTATATATATGGCAGTCCCCACCGACCACTACTCATATTGCCCATTAAGCCACAACCGGCCCTAGGAACCGCCAGTCTGCAAAGTTGTTTATATTACCATATACACCAGAGAACCGCTAATAAAGCAGATATAGCGTATAGGAGGGCCCGCTATGGCTCTGGAGCCTCGTCAATCAGTGATTTTTTTGGTTTTATTGAAAGCTAAGGATGGGTGACAAAAATATATGTTTTCTGGAAAAATGTTATTTCAATTCAAAAAGCAACGGAAAAAGCAATGCTTTGTAATGAATAAGATTGTTTATTTTATTTGTCATAAATAGCAAAGCAATCTAAGCATACGTGTGGTTTATCTATGCAATCCTCACAATATGTTACTAATAATAATAATAATAATAATAATTTATTTTCCATAAAGACAATATTACATTGTATAGGAATAGTCAATATGAGTTACAAACTAGATAAAAAAGAATTCAGATACAGAATAAAAACATTCAGTCAACAGAAATGACTTTAAATTACATTTAAAATGAAATAAATTCTTAGCTGTTTTGCACTCAACAGGTAAGTGATTAAATAACTTAGGGCCTAGGTAATTTGGAGAATTACTTGTTACATTTAGTCTAGCATGTGGTATGCGGAAGTCCTCTTTGTTTCGAGTATTTACACCATGAACATTTTTATTAATAATAAATTTGTCTTTGTGTTTGAAAACATAAACACACATTTCAAATATGTACATACTTGGCCAGGTTAGAATATTATATTCCCTAAACACTTCTTTACAAGATTGGGTACTGGAAATACCTGCCATACAACGTAATATACGTTTTTGTGCAATAAAAACATTCTGTGATAGAGTGGAGTTTCCCCAAAAACAGACACCATACCTTAATCTAGAATCTACTTGGGCATAATATAGATTTAGTAATTGTACTTTTGTGAGTACTGCTTTAATGTTATTAATTAAATAGGAAAACGAAGCCAATTTCGAAATCAGGTGTACACAGTGTGTCTTCCAGTTCAAACATTCATCCATATATAAACCCAAGAATTTCACGCCATCATGGGTATCTGTTATAAGTGAATTATTGATATTAATAGAAATTGATTCACAGTTTTTTTGCCTGGTATGAAAACGAATTAGCTGCGTTTTATCTGCATTAAAATATAAATGATGTTGATTAAAAAACGTAGATACCTTTTCTATTACATTATTACAGTTTGTTTTTAATACACTGTTAATGGAATCTGAAGCAATCATAGAAAGATCATCAGCATACATTGAAAAGAACTCATTGCCCAAACTAAGTTCAAGTTTATTAATATATAATATAAATAGCACCGGGCCCAATACTGAGCCTTGTGGAACTCCCATGCTCAAAAAGGCACATTCAGACTTTATTCTGTTTATTTTATTTTGGCTATGATGATGTATGCTCACATACTGCTGACGATTATTTAAAAAGGACTCGATCCAGTTTAATGCTTGTCCTCTAATACCATAGTCACATAATATGGAAGACAACTTTTCATGATTAACACAGTCGAATGCCCTGCTAAAATCAAAGAATATCCCAACAGGACATTCTCCTGCTTCAATATATTGAATTATTTGATTGTAAAATGAGTTGACAGCTGTTAATGTTGATTTTTCACATTGAAAACCGTGTTGTTTTTCGGACAATATCTTAAATTTTTTTTACGAATTTTAATAGACGGTCTAAATAACAATACTCAAATATTTTCGAAAAACTATAAGGTACTGTTACAGGCCTATAGTTTTGTAGGAGATGTGGATCTTTTTTCTTAAAAATAGGCACCACTTTACCTATTTTTAAATTTTCAGGGAACGTTCCGGTTTCAAAAGACATATTTACTAAGTAAGTAAGTGGCTTTATCAATGATTTTAGAGTCTTCTTAACTAAAAAACCAGGTATATCATCTGGTCCAGATGATTTTTTATTTTTAAGCTTAGTATTTAATAACAAGAACATTTCTTCTTCCGTAAATGGCCTTAAAAACAATGTGGAGTCAATATTACTTAATTGATTATATGAAGAAGTGGGAAGTGTATCTGGTATTTGGCTTATAATATTGATGGGGGTATCGATGAAAAAATTATTAAACAATGATGCAACCATCTCTGGATTTTCAGTAATATTTTCGTCGTTGTTTATTTTAATATTAGTATGTTTTTTATTTTTGTTTGACAATTCTGATATAGTATACCAAGCAGCTCGCGTGGGGTTCTGTGAGTTTACAATTTTATTTTGGTAATAGTTTTTCCTTGTTTTATTAATTAAATTATTATGAATCTTTTTTGCCTCATTGTAAGCAGAAGTTAAGTCAGGATAAGTTCTTTTCAAAACATACAGATCCCTCAAATGTGTACTTGATGATCTAACCGCGTCATTTACCCACTTTTTATCACTCTGTGTATTAAAATAATATCTACGTTCAGGAAAATAACAATTAAAATAGTATAAAAATGTTTCGTGGAAATAATAAAATGCTGAATTGAGATCATTTATATTATAGAGAGAGTACCAATTTTCATTTTGAAGTGCTTGTTCAAACTTTAAAATTGCGCTATCATTAAAACTTCTTTTTATGCAGTTTATGCTCTGCGAATTAACTTTCTCAGAATGTAATTCTAACAGAATTGTTCTATGATCTGAAATAGTATTGTCTAGCACTGAACAAATTCCACTGTTATTAAAATTAATAAAAATATGATCTATCACAGTACAGGAAGTGTCTGTAACTCGAGTTGGCCACCCTACCACAGATTTTAAATTAAAACTGGACAATACAGTACATAAAGAATTAAAATAAGTATTCTTATTCATGTCAAAATTAAAATCGCCACACAGAATAAAATCAATATAAGGTTTGTACAAATGATTTAAAACATCAACAATATTATTTAAAAATATACCTTCGTCCCCAGAAGGAGACCTATAGCAATTTAAAATTATTACCGTGGTATTCTTTTGTTTAAAAGAAACAGCACAAATTTCAAAATGTTGTTCTATACAATAACTATCTAGATTAATTTCTTTTACATTAATGTTATCTTTTATCCAAATTCCTACACCCCCACATTTAAGTGAAGATCTACAATACGAGCTTATTAATGTATATCCACTAATATGTATTAAATTAATTAAATCTGCTTTGATTCCAGTTTCAACTAGACACAAAATATTTAAACTGGGATATCTGCTTATATCCAAATTCAAATTATTAATCTTATCGTTGTTTAAAGTATTTATATTAAGTAGAAGAATATTGGGATCAAACATTAATCCTTTGGTACCACATTCTTCCTGCTCATCTGTAAAAAACGGCTGATGCATGCACCAAAAGGCCATATTGATGGATCCATCGCTTTCTTAAAATTGCACTCATATATGGAGACCTTGTATGAAGAATAAAGCCCAGGATGTTTTGGCGTTATAGCCTCACACACTACTTCTGGCAAATGAGATTTCAGCTGTTTTGTCAATTCGGCAGCTGTTATTTGTGGATCTACCCTGTATACATGAAGAATGGCATATTTTGGTACACCCTGTATGACCGATTCCTTATTATTTCCAACAATAACAGATCGTCTCCTTCGTTTGTTAGAAACTCGCTGCCATTCACTTTCTTTGGCAGTTGAAGTCGAGGGTGTATTACGAGGCGTATCCTCTTTTGCTAAATTAATATATTTATTCAATTTGGCTTCGCTTTCCACTTGTAAAAGACCAGCTGATAAGTCCTTTTTTGTTATAGCTGAGTTCTTTGGTATATTTATATTCGTATTGCTAGATACAGTCATTGTTGAGTTTTTAGACTCGTTTATATTTTTATTTATAGCTGAGTTTTTTGCGACATCACTTATTTTTATGTTATCGCGTTTTTGGACAGTTTCTTTTATACTGCAGTTTGCCTGATATTTATTCATCATTTCAATTTGATTGTTTAATAATTTCACTTTTTCATTTAACTCACTGATAATAGTGTCTTTTTGTTTGATTATATAGTTAAATAAGTGTAAATCTACCTTTTTTTCTGGGCCAGATAATTCCTCCATAGCATCAAAAAAGGCCGCGTCATTTTCCGAACTTCCCATATTTTCACAACATATTATTGTGTTGTCGTCAACAAATTTTACATTACACAATTTTGCACAACTGATATGAAATTGTGTTTCGCACTTATTACACTTTAAAGCACTTTTTGCCACTTTTTTACAGCGTTTACAAACGGAGCTCTCTGAACCGTTCGACATTGTTCAACGCTAAATGATAATATGTACTACTTTTGGTATTTGGTATTCGCTTTTTTTCTATGATGCCCTTTGGTTTTTTACTGTAACAAAGCTTACAGTATCTTCGGACTTTGTGTGCTAGGCCTTCCCTCTTCCTTAACGTATGAGCAATAGTCTTGGTTTCACCATGTGTGGTTGTAAAATACAGTACACTCTTGTCAATTGTTTATCCCGACGTGAAATTGAGGCCTATTGCCAGGTCAAGATTTGTGTGTTAGCTGGTTGCCACATGTGGGGGACCCCTAGATGGACCGCCTTGGCCCGGCAAGTATAATAAAATGGACTGCTAGAAGGACCGCTGTGGCGCAACAGAAACATTTTTCCTGACACGCCACGGCGGGCCCTAGGGACCGCTAAATTTCATCTTCGAAAAATTATGAAAAAAAGTATTATTGGTCATTTTAATCTATTGTATAATACTATACAAGCCTTGTAGAGCATACTGCAACAAAAAAAATCAATTGGCCTAACAAGCTATTTTTGTGATTTTCCTATGGCACGGAACGTGTTTTAATCAAAATATAAGGAATTATAATTTTTTTCATTTGTATTTAACATTTATTTACAATTCTATAATAAAATTTTGTAATAACAGAAAATTACAGTTTACCTATTCTAAAAAATACATTAATAACAAATGTTCCAAATGATGTCCACCTGTTTCAATACACAAATTAATAATTTTAAAATTTTGTGTAATATCAACGAAAAATCAAGAATTATCATTTTTTCTTTGTAGGTCATAGGTGCTTGTGAAACAGAAAACCTGTCGCGTTTGAGAAACAAAAGATATTTAGTTATTATCCAACTTACATAGATACATACAGGTCCCATAAAAACTTGAAAATGTTGTCTTCAATATAACAGAAATTATTGGAAAAAATGTTTTCTGTCTCACTTTAAGAGAATGTACTTCCTCA
Source organism: Stenurella melanura (assembly GCA_963583905.1). Lineage (NCBI taxonomy): Eukaryota > Metazoa > Arthropoda > Insecta > Coleoptera > Cerambycidae > Stenurella > Stenurella melanura. Next base: position 76,214,957 of record OY757312.1, on the reverse strand, counting down.
GGGATGCATGTTTGGATTAACGTAAGTTGGGTTATATGGGCCCAATATGAACTCAAAAAGCACAGGTTCCCGTCCGGGAACTCAATTCTGGGACACCCTGTATAGTTGCTTTCCTAATGTGATTTTTACCTACCATTAACATGTACGTAGATAAATTTCCTTACCGGCTCTCCGCCTTTCATTATCTCCCCACCACATTATTCCACTTTCCCACCAAATTCTCTCATTTTCTCATCATCTTTCCTCACTTCTCTACAATCTTTCCACTATATTTTCTCTCATATAAAGAAACGCATTCTCTTAATTTAAAAGATATCCACAAGTGTACAAAATTTTATCAAGATATGTTGATCTGTTCTTGATTCATACTGCAACAAACCTTCAGACAGACAGACAATTAGAGAGACAAAAATTCTGATATTGATATCATTAAATAAACCCGAAAATTTGTAAATTCTAAGGAAATACAAAATTACAAAAATACTTACCTTTACACTTTTATTTGTATACAGTAGGATGGAACGAACAACGAGATTTTTAAAAAAAATTTCCAGAACAATTTCCACATACTTATCAAAATTCAAAAGGTGCATTTGGTTGTCATTAATAACTGTGCAAAAATTGAAAACGATACTTCCTTATTTTCAGATTCCTCAATGAGTTCAAAATTTTGGAAAAAACTTTCTTTATGCCATTTATATTTCTTAGTTATTTTTCTATCGTTTGGATATTTCTAATGTCTTAGTCGGCAAGAAGTGTCTTAATGTACCGCAAACCATTGTGCCATATTTTAAAATGATATTATCCATACTTCAGGTTCTTCAAAGAAAGTCAAAATATGTACTTCTATGCAATTTTTTTCAAAAGTATAACTTATTTGATCGAGTCGCATTTACTATTTTTTTCGCTATATTCAACAACTATAGAAGGATGAACATCAAATAAAGTGAGACGTTTCATTTAAAAAAAAAACACACACAAATAGACATGGAAAACAAAAACAACAGATCATGTTTAATATTTCAGTTATTATCCACTTTTCCGGCGCGCACTGAAGTGGTGTTTAGGTGACGTGATAGCTGTGTGGCAGGTGGAATTTTTGAAACCCATGTAAACAAATGCGGCAGCGCGCGTTGAGGCGGAGTGGCGACGGCGTGATGTTTTGCAAGTGGGGTGGTGCCATTCGGTCACCACTAGTCTCGGACATGTTTAAGGCACGGCGCGCACCAAAGTGGTGTATGGCAAAGGAATGGTGGTGGCATTGGAATGGTTAAGACGTGGTGTGACAGTAGAATGATGACAAAATGATATCAAAGTGATGTAACGCGTACCGGAATGGCAAGCAGCGTCATCCTGCCATTGCTTTATGCTCAATTGGTGCATTTCTTGGTTGCATTTGTTCAACTGGTAAATTTACAAAATGGATATAAAAGAAAAAATCATTGGATTCATCCTCTATGGCAAAAAAAATAGAGAATATAATGTCTATAAAAATGAGTTAAATCTCGACACATGGTCACAGAGACAGGTATGAGTCTCTATAAGGCCTACAAAATGTATGTTGAATTCCTGGTAGTCTTGCATTATGCGATAATCGTGAAAAACACAGGAGCTGCAACCTCACCACTTACCACTTGCCACTCGAAAATTAAACATGTCCGAGACTAGTGGCGACCGAATGGCACCACACCACTTGCAAAACATCACGCCACCGCCACTCCGCCTCAATGCGCGCTGCCGCATTTGTTTACATGGGTTTCAAAAATTCCACCCGCCACATGGCTACCATGTCACCTAAACACCACTTCAGTGCGCGCCTTAGGCCCGGCGCGCACTAAAGTGGTGTTTAGGTGACGTGGTAGCCGAGTGGTAGGTGGAAGTTTTGAAACTCATGTAAACAAATGGGGCAGCGCGCATTGAGGCGAAGTGTCGTGATGTTTTGCAAGTGGGGTGGTGCCATTCGGTCCCCGCTAGTCTCGAACATGTTTAATTTTCGAGTGGCAAGTGGTAAGTGATGCTTGTATTGCCTTGTATTTAGTACTGATTTGCCTAGAGAAGGAGTTGCATCTCTAGTGTTTTCCGCGATTATCGTATAATGCAAGACGACCGGGAATTCAATATACATTTTGTAGGCCTTGTAGAGGCTCATCCCTGTCTCTATGACAGTACGCGGGACGATTACCATATTAGCCAAGTTCAAGAGCCAGCCTGGACATTACATATGGCGTATTCTCTATTTTTTTGCCATAAAGGACAGACCCAATGATTTTTTCTTTTATATCGATTTTGTAAATTTACTAATTGAACTAATGCAAGTCATCATCTGATGACATTTTACTAAATGATAAAGCAATGGCAGGATGGCGCTACTTGCCATTTCGGTACGCGTTACATCACTTTGATATCATTTTGTCGCCATTCTACTGCCACGTCACGTCTTAACCATTCCAACGCCACCACCATTCCTTTGCCACGCACCACTTTGGTGCGCGCCGTGCCTAATTTTCGCGTGTTTTCCGCGATTATATAATGCAAGATGAACAGAAGTTCAACATACATTTTGTAGGCCTTGTAGAGGCTCATGTCTGTCTATATGACAATACGTCGAGAGTTTTTTCATTTTAATGCACATTATATATGCCTTATTCCCTATTTTTTGCCATAGAGGATTCATCCATGATTTTTCTATTTTCGAATGTACCAAAAGACTTAAAACATTTCAAGTTACGACAGTCGGAATCGCTCCGCCCGTCAAACATTTCGAAAGTACCAACCTCTTTTTTAGAAAGTTCAACGAAACAGTTTCTGCGCATGGCGGAAATCGCAGTCAGGGCGTGGTGAGTAGCTATTTTAAAATGACAAAATTTAAGCAAAAATCAATGGACGGTTTTTCAAATAGAAACCAAAATTCTCTATTTATTTGTTCTGAAAGTGGGGGAGAATACTCCATGTCCGCCAAAAAGGTGTCTTTGGGTTCAATGCCGTTAGTACATTATTTTAAGCTGGAAAGCCATATTTATATAACGTCTCGAAGCATCCTTAAAAAGATTACAAGAAATTTCAAAATTTCAGTGCAAAATAAAAAGTGAATAATCTTTCAAAAAGTTTGACATACATTTTACTAGCGACTGGGAGTTCTCTCGACGCTGAATGAGTTGCGATCTTTCGGGACGTAACGTTTTGTGGTGATGCTCTCTGACAAATTGTCTTATATACAACAATTAGGTAAATATTGAATATTTATATTTTTTGTACTTGATGAATTTTATTTTAATAAATGAAAATATATTTTAAATTCAATTCTTTATTAATCCACTAGATATAGGATTGACGACCTACGTGTAATTCTGTGGCCTGAATCGGATAACTACATATTACGGGTTACCTTTAATCCCGTCAAGTTTCTGTAGCGATCCGAATACTCACAGAATCTATCGACAGTCTTAATAGTCTAAGAAGTGTTTCTAAAAAAATAAGATATAATCAGAAGTGCACCGCTCGACATCAAATTACGACGGAGAGAGCAGACTGTAGCAATCACCGTAAGTAAAATTTTATTTATTTTCATCTTTGGTAGTCTTAAGAGTTACTAGAATCCCCCTTAAGAGTAGATATTACTAGATATAGGTACGACGGCACGGCTGGCGCCTGTCTATAATCTACAAGAGCACATTAAGAAAGGGTTTTATAAGTTACACTTCAATGACACATCCGGACAATTTACGGGGAGAAACAGATGCAAATTAAGAAACTGAGATATCTAAATCAGTCACCACAGATCCAAGGGATTGTTCTACGAGGAGCCCTTTGAAACACTTAGTTGAGAAAGCTGGAAAAGCTTTGTCTTAAAAATAAAAAAGCGACAGTAACTTTTAGTAAGAGGGGACCTTTGAGGCCTCCGGTCAGAGGGCTCAGTCGGCAAATTCCCAATGGCCACCTATTGAATTCGCCACTGCAAATCTGGTAAAACTTCAGTAATAATCTTACATCAACTAAGTTGCTAAGTATGTACAGTACAACCAAAATATTGTCAATTATTCCTGCCCACACATTAGCTAAAAATTTCTATTGACGATGACTCTCATGCATTACATGTGGGTTTTCGGTACTCTAGATGTGTGTATTGTAAACGTTGAGAACTCCATCTCGAGTGTATCCTGTCTCAGCAGTGAATAAAATGCAACATAAGAAATCTAGCACCTCGGCACATTCTGTATTAGCCATCTAAATGTTATCGAAGCTCTTCTCTATGTTGCGGGGCTTGTACATTCTACAAGTGATGAGGATGCAGACCTTTTCGTTCAATTAGCGCTATATTGTAAATTTCGATACTCCAATTTGCGCAGAAAACCTGTGAACAATTATTTCAGGATTATCCTCTACACCTCTATCCTAGCCTTGGGTTGCAAAAGTGTGGACATTTCTAATCCACGGCTTGGCAATATTTAAGGGGCCATGGGGCCTCACTATTTATAAAACTCGTCATTATTGAAAACGTAGACAAGAAGACACTATCACCAAGGACTAAAGAATTAACAAGATAGGACAGTCAGACGGAGGAAACAAAATAGGTGAAGACAGTTAAAAACTTCGTCTCATTGTCATATCGTGGCAACTGCATGATAACTCCAATGTAAATGTCGAGGTCGATGGCACCATTGCTAAAAGATAAAAAGTTTTCCGCCGACTGTCCTATCTTGTTAATTCTTTAATCTTTGCTATCACCACGTACGCATAACGACCAGTACGTCTAACAGCAGTAAACAGTACACTGTTAACGCACCTGTTGCATTTCTTTTCGCGTTTAACACCGGCGCAATGATGCTACGTAACAGGATCAGGCCTAAATATAGAAGGGCTAGCACATTAAGAGAGTATATATATCGGGAGGATGTGAGTATAAATAGATTTTATCGTATGTATGTATTTCAAAAATGCTCTATAGATAAGACCACAAGAAGAAACTAATATATTTAAATATTCTTAAGTTGGTGTCCAATTTATGTGCCTTGTTGTACCTGTTCACTTATTTCGAAATCTGTGGTTACAGTATTCAACGTTTATTTATGCATTGTGAACAGCACCATTTTGGTAGTAAACAGGGCCTAAATATTCACTACTTATATGAAAAAAAATCGGCAGCTACTGGAAGCGGCTAGAGGCCTCCTCACCCGTTGGATCTTTGAAGCCGAAAAGAGCACTAAATTGTGTGCTATAACGGCACTAAACGTAATCCGATCTCAACCATAATATTTTCGTATTTTCTGGAGTACTAAAGAAACCCTCATGCAAACCTTTATCCAAATCCATTCAGTACTTCGGCGCTATCGTGCTAAAACGTTTGAAACTAACGTTTTTTTCGCACTTTGTTGGATTTCTTTTTTACCCTAACTAGACACCCTTACTTTTTTTCGCATAGTCGAGTGGCACCATATAATATCAGCATATTGAATTGCACTGCACGTATAATGATGCTAGTAGAATACTATGCTTTGTCCACGACTATTAAATATTTAATATTCATTTAATTCATTTTTTGTAATACCTGTACTGTAAGTGGATCATTATTAACAAATTTTTATTAGAGTAAGCTGAATTTACAATTCATTTACTGGTTGCCATGGTTACAGGGCTGTAATATTCACTTAGAGTCCGTGAATATTACGTACTAGTTATTATTACGTACTAGTTATTATTTACCTGCTCAGATCAACAGAAATTTTAGATAAAAAAAATCTATCGTTGAAACCAAACATTTCATGCATACACAAAAATGAAGATATTATTTTAAGCATCTTTATTATTTATGGAAATGTGAAAAGTACAATTATTCATATTATCAACAGTCAAAATTGATGTTAAATTTTTTTGTATTTCTTTAATTACTTCAGGACCATCTAGTGGAGTATTCTCCATATTATCCGAGAGATCATTATCAGATGTTTGACGAGATGAACCGGCTTCTAGGTTGCTAATGTTGAAAATCTTGTTAGCTACTTGTATTTTGTTCGTTAAAGATTCCGCCACATAACTTTCTGCTACTGCCGAGGACTTCCACCCACCGTGCCTTTTCAACGCAAGAACGTCGACTCCGCTGTTAGCCAAAAGAGTTGCCGAGGTTCTGCGAAACGAATGTCCACTGTAATTTTTTGCATTTTTCAAATTTAAAAATGTTGCAATATCAGACGGAATTTTAGCGAAAATATTTCTCCCAACTGGTTGGTTAACGCATTTCCCATTTTTATATCTCAAGAATAATCTTTTATTTTCTGAATTTTTTGGTCGCAGACTCATATATTTCCTGATTAATTCCAGACAGTGGAAATTGTCATTGTCTACGATAGTGAAACTTCTTGAAAGGTGATTTTTAGAATCAGGTATTTTGATAAGTATTACGCTTACTTTATCAACAATATTGTCTACCGTTACCTTGCATAATTCATCTTTGCGGCAGGCTCCCGCAATTCCCATAATAGCAACGACCTTCTTCATCAGATATGTTTGGTCAGATGCTTCACTCAAAAATTTTACAATTTGTTCTATAGTAAACACCTCACTTTTTTTGGGACGATATCCAATATTTTTGTTTTTTAAAAATGCCCTTAATTTGGCATATTTTGAAATGTCAACATTATCATTTAAGGAGATGGTTGTCCGCAGCATGGAATATTCGCACCATAAGCTGGCTGGAGATGTATATTTTTTAGATTTCTCTAGAAAATATGCGAGTAAAACCGCCTCACTGGTATGAATATCCACATATTTAGCGTCGCACCACTTTCTAAATACGTCATATGTGATATCGTACCTTTTTTTAGATTTCCCAGGTATAAGCGATGTACAAGCAATATTTGCAGCTTCTTCGATATACATAATAGTATTTCCTCAAAAACTGCTTGTCAAACTTGACTTTTCAACGAGTTGTTTATCTATTAGGCTTTCTTTTGTTAATTTCTAGTATATACGATATACCTAATTTATTTAAATATTAAAATTTAATTTTGACAGGTAGTTGTCAATAATTCAAATTTAACTCATTAATTACTTTTGATTTTCGCAGGTATTACAAAAAACTATTTACTAACCGCGAACAGTAAGTGACTTTTCAGGTCGAGAATGTAGTTTGGGAAACCGAGGCCCTACGGGCCTCGGTTTCCTAAACTACATTCTCGACCTGAAAGGTATCACTTACAGTTCATGGTACGTAGTATACTATTCAGTTGATTTCTCCAATTTAAGAAAGATTCATGTGCCATCATATATAATTTTCTCGATTTTTCAGGCAACAAGTTTAATGATGCGATTATTGTAGCTTTCCGTATCTCTGGCGGTGTCAAGGAAATCTCATTTGCATTTTCAGTATCCATTTGTCTAATTATATTACTCTTTTTGAGTAATATGTACAATTATTGTAAATGACGTTGATGATTACATCGCACAAATTTTTATATTTCATATCAATAACAGTTTGTAGGCACGTACTATAGACAAATAGTTTCAAAAACAATGTTGGAGATTACACACAAAACCTAGGTCATAATGTTGTCGAGCGTTACAGCCATTTTACTAATAAATTTGCTTATTTAATTTTGGAAAGAAACCACGATTATCCATTCGATAACACTGTTTTGTAAACAGGGCGCGAGCATTGTATGACTAACATAACCTAAAACATTACATTTCTTTAAGTTTATACTAATTTTTAATGTTTTTATTCGCATTTCTGGATTGGTATCTGTGTAACATTAATGAACTCTCTCGGATAGGATGCATATCATTTTTCTGAATCATTTATTTTTTTAAATATACTGATATTTGCAGGTCGGAAATCTAACCTATAATTAGCGGTCTATTCTTAATATACCAGCGGTAAATCCTGTACGCAATAGTTATTGAATAGGAGTGCACGTGACGTGACGAATAGCGATCTTATGCATCACATTTGCTTGTTTTTTAATTTTTTTCGCGGAAACCAAAAAGATGCAAGTGTGACATGTCGTTGAAATCGGAATTTTAACTACTTTTTAATGGTTTCATTACAAATTGTAAGTAAGTATAAAATAAACAACTTGTTGTGCCAAAACGGAATAAACGTAATCCGATCTCAACCAAAACCTTTTCAGATCTTCTGGAGCACCAAAGAAATACTCATGCAAAGTTTCATCCAAATCTGTTCAGTAGTTTCGCCGCTATCGTGCTAACACACATAAGGACACGCACATTTTTTAGAAACCACTTTTTTGGCTTCCTGACTTCCCCAAAACGTAAAGATTTGATGTTATCTCAATTTTCGATTTAGGACCAATTTTAGTAACCTCCACAAAATTTTTGTTTTGAGGAGGGAAAATATTACAATATCTTAAAAATTTGTTGTAAACGTGTGGTTTCGGAGAAAAGAGAAACGTGTAACTGACGGAAATTTGTTTGAAGTAAATATATGTCGAAATTCTATAAATAAGTAATAAAATGAAAGTCTATCTCCATGTTAAGTTGTTCATTAATCGTTACTATATAATAAGTAGGTATTAAGTATAACATGTGTAAGATAATTATAAGTATTTTTATTGCGTGGTTACTAATGAAGCTTATTTTTGTATCAGAGTATTTTTTCGTTATATTGCACAATATTTGTACATATGATTCCATACATCTTAAAACAACACTTAAAAAAGTGAGTATAGAATAATTACAATACGCAAACAAACCTTGTCTAAATAAATTCTTACTTCCGTACATGAAAAAATATAAAAAGAAATATAACATGCCTTTAGCGACAGCAAAATAAAATATATTGCAACCATTTGACATAACACATACATATATAAAATACTCGTGTCTTTTAAAGAAAACTTACTATAATTATAAGAATAGCTAATTACTTAGTGACTCAATTCACTACAATAATGGCAGCTGCAGACATGAATTTCGACGATGATCCTCAGCTTGAAAGCTGAGCAAAATTTAGCACGACAGAAACATTATTGCTAACATCCTAGTTTTCCCTATAAACAGAGTATCGATGCTTTCCAAATGTGGATTTAGATATTATGCTTCTTACAAATTCCCTGAACAACCAATCGCACCCACAGTTCTACTCTCCAGAATATACGCTGCCCTAGCGACTCTCCAACATTGCATTTCGAATCCTATCATTTTTGGATGCACGCTGCACACACTGGAGAGCGGGCAATGCACAACGGTTGATAGTTCATGGAAAAAGAGATGGCAAGAGAGGAGGAGTACTTTAAAGCACTGGGCTGATGTCATCAAGAAGTTGATGATAAAAAGTTTTGATGAGGTATTTAATAAATTCCGGCGCCTCTTGAATTTTCTGTCAGAGACACTCATGTTCACGCCCATCTCGCCATGAAGGGGACTAAGTTATTGATAAAGCGATTCAGATAGATCAGAATAAATGTGTTGTTTTTCGACTTTTCGAGATAAGCTTAAAAAGACGAACGCTATGCCTTTAACATCCGTAAATGTATGGAAAATTTGCCATTGATTATTTAATATATCAGAACTAAATTTTTCTTCTTCATACCCTACTCTATAAATAATAAACAAAGAGTACTTTACATGAGCCATAAGCGAGTATGAATATTGTACATTTAGTACAATTATCTTTACTTTGTTTTGCAACAGTTGCTATCCGTACATTTCATGCTTGTTACATGCTATTAAAGGAAATGCACTATATGTAAAATGGGGATGTATTATGGTATTGTAAATAGACATTCTTTTCCACTGTGTTAAGTTAGCAGCAATATTACGAGAGAAACCAAAGATTCTCAAGTCTTTTATACATGCAACTGACATTAGGACTAAATATAAGTTGTGAGTCTAGCATAACACGTGAAAGTAATGGGTCAATTTGGTCTGCTTTTTCAATAACACTCTCATTTATTGTAATTATATAGTTGTTACTTACAAACTTTAGGTGCGACTATTTCAGACAGAAATCCATGCCATTGAGCAATGTGCACGGAGACCTGAACAGACAGCCTAGACACAGATCAATAAGAATATTTTCAGACAGCCAAGCGGCTCTTAAATCCCTTGGGCCTTACAGTTGTAACTCTAAGACGGTATGGAATTGCCAGGAATCTCTTACCTGACTGGCAGAAACAACAAATTGACTCTGATCTGGATACCTGGCAACTCTGGCATGGAGGGCAACAAAGTTGCCGATTCTTTGGCCAGAGAAGGCGCGGCAAGCAAATTTACAGGAACAGAACCGGCACTTGTCATATCTGCATACTCTGCCAAGGCTGCTATCCTTGCCTGAGCTGAATTGAAAACAATCCAACACTGGCAAGAACTACCAGGATTGGTTCACTCAAAGGAGTTTACATATCCCTTGAAGTCAAGAACTATTAGAGTTAAACAGGTTACACCTAAGAACTCTAATTTTTCCTATACACTGGGCACTGCACACTAAATCATCACCTACACAGAATTGGACTAGTGGAAAACACCAAATGTCGTCAAAACATTAAGTTAGCTATTAAGATTGTTGGTTATACCATCGAAATATTTACCGGTTATAGTGTCATAAGCAAATAAATTTACAAATGACTTATTCAAGACGCAGTGAATATCACCCACATACGTAATGAAAAGAAGAGTACTTTGAATCATACTTTTGTTAAGAATGATGAGTCTAGAGTTCTGAGATAAAATATCTGATAAATATCTGATTTCTTCTAAATTTAGAAAAAATTCCATTCTGGCTATTTAACTGAAAATAATTTCTATCCGGGAATATTTGTCTGTATTCAAAATGTTTAAATAAATATAAATATTTTTAGTCTTAAAAAATCTCACTGTCAAGTACTGCAACCAAAGAGTAGAGAAATAACAAGAGAAGACAGTCAGGCACAGAAGGCAAAATAGAGGAAGATAATTGTTAACTCCAAATTAAAGGAGCACGACAGTCGGCGGAAATGGTGTCCTCGATGACAACCGGGTGTAACAGTTATTTCTTCATTTTATTAAATAAATTATAAAAAATAGTTTCAAAATTATTGGTTTACTATCTATCGATGAGCAATTCTATATTAATTAGGTATATACCTAATAATATATCATTCTTGGGGATTCATGTGACGTATGTTACCAGGCAACCTGTTTCCTTAGTAACCTTGGCTTTTGTCAATCAGCTGAGTTCGGTCGTTTTATTAGGAGATTAGGAGATTTTTAGTTCGGTTGATAGGCGACAACCACTTGTTCTTGATGATACCGCGATGCCGTTTTGCACAGATATTGTACATATCCATATCTTCGATTTAAGATGTGTTGCCAAGGTGGTACCTCCTGAAGGGACGTGTAGCGGGTCGCTAAGTACCATTCGGGGGCAATTTACAAAAGTCGCTTATTTGACGTAATCTAATACCGTTCTTTCTACTAGTAGCTCTAGTTGGAGAGGAAGAGACGTCTCTACGAAGAAAAAGGTCGAGAATTGCCGAACAATGCGGGTATCCTACATTCAAGGGGTAGGAAACATAAGTATCGTGAATTTTTAACTTCCCCGATCAGCGTCCAAAGTGGACCAATCTTTCCGTTATTTTGACCTCAATGGGATGACTTACATTTGCGTTCCATCCTGTCTAAATTTTAGATTTTTTTAAGTAAGAAACTTATGTACAGGTTACTTTATTACCTGATACTACCCACACTATACTAACCTCGTATTGAATGAAAATTTACTTGTATATGGTTTATTTGAAAATTAACGAAATAATGAGAATGCAAAAGTTTCTTGCAAATTGCTCTTCATCTAATTCATATTTTCCAACGCGGTCTTTTTTGTACATCTGTTGAAAACAAACAAAAAAGCATTAAACCGTTTTTCTATGGGATCAGAGGGAAAAAAGATATAAGCGAAAAACGCAAAAATGGCTTTAAAATCACATGTTTAGGGGGTTTTCAACAATGACCTACCCTGATTTGAAGTGTCGGGAAAATATATGTTTTGTTTGTGATTTTTACTAGTTGTACACAAAAAGTTTCCTATTCGAAAAAAACCCTTATATCTCTTTCTCAACTGGCCTACTTGTGTTTATGTGACATTACAGAGCACGTGGGCAGAAATTAAATTTTGAGGGAGACCTACGGATTAGCTCTATATTGAATTCGTTTAGAAGTTACTTCTCTTGTATTTAATTTTTTTAGGGGCAAATTGTGTTGCTGTGGGGAACGCACGTGAGTCTGTTGTCGAGGTTATAGAATTTGAGTGTTGCGAGCGGCCACTGAACTATTCCTCTGGAGAAATCTGCCTGAGGTATGTGATTTTTTTCTTTAATCAGATTAACTTATTTTTAAATTTGTATATTTGTTCACTCATCTTGAGGGCTAACTTTAGCGTTGCTCACAACTGTTGCAGAAGTCTGCTGCGTACCTGTGAGATGCCCTGTCTTAAGAAAAAATGCTAATCATTGTGTTCTTGAGTTAATAATTTGGCGGGGAGTAATCTAGAATTTTATTGTTGCACAGGCGATCTCGCACCACAGATTAATATTTTCATTCATGTTTTCTCTTGCTTATTCAATTTTTAAGAAATCGAAACTTTATCGCATTTTGTTTTTTTTTTTTTGAAATTTTTTAATCCGGTTGATTAATTAATTAAATTTTCTCTCTGTTTTATTAATAGTTTATTTTGTGATTAAAATTTTATTACAAACTTAAATAAAGTTAAATTCTTAAGTAAATAAATATTTTTGATTAATACTCAGGGCTAGATTTTTAATTTAAATTCCGATTATATCTTTAGTAGAGTTTCCCGACTTTGGTTAAATAGTCACATTTTATCTTTGTAATATTTCGTTACGTAAATTTTTTTATCGGTTTGATTAATTGTGACCTTGGCAATGGCAAAGGTGTTATAGTTTTTCTACAGTTTTTTTGATAAGTTCTATATCAACTTGATATTTGTATAGTCACTTAACTTTCAATTAGTAAAATTTCCTGTATAGTCCTAGTTACTGGACAAGATTTAGAGACTTTACTGTTTTTTGCTTTCAATTTCTTTCTTTTATCAACAGGTCCCTCATATCTCCCTGTTTTCCGTGTAAATACCCATCAACTGAATCAAAGCACATGCTAGAAACCTGCTATTGGCTGGAGAGATAAATTGCCATTGGTTTGACTTTCTCCCAGACGTGTGGTCGACCTGGTACTTCCTCGTAAACAAGAAGGATATTAAACTCCTCAATTCCCTAGTACCGGTGGTCAACTCCAGGAGACCGACCACCTCGAAATTCCACGACATTCACCATTAAGTTACGTAAACCGACTATCACAGTGCTAATATCAGCAGCATCTTTGGATCAGAAGATAATTTTATAAATCAGTTGATATTTTCATTTAATTAAAAAACCATTGATAATATAGATACTGCCAATAAATCTAGAAATTTTTAGAAAGAGATACAATAATTAGTAATAAAAAGGGAAGCAAAATAAGCATGTAACTAGTGATAAGCAACTTACTGCATAAATAAAAAGGTCGATAAACTGTCTGTAAAAAACACGTAATAACGACTTGTAACAATCGTAAATAAATCTTTTTCATGAACTCAACGACGTTATTACTAAACAAAGTGTCTTATTCAGCAACCAGTGACCAATCCACAAAATTGCTTTTGAGACGTTAAATTCACCCGGCAGGTGGTGAAGCGTCACTTTGACACTCGAGCGTCGGTCGTCAATTGACGGTAAGGACGGAATTCGGAAAGCTGAGGCACCAGTTCCTTTTTTGAGGGAACATCCAATTACCCTCAAAGCCGATTTAACAGAGCTTGAGTAACTATACTGAAGAAACGATAATCTCCAGCGGGTTTAAGGATAGTTAGACTTCACATACACCACAGTAAATAGCACTATTCAGATTATATAACAAGAGTTATTATCTTAGAACATACAATTTAAAACTACTAAAAACTACACTACCTTTACAAAACCAAATAGACAATCAAGAGCTTAAACTAAAGTGAGGCTACGGTGACAGAAATCGAGGTGAGAAATGCGATGACGGGCGGTTAATGAGACGGTGATACGGTAAACGGTGTGTGAGTGGTTCCGAAGGTCAAAAGCGGTAAAAACGGGCGGTAATGCAGACAGTGCGGTGTCACTGCTGGTTTCGGAGTCGACTGGCACTTACGGGCGGATGGAATGTACTGAACTCTGGCTTGCAGAAACTGTAATAGACACAGCATTGCTAGAGTGGGGAACGGCGCAGTTGAAAAGCGCTCCAGTTTCGGACTTTAGGGAAAATATAAGCGGTCTTACCTACAAGTTCTTCTTCTTACTATTCCTAGTACACTTCTATCCCCGTGGTCGGTCGGTCACCAACTGGATTCTCAAGCAAACGGTGCACTGCTTTATGGGTGCCAGACTAGTTCGATTGCCTTTACAATTCATTACAATAGAATATAAATATATAACCCACTTAATATTAAAACAGATGGTGGTTTGGGATGCAATTTCCATAACGAAAAACTCTTCGTTACACTTTGCACACAAGGAAATCTCAACAGAACTAGCTCCGGCAAATAACTAGGGAATCATCCTCTTTACAAATCATCCCTCTTATCGAGTTGGACAACCCTACTAATGGTAGAGAGCGATCTGGCAGGAGGAAGGAGCGCAAGAGAACAATGGAATTACGGGTAATTGAAGAATTCGCGGAAGCAGTTTTTTTGCTAGTGGTTTCAAGTGTTAAACGGACAATTTCTTCAGGAAATAAGAATGATAGGAACGTGAAATTTTTGTTAAAGCTTAATTCTAGTCCGGGTGGGAAGTTGGTGTGGGAATTAGGAAGGGAGGGAGAGAGCGAGGCGGAAAAAATTTTTGTAGCCTAGTCCGCAGTCGATAACCCTTTTTGTTTTCCTCCACAACGGGCGTTATCACCTCTAACTCCCGTTCTGATCATCCTCTTGACATTATTTTTTTTCAAATTAGAGAGAAGAAATCCCTCCATGTGCAAAATTAATTATTTAAATATAACCTTTTATCGTGCGAAAAACGTGATTTGAAAAAAATGCAAAATTTTTTTCAGGTGTAGTTTCATCATTTTTTTCAAAAGTCAAAAACCGTTTTCACCTACGGAAGTTGATGAGATTATACATACAATGACTAAAGACCCATCAATTTGTCGAGATTTTGGGCGAAGTTACGTAGCTCCGAATATTTTTACCGCCTCCTTATTTCCCTCCCTCCCTTCCTCCCTCCTTAATTCCCCCACCAATTTCCCACCTTAACCAGAATTTAGTTTTACACTTGCCCTACGCTCACCTAAAATTTCAGGTCCCTATCATCCTTATTTCCTGGAGAAATCATCGGTTTAACACTTGATACTGTAGATGAACTTAGTATCTTAGTATCGCGCGTCTGATGGACACGACAAGAATTTTATATTAGACAGGCTCCAGCCGTGCCCTCGCAATGATATCTAGCAACTCTACTCACAAGGAGAATTCCAGTTACCCTTGAGACTCCCCAAGACGAAAATAAATAAAATTATACTTACTGTGATTGCTACAATCTGCTCTCTCCGTCCTAATCTGATGTCGAGCGGTGCACTTCTAATGAATATATTATCTTCTAACTAGCACTTTGTCAGAAACACTTCTTAATAATTAAGACCGTCGATAGATTCTATGAGTACTCGGATCGCTACACAAACTTAACGAGATCAGAGGTGACGCGTATTAAGTAGTTATCCAATTCACGCCAGAGAATCGCACGCAGGCCGTCAATCTTATAATTAGTGGATCAGTAAGAAATCGAATTCAAAATAGATTTTCATTTATTGAAATAAATTTCATAAAATATACGAAATGTAAATACTCAATATTTAAGTAGTGCATATAAGACAAACATCAGAGAGCACTACCACTTTACGTACCGTAGGATCATAACTCATCTAGCGTCGAGAGAACTATAATAATCGACTGTACAAAGAGATTCAGACTCCCAGTTAATTATGATTTTAAGATGTATGTCGAATTTTTTTTTAATTATCACTTTTAATTTTGCACTATTTTTGAATTGCTTGTAATCTTTGTCAGGATACTTCAAGACGATATATCATGGTTTTCCAGCATGAAAAAACGTACTAACGGCATTGAACCCAAAGATACCTTTTTGTCGCCGACTCACATTCGAGCGACTACTATGGCGATTCCCGCCTGGGACTGGATTAAGGATATTTTGGGTCCGTCGGAATCGAATCTTCGACTTTGAATTTTTGGATTCTGATGGACGTTCTTGGTACATGGAGTATTCTCCACCACTTGCAAAATAATTAAATGTGGATTTTGGTTTCTATTGGAAAAACTATTCCATTGGTCTTCTCTTGAAATGTTTGGTACTTTCGAAAAATAATTAATTTTCGAACGACGGCGCCTAAAGGTGATTGACCGTCGCCCTCGAGCTGAATTAAAAATTTTTTAGACACTTTTTAGGACGTTTTTAGTGAAATCATTCTTTATGCAGGTTTCAATGAGAGACGATGCTAAAGGCGGTTATCCATCTTTTGTGAAGTGATAATGTTTGAAACTCGATTTTTTCATGGAAATTTTGGACTAAATTTAATTTTCTTAAAAATTCTATATTTTAAATTTGATAATTTTACAGGGTTCAATAACAATACCACCGACAAAGAAACTTTTTCAGCGAATTTTTAATTAACCATAACTCGAGAGTCTAATTAATATTTTTGGACAACCCTTGGCTCAGATCACTTGTTTTCAAATTCTTTTCAACTTTGAATTGGACTTTTTTCATACAGGCATTATTTTCCGATTTATCGCCGAAAAAGCAGTTTTTGCAAACTTTGTGTTGAAATATCTCCCGCCTCCCTCGAGTAGGAGTCTTGTGATTTTCAGAGAATAATTTTATGACAATTACTTAAAGAATGGCAAGAGAGAAATTTTCAAATTCCGTTGTTGACTTCCAAATTCAGATCAGCTCTACTATAAGTTTCAATCCCATCCGATGATAAATAAGGGAATTATAGGCGATTTCGCTCTTAAAGTTAAAATCGTCCAAAACAACCCCTGGAGTCCATCATCCCTCAACTCATTCAACATGTTGTTTTCGAGGACATCTCTACAAAGCTCAGCGCTTCGACGTAGGAAAACATTAGCATAAAATTAAAATATAATCAATCAACGTCAAGGCTCCAACATAAGAGTGAACGACACACCAAAGAAAAATCGATTTTCATTTTTCTTCTTTTACTTTTGTGTGTAAACACCAAGTTGTCGTGCTACTACGAACAATATTTTATTAATAATTTTATTTAATCAAGTAAAGAATCTATTACAAAAGTAACAACTAATTTTCTAATTTAACTAATTTTTCTTCAACTTTTCAGGATTTCTTCTACTCGTACAACAAAGTCTTTTAATTATTATATATAGAATGGCAATAGAACTTATACCAACTAATGCTACAAATAATATAACATCTAGCAGCAAATACTTATACCATGGTAAATCTACGCCCGCAACTTTCAAATGAGGAGCTCCATTATGGCGTATGACAAATTCTGTCCAATAGACCGCGAGGTCTAGAGGCTTCACAGGACGATCATGACTGAAAGTTGATCGCTTCTTGGCCGTATCAAGATATCTGAAAAAGTATGTAAAATGTAATGCCTTAGTTATTTAGTTGTTATTAAAACATTAAGAAACTTATTTATGTATTTTCTTGATTTTGCAAAATAATATAAATTTGCACTGTTGTAATGCAGGTACAAAATTATACAAGAAAAATATTGCAAGTATAGTTCATAAGTTAGGCATAGTTTAAAAAGCATTTGTGCATTGAAAAATAGTGTATATGTTGAAGTATATCTTATGATGGTGTAAAGAACGAAACATTAGTGAGACAAAAATATAGTTTCAATTGTAAAATTAACGACTTATTAGGTACATCAAATGTTCTAAATATCAAGTTAAGTCTCCGCTCTATATATTAAACACTGCGATGGATACATCATGCTGACTGACTTATATAATAGGTGTCAACAATCCTCTAAAACCTAGCAATAATAAAAAATTATTTCATTATAGATACGGTTGGGTTAGGCAAATACTTACTTCGGATTATTTAGCAATTCATCGAGTACTTCACTTAAGCTATCTTCTGTAATTTGAGAATATGCTAAACTCAGTCCAATTCCATGCATTTGAGCACGTGCAGCATTTGCTTTCTGGTCCGCAAAGATTGGAATTAACAGAATCGGTACTCCGTGATACACTGTTTCGGTTAAACTTAGTAGACCTCCATGTGTAATAAATAATTTTACGTTAGGATGGGCTAGAAATAGAAAGGGAATATTGAAGTAACTAACTGATTGTTTAATAATGAATTTGATGCAAGTGTATGCAATAAACTTATATATATGTTTTTATATCCAAAATCTCCATCACTTTCAGGCATCGAGCATTTGTCCAATGTATCTTATCCATCTCGAACCCTAGCGTAAAGATCAGCTAAGAAAGTAAGAATAAATCAACGAGCCATGAAATGTTCCTTGCTAGATACCACAATGAGATACAGAATTCCAAACTAACAAATACGTCAGAGAGCTATGGTTATTAATGCTATAGAACGCACGATCTTCCTGAAATGGAATTGGGCTGAACATTTCCCAAAGATGCCTAATGGAAAGAATCATGATGAAGCAGCAATTCAAGGAGGATGCTGATAAGCGTAGAGAGTGTAAGCCAACAAAATGGAAAGACGATGTACCGCAAAATATAACTAATTTAATCCAGGTTTCAGACTATCGAAATACCTGAAAATTATTAAGAGAATCCTCTAGCAATTAATAAAATGAGCTGTTTGATAATAATGACGAACGTGGCGGCACAGTCACCGATCTGTCTCCTTAAATATCTCACATATGCTGATAAAAAACAGAACATGTCCCAGATAATTTGGACAATCCTCGTCTTCAAGAAATTTTGTGGTATATCAGAACCCCACTATTTATCTCATTGACGGTATAAATAAATAACTTCTTTATTCCGTGTTTTACAATTTTAATTACTAACGAATAATAAAATTGCTAAACGAAATTATAATTTTGCATCAATTATGTTCACATGTAGGCTAGGCGGAGGAGCAGAAATTATTTTGGCAGTAATTGAACACGTTCTTATTCTTCTTATAAGGCACGTTATAGAAAATGTACTAAATTTCTAAATGAGAATTCGGAGCAAAAGTTACGAGGTTCATAGTAAGTAGATAAATGAGGAATAGTCAGACATATCTAGGTTCAATACTTGTTATTTATTACACACAAAGACGTACTAATAAAATTGTTACAAAAGTTATCAGGAAGTTGTAGCGGCTTCTATAAAAACATTTATCTTATGCGGTTGCTATCATTTCTCTGGTTCCAGTGTTCCATAATTCTGTGGTCACAGTAAGCGTTGTGGCTTAAAACATAACAGAAACTCTCTACAAAAATTGCGTGCATAAACTAGTTGAACAAATTTCGGCATGGCGGGAATATCATGAGGTGTACAAAGATCAGACTTGCTAACGCTCTAGTTGTATCTTTCTTTACGCCTCTGAGACACGGACTATTAGGGAGGTGATATTCTACCAATGAGTTCTTAGACGTTTGCTGTGAGTTCCCTGGACAGCCCTTCATCAGAAGCTGAATTTTTCAAGAAGTACATCCTCCAAAGTGACTCCCCAGCATCGTATTTTCTGGAATTCTTTCATTTTTTGGCCACATCAACGGGAGAAAGGACAATATAGAACGTTTGATTCTTCGGGGGAAACTAGATGACGAAAGGCGAAGAGGAAGACCACCAAAATGCTTGCATGCCACCAAAATGCTAATAGGGAAGAGCTTTGGTGAGGCCGTGCACTGAACAGGCAGCCGCGATAGATGAGATGAAGCTGTCGGACATGCTATCCGACTAGAATATTACATTAATCATAAAACGTCTTTCAAGAGGTTCTGAATGAAAAGCCTTCTAAAGATAATGAAACAATTGTGCTTCTTCTGCGACTCAAAAACCAAACGAATTACTAACATTTATATTGCAGGCTACTATACAAATCAATCTTCATGGTGAGAAAAATAATGAAGTTCTAAATCTTGGGCCTACTTTTTATGAAAATTGAATTAGGACTATCTCAATATTGAAGTTGACAAATAAATACTTCATAGAAACAAATGAAATAGTTATATTACTAACAAAAATACTAGTAATTATTTCAACTCCTACAAAAAACTTGTCACAGATAAGTATAAAAACTTACACCTTTCTCAACAATTACTTTGTCAGCTACATGCCACGATCAATATTAGATTATAGACAAAAGAAATATGCACAGTACGTACAACAATAGTGTTATTTTCAATGAAACCAAAAATAATTTTAAAAAAGCACTTACCAAGAATAACAGTTATATCAAACTATAAAACATTCACAGACATATGTATATTATGTATCGATGTCTACGTCTCGTGTGACTACTTTTAACGTTTAAAGTGAACTTAAAAATATAACAGGCAAATAACTCTGCAACAATTATTTTTGGTTTACCTGAACAGGATAAATATAATGCATTTTATAAGATTACTATTGCAGGCACCGTACTGTATATGTATATTTTCTTTCTTGTAACTCAATATTCATCTTGGCACGTAGCCGGCAATACAGGTGTTAAAAAAGAGATGTTTTTTTACACTTATCTATGATATGTTTTTCATAAGAGTTGAAACAATTACTAGTATTTTTACTAGTAATGTAATTATTTCATTTGTTTCTATTTTGGAGAAATTTTACTGTGAGAATTTGTATTTGAATTTAAAATGTTTTCTAATTTTCAATATGATATTCAACAGTCATCAGCTGTAAAAGGGAAAAACAATATCGAGTCGTGTAAACTTTAACTTGTCTTGTGTATGATTTCATTTTCCTTGCACAAAAAGTTAAAGCAATAGCCCAAAAATATTGTTTACGTATGTCTACAAAGCTTAGTTCAGCCGAGGAAGTGACCTGTGAACCGGACACGTTAAAGTATACCGGACTGTATTTTAAGTTAATTAATTAAATAAATCACCTACTACCAGTTACCAAAGAAACAATTTATTTCCATATTTGCATATAAATTATTAATTACTTATAAGTAGGCTTAGGTAACTGGCAGAATAATGCGAGAATTCACATTCAGAATCCCACATAATACATAACGATTGTTTTTTTCGATAACTAAAGTACACCAGCATTTAATTTAAGCCTAAGCATATTACCTAATATCTCCTGCTGAGGAAACCACTTTCCCAATTTGACATTTTCAGGTTTTCCTGGCAGATCGTCTTCATCCCACTTCCAAAGAACCTTTTGCTTAATTTTTCCTAAAGCTTTCAGAATAGCGTCCTTTTTCTCTTTAGCCATCATTGAAGGTTTTAAATTTGATCCCATGCTAAAATATATCACACCCTCCTTTGCGCTATCCAAGAAATCTTTTAGATCCTTCGGCAATTCTTTTGGAGGATTAATATGGTAACCTCCAATATCAATCATGCTAGGTACATGGGGGACTGCTTGATTACAGCTTTCGTGAGAATTTGAAAAAATTAGAGAAGTGTTATAATCCAATATACTTAAATTAGGAGCATCGGGAAAAAATTCTTTCATCAGATTGTTATGTCTTGGAATATAAAGAAGGTGATGATTTAGTTCAGAAAGCACATAAAAGAGCAAGTTAAACACTCTTTGGAAAAATGTCATATTATTTGTATAGCTCATGAGAATATCAGGTATATAGGATAAAGGAGAGGGATTTGCAACTAGGCGATTAGCCCAGGCAGCAGCACCAATAGTGCTGAGCACTATAAGAGGAGCTTTATAATGGTACGCCAGTACCTTAAGTGCATCGTTGACGAATTGTTCCATAATGACGACATCGAAATGCTCATTTGATTTAAGTAGTTGCTGGAAATTCTGATGCTCAAATACATCCCGTGTAGAGTCAATACTAAAGTGAGACATCATGACAATCATGAAAAGTGGATTTATATTTTCTAGGTCAAATATATTCATGGATTTCATTTCGGTTTCTGAAACATATTAAAATAATAAAGAATTGAGAATTGTGAAAATGATTTGTATCTAATAATTATTTAATTTTAGTAGTTAGTTCGAGTAATTACAATTTATTATCTTTATTCGGCTCAGGGCCGGTTTATCAGTGCAGGGTTAAATGTTGCTGTTACATGGCTGCCAGCCAACTTTGAATGGCTGTTAAAGTCACTGGTAATTTAAGAAGTGTTTATCCTGCCTTTAGTCAACTGACAGTTAGAAAGCCGTCAGCTATATAAAATATAAATTTGGCAGCGGGGTTCTAGTCAGATGGTAGTAAACAATGTTGCCGGAATTACTAATCTGTATTATATTTAAAGAGTAAGTACACGTTTCTGTACTGTTTCATGTATTTTTCCAAGAAAATTATTTAAAAAAATAGAACTAATACTTATAGCAAGTTATTTTGTGAGTAGAAATACATTTTTAAATTCCGTAACTAAAAATAAATTTAAATGCAGACGTGTGATAAACCACCTAAAGAAATAGATATTTGTGAATAGGCAATAACGTAAATTCATAATTTCTAACCCAACATGTCATAATGGAAAACAGTGATAAAAAACTGAAAAGATCAGCAAAATTCAGTTCTTCCGAACGAAGTTTGTTAATTAAAGTTATAAAGTCGTGGTTGGTGGTTGAGAATAAAAAAACACATGCCATAACCTGGCGACGGAAAGAAGAAGTGTGGAATCAAATTGAAACAGAATTCAATTCGTATTTCAGCGGTATTATCTGTTCAGGTCGATCGGGAAGTTCAAATCTCGTTCAAGATTAAGCGCTCCTTGGATATTTGAGGGAAAATGATGCGTTTCAAACCGCAGGAGATGCTGCTTTCACGTCAAAATCAGAAATATAAAACTAAGTGCCAAGAAGACCATATTACCGGAAGAACAGAAGCAAGCCCGCATTCCATTTTGTTTAAATTAGGTCTGTCGCCCGTTGGAGTTTTGCATAATATGTATGTATCTAAATACAATATTATTGTAGAAATTTTAACATTTTTCTAAAAGTTTAATTTCACTGGACAATTTTAGCGCCTCCACTAAACAGATTTCTTAAACAAATTATTAGTATTAGGTCTGTACGTTTATATTTAGAAACAATAAATAAATAAATAAAAATTGAAAACAATTTTATTTTCAGTAAATTAAAATTTCACTAATTTCGATTTGTTAAGAATGCATTTAAAGTTTTACATTTTCATAACACCCACGAACATACGGTTTACCTTACTTTTACTTCCACATCCACGTACTGGATTGGAAGTATAGTAATCGCAAAAAAATTTTTGAATTTTTTTTTTCCTTGAAGTGGGTTTAGAATGTCATAAAACGTCGAAATTCTAAAATTTGAGCGAAAAAAATTTTCTGTCTGTCTGTCTGTCTGTCTGTCTGAAACTTTTTTCTTTTTTTTTGTCCGCACGTTTTCTCCGGAACGGTTTAAGATATTGACTTTAAATTTTGTACACTTATATATTATAACGTGATCTGGAACTGTATTGTTTTTTGAAGATATCCGGTAAAGGGTTGGGGGGTGAATAGGGATAAATAGGGGGAAACATGTAAAGCAAGCTGGTAAGAGTACAGAAACTTGAAATTTGATGTATCTACTACAAGCTAAGGCCTCAAAAATTTTCATAATATTTTTCATCCCCCCACCGCCTCCAATTCATTATTAAAGGGGTTGATAAAATAAAATTGAGATATTCACTTGAAATTTGGTACACGTATATATGAGAATGACATCAGGAACCAGATTGTATTTTGGGATTATTCTGATGAAGGGTTGGGGGTTAAATAAGGGTAAATAGGGAAAAATAAGTAAAGCAAGTTGGTAGAAGTACAGTAATTTGAAATTCGGTGCATGCACTAGAAGCCAAAGCCTCAGATTTTTTAATACTATTTTCAACCAGCAACCACCCCTACTCCATTATTAAAGGGGTTGATAAAATAAAATTGATATACGTATGTATTATAACGACATCTGGAACTAGATTATATTTTGAGATAATTCAGTTGAAGGGTTGGGGGTTAAATAGGGGTAAATGAAGCAAAATAAGTAAAGCAAGATAGTAAGAGTACAGAAACCTGAAATTCGGTGTATGTACTAGAAGCCAAGATATCAAATTATTTATAATATTTTTCAACCCCGCACGACCCCTACGCCATTATTAAAGGGGTTGATAAATTAAAATTGAGACATACACTTAAAATTTGGTACACGTATGTATTGTAACGACATCTGGAACTAGATTATATTTTGAGATGATTCCGTTGAAGGTTTGGGGGTTAAATAGCTGTAAATAGGGCAAAATAAGTAGAGCAAGCTGGCAATAGTACAAAAACTTGAAATTCGATGTATGTACTAGAAGCCAAAATATCAAATTATTCATAATATTTTTCAATCCCCCCACCACCCCTACTCCATTATTAAATTGAGAGAAGTTTGGTACATGTGTGTACCATGACGATATCTGGAACTAAATTATATTTTGAGATGATTCCGTTGAAAAGTTGGAGGTTAAATAGGGGAAAATAAGTAAAGCAAGCTGGTAACAGTACAGAAACTTGAAATTTGGTGTATGTACTATAAACCAAGGCCTCAGATTTTTTTGTAATATTTTTCAACCCCCCAATACCCCTACTCCATTATTAAAGAAGTTGATAAAATAAAATTGATATATTCACTTGAAATTTGGTACACGTAGGTATTATAACGACATCTGGAACTTGATTATATTTTGAGATGATTCCGTTCAAGGGTTGGAGGTTAAATAGGGGTAAATATGGGATAAGTAAAGCAAGCTGGTAAGACTACAGAAATTTGGGACTTGGTGTATATACTAGAAGCGAAGTTCTCAGGTTTTTTATAATAGTTTCCATCCCCCACCATCACCACTCCCTTATTAAAATAGTTGATAAAATTAAACGTAGATTTTCACTTGAAATTTGGTACACGTATGTATTATAACGATATCTGAAACTAAATTATTTTGACATGATTGCGTTGAAGGAGTGGGAGGTAAGTAAAGGTAAATAGGGAAAAAAGTAGAGCGAGCTGGTAAGAGTACAGAAACTTGATATTCGGTCTCAGATTTTTTAATAATATTTTTCAACCACCCACCACCCTTACTCCATTATTAAAGGGGTTGATAAAATAAAATTGAGATATTAACTTGAAATATGGTAGACGTATATATTATAATGACATCTGGAACTAGAGTCTATTTTGAGATGATTCCGTTGAAGTGTTGGGGGTTAAATAGGAGTATATAGGGGAGAATAAGTAAATCAAGCTGGTAAGAGTACAGAAATTTGGGATTTGGTGTATATACTAGAAACCAAGGCCTCAGGTTTCTTTCTAATATTTTTCAAACCCCACCATCTCCCCACCATTACTAATGGGATTGATAATATAGAATTGAGATATTCACTTGAAACTTAGGACAATTATTATATATTGTAATAACATCAGATTGAGATGATTCCATTGAATGTGTGGGAGGTGGCAGGTTGTGAATAGGGGAAGATACGTAGGGTAAACTAGAAACGTCATTTTTATCGTATATAGTGGAAACCAACACCTTAAACTTTTCTATAACATCTGCCCCAAATATTATTAAAATTCTGTGACCAATAATTTCCACGTACTAGAGTGCAAATATAGTCAAGATGTTTCCTTTAAAGTGACTTGAATGAAAAATCTGGATGTGGAAGTAGTGATTCCTTAGGTAGCGGTTTTTAATATGTCAACATCAACAACATTCTAACTTCCAGCTATTTCCTTAACAGGCAAAAAGCGTCTGTTAAAATAGCCGTGACTTTATATTACGATTTGGGCTAACCGAAACATGAATTAAGGGCCGGTTTATCAGTGTGCGGTTATCTACTTTAGTCGTTGGCCAAGTATTAGCTGCCGGTCATATTAATGTCAAACTGTTTATTCATGTTTCGGTTAACCCAAATCGTAATACAATGTCACGGCTATTTTAACAGACGCTTTTTTTGCCTGCTAAGGAGATAGCTGGAGGTTAATCTTGTCGATGTTGACAGATATAAAGTAAGGTTATATAAACCGTATGTATGTTCGTGCGTGTTATGAAAATATAAAACTTGTTAAATGCATTTTGAAGAGATCGAAATTAAGTAGTGACCGTTTTTAATTTTTAATTATTAATTGTTTTTAAATATAAACATAGAGACCTAATACTATTAATAATAGAAATTCAAACAAAAACATACCTCCAAATAACAGTCAATTTTAATATTATAGAAATTAAGGTACAATTTAAATTTGCCTAAGAAATCTATTTAGTGAAGGCGCTAAAATTGTCAAATGAAATTAAACTTTCAGAAAATATTAACATATCTACAAAATTATTGTATTTAAATAAACACACAGATTATGTAAAATTCTAACGGGCGATAGACATAATTTAAATAAAATTAAATACGGGTTTTCTTCTGTTCTTCTGTTAATATGATCTTCTTAGCAATTGCATAGTTTTTTAATTCCGATTTTTCTACCTTTCCGCTAGCTGTTGACCTCGATGCTGGAAAATTTGTCATGAACACAGCGTCTCCTGCTATTTGAAAGGATTTTCCATCAAATAGCCAAGGAGGGCTTCATTTTGAACGAGATATGAACTTCTCGATTGACCTGGATAGCTTTAGAATAAACTTCTATCTACATAATAATTCCTTATGCACCGGCAATCCATCATTGTTATACTGGCTTCCACACTTCTTCTTTCTGGCGCCAAGTTATGGCATCTGTTTTTTTTTTTATCTCAACCACGGCTTTATATTTTACAACAACTTTAATTAACAAACTGGAAAAACTGAAATTTGCCGATCTTTATAGTTTTTATTGCTATTTTCCATTATGACAAACATAGTACCCACATACGTCACATACACACAAAAACCCGAAAATGTTGGGTTAGAAATTACGAATTTACGTCATTGCCTGTTCACAAATATCTATTTCTTTAGTGGTTTATCACGTCTACATTTAAATTTATTTTTAGTTACGGAATTTAATAATGTATTTCAACTCACAAAATAATTTACTATAAGTATTATTTTTAACCTTTTTAAATAATTCTCTTTATAAAATACACGAAATACAACAGGAACAGGTACTTACTCTTTAAATATACCACAATTTAGTAATTCCGGAAACATTGTCTACATATAATCTAACTATAACTCTGCTGCCAAATTTACATTTTATATAGCTGACGGCTTTCTAACTGCCAGTCGACTGAAGGCAGGATAAACGCTAACAGTGACTTTAACAGCCATTTATAGTTGACTGGCACATACGTAACAGTAACATTGAACCCTGCACTGATAAACCCGCCCTAAACTGTTTAACGTTAATATGATCGGCAGCTAATACTTGACCAAAGACTAATGTAGATAACTGCGCACTGATAAACCGGCCCGCAGTGGCGCAGTGCTAAGGTGTTTGACTTACAACCACGGAGACCCGTGTTCGAATCCTGGCCAGGGTATGGATGTTTAGTGACGTTCTTAATGTGTTACAGAGATGGTAGCAGTGGACTAGACCGCTGTTGGCTGATATCTCTCCTGAGTTCGAGTCTCAGCTACAGTAGATGGTAATATCGCAGTGAATGGTTGTTGTTTTTATGTATGTGTCCTGGTTGAGTAGTGGAACAACAATAGCTAAAGTCCGCCACAACCTCTGGTTGCCTAAAGTAGCCCTGTGTGGACGAACCATAGTTGGTTCAAAGGTGTTTGAGATAGGGACCGTCAAAAAACAATTTTTTCGACCAAAAATAATTTTTAGCTGTAAAACGAATTCTAAAATGAAAAAAATATATGTTCTTCATTTTTTACTAGAATAATGTATTGTACTAGATTGAATCGATTGAATTCAGATATCAGATAAGCGAGATATGAGGGTCTTCATCTTAAGTAAGTCTCACTGCATATATCTAAGAATTTTTTGTGTACCTCTTCAAGTTTGTTTCTTCCAAATTCATAGTATAGGACTGTAATACTTGTGACGCTGGTGAAGATGGAAGCTCGTCTCATTAAAAAGTCTAACATATGATTTGCCAATGCAGAGATGTTTTCAATGTGTTAAGAACATGGAAAATACTGCCATAGATAACACCTAACTCTTGAAACACATGTGATTCATTTTGTAGTCCAACGCAATAGGCTATCGCTTTCGAGTACTTAATTGTAATTATAAAACACCTTTTTATATATTAAATTTCAACTTGATATCACAGTTTCATTTGTGAATACTATCAATATATTTCTGGAGTTCCACACAAACTCTAACCGTTTTAATTATTTATGTAAATTTTAATGTCGTCAACAAAAGTAAATATTTAGAGAATTTAACAACATTAATAAATAATATAAATAATTATTGACCCGAGTTTGATCCTTCTGGAACCCTAAAATTAGTATAATATTTTCCCAAGCCAAAGGACCCCGCACCAAATTGGCATTGGAAAAATTATTTCGGTGAAATTTTCTTCAAACATTGAGAATTGGTAGTTTAAGGGCTTCCGAACAAAAAATGTTATATGAAGAAATTGATTTAATGCATTCCCTGTAGAATTACAATGACTGGAAGTTAAAAATTTTAAAGAAAAATTTTCAAACTTTGGAAGTAAGTAACTCAAATGCTTCTGAACAAAACATGTCACGTGAGAAAATTTATTTAATGCCTTCCCTGCAGAATTACAGTGTCTGGAAGTTAGAAACCTCTAGATTCTCAAAGATTTTTAACTTCCAGTCAGTATAATTCTACAGGGAAGGCATTAAATCAATTTGTGTAAGACATTTTTTGTTCGAAAGCCCTTAAACTACCTATTCTCAAAGTGTAAAAAAAATGGCAATGAAATGATTTTTCCAATGCTAATGGTGCGGGGTTAGCTTTCCCATTGGCACATCATGGTCAGCTTTGTCGAATGCATTGCGAAAATTTGTAACTACGGTATATACATAAGTTTTCTCCTATGTTGTTTCGTAACCATAGTTGGTCAATATAAATAAATTCTTATTAATATTTTTGAGCTACAATACCACGTTGCTCATCTACCAATCTTTTTCTACGTGTTTGTACAAAAATGAGAATATATGATTTTCTCATATAATTTAGCTGGAGCACACATTGTAGTTATGTCCTTCTGGATTTAAATGTCCATTTTGTCCACTTACTTATGAATTGTTTCGCTCTGACCAGCGTTTCAATTGCCAAGGAGACTCGCACTGTGAATGTCTGAAGGTGCGTTTACAGCTACCGAGCGAAGGCGAACGAACGACAGTTAACAAACATTCGCCACTGTTTGGCGAGAATTCGCTTGGACGTTTACATCTGCAGAACATTCACATTTGTTTAAGTTCGCTATTGCTCGTGAACACAGCGGTTTAATTTTTCTGAAATGTCCGACGTCGAAAATATTATTATTGCAAGTGCGTCATTCATCGTTCTTAATGAAATTTTAAAGCAAAAGCCCAGGAGGAAACATTCATTTCTTCCCCTATTTCTCTCCACGCGTCATTTTTTCTGATTCTTGCTTTATAATTATTGTCCTTCGGGTCCCATAAACAAGGACTTTGTTGATATAGGTTAATTAAGGTTAATATGTCTTCATTGGACCAGTCAATTTTATGTATTATTAATGCTTCTATAACTTTATTCACCGAATGTTCGCTTTTAACTGAATTCCAACGAATGGGTCCTTACCCGTTCACAACGAGCACGAACTCTCTTTGATGTACTGCTCCGCTCCCGAACCCCAGCGAACGCGAGCATTCGCCTTTGCTTGCCTTCGGTGCTTTGTTTGCAGCATGCGAATTCGGCCATTCGCCAATGTTCATTCGTCTTCATTCGGTAGCTGTAAACGCACCTTGATGGGTTTCGACGAGTGCTTGGGCATATTAAGTTTAATTTAAAATGAATAAATGTTGGTCTCATTCGAATCGATACGATTTTAGAGAGGCCGTTGGACTTAAGTTAACTTCTTCAGTAGTACTTTTAAATCAATTTTAAATTTAAAGTTCAAAGTAATTCAACAGCATCCTTAAAAAAGTCAACTTCTACCTAACTGCTTTTTACATATATGAGTAATAGATTTATTCTGTATGAAAGTCAATGAGAACAGTCTGCTTTAGTCACGTAATGATAACAAGTTAGCGAGTGTATTCTTATAATGAATCATGTTTAATGATACATTTATCTAATCATTTCATCAATTAATCGGTAGTAAAATGCAGTGTTAATCATTATAGCCGAAGAGCTGGCTACGGAAATTAAAAATGATAAGGTGCAGCGAACATTTTTTTGTAAAAACCCTCCTTACTAGCTGAAAAGTACATAGCTTTGCTGCCAGAAGTCCATCCCGGGGAGGGAAGCGTGGGCGGACGGTCAAATGCGTTGATTTTTTAATCAAAATTTTTGAGTGCAGCTCTGAAAGGGTCTAGCACAATAAGAAACGGCCCTAGAATGCAATCTGTGAAATAACTTATGTTATAATATTGGCAGACTGTCAGCCCCCGATTTTATCCTGTAGTAACCAATGAAGTTAATTACGATGAACAAAATATGAAACTTTTATAATAAAATTAATTAAACAGTCATTTTAGGTCTTGCACCTAACCTTTTAACATGAATTTTTAATGAAGCTTTGTATATTATTATGCATGTATATATGACATAACTGCATTAAATAATAGGTACATAAAACCGATCATGGCCGCTCTTAATTCTTTTAGAGTGTTGCACCCACTTGTTTTTAATGAAACAACTTTTAGTAATAGTAAGGGTAATTACCATACTATATATATATATATATATATATATATATATATATATATATATATATTTCAAGATTCATTCTCAAATTTTTATTTCCATTTTTTAAATAATTAAAATTTAAAAAAATCTAAAGTAATATAATATAGACAAACTAATGGTCTAACAGAGCCTTTCTGTTTCATTCGTCTAGCTAAAATAATTTTCGAAGAAAAAAAGTTTAAAAAATAGTCGTATGTTTTGCCAATTATCTCAAGGATCAATGGATAGCAGGGGCTGAAAGTGTACCAATAGTCTTCTTATAACTTGCCAATATTACGACATAAGTTATTTCAAAGATTGCTTCCTGGGGCCGTTTCTCCTATCTGATCCTGCTAGACCCTTTTTGACTGTAGAAATTACGTAAAATTTCTGCCAGAGGTATAGGTCAGAGGTTAAACGTTGCCAGAAGTCGGTAAAGTTGTAAGAAAATTCTTCAAATTACTAAAATTTGACATTGGTCAAGGTGCAGTTCTGGCGATTTTGTCTTTATATTTAAAATCTTCCTATTTTTCCGGGTTTTCCGGTTATTAATGGACCAGTGACATTAATGAAAAGAAAGACAAATCAAATTTGCGAAATGTCAAAAAATGCTATTTTTCATTCACTTCTGTCGCTCGAATTAAGATTTCGCCCATGCAATTAACGATGCCGAGAAAATGCCAATTTCGATCTTTCGACGTCAACATTAGGAAGCCTTCCTGCTGATGTATTTATTTAGTTATGAACATTTAAAAATTTCATGTTTTGCTTTTTCCGACGAGACTAATTGAAATTTCAAGTCCACCCCGACCGTGGCATATTGCGTTAAGCGACGTCATTCACAGCGAATTTCTCGGTTCGAATCCTGTACAGGTGTACTTTTTTTTAATTCGTTTTGAACTTTTTGGCTGATATTTCTTATCCTAACACATCTCATTTATTAATTTATTTCTGCAGATAAATAAAATTTAATTTTGAAGTACCAATTATTAGTCATAACTTTATTTTCTGAAGTAATTAAGCTAAAGAAAGACGGTCATTTCATTTATAATTAATCAAGTGATATATTGAGCAAACTGTGATTTAGTTATCTATGTAAATTTTATTATTTATTGAATTGTTCCTGAATCAAATTAATCTTAAATTGAGCTTTTTTCTATTTCAAGTCAATTATTGTTTGAATTTGACTGTTAAGTAAACTGACTGATGTCATGTGATTAATTCTAAATGGAGAGCCTGTCTTCCTCTAACTTAATTAACTCTTAATTACGTCCGAAAATTAAGTTATGACTGTAATTATTCGTACTTTAAAAAAGGAAGTTGTATTTTCCTATTACGTGAACACCAACACCATGTTATTAAAATTCGGTTTCAGTGAGTTTTTGATAAAAACGAATAAGATTATGAAATTGTTTTACACTTAAAACTTTGCCTAATATATTTTTGTGGAATATACCAATTTTCTATCTTAATCGATTATCTCGAAATATTTCAATAATTCGATTATCATATCTCGATCATTCTCATCACTAGTACGGAAGTAACACTTCAAACGTGTGTACTGAGTACACACACACACGCCTTTTTTTTAACTAAGCAAACAATTTATGTGAAACCAAAATACGTTATAGTGTTTAACTTATCGAATAAATACACGTAGTTTAAGATCTGAGCACCTACTGAAAAGGCCCATTCTCTCATTGTCTGTCCACATCAAAAGGAGAGAAGACAATAATGAGCGGTTAAAGTCGTCTTCATAATTCTAAGGTATGTAAAAAATGCGGTAAGTACAAAGCGGGCAGGCGGCATCTTTACCTATTCAATGATACCGCCGCGCCGCCCGGGAATTTTTTATGTGACTTAGAAATATGAAGGCAACTTTAATAGTTTAGGAAACACTAGATGAAAAGACTCTTAGCGTTACTCTATTCATCATTGCGGTGAACGAACTAGCAATGACTATAACTCGTCCAGTTTATGGAGGCCTATTTGTCGACGACCTAGTTATTTATATATCTGGAAAGTGTACAGAAAATATACATGAAATGCTTCAAACAAATATTAATACCATAACTGATCGAGCAGACAATTTAGGTTTTAAACTGTCTCCATCAAAAACTCTTTGTGTCAACTTTTGTCGGCATGAAAGTCCTCATGACGATCGCGATTTGAATATAAATGGTAATCCAATTGCAGTTCAGCCAACAGTCAAATTTCTTGGGCCGACCTTCGATTCGAAGTTGACATGGGTACCTCACATTACCAATCTTGAGGTAAAAGCAAAAAAGAGCCTAAATATTATTCGTTGTATGTCAAATATTAATTGGGGTTCAGACAGAGAAACGCTTCTAAAATTATACATGTCACTAGTACTGTCAAAAATGGACTACGGTTGCTTCATATATGGTGCCGCAAGAAAGTCTCGTCTACGAAAACTAGAATCTATTCACTGTGCAGGGCTAAGAATGGCAATTGGTGCGTTTCGTACCAGCCCGCTACATTCGGTGTGTTATGACGCAGGAATACCACCTTTAAAACTGAGAATGGAGCAGCTACTATTAAACTACGTTGGGAAAATAATAGCTTTACCACAACATCCTGTTCATTCTTGTCTCTTTCGAAATGAATTAGAGGAAGTATACGACTATAACTCGACCAGTAAGAATTAGATTCAAAGAAATTGCAGACAGATTGGAACTAGTACTACCTGATGTATATCCTTTAAGCGTATGCGAAAAACAACCATGGACATTAACACCACCTGAGATTAGATATGATCTAACATGTTATCCGAAAGACGAGGTAAATAGAACTGTAATCAAAAACGAATTTAATGAAATCGTAAATGCTTATCAAGGTGCATTACAAATTTATACAGATGGCTCCAAGACAAACATAGGGGTAGGTTGCGCTTTTGTTACAATAGGTCAAGCGCATACGTGGACACCTCCACCTGTGAGTAGTATTTATACTGCAGAACTGTATTGCATTTGACAAGCACTAAGATTTGCTGAACATTCAGATCATCGTACAATACTTATTACAAGTGATCCTCTTAGCTCACTTCAAGCCATATGCAACAACTCTTCAAAAGATGCTTTGATACAAATGATTCTTTCATTGTTATTTTGGCTAACGCAAATTAATAAAAGAATTAGTTTCATCTGGGCACCTAGTCACGTTGGAATAAATGGGAACGAATTAGCGGACAGAGCTGCCAGTCAAGCAGCAGACAGGGATAATATAGATAATATACCCATTCGACCTTCTGACCTGAGAGCAACATTTGAAGATGCAATACAAAACACTTGGCAAATGGAGTGGCAGAGTACGGAATCAAAATTAAAGGCTGTCAAACCACACGTTAAAAAATGGAACTCTTACAGACTCACCAGAAGAGAAAATGTAACACTTACTAGATTAAGAATCGGCCATACTCACCTCACTTCATTCTACTTACTCAGGGGGGATCAGCGTCCACTGTGTGACACCTGCAATTCTGCTCTTACTGTGGAACATATTGTGTTAGATTGTAGGCAGTACACTCATTATAGGCAGCTTTTAAACCTTCCAAATAATTTAAAAGACTGTTTAGGTAACACTAAAGACCAGATTATGAGAATCTTGTCATTTTAAAGCAATTCAGGCTGTTAAATAAGTTATGAGAGAGAACAAATAATAACTCTACTGATATCCGTGTATACCTAATACTTGTACATGTAAAAATGCCAAAATGAAATGGAAGAAAACTGTGACTAGCTGGGTAAATGCATATATGTACACCAATGATTTTGTATAGGGCTAATGACCATTGCAGTCGATGCCCTTTTCTTAAAAAAAAAAAACTAGATGACAAGAGACGAAGAGGACGAGAGTCCAAAATTTCAGCAATTGTAAAAAATATTGAATTTTGTTGACAGACAGACTGATGGAATTAAAAAACCTATATTTTCGTATTCTACATGATCTGAAACGTGAAAATCCGTAAAAATCTCGGAGGGTGATTTTTTCTCGAATACAATACTTCCCTTCGGTATGCGAAGGAAGTAAAAACAATTAAAATATTTGTTTTAAACAACATTTCAATAGGCTTTAATATAGCTGAAATTTTGAACTCTAGGTTTTTGGACAATTCTGAACAACTTTCATTAAAAGTTTTTCGACAAAAAAATGCCTAATATGATTTCTTTATTTTTTCCATTTATTTTGGAACTGCAGGTGGCTTTGCATTTGTAAGACGCGCATGTTTTTTTGGCCATAAGTAGATCCTAATTTGTTCTCCAAATTGAGCTTATTCCGGTGAATGGATGGGGGGTAAATAGCTAAGACAGTAAGAGTCCAGAAACTACGGTTTTGCTGTATGCGCTAAGGTCTCAACTTTTATTTATGACATCTGCCACCCCAACTCCATTACTAAAGTGGTTAACAAAATAATATTAAGATATTGATTTGAAATTTGATTCACGTATGTATTAGTATAAGATCTGGCACTAGATTATATTTTGATATTATCCCGTTAAAGAGCTGAGGGTAAATATGGGTAACTAAATAAAACAAATTTGGGATTTAGAAAAGATCTCCAGTTTTTTATGACATCAAAATATAAATATAAAATTCGCCTATTATGCCTGATCAAAACAAACAAACACCCGCCATTAACGCCAGGCCGACTCAAATCCGCGTGCTGTAGGCTTAGTACAGAAGAATGTTATAGTATTAATATGAAAGTTTCGTCAGACAGAATTGGCAGTTACTGGAAGCTCCCCACCCAGGAATGCACGTGACGACGAGTCTCGTGGCGCAGCGGCTCCGTGCATCGACCGCGCTACCAAAATGCGATCCTATGCGTCAGATTTGCTTTGTTTTTAATTTTTTCTCACGGAAACCAAATCGAAAGGGTGCAAATGTGATATATCGATAGAAATCGAAATTTTGCCTGCCCTGTAAGTAATTATAAAATAAACAACTTGTTGTACCAAAACGGCACTAAATGTAATCCGATCTCAAGCAAAACCTTTTCAGAGCACTAAAGAAACCCTCAAACTAAATTTCATCCGAATCGGTTTAGTAGTTTCGCCGCTATCGTGCTAACACACATGCACACCTACACATATACACACACACGAACATTTTTCAAAAACCACTTTTTTGGGTTTATGACACTTTAAAACGTACAGATTTGATGTTATCTCAATTTTCGATTTTGGACCAATTTTAGTAACCTCCCACAATTTTAACCTCAACACAAAAGTGCGGAGGTTAAAGTGTGGGTAAGTAACATAACTATGTTACCTGCCTTGCACTTTTCTCTGGTGAAACTTTCAAAATTAATACTATAAAATTCTTCTGTACTAACCTTACAGCTCGCGGATATGAGTCGGCCTGGCATTAACGGCAGGTCTCTGTTATCATATCCACATGAAACTATTTACGTGACGATGACACATCACCTACAGCCAATCCTGCTTGACAAATACACCCGGCTATTAGAGGTGTTTCAGAATCTCATGAGCCGCGAAATGCGCAAAAGGCAAAGTTTAATCTGAGTTATAAGTATGTTTTTGAAGACACTGGAGGCTGCCTTGCTGTATACATAAACAAGAGCTCGGGATAAATTGTAAACAATAAATATAATATTTTTAAGAAGTGTAACTGAGTCAACAGGACGGATTATGTCTCTGCGCATATGAAGGTCACGGCTCATGAGGTTTTAAAACACCTCTAACATTGAGCCGACTCGTGCCCGATTTTTGAAATGTAGGCTTATTAGATCATAGCGCGGGAATTTAACTTTCAAACGTTAAAATAAATTACAAATAAACTATAAACTAAAATTATGTCACTTGAAAATAGCCCATTTATACGAGCGTATTCGTTGAATGGCCCTAGGAATCAGAAATTGTTTTCTTTTGAAGTGACACAAAAAAATTATTTTGATTTAATTGCGTCCATCATTATAAATTTTCATTGTATTATATATAGTATTTCCTGAACTTATCTTTTTTAAATCAAATAAATTTTTAAAAAGTTAAAATAACATTCTTATTTTTTTTTCTCCAAACCTGTAATAAACGAAGTTTATATTCTATGGTATTTTATCTTATCTCTATATGTTTGAATGAAATATCTTGTACGTAATATTGTGTAATTCTCTGTCATTATTAGGTAACTTGAGATTTCCCATTGTTAGTTGTTTTTTTTTATAAAATCGTCTGATACACTTTCAATTTTTATCAAATATTTTTAATCTGATATAAATAACTTTAAATCATCATTATGAAAAGTTGCGACACAATTATGATTAATTATATTATTATGTATTGTTTTTGCAAATATTTACGAAAAAAAATGAATTCGTCAAGAGACGAAAAAAACGCTGCCTAAGGAATCGCTACTTCCATATTCAGGTTTTTCATCCAAGTCACTTTAAAGGAAACATCTTGACTGTATTTACAATATAGTACGCGGAAATTATTGGTTATAGAATTTTAATAATGTTTGGGGCATATGTCATAAAGAAGTCTGAGACATTGGTTTCTACCATATACGTTAAAAATTAAGTTTCTAGCTTACTCTACCTATTTTCCCATATTCACAACCTACCACCTCCCACCCCTTCAACGGAATCATCTCAATCAGATGTCATTACAATACATACATGTACTAACTATCATAATTTTATGTTATCAATTCCATTAATAATGGAGAGGAGGTGGTGAGGGTGGGAGGGGTTGAAAAATATTAGAAAGAAATCTGAGGCTTTGGTTTCTAGTATATACACCAAATCCCAGGTTGCTGTACTCTTACAGCTTGCTTTACTTATTTTTCCCTATTTACCTCTACTTACACCCCACTCCTTCAACGGAATCGTGTCAAAATATAATCTAGTTTCAGATGTCATTATATTAAATACATGTACCAAGTTTCAAGTGAAAATTTCAATTTAACTTTATCAACTCTTTTAATAAGGAGTGGTGTGTGATGAAAAATATTATAAAAAAACCTGAGGCCTTCGCTTCTAGTATTCAGGGTGTTTCGTGAGTGACTGGCCATACACTAGTGAGGGGTACAGAACCCTAAGACGATTTAAGAATGACCTTTAATAGATCTCTAACGCCTCTCGTTTCTGATATACAGCGTATTTTCTATTTTTTTTGTCAAAATTTAGATCGGCCGTATTTCTTTAATGGCTGTAGCAAATTGTACCAAATTTAATTAATAAGTTTTACTAATAGAGGTCTACATAATTCAGTATCCAAAACAAAACAAAAAGTCAGGGCCTGAGCCAATATTTTTAATTTTGATCTTACCTAAAAACATCATCCTGTATATGGATTTTGGCAATGTACAATACAGATTTTCAAAATAGTCTAATAGTGTGCCTGAACCATGTAGTTAGTTTTTTGCACACTTTTAACGCCTCGAGAATTAACAGCTGAGTTTCAGAATGAACCCATTTAAAAAATATTTGGGTGACCTTCGATCACAAAAACATCAGTAACTACATGGACGACATTAATTTTGTGAGGAAAGATTTAATTTTACTGTCTGTTTGTTAGAATTGGCTACAACGATAAAAAAATGTAAAAATATGTAAACGTCAACAAAAGTCAAAAAAAAATAATTAAATATGTAAAAATGTGAAAAAGCAAAATTTTTGTTTATTAGAACAAATACAAAAGAGTAAAAATTATTTGGAAGTGAAATAACTGAGACAACAAAGCTTCTAAATAGTTAGTCCAATTAGTTAAAAAAAAATTTATCCAATAAAATTACACGAAATT
Organism: Stenurella melanura; assembly: GCA_963583905.1. Taxonomy (NCBI): domain Eukaryota; kingdom Metazoa; phylum Arthropoda; class Insecta; order Coleoptera; family Cerambycidae; genus Stenurella; species Stenurella melanura. Next base: position 76,176,227 of record OY757312.1, on the reverse strand, counting down.
AAAATAACACACCTAAAATGTAACGAACAAGAAATTATTTAAATACACCCCATTCCTTCAACGGAATCATGTCAAAATATAATCTAGTTTCAAATGTCGTTATATTAAATAGGTGTACCAAATTTAAAGTGAAAATCTCAATTTAATTTTAACAATAGAAAATATTATTAAAAATTTTGAGGCCTTGGTCTCTAATACATACACCTAATTTCAAGTTTCTGTACTCTTACCAGCTTGCTTTATTTACCCCCCAACCCTTCACCGGATATGTTAAAAAAATAATCCAGTTCCAGATCTCGTTATAATGTATATGTGTAATATCTTAAACCGTTCCGGAGAAAATGTGTGGACAAAAAAAGTTGCAGACAGACCGACAGATAAACAGAAAATTGTTTTGCTCAAATTTAAAATCTCGACGTTTCATAACATTCTAAACCTATTTCAATAAAAAAAAAACTAATTTTTTTTTACGATTGCTATATTTCCAATCCACTACGTGGACGTGGAAGTAATTAACGCGTTTGATCGCCCGCCCACGCTTCTCACCCCGGGATGAACTTCTGGCTGCAGAGTTATGTATTTTTCAGCTAGTAAGGAGGGTTTTTACATTAAAGTCAACGCTGCTCCTTATCATTTTTAATTTCCGTAGCTAGTTCTCCATCTATTATTATGTTTTAATTTCTGTAAGAAATAAGTAATACAATTGAAATAATTGTTTTTCTGCTACCACCCACTAACGATGCGAATATCTTTATGGGGTTAGGGGGTCGTGGCCCCCCTTCAGGAATTAAGGAGATACACTAGATATTATGATTAAATCTGAAACTTACTTATTTAAGGTAGCCATAACTCTTATCGTTTAGGCAACGTATTCTTGTATTTACGCGAAAAACTCGATTTGATGTTCCAGATGATCGAGGGATTATACAGTGTGTCCTAAGTTTGGTGGTGAGTTTTCTGTTTTCGTAGTTACTTAGGTCTTTATTCAAAATTATTTGTTAGAAAAATAGTAGGTATGTACGAATTAGAAGTTTTGCCTTATTAAATAAATAATTATTTTGTTGTAAAATCAATTCAAACTAGTACAGTAGGTACATTATTCTGAACGATTTTTTTTTTCAATTGAGACTCCGTTCTGCAGTCAAAAATTATTTTTAGATTTAAAAATTGTTTTTTTGACGGCCGCTATCTCAAACACTTTTGAAGCATGTTTCTAAAAAATTCGCTAATGCCTTTTTTTAAATCGACCACCTTTTTCCATCCTAGAATCGGACACCTCTGACCAAAACCAAATGTGGTTACGTCCAAAAACTTACTTTATAGATACATATTCAACGCCAAAATTTCAAAATATTCGATCATATCACGCTGTATACTTATATGTAATATAGTAATAGTTTGTGTTGAATTTTTTCTGTATGACCCCTTTTGAGAAGTTAGGCTGTATACTATACGTTCCTGACTGAGCAATACCCAAAAGAAATATATCAATTTTACTTTAAGATGTCAATAAGACATCTTTAATAAAACTGTTATGAAATACATGAAAGTTGAAATTAAATCAATACTTGCAGTCGGCCATGCTCCACTGAAATTTTTACTAGATTAGTACTTGAAAATTTGTGCTTTTATATACAGGGTATCCCAAAAGTTTCCGAAGAAGCTCGTTATGACAGTTTCATCACAACATATTCAAACAAAATGCAATTTAATAACATTTTCTGGAGGCTCCATTCGTTTTCGATCGAGACTCTATTAGAATGTCGCAAAAGAAATTTTCCCTGTGCGAGGCTACCTAGTTATTAAAGAGTGACCGCAAGATTTGCTTGTTTTTGCATAGTAGATAGCAGGCCAAAGGAAAGAGCAAAGCAAATCCTATAGGGCTAAAATTAAACTTTGAGAAATTTGAAGGTGAGCATATTTTTTACTTTTTTGAAAAAATGCAGAATTCACCCCTATTTAAGGGTAGAAAATATTTTAAAAAGGCGGTTTATAATGAATATTTCAAAAAATGAAACAACTGTTATTACTCAGGTTTTATATTGTATGATTTTTTTACGGATTATGTATTATTCTGTAGCATATTTGGAAGAGTTTGGGAAATTGCCCTACAACCCTCCAACACCTTGTAATAATTAAATTACCAACCCTAGAAAACGAACAAATAAGTCCTACGCATATGATACAATCGTCATGGGATTTTGACTAGAATTATTGTTATGACTAGTCGAACTCATATCTACAGGGAAATTGTTTTTTTATTTTTTAAATATTCATTATATACTGCCTTTTTAAAATATTTTCAAAAAAGTGAAACAAAAATTCAAAAAGGTAAAAAATATGCTCACCTTAAAGTTTATCAAAGTTTAATTTTAGTTCTATAGTATTTATTTACTCTTTCCCTTAGCCCGCTATCTAGTATATAAAAACAGGCGAATTTTAGGCCTTTTTTGCGGGCACTCTTTGTAGGTGAGCGCTTCAAACCAAAAAGTCATAACCAACATGTTTTTGATTATTGAGTTGAGAGTTGGCCACCATCCTTTTGCAAATAAAGATGTGCGCATCGACTTAGAGTATAGCAAAGAAATTTCCCTTGTGCGACGCACACAATATGCACATAATGCACAAAATAATACAACAAACAATAAGTATATATACACACATATATACTAATATATAGTCAATATCATAAAAACAACGTATAACATAAAAAAATATAAGTTTACATATAATTAAAATCTGTCAAATTGTAGTATGCATTGGCGCCAAGATGCAGTTTTAATTTTGTTTTAAATTGTCTAGTCGGCAATTCCTTAAAACTATTTGGAAGTAAATTGAACAAATTAATTCCAAAGTTAATTCGTTCTGTATAAGCTAATCTCTGACGTGATGTCTGTAAGTTTATTCCGATTACGAGTGTTATAATCATGATTTTCACCATTATTAATATACTCGCTCTGATGTACCTTTATATGTAATAAGTGGCAGTAGATTATCTCCGATGGTAAAGTCAATGTGTTAAATTTAACAAACCATAGTTTACAACTTTCAAGTTGATTCACGCCCGCTAAAGTTCTTATAGTGGGGTCGGGTAGCTGAAAATTATACCAAGATATTTCACATCTGGCAACCAATGCGCCCCTTTGGATTCAGATAGTACATGGGTAAACGAATCTAAAAAGCCCGGGACACAAATTTTCCTGGCCCTCTAGTGGTGTTGATGACGTAATCAATATGGGCGCCAAAGTTTTGTGACATGCTTCTAAATTTCCCTATGTAACTCGTGTTTATATTTTGATACTAACCTATACTATTAGTGATTATTAATCAGGAGAAAACGCGCTTTCAAACGTTATAGTTGACATCATTGTTTAAGTTCATTATAGCAGAAATATATGTAACTTTATTAAAATGTTTGTTCTTATTTTGATCTTTCGAAACATTTTGCTAGATAACTTGGAATCCATTACATGCAGCTGAAAACGGGTACCATGCTTTGTTCGTCAAAAATTTACCTTTCGAACGGTATATATGACATTTATTTTATCACAAACCGTTGCTGAAAATTTGCCAAGACAATGTAGCGTTGCACAGCGAGTCGTTATGCCAACAATGTTATTTATATGGGTTCCGAAAAGTAATAGAACGGCTTTATAACTGTTTAAGTAGCAAATGTAATTATTGTAATTTTTTATGTATATGTAAATACATTATAGCTTTTTAGAGGGCATTTTTTTAAATCGTAGCCCCCCTCGAAATTTAAATTTTGGGAGGCAACTTCAAAAATGCAATATATGTTTCTTTTTCAGGCAGACGTTGTGTGAGGAACATCACCGTGTAAGGAAGATATTGCTTTCGGCTACCTTATAGAAAGACAGAAATTACCCAATCATGTCAACGAAGAGGAAACACGAATTGGTTGATGCTACGATTGACCCACTGGCGGCTCCGTTTGTATGAGATCTGTGTTTGTTATGCCAGAAGCACTCAAAACAGCGCTTAATCATTCCGAAGTACGAAAATTATTTAACCATGGCGAAAAATCTTGCAATTTTTGCTGAACATGATGAGTTTCCAAGGGCTATAAGAAATTTGGACAAATTCAAGATATTGATGAACTACAGATTGAGTATGGTTGCGGCAAAGACAGGAAATTCATTCCAGTTCATGAGATTTGTACCAAACTCTTAACGGAAAATAATATCTTGCTGTTATATGCAATATTATACAAATGATTTGTGTAAATTTACTTGTGATTACCGATCACTGTCGGAGCACTGTCCTTCACATACACAAAGTTTCGTACATCTGATTCCCATTTTAACAGATTTACAAGATGTGCATCGCTTGCAGCAAGTACAGGAGGTAAATTGTACAGTGTTTTGACACTTCTGAAATTGTTGCCACACAGGTCGGTATGATCCTCCTGAAGTACAATCCCTTGGTTGGCGAAGGTATTGTGTATTGTGCAACGAGGCTGTTGTTCCAAATTCTTGCTTGAAGAGTAACTCATTTGATGTGTTGTGTTAAAGCAATGTTTCCGATTGCTCGATCCTTTCTTGTAAATAACACCCGCCTACAGTCATTGATGTTCTGAAGATCTGATGCTTGATCATAAAATAGAATAACAAATCGCTGTAACAGATCATGGACATTCATCATCAATATCAGAGGTGCCTGTACAAAGCTGATGCCATACACAATCAATTTCACAAAATGACATCCAGATCTTCCAAGCTGTCTTTTTGCCAATGCCACAAAATATAAAAACTGTGTCGCAACCAGTTACAGAATGAAAAGTCGACAAATTTCTGTAAATTTCCAGTGAGAATTTGGCACAAATCTCATGAATTGGAATGAATTTTCTGTATATGCCGCAACCATACTCAATCTATAGTTCATCAATATCTTGAATTTGTGCGAATTTCTTATAGCACTTGGAAACTCACAATGTTCACCAAAAATTGCAAGATTCGCCATAGTTAAATAACCTTCATACTTCGGAATGATTAAGCGCTCTTTTGAGCGCTTCTGGTATAACAAACACAGATCCCATGCAAACGAAGCCACCACTGGGTCAACCGTAGCATCAACCAATTCGTATTTCCTCTTCGTTGACATGATTGAGTAATTTATGCCTTTCTGTAAGGTAGACGAAAGCAATATATTCCTTAGTTGCCTCCCAAAATTTAAATTTCGAGGGGAGCTACGATTTTAAAAAATAAGCTCTAAAACAGCAAGAATGTATTTACATATACATCAAAAGTTACAATAATTACATTTGCTACTTAAAAAGTAATAAAGCCACTCTATTACTTTTCGAAACCCATATAAATTACTTTGTTGGAATAACGACTCGCTGTGTAACGCTACATTGTCTTGGCAAATTTTCAGCAACTGTTTGTGATAAAATAAAAGTCATATATACCTTTCGAAAGGTAATATTTTGACGAACAAAAAAGTATGGAGTACGTTTTCAGCTACATGTAATGGATTCCAAGTTATCTAGCAAAATGTTTCGAAAAAATCAAAATAACAAAAATTTTAATAAAGTTACAAATATTTCTGGTATTACGAGCTTAAACAATGATGTCAAATATAAGGTTGGAAAGTGCGTTTTCTCCTGATTAATAATCACTAATAATATAGGTTGATATTAAAATACAAACCCGAGTTGTATAAGGAAATGTAGAAGAGTGTCACAAAACTTTGGCGGCCATATTGATTACGTCATCAACACCGCTAGAGGGCCAGGAAAATTTGTGTCCCGGGCTTTTTAGACTCGTCTACCCATTTACTATCTGAATCCAAAGGGGCGCATTGGTTGCCAGATGTGAAGTTTTTTTCAGCTACCCGACCCCACTATTATGGCTCTTTTCTGAACAACAAAGACGTCTAGAATCTGGTTGGAAGCACCCTAGTTAATTAAACCATATGTCCTACCACTGTGAAATAGTGCAGCATCTAGATTAGCTTTGTTTTTTATCTGTCTAATAGCATTTTCTTACAATTTCGTAATCAAAGCACTGATATGCGAATGCCAAGTTAATCTGCTGTCCAAAGTCAGGCCTAAAAATTTTACAGTGTCCGAGGTATTTCTCTTCGTAGAGAAAAGTGATGCGTTTGTTTTGTTCGTATTTAAGCATAACTTATTTGCATTAAACCAGTCATATGCTCTAGTTATAATGGTATTTTTCGAGTCGGCAACAATTCATCTATGAATAGTACCTTAAGCAAAATATTAGGTCCATCTGTTTCTCTTCTAAAATCCAATTGCAGAAATCTATACGAGCCTGGTAATCTTACGACACACATTTTTACACACGTATAATGATAGGGCCAATCTGTTGTCGGATCTACTTCAATTGCATGAATCACAGCATCTTCACTTTCAGAATCTGAAAGTGAAGATAATGTGATTCAAGATGTCTGATATCTTTTTTCTCGGAACCGAGCCCTATATTCTCGGACAACAGCATCAGAATTACTCCACATTCACCGTAAATTATTGTCATTTCACAATAGTCTTCTAATAGTCCAGTGTTTGCCGACAAAATAGCTTATTAACTCAAAATTCTTTCGGATAACACCGATTGATGTGAATCTTTGACAGTAAGTGAAAGGCTCAAGGAACAAAAGTTGCCGATGTGCGATTTACCCTGGGGGTGGAAATTAATACACATAAAATAACTACAGAAATCGATAGGGCAATGAGTTCTAAGCAGGTAATGTTCTATGAAGTTTTTCAATAAATTATTATTTTTCGAGTTATTCGTCATTGAAAATGTTGATTTTCCATCTAAGCAACGCATGTTTTAGAATGATTTTTTACCAATAACTCGAAAACCTTAAGTTTTATCAAAAAAATCACCAGGAGCAAAAATAAAGCTTATGAAATACGAAATCAACTGTTTTTCTTTTGTTTCGGTGAATGCAATACGAACCGGGTTATGTCTCGTGAAGTTGACTGTTTGTTCACCGAAAACTGAATTCGAACCTTTCAACGTTAAATAAAGGAAAACCAACGAATTTTTGGAGGAAAACTTGTCAGATCTTTCTTGAAATACTTGAGAAGTATTATAAAATGAGCTTCGTTAGCATAAAAACTTGCGGAGTTATGATGAAAATAAAATGGTTGTCTCAATCTTTCCGAGAAACAATCAGCAATGAAATGGCTTAACCGTAAGAATTGAAATTAAACGTAATCCATTTACAATTTATTTTATTTAGGTACTAACAATACGTTCTAGAAGGTTGAACGGTTTAGAGTGCCTAGAATTGAAAAAAAGTTTGATTCAATTTTGAAATGATTTTTGAAAGTTATCCTCCAAAAATTCGTCCTGTTTCCGTCATTTAACGTCGAAAGGTTCGAGTTCAGTTTTGACTAACAGTCACCTTTAACGAGCCATAACTCAATTCGTATTCCATCTACAGAAATAAAAGAAATACCAATAGATTTGTTATTTTGCAAGCTTCATTTTTGTTTTTGACGACTTTTTTGATAAAGCGTAAGGCTATTCGTGAAAAATCGCACTAAAACATGCATTTTTTAAATGAAGAATCAACATTTTCAATCGCGAATACCTCTAAAAATATTAATTGTCTAAAAAATTTGATAGAACATTTTTTGCTTAGAATTTATCCCCCTGTCGATTTCTGCGTTATTTTGAGTGTACCAATTTCCACCCCCTGGGTAGAAGCGCATATCTGCACTGTATAACTTTTGTTCCATAAGCCATTTCCTACTTACTGTCCAAAGGCTATTGCCGGATAAGAATAGTGATTTGGCCCACAGAACCAATTGGGCTATTAGTGGTGTCATTATATCGGCGTGGTCAAAAAAAAGTGTTTGACACAATTTTTACCCCCACTTTCCCCCTAGGGGGGTTTGGGGGCCCAAAAAAACTGTTATTATTTGATTATTTTTTATTTTATTACCTAGTAGACGAATTTTTACCAAAAAAATCAAGAGTGTAGTGGAAGTAGGGTTACTTCAACTCAAATTTTTTCAGAATTCTCTGACCCCACTTTCCCCCCCCAAAAAAATTATAAAAATTTTAGAAATTTTTTTCTCGAAAACTAAGACAATAGCACCGCTAAAAATTTTATATTTTATTTATTTTGATCCAAAAAATCTACGAAAATTTTTGTAGCCCCTAGAAATTGGTGCGTCATAGTCAAATATTAAAGAAACCGTTATTATCACGATTTCTTGCGATTTTGTTGTTTTTATAACGTTCATTAGGACAGAATAACACAATTCTTCGCAGAAAATTATACACTATATTATATTTACATAAAATTATTCCATTTATGTCTATATTTATGGCCAATACAACTTCCCCTTGCCCTGGATATAAAGGCCCAGAAAACCTGTTATTGCTTGTTTATTTTTTATTTTGTCACCTAGTGGACGAATCTTTACCAAAAAAATCAAGAGTGTAGTGGAAGTATGGTTACTTCAACTCAATTTTTTTCAGAATTCTCTGACCCCACTTTCCCCCCCAAAAAAAATTATAAAATATTCAAAACATTTTTTCTCTAAAACTAAGACAATAGCACCGCTAAAAATTTTACGTTTTATTTATTTTGATCCAAAAAATCTACAAAAATTTTTGTAGCCCCTAGAAATTGGTGCCTCATACTCAAATATTAAACAAACCGTTATTTTCACGATTTTTTGCGATTTTGTTGTTTTTGTAACGTTCATTAGGACAGAATAACACACTTCTTCACAGAAAATTATACACTATATTATATTTACATAAAATTATTCCATTTATGTCTATATTTGCGGCCAATACAACTTCCCCTTGCTGGATATAAAGGCCCAGAAAACCTGTTATTGCTTGTTTATCTTTTATTTTGTCACTTAGTGGACGAATCTTTACCAAAAAAATCAAGAGTGTAGTGGAAGTACGGTTACTTCAACTAATTTTGTTTTCAGAATTTTCTGACCCCACTTCCCCTCCCCCCCAAAAATTATAAAATATTCAAAAATTTTTTTCTCGAAAACTAAGGAAATGGCACCGCTAAGAATTTTACAATTTATTTATTTTGGTTCAAAAAATCTACAAAAATTTTTGCATCCTCTCGAAATTGATGCATCATACTCAAATATTAAAGAAACCGGAATTTTTTTTATTGTAATATTTAATGCCCAAATATTTTGGATCGTTTTGACTTATGAATAAAGTTGGTGTAGCATATGGTGTATCTTGTATTGTATTAGTATATTTAGTTGTTTATCGTGATATAATTTTTATTTACTCTTTGTCATTATGAGCGTTGATGTATAGGCACGGTAACGTTAAAATTCTGAATTTTTTAAATAGTGGTTTGCAGCTGATGAGCTGTTGTTCTCTGGACATATGCCTCCATTTTTTACTTTATTTAAATGCACCAAGGAACTCCAAAAGCTTCATCCATATTGTGAGGTAGATTGTACATGTACAAGCCCATAGCAGAGATTACAGAATTAACAAGATAAGACAGCCGATGAAAAACATTTGATCAATGGTGTCATTGGCCTCGACGTTTACATTGATGGTACACAGAGTAGTTACCATACGTCATTCACATGAAAAAGGTAAAATTAGAGACGGAGGCCAATTGTGAAAAATCGACAACACTGTCCTAATATGTAGAACGACCGATTGTCAGAACCCAAGATTCCTAAAGAAACAGGTTGCATTGTAACATGTCACATAAACCCTCCAGTATTTCTATGTTCATATATTAGGTAGGATTATTCATTGAGAGAATAATTTTGAAACTTTTTTATTCTATAATTTATTTTATAAAATGAAGAAAAAAGAGCCACACGCGGCTCTCGTCGAAGGCTACACGTGACGTAGCGCATGCCGATTCTAACGAGCCAGCCTGTCCTTTAGTAAGCTTGGTCAAATTCATTCAATACGTATCCGACAAATCCCAAAATCATTTTCGCTGGATGTCGTGCTCCTTTAATTTGAAGTTAACAACGGTCTTCGTCTATTTCGTGTTCTCTGTCTGACTGTCTTATCGTATTAATTTTTTAATCTTTGCCCATAGTATAATGTTTTTAATATTGACTCTAAAACGGCATTCCTCATAAGTGTAATTATATAACACACTTTACTTTTATAGTAGGTTTTAAGGAAATGAGTATTATTATATATTCCGAATTCTACCTTTTACTGCTGTGCATGTAAAATCTAGCTTTTCCTTGACCCCTGGACATTGCCGTGTTTCCGTTGTAAGCTACAACAGTTAATAAAGTCTTGAGTAGCTTACTCAAGTCCTGCTGCACCAGCTTTTGTGGGTAATAGTTGTTCCTAAATAAAGGAAACTGCTGCCTGAGCCTTCTTTTCTTACCATAAACCGACTGCCAAAGCTTCAGTGTCAAAATGACATTTCACCATTACCGGATGAAGTAAGCGCATCCCAGATAACATTCTATACGTAAATAATAATCATGACATTTCATTTTCATTTAAATGTCTACAATAAAAACGATAAAGCCTTTCATATTGTCAATCATTGCACACCACCGTTAAATAATAAATAATATATTATATGTGTAGGCGTATGTGAGGGCTAGCGTGGGTTTGTGTATGTCTGAGTGACTGCAAGAGTTAAAAATCGCGACGTTCTAAACCTATTTCAAGAAAAAAATATTCTGATTTTTTTACGATTGCTATACTTCCAATCCTCTACCTGATTTTTTTTGGTAAAGATTCGTGCACTAGGTAACGAAATTTAAAAAAATAACAAGCAATAACAAGTTTTCTTTGCCTTTATACCCAGTAAGGGGGAAATGTATCGATAGTTAATCTAGACATAAACGGGATTCTTTAAATCTAATATATCATATAATTTTCTGCGAAGAAGATTATTGTTCTGTCCTTATGAACGTTTTAACAACAACAAAAGAGCAATAAATCGTGAAAATACCGGTTTCTTTAATATTTGAGTGTGACGCACCAATTTCTAGGGGCTACAAAAATTTTTGTAGATTTTTTGGACCAAAACAAATAAATTGTGAAATTTTTAGCGGTGCTGTTGTCTTAGTCTTTGAGAAAACTTATTTTTAATATTTTATAATTTGTTTTTGGGGGGGGGGAGGTGGGGTCAGAGAATTCTGAAAAAAATTGAGTCGAAGTAACCGTACTTCCACTACACTCTTGATTTTTTTGGTAATGATTCGTCCATTAGGTGAGAAAATAAAAAATTAAAAAGCAATAACAGGTTTTCTGGACTTTTATATCCAGCAAGGCGAAGTTGTACTTGCCGTAAATATAGACATAACTGGAATCATTCTATGTAAATATAATACAGTATATAATTTTTCTTGAAGAAGTATGTTATTCTGTCCTAATGAACGTTTAAAAAAAAACGAAACCACAGAAAATCGTGAAAATAACGGTTTCTTTAATATTTGAGTATGATGCACCAATTTCGAGAGGCTACAAAAATTTTTGTAGATTTTTTGGACCAAAATAAATAATGTGTAAAATTTTTAGCGGTGCCATTTCCTTAGTTTTCGAGAATTTTTTTTTTTAATATTTTATATTTTTTTTGGGGGGGAAGGTGGGGTCAGAAAATTCTGAAAAAAATTGAGTTGAAGTAACCGTACTTCCACTACACTCTTGATTTTTTTGGTAAAGATTCGTCCACTAAGTGACAAAATAAAAAATAAACAAGCAATAACAGGTTTTCTGGGCCTTTATATCCAGGGCAAGGGGAAGTTGTATTGGCCGTAAATATAGACATAAATGGAATAATTTTATGTAAATATAATATAGTGTATAATTTTCTGCGAAGAAGTGGGTTATTCTGTCCTAATGAACGTTATAAAAACAACAAAATCGCAAGAAATCGTGAAAATAACGGTTTCTTTAATATTTGAGTATGACGCACCAATTTCTAGGGGCTACAAAAATTTTGGTAGATTTTTTGGATCAAAATAAATAAAACGTAAAATTTTTAGCGGTGCTATTGTCTTAGCTTTCGAGAAAAATTTTTTTGAATATTTTATAATTTTTTTTGGGGGGGGGGAAGTGGGGTCAGAGAATTCTGAAAAAAATTGAGTTGAAGTAACCATACTTCCACTACACTCTTGATTTTTTTGGTAAAGATTCGTCCACTAGGTGACAAAATAAAAAATAAACAAGCAATAACAGGTTTTCTGGGCCTTTATATCCAGGGCAAGGGGAAGTTGTATTGGCCGTAAATATAGACATAAATGGAATAATTTTATGTAAATATAATATAGTGTATAATTTTCTGCGAAGAAGTGGGTTATTCTGTCCTAATGAACGTTATAAAAACAACAAAATCGCAAGAAATCGTGAAAATAACGGTTTCTTTAATATTTGAGTATGACGCACCAATTTCTAGGGGCTACAAAAATTTTCGTAGATTTTTTGGATCAAAATAAATAAAACATAAAATTTTTAGCGGTGCTATTGTCTTAGTTTTCGAGAAAAAAATTTTTGAAATTTTTATAATTTTTTTTGGGGGGGAAAGTGGGGTCAGAGAATTCTGAAAAAAATTGAGTTGAAGTAACCCTACTTCCACTACACTCTTGATTTTTTTGGTAAAGATTCGTCTACTAGGTAATAAAATAAAAAATAATCAAATAATAACAGTTTTTTGGGCCCCCAAACCCCCCTAGGGGGAAAGTGGGGGTAAAAATTGTGTAGAACACTTTTTTTTGACCACGCCGATATAATGACACCACTAATAGCCCAATTGGTTCTGTGGGCCAAATCACTATTCTTATCCGGCAATAGCCTTTTATGTCAATCAGTTTTGTCCGAAAGAATTCTGAGTGAAAATCCGTCAAACTCTGGACTATAAAGTGTCATTTATTTTCATATAAAAAAAAAATTCATAATGGCAAAATTACACAACTGGTAGACATTATTAATAAATTTAGTGCGGTTGTCACAATTCATTTAGTTTACAGCATCTACTTACCTTAATATATCATTAGTCTCACACACAGGAACTTTCTTTTCCAAATAGCGCTGAAAATAACTGTAGCTTCGCATTATTATATTAAGGTTTTTATCTCAGAATTTTGTACAAAATCTGTCATTACAGGCTTTTTCGATGATTTTGAGTGACCCTGTATATATTAGCATTGCTTGATGATTTCTTGTTCCAATATTTGTAAATTTACAAATATTTATGGTGACACCACAATATTTTTTACTCTTATATATTTCTTTTTCTTTAACAGTTTTGGCACTATTAAATCACATCTACTGAAACTAGCCAATGAGTATGTATCCAAAACTTGCGCCTATTATGATAGAGCCAAAGCACTAATGTTGTCTTCCAATATGGGACAAAAGATTATTGGATAAAACTGTCCATGGTTACAGAAAATCCCCATTCAAAGAGTTTCGAGAAAGAAATTGTTTTTATTTTTTAGTCTCTCTACCGGATTTTGTATTTACCTCATCATAATTCCAGTTTATTATGTATGCTAATTTTTTCTCTACGACTGCTTTCGAAAACTACAAATAACGCAAAGTAACCATGTAGTGCAGTAAAATAAAACAAAAAACGGGCTTAACTTGGAAATCCTTTGTAACAGGGCCGATTTTTTTCCATTCTCTTCTAGATTGTACCAATAGTATATGATAAAAAGTCCACTTCCTAAAAAGTGCCGCTGTAATAGTTATTATACAAAATAGGTGTAAAATTATAGTTATTCGCGAATAACATTTAAAATATTTTTTAATTGCGCCATTCGAAAGTTCACAGCAAAACTATATGAAGTTTCTTGTAGGATCAAAAACGTAGGCTCCTGATTTTTTTGTTTAACGCACGAAAATGGAACGCAGCGACACGTAAGTACGGCGCACACTGGGGCAAACTGGTCGTTTTTGAACAAACGACAATTCCCGGGCCTGGAATGAATGACATTTAATTTTTTTTAAATATTTAGTACAAAACTGCCTTTAATTTTCTCGAAACCGAATTTCGAAATTTCAAAACTGAAGGTGGCTAATCCGGACATAAAGGACCCCGCACCCTTAGCATTGGAAAAATCATGTAGGCGAAATTTTTGTAGCATTTGAAAAAGCTACATTAATAATTTCAGTTTGAATGCAGTAAATTGACCCTGATTAATTCATTTGTTTGAGTATGCAACCCACGATCTAGAGTTCGATAGTAGATGGTTGCCTATCTAGAGGGGGAATTATGTGTAGTAAACATGCTTTCTTTAAGTATGATTTCGAGTTAGAGGGGTTACTCACATATTCTTGTTGTTGGGATATTACACAATGCGGTAATTCAGTCTTTTAAATGCAAAGCCCTTTGTTGGCGCATTTTTATTGGCTAGAGAAAGTGTTCTATAGATGTTCAAGTTGGCAACGCGGAGAACTGTCAAGCGGATTTCCGTCGAGGATTGATCTTGGAGACAGCCACGAGTCGACAGCGACGAGAGAGCTGAAGGCGGCGGTCCCGGTTTTGTAGTGAAGAATTTGGGTTTTACATCGCTGACACTGAAAAGGGATTTGATTTGATGTACCCAGTGTTTCTTTACCGTCCTGCCAGAAGCATTTTGTAAATTCCAGGAAGGAATTCTGTTGCTTGTCGTAATCTGATCGCCACGTGTCTCGTGAGTTTATGCAATACTCTCTATAGGAGGTAAGCTTTTATTTTACTTAGTTGGTGTCTTATTTAGTTCTTATTTATTGTAAATATTACAGAGTGTTTGGAGGGACTGGCCCATTGAAAATAAGTTATGTTTGGAGAGATTTATGTTCAGAATGAATGGTGCTGCCATTTTGGTTATGTAAGGGGGCCCAGAATTTAGAGGAGTAATAAGAGGAAGTCTATTACTCAGATGTTTGGTTTATGTGGGTTCTGCTGACATTTTGAGAGGTTTTGGTTGGAAAGTTGTCCACAGCAGTCTCCAAGAGATTTGGGCCGAATTTTGGGAGCGACGCGGAGTCGTAGTGGTGAGCAACGTAGAGAACATCTTAGGAAGTGGTGATAGGACACGCTGTAGTCGTCAGAGGAAACGCCAAGGCTCCAATCAGGTTTTATTGTTACATTTTAGTTACATAATTTTATAGAAGTTGTTATAGTTTCATTCAGTGATTTTTTGTTGAAATATTAGAGTAAATTGCATAACGATATGGCAACTACATGCCTGGCATGATGAAATATCTTAAGATTTTTTACTGTAAGTAACGCTTGGTACCACGTGATACAATTTACCTTCTACTGTGTCACATATGAAGTATCTTTAGTAAAACATAATTATTTTAGATCATTCTTTAACATTCTAGTGCACCAGTGAGCATTGTGAATATTGGCTCATAGAAACTTCTTAGTTACACAATACTTTAGCAATGAGCGGTAATTTTAATCCATTGTAAACCTTTAACTCGCTATTGCAAATCTAAAACTCATAGTTGGTATCATTAAAGCCGTAGTTGCATTTCTATAAAAAGAGGTCAAATCACTGAAGTAATTTTAGAGGGGATCATTCATGCAATTTTGAATTTCTTTTCATAATCAGATCATGTTTAGGGAATAATAGTGAAACTACTTGCTTTTTTTGTTGTATATCTCAGGTCTGTGTTTTAATAAATGTCTAATGTCTACATGTTCTTATTATTTGCACTGGTACACCTGATATTTGTTTAAATTTTGAAACTTTATAGAGTAAAGTAAGAGTTTTGGGATCATAGAGATATTTTGAGAATTCCATCGCATGGTTGCTAGTAACTTAATTTTGTTCCGAGCTGGCAAAATTATTTAAATCATATTACGTAACATACAGCCGGTGGCGCCCTTTTTGAGTGTTCACACAATCCTAACCCATGGCCCTATGCTCTCCAACAAAAATCGGCTGCCGTTCGCATCGGAATAACATGTTTTAATATTTAGGTATCAAAATATGTTACATTTTCTTCAAACTTTGGGAATAGGTAGTTCGTATAAAAAAATGATTTAATGCCATCCCTGTAAAATTACAGTGACTGGAAGTTAAAAATCTTTAAATTTTCAAAGAACTTCCAGACACTATAATTCTGCAGGGAAAGCGTTAAATCAATTTTTTCACATAACATTATTTGTTCGAAAGCCCTTGATCTACCTATTCCCAAAGTTTGAAGCAAATTCCACCGAGATGAGTTTTCCTATGTTAATGGGTCCTTTCTGTCCGGATTAGCCATCTTGAATTTTGAAATTTCGAAATTCAGTCTCGATGGAATTATAGGCAATTTTATAACGAATAGTTTTTAAAAAAATGTTTAAGTTTCATTAATTCTAGGCCTGGAAATTATGGATACAATTTAGAAGAGAATGGAAAAAAGTCCGCTCTGTTCTTACAAAAGATTCGGAAGCTGATGCTTACTTTACTGCACTAATGACTCGAAACTCTCTTTTTTCAACTAACAGAACTGACACCTTTTATTTCTATTTTTGGAGTAGGCTAGCCTATTCAGTAATTCAGTTTCATAGCAACCGACTTGTTTAATAACTTTACATCAGTCTTCAAACAACATCACTTTTAAAGAAGTTTATGAAAAATAGTTGATTCTGCCAAAATTTTAGAAAAAGCGACCCAAATATCAACAGAACTTTTGCCTCAAGAATCCAAAGAGATGTATGAACTTGCCTACGAACAATTCATAAAGCGGAGATAATAGAAAAATATCCGGACGTTTTCCGAAAATGGGAGTTTGGGGTACTTTGAGGAGTTATCTAATAAATACAAGTCTTCCACACTATGGTCTACGTTTTCCATGACAAAGAGTATATTGAAAATTAAGAATAACACTGATTTGAGGGAATGTAATAAAGTTCAAGCATTTTTTATGCTTGCTTTTTATCTTAAAACCGCGTACCAAAGTCTAAAATTCTTACTGATGAGAATTTTTAACACTAGCTTCTGACGAAAAATACTTAGGTACTTGTTAAGGTAAGCAAAAATACTTTTCTGGGCTCTATTGAAAATCGTTTAAAGAAGCACTATGCTTAGAAAGTGTGCATAAAAATGTGTCAAATGCAAAAATAAGCTTTATTTACATTTTTTGTTTTGTTTTGCCGTGGTCGCAATTGGACTATCTGCAACTTGCCGTCGCGAGGTATTGCAGAAATAAGTGTCCATAATTGCTCTAATTTTACATTAAATTAAGGTTTTTAGTGTTTTGTTAAATAAAATTACCTATGAAATTGTTTGTTTTCCTTGCAGTCGTAGAAGTAATATTGTAAACAACACGTTTGAAAACAGCTTTTCAGATTCGTTCGCCTTTGGCTCGTTCCACCAAACTCTCTCACTCGTGTGAAAAGATTCGTTTTCAAAGCTTATTGTTTAAAACACTATTACTACCGTATTAAATAAGATACATAATAAGTTTTTATTGTAAACTTACAAATAAATAAGGTTTCCCTCTCCGGAACTTAATCTGTGGACACACTGTATATTAAATGTACCCCCACACCGATATAAATATTTTACATTTTTTACCTTTTTGGTTAATTTTTTGTGTTAATCCGAACCCGCCATTTCAGTTTAATTTACGCATACGAAACAAAAATCCGGTTAGAAATGAAAATTAAAAATTCTCCTTTTAGAGATACGAAAACATGCACTTACCTCTCTTTTCCACAAACCCAGTGAGTTGAACATCTCGGTACGTTCCATTTTTTGGAGGGTTTTTTTCCTTAAACGGACTCACCATTGTTACATCATGTCCTGCTTCCGCTAAACCCCTAGCTAATGCATTTCCGAGAATATAATGACTAGGCGCTGGCGCAGGAAACAGTATCAAAATTCGTGAACATTTTATAGCACTTATAAATGTAAAAAAAGATATAACCGCTATACTGGTATTCTTCATTATTTTTTAAGTTAAAAGCAAATAGATTCAACCTTCAGATATTTTTAGTTAACCTCGGCCTGCGATAATGTGGTGTTTACTGCTACGTATGGGACGTCTACAAATTTAATATATATATATTGATTAGAGATAAGAGATAAGGCAGTCAATCAGATAATTTTGTCTTTCATATCAAAATAAATTAGGTGTTTTTACATATTTTAAATTCTCCTAGAGTATGAAGATTATGGTTAAAACACTTGAATTCTTGGAGCCGCAACTCATGTTCCTTCTCTGTATATAATTTATGATATCACTCTACAATGTTTTAACAATATATTTTTTTATAAAGCTTTTAATTTGCTTCAATTTATGTTATTACGTCATATTTGAAATTCTTTTTGGTCGGAACTATTTCTTTTAAATTTAATAAGTCAATCATCTTTGGTGGTACTAATATGCATTTATACATATTTTAAGTTAATCGGAGAAGTTTTGATATGTCATATTGAAACAAAAATTAATAGATCAATCTACTTACCTGAAGGAAGTTCGATCTTAATTTTTCTAGCAACTTCGTCGGACCTTATTACATAATGTAGTGTACAACTCCGTTCCGGGTCTGGCACGATTTAACGGTGGCTGTTAAAAACTGATGCTTATGCATCATAATTCATTATAATTTCGAGAGCTTGGTATGGTTAGTTCGCGGGGTTGGGTGCGTATGACGCTACTTCGGGCGGGCTTGTAATAAGGTTCGGCGAAATTGCTCGAAAAATTAAGATCCAACTTCCTTCAGGTAAGTCGATTGATCAATTAATTTTTCCTCGCAACTTTGTCTCCCTTATTACATAATGTAGCTGTTTAAAGTACTGCGAACTAATCTCTCCAATCGAGGCTGTAATGGTTTTATTATTATTATCATCATCATTATATCACAGTATTTTGTTTGTAGATTCACCAAAGTTTGTGACTAACGATTTATCATATAATGTTGCAAAACTTTTCTATTTAACCAATAATGTTATGAATCAATGCAAGATTCAACCGTTCTCTGAGAGCTGCTGATTGTAGCGTACATCTAGTGATTGTTTCCCACGTGACTGGATGAAATGGTAGTATAAATTAGGTTCTCGTTTGACTACTTATTGCTAAAGTTTTGACAAGGTAATATCTTAATGTCGATGTTACACAAAAGACAAGTAATAGAGAATTACAAAGTTTCGTTACAGTCTGTTAAGATCTGATTTTTTTTAACTCTTTTCTGGTGACATTTTTAACATTGCTTGATTTTATAACTTTTAGTATATGACAAACATTTTTTATGGTCAGTGAATAACGCCCTCTCAATTGTGAAAAAAAAGGGACGGGGTAGAAAGAAAATAATGTGCAGTTTCAGTTTACTGCGAACGCATCAACCTTTCCAGAATGCGTATCTGGGCCCCAAAATATAAATGTTTGGTATTTTAGAGAAAATACCTTAAATTAAGTATTTAACTACATTTTTCTTATTTTTTATTTGTTTCGAACAATTGGTATTCTGAGTTCGTTGGATGTCTTTGCTATTCATTTTTCATTTATATATTTTCCTCCGATTAAATGCAGGATGCGAAAAATTTAAGGGTATCTCTTCTCACAATATTGCTGAAGTCGAAAAACAATATTTTACCCGGGAAACCGGACACCTAATAGCTGTGATATTGTTAATACAATAAATTTCTCTAATTTTTTGAGAAGTGCTTGGATCCATAGAACGCCGTTTCTAATTCCCAAAAGTTAAACTTATGGTTGATTATTTATTTATTATTTTTTTTTTTTTTTAATTAAATACTATTATATGTATTTTAATGTTTCCGGAACCAGACAAGATTGATTTATTTTGAAGCTTATAAAGACACATCCTTGAGTGCGTGTTTTTGTAGATTGATAAAATGTTCCCAATGATTTCAAAAAAGGCCTTTTTCCTTCCCATTTTTATTTTATTATTTATTTATTTTTGTTATTTTAATAAAACAGGAAATAATCCGGATGGATATATTTCGAGCTACTTTGTGGTTTTCTAAATAGAAGTATAGAGTAGTTATGAATTTATATTGTTGTTTTACATTTAGCATAAGTCCTATTTATTCTCCCTTTAATTTTTCTCTTCAAAATTTAGAAGGGCTCGTTAAACATATGCTTGCATTTTCTATGCAGTCAATTTGTCACAATTGGTGTATAATTAATGTAAATACAGCAAGTTTTATAATAGGGTTAGGTACTGATATTTTATATCCCCTGTCCAGTATGGTTGGGTCCTTGGTATGTGACCGATTTGTATGAACTGATTAAGTTTAGGTTTTATTAGTAGCATTAGGTACTAACATTTTATATCCCGTCAAGTATAGCCAGGTCCCTGATATAAACCTGCCAAGCCTAAAAGTTTTTCTTTACGCTTCCTTTGTACATTTTGCTCGACTAAACATTAACGAATAGCATCTGCTTGGAATTTGGCTCCAACAGGTTTTCGACTATTGGAATATCTTGAATTGTCTTACGACAGCTTTCGTTTAGAAACGATATCAGGTACATCTTGTATAACTAGATGAAATGAAAGATCACTGCAATTACCTTTGATAGGTCTATCAACTGGGAAAATTACTTTGCCTTCGAATCAATATTTTTGTTGAAATCAGTAACAGTTTGTTGAAAAGAGCCGATAAGGCAAGGAGTCTCGCCGCCAGCAGTTTTGTAGCTGGTTCAAAAATTTACTTATCTTCTGTAGATACACCCATTTAAAGATAGCTGTTCTAACTTTCGAAAGATTTTTTGTGAGTATTATATCCGTTCAGTTCTGCTATCTACGATTTTTCTTTTTTCCGAGAGCAAGAAGAATGTCTTGTTGTTTATGGAATATATTATTACTAATATCTCATTCACGCTCTCAATGGAGAGTCCTGGTGTTGCCTCATACTTTGTGGAGGGAGTTTTACTTTAAATGCAAGACTTATGTTAAAATTATGTAGGTACCAATCGCCGCGACATCTGTAAATGCCTGACATTTTTACTGCTCACCGGAGGTGTCTGAAATTATACAGGGTGTAATTAGTTTCATGTCATTAAAAATAAACTGGTGGTAGGGAACGACAAGACAAAAAACCTCATATAACATGGGGTCTAAAGCTCATAGTTTTGGAGACAAAAAATAAACAAAAATTTCGCAAATTTTCAATAAAATCTTTTGAGAACTGCTGGAATATTGAGGTAGGTTTAGATCGTCGCGCGCGTCTTTGCTTTATACTCTGACTCTCCCTTGTACAATATTTTAGTTACTGTGGGTGTTTCGTTATGTACACACGTCCAACCCGCCCCGCCGTTCGTTGTTTTTGTTATTTTTTAATTTCGGGTCACTGTGTATTTATAGTTAAGATTTATTTTGTTGACTTTACCGTTCAAGTCGTTAAATTCTTGATTACGTACAGACACAACTTACTTGTTCGTTCTTTTTGTGTTCCGTTTTGGATTTTGGACCAAGTTTTTCTTGTCTTTTCTTTTTTCTTTTATTCAGTCAATTTAAATATAAATGTTATAATTGTGGAAAAATTGGATATAAGACATCTGAATGTAAAAGCAAGTATGAGCAAAGGTCATGAGTTGAAAAATCAAATGAGAGAAAATATAAAATTGCAGCAGTAAGTTTCTTGGCAGAAAGTAAAAGAACTGATAATGTAACAAACCCAAATAAATTAATGTTTGTAGAGGTGTTTTAAAACCTCTTGAACCGTGACCTTCATATGCGCAGAGACATAATCCGTCCTGTTGACTCAGTTACACTTCTTAAAAATATCATATTTATTGTTTACAATTTATCCCGAGCTCTTGTTTATGTATACAGCAAGGCAGCCTCCAGTGTCTTCAAAAACATACTTATAACTCAGATTAAACTTTGCCTTTTGCGCATTTCGCGGGTCATGAGATTCTGAAACACCTCTACCGGATTCTGGGGCAACAGAACATATGATAAAAAATGAAATATATTTATCAAATCAAGCAACTTCATCAAACGAAAATGAGAAAAATCAAAAATCAAAATTTCGCACCTTTTGTTACAATCTATTACAATTTGACAGAGTATTTTAGAACAAAATTTTTATCGCTAGGAGCAATTAGTTCACTCGTATGTGTTGAACAGGAAAAAACTAGTCCGATATAACGATCTGAATTCCGAAGTAAAAACAGTCAAATACGGAGTACCATAGGGGTTGGTGCTTGGTCCGCTCTTATATCTCATTTATATAAACGATTTATTGGATTTTATTCCGGGTACCGATATCCTGTGTTATGCAGATGACAACAATCCTAGACATAAACAAAAAATTAGACCCCAAATTGTCATGGGAACAACATAAAGACCAGCTGTCAAAGAAACTGTCAAAAAATATCTATTTGTTGAAGAATTTATATCAATCAGTGCACAAGTCGGTACTTATATCAGTATACTCCAGCCTCTTACAATTACATATGGGATATGGCTTACTGGCATGGAGATACTCGCCTCGCAAAGCAGATATTCAACTTACAACCAAGAGCTATAAGAATTATTAGTGGCCTAGCGTATCGGGAGGATGCACGACTCAAATTCGGGAAACTGAGGATATTGACTCTAACATCCTTGTATACTGTTAGATGTCTAATATGGGTCAAAGAAAATCTGAATCTATTTAAGCAGCGTGCTGATATACACGACCACCATACAAGACAACAGATGAATCTTGAAATTGAATACCATAGAGTAGGCAAAAGTAAAGTTTCTACAAATTACTATGCTCCCATACTATATAATAAACTGCCAGAACAAATGAAAAATCTGCCCTTCAAAAAATACAAAGAATGTATAGAAAATCTCCTAACTGCAGGGGCATTTTATACCTTGAACGAATTTCTAAACAGTGACACACAACTTATAAATTTATGAGAGATCTTAACAACAACAGTCCATTTTATTATGTAGTTTTTTAAATACCTAAGCTAGGTTTATTTTGTCTTTGTCTTGCACATTATATTACATTTTCTTTATTTTATACTTTAACTATTGACATGTGTAAATTTTTTTTAATGTAGTAACATGAATAAAGAATATAATAGAAGTTATTATTCGTGGGTCTTAAAACATTTTGAGTTTTGCCAAGAACTTGTTGATTTTTGGGAAAACGTTGTGCCTGATTTGTATATTTTGATTGAATATTTATTGGCTGAGAGGGAAATTACGATGTTTTATTACGATTAAAATAAGATGGGTTAATATACGATTGTCTAAACGTTGGTTGATGAGCTTGCCTGGTAAAATTAATATTTATGTTTTTATTTCGATTTTGATCTGCGTTTGGTCGTGCATTATTTGATTTTACGTTTTGTTTATATAAAGAAAATTGTTCTTCGCGTCTCACGCTATTTATCGCGTCTTCTAAATTATCAATGTGATTGGTTCTAATCATAATTTCATATTTTGCTGGTAAATTGGCAACAAAAGTATTTAGTACTAAATGATTAAATGACAATGCTAAACCTTGTTTTTGATTAAAAGGCGTATTTGCAGCTCCCTTGAAATTTATCCTTAAGTGAATGAGTTCATGTACCGAACATTCCCAATCTCGGGGTCGCCAAAACTTTTATTTAGAAGGTTTTTAATTTGTTTTTTTTTCTAGACGATTGTTTTGTTAAAGCGCTATCTGTGCCTATCCAATGAATTTTGAACTCATTCCATCAATTAAATATTTTTGTCTAGATATGTTATTTGGAATAAAAAAGGTTGAAATTAAATCGTCACAGAGATTTGTAAATTTAGTTAATTGTCAAGAATTTCTATCAAAATTTGGAATAATATTTACAAATATTGTTATTGATTCTATTTCTTCAAGAACTTCGAACATAAATTTTACGCAAAAGATAAAATACTTAGTCTAAAGCTTTGAAACCTGACCTCCGCTTGTCTATATTTAACAAAGTGTTAAAAATAGCAATAATAAAAAACTATGAAAATTTCGGAGAGAAAGTTTTGAGTAGGGGAGTATTCCTTAGGATTGAATATTTATCTCAGTCATTTTGAAGAGCAAGGGGTGATATTCCTTAGACTTAAATATTTATCGTAAAGAACATTTTGAAGAGCGGGCGCTAATTTTCCTTGGAATTAAATATTTATCATGGCAGTTGAAATTTTAAAGTGCGGAGAGAATATTCCTTTGCCTGGCAATTTCATATTTATCTATTTATGAACAATACAAATCATTCGAAACTCGTTATTACTTACATCCAGGGCCGGAGCGAACGGGGGGGGGGGAGCCACACCCCCCATTACGATCTAAAAGGGGGCGCCGCCGGCACGCACAAGAATATGAATATCGATATTCATATATTTACATTTATTTTCATTCTTTCTTTCTTCTTAATTTCGATTTAAACAAGTAACTATCTTTGATCATTCGCTAATCGCTGAGAGCGCCAACGTAATAAATAACCCGGCCCGTTTCCAACTAAAACAATGCGCAATGCGCCCTCGTCCGACATTAAGTAGCAAGTGCGCTATATCAAATTATTATTCGTTTATTATCAAGATATAACCCCCTTTTACATAAATGGCTCCAAGATGCAAAACTGCGCCCCTACCACGTGACTTATCTATCGCCTCAATCCCAAAATGAATTTATCAATCTTCTCGCCAAAGAACTTAAAAAGAAAACAATCGGGGAGATCGAAACTAGCTGCTTTTTTACAGTTTTGGCGAATACAACACCAGACTATTCTCAAACGGAAAGTCTTTCCATAGTTATACGCACTGTTGATGAAAACTGTGAGCTTCATGAGAGATTACTTGATATTCTCGAGCCAAAAGGTAAAACTGGAAATGATATTGCTTTAGATATTGTAACATGTCTTAACAGAAATGGCATCAATACCAACAGATTTTCCTTTCAATCTTATGATTTCGCATCAATGATGTCTGGCCAATATAATGGCGTTCAATAAAAAATTAATGAACTTCCATGCCAGGATCATCATATTAATACGGCAGTTGAACATTGTTGCAATTCAAGTTTTCTTATAAAAGAATTATTTAATTATCTTGAAGAACTTTTCGTATTTTTTACCTCCAGCACAAAAAGAAATCACGCCTTGAAAAAGAAGTTTTCTGAAGTCGAAAATGCACTAAATTTAAAAAATTTGTCGGAAACAAGATGGACTGCGTGTGCTGAAAGTATTAAAGGTGTTCATAAGTCATACGAAAAAATATTAGATGTTTTAGACGAATTAGCACAAAGCAGCAATTTCGATAAAATGACTCAGATGAAAAGTTTGGGCCTACTAAAGAAAATTTTAAATTTTGATTTTATTGTGTCTCTATTTTTCATGAAAAATGTAATGTACAAAATTAAAATTCTAATTGAAGTTATTGAGTCCCCAAATCTTAATATAATTGACTGCAAGAATATTATGGAAATTACGACAGAACTTCTAGAAAATATGACAAACGACTCCTCAGATATTAATAACCTTATTTTAGCGGCGAAGGTAATGGCAAATAACATAGGAGTAGATGCAGAAGCAGATTTTCGAAAATATCACCGAAGGAGATTAGCCCCAAACAGATTAGACCCCAATAATGACAATGAAGTAGACCTTGACATGTGCACATTTTACAGAAAGGAGTTTAGAACAGTAATGGATACCTTGCTTTCTAAACTTCGTTCTTCTGTTGAAAATATTTCGATGACTTTATCTCCAATATTTAATGTGTTTAATTTTCCTTTGAAAGCTGAAAAGCTATATGTTGAAGATGTGGAAGCCTTATTGCAAATGCTTCCACCAAATTTTCCAAAACCAGATACGCACGCATTGCATTCGGAGTTTGAAATTTTGTTTGCAGCTTGCGATAAGGCCTCAACACTTCAAAATGTTATAGAAATATTGATAACTAAACTTCACATGCTAAAGCTAGCACGTTACATAATTCAATTTGTTGTTACAGCTGATTTTGTAACTGCATCTAATGAACAGTCATTTAGCCAACTAAAAATTGTAAAAAACCTACTTAGAACCACTATGAGTGATGATAGACTGAATGATCTTTTATTATTAAAATGTGAAAAAGATTTGGCATATTCCTTGGATTATTCAAATCTAATAAATTCGTGGGGAAAGTTGAAGGAACGCAGAATTAAAATTAATTAATTTTTAAGTAGGTACCTACACAAAATACAAAAATGCAATCCATTTATAATCTCTAGCTGTAGATTACCTATATTAAGTTCAGATTTTAAAACTATTTCCGTGTACTATTTTGCCAATAATAAAAATTTGAGTGTTCTTAGTTTCCACTTGTTTATTTTGGTTTTTCGTATCTGCGGTGTGATAGCTTAGATCTAACCGCCCCTTGTTTTTCAAATTTCGGCTTATATGGAATACACAAAAAAATCAAATAGGGGGCGCTAAAATAGTCTCCCCCCCCCCCCCCAAAGTGATCGACGTTGCTACGGCCCTGATACATCACAATAATCATTTAAAAGTATACCTCTCTCATTCTACCTAATGTAAATGCAAATCTTTAATTTCGGGTAGAACCCGGGCCTCCTCAAAACCGCCAGGCCCCCTCAAAAACCATCGGACCCGGGGAGAAACATCCCCGACCCCCTCCCCCTCTCGTAGGGCCTAACTGCACAGTTTGACAATATAAATTCTATATATTTCAAATGACTTTTTACACATATTTATATAATTGGATATCGACATAAACAACAATAAGGAAATTGATAAAAAATATGAAGCATGTTTTATGTCAAATAAATAGTACCTATTAGCTTTGGTAAACAATATCATAAATTAGATAGGAAGTTAACGTAACAACTTGCTTTATCCTTAGTAAACAACGTTATCAAAATAATAAAGATAGTGATAAGCAGTACACATTACTCATCTTTAGGAACATTTTGCATCATCTCACATAAAAATCAGGTGAGGCAGAGTCTCTTGTTGGGGTTTAGGCCTTTTTCCTGCTTCATTTCTTCGACCTTATTCCCAGTGGTAAAGTACTCTTCACGGATGCAACAGTTGCGGTTGTTTTGCCTTTGTGATTTAATCAGTTCCAGTACGTAGGTCGGCATACTACATGAACTATGGAGCTCGGAATGTGGGTAGCCAAAGTCCTTCAGAACGATACAAGAGCTAAGACGAGACTGGCGCTGAGCTGACAGTGACTTAGCGACTGAGCATCACTTCCTATGTATAGATATAAGTTGTAGTCAGGCCTGGCGGTATAGTACAATTAAATAACATTTTGATCGAATACAGCACAATTAACTTTTACATGATGAGACTGAGATTAAGTACACAGCCAATATCTTTCTTGCCTTTATCGTTCCAATAGGTACTCTCAGTCGTCAACGCCCAACTGCAACCACCATTGTTTTCGTAATAGTCTTAATAGAAGTAGGTACCATAGTAGTATTTTTTTCAATTGCCTTTTATTTTAACGTCCTGGCGATAGTTAGCTGATGCTACTATACCACTTAACCAGAACAATTCTAAAGCGAATTTGATATATTACCTATTCGTTCGAATCTGTATTTTGCAATTTTTGTCTTGCGCATCCTCATATTTTTGTGTGGCTAATCAAAAACCTTAGTAATAATAATATTCTCAAGTCTGTCTCGGCATTTATGGCGCGTGCGTCTCGAGACGCGTACAGTCTACCAGTCAAAACGCATCGCTCGGCATTCCTAATGGACTCAATTAGTTGTCACGTTACAAAGGCAGCCTCTATATACTACTCTCATGACACACGGGTTACCTGCCAAGCACACTGGAATTTGACCCTTAATGCATAGAATTTTATTTTAATTCTCCTGATGAAGAAATATTTAAGGACTTCGAATACCTATTTCACATTCAAAAAATACGGCAAAATATATATATATCCCTGTGTGAGTTATAAAAACTTTATTTTAGTTTTTGTTTACAGTTTTCGTAATACTTTATACTTGTGTATATTTACTGATACCTTGTCCATGCGATAAATGATAACTGAAAGCTCTTAAATATTTTTTCCACGGGGGAAATAAAATATAATTCTATGTTATGTTTCTATCTTCGAAAATGTCGCCTTATAAACATATGCATTAAGTGTCAAGTTTCAGTATACTTGGCAGGCAACCCGTGTGTCATGACAGTAGTATATAGGGGTTGCATAATTATATGACGTCACACTAATTGATATGTACTATAACTGACACTATAATGGTAGATATTTTATGAGTGGAAAGTCGTAGGTTTAGCATAGCTTTTCACTCGATATATGTATGAGTGAAAACAAATCTTGAAGTGACGCGTAGCTCGAGCCGTACACACGCCATAAATGCTGAGACAGACTAAACCCTTTTATTTTACATGTTAATAATAAGTTAACTTGATGTATCCTGGGATTTTTCGGTCATCTTTAAATGAAAATTCTTATATTTTCTTACGTTTCGGTTTTATTAACCATCGTCAGAGGAAAAACTACAATATTTATATTAAGGTACGATTATTTTATGTGATTTTACAAATTTAATTTCATTACTTACAATTTAAGAAATTTTTTGTTTACACTATATTAACATTTTACGTTTATTTCTGTTGAAATTTTTAATGCAACTAAATGCTGAACAAAAGTATTGCCTGCTTTCTGGTCTGTGTTATGTCACTATTGGTACAGTTTATTTAATTTGTGGTTGTTAGATATGAAGTTTTCTCTAATGGCTGGTAGGTAGTGTGAAATATGATATTTTAAGAATGATCTTGCGGACTTGATGAATAGATGTAAAAATATATGTTGTTTAATAATATCCCCTTTTTAGTTAATTTAACAAGTTAAAGTATGTTTCACTTAAATTCTCTATATCAGTGCGGTTGTTGATTGCGTTGTTATGTCTTTTAATTTGTAACATTTCATGTATTATCCTTCGATGATAATTTGGTTTCTTTTGTAAAAATGTTGTATTGTCAAAGTTAAGGCTATGATTATGGTCTAAAGCGTGTTTGGTAAGAGCTGTCGAATTTTGAGTTAGTGGTCTTATATTATATTTGTGTGTATATATTCGTTTATGCAGGTATTGTTTTGTTTGGCCAATATATGTACTATTACAATTATTACAGTGTATTTTATAAATTGCGTTAGTTTCGTCTTTTGGTTGTAGTTCGGGTTTTAGTTTTGTAAAGAATTTTTTTGTTGTAGTATAAGGTTTATGTGCTACTATTATATTGTGTTTTTTTAATACATTTGAAATATTCTCAGATACTTTTGGTATGTAAGGCATGGATACATAGTTGTTATTATTCTTTTTCTTTATTCATATTTTTATTATAGATCCTATGTATTCTTTTTTTAATTGGCCAAACAAAACCATACCTGCATAGACGACTATATACACACAAATATAATATAAGAACACTAAATCAAAATTCGACAGCTCTTACCAAACACGCTTTAGACCATAATCATAGCTTTAACTTTGACAATACAAAAATTTTACAAAAGGATCCAAATTATCATTGACAAATTAAAAGACATAACAACGCAATCAACAACCGCACTGATATAGAGAATTTAAGTGAAACATACTTTAACTTGTTAAATTAACTATAAAGGGGATATTATTAAACAACATATATTACTTCCACATCCACGTAGTGGATTGGAAGTATAGTAATCGCAAAAAAAATTTCAAAAATTTTTATTCGTGAAATAGGTTTAGAATGTCATGAAACGTCGAGATTTTAAATTTGAGCGAAAAAAAATTTCTGTCTGTCTGTCTGTCTGTCGGTCGGTCTGTCTGTCTGTCTGTCTGTAACTTTTTTTTTTTTGTCCGCACGTTTTCTCCGGAACGGTTTAAGATACTGACTTGAAATTTTGTACACGTATATGCTATAACGAGATCTGGAACTGGATTGTTTTTTGAGGATATCCGGTGAATGGTTGGGGGTTAAATAGGGGTCAATAGGGGAAAATAAGTAAAGCAAACTTGTAACAGTACAGAAACTTGAAATTCGGTGTATGTACTAGAAGTTAAGGCCTCAGATTTTGTATAATATTTTTCAACCCCCCACCACCACTACCCCATTATTAATGGGGTTGATAAAATGAAGTTGAGATATTCATTTGAAATTTCGTACACGTATGTATAACGACGTCTGGAATTAGGTTATATTTTGAGATGATCCCGTTGAAGGGTTGGGGGTTAATTTGGGGTAAATAGGGGAATATAAGTAAAACAAGTTGGTAAAAGTAAAAAAACTTGAAATTCGGTGTATGTACTAGAAGCCAAAGCGTTACATTTTTTTATAATATTTTTCAACCCTCACCACCCCTACTCCAATATGAAAGGGGTTGATAAAATAAAATTGAGATATTCATTTGAAATTTGGTACACGTATGTATTATAACGACATCTGGAACTAGATTATAATTTGAGATGATTCCGTTGAAGGGTTGGGGGTTAAATAGGGGTAAATAGGGGAAAATAAGTAAAGCAAGCTGGTAAGACTACAGAAACTTGAAATTCGGTATATGTACTAGAAGCCAAAGCGTCAGATTTTTTTGTAATATTTTTCCACCCCCACCACCCCTACTCCAATATGAAGAGGGTTGATAAACTAAAATTGAGATATTCATTTGAAATTTGGCACACGTATGTATTATAACAACATCTGGAACTAGATTATATTTTGAGATGATTCCGTTGAAGGGTTGGGGGTTAAATAGGGGTAAATAGGGGAAAATAAGTAAAGCAAGCTGGTAAGACTACAGAAACTTGAAATTCGGTGTATGTACTAGAAGCCGAGGTCTCAGATTATTTATAATATTTTTCAACCCCCACCACCTACTTCATTATTAAAAGGGTTGATAAAATAAAATTGAGATATTCATTTGAAATTTGGTACACGTATGAATTATAACGACATCTGGAAATAGATTATACTTTGAGATAATTCCGTTGAAGGGTTGGGGGTTATTTATGGGTAAATAGGGGGAAATAAGTAAAGCAAGCTGGTATGAGTACAGAAACTTGAAATTCGGTGTATGTACTAGAGACCAAGGTCTCAAATTTTTTAATAATATATTTCAGCCCCCCACCACCTCTACTCTATTATTCAAGGGGTTGATAAAATAAAATTGAGATATTCACATGAAATTTAGTACGCATATGTATTATAACGACGTCGGGAACTAGACTACATTTTGAGATGATTCCGTTGAACGGTTGGGGGTTAAATAGTGGTATATAGGGGAAAATAAGTAAAGCAAGCTGGTAAAAGTACAGAAATTTGGGATTTGGTGTATATACTAGAAGCGGAGGTCTCGGGTTTTTTTATTAGTATTTTCCATCCCCCCATTACCCCCACTCCCTTATTAAAAGAGTTGATAAAATTAAATTTAAATTTTCACTTTAAATTTGGTACATTTATGTATTATAACTATATCTGAAACTAAATTATATTTTGACATGATTGCGTTAAAGGAGTGGGAGTAAGTAGAGGGAATAGGGAAAAATAAGTAAAGCAAGCTGGTAAGAGTACTGCAACTTGAAACTCGGTGTATGTCCTAGAAGCCAAGGCCTCATATTTTTTAATAATATTTTTCAACCCTTCCGCTACCCTTACTACATTTGTTTCGTCCGCATTAGCAATAATAAATATACACCTATTTATCTAGTTGTTTAGTTTACTTTCGCGCGTTACATTTTAAATTCTCTTCCGTTGAATGGTATTGTCAGAGAAATTTCGCAAACTTCTTACCTTAATAAAGGCCCGCCTTGGTCTCCTTGATGTCTTGATGTTGGGGTGGTTTTGGGGGGAGAGCTCTCACACCACCTGGACTGGACCACGTTGCTGGCAGGCACGTTGAACACACTTAAGATCGGCAAATTTGCGAAACGTGTAACAAATTTGAAGCAAAATACACAATATAAAATTCAATTAATGATAGCGGCGAGTGATACTATATATGCGTCCACGAACGTGTGTTAGCAATCTGACTTCCTTTTGCGTGAGGCGCATGGCCGTAAGAAGTCACAAAAAACTCTGACAATACCATTCAACGGAAGAGGCTCGAAGGACCAGGACAGCTGTCGCCTATGTTGAATGTCGACGCGGTTATTTTACCAAAAATTTTTTATGTGAGACCACGTGTTTCGTCCGCATTAGCAATAATAAATATACACCTATTTATCTAGTTGTTTAGTTTACTTTCGCGCGTTACATTTTAAATTCTCTTCCGTTGAATGGTATTGTCAGGGTTTTTTGTGACTTCTTACGGCCATGCGCCTCACGCAAAAGGAAGTCAGATTGCTAACACACGTTCGTGGACGCATATATAGTATCACTCGCCGCTATCACTAATTGAATTTTATATTGTGTATTTTGCTTCAAATTTGTTACACGTTTCGCAAATTTGCCGATCTTAAGTGTGTTCAACGTGCCTGCCAGCAACGTGGTCCAGTCCAGGTGGTGTGAGAGCTCTCCCCCCAAAACCACCCCAACATCAAGACATCAAGGAGACCAAGGAGGGCCTTTATTAAGGTAAGAAGTTTGCGAAATTTCTCTGTTTTTACCATTCAAACGCAATCAATTACAGTCCAAATCCGGGCACTCATTCGAGCTGCCATTTTTTGAGTTAATACCGCACATTTTTTTTGGCCCTTCGACCAACGGATAGGTTTTTTGTTGTTTAAATAATTTTAGTAGTTAGTAGTTTTAGTAGTAATAGCTTAGTAGTATTACATTTAATGCATTAAAGTAAAATTAATTTAGTTTGCCTATTGAATTTAATTGTTTTCTGATCCTTTCTACATTATTATCGTGTCTTAAATTCATCTAAGTGTGTATATTTATTATTAGGTCATATTATTTCATATAAATTTAGTTTCTGCCATATTGATTTGGTATTCCTTATCAGTTAAAGATAATATAGAACCACGGGAGCCGTTTAAGGGTTTTTTCAGCTTGACTAGCGCACGCACTTCATTAATTGGTAGCTGCGTGGATTAACTGAGAAAGGAGTGGGGATCATTTGGATTAGAGTCTCGCTGGTACACATAGTTAAATTTTGTCGATTGACATTTAATACACTGAGATTTATTGTTTCCTACGCGAAATCATTCACATTCAATATGTCAACATCAACTACAGATAAGGTTAAAAGGTGTAAGGCTTTTCGTTCTATAGAACTAAACAAAATTCATGAATTATATGAAGTAGCACAAACCGCTGTGGATGATCGAAACATTCGCACTCTGTTTAAATTACGTTTTCTCGAAATCGATCATATCAAAGAGGAGTTCACTAAGCAACACTATGCATTGCTTGCCTTACTAGTTACTAGTGAGGACGCCACCGTAAAGGACGAAGACGCTATACGTAAAACTTTTGATAAAGAATATTTCGCAATCAGAACAATTTACACAGATATTTGAAAGTATTTCCGATGACACACAAGACTTGGATATACCACAAGTGCAAAATTCAAATATAAAACTTCCGCAAGTCGAATTAATAAAATTTAATGGGAACATTAAATTATTTCCAACTTTCATGGATATGTTTAACGCTTTAGTTCATGAAAATCGAAGTCTTAAAAATATTGAAAAGTTTAATTACTTGATTTCTTCTTTAAGCGGACCTCCTCTTTCATTAGTTAAATGTTTGCCCATGACTGCAAGCAATTATGAAACTGCATACAATAGTTTAGTAAACAGATATTCAAACAAAAGGTTGTTAGCTGTTGCCTATTGGACGGAAATTGAAAATAGTACAAAAGTAACGACTGAAAATCCGTTTGCGCTTCGACGAGTTTTAGATATATTTTCGGAAAATTTGGCTGCATTAAAAATTTTAGAATTCCCTGTTGACCAGTGGGATTTTATTTTAGTAAATATGTTGTTGAAACGTTTAGATTCGTCCACTGTTACACGTTTTGAAATGCATCATGGTTCTCTACAAATTCCAACTTACTCTGAACTTGTAGATTTTTTAAATAAACATTGTATAGCTTTAGATAATTTAACGTTTGAAACACAGACAGCTAAAAATAAGAAAGTTGATTTTAAACAAAAATCACAAAATCGTAACACGCTTAGTTCTTCATTTTTTGTAAAAACCAATAATTTGACTTGTAGTTTATGTAAAGATAGTCACATGCTTTACAAATGTCCTGTATTTGCTACAAAAACTTCATTCGAACGTTTCCAATTTGTAAAAAATTCTCGTCTGTGTCTCAATTGTTTAAGTGATATGCACATGATTAAAAATTGTAGGTCACCATCTTCATGTCGCCAATGTAAACAAAAGCACCATACTTTATTGCATTTTGATAAAAGTAACTTGCCGTCTACACAAGTTGAACCTGTTACGGAGGCGCCTGCAGTTGCGTCAACCTCGGAGTCTGTCAATTCTCTTACCGGGTTATTACCAAAAAAAACTAGTGTTTTACTTGCAACTGCACTCATGGAAGTTTTGGATAGCCATGGTAATTATCAAAAGGTTAGAGCGCTTATAGATTCTGGATCGCAAGTTTCCTTTATAACACAAAAATGTGTAAATCGCTTGGGAATATCTCGTTATAATTTGTCGCTATCGGTACAGGGCTTAGGTCAAATGGAAACTGCAACGAATTCGGGAGGAGTAACTATTTGTTTGCGCCCCCTCGGACAGCTGTCGCCTATGTTGAATGTCGACGCGGTTATTTTACCAAAAATTTGTAGTGAATTGCCGATGTCGCATGTATCTACTGAAACGTGGTCTCACATAAAAAATTTACGTTTAGCCGATCCACATTTTCATAGTCCTGGAGCTATTGACGTATTGTTAGGCGCTGATATTTTTCCTCAAATATTACTTAATGGTCGGTTAACTGGAAATGTAAATGAACCGATTGCTTTAAATACGATTTTCGGCTATATTTTGCTAGGTAAGATAGAGAGTTCTGTTTTACCACCGGTCCAATCTTTATTTTGCACCGCTGAAACCATTTCTTTAGACAAAACGCTTAAAAAATTCTGGGAACTTGAAACTGTACCTCACATAGAAACAGTGTCCCCAGATGATCGCACTTGTGAACAATATTTTTTAGATACTTTTTCTAGGAACGATGGTGGTCGATTTGTAGTATCGCTTCCATTTAGACAAAATAATCCTACATTTAAGGATACGCGCTCGCTTGCTCTAAATCGATTTTTGTCTTTAGAACGCCGCTTAGTTCGAAATTCTGCACTTTATAAAGAATATTCGGACTTTATGAAAGAATATTTAGACTTAGGACATATGGAGCCTGTTTCTGAATACGTTGTAACGCCTCATACTTATTATATTCCACATCACTGTGTGTTAAAACCTGAAAGTTCGACTACAAAACTGAGGGTAGTATTTAACGCTTCTGCTAAATCGCCTAGTGGATTTTCCCTTAATGATACTTTATTAGTAGGACCTAAATTACAGACAAATATAATAACTATTTTGTTGAATTTTAGATTACATCGCTTTGTTTTTACTGCCGATATCAAACAGATGTATCGACAAATTTTGATTAACTCTGATCACAAAGATTATCAAAGAATTTTGTGGCGCTTTTCTCCTGTCGAACCTTTGCAAGACTTTAGATTAAATACTGTTACATATGGTGTTACCTCTGCTCCATATCTCGCGATTCGAACACTTCTCCAATTAGCAAAGGAGGAAGAATCAAGTTTTCCTTTAGCTGCGAAAGTTATTTTAACAGATACTTACATTGATGATATAGTAACTGGCTGTTCTTCGCTTGCAGAAGCCCGTGAGCTTCAAACGCAATTAATTAATCTCCTACATAATGGAGGATTTGAGCTGCGGAAGTGGTCTAGTAATGATCCGTCTTTACTATCACATTTACCAGAGTCACACTTAGGCACAAATACTCTTTCATTTGATGCTGATGTTGATAGTTCTTTGAAAATACTAGGTTTACAGTGGCATCCTGGAAATGATTCGTTTTCGTATAAAGTAGATATGCTTAACAGACCATGCACTAAACGTAATATTTTGTCCGAATTAGCTCGCGTTTTCGATCCGCTTGGTATGTTAGCACCTATCACATTTTTTACTAAACATTTAATACAGTATTTGTGGTGTTTAGGCCTAGATTGGGATGCGATACCCCCCGATGATGTACTTAGTCGCTGGAATCAATATAAGTTAGACCTACCGTTATTATCTAAATTTCACTTACCTCGGCGAGTAATAGATGATAATTATCACATAAGTGAAGTACATGGTTTCTGTGACAGTTCCTCGAAAGGATACGCGGCTGTCATATATTTTCGCTTTTTTAATACAGATACTCAAAAGGTTAATGTATATTTTGTTTGTGCAAAATCTAAAGTCGCACCTCTAAAAACTATTTCGATACCACGCCTAGAACTTTGTGCAGCTGTACTTTTGTCAAATTTACTTTCTTATGTTTTGAATGTTTATAGCTCTAGTCTTAAGTTTGATAAAGTTTTCGCCTGGTCCGATTCACAAATTGTATTAACTTGGATAAAATCGTCTCCGCACCGCTGGAAAACTTTTGTTAGTAATAGAGTTTCGCTTATCCAAGAAAAGATATCGCCTTCATGTTGGTACCATATTTCTTCCGAAGAAAATCCCGCTGACATTGCCTCGAGAGGTTCACTTCCCTCCGAGTTGTTAAATAATTCGTTATGGTGGGCGGGACCCGTTTTTTTGAAAAATCCTCAGAATTCGTGGTTACCCGCGGTAGGAAATTTGGACATACCTGCGGTTTCTGAGGAAGAACGCAAGATAGTTTTGTCTGCTTTATCGCCCTCGAATTTTGTCGAAAACATGTTAAAGAATATTTCTTCTCTTGCTACTATACAACGCCTTTTATGTTATATTTTACGCTTTATTCACAACAGTCGCTATCCCAACCAGAAAAAATCTGGCACGCTTACTTATATAGAACTGCAAAACGCTTTATTAGTTTTAGTTAAGCATACTCAACAATTAAAATTTGCCAAAGAAATACAGAAAATTAAGCAAGGGCAACGAGCCTCTAAAACTCTTAGAAAATTAAATGTATTTGTGGACGATAAGGACATTTTGCGGGTAGGTGGTAGGCTACATTTTTCAAATTTAACTTACGATAAAAAATTTCCTGCGCTTTTACCTAGATGCAGTCGCCTGACCGATCTACTTATCGAAAGCGTACATATCAAATACTTTCATGTTGGTTTACAAACTGTTCAATTTTTAATTTCACAACAGTTTTGGATATTGTCTCCTAAACGTGCAATACGCCAAGTTTTATCTAAATGTATCACTTGTTGGAAAGTTAAGCCTAAACCGTATCAGCCGCCTATGGGAAATTTACCACGCTCACGTATTTCTCAAATAAAGCCCTTTTTGGAAGTGGGGACGGACTACGGTGGTCCTTTCATGGTAACTATGAGCAGGCATCGAGGTGCCAAAACACACAAAGCCTGTTTGTGTCTTTTCGTTTGTATGACTACAAAAGCTTTACACCTTGAACTCGCCTCAGACCTGTCTGCCGAGGCCTTTCTAGCTGCATTTCGCCGATTTGTTGCTCGTCGCGGACGTTGTACTCATGTGTACAGCGATTGTGGCACTAATTTTGTCCGTGCTAACAAAATGCTACTTAAGTTCATGCAAAACGCTACCTCGCAAGAAGGTATTCAGTGGCATTTTAACCCACCTTCTGCTCCGCATTTTGGCGGCCTGTGGGAGGCGGGCATCAAATCCGTAAAATCACACTTACTTAGGGTTATTGGACAACAGATTTTAACTTTTGAAGAATTTTATACTGTCCTGGTTCAGGTTGAGGCAATACTAAATTCTAGGCCTTTAACTCCACTGAGTTCTGATCCTGCTGATCTCACTGCCTTAACTCCAGGCCATTTTTTAACTTTAGAACCGCTTACCGCTCCTCCTGATGAGGATCTAACCGACGTGCCACTTGGTAGGTTGAACCGTTGGCAGCTAGTGCAACGCTTACACCAAGATTTCTGGAAGCGTTGGCATAGAGAGTATTTGCATACTCTACAACAGCGAGGCAAATGGACAGAACCCACTACTTCGGTTGTACCAGGAACGCTGGTTCTAATTAAAAATGATCTAGTGTCGCCTTTGAATTGGTCTTTAGGACGCATTACCGAGTTATATCCCGGTGCCGATGGGGTTGCACGTGTTGCCTCGGTTCGCACGACTGATGGTACTTACAAGCGCCCTCTGGTCAAGCTGTGTCCCTTGCCGATATCCTCGTAGTTTTGTAAAAATTTACTTATAATTAGTTATTAATTTCTTTTGGTTTTTATTTTTTTTTTTCTTTCTCTTTTATTTTGTAAAATACTTTGCATTTTAGGTGAGCGGTATGTTTCGTCCGCATTAGCAATAATAAATATACACCTATTTATCTAGTTGTTTAGTTTACTTTCGCGCGTTACATTTTAAATTCTCTTCCGTTGAATGGTATTGTCAGGGTTTTTTGTGACTTCTTACGGCCATGCGCCTCACGCAAAAGGAAGTCAGATTGCTAACACACGTTCGTGGACGCATATATAGTATCACTCGCCGCTATCATTAATTGAATTTTATATTGTGTATTTTGCTTCAAATTTGTTACACGTTTCGCAAATTTGCCGATCTTAAGTGTGTTCAACGTGCCTGCCAGCAACGTGGTCCAGTCCAGGTGGTGTGAGAGCTCTCCCCCCAAAACCACCCCAACATCAAGACATCAAGGAGACCAAGGCGGGCCTTTATTAAGGTAAGAAGTTTGCGAAATTTCTCTGTTTTTACCATTCAAACGCAATCAATTACAGTCCAAATCCGGGCACTCATTCGAGCTGCCATTTTTTGAGTTAATACCGCACAACATTATTAAAGGGGTTGATAAAATAAAATTGAGATATTCACTTGTAATTTGGTAGACGTATGTATTATAACGACATCTTGAACTAGATTATATTTTGGGATGATTCCATAAGAGGGTTGGGGTTAATAGGAGTAACTAGGGGAAAATAAGTAAATCAAGCTGGTAAGAGTACAGAAATTTGGGATTCGGTGTATATACTAGAAATCAAGGCCTCAGATTTCTTTCTAATATTTTTCAAACTCCACCACATCCGCTTCATTATTAATGGGATTGATAACATAAAATTGAGATATTCACTTGAAAGTTAGTACACGTATGTATTGTAGTGACATCTGATTGAGATGACTCCATTGAAGGGGTGGGAGGTGGTAGGTTCTGAATAGTGGAAAATAAGTAGGGTAAACTAGAAACTTCATTTTTAACGTATATGGTAGAAACCAACTCCTCAAACTTTTCTATGACATCTGCCCCAAATATTATTAAAATTCTATGGCCAATAATTTCCACATACTAGAGTGCACATATAGTCAAAATGTTTCCTTTAAAGTGACTCGGATGAAAAATATGGATGTGGAAGTAGTGATTCCTTGGGCAGCGGTTTTTTTACATATATCCATCAAGTCCCCAAGATCATTCTTAAAATATCATATTTCACACTACCAGCCATTAGAGAAAACTTCATATCTAATATCCATAAATTAAATAAACTGTACCAATAGTGACATAACACAGACCAGAAAGCAGGAAATGCTTTTGTTCAGCATTTAGTTGCTGTTCTGCTTTCATGGAATAATACCACTGAATTTATAAAACTACATTTATTGTATAAAAAAACATAAGTGGACTGTAATTTTTACATGTATGCACGTGGCCAATCTTTCTAGAACTCAAATCGATCACGGCATCGCAGGCAAAAACATCCCTACCTCTTCTCTCTTCCACTGCTTGTACGAAGTTTGCGCGGACACAGTTTATCGATTACCTACAATACCAAACATACCGGCGACCTTGAAACATGCACGTTTCAAAGGAACTAACAAATTATTATGGCCAAAATGAGTTACAGATAATTTAAATTATTCTATGATTAAACAGAGATGCGTATGCCATAAACAAAATGGCAATACTGAATTTAACACAACAAAAAATAAAGAAAATAATAATACAAGTTTTGAACTTAGATTAATGTTCATGGACCACATTTTTTAACATTTAGATAATGGGCAATAAACACACTTTTACGATTGAACGTTTTACCACGCCACTGCGAGTTTGTACACTCACAACACGCACAAGACCATCCTTGCCAGGGTAAACTTCTACAATTCTTCCCAATAGCCATCGTTGTGGGGGAAGACCATCTTTCTTAAGGAGAACCAGGGATCCTACCAAATTGGGAGTATTTTTTGCAAACTTCCATTTTGTTCGTTGTTGCAAATTGTGTAGATAATTTCGGGACCATGACTTCCAAAATTGCTGAGATAACCTTTGAATATACTCATAGCGAGACAAACGTGATGACTTGGTTTCCAAGTTACTGGGTTGTGGCAAGGCGTTTAAGGCACTACCGATGAGGAAATGTCCCGGGGTAAGGGGTTCAAAATCGGTGGGGTCAGAGGATAGGGGGCATAAGGGGCGCGAGTTCATTATTGCCTCAATTTGACAAAGTAACGTAAGAAATTCTTCGTAGGTCAGATTTGCATTGCATGATATCCGTTTAAGATGATATTTTGCGCCTTTAACAGCAGATTCCCACAATCCGCCATGATGAGGGGATTTAGCGGGAATAAAATTCCATTTGATTTGGTTTTCTACTAAATAATGATAAATTTCATTATCCTTATGCATTTTTGAAAGTCTTCTTAATTCGTTATCCGCGCCATGCAAGTTAGTAGCATTATCAGAAAACATCTGTTGACACAAACCTTGTCTAGAGGAGAATCTTTTGAGCGCATTTAAAAAACTATTGGTTGTCAGATCGCTCACTAATTCCAGGTGCACCGCCTTGGTCGCAAACAAATAAATAGACAAATATACCCCTTTACGCATTTACGGTTTCTTAGCTTGCCATCTCTTATCAAAAATGGGCCGGCATAATCGACACCGCACACTACTAATGGCCGAGCTGGCACTACCCTTTGAGAAGGTAAATCGCCCATTTTTTGTGAAATTGGATAAGGATTGGCCTTAAAACATTTGACGCATTTTCTTATAATGCTGCGCACTACTTGCTTGCCGTTAATTGGCCAGAATGACCGTCGAATACTACTTAACGTTGTTTGTATGCCAGAGTGTAAATTCTTTATATGCTCATATTCCACGACTAAATTTGTGAATTTGTGCTTAGCTGGTAAAATTATGGGAAATTTGTGGTTGTATGATAAAGACGAGTATTTTAATCTCCCACCAACCCTTAATATTCCACTTTCATCCATGAATGGACTAAGTGCTACTAGTTTTCTGTTGGTAGGAATGGCTTTCTTATTTTGAATAAATTGTATTTCAGAGCTGAATGCCTCAGCTTGAACTAATTTGACTAATTTTGTGGTACTATCGTTTATTTCTTGAATTGTCAATTTGCCAGAGGTTGTATCAGTATGGATTTTGCGCGATTTATTTATGAATCTCAAACAATAGGCTGTGACGCGTTGTAATTTAGTAAATGACGAATAATATTCAAAGAAATCTGAGTGGAACGGTGATGTGGGAACATTGGTAATAGTACCCGATTTAATTTCTGGGATATCACACAAATCCCTACTTTCATTGATTATTAACGTTGCATTTTCTCGTTCGGAAATTGTTTGAAGCCAGGTGGGGCCATTCCACCATAATTGAAATTCTGATAAGTCTGAAGGTGTCATCCCCCTAGATAAAACGTCAGCGGGATTGTCGCCTGAGGACACATGAGACCACTGTGATTGATGTGTTAATCGCTGAATTTCAGCAACACGGTGGGATACAAATGACTTTAATCGGCTTGGTTCTAGCTTTAACCAGCACAGTACAATGGTTGAATCGGTGTAATAAGAAATCTTACTTATGTCTAACTTTAATGCAATGGTTACCCTTTCTACCAGCTGTGCCATCAACAATGCACCGCACAGCTCCAACCTTGGTATGGTTAGGGTTTTGATTGGCGCTACCCTCGATTTCGCAGTCAAGAGTCTAACCATGACATCATTTGAATGTGAAATAGATTTAATATAAACGCATGCTCCATATGCAGATAACGATGAGTCACTGAATGCGTGAATCTCAATGATATTTAAATCTGGAATCAAAACTTGACGCGAAATGGAAATTTGCTTGATGAAGGGTAAATCATATAAAAACATTTGCCAAGTCTTAATGAATTCTTCGGGTATGGGGTCATCCCATCCTAACTTGAGTAGCCATAGTTGTTGCAGAATTAATTTGGCCTTAATCACTACCGGACCAAGCAAACCCAAGGGGTCAAATATCTGCGAAAGTATGGAAAGTACTTGCCGCTTAGTAGTATATGATTGTGTGGTTTCGTTAAAGTTTGTGGTGTATCTGAAATCATCCTGGGTGGGATTCCAAATAATGTCTTGCAACTCTGTTCCCCAGAAATTATATAATTTTGCAGGGTTGATTTTTGCGATATATTAGAAAAAACTAAAGGACTATTAGAGGTCCATTTTCTCAGTTCGAAACATGCACCCCTTAAAATTATGTTTAAATCATGGATCAAATTTTGAGCTGATTGAACATCACACGCACCAGTTATTAGGTCGTCAACATAAAAATCCTGCAAAATAATTTGAGCTGCATTTGGATAATCTGATTGATGTTCAAGCGCTACCTGTTTTAAGCACCTGGTGGCCAAAAATTATGCTGGTGATGTCCCACAAGTTACGGTGTTTAGCTGATAAGTTTGCAATGACTGACTAGGATCCAAACGCCATACAATGCGTTGCAAATCCCTTTGTTCCGGATCGACCTCAATTTGGCGGTACATTTTGGCAATGTCCGCTGTTAAAACCACGCTATGTTTTCTTAGTCGAATTAAAATGGAAAACAAATCATCCTGAATGGATGGGCCGACTTTAAGAACGTCATTTAGAGATAGGCCCGAGGTAGATTTGCTGCTACCATCGAACACTACCCTGAGCCTTGTTGTTATTGATGAATTATTTATTACACAATGATGCGGTAAATAAAAATGAACATTTGACGTTACCGTTTCAGGAGCCATTACTTGTGTCATGTGACCTAAGGCCTTGTATTCCTCCATAAAATCAGAATACTGCATTTTCAAGTCACTATTTTTTGCAAATTTCCGCTCCATACTATAAAACCTGTTAACTGCAGTCTCCTTTGACTCGCCTAATTCGTTATAATTTTCACGAAGTGGTAATTTAACCGAGAATCGACCAGTTAATACATCCCTGCGAAATGTTTCTATAAAACTTTGCTCACATTCCGATTCCTCCTTTGTGTACGATTTACACAAGGGACCCTGTTCAACAAGCCAAAATTTTTCTATTTGATCTTGAATATCTTGATTTGTGGAAATGTTACAACGCGTGTTATATGTAATGATTGGAGTACAAACTGGACCGGATATGATCCACCCCAGCTCTGAATTCTGGAGAATCGGTTGCCCCTTTCCCAACCTTATTTGGTCTGGTTTGAGCAATTCATAAAATACACCTGCCCCCAATAAAATATCAATTTTCCCGGACTCATGGAAATTAGAGTCCGCCAGCTTAATATCCGATGGCATATTCAAGGAATTTGGAAAGGTGAATTGCGGTATGTCCTCAGTTATTTTATCAAGAATTAAGAAATTTAATTTTGAATTGAATTCACTGTGCAACGATTCAATTTTAGTCGATACTTGTTTAGAGATATTTGTAATTGCAGAACTTATTCCAACTGCTGGTATATTTATTTTAAATTATTTTAAATTTAATTTTTTAAATAAGTCATGACTAATAAAATTTGACTGTGAGCCACTGTCTAACAAGCAACGACACATCAATGGCTTATTTTGTGAGTCAAAAATATGAAGCCTTGCTGTGGATAATAGGACTAAAGTATTCGAATTTTGGCTACAATGATTTGACATGATATTTGTTTGTGCAGTTGCTTGCTCCTGTTCGCTTCTATTTGAACTTTGTGAAATTTTGGTCCTATTATTTGAATTGGTTTTAAAATGAAGAAGTGAATTGTGCTTTTTCTGACATGTTTTGCAACCTTTCGCAGAACATTCGCTAATAATGTGACCCCGCCTTAAGCCATTAATGCAAAGCCTAAGTTTTTTTGTTTCTGCGTGACGATCTGAGATGCTTAAAGCCAAAAACCTTTTACAATAGAAAATATAATGTGATTCCTTACAATAGGGACAAACTGGATTGTGTTGTTGCATTGTGGTGGCATGTGCTTGTGATTTGTATTCTAACCTGTTTGTGGTCATTACTTGATTTGATTGCTTACTCTCCAATGACTCCAAAAGTCGACATCTGTTTGTTAAAAAATCGATAAATTCACCTATTGTGGGTGTGACATTGTCATTTGTTTTAATTTCCCATTCTTTTTTAGAACCGGGGTCTAATTTGTTTGTTAATAAATATATGAGGATTGTGTCCCATGTTTCTACCGGTATTTCCAAATTTTTTAATGCCCTAAAATGTTTTTCAAAATTATCTGTAAATTGCCTAATTGCTAATGACGAACTATTTATGTTTGGTAAATCAAATATTTCCCTCACATGTGCTCTAATTATTACTTTTTTGTTATCATACCGCTTTTTAAGAAGATCCCAGGCTGTAGTGTAATTAGTTTCTGGTACTTCTAAAGACTGTATTATCTCGGCCGCTTCGCCCTTTAACGCAGCCTGCAAATACTGATATTTTTGAATATTGTTTAAATTTGCGTTATTGTGAATTAAAGTGCGGAATGTGTCGTGAAAGCCATATCATTTTTCATAAGAGCCCGAAAACTCCGGTAATGTAATTTTTGGCAAAACTACATCCTTCTGTGCACTTGCAACTGTGGACGCAACAACCTGTTGATTTTGATTTGACA
Organism: Stenurella melanura; assembly: GCA_963583905.1. Taxonomy (NCBI): domain Eukaryota; kingdom Metazoa; phylum Arthropoda; class Insecta; order Coleoptera; family Cerambycidae; genus Stenurella; species Stenurella melanura. The sequence continues at coordinate 76,131,413 of OY757312.1, read as the reverse complement.
GTAAAGTTATATGCGTTTTTGCCCTAGCCACAACACTGAAATATTTATCTTCAAATTCGTCCCTCTCCGTCCCTTGCGCTTGTGCGTCATCCAGTAATTCTATCTGCGTTTGTACATCGGCAAACTTTGAAAATACAAGTTCTAGTTTATCTAACCTTGCCTCCACCTGATCCACTTTAGACTTATCCACCTCTAGGCTGTCCAAAAACGTGCAAAATTTTGTCAACTGGCTTTTATACCCCTATTTGCCACTAACGATTTTAAATCAGCCATTTTGATAAAATAAGTCAATAACTCAATGTTCACGAATAATGCCCAACTGTCCAAACTATAATTTGTATTAAATGGAAAAATTAATCACTTTTGTATTTAATTTAAAAATGTGTGAATGCAAATCCGAACTACTTATCGCTACATGTACTAAATGAACGTACTTGTTTTTTATGCAAACAACCCTAAATGAATTGAGAATTGTTTATACTAGGTAACTTGAGCCAACAATAAATAACGCATGCAAAATTGGAAAGGACTTACAGGAATGTATTGTGCCACTTGCCCCGATGCTCTCTGCCATTCTCTTCGATCATGTCACCGCGACCTTCAACCACCTTCTTGAAATATTTTGACTTTTATCCGGCTCGAAGGACCATTTAATATGTTCTGCTTTCATGGAATAATACCACTGAATTTACAAAACTACATTTATTGTATAAAAAACATAAGTGGACTGTAATTTTTACATGTATGCACGTGGCCAATCTTTCTAGAACTCAAATCGATCGCGGCATCGCAGGCAAAAACATCCCTACCTCTTCTCTCTTCCACTGCTTGTACGAAGTTTGCGCGGACACAGTTTATCGATTACCTACAATACCAAACAATTGCATTAAAACTTTCAACAGAAATAAACTTAAAATGTTAATATAGTGTAAACAAAAAATTTCTTAAATTATAAGTAATGAAATTAAATTTGTAAAATCACAAAATAATCGTACGTTAATATAAATATTGTAGTTTTTTCTCTGACGATGGTTAATAAAACCGAAACGTGAGAAAATATAAAAATTTTCATTTATGTTAATAATAAGAACAGTTATTATGTTTAATAGGTAATAGGTACTTATTCGCAGCCACTAACACCCGACTACAGCTTTCATTAGTTTTATGTTATTAAAATTAGTCCACCTTATTGAAAATATCTTAATAATGTTTTAAAATTAACAACCACTGCCAGAAGAAGCTACTTCCATATCCATATTACCCATCCAAGTTTCTTTAAACGAAAACATCTTGATACTATATTTGCATTTAGTAAGGGCCAGTTTATCAGTGGGTGGTTATGTACTTTAGATGTTGGTCAAATATTAGCTGCCGGTCATACTAATGTCAAACTGTTTATTCATGTTCTGGTTAACCCAAACCGCAATATAAAGTCACGGCTATTTTAACAGACGCTTTCTTTGCCTGTTAAGGAAATAGCTGGAAGCTAGTTGTTGATGTTGACATATATGTTATATGCTAAGTAACTCGATATCTTTATGAGATAAGCGATAACAGCTTCCTAGATAAAACATTTCCATGTGAAACGCTTGCATAGCATTAATTTCCAAGAAATGCTTATGCCAGCGTCAGCAAATTGAATGTTATAAATACGACTCACAACGTTATCAGAGTCAGTCAACATATTATATTGTACCAAGCTTTATCTAACATTATATAAATAATTAAAATATTCAAAGTTAAATAAAAGTTTTCAATTGTAACTTTTTGTGAAAATTATATTTTTTGTTAAAGTGAAACAGTAAATAAGTGATATAAAAGTGGCGCAGTCGGTAGGATCTGGAAAAACACCTGGTAGAAAAGCCTAACTAACGAAAACCTCCCCGAAGAACAAGGGGCACCCCAAAAAGGGCCTAACTTCAGGAAAGGATCGCCGGAACAAGGAGACCTTTGACAACAGGTGGCGGATTCCAATCCCTTAAAACAGAAAAAGGACCAACGTCTAAATGAAGATTTACGTGTAAGTACTTATTGAATCATTCAAGTGCAAAACTTATTTTAATTATTAATCGTACTATTTCTTGCGTATTATTGTGGTAAAAACAGTTCTGTTGTCTCTGCATCATAAGTAAAATAAATCTAAGTCCTCAAAATTCAAATTAGTTTATGCCAGTAACTACTAGAAATATGGCTCATCAACAGCAACAGCAACAACAACAACAACAACCAAATGAACCTCAACCAGATGTTGTTGAACCATATAAGTTGAGCGAAATATTTTCAATTGTCCCCGAATATGACGGTAATCAAATTAATTTAAATACATTCTTAAATTCATGCAAAATTGCTTACGACATGTCAATTGGCAATCAAACAGTTCTTTTAACCGTTCATGTAAAAAACAAATTAAAAGGTCGTGCAGCTGAACTAGTGAACTCTAGAAACCCCACTACATGGGACGAAATTAAAACACTCTTAGAAAATCATTTCGGAGATAGTAGAGACCTTACTTCACTAATACAGGATTTGCAAAGGATGCGACAGCTCCCCAGTGAATCCCCGCTTATTTTTATTGCACGCCTACAAACCCACGAAGCAAAAATGCATGCTTCTGTTCAAAAACAAAGACTAACGGCGATGCAAAAACAAGCTCAAATACAGTTAACTGAAGGTATGGTTTTGAACACTCTACTCACGGGATTAGAACCTAAAATCGAGCATGTTGTTAGGGCAAGTGATCCCCCAGATATGCTAACGGCAATAGCAAGAGTTGGAAGGGAGCTCCAATTAAATTATTTTGAAACACAAAAAACCAATCGTAACAGTAATGCCGATACACCCATGCGCAACCTAAATTCACCTTTAGCAGTAAAGCAATGTTCATTTTGTAAACGTGCGGGACACATCGCAAACGAATGCCGTCAAAGACAACGAAATGTTAGACCTCCAAATTTTGGCATCCCCCAAAATTACCCTAGGCCTAACTACTATAATCAAAATCCTGGAAATTCGCAAAATTTCCAACAACAAAGACCTAACTATTATAACCAAAACCCCGGAAATTCGCAAAACTTTCAACAACAAAGACCACCGGTTATTACACCAAACCCAAATTTTAATAATGCGAGACCCCCTGCAATTCAACCGAATCCGAAAACACTTCATTTCAATCAAAATACTGAACCCGAAAATCTGGAACAAAATCAAAATTATTACTCTGACAACTCGTACGAAAATAGTAATGAGGGATATTATACGGATATTGACCCTCACGCGAGTCCGAATTATTATAATGTTTTCTTAACCGCTACTCAAGCCACCGAGGTAACTCCTTGAAAATCCAGAATGATTTTGTGTAAGGTAAAGAGAAACGAGGCCCTACAGTTTATAGTGGAGTCCGAACCACATCTTGGGGATAATTTTATAATTAAAATTATTTCGCGGTGAGCAGGGATCGAACCTGCTTCGCTAGGTATGCCAGTATGCAAGCTAGACGCGCTAAACCACTGAGCTACCGTCCCCTTTAAAGAGCTACAGCTAATACTTCGGAATATAGCAACACTAGTGAGGATTATTATACTGCTAATAATCCCTCCGAGAATTATTACACAGAGGAACCAACTTTCGACACAACCCCTGCATACAATCGGGATTTTCGATCAGGCCCTCATGCCCAGTCGGACCCACCGTATCACAAAACCAGGGACTCCAATATGACAGTATTGCAAACCCAATTTGGCAACATGAACTTGGACAATTTCAACCCGAATCTCAATTTCCCGGAACAACAGTTTCTATAAGTCCCTTGTTGTCTGTCAAATCTAAAAACTTATTTTATATCTATAATGCTACTAACACGCATAGACTATTAATCGACTCGGGAGCCGGATTGTCTATATTTATACCAAAAATTTGTATAAATTATAGTAAGAGATGTCCCGAAAATGTTACGATCCAAGGCATAACCGAACAAAAAATAATTATTAATGAATCATCCCATTTGACAATAACGAACCGTTCAAAATTTACATATGCGATCTCGACATAGAATTCGATGGACTCTTAGGCTCTGACTTCTTAGAACGTTATGATTGCATGGTGGATATAAAAAACAAAAAACTTATAACAAATTTCAAAACAATTCCAATCCATAAAGTCACAGATCAGGGTCTATCAGATGTACAAAACTACTCAAACCCTGACGATCATGATACTATTCGTAACATTTCAAATATAATTTCAGTTGAACCGCGTACAGAAGAAATTACCAAACTCAAATGTCATTTAACAAACACGGAAGCTATACTGCAAGCTACCGAAGTAGACAAAGTAAGACTTCCGAACGCGATAGTCCAAATAAACGACAAAGGCGAATTTATTACCTCTATATTAAACGCAAACGCAGTACGAAAAACTGTTAATTTTTCAAATATAAAATTAGAACCGATCCAAAATTTCTCATTAAATAATATAGGCGAAGAAAACTGCCAAATTTGCCTCGACAGACAGTATGAAATAAAAAATCAACTCCGTCTAGACCACCTAAACGAGGAGGAAAACGATTTAATAACTCAACTTTGTTTAGAATTCGCGGATATCTTTTATCTTGAAGGCGACCAACTAACTTTCACTAACGAGATTAAACACGCGATAGATACCAATGACGCGAAACCAATTTTCACAAAATCGTATCGATACCCCCAGATACACAAAGAAGAGGTCAAAACGCAGGTATCCAAAATGCTAGACCAAAATATTATTCGTCCCTCAAATTCCCCCTGGTCATCGCCAGTGTGGGTCGTCCCTAAGAAGCTCGATGCTTCTGGTAAGCAAAAATGGCGTGTAGTCGTGGACTACAGGAAACTCAATGAGGTAACTGTAGGAGACAAATACCCCTTACCAAATATCTCCGATCTCTTGGATCAATTAGGCAAGTGCCAATACTTTACAACATTGGACTTAGCATCTGGATTCCACCAGATATAGATAGATCCAAAAGATATACCAAAAAGTGCCTTCAGTGTAGACAATGGACACTACGAATTCGTTCGTATGCCTTTCGGTCTTAAAGACGCCCCTTCCACCTGCCAGAGAGTTATGGATAATATTCTCATGGGTATACAGAACGAGAGATGTCTAGTCTACATGGACGACATTATGATATATTCCTCAACAGTCCATGAACACATTTCTCGCCACACAGAAGTGTTCAAACGTCTTCGAAATGCCAACCTAAAAATCCAACCTGATAAATGCGAATTTCTTCGTAAGGAGGTCGCATATCTAGGTCACCTCATTACCAAAGAAGGAGTGAAACCTAACCCCGATAAGATTCAGTGCATCCAAAATTTTCCTCAGCCTACTAACCAGAAGGAAATCAAATCCTTCCTCGGTCTGGCAGGTTATTATCGCAGATTTATAAGTCATTTCGCAAAGCTATCCAAATCTCTCACCAAATTGTTACAAAAAGATGTTCCTTTTGTTTTCGACTCAGAATGCAAGAAATCTTTCGAAGAATTAAAACAAGCCCTCACTTCGACACCAGTTCTTATCTATCCAAACTTCGACGAAACATTTCTACTCACCACTGATGCAAGCGCCTTCGCCATCGGCGCTGTTCTCTCACAAGGCCCCATCGGAAAAGATTTACCAATCGCTTTCGCTTCAAGAACACTTTGCAAAGCTGAGACCAAATACTCAACCATCGAGCGCGAGCTTTAGCCATCGTATGGGCTGTAAAACACTTCCGTCCATACATCTTTGGTCGAAAATTCAAACTAATAACCGACTATAGACCACTAACGTGGCTTTTCTCAATAAAAGACCCCGGTAGCCGCCTAGCACGTTGGCGCCTGAAACTCGAAGAATACGAGTATGAAATTGAATATAAACCCGGTTGCATTAACAAGAACGCAGACGCACTTTCCCGCATAAAAATAAATCACATACAAAAATTTTCTAACTTTCAAGCGGAATCCAAATTATTAACGTACGCTATCCAAAGGCCCTCGACTTCAGCAGAAGCCGATTCTGATAGTCAAAGTGGCGATACAGAAACCAACGAACAAGAGGACACCCTAAGAGAATTCGAAACTTTCATAAAACTATACAAAACAAAGTCGCTTATCGACTATTCCAAAATTGAATTCTTGAACGGGCAACTCCTAGACAAAACTAACAAAAATATCGTGACCTTTTTCCAACAAAACAATCTCAAAGATTTTCAGTACAAAATCATTGAAGATTTGTTCGAAGAAAACGCAGACTTTCGGAGTTTAACAATAAATAAGTCGGTGCGAAATAGAAATTACTTTATCGTAGCTCTACCATACGATCCCGAAACTGTAATCCAGAACCTGTTTATCTCACTGTACAACGGTCGGGAAGAATTCGATGACTCCAAAACGTATCATATTGAAAACAATGTCGATCTCCCCATCCTCGAAATTTTGTCATTTCTCCTAGCAGAAAAAGACGTGAAACTCAAAATATGCCAGAACGTTACTAAGACACCTAGTGATGACCAAATTCCGATTATTATCGATCAATACCATACCGGCAAAGCTCATCTTCACCGCGGAATAAATGAGACCATTAGGCGCATTCGACAAAAATACAATTGGCAAGGACTGACAAAGGATGTCGAAAAATTCGTAAAAACTTGCAAATGTTGCCAAGAAACAAAAATATGTCGAAAAAACCTAGACTCACCCCTAGTAATTACGGAAACACCAAAGTCCCCTTTCGAACGTATTAACATTGATCTTCTAGAAATTCCTACAAGAAATTACGCGCTTACAATACGCGACGAACTGACAAAATTCAGCCAAGCATATCCCATCAAAGATAAATCAGCGAAGTCGATCGCAAACACCCTACTCGTTTACTTCCAGCACTTCGGAACACCTCTTCGAATTCATTGCGACTACGGACGAGAATTCGATAACGCCATTTTAAGAGACTTATGCCTCCTCTATGACATCAAAATAACACATTCTAGTGTAGGACACCCACAATCGAATGGTTCCTTGGAAAGGTTTCATGCTACCTTATTAGAAATGATCCGAATACATATGACGGAGCACCCTGACGAACACCCCTTCAACATATTACCTTACGCGATAATATGCTATAACACCTCCACTAATAAAACTCACGGATTCACACCCTACGAGTTAGTCTTCGGACACACGTCTAGCAGACCACCCGAGACACTCTATAATCAAGAGGAACTAGTCACGAAATACGTCAGAGACTTAAATAATCGCCTCTCTCACTATTATAAAGTCGCACGCGAAAGGACTGAAAATCAAAAACAAAAGGCAAAGGTTCGATTTGACGCCCATGTTTCAAAAGAAACCCCCGAAGATCAAATTGGTCAAAAAGTATACGTAAAGGAATCCCAAATTACCGATAAATTAAGTAACAAATTTAACGGGCCGTTTGAGATTCTGGAACTTCATAAAAACTCAGCCACCCTCTTTAACAAAAAAACAAAACAAAAAATTAAAGCCAATTTTGACAGGTTAAAACCATATTTTGAAGCCTAAATTGCCTTACAGGTTCACCTTGCTGATCGGAGCAGCCATATCCCAGTACCAAATAACACCGATCAACAACACCGTCGGAGTCTATTACCACGACGAAACAAGGATAGTAATTTCCAATGATAAATGGACCCTGCTAGTTCATAAAAATCTATCAAGCCTTGAAAAAGCCTTCATCAACAACAACAAAATTTTAAAGTCAATTGTCGATATATTTGCCGTTGATACACGCGAAACGAAAGAATTCCTTGTCAAAGTCAAAACGCACATAACGCTTCTAAATCAGATATCGAACTCCCTTAATGTAAAGTTTGAGGAAGTCTTTGTTAACACTAAACGATTCAAACGCGGTATACTAAACGGAGTGGGTAGCGTATTCAAAGCCATTACCGGTAATTTAGATGCTGAAGATGGACAATTCTTCACAGACAGCATCAATAAATTAAATAATGACCAACATCAAATAGAAAACCTTCTGAAAAATCAATTATCCGTTACCTCTACCGTCATAAAGACTTTTAACGAAACATTTCAAGATATGCAAACCAATATAAAAACCTTTAACGAAGACCTGAGAAAAATTCAAATTGCATTACATAATGTAAATGATAGATGTAGCGCACTCATTTTAAGATAGAAGCTACATGTACATTTTATATAGAGCTCCCCAAAAAGAAATGAAAAGCGGTAACCAAGAAAGAAAATAAGAAATACTTCAAGAATAATATTCTGACAAAAAATTAATTAGATTTAATTTACTGTTTGTTTTAACTTGAAACAATATTATATTATTGTATTATACATTTGCAATATATGATAATTCAAGATATTTTATTTTATTTTATTAAATCTGTGGTTAACATTATCCACAATTGGTGACCCCGACGTGATACAATTGGCGTGGTTTCGTCTAGACCATTGACCAGTTGGAGCATTTTGGTGCCCGGCGCAGAGGAAGTCTCGTCTGAAATTTATAGCTGAATTTATGGTTTTGGATCCCTCCGAATTGGCAGTCTGAGAGTTGTTTTTATTAGCATTGATGCTAAGTGTTATTTGCGAGGCCAAGTGAGTACGTTGCATATATTACTCACCATTACTTAAAAGTTTGCTAAGCAATCAATATTTTTTTTATTTTTTTCCTACGTCTGTCAATTTGTGATATTAATAATGGTTGATCCACCTCAGACAACTGTCGAGTTAATCGAATCCCTGCCTGTTAATCAACAATGTGTAACGTCTGTCAAATTACCCCCTTTTTGGATGTCAAATCCATTGATATGGTTCATGCAAGTTGAGGCACAATTTAATGTTTCGAGAATAACCTCTGATCGTAAAAAATACGACCTAATTGTTGCCCATTTACCCTTGGAGATAATCAATAATATTTACGATGTTATCATTAATCCTCCAGAACGAGATTTGTATGGTAATTTGAAAACTATTGTAATTTCACGCCTTTCCTCCAGTGAAGAGAAAAGGCTTGAAGATTTATTAACCGGTTCAGAAATTGGAACCAGGAAGCCTTCAGATTTTTATCGTTCTATGTTAGGTGTTGTTGGCGGTTCGCACATGGTGAGTCAGGATTTGCTAATGAATTTGTGGAAGCGACGTTTACCGAAAACAGTTTATATTGCCTTGACTGCTTCGGGAAAGTCAGATTTGCAAGTAGTTCTCGACATAGCTGATAAAGTTTGGGAATCTTGTCAGACTCCAGTTCAATCTAACTTTTCCGCTTTGCCTGTTTCAATCCCTGACACGTTTCCGCCCACAACATTATCAGACCTTTTAACTACTTTTAATAACTTTTCTACAAGTTTCCAATTGACTTTAAATCAAGTTTTACAAAGACAACAATCACTTGAATCACAATTGTCTACTTTACAATCTTCGAATGATATGATTCGTCCTTCCACGTCTCTAAATGAGACACGTTGTACTAATTGTCATAACCGACGTCGTTCACATTCACGATTTTCTAATAATCGAAATAATTTTGATCCTTCATGCAACACAACTTGCTATTATCATCAAGTATATAAAGACCGAGCATATATGTGCGGCGGTCCTTGGTGTACTTTTTATAACGTTCCATTATTTGATAATAAATCAAATAAATGGAATAATTCAAAAAAACTAGACAGTTCTATTGTCATGTCTGCTGACACTAGAGAGCTTGAAAGCAGACGTCGCCTTTTTGTTTTTGATGTATCAAATAATTTTCGCTTTTTGATTGATACCGGAGCAGATTTGTCGGTTATACCGAGAAATGCTTTTACAGATTTAAAGGTAAACAAGGATTTAGTTCTTACCACGGCTAACGGTGGAGTTGTTTACACCTATGGTAAGAAACTTTTGAAAGTTAATTTGGGATTACGTCGTGTGTTTACTTTCATTTTTAATATAGCTGACATACAGATCCCGATTATTGGTGCAGATTTTTTGGCACATTTTGGTTTAATTGTGGACTTGAAGAACAGTATTTTGATCGATAGCAAGACAAGTTTGTCAGTGAATTGTTACGCCGAAACTAGTTCTGTCATTTCCACAAGGTTATTTTCTTTTGCGGACCAATATACGGCATTATTGCAAGATTTTCCGCAATTGGTGTGAACACCAGATTATTTTTTACCTGTAAAGCATTCTGTTCAACATTTTATTGTGACTGAGGGTCATTTACCTTTTAACCGTCCACGTAGATTGGATGCAGTGAAATTTGATATTGCTAAGGAGGAATTCGCCCATATGGTAGAATTAGGAATTTGTAGAGCATCTTCTTCATCTGTCGCTACCCCACTACATATGGTTGCAAAAAAGGAACCCAATGACTGGCGTCCGTGTGGTGACTACCGACAGTTAAACTCTGTAACAGTTCCTGATAGGTACCCCTTACCACACATACAAGATTTTAATGCTCATTTATTTGATTGTAAAGTATTTTCGAAAATCGATTTGATTCGTGCTTATCATCAGATACCTGTCGCCGAATGTGACATTTATAAGACAGCAATCACAACCCCTTTCGGCTTATTCGAATTTATGCGAATGCCCTTTGGTTTGAGAAATGCTGGTCAGACATTCCAAAGATTTATGAATGAAATTTTTTCTAACTTGAAATTTGTTTTCGTGTATCTTGATGACATTCTTGTAGCGAGCTCGGATCATACACAACATTTGGAACATTTACGCTTAATCTTTGAACGCCTTAATGACTATGGAATCAATATCAAACCAACTAAATGTGTTTTTGGCACTAGTGGTTTGACCTTTTTGGGACACTATATTAGTCCAGAAGGTATTGTGCCATCTAAAGAGAGAGTTGAAGTTATTATTAATTTTCCTCAACCATCTACTATTAAACAACTTCAACGTTTCATCGGTATGATTAATTTTTATCATAGATTTGTCCCTAATTTTTCAGAAATTTTGAATCCTTTACATTTGTTGAATGCTAGAATGTTGCGTGATAAAAGTAAAGTTATTAATTTCTGGCCATTGGATTGTTCTGCTAGTTTTGAGAAAGCTAAGCAAGCTTTAATAAATGCCACAGTTTTAGCTCACCCTAGTTGTTTGGAAGGAGTGACACTTTCATTAACTGTGGATTGTTCTAGTGTATCAATGGGTTCGGTGTTAGAACAGACATTTCATAATTCTACTTCTCCATTAGGTTTCTTTTCTCGAAAACTGACAGATGCGCAAAAACGATATTCTGTTTTTGACAGAGAGTTACTGTCACTTTTCACTTCAATTAAACATTTTAGACATATATTGGAAGGCCGCGTTTTTACTTGTTATACCGATCATAAACCGTTGGTTTACACTTTATCGTCAAAAGCAGACCGTTCACCTCGGCAGATCAGACATTTGGAATTTATTTTACAATTTACAAACGATTTACGACACATTCCAGGTCATGCTAATATTGTCGCAGATACTATGTCACGGATTGATGACGTTAACGTTTTGGAACGAAATACTTCAGACATCATAGACTCGTTAAACTCTTCCAGTTTTAATTTAGCAATATTAAAAACTACGCAAGATGATGATGATCAACTTATTTCTTTATTAAACAATCAAAAGGTGAATAATAAAAACAGTAAAATAAGCTATTTGTTAAAACAAATTACCTTTTCGGATTCGCATTTTTTAATTTGGTGCGATGTTTCACGTAATGGATGTCGTCCTTACGTACCAAAATGTTTACGTCGAGTAGTTTTCAATATTTTTCATAATTTAACTCATGCTGGCATTAAAGCTACTAAAAAATTGATAACCACTAAGTATTTCTGGCCCAGGATGAATTCTGATTGTAATTTATGGGCGAAAACCTGTATCAACTGTCAAACTTCAAAAGTCAACCGTCATACTAAGACACCTATAGGTGATTTTGAGGTACCCAAAGGCCGTTTTGAACACATTCATATCGATATTGTAGGACCTTTACCTCCTTCGCATGGTAATTCTTATATATTGACAGTTGTTGAAAGATACACCCGCTGGCCAGAAGCATATCCGCTCGTAGACATTACAGCAGAAACAGTCGCTAGGACTCTTTTTGAAAACTACGTATGTCGTTTCGGTGTTCCACTAGACATAACAACAGACCAAGGAGTGAAATTTGAGTCAACTCTATTTTCGGAAGTTTTTAGGTTTTCACCGGATTCGCACAACTAGTTACCACCCTCAGAGTAATGGTATGGTTGAACGATTCCATCGAACCCTAAAAACCACATTATTAGCGAGATCAAATACATCACATTGGTACGAAGAACTCCCTATCATTTTGTTGGGTTTGAGAGCTATGCCTAAAACTGATTTGCGTTACTCATCAGCAGAACTAGTTTACGGTCAAACGTTACGCCTCCCCGGTGAATATTTCATTAAATCAAATTTTGACCCACAAGTTTCTAATTTTATTGTTAAATTACGTGAATATTTTGATAATTTACAATTTACTGCCTCAAAACGTCAATTTTGTCAAAAATCTTTTATCAGCTCTGATATTAACAATTGTACATACGTTTTCCTTCGAGAAGCTCGATTAAAATCTAAGTGTTCACCTTTATTTGATGGGCCTTTTGAAGTAGTTTCTCGAACTGATAAAATTATAACTATCCTTAAACGGGGTAAAGCTGTCACTGTCAGTCTTGACAAAGTTAAACCCGCTTATTTGTTGACTGATGAGGTGGATCAAACTTTTACTTCTTTACCTAAACGTGTTCATTTTGTTATTGATTGCTTGCGGTAATTTTTCTTTTGGCAGAGGGGTATATGTAGCGCACTCATTTTAAGATAGAAGCTACATGTACATTTTATATAGAGCTCCCCAAAAAGAAATGAAAAGCGGTAACCAAGAAAGAAAATAAGAAATACTTCAAGAATAATATTCTGACAAAAAATTAATTAGATTTAATTTACTGTTTGTTTTAACTTGAAACAATATTATATTATTGTATTATACATTTGCAATATATGATAATTCAAGATATTTAATTTTATTTTATTAAATCTGTGGTTAACCTTAACCACAATAGAGTTGCACTGGTTCAAGCCGAACTAAAATTTGTCGAAACATGCGAGAAATTAACTGAAAGTTACCTGTACCTTCAGAATAACTTAGATGATATTTTAAATTTGCCTGTCTGAAATTAACTGAAAGTTACCTGTACCTTCAGAATAACTTAGATGATATTTTAAATTTGCCCGTCTGAAAATAATACATTCTTCAATCATTACACCCGAAAATTTGATTACCGCACTTCAAAAAATCTCTCAAAATCTAGTTAAAAACAATTTACCCCTTCCAGTAAAATATTCAGAAATTCCCCAATACTTGGAAATTATCGAACTGGAAGCCTTTCAGTCAAAATCAGATCTCGTTTTTGTTTTAAGAATACCATTAGTGGAACAAGAACTTTATACTTTGTATCATTTATACCCCATCCCGATTCTAGACAATAGAACTGGCCTACACCACGTTTTGTCATTCTCTCAAAAATTCATTGCACGTAACGATGTACATCCCCGTCAAAGATCTGAGCACATGCAAACAACTAGATGCTCGCAAGAAGTTATGCTCTGACCTTTACGCCTACCCGATCGACAGCAGTGCAGCATGCGAGGCCCAGTTACTAAAAAACTTCAGGAAAGTTCCCGAAAATTGTGAAAGTTCTCTCGTGTACGGACAAGGTTACAACGTTCAGAAATTACAAGACAATGTGTGGTTAATAATGGTTTCTGAACCCATTCATATCACCATAAACTGTAATCAAATGGACACAAAAATCACCAGTGTTAATAAGAACTCTATATTAAAACTTCATCCGGACTGTTACGCGTTTGTCGGTATAACGAAAGTGCAAGCAGAAGGCCGTAATACTATCAACATTACAGACAATTCACACCCAGTGGTTATACCCTATGACTGTTGTAGTGACATCCCCGAAAAAATGCAACTACCCAAATTGGAACCTCTTCAATTCGATCATTTAAACGTCGAAAATCTGGATATAGCCAACCACAAACTCGAACAATATTCCAGAGACTTGGACAAATTAATAAACGAGCCATTTATAACTAAACACTTTTCTATGAGCATGTACATAGTTATTGGTCTCGGAATCTGTATCCTCACCTCCTACATCGCCTGGAAGTGCAAAAGAAGGTGCTGTTCCTGTAGGAAATCGAACGACGCAACTCCTAACGAGATGCTGAACAGAATCAACACCCTCCTGAGAAGAAGACCCCATCTACGCACGGAAGAAGAAGAAATGCCCGATTTTCCCCAAAAAGTCGGCGCATAACACCGACTTTTCAAAAAAAGGGGAGTTGTTATGTGCTAAGTAACTCGATATCTTTATGAGATAAGCGATAACAGCTTCCTAGATAAAACATTCCCATGTGAAACGCTTGCATAGCATTAATTTCCAAGAAATGCTTATGCCAGCGTCAGCAAATTGAATGTTATAAATACGACTCACAACGTTATCAGAGTCAGTCAACATATTATATTGTACCAAGCTTTATCTAACATTATATAAATAATTAAAATATTCAAAGTTAAATAAAAGTTTTCAATTGTAACTTTTTGTGAAAATAATTTTTTTTTTTAAGTGAAACAGTAAATAAGTGATATAAAATATATATAAAGTTAGGTTATATGAACCGTATGCTCGTTCGTATTATGAAAATATAAAACTTGTTAAATTCATTTTGAAAAAATCGAAATTAGTGAAATTTAAAATTTTTAATTTACTGAAGATAAAATTGTTTTCAATTTTCATATATTTATTTATTGGCTTTAACTATAAACATAGAGACCTATTACCAACAATAGAAATTCAAAAAGAAACGTACCTCCAAATAACAATCAATTCTAATATTATAGAAATTAAAATATAGTTTAAATTTGCTTAGGAAATCTGTTTAATGCAGGCGCTAAAATTGTGAAATGAAATTAAACTTTCAGAAAATGTTAAAATTTCTACAAAATTATTGTATTTAAATAAACAGATTATGCAAAATTCTAATGGGTGTTAAGACACAATTCTAACAAAACGAAAACATAGTGCGGGCTTGCTTCTGTTCTTCTGTTAATATCGTCTTCTTGGCACTTGTATAGTTTTTTAATTCCGATTTTTCTCTCCTTCCGCTAGCTGTTGAACTCGATGCTGGAAAATTTGTTATGAAAGGATTTTCCCTCAAATAGCCAAGGAGCGCTTCATCTTGAACGAGATTTGAACTTCTCGATCGGCCTGAAAAGCTTTGGAATAAACTGAATAATTCCTTATGTACCAGCAAATCCATCATTGTCATACTGGTTTCCACACGTCTTCTTTTTGGCGCTAAGTTATGGCATCTGTTTTTTATCTCAACCACGGCCTTATGTTTTACAACAACTTTAATTAACAAAACTGAAATTTGCCGATATCTTTAGTTCTTCATTGCTATTTTCCATTGTGACAAACGGAGTACCCACAGGCGTCATATACAGACAAAAAAATCCAAAAACGCTGGGTTAGAAATTACGAATTTACGTTATTGCCTGTTCACAAATAGTTAGTGGTTTATCACTTCTACATTTAAATCTATTTTTAGTTATGGAATTTAATAATTTCAACTCACAAAATAATTTATTATAAATATTATTTTTAAACTTTTAAATTGTAAAATACATGAAACACAACAGAAGCAGGTACTTATTGTTTAAATATACCACCAATTAATAAATTCGGCAACACTGTTTATGTATCACCGGACTAGAACTCCGCTGCCAAATTTACGTTTTATATAGCTGACGGCTTTCTAACTGCCACACTAAATCCAAGATGGTGGGCCGACTTGCACCATGTCCTCTTAGTTGAAAACATGAGAATTTTTAGTGTTGTAGCATTTACATTGCCACCTTATGGGTTTATTAATATTTAGATATTTAAATTCGATCTAGTTAACTGTATACAATCAAATTTGCAAATACATGTATTTAAAATTGCCTAAATTTGATAAATTAAAGCAAGTTTAGCAAATAGAATTTCAAATGATAAGAGCAGTTTTAATTACTCCGTCATTGAAGATAGACGTGTACTAGTACTGCTGTGAATTATTAAAGATCTTTGATCTTATTATATTGTTTTAAATATTTTCCTAGCGTCAATTAGTAACAATAAATTTAGTGGACAGCATAGAATAAAAATACGGATGGTTAATAGTTTTCGGAATAAACTTGGGTAAGAATAACTTAATTACTTCATGGAGACCATTTCTAAAATGGCGTCTTCCGCTTTTTTATAGCAAATTTCATACCCCGTTGCTGACCAGGAGCGTTTTTATAATAAAGGGAGAATTTTCTCATCAAACACCGGAAAATGTATTCCGTAAGTAAATAACTAAAACAAATATAACAAATTTAGCGCTTGTCACTTATTAGAAATTCAAACATATTTCATTTCATTTTAGTTTTTATGGCTCCGAAATTTTCGTTTTTTTATTTTAATGGTTCTTCTTATTAAGAAGATACTTAATTTAAAGTAGAGTAGGATGCCCTCAGCATAGTTTAAAAAATAAATTCTTGGGAGACATATAGGACAAAGTATACATGATTTTCTAAAGCCACTTTGGAAAAGTCCTGGATTGGTTCAGCAGAGTACATGGAACTCCTCGGCTTGCTGCTGAAAAATTCTAGAACTTCAACGACCGTGGAGGAGTGGATTTTCTCATAATCATACCCCTTCGTTGGACAGGAAACCCTCTTCTTATGAAGAAACCCTCAGCTAAGTGTCACTACATAACTTGTTAAAATATTCTTATTCTAAATTTGTTTACACCACCTTTATTCATTTTATTATTAATAAATTATCTGAGCAAAGAGTGCAATGTTAAATAACCTAAACTTTATTAATAATTTTCATATTTGAAGTATATACAGGTGTATACTCTTTTAAATTTAATATAACATTGCTCGTTAAATTTATCATGCAATATGGAGAATTTAACTACATTATTATATAAAGGTAAATGTTCGGATTTTGTGATCACAAATTCTTTGGTAGGGGTTTATTTTCTATAATATATATGATCTTTGAAAATACTATACAGTGTATATGTTTAACATACTAGATATTTTTACTAAGATATTATTGATGGTACTTGTTGTCTATGTTGTTTCTCAGGTATATATTAAAATTTCGATTTATTCGTTTGGAATCTACCTGATTGGTTCATAAGCATATCAGTTTTACCTAGTTTTAAGTCCTCAGTTTTATTGATTTCTAATAAAATCAGTTTTATATTTTAG
This sequence comes from Stenurella melanura, assembly GCA_963583905.1. Taxonomy (NCBI): domain Eukaryota; kingdom Metazoa; phylum Arthropoda; class Insecta; order Coleoptera; family Cerambycidae; genus Stenurella; species Stenurella melanura. Next base: position 76,114,073 of record OY757312.1, on the reverse strand, counting down.
TTGATTGATTTATTTCATTGGTGTTATACAAATAACTATTCTAAAGTTACAGTGAGCTAATAACAATTTCTATTACATTTGTTAAAGTACGATTAAGACTCACCAACGTATTAAATTAAATTTGCATTTTTTGTATGAGATCTTGAAAATTCTATTATTGGTTAGTTTATCCATTTGATAACTAATTTTCTGTATAAAATATAAATTATAATTACAAAACGGATTGGCGCCTATATCTTTCCCTCTCACTCTCTGGGAAAATTTAATCTCCGCTAAAAAAAATAACAACTAAGGTGTGTATGACAATACAATATTTTTATACCTACGGCCCATCCACCGAAACTTGAGCTAGGGGTGATGTATCGTAACAATACCTTTCTTTATCAACACTATATTCCATTATCATGTAACATGCTTTGAGCAACTCAAAAAAAATATAAAGTAAGTATGGTAAAACGGTACAGTGTTACAAACAAAATTACAAGTACTTGCAAAATAGTGATCCTCACTTTAAGCTAATATGTTCCCAAACATAAGCAAATTGCTAATTGCAAAGGCCCTCAATAATTTAATTATTGAAAAAAACCTATTCTTTGTAAAAGCATACCAAGCTGAGTAGCCGTGCTATTACGAAAAATTTTTCATTAACAATTTTATTCAACCAATTAAAAAATATATAACAAAAAATAACAACAGATTTATTAACTTAACTAATTCTTCTTCAACTTCTCTAGACTGCTTCTACTTGCAGAGCAAATTCTTTTAATTATTAAATATAGAATGACAGTTGAACTTATACCAACTAGTGTTACAAATAATATAACATCTAGTAGTAAATACTGATACCAGGGCAAATCTACGCCCGCAACTCTCAAATGAGGTGCTCCTTTGTGGCGTATGACAAATTCGGTCCAATAAACAGCGAGGTCTAGAGGCTTCACAGGACGATCATGACTGAGAATTGATCGCTTCTTCGCCATATCGCGATATCTGGAAATAGAAATAAAACTATCAAAAAAGTTTATTAAACGGTTTTGCCGCCTAGTAAAGAATTGAAAAAGTACTATTTATTTTTCAATTGTTTTATGCTTTAAAAGTGAATTATTTTTTGTTTGCTAACTAAAATAAAATCTATTTGTAAAATTATTGATTTACAATCTTTGTATTCTTTCGATAACCTGAATTCTGGTTTTGCTAGCAATTAAAATCCTAAAATCAATTTGTCTTTCTTATTGGACAATTCTAATTCTAACACTAGTTTATATACAGTCCCCTACGACTATGCAGAATAAACCAGTATCCACATAACCCCCTCCGGCTATGAAAGTTCAATTAAAACATACAGAATGATAGACTTCATGAAAATGTAATCCATTTGAAGGAAAAATTTTCCAAAAGACGAGGTATGTAAATAAATTCATGTTAGGCCGTTGTTCTCATTTTAACTGAATCTTCATAGCTGAAGGGCGTTATGTGGATACTGGTTTATGCTGCATAGTCGTAGAGGGCTATGTAGAAACAAGTGTTAGAATGAGAATTGCTCAATAAGAAAGACAAATTTATTTTAGGATTTTAATTGCTAGCATAACCAGAATTCAGGTTGTCGAAAGAATGCAAAGATTACAAGTCAATAATTTTACAAATAGTTTTTATTTTAGTTCTCATAGATAGTTATTTCTGTTGTTTGCAAAATTCTGTAAAGAATATATTTTATGCTTGGTGCACAAGCAACCGACAAAGGAATAAAATTTAATTGGCGTTCCGCCAGTACAAGTTGTCTTACAAAGGTGTGTAGCTCTAGATAGATTTGTATATTATGGATACGATTTTTAATTACATATTAAAGATTAAACATTACCAAAATGTATATACGATATTACGCATGAAACACGATCATGTATTGAAGCAAATAAATAATTACATAAATAACAAGCTGTACAACCGCACTCCCTTGGGTCTACTCTTCACTCGTTTTGAAGCGACTATAGCTTAAACCTAGAGGCGGTTACCTTTAGCATGATACTTCCTCTGGAGACGTAGTTTCGCAGACATCACAGCTCTTGAAAGGAGCATTCGAATTATTGTTTTGTTTGGATATAATTGTAATAAATCTTATTCTTTATAGGAGAGAATGCAAAGTTTAGAAATTATTATGTTTTCAGGTAGTTTTACTTTCGCATCCACATAGTGGAGTGGAAGTATACTAATCGTAAAAGAAAATTGAAACATTTTCTCTCTTGCAATAGGCTTAGAATTTCATAAAATGTCGAGGTTTTAAATTCTAGCGAAAAAGAATCCTGTCTGTCTTCCGGTGAAAGGGGTAATCTGGGAGTAAATAAGGAAAAATGAATAAAGATAGCTGAGAAGAAATTTAGGACTTGGTGTATATACTAGAAGCCAAGGCCTCAGATGTTTTGTAATATTAAATAAGGGCATATAGAGAAAGAAATCGGCAGCTACTGGAAGCGGCTGGAACCTCCCCACCCGGTTGGAATTAGTGATGGTCTGCTAAACAGCAGTCTGCTATTTTTTAACTGTAATTTGATTCGTAGCAGTAGGAAATGCTACGAGCTCTGATAGGCAATTCAAATCAGCCGTCATGATATGCCTTTAAATCAAATATATAAACAGCAATAGAATTATTTATATTTCATTTAAAACTAGTGACCAATCCTCAAACTCTGAATAATTATAAACACCTAATATATGGTGATATCTAATCATGTAACATTTTCCGCAATTATTAATAAAGTTTATAATGAAAAAAGAAAGAAAAACGCACTGTGTTGGGATCGAACCGTCGATCTCTCGATTTGTCAACATCATCATCATCATAACAAATTTCATTGTTGCGGAAATCTCGTAAACAGTTCGTTGAAGGTTCCTCGCCACAACATCGGCGGGTCGGACCGTTATTACTGCTCCGGCAGCTAAACGGTCCGACATTTTATATACAGTAGTGTCGCGATAATCCGGATCAATTAAAACCAGGCTAATCCGGATTATCAAATAATCCGGATTAACAAGACATTTTAAATTGCAAAAAAAATTAATGAAAGGCTGTATTTAACAAACGCAAGCACTGTACTTATATAAAAAAAACAAGACAAATAAAAAAAGTGTATTCTATATCATGAAAACGAAATATTAAAAATATGTAACTACATATGTATGTACATACTTAATTAACATTTTCATCACTTTCTTCTACATTAATTTCATCGGCTTCGTTAGAATTGTGTGGTACCCTCTTTTACAATTTTCGGCACCGACTGAAAAAAATGATTTTACTCTGATGTGATGACTTATGTGCTGTTGTTTTTCAAAAGCAATTTACCCTCTTTTACAATTTTCAGCACCGACTGAAAAAAATGATTTTACTCTGATGACTTATGTGCTGTTATTTTTTCAAAAGCAATTTCCTTGAGATTTTGTAGCATCATAATCTTTTAAAGAAATGTCATTTTTTTGTAGCCCACTGTAAGGCAAGATTTAAGGTTTTGGCAGCATCTTCATTTTTAATTCTGACCGGAGTGGCAATTTCCATCACATCATCATTCAGCACTATCATTTGCATGAATTAAATTTTCTTGTTCAATCAATCCACATTAATTTCTTCTGCTAGTATCTTTTGTTGCATAGTACTTAAAGGGATCAAATCTTCGGGGTAATCTTCTAAGTCATTCTCATTTTTTGCTTTTAAAATCGTTTTCCAGCATCATTCTAAGGAACTGGCTGGTGCATTTTCCCAAGCATTGTGAAGCAAGCATACAGCATGTTGTAAGTTTAAGCTCTTAAGAGACTTTACAAGATCGAAGAAGAGTTACCTGAATGAATTCGGATTACAGAATCAAGTAAAATCCGGATTACAGAGTACTTCAAAAGAACAAGAAAGCAATCCGGATTATAGAAGCATCCGGATTAACGCGGGATGGGATTATCGCGACACTACTGTACAAGGCAGTGTGATTTTATTTATCTGCTGTTTTATTCTTTTTTGTTTGCGCACATATTATTATTATTATTATTATTATTATACTGTAACAAAGAAGCTTTTATACTGTAAAATGAAACAAAAAGTATAGTACTTCCAATCCACTACGTGGATGTGGAAGTAATTAGTCAATATGGATGGAGATGGGTTGGCTTACTTGGGAATGCTTACTTTGGATCATTTAATAGTTTATCGAGCGCTTCACTTAAGTTTTCTTCTGTAATTTGAGAATATGCTACACTGAGTCCAATCCCATTCATTTCGGCACGTGCAGCATTTAACTTCTGGTCACCAAATATTGGAATTGCAAGAATGGGTACTCCATGATACACTGCTTCGGTTGTACTTAATAAGCCTCCATGTGTAATAAATAATTTTACATTAGGGTGGGCTAGAAATAGAAAATAATTAAAGTAACTAATTGTTCAATAATTAATATAATGTGCCATAATGTAAAGCTCTATATTTTTACTTCCACATCCACGTATTGGAGTGGGTGTATAGTAATCATAAAAAGAACTATTAATTCTTTTATTGAAATAGGCTTAGAATGTCGTAAAAGGTAAAAATTTTAAATTTGAACGAACAAAAATTTCTGTCTGTGTGCCTGTCTGTCGGTCGGTCTGTAACTATTTTTGTGCACACGTTTTCTCAACAACGGTTCAAGATACTGACATGAAAGGACATGGCAACTTCTTTATGGAAGACACTTTCGATTAAATCTTCTACAATCAGTTTCAAAATGAACTTGAAGTCATGCTGAACAAGTCCCCACGGGCATAAGGTTCGGAAACCTCCAGTTAGACGGTGATTGAACCTGATGTTCAATTTTGAGCCTAAAAATCACTGTTTCAATAAAAATTATATCGATGTTTAAATACTGAAAATAATTATTAAATTAAATATTTGCACACGCATTTTAAGTGTATGTCCACTACGGAGCACCGACAGTCGCACCGACCTTTGCACTAAGAATAGCGCATCACTGGCGGTGTGCTAGACAGTGCGCCGCAGTTGCCACCGTCCATTTGATAATACAACCGATATAAATTTTGGTACAGTGTGTCATGTATGCAACAAGGCATACACATAATAAGTATAAAGTGTAACCTACAGAGAAACAGGGCTATAATAAAGTAGTTGTTAAGGTGGCCATTCCCTAGAAAGAGACATCCGATAGGGAATTATTTATTATTTTTAGCTATAACTTTTTTTTTAGTATGTATATTTAAAAAAAATTATAAGAGTACCTAAGTAGAACCATAACAAGACTATTAATATGAATTTTCACTCAATAATTTTAGTGGTTTGCAAAATAGCTCGATTTAAATTTAAAAATTGTGTTAATCTTCCTATTTCGTAGATTTAAATCGAGCTATTTTGCAAACCACTAAAATTACTGAGTGAAAATTCATAGTGATAGTCTTGTTATGGTTCTACTTAGGTACTCTTATACTTTTTTAAATATACGTACTCAGAAAAAAAAGTTATGGGCAAAAATAATAAATATTTCCCCATCGGATGTCTCTTTTTAGGGAATGGCCACCTTAACAACTTCGCAAAGAGAAACCTCGTTTTATTTCGATCACCCTAACCTACATGATAAATGTAACATGGCGCTACGACAAAAAGTAAAAGTCTGCAATCATTGGTGAGTAGACAGAAGATTCTAAGATAATAATAAAGGAAAATCATCTGAGTTTCAAGAGAAATTCGAAAATATAAATATTCCAGTTAAAAAGAAGAAAACACAGAAAATATACTTTAGAGGAGTGCCACCCATGTCTATGACAGAAAATATAAGCGAAAATTGGAATGTTTGGAGACAATGTTTTGAGACTTATTTAGTCGCTACTGAAATATGTAAGAAGAAAAAACACAATGTGCACAACTACTTACTTTGATTGGCGAGGAAGGTATGAGAATCTTTAATACTTTTGAGTTTACACAAGATGATAGAGATAAAATTGGGCCATTGATTGATAAATTTCAACAGCATTTTAGTCCAAAGAAAAATATAGCATTTGAACGTCATAAATTTCTCACTTATAAGCAGACTGAAGACAATGGAGCAATACGTCACCGTGCTAAAAAACTTATCCTTATCATGTGAACTGGCAATGTTGAGGGAGAGTCTTGTAAAAGATGTTTTAATATGTGGCATCAGATCGGAAGCAATTCGAGAAAAACTTCTGCAGGAAGACGTTGATAGCCTAGCAGACGCTGTCAAAATATGTGTCACGAGTGAAAGCGTAAGAGAGAAGAACAGACTTATCACTAATGGGGCTGGAGTAAATGAACATGTCAACATCTACCAGGTCCATAAGCATCAGTGGAAACCAGCAAGAAAGAACATCAAGGGACGAGATCAAGCAAGGCTAAAAATTGCTACAATCTTCATCATTAAATATCTATCATTAGGTGCTTCGTTTACAAATGTGTATATTTCACTTTTGCAAAGAACTTTAGATTTCTTGGTACGATATCCTACAAACTGCCTCTTCATATAAGCAGTTAACTTAGAAAACTGTTTAAGATCGATGTCCTTTACAGCTACCAGTAAAGCTTTCACCATTGAACATTCCGACCAAAGACTTGAAGGTTTTATATGCTTTGCTCATTCTGAAAAATACGCAAGGAACAGATTTTCCGTAAGATTCTTCACTATCTTCAAAACACACCAATCGTTGAATCGTCTATACACCAACTCATTGTTTTCGTGACTTCTCAGGTAGTAAAGTTGACGTTGCCGCTTTCCGACCAAAGACTTGAAGGTTTTATATGCTTTGCTCATTCTGAATAATACGCAAGGAACAGATTTTCCGTAAGATTGTTCACTATCTTCAAAACACACCAATCGTTGAATCGTCTATACACCAACTCATATTGTTTTCGTGACTTCTCAGGTAGTAAAGTTGACGTTGCCGCTTGTGCCGTCTTCATAACTTCTAAGGGAGTATTTTCAAACTCTTCTACATTACTATAATCACCATTAAACATTATTAACTCGATATTTTAATTCAAACATTCAAGAACAACAATGGAGACTTCAACTACGCCAGTTTATTTATAATATCGTTTCCTTAGTTATCATCATCACATATTTTCTGTCACGACCACGAGATAACATAATTAAAATGACGACTTTAGCTACAACTCAAATAATACGAACCGTCAAAGTAACATCCACAAAAGGTTGATACAGTTTTACAAATGTTCATGAAAAATTGCCAATTTCTTACAATAATTGGCACGACCGAAGATAAAACGTTGTAAGGCACACTTGTAAATACCCTATTTATTTCACTCGTGACTTTTAAAAACACTGGCTTCGCTCGTATTTTTAATTTAGCCATTCGTGCAATAAAAAATGGTTTTTTACACTTGTACCTTAAATAACTATTTATGACATTCAAAACCTATTTCAACAATTTTTTTTTTTTACGATTATTATATATCCACTCCACTACGTGGGGAGGATAGATTTCATTATTTTGACATCGGGTTTAAACAAATAGATTAACATAAACATAAACACACGTAGTAGGCAACCCCCGAATACAAAGCCTAGGCTGTCCGGAAGGGGGTTATACATTTGAAAAAACACAGATATTACCCACCAACATTGCCAGTGTCGGTACTGGGAATCGAACCCAGTACACGATAGTCTGACCAAGCGCGCTTGCCACTAGACGCTTAGCCGGCTGAGCTACCGTGCCGATTAAGGTGACTAACTGGACCACATTTTTACATAATTCTACATTCAATTGATTCTAGAACTGGAATTTACTGATTCTAAGCTATGGCCTTCTAGGTAGATGTCAATATGTTCCTCAAGTAACAATTTACGACACTGTATGTGAGTCGGTTACATAGTTTGTGTTTTTCAATTTTTTTTTTTATTTTCATGTTGTGGCCCAGTTATCCGAATTTTGGGGTAACTGGACCACCTCGGTGTATTTTGTAACCTGAATGTATTGTAAATCTTTCAACCATCCTCTATACTTTAAGCTAAAAGCCAGTTCAAACAATAGGTTGTTATCTGCATAAAGCTACAGGGGATGTAATAAAATCATGTAAAAAATAGTACAAACGTTTATTTATATTCTTCAAGTGAAACAAAGGACAAATGCAAAATAAAATTGGTAACAATATTACTTATTGTAAGAACAAAGTTTCTCCATTTCTGGGACAGAGTATGACCCTCTGCTGTTAAGTAGGTGAGGTTCAGCGATAATTTTTTAGATTTCCGATTCATCGTAATCCAAAACATCGGGTTTTGCAGGCCAGCGAAAAGCAAATAGTCCACTCTTCTTTATGTGACTTAAGTACTTGAATCTTACTTCCTTCAAGTGACAATACTCTACCAGGATAATACTCACTATCGCAATTTACAATGACATAGTCCCCTTTTGTGACCGCCAGTGTTTCAGTAGTTTCGTCTTCCAACTCCTCAATGTCCATTTCAACTTCAGACTCAGAACTACTGCTACTTTGAAGCAGTTTTGTTTACAGGCCTCTGCGTTGCTTTTGATTCTTTCTTACGTTTTTCCTCTTTTTGTGGTCCTTCCGCTGCTGCTACTGGTTCAGTAGTTTCATGCTCTGACGATCCATCAATGTCCATTTCACCCTCGGACTCAGAAGTACTGCTAATATCAGTTACCTTTGAAGCAGGCTTCTGCTTTGCTTTTGATTCTTTCTGTTGCTTTTGTTGTTTTTCTATTTTCTTCTTTTCCTTCAACTCTTTTTCTTGAATCTCCCTTTTTGCCTCAAGATACTCAGCCGATGTTATTATTTCTGCTCCTAAGCAAATTCTTCTTTCCTTCTTTGGCAGGGTATGAACAGTTGATGGTTCTTTATGGGTCTTTATTAAATTTAACAAAAGTGCTTCGAATGAATGCCCGCTTGTATCACTTGGAATGACATCAGTCCTAGGCTTCGCAGGCCCTGGGATATCTTGCTGTTGCAATTGATTCACCTGCAATTCATTTTCTTTTGAAACAGAAACAACAAGTTGTTCATCTTCTTGCGATTTTGATACTTGAGGTTGACATTCTTCTGTCACGGATTGTTGGTTTTGCATTTCCTCAATTATTTCTACTCCAGCTTCTGGTTGTTCTTGAGCGTGTGGGACATCAGCGAGTGAACCGTTAGAATCAATTTTCTTGATTTGCTGTTTTTGCTGCTCGTATTTTTCAATGTCAGTTTTCATGAATATTGGTTGAGACATTTGTTTCCTGTCTGGACCGTTTTCTTTCTCATGATATATGCCCGTTTGTTTAAATCCATTCACAATGTTATCACTGGACATTTTCTGATATTCTGAAGCTAGCAACAGAACGAATTTATCTCTTGGTAACTTCCTTCGTGGATTGGCTCGTTGCCATTTGCAGAGTTCTTTGTCCCACGTATTTTTCATGCTTCTAAAAACCCCCACATCTAAAGGTTGCAAAACATGGGTAGAATGTGGGGATAATTTTAAGATTGGGACTTCATTGGAACTCTATGACATCAACAGAAATGTGTGATACATGACCGTCGACAATTAATAATGCTGGGCGCTCATGTGAAATGTTAGGTAAAAAACATTTCTGAAACCATTTATGAAATATTTCCGAGTTCATCCACCCTTTATTTGAAGCAGCATAGGCAGTTTTATCAACTGGGTCGGGTTGACTGGGAAACCAAGACTCCATGATATTTTTCCCCATAAATATCGCAAGCAGAGGTAACTTTTGACCAGCTGCAGAGCAGCATGCTAAAACTGTTGTATTTTCTCGGCCCGACGTTGAAACCGTTCTTGTGCAAAGCGTCCCTATTTTACCGACAATTTTTGTTTTTGATGGATCAGACGAGAACGAAGTTCCATCGCAATTAAAAATTTGTTGCGGTTTCCCTTTTAGATCCAAATCATTAAGAGTTCTCTCTAAAAGATCAAAAAACCCATATACGGTCCAGGGATTTTCTGATATTTTGCGAGCGATTTCAACAGCTTGCGGTTTTTTAATTGACATTTTGTGCCTTTTACAGAAGTGAAGAAACCACTCTTCTCCTGGGCGGTCATCTTTGAATCTGCTTTTTATTTTATTTTTTTATGTAACTTTGAACGAGATCTAAAACCTCTCCTCTAGAGAGTCCATGTCCCCATTTTTGCATTTCATTCAACAGTGTGGCTAACTTCTTTTCTACATCCGCATCAAGCGTCAACTTTCCACCACCACCTTTTCCATTCTCAGCCACAATACCTTTATTGCCTCTGGTGCCATTAATGTAATGCCGCTTCTTGGAATATTGTATCGCTTTGCCGCCGCAAATACGGTTATTTTTCCATTCGCAACATCTTGTCTAGCTTGATCGAGATGTTCTCTTGTGTATTTGACACCATCTGCACCCTTTTCAGTTTTTCGGCGGTAATTTCTAGGCATTTTCTAGAACCAGAAACAACTTCAGCGAAAGTGATTAAAACATATGGGTAACTGGGCACCATGCCCAGTTGCCCGAAGACATGTGGCCCAGATACCCCAAATTAAAATATTTCAGGGGTAACTGGACCGCACGATCTACATCATTCTATGAACAGCTTAACCTCACAATAAGACAATTCACTTGATCTATGAACTTATCAAAGTACTTGTATCAGTTTATATCAAAATTGAAATAAAAATGCACTTACCTCGAGTTATCAAAGCCACCACTGCACTGCACTGTATTGTTTTATTGTTAACAAAATATTGAAACATACACATTTGCTAGGGAACCAACAGGTACAATAGCAAATTTCTAACAACTAGTGATGGAAGTTCGGGTGTCTAGCAACCAACTGCATGTGCCTAAATATCACTAGACATATCATCAAAGAAACTAGGGGATGGGTGCCCAGTTACCCCGGTGGCACAGTTACCCACATTCACCTTACATAACTTTATTGTCTACAGCAATTATCTGAAATATTTGTTCCAATATGTCCAAGAAAAAAGTTATCTTCAACAGACCTAATTTTCCGCATTCTCTTGGCTGTAAACAAATAATCAGAAGATATTGTTTTCGCCAATTTAAGTACTTACTACGAATCATGAAATCTAGCGACTAGGCCGCAAACTTCTACCATACTTTGACGCATTATTATTATCTTTTGTCTCTGGTGCATGGTTTATAAGTGATTTAAACTAAGCTAAACAAAATGTGAAATACAAATAAAATAATGCAAGAATTGACATTTGTATTTCTGCATATTATACAGGGTGGGACAATAGTGCGTCAGGCCTCGATATCTCGAGTTCTACGAACATTTTTAAAAAATGTCGAATAAACTTGATAAAGAAGTCTATAACTGGAAATTATTCTCGAACATACAGGTCGAGCCAAGACGAAATTACAGGACCAAGCACATTTTTTTAAAATAGAATGCTGTGATCAGTACATTTTTTGAAGGCTCTGTTCATACCTATATTAGCATTGAATATCTCCCAACCACTTGAATGTAATGAATTTTTTTGTTGAAATAATACTATCTGCACATGGATATTAAAAAAATCACCGCAGCCACAATTGTGGGTTTTACGAAAAACTTACGTGAATACCAGTTACGAGACATCTAATTAATGTTTTGGAATCATTGTCATTTCCTAAACCTGTACAGGGCGGCCAAAAATTATTTTCAATTAAGAACTTTTTAAATTGAATTTTCTCAATTTTTTCAAACGGAGCACCCTGTATATTTTTCAACGATATGGTGTAGAAATGAAAAACGACCATTTTTTGTAAGTACTTACCTATGGTTAATTGCAATTATTCAGCAATAATAACAAAATTCAAAAATAAACTTAAAAAAGAGGTTTCCTCATTTATAGTAAATGGTCCACATGTTGCCCATTTTGATTGACACACATCTCTATGCGCTTTTGAAATGAGATTCCCACTGTTCCTAAAACTTCCGGTGTGATAGATCTAAAGGCAGTTATTATTATTTCCTTCATATTTTGTAATCTTGGCGTGTCTCTATAAACAATTTCCTTCACGTATCCCCATAAAAATAAACCCATTTTTGTAAGATCTGGGGATCTAGCAGGCCATTTAGTGAGTCCAGGGTAGGTATTATTTAAGTGGTCTCTAACTGCATTTAAATAATGTGGTGGAGCGCCACCTTGCTGAAACTGTCGACGTCGTCGGCGTTCGTGTGTGTGTTTAGGGGATGATGCGGAAGAAGAAGAGTTGGAAGAGTAAGGGCTAATCGTCCCTTACGCTTCTCAGTGATAGATCACAAATTTATAAAAGGGCGCCAGTGATCCAATGATATCGAACGCCTCCTTGTCGGCTTCTCAGGGGTGAGTTCTTTGTCACTACCGAAGTGGGAGTACTAGTGGCGGAGGACCGTTCCCCCGTCCAACCTCTAGATATGGATGTCAATTAATTGTTGAAGTGGATAATCGATTTTTGTAATGACCCCCCTTTGATACGCCCCTGACTGGTGCAGAAAATAAAAGGCGGAATTCGTGTCAATTAGGGGTATATTACAATAAAACATGAGATAAAAGAACAATCATGAGAACAAGATTGAACTGGTTACAATGGGGAGGCTATCTAATTGTTCATAGATGCCCAATGACCAATAAGTGGTTAAAAATGTACCTTAAAACTACTTAAAATAGGGAACAGCCATTTGTTTCCCCAGGGGGGCGCGATCTAAGACGTAGAATTAGCTTAATGCAAAAAAAAGAAGGAGAGACAAAACAAAAACAAAATTATTAAAATGGGGAACATACATGTGTTTCCCCAGAAAGGGCGCTATCTAAAACGTAGAATTAGCTAAATACAAAAAAAATTAACAAGGCAAAACAAAAACAAAATTATAAAAAAAATTAACATAAAAATAAAAAAAATTTATACATAAATGAATGAAATGATGTACTCGTACATGACGATCTCCAGGTGGGAGTGATTAACCCGATGCCTGTGTTACCTTTCGTTTTATCCACATAAGTCACAGGTAAAAAGAAATATTTAGCGGATTCTGTTAATTAAATCGCGGACTTAGTTGACTAGGTCCGGAATTGTTGCACACCCGGTATGTAGTTCAGTGAACACAATTAATATGGAAGTTATTGAAAGGAATTGAACTGAAAATCAAGGCTGTTGACCACTGAGCCCGGTAACTTATAAGGCAGTAATAATTATTACACCAAACCAGTTCCAGTCAGACCTGTGATCTAATTGTTTCCTATGATTACTATTTTGCAATAATCTTAACTAGTATCATTATTGTAAAATTGGAATAGAACAATTATTAAGAATTTAATGTATAACTGATCGTGTACAAATTAATCTAGTGAAATAAACCGAACTTTAATTACCCGACAATGGTAATTTATCTTATAATATTAGCCCTTTATAGCGTATTTGTCGTTGAGGATAAAATTAATAAAGGTTCTTTCAGTGTTCGGTTAAGTTATGAACTTGCATGAAAAATAAAGAGATTATTAATTTACAAAGCCTTGAATGGCTAGACATAGAAGCTAAATTAATTTCTTTCAACGACAAGTTACAGGTAAAAATTTAAAACAATTTGTAAACCAGATGAGGTTAAGATAATTGATAATCAATTATTATCTATAATGCTAAATGATAATGCAGAATGAAATAAGTGACTGATTAATTTGCTTATAAAGAAAAAGAAAATTGTTAACTAAATATTAAAACAATACGTCGACGGCCTAGCTGCTGACCGTCGTTAATGAAAAACAGATAATGTCACCACTTTCCCGCGATGAATTTAATCCTAGAGATTGATTATGCACTTCACTTTAGTTTACACATACGAGTCGATTATTGATTTAATTATTTAAAAATAGTTTAGCACGAAAGATTATAACCCCTTATTTACCTATCGACAGGAAGGGCTTTATAATAGCAACAATAAAATCTATGAACACAATGAATTGTAACCACTTTAGCGTCGCTTGGAAAATGCTTGTAAATGACGCCAAATGTAAAATTGAATTTAAATTAATTTCGGCACGGACGAAGACAAAGTAACTAAACTTGATTGATTTAATAAAATAACGCGGCTTTGAAAATTTACAGGTTGATTTTAAAATTTGGAAATAATGGCCGCCTAAATGAAATTTTCACCAGAAAAACTCGCGCACGGCGACGGTTAGCAAAAACGTCTGTTTCGCTTTCGAGAAATTGACGAACTCCCTAAGATCTGGCTTAAGTTGAATATATAAGCTAGGTATTTCTGCCGAGGCGTCTGGATTTCAAGAGGGTCTAACAGTTTTTTGCTTGCATTCATTTTGTCACGTAGGCCCTTTCTATATGATGATAAAATGCATAATGCAATATGATGAATGCTTTATCGATTTCTCGATAATTTCTGGTCGGATCGAGATGAAACTACCCTCGTTGGATAGTGGGTAATCGATTCTATGTTTTGTATGATTTTGGTGTCTCTTCTGTAATAGACCTGGCCGTGATTAATTATTTTATTGGATGCTTTTTTCGCGGTCGATTTCAGGTGTTTTTCCTGAAGTACGGCCGCGATTGCTTCCTACCTGTATGCAACGCCGTGCATGTTTGCAAGGACATCGTGAGATTTCTTTAGAACCCACATATGTGCGATAGGGCCGCGGTTTTTATTATCAAATGTAATAACCCCTTCAGTTACCTCTTTCAGACGCTCTAGAGACAATACCTAGCAAGCTATCGAATTACGGTTTGAACGTAATTCTAGATCAATGTTGTATGAATGCTGGTGCAAAATTTCATTTAGGTGTGATTGTGTTTTATAATTATTTTGACGAATTCTTTAAAATGATGCCTGGCTTTGCCATTCTGTGACCGAGAAATTTTAAAGACCTATGCGTAGGCAACCTTGCCAGCGTCTCGAGGTTAAAGTTAGTTAGTTGGATTGCCTGTATTACGAAAACGTAGGGGCTTGATGGAGCTGTACAAAAGTTCCGTCAACAAAACCACATCCTATTTCGAATTCTTTCAGGGAGATTTACCAATAATTGAGGCAGACAGTTTTCCAAAAAATGAAGATGCTCCAGTCAATGTACCATCAAAAAAATATGGCCCTATTACATGTTCTCCAATAATTCCTCCCCAAACGTTTATAGACCGTCTTGTTGGTTATCAACTTGCATAAAAAAGTGAGGGTTTTCCGAAGCATAATAATGAAAATTATGCCTATTAGCAAATCCATTTTTATGAACAGTTGCCTAATCAGCGAATAAAAAAAACATTATTGAATAAGTTGACATCATCTTGTATTTTACCTCTGGCCCAATTACAAAATTGTAGACGCTTTTGAAAATCGTCATCAGATAATTCCTGGTGCATTTAGATATGATATGCATGTAACTTATTTGTTTTTAAAGATTCAATCCACAGACCGTCTACTTATTCCTGCTAATGAGCTCACTTCTCTTTGACTAACATGAATACTCTCAACCGTTGCCAGCACCACAGAAAACTCATTTTCTTCGTTCACAACACGTTTCATTCTTTCGCTTTTTTTATATTCGATATTTCCAGTTTCCAGAAATCTATCAAGAAGGTTTTGGAAGCTGCTAACATCAGGAATCCTTCTTTCAGGATAACATTGGTAATAAATTCTATTGGCAAGTAAACAATTTCTATCTGACTTTCACAAAACAAAAGTCATGTCTACAAGTTCCGCTTTATTAAAATTCATATTGTAAAATTCCAAATATTTTAAATTCAGTAAAAAATGTAACTAACCACCGATAAGTGTGATAAATGCTCTGTTGTACACGACAATTTATACCAAACTGAGGTTTTACTGCTTGTCGAATAACGAAAACGGCAAAAAAATGTACAATGAAACATTAAAGTAAAGGACCTGTTAAATACTACTTACTCATTTCAATGGATTGGAAGAAATGGTTCCACTAAATGGCGTCATTTCAGAATTGCATAAAGACGTGTGTCAATCAAACTGGGCAAGACGTCGAACACCTATTATAAATTTTTCTAATGAATTATTTGAGAGAAGTTTATTCTTGAATTTGACACTTATCAATTTATAAAACGAAAATGATTGCAATTAGCCCTAGGCAAGTACTTACAAAATATGTTCGTTTTTCATTTATACATCACATAGTTGAAAAATATGTATATTTGAAAAAATTGTTAAAATTCAATTTAAAAAGTTGTTAATTAAAAAATAATTTTTGGCCATCCTGTACAGTTTTAGGAAATGAAAAAGTTTCAAAAACATTAATTAGATGTCTCGTAACTGGTGTTCACATAACTTTTTCTTACAACCCGTAATTGTGACTGTTGTGATTTTTTTAATATCCATCTACAAATTGAATTATTTCAACAAAAAAATTCATTACATCCAAGTGGTTGGAAGATATTCAATGCTAATATAGGAATGAAGAGAGCCTAGAAAGAGGCTTCAAAAAATGTACTGATATACATAGCATTCCATTTAAAAAGAGCCACTTGGTCCTGTAATTTCGTCTTTTTATCTCGCCCTGTATATTGGAAAATAATTTCCAGTTATAGACTTTTTTATCTAGTTTACTTGCAATTTTTTTTAAAATGTATAGCTATCTTAGAACTCGAGATATCGAGGTTCGGCGCACTATTGCCCACAATGTATAAAGATTGTTTCTCCAATAATTAACTAAGGCACATAAAATCTCGCTGCCAACAGGGCTAATATAAGGAGATACCGGGGCATGCTTTATGTTCTATATTATATTAAATAACAAACAAAATACATTACTTAATAGATAAAACATCAATACTCTTATGTAAAATATGTTCTAGCATGATTAAGATAAGAAATACATGGAAACACGCTTCTTCTCATTAAGATTTCTAACCCTTGTTATATAGTTACGCGAATCACCCCTAACTAGAACGTCATACCCGAGGAACAGATAAACAGAGCCGTACTTTGAATATATCTGTGAATGTCACGAAAGACGGGCGTCCACTAATGTATAAGATATTCCTATCTTGGCGTAAAGCAGATAAACATTTTGCAATTTAGCTGAAACGTAATTAAATTTCTGCCGAGAACACGATTTTTAAATCTCTAGTATTATTTTGTTCACACTAATACGCAAAAATTTGAAGTACAGCTCAGTTAACTATACACTAGCATTTAGTATAAGTGTAATTAATTATACTACCTAGTATATCCTGTTGAGGAAACCACTTTCCCAATTTTACGTTGGCCAGTTTTCCTGGGAGATCTTCTTCATCCCACTTCCAAAGAATCTTCTGCTTAATTTTTCCTAAAGCTTTCAGAATTGCGTCCTTTTTCTCTTTAGCCATCATTGAAGGTTTTAAATTTGATCCCATGCTAAAATATACCACACCCTCCGTCGCACTATCCAAAAAATCTTTTAAATCCCTTGGTAATTCCTTTGGAGGATTAACATGGTATCCTCCAATACCTATCAAGTTAGGTACTTGAGGAACTGGTTGATTGCAGCTTTCGTGGGAATTTGAAAAGGACAGGGAGATGTTATAAGCCAATATACTTAAATCCGGAGCATCGGGGAAATATTCCTTCATCAATTTATTTTGTCTTGGAATGTAATACAGGTGGTAACTTAGTTCAGAAACCACATAAAAGAGCCAGTTATACACTCTTTGGAAAAAAGTCATATTACTGTCAAAGCTCAAGAAAGTATCAGGTATATAGGATAATGGAGAGGGATTTCCAACCAGACGATTAAGCCACAGAGCATTACCAATAGTACTAAGTACTATAAGCGGAGCTTTATAATGGTACGCCAGTGCCTTGAGAGCATCGTTGACAAATTGTTCCATAATGATGACATCGAAATGCTCGTTTGATTTTAGCAGTTGTTGAAAATTCGGATGCTCAAATACATCCCGTGCAGAGTCCGTACCAAAGTGACTCATCAATACAACCATGGCAAATGGGCTCAAACTCTCTATGTCAAACATATTCATAAAAACCGCTTCTTTTTCTGCGAAATAATAAAATAGTAATAATGAATATTGAAAATAATTTCTGTCGAAGAATTATTCAATTTTAGTACATTATTTATGTAATTACACTCTCTCAAAAAAACATTACAAATATAAAAATGGATCCGCCTTTTCCTTCCGATCATAGCAATAACAACGAAAAGAAAAGATATTATCAAAACAACCATCTATCGACAAATATTAGAGCGTAACTACAAGTAAATCACTAAATAAACAATGTTCATAATGTTGTTTTGTGAAATATATCTAGTTTTTGGTGATATATTTGAGATATTTGTATCACTAAACAGGATTGTTTATAGTGAAATAGTCAATGTTTTGCAAACTGTGGTAAAATTTAGGCAATTTTTGAACTTAGAGACTTAATTATTCTTATATTTCTAAAAAGAGTACCTAAACACTATTGGCCGATCTAGGGCAATACACGCAAAATAAAAATATTATACCACATTAGCAAAAATAAATTAATTAAGCTTACTGATAATTAATAATTCTTATTTTTATTAATGATTTACCAAATTACATAACAAAAGGTGAGGTAGATATTTATGTATACGGATGATACATCTGTCATAATTCACAGTAATACAGTTGAATACTTTGAGAATAGAACTGCTATGGCCATTAAACAATTTGAAGACTGGTGTTATAAAAATTCTTCAATCATTAACATTAAAAATAAAGAAACGGTATTATTCTAATACATATAAATACTTCGCAAATAAAAACGAAGAGTATATTGTACTTGATCGGCACATTTCATTTCACAAAACCGGTAACATCGCCCATAGGGAAAAAAGTTTCATATCACGTGTTGGTGATTGAATTCTGAACAACTTCCAAAATATCCGTTCGTTCATCGGTCTGTCTGTCCATCAGTGCGTTTCTTGTAAACACGATAACTTAAGAATGAAAAGTCCGATTATACTGTTTGTACCGGTAACATCGCACATAGGGAAAAAAGTTTCATATCACGTGTTGGTGATTGAATTCTGAACAACTTCCAAAATATCCGTTCGTTCTTCGGTCTGTCTGTCCATCAGTGCGTTTCTTGTAAACACGATAACTTAAGAATGAAAAGTTAGTGTTAGCTAGAGATGGAACCATATGATTTTTTAACAAAATTGATCAATTAATAAAAAAGTTATTAATTATTTAAATTTCGAAAATATTGTGTTTTGCACTTAAACAAGAAAATTCCAAAAACTAATATTATTTACAAGAAAACTGCGAAGATTATCCTACAGAATGTGCAACATTTGTATAAAAATGCAGTAAATCGATGAAGAGTATAATGATCAGCTTGTTATATTTTACAAATATTCCCAAGATAGAGTATGTTGAGACCAGTACAAAAACAACGTTCTTAGGATCTTTGATCAACTAAACGTTGAATATTACTCCTCAAATAGATACTCTCTGTTGCAAGTTGGAAATAACAACATTTGTCATTTTTAATTTAAGAAATAATTAAATATTAATGTATTAAGGACACATTATCACTATTTAGCCTCTTCAGTCATTAGCTATAATATAAGTATATAGGCTAGCGCGGGCGGGTTATTCGGCTAAGGCAAATAGAGTTATTGTAATGCAAAAGAGAACCCTTAGAATACTATTTGATTTAAATCATGGAGTATCATGTAGGAATACATTTAAAATTAAAAATATAACAATTGTTACGTGCATTTACGTATTTCAAATTTCTTGTTTTATGTTCAAAAACTTAAATAAATTTACAGCGAATAAATATTCACAGTTACACAACCAGTGCGCGAGAAATGCACATAAGTTTAAAAGTGAATAATTTTTTGTTTGCTTATACTCGTAATGAAACATTCTTTATAGGATTTTGCAAACAGCAGAAAAAAAGAAAAAATTATCTATGAGAACTAAAATCAAAACTGTTTGTAAAATTACTGATTTACAATCTTTGCGTTCTGGTTTTGCTAGCAATTAAAATCCTAAAATCAATTTGTCTTTCTTATTGGACAATTCTAATTCTAACGCTAATTTCTACACAGTCCCCTAGGGCTATGCAGAATAAACCAGTATCCACATAACCACCTACGTCTATGAAGATTCAGTTAAAATGAGAACAAAGTCCTAAAATGAACTTATTTACATACCTCGACTTTTGGAAAAATTTTCATTTAAATGGATTACATTTTCATGAAATATATAATTCTGTTTTTTGAAAATGCTTAGCCCCTGAAACGTTCTTCGCCCTTATTCTGAGCTGATCAGAATGGCACAAAGCCACTCACGCGATGTTCCATGCAAAAACCGTGACAATTACCAACTTTTTTGACATTGTTTGACATTGACTGAATGAAAAAACAGATTTTCACCAATGTGTTAGTGAAGTGAACTATTTTTTGTTTGCTTATACTTAAAATGAAACATTCTTTATAGGATTTTGCAAACAGCAAAAAAAAAAAACTATCTATGAGAACTAAAATGAAAACTATTTGTAAAATAATTGATTTGCAATCATTCCATTCTTTCGATAACTTGAATTCTGGTTATGCTAGCAATTAAAATCCTAAAATCAATGTATCTTTCTTATTAGACAATTCTCATTCTAACACTAGTTTCTATACAGTTCTCTACGGCTATGCAGAATAAACTAGTATCCACTCCAAAAAACAGAATGATAGATTTTATGAAAATGTAATCAATTTGAATGAAAAATTTTCCAAAAGACGAGGTATGTAAACAAATTCATTTTAGGCCTTTGTTCTCATTTTAACTGAATCTTCATAGGCATATGGGATTATTTGGATACTAGTTTGTTCTGCATAGCTGTATGTGGTCTATGTGGAAACTAGTGTTAGAATGAGAATTGTCCAATAAGAAAGACAAATTGATTTTAGGATTTTAATTGCTAGCATAGCCAGAATTCAGGTTATCGAGAGAATACAAAGATTGTAATCAATAATTTTACAAACAGTTTTTATTTTAGTTCTCATAGATAGTTTTTTTCTTTTTTCTTTTTTTTCTGCTGTTTGCAAAATCCTATAAAGAATGTTTCACTACACATAAGTAGTTTTAATCTCAGGAAATGTAAAAATTCACCCCACTCTGCTGACAGTTATATCTATAAGAAACTTACTATAGAAATAAGCTCACAAAATAGTTTTTGTTTATTTAGAAACGTACCTTATACGTACATAGTACACATATTTGTTAGTTTGTACTTGCTGTACTTTCTGTTTTTCTTTTATTTTATATTTTTTGTAGCATTGTTTGTTTCATACATTTTCTTACATGTATTAATTAATTAATCGTTATGTACTTTCTGTTTTATTATATGCAAGGTTGTCCAAAATTGTCTCCCATCTTTTGAGCACCGTCGTTCGAACACATTTTTCGAAAGTACTCAAAAATTTACTTGAAAATTGTTCAGATTGCGAACGACAGAAAACCGCTTTTGGGCACCGTCGTTAGGACATTCTTTTCAAGTAGGTACCCTAAAATTTTATTTTCGAAAGTACCTTAAAATTTCGAAATTATCCTAAAGTTTAGTGGCGAATGGCGGAAATCAAAGTCAGCATCTAACCACAAGCTAATTCATGGGGCGGTTCCTGCAATAGAAACGAGCAAACAGATTTTTCGGTTCTGTTAGTGGGGGAGAATACTCCAAGACCGATCCACAATAACGTACCTTAAAAAGAATGGCTTATTTCATAGTAAAGGAATAAATTTCTAGGGACCCAAAATTCATAGCAAAATGCCGTGGTGGGCATCGCCATAGTAGTAGCTCGAATACGGCTCGACGCCAAAAAAGTTTCTTTGGGTTCTGTGCCGTCAGTACGTTTTAACAAAGCTGGAAAACCTCATAGCACTCATATACATAGCTTCTCGAAACAATTTCATTCTGACGAATGATACAACCGAACACTAATGAAAGTATACACGCGAGAGGGATGGGTTTTGGTCATTGGCTAGTAGGAGTGGTCGAAGTCGCTTAAAAGTATATTACTCGTCATTAGCATCCTCGAAAACGGAGGGGTAAAAGTTTCAACGAGAAGAGATATATTTTCCCACCACCTAGGATGGTAGATTCAACCCCTAAGGGTGGTCACGATCATGTCTCTGTCTTTATCCTTCGCCCGTTATCATGTCCCGGTCAAATCAGCAGAAATTCGGATTAAAAGCATTGCTGTCTCGCGTCTGTGTACGCAAACCGATCAAAGGAGTGGTTTTTAGCAGTTCGGAGGGGTTGTCCTGAATTTAAAAAAATTACCGTAACATTCCTCAAAAACGGGGGATGAGGTGTTTGTGTTACTCATTTGTAACATATTCGTCCGACTCCTTGACTCCACTAAGTCCATGAAATTATGATTTAGTGTATGTACGAGAAATCACGGTATGAAATATTTTTTTGGAAACAGACACCTCATCTATCACCCCACCCCATTATTAAACATGGTAAGGACGTCTATAGAACGGCATTTTACGACTTATCATTTTTTCATGCGATCCTCCCCTGCTGTTCCCACAACATTAACTATATCCTTCCAACTATCTACTTTGAGGTTCATTTCTTCATAATTAGTATTTGTCGAGTTCCATAATATCTCTTTCTCTTGATAGAAATGAATTAACAATAGTGTCTTCTCTTTATTCCATTCGGTTTACATTTCAAATATGTACAGTTCGCTATTCACTTGGAGACGTATCGGTACACTGTTGTTGCATCAAGTTTCGCGTCCACACCGCAACTGAACGCTCCTTTGTGTTCGCGACAAAAATCGACAACCGATGGATCGCCACCGTGCAAGCAGTGCAACGCGAGCTGCAAGATGCAACTCACGTCCTCACAGGTTGCATTGCACGTTGCATTGCATGTTGCAGTCAAAGTCTTTAAAGCCTCGTACAGACTACAGCTGTAACGCACAATGCAACGTGTAATGCAACATGCAATGTAGCGTGAACAGTGTTTAAAACACCGTGCAACAAATCGACGCACATTTCTATTTAAGTTATTTCCGTTCAGTTTTAAAACCTTTGTCGAACATGGATGCACGAGTGCAGTCACCATGTAATCTCATTAGCATATTTACCTTTTCCACTATCTTGACTTTTTGTCTCTTTGGATTTCTCACGCCATTTTTTTTCAAAGTTCCCTTGTTGTGCCCATAACTTCGCCAATTTAATTCCAGCTGTCTAATTTCAAGTTAATTTTTTTGTAATTTATATGTTTTTAATTCCATATATTTTCCTTTTTCCCGATACATTTGTATCAAAGAATGTTCTTTCTTCGTCCCACTCTTCCATTTCTATTCAATATACTTTCCACAAACGCGCGTCTTCTGGTATACAGTGGAGAATCATTTCCTTATCAGTCCAGACTGCAACTGAACACCTCTTTGATTGCGCGCTAAAAACCAACAACCGATGCATCACCAGCGCGCCCTCAGTGCAACATTAACTGTAAGGTGCAACGCCCGTACACACTTGTTGCGTTGCATATTGCATTACACGTTGCATTACATGTTGCAGCTGTAGTCTGTACCCAGCTAAACCCTTTGTGGACTGATTTAATTTTTAACTTTTTTTTTCTTTTCGAAAAATTGCATTTATCACTTGTAGAGTATACAGACTGTCTATTTTACGAGGGCCACACCAAATATCTCGCTTAATATCTATTGTAGAAGAATAAAGTTTTAGAAACAGTTATCCCATTTTTTGTGAGCTATATTTCAGTAAAAAGAAATTTGAAATCCATAGCCTACTTTATGAGATATATTACAAAAACCTGAAAAATAGGAAAACCACAAGCGGTTATAGCTTCCTTATTTGAGGAGATACGAAAAAAGTTAAAGGAATGAAAGTTGACGGCAAAGACAATAAGAATAATAACGTGTAACAAAAAAATCGAAAAATGCAGTTGGCTTTGACATACGCTATTGTGCAAAAATGAAAAATACATATCTCAAAGTAGGCCATGACGCCATTAATTCCGTTATTTTTTTCTCATTCCAACGATATAAAACATGTCACAGAAATTTTAACCGATAGTGTCAATATTTAATATTTTACGAATACCACAATTCATATAATTGAATCGTAACAATCAGCTGTGCCATAATTAGTGAAAAACAATGTATACAGTTATTAATAAATTTGACAGATTGTCACTGTTGTATGTTGTATGTTGCGTTGTCGAGTTCTAAGACAAATTTTATATCAGTAATTATAGTGTACACCAATAATAGGGGGACGGTAGCTCAGTGGTTTAGCGCGTCTAGCTTTCATACTGGCATACCTAGCGAAGCAGGTTCAATCCCTGCTCACCATGAAATAATTTCAATTGTAAAATTATCCCCAAGATGTGGTTCGGACTCCACTATAAACTGTAGGGCCTCGTTTCTCTTTACCTAACACAAAATCATTCTGGATTTTCAAGCAGTTACCTCGGTGACTTGAGAAGCGGTTAAGAAAACATTTTTAAGAAAAAAAAATAACAAATTCGACATGATTAGCATTTATTGTCAGTGCAATTTTCAAAAAAAGTGGTAAGGCGAGCGCATGTTGCGGATAATGTAAGAAAAGTGAATAGAGTAATGAATTATGTTAACCAAAATGAGGAAACCTCTTTGAGACAAATTCAGAGAAACTGTCGCATAAAAAAAGACAGTGCAAGAAAAATATTGAAAAAAAACGGATTTCGATGCTGCAAAATGAGGAAAGTTCAACATTTAAATGAAGGAGATAAGCCAAGGAGAGTAAGATTTTGTAGATGGTTATTAAATAAGAAAAGGAATGACGCGCTATGTAGCAAAATTCTTTGGTCGGACGAATCAAATTTTTCTAATAATGGATTTTTCAATAGAAATATGCATTATAAGTGGACACGAGAAAATACACATTGGTGCAGAGAGACTGCTTTCCAAGAAAGATTTTCTACGAATGTTTGGTTGGGTCTTTTAGGGACTAAAGTAATTGGACCTTATTTTTATGATGGCAAATTAACCGCTCGTAGATACCTTAATTTCCTGCAAAACGAATTTCAAGATTTTCTTTATGAATTAACAGTGGCAGAAAGATTAAATTATTCATATTTTCAACAAGATGGGGCTCCACCTCACACTGCTGTAATATGTACAAATTATTTAAATCAAGTTATGCCAGATAGCTGGATAGGCACCTATGGACCCATTCTATGGCCAGCTCGATCACCAGATATTACTCCCTTGGATTTTTTCGTCTGGGGTTACATTAAAGACAAGGTATTTCAAACTGCCCCTGAAAATATTGAGGACATCAAAACCAGAATTCGAAACGCATGTGAGGCAATTACTCCTGAAATGCTCCAAAATGTAATGCGTGACGTGTCTCGTAGAGCACGTTTATGTGTCAGAATGCATGGTGCACAATTTGAGCATTTGTAGTTAGAAAAATAAATACACACAATTTCTTTTCAATATAGTAGTAGGTAGTACTGTTATACATAGTTTTTCGTTTTTTTCTTTGGATGTTCGTTTTGTACTTGTATTTTTATTTATGAGATAATTATTGGTTTGTATTAAATTGTAATAAATAATTACGGAATTATAATTATTATAAAGTGAATTTTTACTATTATGGCACAGCTGATTGTTACGATTCAATTATATGAATTGTGGTATTCGTAAAATATTAAATATTGGCACTATCGGTTAAAATTTCTGTGGCATGTTTTATATCGTTGGAGTGAGAAAAAAATAACGGAATTAATGGAGTCATGGCCTACTTTGAGATATGTATTTTTCATTTTTGCACAATAGCGTATGTCAAAGCCAACTGCATTTTTCGATTTTTTTGTTACACGTTATTATTCTTATTGTCTTTGCCGTCAACTTTCATTCCTTTAATTTTTTTCGTATCTCCTCAAATAAGGAAGCTATAACCGTTTGTGGTTTTCCCATTTTTCAGGTTTTTGTAATATATCTCATAAAGTAGGCCATGGATTTCAAATTTCTTTTTACTGAAATATAGCTCACAAAAAATGGGATAACTGTTTCTAAAACTTTATTCTTCTACAATAGATATTAAGCGATATATTTGGTGTGGCCCTCGTAAAATAGACAGTCTGTATAAATAAAGTTAATAAAGCACAAATTAATTGATAAAAATTTTTTGTTTATTCAACTTTTTCCAAAATCATGTGGTTCCAAATGATGACCACAACTGGACATGAAAATGCAGAAATAAACCAAGAGTTACTAAATTAGAACCATCCTTCTGTTTTCTCCTAACAATTTCAGCGTCAGCTGGACTATGAAAGTTACTTAGAAATAAAGCTGGTTTATTATCCATCGATTTTACACAAAGTAAACCATTTTTGCTTATTACCCAGTCGCATGTTTCTCCTTCTACTTTTGTCTTATCGTTTACTATACTAAGCTTCATTTTTACGCCTTCTTCGCATAGTTCCACAAGCATAAATTTTGTCCTCCAACAGGTCATCCAGCAGCGGAATTGTGTTAAAAAATTATCAAAAAACACCTTGGTGTTTTCCTACGATTGGACGAGTTAAGTCCTTGATGACTCTTGGTCCTAAGCCCTCCTCCCCTCCTTTAGACTTTCCGGTATATACCTGAAATTGAGACACGAATGCAGATTGGTCAGCTCTTACCCATAATTTATAGCCTGTCTTAATTGGATTGAGAGGCATATACTGGCGAAAACCAATTCTGCCTTTGAACTTTACCATTGATTCGTCAATACTTTGGTTTTCGCCAGGTTTGTAACATGTTGCAAAACTTTCTGCGAGTGTATCTAGCATCGGTCTTATCTTGTAGAGTTTATCAAATCCTGCTTCGCCTCCTTTTGGTTGAACAGAATTGTCATTAAGGTGCATATTACTCAGTAGCCATCCAAAACGATCGCGAGACATGGAAGATGATATAAAAGGATATTACATCTGCATTGTGGAGGACCAATAATCCCGGTAACTAGGCTTCCTTGTACGTCCCATCATTAGACTTACACCAAGACAACATCTGATTTCTTCGGAGTCGGTTGGCTGGAAACAGTCACCAAATTTCTGGGCAGCATATAAGTTGGTGTCAAAAAGTATTTTATCAATAAGTTCAGTTGTAAACAAGCACAAAAACGTATCAGTGGGAGTTTCAGTATCATCAGGAACGTTAGGACCAAAGTCTTCTGTAAATGTAGAGGGTGTGTTTGCAAAATTTGCGTCTTTAGTCCACTCAATCGGCATTTTAACAAAATGTGAAAACGGGAGATCATCTTTACTATCGTATTCTACTAAATTTATATAATGAATATCTCGAACTTCTACAAAGTGGGCTTCATCAGCTTCCTCTACAAAGTGGTCTGCATTAAGTTCCTCTATATCGTCTTGAGATGGAACGTCTGAAGTAGCTGATCCAGTATCTGAAGGAATCTCATCAATAAAAGCATAGGCCTCATCAGAAGTTAGCTTGCTTAAGTCCATTATTGGATAATCTGCAAGGAAATTTCTTTAATTTTTTTTTATATGACTCCTCCAGCCTTATAGTTCCATATGGAACCACACAGTTTTATTACAAATATCATAGCATGTCTCTCATAATATATCTCAAATTAAGCGAATATCACATCATTAATACCTAACAAACATAATATGATCAAAAACTTACCACAAATTTTCAAAAATACAATTTTGTTGAGGTTATATCTACTGTGAATATAAACAAGTACATCACACCACTCAAACTTTAGCACTTACCGTAATCGAGATGCTTCTATTCAGTGGAAATGTGGGGGGGTCTATTGTAGAGTATAAGAACATGTGGTCCCAGCCAGCGCTTACTAGGCTCCTACGAAAAATTATTGTATTTGTGGTGCCTCTATGGAACCATCTGTCCACCACAAAGGGTTAAGAAGACTCACGTCTCGCTGTGAGTGGTGCTCTATGATCTAAGTTGTTTTGTATACAATTAGCTTACAGACTTGAATATTTTTGTATTTTATATTTTTTTAATTTTACAATCAATAAATGAAAGTATACTTTGAATTCGACTCTATTTTGATCCACTAGATCTAAGATTTATGACCGGCATACGATTCTGTGGCATGAATCGGATAACTGTTTAAACGGATCGACTTCGATCCCGTCACGTCTGCCCAGTAATCCGATTACTCAGAGAGTCTATCAGTGGTTATTATAGCCTAAGAAGTGTTTCTCAAGTGCTAATTTATAAGGCGACTATCTCATCAGAACTGCGCCGCTAGACAACAAGATATGACGGAAAGCAAACTGTTGCAATCACGGTAAGTAGAATCATCATAATTTTCATCTTGGGAGTCTTAAGTTGTATGAATCCCCCTTGAGAGCGGATATAGCACAGACCGTTGCAGAGGCACGGCTGGCGCAAGATAATTATGCGTAGTTCAAGGTTCATATACAATATCACGTAAAAGTGAATTATGTCAAATTCGAGCAAAATGTTAATCAAACCGGTGTTCGCAGTAGGCCGCGTCCAACCGCAGCTTGTACCCGCTTGGTACTTGTTAACGCGGTATGTTATACAGGATGTTTTACTTATGCGGTCATTAATTTCTAGTGGTGATTCTACATAAAAACATATGAAAAAAGTTCATATAAACATGTTACGAAAATCCCTCCTAGAAGCGCTGCTTGCCTCTAAAGGGGCACTTAAATTGACATCTTATATAATGTCCTAGGAGCCCTTTGAACCATAGTGACTAGTCCTTGCACATGATATCAATAAAGCCATTATCTGATATTTTCCATCAAGGGTAAATTCAAACAGGAGTGCACAGTATTGGAAAAAGGGGACTTACTTTTCCCAAATTTTCTGAAGTGAATTTTCTGTGATTGTCTCATCGGAATATGATTCCTTGGCTATATATACACAAAAAGGGTTATCTTGTAACGCCGTAGGACCAACCGGTTTCGAGAAATTTGAACCCAAAGGAATTTTTCCAGTCTAGAAGCTTGTGTAGAAATGAATGGCGCCCATTTTGAATATTTTGTTTAATTTGTTAATCCCTAAAACCTGCTGAGTCCTTTAAAATAATTTATTATTTTTCCTTAGTTTATTCAAGAGAATGATAAATGCAATTTTACTAATTTTTGGGTGCCCCCTTCCCGCAGCGCCCTTAGAGTGGATTTTCCGACCTATGTTTATATGAACTTTTTTCATGTATTGTATATAATATTTTCTTACTAAAATTTGTCAATTTATAAATTTTCACAACAACACCCATGTTCTTTATTTTATTTTTGTTAAGCGTTTTGACGCTACTAAGTCCCATTTACTCGGACTAATCAAGGAATCTTTATCAGAAACATTCACCTACTATGGTGAAGCTGAAATACTAATACGAGAATACATATTATTCTCAAATATGGAGCTAGAAATTTTTTGGAGAAACTATTCATAATTAGAAAATATCTTCATATGAAAGATTCTATATACCATTTTCTGTCGCTTTTATAATTTCTCTACCATATTTTATATGACATCACTATAATTTTAATTTAGTGTATTCTAGGTTTTTTACTATCCTGAAACAACTCGAATTTTAATACAAAATTGCCATATTATTGTATGAAAATAGTAGGTACCGCTCGTGTTCACCCCATCTCAATTATGACGACCTCATGTATCCCACTTCTATAGAAATACCTAAATATTTTTATCCTTTATTTTTTTTAGTTAATCTAAACGCGAATTATATAAAAATTAAAATTATAAATTAAAATTCCCATTTAGAAAAAAAATTAAATACCCCCTCTTAACTATACGAAAAATTCAATAGTTTACACTTACCCATTTTCTCAATAAACCCCGTGAGTTGAATATTTCGATACTTTCCTTTCTTTGGGGGATTTTTTTCCTCAAATGGACTCATCATTGTGACATCATGTCCTGCCTCCGCTAAACCTCTAGCTAAAGCATTTCCAAGAATATAGTGGCTAGGCGCTGCCATAGGAAATACTACTAAAATTCGCGAACATTTTATTACACTTATAAATGTAAAAAAATATATTACCGCTAGATTGTTATACTTCATTATTTATAAATTTAAAAAAATTAATTTCAATTCTTGATGTATTTACTTAACATCCATTGGAGATTGGTGAGTACTAATACGTACAGAAACGTCTAGAAGTTTAATATAGATTTTAATTAGATGTAAGAGATTAGTCAACAAATCAGACAATTTTATCTTTCATATCCGAATGAAAATCATTTTATATCTTCCAGATAAAATCATAGTGACGATTTTGAAATTAACGCATATATAGTGAGTTCGCAAATAATACACAATGCAGGAATACGAATTGATGCTACCAAGGGCTCAATTCTCGAAATTATTTCTATGGGAAATTGATAATTTTTCCCATTGGAAGATGCAAATTGTCTTCTTGACTGGTTCTGTGAGATTACTTTCCTTTAAAATCGGTGGAATTACTTCCAGCAGAATTCTGATTTTCCGTGGGAAAATAAAAACTTAACCTTCAAACTGTAAACTGTCTTAGATTAGATTAGATTAGAATAGATTAGGAAGGAGGAGCTGGCTGATTGGCCTTGACCACCGCGACTCCCATGGATCTAGTGTGGTGGTCCTGATTGTTTTCCTTAAAGCTCCTTATTCAGTTTTGTCCATTGTATCAGACCCCACAGCCTTGATAAGGGCCCCTTAGTGTAGCTGTCAGCTCTTGGTTTTTCCTCACCAATTAGTTGGAATCTCAGTCTAGCAAGGCCTTCACAATGCCACAATACGTGGACTGAGGTTTCCTCTGCCTCTTGGCAGAATCTGCATGTTGCGTCCTCTGCCAGACCCATTAGACTCAAATGTCTATTGAGTCGGCAATGGCCGGTTAGAAGACCCACTATTATTCTAATGGCCTTTCTATTTTGGCATAACAGGCCGATCGTTCTTTAATGAACTCTTTAGCCTATCTCTGTCGTGGAAAATTGTTCCACCATTCCAGAGATTTGGTTTGCACCCATTTGTTAATGGACGCTCGTATGCATGGCTTGGCCACACCACAAAAGGGTTCGGGTCCTATGAGGGCGCTATCCGCGCCTTCTCTGGCCACTTCATCAGCCTTTTCATTTCCCTTGTGTCTTGGTACCCAGGCTACGGTCACTTTATTCTGACTTCCTAGGTCTATAAGGGTATTTATGCAGTCCCATACAAGTCTCGACTCGACTTGCATGGAACCGATTGCTTTTAGCGTAGCCTGGCTATCGGAAAAAATGGCAATCGACTGATTTACAGTTCCTTTCCTTATAATTTCCTTTCCACTGTATTGCGGCCATTTCAGCCTGAAATATTGTGGCGTATTTTCCTAGACTTATTGGGATTTTCGTTTTTGACCTTATCCCATAAATCCCAGCTCCAACTCCCTGTTCTGTCTTAGAGCCGTCTGTATACCAGACTGTTTGTGCCGGTATTGGAGGACCGTTTGTCCAGCCTTCCCTGTCTGGTATTATGATTTTGAAATTTTTATTGAAGTTGTACTTGTAAGTTGTACTTTGGGATTGTAATGTCCGTGGGCATTCCTAGAATGGGATCCGCCTTCAGCTCTAAGTATAACTTTTGGTGCTCTGTTCCATGCTGCTGCCTTATTGGTGTAGGGCCTTGCATTAGCCTATGCAGCACTGAACGAGCTTCTCCTTGAATAAATATGTGTAGTGGTGACAAGTCCAGAAGGACTTCCAGTGCAGCCGTTGGAGCAGTTTTTATGGCTCCCGTGGCGCACAGGCAAGCAAGCCTTTGTACGCCACTTAACAGCCTTACAGCTCCCAACTGCACTGTCTTAGTCCACCATGCTACCGATCCGTATGTTATCATGGGTCTTACTACCCTAGTATATAACTATCTTGCTTTAGTCATTTCTTATATGTGTCATCACTCATCATAGTGGTAGTTACCTTTAATCAAATAGAATAATTCAATCAAAAATACCAAAATCGCAGCTTCACAAAATTTGGAAAGGACAGAAATATTGAGTAAGGATAGCAAAACAATTTGTCGGGTATAGCAAGTATAGTACACTTATTTCAATTAGTACCTAAAATGATATTTTAGTTTTATTTTATTGTTAAAATAGTAAAAATACTGTAATAAAAATAGCTAAAAACGACACATAAAATGTGGAACCTCAAGCTTCGATTAAACGGAATCGTAAAAAGTTCAAAACAGAGTTACACGATGCTGCAAAGTATGAAATTAAAAATGTTAATTACGATATAGTGTCTGATCATAAACATATTTCCTTGGCTATTCTTTTAGAAGAGCTAAATCTAGAGCAGTACTTACCAGTTTATATAAAGTGATTCAAAAAGTAGGCTTTTCCTTTAAAAAGATGACAATAGAAAAGTACTGTGTAAAAGACCACAAATTTTTCTAAGACGGCTAGAGATTTTACGCAAGTACGTAAAAAATTTGAAAAGTAATGACCCCCAAAGATGTAGTGTTCTTAGATGAAACTTGGATCTTTAGCAAAGGAGAACTAAAACGTTCTTGGCAAGGTAAGAGATTTATAGTTGTGCATGCAGGAACTATTCATTGCTTTGCTGAAGATGTGAGTTTAGTTTTCGCCACCAAAAATAAGTTAGCAGATTACCCTGGCAGCATTAGCTCAGAAAATTTTGAAACATGGCTGACAGAGAGAGTTTTGCCGGGGTTACAAAATCCAAGCATTACTGTTTTAGATAATACTACGTACCACTCTCGGGTTGAAAAAAAACAACTGACGAGAGAAAAAATACAAACCTGATTAAATACAAAAAACATAGATTTCATTGAAACCTTATTTAAGGCCATTGCTCCAAGTAGCTGGGGGTAACAGAGCAGAGCAACACTCTGTTGTCGATAATTTAATTAGAGAGTATGGGCATGAAATATTGCAGCTTCCACCATATCACTGTCAGTTCAACCCAACAGAACTTGTTTGGGAAATTTGTAAGGAGTGGAAGCTTTATCTCAAGTGTCGAGCTCAATTTGGTCCAAGTGTGTAAATCACACAAATAAATTTATTTTAGACATATCATCGAGAGGTTCATACTGAAGAAGTTATGTCATTTACTATAAATGATAATAATGAAAGCGAAGATCAGGACTCGGAAGAATTAGACACTACTAGGTATTTGTGTTTTACTGCCATGTTTGTTTTATATATGATTCGGAATAATTTAAGTATATATTTTTATTTTAAGATTACATATACTTATTTGACAAAATTCTATTAAAAGGAAAATTTTGCTGCAACTATTTAAGTGTATTTATTTTGTACATTTGCTCTATCATATTTTTACTTGAAACTAAAACAATTCAATATTGTAATGTATTTATTTAACTCAAATTACTATAAATTTACAGAAGATCTATTATATATGCTTAAAATTCAATTTTCTTTAAATAAATCTAATTAAATACATCAATTTAAATGTAAAACAAAGCGACACCACTGAGCATTCGAAAACGCCAACGAACCTACGGCATCTTAGTTCAGACGTTCGTGACGTCACACCGGGACTCTATCAGCGAACGAACTTTAGCTAATGTCTTCCTTATTCTACCAGGAAACAAGAATGCAACTACGGACACACGTTTCGGAGTTGTTGTTCCTCATCAGTGTAGCGTAGCTTAGAGAATGTTGTTATTTGAGAAAATACCACCAAAGGTAGGAATTCACAGTGCACAATACTCCATTTTGTACTTTCGTATCTCATATGTTACATTCAAGTCTTCAAATGAGAACAACTAGTACACATTACCCTATGTGTACTCTTCTATTTTTACCTAACAAAATATAAGCGAAAAAGGGAAACGTTGAAAAAGTCTGATAAAAAATGAAAAACAAGAATGATTGCTTTGTACGTCAGCTGGAAACAAGAATGCAGCTACAATGATGAGCAGAAATAAGTCAGAACAGAAGTGCAAATAGCTGCATTGGTGTTTCTTACAAGGATATATAGCAATCACAACTTTACCATTCTTTGTTTTCCTCATATTTATTGTTCAAATGAGTACAATCAGCAGCACCCAACTGCAACTATCGGCAACCTGAAACTCACACTGTATTTGCAGTTTCAATTTTGTACAGTCGTATTTTTGTGTACTTAATTATGACAGTTTACACAATTCTAGCGATCACCCTTTATAATGAACATATGTAAATTTGATATTTAAATTCTTTAAATGCAACAGAAGTGGTAGTATTTAGAAGAAATGGTCCATGCACATACCAATATAGATACATACAGATACAGACCTTCATTTTACTTGGGGATGGTGTTAGTAGGTTAATTTTGGAAGCCGTCTGAGCCCGTCTCAAAAATGTGAATATTAACGTTATTGATAAAAACACAATCACTTGCTTTTCCTTCATACTAGTACAATAGAGTATTTTGCGTAGAAATTGACATTTGTTCCTTTGGCTCATAACTCCGAGTGAGTTTTAGCTTTCTCTGCTACATTTCTTCATCCAGGTCTAAACACCGTTATTATTAATTAAACATATTCTTTATAGGATTTTGCAAACAGCAGAAAAAGAACCACCTAGGAGAACTAAAGTAAAAACTACTTGTAATATTATTGACTTTTAATCTTTGCATTCTTTTGATAACCTGAAGTCTGGTTATGCTAGCAATTAAAATTCTAAAATCAATTTGTCTTTCTTATTAGACAACTCTCATTCTAACACTAGTTTCTACACAGTCCTCCACGGCTATGCAGAATAAACCAGTATCAACAAAACCCCCTACGGCTCTGAAGATTCAGTTAAAATGAGAACAAAGGTCTAAAATGAATTTATTTACATACCTTGTCTTTTGGAAAATTTTTCATTCAAATGGATTACATTTTCATGAAACCTATCATGCTGTTTTTTGGAAATGCTTACCCTTTGAAATGTTTTTCGCCCTTATTCTGAGCTCATCATAATTCAGGTTATAATGTTTGCATTTTTTTGATAACCTGAATTCTGGTTAAGCTAGCAATTAAAATCCTCAAATTAATTTGTCTTTCTTATTAGGCAATTCTCATTCCAGCATTAGTTTCTACACGGTCCCCTACGGCTATGCAGAATAAACCAGTATCCACATAACCCCCTACGGCTCTGAAGATTCAGTTAAAATCAGAACAAAGGTCTAAAATGAATTTATTTACATACCTTGTCTTTTGGAAAATTCTTCATTCAAATGGATTACATTTTCATGAAATCTATCATGCTGTTTTTTTGAAAATGCTTAGCCTTTGAAATGTTTTTTGTCGTTATTCTGTGCTCATCAGAATTCAGGTTATCAAAAGAATGCAAAGATTATAAATCAATAAATTTACAAGTAGTTTTTATTTTAGTTCTCATAGATGTTTTTTTTCTGCTGTTTGCAAAATCTTATGAAGAATATGTTTCATTACAAGTATAAGCAAACAAAAAATAATTCACTTTTAAACTGTTATTCTCAAGTTTCTCAAGTTTCCCGATATTAAGATCTTCGATATCGTCGAACTGCCTTTGACTTTGGATCTCCTAGATTGAGGTTTATATTCAAGAACTCTCTTCATGGTACTTTTATTATTCATCCTATTTACGGAACCTGCTAAATCTTTGCATTTTTACATACCTACCTCACTATGTTATCTCATTTATATGCCTGTCAATTTCATGATGTAAAATTGAAAGATTTGACATATTTTACTAAAATACATGTTACGGTTTAATGAATTAGAGATAATAATATATCTGCTTATCTATATACAGATAAATTACTAAAACCAAATACAGGGTGTAATTAGTTTCATGTCAATAAAAAAAAAACTTGTAATAGGGACCGACTAGACAAACAAAAAACCTATATGACTTTTTCTCTAGGAGTACTTTAAAAAAGCTGACCTAGGTTTACAATTTGAATGTTAAGATAGGACACGTTTGAGAACCACTGTTTTTCAGGATCAATGGATGTTGTAGTTCCGAATATTAGAAATAACAAAAAACTGTAATACCCGACTTGTGTTCCGGCCGGAAAAAATGCGGCACTTTGATGGGATTACTTGTACCGAACTTTTTATACCACTAATTATGAAAATGTAAATAATTCCTTCTCTTTTGGCATAACGTAGGCATGGCATGGGCGCAGGGGTTTAAATAGGATTTGTTTACATGTGTTTTTTAATTTGGAACAAAGTTATTGTAGCTTTTATTGTTTATAAGAATTTGTAAAAAAGTGGTTTATTAACATTTGTATCATTGTGTTAAAGCTTCAAAAATTAGTCATTATTTTATGAAATTGGAAAACGAACAGTTAGACGTCCGAGGTACGATAACACAACATAGTTGTGTATTTTAAGTTAATATTTAAAAATAACATTTGAAATCTTGCTGGTGCTACACAACAGTAGAAATGTTGGTAAAATGCATGAGTTTTTTTTTATATTTTCGTCAAATATGATAACAGACAAGTAGCTTTGTATTCTATTAATAGCACAGGTACCAAAAAAATAATATCACAATAGGTGCTTATTAAATATATTTTTGCGATTAAAAAAAAGTCCACAAAATTTTGTAATTAGGACCTCATATTCATGTTTAGGCGTTCAAAGTACATTGGGACATGGTATTCTGATATCTGGAAAAAAAAATTGTGCCTGTACCTCAGAGGCACAAGAAAAATTTTGTTTCTAGAGATCGGAATACCATTTTCCAATTTATTGTGAACCGCTGAACATGAATCTAAGGTCCAAATTGCGAAATATCTCTCAACTTTCTTAATTCGCGATAAACATAATATTTAGCCATTAAATATGTTTTTAGCGATTTAAAAAAAATGGTGCGACATTTCGCAATTTGGAGCTTAATCGGTGGTTCGAAATACATGGGAATATACACTATTCTGATCTCTGGAAAAACAATTTATGTGTATGCCTGTGTAATATATTATCTTGTCTGTGTATGTGTAGCTAAAATATTTTGTTATATAATTATGAGCCATTATCGGGTGATTTGAGATTTTCATGATTAGTTGAGTCACTTTTTTTATAATAATCGCTGATTGACATATTTAATTCACCTTTGATTTTTATCAAAAATTTTTAATTTAATTTATAAAATTCAAATCATCATTACATTGAAGAAGTGTGACAAAATTGTAAACAATAATATCAGATATTGTTATCAAAAATATTTAATAGTAAGTACGATGGAAGATACATTAAACAAAAATTCTTGTGCCTGATAACCTCTTTACGTTTGATTCTCGAATTTATTCATTTTTACATCGACCACAATACCCATATCATGTTAGTAATATTTTATTTAGTTTCACATAATATGCAAAAGATTAACAGTTATGGGAGCACTATTCGCTTTTTTAAATTTTTATCTATTGAATTTCAATATCTGCTACACCGAAAATACTTAACTGTCAATTTTAATTCAATTTGGACGAAATTTGAATTTTGTCTGGTTTTTTATAGTCCAGTCGAACTATTAATTTCCGGCATTGGTCGCAGTTTAATGAAAAAACTGCAGTGTGAACCACCACCAAACAATAATATCCTATCAGAGAGAATGACGAGAGGGGTAAGCTATATACGAAAATCCTTCGCTTTTTGGTGTAATTAGTGTATATTTCCATCTTTATTGCTTATATTGATTTTGGTATTTTGTCGTCCTCGTCTAGCAAAAGGGGGAATAAGGATAGAGGCGCTGTGTCTCGTGTCGTCTAATGTTGCCAACACCACGTGGCAATAACGAAAATCCCAAGATTTGTGACAAACGTCAACACGTGAGCATCGAGGTTATGTTGCTTTTATTGTTTATTGATTATACATTAAGTAAGTAAGAACGGTTACTGGTTTTCCCCAATAAGACGTGTTTAAGGTGGTAAGTAATACAAATATATTATTTCTTATCTATGATTAATCTGTTATCACTTTGCAATACGGTTTGCAATACAACCACGTACCTACAACTAGTTTGGTTATTATTTTCATTCTGTAAATAAAACGTCTTACTTAAACCAATACTTATAGCACCAACCAATCACACAGCTGGATCAACAGATTAATTACTTATTAAACGTTATTTTTTCTTATAAATACATGTGTCAGTCGCTTATTGAAGTACTTATTTATTTTTTTATAGCATGGTCTACAGAAAATGGCACCAAGAAAAGTGATTTGTATGGTTTGTGGCTGTAGTGACTTTGAAACGGAGAAATTTGAACCAGGATGCCATGGAGAACTTGTTTGGATGTATCAGGGGTGGATTTGGAAGTAGTGATAATCCTACTGTGGTTCAGTGGGAGTTTAAAAACCTCAATTTTAAACAACTAAACAAAACAATCGATGTCAGGGACCAATTGCGAGAAAGATGAACATGAGATCCTCATCAATCTTGAAGAATTTTTATCTCTCAGAGAAACATCATCACAAACTGATGAACCTACCACTCTTGGAGAAACAACTCGACCAGCTGTTGTAGATTCATCGCAAATTGCTGAACAAATTGCCAGTGCAGTTAAAACAGGACAATCTGCAACCCTTTCTGTTGCATATGTTTCGGGCTGTATTCTTAACAATCTGTTAAAAGTGACAAATAACTGTAAACAGTGTCAGTATGATTTATGCAAAAAAATTTAAGCATTAGTAGTTTTTTAATGTTATGTGTTTATTATGTTTAAGCTTATATTTCTATTCTAAATTATTTTATTAAAAACGTTTTAGATAAGGATCCAACAAATCACAAAATTTGAAAAGTTGCAACCCTCGTTATGCAAAATTGTGTAGTTTTTAATTTTAATTGTAAATTTCATAAGGAACTTCTTGTACGTAGCTATATTAAATTTGTGTGCTTAATTACAATACCCTGTTAGTGCAAGCGACAGAATGGGGACAGAAACGATGAAATTATCACCGCCAGAAAAACAAAAAATATTTCATCATTACTGCTTTTTTGATGTTCGAAGCTTATATTTTTTTTATACATTATTTTATTAAATAAATTTAACTGAATCCATGAAAAAGGCGCATTTTTTTATTACAATTTCCCACAAATCATTTCAAGTGTAATTTGGTATAAAATAATTTTCTTTTAATGTTGAATACTTGTCTTTCGTTAGATGAATAGTTTGAATTCCTTGTAGGACCT
The DNA here is from genome assembly GCA_963583905.1 of Stenurella melanura. Classification (NCBI taxonomy): domain Eukaryota; kingdom Metazoa; phylum Arthropoda; class Insecta; order Coleoptera; family Cerambycidae; genus Stenurella; species Stenurella melanura. The sequence goes on along the minus strand of OY757312.1, from coordinate 76,074,948 downwards.
AGAAAAAAATATTCTTGCTGTTCATCGAGCTAAAAGATGAATATTTGACATTAATTGAAAAATATTTTATATAATAATCTCAAAAGCCACAATTACGATAGTGGGGGCGTTTAAATTTCCCGCATTTCAGACTACAGCGCCATCTGCGTTCATTCCCCCTTTTACAGTGGCCCAATGCAAATCGTGCGAAGAGAAATTTAGCACGGAGTTGCACCTCTCGTCATTCATTCTCTCTGACCCTATTGTTTGTAAGAAAATATTATTATGAATCGTTTTCCATTGACACTAACGTAGTGCTAAATTCCAGATAAAGCGAATTTCTCCGATTATTTCTGACTTCGCTTAATACAATTATAATGGAACCCTCGTCCAATCGCCGCTAGAAGCGCTGACTAATATTTACAGTGTTTATACTATGGATAATGTGAAAATACTTTATACAGGGTATAATTAGTTTCATGTCATTAAAAAAAAACTAATGGTAGGGAACGACCAGACAAACAAAAAAACGTTATATAACATGGGATCTAAAGCTCATAGTTTTGGAGAAAAAAAATATACAAAAATTTCCAAAATACTTATTAACATAGTTTGAGAACTGCTGGCGTATTGGGGTAGGCTTTATTGACTCGCGTCTTGTCGCACATGATACTCCGACATTCGTGTAAATAAGTATGGTGTGCCTAAGAGATAATTAGGCTGCGACGGGGGTCATCGAAAAGCATGCCGACAATGCAGTTAAAAGCGACCGACAGAGGACACCGCCATGTTTTTTTGTTGTTCGCAGCCAAATTATCTTATTACGCGTGCTATACTTTCCCTTGTAATATTCTCAAGTAATAATTTCAGTTTGTGTCCTTACTTGGTAAACAACGTACGCACGACTCGACCTAGCAGTTCCTTGGTTTTGTCTGTGCTTTTGTTCGTTTCGAATTTTGTGCCACTTATGTTAAGCGTTATTTTATTGACTTATTGTCGTTAGTACACGGTTACGGAAGACGCTACTTCTCGTTCGTGCTTTTTGTGTTGCTTTTTGAATTTTGGACTAAGTTTATTTTTTTGTTTTCTTTACTGATAACGTTAATTCACAGTTTAGTGCGGTGTTTCAAAACGCAGATTTTGGATATTATGGGAGACTACATTTATCCAGAGCTCGCAAATATACACTTGGTGTATGGAGAAACTGGTGAAAATGCAGCTGGTGCGGAAGAGCTTTATCGTTTAAGGTAATCGACGTCATCCTTGTGCTCGTACATTTGTTAGTATTAACCAGCGTCTTCGAGAAACAGGTCTCGACGGACACGGAGGAGAACGAGGTCCACAACTGGAAGAAAGGGCACTTGACGCAGAGGTTCAAATTTTGGAACTTGTAGAAGAGGATCCAACTTTAATCACCCGCGATATCGCGGATCGTGTGGGAGTATCCCATTTTGTAGTATGGAGGACATTGAGAGATATAAACTTACATCCCTATCACTATCAACATGTCCAAGCACTAGAACATCAAGATTTTGCAGAGCGAATGCAATTTTGTAGGTGGATTTTAAGAAAACATGCGGCAAATGAGAATTTTTTAAACGTTCTGTGTTTCTCCGATGAGTCGTGTTTTACGAGAAATGGAGTGTGTAATTTTAAAAATATGCATTGTTGAGCAGACGAAAATCCACGTGTAATAAGAAGGGCGCAGTTTCAACGACGGTTCAGCGTTAATTTGTGGGCAGGATTGCAGTAATGAAATAATTGGACCTATACAATTACCCACGAGATTAAATGGTATTTGCACGATGGCGCGCCAGTCCATTTTAGTCTGGCTATTCGAAATTTTTTTAACAATTTTCCTCGACGATGGATTGGACGTGGCGGACCAGTACCATGGCCTGCTAGATCGCCCGACCTAAATCCGGTGTACTTTTATTTTTGGGGGCATTTTAAATCTCTGGTATACCGTGATCCAATTGACACTTTGGAACAATTGCAACGACGTATTTTAATGTGTATAGAAACCATAAGAAATTATCCTAATTTACCAAATGTGTTGAACGGAGTGCGTATGTCCTTAGTTCGACGTGCCGAAATGTGTATACGTGAAGATGGAGGTCATTTCGAACAATTTTTGTGAAAAAATCAAAAGAATTGTTCAGTTATTGGGTGTTACCTATTGGGCATTAAATGTATGATTATTATTATTATTAGTATTCGCTGTCTTGTTTTGATCTGTTTATTATTGTTTACATTGATTTTCATAGAGACCAAAGACTCGATTTTTAGTCTTCGATACCTGATTGGAAAAAAATATGCGTTCAATTCGTTAAAAAATCCGATTTTTTCCTAACTTAAAATACACAAATATTTTCTGTTATTGTACCTCGGACGTCTAACTATTCGTTTTCCAATTTCATTAAATAATTACTAATTTTTTAAGTTTTTAACACAATGTTACAAATGTTAATAAACCACTTTTAAATTCTATAAATTCTTGTAAACGACAATAAAAGCTACAATAACTTTGTTCCAAATTAAAAAGCACATCTAAACAAATCCTATTTAAACCCTTGCGGCCATGCTATGCTTGCGTTGTGTCGAAAGAGAGGGAACTATTTACATTTTCATAATTAGTGGTATAAAAAGTTCGGTACAAGTAATCCCATCAAAGTGCCGCACCTTCCGGCGGGAACACAAGTCGGGTATTACAGTTTTTTATTATTTCTAATATTCGGAACTATAACATACATTGACCCTGGTTCTCACATGTTTCCTACCTTAACATTCAAATTTTAAACTTAGGTCAGTTTCATTCAAAGCACCCCTAGAGAAAAAAGTCATATAGGTTTTTTGTTTGTCTAGTCGGTCTCTATTATCAGTTTTTTTAAATTACATGAAACGAATTACACCCTGTCTAAGACACTGAATTGTAAGAATGTGAACAGTTGATTAAAAATATATTTAAAGGTTAAGGGTATAATATATAGATAATACCTTTGATTTCATTTATTATCTACTTTTATTTTGTGAAAATTATAACATCTTTTTCGTATAGTTTTTGTAATATTAAGATAAATTAATTTAATTTTGTTTCCGTGATATTTTTATTATGTGTGTCTGGATCGACTCATACTCTTGCTGGATAACCTTCAACTAATAAGCTCTAAATTCGATTTGGTAAATTATGTTAACAAAATGTTAACAACAAAACAACAAAAGTTATTATTGTAGACCGATGAAACGAGAACCACCCTTCGTGGACAATACCGGCAACTGTAAATATGAGATTTGACGAAGAATTTAGATGACAGATTAGCAACTTAGGAACTATGGGAAAGCTGAAAGCTTCAATACTTTAGGTTTTTTAAGATTTGTTAAATATACCAGTTTAATGGCCCGTTAAAACTTAACTACAAATTATGAATTAGTTACTTTACAGCCTGCATCAGACCCAGCAGTATGACTGCATGGGGGTGTATTATCGAGTACAGTGAGTTGCATATTCAATTTTTCGATGATGTTTTTTTATCCATTTTCTTAACTATTAAATGATTAGAAACAATATTTATGATATACAAACTGATAAAAAAAAATATTTAAGCTGAATTTTCAAGATATTTGGGTCTTTTTTCATTTTTAGGAAACAATAGAAAATTGGCCAAAATTTGGCTCACTTATAAGTCAGTTATTTTTTATGGGCCTATGAATAGTTAAAAGCGCAAAAAACCAAGAAGTAATTATATTATATTGTTATTTTTGTATACTAATAAATATCAATAGCCATCAAAAAGGGAAACACGAGAGAGTATTTTATTACCCCTTTAAAGCCCATTTAGATTTATGTTCCTAGATTGTTTGGTTTTCAAGCAATTCAACATTTTTATAGGCCGCGTGCAAAAAATTTGGCATATACAAGAAAATTACAAGAGGACTCTTTTTTTAGTAAATTAGTCAAGCTTTCTTTTTCATGATGAGCAATTTTTTTATATCTTCAACGGTTAACGAGTTATCAGTAAAATAAGGCTTTTCTCGCCGAAGAGGTGGTTTTTTGGGGGGGTTTCGCGGCACCCCCAGAACTGATTTTTATGGTTTTGTGATATATAATCCTTCCACTAAAGTTACTGCGGGGAAAATCTCAGATAACATTTTTTGTTATGGAAATTTTTATAATTATTGGACTATTGCCAATGAGCAAAATGCATAATTTTTTTAAACATCATAGATGAATAGATCACTAAAAAACATTATTTTTCCAGTATTTTGTTTTTGTTTTATGTTCTAATTAAAGGTTAAAAAAATTATTTACTGTAGCTGTCAATTTAACTGCGTTTAAATGGAGAAGTTTCCGCGCTTCTTGTGTGTGACGTCATCGGGCACATCGCACCGGCGGAAAACGTATTGTGATTGGGAATGTGTACACATTATTTACGTTGTGTTATGGAAAATACAAAGAAAAGTAGCTATAAATATTGTATTGTACCCAAATGTACAAATACTACAATAAAAACTCCAGAAAAGTTATTTTTTAATGTGCCTAGACGCGATAAAGTTAGGAAGAAATGGAGCAGAGCTATGAGACGAGACGACCGAAATGCAGAATTATCGTCATCCTCAAGATTATATTGCTGCTAGGATCATTTTGATGTAAATTTGCCCATTAAAACTAATTATTTTATAATAATATTATGAAAATATGTACCTAACCCTAATATTATTGTGATAATTTGTTTACATGTCATGGTGAATTTGGTCACTTTCCTATTTATAGGAATACAAAAGTTTACTAACTTCTGTTAATAGGAACCTTGAATTAAAATGTATAAATGTATAAGAACGGTGGGAATAATGTAACTTCTCGACGTTCTACATATTATCCAGTTATATATTTATATATACCTATGTATGTCAACAGTTATTTTTACTATTAATGTACCTACCTACCTACCTAAAAGTACGTACTTAAGGTTTGTTTGGTCGTCCAGTCCTGGACGTTCCGAATCGGAACTAATTTGTTCTGAGGCGTTTGTTATACTTCGGAGTAGGCAGAATTCAAGGAACTGTGCGTTTGGCAAGTGTGATCTTGGACAATTTGTACTAGTCCGCATTACTCTACCTCTCGAGGTGGTGCATTAAGGACTGTTTAACCCCACCAGCGAGTTTTTATTGTTTTTCCACCATCACGTAAACAAAACAACCTAACCTATCATATTTGTGTTGATCAGTTTCAAGAAGCGGAGTTTTTTAAGGCAATGATATGGAAATACCAGTAGAATTAATAATGGACGACGAGGAAAGTGATGTATCCTCAACAGAATATGATTCAAGTGGCGAGGAAGCCGGTTATTTTGTACTTGGAGAAAAACATGTATAAAAAATAATTTTGAGAGTACGGTTCCAACATAAAGTGAAAAAGAATTTAAGACACATTTTCGCAATTCCCTAGTACCACACAATTCGTATACTTGTCCATCATATTCAACCCTGATTTTTAAACATTCTGAAACGGATAATGATACATATTTTTCAAATATCGGGACTTTCATTCCGATAAATCTTGGCGCGTTTGGTAATGAAATTTCAGTTCGGAATGTTCTGCTAGTTCTACTAATCCTTAGAAGTCTGGGACATCTGGTGCTACTGGTTCTAGGACCAGGCCACCAAACGAACCTTTAGTAAGTGACGGGAGGTATCTATTATATAAAAAAGTAAAGCATTCTAAGATGAAAAATATAAAAATAATATAACATTAAAACATTGCCTTGTTTACCTATTTTGAGGTTAGATACATAAAAAATTTGTTATGTTTAACTACAGTAAAAGGATAAAAATGGGCACAATTGAATTAATGTTTAGAATAATGAATGACACATACCTTGTTGCTTTGGTACCTCCAATTTCTGCACTAATAAAATCAGTATTAGTAGCACAAAAGTTTGTCATCATAAACACATCAACAACGGGCAAATTGTCACTCTGGCCCCGTAAAAACCCACTGTCCGTCATTTTTACCACTTAATAATTAAAATAAATAAATAAATGAATGATTTCTTTTATGAAAATATCAATACACATTTACAAAACACAAAACAATTTACGATTTAACCCCTTGGCAGATAGACGACCATTAGACATTATGCCGAATGACGTCAGCCCAATAGCGTGGTGTTTTCAGTCACGTGGATATGTTCCCATAAAATTTTGAATTTCAAAGTCGTTTATTTAGGCTACACATTTTTTTTATACCTTTTCTTCATTACTTTCTCAACTTATATAACATATATAACGAAAAAATAATAAATTATTGCATTTCTAAAATACATGCATGTTGCTCATTGTGTTAACTATATGCCAAATATTATTGCCATTTCTCACAACTTTTCCATTATTTATTCTCTTTAGACGGTCCACCCTATATATTTTCCAGGGAAAATCTACTCATTTCTTCTCAGTCAGTAGCGTCAACTACCTACCAAATTTCATTCTTCTCCTTCAAATAGTTCTTTAGATAGAGCGCCAACAGACAAACAACAGGTTAACAGACAGACAGACTGACGGAATTGAAAGACCTTAATTTTCGTAGTCTACATGGTCTAAAATATGAAAATCTAAAGAAATCTCGGAGGGTGATTTTTCCACGAATACTATACTTACTTCCCTGCGGTAAGCGAAGGAAGTAAAAGAATTGATAAAAATACATCTGTTCTGGATAACTATATGCTATAGCTTATTATCAGAATCTGCATTAAATAGACAAGTTTTTATTTTTTATTTAGTTGGCCAACTTTCTGAAAAACATTTTTTCTGCCAGATTCACTCAAAAATGAACAAAATTTCTTTGTACAATATTTTTTTCACAAAACCGTTGTTTCTATTTGACAGAACAGAACAGTTCGTGAAAATGTTTTTCTAGAAAGGTGGACTCGCTTAAAGTACAGTAATCGTAAAACAAATTTAAAAACAGGCTTTTATTGAAACGATAAAAGAATTATGTCGCTCAGTAACTTTTTTCGTGCGCACATTTCCTCAGCAACGGTTTAAGATATTGACCTGGAATATGTATCATGACGAGGTCTGGAACCATATTATATTTTGCGCTAATTCCCGTTAAATAATAGTAGTATTACAGGGTTAGTAAAATAAAATTAAGATATTCACTTGAAATTTGGTACACGTATGTGTTGTAATGACATCTGCTTGTAAGTATGGAAAAATAAGTAAAGCAAGCAAGTCCAGAAACTTAATTTTTAAAAGCTTGCTTTCTATGTTAGTATGTTTGTGTCAAATCTTGCAATCAAAATGGATCCTGGAGTAGTGTTCAATAGTGTGTTCAAATTTGGATTAGGCAGCTCCAGAAAGTTATCTTGGAATTCGGCAGCGCCCGAATGTGGATGGAAAGTGTAGGTGTTTGTGAGATGCTTCTTTTTATGTTTCCATGCCTATTTTAAGTTTCCATCTATCATCATAGGATGGGGAGTGTAGGTATTTGTGGGATGCTTCTGTTAAGTTTCCATGCTTCTTTTAATTCTTCTACTGAGTCTTCTGTTTCTTCTGTTTCCGAGTCTAGCAATATGTACCTCCTCCTGCCCCTTGCGTCCAGGTATGATTTCATATGTTTTAACAGAAATCCGCGTTTTATCCTGCGTCAGTGCCTTCGTTCGCTTGCCAAGACATAATTCAGATCGCTACAGGAAGATTTTATTCCACAGGTAAGCAGTCATTTACAGTAGAAGTGCAAGGAAGAGCCTCTAGAGAACATTTGAAGACACCCTGTATATAGATCTGTCCAGGTAATACAAAACAGAAAATAAAATCTATGAAAACAAAAAAAGCCCCGAGATAACACTTGAAGACACCCTACCCTGTATACCGATCTGCCAAAGTAATGCAAACTAGAAAAATAAAATCTTCAAAAATAAAAAAGAGATCTAGAACAATACCTGGTACGCCCTGTATATACAGCAGATCCCAGCCACTCTGACGTGGGAAACATTCCTATATTCTCAAATAAGCCCAGTATATGGACCACATGACAGCTTCCCGTCGAGGCCTTCCTGTTGTGTTAAACTAAACTAATACAATGAATAGATTAGACTTATCCTTTTTGGTCCCATTGTGTTTGTGTTGGCAGCTTCTCTCTTTCTTCTATAGTATTCCCACACTACTTGCACTCGTTTTCAACCTTCCTAAAAATCAGCTTGTTGACAATCACAGAAGATTTTATGATCCACACTTTTTTAATTATCTTACCAGATGTTCTGTCCCCTTTTTAAGTTGTTTATATACGCTTTAGTGTTGCTATATTTCAACTAATATAACTTAATCAAATATGAACTATATGGAATATCCATACTCGTGCTAATTTATATTAATCGATGTAGAATTATCCAAGCTTTAATTGAACACAATTTCGCATGATTTCCCACAGTTTTAACCGACTTTATTCGAGATTTTGTGGAGCTATCAAATACAGTCTACTTTCGAACCCGACCAACTTTGATCTTCCATTATAGTCAATATTGTTGATATTTAATTGTTTGTAAAACTGTATTATACTTTTTTAAATTCCAATTTGGAGTGAAATAATATTGTTGCGTGTTTTTCACCTTTTAGGAAACACCCTGTATGAATCTGTGGGTTCTAAAATAATTTCAACAAGAGATAAACACTAACACTTTATTTAATAATTTACTATACAATACTTCAAAATAACCTTTGCACTTTGTTTACTTGATATTTAACCTTACTTTTTCGCTACTTTTCACTTTTATAAACTTCACTTTAGTAAACTTCTTCTCCCGCGCCGGTAATCGCGCCTTATATACTCCGAAATTGCATCAAGATCAATCAAGAATCTTCTCTCGCCACATTCTAGAAAAGTCCACTTCTTTCTACTAGTTTCCAGTTACTCACTTTTAGGCATAGGCGTACCAATTTCCAGTTCCAAGGGGGTGTATCATAACAATATTATTTAAAAATTGGAAAATTCCTAACATATTATTTGCGCAACCTTACATTTAATTTTCTTTCGACATGTTGCATTACTTCAATTTTAATGACACCTGGTACTAGTGGAGTCAAGGAGTCGGACGAGTATGTTACAAATGAGTAATGCAATCAGACTACCTCCCCCACCCCCGTTGTCGAGGGTGCTGAACACGAATATGTGGCTATAGAAAGGTTTTATTCAGGGCAACCCCTTCAGGTGGCTAAAAACCACCCCTTTTGGTGCAACTCTTAAGGGTGGATTCAACCCACTCTGGGGGTAGGAAAGTAATTTTACTCCTCAGTTTATACGTTTACCTAATCCTCCCGTTTCCGAGAATGCTAATGACGAAAAAATACTTTGAGATGAGCTTGACCCTTTCTACATCCGTAAAAGGAAAAGAAATACCCCTCCCAAGTGCTTCCTTTCAGTAATGCCTGGCAATGCTTATTTGGAGCAATGTGGCTCCAAATATTATACAAGTGGAATCATTACGAAGGTTTGAGAGTTTTAGGGCAATCTGTGGCGGTTAGTTTGTTCCTGCTTGGGAATTGGGTGACCTTTTTATCTCCTTCTTTTGAAAATGGTAAATAATACAGAAAATCTGATTTTAAAATTATCTCGTCAGGTGTTCCTCAAGGGTCCATTCTCGGTCCTCTTTTGTTTCTTGTATATACAGCAGATATATTTAAAGTAGTAACTAGTTCGCATGTGCAAGCATATGCTGACGATACCCAACTTCTTCACTGTTTTGAGCCATCTAATGCAGCTATTGCCACTAATTTGATCAACCAAGATTTAGACAACATCTATCAATATTCGCATCAACATAACCTTAAAATTAACCCTACCAAATCAGTTGTTATTCTATTCTGCTCAGAACATACTCGAGATCACTTAAAGGCTTCTATTCAACTAAATATTAATCTAGAAAATTTGTCATTTTCTACTCATGCCAAAAATCTTGGGATAATAATAGACGAAAAATTACGTTTTATGCAGCACATAAAAATTCTTTTACAAAAATTTTACTCCCGGCTAAAAGTACTGTATGCAAACAGGCATATCTTGAACTTTAAACAACGTAAAACACTTTGTGAAACTTTAGTCATGCCTGTATTCAATTATTGCAATTTTATGTATTTTTACTGCCTGGATCAAGCTACAAAAAATCGACTACAAGTTTTGCAAAACTGTTGTTGTCGTTTTATTTACAACTTAAGAAAATTTGATCATGTTTCAAGCAAATATGTTGAGTTGCGTTGGTTAAAAATGGAACAACTCGTTAAATTCCACTATGCAGTTTTCTTATTTTCTTTAATAAAATATTCTATTCCAAGTTACTTAAGAGACAAGTTAATTTTCAGATCGTCAGTACATACTGTAAACATCAGACATCGGTACGTGCTAACAGTGCCACAACATCGTACAGCCCTCTTCCAACGTAGCTTTTCTTACACATCCGCAGCCTTATATAACTCTATTGATCCCATATACAAAAATCTATCGACAGTTAATATCTTCCGTAAAAAAATCAAAGCCTGGTTCATTAATTCCAACAAAAACTAGAATATATTCTTGGGCACCATTTTGCACTGTGTTTATGATCGATTTTTTATTTAGTAGTAGTAATTAATTTTTTAGTATTTCTATAAATATATTTTATAAAGTGTATACCGTCCGCCTATCACATTGGACTATTGTAATATTGTATTGTATTTTTGTATTTTAATGTTTTATTTTTAACTTAATTAGTTAGGTAAGTGATTTATAAGGTTAAGTGTAAGAATAGCCACATGGCTAAACTTCGCCTTGTAAATTGCCATTTGTAATGTACTTGTAAATGTACATCTACACCCTTTGAATAAAGCCGTTTATTATTATTATTATTATTATTAAAATGCATAAACTTGATTAAGATTTTTATTTTATAAAATAAATTATGTATATAAAATAGGTTATTGAGTACAAAGAATATTGTTTACAGTATATTAGTATAACTTACGACGCTTAAAAATAAAATTATATTGTTTATCATCGAAATGCATCCATGTGCAAACGTGTAAACTGAGAAGAGTAAAATCTTGTTTCCACCCCCTGGAAGGTCATAATCCACCATTATGAGTTGTCCCAAACTTCCCCGATCGTCGCCCCTCCCGTATAGTTCGACTGCTATTAAATTTCCATCCATACCCCTCTAACTAAGTATTGCAATAATGATCATTGGTCATTTGAGGAGGTGGAAAGGGTCGAAGGCGCCTAGTATTTTATTCGTCATTAGCATCCTCGAAAACGATGGGGTAAACGTTTCAACGAGGAGAGATATATTTTATCATCCCACCCCGTAGGGGGGTAGATTCAATCCCCAACGCTGGCCACGGTCATGTCTCTGATATTATCCTTCGCCCTTGGTAATGTCCGGGTCAAATTTGCATTAAAACCCTTGCTGTCATGCGTCCATGCACGAGAACAGATAAAAGGGGTAGTTTTGGCCGTTTGAAGGGGTTGCCCTAAATAATACACCCCCGAAAGGAGATGAGAGGTGTTCTAGTTGCGTTCCTCATTTGTAATGAAATAGGGCCAGAATTGGGACTCCTTGACCCCGCTAATACGTATATAGAAGACATGGACGAAATTCAGCAATTTCTTCAAATTGGTCACTCAATAGAAACCAGTAGAAATTGATCACTAAAGTTATTATATGCATTTTAATATTTGTACTGAAACTTACACTTCGCAAACTAAAATAAATTCTAGAATGTACCTTAACATCTCCTTAGTTTTATTTCCCTACATTTAGTAGTTTAGTAAATATATCGGTCATCCTCGGGCGGTTTTCCTCCATGATCTCCATGATAGATCAAATTGAAGAATCTTATCTATACTCATCAGTTACTAGTAACTCCCTCTACATTATGGCATAGACAACGATGCGGGTTCCTATAGGTTCCACCGTGGAAATACAACTAGATCCTTTTTGGATATGAATAATAAAAAGAGCGATAGACTATTACCAAATATTTTAGAATTAACAAGATAAGAGGCTCAGACTGAGAAGGCGAAATAGACGAAGACCGTTGTTAACTCCAAATTAATGGGATCCGACACCTAGCGGAAACGGTTGGAATTTATCGGTTTTGCATCGGGAATTTGACCAACACGGGTTGTCTCATAAGAATATACAAAAGCTACGTCATATGTAGCCCTCAATAACAGCCGCCTGTGACTGTTTTCTCATCATTTCATAAAATAAATTATATAAAAAAGTTTCAAAATATTTCCATCAATGTATAATTCTATAATAATTAATTAGATATTTAATATTTGAACGTAGAAGTACTTGACGCTCCATGTGAAGTATGCTACAAAGCAACATGTTGCTTTAGTAATCGTCTGAGTTCGGTCTTTTATTAGGACAATGTTGTCCATTTTATACAATTGGCCTCTCTCTCTAATTTTACCTTTTCCGTTTGATTGACACATTGTGGCAACTGCTTCATAACTCCAATATAAAGGTCGAGGTCATTGGCGTCATCAAAGGTTTCTCGCCGCTTTCCTATCTTGTTAATTCTCCAAGCTTGGCCATTACATTCTTTCTGAATGCAAGACTACTACAGTAACTACACCAGATATATTTTCCATTTTGCTACCAAGTGACTTAAAGGCACTAAGCTATGGCACTTAGCTATGCGAAGAACTGCCTTAATATTTACTAAATGATCGCATTTTTATTGTGAAGATTATTTTAATGTAATTATGCTGTTGAGCGAGTGTTAGAATTTACTAGCCATACTATGCGGATTTTTTACAATGCCCCTGCAGCACAAACTGATTCGACCAATATAGGATTCACATATTGGGCCAATATACCGAACGTCAGATTTTTGCAATAAATGTCCAATATTGCAATCACATATTGGTGTCATATTATATACCAACATAGATGCCATATTGAATCCCAACATTGGTGACATATTGGACTCCAATATTGATGTTATATAAGATAGAATAGAATAACAATATAGGTGCCATATTGGATATCAATATTGGCATTATATTGGATACCAGTATTGGTAGCATATTGGATACCAGCATTGGCGCCCCTTTGCTACACAATATTTAAAATATATAGAGTGTGCCGAAATTCTCACATTTCCCTTTAGACACTGATGCTACATGCAAAAATAGTAAGAAAATTTCCTGTGTCTGGAAATGTTTCCTAAGTAAGTTACAACCCTCAGAGGATGGAGCCTAAGTATAGGTTTTCACTGCTTTTATTGGGACGACTTTTTGAGACTTGGTTTACTATTTTGTATTATTAAGGCTTATTTCTGCACACTACTAACCAAACCTAACTTTATTCATAGGCGGAGAAACGAGGGATAGTCAATCCTTGTCTCATTTCTTTATAACAGTCATTACCAAGGGAATCATCAATATTTACTACTTTCCCTTGAAAACGGAAAGTCATACATCTAATTATATAGATAACAGTCTTTATGTATTATCCTGGATATCATAATTAAGTCTTAAACGATTAAAAATGTGAACCTGAAAAAAGGATAAATATCCCTCGTTTCTCCTCCTATAATTAAAATAAATTTTGGTTGATATTGTTCAAGAATAAATCTGTATAATGTAAGTTCGAGTTTCATAAAGTTAGGTGTCATCCTCAGAAAGACTGTTCCATTAAGAAGCATTTTCGAACACATCCCACTAGAATGGCTTATGAAATTTCTATGAAATTTTTTGTAAACAGTGGGTGGTAGTTCCATATTTATTTTAAAAAATCGGAAAACATTTTTTCGATTCGAGAATTTGAATTTCGTTGGAATTACATTCAAGTTGGTAGTTAAGAATATTCAGAGCAGCTGACTAAAGTTAAAAATTTCAAATGTCAGGCCGAAAATAGTTGGCATAGTTCCAACATTTTGAACAATGTTAAAAATGATCGAATTTTTACCCCTCTAATAAAAGTTAAATGATAGTACAAAATATTTATTTTGGTCCTAAAATGACTGTAAAAAATACTTATTTAGCGAAAAGCAGTCGGGAACATTTTCGAAATGTGCTATTATGTAATATAAATGTAACACTATTATAAATTGTTCATAAATCCTCTATCTACTCAGTATTTATTCAACTTCATTTCAGGAATATGAAATTAGTTGGTTTCTGAACATTTTAACAGATTTTAGTACAAACATTTGTTTTACTCCTCTTCATAGTTTAATTTTTTTATAACTCGTAAGTACGGCAAGACTACGGTAACCGTGGCGCCACCTACTGAGGACGGTTCCTTGTAGAACTCGATGAAATAAGTTAAAAATAAAGAATAACATTTTTTGATATCTCGCTTAGTTTTCGAGATATCGAATTTAAAAAGTGTAGAACGACATTTTTTGAGAAGCCTATAAAGTGACTAATAACTCGAAAGGGGGATGGGGTATAGTATTTACCAATTATAAGAAAAATAAAACTATTTAAAAAAAAAACTAAAAAAAACAACAAAAACATTTATAAATACATTTGTAATAATGTTACATTTATATTACATAGTAGCACATTTTTGAAACGCTAAATAAGTTTGTTTAGGACCAAAATAAATATTTTATACTATCATTTAACCCTTATCAGTGGGGCAAAAATTTAATTATTTTTAACATTATTTAAAACTACAGATTCTTTCTTCTACTTTGTAGAACCTACATAAGAGACCACTAAAAAAGGTGGAAAGAAGACATGTAAATTCACGCCTTAGCACAATGGGACGAAATGAACCATTTTTTGGTCAAAATTCTGAAACTTATGAAACTCGTCTAAAATCAGCTGGCGATTGCAGAAAAAATAATTTAAAAAATGCCATCCAAAAATTGGTGTAGTTTCGAGGGAATGAAATTCGAAATTATTGAGTAATATTCTGAAAAAAAATATTCACAGATAATCCAACCTATGCAATTAACATAAAAATAGCGAAAAAATTACCTTTATAAAATATGGTGGTTTTAAGGGGTGCAGCAGTGGGACAGAATGCCTTAAAACTTATTACAAAATTACTAAATAGCTTTAAATGCGTAATTTGTTACTAGTGGTGGTTTACGTTGGAATACAAGAAAAAGAAAATATGCGTTTTAGTTGTTTATTTCTTACAATAAAGAAGCGCCCAAACTGCTATAGGTTGCATAAACTAGTTCTTCAGACACAAAGTTTTTACAAAGTTCTGCGGTCTTTTTACTATCCGATCTTTCACTGCTTTCATCAAAAGATTCTGTCTCCCTACTATTCCAGAAGTGCTGGGGTAAATCATTTTCCACCTCAACATTTTGATACAAATTATATTTTGCTTTCAGCTAGTCAGCATTAACTTATCCATTTTTGTTCATCGTTCTGCAATTTTGCTACAAATTCGATATATATTATGTCGTACATCATTTTGATTTCTTTCTGGAAGTTCCGAAATATGTGGCCGGTATAAAATTACATTTACAACGTACTGACACTTTATAGAAGAATCACAACCAGATTTCTCTTTCTATATTTGAAAAATATGCATCCTACTTAGTCCCCCATTTCCACCTGATATGAAAAAAATTATTTAGAATTCAGTTAAATAGGATAAAAAAGTAGAAAGAATGTAATATTCTTCTAAAATTAGATTAAAATATTACATAAATTATTTTATTTTCGCTTTTTTCCACAGCTAACACGTAGGAGTTTAATATCACATAACTCAAGTGCCCAAAATTTTCGTATTTGTTTTAAAATGTATAAGGTCCGTATGGTAAAAAAATTAACGCTAGTCTAAGCGGGTCTAATTTTATAACTTAACGGGAGTTTTGTTATTTAATAATCTTTATCGGTGAGATCCATTGAAATAAAGAAATGATTATACATTTATAAAACAATATTATCCATCAATGTTAAGTAGCGTTAAAGAGTACATACCCTGAGGAATTTGATCCATGCTAATGAAATGTTTTAAAGCACAAAGTCCAGCGTAAGCACACATAATCTTTATTAAACTTTCACAGCTATAATAATAATTCTTGTTCCAACTTAAATTTGACACATTAAAATATTAAAAGAGAAAAGTTACAGAATGATATTCCAATGATTTTTCATCTGAAAGATAGAAAGGTCAAGAAAATATCTATTTTTTTCATTCGAAAGATCGATAATCATTGATATTAAAGGATATTAATATTAAATTTCGTTTGCTAATATTGGAAAAGTAAAGGCTGAATATTACAATTTATATTTATAAAATAATTAGGTACCTATAATATCGGAAAAATATTGGCCCAATATTGCTACAATTTATATTTATAGAAGGATTAGGTACCTAAACGCTTCAACATTTGAATTAATGTAAATTACAACGGTAAATATCTTAATGCCCTATTATAGTTAACTTGCGAACATTGCTGAACATTATATATCCCCGGTACATTAATTTCTGTTGAACAGAACACAAGAGGCGACAAACACAGGAAGCGTTTGTAAACATGAGGAAAATTACCTGAAATAATGCCCCGTTTGCTACCAATCACTACTTGAATAGGATCATGAACATTTACCTATTAAATTACTGCACTTTTCACAAATTGTGCACTATTTTCATTGGCAAATTGGCAAATTTCTCGAGCATCACAACACGTTACTGCCACAATCCGGCATTTGCAATATGGTTGAGACAGGCGTACACTACCGTTTCTAAATTTGTTGCGCGCGGCAAATTTAAAATACAGAATATACATAATTTGTACTAATATATGTAAACTAATTTCATATTTAGATAAATATTAATGTAATTTTGTTTTTCTTACATATGTATATATTTTCATTTTTGTTTATGTGTCTGTTTGAATGTTTGTTATAACTATATCTACATCGAAAATAGCCTAACATTTTGATAAAATTTTGTAAACTTATAGACATCTTTTCAACTTCGACAGTAGGCTAGTTTACATCGAATGTGGTAGGGGATGATAATATAAAAACGTGGAGGGAAAGCGTGGAAATATTATGGAAAACGTGAGGATAGTGAGAGGTGGTGGGAAGATAGGGGAACAGTGCCTATAGTGGAAATTGGGGAAAGTGATGGAGAGGTGAAACAAATTCTAGAAGATGATGGGAACACGTACATGAAAGAATGGTTAAAGTAAAAAAATAATTGAATACCTGAAAGTAATAAAGGAGTTATATTTGTCCAATATTCAGCACTAATATTAGTTTCTACACATTGCGCCAATATTGGTTAAATAATGTTAATATTGAATCTGATTTGCCAATATTGGTGAAATATTAGCTATATTTCGAGTGACAATATTGAAAATACAGCTGATAATCATATAGGGGTGGTATCTATTTTCTTTGTGATATGACGTTTTCGTAGAACAAAGTTCCAGAAAGTACCTAAGCAAATTCTACATGTAACCAATTATGTTTATTAAAATTTTATTGATGTTGAATTTTGCCCTTAAGGTGATGTCAGAAATTCTTACCACGCCTAGGTAGCTTTTAGCTTATGGGAGATAGGGGTGAGGTTTAGACGGACGCTAGAACGCAGAGGACATCTCAGGTCTTTAGCCAGGAGTGCCCGGTATCCCTTGGGGACATTTGAGCACTCCGTGAAGAACTAGCAACATGTATGGGAAATATTTAACATATTTTCCTAAATTATAAAGAAATCAGCGCACCCTGATATTAGATGAGCACCCCCAATAATTTATTGCTGGCTACAGGTCTGGGACATCTTCAAAAGCAAATAATAGAAAAAGTCGACACAATAGTAAATATATTACAAAAATTATTTGAAGGTACCTAACATCAATAAATTACAAAATTTAAAAATACCTAATGTCTATAAAATATATGTCTAAATATATTATATACTAATAGTAAAAATTTACGGACTTTTCGAAAATCAAAGGCTACTTTGTGATCACAGCCCACACAGCACAATCGGGATATGGGATGTCAAATTGAAGTACCTGGATATCCCAGTATGTAAAATAGATAGCGAAATGGACGTCCCATTTAGAGGCCAGGTGGCTATCCTGGACTGGTTTCATTTTGACATTAACTGTGAATTGACATCGGGATTAAAAAAGGACGTCCAGTGAAGGTCCCTAAATATCCTTAAACTGTGACTCAATATCTATCTCTAATATGTTCAAATAAGGCGCCATAACAATTTACAGCGGCCATGTCAAATATCACAAACTTGACTTTCTATTGTATCTATGGCATTCTCTAGTGCAAAATGAAAACAAGGTTGGAATGTCAGTTAATTTATCTACATCAAATAATATAAATTATTAGTGGCTGTAGAAAATATTTATAACACTTTTGATTATGTTTTATTTGAGACTTTTTTGTTCGACACTATAGAAAGTAAACATAATACAAGCCATGTAAAAACATAACAAAACCTATAAAACTTTCCAAATTTAATACAATTTTGTAAAGCTTCAGGATGCCAAAGGAAACTAAAAAGAGGAACTTTATATCAAACTTACAGTATTAAACAAAAATTCTGGCTCCCTTATTTTCAATGACCAACAAACCTACAAAATGAAACTTATTTGGTCCAAGAATTGAATGTTGCGAAGCCAAGTTGGAGAGAGAATGAGAACCAGGTCGTAGTGTTGTGAAGTTTGACGATGACTGCGTATGAAAATAGGTAATTAAAAATAATTTTACTTTAAGATAATTGTTTGAAACTTTCATTACACTCTTAAAGGAAATACGTATCAGACATGACATGCGTGGATACATTTTCAGTTAATTTGTAAATCTGTCCTGATCGTGATATATTGGTTCCTTTTGAGTAAATTGCGCAAAACGGTTATTGGTTTATGAATAGTGTTGTGTAAATGGCTTCGCAGTCACAGCCATATGTGACGTGTATGGAAGACAGATATAATTCATTAAAACAGAGTCGTAATACAAGATTGCAATTTATAATTTGATAAATTATTGTTATTAGTGCTTCAATTTAAACCTGTATCCCTCGATCTTTTCTATTATCTTTATCCTACCCACTTTTCATATGGACTAAATTTTTGTTGATAATGCTGATTCAAATAATAAGTAAATGTTTATTTTAGATGCAACCATGAAATATGAAGCAGAGAAGTTTTTAGAAGAATCTAAGAAGGGCAAAAAGAGGAGCGAGGCAAAGGGGGGAGTAGAGAAGTAGGCACGCATTACGTGATAATAAAATATGTTTTTATATAATTCAGTTTGAAAAATGTTGTTTTATGTTCTTCTCAGAAGTTTGCTTTTTGATATTACAAATGAGTTTTGTCTTTAAATATTAAATATATTTAGCTTCTTATAACCCCTAGGTGTTTTTAATTTCTTGACCGATAATTCAAATAACTTGATGTTTAACTTTTTTTTGTTTCGGTCAGTTTAAACGAAAGTTATAATATTTTCTAACATTTTCATCTATTAACCTTCGACAAAGAAATAAAATTTTACAGAATACTTGTGTTGTTTGATATTTTTTCGAAGTAGTTTGCTTTTTGACATTGCAAATGTGACTTTGTTTTTAAAATCTGTCTTATATCTGTTTTCAATTTCTTGACCGTTGACATCAAATAACTTGATGTGTAATTCCCTAGGTTTTTTGGTCAGTTCAAATGAGAAATATAATATTTTCTATTTTTTCAGTGTATTGACCATCGACATAGAAACTACAATTTTACAAAAAAACAAAAAAATATGTATGTGGATTTATGTACTACCCCTACTTATATATAATTATAAGTAGGTAGCACTTCGGTCCATACATATAAAATATTTTTAGTTTATCTTTTTTGTAAAAATGTGGTTTCTTTGGCGATGGTTAATATATCGAAACATAAGAAAATATAATATTAGGATGTCCTGTGACGTTTCAGTGTGTACTTTGTACATCCTCTAATCTCCCTGTGAATACCCATTCATAGTACTTACGACGTCCCGAAATATTCCGGGATATCCTGGTTATAAGCTTCAGACATCCTTCAGCACGTCCGTCGTATTGCCTTTATCCGGTACCAAGTTATGACATTGGGATGACCAAAAGAGTGCCGAAAAGCATACATATTAGGATATTGGGACGTTCATACGCAAGCCCAAATCCTAAATGGCTCTTGCCATAGTACGTTCCTCGGACAGCCTTGTGCTGTGTGGGAGGGGTTATTTTGGCTTTGAAGTGATACGAGGGCGGAGCATTTTATTTAGCCACCGTAGTTTTGTCGTATTGATTAAGTCGCAAAAAATATATGAGAAGTTCTGCTGTTGCCAAATGGCCATGTTTTTTTGATAAACAAGTATCGACAATTCCGTACCATTAGGATTATTTTCTGGCCGCTTGTCAATTACTAAATGGTATTTTTATGTAAACTCAAAAGACAGTATTATATCATAGTACATAAAGTTAATCTCTATTGTATAATATTCACGCACATGATTGTTTATGAAAACTCGCGCACAACGATAAAAAATCGTCTGCACGAGTGCTCATTACTCAAAATGCCGCAGCCCGTGTCACCTGCTTCTCCTGATGAGGCGATAGACATCGATAATTGAAGTCGAAAGAAGAGCAACTATATGGGATAAACATTCTACTGATTGCTCTAATCGGAACTTGAATAGTAAGTTATGAGAGGAGATTTGAAAAAATCTTGTAAATAATTGGAGTGAGTTTCTTACTTTTTATTGGGTATTTTGCCACTGAACAATGTTTTAAAAATTTTAATGAAAAAACCTCTGCGCGTCCTTAGGGTGACAGACAATCTCCCTTCGGCTGATATTGCGTTTCTCCAATAAGTATTTTGATAGCATCGCTATTCTTAATAATCTATCAAAGGTTTCAATTTTCATTCTGTAGTAGCTCCAGAATTTTTCGGGATGCAAACGAACTTCACTATGTTTCTGGTAGAAGTGCCCTTTAATGAATGTTTGTGATGTTAAAGGATGAATGCAGTATCGATATGTCTTCTATTTATTCCTTCGCAACAGTAAATACACACAAGCAATCGTCTAGACATCCATGTTGAAAATGAATCGCGGTGTAAAAAAACGAATCGTAGTGCGCGCTAGGCCTTACTTGGGCAGGCTGCACAGGCGGATGCATACGCGATGAAAAATGGATTAGTATTTTGTACATCTTTTAATGAAATAGAATTGTTATAGATGTACCAACTAATACGTGGTTTAAGATATTCGATAATGGGAATAAAACTTCTCTTCATCGTGCCTCACCAATTTTTAAATTACCATCACTCCCCCAACGATCATTGTAAGAATGGACCCAGAAACGACGCGACATCTCCTTTTTTTCTCATTAATTATGATGATATTAAAAAAAATCATCTTCGATAGACGACAACGATGATACGACATGACTGCCAGTAAACATCGCAACAAATGCGGTGCCGGGGTGCCCGGCCTAACAGTTTTCCTTTTCATAGTTTGTTAAACAGTTCCTATATTCTTAACGTTGTTTTCGAAAAACATACGAATTTTAACATGAAGGACCCATTTGCACCATATTCCCCGAATTGGAAAGATGGGGTTTTTAAATTATAAATAGGATCACTAGTACTGGCAAGAAACTGAACCAACAGTTGGCTGATTTGTTCCGAAACATGAACTAATTGCACCGGCCTAAATTCGTTTTTGAAGGCTTGGTAACCTTTAGTATCTTTACACAAAAATTTATTTCTATACTATCATATACCTACTGCTAGTGTTTTATAAGAGGATCTTCAAATAATGATACATTGTTGCAACATATGTCGAACAATGCTCGTTATTTTATTCAAGATAAACTTATTGCAATAGGTCCAAACATTCTACGTGACAAATATTACACCACGCGTATACTGCAATATCAAGCTTTTTGACTTTCGTTAGTACGAATTATGTAAGTGCTACAAACGGGTGAATTTGTTCTCTTCTCATGCAAATTGAATAAAAGCATTCGCACCATTCTTTGTTGCAATATACCTAACCAAGCCGACCAGTTTGTCCAGCTACCATGAAATAATTTTTCTTTAAAAACTTCATTCAACCAAACTAATAAATACATAACAGAAACTAACAACTAATGTACTAAATTAACTAATTCCTCTTCAACTTCTCTTGATTTGTTCTACTCGCGCAGCAAATTCTTTTGATTATTATATACAAAATGACGGTAGAAATTGTACCAACTAATGCTAAAAAGAATATAACGTCTAGTAGCAAATATTGATACCATGGTAAATCTACGCCAGCAACTCTCAAATGAGGTGCTCCTTTGTGGCGTATGACAAATTCTGTCCAATAGACGGCGAGATCTAGCGGCTTTACAGGTCGATCATGACTGAGAATTGATCGCTTTTTGGCCATGTCATAATATCTGAAAAAAAATGTAAGTTGTAATACCCTAGTTGCCAAGTTATTATTAAAACGTTAAGAAATATACGTGACATAAAATGTATGTTTTTTTTTCTTGTTAACCGCGAAATGATAAAAGTTATATACACAACTTAAAATTTATAATGTTGTTATGCAGGTTCAAAATCCCATTAAAAATTGTTGTAAGTGTAGTTAGTACCTATATAAGTTAGGCTGTATTATGGCTATATTAAGCTAGTATTTATATTTTGATATTTCTGACGGTGGAGTAAATAAACGAAACATTAGCAGGAAAAAACAATTGTATTTTAGTGACTGAAAAGCAAAGGGAATCAATCAAATGTTTTTAAAACCTCTGCCTGAGGAATCTCTACTTCCACATCTAGATTTTTCATTCACTTTAAAGGAAACATCTTGACTATACTTGCACTCTGGTATATCGAAATTATTGGTCATAGAAAAATAGAAAGAAATCTGAGGCCTTGGTTTCTAGTATTTACACCTAATCCTAAGTTTCTCTACTGTTACCAGCTTGCTTTACTTACTTTGCCCTACTTACTTACTCTACTTACCATCCACTCTTTCAACGGAATCGTGTAAAAATATAATCTGGTTTCAGATGTCCTTATAATACATACGTGTACCAAAGTTCAATTGAAAATCACAATTTAATTTTATCAACTATTTTAATAAGGGAGTGGGGGGATGGAAAATATTATTTAAAAAACCTTCGCTTCTAGTATATACACCAATTCCCAATTTCTGTATTCTTACCAGCTTACTTTACTTATTTTCCCCTAATTACCCCCAACCCTTCAACGGAATCATCTCAAAATATAATCTAGTTCCAGATGTCGTTATAATACATACGTGTACCAAATTTCAAGTGAATATCCAAATTTTATTTTACCAACCCCTTCAATAATGAAGTAGGGGTAGTAGGAAGTTGAAAAATATTATAAAAAAAATCTGAGGCCTTGGCTTCTAGTACATACACTGAATTTCAAGGTTTTGTACTCTTACCAGCCTGCTTTACTTATTTTTCCCTATTTGCTCCTAGTTAACCCTAAACCCTTCATCAGAATAATCCCAAAATATAATCTAGTTCCTGATATCATTATAATATATACTGTTACGCATTACACTCCTATGAGGCCTAGCGAGAGATACGTCCATGATACTAATAGCTGAAATTAAGTACCAATGGTTAGGCAACCAGTAATACACGACTTCTCTTCTGGAAACCTGTAAACGGCTCTAGAGTTATATTGTTCTGGAATTGGAAATCTATAGATGGATCTAGAGGCAATTTTAGGATATATAAGGAGAAATTGACGGCGGAGAAAGAAGCTTTTTAAAGTGAAGTTTAGTGGCGAATAGTGGGGTTATGAATTCGAATTTGGAAAGTTACTTTAGACGTATTGTGTAATCAGTAAATTATTAAATAAAATATTAGTGGTTATCCCTTGTTAAAACTATTTGAAACTCGCGTATTCATACAGGTTGTTTCCCAAAAGGGACGGAAATACGCAACAATACGTATACCAAATTTCAAGTGAATGTCTCAATTTTATTTTATCAATCCCTTTAATTATAGAGTGGGGGGGGGGCTGAGAAGTATTATAAAACATTTTCAGGCCTTGGCTTGTAGTACATACATCAAATTTCAATTTTCTGTATTCTTACCAGCTTGCTTTACATATTCCCCCTATTTTCACCTATTTACCCCCAACCCTTCACCGGATATCCTTAAAAGACAATCCAGTTCCAGATCTCGTCATAGTATATACGTGTACAAAATTTCAAGTCAATATCTGAAATCGTTCCGGAGAAAACGTGCGGACAAAAAAAAGTTACAGACAGACAAGAAAAAAAATTGAAATTTTTTTACGATTATTATACTTCCAATCCACTACGTGGATGTGGAAGTAATATTGCAGTCTGTATATTGCCTTACTATTTACGAGTAGTCATGAAAATCAAACGATGTGTATTGTACAGAAATCACTATGGCAATCAAAATACTCACTCATTTTGAACCATAGACGTAGCCATTTAATACACATGCAATACTATATTATTGTTACCTACGTGTTTGCACCCCCTAGTAAACACCCACAAACCATGAGTTCAAAAATTATAACACCGAAATAAAACTAACACTTAATTTTTATTAACACACTAACTACTTGCAATACGTATTACTTCATTTATATATTACCAAGTGTTATTTCTCACTTGCTAGTTCACTTCTCTACTCGCTTTCTTCCAATTTACTTGTTATTACTTCTTATTTCCAAAAAATATATTTGAACTTATCTGACGCCCGTCTACTTCTGTATGGGCTCCTAGTAGGATGCTCTACGGCTTCCGCCTGTGCCGGCGCTTTCTGTTGTTTGGATTTTTATTGTTTGTATCTGGACTTGCCCTTCTGCGGGCTGGCTGTTCTGTTGGATTGATTTTATTCTTCTTAGTAATACTTCGTTGGTTTATTAATGTTAAAAGGTTAGTGTTAATTTTTATTTTGATGTGCACATGTATTCTTTATTTAGTGGCATCTCTCTTCTTTATATACCCACAGAAGTTCCTTCTCGAATATTCCAGTCTTTCCTAGAAAAGCGCTATCTCTGATATAATTGCTGAACCCCAACAGTAGAGGCTTCTATAGAGTACAGTGGTACCAAATATCTAATAATAAGTTCTCTATTACGTCACGGGCTGGCCTAAAACTTCTCTCTCCTTAAGTCTGACAGTGTCCGTATTATGCCTAGCCAGTCTATCCAAATGCACGATCTTCATCTTTGAGTTTTTGCCTAGTTAAATTCGATAAACGACAACAATGATCCGTGTAATAACAATATACGGTCCTTCCCAGGGAAGTTTGGATGGCCTTCCTTTCTTCCGCCGTGAGTTGTATAACCAAAATAGATCTTCTGCCTTGAAACTTCCCAAATTGCCCTTATGGTCATAACGAATCTTTATTCAATCACTAACGGTGATTTGGTCTCTATCTAACTCTTGTACATATCTTAGCCGTTCAGTTATTTTATCCACCTAGCTAGCTGCTCACGGAAAGTGGTTCTCCACCTGATGTTCCGAACATCAAATTATACCATACGACAATCTAATCTCATGTTCAATTACCAAACGGGCCGGTTTCTGTTTCGTAGTGAGAAGGCAGCACTGTATGCCATAAGGAAAAACGGCATATGGGGATCCCAATCTACGTCAAAAATAAGTTAATATTGATCCATAATGTTCAGTCCAAAAATTAAGTCGTCCATAATGTCAGCCACGATGACCATATAACTGAACCTTAAACATTCAACTTGCAAGTCCCGGTTGACCTCTTTATGAACCGCAGCCTTGTCTCCTGTAGCTGAGTAATCATTTCATATTGCCGTATCTTACTATGTAGGCATGATGTATAACCTGGCCGCAATATTAATAACGTAGCACCTATGTTGATAATGAACACACATGTTCTTTTATTTACATATCGTTTCAACAGTACACTCGAAATTCTTCGAAGCTGTGAAATATTTATTTCTCGGGGGGATCCTTGTTTCCTAGTTTTCTAGTACTTCTGCAACTCCTTCTGCATTTACGGCATTTATTATCTTCGAGTTCCACTGTCGATATTTTCATTTAGTATGTCCTACTTTGCCGAACTTAGTTATTACATTTTATACCCCCATTAGACTTTCCACTAGGCTCTATAGCGTCAAAGTTCTTCTTATCCGACTGCGATTTTTCGAGAGGGAGAGTTCGCACTCTTGACTTCGGAGTATCCTTATAGACAGCTTCCACCACGAGCGCATGTACCAAGCTTTCGCTATTACTCTTATATCGAGATGGTCTGAGCACTCGCCTGATCTCCTCGTACCATCCAGAAAGGCTCCACTGCCAATTGCTATTCCAGTTGTCTTGATGCATCTGGGTACGCCAGGTATGCCAGTCTCTCCTTAGCCGCTTCAAATTCTGGTAAACTTTCCTCAGCCTCTTGTGTACGTGGTTTCAGTTGGGCTTGATATACTTGGGCGAGGTCTTGGTCGCCATATCTAAAGTCTGAGGCAGCTTCCAAAATTCTAAAGTTCTGTTGCTCTGCTGAAAATGTTTGAAGTAACTCCAATGCTTGGCCTCTTAATGCCAGAACTAATGCCATGACTTTCTTCATTACGCCAATTGTTTGCACATGCAGCTGTCTCAAACTGTCTCTTTTATATTGACCATGGACTTTGGCCGTCAAAGGAGGAAAATTGTAACCTATAACTTGATGATACTAACTGGTTTCCTTTTCCCTCAACTGCCCTTTAAGTTGTTCTATTTCTCAACCTCACGTATCTTTCTCTTCGCTTCACTTACCTCTTCCTCGAACTTCTTCATTTCCTCACTTTATACTAGGTATAGCATAATAACAATATAACTAACATGAGATCACTGCCAAGCCTTACTCTGCAGTTTGCAAAAGATTTAATAGATATTACTTACGACATTCCAGGGTAATAATTGAACATTAAGGAATATACATACTAGTCGAATTAAGGACCTACTCTTCTTTAGACTTTCTTAAAATCGGTTAAAAAGTATTAGTAATCTAGCAGGCTTAGAGTTTAAAGTTGAGCTTAATATTTCTTAGTGAAAACTCATAATTGAAAATTATTTCATAATAAGTAGGGAGGGGGCTGGTAAATACTTACTTTGGATCATTTAACAGTTTATCGAGTGCTTCACTTAAGCTTTCTTCTGTAATTTGAGAATATGCTACACTGAGTCCAATTCCATTAATTTCAGCACGTGCAGCATTTACCTTTTGGTCACCAAAGATTGGAATTGCAAGAATTGGTACTCCATGATACACTGTTTCCGTTGTACTTAATAGGCCTCCATGTGTAATAAATAATTTTACATTAGGGTGAGCTAGAAACAGAATTGGTTGTAGTCACTGTTTAATCATGAATTTGATGCACTTGAATATTCCGGGTGATTTTTTGAAAACAAGCCAACCCCAATATCTCCAGAACCGTTAAAAAATGTTTTTGCAGTAAACGGCATTTTCTTGTATGTCAAAGGGGACACATTTTAAGTTTATAATTTCAAATGGCACCCCTAATTTTTTTCACCGATTTCTAATAGCAGAATTTTTTTGAAATGCAATCATAAAAAATACTGAAACCTTGAAGAGGCAAATTTTTGAAACAAATGCAAAAAACTGAATTTTTATAAAAAAAGTGATAAAAGCCATAAAATTCTAAGTAATGTGATATTACGTTTGGAAGGCGCACACTGGCAATTGCCGGCATGTTAAAAAAATCCCCATTATCCTAAACTACTTGCATTCCAAAAAAATTCTGCTATTAGATATCAATGAAAAAAATTTGGGGTGCCATTTCAAATTATAAACTTGGGGTGGCTAAGGGTGCGGCAGTGAGCTTTGGATCGCACTTTTTCTCGTTGAAATGTGTCCCCTTTGACATTCAAGAAAATTCCGTTTACTGCAAAAAGAAATCTTGAACCATTCTCCAGTTATTAAGGGTGGATCGTTTTCAAAGAATCACCCGGTATAGATAATAATGACTATGATCCCACAGAGTACTATATAATTTGACAGAATTGTCGTTAATAACAAATTTTAAAAAAAATATACGCTCTTTTGATTTTACCACTGAATCTGCGGTTTTGAAAGCTAACATTTTATTTACTATAATGTTATTCTAGGCCACAACCTCGCTGAACAATAAAATTGTTAAAGGAAATCATAATGTTGCATTGTTTATTCAAACTAGTATATTTATATTTATATACAGGGTGTCCCAGAATTGAGTTCCCGAACGGCAACCTGTGATTCCTGAGTTCATATTGGGTCCGTGTAATCCGACTTACCTTGGTCCAAAAATGCATCCCTGAGGAAGTACATCCTCTTAAAGTGAGACAGAAAGAAATATTTTCTTCCAATAATTTCCGTTATATTGACGATACAATTTTCAAATTTTGGCGGGAGCTCTATCTCTATAAGTACTCTATGTTAACTTGACAACAACCAAGTATCTTTTGTTCCTCAATATTTTTTCATAATAATTAATATTTGATTGGCTATATTTTTTAATCGCCCTGTAAAATTATGAAATACGCGAATATTTTTGCAAAGGATTGAAAGAGCTGCAAAAATGTACCCTTAATATTTTTTTAAATATTAATCAGAATACAAGGAATTATCGTTTTTTCCTCCATTTGTATTTAACATTTATTTACAATTCTAGAATAAAATGTTGTAATAACAGAAAATTACAGTTTATTCTAAAAAACACATTATTAACAAATGCTCCACATAACATTCACCTCTTTTAGTTCACAAATTAATACTTTTAAAATTTTGTGTAATATCAACGAAAAATCAAGAATTATCATTTTTTCTCTGTAGGTCATATGTGCTTGTGCAACAGGAAACCTATCGCGTTTAAGAAACAAAAGATGTTTAGTTGTTATCAAGCTTACACACAGTACTGATGGAGATACAGGCCCAATGAAAGCTTGAAAATTTTGTCTTCAATATAACGGAAATTATTTAAAAAAAAATTCTGTCTCACTTTAAGAGAATGTACTATCTCAGGGGTGCATTTTTGGACTAAGGTAAGTTGGGTTACATGGGCCCAATATGAACTCAGGAAGCACAGATTCCCGTCCGTGACCTCAATTCTGGGACACCCTGTATAGTGTGTCCCACATTTAAGCTGCATATATTGCTATTGCTGTTATTATAAAAGATAGAGGGTCAGTTAAATGGACACAGTTTAGATCATTTCTTGAGTGTTTCAACGGTGCTTTTAGATTTAATCTAACTTCTTCAGTTTCAGCAATAAGTAGAAATAGCCAGAATCATGCATTTTTTAAAACCTCTCGATTTCCTTTAAACTGTCACATCATTTGAACTTACATGCTGTACTGGTACTTCTTGACATTTACAGTAATGGCAACAGAAAACATATCATTCTTGGTTTTTTATATATTAAAGGCAACTTTTATTTCCGTATGAACGCCATATTAAATTTTTCATCCATTCGATAGTACTCTCAATTCTCTTTTCAACAATCTATTATATGACAGAATTAGTTTTTCATTAGGGGCCTTACGTCACGCAAGTTTCGTGGTTTTTCTACCCCTCCCTCCCTCTATGTCACAGGTTGTCACATTCGAGGCAACCTCCCCCCCCCCCCGTTGTGACGTCTCACGTTTTAAATTTTGTGGTACGATTTTCTGATTTTTTTTCCATTCAATTATAACAATGGTATACGTAGATGTACATAATGGGATGTCACAAAAGTTTGACCCCCTCCTCCCTTCTTGTCACACTTTATGAACCATCCCCCTAAAAGTGTGACGTCATGGATGGCCCCTTAGTTAAAAACAAAACAAGCCTTTTATTAGTAGGCCATGGTTTAGATTAGATGACTAATACCTACTCTACTGGACTATATTTGTTTTCAAATCAGCTAATAGAAAGGTCATGAATAAATAAGACATTATTAACTATGTTACGCTTAAATTTTCTAGTATCATAAACTAAAAACTGAAAAAATATTGTGACTAAGAATCAGTGTAAATAAATTGTTTTATGCGACGACCACTTCGCTCAATTCATTTCTTGCAGCGTATCTGGACTACTCTTCTTAGAGTATTCCTATTATGGAACGAGAAGCTTCCCTCAATTTTTCTTCCAATATTTCAATTATGTCTAGGACTCTTCGTAAACAAACTTCTTGTTTTCTATGATCTCATAGAAAAAATCAAGAGAACGTAGGTCCGGGGATATTGCTGGTCGCAAATCGTCGGCACTATTGCCAATTATTGCTAATTATCTGCTCAGGAGGTATACACGACTAAACGTGCAATTTGTGAGACAGATAAACGATCATATCAATATGCGCTCTGCCAGTAAATATGGTCGAAGACAGATAAGCGTTGAGTTCACGCACATTAGGTATGTCTGTTATAGTAAACCATTATGATGTGGAACTGTGATCTGTCTGCATACATGCCTCGATGGTTACTACAATGGATGTAGCCAGGGCCGGTTTAACCCCGAGGCAGTGAGGCATTGCCCCCACCAAAATGGGGCCCCCACTGCATTGTCTTGATTTTTTTTTGAGAATTATGAAATGAAAATTTCTAGATCTCATGCAAAATGAAAAAGATCTACCTACGTTATTCTGCGATTACAGAAAATCATAAACATAAAACTGTTTCAAAATGATTGTTAAATATAAATGTGTTACATTATAACAAAAGATTTCGATTATTTGCACCCCACAGGCCTGCCGAGAGGGGGGCGGGGGTGTTTCCCTATCATCAGGCGAAATGAGAGAGGCATATTTTTAAATGATTTGTGTGATGTAAATAACAATGAGTTCTGAGTGACTTATTATTTAGAATGAGATAAATATGAAATTGCCCTCCCCGCTCTTTAGAATTTCGACCGAGATAAATATTGAATTTTAAGGAATACTAGCCCCGCTCCTCAAAATTTCAATTGAGGAAAATGTTCAGTTGTAAGGAGTATCACCTCCACCGCTCTTCAAAATTTGCGATCGAGGTAAATATTCAGTAGTTCTAAGGAGTATCATCCCCCTGCTCTTCAAAATTTCGATCGAGGTAAATATTCAATTTTAGAGGATATTATCTTTCCGCTGTTCGAAGTTTTTATTGAGATAAATAATTGCCACCCCCCGCTCTTCGAAACTTATATTGAAGATTGCTGGTAGTTGTATGTTACTACCCCCCGGACCCCGATTTCCTGTCGATGGCCCTGGCATCCCAGTTTTAAAAAAATCAGTCATTTGTAAGTGTTATATAAAAATAATGAATATTTTTACTAAATAGTATATATATTTAAAAAAGCATAATTGATTGAATTAATTGATAACCCTCCATTTGCCCTGAATTTCCGATACCGCTGGCCTTAAGTAGGCCTCCACCAACTCTGCCTCTGTCTATAGGCCCCCACCACAACATTGCCTACAGGCTCCCATTCAAGTTCGGCCCTGGATGTAACTAACGCGGGTTGCAACGTTCATTAGCTCAACGCTTGACTGTCGATGATCTAACAACTAAATAAATGCCTTTAACATGTATTATTCTTTTCCATAACAGATAATACTCTGGCGTATGTCTTGGTATACGATAATGCAATAAAAGTCTTATAATAACTAGAGAAATCAGTTTCTGCGTTGTGGTATAAACATTAGTGTTTATACCATGACCCAGAAACTGATTTCGGCCAACTATTGAAATTCGTTTAGTTTCTGTTTAACTAATTAAGAAACAAATTTTGCTATATTATAATACAGAGAATCAGAAAATTAAAAGTACTGTCGCATATACATACACATATAAGAAATTCAATGTGATCTCCGTATAAACAAAAGCAAAAGTTGTAGTCAATCTCAAAAACAAAAAACAACGTGCAAGTTCAAAGAGAGTATTTCTTTCCCTTGTCCTTACTGTAAAAGTCTTGAAATAGTGTCTGTACACCGTGTAACTTATCACGACGTAATAAATGGCTTAAAGAAATACGAGAGATTTTCAAATATGCACTGTTGTGGTTTTTTTCAATTATTTCGAAAACTGAAAAAGTTAAATCAAATCTGAAAGCACCATTAAAATACCCAAAAGATACTCTAAAAGTTTCTCGACTTTCTGCCTTTTACAGTAACGGAAGAACGGGGACTATTTTTTAGGTAGTGATTTCTGTTTTAGCAACATCTTTATCAACTTATTGTTGTCATAAGGGATGTGGACTAATTTAATTGTAGAAAATTTTTAACGCGAAGTTTCCAACAAGGCTTGTTATATTTATAATAAACGATACAGTCAAGTCATATCTAAATACATGCGTAAATACTTATATTACGCGCAAAGATGCACTGATAAAATTATTACGAATGTTATCCAGAATTTGTGGACATTTCTATAACAATATTTATTTTATGCGGTTGTTTTTAACGAGTTTTTCCAGTTGCAATATACAGATTGTTCCACAATTCTGAAGTCAAAATCTCACAGTAAGTGCGAGGCTCAAAACATAACGGAAACTCCCTATCAAAATTTGATTAATAATGCACATTTAAAGGCGATATAAAACCTACCAAAATGGAAGAGATAATTTTGTTAATTGTATCACTCAGAGAGAAAAAAATACTAAGGCTATTATTGCATTTTACTATGCGTTATATAATAACATGCTTAAAACTATAGAATATTTATATATCAGCTGTAATTATTGAGACAGTCCTATAAAATAGACAGTGAAGTAAGTGATTTATTTAAATAAATCTACGCGGTCGGCGCGAGGCCGCGTTATATTAAAATCTGGAGGGTCTGTACCCCTTTAATTTGGCGAAAGTGAGCCCTCAAAGGCTTTTCGGGGGCGCGCTCTTTCCGGTCGGGTCCGGAGTCTTTCGATTCGCCGGCGAATTTTCTGTCGCTTAGGCCGTATCCGGGGCGGGTATTTTTTGTGGTTTCTTAATTATTAACGATTAAAAATACACTATCTCTCTCGCCTGCTTTTTTTGGGAATGAGGAGTCGAGGGGTAAAAGAGAAAATAGGAGAGGTCGTTTTGGTATTTCGTAAACGTCAAAAATTTACCGTTTTGTTTCGTTCCTGTGAGGCTTAAGATTCGATTTCGACCTCGCAGTTTGCGGCTAGCTATAACTACGACCTCTGCCCGTTCCGTCGCGACGCCGTACGCCGCTCCACAATAAGTTTTTCGAAAAATACGGACGTTTTAAGATGGCACGTTTTTTCGCTTTTTCGTTTCCGAAGCGACACTCATTTTTTCGGTTTTTCGCCTATAACTCGAAAACGGCTGGAGCTAGCTCAAAATAAAAAAATCTCAAAGGACAAGAGCGTTTCTTTCCGCTCCCTCCGGTATGTTCGAAAATTCCGTACCATTTTTCGTTTCGGAGATATCGCCCGAAATGTGCGGCGGTGCAGGATGGCGGAAAATACGACATTTTTTCCTTTAAACCTCCATAACTTCTAAACGGGGCCTCCTAGAGCAAAATACTTTGCCCTAACGAAAATGTAGAAAAATGAATTATCTAAAAGTCGTTTTTTTTATTTTTCTCCAGCTCCAAAGATTAACGAGCTACGGGCGGTCAAAGTGGAAGATTTTTTCGAAAATACGTGAAATTTTAAATTTTAAATATCCGAGAAAAGCTATTTTTGTCGCGCTCGCCGCGGGCCTAATTTTCCATTTTTCCGGTCAAACTTGGTATCGCCAGAAAGCTACGTTCCTCTTTTTTCCAGAGAGACGTCGAACGCCGTTCCACTCCCGATTTTTATTCACTTATGTATTTTTAAAGTACTTACGGTTTTCGATTTTTACGAAAATATCCATTCTTATTTCGCACAGAACTACACTAAATTTTTTAATTAACCCAGGGCACGTGCTGCACGAATAAAATGCGAATCTTCGTGTTCAAATAGAGACTAAAATCGAGCCTCTGCGTCCAGTATTAACTAAAATATGAGTGTTTTAAGATTTCATGTTTTACACTTTTCTAGGTTACGTTTTAACACACTCAAATTTGTCACATTTGCCTCGCCCCTGCGAGGCCGAATTTTCGATTTTCCCTATACAATTTGGTATCACGGGAAAGGGCAAAGCTCCCCCTTTCCATCGAGACACAGAACGAGCTTCTATTCCAAGTAATTGCTTAATTATGAATTTATTTGTACGTAGATGTTTTTCACTTTCTCACAAAACCCAACTTTCACACGCCCGTGCCGGGCCGAATTTCTGATTTGGCCCGCACACTGCACTATCACAACAAAATATCGTCCTTTCCGATTAATTTGACACCTAGAAAGCCTCTCAACTCCCATTATTTCCTGTAAAATCACCGTTTTTAAAGTCCATGTTTTACTTCCGCCATTTTGAATAACGTACATAACAATATTGTAGGAATTCTGTGTTACAGGGGTGGGCAAAGATTACTTTGCATTTGCTTGGTATCCAGGGATGGCCAAAGTCATCGAAAATCGCAATTAAATTAATTCGTCATCCGATTGACCTGAAATTTGGTACTCGGGGGTTATCGACCACGCCGATCACGAATATGACGTCAGAATCGCAACATTCAAAATGGCGACGCCAATATGGCGGACGATACCCTAATATCCATTATTTACTATAACTTTCTTATTTTCCAACCGATTCAAATGAAACTCGGTATTATAAAGTAACTGAAGTAGCTGATTGTGAATATTACATCGACATTGAAAAATTCAAAATGGCGGCGTCTCCGTAGCCTAATATCCATTATTTACTATAACTTTCTTATTTTCCAACCGATTCGAATGAAACTCGGTATGTTGAAGTTACTGAAGTAGCTGATTGTGAATGTGACGTCTAAATGGAAAAAATTCAAAATGGCGGCCGAGTTGCAGGACACATTTTGTCATTTACGGTGCTATTCGTATGAAAATAAGTATGTATGTGTTATCGAGATCACAGATCACGAATATCTAATCGTAACTCAAAAATTCAAAATGGCGGCCTCTCCATAGCCTAATATCCATTACTTACTATAACATTCTTATTTTCCAACCGATTCGAATGAAACTCGGTATTATAAACTTACTGAAGCAGCTGATTGTGAATCTGACATCGAAATTGAAAAATTCAAAATGGCGGCGTCCCCACAGCCCATTATCCATTATTTACTGTAACTTTCTTATTTACCAACCGATTTGGCTGAAACTCGGTATTTAGAGGTTATTAGAGTAGATGGTAACGAATATGATTACGGAACTGAAAAATTCAAAATGACGGTACGAATTGTTGGATAAAATCTTTCATTTACGGTGACATTCGTCCAAAAATAGGTCGGTGAGTGTAATCGAGGCTACAGATCACGAATCTGTGACCGTCGCTAAAGAATTCAAAATGGTTGCGTCCCCATAGCCATTTCTTCTAACTTTTTTATTTACAGTCCGATTCAAATGAAACTTGGTATGTACAGGTTATTAGTGTAGCTGATAACGAATATAACATTAGATTTACAAAATTCAAAATGGCGGCAACCAAAATGGCTGACTACATATGTCATTTATGGACCGATTCGACTGAAAATCGGTACCTAGATGTTTTTCAGGTCGCTGATGACGAATCTGATATCGAAACTGAAAAACAAGCTTTCTACATTGATTCAAGCTTTCTACAATGATTCAAGCGTTTCCTAATCGAGTGCGGAGCACTCGCATTGACAGCTTTAGCTGTCACCCCTCCGGAGGAGCTAGAATGGGCGATAGCCCATTCTAGTCATATATATGAAAAGGGAGTTGGTATGTACCCCTTTAAAATTGCGATCTTAAGGTACATGCCGTCGAGACGCGCTTCATTTCGCCGGTCCGTGCCCGGCTCGAAAATGTTCGGGACGGAATCCTACAGTGCTTAGGCTATACCCGGTTCCGGTATTTTTCCGGGTTTTTCCGTTACGATCGGACGAAAGTCACCTATCTCTCTCGCCTGCTTTTTTTGGGAATGAGGAGTCGAGGGGTAAGAGAGAAAATAGGAGAGGTCATTTTGGTATTTCGTAAACGTCAAAAATGTTCGATTTCTTTTCGTTCCAGTCGGGCTCAATTTTCGATTTCGACCTCGCAGCTTGCGGCTAGCTATAACTAGAACCTCTCCCCGTTCCGCCGCGACGCCGTACGGCGCTCCAAAATATGTATTTCGAAAGATACGGACGTTTTAGGATTGCACGTTTTTGCGCTGTTCCGAATCCGAAGCGAGACTCATTTTTTCGGTTTTTCGCCTATAACTCGAAAACGGCTGGAGCTAGCTCAAAATAAAAAAATCTCAAAGGACAAGAGCGTTTCTTTCCGCTTCCTCCGGTATCTTCAAAAATTCCGTACGACTCTTCGTTTCGGAGATATCGGCCGGAAGGTGCGGCGGTGCGAAAAGGCGAAAAATTTGCCGTTTTTACCTTTAAACCTCCATATCTTCTAAACGGGGCCTCCTAGAGCAAAATACTTCGCCCTAACGAAAATGTAGAAAAATGAATTATCTAAAAGTCTTTTTTTTTTTTTTTCTACAGCTCCAAAGATTAACGAGCTACGGGCGGTCAAAGTGGACGAATTTTTCGTAAATACGTGAAATTTTAAATTTAAAAGATCCGAGAAAAGCTACTTTTGTCGCGCTCGCCGCGGGCCTAATTTTCCATTTTTTCGGTCGAACTTGGTATCGCCGGAAAGATACGTTCTTCTGCTTTCCAGAGAGACGTCGCACGTCGTTTCACTCCCGATATTTATTTACTTATGGATTTTTAAAGTACTTACGGTTTTCGATTTTTACGAAAATATCCATTCTTATTTCGCACAGAACTACACTAAATTTTTTAATTAACCCAGGGCACGTACTGCACGAATAAAATGCGAATCTTCGTGTTCAAATAGAGACCAAGATCGAGCCTCTATGTCCAGTATTAACTAAAATATGAGTGTTTTAAGATTTCATGTTTTACAATTTTCTAGGTTACGTTTTAACACACTCAAATTTGTCACGTTTGTCTCGCCCCTGCGAGGCCGAATTTTCGATTTTCCCTATACAATTTGGTATCACGGGAAAGGGCAAAGCTCCCCCTTTCCATCGAGACACAGAACGAGCTTCTATTCCAAGTAATTGCTTAATTATGAATTTATATGTACGTAGATGTTTTTCACTTTCTCACAAAAAACCCAACATTCACACGCCCGTGCCGGGCCGAATTTCCGATTTGGCCCGCACACTCCACTATCACAACAAAATATCATCCTTTCCGATTAATTTGAGACATAGAACGCCTTTCAACTCCACTTATTTCCTGAGAAATGACCGTTTTGAAAGTCCATGTTTTTGCTTCCGCCATTTTAACTAACGCACATAACAATATACTAGGAATTCTGGGTAATTTGTAATTTACAGAGTGAGCAAAATAATGCTGATATAGGGTGAGCCAAATTCATCGAAAAACGCAATTAAATTTATTTGTCGTCCGATTGACCTGAAATTTGGTACTCGGGGATTATCGACCACGCTGATCACGGATATGATGTCAGAATCGCAAAATTCAAGATGGCGGCGCCAAAATGGCGGACGATGTTTGTCGATTTTGGCGTCACACCTCTCAAAATCGGTATGTGGGGGTTTTTGAGGTCGCCAAATACGAATCCGAAATCGAAATTGAAAAATTCAAAATGGCGGCGGAGCTGCTGGACACATTTTGCCATTTACGGTGCCATTCGTCTGAAAATAGGTATGTATATGTTGTCGAGGTCACAGATCACGAATATGTTATCGCAACTCAAAAATTCAAAATGGCTGCTTCTCCATAGCCTAATATCCATTATTTACTATAACTTTCTTATTTCCCAACCGATTCGAATGAAACTCGGTATGTTGAAGTTACTGAAGTAGCTGATTGTGAATATGACGTCGAAATTGAAAAATTCAAAATGGCGGCCGAGTTGCAGGACCTATTTTACCATTTACGGTGCCATTCGTCTGAAAATAGGTATGTATATGTTATCGAGGTCACAGATCACGAATATGTTATCGTAACTCAAAAATTCAAAATGGCGGCGTCCCCGTAGCATAATATTCATCATTTACTGTAACTTCCTTATTTATCGTCCGATTCAAATGAAACTCGATATGTTGAAGTTACTGAAGTAGTTGATTGTGAATATGACGTCGACATTGAAAATTTCAAAATGGCGGCGTCCCCATAGCCTAATATCCGCTATTTACTGTAACTTTATTATTTGCCGTCCGATTCAGCTGAAACTCGGAATGTGAAGGTTGCTGAAGTACCTAATCGAATATGAAAGTGAAAAACTGAAACTGAAAAACTGAAAAACTAAAAATCTGAAAATCTGAAAAACTGAAATAATGAAAAACTGATAAACTTGAAGACTTGAAAACTTGAAATCTTGAAAACTTGCAAACTTGAAAAATTGAGAAATTGAAAACTTGAAATCTTGAAAACTTGGAAACTTAAAAACTTGAAGAGTTGAAAACTTGAAATCTTGAAAACTTGCAAACTTGAAAAATTGAGAACTTGAAATCTTGGAAACTTGAAAACTTGAAATCTTGAAAACTTGAAAAATTGAAAACTAAAAAATCGAAAGGTGAAAAACTAGAAACTGAAAATCTGAAAACTGAAAAACCGAAAAACTGAAATAAAAGGCTGACAAATGAAAAACTGAACAATGAAAAACTGAAAAACTGAAAAACAAAAAACTGAAACACTGAAAATCTGAAAAACTTAACTTAAAAACTTCAAAACTTAAAAACTGCAAATCTTCAAAACCTAAAAACTTAAAAACCTAAAAACTTAAAAACTTAGAAAATTAAAAACTTCAAAACTTCGAAACTTTAAAACTTTAAAACTGAAACTGAAAAACTGGAAAACTGGAAAATTGGGAAACTGAGAAACTGAAACACTGAAAGATTAAAATACTGAAAAACTGAAAAACTGAAATACTGAAAAACTGACAAACTGAAAAATGAAACTAAAAACGGAAAACCACAAAAACTGAAAACTGAAAAATTGAAAAACTAAAAACTGAAAATTGAAAACAAAATTAAAAAATTGAAAAAGTGAAAAATGAAAATTGAAAAATTGAAAAACTAAAAAACTAAAAACTGAAGACTGAAAAACTGAAAAACTGAAAAAATTAAAAACTGAAAACTGAAAAACCGAAACACTGAATGATAAAAAACCGAAAAACTAAAAAACTGAAAATTATTAAAAAACTGAAAACTTAAAATTTAAAAAACCCAAAAAAAGTGAAAATTGAAAACTAAAAATCAAGCTTTCTACAATGATTCAAGCGTTACCTAATCGAGTGCGGAGCACTCGCATTGACAGCTTTAGCTGTCACCCCTCCGGAGGAGCTAGAATGGGCGAAAGCCCATTCTAGTCATAATATTAAAGAGCAGTTGGTGCGAGCCCCTTCCTCTTTGCGATCTTAAGGTACATGCCGTCGAGACGCGCTTCGTTTCGCCGGTCCGTGCCCGGCTCGAAAGTGTTCGGGACGGAATCCTACAGTGCTTAGGCTATACTCGGTTCCGGTATTTTTCCGGGTTTTTCCGTTATAATCGAACGAAAGTCACCTATCTCTCTCGCCCGCTTTTTTGGGGAATGAGGAGTCGAGGGGTAAAAGAGAAAATAGGGGAAGGCGATTTGGTATTTCGTAAACGTCAAAAATGTACGATTTCCTTTCGCTCCTGCCGGGCTTAATTTTCGATTTCGACCTCGCAGTTTGCGGCTAGCTATAACTAGAATCTCTCCCCGTTCCGCCGCGATGCCGTACGGCGCTCCAAAATATGTATTTCCAAAAATACGCACGTTTTAAGATTGCACGTTTTTGCGCTGTTTCGAATCCGAAGCGAGACTCATTTTTCCGGTTTTTCGCCTATAACTCGAAAACGGCTGGAGCTAGCTCAAAATAAAAAAATCTCAAAGGACAAGAGCGTTTCTTTCCGCTTCCTCCGGTATCTTCAAAAATTCCGTACGTCGCTTCGTTTCGGAGATATCGGCCGAAAGGTGCGGCGGTGCAAAAAGGCGAAAAATTTGACGTTTTTACCTTTAAACCTCCATAACTTCTAAACGGGGCCTCCTAGAGCAAAATACTTCGCCCTAACGAAAATGTAGAAAAATGAATTATCTAAAAGTCTTTTTTTTTGTTTTTTTCCAGCTTCAAAAATTAACGAGATACGGGCGGTCAAAGTGGAAGAATTTTTCGAAATTATGTGATATTTTAAATTTAAAATATCCCAGAAAAGCTACTTTTGTCGCGCTCGCCACGGGTCTAATTTTCCATTTTTCCGGTCAAACTTGGTATCGCCGGAAAGCTACGTTCTTCTGCCTTCCAGAGAGACGTCGAACACCGTTTCGCTCCCGATTTTTATTTACTTATGAATTTTTAAAGTACTTACGGTTTTCAATTTTTACGAAAATATCCATTCTTATTTCGCACAGAACTACACTAAATTTTTTATTTAACCCAGAGCACGTACTGCGTGGATAAAATGCCAATCTCCGTGTCCAAATAGAGACTAAGATCGAGCTTTTACGTCAAGTATTAACTAAAATATGAGTGTTTTAAGATTTCATGTTTTACAATTTTCTAGGTTACGTTTTAACACACTCAAATTTGTCACATTTGTCTCGCCCCTGTGAGGCCGAATTTTCGATTTTCCCTGTAAAATTTGGTATCACGGGAAAGGGCCAAGCTCTCCCTTTCCATCGAGAGACAGAACGAGCTTCTATTCTATGTACTTGCTTAATTATGAATTTTTTTGTACGTAGAAGTTTTTCACTTTCTCACAAAAAACCCAACTTTCACATGCCCGTGTCGGGCCGAATTTCCGATTTGGCCCGGACACTCCACTATCACAATAAAATATCGTCCTTTCCGATTAATTTGAGACCTAGAAAGCCTCTCAACTCCCATTATTTCCTGAAAAATCACAGTTTTTAAAATCTATGTTTTCCATTCCGACATAAATTTCTGAAATAGGTGGTAAAAATTATGTGTGTGAAGTTAGGCGTTGACAGCTACGCGGAAGCGTTGCCAGCAACGCGGAAATAAGTTTTGATGTCAAATTTTTACATTTTTACAAATTAAATAGAATGCCAATAGTACGGGTGCGCAAAACAAATCTCGAAAATCGCAATTAAATTTATTTGTCGTCCGATTGGCCTGAAATTTGGTACTCGGGGATTATCTACCACGGTGCTTACGAATGTGACGTCGGAATCGCAAAATTCAAAATGGCGGCGCCAAAATGGCGGACGATGTTTGTCGATTATGGCGTCACACCGCTCAAAATCGGTATGTGGTGGTTTTTGAGGTCGCCGATTACGAATCCGAAATCGAAATTGAAAAATTCAAGATGGCGGCGGAGCTGCAGGACACATTTTGCCATTTACGATGCCATTTGACTGAAAATAAGTACTTATGTGTTATCGAGGTCACAGATCACGAATATGTTATCGTAACTCAAAAATTCAAAATGGCGGCGTCCCAATAGCCTAATATTCATCATTTACTGTAACTTCTATATTTTCCAATCGATTCAAATGAAACTCGGTATGTTGAAGTTACTGAAGTAGCTGACTGTGAATATGACGTGGAAATTGAAAAATTCAAAATGGCGGCGGAGTTGCAGGACCCACTTTACCATTTACGGT
Source organism: Stenurella melanura (assembly GCA_963583905.1). NCBI lineage: Eukaryota > Metazoa > Arthropoda > Insecta > Coleoptera > Cerambycidae > Stenurella > Stenurella melanura. The sequence continues at coordinate 76,033,343 of OY757312.1, read as the reverse complement.
GCCATTCGTCTGAAAATAGGTATGTATATGTTATCGAGGTCACAGATCACGAATATGTTATCGTAACTCAAAAATTCAAAATGGCAGCGTCCCTGTAGCATAATATTCATCATTTACTGTAACTTCCTTATGTATCGTCCGATTCCAATGAAACTCGATATGTTGAAATTACTGAAGTAGTTGATTGTGAATATGACATCGAAATTGAAAATTTCAAAATGGCGGCGTCCCCATAGCCTAATATCCGCTATTTACTGTAACTTTCTTATTGGCCGTCCGATTCAGCTGAAACTCGGAATGTGAAGGTTGCTGAAGAACCTAATCGAATATGAAAGTGAAAAACTGAAAAATTGAAAAACTGAAAAACTAAAAATCTGAAAATCTGAAAAACTGAAATAATGAAAAACTGATAAACTTGAAAACTTGAAGACTTGAAAACTTGAAATCTTGAAAACTTGCAAACTTGAAAAATTGAGAAATTGAAAACTTGAAATCTTGAAAACTTGGAAACTTGAAAACTTGAAGAGTTGAAGACTTGAAACTTGAAATCTTGAAAACTTGCAAACTTGAAAAATTGAAAACTTGAGAACTTGAAAACTTGACATCTTGGAAACTTGAAAACTTGAAATCTTGAAAACTTGAAAACTTGAAAAATTGAAAACTAAAAAATCGAAAGGTGAAAAACTAGAAACTGAAAATCTGAAAACTGAAAAACTGAAATAAAAGGCTGACAAATGAAAAACTGAACAAAGAAAAACTGAAAAACTGAAAAACAAAAAACTGAAACACTGAAAACCTGAAAACCTGAAAAACTTAACTTCAAAACTTCAAAACTTAAAAACTGCAAATCTTCAAAACCTAAAAACTTAAAAACCTAAAAACTTAAAAACTTAGAAAATTAAAAACTTCAAAACTTCGAAACTTTAAAACTTTAAAACTGAAACTGAAAAACTGGAAAACTGGGAAATTGGGAAACTGAGAAACTGAAACACTGAAAGACTAAAAGACTGAAAAACTGAAAAACTGAAATACTGAAATACTGAAAAACTGACAAACTGAAAAATGAAACTAAAAACTGAAAACTGAAAAATTGAGAAACTAAAAACTGAAAATTGAAAACAAAATTAAAAAATTGAAAAACTGAAAATTGAAAAATTGAAAAACTGAAAAACTAAAAACTGAAGACTGAAAAACTGAAAACTGAAAAAATTAAAAACTGAAAACTGAAAAACCGAAACACTGAATGATGAAAAACCGAAAAACTAAAAAACTGAAAATTAAAAAACTGAAAACTTAAAATTTTAAAAACCCAAAAAAAGTGAAAATTGAAAACTAAAAATCAAGCTTTCTACAATGATTCAAGCGTTACCTAATCGAGTGCGGAGCACTCGCATTGACAGCTTTAGCTGTCACCCCTCCGGAGGAGCTAGAATGGGCGATAGCCCATTCTAGTCACTTACTTAACTTCCAGTTACTAGAGAAACATACAGCCGGTTTTAAAATCACAAGTTAACTTTCATGTTAGTTGACTTTTACTTGCAGGTTAACTATAACTTTACCGACACATGCGTTTCTCAATATAAAGTTAAGTGATGATTTGTAAACGAGAGGTTGTGAATAAAATTTATAATGTTGGTACGGGAAAAATGGGTAATATACATAAAATGTATGAATTTTGGTCCGAAGTCACGTCACCTGCTATCAAATATAAATGCCAGAAGTAATTTATGAGTTAGTGGTCTATTACTAAGTAGGTAGTATTTAGTCTCGATCTATTTAAAAAATCTCTTCCATCGTATTCTTCGAAAAAGTTAGGTCTATACAGGATTACCTTGGCTACTCATTACTGCTATATGCATTTACTTCGTACATATCCATTTTTAGGCAAAATATCAAAAAAATATTTTGTGACAGTTATTTTATAGGTTATAAATTGCCAGTAAACTGCCAACTTCTAGTTTTCCCACACCTCATCTGCTAGTAAAGTTAACTACTAGATAACTACCACATCGAAGATGACCAGATATTGTAAAACCCAGTTTCGATCATAACCTGAAAGTTAACTCTGACTGGAAGTTAACTAGCGATTGTAAAACCGGCTGATAGTGAGTGTCATATTTGTATAGAAATTATTAAGTGCCTATAAATGACTAAGGGCCGGTTTTTCAATGTCCAGTTAAATAGCCTAACTGTCAGGTAAACTGTTTTTCAATGTGCAGGTAAAATTTACCGGAGGGTTAAACTCACTATCTGAAAGTAAATTTAGCAGAGAGTTGAAAGTGCCAGTTAAGGATTTATTCTACTGTTAGTGGATTTGCACATGCGCATTTGGATCAATTTCTGACAATTCTAAAAAATTCTAACCTAAAAACCAATGTGATTGATTGATATGTTCGTTTTTAATGTGTGATTTATATTAAGTACATTATTGCCAATAATGAATAATAATAATAATAATATTCTGGATATGAGTGATGATGACGATGATATTATACAATTTATAAAGTATGAAAAGAGACTCTATACCATAAGGGAAAGAGAAAATAATTTTGAGAATTATGATGATAAAGATTTTTTAATAAGATTTCGACTACGTAAAGAAACTGTTTTACATTTCGTTGAGATGATAGAGGAAGTTGCAGGAATAATTCTGTTTCCACAACCACTTAAAGTGTAGTTAGCACATTTTTTTCCTTTTTACATTCTCTATTGCAATTATTGCTGATACACAAACGTACAAAATTAAGAACAGAACATCAATCAACACGCTAGGCAACGCAATGAATTTTGAGGTTAAATTAGATAAACTGTCACTAAAACACGCGCGCAATTTGAATTAAACCAATTGAAAGAAACTTCAGGTAGAATCAGTAGTGCCAACATAGCTAAGAAATAATTCAACTCATGAATACGTAGCTGGCAGTTAAATTACTGTTGATAAACACTACCATAGATATAAGTGTAACTAGCAGCTACCTATCTGGCACTTTTAACTGAACATTGAAAAACCGGCCCTAAGCAGTATAAGAAATACAAGGCAAAGTAGCGCATGAATTGACTTTTAAATTCCTACGTATCCCATAAAGATTGTTACTTTAGTAACTAAACTATACCATCATTTAATTTAAGCGTAAATGTGCTACCTAATATATCCTGTTGGGGAAACCACTTTCCCAATTTGACGTTGGCCGGTTTTCCTGGAAGATCGTCTTCGTCCCACTTCCAAAGAACCTTTTGCTTAATTTTCCCTAAAGCTTTCAGAATGGCGTCCTTTTTCTCTTTATCCATCATTGAAGGTTTCAAATTTGATCCCATGCTAAAATAGACCACACCCTCCTTCGCACTATCCAAAAAATCCTTTAAATCCTTCGGTAATTCCTTTGGAGGATTAACATGATAACCTCCTATATCTACTAAACTAGGTACATGAGGGACTGGTTGATTGCAGCTGTCATGGGAATTTGAAAAGGTTAGAGAGATATTATAACTTAATGTACTTAAATCTGGAGCATCAGGAAAATATTCTTTCATCAATTTGTTTTGCTTTGGAATGTAATAAAGATGGTGAACTAGTTCAGAAACTATATAAAATAACCAGTTATACACTCTTTGGAAAAAAGTCATATTACTATCGTAGCTTAAGAATGTATCCGGAATATAGGATAAAGGAGAGGGATTTCCAATTAGACGATTAACCCACGCAGTAGTGCCAATAGTGCTAAGTACTATAAGAGGAGCTTTATAATGGTACGCCAGTACCTTGAGAGCATCGTTGAGAAATTGCTCCATAATAACGACATCGAATTGCTCATTTGATTTTAACAGTTTCTGGAAATTTGGATGTTCAAATACGTCCCGTGTGGAGTCTGTACCAAAATGAGTCAAATATAAAATCGTGAGAAATGGACTCATATTATCTCTGTCAAACATATTTGTAGAAGCCATTTGTTTTTCTGAAATAAATAATGAATAATGAAAATAGTTTATATCAAGCAATGCTCAATTTTAGAAGATTCTTCAATTTTTATAGATAATTTGCCCAATTACAGTTTATTACCTTTATTCTATAAAAATGAGTTAACATTAAACATTAACGACCACAGATAGTTCACCCTCTTGTTACCTAAAGTAACCTCTATGCGTTAGAGTGCTACACATTTAGAGACAAAGCACATAGCTAATATCGAAGCCTACTGGAATTAATTGATTTTCGAACAAATTCCATGTCCAGATAGGCTTTGAACCAAAGAGTTTAATAAATAGAGAAGACAAGCTGGAGATTTGCCGGGAGTCGCCTATTTACCCCTATTTTTATTTAATTCAATATCTCCCTATCAGCATGGCTTTATGCACCATAGATCTACTGTTTCAAATTTGGCAGTTCTTTCGCAACATATCTCAAATATTCTAGACAATCGTGGACAGGTAGATGTGGTTTATAGAGATTTTTCAAAGGCATTCGATAGAATCGATCATATTACCTTGCTTGGAAAAATGGGACAGTTTGGCTTTAATGACAATGTGAAACAGTTCTTTAGATTATATTTGCAAATGAGGACTCAATATGTATATTACAACGGGTTTAATTCCTCCAATTATGTTGCTACCTAAGGGGTTCCCCAGGGGTCGAATTTGGGTCCACTGTTATTTCTTCCCGTCATTAACGATTTGAATTTTAATATTCAATGTTGCCAACTCTTGTTTGCAGATTATTTAAAGATATTTACTGATATACATGCCATAGATGATTGTCAGAAGTTGCAGACGGACTTAGATAGTATTCAAACATAGTGCATTAACAATAAATTACATTTAAATCCAGTCAAATGTAAAATCGTAAGTTACACAAGGAAACAGCTGGTACACGAATATGCTTATCACATCGATACGACTGAACTAACCCGCTGTACTTCTTTCAGGGATCTGGGTATAACATTTGACTCTCAATTTACTTTCAGTGATCACGTGATGCAGAAAATATCTGATGTCATAAAGTTCTTTGGTTTTATTGTAAGAAATTGTCGGAGTTTCACGGATGTCAATAACTTGAAGATCTTGCATTGTTCATATATAATAATAATAATAATAATAATAAATGTCTTTATTTCCGTTAATATTTACATATGATAATGAAGTCATACATAGTATTATTCTTGGAAATCTCAAGGGTAAGTTCACAACAAGTGTGCTCTACCACTTAACCCTTGCTTTACAATAAAGAATATGCACTTAAGTAAGTGTAGGTAGTACAGAAAACTAAACATTGTGTTAACTAAATATTATATATGTAGATAATGAACAAACAACAATATATAATAATAACAATAATAACAATAATAATAATAATAATAATAGGCACATGTAATTATCCTGTCTGTCCTAGCAAAACAGCTTTCATATACCTTTTGAATTTTGCGAGACTAAATGACTTGGCATCAAATGAAACCTGATTATATAATTTATAAATACAGTATTTGAAGCCTCTCTCATAAAACGAAGTTCTATGCATAGGTGGACTAAGTAAACCTTTGGACCTGACATTAAGATTATGCACATCACTGCGAAAAGTTATTTTATTGTAGAGATATGATGGTGCCTTCGTTGTGATAATATTGTGAAACATACAGTTTGAATACAAATTTCTTCGGTCTTGAATATTTAGCCAATGGAGTTCTGATAACTTATATGAAACATGTTCGAATTTACGAATATCCGTTCAAAATTAGAGTATGGATCTCTGATCTGGTATCCTTTCTATAACTATTACGTAGAGGCAGTAGAACGTGTTCAAAGGAGACTTTTAAAGTATTTGGCGTTCAAGGTTGATAGTGAATATCCTGCAAGAGGCATAGATTATAACCACTTAACAGAAAGATTCAGTATCGGCAGTCTATAAATTGAAGGAAATATGCCTCATTGACTTTTTTGCATAAGCTGTTACACTATCAAATAGACTGTTCTGATAACTGTTTAATCGTTGTCTTCTGAGACCGTTTTTTTCTAATTCTTTCTTTCAACGGTTGTACCTATATTATAGAGATTATTATCGAAGGTATTTAATATATAATTATTCAGTTTTTCGTAGTATGATTAATAAAAATAATATTTACAAAAAATGAGGTACAGAAAATAATTTGGTGTAATTTAGCGGGCATATCAACAGAACGATCTTATAGGACTTCGACCTAGAGCAGTATAGTTGCATCTGGTATTTTCAGTACGCTTAAGATACTTGCGAAAGAAGCAAGATCTGTGATTTTTTTTTTCTTTGAAAGAACCTCACATAGATTAGACGATACATCAATTTCATTTTCAACTGTTAATAAGATATATTTATAAGACTTAACGAAACGAATAAATGTTGCAATTGGATGCTGCTGACAGCAGCATATGTGAAATGGCATAATATTTCGTACTTAAATTGAGTTCTATCTACCATACAGGATGATCATCAGAGGCGAGTTATCTGCCTTGTTTTATATAAATTACGTTTTGTTGTAATTTCGGAGCAAGAGCATGTCTTTCCAGTTCCTACGACCTTTGTTAATCTAAATGCGACAATCGAAATTTAATTTGTATTTATGAATACAAATTAGCATTTAGAAATAAAAATAAAAATGAATCCTTTGGAAACATGAAAAACTTGATAGTTTACACTTACGTATCTTTTCCATGGACCCAGTGAGTTGAATATTGCGATACTTTCCTTTTTTTGGCGGATTTTTTTCCTCAAGCGAACTCACCATTGTAACATCATGACCGGCCTCTGCTAATCCTCTGGCTAATGCATTTCCAAGAATATGATGACTGGCCGCTGGTGCAGGAAACAGTATCAAAATTCGTGAACATTTTATAATACTTATAAATGTAAAAAACCATATAACCGCTATATTGTTATACTTCATTATCATTTTGTTAAAAAAATTAAATCTTAGTTTAAGATATATTTACTTAACCTCCGCTTGAGATAGTTCGATATTTACTAATAACTACAAGGACGTCTACAAATATAATATGGATTTGAATTAAAAATAAGATATAATTCTGCCAGTCACACAATATTATCTTTTAAGTTCGAATGAATTTCATTTTTAGTGTATCAGATAAGATCATAGTGATAATATTAACATTAACGCAACTACACTGGGTCCACAAATAATACTCAGCGGAAGAACGCGACTTCGTGTTACCAAGAGTGTAGCGACACGTCCATTCGACAGCTAATGCTGTCATTTTAGGTTAGATTTGCTGAATCCTAAGTGTGAATTATTTCTGTTATTACTTTCACATCCACGTAGTGGATTGGAAGTATAGTAGGTAATCGTAAAAAACTTTCAAAAATTTTTTTTTCTTGAAATAGGTTTAAAATGTCATGAAACGTCAATATTTTAAATTTGAGCGAAAAAAAATTCTGTCTGTCTGTCGGTCTGTCTGTCCGTCTGTAACCCATTTTTTTTTTTTTTTTGTCCGCACGTTTCTCCGGAACGGTTTAAGATATTGACTTGAAACTTTGTGCACGTATATATTATAACGAAATCTGGAACTGAATTTACTTTTGAACATATCCGATGAAGGGGTGGGAGGGTAAATAGGGGGAAATGAGTAAAGCAGGCTAGTAAGAGTACAGAAACTTGAAATTTGGTGTATGTACTAGAAGCCAAGGCCACGAAATTTTTCATATTTTCCATCCTTCCACCACCCCCTGCTCCATCATTGAAGGGGTTGATAAATTGAGATATTCACTTGAAAATTGGTATACGTATATATTATAATAGTATAAAGAACTAGACAAGCGCGTAGATAAGGGGGGTAGAGATGGTAATTACCCGCCAAGAAAGGGCTAGAAGTCAGGCGAGTTAGTGTGGCTTATCTGTAGATATAAGATTGTATTAAGCTTACGCTTTATTTTGGTTTGTAGCGGACATTCTTAAGTTTTTATGCCACTTGACCCTTCATAGAAAAGAGAAAGCCAACCCCTCATAAATCGTAATTCTATTCTGACCCACTTAATAGGTACTCAGGTCAAATATTTTGTATAATGGTTTTAAAGTTAATAGATTTATCATAAACCCGTTATTGACACATTTTGTAAACGATGCTTTTATTTAAAAAAAATTTAAAATCAAATGAATGAATGCTACGAGTTTATTTTCGCTCTGATCTTTGATGTGATCGAATGATTAACCTCGACGCGTTCACTCTCTAGTAGATACTAGAAAGTAGATACTCCGTGTGCCTTTGATATTTACAGTTTGTGACCGAAATTTGGTGCTTTTTACTTTTTAGATAGGTAACGGCAGTTTATTTTTATTAAGTTGTATTTGAGATCATTTTACTGTAGGTATGCGAGGAATTACAATGGGATAAATTATCGAAGTGCAATTAGTCATTAATAATGAAAAATGACGGAACCCAGCTATAATGAATGGATTTGAATGTTTTTTTTGCATTGAGTTTCTAATACTGAGCACAAAAAAATGTACCCTTTAAAGTTTACCTTTTTTTAATTATGGGTGGTTCCCACCTCTTCTGGAAGGGTGAACAAAAAAGCAAAACAGTAACTACCGAATCTGATATAGAGTATTACTGAAAGAGAAAAAGGTGGTTTACATTTTTCATCAAAATTTATATTTTCCAAGTTATAACGATTTGAAAATTACGATTTTAGCTTTAAAAAATCGGTACCTTGAGACTGTCTTTCGTATATAACTCAAAAGTTTTACATTTATGGAAAAAGAGGTAAGGTACAATGAATAAGATTATGTTTTGTTTTTCCTTTATTTCATCTGTACGATGAATTCTTCTAAAAATATGAATAGTTTAAAAATGGCGCTCGAATGTTTATCGGTCGTGATATATTGTTTAAATCTCAAAAACGTCAGAAACAATCGGTATGACGTTAAAAATACATGTAATAGAATTTAAAGTACCTACTTTTCGATGTTATTTTTTTTATATTCCTCGACGTCGCCTTAAAAAATAACGATGTTGTGTGAAAGAAATTGAGTCCTTTGTAATTTTTTTAAGTAAAGAGTTTGGAATATTCCCCCTGTCATTGGCCATAAAATAGAAATTTAACAAATCTGTTGCAGTTTTTATTAAAATATATAGTTTTACCAACATGCCCTAATTTTGAGAGGTTCAATTTATTAAAAGTTTTGAAGAAATATGAGATTTAAATGTACTTATTTCTTTGCCACTAAAAATTCAAACCACATTTGTACTGCCATATTTCCGAAACTTTTAATTCTACAAATATTTTAAAGCACAAAAAACAAATTAATACGTCGCTTCTTAAGCTTTATATTTCTATACTGTAATTTAATGCAATTGTTTTGGAGTTTTTTACAAAAATGAAATTTTTTCGACAATATCGTAATATTATTCTTACTTTAAATTAGGTAGGTACCTATATTTTTAAAAGCAACTGCTTTAAAAATGCCAAAAAATTAGACGATGTTAGTACTTAATGCTATATTGGTACAGATTTTTTGAATTTCCGTTATATGGCCGATGACAGCAGGAGAATCCTAAACTTCTTTTTTAAAAAGAATTACAAAGCACTCATTGTTTTTCACATAACGTTGTTAACTTTCAAGCTGCACGGATAGAAAGATAATCCTATAATAGAGTACTTCAAATCCTTTCATTTCTATTATATGTATTTTTAACATACTGATTTTACTATGTACTAGAAGCCAAGGCTTCAGATTTTTTTATAATATTTTTAACACCCCCACCACCTACTCCTTTATTAAAGAGGCTGAAGAAATAAAATTGAGATTTCACTTGAAATTTGTTACACGTATGTATTATAACGACATCTGGAATAAGATTATATTTAAAGATGATTCCGTGGAAGGATTGGGGGTTAAATGGGGGTAAATAGAGGAATCATATAAGTAAAGCAAGCTGGTAAGAGTACAGAAACTTGTAATTTGGTGTATGCACTAGAAGCCAAGGGCTCAAAATTTTTTGTAATATTTTCCATCTCCCTACCACCACCCCACTCCATTATTAGAGGGGTTGATAAAATAAAATTGAGATATTCACTTGAAATTTGATATATTACGTATACATTATAATGACATCAGAAACTAGATTATATTTTGGGATTATTCCGTTGAAGGGTTATACTAGAAGCAAAGGACTCATATTTTTTTTACAATATTTTCCGTCCCTCCACTACCCCCACTTCCTTATTAAAACAGTTGATAAAATTAAATTGAGATTTTCACTTGAAATTTGATACACGTATGTATTATAACGACATCTGAAAATAGATTATATTTTATCATGATTCCGTAGACGTAAATATGGATAAATAAGCAGAACAAGCTGTAAGAGTACAGAAACTTGGGATTTGGTGTATATACTAGAAACCAAGGCCTCAGATTTCTCTTTAATACGTCTCAACGCCGACCGACGACCGACGCCTAGGATCGTTTTTGTAAAACTTGTGTATTTAATAAATTTTGAAACCTAGATTCATATTTTTGCATTTTTACGTCTCGACGCTGACCAAGGCCTAGCGTCGTTTTGTAAAACTCGTGTATTTGATACATTTTGATTCCTAGATTCATATTCCTGTATTTGTATTTGTTAAACATTGATATCTAAATTCATGTTCTTGGATTTTTACGTCTCGACGACGACCGACGCCTAGCATTTATTTTTTTCTAAAACTGGTGTATTTGATAAATTTTGATACTTAAATCCACATTCTTACATTTTTACGTCTCAACGCAGACTGACGCCTAGCGTCGTTTTTATAAAACTACTGAATTTGATAAATTTTAATATCTAGATTCATATTCTTCATATTTTTGTCTCGCCGCCAATCGACGCCTAACCTCGATTTTGTAAAACTTGTATATTTGACCGATTTTGATACCTAAATTAATCTTGCATTTTTACTTGGCCGACCGACGCCTAGCGTCGATTTTATAAAACTTGTGTATTTGATAAATTTTGATACCTGGATTCATATTCTTGTAATTTTATATCTCGGCGCCGATCGACGCCTTGCGTCGCTTCTATGAAACTAAACTTTGATTAATTTTGATATCTAAATTCATGTTCTTGCATTTTTACGTCTCGACGCCGACCGACGCCTAGCGTCGTTTTCATAAAAATTGTGTCTTTGATAAATTTTTATATCTAAACTTATGTTCTTGCATATTTACGTCTCCACGCAGACCGACGCCTAGCGTCGTTTTTGTAAAACTAGGATTTTTGATAAATTTTTATACCTGAATTCATATTCCTGCATTTTTACTTCTCAACGCTGACTGACGCCTAGGATCGTTTTTGTAAAACTTCTGTATTTGATAAATTTTGATACGTAGATTCATATTCTTGAATTTTTATGTATCGACGTAGACCGACGCCTAGTCTCACTTATGTATATCTTGTATATTTGATAAGTTTTGATACCTAGATTCTTATTTTTACATCTTTACGTCTCGACACCAACCGACGTCTAGCATCGTTTCTGTAAAACTTATGTATTTGATAAATTTTGATACCTATATTCTTATTCTTGCATTTTTACGTGTCGACGCCGACCGACGCCTAGCATTGTTTTTGTAAAACTTGTGTATTTGATACATTTTTATATGCATTTTCTCGCAATTTTACGAGACCCACCTTTTTGTGGAATATTAATGTAAAGCCTATTGCAATTACTCCGAGTTGTGTAACTTATAAATTTTTTATCCGCAGCTTAATAAAAGTTTGAAAATTTCTAAAAGTTCTTTATTTCTATCCCCTGTACATTTTACAGATTTTGTAAATATCACGTCAGGCTTAAAAGTTAGCCAAGTTCATTTTCAATGTCTTAAAAAAGCTTTTTCTGTAAATTTTTTTATGACGTCTGCCCCAAATATTATTAAAATCCTATGACCAATTATTTCCGTATACTAAAGTGCAAATATAGTCAGGAAGTTTACCTTTAAAGATACTTGGAAGGAAATTCTGGATGTGGAAGTAGTGTTTCCTTAGGCTCCAGTTTTTTTTAACCTTACCACGGTCCCTACCTTTGTCTGCGTCTTTATAAAGTCGTCAAGATGGACCCCTTGACGTGAATCGAGTGCATCCATATAATCCCGGTGGTGGATAGATTTGTACGCATAGGTGTATGTATATGTGCATTTACACGTATGTGTAGTGTGTATATACATTATTGTATAGCTTTATTTTAGGGTAGTACATAGGGAAAAAAAGATTAAAAACCAGAATGCGCTGGATTATTTTTGTTTGCATGTTCACCACTAGACCATAATTCAAGAGCTACTAGCTGATGGTTCATCCACAGCCAAGGGGAGAAAAAACTGGAGTGGGTCCATAAATGATACACATACGAGTGAACGATACCAAGAGCAAAAATTAGAGATTCAACAAAATGAGACTATTAAAAAACAAATTGCTTCGTAAGAATCGGTAAGTGCTACGTAGCCCTCGATGACAGCCGCGTGTAACAGTTTTTCCTTCATTTTGTAAAATAGAATATAAAGTAAGAAGTTCCAAAATTAATGGTTTGCTTTCTGTCAATGGTTAATTTTATAGTATTTAATTAAATAGACACTTAATATGTGAGCATAGAAATACTTGAGGCTTCATGTGACGTACGTTACCAAGCAATCTTCTTTAGAATCTTGTGCATCGACAATGGCTTCGACAATCAGCTGTGTTCGGTACTTTTATTAGGACAATGCTGTCGACTTTTTACAATTGGCCTCTCTCTCTAAGTTTACTGTTTCCATTTGATTGACACATTGTGGCAACTGCTCGATAACTCCAATGTAAATGGCGAAGTCAATAGTGCGATTACTAAGATATCAAAGGTATTTCGCCAGCTATCTTATCTTGTTAATTCTCTAATTTTTGCCAAGAGTATAACGGTATGCCCACTGGACAACCAAAGCACGCGCTGTTTCACTTTAACCTTAACTTGCATTCCTTCTGTCCATCATTTGTGGACCTAGTGTACGAAGTAACAACTTTGGTTTTCATCAACACACTCTACTGCAATGAAATCGGCAGAGCATATGGCAAGTTCAAGTGTGCTAACCTGCCTATTTTACCGCTTAAAATAAAGTTTCGTAAAAAGTGTTTAATATGAATTAGACCACGAGTATGTTATTCTTTTGTCAATGCTTAATCTCTGTTGAAAAAAGAAAAAAAAAGAAAGCGAAAAATGTGGATACATCCCATTCTAGAATTCCAAGAAAAGAAAGCAAGACTCTTTTATACTTTATTTGAATGAGCACATAAAGACGAGGCAAAGTTTTTTAATTTGATCAGAATGTATTCTTTCGACAAAATGCTTCATGTTATAGAATATATACCAGACAAAAAGACACTCACATGAAGAGTTGCACATCTCTAAAACAAAAGCTGGTAATTGCTATTGAGTAAACATAACTGTGATTTGCTGCCAGGCTCTCTTTTAAAACTATCGCCAGAATCGGGCTGTCTTGTCCAGTAATGCCGATCGATCTTCAACCGCATTTATTGATGTTTCCACGTCAATTTTACCACCCGTTTCTACACAAGATACAATGACTGAAATGTCTCGCCGTCAAAACTGCTTTATGAACCACCGTGGCTGAGCAGTCACATCTAACATAATGTAAAGTGTGTGTCGCTCTATTTTGAAGCTTCCATTCAACAATTCTCTTCGTGGTATTTTTTTAATTCATTCAGAATGCAGTTCTTTTCATCGATCTAGTGGATATAAAAAACGTGGCAAAAAAACATTAAAGATGCCGGAGTGCCGGCTGCCGGCTATTTAGCGATGTCACGAGGAGGGACAGGGCTGGTTTTAGTTTTTCCTAAATACTGTCAATTAACTTTAAACGATACTTGATACTTCAATAATTAATTATTTAAATCAAATAGAGAAGTGTTAAAAGAAATCACTAACCGACAAATTATAACTTTTACTTTGTATCGTTAACCAAAACCACTTATTTGTATTGTTTTGGTCCCAGCTACGTCTAACATAACATAGTCCTAAAAAAAATTGTTGGCTCTAATAATATAATAACTGACCTAACTCATATGGTATAATTTTAATAAAAAAGGCAATTAATTACATGCGAAAAAATATTTGCCATTTTGATATATATTTCAAATACATGTTACATGATATATATTTAATTAGAATATAAGCTCTTTAATCAGAAAATTCATTATTTTTCTTGCGCTTCTTAGCCTGTCTCTTGAATACCAAGTAAGATAACTATCACTTTTAAGTCTCCACAGATCTGCCACTTATACTTGTATTCTATAGTTTGTAGCAATACATGAATATGTTACTGTAACGGTTACTTAATGTTACTGTATTTTACCTTCATGTGAACAGCATGGGCGATGTGAATTGATGGCAATTTATTTCCATTGTGGAGTAGGACAGCCTTTAAACTAAGTTTAATGGCGTCAATAAAAAGTCTCCAGTCACTAGGATCTTGGGGGATGTATGAAGCACTCATTAAACCGCCAATGTCCTTGCAGGCAACCAAGTCATTTTCCATTTGGAAAAAAGGTATAAAATCTTTTTGACGACTTCGGTACATGGAAACTTTAACATTTTCTTGTAGTAAATTCCATTGTTGTAATCGAGATGCCAAAAGCTCCGCTTTCGCCTTGGACAGATCAAGGTCTCTTATAAGATCACTTAATTCGCGTTGATTAATTTCACAAAATTAATCAATGATTAATGACGGATGGACTAAATGGTCATCTATATTATCATCCGGTTGTTCGTCAGAATCAAGACTGTATTCTTGAGGTAGATTAGGAATAGTTCATCACTATGGGGAACCGGACGAATGGCAGATGGTAAATTGGGGTATTGTATTACCATCTTTCTTTTTATTGTTAATACCCTGTCCAATGGGAGGTCTCACGCAAAAATAACAATCGGTAACATGATCTTTAGATTCTCGCCAGATCATGGGCACAGCAAAAGCCATTGAACGTCATCTTCCACTTAGCCAACTGCAAAGATTGTTCGCACAATTGCTGCAACATATAGGAAGTGCTCATTTTTTGTCTTCATCTCCATTTGTACAACCAAAATACAACTGGTACGCCTTCTTAATGTTGGGAGTAAAATTACGTGTTTGACGCGCAAGTCACTTCAGCACAAATATAACAAAAGTTGTTGGGTGTATTTACACAATCTCGTGGCATATTTTCAAAATAGCACTATTTACTTTCGAAAATGAACGCTTCATGCACAAAGTACAAATACGACTACCTAAGAATGAATATTAGTTTTAGTGACCAATAAAGAGGTAGGTAGTTAGCACCGTCAGTATAGTATGTCTATTGTTCGTAAAATTCTAATTCTATATAGTTCTCTACATATATTTAAGGCAAATAAAAAATGTCGGGGCCTTTCATCTTTACCGCAAAGTCAAAGGCGCCGACACTTTTTATGTGCCTTAAATACGTGTAGAGAACTATACCTGTTATTTGTGATAGGGCTGCCCATAATCTAGAGTTCATACCTGCGTTACATTTTATTACCTGTATTGGGAAAACCAGAGTCAACTTGAGCTTTTGCTTTTTATATTGTTATTTAACATGGCGAAGTTAATAAGAATTTGCTATTTTTACTTCCAATAGATGTAGGCTGTCGGATAGTGAATTATTGATTTAATACTGGTAAGGTGGGGCAAGTGCACCCTCAAAATTGATTAGTAATGCTTTACAAAATCACAACTGCTTTGTTTTTCACCAAACTTGATCAAATAACTTTTGGCATACTTTTTGGAATATTTCCGTTTTATAATACCAATAACAAACTAATATTTGCAGATGTAAAATTTTCGTGACTTCTTAAATTTTTATAATCACAAAAACGCACTTGCCCCGTCAATTGGGGCAAGTGCGTCTTTGGCTCTGTGAGAAGTATCTAAGTGCTAATATTAAGAATTTCTGGGGTAAGATCGCTTAACTATTACTTTGATATTTCTTTTGCTGTTTACAGTATTTTATCGTCTCCTCCCATTTAAGAGTAATT
This sequence comes from Stenurella melanura, assembly GCA_963583905.1. Lineage (NCBI taxonomy): Eukaryota > Metazoa > Arthropoda > Insecta > Coleoptera > Cerambycidae > Stenurella > Stenurella melanura. The sequence continues at coordinate 76,017,310 of OY757312.1, read as the reverse complement.
GACTTTTTTGTGAAATTAAATGAAAATGGCGTAATTTTGAAAATATCTTTATTATCTTGATGACCACATGCTACAATATGAGTGTGGAAACGTTTGAACCATTGCGTTGCGCGCTGTTGCACAGAGTTTTGCAAAAGTGATAAACAAACTCAGAAAATAAGGGTGTTTGCAATTTCTGTGGGTCAAGGACGCTCTTGCCCCGAATTCGCACTTGCCCCACCTTACCTTAGATGTTTAATTTTAATTATAATCATATGAAACTGATTTAAAAAGTTTCAATCTTTTAATTGCACCATTTAGCCAGTAACAAATATAAATATCCTAAGGTGTTAAAGATATTATTATTACAAATATTTTATTGTACAATACTAGTAAAAATAATATTAATAAACAGTATATTAGTGGTAACAGAAAATAAATATTGTTACTGCTCAGCTAGAACCGCGTGGCGGTGTGTGTATTTGTTGCCAGGAAAGGAGAGAGAGATAGAGATACTATTAGTAAAGGAAAGAATATTAATAACATAACATTTTTCAAATATTAACAAAAATTAAAATAAAATTTCTATAGAAATAAGGAAAAATAAACATTTCGTCCAACTAAACTTAATGCCTACTTAATTTTACATATAATAAATTAGTGAAAATAAATAAAGTATTCGATAAGAAAAGTAAAATAATAAAAAATTTGAATTGTAACGAAATAAATTAACAGAGAATTCTTACCAAATAACAATACGAATTATTTTGCAATGAAACAAAGACTTTTCACTAAACATCACTTTTCATTAAACTACTTTTGTTTTCACTAACACTAAAGATCACCTTCCACTAAATAACTCCATTCGTTATCTGTCACTCACTACCGAGGTCGGTATTCCATTCATCACTGGTCAAGTCACTGTCGTCGCCCCCAGCATATATGATGAATTTCTGTTCATTCCCATTATGTAGTTCCTGTAACGAAATGTACTCATTTTCAATTTGTTTTACACTATCTATATATTTTATCAAATTTTCTGAAGTAGTTTTCTGCTCTTCTGCACATTTAGTACGATTTCTTTCGCTCTTTCGCATAAATATTTTCTTCCTGGTTGCAATATTTGTGTCTTCTACATTTTCAACATCTTCTCCTATGCTTGTAGATGGTTGGGACCCTTTCCACTGTCTAAGCATGCCAATTAAATTTATATACCAATAAAACACAGTGAATAAGTCACAAATACTTATGAAACATCACGTATAATACGAATCGAAGCCGATCCTGTACTGCTATAGCATGTATAGTTGTCTTCACATATTTAATGAAAATGAAAAAGACCGTAGAGTCGGTATTTTTAACTACCGAGACGGTCCTACAGAGCCGTACTTCAAATTTTTGAGTATTGGAATAAAGAAAACAATACTAGAGAATTAGAAATCCTGTTTGTCGTAGAAATTTAATGACGCTTTTGGTAAATAAAAAAATTTTACTCTGTTTTGCATCAAGATAGGATATCTTACGCATTGGTGGACGTATTGCCCGTCCTTCGCGATATTGATAGATGCATTCAAAGTACGGCTCCGCTTATCTGCTACTTGAGTATGACGTTTTAGTTAGGGGTGATTTGCGCAACTATATCTCAGGAGTTAGAAATTTTAATTAAAAGAGACTTGTTTCCGATTATTTCTTAATTTAGTTATACCAGAACATACTATACATGAGAACAATGTTGTTCTATGTATTAAATAATACATTATATTTATGATCTGCCATTTTCTACCAAATTTGAACATGCCCCGCTCTCCCATCTGTACGTAAGCGGCACGGCTTTGAGGTTTTTATGGAGACAACGATACCTGGCGCTACACAAAGCCATATATCAAACTATGTGATGATCCAGTAGGGATATCCTGCGTAATACTTTTGAAAATGACTTGCAGTAGAAATATAACATAGAATTCGTCACATATTGTACGCTATAAAGGCGTTAATACAATGTAATTCATTGCAATTTTTTATACTGACTAGATAGGTGAAAGGCATTGTTACGAGTTTTCCACCCTTTTAGGAAACACCCTGTATGAATCCGTGGATTCTAAATAATTTTAACAAGGGGTAAACCACTAACACTTTATTTAATAATTTACTGGTTATACAAACTAACTTTTACAATATCTGTATTTACACTTCGAATTTATAACCTCACTTTCGCTAGTAAACTTCACTTTAGTAAACTTCTCCCTCTGCGCCGGTAATCGCGCCTTATATACTTTGAAATTGCCTCTAGATTCATCCGGAACCCAATCAAGAATCTTCTCTCACCACACTCTAGAAAACTCTATCTCTTTCTACAAGTTTCCAATCACTCACTATTAGGCATAGGCGTATCAATCTCCGGTTTCATGGGGGTGTAATTCATAACAGTATAGATGATCATCATATTCTTTGACTTTCTAGATACAGATTCAGAAATTGTAGTTCGAAATATAGGTAATAAACGCCCCGCCCCATAATTCGTGAACGCAGGTTCTGAAAGTAATCGAGTCGATATTGAACTTAATAATACGTGAAATTGCGCTAGGTGAGGGGACTGGTCTGTCTTGAAATGACACAGTAAATACATTTATTGTGTCTTCAATGGAATGGCCGCCCCCAAAGTACCACTTCGCAATTTGCACTTTTACAGCAGTTGTGTAAACAGCCGGCATTTTAACGAAATTAAGATTAATTTATTTTATTCCCACGTCTTTACGGCTAGGCTACTGAAAGCAGAATGCGTGGGATCAACGATGAAGCAAAGCAATGGTGCTATGAACGAATACCAATGCCCTGCGTTCGTATACGGCAAGGCGTGGTTTACCTGCGCAGATACACGTTTATATATTACCAACTACAGTTTCCGCTGTTTAATAACCCTAGTAGCACAACATATTGGACCAATATATAATATATATAGGACCAATATATGAATATTCGTCCTATATTCATATATTGGTCTTATATCGACTATATATTGGTGCAACATTGGTGCTACTAGGGAAGGGTGGGTGATACCAACGTACTAAATTAAACCCATACCATCTTGTAAAGGACATTTCAATGCTTAGGGAATGGTAATTCACAACTTTTTTTAGTAGATTCAAACTTTGAAAACGGCTCTTAAACCCGGTTGAACTTCAATTCGAAAAACTACGTTTCTCATAACATTTATCGCTGTCTCAATTCAACTATATAAGGCATCAAATTGATTTTTTGAAATATGACCGCTTCTAATGATAAGTTGGAAATTTTGAAAATGTTGAAAATTTTTCCAAAAATATTTAATGAATGTACAGTCACTAATTATACGCATCAAAGACTTCACTATGCGGTGATCTATGCGAATTATTGAAAATGTCTGAGACAGAAAGAAATGGAAAAGTTATGGTTCATTATGTGCACATTGTAGCAACTGCTCCATAACTCCAATGTAAATGTTGAGGTTATTAGTGCCATTACTGAAAGATCAAAGGTTTTTCGCCTGCTATCTTGTCTTGTTAATTCTCTGATCTTTGCTATTAGGTACATTGTTGCTGAATGCAAAACTACTACAGTAACTACACCAGATACTATTTTTTGAAGCACTTAAGCTATAGCAGCTAGCTATACGAGCAACTGCCTTAGGGTACGGACACGCCAAAGATAACTCGATGAGCGAGCGCGGTAGCGGTCGCAAAATAAAACAAATCCATAGTTTATTATGAAACCTTACGTACCAGAGATACTATCATCTGTTCAACCTTACCGCTATCCGCTCGGTCTACAGCGCTGTCAATGTCAAAATAAAACAAGCTAACCAATATACTCTTCGCCCATTTACTGAACTGTTTATGTGATATTTATAGGATACTCTTCGCAGATTTTTTTTTAAATAATATTAGTTTTGGACATTGTTAATTTAATTACAAAACATAAAAGAAAATTATATTAAAAAATTAATATTTTTTTTATTTATTGAAAAATTTTGTTCAAAAACAGGGTTCCACCTCTAGCTAACGCTAACTTACTGTCCAAATTTCAATACAATCGGACTTTTCGTTTTTAAGTCATCGTGCTTACAAGAACCCTGACGGACGAACGGACCGTCAGACGGACGGACGGACGGACGGACGGCCATTTTGAAAGTTCGGTGTTCGGAAATTCGATCACCGATCACGGTGATGAAAATTTTTTCTCTACGAGCAATATTACCGGTTTCAGAGATGTGCAGATCGAATCAATATACTCTTCGTTTTGTATTTGCAAAGAGTATAACAATTTGATTTTCCATTGTGGTGGACTGCTGGCATTGCGGTAGATAACTCGCAAGTTTGCTTTACTTCAGATCACGTGGCATTTGCTCCCGAAAGAGCACTGCGTCATGTCAGATGTCAGATCAGCCGGTATGACCCGTTGGTAGTTAGGTATGCTTAAGGGTACCTCGAGATAAGATATGTGAAATGCCCATTGACACGGATTTTTTAATAAACCTGGTAGGATTATTTTTTGGGCCTAAAAAATAAGTTTAACAGCATCCGTGTATCAAGAGTCCAAGAGAACGCCCACTTGTTTTAATTTTTTTTACAAAAATGGAATCAATAAAAAATCCTGAAATAATTCGTGCATATAATAATAATAATAATAATACTCCATGGAGTTCGGGTTGGACAAGTGCGCGGTCGTCCATCTCAAGAGAGAACGATGCGGGGACTTTGCTGAAGACGCCCAGCTCGCAGACGGAAGCATCCTAACACATGTGGATGCCGGAGAGACCTACACATACTTGGGTGTGTAACAGTATCACATCCAGGATGTACAGCAAATGAAAGAATCTCTCCGCGGCAAGTACAGATGCCTACTATGAAAGATTTGGTCATCAGAACTTTCGGGGAAAAACAGGGCGTCTGCCACTAATATGCTTGCCGTTCCTGTTCTGCTCTACTCCTTCGGAGTAGTCAAATAGACTGTAGATGAACTGCACCAATTGGACAGAGGTACCCGCAAGATGATGAATATCCATAAGAGCATTCATCCTAGATCGTCCGTCCCTCCTGTGTACGTCCCACGAAATCAGGGGGGCCGTTGGCTCTTGGGGGGCTGAAGTGTATGCATGGCAGAGTAGCATTGGGTATGGCATGTAATGTTCGTAAGAGCTCAGACCCGCTCCTGCAATTAGTGAGAGATCATGAAGATGGAGGGGTAGGTGTAGGATTGTTTAAGGCGTCAAAAAGGGCCGTAGATGAACTTGGTCTTGTATTCGATGAGAGTCGTGGAGGCCGGCGCAGTGCTGACCCAGAGTCAGTCACTGAACTTCAGCCGCCTCGCCTGAAGGCCCAGATAGAAGCTGCCGAGCAGAAACGCCGGTTTGGGCAGCATCTCGATAAATCCATGCATGGGGTGTTCTATAAGAACCTAGACACACGGGGTTTATCGACAAGGCTGACATTCGTCCTTTTATGGTCAGCCAGGCTAAAGTCGGAAACCAAGGGATTCATTGTGGCCTGTCAAGATGGTGTAATTAACACGCTGGTCTACCGAAGGCGCCTAATGGGTGTAGAGGTTCCTGATATAAACTGCAGTACCTGCCGTCAGGCGCCAGAATCGCTACTCGTTTCCGACAGTCAGGCTAATTCAAGCCAACAAGCCTGACATAGTTCTCCTCGACCATCAACGCAAGGTGATGTTTGTGATCGAGTTCTCGGCACCTGCCGAGCCAAACATTACTTTGAAAGAGGAGGAAAAACGGACCAAATACCGTGATCTCTGGTACGAGCTCCAATACCCAGGGTACTCACTGAAGATGGTAGTCCTAATAATCGAATGGCAGCCGAATGGCTGCAGAAGGCGGTTATCTTTGCGTTCCTTCGCCTACTTAGGGTACACGTTTCTGGTATTTACAGTCACTAACCCCACAGGTCGTGGGGAGTAGCTGTAATTACAGCTGGTGCGGCTGCCATGTGGTATCGGTTGGAAAGCAAGGAAGCCCTGTCTGGCAGCGGATAAACCGGGAAAAAAAATTGTAATAATAATACTCTTTATTTAAGTAGACATGCATTATATGTATAAGAAAAACGTCACACATATAGTAATCTCAATGAACTGTAGCCTCAATTGTTTGGGGCTCTATTGGGTCCCACTAAAGCCCTTAAATATATTTTCAAATTTTTCGAATATTTTTGTTATGATAACAAGGTGTGGAAAATTTTATTTCATCACATTATAAGTGACCCAATAACGCAATTTTTAAGGTAATTTAGAAATATCCAAACCCCGTGCGTCAGCCCCAAAACTCAATTTTTTAATTTTTTTTAACGAAAACTCACGTTAATTAGATAGAATTACTTTTAAAGGTTGGGTAATTAACCAACCCCTGGGGCAAAGGACACTGCCCTGGGATCAATAGTCACCCCGTTGGGTTAGCCCCCTGGGGGCCAAAGATCACCTTTTTTTGTAAAAAGTTTCTCTCTTGGGATCAAAAGTCATCCGGCATCAGTGAATAGTCTCCTAAAGAACAAGCAGACACGCACTGGGGTCAAAAGACATCCAAATAACCTCCCCGCTAGGTAAGTATTCGTTATGATATACAAGAAATTAAAATTAAACAATTTTTGACAATATTATATTTTATTATAAAAAATATTTAAAAATTAAAATATTTCAACATTAAAAATAATACATACTTATCTAAATATTCAAAGATTAATCATCTTCGCTGTCCTCTTCAATCACAAGTTAGATTTTTCAGATTGAAGAGACTCGTATTGGCTGGGCATATTATTTTTGATAGATGTGTGCCTTAGAATAAATAGTAGATAATCGCTGCCAAGTGGGAGCAACATCCTACGGTGCGTAGGCCATTCGCACAGTTGCAACAATATCCAGTAATTGCAGCAATACCAGCCCCCTCCGAGTCATAATGGACGTAGCACTTACTATGTGTAACTAGTAACACCATGGTACAAACATATACAAGGTATGCTGTTGCGCAGCTTTTGCAGTAACCAATCATATGCTTTAGACCCAACGGTAACCATGTTGATAATCGGACCAATAGCGTTTCGTGCGCATATTTCAAAGAATATAGTGTGTTCTTCTGTACAAAAAGAGCTGATTCCACATACCGTTTAAAAACAGATACTTCATTTTGGAAACAAGGTTTAAATTTGATAAAATATTATTCCTTTGGAAGATTTTAAGAACGGTTTTGAATAATAATGTAAGATTTTACATTCATTTCTACAATGATGTAGCAAATTTTCATTGTAATTTTAGTGTTTTTTTTTTAGTACCGGTGTAGTTATGGATATTCAAGACATTCTTTGTAAAAAATGTGGTAAAAAGGTACTTCTTTGATGCAGTATACAGGGTGATTCACGTTGGCCATTCATTAGAAGTTTTTCAACTTGCAGTTGGATTAGAAACTTGAAATTTGGTATACAATCATAATTAATCATGCCCGTTCTATCTAAAATATTTTCAGTCCTCCAACTATACAGGGTGTGCCAAAAATTGGCACCAACTTTCTTATTTTAAATGGAAACCTATCTTTTTCTTTACATGGTTCGATTGGTCTTCTAATTCTGAGTTTGGAGAACCTAAGTTATGTTAACTTATCTATTACAATTCTTGACATATGTCCAATTTTTTGAAAAAAATTGCCGCTGTAGTAGTTTACGAACAAATTTGTATCTCGTAAACCTTTCAAAATTATGAAACCAAATTTGTAAAGCAGTTAGCTGGAAGTCCGGGCTAACTTTTGATGTCCCATCGGTGGTCCCATTTTGTACCATATGGGCGCAGTCAATTTTCAAATGTCGCAATCAAAAATTGTCAAAAAGTCAATTTTTTCAAATGGCACCTACTAGTTTTTTTCACACCTTTCGAAAGAAAATTGAATTTTAGTGTCAGTTACTTAAGCATTCCCTATACCTAACTTCACCCCATATCGAGTTATTCAATAAAAATCAAGAAATACCTTATCTTGCCGAGAGATTCCTTATTTCATCAAGTATGCCATGGAAATAAAAGACAGTTGTAATAATTTTTAAAGAAAAATATGGATTCTTATTTAATTACACACAACACCAACAAATTATTATTAACGAACAAGTACAATGTTGACGAAATTCTGACGTAAATGTTCAATGTGACCACCATATTTTTGTTCAAATATTCTATTATTCTACTTTCAACAGATTGCGTAGCACATCTTTGCGCCTACCATTTTTGACGCCAGAAATCAATGCAAAATTGAATTTTAGGGCCACTTTTATTAACATTGTGTATGTTTATCTATAGTCGTTTTTGAGTAATTGGCATTTTTTGAACAAGACATTGTTTTTTTTCTCAAGGGTAGTAGGCTTTGGAAACAATCATTTCATTTTAATTTTTATTCAAAAATCGTATTGCAATAATAAATAATAACAACAAAATAACAACAAATAAACAGATTAACAAAATGATTATTTCAATACAAATGCTCAATGTGTGCACCGTTTTCACTGACAGAATTTCGTCAACATTGTTCTTGTTCATTAATAATAATTTGTTGGTGTTGTGTGTAATTAAATAAGAATCCATATTTTTCTTTAAAAATTATTACAAATGTCTTTTGTTTCCATGGCATACTTGATGAAGTTAGGAATCTCTCGGCAAGATAAGGTATTTCTTGATTTTTATTGAATAACTCGATATGGGGTGAAGTTAGGTATAGGGAATGCTTAAGTAACTCACCCTAAAATTCAATTTTCTTTCGAATGGTGTGAAAAAAAATAGTAGGTGCCATTTGAAAAAATTGACTTCTTGACAATTTTTGATTGCGACATTTGAAAATCGACTGCGCCCATATGGTACAAAATGGGACCACTGATGTGACATCAAAAGTTATCCTGGACTTCCAGCTAACTGCTTCACAAATTTGGTTTCATAATTTTGAAAGGTTTGCGAGATACAAATTTGTTCGTAAAGTACTACAGCGGCAATTTTTAAAAAAAAATTGGACATATGTCAAAAATTGTAAGAGATAAGTTAACATAACTTAGGTTCCCTAAACTCAGAATTAGAATACCAATCGAACCATGTAAAGAAAAATATAGGTTTCCATTTAAAATAAGAAAGTTGGTACCAATTTTTGGCACAACCTGTACAGTTGGAGGACTGAAAATATTTTAGATAGAACGGGCATGATCGATTATGGCTGTATGCCAAATTTCAAGTTTCTAATCCAACTGCAAGTTGAAAAACTTCTAATGAATGTCCTACGTGAATCACCCTGTATAGGTACATATTTTATTTTATTTTATATGATCTATAAAAAGAAAGCAATGATTTCATTAATATTTCTACACAAGGTTTTTCTTTTATAGATAGTTAATTTTTCTGCTGTTTGCAAAATCCTATAAAGAATGTTTCAATACAATTATAAGCAAACAAATAATAATTCATTTTTAAACATGCATAGAGTATATAGGCTCCAATACTAGTTAGCTAATAGATAGGTGAGGTTGTTTTTATCAGTCAATGTCAAATATAATCATTTCACACTTATTCATAGAAATTGTCTTGGTTTTGCATGAAACATCTTTATGAATGGCTTTATGTCTTTCTGATGAGCTCCAGAATAAGGGCGAAAAACGTTTCAAAGGCTAAGCATTTCCAGGAAACAGAATGATAGATTTCATGAAAATGTAATCCATTGGAATGAAAAATTTTTTAAGACAAGGTAGATAAATAAATTCATTTTAGGTCTTTGTTCTCATTTTTAACTGAATCTTCATAATCGTAGGGGGTTATGTGGATACTAGTTTAATCTGCATGGCCGTAGGGGACTGTGTGGATGCTAGTGTTAGAATGAAAATTGTCAAATAAGAAATTAGACAAATTCATTTTAGGATTTTAACTTGCTAGCATAACCAGAATTCAGGTTATCGAAAGAAAGCAATGATTTCATTAATATTTCTACACAAGGTTTTTCTTTTATAGATAGTTAATTTTTCTGCTGTTTGCAAAATCCTATAAAGAATGTTTCAATATTATATGATCTAGTTCGGCAACTTTAAAGAGTTTATAGGTTAAGTTATCAATACTAAAAAAAAATTAAGATGTAAAAATATATATAAATCTAGTCAATATTTGTCAAAGGGTCCATGAATACTATGAGTTTTTAGTATGATTTTATGATCAATGTCATTTTTAACCTCCCCACAATAAAATTGTGGGAGGTTACTAAAATTGGTCCAAAATCGAAAATTGAGTTAACATCATATCTTTACGTTTTGAGGTCCCAGGAATTTTAATATAATGAATATGTTTTTATACAAATTACGACTTATTTGTACAATAAAATTAATCTTTTTAGATATAATTGCTATCATCATAGTAAATTTTAACCAATATTTACGAAAAATACATACACCACACTTCTAATTGTATTCCAGCAGACACCTTGTGAGGGAGAAGGTATACAGGACAGTCACTGAAGAAATCATATACACTCGTTTTGTTTCATACTTTTATTCTATAACAAAATAAACACACACTATACTTAATAAATAAAATAAGTATTATACTGAGACTTTTTACAACGTAGAGTATATTATTGAGTATCTTGAGAAAAAACGTAAGGATCATTAAACAAATTTTGCAGAATATAATCTAAATACTCTACCACTACTAAATACTAAAGTTTTAGATATCCTAGATTAAATTTATATATCATACTGCATACTAACTTTTCTTTGAAATGAAACGATATGCTTGAATACGTTTACTTATTCTTACTTTGCTTATTTTGTTCGTTATGTCTTGGAGAATGATTCTTACCAAATGTTCTGTAGGTACTGCATGGGGCAGAAGGACACGGATATTCGTTGGGGAATGGTTTTCAACATTTTTGAGATACTCTGAAGTTGCTTTAAAATCTGATCGTTAAACAAATGCGAGCGGTAAGAAAAACATTTTTTATTTCTGACCACTTTTGTGTTAAATAACAAATACAAACTTGTATATCGTAAATAAGCACATCTTTTACTAATACATATTTTGTAATTATAAATAAATAAGACAATGTATTTGATAATTTTTGTTTTTATAATTACCATTTTTGAGATTATCAGGTTTTACTGGACAAATTTCTAACCATTTCTCGATATTCTTCAATTTTTGGGAACTAAAAGAATTTTACATTTCTCTCAATTGAAGTTTCACTCCTATTTTTGCAACAGTTCACACTGCACCCAACCATGTCTTAAGTTTATTATAAATAATTGTTTCTTTTTCAACCTCACAAATATCAGACCACAGAGAAACCAAATACAAAAACGATATCACTCAGTTACGCACCCCAACACGGCTACTTGTACCCCGGGTTGCAGGGGTGCAATGTTGAGGGATAATATAATAATAACTTGAAATATTTGTAATATTACAGAATATTAGGATTCTCTAGCAGTATACCCACATAGCACGCGATATGAAATGAACATTCAAAACTCATTGTCTACATTCAAACGATATTCAGAACTTCTTTTACATATAGCCGTAATATACGTTTCGCGACGTACTTATATCAATATAGGAAAGATATTGCCAGTACGTTGTACGATATTCCTATATATACCTACAATATACATGAAATAATGTTGATTCTGCGGTATACAGAGAATATTGTACGAATCTTCTCAAAAATTTGCTGATGTGTCAAATATTATATAGATATACAATAGGCAATATTTATGCTACGTACTTAATTCAATCTCTTTACAATTTACAAATGGAATATTTTTACAACATGATATTTTTGTATACTGTAGATATATTTACAAAAAGCTATATTAATTTTGAAATCTTTAACAAATATCACATAAACATTTAATGGATAATATATGTGTACCATATCATATATAATAATAATAATAATAATAATAATAAATTTTATTCACCTTTGTTGCCATTACAAAGTATGGATAAGGTAAGTCATACATGATACATATAGGTAACAAATAGTTGAGTCAAAAAACAGATAAAATGTATAAACAGTAGGTACATTAACATATGTATATGTATATAAATTTCATTTAAATATAAACCCTTACACACATTTGTATAATTATGTACATTGAACGTATTATTTACAATAATTTTACATAAGATATGATTTAAAATACAGACAAAATTAAATAATACATACATAATATATATATATATACCCTGATAATGTACCAGTCGAACATTTCTGCAACATGAAATTCATGTTTGTATTTTTAATATTCAAAACATTACATTCAAAAGTTGAACACATGTACACTACAGCTGTATGCAATAAAACCCAAATTGAATTTTAGAATGGGGTGTAAACATTTTGAGCCACGTAAATTATGTAAAGCCACCGACAAAGCAGTTTTAGCAACATTGCAACCGAAACTTGAAACAATATAGCCCTATAGTAATATTGCACAGCAATGTTACATTTTGCAAAGGACCAACAAGATTTATGCGGTTTCTGATTGATTTTGACAGCATAATGCTGCATGCATTTGGGCCATATTACATAAAAAAATATGGTAAAGTTAAATATTAATTCTACGGCAGTCTTGTTGAAATATTGCCTTGTGTGCGGTGTTGGTATAGTACCTATCTACCTCATAACAAAAACAAATAGATATTTCTCTATCTAGTTTTGGTTTAAGTACATTTATAATCATCCCCTGTGGTGAATGGCATACGTTTTATAAACTTTAAATCGTTGGTTAAAATTGTAGATATGAAATATGATTTAAATTTTGAATCCAGACTTTGGACTTGTGATCGTATATTAAATAATAATGAATAATAAAAATGATGCATATTCATCCCTTTTTCAATTTTCCTACTGTATTTAATTAATTAATAACTATCGGCATTTCTTAAGCAGGTAGTTCGTACTTGAGAAATGATTATTTAATTACATTTTATCGTTATATTTAGATTTCCGTTTTCCATGTCGTTACAATCATCCCCTTGTCGAATTTTTGAAATGCGCGCCACGGTCCTTAGATTAGTGCGCATGCTGTAATTTGCCATCACAGGCCACAAGCTGTCAAATGCACTGAACTGTACCATATAAATGGAATGCCAATGTCTATTCCTATTTGTATGTAAAATTGAATCTCGCGCAAGTATGGCGACGGGAGGTCTCGGCGCAATCGCATTGTGTAACCCGCCAGGGCCGGCTCTATTTCTATTGCAAGTGTTTTTAATACGACTTTTTTTCAGAAATCATCAAAAATACGCGTGTATAGATAGACATTTCTTATATAGTTAACCTTTGTCTTAATTTTTATTAAAGAACAAAAAAAGTTGCCATTCCCAAAACATAATTATTTAATTGTTTCTAGTAAACGTTCTTGATAATGCACGATCATATTGATGAGAGTTGAATATAGAGTCCACCAAAAAATGAAGTCATATTTTCTACCTCAGAGATCGAAATATAATTTAGAATAGAATAGAATAAAAATGTATTGTGTTACAAAGTTACACAAATAAAGATATGAGGGTTCAACACATATGCTTAATTGATTTTCAATCCTACCCGCATGTAATAAAAGATTACGAAAAAGCTATTATGATGATAAATGTTTTTTCTAATTATTATTATGAAATAATATATAAGTAATTAATTGTAACATAAATAATATTAATATACCTACAAGGTACTTACTTAAAATATAACATACCTTTGGCCCGTTTCTTGTAAAACAGTATCTATACAATACCATTCCGGACCATATTGTTTGATTAACTTATCACGAACTGTAAATACCTGCTAAATAAAAAAATCGATAAAAACGAGAGAATTGTTTGACGACGGCTCTGAAATTTTGTACTAATCCAAGACCTCCCGCTATGGTAGACAAATCAAAGAATAATGGCGTCGGCGCATAATGTCTTCAAGAAGCATTCTGACTCAAGCACCAACATACTTTTAACATTAGATTTCCACTGCGGCGACGCATATGCCGCCGACCTTCAATCGCATGTAGGCCGTATTTTGTTCACGCGCATATATCTGTATTGGTCTTCCATTTATTATGTAGAGTTCAGTGGTCAAATGTCGATTTCAATTTGTTTGTGTTTTGTTTTCCCGTGATTATTAATTATTAGTCCAAGTGTAGGTACCTTAATTATTGTATTGCAGTAAGTATTTTACAATCGTACACAATACAACTACCTACCACATAGTTTTAAGGATGGCCCCCCCTTGTTGTCATTTTCAGATATTTTATATTCAGATACTAAAGTTTAATGTATCCCTTTGTACTTACCTATATTATAATTGTAGCATACTTTATTAGTTATTATAATAATGACGGCGTTTGTAGGCACCAATTTCTTGAAAAGAAACGGAGGTAGTCTAATTCGGAATGGTAACACTCTTCGAAAAGAAAGTTTGGTGGTCATCATTCAAACGGAACCAATTTGACAAATCATTGAAAACCAGGAGAAATCCCAGATGAAACTTGGACACTTTACGGGGTGTTTAAATCTTATTTTTAAGAAGGTAGGTTCGATCTATTTCAATATTAAGATGCTTTTGTTTATTTAAATCACAACCATTGGTTCTAATTACAACATACGAGTTGTTATATTTATTCGTATTAATTTGCTTTATATCTATTTCAGAGGATTATAAAAAGCTGCAATTAGGTAAATGGAAAAGATCAGGAAGTACATCTGATGTACAGAGTGAACAGAAACAAATCAAGGGACTATATGTACAAAAAGCATATTAGTCCTCCGAAAAAATTATTATTGTCAGATGAACATAGTGATATCGAAGAACGTATTGGAAGCCGGCGACTTCCCAAAGTGAAAGAAATGTTGTCCTTACTAGAAGCTGAAAGAGAATATGTTGTTCTTCTAATAACGCTGGTAGGCATTTAAAATCACAAACACAAATATTTCCAAATTCCAAAAAAATTCATATACCTATGTTTTGTTTTATGATAATATCAATTTGTTTAATTTATTTTTGATTATTTTTATTTTTTTCTGTAAGATGTGTTTATATTTATTAATTTCATCAAGGACAGTTTTTAAAGTGAAATACCTATTCAAATATAATTAATTGTTTTTTCTTTTATAGTTGGAACTAGCTCGTGTATCCCCACCTCCTCTACTCAGGAAAAAAATACCTTCTCCCAAAAATTGGAAAAGCCAAAAGAAAGTATTCAGCCAATAGTAGCAATCACTGGTGATGTGTTAAGAATGCCAAGTGGAGTTTCGCAATTATAAGTAGCACCATCGGCAACACCTGGACACTGGTTTTGAAAATGTAAGCCCTCCAGTTTTTACTATTTTTTACTTACTGGCAAAATATTTTTTATAGTAAAATACGACAGTTTATAAGTAACATTTTTTTTGTTAAAAAAATATCGATCAGTTCATAAGTTGCAAAGCACATTTTTTTTGTTTAAAAAATGTCGATTTAAATTCTTGGCACAATTGTTATTTATTATTGCAATTGCATTTTGTAACAAAAAATAAAAATATATTTAAAGTAACACAACTGTTTTAATTATAACTCTTCCTATTTTATAATTTAAGATACATAATTGTTACGACGATGTAAAGTAGTTAATATAATAAAGTCATCTTTTGCTCTGAACAATTTAAAACATGATTTGAATTAGATAAAACTTTAAGGCAACATAATATGATTATCAGACTTTCGTAAATAACATGTTAATATGACTATTAAAGCTGAAGTTTTCAGAGTGATAAATGTGTGATTTTAAAATGGTTTCTAACAGATCTTATTATTAACGTAAAATTATTTTTTTTGCATATGATATTCTTGGGCCTTTGTAAAGTATTGTTATGGCAAATGCAGTTTTATTGGTAGGTTTATTTCGAGGTTTATTTAGCATTTGTGTGCTCCATTCAACAAAATTTGATCAATAAAACATGCTCGAGTTTAACTGAAAAGTAATGGTAAAAACAAATTTTCCATGCAGTGTACATTCCCAGTAAACACACTCTGCCACATCCACATTATAGCCACTCACATTTTAGTGGATTTTGTAAGTGGCAAAGCACCACGTTACGGTGATGACACTCTTTGAACCGTTTCATAACTTTCACATCATGACCACTTATATATCAGTGGAGATTGTGACGTCCACAACCACCACATCATTTTAACATAGAATTTTAAAACGTGGATGTAGCTGATTGAGGTACCACTCGCATTGACATCACCATTTCACACTAAATGGTGAGTCTTGATTGACAACCAAAAAATTACTCGCATATAAGTCACATTAGCATACCAAGTAATTGCTCCGAAAATACGTCTATAAAATGATTCACTTTGACGTTACGTGCTCATCCTAAGTAGTGAGTCCCAGAAGTGTCTATAATATAACTTTTTGATGCCATATTTCTCAAAATCTCTATACTGCTGAATAATGTTCACGCACAGTATAAATAAATAATAATTAAGTGTCATGTTTTTTAATTTAATGTTTTTTCCAGCTGTTATTAATAATTTTTGTTACGTACACATTTTATCTATATAAAAATCACCAACAAAAAAAAAGTTGATCTGTATGTGTTTAATCAAAAATTAATTATAGGAGGGAATTCCAATTTTTTGCAGGTCCCTCAAAATGTGTGACGTGTTATATGCACTAACATATAATTTATTTATATTTTTCTATTATTTAACTATTTATTTGTTTGTATCCCACTTTCGCCATTTTCAAATATTCAATTAAATACACGTTATATATTTTATATAATCGCGCCACGCCGTCAAATCTCAGAAGAGCATAAATGAAATGTGATTGGTTCCCGCGTAAATAAGATTAGACAAGTCAAGGATGGAAATACACTACATACTATTTACAGGGCACAACGTTTTATCGATTTCTCTCTGTCTGCGGCGTAAAGTTGTATGAGTAAGACAAGGATGAACGCATCTCGGTGTACAGCAATGGGCTTGTTCAGCATTTTTTTTTTATTTGACAAATCGAAAGTGCAAGTATAAATTAATGGATCTGCAAAATATCAGAATCTTATTCGCACGTTTAGTATCTTAAAAACCATTACAAATTTCCATTTCGCGAAAATGGGGCGTGGCCAGGCGCTACGTCACTATACGCATAGACTCGGCGATCTCAATAGACTTGATGCTCCTTATTGGTTCAATTATAAGTGTTTTCGAAGTATTGTTTGTTTTGCTTACTACTTGACAGTAGGAGAGTACAATTTGGTGAAATGTCAAAAAATTACAATTTTCTCTCGCTCCTGCCAGAACGAATTTTCGATTTCGACCCTGCAATTTACGATTATAATTCATCGCCGACCTTCTCCTCTCCGTAGACACATAGAACGAACTTCCACTTGACGTATTTATTTAGTTACCAGCGTTTAAAAATTCCATGTTTTTCGACTTTTCAAGTTAAATTTGAAAGGTCCCAGAAAGCCATTTTTCTTACGTCACTTGCGTATAGTGACGTCACAAATGAGCGCTCGGTTTTTGCAACTATTACTAAATTCAACTCCTTATATCTCGAGAACGGGAAAAGTTAATAATACGAAATTTTAAGTGTATAATGAGAATATCGAGTACTATATGAAAAAGTATAAAAACCATATAAAAAGAATATCATGGAACAAGCCCATTGTGCAATGTCAAGCTATAAACACCAGCGCCACTAGTTATATGTTTCACCGACCCGGCGTCAAACGTCAAAGAAGTGATCAGTGATCAGTAATTTCTTATCTATTTGGTGGTTTTCATTAAGTTAAATAAAGGTAAGTACTTGTTTTAGTTAAATGTTATGTATGAAGTATTTTGGTTGATATTTTTTACGTTTGTGTTGAATTTTCATGTTCGGAGCACCGATAACTCATCATGAACGACACAATTATTGCAAAAACTGAAAAGAGAATGTATTATTTAACATTCTAACACTGGTTCTTCAGTTTTTCGAGTATAGACTTTCGAATTCATATTCGTATCATTTCCGTTTGCATCAACAGTTTTTGTACCACACAGTTCTAACCTATACGGTTTTTATATATAAGTTGGACTACTTTTTGTCATCTCCGACTACCATGCATGCATAGAATGAATTTTTTTCTAAATGTATGAAAGTTATATCTGTTAGTTTGAAACAATAGCATACTTGGGTAATTAATATATTATATGTTTTTTATTTAGGAGTCATATATATCATGCCCAATGAAATACATTTTCTTTTTTCTCACATGTGATGCCAACACAATTAGTGGTCTCCTTTTGGTGAACTTTGCAAAAAGACACCTTGCGGAGTCCACCACAATATATTTTGTTAAATATAAGGACTTATTAAAACACTTATTAGGTCCTAATTTCTTCATAAATAAAGGGTATTCATTTTAAAACATAAAGAATATTGTGAGGTTAATTGTGAGAAAGTGGAATTTTTCTATATGTATAAATTATAAATAGGTATATATATTTTCTCCATACATTTTGCTGCAAATTATCTTACTCTACATATTTTAATTATCACTCGTCCTTTATTTTGGTCTGATATATTATTATTTTAGTACTCAATATACAGGGTCTTCATAAATGATCGAGGACGACGCATACTAATAAAAATAAACATAAACAAACTGTTACCTAAAAACATGTATTTTTATTAAATTCTGGTAATATTTAACCTTTTCTAGAACACCACTGGCATAGAAATATTTCTGTTCTGCTTGTTAACAATTGGTGATATTTTTTGTTTATACGCGTCCTCGGGCATTTATGAAGGCTCTGTATGATTGCTAAATTAAGTAATATCTGTAGGTATAACAAGGTACTTAGCAATTTTTTTGTTTTAGAGAGTATAATCGACAATTAAAAATATGTCGGGACATATGTCAGTTGATGAGGCTGGCAGTGAAGCCATGAATGTAAAAAAGACGGTAAGTTTAAATTTAGAAAGATTTTATGGCTGATTTATTTTACCTTGAAATACTAGCTCGTTTCGATAATAACATATTGGAATGTTATATATTATTAATTTTCAAATTGTGGTATTAGTATGAAATATGACTGAGGAAAAAACCGTATAGACAAGTATAAATATACACAAATAAATGCGGAATTATAGTAATATAAATATAACAGGACAGAATAAATTCAAATTCACATTAATCTATAAAAAATTATTCTGTATAAAAACCTCTTGCAACGTAGGACTTTGTTTTACCATTTTTCTTGTGTAAATGTCATATTAAATAATGTGTTTTTTTATGAACACTTATAAACAAACACCACAGGTAATACGACCTCCTTTATCCCTGAAGGCTCTGACAGAGCCTTGTGTGGGAGATGGCTACACATTTAAAGACGAGGGACACCTCCAATATCCGAGTATACTAGGATTTCTTCAGAAAAATCCCAGTGCCACGGCTGGGAATCGAACCCAGAACTCCTGGCTGAGAGTCTAGAGCGCTTGCCACTCATACAAGCAGTCATTGTATTAAAATTTCACCTGGCGTTACACGCAACTCATAAAATTTTTCCTTATTTATTAATCCTGAAGGGGACTGGAACCTTCGACGTCACACTGCCTTTTAAGTAGTTTCCACAAACACCAAAACACTTATCGCAACACTCGAATACTATCACTTGACTCACATTTCGACAATTACGTTGTCATTAACTCGAGATGATTAAAACTGTTTAAAAGTTTCAAGTTTTAAGAATCTTCAGATGATGACAATTTGGTTGATGTCGATACATGTGTCGAGTGTTGTGTTCAAGTGTTTTGGTGCGTGGAAACTACATCAGAAAATAAAGTTACTTTACTCTTGAAATTTTATATTTTATTCGTTTTTGATCATCCTGTATAAGTCATGTTTCTGAGTGTCTGGATCAGATTTTAATGAATAAGTATAAGTTTTCATAAAGAATAACTTTCTATTGAAAAATCAGAAATAAAAAAGCTAGTTTTTGGTATAATTTTATACTTTCTTCATTTTCGTTCGCCCTATGTGTAGTAGATACTTGGTAAATCTAACTGTGACTATAAATAATTTTTGGAAAAAAAGGGGTAAATCGTTTGGGTGGCGTATTCACATAATTTATTATTTTGTTTAGTAAGAATAGTACATAACATGTATTCAATAATGATTCCGTTTTTTTTTTTAATTTGTAGATGTCTCTTAACCAATAAGGAGAAGAAAACCCCTTGCGTTACTTTCTAAGAGATCCCTACGAAAGATTAGGTTAGAAGAAAGAAAAAAGATATTGTGTGGTGTCAAAAATATATCTGATTCTTCATGTCGGATTTCGAGTATGAAAAAATTGTGAAGGACTTCTTTCGATATGGTGAGCAACGAAAATCAAGAAATAAGAAATGAAAAAGAACGATAATGATAAGATATATATATATATATATATATATATATATATATATATATATATATATATATATATATATATATATATATATAATATGTCCACAATTAGAGTGGGGGAAGTTTTGTGTAAATAAAATATACCTTAAAAGATTTTATTTTTAGAAATTAAATTTTAAAATTTTGAGTATTTTGTATTTTATTTATTAATATATAAAATGACATGCTGCGCATATCTTTTTTGCTAGTCCAGAAGTTGCTACTTTTTTATTTTTTAATTATATACCGGCATGTAACGCCCAATTAACTTATTGTATTCTTCAAATAAAACGTTCAAAATTGGATCTTTATTAAGTTATAAACGCCCTACTTTTTTTTTCCTTCTTCAATTCTTTGGGAATTTCACTGCCACATGTATGTTTTCTTTCTAAGCGGTGCTAGGGAAATCTACAAAATATATCACAATTAACCAGTATGTTACTGGTAAAAAACCTCTACGCCCGTGACGTTTACGTCAAAGGATCAGTTAAAGGTTGGTTTTGATAAATAAACAACACAAATAAGTATAAAAACTTGAAATTAAATATTTCGCCGACGTTTCGGAAATCTATTCTGTTTCCTTTCTCAAGGCTTTTTTTTGAAAAATCTTTTTTGCTGTGTATGACAAATACACAGCTCTAAGAATGTTTGTTATATTCAATATCCATAGATACTTACTATTTACATAGAACTGTTGATATAGTTAACAGTTTTTTAGTTTCTATACAATGTTAAGTTTGTGAAGTTCTTCTTTTAACATTGGCAGCCAAGTTGTACAGACATCTACGGAACAATTCGACACGCAATTATCCTCATTCAATAATATTATCGCGGATTCTTTTATTTTTCTTTTTTTGCTATCTGCCTCTTTTGTTAAAATTTTTGCCGAGCCCCAGTTTATTCTATGTCCGTTCTCCCACGCGTGTTCGCAGATCTTGGACCTCTGAATTTCATTTTTTCTGATATAATTTTGATGTTCGCCCAATCTTACACTAAAAGGTCAGAAAAAATGAAATTCAGAGGTCCAAGATCTGCGAACACGCGTGGGAGAACGGACATAGAACAAACTGGGACTCGGCAAAAATTTTAACAAAAGAGGCAGATAGCAAAAAAAGAAAAATAAAAGAATCCGCGATAATATTATTGAATGAGGATAATTGCGTGTCGAATTGTTCCGTAGATGTCTGTACAACTTGGCTGCCAATGTTAAAAGAAGAACTTCACAAACTTAACATTGTATAGAAACTAAAAAACTGTTAACTATATCAACAGTTCTATGTAAATAGTAAGTATCTATGGATATTGAATATAACAAACATTCTTAGAGCTGTGTATTTGTCATACACAGCAAAAAAGATTTTTCAAAAAAAAGCCTTGAGAAAGGAAACAGAATAGATTTCCGAAACGTCGGCGAAATATTTAATTTCAAGTTTTTATACTTATTTGTGTTGTTTATTTATCAAAACCAACCTTTAACTGATCCTTTGACGTAAACGTCACGGGCGTAGAGGTTTTTTACCAGTAACATACTGGTTAATTGTGATATATTTTGTAGATTTCCCTAGCACCGCTTAGAAAGAAAACATACATGTGGCAGTGAAATTCCCAAAGAATTGAAGAAGGAAAAAAAAATAAGATAATGCCACAAATAACATTTAGACAATATGCCCTACTTTTGACGTGCTACCTACACGTTTTCTTTTTGTTACTTCCGGTTTAGCCGGAGGTTGCAACTATGTTATTTTTTTAAATGAATATGTATATAGGTATCGTTTTTCCTAATTCCAACGGGAAATTAAATGTTCATTACGATCCGAATTTAAGATCGCCGAGAAAATCTAATTACAGCCAATTATCTCCCAACAAAGAGGCAGACGTCATCATGGAAGAAATATTTAAGCAGTAAAATTTTAATTATAGAAAATTTTGAACAATATATCCCTGGCTTTTCTTCACTGAATATCTTTGGAAAATATAAAATTATTTGTGCTAATGGTAAATACTAATTTTCAGCCAAAACATATTCAGTGGAGAAAATGCAGGGGTATAAATATTATTGTTCAAAATTTTCTATAATTAAAATTTTACTGCTTATATATTTCTTCCATGGTGACGTCTCTGCTTCTTTGTTGGGATAAAATTGGCAGTAATTAGATTTTCTCAATCATAAATTCGGATTGTAATGAACATTTAATTTCCCATTGGAATTAGGAAAAAATAAATAGCTATATTCATTTAAAAAAATAAAATAGTTGCAACTTCCGGCTAAACCGGAAGTAGCAAAAAAACGTGTAGCATGTCAAAAGTAGCGCGTTTATAACTTAATAAAGATCCAGTACTAAACGTTTTATTTGAAGAATAAAAAAGTCAATTGGGCGTTACATGCCGGAATAATTAACTGGAACCGAATACCAAAATATGAATCTCTAATCTGTGATATTTAAGTTCCATTGGAGTTATTTTTTCATAAAATAAAAGTAGATTATTTGTTGCAGAATAGTTTATTTTTAATCATTTTAAAAGTAATTGAGCATTAACATCAAAGTTGTTATAATATATATTGTTTGTATAAAATATGATCATATCCTTATCACAAATGAGTGGTGCTGATGTGGTTGAGAAGTGGAAAATAAGTAAGTCACTTTTGACGACGTGACTGCCTGCGGCCCTTTAGCGTCATTGTGACGGCATTACCACATGGTTGCAAACAAGATTGACGACGTCACCGTTTCAAAAACCACAACATTATGATGTAAAAATGATGTGATTTGGTTTGCTGGGTTGTGAGAAGCAATAAATATATATTTCGAAATATCTACAATATTTTTTCAGCATAGATGCAGATCTACAAGACGTATGTGTACGATATGCTGTGGGATGAGAACAACCATTAGTATACAGGGTGTCCCAGTAAAAAGTCTCAGGTCGGATATCTTCTAAACAAATAGAGACGTTTTAATTCTGTAAAAGCCAGTTTGTAGCACATAAATAGTGCTTCAGTTTTGAATATAAATGAATGGTTTTTGAATATATCAATATGTAGATGACGCTGGGCTCTAAATAAATCTTATTTCTTTGGGAGAAACTTTAAAATCTGGTTTCTGTGGAAGGGAAATACATTTCTAAGTAGATTTTGTTCTTAAGAAAAAAGGCAAATCTAGCCGTTTTTGAGATGTGTCCAAATATTGCCATTTGTTCCTATTGAATAGTTGTAATCTCTGAAAGATTTCTTTAGTCTTTAAAGGGGACAATCTGTATTTCATAAACTATGAAATTTTTATTTATATGAAAGTGCCTTAAATATGCTTTTCTTTTAAAATCACTTAAATAGTGAAATGTTTCCGAAATAATTATTTAACAGGAGCAAATGGCAACGTTTGGATACAAATATCTCAAAAACAGTTGGATTTTTTTAAAAAACAATATTTACTTAGAAATGCATTTCCCTTTACACAAACAACATTTCAAAGTTCCTCCCGTCGAAATATTTCTTGCTCAGTGTCATATATGTATTAAAAATGATTTATATTTAATACTGAAGCACTCTTTATGTACTACAAACTGACTTTTACAGAATTAAAATATCTCTATTCATCTAGAAGATATCCAGCATGGGAGTTTTATTGGGACACCCTGTATAATCTATTTTGAATAAGTATTAAACATTTATTCAATATACTAATGTTTCCTTGCAATATTGAAAGTATACATGGATAATATTGCCTATATGTAGGGAACACATTTGTGTATATTATAACTATATTGTAAAATAAATGTTTATTTCAGAATATGTTTATAATGTGTCACCAACATGTGTGTGTATATTGCAGAAATATGTATAGTATGTGAAAACCTGTGACAAAACAACCAGTATACAACTTATTTTGAATCAGTATTAAATATTTATTCAATATACCATTGTTGTTTTGCAATATACATTGTATATTGAAAGTATACATGGATAATGTTGCATGTATGTACGGAAAAGGTTTGCGTATATTGTAACTATATTATAGAATGGATGTACATTTCAGAATATGTTTACAACGTGTCAGCAACATACATATGAATATTGCAGGAGTATGTATGTTATATCTCATTTTAATAAATATTGATACCTATTAACCTTGACTTAATTGCGTTGCATCAATTGAGATAAGAATTTCATTATGCAGTAAATACTTTTCCATTCATTCAAAGTAGAACGCTGACAAAGCCATATCAGCATAAATACCACAAAGAGCTTAACAATTGCTAACCTTCAATTTATGCAACCCTAGCATTAGAAAAGTTATAAGTAAGACTAGATTTGTATAGAGCCATTAGACATATATCAGAGATAGATAGACATAAGAATAAGAATCAGATATTATAATTCAATAAGAAACATTTCAAGCTACGTTGAAATACATTCAACTAATATTAAGAAAGTGTAACCCAAGTGTTGTAAAAATCTTCGTAAAATAAAAAATCTTTTTTTAAAAACCAACCGTTCTTGTTACGACGATAACAAGTGGCGCAGTCGGTACGATTTTTCTACGAAGCAGGCGAGAACAAGCGACCCTTCTTTGGTGGATTCCAATCCTTTGAGAAAAAGAACCAAAATCCCGAAGAAAATCAACCAAATCAAATTCAAAGAAGAAAATCAATCACAACTCAAATTCAAAGACGAAAACCAAATCAAACAAACAACTAGGCAACTCCAAGGCAAGAAACGGTACGAGTGGAAGGAAGATCTAATCACACCCCTGGCTCGCACATTCTTGAAGAACTTTGTGGAAGGAAGATCTGATCACACCCCTGGCAAAGTGCTCCTGGATTCCTGTTGTCATCAAACAAAATCAGCTTCATCATCAGCAACTGGAACAACCCAGCAACTGACGAAACTTCCCAGCAGCAGACTGGTACACATCTCAACAATCATCCAGAACGTCCCAACAACCGGAACATCCCAATCAACAGAGAAACAACCCGTACACATGCAACTTTACCTCAAGACAACACTCTTGTAAGTACAAAGTTTTACCATTGAAAAAGTAGCATTGTATTTTGTATTTTCAAAAAGCCAATTTAAAAATCTATTGAAAGAAAAATGGATAGAGAAAATGAAATTGAAAATGAAATTGAAAACGAAGTCGACGATTTACCCTCATTTAAATTAACAGAATTATTTTCACTAATACCAGAGTACGACGGAGACCAAATTCTCCTTGAATCATTTTTAAGTTCATGTCAAGCCGCCTTACATATTTCAAATGTTGAACAAAAAGTGTTAGTAATAATTCACATTAAAAACAAACTCAGAGGCAAAGCTTCACAATTAGTAAATTCAAAATTCACAAACGATTGGTCAGAAATAAAAAATTTACTAATATCAAATTTTGGTGAAACAAGAAACCTTCCCAGTTTAATACATGATTTACAGTACACGAAACAAGGCAAAGATTCTGCTCTCAATTTTGTCCACAAAATTCAAACACACAATGCGAAATTGCACTCAGCAATAAATCGACAATCAAATTTAACTGAAAATGAAAAGAAATCTCAAGCCGCGTTAATCGACAACATGTGTCTCGACACATTATTGACAGGTTTAGATTCAAAATTAGGTGCAATAATAAGGGCTTCAAACCCTGAAACAATTTTAGATGCAGCACAAAGAATACGCCGAGAAAATCAATTAGGTTACTTAGAAAACCAAAGACAAAACTTACGACCAAATTTTACAAACAAACCACCACACTTTCAAACAAACCAACCACAAAACAGAAATCAAAAAATGTGTAATTACTGTAAAAAACCAGGTCATTTAATAAATGAATGCAGGAAAAGAAATTTCAACAACAATCAACCACAATTCAACACAAATCAAACTTTTTCAAACCAACAAAATTTTCAAAGATTTCCTCAACAAAACAGTTCATTTCAAAGATTTTCAAATCAACAACCAAGCACATCTTTTCAAAATTCAAACTTTCAACAAAATCAGAGACCTTCGGTAATTCAAAGAAACCCAAATTTCCAAAGACCTAACACAAACAGTGCAAACACCCATTCAAATCAAAATCAAACAGAAAATTTTCAAAGACAAGCACATCATTTAAACGAACAAATGAGCGAAGAAATGACTGGAACTTTTGCTCATTTTCCTCAAACCAGTCAACACCAACACCAACCACAATACCAACAAACATCGAATTTACAACAACAAATAGACCAAATTTCACACCGTGTACAAGATTTATAAAAAATATAAATGCGACACGATCCGAAAACCTCTATTATATTACTTCACGAAGCAAAACTTGCAAATTTTTAATTGATACAGGCGCGGGTATATCAATTATAAAACCACAAATTGTTCCCCCAAATTTAATTCAACCCACAGAAAAAATAAATGTACAAGGTATAACGAATGAATTAATTCCAATTTCAACTTGTGTACACTACACCTTTTTTACTGAAAACAGTAATGATCCATTAAAATGTTATGTAGCGGACATTAACATCGATTTTGACGGATTATTAGGTGCAGACTTTCTTGATCATTATGAAAGCGTAATTGATTTAAAAAATCGCAAATTAATCACCAAGTACAAAACACTTGACCTTCACAAAAGCGGAGAAGAAAAAATTCAACAAGGCTTACACGAAGAAAACACTCAACAAGAATTTCACGAAGACAAAAATCAACAAATCACTCAAGAAAAACATCAACAAGAAAGAAAAATTGAAAACAAAATCAAGATTGAACCAAGAACAGAACAAGTCTACAAACTCAAATGCAACAAACCAAACAAGGAACTGATTTTAGTATCAGAAGAAAAAGAAGAAGTAATCATCCCAAATGCACTAGTCAAAACCAACGAAAATGGAGAATTTTTCACAACAATTTTAAACAAGTCAGAAAAAGAAAAGGAAATAAATTGGAACAATCTACAATTCGAAGAAATTCCAACAATGCAATCAAACGAGCAGTGTAACAGAAAATTGAACTACACCCAAATCAACAACACAGACAGACAGGCAGAAATTGAAAAACAACTTCGACTGGAACATCTAAACGAAGAAGAAAAAGAAAAAATCATAAGCACATGTTTAGACTTTTCAGAAATTTTCTATTTAGAAGGAGACCAATTAACTTTCACAAATGAAATCAAACATTCGATCAACACCAACGATGCAAAACCAACTTTCACAAAATCTTACAGGTACCCTCACATACACAAACAAGAAGTGAAAACGCAAATTACAAAAATGCTGGACCAAGGAATCATTCAACCCTCAATATCACCATGGTCATCACCAGTATGGGTAGTCCCCAAAAAGTTAGACGCAAGCAGAAAACAAAAATGGCGTGTGGTAATAGACTATAGGAAACTGAATGAAGTTACCGTAGATGACAAATACCCACTACCAAACATAACAGACTTACTTGATCAGCTAGGAAAATGTCAATACTTTACAACTCTCGATCTAGCATCTGGCTTTCACCAGATTGAGTTAAATCCAAAAGATGTAGAAAAGACAGCATTTTCAGTGGAGAACGGACACTATGAGTACAAAAGGATGCCATTTGGATTGAAGAACGCCCCTTCAACATTCCAACGTGTCATGGACAATATACTAGTAGGAATTCAAAACGAAAGATGCTTAGTATACATGGATGACATCATCATTTACTCGACAACTCTTGAAGAACACATCAACAGACTAAAAGAAATTTTTACCAGACTATCAGAAGCAAATTTAAAGATTCAACCAGACAAATGTGAATTTTTAAGAAAAGAAGTAGCATACTTAGGGCACATAATAACGAAAGACGGAGTAAAACCGAACCCAGAAAAAATTTCAGCAGTTCAAAACTTTCCAACACCAGGAAACCCAAAGGACATCAAATCATTTCTAGGATTAGCAGGTTACTATAGAAGATTCATACCCAACTTTGCGAAAATTGTCAAACCTTTAACCTCTTTACTACACAAAGATGCAGAATTCAACTTCAACGAACAATATCACGAAGCTTTCAACAAATTAAAACATGCTTTAACAAATTATCCCATTCTTCAATACCCAGATTTTGACAAGGAATTCATTTTAACCACAGACGCATCAAATTTTGCTATTGGCGCAGTCCTATCACAGAAAATAGACAACAAAGATCTACCAATTGCATACACCAGCAGAACACTCAGCCAAACAGAGTCAAAATACAGCACGATACAGAAAGAATGTCTCAGCATCATCGTAGCCACCAAGACCTTCAGACCATACCTTTATGGAAGAAAATTCAAACTTGTAACAGACCATCGACCTTTGACATGGTTATTTTCAATAAAAGACCCAGGATCAAAACTTGCTAGATGGAGACTAAAACTAGAAGAGTATGATTATGAGATAACATACAAACCTGGAAAACAAAACACCAACGCAGACGCACTATCCCGAATAAAATTACAAGCACTCAGAATACTTCACAACGGATTACAAGAAGATACATTACAAGAAGATAGCAACGATGGAAGCGAAACCACAGAAATAGCCCCCGAAACAATAATCGAAGAATATTCAAGATACAAGAAACTAAAAGAACAAAAATCGTTAATCGACTTTTCAAAATGCAAAATTTCAAACGAAAATTTTCTTGACAAATCTCACAAAAACATATTAACACCAATCATGCAAGGAAAAATAACTGAAAACCAATTCAAAATAATTGAAGACTTTTTCGAAGAGAATCGCCAATATCGAGATGACAAAATAAACGTCCAAAACAGCAAAACAATAAAGAACAGGAAGTATTACATAATACCAACATCTTACGAAAACACAGAACAACTTTTATTTCACGTAATTTACGAAAACAAAAATGATCTATTAGAAAATTCAACTTACTATTTAGAAGAGATGAAAGAAATACCTTTACTTGAAATCTTATCATACATATTTTCAGACGATGAAATTGAATTCATCACATGCAACAAAGAAATAACAACCCCAACAGAAGATCAAAGACCAGTTATAATTGATCAATATCACTCAGGTAAAGCAAATCTACACAGAGGCATAAACGAAACAATCAATCGTATAAAACAAAAATACAACTGGCCAAATCTCAACAAACAAGTCGAACATTTCATCAAAAATTGCGAAACTTGCAACAAAGCAAAAATATGTCGAAAAAATTTAAGCAATCCCCTCGTAATAACCGAAACACCGAATACCCCATTTGAAAGAATAAATTTAGACATTTTAAAAATCCCAGAAAACAATCTCATTTTAACAATACGAGACGAATTAACAAAATTCACTCAAGCTTACCCTTTACAAGACAAATCAGCGAAAAATGTAGTAAACACTTTACTTTTATATTTTCAACATTACGGAACCCCATTACGTATACATTGCGACAGAGGAGGCGAATTTGATAATCACCTTTTAAAAGACCTTTGCACATTGTATGACATAAAATTAACCTATTCTTCAGTAAATCACCCCCAATCAAACGGATCACTCGAAAGATTCCACGCAACCCTTTTAGAAATGATACGAGCGACAGTAACAGACAATCCCAGAGATCACCCACTAACATGCTTACCGTACGCGATAATATGTTACAACAATTCAAAAAATCAAACACATGGATTCACCCCGTATGAGCTAATATTCGGGCATACAAACTCGAGACCCCCTGAAAAAACGTACAATCAAGAAGAACTAATTTCAAAATACGTACGCGATTTAAATAACAAAATTTCTTATTTTTATCAATTAGCACGAGAAAGAACATTCGAGAAAAAAGCAAAAGCAAAAGCAAGATATGACTGGAATTTTCAACCAAAAGAAAAACAATTTAACATTAAAGACCAAGTTTTTATCAAAGAATCACAAAGAAAATCAAAATTAGCAAATAAATCAAACGGACCTTTTGAAATAATTAAAGTTTTAGAAAAGAATGCATTAATTGTAAAAGACCCTGTAACAGACAGAGAATTTACTATAAACTCAGACATGATAAGTTCGAAACTAGAATAAAATACTTTCTTTATTTTCAGGTTATCATTCGCGATAATAAGAGTAAGTACACACACAATGGACTATGACTTAAAATTATTAAACAATACCATTGGAATTTATTATCATCCTGAAACTGAAATGAAAATTGCAAATGACAAATGGACAATAATGGCTTACAAAAACATATCTTTATTAAAACAAGTTTACAATCAAAACGTTGATTTAATAAATAACATAAACTCAAGATTATTTTATGAAAACTCTCCGAGATTAAAATTCTTTTACACAGAAGTACAACCACACATAAGTTTAATTAACAAACAATTAAAATCCATTGAAACTAAATTAACGGAAATTAAATATGATACCCCAAATTATCGTTATAAAAGAGGATTATTAAACGGTATAGGATCAATTTGGAAAGCAATAACAGGAAACTTAGACGCATCAGACGGTGAATATTACGCTGATTGTATTAACAAATTAAAAGACGATGAACATCAAATTGAGAATCTTTTAAAAAATCAAATCTCAGTAACTACATCAACAATCAAAAATTTCAATTACACAATACGAAAACTACAAATAGACGAACAAACATTTAACGAAGATATTATAAAAATTCAAAATACTTTGTTAGATATCTCAGACAACGAAAATTATTATGAAGCGAGATTTAAATTTATTGAAATTTGCGAACAAATCACCGAATCGAACATAATTATTGAAAATGAATTAGATGACATAATTGAAAGCATAACTTTTGCAAGATTAAATACTTTACACCCCTCAATCATTCAACCAAGTGAATTAGTAAATGAATTACGAAAAATTTCACAAAAATTACAAAGAAGTCATTTACCCCTTTTACCAGATTTATCAAATGTAGCATCTTATTTTGACATTATAAGTCTCAAAGCATTTCAAACACAAAGAGAACTCGTATTTGTATTAGACATCCCAATTGTCGAACCGTACAATTTTAAACTATTTCATTTATACTCTATTCCGATTAAAGATAATCGTACGCAAATGTTTCATTTAATTTTACCAACTTCAAAATACATAGCACTTTCAGATGATAAGACATTGTACATACATCTGGATAATTTTGAAAATTGTAAACAAATTGAATTCAAATTATGTAAATATTTATTACCAAACCCTGTAGATTTAAATGCAAATTGCGAAGCACAACTTCTATTACATCCATTGAAATTACCAGAAAATTGTGTAACAACATTACTTTATTCAGAAGACTACAAAGTACAATTAATTTCACAAAATACTTGGCTTGTAGCAATCACAAATTCAGTACCTTTTGTAATAAATTGTCTAGGACAATCTGAAACAAAAATAGTTGAACAAAATGCAATTTTAAATTTATACCCACATTGTACAGCATATATAGGATCAACCAGAGTATATGCAATTTATGAAAAAAAGACGTCAATTCAAGAAACAATTCAAATTCCTGAAATTAAATTTAACTGTTGTTCTAATTTACCTAGAGAAATACCAAACTTAAAACCATTAAAAATTTCAAAACTAAATCTTGATGAATTAAATACTGCCGAACATAAATTAAATCAATATAGCAAAGATCTTGACAAATTAATAAATGAACCATTCGTTCAGAAACATATTTCATGGTTTACGTACTTTATAATAGTATTGGTAATATTGTCACGCAGGAAACAGCCAAATCCGGGAAAGTCGCAAATGTTTGTATAAATTAAATATATTCGACCCTAGTCCATATTAAATAAAAAACAATTAAATAATTTCAATGCCAATTAGTAGAATTGTTTAATAATAAAACACAAATATATATAAACATAACATTGACCGGCATAAAGATTTGCTAAATAAACAAGTATATAAATCGAACAATCAAAACAAACGGGGCTCTCGGTTCTTTTCATTAATTGAGTTTCGACGTTAGTGTCGACAGTTAGTTGTAGTTTGGGGCCCTCATCTTAGGATGTGGGGCCCAGGCCCTTCAGGCAGTTTTAGTGATCTCCACCCTGGAGATCACAAGTTAAGTTAAGTGAAAGTGACACCTTTTCCTCCCCACTATGTATATTGGTAAGATTGTTTAAATTTTTATGTGTTCTATCTATTTTTGTATTGTTGATTATTTGTATCTGTTGTTTGTTTGTTATCCCCTAAAAGAATATTTTAATAAAACCATCCAAACCCTCGAACTTGCCCCTTTTTCTATGCGACACATGGTGACATATACTTTACCACAGGGTTTTCGCTTACTTCCTTTTGGGAAACGTCAATTCCCAGGTATTAGAGGTTACGGCAGGGGCCTTCTGGCGGGCCTTGCCATCTACGGTGAACTACGAGGCCACGCTGCCACTGGTATATGAAGCAAAGTGGTACGAGGCGGAAGGTCGGGATGATTCCCAATTTAAGGGGGGCTGCATCAACGATAAAGATAACAGGCCAGAATGCGAAATTCTGGCCAACTTGAATCATTTGGAAAACGCGTTTGAATCGGAGTTCGACGCTTTAGAAAGTAGCTGGAGTACTAGCTACCTAAAAAACTATACCACACAAGTGGAATCCTATTTTAGAAATAAAAGGGCATTAGACTTCTTGGGGGAAGGACTTTCGTGGTGTTGTGGAGTGGCAACACAACACAAACTAGACAACTTAATAACAAACGAACAATAGGTGACAAGTACAATGCCCCCACAGTCCTGGAAGAACTGCGTGAACGAACTGTAGTGATAGTGCCGAACTATGAATTTGAACCGGGTGTGCCAAAAAAC
Organism: Stenurella melanura; assembly: GCA_963583905.1. Lineage (NCBI taxonomy): Eukaryota > Metazoa > Arthropoda > Insecta > Coleoptera > Cerambycidae > Stenurella > Stenurella melanura. The sequence continues at coordinate 75,984,083 of OY757312.1, read as the reverse complement.
TTGATCAAAGACCGAGTAGTGAACATGCCAAATATTTTTTAAAATTGATGTAAATTTTTGTTTAAAATTTCGGCAGGGTAGGCATCGGCAAAGTTCTCATTATTCCTCTTCTTTTTTGGTGTTGCATTAGTAAATTACCTATAACGAGACTTTGTTGATGCTACCCCTGTTGAACTGTGATATTAGAATAAATAAAATCCTCTTTGTTGTTTTCTCCCTATATGAAGGGCTAATCTAAGCTGGAGGGCCAGCTTTTGGACGGGAGGGAAATATGTCACGCAGGAAACAGCCAAATCCGGGAAAGTCGCAAATGTTTGTATAAATTAAATATATTCGACCCTAGTCCATATTAAATAAAAAACAATTAAATAATTTCAATGCCAATTAGTAGAATTGTTTAATAATAAAACACAAATATATATAAACATAACATTGACCGGCATAAAGATTTGCTAAATAAACAAGTATATAAATCGAACAATCAAAACAAACGGGGCTCTCGGTTCTTTTCATTAATTGAGTTTCGACGTTAGTGTCGACAGTTAGTTGTAGTTTGGGGCCCTCATCTTAGGATGTGGGGCCCAGGCCCTTCAGGCAGTTTTAGTGATCTCCACCCTGGAGATCACAAGTTAAGTTAAGTGAAAGTGACACCTTTTCCTCCCCACTATGTATATTGGTAAGATTGTTTAAATTTTTATGTGTTCTATCTATTTTTGTATTGTTGATTATTTGTATCTGTTGTTTGTTTGTTATCCCTTAATGAAGGTTTTAATAAAACCATGTAAATTCTTAAAGTTGCCCCTTATTAACACACGTTTCTCCAAATAACCCCCGTCACGTAGGGCGTAGGGCCCATGGCTAAGGCCCTAGCCCTTTTACTTCGTGACAATATTACTTATTATTTTAATTATATTGTGTAAATGTAAAAGAAGGTATCCAAAAATAGGAATAGCCTTAGGAAACAGCCCAAGTCCAGATCACCCTGACGATAGCTCGAGAAATTTATTAACGAGGTTCAGAAGACAAGTAACCCCTTTAAGAAGACAACCAATCCGAAGAAATTTCAGCGACCCAACTATCGAAGAAGAAATTGAATTAAATCCTAATTCACAAAAATTAGTTTCAAGATAAACTTGACCCCTAATTTTTAATCTTCGTAGGGAGGAATTGTTATATCTCATTTTAATAAATATTGATACCTATTAACCTTGACTTAATTGCGTTGCATCAATTGAGATAAGAATTTCATTATGCAGTAAATACTTTTCCATTCATTCAAAGTAGAACGCTGACAAAGCCATATCAGCATAAATACCACAAAGAGCTTAACAATTGCTAACCTTCAATTTATGCAACCCTAGCATTAGAAAAGTTATAAGTAAGACTAGATTTGTATAGAGCCATTAGACATATATCAGAGATAGATAGACATAAGAATAAGAATCAGATATTATAATTCAATAAGAAACATTTCAAGCTACGTTGAAATACATTCAACTAATATTAAGAAAGTGTAACCCAAGTGTTGTAAAAATCTTCGTAAAATAAAAAATCTTTTTTTAAAAACCAACCGTTCTTGTTACGACGATAACATGTATACAATGTGAAAACCTGTGACAAAACAACCAGTATACAACTTATTTTGAATTAGTTTCAAATATTTATGCAATATACTAATTTTATTTTGGAATATGTATAGTATATCGTAGGAATATGAAAATGCTAATTGGGTACTGTGATATATCATTCCAATATGCCAATATGGTTCCCGTTGGGTCAATGCGCAGAAAAGTCAAATTCTGGTAGCTCGGACGAGCATACCTTGTATTATTTGTACCATGTGTAACACGATCGATCGACGCGCCACCTCACGGCCTCTTAAACTCACTTCTCTTTAAAGATGGCGATATATTGAAAGTTGGCCTGCTTGCTACTCATGCTATAAGAATATTGACCCCAGGGGTTACTATGTATCAATTCTATATGACTTCTTAGCTCAGGGAGGCCATTTGGATAACCTTTGACACCAGGGGATTTGATCTCTGCTTACTTTTTTGTTATCTGGGTGACTAATAAACCATGCCAGATGACTTTTAACCCCAACAGTACAACATTTTAAAACACGTAAATAACACCATAACTGGCATATTTTAGCAAGTGAATCGAATAACGTAACTAGAAAAATCGGATATTCACCTAAATACTGTCCTTTTTTTTGTTTATGAGATAAGCATTAAACTGTTGATTTCAAGAGTTACAAATAATCCACCACTATACAGATAAAGACATACTGTCTTCGTCACGTTCATCGCTTCTGATTATAATTCATTATTTTGTAATAAATCAATAGCTTCACAATTAATTTGTAAATTGTTGCTACATTAATGAAAAGTAAAGATCACTGAAAGAATAGTATCTTTGGTATGTTCGCCCGTGTATCGATATAAACCCCGACCGCCACTGCGACCGCTACCGCGCTCATCGAGGCATCTTAGGCCTATCCTGCTAAACGAATTTTTACGATGGTGTCTGACAGCCATTTTCTTTGTGATACGAACAAAATTTCAAGTACCTACCTAAGATAATTATTGATGGCAAATTTTGCCCTTAAAGTGAAATTCTTACCACGGCTAGGTAGCTTTTAGCTCGTGGGAGGCAGGGGTGAGGTATGGTCGGACGCCAGGATGCAGGAGACATCTCAAGTCTGTAGCCAGGGGTGCCCGGTACCCTTTGGGGACATTTGAGCACCCACTTAATAGACAGCAACAATATTGAACAATATTGCATATTTTCCTAAATTATAAAGGAATTGGCACCCCCTGATATCCATTGAGCACCCCCTATAATTCATTTCTGGCTACAGGCCTGGGCCATCTACACAAGTAAACAAGCTAACCATTATATTCTTCGCCTAATTACTGCTCTTTTATATAATTGTTGCACATTCTATAGGATACACTTCGCAGTTTTTTTGTAAATAGTATTAGTTTTAGACATTTTTAGTTTAATTGCAAAACATAAAAAAATATTGATTTAAAAAATTAATAACTTTTCTGTTTATCGATCGATTTTGTTCGAAAACAATTATGTTCTTCTTCTAGCTAACACTAACTTACCCTCCAAATTTTAATACAATCGGACTCTTCATTCTTACGTTATCGTGCTCAAAAGAAACGTGATGGACGGACGAACGGACAGGCAGACAGACAGACAGACGGACGGACGGACGGACGGACAGACAGGCGGACAGACGGACATTTTGAAAGTTGTTCAGAATTCGGTCTCCAACACAGTGATATGATTTTTTTTCTTTACGAGCAATATTATCGGTTTTAGAAATGTACCGATCGAATGCAACATACTCTTCATTGCTTATTTGCGAAGAGTATAATAATAGAAAAAATTCGACAAAATAATAAATATATTACAATCATAAATCACAAAATTTAAATCAGCAATGCGGTTTCAAAAATACCTAATATCTATAGAAATGGTATATATGTCTACTAATAATTAATTTACGGGTTTTTCGAAAATCAAAGGCCACCTAGAGGAGAGAGGAGAATTTTATTTAGCCAACATAGCTCTCTCTTATTGACGTAAGTCGCAAAAAATATATGACAAGTTTTGCGTTTTCCAAATGGTCGTTTCCTTGATAAATAAGCGTCGACAATTCCGTACCAGTAGGCTTATTTTCTAGCCATCTGACAAGTACTAGATGAGACTTATGGTATTATTTCCACATCCACGTATAGTGAAGTGGAGGTACAGTAGATAATTGTAAAAAAAAATCAAATTATTTTCTTGTTGACAGGTTTAAAATGTCGTGAAATGTCGAAATTTTAAATTTGAGAGAAAAAAATTCTGTCTGTCTGTCGGTCTGTCTGTTGGTCTGTAACTCTCTTTTTTTTGTGCGTACATTTCCTCTGGAACGGTTTAGGATATTAGTTTGAAATTTTGTGCACGTATGGAAGTGGATTGTTTTTTTAACATATCCGGCGAAGGATTGGAGGATAAATAGCGGTAAATAAGGGAAAATAAGTAAAACAAGCTGGTAAGAGTACAAAGACTTGGGATTTGTTGTATATACTAGAAGCGAAGGTCTTAGATTTTTTTTATCACATTTTCCGATCCCTCCACTACCCCCACTCCATTTCTAAAGAAGCTGGTGGAATAATATTGCAATTTTCACTTGGAATTTGGTACACATATGTTTATAAAGACAACTAGATTATATTTTGAGATGATTCCGTTGAAGGGTGTAAGGGTAAATAAGAGAAACTAAGTAAAGCAAGCTGGTAAGAGTGGAGACACTTGGGATTTAGTGTATATACTGGAAGCCAGGACCTCAGACTTCTTTATAATATTTCCAACCCCTCCCCCCACTACCACCACAACTACCTCCACTCCATTATTGAGGGGGTTGATAAAATAAAATTGAAAAATTCACTTGTGGTACACGTATGTATTGTAATGACATCTGATTGGAATTATTCCGTTGAAGGGGTGGGGGAGGTAAATGTGGAAATGAAAATAAAAATAAAGCATGCTAATGGGAATCCAGAAACTTCATTTTTGGCGTATATGCCGTTGGCTTGTACCAACGCAACGCCTCAATTTTTTTTATGATATCTGCCTCAAGTATTAATTATTATTCTATGACCAATTATTTCCACACACTGGAATGCCAATGTGGTGGAGATGTTGTCCCTTTTAAGGATACTTGAATGGAAGTTCTGGATGTGGAAGTGGTAATTCCTAAGACAGCGGTATTTTTAAGCAAACCCAAAAAGACAGTATTATATCATGTATATAATTTATGAACTTCTATGCGTGAATATTATATACCTAGTAGATATAACTTTATGTACTAAGACAGTATTATATCATAGTACACAAAGTTATATCTCTACTATATAATATTCATATATAGAGGTTCATAAATTATTTACTTGGCATTTACTTAGTTAGGCCGCACACCAAAGATGCACGCTGCATGCATTTAATATATATATATATATTGCTGTGTATCCACACTGTGGAACACTACCCAAGTATCGTGTTTGAAATCATAAATAAAATTCACAAATTTATATGTATTTTAGGAAATAATCATAACAGTTTTACTTTAACGGATCATACAGAAGCAGGAGTATCTATGGTTTATTTAATTGATTCAAGTTCACTTGTTCTCTGCGAGTAGGATGCAGAGAATGAAACTTGATATTGAATACGAACAAAATATTTAAATAAACATAAAATGAAGTTATTTTAGTTTAACAAGGTTAATAGTATATAATAAAACATGAACTTATAGAGAATCACAATCTCATTTAAAATGAGTTAGAATGAAATTGGAAAACAAAAAAGTAAATTTATAAAATCTGACATTTATGTCAAAACTTAGGGCTGAAAATCATAAATTGTGTAGAAACAATGTAAATCTACACAAAATGAATATTGGATGAAAGACTATTAACAGTAGTTGCATTGCAGCGTGATTATTTTAGAAATAGTAAGTCCATAGATTACAAAACACTGAATGACATTTTAAGTTTTCAGATATTTTCAAATATCATTGCAGAAAGGTGTTTTGTAAATGATATTTCACATCATGCAGAAAGAAAGGACTAATAGTATGATGTTAAATGTTTGTTGGCGTATCAATTTCTTGTTTTAGTTTATAATATCAGTATTATGTCAGTATGAAAACTGCAGTACGTTTTTAACTACTAGCATTTTGTGTTTATCATTGCTATTCATCTAAATGTATGAATTAGTATTTAATTGAGATTGGAATTGTTAATTGTAGTTATAACTAGATTTTAAGAAAGTATATGTAATATGTCAATATATTTCGAGTAATTACAATTATTCACTTAATCCTGAAAAGTAGAATAAGAAATTCATCAGGAAAATCAAAGAATTAAAAACAGTATTCAATTAAGGTAAAGAACAAACAAAACTGAATAGATTAAATTTTAAATTAAAATTAAATTTTGAAATATTAGATCAAAATAGAAAAAAACACTTGAAATATTGGAAATTAACCCATTGAAACGACTAAAAATAACAAATCAGTTGATCAGACACCGCTGAACAGCGAACTGCGAAAAATATTCATCCTGAAATAATTAATAAATTGAAAAGAGAAGAAAAGTGGTGAATAATTTGAAGGTTAGAAAATTACAATCCAGATATATTGATATAAAGAATAAATTGTAAAAGTTGATTAAATATAAGAAGTGAGTATACTTTGAAAGTATTACGAAGTAGATTATCCGGAAAGCAGATTTAGAAGAGGGAAGTATTTGTTAATCCAGTTAGCAAATTTATATGGTGAAGAAATTTCAAACGTCAAGCAAGTGATAGAAATACTTCAAGGAAATCTTGAAAATAAATTGGAGGTTAGAAACAAACGTCAATCCAGTAAAGAAGAAGAAGAAGAAGAAGCCTTGAGAGGTTAAAAAGTCAGTCAAGTGACATAATATTTCAAGGATCATAATAACCAGTTAGAGGTTATAATATAACATTACTCGAGTCGAAAGAAAGACAAGGTAAAGCTTTACAATATCAGAAATCCATGGTACATATTTATTTTAAATAAAGGCCATATTTATCATTTTAGTTAAGTTAGATTTTGTTATTTAAATTTATTAATTACATTCCAAGTTCAAATTTGTTAATAAATTAATACTTTGTTCGTTCAATACTGAATTTGATTTATTTAGATTGTTATCTTGATCGTTGAGCATTTATTGAACCGACTTCGTTGGACCTTGAGTAAGAGTCATTCTATAGATTGTAGATAGTCATGCTGATGGTGTTCTATAGTCTATAATATTAACAGCTTTTAAGAAACTGTTTGGCGCCCAGTAAACTCATTTCAATTTACTTTTAAGAAGTAAAATTCGAACATATAAAAATATAAAATAGATATCAGAAAATAGAACAATATATACATATATTTGCGTATGAGCACGCATACCGGCGATGCAATTACGGCAAGGAACATTTCTGCTAGTTAACATCGCATCACATGTTTGGAAGATAGCACATGTTCTTTATTTATATGCGATAAAAGACTGATTAAAATTTTGTATGTCTTTGGTTTATGAGGCGCCGTTTAAGACATTAAGAGTACAAATATATATCATAATTATCAAAATATATATTTTTTTTCTTTAAATATATTTATTTTGTTAAAATATTTATGTTTTAGGAATATAAATATATTTTGCTTACAAATACCTATATATTATTTTTGCTAACACATGTTTATATAGAAATGATCTTCTATCGTCGTACGGTAGGTGGCGCGATTTCCGTGCCCGAGTTAAAATTTGGCAATGAAATGAAATAACCAGTATTTTATCCACAAATCACAAATTAATGAAATAATTTAATACAAACAAATCAGAGCAAGCCCCATTGCAAAATTTAATGTGGGCGTTTTATCTACATTTAACCCGCATGGTGCCATCTAGCGAACGACAATAAAAGGTCATTTCTATATAAATATATGTTAGCAGAAATAATATTTATTTGTAAATGAACTATATTTATAATTTTACGAAGACATATATATTTTTACAAATATTAGCAAATCTTATAAATATTTTAACGAAATAAATATATTTAATGAAAAAAAATATATATTTCAATAATTCTTATATATATTTGTAATACTAATGATGTCTTAAATGGCGCCTCATATTGGTTCATGAAACATAATTGTTATAGATGGACCAACTTATACTCGGATTGAGACATTCGATAATAGGAATAAAACAAACATCTCTTCGTCGTGCTTCAGCTCTTCTGAAATTTTAAAATTACGATCACTTCCGCAACGATCATTGTAAGGATGGACCCAGAAACGACGTCTTTCTTTTTCTCATTAACTGCCACTTTAAAAAAATCATCTTCGATAGACAACGATGATGGTGACGATACCGCTACAAATGTGGTGCCAGGGAGGGTACCCGGAATAACAATATTCTCTTTATTTTTTTCATAGTAGGCAGTTTTTATATTCTTAACGATTTCTTCCAAGAACATACGAATTTCAACATGGTGGACTGATTTTCACCATGTGGTAAGTACGACAAACAGGTTTAATTTGTTCTCTTCTCATGCAAATTAAATAAAAGTATTTACACAATACTATGCAGCAATATACCTAGCCAAGCTAACTAGTTTGTCGAGCTACTATGAAATAAATTTTCTTTAAAAATTTTATTCAACCAAACTAATAAATAACAAGAAGTAACAATTAATTTTCTAAGATAACTAATTCCTCTTTAACTTCTCGGGATTTCTTCTACTCACGCAGCAAATTCTTTTAATTATTATATATAGAAGGACGGCGGAACTTGTACTAACTAATGCTACAAAGAATATAACGTCTATTAGCAAATACTGATACCATGGTAAATCTACGCCCGCAACTCTTAAATGAGGTGCTCCTTTATGGCGTATGACAAATTCTGTCCAATAGACAACGAGATCTAGCGGCTTCACAGGACGATCATGACTAAGAATTGATCGTTTTTTCGCCATGTCACGATATCTGAAAAAAAATGAAAATTGTAGTACCCTTGTTTCTTACTTATTATTATAATTTTAAAAAATACATGACATAAAATTTATGTTTTTTTTTCTTATTGTTAACTGCAAAATGATACAAATCATATACACAATCTAAAATTTATAATGCTATAATGCAGGTTCAAAACCCTCATTAAAAATAATTCCAAGTGTAGTACCTATATAAGTTAGGCATGGTAATTAAGGCTATATTAAAATAGTATTTATATTGTAATATTTCTGACGGTGGTGTAAAGAAACGAAACGTTAACAGGAAAAACCATGATTGTATTTTAATGACTGAAAGACAAAGGAATTCAATCAAATATTTTAAATATTGAGTTAACTCTGCACTCTGTATATTGCTCTACGTTTTACAAATCGTCATGAAAATCAAACACTAAATACTGTACACAAACTACTACCGTATTCAAAATACTCATTTTGAACCATAGACGTAGCCATCTAATACACGTACAATTCTGTATTATTGTTACCTACGTGTTTACATCCCCTAAACACCCACAAACCGTGGGTTCGGCAATTATAGCGCAAAGATAACACTAACGCTTTTTTATTAACATACTAACTACTTGCAATAAGTATTACTTCACTTATATATTACTAAGTGTTATTTCTCACTTGCTAGTTCACTTCTCTACTCGCATTGTTCCAGTTTGCTTGTTATTACTTCTTGTTTCCAATAAGAACTAATTTGGACGTATCTGACGTCTCCTTTATATACCCACAGAAGTTACTTCTCAAATATTCCAGTCTTTCCTAGAAAAGCGCTAAGTATCTCTAATATGAGTGCTAAACTCCCACAGTACAGACTTATATAGAGTACAGCGGTATGATATATATTGCTGAGATATCCACACTGTGGAACACTACCTAAGTATTATGTTTGAAATCATAAACAAAATTCACAAATTTATATAAATTTTGGAAAATAACCATAACAGTTTACCTTAAGAGAGCCTACAGAAGCAGGAATATTTGTAGTTTGTTTAATTGATTCAAGTTCACTTGTTCTGAACGAGTAAGATGCAGAAATTGAAATTTGGTTTTGAATTTGAACAAAATATTTAAATAAGCATAAAAAGGATTTAATTTAATTTTAACAAGGTTAAGCTAAGTAGTATATTGTAAAACATGAACTTTTAGAGATTTTCAGTCTCGTTTAAAATAGCATGGACTAAAAAAAACAATTAAATAAAATTTCTAAAATCTGACATTCGTGTCAAAAACCTAGGGCTAAAAACCTTAAATTGTGTAAAAATATTTTAAACATACACAAAATGAATCTTAAATCAAAGGCAATTACTTCTATTACTACTTCTTCCTCGACCTTGTCCATTTTTCCTTCCACCTTATTTACTTGTCCTTTGACTTCACTTACTTCCATGTTCACGCTGCCTATATTCCCTTTAATCTCGTTTTTGAGTTCCCCCAGAAAAGGTTGCGTTCTGTTGTTTCTCTTAAATTATCCTTAATTAGTCATTTTCTTCTTGTCGTCGTTTCTCTTCTTCTTGACGCCTTCTCTCTTGCTCTTTGTGGCATGTGACGTTTCCCTTATATCTCACCGCCACATCATTTGGCCCACTATGTATATATACAAGCGGCCATGTTGATTTCATTGGAATAGCGTATAAGGCAGTGGCTACTCCAGCCTTACTGATGAGTTCACGGAGTAGCCACGGAACGAAACGCTAACATTTTACTAACCCCACATTGGTGACCCCGACGTGATCTGAACACGCAATATGATTTAGGACGTACTCTACACCCTACGAAGACACGCTCACAAGCATGTTCGAGTATATGAGTTATTTCCTCCTAGGATTGTGCTGATGCGGGTAGAGTGCGTCAAGTAAAGAGTGTGGTACTCGCTTCGTCCCTGTCCGTCGTTCTTCTTCTACCATCAAATTTCTCGTGACTTTGTCATTGGTGTGGGAATGGTGTGGCGTGTGACGTTTCCTTATATCTCACCGCCACATCATTTGGCCCACTAAGTATATATACGAGCGGTCATGTTGAGCTCGTTGAAAACATTACACAGCACACTAAAAAACGCCCCAATCGACTTAGCTACGATGATTTATAAAACATACCTCCGACCCGTTATTACCTATGCCGCACCCTCATGGTACCCCTTACTATCAAAAACCCAAAAAAGCAGGCTACAAACCCTTCAACACAAAACTCTCAAAACCATAGCTAATCTTCCCTATAGCACATCAGCCCAAACCGCGCAAAATATCACTGGCACGCCTTCTATAGACAAATTCATCCGTTTCAGACTAATCCCCAACTTCACTCTTTCACTACAACAATCTTTCAACCCTACATTACAGGAGCCGTTAATACCCAAATTCCTCCATGCCCCTAAACATCCCTCACTTAATTATCTATATTCCTCCACCTCACTCACCTAGCACTAACTTGTTTTGGAAAAAAAAAACACAAAATATACACACAAAAAATCACAAAACACAAAAATAAAAACAAAAAAAACACAAAAATACATTAAAACAGCCAAAAAATATCATAAAAACATATAAAACACAAAAAAAAGACACAAAACCACATTATATAACACCGCATTGTCTATAAAAAAAAAGAAATCCGTTAAAAGAGCCATCCTTTACCACAACAATATTGCAAAAGACGCCAAAACTTGAACACTTGTAAGCACACTAACCTATACTAACAATCATCTCTGAGTATATACCAAACCAACGAAATCGCCACACATAAATATATCACACTTCAAAATACATCAACCTACAAAATCAGTCAGCTCAAAAGAGAGCAAGCCCACGAAACACAAACACGTCCAATCTACGGCAAGCGCCTATTACAGGCGGATACCGAATGCATCCCTATTCGGGAGCAACACAGTTCACGCAGCTCGTTGAAAAAGCGTATAAGGCAGTGGCAACTCCAGCCTTCCTTCTCTTCTTGTCGTAATTTTTCTTCTTCTTGACGCCTTTACTATCTTGCTCTTGTGGTTCTTTTTCTTGATCCTAAAAAGTTTGCCTCCATTCGTCTTTTTCCTGATGACTTTTTTCTTGTTCATCTTGGCTCCTCTCTCCTTGATCATCCATCATTTTTCTAAATTTTGTCAATAGGTCCTACATTTGATTTTCATATTCATACTTCTTGTTGTTCTGGAAATTGTGCTCAACTATGTTAACGTCAAGGAATTCTAGCAATCACGTCAGTATTCCTGACAGAACCTTCCAGAGAAATAACAGTACCTCACGTAAGAGTCTTATTTGGAGTCTTTGTCACTCCCCTACTTAAAGTAATAAATTTCCTCTAGTTTCCAAATAGAATAATCTGGAAATATTTCGAAAATGCACTTACCCTGTTTTCCCGTTCGAATATAACCCTCAAGCAATATCCAGTAAATAAATTCTACATGTTACCACTAATTTTCGATAAGAGTGTTCGTTCCAAGGTTCTCGAATACTCCAGAAATCCTTCGTTATAATCATCTAATCCTCTGCTTCTGGCACCCATTATTACGTGTTTACTAGTTTCAAATCAGGTGTTCCGAAATTATAACACAGAGATAACACTATCACATATTTATTAACTTACTATTACAATATGTACTAGTTCACTTATATATCATTAAGAACTATTTCTCACTTGCTAATTCACTTCTCCGCTTCCTTTATTCCCATTCACTTGTTATCAATTCTTATTTCCAGCCAGAACTTACCTGATCTCCGAGGCCAACCCTTTACTTTATATATCTACAGAAGGTTCTTCTCGAATATTTCAGTATTTTCTAAAATTGCACCATCTCTGAAATGAGTGCTAAACTCCCACAATACAGGCTTCTATAGAGTACAGCGGTATACCATTCCCTACTACACCACTGGATGACGTAACATTATTTGAATAAATGCTTAGATGATTTTGCGAATAGTGCGACGCATAGACACTATCTATATAAACTGAAGTCGGTTAAACATACGTTTGGTTTCGTTATTTGTTCATTTTTACACCGATATCAATATGGATATAAGATTTAATTAACCGGCGGCGATGGTCAAATTGTATTTAATAATATTTAGCGATACGGTGGTTCAATGTTTACAAAACATATGTTTTCGCCACTTTTAGCAGCCTATGTAGTTTCCACAACACGAAAGAGACAATCTACCGTTTTGAATTTTAAATCTTTAACATCAAATTCATTATCAGTGGTTCCCGGTACCCCATGTATTAAGTTTCATATAAATCCGCAAAAGTTTTTCAAGTATAATTTCGCATTTGGAATTTTTGCCTCTTCACTTAACTAGCAATTTTAATCGTTTTCCGTTTTTTCCGATTTTTGCTCAGCTTGTAGTAATTAGGTATAGCTTGATAATAATATAACTAACATGAGGTCACTGCCGAGCCCTACTCTGTAGTTTACTAAAGCTTTAATAGATATTACTTACGACATTCCGGGGTAATAATTATAATTGATCATACATTACGAAACATACATAGGAGTCGAATTGAGAACATGCTATTTTTTACACTTGTTTAAAGTGGGTTAAAAAGGCTTAGTAATGTCTAAAACCTAGCTGGCTTAGCGATTAAAATTGAATTAAATTTCTTTGAGATAACTCATACATAAAAATTATTTCATAATAGATACGACGGAGGCTGGCAAATACTTACTTTGGATCATTTAGCAATTTATCAAGCGCTTCACTTAAGTTTTCTTCTGTAATTTGAGAATATACTACACTGATTCCAATTCCATTCATTTGTGCACGTGCAGCATTTACCTTTTGGTCACCAAAGATTGGAATTGCAAGAACTGGTACTCCATGATACACTGTTTCAGTTGTGCTTAATAGGCCTCCATGTGTAATAAACAATTTTACATTAGGGTGAGCTAGAAACAGAATCGATGGTAGTCACTAACTGTTTAATCATGAATTTAACGCACTGAAATAAATGTGTAATAATGACTATAGTTTATCTCAGTTTAAAATGCTTGCAAATATAGGAACCGTGTGTCCTTTTCTCTTATTGGTACATTTGCAAGCAAGTTTCCGCAGGGAACATTAGTGAATCAGAACAGATTTAGTATACCTATTCAATTCTGCGGTTTTCAATGCTGAAGTTTTCATTACTACAATATTATTCTAGACCACAACCTTACTGAAAATAAAATTACTAAACGAAATTTTTCATTCAAACTGGTATATTTATGTTCATATATAGTGTGTCCCAAATTAAAGCTGCGTGTACTGCTAGTACTGTTATTCCGTGAGTCCGGATGAAAGCCCGATTCAATATTGTCTGATACAATCAGATTAGTTCACCCCCCGTTTTCGGAGTTGCCGAACACCATGGTGGTGGTGGCAGAATTTGGGGTAACCCACCCCCGCAAACGGCCAAAAACCACCCCCAAATGGGGTTAACGCTTATTGTAATTGTTTGAGGGACTCTTACTTGCTGATCTCCCGTTTTTGAAGATGCTGGACACCGTGATAATGGTGAAATTCCTCCCCGGGGTCACCCACCACCGTAAATATCCAATAACAACTCTCCAAATAGGTAAGAGAGCGTTCTCACTAACCCTCCGGGCAAAGTTACCACCCTCACCCCCTCCCCCCGTTTTTGAAGGTGCTACATAGGAAAAAACCATTAAGATGTGACCTCGATCTCATCAACAAAGTGGTCTTCTTCATTCACTGTGGTATATATAATACAGGGTGAATCGTGAGGAGAGGGTCGTACTTTACCAAAAGATAGAAAACATTGAGGTGATCTTAAATTCCCAAACAGTTATGGCTAAAACGACCTCTTTCGAAATACAGGGTGTTTTATATTTTTTGGAAGAATATTCTTTTCGCCATATATCTGTTATGCGTAAGCGGAATACAACGAAATTTTGTATTTTGATTACAGTAGTCATTCACCATCTAATGCCTGGAATATTAATAAAACATCAGGGCCGGACCCAGAATAAAAATATTTTTAAGTTATTCCCAGAAAATAACACTGTATACTGTTTATAAAATATTTGACATTAAAATATTGATTTACACCTAGAAAGATACAACATCCCATCCCATTTGGCACCATTTCACTATTTAAATAAAAAAATTAAATTGTTGAGGGTTCAATTTTTTTTTTTTTCTTTAAATGAGAAATTGAGAGAAAAAAGTCGCTATAGGAATTAACTACATACAATTGTTTTTGTTCCCTATCTGCACTAGCAAAAGGTAGCGCAAATAGGGAAAATAAAAATTCGTCACATATACTTAAACGTGAAATAAAAAAAAATGTTTTGTAATGAATGTGTAATCAATAAACTTAACAAAACAATAAATAATAAAAACTAAAAATTTAACTAGATCATAAGAAATCAGTCAAACTCACTAAATCCAATTAAATTATTTTGAATCACAGTCTATTTTCGAAGTGCCCACCGCCAAATTCAATACATTTTCTAGATCGATTTCTCATTTCATTTACGCTTTTTCTAACAATCTCTGAATTGTTTTTAATTTCATTGCAAAAATGCTCAATTCTTGCAATCAGCTGCTCTCTGGTATTTATTTCTTCTTTATATACTTCAGTTTTTAAATAGCCCCCACAAAAAATTGTCAAGGGGTGTGAGATCTGGTGATCTCGGAGGCCATGCAACTGGACCACCCCGACCAATCCACCTATTTGGATATTGTTCATTCAGATAGTTTCTGACTCGTACCGAAAAATGCGGCGTAGCCCCATCATGCTGAAACCACATTCCTCTTGTGTTTACATTATTTAATAAATTTGGCAGGGTATGTTGTAAAAAATCTAAATAATTGTCACCATTTAAGCGACCTTCAAAAATATGAGAACCTATGAGATTATTATTGAACATCCCACACCACACATTTATAGAAAATCTATGTTGGGAATTTTTTGGATTATTGCACGGGGGTTCTCGTGACTCCAAATATGAAAATTTCGAGAATTATTTATACCATCACGGGTAAATTGAGATTCATCTGTAAACAATACTCTTAACATAGTTCGTCTATGGGATAAAACCCAGCAGCAAAAAGTTAACCGAAATACTTCATCACCTGGCACCAATCGTTGGACAATTTGGCTATGATAAGGATGCATGTGTTCGCCTTTAATAGTTCTCTAAACTCTCGTTTGAGGAATATTTAATTGTTGACCAATTCTTCTTGTGCTGATTTTTGGGTTCTGGTCAACCATATTTAAAATCAAATCTTTTTTTGTCGGGTCTGCCTAACAGGGCGTTCTATTTTCATGATTAAGGGCCACGGTTCCAGTTTCAGAAAGATGTCTAAACACTCTATAAAATGTTTTATAATCTGGTACACGTTGATTTCCAAACCGGCGTCTGTATTCCCTTTCAGTAGCTTTTGCATTGCCATTGCAATATCCATAGACATAAACTATATTTGCGTATTCTCTACTCGTGTATGTAAACGGCATGATTTAGAATTATTACAAGACAATATTGAAACCAGTAAAAGCAACAGTGGTGACGTGACACTTCTTAATTACAATATGACTGATTTTTGACAGGTAGGTACCTACTTAATTATTAAAAAGTACGTAGCCATAACTTTTAAAACAGATGTAATGGCAAGACTAGATGATTGTAAAAATTATTTACTCTTGCAATGAAATAAATATTGCTGAAACCAGAGTTTGGAGAACTGTATTTTATAATCAGTATACAGAGTGTTATTTTCTAGGAATAACTTAAAAATATTTTCATTCTGGGTCAGGCCCTGTTATTTTATTAATATCCCAGGTATTAGATGGTGAATGACTGCTGTAATCAAAATACAAAATTTCGTTAGATTCCTTTTACGCATTACAGATATATGGCGAAAAGAATATTTTTCCAAAAAACATAAAACACCCTGTATTTCGAAAACGGGGCCGCTTTAGCCATTACTGTTTGGGGAATTAAGATCACCTCAATGTTTTCTATCTTTTGGTAAAGTACGACCCTCTCCTCACGAATCACCCTGTATGAAATATTTTTATTGACGCATACAATTATGCATATATTGCTAGAATGATCTTTCTTGCATTATAAAATACTATGACTATATACAATTATAAATATCGCTTGCAATAATATGGCCCTCGAGATGCGCTGGTATAGATGCGTAGAAGCTGCGCGATTTGAATATACTCCTCGCTCCCGTTTACTAGCGTTCTTTCAAATTTATTTTTTACGTTATTTGAATCCGTGCAGTTACACTTATTTATGAAAACGCAAAGAAGGGGTATTTTTTTGCTATTGAGGGTGTGAAATGGTGCTAAGCACTCGATTCGTGGTCCTCTCCTTATTCGGCATGCTCGAAAAAGGGAGGGAAATCTTTTTGTTCAGTGGTATGATGAGAACGCTCTCTCACTCCTTGGGAATGTGATTATTTTCCATTGAGGGAGTAGGCGGATGGCAGACACGCGTCCCAGGGTCCTCCTCATGGCATGCTCGAAAACGAATCAATAAGTTAGATTCCGTAAAACATGATACTCATTTGGCCCCGTTTGGTGGTGGTTTTTGGCCGTTTGCTGGGGTGGGTCACACCAACGAGAAATTCTGCCACCACCACGATGTTCAGCATATTCGAAAACGGGGGGGAGGGGAGAACTACTTTGGTTGCATCAGATAATAGTCGGCTATTTCGAGTCTTTTCCGACACACACACAATCCACTATACCTGAAGACAGTTTTAGAGATTTTTTTGAGTGTTTCAACGGTGCTTTTAGATCTGATCTAACTTCTTCAGTTTCTGCAATAAGTGGAAAAAGTCACAGTCGTGCATTTCTGAAAACCTGTCGATGTTCATTAATTTAAATTGTTACATCATTTGAATTTACTCGCTGTACGGGTACTTTTACTTCCACATCATAGTGGATTGGAAATACAGTAATCGTAAAAAAAATTTAAAATAGGCATAGAATGTCATGCAATGTTAAAGAAAAAGCCATTTTTGAATTTTTAATTAATCATAGCCTGGCCAGGAATTTTTTAGCCAACCCACTCGCGATATATTTTTAACATACTAAATTTGATAAAAAATACTTTTCATCCATTAAACAGATGGGTGAAAATCGTTTCTAATTCGGATCTTAGACTAAGAGCATTTATTTCCCTTATCCTTACTGTAAAAGTCTTAATAATAGTGCCTGTACACCGTGTTACTTATCGTGACTTAATAAATGGCTTAAAGAAATACGAAAAATTTTCAAATGTGCACTATTATGGTTTCTCTCAATTATTATTTTTAACGAAAAATTCCCAACAAGAATTGCTATATTTTTAATTAACGATGTAATCAGTCATATCTAATACATGTGTAAGTAAATACTTATATTATGCGCAAAGATGCACTGATAAAATTATTACAAATGTTATCCGGGGGGTTGTGGACATTTCTATAACAATATTCACTTTATGCGCTGTTTTTAACGAATGTATCCAGCTGCAATATACAAACTTTTTCAAAATTCTGAAGTCAGAGTCTCACAGTAAGTAGCGAGGATCAAAACATAACGGAAACTCTCTATCAAAAATTGGCCAATATTGTATATTTAAAGGAGATACAGAACCTTCCAAGAAGGAAGAGATAATTTTGTTACTTGTATCACTCAGAGAGAAAAAAAATACTAAGACTATTATTGCATTTTACTCTGCGAATCAGTCTTCTAGATTAACTTCATGCAGATAGTTATCTTTGTAGGAGTATTGAATACGACTGTCCCAATAGTTTGTTAGTTTTGTTTATTGTTTTCTTAACCGCTTCTCAAGTCACCGAGGTAACTCCTTGAAAATCCAGAATGATTTTGTGCTAGGTAAAGAGAAACGAGGCCCTACAGTTTATAGTGGACTCCGAACCACATCTCGGGGTTAATTTTATAATTAAAATTATTTCGAAGTGAGCAGGGATTGAACCTGCTTCGCTAGGTATGCCAGTATACAACCTAAATGCGCTAAACCAGTAAGCTACCGTCCCCATAGAGTTACAGTTGATAAATAAATATTCTATAGTTTTCAGCATGTTATTAAATGAATCACCTATTTCACTTCTTGTTACCAGAGAAACAGAGTTTATGTCATATTTTTATAGAAATTATTGAATGCCTATAAATGACTAAGCAGCATGCGAAGTATAAAACAAAATAGCGCAAGAATTGACTTATGAATTTCTCCATATCTCGTAAAGATTGTTTCTTTAATAACTAAATTATATTAGCATTTAATTTAAGGCTAAGTAATAGGTATACTACCTAATATATCCTGTTGGGGAAACCACTTTCCCAATTTGACGTTGGGAGGTTTTCCTGGAAGATCGTCTTCGTCCCACTTCCAAAGAACCTGTTGCTTAATTTTTCCTAAAGCTTTCAAAATGGCGTCCTTTTTCTCTTTAGACATCGTTGAAGGTTTTAAATTTGATCCCATGCTAAAATACACTACACCCTCCTTCGCACTATCCAAAAAATCTTTCAAATCCTTCGGCAATTCCTTTGGAGGATTAACATGGTAACCTCCTATATCTATCAAGTTAGGTACATGAGGGACTGGTTGATTGTAGCTATCGTGAGAATTTGAAAAGATTAGAGAGACGTTGTAACTTAATACACTTATATCCGGAGCATCAGGAAAATATTTTTTCATCAATTTGTTTTGCCTTGGAATGTAATAAAGATGGTGAATTAGTTCAGCAGCCATATAATAGAACCAGTTATACATTCTTTGGAAAAAAGTCATATTACTATCGTAGCTTAAGAAAACATCAGGAATATAAGATAATGGAGAAGGGTTTCCAATTAGACGATTAACCCACATAACAGGGCCAACAGTGCTAAGTACTATAAGAGGAGCTTTATAATGGTACGCCAGTACCTTATGAGCATCGTTGAGAAATTGTTCCATAATAACGACATCAAATTGCTCATCTGATTTCAACAGTTGCTGGAAATTCGGATGCTCAAATACTTGCCGTGTAGACTCCGTACCAAAAGTGTTCATTATTAAAATCGAGAGAAATGGACTCATATCTCCCATTTCGAACATATTCATATTAGCCATTTGTTTTTCTGAAATATAGTAAAATAATAATGAATATTGAAAACAGTTTCTATCAAACAATTGCTTAATTACTTCCACATCCACGTAGTGGATTGGAAGTATAGTAATCGTAAAAAAAATTTCAAAACTTTTTTTATTGAAATCGATTTAGAATGTCATGAAACGTCGAGATTTTAAATTTGAGCGAAAAAAAAAATTTTCTCTGTCGGTCTGTCTGTCGGTCTGTCTGTCTGTCTGTAACTTTTTTTTTCTTCCGCACGCTTTCTCCGAAACGGTTTAAGATATTGACTTGAAATTTTGTACACGTATATATTATAATGAGATCTGGAACTGGATTGTTTTTTGAAGATATCCGGTGCAGGGTTGGGGGTAAATAAGGGTAAATATGGAGAAATATGTAAAGCAAGCTGGTAAGAGTACAGAAACTTGAAATTTGACGTATGTACTACAAGCCGAGGCCTCAGATTTTTTTATAACGTTTTTCAACCCCCTCACCACCTCTTCTTCATTATTAAAGGGGTTGCTAAAATAAAATTGAGATATTGATTTGAAGTTTGGTACACGTATGTATTATAACGACATCTGGAGCTACATTATATTTTGAAATGATTCCGTTGAAGGGTTGGGGGTTAAATAGGGGTAAATAAGGGAAAATAAGTAAAGCGAGCTGGAAAGAGTACAGAAACTTGAAATTCGGTGTATGTGCTAGAAGCCAAGGTCTCAGATTAGTTATATTATTTCTCAACCCCCCACTACCCCTACTCCATTATTAAAGGGGTTGATAAAATAAAATTGAAATATTCACTTGAAATTTGGTACACGTATGTATTATAACGACATCTGGAACTAGATTATATTTTGAGAAGCTACCGTTGAAGGGTTGGGGGTTAAATATGTTAAAATAGGGGAAAATAAGCAGAGCAAGATGGTATGAATACAGAAATTTGAAATTCAGTGTATGTACTAAAGGTTAAAGATTCAAATTTTTTAAAGTATTTTTCGACCCCCCCACCACACCTACTCCATTGGTAAAGGGGTTGATAAAATAACATTGAGATTTTCATTTGAAATTTTGTACACGTGGGTATGTATTATAACGACATCTCGAACTAGATTATATTTTGAGATGATTCTGTTGAAGGGTTGGGTGTTAAATAGGGGTAAATAAGGGAAAATAAGTAAAGCAAGCTGATAAGAGTACAAAACTTGAAATTCAGTGTATGTACTAGAAGCCAAGGTCTCAGATTATTTATATGATTTGTCAACCCCCACCGCCAATACTCCATTATTAAAGGGGTTGATAAAATGAAACTGAAATATTCACTTGAAATTTGGTGCACGTATGTATCATAACGACATCTCGAACTAGATTATATTTTGAAAAGTTTCCGTCGAAGGATTGGGGGTTAAATAGGAGAAAATAAGTAAAGCAGGCTGGTATGAGTACAGAAACTTGAAATTTAGTGTCTGTACTAGAAGCTAAGACTCAACATTTTTATAATATTTTTCAACCCCCACACTACCCCTACTCCATTATTAAAGGGGTTGATAAAATAAAATTGATATATTCATTTGAAATTTGGTACACGTATGTATTATAACGACATCTGGAACTAGATTATATTTTGAGATGATTCCGTTGAAGGGTTGGGGGTTAAATAGGGGTAAATAGGGGAAATAAGTAAAGCAAGCTAGTGAGAGTACAGAAACTTTAAATTCGGTGTATGTACTAGAAGGCAAGGTCTCAGATTATTTAAATTATTTTTCAACCCCTACCACCCCTAATCCATTATTAAAGGCGTTGATAAAATAAAATTGAAATATTGACTTAAAATTTGGTACGCGTATGTATTATAACGACATCTGGAACTAGATTATATATATTTTGAGATGATTGCTTTGAAGGGTTGGAGGTTAAATAGTGGTGGATAGGGGAAACTAAGTACAGCAAGCTGGTAAGAGTACAGAAATTTGTGATTTGGTGTATATACTAGTGGCGATGACCTCAGATTTTTCCGTAATATTTTCCATCCCCCCATCACCCCCACAGCCTTATTAAAAGAGTTGATAAAATTAAATTTAGATTTTCACTTGAAATTTGTTACACGTATAACGATATCTTAAACTGGATTATATTTTGACATGATTGCATTAAACGAGTGGGGGTAATTGGTGGTAAATAGGGAAAAATAAGCAAAGCGAGCTGGTAAAGGTACAGAAACTTGAAATTCGGCGTATGTCCTAGAAGCCAAGGCCTCATATTTTTTAATAATATTTTGCAACCCCCACCACCCTTAATCCATTATTAAAGGGGTGAATAAAATGAAATCGAGATATTCACTTGAAATTTGGGACACGTATATATTATAACGACATCTTGAACTAGATTATATTTTAAGATGATTCCGTTGAAGGGTTGAGGGTTGAATAGGAGTAAATAGGGGAAAATAAGTATATCATGCTGGTGAGAGTACATAAATATGGGATTTGGTGTATATACTAAAAACCAAGGCTCCAGATTTCTTTCTAACAGTTTTTAAACACCACCATCTCCTCCCCATTATTAATGGGGTTGATAACATAAAATTGATATATTTACTTGAAAGTTAGTACACATCTAATGACATCTGCTTGAGATGACTCCATTGAAGGGGTCATGGTAGGTTGTGAATAGTGGAAAATAAGTAGGGTAAACTAAAAACTTCATTTTTAACGTATTTGGTAGAAACCCACGCCTCAAACTTTTCTATGACATCTGCTCCAAATATTATTAAAATTCTATGATCAATAATTTTCACATACTAGAGTGCAAATCTAGTCAAGATGTTTCCTTTAAAGTGACTTTGATGAAAAATCTGGAAGTAGTGATTCCTTAGGCAGCGGTTTTTAAGTAGATAATCCAATTTTAATAGATAATTTGCCTAATTACAATGTATTATCTTTATTTTATGAAAATGAGTTAACATTAAGCATTAGCGACCACAGATAGTTCACCCTCTTATTACCCCGAGAGCTCACGACACCGAGGGTGAAAGAGCTTTGTAAATTCTAATATTTATTTATTAGCTAATTTATTTATTAGTTTGTTCAAAAATAATGCTCAGCGTACGAGCTGATAGAATAGCGCGCAGTCAGCTCTCGGCTCCCGTGTCGATGGAGAAGCGAAATTCTCGGACCTCTTACTTTGGCAGCCGCTATCTCACTTAAAAATTACCGGAACATGCCATGCCCCACATCATCGGATTGGAAATTTGATTTCCAATCGATCTAGCGCAAAAAAGGGGGTCAATTTTTCGTAGAAAAAAATAGAGCGACTTATGCGTGGAGATGTCGAAATCGCAATCAATCTCGAAAACGGAACGAGATACAGAGCTGCGGTTTGAGGCATTCGATATCTCTCGTCTTCCTACGTACCCCTGATTTTTTTTAGATTTTTGTGGCCACTTTCATTTTTTTGAAAAAACCAGTTAAAGATGTATGCATGCGATTTCGACATCTCCACGGATAGACCTTGTATGCTCTAACTTTTTCTACACAAAATTGACCCCCCCTTTTCGATTGGAAATTAAATTTCCAATAAATCCGATTATGTGGAGCACGATATGTTCCGGTAATTTTTAAGTGAGAAAGCGGCCACCAAAGTAAGAGGTCCGAGGATTTCGCTTCTCCAGCGACACGGGTCCGCTTCGAAAACGGAAGCTGACTGCGAGCTGTTCTATCAGCGCGCAGTCTGACTATTATTTTTGAATAAACTAATGAATAAATTAACTAACAAATAAATATTAGACTTTAAAAAGCTCTTTCACCCTCGGTGTCGTGAGCTCTCGGGATATAACCTCTCCGCGGGAGAGTGCTACACATTTAGAGGCAAAGCACAATGAATTTGATTGATTGATTGATTGATTTGCTAGCATAAGGTGGGCATTGCTGCCGATTCCGGTCATCCAATCTGAAGGTTCATTCCAATACGCAATTCGATCGCCTGTTGAACGGCCAAATGCAGTCGCTCAGTCGTCTATTACATATTCATGCCATGACTGAGCGGCTCCACTTGACCGCCCAACGGACGACCAAACCGCGGCGAGTGTGGGAACAAACCTTGTATGCTTTTATATACCGCTGAACCGACTGCATACGCTGGATTGGCCATGGGACAGACTTGTTGCCAGCAGCGAGAGCCACATGGTGTATGAGGTGGGAATATAGGATGGGATGTAGGTGTTTGTGGGGTGCTTATTTTCAGTTTCCATCTGTTGTCATCGGATGGGAAGTGTAGGCGTGTGTGAGATGCTTCTTTTAGGTTTCCATGCTTCTTTTAAATTGTATGTGGTTGTGAGGTGCTTCTTTTTAGTTTCCGTCTGTGATCGTCTTCTCACCTATTCTTCTTCTGTGTATTCTGTTTCTTCTAGCAGTGTGTATATCCTTGATATTTCTTTATTGTATTCCGTATTTTGCTGTGCCGTTCTTTCCCAGTGTGTATAATCATTTCCTAGTCTATTCATAATCCTCTCGATTGTTATCCATGTGTAGCATAGCCTCAGTATTTTCGGTTTGTTTCTGTTCAGTCTTAAAGTTTTCTTTAGTAGATATGTTGTGTTTCGCCTTTAGACGTGTCCTCAGTATTTCATTGCAGCTTGATTCTATTATTTTAATTACTGTTTTTCCCTCTAGTAATGCTGACGTTTTCTGTCGTTTTTGTGGTTTTCCTGTTTTTGCTAGCAGATGTACAATGTCCCTTTCGGCTCTTCTCAGACTTCCTCTATTCGCCTTTTCCATTTCTGCGTTTTTGACTCCGTATGTCGTAGGCATTATGATGGTCAGGTATATCTTTTTAGTTAGACTCCATGATATGTTACTAGGTATTTCATTCTATTCGTGATTCTCAGTGTGTCTCCTATTTTGTAGTCAGTGGATCTCGCACCATTATTAGGCTCTTCTTGAAGTTTATTTTCATTCCACAGGAGTCCAGATGTGGTGTCATGTTTCTTAGAAATGTAACGATCGTTTCAGCGTTTTCATTGAAATTTGTGTTATCCTTTATTGTGCTTTCTATCACTTTATTCGGGATTGTGGTGAATAGTCGAAGGGATAGTGATCATCCTCCTTTGATTTCTATGTTTTCATTCTTAATTTGGTCGTCTGTCCAAATCATTGTATTCCGGTGTTTTCGTGTAGGCATGCTGTTATTATCCTGTTTATTAAGTACTGCGGCACTTTCTGTGGCGTAAAGTGTTGACTATAGCCTCATGATGTAGTTTTGTTCTTTCTTTCCACTTTTCTTCCAGAATCCGTCTGATGGTGTACATATGGTCGTCCGTGGATCTACCCTTGATAAATGCCATTTGATTCTTTAGTAGTTCGCCGATGTATTTTTCCATTTGTTTAAGAAGGAATTGCACGTAATATTTGTACCCCACACACAGAGTGTTATTCTTCTGTAATCGTCTACGTTTTGTCGTGATTTGATTTTGAGAAGCGGTATCTGTACGGTTGTGTTCCACGCCGCAGGCAGCGGTGTGGGTTCCATTCTTGCGTTGGTGATTATTTCTAGAGTTAGCTGCTTTATGTTGTACTGTTCATAGTATAGTAGTTCGGTGATTATTTTGTCTGTTCCCTGTGACGTGTTTCTCTTAGCTCTGGCCATTACTTCTAGTATTTCTACCTTTGATGACGGTTTGCCCAAAGGCCAGTGGTCCGTTTCTTGTATTAGTTATGTTTGACTTCTCTTTGCGTTTTCTTCTTTTTCTAGTTTTCTGATCCACTGCTGCAGTAGGATGTATTTTCTTGCCTGCGTACTGTTGTTTCTTCTATATGTTTTGAGGTGTCTGAAAGTTTGGTTTAATCTCTCTCCTGCTGGTTTTCGAAGAATTCCCTGCATTCTTTCTGTCCGTACCTTCTCTCTGCGTCTCTATTTTCTTTCGCTGCTTCTTTTATCTTTATGTCTATGTTTGGTACATGTTGTTTTACTGTGGCCTTTATTTTTTTTCAGTTTTTCGTATTTGTTGTACGCATCTTTTGTTATTGGGCTCATAGGAGATTTGTTCCTTTTCAATGTATTTCTCGCCGCTATTTTTATTTTTAAACTCATTGTTGACCAATTAGGTTTCCCTCCTATTAATTGTTTTTCTATTTCCTCCTGGTATTTCTTTTGAGTCCAGACGTTCCAAGTGTCATTTGCTGATTTGTTGTATCTTTTTTATATTTCTTGTTTCTTTCTCTATAGTGTTCCATATAATATTTTGTGGTCTGTTTTGACGTTTGTTGCTTTTTTGCCTTAATGTTTTTAACCCTGTCCCTTATTTTTCTATCCATTAGAATATGGTATATTTGAGACTTCAGATTTCCGTTGCTCCATGTATTAAGGTGGATTAGGCTCTTGCTCCATGTGTTTCTTATTGTTAGACCTAATAGATGTGCTAAGTTTTTTAGTGAGCTTCCATTACAGTTTGCCCATGTGTGGAGTAAGGTTTTTCTTATTACGTTCTTATCTTCATATGCTTGGTCGTCTTTTCCTGTGTGCGCGTTGAAGTCTACTAATATTATGATATTAATTTTTCTGTTCCTATTTCTCCTAATTCCTTGAGTGATCTGTCTGAATACTCGTCCTGCTCGTTTCTCAAAAGGCACATGTACTCCTAAGATGTATATGCTTTCCTTTCCAATTTGGAAATCTGCCGTGGTTATGTTTTCGTTTACTTTCCTTGCTTTTATCTGAATAGATATATTCTGACTTATTACCCAAGCAACTCCTCCGCTGGTCTCTTCATTTTCTCCCCCGCTTAGATGCCATTTGTAGTTTTGGATAACTGCGGTTCCGTCTATCACATGTGTCTCTTGTATGCATGCAACGTGTACATGTTCCATTATAAGGGCTTCATCGGTTTCTTCTCTTTTCTTTCTCTCTCGCTATGCAGCCTCTGATATTCCCCGAACTAATTCCATGTTCGCAGAAAAGCTCACATCCCTAGATTAAACCAAACTGTGCGTAACTCTCGACGAAGCAATTATGCAGGATAGTCCTTAAATACCGCAGGAGAGTTAAAAAAATTGATGAGACTTAATAATTTCCAAATGATACCAAGATGGTTGATACAGTATTCGCCAAGTATAGTATTCGAGTGGAGTTCTCAAGTGCTTTGTGGAAACAGAATCGAATCATAGTGAATAATAGTATATTTTCCAGAGAAGAAAATGCATTAATACCTAAATTAATTAACTAATCAAATTATGTCTTTGCTTTCAATTATTATTTAAGATGTGCAAGGAAATAGAAGAAAATTTACTGATATGGTGTTGCCGCTTCGACCTGAAAAACAACATAATAATGGGGTAATATGAATCAAATGGTATTTTTCGTTAATGTCTTAAAATAATGTATTTTGGGAAGAAATTTAACGAATTATAAAAAATAATAATGAAAATTCTTATATCTGTATACTATAGTCATAAAAATAGTTAAATAATAGAATATTAAACTATACTTTCGTCATTATCATTGACGATTTTTGTTTGTTCTTGAATTTTCTCTTGGACAGATTTTTATGGAAAAATTCTTCAATTTGTTGTAATTCATCTTCAATAGGTGCCAAATCTATGACTTAATCCTTCCAAAGCGAAGATAACAAAACAGCATGAATTACTTTCAATGCAATCTTAAGATTCGGCTAAACACCAGAATGAAATAATTGTACTTCTTTTCACACTTTTTACTGTTACTATAAATCTATGCTTTATGCACACTAAAAATAAGTAATGGAATAGTTTTTTAACAGCCGTGGAAACAGTATTTTGTAAAGGTTCATAATAATTCAAAACATTATGAATACACAGTTTATGTTCAATTGATTTTCAAACATTTGTTGCACACACTAAATATATACGAAATACCGTATACCTACTTTTTTAACAAACAGTAGAATTTTAGCAGGTAAACGAGACACGCTCGAGTTATGAGGCCTTAACTTAAATTAGTCATACGAGTCAGGCGAACTATATGAAAATAATAACACCGCTTCTTGAATTACCCGTTTTGAAATATTTTCTGATGGAATAAGAAATCTTTAATAACATATATGTACTAATTTACAGGGTGTAATTAGTTTCATAAAAAACTGGTATTGGAGAGAGACTTAAAAAAAACTATATAACATGGGGTCTAAAGACCATAATTTTGGAGAACTTTTTTTAATCGAAAATTGTTAATAATATTGTTTGAGAACTGCTGGCTTATTGGAGTAGGCTCTATTGTCATCTCGCCTGGTCGGCTGATCACACATGGTACTCTGGCGTTTGTGCAGATAAATACTCTCCCTTGTGATATGTCGAAAAATTCGATCAAGCGCAAAACGAGATATCATTTGTCTGACTATTTATTCCTTGCTCTAGTGATTATCGTCAGCCCAATGGTTGGCGCACACGTAATGATCTCGTTTTATCTGTACCAAAAACAAAAAATAAATATGTTGATGATGATGATGATGATGATCTCGTTTACGATGCGAAAGGTCCCGGGTTCAAACTCTTACGCCCGTTGAATTTTTTTCTTTTATTTTGTAAGGATTAATATTTTTTCACAAATTCTTTTCTGATTTCATTAAGTTAACCCATTAGCGCCCAGTGATCTATTTATAGATCACAAGAGACTTTTTTTTAACACGACAATAGTATACTTAATTTCTTAAAAACTGATTTAAATTAATATATATAATTACTACAAGAGTAGAAGACCATTTTCTAACAATTTATCAAATTGGAAGTATTTTTTTTTAATTTTTAAAAATCTTTACACTAACAAATTTATTTATTTATAAACAAAAACCTAATGAATATAAAAATATGATATATGTCATAATGAGTCCCTGAAATATAAAAGTTTATTATTCCATAACTCATTTTACAATATTTTCTTTATCAGCATAATTGTAAACAACTTTATTTTGCTGATCTATATTTATACCACTGGGCACATATAATATCTAACTGGAACTTTAAGAGTATATCCGCATCAGATGTGTTAGGTCATTGTTATTACTATCGGCCAATATTAGTGTGTCAGATAAAATCTTTCAGTGCTATTTTCACTAAAATATCACCTGTTTCCGTGGTATTGGTGAAAAATATAATTGGTAAGTAAAGCTTTTTTTCTTTTGCGTTGATACAGTCAAACATTTGTAAGTGGACATTAGATATGATAAAATTATAACATAAATAATTAAAGCATGGTGATGGTTTGAATAATAATAATAATAACAATAATAATTTACCTTTAGAGGACATGGATTCCAAAAAGGGCGCTTGTCTATGATAAAAGATAGAAGAAATAATTTCCGATCGCAATTTTTATATTGACGATGATAGTGCTACCCTATAATTGTTGTTTTACCTCCAGAACCAGATTATGTGACAGATGAAGACGAAGTGGATGATGACGAATTGGACATAGCGGAGATACAATATGTTCCTTATTAGTTGAAGGTACAATGCGGTCATGAAGATCAAGATACAGAAGAGATTGTTGAAGACCAGAGTACCAGTGCCATCTCTGAGGAAAAAGGTTCGAAAAAGCAGATACTTTCTAATTCTCTACCGAAACTGAAAAAGCGCGATCCCAAGTGCTACTATGGAAAAAGAGAAAATAGAAGCACTGATAAAAGAACATGGAGCTCTCACCCCGTTGAAGATTTTTGAGATATTTTTTTCAGATGATATGGTAGATTATATAAAACTTTGATTGGACCATTAGTAAATATGGAATTTAGATTCTTGGAAAAAAATTGTCCTGGCCAATGTTCATTTTTATTCTAGATGTGGCACTAACAAATACCTGGATTTTATATCGCACCATGCATGGCCGTGAGGCTATCAGCGTCTAGAATTCCGTAGAGCAGTTGCAGTTCCATATATGAGACTCACATCTTCTGCTAAAAGGAAAACCAAAGCTGCAGTCGCCACCGAAGACTTTCGATTCGATGGCCTAAATCATTGTATGCAATATCGGGATGGTCAGAGTTGCCAGAGAAAAGATTGCAAGAGTAGACCTAAAACCTATTGCATCAAATGTTACTCTTTGTGCCAATTGTTTCCTACCTTACCACCAAACATAGCTGTTAAATTTTGCCATTATTATTATAATTTAATGATATTTTACTGAGGCTCTAATGGTGATATTATTACATATATAAATAAAGTAAAATAATTATTATATATAAAAATACATATTAGATCTGCCCAGTGATCTATTTATAGATCACCACTTTTTTGATAAACCACATGATGAATATTTTTGTTGTTATTTTTTACGATCATTTGGAAGCATTTTGAACATACATGCCGAATATTTTTGCAAAATTCAAAAAAAATTGTCTTGGGCGTTAATGGGTTGATAGTAGGTTTTTATTCTGATATCTAACTGTTAAATGCGCCGCAGGCGGTATTAGCGTCGCAGGCAAAGAAAAGGTTGTGCGGGGGGTATCCCCCTGTGTTTTTTTTTCACAAAATAACACGAAATATTTCAATTTCTCGACTTGTGGAATTTATTACATATTTACAAGGTAAGGTAAGGGTGTCAAGGAGTGCGTTGGCTCACTCGGCCCCTTAATTGGGTTTACCGGGGTGGGTTGACGCACACCAGGGACGGTTGACGCGAATATAGCATTCTTGCCCTAGCCTATCACCGTCCAAGACCGTCCGCCAGCTTCACCAATGCCCCTTCGGAGGTGCTGGTAAGCATGTGGTGAAGAACCACACCCTGCACGAGGTGACACTGCTTAAACAAAAGGCGGCGGATCTAGACCGGGAGGTTCGAAAAACATCCCCCAAGTCAAGGTGTAAGCCATCGTGCCGAGGACTGAATGGTACCAGGGTTAGGGTACCTCTAACGATGCCTATGGGAATTTGGGCGACATCCCATAGTAACCAGCCCCCACGTGTTTGTGCCATGCGTGGCGACCCGTGTCGTCGGATGAAGGAATCCTGGTGGTTGAGTGGGCCGTGCCTGCAACACGCCACTTTGGTCCGGAGTTCGGCTAGACGGGCGGTCGGGAGCTAACCCACTCCTGATCAACCGGCTGCGTCGTCCCGTCAGAGGGCCGGCAGGGTGAGTCTCTGGCGGCAGGGGGCGCGTAGGGGGCCGTGGATCTGGCTGTCGATCGCCTCGGCAGTCAGGTTTGCGCCACCCTCTCACAGCGTTGCCTGTCTCTGGGGGCTATATCCATCTGGTATCCTTGGTGATCGCACGGGCTTGCCGTGCGACATCCCCAAAGAGGGCTCCGTGGCGGGTGGGGAACCAGATGGACGAAATCAACAAATAACCCATATGGATAATAAAACTTTAGCCAATCAAGCGGCAGAGCGGCCACGCTCGCCGCACCAACCAGTGGATGAGCGCCAGCGCCCACCACAACATGTACAGTCTGCTGCAGAGCGACAACATTCGCCACAGAACGAGCCAAACAAGATAAGAGTAGTCCAGTGTAACCTGCAACACAGTAGAGCGGCAACGGCAACATTGTGCCGACGACTCGATGTGGAGCAGGATACACTGGCTCTAATCCAAGAACCCTGGATAGTTAAATCTAAAATATCTGGTTTAACAAAACTAAACGGAGTTATTTTCAGCTCACCAACAATGACGCCGAGGACAGCGATTTATGCCCCCCGGCACATCAAAATCCAGCCATTACAGCACCTTTCAACCTCTGATCTCACGGCCGTGAGGGTGGAATGTGCAATATCAGGCAAACCAACAACAGTCGTAATAGCATCAGTGTATCTCCCCCAGGACCAGGCAACACCACCGCCGACAAGGGAAATGGAGAACCTGGTAACTCATTGCCTCACCCAGAAATGGGAACTAATCATGGGATGTGACGCCAATGCTCACCATGTAACCTGGGGCAACAAAGACAACAATGTTAGAGGTAAGTCACTTTACGACTATATAATCGGTAATAACCTTAATATAATTAACCAAGGCTGTACACCGACATTTATTAACTCTAGAAGTCAAACCATAGTAGATATCACCTTAGCTACAAACCGTATATCCAACTCGATCCAAGACTGGCATGTGTCTGACGCTGCTTCAATGTCAG
This sequence comes from Stenurella melanura, assembly GCA_963583905.1. NCBI lineage: Eukaryota > Metazoa > Arthropoda > Insecta > Coleoptera > Cerambycidae > Stenurella > Stenurella melanura. The sequence continues at coordinate 75,952,304 of OY757312.1, read as the reverse complement.
ACCACCGCTGGATTGAATTAGGCATTAAATTAATCAAAGCACCAAGAAAACTCCTCAGGAACCCCCGAGACACTGACAGAGATGAATATCGACGTCAACTCAGGGAGAACCTGAGGGATGTACACAACGGGGTGCCACAAAACAACGGAGAGATTGAGCAGTATGTTAAAACTGTTCAAACCGCTATGAAAAAAGCTTACGAAGCATCGTGTCCCTTGAAGGCCGTACAACAGCAGCCCGGGGAAGCCACTAAATGGTGGTGCCAGATGCTGACCGACCTCAAGAAACAAGCTAGGACATCGTTCAACAAGGCGAAAATGACAAAACTTGAATCAGATTGGGAGCTATACAGAACCAATCAAAGAGAGTTCAAAAAACTAGTCAGGCAGAGACAACGAGAGGCATGGAGAGCCTACTGTGAGGAGATCGAGGATTACTCGCAGGCTGCTAGGCTACATAAAATACTTGCCAAAAACAAAGACAATCACCTAGGTCTACTGAAAAAGGATGATGGTACCAGTACCAACGACCTACATGAAAGCCTAGAGTTGCTTATGGAAACTCACTTCCCAGAATCTGTAGTGACAGATCGGAAGGAATGGCCAAATGAAACCGACACTCAACCCACCGAACTGGACTGGCAAACTGCCAAACAAATTGTGAGTGAAGACAGAATTAAATGGGCAATACTGGGCTTCTCCCCCTTCAAATCGCCAGGTACTGACGGCATTCATCCAGCCCTTTTACAATGGGGTCTGGATGAAATAGTGCCGCACCTGACAGCAATATTCAAGACGTGCCTAGCACACCTTTATATTCCGAAGGTGTGGAGAGAAGTCAAAGTAGTGTTCATACCAAAGGCGGGAAGAATAGATTATACTACCCCCAAAGCATACCGACCCATTAGCTTGACCTCGTTCCTTCTCAAGGCGATGGAAAAGCTATGTGAGCGATACTTGAGGGATGTTGCGATCACTGCTAATCCCACACATCCCAATCAGCATGCATACACCCCGGGCAGATCCACCGACACCGCCCTTCATGCGGTTAGTGGTCGGATTGAAAAGTCTTTGGACAATAAAGAGTCCACCCTGGGTGTCTTCATAGACATAGAAGGCGCTTTTGATAAAACCACCTTTCCAAAAATTACAGCAGCTCTCACGAGCAGGAACGTTTCTCCGATCGTAAGTGGCTGGATATCCAACATGCTCTCAAAAAGAGCGGTACAGATTAACATGGGAGACATCGCTGTTAGAGGAATGGTTGCAAGAGGCTGTCCTCAGGGGGGTGTCTTATCACCTCTTCTATGGAACTTAGTTCTTGACAGCCTCCTGCGCCGCCTCAACTCCGAGGGATTCCACACAATTGCATACGCAGATGATCTAACGATACTGCTTAGTGGTAAATTCGAAGGAGTCCTCTGTGATCGAATGCAGATGGCCCTGAGAATAATCGAAAGATGGTGCAGAGAACACTCTCTGTCGGTCAACCCCAGGAGGACAGAGCTGGTCCTCTTCACAAGGAAAAGGAAATTGGGGCCAATGACGGCCCCCGTTCTCCTAAATACCACACTAAATTTCGCATCAGAAGTAAAATACCTTGGAGTAACTTTTGATGCCAAACTAACAAGGAATCTTTATTTAGACAGAAGACTAAAGAAGGCTTACATCTCTTTTGAGCAGTGCCGCAGAACCATAGGGAAAACCTGGGGAATGAAACCCAAAGTGGCTATGTGGATTTACACTGCTATAATAAGACCAATGATAGCCTATGGAGCCATCGTCTGCTGGCCTAAGAGTCAGCAGACTGTAGCGAAACGTAAGCTCAGCCAGGTACAACGAGTAGCCTGTTTAAACACAATTGGAGCTATGAGAACAACACCAACAAGAGCAACGGAAGTGATGCTGTGCCTGCCACCACTAGACATATATCTAGAAGAGGTGGCCCTAACTACTATGGCACGTCTCAAATCCGTTGGCATACAGCCAAACATAGGATGTGGAGTGACCAGATGCCGGCTGTGGAATGAGGCAATTAAACAAATGCCACTTCTGCAGGTACGTGCAGATGGTATTTCTCCACAGTTCATCTTTGATAGACCCTATGAAATACACACCAACAGTAGCAATGAGGCCGTCAGTGAAGGAACAGTTAACATCTTCACAGACGGATCGAAAAAGAAAGAAGGAACAGGTTGTGGGGTATACTCCAGGAACCTGCAAATTCAAATTAAATGGGCTATGGACAAACAAGCCAGTATAATACAAACAGAACTGGCGGGAATAACCATAGCCGCAAAAGAAATTTCCCGTAGACAAATAACGGGAAAAACAATAAGAATCTACACTGATAGTAGACAATCACTACTGGCCCTACAGAGACACAAAATAGCAACAGGGTCAGTATGGGAATGCCATCAGGCACTCGTGGGCGCCTCCAGCAAGAACAGTGTCATTCTATGCTGGGTCAAAGGGCATGCACAGTGCAGAGGCAACAGGGAAGCTGACAGTCTGGCTAAGAAGGCAGCCAGTCTAAGTATACTTGGACCTGGCCCTTCCAACATACTGCCGACCTCAGCAATAATGCTAATGATTAAAGAAGACACCCACAGAAAATTTAAAAAACTGTGGGATGAAACTCATAGTTGTCAGTTGGCGAGGGATCTGCTTAGATACCCTGACAAGGGTACAACGATGATCTACCTGGGAATGTCCAGGAAGAACCTACGCTTCGCGACAGGAATTCTTACTGGTCATTGCCAGCTGAGGAAGCACCTTTATAACATGAAGTTAAATGACACACCCCTATGCAGAGGTTGTGAACAAGAAGACGAGACTGTCCAACACGTACTCTGTGAGTGCCCGGCAGTCTCCTCTAGCAGAGAATCCATTTTGGGAGAACGTTGGCCTACACTGGCCGACTTGAGGGATATTCCCCTAGGCAGCATCACCACCTTCTTCACAAGATTAGGATGGTTGGAGGCCTAGGTGGAATCCTGTATCCCTCGGGAGGACGTACAAGAGGCCCAATGGGGCCTAGGTGCTGCGGTCACCTAAATGTGACTGCCCTCCCACAAACTCCAACTCCAACTCCAAGGTAATGCGCATGCTCGAAGCTTTCTATTTTCGGTGTACCTAGACACTTGTGATATTCTCAAGCAATATTTCAGTTTATGTCGTTACTTGGTTAAGAACGTACGCTCGACCTTCTCGTTCGTTATTTTTGTATGATACTTCTGTTCTTTTGAATTTTGGACAACTTAAAATTTATTTTATTAACTTATCCCTCAAGTCGTTAAGTACTTGGTTACGTACAGACACTACTTACTTGTTCGTTCTTTTTGTGTTGCTTTTTAGAGTTTCGACCGAGTTTTTTTTTGTCTTCATTGACAACATCACATGATAGTTTAGTATGGTAATTTTAAAACGCAGATTTTGGACATTATGGGAGATCACGCTTATCCAGAGCTCGTGGATATACACTTGTTATATGGCGAATGTCGTGGAAATGCAGCTGGTGAGGTACAGCTTTAACGTTTATCTTAACATTTAACTTAACGTTTAACTTAACGAGATCCATAACGGGAAGAAAGGGTAATTGAAGTGGAGGTTCAAGTTTTTAAACGTGAAGAAGAGGATCCAACTTTAAGCATCCGCGACACCACGAACCGTGTGGGTATAGCATTTTATGGTATGGAGGACATTGAGAGAAATGAACTTGCACCCCTATCACTATAAACGGGTTCAAGCTCCAGAGCCTCAAGATTTTGCAGAGCGAATGGAATTTTGTAGGTGAATCTTGAGAAAACACGCGGTAAATGAAGAATTTTAAACGTTCTGTGTTTCTCCGATGAGTCGTGTTTTACCAGGAATAGAGTAATGAAACATTTTCTTTATAGGATTTTGCAAACAGTGGAAAGAAAAGCTATCTATGAGAACTAAAGGAAAAATTATATATATAAAAATATTTTGCAAAATCCTATAAAGAAAATGTTTCATTACTATAAGCAAACAGGAATAGAGTGTTTCACTTTAAAAATATGCACTATTGGGCAGACGAAAACCTACATGTAATAAGAAGGGGACATTTTCAGCGACGGTTCGGCGTTAATTTGTGGGCAGGAATTTGCGTTATTGAAATTTATTGAAAGATGTACCTTTGGCAAGGAGCAGAAGAATGTGATATACAGGGTGTCCCGAAAATGGTGGGCAATCTCTTGGATTTGGGTAGAACTAGTGAAAATAAGGTCACAAGGTCCTATATTTTTTTTCCCCCGAGGTACCCCTATGAAGATATTCGCTCTTGAAGTTGAGGGTTAAAAATCGATTTTTCGCGATCCCTTTTTTATTGTTCAATCGATTTTAATCATTTTTGGGTCAGTATCATATTACTTCAATCCAGTTAGGTCAGTGTATTAGAAATCTTAGATACCATTATTGGGGGCTCGGGGGCAGAGCACCCACTGCGTTAATAAGTTGTAAAAAAAAATCAGTCTATTTTGTTTTATATCTAAGTCATTTTCAACTTTTTGAGCCCTTTTAATTGGTTGGTAATATGAAACGTTTTTGAGATAAATGCACATGAATTTGCGATTTTCAATCGCACAAATAATAGTCATTTTTTAAAATAAATAAACACGAGGATTATGCACAGAACAACATTTATTTTTCTATGAAGTAGTAAGTACTTACCTACACTTATAAAAATAAAAAATCTTGAACACACTAAACGCAAAATTTGAAACCTGACTGTAGAAAACTAATTATAGGAATGGAAAAATGAAAATTTATGAAATTTCATAACAAATGATCAATATGAGCACCTCCTTCTCTAATCCATGCTTGTCCACGACGAACTGACGATCGTTGGACTCGCCACAACATTCCTTCGTTTTCTCTAATTGCATTTGAATGGTACATAATTCTCTCGTATAATTCTGTCTTTGTCTCTACTGGTGTGAAATATACAAGACTCTTTAAATGTCCCCACAGGAAGAAATCAAGGGGATTTAAATCGGGTGAAGGGGGAGACCAGGAAACAGGCCCACCCCGACCTATCCACCGGTTTGGATATACTCTGTTCAAATGACCCCTAACTATAAGACTAAAATGCGGGGGCGCCCCATCATGCATAAATCACATGTTCTCTCGAGATGAAATACAAATATGTATAGAATACCGGAACTACAATATACAGTATGTATGTCCAGTTCGAACGAACTTTGTTTATCTAAATGCGACCATCAAATTTGATTTATATTTATGAATACAAATTAGCATTTAGAGATAAAAATAAAAATTGTCCCCTTTAAAAATATTAAAAACTTAATAATTACACTTACGCATCTCTTCCACGAACCCAGTGAGTTGAATATCGCGGTACTTTCCTTTTTTTGGAGGATTTTTTTCCTCAAATGGACTCACCATTGTAACATCATGTCCGGCCTCCGCTAACCCTCTGGCTAATGCATTTCCAAGAATATAATGACTGCGCGCTGCCGCAGGAAACAGTATCAAAATTCGTGAACATTTTATAACACTTACAAATGTAAAAAAGCATAAAACCGCTATATTTTTATACTTCATAATATTTTTCTCAAAAATAAATAAATTTGAATCTTAGATATATTTTTACTTAAGCTCCGCTCCGCTTGAGATAGTTCGATGTTTACTAATAGGTACAGTTACTTCTACAAATATTACATCGATTTTAATTAGAGATAAGACACAAGTCTGCCAGTCAGACAACGTTATCTTTCATGTTCGAATGAATTTCATTTCTAACGTGTCAGATAAGATCAAAGTGATAATATTAATATTAACGCAACTACAGTGGCTCCATAAACAATACTCAGTAAAGGAATGCAACTTCGTTTTTCCAAGAGTGTAGCGACACGTTCATTCGACCGCTAAAGCGGTGTTTTTAGGTTAGATTTACTAGATCCTTAGTGTTAATTATGCCTCTGTTATTTTTAAACCTTTCCATACCATGGTCCCCCTACCTTTGTCTGCGTCTTTATAAAGTCGTCAAGGTGGACTTGAGGTGGCTTGAGGTGAAACGATATATATCCCGGTAGCGAATAGATTTGTACGCATAGGTGTATGCATGTGTGCATTTACACGTACCTACCTATGTGTAGTGTGTATACAAGGTTGTTCACGGAAAGTGGGTACTAGACGTTTCTTGGGATCTGTTTAGTTTAGAAATTTGACAATTGGTCTATTTGGGTTTTTGGATATAGCAGATCTAAGGAAAATATTTTCATGCATCTGCTACTTCCGCCTACGCCGGATTTATTATCTGTTTGCACTATACTGTCCATTTGCATGTATTGTTTGTTGTATCTGTCAGTGGCGGCTCGTGATATTGTCTGCAGAGGAGGCTTGATATTCTGAAAGACAACTGATGTGCAATCTGACTACAATTTGTACATTTCCCCACCACCCCTGAGGTATTACAACGGCGCGTTACATTTTTTTGCCGTGGGTTGTTCGCCAGGATACCGATTCACGACTTGAGAGAATAGAACTAATAAAAGAATAGAATGAAAAGGAAATAGAAAATATGAGATGAAAAAATCATTCTCATGAAATTCTCGTTCCTACGACTCGAGTATCGGTATCCAAAGGAGTCCTACTATCCCACTTGTAATTAAATTATATAACTTTTAATAAAAATAAAAATAGTTTTGGTAAAAAAAATAAAGTGTTTTTCTACAAACAGAAAATTGTATTCATTATCACTGCCAGGCGTGTAAAATTATAAGTTTTAATAGAAATTAAAATAGTTTTGAGAAATAAGTTATAAAAAAAATATATAACCGCGGAACTCTATATATATTATGGAGAATTATAAAAAATATTTCCTAAAAAATAAATAACACAAATAAATATTTTTTCTAAAATAACAACTACCTATATTAATCTCTGCTTTAAAGCCTGAATATTTTTATAAATGAGTGGTAACCTGCGATTTTTGGAACTAGCAAAATGGTTGATTATTTCATCATAAAATGAATCGCGTTTCCTCAATTCTGTCAAAAAACGTTTTTCTATTGAAATAAGCGATACATTTGAAAGGCGGTCTTGACTCATTTTTTTTCTAGTAAAAATGTTTTTATGCGTTTAAGTGCTGAAAATGATCATTCTACAGAAGCTTACCGGAATTGTCTCAAAAAATAGTGGCGTTATTCAAAAAGTTCTCTAATTTTGGGTCATAAGTTTTTAAAAAATCTACCAGCTCTTTGAAATTTCCTTTATTGCACGATTCTCGTTTTTCGTCACGTCCTCGGAAAGAATTTTCTTGTGAACTATATAACGGCTTCTATTAACCTCTTTAATATTTCCCTATTCTCACGGACCTTTTCTTTAACATTTTCTATTTCTCTCTTATGTGCAGAATCCAAGAAATTTACAATATTTTGTTTACCAAACATTTCGAATTTAATGCAAGATGAAATGTGCTCCTGAGATTTTTCGTGCCTTTCTAAACCTCGCGACAAATTTTGCAAATTATTAAACCCAGCCCTGCCCCAAATTGATGATTGATCATTAGTAAATAATAAACATCTCCAACAATATAATTTGTTTCTAACTGTTGATGCCGTTAACCACTCGACTTTTTTATAATTGTTATCACAAAACCCTCTGTTTTGTTTACCACTTTTAAAAACTAACGAAAGCATTGCTGGTGTAGGCCTGGCATTTCTTTTAATTCTTACCTTTTCGTCATAAATAAGATTAGTAAATCCATTTAATAACAAATAATCCACCACGTCTGGACAACAAGACATGTTGTTGGGAATATTTTCACCTAGAGCACTTATTTCTAGCCCGTCTATCAAATGTTTTATGTATTTATACGTCAAGCTGTTCTTATAACCGGCTAAACGCAACTGTCAGACGTCAGTTCGTTTTCTTTGTGAATCACCTGACTCTTGAATAACCTGTGCACATGCGCTATAAAGAACTGAGATCTGGAGGCTAGCTTCATACTTGGCTATTCCAAGTGTTGCTATTTTACACAGCGCAAAGAAATTCAAGGTCATTCATGTTATAAGTAAATACGGTAAAGTTGGAAGCTATTTCGTATTAGCCTCCAGCGAACCGCAGTGTTCATTCAGTAAAAGACCGGCCGACCGGGAAATATGCATACAAAGACTATCCGGACTGTAACGTTATAGGTATGTTTGTGGAAATGAAATGCAAAAATGTTATATATAAACTGAAAATTAATTAATGAATAATAAACAATAAAAAATATTGAAAATTGAGATATACCTAATAGAAATTTCTTAAGATATTACTTTTCAAGATATGGTGGTTCTTCCAAGGGGAGGCTCAGCCTCCCCTGCCTCCCCTGACGAGCCGCCACTGGTATCTGTTATTTATTTGTTATATATTATTTATGTATTTTGTACTTAAATGCTTAGTGTTATTATCATATTTACATTTGTACACTATTATCTTACCATTTCTGTTGACCTGCCACATATACAAACTATGTATCTAAAGTGGTTAATAAAAATTATTATTATTATTATTATTATTTATAGGATTTTGCAAACAGCAGAAAAAAAATTATCTATAACTAAAAGAAAAACTTTGTGTAAAAATATTAATGAAATCTTTGCATTCTTTCGATAACCTGAATTCTGGTTATGCTAGCAAATTAAAATCCTAAAATGAATTTGTCTAATTTCTTATTTGACAGTTCTCATTCTAACACTAGCATCCACACAGTCCCCTACGGCCATGCAGATTAAACTAGTATCTACGTAACCCCCTACGATCATGAAGATTCAGTTAAAAATGAGAACAAAGCCTAAAATGAATTTATTTGTCTACCTTGTCTTAAAAAAAAAAATCATTTTATGAAATCTATCATTCTGTTTCTTGGAAATGCTTAGCCTTTGAAACGTTTTTCGCCCTTATTCTGGAGCTCATCAGAAAGACATAAAGCCACTCATAAAGATGTTTCATGCAAAACCAAGACAATTCCTATGAATAAGTGTGAAATAATTATATTTGACACTGACTGATAAAAACAACCTCACCTATCTATTAGCTAACTAGTATTGGAGCCTATATACTCTATGCATGTTTAAAAGATTTCATTAATATTTTTACACAAAGTTTCTCTTTTAGTTATAGATAGTGTTTTTTCTGCTGTTTGCAAAATCCTATAAAGAATATGTTTCAATACAATTATAAGCAAACAACTAATAATTCATTTTTAAACATCCATAAAATATCCAAATTACTAAGAAATTAAATTCAGACCAAGAATCCCATTAAAAAATCAACTTCGAGACATTATCACTTTACAAAAGACCGATAACCGCCTTTGGCATCGTCTTTCAGCGAAATCTGCATAAAACATTATTTCGCTAAAATGACAAAAAAAATTGACTCGCGGACGACGGCCAATCGCCGTCGTTCGAAAACTGAATATTTTTCGACAGTACCAAAATATTGAAATTTTCAAGATGCATGGGGCGAAAAACCGCTCCTACCGACAAATTTTTCGAAAGTACCATGAATTTGGTTTTTTGAAAGTACCACGAAGAGGTTGCACAGGGCGGAATCCTCAGTCAGGATGTAGCGAGTAGTTATTTTAAATGTCAAAATTAAAAAAAAAATCAATTGGACGGTTTTCCAATAACAACCAAAATCCTCATTTAATTATTCTAAAATTGGGGGAGAATAATCCTTGCCCAAACCACAAGAACGTACATAAAAATAGTCAAAAATCTCAAAGCCGGAGAGTCGATTCCGACAGACCCAAAATATCTTTAGTCCACCCTCAGACGGACATCGCCATAATAGTTGCTCGAAGGCGAGTCGACGGAAAAGTATATTTGGGTTCAATGCCGTTAGTATGTTTATGCAAGCAGGAAAACCATTGAACTCATATAGACAGCTTCTTTAAGCATCCTCAAGCATTTCGATAATTTCAGTGCAATATTAAAAGTGAATAATTTTCAATAGGTTCCGCATACATTTTACAATCATAACTAACTGGGAGCCTGTATCTTTTGGTACAGTGGATGTCATAGTTCTCTCGACGCTGGATGATTTATGATCCTACGGGATGTAACGGCTTGCCAAGTGGTAGTGCTCTCTGATGTTTTCCTTATATACATCAGTTAAGTGTTGAATATTTATATTTTTATATTTTATGAATTATTTCAATAAATGAAAATATATTTTGAATTGGACTTCTTATTGATCCTAATTATAGGATTGGCGACCGACGTGCGATTCTGTGGCGTGAATCGAATAACTACTTACTACAGGTCACCCTTGATCCCGTCACGTTGTTGTACCTACCCGAATACTCATAGAATCCATCGACGGTCTTACTTATTAAGAAGTGTTTCTGAGAAAATGCTAATTATAAGATATATCCAGTAGAAGTGCACCGCTCGACATCAGAATTCGACGGAAAGAGCAGACTGGAGCAATCCAGGTAAGTATAATTTTGTCTATTTTCGTCTTGAGGAGTCTGAAGGGTAACTTGAATTCCCCTTATGAGTAGAGTTGATAGATATCGTAGTGGCGACACGGTTCCGGTTTAATTAATATAAAATCCTTGTCGTGTCCTTCAGACCCAACGATATTAGGTACATCTACAATAGCACGTTGAATATTCTGTTATGGCTAGAAGACAATCCATAAACATCGACCACTCAGCTAGCGTTAAATAAAAGTTTAAGTCGTCGCAGTGTAGGTACGATTTTGAAAAAAAATAATTTTTCTTCAAAATCCATTTGGTACCGGAGCTCTCTGAAGACGATTTTAACAGAATACTTGAGTTTTGCAAAGAAATGTCTCGAATTTGTAATAGTGATGATAATTTTGCGCAAAATATTTGCTTTTCTGACGAAGCAACATTCTGTCTTAACGGAACAATTAATCGGCATCATAATAGTCGCATTTAGTCTAGGAAGAGTCATCACTGGATTCAAGAAACTCACACCCAGCATCCCTAAAAAAAATAAATGTGTCGGAAGGAATTTTTAGGGGAAGCATAATTGGCCCTTTTTTTATCGACGGGGTTTTAAACGGTTCAAAGTATTTAGAGCCCTGCGGAACGGTGTTATTCCTACTTTGAAAAACGGGGAAAAAGAAGTTTCAGAGAACGTTAGGTTTCCACAGGATGTGTCCCCCCCCCCCCCCCCTCATTATGCAATAATTGTCCAAAAATATTTAAATGTTACCTTTCCTAACCACTGGACTGGAAGAAGAGGTACTATTGAATGGCCTGCGCGTTCCCCGGATCCATCCCCTCTAGATTTTTTCTCTGGGGAATACGTAAAAAATGAAGTTTATCAAAATAAACCCAATAACTTGGCAGATTTAGGACAAAAAATTCGTGATGAAATAATGCAAATACCTCAACATGTTCTGGTAAATTCGATAAAAGGCGTTGTGGATAAGCTTGGTTATTGTCAATTAGAGAATGGGTAGGTAACTCTTTGAACAGTTGTTGTAAGCTAAGCATGTTTCGTTTCTAGTAGTTCTCTTTTAAATAACTTTACTTTTCGTCTCTTATTGTTACTTGTTACATCAAATTTTGTCGTTTTAATGAAATAAAATGATTTTAATATTTTTTCTCACAATTTTTTTTATGCAACCTATACAAAATTTTATATGGCTGAAAAGAGAATAAGAAACTGTACCTACCAGAAAGTGGGGAAAAAATATAGGTCGCCATTTAGAAAAAAAAATCGATGACGTCACATATCAAAAAGCGCTGACGCAAAAATAAATTACAGGGCACTCAAATATGCGCAAAAGTAAAAATCGCTACACCTTTTCAAGCATTTTTTCAGAAAACTTCTATATGCAGATTTATAGCGACTATTCCATACTTTTGCCCAACCCTGTATATCTATTTGTCTAAATACAAATAAATTACAATTACCATATATTTAAAAGTAACATCTTACAGAAATCTTACTGAATCTATATAAAAGTAAAAATATTGATATGACATATTCTCCAGCATTTCCGTCAATAATAATAACAAACAAATACTTTTGTATTCTACTGAGAGTGAAATTATCTTATCTTTATGTGACTTAATGAAATATTTTGTAATATTACATACCTACCTAATTCTCTATCATCATTATTTGTGAATCATTTTTCTTATAATAATCGCTGAATGATATTGCATACCTAACTCACTTTCTTATCAAACATCTTAAATTTATTTAAATACTTTGTCATCATTACATTGAAAAAATGTTACACAAAATTACGAATAAAAATAGTAGATATCATTATCGTAAATATTTAAGATCAAGTACGTCGCGTCGGAAGATCCATCAAAAAAATGCTATGCCCACAAAACACAGCTATTTTGTGATTATTTGATAGTACAAGAAAATATATTTTGTGAGTATCTTCAGCATCAAATGATCTAGTACAATGGGGAGGTGTGGATCAACTCGAAGGACAGGACACCAAGTAATGTAACGCAACTTTCCAGTAATATCTTAAAGTAAACGTAAAAATTATTAATTGTCCACTACTGTCACCACTGAACTATCAAAGAATGTTGAGATGCATCCTAGTAAAACAACGAAAGTCTCTATTTATTTGCTGAACTCTCAAATCATTTATTAAGTAGCTGCTTCTGACACTGGTTTGTTAATAATTGTTGATCATTTTTTGATTGTCAAAAATCACAAGCAGTTAGTTCTATTAATTGTTTTTTTCATCTCTAATCTTAAAATTAGTTTTTTAATTATTTTCATTAGGTTTCTCACCACAGAGCACAAAACTTACATAATTGAAGTCTATTTTCGAACTGATGTGCTACTCAATGGAATTGGGAAAAACCGCTACCTAAGGAATCATCAGTACTACCCCCATCCAGATTTTCCATCTAAGTCTCTTTACTATATTTGCACTCTAGCATGTGGAAGTAATTTGTCATAAAATTTTATTAACGTATATACGTCCCAAATTTAAAGTGAATATGTCAATTATATTTTTATTAACCCCTTCAATAATGGTGTGGGGGTAGTGAAAGGGTGGAAAAATGTTACAATAAAAATTTGAGGCCTTGGCTTCTAATATATTCATTAAATCCCAAGTTTCTGCACTCTTACGAGCTTGCTTTACTTATTTCCCCATATTCATCCCTATTTAGCCCCCAATCCTTCAACGGAATCTTCAAAATATAATCAAGTTCCAGGTGTCGTTATAATATATACTTACGTGTACCAAATTTCAAGTGAACATCTCAATTTTATTTTATCAACCCCTTTAATGATGGAATGGGGTCATGGGAGAGTTATATTATACAAAATTAATAGGCCTTGACTTTTAGTATATACTCCAAATTCCAAGTTTCTGTACTCTTACCAGCTTGCTTTACTTATCTTCCCCTATTTAACCCCCAACCCTTCAACGGAATCATCTCATAATATAATTTAAGTATAGACGTCGTAATAATACATACACGTACCAAATTCTAAGTTAAAATCTCAATTTTATTTTATCAACCCTTTTAATGATGGAATTGGGGTGGTGGGAGGAAATAAAAATATTGTTAAATAATCGGAGGCCTTGGCTTCTAATATAGACACCAAATCCCAAGTCTCTCTACTCTTACCAGCTTTCTTTCCTTATTTTGCCATATTCACCCCTACTTAACCCCCAACTCTTCAACGGAATCATCTCAAAATATAACCTAGTTCCAGGTGTAGTTATAATACATATGTGTACTAAATTTCAAGTGAATATCTCAATTTTATTTTATTAACCCCTTTAATAATGGAGTGGAGGTGGTGGGAGAGTTGAAAAATATTATAAAAAAATCTGTGACCTTGGCTCCACTAGAAAGTGTATACACCAAATTCCAAGTTTCTGTACTCTCACCAGTCTGCTACTTATTTTCCCCTATTTACCCCTATTTAACCCCCAATCCTTCAACGGAATCATCTCAAAATATAATATAGTTGTAGGTATCGTTATAATATATACGTTTACCAAATTTCAAGTGAATATCTCAATTTTATTTTATTTTATCAGAGTGGAGGTGGTGCGGGGAGATGGAAATATTATTGAAAAATCTGAGACCTTTGCTTCTAGTATATACACCAAATTCCAAGTTTCTGTACACTTACCAGCCTGCCTGCTTTACTTATTTTCCCTTATTTTCCCCTATTTAACCCCCAACCCTTTAACGGAATCGTCTCAAAATATAATCTAATTCTAAGTATCGTTATAATATATGATGTCCCAATTTTCGAGTGAATATCTAAATTTTATTTTATCAACCCCTTTTATAATGAAGTGGGGGTGGTGCGGGGGGGGGGGGTGGAAATATTATTTAAAAAACTGATTCCTTGGCTTCTAGAATATACAATAAATCTCAAATTTGTTTACTCTTACCAGCTTGCTTTACTTATTTTCCCCTATTTTAAAGGCTTAGAGAGCGTTTAGTGCTTTTAGTGGTATCTGGCGGTCCTCCGTGTACTTGAAGAGAACCAAACTACGCTCATTTAACTGTAACGTCATATAAATCCTACTATACGGATGTGAAACGTGGAAGATCACTAAGTCCACGGATCATATGTCTTCATCAACCAGTGTTTGCGCAGGATAGTGCGCGTATTTTGACCAAACCAAATCGCTAATGGAATATAGCGGAATAGAGCGAAATACGACTAGAAATAGAGTCGCGTAAGTGGAAGTGGATAGGCCACACACTTAGGAGACCAGAAGACAACATTTGAAGAGCGATCCTCGACTAGAACCCCCAAGGCAGTCGAAGAGTGGGAAGACCAAAGGTGACGTGATGTGAACAAGACATGGGGAGAAATAAAAATACTTGCCAGGAACAGAGTCAGATAGCGACAACTTGTAGAGGCCTTATGTTCCTTAATGGAATGATGGGACTATATAAAATAAACCTGCTAATCGTGAAATTTTTTTCTGATGAAGCGTGGTTTCATCTTTCGGGGTTCATCAATTCTCAAAATATGCAGATGTGGTGCACTGATAATATTTATGTTTGATCTCCACTACATCATTAAAATGTTGATGTTTGGAAGAAGACAGTTTTTTTCAATATCACCGTCAATGCTGAGGGGTACAGAAAAAAGATTTTGTCTGTATTAGTTCAACAACCACACGATGATCAACTTCAGTATGGTCATTTTTTGCAGGACGAAGCACAGCTCATATGGCAAGAGAAAATACAGAGTTTAATTAGTTTCGTGTCATTAAAAAACTGGTAACTGGACAGACTGACTAGACAAAGAACCTATATGACTTTTTTCTCTAGAGGCACTTTGAAAAAAAACTGACCTAGATTTAGAATTTGAATGCTAAGGTAGAAAACATTTGAGAACCACTGTTTTTGAGGGTCTATGGATGTTATAGTTCCGAATATTAGAAATAATAAGAAACTGTAAGACTCGACTTGTGTTCCCGCAGGAAGAAGTGCGGCACTTTGATGGGATTCCCTGTACCGAACTTTTTATACAACTAATTATGAAAATATAAATAATTCCTTCTATTTTGGCACAACGCAAGCATAGCATGGCCGCAGGGGTTTAAATAGGACTTGTTTATATGTGTTTTTTTATTTGGAGCAAAGTTATTGTAGTTTTATTGTCGTCTATAAGAATTTATATAATTTAAAAGTGTATTAGTAACATCTGCAACATTGTGTTCAAAGCTTAAAAAATTAGTAATTATTTTATGAAATTGGAAAACGAACAGTTAGACGTCCGAGATACGATAACAGAAAATAGTTGTGTATTTTAAGTTAGGAAAAATTTGATTTGATCAGGTCCACCACGTCCAATCCCCCGTCGAGGAAACTTTCTGTTCAAAAAATTTCGAACAGCCAGACTAAAATGAACTAGCGCGCCATCGTGTAAATACCACATTTTTCTGCGCGTGGCCAAGAGTACACCTTCCAGCAAATTTTACAATGTTTGTTGCAAAAAATTTAAGTATACATCACCATTTAATCTAGCGGATAATTGTATAGGTCCAATTATTTCATTACCGCAAATTTCTGGCCACAAATTAACGCTGAACCGTCGTTGAAAATGTGCCCTTCTTATTTCACGTGGATTTTCGTCTGCCCAGTAGTGCATATTTTTAAAGTAAACACTCCATTTCTGGTAAAACACGACTCATCGGAGAAAAACAGAACGTTTAAAAGATCCCCATTTGCGCGTGTTTTCTTAAAAATGCACCCACAAAATTGCATTCGCTTTGCAAAATCTTGAGGTTCTAGTGCTTGGACACGTTGATAGTGATAGAGATGTAAGTTCACATCTCTCAGTGTCCTCCATACCACAAAATGGGATACTCCCACACGGTTCGCGATATCGCGGGTGCTTAAAGTTGGATCCTCTTCTACAAGTTCAAAAATTTGAACCTTTGCGTCAATTACCCTTTTTTCGCATTGTGGACCTCGTTCTCCCCCATGTCCATTGAGACGACCTGTTTCTCGAAGACGCTGGTCAATATTAACAAATATACGAGATGACGTCGATTAGGGAACCTTAAACGATAAAGCTCTTCCGCACCAGCTGCATTTCCACCACTTTCTCCATACACCAAGTGCATATCCGCGAGCTGTGGATAAGTGTAATCTCCCATAATGTCCAAAATCTGCATTTTAGAACACCACACTAAACTGTGAATTAAAGTTATCCATAAAGAAAACAAAAAGAAGAGCTTGGTCCATAATCCAAAAAGTAACACAAAAAGCACGAGGGAGAAGTAGTGTCTTACGTGACCAAGTACTAGCGATTTGAACGATAAGTCAATAAAATAAATCTAAGTAGCACAAAATTCAAAAGGAACAAAATCAACAGACAAAACCAAGGAACGGGTAGGTCGCGTCGTGTGTACGTTGTTTACCAAGTAAGGACACAAACTATCAGCTTTAGATCCCGTGTTATATAAGGTTCTTTTTGTTTGTCTTGTCGTTCCCTATCACCAGTTTTTTTTAATGACATGAAACTAATTACACCCTGTATAGCTTCTGTTTATTAGTTTTTTTGATAATTGGCTGATGAGATACATGCACAAGCTGAGTTTGCTCCAATGTCACCTTGGTTGACCATTATCAGTCCAGGGAAATTAGCATTTGACCTGGACAAAGTTAGTAAAAATCTTAATTTTTCCACAGACGTCTTTTGAGGTGTCTAAAACCCAAATTCAAGAAAATCCCAACATAGCTACCCAAGATGTTGAAGGTGAAAGTTTTTTGCAAATATCTCACGTCCTATGCTTCGGATGCCCATGAGGTCAATGTGAAAGTTGTAGAGAAATAAATTATCTACTTTTTTATTTTTCCCCAAACCCTTCCCAATTTCGAGATATTCAGGGTCAAAGTATCAACATATTTTTTCGCGAATATCTCGCGACAAGAAATCCAACAGCAATAATTTTAACATGAAAAGTTGTAGAGACTTCAATTATCTGCAAGATTAGTATTTTGCATTTTCCCAAAAAATAATGCTAGGACATTTTTTTTTAATTTATAAAAAAAATAGCAGCTTTTTAGACATGCCAGCGCGGTTTCTCTAAAGTTAAAATGTAACAAGATATTTCTTTATTTATGTCGCTCATAAAAAAGTTCACGCGTAGAAAACCTCATAAAATCGGCCAAAATTGCGATTTTTCAAAAGTTCCAATGGGATATCATTTTTCAATAATTTTTGGAATTTTCTAAATGAGTTTCCCAATTATAAATGGATTTTACAAAAAATGGTACAATTATTAATTAAGGATTTAAATAAAATAGATCGTTAATTCCTCAAAAAGTAATAAACCTATCTTGCAGAAATGTTTTGTACACTATCGGGACAACCTCTATGTGCAGCTGTTTTTGAGTAAAGAAATAGTGACAATAGCGTATTTTGAAAGCTTTGGAAATCATTTGCAAGTTAACAATTGCACCTAGCGACCTCTATCGGCGCTCATTTTTTAGAAAATTTTATAACGAACAATTTTCCTGATGCATATGTTATACTAAAAGTTAACAGGAACGGAGATATTTAAAGAAATATATAAAAAGAGCCTATTTTACTCATTAATTGTTAATTATAGAATCAAGCGGTTCACTAATTTGTAAACAAACTATGGCGTTCAGCTACACCCTAAACCGAAGAGATTCCAACAATAATCTCGCCTATGAGCCAAAAATTTATTTTTTAGCATTTTTTTTTCCTCCCTGCCGTCTAGCCTATTAAGTTATGTACTACGAAACAATGTTTCATTAAAAATTTTATTAAACCAAATATAAAATATATAACAAAAAGTAACAACTAATTCTTCTTCAACTTTTGTGGATTTCTTCTCCTCGCACAGCAAATTCTTCTTACTATTACATATAAAATGACAGTAGAACATAAACTAACTAATGTTACAAATAACATAACATCTAGTAGCAGATATTTATACCAAGGTAAATCTAGGGCTGAAACTCTCAAATGGGGTGCTCCTTTGTGTCGGATGACATATTCGATCCAATAGACAGCAAGATCTAGAGGTTTCACAGGACGATCATGAAGTAAAGTTGATCGTTTCTTTGCCATATCTCGATATCTGAAAAAAAATGTATAGTGTAAACCCTAGTTTTTATTAATAAAGCTATGAAATGTACCTATGTGCCATAAATCTATTCATCTGTGTCCTGTTAACCGCGAAATAATATAAATAAAATACGCATATCTTAAATCAGCCCATATTGTGTAATGTAGGTACAGTCATACCGAAACGTTGCAGGCCATTTATCTCTTCTTCCAATTCACTTTCGAGCTAATGTTTTTCCAAGAACTGTCGAATAATTATTGTATACTTAGAGGAAGGAGTATTGTCAGGAGGAAAATGTCAAATTTTAACAATATTCCTCAATATATTTACCTTTGCTACAGTCCTTGGATTAAACATTATGTGAGAGGTGAATCACATGTCCCGCGAGTCTCTCGATTTGTCTCCTTGGATAGCTTCCCATGGGAGCATTTAAGGAGCAAACTACGCAACCCAGCCAGGCGGAACCATATATTTGGCATATAGGTGCATTAAATATCTCAACATTTAATAAAATAACACGTAAGTAGTAACCAATTTCTTTGATCTTGTTTTATACCCTTCGCCGATTTATTGCACTTTTCAAATAATTGTTGCACATTCTATATGATACTCTTCGCAATTTTTTGTAAATATTAGTATTGCCATTTTCAAACTCATGATTTCACTTTAATTGGTGAAACACTCGTTAATATAAAATGAAATAAACTGCATTCTCTCCTTATTCATTTAAAGAGGCACAAAATCGCGATAAAATATTTTCGGTCTCCTCACTGTAGATTTTTTTATTTGTAACACCTCAGTAAGTCCTTGAAACCTGAAGGTGACCATTCATATACAGGCCAACTGTAGCCCATGAACTGACAGATTTGATCTTCAGTCTCGAACTGCGATTAGCCACACACATTCAGTTCAACATTACCGTCATGGCCTGCAGGTAATGAATGGCCTTACATACCTAGGACTGCTGGTCAATTGAATATTCGGCATACACACACTATCCACAGCAGTTGATTTCATCAGTTGCTAGAGAATTATCAACATGGCTCTGTTAAGAAAAAGGGAACTTTGTTGCTCACAATTCTGTTATTAACTCAGAGAAATCAGAAACTTTGTTAGATAAAATAATGGTTACTGGATGAGAATTTATCGCACATGAAACTTGCAAAATTGTTAGAAGATACCAGCAGCGAGGATTTCAAAAATTATCTGAGAATGGACGAGGTCTGTTTCAAAAAATTATTAAAATTAGTCAAGCCGCACCTACAAAAAATGAATACAGCAATGAGAAAAGCAATTACTGCTGAAGAAAAATTGATAGTGATGTTACGATTTCTAGCAACTGGACGTATATTTGAGGACCTCAAATTTTCTGCCATTATTTCTCCATCATATAATAATATGTCATCTGTTGACGATCCGCTTAGTTTTGATTTCAACACTTTCTTGTACTCCTTGCGGAGTGTACTTCATACATTATTGATTTTTTTCTCTTCTATTAGAATTATTTGTCGGTTTTATGTTCTACGGGCTAGGTAACTGCCTATAAATGTCAATAAAGCCAGTGATATACGACGTCTGTGAAGAATCACTCATTTTTAATAAGGACTGAAACCAAATTTTTCATAGCAATGAAAGTTTATGCTGGAAGGCTCGGACTAAAGATACACGAGCACACCCGCAGCTCTTCTACAGTTTAGACTGCAGGCACAGACCTGCCAGCGAACTGTATATTGTGTATGATGAAATTTGAACTGAAGGCGGGATCGGTCACAGTCCGGGACTGCAGTCCGCCTGTACGCAAATGGTTACATTAAGAAGTCTATACCTGCCTCGATCGAGCCGCTCGCAACGAGCACAGATACAAACGTAGCGAGTCGTTCCTCACGTGACTGCTTCGCAAAGCAGCCTCAAAGTGTCTATACTCAGCTTTGGGAATAATTTATAATGAATAACAATTTCACAGTACGTAGGGTTGGAGTTGACAAATACTTACTTTGGGTCATTTAGCAGTTTATCGAGCGCGTCACTAAACTTCTTTTCTGTAATTTGAGAATATACTAAACTGAGTCCAATTCCATTCGCTTCAGCACGTGCAGCATTTATTTTCTGATCACCAACGATTGGAATTGCAAGAATTGGTACTCCATGATACACTGTTTCGATTGTACTTAATAGTCCTCCATGTGTAATAAACAGTTTTACATTAGGGTGAGCTGGAAATAGAATAAAATGATATTAAAAATATTGAAAAAGTAATTGTGTTCGAGTAGAATGTGTTGATATTAATAACAAATATTCACATAAGACAACAATGACAGGTTCTAGAGTTCCACAAGGATCAATTCTAGGACCGCTTAATTCCACCATGCGAATTTTGAAATTTGTATCTTGCTTTGTAGTAGATATCAATACTATATGCAGATGCATCTCACATAGCTACAACTATAACAAACATTTTCTATAATAGAGCAATATACGTACGTCAATTCAACAATGAGAAACTAGGGCTCCACATTCTTTGCTATCTTTCAAGGTTCTGTCCTGAGCCCCATTTTATTCAATGTGTATACTGTCGACTTCCACTTTTTGAATCTTAACAGGTTGACTGCCATGAGTGCCATTACAGGTACATATTGCACTATCCTGTGAAGCCAGTGCTAGTATGCGCTTGTCGTTTCATCTGAGCCATGCAATTTATTTCCGATAAATACAATATTTATGATTATGGTCTACTAGTAGGCAATCAATTACACATATTTGCAGTGTGTGCTGCATATTTTCAGCTGAGTATTTACTATGGTACTCATGGCCAGGAAGGCAAAATTGCAATCAACTGATTTTAAAAAACGTCAATAACTGAATTTCAAGAGAACATTATTTATCAGTTGTTGACAGATAGAAATCGGGATCCTATTTTAGTTAACCACATTTTAAAGATAATATCCAAAAGAGTAAGGTTACAGTTATTGTTATCTGAGAATTGCAAGAAGCGAATGTAGAATTGTGGCCCAGAAAGAAACGCCACGAGTTTAGACTAAGTGTGAATCACTTGAAAACTTTCTTTGTAATGATTGTTTTTTCATAAATTATATATCTAAACCAATATTACTGTAGGTTTTGTGCTTACATTTGTATTTACTAAGAGGTTTATTATGATTTGTATTTTTGTTAATAAACGGGTCGTCCAAGCCAAAAACCAAAATTACCAGGTTGGTCTCTGAGGCCACGAGTATTTATTTTACATGCAAAAGCAACCACAAATGTACCCACTGTGGTGCACGGCAGTTTTAAATTAACTTCATCGCGTGCACCACAGTAGGTACTCACGTCTTGTACAAAGTCATTTCCCTGAGTACCCGGAGTGGTACTCATGGCCTGCTGAGAAAATATGTAAATTATACCTGGCAGTCAATCTGTTAAAGTACGCACTACTCAATATGCAGACGATTTTCTGCTAATATACGAACATAAAGAACTTGATATCTGTAGAAGCACAACAAACAACGAAATCACCAAAAGTGATTTCTGATTATTGAGTAAGAGATTTGAAAGATTTGAATATTGAGCATGACTAGCATTAAATTAGGCCAATTTAATTTTTCGCTAAAAGCGGAGTCAAATATTTAGGTATTATTTTGGACAAAATATTAGCCTGGAAGTCTTTTATAAATAACATTGCTTCTAGATGTGACAAAGGATTGCACTACTACGAGAACATGGTGAGGTTCTGACCAAGAAATTGCTCTATTTTTTTATAAATCTTATGTCCCATCAATTATAGATTTTGTTTCAATAGCTCTATGGAGCAGCCTCAAACACAACTCTGAAACGGGTTAATATTATACAAAGCAAACCCCTCAGAATTTGTGTAGGAGCTCTGTCATCCACTCCCATTGATCCACTGCAGATAGAAGCATTAAAACCACATCTGCAGCTAAGTAAAGAATATCTTTCAACGAAATTCATCCTAAAATCCAGATTTAAGAACTGCTTTCTTTTCGACAAAAGTTATAAAACAAGTATTTCTGACTTGTCGTAAAAATATCGACAAGAGAAAAACTCCCCGCCTATATGTGATTTTTATCAAAAAATGTATGGTTTATTTAAATTAATTTAATTATTTTATCCATCTACACCTGGATACGAGTCCCTCGACCTAAATATTAATTCTCCAACTAGTGTTGGAGTGAAAATGAACTGGACAACCGTAACATTTTCCTATACAACGCCTACATAACATCTCCGCTAAATTTAAATTAAGTCACGAAACATTCATCTTCTTTGCAGAGACAACTGCTATTTACAAAGCAATCCACTCAACAGGCCTGGCCAGATGGGCAGGCGACCCAGGCGGTCGCCTGGGGTGATAGATTCTTGGGGCGCCAAAACGCAAGAGACAAATGAATTGCCGCAAGTCGGTTGTAGTTTCCGAATAATTAAACTTGAAATTTAAGAAAAAGCTCTCCAAATAAGTCCGCCCCTGCCCACCTACCGGTAAGTGTGCTGCCTGATTATGATACATAGTTCGTGAGATGTATATCATACTTGCATTTTATCGTTTTTGCATAGAGTACCGACGCCGCAGACTGCCTGTCTTATTTGACTGAGTTCAGAGTTTTCTGCATTTAATTTTATTATTATTATTATTTATGCTTCTAACTAAAAAAGAAAATTCTTCAAATCAGTCTGAGATCTCCAATGACTCAAAATCGGTTAATAAACCTCACTAGCTATGATTTCCATAGAAAATGATCTTTTACATTCGATAGATTTTAGTGAACTCATTAAGCAGTTTGTATTACAGAAAGCTAGACGAGATTTTCTTAGTTATTTATTTTCATTTCTATGATAATAGTAATTTTGAAGACACGTTTCTTAAATTTTGTATAATTTTTTTTTTCCATTCATCCAAACGTACCTACGAACTTTTTTATCACTAACAGAATCGATAAAATTCCCTACCCATAAATACATTGCAGTTTTTTTTTTAATATGTATATGTTTTTACATTTTTTAATTCTGCAGGCAACATATTATAAAGCTTGAGTCCGTAATAAAAAATAAATCTTTAAGTATGAGTATGCATCTTTCGGAATATTGACACTTCCACAGTAGACACCCACACGTATACATTAAACAAACCTATTTCGTTATACAATAATTCTGTGGAATATCGTTTTTCTTTATATTATTTTTAGTACGGAGTTTTGAACAATTTCTAGATGTTTAATAGAATTGTTTAAAAGACCACCACAATTCTAATGCCATATCTAATAATAGATTCAGCGAAAGCATTGTAAGTAATTATGAGAATTTTCCTGTTAAGAGTGCCTCTTAGTTGATAGAATTTACATATAAGCCCTCTTAGTCTTTTTGCGAGATATTCCACATGCACACTCCACCTCAGATGATGATCGACCATTAGACCAAGGCATTTTAATTCGTTTACTTTATTTATGTGCGGACAGTCACACATTTCCTCATTTCTGCACATGTCATGAATTTTTAAATTATCTTTCTCTGATTGATCATCCGCTGATGATGGTAAATGTTAAAAATTTTGTTTTAGAGGTATTAAGGCTAAGAAGGCTTACATTTAACCAGGAGTATACCTTTTTTTAGACTGGAGTATACTTCATTCCATGTTTTAGAATACCAGGGCCGTATCGTCAGCTTAAGATATAATGTGATCTTCCGAATTTACCCTTTTTGTTATATTTTTAATATTTAGTAGAATCAATATAGGGCTTAATACAGTGCCCTGCGGAACACCAGTGGTAATTATTGAAGGATCACTCAATGTTTGGTTAATTTTTACTTTTGCTGCCTGTCTGTCAAGTAATTTTTAAATATCTCCAATGCAGAACCCCCTAACGCCTACTTTTCCTAGTCTCTTTATTAATATATCCTGATAACCACATCAAAGGCTTTGGCTAAATCTAAAACTGCAGCATAGACATTTTTGTTATCATTTAAGCTACAATGTTTCCTATTAACTCCATAGTAGCGTTTTCTGCACTCATATTTTATCTAAATCCAAACTGTTAGGTATTATTTTATTTCTTTCTAAAAAATCGTTTAATCTGTTTTTAGACACTTCAAGGATTTTTACAATTTTGTTGCCGGTCTTGTACACAGATGTAACTATCGATTCTTTCCATGCTGAAGGGATGCGTTAACTGGTAAAAGACAAGTTTATTATGTGACAAATTGGTTCGGCGTGGTTTTTGTGATATTTTTTAATTTGGCAGATAACCCATTTAGACTTGATGCAGAATTATTTTTTAAAGATGCTATCTGAATGATAATTTCATTTTGTGTTACAGGTTTTATAAACAGTGGTCTTGTTATATCCAGTTCCTGTACATACACAACTGGTTTCCTTTGTAAAACCCTATCAATATTTTTAATAAAATATAGGGTGTTTCATAAATAAAATTATTGACGTCACAGATATATATGAAAAGTATGGAAAAAATGTATTTCCTTACGTACGAATAGAGCAATCTGATATCACTAATTGACGTGTTGTTGTATATTTTCAAACGCAAAACAAAAGAAAAGTTATGAATTTTATGCATTGCTTTTGGGACACATTGTATTCATATTATATTACTATTTTTTCGATATATAAATTACTAAAATCTATTTGAAAATGAAAGTGGGTAATAAAAGCTCGATATAAATGTAAATCCTCTAAAAACTAGTCAGAGTGCTTATTGGTAATTTCTTTTTATTATATTTTATGTCATATTAGTGGACTGTATTTGTAGAGAAAGTTTGTTTAAAATATAGTTCACCACATATATTTAATGCACATAAAAAACCTCAAAGCTTTGCCGCTCACGAATAGCTCAATTTTTGTAGAAAATAGTAAATCATAAATATTATAATGTATTACTTAATACATAAAACAATATTTTACTCATGTAAAGTATGTTCTGACATGATTAAAATAAGAAATTAACGCAAACTCACCTGTTTTACTTATAATTTCAAACATTTTGATATATATATTTACCCGACTCCCTCCTACCGAAATTATTTTAGGATGTGACGGTCTACAGCAGGTATGTAAACCCTACCCACGACAGAGTCGACTTAATATTGTCAGTGTATCATGGAATAACGTCCATGCTCCACAAATATATAAGATATTATTACTATCTTGACACAAGAAAAATAGAGTAAATTTTTTTAATTTAGCACTGTAACAAATAACTATACAGGGTGTTCGGCAAAGGGTGTGCCAAACAGAAATGGTAGATAGGTGGGGCCATTTAGAAGTTGGTTAGCCCTTGTTTCGTACTTATTATTATTTTTAGTATTATTAGTGGTATTATTATTATTATTATTATTTTAGGTAATCCCCAAGTTAAATCTTTGCTTGTCTGTCTTAGTTATCAAACGTATATAGAGTTGCCTATGTACTTGGTTCACTTTGAACATATATATTTTTGTTCTCTTTAAAAAACTTATCTTGCGCGTTTTTATGTGATATAAAAAACCTGACCATCAGGAGACAGACTTCAAGAGAGTGAAAAGTTAATCAACGCAGTTTAAAACTATTCGCAATTATTTATAATTATTTATTGAAAAACGCTATTTATTAAACCTGAGTGTGAAGTGACGAATCTTCGTGGATTTCGAGGACAGCGATTACACTGGCCGGCCGGCATACTCCGTCCAAAGGATCACTAGGGTGAGTTATATCACACGTTATCACTACAGTCCATATTATTCATTATTTACTATTAATTTGGGAATACCATTAGATAATTTTCGACTGGTTTCCATACATTTTTTGGTTTACTTCGAGCCGGATTGAAGAATATTTAGTAATTTGTATCTACCTATATAATTTTATATATTTTCAAGGTGAATTTTATAGGCACACTCAATTTTTTTGTAGATAAAAAAAACGCATACTTCTATTATAATTACTTGCAAAGATTTAAATATTGGTATTACAACAAATTAATTCATTGGTTATAATTGCTTTAATCTTTTTTAATTTTATTGTATTTTAAAATATATACATCCCTTAAAAAAGGCTTGGGTGCTCAATTTCAAGTAAATCATCACTATAATTTCAATTACATTTAAAAATGGAAAAAAATATTAAGAAAACGCGAGCATTACGTCAAGAATCTATTGAACTATTACACGATTTATATAATGCAGCTCAATCAGCCATTGATAACGAAGCTTCTAGACGGTTATTTAAAATTAGATATCAGGATATTACAGATATCAGTTCTGATTTTAAGCATTATCACACAAATTTAATAAGTGTACTTTCGGGGGCTGAGGGTGCGGACATGGCAGCTGAACATAAGGTCAGGGAAAACTTTAATCAAGAATATTACGCGGTTAAAGTAATTTTTGAGGAATTATTTGAAAATGCCCCTGCCGAATCGCGAACTGATTGTGTTAAGTCTAATGTTCGTCTCCCTAAAATTTCGTTAAAAACCTTTTCAGGTGATTTACGAGATTTTATAGCTTTCAAGGACACATTTGACTCCTTAATTCATAATAGGCAAGATCTAAGTAACATGGAAAAATTTAATTATTTAATTTCCAGTTTAAGTGGACCCCCACTAACTGCAGCTAAAAGTTTACCATTTTCTAGTGAGAATTATCAAATAGTTTATGACAACTTAGCAACTCGTTATACCAATAAACGCTTATTAGCCACTTCACATTGGCGAGAAATAGATAATTTTAAGAAAATTACGTCTCGTATTGCACTATCCCTTCGACGCCTTTTAGATGTTTTTAGCGAAAATTTAAACGCTCTTGAAAATCTTAATTTGCCTGTAGATAAGTGGGACTTTGTGTTATTGAATAAAATGCTAGAAAAATTAGACGACGAGACAGTGGCGGCATTTGAGCTGTCACTCAGGGGTACCGAAATTCCTACTTATAATTCTCTTATTGATTTCGTAGAACATCAATGTCGAGCGTTGGAAAACATTGCTTTTTCCAGCTCAACTATTAAGTACAAAAAGCCTGAAAGTCATTCAACACGCACTAATACTTCCAATTTCAATCGCCAAAATAGTTCCGTATTTTTTACAAATTCAGAATCTGTATTTGCTTGTTCTTTATGTCAACAATCTCATCCGTTATACAAATGCGCTGATTTTATGAAAAAATCTGCCGACGAGAGATATGCGTTTACAAAGAATAAAATTTTATGTACAAATTGCTTAAGCTCGTTGCACTGTGACGTGCTTTCTTCCAGTTGCCTAGCGCATAGGCAAGTGGAAGCGTCACTTTGGCGCTGAGCTATATTTCGGTTAAATTCGGTAATCTCGAGCGCCACCTTTGCAATTTTTACGTGGGGCAAAGGTCCCACATTAGCCTCCTAAACGCAGCCTGTTGCAGTAGGGCTGGGATAGCTACAGTGGAGACACGGTATGTCCAGGGGTCCGGACGGCAGATTAGACTTTCACTCACATTCAACAGTAAAAGGCGGATGTCGGTAAATAACAAAGTTTATTAACACACAATGAAATTTTTACAAAACAATAAAAAACGGTTAAGTACCAAAACACGGAGTTTCGGATAAATACAATAACAAAAACTTAAGATATGTTATTTTAATTTAATTTGAATTAGGTAGGGCGCCATTTTGTGACGTACGGGTAACCAGGCGGTGAGAAGCTAGTTAGCTACTCATTAATGCGGAAGCAAGCGGTGGTAAGCAAGCAAACGGTGAAAGCGGTGAAAAACAACAGTAGTAAAGCGGTATATGAAAAAAAAAACGGTAAACGGAAAAAACTACACAAGTAAGCAATTTAAAAAAACGGACAGCGTGCAAATACCAGGCAAAAGCAAGCGGTTATCTACAGCAATAAATCATGCCTACATATTGCATTAGAGTGTGGGTGTGAAGAACTTGGCAAAATGAAATAAAACTGATACCAAATAAATAAAACGGTTTTCGGATTCGGTGCGGTGTGTAACTTAAGTCACACTCGGATCGGAAAATAAAACGGTTATCGGATACGGAGCGGTGTGTAACCTTGGTTACACTCGGTTCGGAAAATAAAACGGTTATCGGATTTGGTATCAGCTTACGGCGGAGATTATTCTGCCTAGACGGACAGACAGCAATAATCAGAACGGTGGTATTTCGGTTCGGTTCGGAAATGTTGAAATTACATCAACACTTGATGCGGTGTTTGCCAAGCGCCTCAAACCCCACAGCTGGGTGCCTTCATTAAATGCATTTCGGTTCGGCCACGTGGTATCTTGTCGGATTGTATGCGGAAAATGTATATGTATCAGAATATAATGTTAGTTAATTTATTGACGGTAGCCTAGATTTTATTCTCAGTTCCCGGACTATAATAAATTTCTATAAATTATTTCAAAGTAATGAATTTTGTTCCATTTCGTATCAGTACAAAATATTGGAAACAAAATGAACGGTAAATTAACACTAACACTACAAAAAATTTCACAAAAATCATTTTTGCAAATACAGATTTTATTTTGCTACGACCTAGCTAAAATAAAATTACGGTAATTAAACTTCTACCCATTTGGTAGAATCACATATTATTTTATCGCAGTACCATCACAAATGGTCTGGATCAAAATAATATAAACGGTAAACGGTACACATTTTCTCTCGAAATATCATCCATGTTCTTTTTCCCATTTGGAAATTCTTGCGAACATGGCTATTTGGATAAAATCGGAGAAGTTGACATGTCCTAACTCGGACTCTCTTACTATATTGTAATAATTTAATAAATTTATTTAATTTCGGCAAAGTCGGGAAATAATAATTATATTCTGATACATTTAAACGGAATCGGTTTGAAATTATTGCTTTAAAACACACATTTTAGTGAATTATTCTTATCGGTGTTAATATAAAAAGGTCGACAAGAAACCAGCGGCGGTGATAAAACGGTGTACTTACATATTGTGAAGATACGGAACAGTACCCGACTGGGCTGTTTGACGGATCGGACAGAAGTGATTTCAAAATGTGGTCTAATGAAACTAATTTACGCAGGTGTCTCACCAACGCCCTCCGTATCAAATCTTGTAATTAATATTAATATTATAGACAGCCCTCTCACTGCCAGGTTTATCAAATTACCTATTTAAAGTAGAAATCTGTTTCTCGGTTTCAGCTAGCTAAATTAGGAGAAATCTATAATAATAATTTACAATACCTATGATTCGAATGTAAGCGGAGCAAATAACGAGGTATGTTATTAATTAAAACTGCATTTTTGGCAACGAAAATTTACCTCGTTACACCCCCCTCTTACTTCGAATAAAAAAAATAATAAACGCAGTTATTATTTTTTTTTTCCTATTCCTACTCCTAGCGGTACGGATCCCTATAACGTACAAACAATATATAAAAAAAAATATATATAGAAAAATAAGAAAACGGTAAGTGACGGCGGTTCTTCTCCCCAAACAAAAGAAATGGATTACATGGACAGCTTCCGGGGCGACTCTGTCACCGGAGTATCATCAACAGCAAAAAAAAACAAAAGAGAACGGCCTCCAACCGAACATCTGAAACATAATTTGTTAATGACCCTAATAAAAATCTTACTCTTCCAGTGTATGCCGGTACTGGGGGTCGCTCCATCGTCAACCTATCAGGTTATACTGCGTCACTCTGGAAGTGGTGTTTACTCGTTAACGGGCAGATTAATGGGCACCTCGGGTGGCGGAGTGATCCCTGGGTCGGTCGTGTCGGTGAGGACGGACGGTACGGACGGACGGTGGGCAGACTTTCCCTGTCTGTCGAAACGGTGGGTAACGGTGCGGGCAGACTGGACGGACGGACGGTGGGCAGACTTTAATTGTCTGTCGGAACGGTGGAGAAGAATACGGATAATGAAAGAGAAAAACGGAGAAAAGAAAAATAGAAAATTGTTAACGGTCGGTAGCATAGCGACATGCCTTGTAGCAGGGCATCGCTAGACGGAGGATCGGTCGGTGTGGTGAATGTCAGTCGTGCTGACTTAGACGGACGGTCGGGACAAACGTAGTCTCGGGCTTCGGCGGTATTGCACAACGGGGCTCGCTACTGGATGATTGTTCGGAGGATTCCTGCCAGTTGGTGGCGGCGCAGTACGTCGTTGCGAGGACTGTGGGTCGGTGGAACGGCGGCTTCCCTGGGCGGTATCCCGGAAGTCTGGCGGTTGCGGTCGGTAATTTTCGGAGCATCCTTAAAACGGGGTAATTCGGTTGCCAGAAATTCGGTTAGTTCATCTACGGTAATTACTCTCAATGAACTAGTAGGGGACGGTGCTGAGATCGGACGGTGATTTACATAGACGGGACCAGTGATCAGATTCATAGCAAAATCTAGGCCTGGTTGACGGTTACAAGGTTCCCATCAGCTGGGTGAGCAGACGGAACGGATATACTAACTGATGGTATCCTTTATTTGGAACAGAAACCCAGTAATTGGTTTCCCATGTAGGAACGGACGGAGTCGGTGTCAATCAGGGCGGAAAACGGAAATTATTTCTACATGTATATGTAGACGGTTGTCCCTAGGGACATTGTGACGGATGATCCTGATGTGTCTGTGGACGGTCATGACGTCGGGAATGCGGTTTGGTTGGTAGCTGGTATATTCAACTTAAACGGATATCGCCAGCTCCAGCACTTCTTGTTGTTGATGATCATGATTATTGTCTGCTTATTTCATGTCTTTCTGTTCGTTGTCCAGCATTGTTGGTGTTAACCTTATACTTTGTTAAGGTTTACGGTGTATCAGTTGAAAAGATGCTGGCGGACGGTAAAAAATGTTGTTCGGTAAAACAGTGATGTACGATGACGGTCGGGAATGGAACGGTGTACAGTATATCTGTTGAAGAGATACTGACAAACGGTAAGCAAAATGTTTGCAAAACGGTGTTTGTTCGGTGACGGTATATGGTAGCGGTCAGCTATGTAACGGTAGATGGCAGATCGGTTGGTATTAAACCTAGACAGTTGGTTAAATGTAACTGTATTAAATGATGTTTATGCTGGATAATCGGTACAAGTGCGGATCGGTATTCGGTTAATTAAAAATAGTATATGTAACGGTGTATCAATTAAAAGATACTGGCAGATGTTAAGCAAAATATTTGCAGAAGTAAACGTTGACAGTTGATAAATATAACGGTATTAATATAATAAATTAAATAAATACAACGGTTTCTAATGTACGTGTGTATTGGATAGGAATCCAAAGAACACACAAGTTCGGTGCTGGTTTCTTTTTGTATAAAAAGAAATTAAATAAAAACGGTAAACGATGAGAAAGAAAGAGAAAAAAAAAAACGAATTCGTATCAGATAAATTCTTTAGCTTCTCAATGATAGTAGTTAAAATCCAAATATTCTTATTTCGGATCAACTGTGAAATGTAATGATACTAACAGAATTGATATCTATTAGTCAGTTTTCAATAACGGTTAGAAATATAATGGTATACTGCAGTGATTGTTATCGATCGGTACTGCTAGTATTCGGAGAGTTCTTTACAGCTTGCGGTCTCAAGCTCGAGTCGTTTCCTCAGGTTCGGATCGGTTTTTTATATACGGAGCAGCTAGGGATAGCTGCGTCAGCGTACAGTGGGACTCCTGTCGCGCCTGCTCTATTCGGTAAAGTTTCAATCAACAAAACAACAATAAAAAATGTCGTAAACGGTAAAATCGGTAAATGCAACCTATCAGGTTGCTACGGTACACGTGCTCGCTGTATGGATGTTCGAATCGGACTCCAACATACGGCAATCGCTTCTGTGTCCCCAAGTTACTATTAAACGAGTGGTCACACTCCTAGTAACTCCATATTCCGGGTTCGTCGGTCAGTAAAACTGCAATGTGAACGGTCCTTATTGATGCTATCAACCAAATATTCTGGGAACGGACTCCTAATTTGGTTACATCGTAGTTCTATTCCTCGAGAAAAATGACAAAGTCCCTTAATCCCAAACTATCTAAAATTCTTCGACGCGGTCTCGCCGAAAAATTTCCAAGTTTATTTTTAATCAAGAAAATGCCAAAGTATCAACATCTCTCGGAACAGCCGGTCGGATCGCGTTCGCAGCAATACTATTTGTTTCCTCAGGTTTGGTTACCCTGAAAACGATACCCCACACGCCTATTTATGACGTCGGGTCTCTTTGTACGACTTCGGAAGTATTCGGACGGAAATCGGTAGCTCACCAGAGCAGCTTCTCGCTACGCTGGCAGCACAGGAACTGATTAAAATCGGCAGGCGGTCAGGAAACGGTTAATAACGTACTCGGAAGTACTCGGATCGGTTCGGTAGTAATCGGAAACGGCTCGGTCGGGTGACAGATAGCGATGAATGGTCTGAGCGGTATCTCAGAGTAGCCCATTCTCAGGATGAACTGTCATAACTGGTCAGGAATGATGTTGAATGGTACTGAGCGGTATGTCAGTGATCGGTAATCAGTGAAATTCGGTCTGGACGGCATCCAGTGATGTGGACTACGGATTCCCATCGGTTTTAACGGATTTGAACCTGCCCCCTCGCCAGGGTACAATTTTTTTCGGAACGGATGGTCGGATCGTGATAAAACCTACGGCAATCGATTCAGGGTCCTTGAGTTACCATTAAACGAGGGGTCACTCGCCTAGTAACTCCGGACACCGGAGTCGGAAAGTATTCCGGGCAAAGTCCGGGCGGTCGGTAAATGGCGGTGCAGACGGTGTATCGGGGTGCTATTTATCACCTAGTATGGTTTTTACTCAATTCGGACCCATAACTTGGCCATAGCACGATTTTTGCCGGAACGGTTGGTCGGATCGGTTTTCCAGTGTTGCCAAACGCTTCCTTGAGTTCGATTACCCTGAAAACGACTCCCTACTCGGTATTTTGTGTATTCGGGTAACTTCGGGAGACTTCGGAAGTGTTCGGTCGGAATTCGGATTTTCGGTAAAAGTGCAGCCTCTTCAGATGGCAACACCACGGAAACAGCCATTGGGTTGGAAAATTTCTTAAGGGGTTATTAAATGATTAATAACGCCTTCGGGTGCGGTCGGATCGGATCGGCAGTAATCGGAATCGGTTCCCCGTGCTCGGTTTAGTAAAAAATGACACCCCCACTTGACTCTGTGAGTCTATTGGTACTTTTCTGGTTGTACTCGGTGCCTGCCGAATGTGAAGAAAATCTAATCTTTGTTTATCAACTCTAATTTAATTTAATTAAGTCTACTTCGGTAAATCAGGTCTACTTTCATTTAATTAGGTCCCTGCTCGGGCGCCATTTTGTGACGTGCTTTCTTCCAGTTGCCTAGCGCATAGGCAAGTGGAAGCGTCACTTTGGCGCTGAGCTATATTTCGGTTAAATTCGGTAATCTCGAGCGCCACCTTTGCAATTTTTACGTGGGGCAAAGGTCCCACATTAGCCTCCTAAACGCAGCCTGTTGCAGTAGGGCTGGGATAGCTACAGTGGAGACACGGTATGTCCAGGGGTCCGGACGGCAGATTAGACTTTCACTCACATTCAACAGTAAAAGGCGGATGTCGGTAAATAACAAAGTTTATTAACACACAATGAAATTTTTACAAAACAATAAAAAACGGTTAAGTACCAAAACACGGAGTTTCGGATAAATACAATAACAAAAACTTAAGATATGTTATTTTAATTTAATTTGAATTAGGTAGGGCGCCATTTTGTGACGTACGGGTAACCAGGCGGTGAGAAGCTAGTTAGCTACTCATTAATGCGGAAGCAAGCGGTGGTAAGCAAGCAAACGGTGAAAGCGGTGAAAAACAACAGTAGTAAAGCGGTATATGAAAAAAAAAACGGTAAACGGAAAAAACTACACAAGTAAGCAATTTAAAAAAACGGACAGCGTGCAAATACCAGGCAAAAGCAAGCGGTTATCTACAGCAATAAATCATGCCTACATATTGCATTAGAGTGTGGGTGTGAAGAACTTGGCAAAATGAAATAAAACTGATACCAAATAAATAAAACGGTTTTCGGATTCGGTGCGGTGTGTAACTTAAGTCACACTCGGATCGGAAAATAAAACGGTTATCGGATACGGAGCGGTGTGTAACCTTGGTTACACTCGGTTCGGAAAATAAAACGGTTATCGGATTTGGTATCAGCTTACGGCGGAGATTATTCTGCCTAGACGGACAGACAGCAATAATCAGAACGGTGGTATTTCGGTTCGGTTCGGAAATGTTGAAATTACATCAACACTTGATGCGGTGTTTGCCAAGCGCCTCAAACCCCACAGCTGGGTGCCTTCATTAAATGCATTTCGGTTCGGCCACGTGGTATCTTGTCGGATTGTATGCGGAAAATGTATATGTATCAGAATATAATGTTAGTTAATTTATTGACGGTAGCCTAGATTTTATTCTCAGTTCCCGGACTATAATAAATTTCTATAAATTATTTCAAAGTAATGAATTTTGTTCCATTTCGTATCAGTACAAAATATTGGAAACAAAATGAACGGTAAATTAACACTAACACTACAAAAAATTTCACAAAAATCATTTTTGCAAATACAGATTTTATTTTGCTACGACCTAGCTAAAATAAAATTACGGTAATTAAACTTCTACCCATTTGGTAGAATCACATATTATTTTATCGCAGTACCATCACAAATGGTCTGGATCAAAATAATATAAACGGTAAACGGTACACATTTTCTCTCGAAATATCATCCATGTTCTTTTTCCCATTTGGAAATTCTTGCGAACATGGCTATTTGGATAAAATCGGAGAAGTTGACATGTCCTAACTCGGACTCTCTTACTATATTGTAATAATTTAATAAATTTATTTAATTTCGGCAAAGTCGGGAAATAATAATTATATTCTGATACATTTAAACGGAATCGGTTTGAAATTATTGCTTTAAAACACACATTTTAGTGAATTATTCTTATCGGTGTTAATATAAAAAGGTCGACAAGAAACCAGCGGCGGTGATAAAACGGTGTACTTACATATTGTGAAGATACGGAACAGTACCCGACTGGGCTGTTTGACGGATCGGACAGAAGTGATTTCAAAATGTGGTCTAATGAAACTAATTTACGCAGGTGTCTCACCAACGCCCTCCGTATCAAATCTTGTAATTAATATTAATATTATAGACAGCCCTCTCACTGCCAGGTTTATCAAATTACCTATTTAAAGTAGAAATCTGTTTCTCGGTTTCAGCTAGCTAAATTAGGAGAAATCTATAATAATAATTTACAATACCTATGATTCGAATGTAAGCGGAGCAAATAACGAGGTATGTTATTAATTAAAACTGCATTTTTGGCAACGAAAATTTACCTCGTTACAGCACACTATACGAACATGCAAGTCGAAATCAGTTTGTAGAAAATGCAACAAACGTCATCATACACTGCTACACTTTGAAAATAGACCTCGAGTACCTGCTTTACAAGGTAGCTCTATACAGGGTGAGCCATCTACATCCAATTCAGTAGTTCTCGCAAATTCTTCGCCTTCGCTTCCTCCTACTACTACTGCTCATTCTTTAACTGGCCTAAATCCACATAATAGTGGGGTTTTACTATCAACAGCTCTAGTAGAATTCGCTGATAGGAGCGGTAATTTCCATGTATTTAGGGCACTAATCGACTCGGGGTCGCAAACTACTTTTATCTCGCAAAAGTGTAGTAAAATGTTAGGGCTGTTTCGATCTAAATTGTCCTTATCAGTACGTGGTCTCGGACTTATGCAAACTTCAATAAATTCCAGTGTTATTAACACTACCTGTCGTCCGGTAGGCAAGTCTACGCCCGTTTTAGACGTGATAGCCGTGGTTTTACCTAAAATCTGTGACTCTTTGCCCACTATTGAACTCCGAGGTCATTCTTGGTCGCATATTTCTAATTTAACACTAGCAGATCCTACTTTTCACACACCAGGGGATATTGACGTACTTTTCGGCGCGGATATGATCCCGCAAATCCTACTGAATGGTCACATAACTGGAAATACAGATGAACCCATGGGTCTTAACACCATCTTTGGGTATGTTCTAATGGGAAAAATCAAAGCTAAGCTGCCTCCACATATAACTTCACTTTTTTGCACCACGGATCCGGAACCACTAGATAATATTTTAAAAGGATTTTGGGAGTTGGAAAATATACCCAATGTCACCGCCATTTCACCAGATGATGAATACTGTGAGAAATTATTTTGTAATACAACTACTCGTGATAAAGAAGGTCGGTTCATTGTTAACTTGCCATTTCGCGAATCAGCACCACATTTCAAAAACTCACGCCCCATCGCACTACAATTTTTATACGCACTAGAGCGACGTTTAATAAAAAATGTTGATTTATATAAACAGTACGCCTCTTTCATGAAAGAGTATTTGGATTTGGGGCATATGGAGCCAGTATCTAGTCCTATTAATTCTGACGCCTATTTTTACTTACCGCATTCTTGTGTTCTTAAACCACAATCGCTTTCTACCAAATTACGCGTCGTATTTAACGCATCAGTAAAGTTACCTTCTTGCCCCACGCTAAATGATACTTTGCATGTAGGTCTCAAACTTCAGAAGGACATTATGACTATATTGCTTAATTTTCGCTTTCATAAAATCGTCTTTACTGCTGACATAAAGCAAATGTATCGACAAATTTGGGTTAACCCTGCGCAAACAGATTTTCAAAGAATTTTATGGAGATTTTCACCAGAGGAGCCTGTACAAGATTATCGTTTAAAGACGGTTACTTATGGAATTTCTTCAGCGCCTTATTTAGCTTTACGAACTCTTTTAAAATTAGCGGACGACGAAGCATTTGCTTTCCCTAACGCTTCCTCCGCTTTGCAATCTGATGTCTACATAGATGATGTTGTAACGGGCAGTCCGTCCTTAGAGCACGCACAAAATTTACAATCGGAACTGATCAATCTTCTCGCACGAGGGGGTTTCGAGTTACGCAAATGGTCGAGTAATGAAGCAAAATTACTCGCTAGTCTTCCCCCATCTTATTTAGCTGATGATCCTCACTTTTGGGATGAAGGAAACGGATTAAAAATTTTAGGCTTATACTGGCGGCCCTCTCTAGATGACTTTTCATATCAAGTAGAGGCTATAGAAAATACTTGTACGAAACGTCAAATTTTGTCACAATTAGCAAAAATATTTGACCCCTTGGGATTTTTAACGCCCATTACGTTTTTAACAAAACGCATTCTTCAACGTTTGTGGTATATTGGGCTTGGCTGGGATGATCCACCGCCGGAAGATGTACTTCAACTTTGGACACGTTTCCGAGAAGAGCTATCATGCCTGTCATGTATTCAAGTACCCCGTCGTATCATAAATGACAATACGCTCTCGTATCAATTACACGGATTCTGTGATGCATCCATGCACGGATATTGCGGCGTAGTGTACCTTCTCGAACATGATGGCGATAAAACTATTTCTGTTCATTTTATTTGCGCAAAATCTCGGGTCGCACCGCTGCAGCGCATTTCT
Source organism: Stenurella melanura (assembly GCA_963583905.1). Lineage (NCBI taxonomy): Eukaryota > Metazoa > Arthropoda > Insecta > Coleoptera > Cerambycidae > Stenurella > Stenurella melanura. The sequence continues at coordinate 75,914,210 of OY757312.1, read as the reverse complement.
ATACCGCGTTTGGAATTATGCGCGGCTGTCACATTATCTAATTTAATTTCGTTTACCACTAAAACTTATCGTGATAAAATTAACTTTGACAATATTTACGCATGGTCAGACTCTACTATCGCTTTATCGTGGATTAGATCTTCTGCACATAGATGGCAAACCTTTGTGAGTAATCGTGTCAGTTATATTCAGGAACGAATTGCTCCCATTCATTGGAGACACGTTCGATCTTCTGAGAATCCTGCGGATATCGGTTCCCGTGGAGTTTTTCCATCGGACCTTATAGGTAATTCTCTATGGTGGGATGGACCCTCTTTCTTATACGAACCTATCACTTCATGGCCTAGACTTATCGACTCAGACATTCTTTCTCCAGAAGCCTTATCCGAAGAAAGACAAATAACTTTGCACGTTGTCGTGACCGAACATACATTAGACGCACTTCTCAATCGTTTTTCGAAGTTCTCTAAACTTCAACGCATTTTAGCTTACTCTCTTCGTTTTATCTACAATTGTAAAAATTCGGCCTCTAGAAAACATTGCCACTTAACACAAATGGAATTAAATCAGGCCTTATGTCTTTTAATGAGGCATACGCAACGCACAGCCTTTTCGATAGATTTCGAATAGCTGCAAAAAGGTTTGAAGCTATCCAAACCCTTACGCAAATTAGGTGTTTTTCGTGATGAATTCGGACTACTCCGTGTTGGAGGGCGGCTACAGCATTCGTCACTTTCCTACGATAAAAAACATCCATATCTACTTCCGCGCGCTAGTCGACTTACAACTCTTTTGATCGAATGGTGTCACTTAAAATACTTACACGCCGGTTGCCAAACCGTTCAATTTATATTAGCTCAAAATTTTTGGATCTTGTCCTCTCGGAGAGCAGTACGGACAGTAATTTCCAAGTGCCACATTTGTTGGCGGCAACGTCCAAAAACTTATCAGCCGGCTATGGGTGATTTACCGCGCGTTAGAGTTTCGCAATTAATCGCCTTTTCGCATGTAGGTGTGGATTATGGTGGTCCCTTCTATATTACCATGAGTAGAATAAGAGGTGCTAAAACGTACAAGGCGTATCTATGTCTTTTTATCTGCATGAGCACTAAAGCACTGCATTTAGAGCTAGCTTCAGAATTGACCACAGAAGCGTTTTTAGCAGCTCTACGTCGACTAATCGCCAGGCGCGGTCGCCCGAATCATCTTTATAGCGACTGCGGAAGCAATTTTGTGGGCGCCAATAAAGAATTAAGTACTTTAATGCAATCCGCTGCTGCGGCTGAATCACTGGAATGGCATTTCAATCCTCCGCATGCCCCCCATTTCGGTGGCCTTTGGGAGGCTGGTATTAAATCGGCGAAATTTCATTTGGCACGCGTCATAGGGCCGCAGCTCTTGACTTATGAAGAATTTTACACCGTGATTGCACAAACCGAGGCAATACTCAACTCTCGTCCTCTTACTCCATTAAGCGCTGACCCGTATGATCTCTTGGCATTGACTCCAGCCCATTTTTTAAACATGCAGCCGCTATCATGTCTACCGGAAGAAGATTTAAAAGGCGTGCCTTTGGGTCGTTTATCTCGCTGGCAATTATTACAACGCCTGCATCAGGACCTCTGGTCCCGGTGGCAAAAAGAGTATCTCCACACGTTAACCCAAAGATCCAAGTGGAGTTCCGGTACGAATTTAGCAAAACCAGGTGATATGGTTGTGGTGAAAAATGATCAGGCACTTCCCCTTGAGTGGCACCTAGGTAGGATCGTCGAAACATTCCCAGGCGCAGATGGTGTAGTACGAGTGGCCACAGTTCGCACCAAGAATGGTATCTTCAAGCGTCCACTAGTTAAACTATGTCCGCTTCCCGCGTCTTCGGACTAAAAAACGCTTACGCCTTTTTTGGCGGGCGGTATGTTTCGTACTTATTATTATTTTTAGTATTATTAGTGGTATTATTATTATTATTATTATTTTAGGTAATCCCCAAGTTAAATCTTTGCTTGTCTGTCTTAGTTATCAAACGTATATAGAGTTGCCTATGTACTTGGTTCACTTTGAACATATATATTTTTGTTCTCTTTAAAAAACTTATCTTGCGCGTTTTTATGTGATATAAAAAACCTGACCATCAGGAGACAGACTTCAAGAGAGTGAAAAGTTAATCAACGCAGTTTAAAACTATTCGCAATTATTTATAATTATTTATTGAAAAACGCTATTTATTAAACCTGAGTGTGAAGTGACGAATCTTCGTGGATTTCGAGGACAGCGATTACACTGGCCGGCCGGCATACTCCGTCCAAAGGATCACTAGGGTGAGTTATATCACACGTTATCACTACAGTCCATATTATTCATTATTTACTATTAATTTGGGAATACCATTAGATAATTTTCGACTGGTTTCCATACAGCCCTAATGACCTCTATCCAAAGTATCGCCGTTTTTTATATATTATTATCTTTTTCTTTTTTTTTAATTTCCCTCAATTCAGCTTTTTATTTTTTCTTCTTCAATTCTTTGGGACTTCCTGCCACATGTATTTTTACTTTTTAAGCGGTGCTCGGGGAATCTACAAAATATCACAAGTAACCAGCATGTTACTGGTAAATAACCTCTACGCCTGTGACTTATACGTCAAACGATCAGTTAGAGGTTGCTTTTTTTAAATAAATAACACAAATAAGTATAAAAACATGAAATTAAATATTTCGCTGATGTTGCGGAAATATAATCTGCTTCCTTATTCAAGACTTTTTTGAAAAATCTTTTTACTGTGTATGATAAATACACAGCTCTAAGCATGTTTGGTATATTCAATATCCATAGATACTTACTATTTACATAGAACTGTTGATATAGTTAACAGTTTTTTAAATTTTTGTACAATGTTAAGTTTGTGAACTTCTTTTAACATTGGCAACCAAGTTGTACAGACATCTACGGAACCATTCGATACGCATCTATTCTCTTTCAATAATATTATCACTGATTCTTTAATTTTTCTTTCTTTGCTATCTGCCTCTTTTGTTAAAATTTTTGGCGAGTCCTAGTTTATTCTATGTCCGTTCTTCCAAGCTTGTTCGCAGATTTTGGACCTCTGAATTTCATTTTTTCTGATATAATTTTTATGTTCGCCCAATCTTACACTAAACGGTCTGGATGACTCACCCACGTAATGTTTGTTGCACTCACACGGAATGCTATAAATGCAGTTTTTTGAATTTTGCTCGTGGTTCTTCGATTTCGTCTTTGTCAGAATAGATCTTAAAGTGTTGTTTGTTTGAAATACTGTCCCAATATCAAATCTATCACCGATACGGCGCAACTTTTCGGATAATCCACATACATAACACTGTGTAACGTTTTTAAGGTTTTGTCGTACCTGATTGGTATTTTCAATATTTATGAAGGTTTTATCGACAAGACCCTCAGGGTATTGGTTATTTATAAGAACTTCTCTTATAATCCGCTTCTCATTATTTAGTATTTCATCATTAGAAGAAATTATTATCGCCCTATCATACAAACATTTTATAACACCCCTCTTAACGTGCATCGACTGATTTGAGTTGAAATTTAAATATCTGTTGGTATGTGTCGATTTTCTATAAACACTTGTTTCAATTGTACCATTTATTTTTTTAATTAAAACATCTAAAAATGGTAATTCATTTCTAGTTTCCTTTTCTAAAGTGAACTTAATAGAAGGTTCTTTATTATTTAAATGTTCTAAAAAACTATCTAGTTACCGTGAGGCCAGATTGCAAAGATATCATCTACGTATCTCCACCAGATGACCGGTTTGTAAGCACAATTTTGAACATGTCTAGTCTCAAAATTCTCCATAAATTGGTTACAATCGGTGACAATGGAGAACCCATTGCCATACCGAAATCCTGCTGATAGAAATCATTTTCCAATTGAAAATAAGTTGTTTTATACACATAGTTAAAAGTTCCATTTTGGTATTTACACTCAATTTAATTCTAGCTTTTCATAAACTTTTTCGATAAAATGTTTACTATTTACTACAAAAATTTTAACAAAAGAGGCAGATAGCAAAAAAAGAAAAAGTAAAGAATCAGCGATAATATTATTGAGTGAGAATAGATGCGTATTGAATTGTTCCGTAGATGTCTGTACAACTTGGTTGCCAATGTTAAAAAAAGAACTTCACAAACTTAACATTTTATACAAATTAAAAAAACTGTTAACTATATCAACAGTTCTATGTAAATAGTAAGTATCTATGGATATTGAATATACCAAAAATTCTTAGAGCTGTGTATTTATCATACACAGCAAAAACGATTTTTCAAAAAAACCTTGAAAGGGGAAACAAATTAGATTTACGAAACATCAGGGAAATATTTAATTACAAGTTTTTATACTTATTTGTGTTATTTATTTTTAAAAAAAGCAACCTAGGCGAGTCTGCCCGGAGTAAAAATGTGGTGATTTTACAAATTTTGTATACCGTTTGAGTTAGCAACGGATTCTTATAGGAAAAGTTTCGCTTAACAAAATTTTCTTATGAAAAATTTTCCTAAACCTGGAGCTTCATGGTCAAATAATTGTTTAAACAAAATTTGTTTCGTTTTTATTTAATAAAATGAAAAAGGTTTGACGGATCCGAAAAATTCTTAATTCAATCGAAAGATATTTTCAATACGCGTCGTTTGGCGCCAGGCACGACTCATTTTGTCAACCCCTTCATTTGTTATAGCCAAAATAAATTTCTTAATTAACAAATTGATTACTCCGAAACTAATGAGGTCAGGATATTGTTTTTTTCAAAAAACATGCCTTTCATACCAAAGAATATACCATATTTTTTTGGCCCGATATCTTCAACACTTTTTGATTGTTTAAACAATTGGCATAATTTGTTAATTAGCAAATAACTTTTTTTTTCGAAAGTTTGTTCGACTTCAAACCAATTTTAAACGATAAATATTAAATTAATTTTGCAAATTAACAAATGGAATATCTCGGCTCTGAGTAAGCGTATCGAATTGGGGTTTTGTGCACATGAAAGTGCTTGGAAAAGGGAAAATTTTGAGACCAGAAAGAACTTGATCGGATAACCGGAACCGGAAATGAAAGTGATATTGCGTGAGAGGCTCTAATTTGTTTATTAACAACTTTTTGGACATGAGGTTCGGTGCAAATGAAAGCTAACAAGTTTTTCCATCAACCACAAAAAGTTCTACAAAAAAATATTCAATCCCTGAAGAGTTATACGCGTTTTTGGCCCTTAAAAAAATCTCTCCCGCAACGTGAAAATAGTAAGATTTGACGCGCAATGGGGTGGCGCGTTCGATCCTCGTTGTGGGCAAATTTTTTTTTTCGTCAAATTTGCTTTTTTTTCATGTATTTTTTATGATAATAAATGTTTTTGCTTTCTGAGAAATTTTTAAAAACGTCGTAATTTTTTTTTGCAACTGTCATTAAATAAATGGCTAACTTGCAACAAACATATGATTGTTCTTGTCAAACGAGTGTTTGTCGGTAGATTTTGTTTTTTTTACTATTTTTTGTGAAATGGAAGGCTTGTTTTACTTTATTTGAGGGGGATACCTGTCGAAAAAAGACCATGAAAGACAAAGACAGTAGAATTATTTTATCTGCGCTACGAAGGTTGTTTATCTGTTTACATGTGTATTCGTGCATCTCGCAACCAAGTTAACTTCCATCGTTATTTGTTATTGTTGGCGTGCCCCGTATATCCTTGTAAGCAAATTACCACCAATTTTCTCATGTTATTTAAAAAGTTTTTGTTGCATGTGGCATACGGTTAAAATGGCATTAAAGGGTGAAGTTTTTGAAGGCATTTGAACATCTTGATAGCTTTTCGTTTTCTTTTTGCAAATGCAAGGGAAAGTTGAACTTTATAATCCTTTCTACCAATTTTGGGGGCTCATAAAGAAAATTGTTATACATGCTAAAAGGCTGATTTGGGGAAAATTTTAAATAAAACAATATCTCAAAAACGGTGATACTTTGGATAGATGTAATTAGGGCTAACTTCTAAAAGGCCCCCACCTATCCACCATTTCCGTTTGGTCGAACACTCTGTATATTTACCATCATCATAGCCGTGATTAGTGGATTTATTATAGTTTAATAAAATTATTACCATTATTATTATGGAAATATTTAGATGAATTAAACAACAGAAGTATATTTTATATAAAAATGGATTAGAACATGAAACATATGGATGAATTAATTTATTAATTTCTTTTTCAGTACCATTTTCATAATTATGGATGAAGACAATTGTACTACCCTAGCTGATCTTTGTCTAAGTGATTTATTACTCTCTGTCTTTTCGAAGCAGAACATTTGATTTAATGTAAGTGTATTACCTAATATATCCTGCTGGGGAAACCATTTTCCCAATTTGACGTTGTCTGGTTTTCCTGGAAGATTGTCCTCATTCCACTTCCAAAGAATTTTTTGCTTAATTTTTCCCAAAGCTTTCAGAATGGCGTCCTTTTTCTCATTAGACATCATTGAAGGTCTTAAACTTGATCCCATGCTAAAATATACCACACCCTCTTTCGCGTTATCCAAGAAATCTTTTAGGTCCTTTGGCAATTCTTTTGGAGGATTTATATGGTAACCGCCAATTTCTACCATGCTAGGTACATGAGGAACTGGTTGACTGAAGCTTTCATGGGAGTTTAATAAGACCAATGATGTGTTATAATTCAGTACACTTAACTCTGGAGCATCTGGGAAATATTCTTTCATCAATTTGTTTTGTCTTGGAAGAAAATAGATGTGATGTATTAGTTCAGAAATCATAGAAAAGAACCAGTTATACATTTTTTGAAAGAAAGTCATATTACTTGAATAGCTTAAAAGAATATCAGGGATATAGGATAGTGGAGCGGGATTTCCAACTAGACGATTAACCCACGCAATAGCACCGACAGTACTAAGTGCTATAAGGGGAGCTTTATAATGGTACGCCAGTACCTTGAGAGCATCGTTGTAGAATTGTTCGATAATAATAGCATCGAAATGTTCATTTGATTTTATCAATTGTTGAAAATTCGGATGCTCAAATACGTTACGTGTGGCATCACCACGGAAGTTCAGCATTGAAGTCGTGACAAGTGGACTCATATTTTCTATTTCAAACAGATTCATAGTTGCCCCCTCTCTTTCTGAAAAAAAAAGATCGTAGTAAATACTGAATACTGAAAATTATTTTAATAACTTAAATAAAAGATCAACCTAAGTTAAATCACAAGGGTTACATTTAACATCTCAAAGCACTGAAATTAGTTTCTATTTCCGAAGGAATCCAAGTACCTATACAAGGCTTCGAACCTAACACCCCTGGATCTGGTCTAGATTAAGGCGAGCATCCAAACGTCTATGCAACGTAATTCCTAAATGTTTCACAATATTTAGTAATTGTACTTCCACATCCACGTAGTGGATTGTATGTATGTATTATAACGACATCTGGAACTAGATTATATTTTGAGACGATTCCGTTGAAGGGTTGGGGGTTAAATAGTAGTAGATAGGGGAACGTAAGAAAACAAGCTGGTAAGAGTATAGAATTTGGGATTTGGTGTATATACTAGAAGTGATGGCCTCAGGTTATTTTTATAACATTTTCCATCCCCCCACCACCCCCACTCCCTTATTAAAAGAGTTAATAAAATTAAATTTAGATTTTCACTTGAAAGAACCCCGAACGTTTTATATGGAAATCGGTCTTCCGGTGAATTCAATTTTTTTATGTACTATGTTTAATTCTTGTATATTCTCCTGAGTTGCTATACTATTGGAATACTTTGCATGTGTATGTGTTTTTTGAGTCTATGTGTGTGCGTGTATTTGTATGTGTGCGTGGGAATATATGTATGTATGAATGAATGTTTGTTCCATTTCTTAACTATAATATGCATAGATACGATAGTTACGATTCATGCATTGCCCTTGTGTGGATCACAAATACAACCTGGGATTAACCTAACCTAAAAAGTGTGACATCCCCCCCCCCTAAAACATGTATTAAAAAAAGTAAAGCTATATTAACATAAACCAGTAGATTATAGGTAGGTATTACCGCTGACATTAGAGTCACCCAATGCGCACCACGAGGAGGTTATCAACTCGGATTTTGCACATTATTTGGCCCTGAAAAGGGCCAATTATTCATTGTAATTAAAAATGTTTTAGTTTTTCTTTAATGTGTGTAACGTAAGTGTTATAATGTTCTAATTTTTGAAGTGTGTGTTTTTGAACGCAAAGGTGTACGACTGAACTCTTATGAGCGTGATTGCCTGTATTAAATATATTTATTGTAAGACTTGCAATATTTTGTTACTGTAAACCCTCCCATTCAATACTATCCTACGTTAACAAATGTTTAAGTTAAAAACTGCAGATTTTTTTGATAATATAGTTGTACGAAGATCGTTAGTGTTAAATTATAAAAGTCAATGAATACTTAATACTTAATAATACTTAATTGTTTAATAAAGCTATTGAATGTTTTTTAATTTGAGATTCATGCCAAATATGACCGAAACACTAAAAATATTAACAATATGGACTCAGCAATAAAGGGTTTTTAATGGCACATTTAAAGGAGGGGGGGATGTCACACTTTTTAGGTTAGGTTAATCCCAGGTTGTATTTGTGATTCACACATGGGCAATGCATGAATCGCAACTATCGTATCTATGTATATTATACTTAGTTAATAAATGCAACAAACATTCATTCATACATACATGTATTCCACTCACACATGCAAATACAAACACACACATAGACTCAAAAAAACAAATACACATGCAAAGTATCCCAATAGTATAGCAACTCAGGAGAATATACAAAAATTAAACATAGTATATAAAATAATTGATTTTTTGCTGTTTTTGCCCCTTAAAAACGGCCGTACTGCCTAAAAATAGGCATTTCAAGCTTTGACCCCATTGAGACTTTTGATCAGGGCATCAGGGATACAAAATGAACCATTTCCCAAATTTTAAGTCAATTTCACCGGAAGACCGATTTCCATATAAAACGTGCGGGGTCCTCTGTTACACGTATAACGATATCTTAGATTATATTTTGACATGATTACGTTGAACAAGTGGGGGTAATTGGTAAATAGGGAAAAATCTGCTAAGAGTACAGAAACTTGAAATTCGGTATATGTCGTAGAAGCCAAGGCCTCAGATTTTTTAGTAATATTTTTCAACCTACCTACCACCCTCAATCCATTATTAAAGGGGTTGATAAAATGAAATTGAGATATTCACTTGAAATTTGGGACACGTATGGATTATAACGACATCTGGAACTAGATTATATTTTGAGCTGATTCCGTTGAAGGATTAATGGTTAAATAGGAGTAATTAGGGGAAAACAAGTATATCAAGCTGGTAAGAATACAGAAATGTGGGATTTGGTATATATACTAGAAACCAAGGCCTCAGATTTCTTTCTAATATTTTTCAAACACCACCATCTCCGCTCCATTATTAATGGGTTTGATAATATAAAATTGAGATATTTACTTGAAAGTTACTACACGTATGTATTGTAATGACATCTGATTGGGATGATTCCATTGAAGGGGTGAGACGTGCTAGGTTGTGAATAGGGGAAAATAAGTAGGGTAAACTAAAAACTTAATTTTTAACGTATATGGTAGAAACCAACGCCTCACACTTTTCTATGACATCTGCTCCAAATATTATTAAAATTCTATGACCAATAATTTCCACATACTAGAGTGCAAATCTAGTCAAGATGTTTCCTTTCAAGTGACTTGGATGAAAAATCTGGATGTGGAAGTAGTGATTCCTTAGGCAGCGGTTTTTTGAATTATTTCAAGAAGAAATGTTGATATGGACGGACATGGTCGGAAATTAAGCCGTTTCCGCAATAAGCTTTGAAGTTTTTAAACAATGTGTTTTTTTTTAAAAGTCACAAAAGAAATTTAAGGTAACATACATAATCTCGACAGTGTCGCAACAACAGTGTCGTGAAAAGTCGCCGATGGATGTTAGTGTCCACGACACGACTTTGACGTCCATCAGTTTAGGATGTATTTCGTAGAAAGCGCTTGTGTGGCATTATTAGTGGTTAAATATTAAAAAAAAAAAGACAAAGAAAATATTCGGTTCATCCGGTAAATGGGCAACGATTCTCTAATGAACAACTTCATACGTTATGTGCAAGATTACGACAAAATGCGCTCATTCCCGCATGTCAATTAGTACATTTAATCTACTGTGCAATAATTTTCATTCTTCAAGTTGTACTGTCGTGACCAAAAAAAAGTCCGACAAGTCTTATAACGTATTTTTTCTAAAATCATTCATTGCAAATGTGCCAAAACTAATATGCCCCATATAAGCAGGCGATTTAGTTAAAGCTGGAGTTATTGCTAAGGCAGAAGATGGATGGTCAATGAGACAAATTGCACTGCAATATAATATTAACAAAAATTCTGTGTTTAACATTTTAAAATGTGGAGAATAGACGGTACGATTAGTAGAAATCCTGGATCAGGGCGACGCAGGATATCAACTCAACAGCAAGATTTGCAATTGGTAAATAAATTAGTAGAAAATCCATGTCACTCAGTAATTCAGGCTGCTGAAGAAACAAATTTTCCTGGGTCGAGTGGTACTGGTCGCCGGCGAGTAAGAGAATCGGAGCTACGCTGTCATCCAGCAGCACAGAAATACCTACTTAAAGCTGAACATAAAGAAGCTCGACTGGGATTTGCGCATGAATTTTTAGTACATGCTGAATATTTTTGGAACAATGTAATCTTTACAGATGAAAAAACTTTCCAGTCTGCACACAGCGGTCGTGTTCGTCTTTACCGACCTCCGAATACTCGATTCGATGAGAATTATATATCTAACAATGACAAACGTGGTAGATTTTCCGTTAACATGTTGACTTGGATATCGGCACGTGGTCGTGGTGTTTTGTGGCATATTGAGGAACGGTTTAATACTGAAACGTATATTAGGATTTTAGACAATATTATGCTCCCTTCTGTGTCACAACTATTTTCTAATAATGAATTCATATTTCAACAAGATAATTGTTCAGTTCATACTGCTCATACCGTGACTAACTGGTTTCAAAATAACAACATTAGCCGGGCATATGGGGGCATAAAATATTTTAAGACCAACTGGAGATTTTTGAAAATATCAAATATATTTTAAAAACTTTAACACCGCGTTATTTTAGACACTTAACCTTTGTACCGTGGTATCAAAATTATCTTGATCAATAATAGTCAAGGAAAAAAAAACGTACCTACGTCATCCTTCTGTAATGATTATGTTTTTCAAGTTACGTCCCCCCACTGGCAATAATGTGCTTTTAATGTGCATTTCATTGTAGAGATAAAATGATAATAAACTGAATAAAACACTATTAACATTTTTATTAACAACAAAAATTAAAGAAACTGTTGAAATTATCCCCCGCCATGTTCAATACACAAGTTTATGTGCCTCCTCCTGCTACGAAAAGCATTCAGCACCATTAACGGCGTGATGTTGCACATTCTTAAATGATTCTTGCCTATTAGGGATGGAAGTTCTGAAATTGCTATTTTTCAAGTCAATCAATAAATCATGCATTAATGTATTAATAATTAAGCATACACAAGGCAATTTCTGCACCCAGTCCGGAGCCATTCAGACATCCACGGCACAATGATGCCGTGGCAATTGAAGAGCTGGACGGGGAGGAGCTAACCCCGGTTCCTCCCCTTAACAGTATAAATTGTAAAGACCAAGAACGCAAACATCTTTCATCTGTGGTAAATGAAAAATGCGAATAGCATTTGAAATGCCCAATAGGGGAATAAACCTTAATCTATAAAGAAATCTGGTAAGCACTAATAAATTTTGAATACTGAGAGAGGAAAAAGATCTAAAAGAAAAACCTGCTTGCAGCAATTCAATCCCAAAGCGGCGATGCAAGATCGCTTAGGCTTTTTGGTTTAAAATATTATTAATCTTTGTAATTTCCGGTTTAAAAATTTGGAAAAACAAGAAGCAAAAATAAGAAAAATGAGGGAAGAACTAGAGGAATTAGATTTTAATTTGGAGAGATGATGTGTTTAAAGCGGTTACCCAAGGATTGGTAATCTGCTATGATAGATCTATTTTTCAAGTAAGTGATAATGGAATAGGTCATAATAGTAAAAAAAGGTGACCTTGGAGATACTCAACTTATGTGTATAAACTTATTCGTCGACCTGCTGAAAATAATCATACTTCTGTTCCATGCGTTGACAAACGCCATTAACAACTTCTTCTGTATGAACGATTGGCCTGCCAGCACATTTTTTAGCCAATTTCGCGACACACACCAACACAATTTGTAATGCACAATAAAATTGTTTGGTATTATTGCTAAGTCTGGAAAGTGCTCCTGAAAATCGTCCAAACATAAACGTTTACTGGCATCCCAAATTCCATTCACTAGCACACCAGTTCGAGAATAAGCTTCATTAAGTAAGTTTTGTGCTCTGTGGTGAAAACTTAATTAAAATTATTCAAACACTGGTTTTAATATTAGAAAAAAAAGAAAACTTCAACAGAACTGCTTATCAAACTTCGATAACCAAAAAATGATTGACATAATCATTACAGAAGAATGACACAAGCTATGACAACAGTTTTTTATTCATGGCCATCTTGATCAAGAAAATGTTTAATACACATACATAAAACCTTCAAATAATCCAAACAATCGCCCCCTCAATAGATTCTAGACCACCGTGTATAATATTCTTTTTTGAAATTTAAAATACTTACACAGGGTAAGTCACTAATCCGTGGGTGGTCAATCTCTATCTTTCAAGATCAGATGCCTCTGATAATACATATAGGAGACTACGAGTGACATATTTCAAAATTATTTTTTGGACTGTTTCATGTAGTGGTGGCAAGTTAATAATTATGTTTTTGAAAGGAAACATCTAGCATCTCTTCATACATTTATATTTGACACTTCATTCTCTATCCAAGTATACCTACAGTGTGACGCATTTTGAATGGGAACACCCATGTAAAAAATGTGTCTATTATCTCATTTTAACGGGGCTTTTTTTAAGGGTAGGCCATCGACAGCTCTACTTTATGACAATAGAGATAAATTTCAATTTTCAAGACCCTGCTATGATTTTTTTTCAATATCAAAAATGGACACATTTTTTATAAAATCTAACTATACCACTGGATTCAGAAACAACTTAAATTGATAAATCCAAAATTTCGTGAAGAATTATTAAATAATGACAGATTTACGAGAAAATTAAAGTAGGTAATATTTTATAATAACTTTTACATGATTTTTTCTAAAAATCGAAGTAGCCCATGAAAAATAAACAACAGAAAACTAAATTAAGTAGATAGTTTTAATAAATATTGTCTTTTAAACAAACTTAATCATATTTGACTTAGAAACATGTATGAACAATTGAAAGTAATAATAATTAATTATTTAATAAACAAAATAACACATTACAACATTACACTAAAACTAAAACACGATAATACAATACATCTTAAATTTTTGAAACCTCTACAAGGCCGCCGTTTATTATGATGCACTTGTCGAATCGTTTTTTAATATTCTTTACGACATTCTGTAATTGTTGCCGGGTAACTTCTGCACAAGCTTGTCTTATTCTTGCATACAAATCTTCTGTATTACTTGGGCGTAACCTGTAAAGTTTAGATTTTATTAAACCCCATACATAGAAGTCCATCGGTGTTAAGTCTGGGGATCGGGGTGGCCATCCAATTAACGGGCTACCTCGACTTATCCATCGATTAGGAAAGTTAGCATTAAAACATCTGGTAACTACTCTAGCATTATGGACAGGGCTGCCATCTAATTGAATGTACAGATTTACTCTTTCTTGTATTGAAAGTTCATGCAGCATATTCCAAAATTCGTTTCTTAGGAACTGCAAGAAATGCATGCTATTCACATTAACTTCAAAAAAGAAAGGACCAATGATTGTTTCATTGAGTAGCCCACATCAAACATTAACTTTTTGGGAATATTGTCTTTTACAATTAATGACCCACTCTGGGTTTTCTGTAGCACAAAACCTACAATTTTGTGACGGTACCACCCCATTTGTGGTTGAAGTTGCCTCATCGCCGAATAAAGTAGTTTTCAAAAAATTTCTGTTATTGAGATACTCTCCTTAAGCCTACAAGCAAAATTCCATCCGTGTTTCATCATAACCAAGTTCCAACGTTTGTAAAAACTTGGATTTGAATGGTTTTACCTTATTCTTTTTAAGGCATCGGCGAATATTCTCCCTAGGTAAATTCAAATCTAGTTAGCTACTCTTACACTGGCGTTTGAATTGTTGTTAAAATAATTTAAAATGGTCTGTTCGTACCTGGGTCTTCTTTGTACATTATCCGTTCTTAAAAAACGCTTTGTCACAGCGCCACACTTATAAAAAATTTTGTTGATTTTAGAAACGGTACTTTCAGTGATGTTGGGCCTATTCGGTTGCCTATTATTAAATATCTCACATACCTCTCCAAAAGGTCTGTCATTATCTCCTCTAAGGCGCACAAGTTCAATTTTCTCTACTACATTTAGAGTATCCATCATTTTAACTTCAAACTAATAAACTAATATAATATTATTGATCAATTTTATCATTTCAATAACAAGATACTCTGAGTATATGCGTATTTTAAAGATTTCACGTCTGACTAAAAGTTTTTTCCATGGCACCCTATTATTATCTGTCATTACTCAATAAAAAGACAATATTTATTAAAACTATTCACTTAATTTATCTTTCTATTTATTTTTCATGAGTTACTTCGATTTTTAGAAAAAAATCAAGTTATTATAAAATATTACCTACATTAATTTTGTCATAAATCTGTCATTATTTAATATTTTTTCACGTAATTTTGGATTTACCCATTTGAGATGTTTTGAATCCAGTGGTATAGTTAGATTTTATAAAAAACATCGTTAATCAAATTTGTCCATTTTTGACATTGAAAAATAATCATTGAAATTTATCTCTAAATTTTTGTCATAAAGTAGAGATTCCGATGACCAATCTTTTAAAAAAATCCCAGTTAAAATCAGATAATAGACACATTTTTTATACGGGTGTTTCCATTGAAAATGGAATCTGTATATCACTTTTCTATTTACACTACAGTGTTGCCGCGTTATTCTACTTAAGAAACTTTGCAAAAGTAGAACGTAAACTTATGTTATAAAAGTATTTTTTTCACTTGACTACGAAACACGACAAGTCGATGGCAATTTTTTTTATGTGATTATATGTTTGCCAATGACGGGTAGAAACGTAAAGGCACAACTATAAAAACCTAGAAAGCCTAGTTGTTTCTTCTATTAATAAATTTTATTCAGGGTATTTATAAATACAGCAAACATTAGGGTTTTAATCCTCCCCTAATTATTATGTAAAATGGAGGAATGGTAACGGTCGTAAGACAATTGTTCTGGTTTAAAAAAATTGACCCTTAATTATCGTCTAGGCTCCAGGAGTAGGATAATAATAACAGCGCTCTGGAGCGGAGCTGATCCTCAGGGATCAGAGCTCACTGATGATCAACTCCGCTCCAGCAGCATTGTCATTAGGTATGGCGTGCACGTGGGCGGCCATCTGGCCGAAGGTGATTTATGGCGTGCACGTGGGCGTGGATGTGATTCATAATTCAGGTATGCACGTGGCGGATAGGTACAAACAGGAAATCGAACAGGTAAACCGAGAGTGATCGGAAATCAAACGGGTAAACAGGAAGTGGTCGAATCGATTGTGGGAGACGGTGCCCAGGTATTACTAGGAAAACACCTGAAGATCGTTACCTGTGCATAGGTGAAAGGGTATAATCAAAAATGTGTTACCTGAAGGTCGGGATATAAGGGTTATTAGGGTATTAGGAAAACACCTGAAGTACCTGTGCATAGGTGGAAGGGTATAATAAAAAATGTGTCACCTGAAGGTCGGGATATAAGGGTTATTAGGGTACTAGGAAAACACCTGAAGTACCTGTGCATAGATGGAAGGGTATAATAAAAAATGTGTTACCTGAAGGTCGGGATATAAGGGTACTAGGACACACCTGAAGTACCTGTGTATAGGTGGAAGGATATAAGGTCAGGATATACGTATCAGATAAATTTAAAAGAGTATGAAAACATAGGGACCACTCTGGTACTAGGAAAACACCTGAACATTGTTACCTGTGGTAGGTATGCACAGTAGAATCTGTTTTTAGCCTTTATATATAAATAAAAAAGGTACGAGGAAGGCACATGCTACAGCGTTATCTGAAGGTCGGGATACAGGAAATTAAAAAGATAGAATCTATTTTTAGACGCTTGTAAATTATACGCGTGAACTTATGTGCTGTAACAGAATAATATAAAATGTGTTACCTGAAGATGGGGATATAAGGATTATTAGGATATTAGGAAAACACCTGAAGTACCTGTGCATAGGTGGAAGGGTATAATAAAAAAATGTGTTACCTGAAGGTCGGGATATAAGGGTTATTAGGGTACTAGGAAAACACCTGAAGTACCTGTGCATAGATGGAAGGGTATAATAAAAAATGTGTTACCTGAAGGTCGGGATATAAGGGTACTAGGACACACCTGAAGTACCTGTGTATAGGTGGAAGGGTATAAGGTCAGGATATACGTATCAGATAAATTTAAAAGAGTATGAAAACATAGGGACCACTAGGGTACTAGGAAAACACCTGAACATTGTTACCTGTGGTAGGTATGCACAGTAGAATCTGTTTTTAGCCTTTATATATAAATAAAAAAGGTACGAGGAAAGCACATGCTACAGCGTTATCTGAAGGTCGGGATACAGGAAATTAAAAAGATAGAATCTATTTTTAGACGCTTGTAAATTATACGCGCGAACTTATGTGCTGTAACAGAATCGTTCAGGTAGGTCGGGGCAGATACATCACGGAACTACTTGGAAAACATGCATTCAAGATTTCCTTGAGGGTTGTTACCTGTATATAGGAAAAACGTATCAGATAAATTTAAAATAATATTCGTGAGGGATAAAGCATATAATATAGTTTTAACCTTGTAAATAATACGCGAGGCCAAACAGAAAAGGATCGTTGAGCATATACATCACGGGACTACTAGGAAAATGTGCATTCAAGAATACCTGAAGGCTTGTGTATAGGAAAAATTATGTGTCTTAATGATAAAAACAATATATTCGAGCGGAAAATAGTTCACATTATTGATGAAAACATGCATTCAAGAATACACGAAGGACGCTGCCTGTATATAGGTTATCGTTTCTTGATGGCAAGTAATTCGCAAGGGGCATTAGAATCTATTTTTAGCATTTGTGAATAATACGTACACACCAGCTCTCAGTAACAATATTTCATCATATGTTTGTTAAAAAGAACACGCCACTGGATTAAATTTAATAATACCAAAACTTCGCCTGTGGACAAGTAGGGTTACTACGAAAACACCTGAAGGACGCTGTTTAGTGTTAATGAAAAATTTAAAAAGTACTGACACGACAAAAGCTATTTTTAACCATGTAAATAATCTACCCAAGCAGAAAAATACAGGCCATGTGTTAGCAACAGGAGGGTTCAAAGACACAGTAGGTTGTTGGCCAATACTGTTTTTATTTACTTTTTGTTTTTAGTAAATTATGGTTATTGATGCTATAACGCTTTTTTATTATTACTGCGTTTGTTATTGAAAAGGGTAAACAACATTTAGTAGATAAATAGCGCCAACTGTATAGGTTTTTCGAGGGGTATCAAGCTGAAATAAAAGATCAGCACGGGTTTAATTGTTTATTAAATGATTACACACAACAGCGCTCTAAAATACATATAATTATTTTGTAAAATAGAACCAGTGTTTATTTGAAAGCATTTAGAAACAAAATATACGAGTAGAAGTATAAAGAAAAATACATATAACTATTTTGTAGAATACATGATTGGAAAGCATTTAAGAAACAAAATATGCGAGTAGAAGTGTAAAGAAAAATACATGGCTCGCTGAATGGTGTTCTTGGAAGTATAACATTTTTCTGTTTCTAATATCTAGATGTAATAATTTGGGGTTTATAAAACGCCTTATTGTCATGATTTGATTGTTTTATTATTTTTATACTACTAGCTGTTTATTACCACGTTATAGTATTAGCGACCACGGCGCTGAAATACAGGTTTGAACAAAAATCTCTGTATACTACTGTGTATCGATAACGAGCGGATTCAGACAGTAGATTTATCTATGAAAGAGCTTGGAAATTAAGGAAAGGTAATGAGATCTGAATCAGGCTGGGGTTTTTAGAACTGCAAGCTAAACCTCTGCTGCGGGATATATGAGGTTCGGTCTAGATGAAGATTGTTGAAATTTCTTATAGACCGTTTAGAAATTCAACAAAACTGTGCATATCTACACTGTGTTTTTAACTTTAACTGTAAGGTTACATTACGAAGTGTGTGGGTTATTTATATTCACAACACACCTGTGTCTGGATGCGACAAATTATTTTACCCTCATATTTATGTATTAGGAATATTTCATGTGTAGTTTAATATGGCTTGGGATCCATTTGAGACATATTGTCTTACGACCTTACAGGACTATATACAGAGTTATAAGGGTATGGGGATATATCGGTACACGAATATAAGGGTACAATGATATACAGGGGTATAGCAGGGATATATACAGAGTTATAAGGGTATGGGCATATATCGGTACATGAATATAAGGGTATAAGGATATACAGGAGTATAGCAGGGATATATAGAGGAGTATGTCGGGGATATAGCTATAAGGGTATAGGGGTATACGGGTGCATGAATATAAGGGTATAAGGATATACAGGAGTATAGCAGTGATATTTAGAGGGGATGTCGGGGATATAGCTATAAGGGTATAGGGGTATACAGGTGCATGAATATAAAGGTGTAAGGATATACAGGAGTATAGCAGGGATATATAGAGGGGTATGTCGGGGATATAGCTATAAGGGTATAGGGATATATCGGTACATGAATATAAGGTATAAGGATATACAGGAGTATAGCAGGGATATATAAAGGGTTACAAGGGTAGAAGGATATGGGGATATAAGAACACACCACGTTATAGACGTGTTATTGTTGGTTTTGGTGTAAATTAAATTACAAAAACTGTATTCACTTCTAGCTGCCTTAGACTAAACAAATAATTATGTATCAATAACAGGCTCCAGCTTTATTTTTGATGACGTTCTTATTATGCTTAGCAAACATATTAATGCTCTGAAGATTTCTGTAACCATACCGACAACACCACGACCCTATATGAGATATAAAAAAGCTCTTGAACTGTAAAGACGTAATAAATAGAACTTATACATTCACAGTGTTTTATGATAAAACCATACCTTCCTTTAGGTTATGGGCCCAGTTACCGCGTGTTATCACAAGTGAGTGTTTATTTGTAATTTGAGACAGTGTAAAATTACAGTGCAAAGTAACGATGGCCAGTGGCGTATTAAATGCAGTAAAGCGCAATCTAAAACCATTTAATGGTGAGAATTATTTAATGTGGAAATTTAGACTATTAGAAATTATTGAGCAAGAAGGTGCAAGTAACGTGCTAACTGAAGATCCACCAACACCGATTACTGAGGAGTGGATAAAGTGGGAACGATTTGCCAGAGGGACATTAATAGAGTACCTAGACGACACAATAGTATCGCAAGTACCGCCAGGTCGTGCGACAGCCCGGCAAATTTTGGAGAAATTTGACGGTATTTACGCATGTAAAAAGGTGTCAACACAGCTATGTCTCCAGGATAGATTGTTTAATTGCAAACTTAAGCCAGGTACGTCGCTGAAAAAGCACATGATAAACATTGACGAAATGGTACGGGATATGATTGCCAGTGGCGGGGAAGTTAGTGAGACGACTAAAGTATGGTATACACTAAACTCTTTGCCACCAAGTTATGCGCAAATAAAAGCTGCAATTAAAACTATGAGTGACGATAGACTTACGCTAGCATTTGTGAAAGGAATGCTGTTGGAACATGAAGAGTATCTAGTACGAGAAAATGCTGATACAAGTATGAAAGCCCTTCATTTTCGCACCACAACTGCACATGAAAATAGAAACAGAAAGTTTACGAAAAGTAATCAGCCTGTGTTTAAGTAAAAAAATGTTTTTATTGTGGGCGAAAAAATCATCTTAAACGAGATTGCTATTTTTATAAGCAAAGTTTAAAGGCACAAGACAAACATAAGAAAAGAAACAATCATGAAGCCAGTGCATCAACAGCAGTAATTGATAAATCATTTGCTTTTATGATTTGCAATGAAGAAGAACATGCTTCAAGGCGTTTTGTACTGGACTCCGGAGCAACAGAGCACATCATAAATGATTTCAGTCTTTTCACCGAATGCGAACAGCTGGAAGAACCAATTCGTATAACTGTGGCGAAAATAGGGACTGTCATCGAGGCGACACATATCGGCAGGATAAATGTCACCACTTCACTCGGCTACAATGGCGAGCTGAAGAACGTCCTCTACAGCAAAAGTGTACCAACCAATCTCATCTCCGTAAGGCGCATCCAGGAGGCTGGAATGTCAGTATTATTTACGGAAACTGGACATGTGGAAGTCATTAAAGGAGATACAACAGTAATTAAAGGTAAGCGCATGAATAATTTGTATATTATAGAATTAATAGTACAAAATGCGCACAAAACAGCACGGGCTGTAGGCCACGTGGCTGAGGCGAATATTATTGATAAAAATAAAATGTGGCATGAGCGTTTGGGTCACATAAGTAAAGAAAAATTTACAAAAATTAAAGTAAATGAATTAGCATCTGACAATATTTGTTTAAAGAATATTAAACCTATTGATTCGCTATGTGAAGCTTGTATTAGCGGAAAACAAGTGTGTCTTCCTTTCGCCAGGATAAAAGATAAAGAGTATATACAAAGGCCTTTATTTGTGGTACATTCAGATTTGTGTGGGCCGATTACACCATCTACCATAGATAACAAGAATTATTTTGTGAATTTTATCGATGATTATACTCATTATACTGTAACTTATTTAATGACACATAAATCAGAAGTATTCACTTGTTTTAAAGATTATGTTGCAAAAAGTGAAGCTCATTTTAATACAAAATTGGTCACTTTGTATAGTGATAACGGTAGCGAATATTTATCTGGCGAAATGAAGGAATACTGTAAACAAAAAGGGATAACGTATCATCTTACGGTGCCATATACTCCACAACAAAACGGAGTGGCAGAAAGAATGAATCGAACATTACTAGAGAAAGCACGTGCAATGTTGCATAGTGCGGATTTAAATAAACGTTTCTGGGGTGAGGCAATTTTAACTGCAACCTATTTGGTGAATAGGTCACCAACAAAAGCGATTAAGTTCAAAAAGACACCGTATGAAATGTGGCATCATAAAAAGCCAAAATTAGGTCATTTAAAAATATTCGGATGCACGGTGTATGTGCATAATAAAACGAGAAAAGGTAAATTCGATAGTAAATCGTCTAAAGGGATTCTCGTGGGTTACGTGCCAAATGGATACAAAATTTTTAATCCGGAATCAGAAAAATTCATAATTGCACGTGATGTAGTTTTTGATGAAATTACATATAAAACATCAAGGCAAGGATTTGACGACGTTGTTAAAATTGGTAGTGAAATAAATACAGATAAAAATGTACAAACAGGTACAGAAAATACTTCAGCAGGGGGTGCTGCTGATTGTGAATCTGTAGGTAAAATCACACCTGGCCAAACGGACGATAAAAAGTGCAAACAAACCCTTAGTGAAAAAGGTGTCACTGAAAATTGCACTCAAGGTCAAACATCCTCAGTAAAGGATGTCTCTGAACCAATCAGTATGAGCTCAGACAGTGATAGTGAAAGTCCGTGTACCTCTACAAAAAAGAGGAAATTAAATAATGTGCAGGATGTGAGAAGGAGCGAAAGGCTGAAAAATAAACCAATAATTTCATATAAAGATCATGATTTCGATATTAATAATTACTTGATAGGTGATCAAATGTTTGAAAATAATATTCCCACGTGTTATCAAGACGTTTTTAAAAATGCGCATAGAACAAAATGGGAAAAAGCTATAAAAGACGAGTTAAAATCGTTAGAACAAAATAAAACGTGGACATTGATACAGAGGCCAAGTAATGTAAACATTGTCGACTGTAAATGGGTATTTACAATAAAAGCAGACAGTAATGGAAATTTGGAAAGATATAAAGCCCGCTTAGTAGCGCGCGGTTTTAGCCAAAGAAAAACATTAGATTATAACGAAACATTCGCGCCGGTTGCGCGTATTGGCACATTTAGGTGCGTGCTTGCGTTAGCAAATCAATTTCAGCTTTTTATTCACCAAATGGATGTAAAGACGGCATATCTTAATGGGACTTTAAAAGAAACTATTTATATGAGAGTGCCTGACGGTGTTGTAGTTCAAACAAATAATATTGTATGTAAACTAAATAAATCTTTATACGGTTTGAAGCAGTCAGCTCGATGCTGGTATGAGTGTTTTAATAACGTAATGATTGAAAGAGGTTTTATAAATTCGTCGGCAGATCATTGTTTATATTTCTTAGACAAGGGTCATGTTCATAAAAACATCTATGTAATATTATATGTGGATGATTTAGTCATCGCCACAAAAGATATAAATACAATGAATAATTTTAAGAAGTTTTTAATGAAACAATTTGAAATGGTAGATTTAAAGGAAATAAATTATTTTCTTGGAATTAAAATAAATAGATCTGGTTCTGAAATTTCACTCGATCAAAGCACATACTTAAAATCAGTACTAGTAAAATTTAAAATGAATGAATGCAACCCAGTCAGTACACCGTTACCTATGAAACTGGACTATTCAGCATTAAATTCAGAGGATAACTATGATGCACCTTGTAGAAATCTAATCGGCTGTTTAATGTACGCAATGCTTTGTACGCGGCCAGATTTATGTACTGCAGTAAATTTACTAAGTAGATATCAAAACAAATGTAATAAAGAACTTTGGCTATGTTTAAAGCGAGTATTAAGATATATAAAAGGAACGATTAACATGAAATTAATATATAAGATTAACGAGAATTACAAAGAAACATTAACAGGGTATGTTGATGCCGACTGGGCAAATAATGAATTAGATCGTCGAAGTACAACAGGTTGTTTATTTAAAATGTTTGAAAATTGTACAGTAACATGGATTACACGACGACAAAATTCAATTGCTGTGTCCTCAACAGAGGCAGAATATATGGCTGTATTTGAGGCAGTAAAAGAGGCGTTATGGATTAAATCTTTGTTAGTTAGTATTAATGTCAATATGTCAAAACCAATGATATTGTATGAGGACAACCAAAGTTGTATAGCACTGGCAAATAATCCAGTTAGTCATAAACGTTCTAAACATATTGACATTAAATACCATTTTATACGAGAGCAAGTAGAGAACAACACTGTCTGTTTGAAATATTTGCCTACAGGTCATCAGGAGGCCGACCTACTGACCAAAGCTCTACCATCATCTCAGTTCAGGGATCTCAGGGAGAAGATGGGAGTGCAAGAAAAATAGAAAAGGAAATTCTATGGAAACTTTAGTTATAAGTTGCTTATTAAAAGTACTCATTTAAATAGTTCATGGTCTGGTTAGGTTTTTGAGGGGGTTTTCCCTTAACCCTTGCAACGAATGTTGGACCATCAGTTGTTAAGCTCCCCGTAAACTAGCAAATATAAGTTCATACATTTTTTGAGGGGGTGTGTTGGTTTTGGTGTAAATTAAATTACAAAAACTGTATTCACTTCTAGCTGCCTTAGACTAAACAAATAATTATGTATCAATAACAGGCTCCAGCTTTATTTTTGATGACGTTCTTATTATGCTTAGCAAACATATTAATGCTCTGAAGATTTCTGTAACCATACCGACAACACCACGACCCTATATGAGATATAAAAAAGCTCTTGAACTGTAAAGACGTAATAAATAGAACTTATACATTCACAGTGTTTTATGATAAAACCATACCTTCCTTTAGTTATAATATAGTTGTGTACAATAACAGCGGAAACATGTATACCTGCAGCGATTGTGACAAAACATTCTCATGGTATAGTGGTCTAAGTCGCCATGCCAATATTCACAAAAATCTCCTTTTTGACTGTGATTTTTGTAATAAAACATTTAGAAGACGAGACAACCTAAAAGAGCATGTATGGAGAATGCACGAGAAGTTCCCCGAAGGACGCGAAACAGCCTCGATAAACAACAAACACCATACCAAGACAGCCGAAGAAGAACAAAGAGAGCGGTGTAATCGAAACATACAAGCTGTACTTAGGGCAAGATATTTATCTCAAGCAAATTAAGAATTATAGCCATGACAACATCCGGGGTTATTAGAAGAACCAGATAACCAATTTGGTAAAATAGTTTTCAAAAAACATGGAAGCACAAGCGGGAGGTCTGGTGCGTGTCCTACGAAGCGGTTTTTATTTACGCTGAAAAATATTGTGAACATAATTTAATTATTACATAAATGTATTAGTATATTTATAGTGTTTTATTACTCACTTTTCGCTTGTTTGTGTTAAATTACATTATCGCGTATATATTTGAAAACCTATAGGTTTGTAGGTAGATGAACCCTGTATATAACAAATTAACTAATAAACTGTTTTTGACGTTGTGTTTAAACCATATTAATTTAAATCCTTGATTTTCCTCCCAAATTAATAATAAAAACCTGTTCCTGTATAGCGGGTTTGAGAAACTCGTAATATTCGTCAATTGTTTATAAATCAGCAACAAAGTAGTTGCATATTTTGTAAACCGTTATGTTGCACAGTTAGCCATGAAAAATATTTATACTCTATACCCGTATTTGAGGACCGATATACAAAATAATTACGTACCGTTTGACACTATTTTGTCTATAACCTTGTGATCAGTGAAAATTGTGCTGTATTTTTTCTAATAAACGATAATTATTCAAATAATTTTTATTTTAATTTCAGTCTCAGTATTTTCTACACAAGGAGCCTTCATCTAGATAATTTATTAATGGTGCATTGATTGGGGAATTTTTGTCCTGTACCATAACATTTTGATATTACTTTATTTAAATGATGTAGTGCTCTATTAATTTGAGAATTTTTTAACCACCCTATACACTACATATTAAGTTTTATGATTCTTATTGATACTAAAATTTAAGTCCTCTATTTAGAGGTGTTTGATTTTTATTTTGGTTAGCTTTTGTGTGTACAGGATATCTCCACGTTATCAATATAGTAATATAATAAGAAGGGGGCGGCTATTTCAAAGAACACATGAGCTATATTTATCCAAAGCATTATTTAGTTGATAGTTCTATGAACTTAATCTATTTTTAACAGCAAATGAAATTATTAAACACTATTGGAGGTCCTTGATTATTAAAATACTTAATATAATTTGTAAACTTACCTTGATATGCTAATGTCTGCCTTTCGTATCTGGTGTATATTAAAAGTTTCTCATTTTTACCTTTAAACACCTGTTTCTGGTACACCATTTATGTGTAAATAGTTTTATATATAAATTAATGGAACTAGTCAGATATAAACTTGAGGTGATCATTTTGTTAAAATAATATGTTATCTCCCTTATATCGATTTTGTAGTTGTATGTAGAGTAAAAATTGTATGGTTGAACTTGTTATCAATCATATTCAATTACTGTCTTCTTAGAGAATAGTTTAAAATAGGTATATTTGGGGGAAAATAATAAAAAGTTTTTGAGCAATTCAACTTTATTACATACAAATAAACAATAAAAATATAAGTACTGTTTTGTAAAGCAATGGAGCACTAAATATTATATACCTTTTAGGGTAAATCTGTTAATCACATATGTGTTAGCGAGTGACCTTGGCCTTGTCTGCTGTGGGATGAAGTAAGCCATCCAGCCCGGTCCATAATCGCAAGTGTGACAAATTTATGGCTCTCATGTTTAATAAACATTAGGAACTATTGGAACCTATTCATATTAAATTTTGCAATGTAACATGATTCATATATCTACTTTGTACGAAGCTTGACGTTCATTAAACTGTATTTACTAATTATTTTTATTCTTTTCTAAATTCTTTAACAACCCTCCCCAGAGGGGTAGGATTGTTATCAGTCAGAAGTGGGTAATTTAATTTAAATTTCTTGCTGTGATTGGTTTGGTGGTAGTGTGTTAGTTATGTGCAGATGTCTACCAAACGTCGCGCCGATTACACAAGGATGCCGAAAATTGTGTCTCAGGGAGTGCTGCTGTAGCACGCGTTCTATCTGAACGAAACGAGTTGTGTTTAGCAGGTGAGGGGGAGCCTGGTACCCCGCAAAATGACACGAAATTACAAAGTATGTTGCTAGAGCAGGAATAATAGCTTTAAAAAGGCAACTTGTAAGTACACTAAATAATTTTATTCATAAAGAATTGAATGGTGTTCCTATGACTAAAATTGCGAATTGCACATTCTTTAATGATCGGTTGATTCCTAAATTTAATCCCTCAAATATGTAACTGTAAATATTGAGAATGGGTTGTGCAAAGTAAATGATATTGTGCCAAAATGTATCATCGGGACGACGTTACAAAAATATATACAATGTGGTACCTATTAGCTAAATTACGTGGAACAGCTCGAATTTGGTATGATAGGTAAAAATATATTCAGTTTTCATGGGTTCAGTGGGAAACGATGTTAAATTAATGTGTCCAAGAAAAGTAGTTTTGATAGATTATTTTTAGAAGCTACTACTTATGGGGCCGATCCATGGCAAGATTTATTTCCACAAATTGTTGAAACTTTTCAATTTTTGTCCCAGTATCAGATACTTATGTGATTGTTTTATTGAAGGTATTCCCGAGTAAAAGTAAACAAAAAGGGAGCGCGTTGTTCTACACCTTTGTTGAATTATCTGATATGTTACGATTTGCCCGTGCATAAGTGGTAAGGGACCCAGTTAATTAATATGTTATTGATGTAAGGAGAAAGGACATAAACCTCTGTGCAAATTTAGTAATTGTAACAAGTTCGGTTATAAGCTAGATAGTTGTAGGGCTAAACTACAGGACTCGAACATAAATTAAGACGTTAAATATGTCAAACAAAATCTAATAAATACCAGAAGAAGGCGAAAAGTAATAAGCAGAATGTTAGTTGTATTATAGAGATGGGCAATGCATTGTCATTCATAATGTAGTGTGCAGCACAAAAACTAAATGTTAATCAATTGAAGGAACCGATACAGTTACGCGGTTTTAATTGATAACAAGTTATTGTGTAATAGTTCCACGACAACATTGAGGATAGTGTGCAAACCGAAATAATAATATTGAATGATGATTTAGCTTTTGATTTATTAATCGCTCAACAATTTTTAGAATCGCCCGCCTGTTTTACTTAATAACAGCTCAAAGCATCTAGTCATCACTAAGTTACTCAATGATATGAAAATATCGCTGAATAGGAGCACAAATACTTCGTCAGTTGTGTGAAGGTTAATTAGTCCATAAACAACCAAGCGATATAGAATTTCAAATGTAGCGATATTATAAAGTCAGAGAAAAGTAAACTTAACCAGATTTAAGAATGTCGCGATACGATCGTTTTTGTTTTAAAAACAAAACAAATCAATTATAGGCAAAACAAACACGACGAATATGATAATTGAGTGCACAACTGAAAAACTTACTGTTTGTTGTCTAAATTATTTATTTATCATTAACGTAACGGAAAAAAAAAGTTAATGCAATAAATAATAAATTATTAGTAGACAAAATCACATGTCCAACGCAGCTATCGTACGAATAATATGACTCGATTATTATTTCAGTGTTCAAGAAGGCTGGAGGTCATTGTATGTGTGTTGATTTTCGCACTTTAAATGTCATTAATCATTACAAACAAATACTACTTCATTTTTTCTTTGTTCAAGATCAAGTCGATCATTTAGGCGGTCATAGGCGGAGTTTGCAATTTTGAAAAATACAAATTTGGACTTGCAAATACTCCAAGCGTGTACCAATGCTTAATGAACTTAGTACTAAGGTCATCTTTGAGATGCTGAATGCTGAGGTATGCAGATTTTGGACAAGTCAGCTGGGCGATGAGAGAGGAAATAACCCGGTGAACTGATTGATTCATTGCTTAACATCGAGACGTGTCACATATTTATTTTAACTTGGCTTTATAAATAGCGTATTTTAATACATATAAATATTCTTGAGTTTAGTTTATCTTTTTAGGGGTGGTTCACCCCTCTCCCTTTATACGATTGCTCAAGTTTACATAGACGATATAATTATACCTGCTACAGATTAAAAAAAAAAGGAGGTTGCATATCTGGATGAAAAATGGGGTTTGGCCCGGTTTACAAAAATTTGTAGCTGCTCAAAAAAAAATGTCAGTACGAAGGAATCTTACGCAAGTTCCTTGTCGGTTATTTTCAAAGATTTATTAGGAATTTCACTGTTCTTGTTGAACCACTGACGCGGTCATTGTGAAAGAATATGCCTTGGAAATTTGATTGTGAACAGCTAGAAGCTCTCAAGCGAATTAAAGACCTAGTAAACACCACTGAAAACTTGTATCCAAATTTGAAAACGAAAATTGACACTGATGGTAGTAGGGTGGAAATAGCAGAAATTTTATTAAAATAAATGAGGTGACTGATTCGTCACATGGGGGGTGGCTTCTTTAAGTTGACAAACGTCACCTACTGAGTGAAGTTATCATTCTTATTTATTTCAAACTATAGCTATTGAATGATTGCACTATTTTGTGCGAAATAATAGAGATATGGTTTGCGTTAGTCATGTACTGCAATATAAAGCACTGTCAAAAAGAAAGATAAAATTCCACTCGTGGCGAAGTATCGGCTAGAGTTGTAAGATTTGGCGGCTCAACTTCGGGACGAGACAACTACTTAATTCGAATTATTTTGTTGACTAAAGGCAATAGTGTAGGCAAAAATCGTATGAAATAAAAGAAGCGAAAGTGCATAGAAAGCTATCAGATGGTTCGGCTAGTACTAGAATCAAATTGATGGCAGATACGTGAATTGTCACAATGATATTAGCTATTTCGGTGTAGAAATAATACAAGAAAATTATTATTGTTTGGAAATTCGACATTTTGTTATGAACTATGTCGATTTTAATTGTCTGTATTACAATGCCCCATCTGGAAGAAGTCTTGGGAAATTGTATCCTCTCGATAAAGGGGCGGTACAATTTCAAACTTTTGCATTTCGATCATGTGGGACCATTTGTGACCAGTCAAACGAAAAAAAGAAAAAAATCTAAATGTTGGTTCGTGTTTATTGTCGATGGCTTTACTAAATTTTGTATTGAATGTTATTAAGAACTTGAAATGTCTGATATATGATTTTTGGGGTACCAGTGCGAGTTATAACAGACAGAGGAACTGCCTTTAACTGCCTTTACAGCACACTCGTTTGAGACACACACGCTTTGAGAACTATGTCTAAATAATGGCATCAAACAAATTTTAAATTAGATTGCTACCCTACGAGCCAATGGCCAGTGTGAGAGATACGATCAACTCCTTTATGCATTCGGTGGGAGATCTGGTTCTGGTTCGAGTGATTAGTATACAGGGGAAAGCAAATGACTGTATCTGTAAGTTAAAGCCAGAATTTCAGTTGTATTGCCGAATGGTCGACATGATGTGGTTACTATACTGGTCAAGCGTAAACACCAAACGTTGGTGGTAGTTGGCGACATGAAGCCCTGGAATACATTAGGACTAAGTAGGTTAAGTGTGTATGTAAGTTTGGCATTCATAATCAGGTATGGTATTTAATTACCCGACGCATGTATGATGCCCGATGAGCACTTATCTAATGTTGAAGGCGTCCGTAAGCATGAAGGGTGTTTGATCACCAGAAACATGTATGACGCAGTAGAAAAGTCGTCCGTAAGCATGAAGGGTGTTTGATCACCAGAAACATGTAAGACGAAGTAGAGAAGCCGTCCGTAAGCATGAAGGGTGTTTGATCACCAGAAACATGTATGACGCAGTAGAAAAGTCGTCCGTAAGCATGAAGGGTGTTTGATCACCAGAAACATGTAAGACGAAGTAGAGAAGCCGTCCGTAAGCATGAAGGGTGTTTGATCACCAGAAACATGTATGACGCAGTATTTTATACAGAGTGTGTATGGTATTGAAATGCAAATATGACCCTGTTTATGACCCAAGGTCCGGTGCACGTGTAATACCCGAGGCACACAGATGAGCAAGTGAGCAGGGTCAGGAAACTGCAAAATTCCTAGGGAAATCCTGTAAGGGATGAAAGAGGAATTCGAAGCAGAAATGACACATGGCTCACTACTTGTTGACAGAAGGAGTATAGTCTGCCTCTACTTTTATAATTCTTTTATGTTCTAGGACTGATTGAGGACAATCAGAAAATCAGGAAGGCCGAATCTGTTAGCGAGTGACCTTGGCCTTGTCTGCTGTGGGATGAAGTAAGCCATCCAGCCCGGTCCATAATCGCAAGTGTGACAAATTTATGGCTCTCATGTTTAATAAACATTAGGAACTATTGGAACCTATTCATATTAAATTTTGCAATGTAACATGATTCATATATCTACTTTGTACGAAGCTTGACGTTCATTAAACTGTATTTACTAATTATTTTTATTCTTTTCTAAATTCTTTAACAACCCTCCCCAGAGGGGTAGGATTGTTATCATATGCATGGTTTTTTATAGTAAACTCTCAAGTAAAGCAAACTTTCGCATATTAGTTTTGAGATGTGTGTTTTCCACCTGATATTTTTGAGTGACACACTGATTCCTGGTTTGAAATGGTAGCACATAAACTTAATAGATTTTCTAGACGGTTGTTCTTCCCTAATTTGCACATAATTTTACTATTACACTGAAAATATCCTTTGTTGTGTACAATAACCGTTTTTCCTATATCATTGTTTCTACATTGTTCTAAAATTACCTTTTCTTAAAACATTCACTAGTTTTTAAACACTTGCGAATTCTGTTTAATACGCGCACAAACGTATCCGTTTTTCGTCTATGGTTTAATAGCATCTCACATGCAGGTGATGGGCAGGTGTCGAGCATGTGTGTAACATTACTTGGCACCATTTATTGCTTTCGTATATTACTTTTCACTTCAACATTTTTAACGCGTTGAATTTTTACGTGTTGTCCTTGCACTGGTCTGAGAATCTCCATTTGTTAAAAACATTCACTATTTTTTAAAGATCGATAAGAGCCCACAAATTTTATTCGTAGGAATATGTCCGGTTCCTTGGGATTTCTAGATTTTTTCACAATTGATTTGGTTTGCGCTATCACTGAAATATGTTCCTTCTTGCATGTCAACTTCTTTATGAATAAGCGGCTATCATAGTTTATCAAATTACGAAGAACACGGGTATGAAACACTCCATTTGTTAAAAACATTCACTATCCCTGGAAAATCCTGCGAAAACTGTAGTAGAGGTGTTTCAGAATCTCATGAGCCGCGAAATGCGCAAAAGGCAAAGTTTAATCTGAGTTATAAGTATGTTTTTGAAGACACTGTAGGCTGCCTTGCTGTATACATAAACAAGAGCTCGGGATAAATTGTAAACAATAAATATAATATTTTTAAGAAGTGTAACTGAGTCAACAGGACGGAATATGTCTCTGCGCATATGAAGGTCACGGCTCATGAGGTTTTAAAACACCTCTACCATTGATTAAGTAGAAATAGATACTTAACCAAAGAATTTGTACTGTTAGTTCCGGTCTTAAATTCATAGATGTCGTGTGACTTTTCGAGTCGAAGTTCAAGCTGGTGTTTGCAAAGCGGGTAAATTAATTCATGAATGAAATGAAAGGTTTGGCGGGCGGGCCCGTGGGGTGTGGAGGGAGCTAAACGACCTAGCAACTAAGACAGCAGTGCAACCAGCGTTGCCAATTATTCGGCATGATGAGATTCACCTACTCGCAGAAAATTATCCGATTTTGTAAGAAATTATCCATTCTTGGCGTTTTGTACTTTTAAAAATAGCATGGAAAATACTTACATGTGTATATATTGCTTATAATACTATAAGCGACTAAAAACATTATGTTTAATTAGTCTTAGAAATTATTTTACGAAGAAGAGCTTTTTTATTGTTTTGTCTTGATGCAAAAAGAATAGGTAGGTAGGTATATGAAATTTATTTAATAGGAATGAATAAAAGTTTTTTTTTTCAAGAAAATACCAGGAAGAAATAAAATATGTTTTATATATAAAAGAAATATAAATACAATAACAAAATCACAAATATTTGGCAGGCATCACCATTTGTATAGCTACCTATAGTGTTTATTCCAAATGTACCCCGAAACGAAAAATGAAAGATACTTCACGTATAAAAATTGACTCATGTAAAAGAGGCCAAGAATATTGAATATCATGCTTTGGCAACACTTTTTATTTAGTGCCACATTGTTTAAATAATTCGCAAAGTTGAAAAAATCAGTTTTTCGTAAATACCCAAAAAATGAAGAATTTTAGAAAATAATGTTTTACATGACAAATGTTGCTACTAAAAAGACCTACAAAACCCAATAATAAATTTTCCAATAGGTTAATTTGTTTATCTGCAAAATAAAAAAAAACGTCAAAATGGCCTCTTATTTCAATTATTAATAACTTATGATAAATTAAGCCTTGTGACATCGAAATTATCAGAAGTTGTACGTCTCAATTTACTTTAAAAATGCTAAAAATTTCAAATCGATATCTTTTAAGGTTTTTTGCAAAAAGTTATTTGTTTATTAAAAACTTGCTTTCGTAAAATAATTGTCGTAATTTTTTTTTTAGACATTTTAGAGTTACAGATCAAAGTGGATTCACATTTTGACAAGTTGTACTATCATGTACATATCAAATTTAATTGATTTTCGCAAATTTCTTTATTGTTTAAAATCGGGTTCGAAAAACACGTGCGTTTTAAAGTTATAAACAAATTGAATAATTTATTTATTTTTAAGGGTACGTCGTTCGGGCTAGGATCATTTTAAAGCTACGATTTTTCTGCGAATTTAAAAAGAATAATAAATGCTCCAAGTCACTTGGGAACTGAGATAATTTTTTTGTAAAATTCTTAGTTTTTTGGTATTTACGAAAAACTGATTTTCTCAACTTTGCGAATTATTTAAACAATGTAACATTAAATAAAAAGTGTTACCAAAGCATGATATTCAATATTTTTGGCCTCTTTTACATGAGTCAATTTTTATACATTTGGAATAAATCTATTACACTAATGTAAATTTTTGTCGCATCGGTATTCGGTAATTTAGCTCAACATGTTGGAGCGCTCGGACGTAGTTGTACGGTTGGCTCCGAGTCTCGATCCAAGACGACTTTTTTTTTTCCTTAAAAATATATAAATATTGTCATATGATTAAACTGCATCATATATTCATTTGGAATTGTCACACAATGCAGAGCAGGTCTGGTTGAAATAATATGCCATTTTGACAGTTTTCTTGATTTTGCAGATAAACAAATTAACCGATTTGAAAATTTCTTACTGGGTTTTGTAGGTATTTTTACTAGCTACATTTGTTATATAAAATATTATTTTCGAAAGTTCTTAGTGTTTTCGTTATTTACAAAAATTGATTTTCTCAACTTTGCGAATTATTTAAACAATGTGGCACTAAATAAAAAGTGTTGCCAAAGCATGATATTCAATATTCTTGACATCTTTTACAAGAATCAATTTTTATTCATGAAGTATCTTTCATTTTTCGATCAAACCCTAATTCGATTACACTACTAGGAGCAGTTAACAAAACAATGAATATAATAGTACATTATACACTAAGGGAGAGAAACGTCTCATTTTTCCTGAGGTGTAATTTGAGGCCCGAGGGCGAAGCCCGATCGAGGGCAACAAATACATCGAGGGAAAAATGGCGGTCTCTCCCGAGGTGTATATTTAACAATATTCTGAGTTCAAAGTCGGAATATAACAAAATTCCGACTTCAAACTTGGAATTTAACAAAATTTCGAGTTTGAAGTCGTAATTTAAGAAAATAAAATATAAAATTTATTGTAGCCCTTCTACGCTTTTATGATATACTATTCCTAGATGCCTACATTAATTTTAATATTTGAAAATATAATAATTCAATAATGTTTTTTCTTTGATGTAAGCTTTGTTGAACCTAAGTTCAAAAGTTACAATAAATTTAGTGTAGCGCGTCTGAGGCTGCCCACGCTACGCGGGCGTACTAGACCGAGAGCTAGCGTCACAAGGCATGTACTATTTGTAAATGGACAGAATACCTATGTCTTAATACGTTGTCGATGAGCCACTGAATACCCGCCCATCAGTCTGCCGGGCTGGGAGCGCTGCGTTTGGCGGCGAGGGGCGGTTTAGTCAATGACCTGACAGCGGTACTGTTACAAATGTCAAAAAAGCCGTTTTTGATTATCTCGTGCCGAGCCGAATTTCCGGTTTTACCGTCGCAATTTACGATACCGACAATATACCAATCTTTCTTTTTCCGTAGAGAATCACACGATCCTCCACCCGACGTATTTATTTAGTTCTTAACGTTTCA
Organism: Stenurella melanura; assembly: GCA_963583905.1. Taxonomy (NCBI): domain Eukaryota; kingdom Metazoa; phylum Arthropoda; class Insecta; order Coleoptera; family Cerambycidae; genus Stenurella; species Stenurella melanura. The sequence goes on along the minus strand of OY757312.1, from coordinate 75,879,415 downwards.
AAAAATTGATGTTCTTGAAGTTTTGGCTTCTCTGAGAGTATGGTCAATTGTAAGTTGTGCTGTAGCCGAACGTGCTAAGCGGCGACTACTTCTAAGTGGATTCCCAACTTCGAATCCCGTCGAGGGCTACTTTTTTATTTCATTTTTTTTAATTTTTGGCAGATATTTTTGATTCTGTAATTGCTCTTAGCTTACTTCTAGGCGACTAACGTGGTAAAATTACAAATTTTTGTAATTTTTCCTGATTTTTTGGTGATAGATAGGTAATTAATCTTTAAATAATCTTTCTAGTCTTCCATCGGTCAGTAGGTTCGGTGGTGTAACACCTAGAAATCCTGATTCCCAAACAGGTGATCCGGGCTCAAACCACGCACCCGGAAGTTTCTTTTTTACATTTCCGGTCATAATTTCATGCTCAAATATTACCTATATATCACATGAGTAATTTTTTTTAAATTTCGTATTTGCTTAATTAAAGAGGGTTTCTCGGAGCTTCATTCAGCTTCAAAATAATTTTGTTGGAAATTGATACAAAAAATTGTGCGTGTCAGCCAAATTGGCGTATCCATTTAGAATTGTTGAGATTCGATTTCATATTTATAAACTACAACCATGACTACTTTCAGATACCAATCTTCATTCGAATCGGACCATGAATGATAAAATTTGGAAGCAATATTAAATTTTTGGATTTCGATCTCATGTCTGTAATGTGACCTTGATTTTCTTCAGATAGCAATTTTCCATCGAATCAAATGATAAATGGCAAAGCTAGTGCCCCATGATGTACGCCGCCATTTTGAGTTATTCACTTCCAATCATTTATTTTTAATCTGCGACCCTAATTACCTTCAGATACCAATTTTCAGTCGAATTAGACGACAAATGATAAAACTGATCCGTCATGATGTCGCCGCCATTTTGAATATTTTGGTTTCAGTCTCATATTTGCATTCTGCGATCATAATGATCTTCAGATATCAATTTTCAACCGAATCGGGCCGTAAATTATAAAATTTGACAGCCATGTTGACGCCACCATTTCGAATATTGTTAAATTTCGATCGAAAATTTGTGATCGGCGATCTTGATTGCATTCAAATACCGATCTTTAGCTGAGTCATTTGATAAATGATAAAACTTGGCATGCCATGTTGACGCCGCCATTTTGAACTTTTAAGTTCCGATCTTATATTTGTAATCTGCGACATCGATAATCCTCACATATCGAATTTCAGTCGACCATAAAGATCAAATGTTTTAATTTTTGTTTTCATTTTGACGAACCCTGTATGTTTTCTTTAACAAAAATGCATCAAGTTTTTGTAGGTTCGGCTTCTATCGATTGATTAAATCCGAATTTGAATTATAAATTTTCTCGCACAATTTTTTGCATTTCCAACAAAATTATTTTGAAGCTGAATGAAGCTCCGAGAAACCCTCTTTAATTAAGCAAATACGAAAATTTAAAAATATTACTCATGTGATATATACGTTAATATTTGATCATCAAATTATGACCGGAAATGTAAAAAGGTAAAAAAAAAAACTTCCGAGTACGTAGTTTGAACCCGGATCCCCTGTTTGGGAATCAGGACTTCTAGCCGTTACACCACCGAACCTACTGATGAATGGAGGACTAGAAAGATTATTTAAAGATTATTTCCCTATGCATCACCGAAAAATCAGAAAAAATGACAAAAATTTATAATTTTAACACGTTAGTCGCATAGAAATAAGCTATGAGCAATTATAGAATCAAATATATCTGCCAAAAATAAAAAAAAAGTAGCCCTGGGCAGGATTCGAAGTCGGGAATCCACTTAAAAGTAGTCGCCGCTTAGCACGTTGGGCTACGGCGGATCCAAAACTTAAAATTGACTATAATCTCGGAGAACGCAAAACTTCAAAGACATCAATTTTTGAAACGTTAAGAACTAAATAAATACGTCGGGTGGAGGATCGTGTGATAACTCTACGGAAAAAGAAAGATTGGTATTATGTCGGTGTCGTAAATTGCGACGGCAAAACCGGAAATTCGGCTCGGCACGAGATAATCAAAAACGGCTTTTTTGACATTTGTAACAGTACCGCTGTCAGGTCATTGACTAAACCGCCCCTCGCCGCCAAACGCAGCGGTCCCAGCCCGGCAGACTGATGGGCGGGTATTCAGTGGCTCATCGACAACCTATTAAGACATATTCTGTCCATTTACAAATAGTACTTACAAATTTCTGTGACGCTAGCTCTCGGGGTATAGGTACTGTTGTGTCGCCGCGTCGTGCGTTAAAGAAAATAATGTGGAGCCTAAATTTTTGATCGTAGGAAGAACTTCGAACTTCATACTTTCGATTGGCGCTATTAGTTTTTTTAAAGCAAAAAATATTTTAAGCAATTTTTGACAAAAAATTATTTGCAACTAATTTGTTTAACCAATGAAGGTCAAGGATTATTGTTGGTAACTTTTATGTTGTCCCTGACATATTCAGAGATGTTTTCTCAAAAGTTACCGCTTCCCGGAATTTTTCCGAAGTGAAAACCTCTATCGATTCCACTACACTTAATTCTGTAAAAGAACAAAAAAATAGTTTCATGTAGTAAGTAACTAGATGAAAATATTCGATCGACCTAATTTATAATCACTTGAAAATTATTTTACTCAAAGGCAGCTTTTTACTGTAACTATAAATATGTTTTGACATATGCCATCTTCTGATTGTATATACCCGATGTACCTATTTACATGTTTAAATTTATACACAGAAAAATACGTTTTAAATATATATATACATATATACTTACCATTAATCAATACAGAACCAATATGATTATCACGCTTACTCCCTAATTGTATTGATTTAATGTAAGTAGGTTGTTTTTGTTTTTAGTAATAAAAACTTAAAATACATTGGACTTATTTGGTTATTTGTTAATATTTGATGTACCTAAATGTAAAAAATTGCTCAATGTCAATATAATTCCTTTAGCAGAAAATCAAAAATATTGACGAAATTAACTAAAATACATGTAAGCATCAAGTCTATTTTTGTTGTTAAATTGATTACTTTAAGAAATTATCATAAATAAGCAGCAAGTACAAGTTTTATAAACCGTTTGTAGGTACATTTATTTGTGAAAATCGCTGAACAGTGATCACTTGACGCTAAGAAGACAGACACGTCTCTCTCTTCCTCTCTGTGATGAGCGTCCACTGGATGTTTTCAAAGATTAGTGAAAGTATTGATAATTATTGAATTATCAATGGTAGCAAGACGTGGCAATATCGTAATATCGCGTACTACAGTAGGCGGGGCTTACCCGAGGTCGGCGCTAAGACGTTAGCGGTAGAATAGAACGAAAGTCAACTGTTCGGCCGAGTGCAACATTATTATGGGATTACGTTGCTTCGGACATTCATCGCTAGGTACCGCCACTCTCCAATAATTACGGGAATGGGTATCTATTACTATTTAATCAATGGTAGTACTGTGACACCCGCACATAACTAACAATTTTACATTGAAAAATAAATGTTGTTATGGTCCGTATAATAAATTCTAAACTCTATTGTCTCTATTTCATTGACGCACCCACCAATGATTTTTTAACTTGGTAAGCTGTCTCAGCATATCATATATCAACTTTTGTTTATTTGTTGTAAGTGTGTGAACTTTTGTCCCGCACATATTCTCTCCCAAGTTGCTATTCTGAATTTTTTATATGCCATATATTTTCTGTGGAAGCATCGCATATTTCTTAGTTAATTGCCCTGTTTGTTAATTCTTGAAATGAATTTGCTTTATTCCCCGTGCCTAGTTAGTTTTTAAATTCAAGTTTCACGTATTCTGCAATGTACAGGGTGTGTTTTGTTTGACCAGGATTATTACCTATATTAATGTGACTGTTTGACGTTGTCTATTGAGGAAGTATTATTTAAAAGGCTAAAAATAGATTCTCCTTTACGTTTATATTACTTTCAACTCACGTGTTGCTTCCTAGCACAAAATATGACTGCGTTTTTCTGTTTGACATTGTGTATTATTTACAGAGCTAAAAATAGATTTATCATGTTGGTCGAAAATATTATTTTAAATTTTCATTAGTGCTAATATGTATCTCCTATGCTTTTCAGGAATCCTTGAATGTCGGTTTTCCTAGTAATAGGTACTCTGCGCGATGATTCTTTGCACCTGAGCACATATGCGGTGTTTTCTGTTTGACGTCGCATATTATTTACAAAAACTAAAAATAGATTCTATCCTGTTGGTCGAAAATATTATTTTAAATTTATCATTAAGAGTAATATGTATTTACTATATACGGTAGCACTTTTCAGAAATTCTTGAATGCAGGTTTTTCCTTAGTAATGCTCTGGCATTATGTTCTTCTGTTTGACATTGCGTATTATTTACAATGCTATAAGTAGTTGCGGACCGTATACATCATTTCAAAATCATTAAGGCTGATACCTATATCTAGGTAGCGACCTTCAGGTGTTTTTAGTACCCTAGTAACCCTTACGTTTTATTTACAAAGGCTAAAAATAGATTCTCTTGTTTATCTGATACGTATTTTCTATATCCTGACCTTCAGGTAACATATTTTTATTATACCCTTTCACCTATGCATAGGTAACGACCTTCAGGTGTTTTTAGTACCCTAGTAACCCTTGCGATTTATTTACAAAGGCTAAAAATAGATTCTCTTGTTTATCTGATACGTATTTTCTATATCCTGACCTTCAGGTAACATATTTTTATTATACCCTTCCACCTATGCATAGGTAACGATCTTCAGGTGTTTTCCTAGTACCCTATGTTTTCATACCCTTTTAAATTTATCTCATACGTATATCCTGACATTCAGGTAACATATTTTTATTATACCCTTCCACCTATGCATAGGTACTTCAGGTGTTTTCCTAGTACCCTAGTGGTCCCTATGTTTTCATACTCTTTTAAATTTATCTGATACGTATATCCTGACCTTATACCCTTCCACCTATTCACAGGTACTTCAGGTGTGTCCTAGTACCCTTATATCCCGACCTTCAGGTAACACATTTTTTATTATACCCTTCCATCTATGCACAGGTACTTCAGGTGTTTTCCTAGTACCCTAATAACCCTTATATCCCGACCTTCAGGTAACACATTTTTTTATTATACCCTTCCACCTATGCACAGGTACTTCAGGTGTTTTCCTAATATCCTAATAACCCTTATATCCCCACCTTCAGGTGACACATTTTTTATTATACCCTTCCACCTATGCACAGGTGCTTCAGGTGTTTTCCTAATACCCTAATAACTCTTATATCCCGACCTTCAGGTAACACATTTTTGATTATACCCTTTCACCTATGCACAGGTAACGATCTTCAGGTGTTTTCCTAGTAATACCTGGGCACCGTCTCCCACAATCGATTCGACCACTTCCTGTTTACCCGTTTGATTTCCGATCACTCTCGGTTTACCTGTTCGATTTCCTGTTTGTACCTATCCGCCACGTGCATACCTGAATTATGAATCACATCCACGCCCACGTGCACGCCATAAATCACCTTCGGCCAGATGGCCGCCCACGTGCACGCCATACCTAATGACAATGCTGCTGGAGCGGAGTTAAGATTATGTTTGTTGTTATATGTTTATTATTTCATATTGGTATCCATGACTATATCGATTTCCTTTTAATTTCAAGTTAAGTGTAAATGGGATGTAACTAATACCAAAGACGCTACACCTGATTGGTTTGGTGATGTGGTAAAAAACCTACCCACATCGGTATACAAAGTAACATGGATGCTTCAAAAAACGAAATAATGGCCTATATAGAAAATTCTAACAAATGCTGAATCGCATTGGGATAACTCTTTTTCAAAATTGGCAAAGAACGAATGTTGTTTCATTTAAAAATTAAGTGGTTCCCTTAACGTCAGTTTTACTTCCACATCCACGTAGTGGATTGGAAGTATAGTAGTCGTAAAAAAAATTCAGAGATTTATTTCTTGAAATAGGCTGTTATGAAACGTCGTGATTTTAAATTTAAGCCAAAAAACAAAATTCTGTCTGTCGGTCTGTCTGTAACTTTTTTTTCCTCCGCACGTTTTCTACGGAAGGGTTTGTTTTTTGAACATATCTGGTGAAGGGTTGGGGGGTAAATAGGGGGGAATAATTATAGTAAGCCGGTAAAAGTAAAGAAACTTGAAATTTGGTGTATGTACTAGAAGCTAAGGCCTCAGATTTTTTTGTAACATTTTCCATCCCCCCACCACCCCCACTCCATTATTAAAGGGGTTGATAAAATAAAATTGAAACATTCACTTGAAATTTGGTACACGTAGATATCATAATGACATAAGGAACTGGATTATATTTTATGATTATTCCCTTCAACTTGAAATTCAGTGTATGTACTAGAAGCCAAGGCATTAGATTTTCTATATCTTTCAACCCCCCATCATTATTAAAGGGGTTAATAAAATAAAATTGAAATATTCGCTTGAGATTTGGTAAACGTATGTATAATAATGACGTCTGGCAGTAGATTATATTTTGAGATGATTCCGTTGAAGGGTTGGGGGTTAAATAGGGGAAAATAAGTAAAGCACGCTGGTAAGAGTACAGTTTGAAATTTGGTGTGTATACTAGAAGCGAAGGCTTCAGGCTTTTTTAATAATATTTTCCATCCCCCACTCCCTTATTAAAAGAGTTGATAAAATTAAATTGAAATTTTCGCATGAAATTTGGTACACGTATGTATTATAACTACATCTGAAACTAGATTATATTTTGACCTGATACCGTTGAAGGAGTGAGGGGGTAAGTAGAGGTAAATAAGGAAAAATAAGTAAAGCAAGCTGGAAAGAGTACAGACTTTGGATTTGGTGGTAATGTTTTTCAATGACATCTGATTGAGATGATTCCGTTGAAGAGGTGGTGGTAGTTGTGAGTAGGGGAAAATAAGTAGAGCAAGCTAGAAACTTCATTTTTAACGTATATGGTAGACACCAATGCCTCAAATTTTCCTGACATACCCCAAATATTATTAAAATTCTATGACCAATAACTTCCACATACTAGAGTGCAAATATAGTCAAGATGTTTTCTTTAAAGTGACTTGGATGAAAAATCTGGAAGTGGAAGTAGTAGTAATAGAAGATTAATTAGGCAGCGGTTTTTCATTAAATAAGTTTTAATGATGCTGTAACGAGGCTATTATTGTAATTTGGATTGTGCAAAGTTATACATGACAAAAACTACAAAAAAATGATCTACAGAAATTCCCCTTACGAATATACTTTTCGATACCATGTTCTGAAGTTTGCAGAATACATATAATTTCTTCTTTCTCACGTACAAACAATAATCTTAAGTTTATGTACTCTTAGCAGCTTGCTTTACTCATTTTCCCCTATTTACCTCTACTCCCCCCACCCCTTCAAAGGAATCATCTCAAAATATAATCTAGTTCCAGATGTTGTTATAATACACAAGTGTACCAATTTTCAAGTGAATATCTCAGTTCAGTTTTATCAACCCCTTTAATATTATAAGGTGGAGGGATTGAAAAATATCATGAAATAATCAGAGACTTTGGCTTCTAGTATATACACCGACTCCTAAGTGTCTGTACGCTTACCAACTTATTTTCCCCTATTTAACCGTCAACCCTCAACGGAGTCATCTCAAAATATTTTCTAGTTCCAGATGTCGTTATAATATATACGTGTACCAAATTTCAGGTGAATATCTCAATTTTATTATAGCAACCCCCTCAATAATGGAGTAAAATCTAAACTACGTGGATGTGGAAGTAATTAAAAAATTATCCCTTTAGAAATACCAAAAATTTAATAATTAATAGCTTATACTTACCCCGATTTTCGGAAAACCCGGTGAGTTGAATATCTCGATACTTTCCTTTCTTTGGAGGATTCTTTTCCTCAAATGGACTCATCATTGTGACATCATGTCCTGCTTCCGCTAAACCCCTCGCTAAGGCATTTCCAAGAATATAGTGGCTAGGCGCTGCCATAGGAAATATTACTAATATTCGGGAACATTTTATAACACTTATAAATGTAAAAATATATATAAATATTATACTGTTATACTTCATTATTTTTTAATTTAGAAAAGATTAATTCGAACTGTAGATATATTTAATTGACGTCAGTTTAAGATAATTTTTTGTTTGCTACTACGTAAAAATGCGCCTACAAAGCTATATAAATATCAGTTAAAGATAAGAGATATGATAAACCAAATGAATTTAATTTTCTATCTGCCAGATTCTTATCTACCTAATAATATTGAAATTAATAGTTACACAAGTTTTTCAATCGAGCCCCCTAATTTAAACATTCGATTTTCATTTGTATTCTGTAGGTTCAGAACGCATTGACGTATTAATAGATAAGACATTAATCGAGAGAGACAATGACGTTCAGGGACGGATTAAAAAATTTGCCGCCTTACGCAATAATGTTAGGGTAACCGCAGAGCTATCGGGAGAAAAAATCGGGGCTCGGGGGTAGTAACATACGGGCCTCCGACCCCCGCTCTTCGATATAACTTCGAAAAATGAGGCGGGTGGCATTCCTTAAAATAACATTTTTTATCTCGATTAAAATTTCGACGAGCGAGGGGGTGGTATTCCTTACGATAAAATACTTATCTCCAGATACAAATTAAGTTGATTACTGTAGAAAATACAAATTACGGTTTTACTATTCTGATTTTGCCGCCCCTAAAAATCTGCCGCCTTAATCCAGCACTGGTGACGTTAGAGCATACGGTGCGACCTGTGTATAGTTGTCTCTATTTGTTTAATGCACGTAAAAACGACAATAAAAACCAGCCATCCAAATATCAAAGACAGTGCTATTACAAGCCGACAAGGCACTACAGAGCCGTATTTCCATTTTTCCGGATTAGAGTGAACAAAATATTGTACTAGAGGTTTTAAAATCATATTTTCGGTAGAAAGGCAGGCCCACATGATTATGTGGGCCTGCTCTATCCTGATGAAACCACATATTATCCAACTGAGCGGGCAAATTCCTTAATAGTATTTGTAAATCATTTTGCAAAAATTGTAAATATCTTTCACCTGTTAGATTCTCATGGTAGAGGTATGGGCCAACAATTAACGATACCACACCAAATATTTACTCCAAAACGGTTCTAAAGTATGTGTCTCATTCACCTAGGATTCTCTTGAGACCAGTAACGACAATTATGTGTTGTGATTATTCCATTGTTGTGGAATCGACTTTCATCACTCCACATGATTGTATCTAAAAGATTTGAATTTTCTTCTAAGAGAATTGAAAATTGCGTCAAAAAATCTAATCTCTGCTCATTGTCCCCTGGATCAAATGATTAACTAAATGAACTTTGTAAGGAAAAAATTTGTTTGTTTTAAGAATTCTGTGGCAGGTGGAACCTGCAATATTTGTTTCTTCCGTCAACTTGCGTACTGACATGTTTGGGTTATTTTCTACTTGATGTAATACCAATGCAATATTTTCATCAGTTGCAATTCTTCTTCTTCTTGTTGTTTTTGGTTTCTTAAAACCTCCATAATTTTTCAAATTAGAACACAAACTTACAAAAGTTTTCCGATCTGGTAAAGGTCTGTCAGGAGAACGTATTTCATATAAACTTACAGCTCTTTAGGCATTTTTACGACATCCCCCATAAATTGAAATCGTGTTTAATTTATCTTCATTTGTATGAGAAACCATATTTAGTAATAAATATTCACAAAGAAAACAATAATTAAGTACAATAATACAGTTCTATGGACACACCAATAAACCTCGCAATAAACAAAATGTGCTTGAAATTGCGAAATGTCAAAACTATTATTCCAAAGGTAACTTTAATTGTATTTAATTTATAAGGTATAAGGGTTATTATACTCACTAGATATCAAATATTTTTAATTATAGTCTAACCTAATAACAAAGCAATTATATGAAAAATTCGATAAACATTTTCTTCTAAAATTTGTAAATTAAATACAGATTGTCCCACTTAAAGGACTGATATGTTGAAGAGATTACAATTATTCAATATTGGCAAATGCCAACATTTGGACTCAAATATCTCGAAAACGGTTAGTTTTATGGTATTTTTTTGCAGAACATAATCTGCTTAGAAATGCATTTTCTTTCACATAAACCTCATTTCAAAGTTTCTAACATCGAAATATTTCTTTACAGCACAGCGCCATCTATATACTGATATATTAAAAAACAATTATATTAAAAAATGAAGCTCTCTTTATGCTCTACAAATTGGATTTTACAGAATTAAAATATCTCTATTCGTTTAGAATATATCCGGCCTGGGAGTTTTTATTGGGACACCCTGTATATTACCATGAAAATGCTCTATAGTGTTATCGAAAAAGCACTTAAAAAATATGGGTGATATATTTCAATATTTAGTGCATTACAATACTACAATAAAATATTGACAGTAATGAATCACGATAAAAGTAACTACAAAATCAATACTACGGCGAAATATTTCCGACAGAATTTAAGATATAAATAACTACGAATCAATGTACAACAATGGATTAATTATAACTACGGATTTAAAACGTAATCTAAAAAAAAATAATAGATTTCGCTTTAATCTAATATTTATAATTTAGACACTTGGCTTTTATGAATCAAAACTACATGTAAAAATAATCCCTTTTACATGTAACAATCAAAAGTACTTATCTTTTGTCTTAATATCTTGATGAGAGAAATTCCTAAATAAGCTCCTGTTCTCCGATGATTATAGATTTAAAAGTTGTGTAGATGGTTCGATGCCTGAGGACCTCCATTTGCTCACTTGGAATGATTTGCACGTGGTCGCCTTAATTCCGTTTTGAGGTTATGGAATCATAGAGAACGTGCTAGTACATAAATAATTTGTCGCCAAGACAAAATTAAGGAAATTTCTTTGTCCAGAAGGTTTTCGTTTTACTTGCTGGAAAATCTACAATATGCAATGTGTCGAAAAATTTCGTGATAAAGAGAAACGCAGTATTCTTATTCAAATAGTTATTATCAAGAAAACGTATACAAAAACGTAGTATCAAAATTGAACGTATGTATACTTGCCTAAAGCAAATAATGTAACGCTGAGATACTTCTACGTTAAAAAGAATTTTGTCCACGGCTATTAAATAATATACTCATTATTTATGTGTTTCCTCAAGGATAATGCTATCCATTATTCCCTGCAGTGAATAATGATTTCATTATTCACTGATTGCAGTGAATAATGAGGACAGTCACTTGTTTATAAGAAATGACATATTAGTGGCTTTTTACTAAAAGTTTCAAATGTCAAAATTGCAGCAACCAAAAGACAAGTGTTCTCTCTCTCTCTAAGTTTTCTAGGAACCACTCAAATGGTACATGCCGAGGAAGTACCTTAATGAACATTGAAAAAGTACATTAGTAAGTTTTTTTTCAAAGCATCATCTATTAGCAACACGCGGCAATATTGTTTTTGAAACCATTTACCTATGCGCCTGCAAACTGTGTTATTTTATTAGTAAGCCATGACAGTGTGTCAAAGCGTAATTCTGTAACTGATTTCAAACGTCAAAATTTGTGCGATTTCAACGCCAACGTTATTTACAATAATTTTACATATTAGGTATTCAAGAAGAGTAATATAATAAAATAAATGGATACTGACAATGAAAACGAGATTTCTTTGACACCGCCAGAGATAAAGAAAGCTGCAGAAATCGCCTCATTAAACTTGTTGCCCGAAAAATCTAAATAACGAATAAGACATGAATTTTTCTTAAATAGGATATGAAATGAAGATGAATTAAATAAACATTAAATATTTAATAGTCGTGGACAAAGTATAGTATTCTACTATTATTCACAATCGTACAGTAATAATCAAATTGTCTTATATGTCAAAAGTTAGAAAGTATGACATTTCTAATTTGATCGACAATTGAATTGAAATATGACATTTCAGGTTGGAAAGTGACATGTCGGGTTAGAAAATAGTATCTCGAGTTGAAAAGTGGCCACTTTCAATTTTAAACGGTTTATTTGGTTTTTCTTCGTTAAGGAGGGTGATTGGGAATAAAATAGTATACAAACCTTGGTGAAAAGTTTCATTGCTGTCTCGAGAATTAGTTGACCTCGGCGCCTCGCGCCTCAGTCAACTATCTCATCTCTCGACAACAATGAAACACTTGCCATCTCGTTATGTAATATACTATTGTTATACAGCAAAATTGAACGTAAATAAATTTGGTTATTTAGAAATTAATTCTTGAGAAAAACCTATAAAAATATTTTAAATGTTAGATGGTATTTACCGGTATAATAATTAAAACCTTACCTCATGTGATCACAAGGTTATTCAAATTATAATATCCCTTAAACAAATTAGAAATGTCATACTCTCTAACTTTTGACTTGTAAGACAATTTGATTATTACTGTATGATTGTGAATAAAATTATAAATACGTCTAATTAGTTCAATGGTTCAACGAAAAAGAGTTTCACCCGGCGTTATTTAGTGGAATTATCATACATGGTGCGCTATCTATTATTCGTGAGCGTTAACTGCTGACAGATGATGTATGGTCATTATAGTCTAAGGAATGAGGGCTGTATTAGCACCAGGTTTTGGGGGAATAATATTTCCGATAATTTATAACTTTTCTAATAAATATTAGAAATGTAACGAAGGATGCTGTAGAGCATTTCGCACGTTACATTATTCGAAAATATTTGAATTATGGATCTAGCCATTTACATAAAAAATATAAAGTTTTTGTTCAAAGTTTAGTCGGACCCCCTTAGACTTTAAGATTTTTTTCCCATTAGAAAACGCAAACTTTTACTTAATTTGGTGTTCTTTTAATTAGGTATTAGGTCAAATCAATTGTAATTTAGTACCTACACCGAATCACACAGTTTTGCCACCCTGTGTTTACGTTTGTTCCGTGTCGCAACCTATAATCATAAAATTTGCAATACTAATTTTCCTGTTTTTTAAATAGGATAAAATTCTTCTTGATATATTTTTCCCAGTGACAGGTGGACTTATAGACAAATGGCCACAGTACTTTTTTGCTGGCTCCTGAATTAAAGCAATGTGTTCTTCTGATTTAGTTATTTTTCGATCCTTAAATTGTACCAACGTTTGATTTCTGCGGCTATCAAAGTAGAGTGCAAATTTCTCTCCTAACTTTGGTTTTGTCTATAACTTTAAAATTGTCCTCTGAAGAAACAGGTTTCATCTAATACAGCTGTTGCAATTTTTGCAACGCTTTGGTTTGAGACGCCTCACAGTGGGGTATATTCACGGAAAAGCTGACCAAAACCCTAAATTTTGAAATCGGCAATTCAAGTCTTTTGACCCATGAGTCATTGAGACAGACTACCTGACTACTAATTACCGTTAGTTTACAGGAGACAGGGTTGCTACATTCCGATCCCCTTCAGTCGACAGTTGAGTTTTGTTCAAGTAACAGTTTATCTTCGATTATTTTCATATATACTCTTAAAAACAAACAGACTTTAAAGCGCCCTAATAAAATGAATCCTATACCTGGAGGTAAGTACTATATTATACCAAAATTTTATGTATAGTAACGTAATTTATTGGTAAACATTTAAAAGTTTAATTGAACCATCGCGACACGTGGCAATTTTTGTGGTATATTATTTTGCTTGGACCAAAAGTTACCTTCCGGGCATTTCCGGGCAAAAAGCTTTATACAGCCTGTTAGTACAATACTTCAGCTATTTTACTGTGAAAGAAAACATCCCCCAGATACACACATGTTGGTGAAAAAAATTGTGCGTTGTGACCGTTCAATTTTACTATAATATCCGTTCTCCTTTATTCCCAATAGTGTTTTTTTTCTAGATTCCAAGGAGAACAACATTATTTTAACATTATTGGACGTTATGTTGTCGTCTTCTTCACACAAATTTGAGGACAGATGTGAGCACTTGGTGGCGCATGTATCGAAAATCAAAAGTGGCTGGATAACAATATTACTTTTCCACTGTGCGCAAATCCTATTCTGTCAACTTCGGGTGGGCGGCCTTTTGTCGATTTTCTCGAAAGCAGTGAACGCTATAAACGCAGAAAAACGGAACAACTAAGATCGCAAGCAAGTCCTTCTCAACTGGTGTATGCCGCTCAATTGAGTCTTCGTGCACAGGGAGAAGTGGATGCTGCGACTGTAGTCAAAGGAACTAAGTTCTCAACGCCAGAACGGGCTCATAAGTATCGAAAAGCTTACAAAATGAGTCAAAGCAAATCAACCCTACTTTCTCGGGAGAAACCTCTATCTGTACTAGTTGAGGTACAACTTACAAGACAACAGTAAGAAGTAATAAGATTAGCAGATAAGCAAAAATTTCCATATTACAAAGTGTTTCAGGAAGCAAAGAAGCACTGTTACCCTGAAGCTATTACAATAACAAAAAAGAACGCTTCTGTAGGGTTGCAAGCTCTATTGGATCACACAGTCAAGCGAATTGTGAAAGTACAGGAAGAAGTTTTCCAAACACTTTCAAAAGAACAACTTAGTAGCTTAGTGTCATTGTCCAGATGGGGGTGTGGTGGGAGTTCAGGACAAAGTCAATACAAACAGAAATTTGAAGAAGATTCAGATGCGAGCATTTTCCTTACTTCTTTTGTACCACTTCAACTTATTTCTGGGAAACCTAACTCATCCAGCGAAATTATAGTATGGCAAAACCCCTGACCGTCTTCTCCTCGTTATTGTCATGTCATTAGGCCCCAATTTGTACACGAAACGACGGATATTACTTTGCAATAAAAAGATTATGTAGAAACTCAAATTCATGAACTTGTTCCAACTAGACTTAATGTTAAAACAGAAGGTAGATACTTCAACATTCCGTTTTGGTTTATCTACTTTGCATGCCTGGATACGTTTCTTCGAGTGTTTATTACACGTGGCATACGAACTGCCTATCAAATCGTGGCGGGCTCGTGAAGAGAACAATAAGAGAATAGTTGCAGACATGAAGAAAAATATTCAAGATGAATTCAAGTCTAAGTTGGGTCTCATAGTAGATCGACCGAAACCCGGTTTTGGTAGTACTAATGATGGAAATATAGCCCGTCGATTTTCTTAAAACCCTGAACTTTCATCCACCATTACGGGAATAGACAGGGATTATAAAAAGATTTAAAGTAATTTTACAAACAATTGGTGTTGGGAGAATTCGAATTAATATATTCGATTAATCCGAGTATCAAAATACTCGGTCGAATTCGAGTATTAAAATTTAATCCGAATAAATATACTCGGATTAATATTAAGCAAATAAACTCAAGTTTGCTGTTTAAACCTTATTATCTAATATCGAAATTGAATTCGGTTAAAAACACGATCTGTTTTGTTCATTTTTATACCGATCTCAACATTTTGATATTACGTAATAAGGTGCATGGGATTTCATTTCATAATTTTTGTGACCATTTTTTTAAAAGCGGTTCGATATTTTTGGAAATGTTGGTCACTGTTTTTAGTGTCCGTCCTATAAGATTCGACTCCAAATAAACATATAAAAAATACCGTGAAGGATATTCAAGAAAATGCTCACGCGAAAAGACGTTTTTAATCGACTTTTGTTATGTTCGGATCCTTACATATCAAGTATTCGAAAACTTCCAAAGAGAAAAGCAAAACCGTTCAACAATGAAGTCTTGGCCTTGCTTTTACCTGCTGAAACTGGAATGGGTACAGCAAGCAAAGAATATTTGGAAGAAGACACGGCTAGTGACTCTGAAGAAGATTCTGGAAGCTCTGAAAAACATCTTTCAGATTAAAATTTCTTCTTAGTTTGCAGGATCCCTTTCAAAGATTTTTTATTTATAAATATCAACATCTATGTTAATGTAGAGATTTCAAGTGCTTAAATATAAATTTATAAGTTTTATAAACTAGATCTTTTTTAATCATCAGACATTTAATATCTATAAGAACACGAAGTTTTAGAATTTTACTTAGTTCTTTCGATTTCCATGTATTAAGAACCACCCTATTTTATGAAAGGGATGTTTTCACTATTTTTTAATTAATTTGCGGGTCGAACTCTATGAGAATACGAAATTTCAGAATTTTATTAAGTTCTTTTGATTTCCATCTCCTTGAAACAACCCTATTTCATCAGAAAGATTTTTTCCCTATTTTTTTTTTGTTAATTAAGTAAATAGTCTATTTCTATCAGTATCCAAAGTTTCAGAATTTTGCTATTTTTTTTTTATTTCCACCCCCTAAAAACAACCCTATTTTATCAAAGGTGTGACTTTTAGAATTTTGGCCAACTTTGTAGGCATTTTACCCCACTGTGCGCCTGTTAGACCAGCTGTCCTAATCAAGCTAGTGTTAATCAAGCTAGTCCTCTCATTTGAGTGGAGGAATGATAAGGATTATTAATTATTTTTGGGTTTTTAAATATTTATAACCATTTAGATTCATCGCCTGACGCCTTCATCAGAACTTGTCCCATCATCAGTCGAATTATGTTCGGGTGAATATTTTACAGTTTTTGAGATTGTACTTTGAAATGTTCCGGTAGGCCTGGTCCCACTAGTTCTTAGATCAACTACTGCGTCACATCTGTTTTTATCCATTCTTTTCTGCAATTGCTGTCACGATCTTATCTACACCACCAATTCCCATTTCCCTTTCAAGTCTTTGGTCTTTTAGAAATGCCAGTTAATTTTTTGGTACTCTGCGTATTCGTTCACATTCACAATAGTATGAATTAATGTCGAATTGCAAGAACAAATATCAAATAGTTTCTGAGCATCAAATTTAAACTTTAATAACTTTGATATTTTAAAAGTTGTATTACTTACTTTCATTGGTTTTATTAGAATCTGGTATTATATATGCTATTATTTTACTTACTGTCGGATGATGCAAAATAATCGAACGAGAAGCTCGGGTTTCAACCTTTTTGGCAACTTCTCGTGTATATGGCTGCTTGTTTCCCTCACCTTTTAATTAAAACCGAATGCTATGATAACATCTCATTACATCCTCGTACGTTGGTAATAAAACAGCATGCTCGGGATCAATTCTCTTACACAACTGAAAACGAGGCAAATTGGGCTTCTTCTAGTTATTACAACTGATTTAGGCATAATAATGTATATTTTAATAAAGAAATCAAGAAAGTTTATCAAAACACTGCGTTTTACAATACAAACTAGCACTATCTACGTACAAGACTTAATCAACTATAATAGATCTTGAAACAAACTGAAAAGCCAGGGACAAGTTACTACATGAATTATTGCGCGCAAACATACATTTCGTCACCACTGATTGTGCGCGATGGGTGGTCCGGGCAAATTGTACGTTTAAAGTCAGAGGGGATCGGCTAATATTCAGTAAGTTATGAAGTAGCATTTCTTCACTAATATTTACTTGATTTCTCAAAGATAAAATTTGGCCCATTTAGGACCCAGGGGGGCCGGCTAGATAGTTTACTAAAATTATGAAATTATTCATAGGTACTAATGAGCCCAATTTCTAAAAAAAAAAAATTCGGCCCACGCTAACACACACCCCTTTTTTAAAACTAAGTAAACATTTTATACGAAACCAAAACGCGTTATACTGAAAAGGCCCATTCTCTCATTTCCTGACAACATCAAACGCAAGGAAAACAATAAGGAGCGGGTATTAGTGCAGGAAACACTAGATGACAAGAGGCGAAGAGGACGTTGATGCTGGGTTGATGTCAGCAAGTAGCTAATGAGAAAATGTTTTGGTGAGTTCATGCGTCTATTCGCTACAGATGACGTGATGCTGTTAGATGTACCATGCGGTAAAGGTAGGCTAACTAGAATAGCCCATGGATCACAATACTTCTGCTAAGATGTTGTGAAGAAAACGGTCTTCAGAATACCGTCCCAACTCGTCCCAGACCTCTACGGCACAGAGTAGTAATAATACTACTCTGTGTCTACGGTATCAGGTAAAACTGCATTTTTATCTTTGCAATTGCTGTATGTTGCTACTGCTGCTGCTTTCTGAAACTCCTCGGCGTTTCGTTCTAAACCAATTAAGTACTTTACCTTTTCAGGTAAGTAGCATTCTACTTTACCAATACTGTGCAGTAAATTTTCGGTTAGTTGTGGACGGTGCACCATCCATCAACGAGGTCATATTTTTTTATTTCAAATTATGAAATTTCATTTAAAAAACACAACTCCCGTAATTCCACATCCACGTAGTAGAGTGGAAGTATAATAATCGTAAAAGAAATGTCCAAATGTTTTCTTTGTTAAAATAGGTTTAGAATGTCATGAAACGTGGAGATTTCAAATTTGAGGAAAAAATATATGTCGGTCTATCTGTCCGCCTTGTCTGTAACTTTTTTGTGCGCACGTTTTCTCCGCAATGGTTTAAGATTTACACATATATATTATAACGAGATCTGAACTAGGTTACAAACTGATCTCATTCCCGTGAAGCGTGGGGAGTAAATAGCTAAAGTAGTAGGAGTCCAGAAACTTGGGTTTTGCTGTATACACTAGAAACTAAGGTCTCAATTTTTTTATTCTTTTTTTGTGACATCTGCCACCCCCACTCCATTATAAAAGGAGTTAACAAAATAAAATTAAGTATTGATTTGAAATTTGGAGATCTGGAACTAAGTGATATTTTGATATTATTCCGTTGAAGGGCTGGGGGTAAATAGGGTTAACTAAATAAAGCAAACTAGTAAGAGTCCAGAAACTTGGGATTTAGTGTATATTATAGAACAAGGTCTCCAATTTTTTATGACAACAAAATATAAATATAAAATTCGCCTATCATGCTTAAACCAACTTTTGGCAAGTTTTCTGATACTCATTTCGCAAACACTTCCATATTTTCATAATATTTTAAAAATCAGATCGAGAGTATCAAAACAAAAAAACACCAGCCATTAACGTCAGGCTGACTCATATCCGCGTGCTGTAAACTTACTACAGAAAAATATTATTGTGTTAATTTTGAAAGTTTCATCAGAAAAAAATCGGCAGCTACTGGAAGTGGCTGGAATCCCGAGGAATGCACGTGACGTCACGAGTTTCACGGCGCAACGGCTCCGCGCATCCACCGTGCCACGCAAAAAGCGATCTTATGCTTCACATTTGCTTTGTTTTTTAACAAAATTTCACGAAAACCAAATCGAAAGGGTGCAAGTGTAATATATCATCGAAATCGGAATTTTAACTGTTTCTCAATGGTTCGATTGCAAATTGTAAGTAATTATAAAAAACAACTAAACGTAATCCGATCTCAACCAAAGTTTTTTCAGAGCCACAATTTTGTGGAGAGGTTAAAATGTGGGTAAATAACATAAATATATTACCTACCTTGCACTTTTCTCTTATGAAACTTTCCAATACTATAAAATTCTTCTGTACTAACCCTACAGCTCGCGGATATGAATCGGCCTGGCATAGACGGCAGGTGCTTGTTCTCATGTCCACATCAAAGTGTTTAGAGGTGTTTCAGAATCTCATGAGCCGCGAAATGCGCAAAAGGCAAAGTTTAATCTGAGTTATAAGTATGTTCTTGAAGACACTGGAGGCTGCCTTGCTGTATACATAAACAAGAGCTCGGGATAAATTGTAAACAATAAACATAATATTTTTCAGAAGTGTAACTGAGTCAACAGGACGGATTATGTCTCTGCGCATATGAAGGTCACGGCTCATGAGGTTTTAAAACACCTCTAAGTGATGAGTGATGATGACACATTCACATTACCTACAGACAATCCTGGTTGGTAAATACACTCGACTATTAACATTGGGTCGACTCATGCCCGATTTTTGAAATGTAGGCTTATTACATCATAGCGCGGGAACTTAACTTTCAAATAGTGATGGTGAGTATCACGAACTGTGATTTAGTCACTGATATTAAAAAATCACAGGTAATGACTGTTATTAAAGTTGGTAGAAAAGCGTAATGTGATCACGACTGTTTTCCATATATAAATATATTTTTTATGATATAAGTAACATCAGTAGGTAGGTACGCGTTTCATATTGTATAGATATTTATGTTTTACTTATATTTACTGGTGATTAGTGGCAGGGTCGCGAAGTAAATTGGTGAAGAGTATAATGCTTGTTTGCCTTAAAAGTGTTGCTTGCTGTTGAATAATATTATATGGACAAGGTATCAAATTTTCGATAAATATTTGAATGGCAGGGGAGAAACACTTGTATTGATTTATTAAACCAGTCCATTATATAATGGCAGAGGAGTGTATAAATAAATATTGTTTTTAGGCAAGTAATACAACTCTTCCGTTCTTCAAACAAAAATATTGATGAGGGTAAATATTTAATTATTAGGATTATCACTCTTTGTATCGAAATAAATATTATAATTATAATGAATCTCCTCCTCGCTCTTCAAAATTTTGATCAAGATAAATATTCAATATTAAGGAATATTATCCCCCGCTTTTCGAAATTTGTATTTAAATAAGTTCGAAGTATATCGATGATTGGTGGGGCCATATGCTACTACCTTTGGGCCCCGATGTTCTGTCGACGGCCCTGTATATCATACAATATCATAAGTATTACACATATCTACGGCTCCACAGATTACCAAAGTAGTGAGTTCACCATTCACCGTTTGTCGGCATTTATTTAGGGATAGAGAATAATTAACAATTTTTCCCACACGCCGTATTATGAAGTCGTGATCACATCACGGTTTAAATTCACTGATATCAGAAAATCGCAGTAATGATTCACGTTGTGATGATAAACGATAAACTAAAACTATGTCACTTGAAAATTGCCCATTTATACAAACGTATTCGTTGAATGACCCTAGGATTCAGATTTTTTTCTTGTGAGGTGACTTACAAAAAATTTATTTTGAATTAATTGCGTCATTGTAAATTTTAATTGTATTATATTTCCTGAATTTATTTTTTTTTAATCAAATACATTTTAAAAAAATTAAAAGAACGTTTTTATTTTCTTTTTAATGATGATTTTTTCCAACCCTGTAATAAACGAATAAGTTTATATTCTATGGTGTTTTATCTTATCTGTATGTGACTGAATGAAATATCTTGTATGTAACATTGTGTAATTCTCTGTCATTATTAGGTAACTTGAGATTTTCCATTGTTAGTTGTTTTTCTATAAAATCGTCTGTGGTATACTGAAATCAATTTTTATCAAAATAATCTAATATAAATAACTTTAACACATCATTATGATGAAAAGTTGCGACACAATTATGATTAATAATATTATGTTCAATTAATGTAAATAACACCCCCAATAACTATAAATATTTTATTTCTAGATATAATAAGACAAACTATTATTACTAATGAAATAAAAACATTAAACTGTTTTTAACGTTTTCACATATATCGTCCGGTCGAGTCTATCAACTATTATAAACTACTATTAACTGATGAACTACTCTAGTCAAGCGTAATAACACAAATGGCAAGGCATTTTTTAAGGTACCTTTGTGTATCCATTTCGACGAGTGAAATAAAAGTAAATTATAAATATTTACTCTTTTTAATACAACATTGCCCGATAGGAATGCCTGGCATTACAGTACAGCACTGTATTGTATACGCCAAAATAAACAATTTGCGCTAGGATTGACCCAGTAACTAAACTTTTTTCAAAAAATAATGGTAGTCTTTTATATAAATTTATTTCCGAAAATGAGTAATAAGGGAGATATACCTCTTAAAAGAGGGATAATAAATTTCAGTTTTTCTGCAATATCTCCGGACTTCCTAAATATATCAAATTCCTATTTAAAACTTAGTCATAGACCATCTGGACACTAGTCTCCATGGTATCAGTCAAACCCTCTCTTCTGTTTAAAGTGTAGTTTTAGGGGGTGATTGTCAGTATTTTCCTCATAACTTTTTAACTTCTTTTAAATTTCTGAGAATTATTGTAAACGAAAACTAATTTTCAGACCATTAGAAATAAAAAAGTTATTCCTATTCCATTTCGAAAAACCAAGCTGCTCGAGTAATTTATGTTTAAAGAACAACGTGCATTTACAGCATTTTAATAATAAATTCTTTTACATACATAAGAGATTTGAAATATTACTTTGACATTTCTGTTATTTAGTAGACTTTGATTCTTTTCCTTGAAATAATTCCAGTTTAATTGTTAATAATATTTAAACCTGGGTGATTACACGGTCTCTGAATTAACAGGCGCAGTTTTGACTTTGGGAGAATGTTTTGGTAATGCTGCTGCAACTGTAAAAAGTTATTAAGGTAAATTCCCGAACAGAAATATTCCTGATGCCAAAACTTTTTTAAGTCGACTTAGCGAGACAGGAAGTTTTCAAGTAAAAACAGAAACGCTGGCCGTCCAAGAAACGCAAGAACTGTTGGCGTTGAAGAATAAATATTAGATATTGTAATGGCAAATCCTACATATGTATAGTAGGTTAGACTTAAGAATGGACATTGCTCATCAAAGCGCTTTAAGAGTACATCAACAACAATTGCACCCCTTCCATTACCGAGAATTTCAAGAATTATTACCTGAAGACATGCCAATAAGAGTTGATTTTTGTGATTTCTTTCTTGAACGAACGCAAAATGCTCCAATTTTTTTAAGTAAAATACTTTTTACTGACGAGGCTACACTCACACAACAAGGCATGTTTGATTCTCGGAATATGCATTTCTGGGCTGAGAAAAATCCTAATGCAAAAATACAACACCCATTTTCAACATACTTTCAAAATAAATGTATGGGCAGCAACTCTAGGAAATCAATATGTTGCATACCATATATTACTTGGAAATTTTAATGGCGATATGCATTACGATTTTTTGGAAAACACCCTGCATGAAATATCAAACAATATTCCAGTGCGAAAGACAAGAAATATGTTGTTTATGGATGATGGCGCAACACCGCATTAAACCAGAACATGTAAAACATGGTTAGGTACACAACCACTATCCTATTGGATGGATTGACCGAGGTGCAGATGGACAGATTATGTGGCCTGCTCGGTCTTCTGACCTAACTTCCCTTGATTTCACTGTGTGTAGTTATCTAAAATCACAAGTTTATAATACTCAAATTGACACGATTCAACAGTTGAGAGAAGAAAATCGATCAAGAGTTTACAATGCTACAGAATGATAAAAGAATTTTACAGGGTCTTCAACGTTCCTCGTGCATAAGGCAAAATGGAGGACATTTCGAACAATTTTTGTAATTGATAATTAGTTATTCTCTACATTTCATAATATTTCAAGGCATTTTTTATGTGTAAAATAATTTATTAATAAAATGTAAATGCATGTTGCTCTTTAAACACAAATGTAATGAGGCATTCATAAATTCATGTCACATTACTAAATTTCCGTTTGTCCTTATCCAGCATTTGCACACGGACCTAAAGTTTGCACACGTATGCAAGAGGTTCCATCTGCACACGGACCCAAGGTTGCACACACTCCCAAAGTGAGTGACGTGGGTATTTCGGATATAAAAGCACAACGAAATTAAATACGAACCAGTGCTCTTCTGAAATTGGCCTACAGCGTGGTGAGCTGGATTAATAACAGTCAATACTCTGTTACGACGTTACCACGACGGACTTAATATAAGTTTACCGCTAGATTTTGTAGCGTGTTCAGCTGGGATATTTTGCATTGGCAAGTTATTCGACGTGTTGCGCTGGGGTTCTCAAGGTTATTTGTATCAGGTCGGCTACCGGGGACACCGCCAACATCGATGCCACTATAAATCGGATTAGCCGATTAACTTTAGAGGATGTATCAACATATCATATTTAAACAGTTACAGTTAAAGGGTCTGACCACGACACAACTTGTCGAATCCCATGTGTAGGAATCCCTGCAAATTGGGCGGGGTATAGGCTAATTGTGACAATTTTTATTTCCTTTGCGAGTTGGACCATCGCACAGTTATTTATTTGTTTAATTTACCTTAAAACTAGGTTGAGTGGAAATTAGAAAATTTTGTTTCTGACTTCTGACAGTATATATCCAATGAACTGTCTGGTAAGTACCTAGCTCATTGCAATAACAATATGCAATTTTTGTAAGTACAGATTGATTGACAGATCAAGTAGCAAGGGTAAACAGATAGAACACTCAATTACGTTTTATTGTCGCTAAGAATCGATTATTTTCTATCTGTTCCTGCAAGTGTGAAAATTTCAATTGCAACATGGATACCTACTAATATTTGCAAACATGTGAAAAACTACAGAATGCCTCTATTTGCAAAAAAAAAAAATTTGTCAGTGTCATGGCATTATATTTTCCTAAGTATGCTAAGAAACAAAAAATGTTTACCCTTAAACGTTATGGTTTGGGGGGACGATATCTCCTATAGTGGAGTCACAGTCCTTGGCCACTTGGTAGTTCCTACTTCACTGTTCTTGATTTTTATTTATAAAATATCAAAACATCTCGCAGTAGTATTTAATGGCAGTTTAAATAGTTTAAAAGAAAGAATGAGAAAGAGTGCTGAGGCAGAACAAAATAATTGTTTAGGAGGTCAAGATTTCATTCATAATTGACAATAACTTATAATCCGTAACATTTTTTTAATGGCATTTTAAAAATATTCATAAATGTAGTTCCGAAGACAGTGGACAACTTTCGAGCATTGTGCGCAGGAGAAAAGGGTTACGGATACAAGGGATCTACCTTTCACCGCATTATCCAAAACTTACTGTGTCAAAGAGGTGTTTTTTTAAAGTTTTAGAAAAATAGACACTAAATATTTTTTACATATTTTTAAAGTACTACCCTAAAATATTTCCTCATTAATTAAAATCGTTTAAAAATATTTGTAATGGTATACCTATAATTTATTATCCTAATAATACACGCGCGTCCCCCCATCATAGTTCAAAGAACTTATTTTGTTAGTTGAAGTATATGCACTTCATTTAGGTCAAGTTAATGTGCCTGCTATACACTGTGTACATAAAGTATGGAAGTAATGTCACGTAATTCTAATTATTTAGAAATTTGGTGCCATCGTTATCATTATAGCTTGCTCCCTTAATGATAACTAAATAGTTTATAAATATAGGTCATTTAGTTTTTAAGTTCAGAATATACTTTTCGTTCGTTGAGTAATGTTACTTTTAACTCTGTAAAGTTATAGTTAAATTGCAGAGTAAAGTTTGTAACTGTTTTTTCTGTTTTTTAAAAAGCTCTATCTAATAGATGTTTAATTGGCGCAGTCGGTAGGATGAAGCAAAAGAACACTATTTTAGTATTCGCGAGTTTCAACTCCTTGTTTGCTGAAATCCAAGAAAAAACTAGAAAATTCCCAGCGACGATTTGTATACTTCTCCAGAAAGACAGAACTTCAACGGACCATCGAGTTTTGTTCGTTCTGTATTTCCTTTGAACCTTTATTGTAAAAGTTCTCTCTGGAAAAATTTAATTATAAGTGCGACCATCTTGGTCAACTACCAAAGTTTTAAATATCGAATTTAATATCTGGTAGGTAGACTGTTTATCATAAACAGACGTACCTTTAAGAAATTTGTAAAATATTCAATTCAAAGAAAATAAATATAGAATCTTTCTAACTTTAGTTCGATAATTTTTGTTAATTCAAAAATTCTCTGAACTACTAGTTCTTTTAGACATAACTTGCTTGCTTAATAAAAATTTCATATACTTACTAAACTTTTGAATGGATCATTGCATATATTTAAATTCTAGTTAAAAAATCAATTTATGACAGATCAGACAATCGACAATCAAATTCATTAAATTCGCTACAAATCAGTAATAACGAAATGCCTTCTGAAGTAAATTATACACTTTTGGAAATCTATTCAGACACAATACCAACTTATGACAATTCAGAAATTGATTTAGAATTATTTATAAGTGCAGTTGTAATCACGGTGCAGATATAATTTTGAACAAATATATAATTCTTATAGGTTCCAGGCCCGAATTAAACCCGTGGACTCTAATTAGACAATCACTAAGAACAACCTTCGGAGATAATCAAAGTCTCGATATTTTAGAACAACTTATCACAACGAAAAAATAAAAACTAATCAGATTTTGCAAAAAGAATTCCAATGTTACGTAGTAAATTCTGTTTTAAAGTAAATTCAAAACCTGTGACAAGAATGAGCGCAGATAGTAAAATACTACATATAAAGCAATACGAATCACAATCATTAAAAGTATTTTTTAAGAAATTTAAACATTAGAACATGCGATCACAAAATCCAGATAGTTTAGAAGACACCATGAATTTGTACTTAGAAAATGAAAGCCTCGCTTCCACACAAAACTTAGCATTACAACATAGAAATATTCAACGAAAAACACAACAAACTCGTAATAATTCCATACAAAATAATAACTTATCTTTCCAAAAGTTGCCTAAACAAAATTATCAATTACCGATTAATAATATTTTCGTACATCAAAGAATAATGTCACAGAAGCCAATATTTCCAGGCCAACGCACACAAGATTCCCAACCAATCAACAAGTCTTTGGACCGCAGAAAAATGTTTTTAAGCCCAATCCGAACAGACACACGTACAATACTCCCGAACCAATGTCTATTCAATCGAGAGAAGAAATAATATGCAACCACAAAGACAATTCAAATCAAATTAGACAACAGTTTCCATGGTTCCAAAAACAAAACACACCTAAATCTATTTCACAAGAATTAAATGGAATAGATGAAAGTGAATTAAACGATCAAGTCACTTGTTATTACGAAAATTCATACGAAAACCTTGACGATTCTTAAATAGGCGCTACATCGCTTAACTATAATGACTTCCCATGTCAAAGTATAAGTAATCGTAGTGGAAATAATTATACATTTGAAAATATATTTGAACAAGACGAACAAAGTCAAACAACGCACGAAAATGCACAAGTAAAAAATCAAAATTTTATCGTTACCACGCAACAGAACAGACAGATATAACATTTAATGCATATGTATGCTCTCTCATATATTCAGATCCATGATCCTAACATAAAACTTCTAATTGATATCGGATGTAATGTATCTATGCTAAGACCGTACATTGTCATTTCCCACAAAATATTTATAAAGCCCCTTTACAACTTTAATCCCTAGACAGAGGCGTAGAAGCTCTTTACAAAGCCTCAATACCTGCATTTCCAGAATTACAAATGAGTTGTAATACTGACATCACCATATATCCCTCTTCAGATTACTTTGACGGAATAATAGGACTAGACGAACTTCGCAAATTTGATCTGACTATAGACCTTACAAACCAAATATTGTACAATGAATATATACAAATTCCATTTTATTATCGCGACAAAAGCACAACATCATTTTACTATAGAGATACCAGCTTATAACACAATAAATCAAAAATTTAAGTAGATACAAACGAAGGAGAAATATTCATCCCCTATCAAGAATATTTCGGACTTACAATTTCAGAAACATTAATGTACGCAACTAATTTTAAAGCACGATTTGAAATTCAAAATAACACCGATAAAACCGTTTGTATACATTTTAAACAACCTTAAAGCTTTCTACATAGATACCGAACAATTTGACATACACAACATAGAAAACGCCATACCTAATTATAATAATTTCAACCAACCAAGCAAAAAGAATTTAAGTGTATTAATTAGAACCAATCATATCATATTATAAGACCTCCACAATCACCCTGATCTTCCCTGATTTGGATAGTTCTAAGAAAGACGGGCGCTTCCGGACAAAGGAAATGGAGAATAGTAGTAGACTATGGTAAATAAAATGAACAAAATATAGACGACCGATACCCTATCCCTAACATAGACGACATCTCAAACAAACTCGGTAAATGTAATTATTTTACGGCGTTAGATTTAGCTAGTGATTTCCACCAAATTGAGATGGATCGTGATTCGATTCCCAAAACTGCTTTTCATGTAGAAAATGGTCACTACGAATATCTTTGTATGCCATTCGCTTTAAAAAATGCCCCAGTTACTTTTCAGCGAGTTGTGGATCACGTGCTCAGATTTTCAAAATGAAATATGCCTTGTATATATGGATGACATAATATTTTCCATCAGTCTCTAAGAACATATATCCAATTTAAAACGAGTGTTCCAAAAATTAAGAGACTCAAAGTTAAAAGTCCAGCTAAACAAATCGGAATTCTTAAAACAAAACGTTGAATTCCTTGGCCATGTTATCACCCCACAAAGAATAAAACCAAATCCCAATAAAATAAAAGCTATAAAAAACTTTCCGATACGAACCACCTCTAAACCAATAAAATCATTTTTCGGACTATTGGGTTTCTATCGAAAATTCATTAAAGACTGCTAAAATAACTAAACCTTTGTTTAAAGAAAGGAGAAAAAATCATTCCCACACCTGAGTTTATCGAAACCTTTGAAAGATGTAAAAATATACTATCTAATGAACCTCTCCTACAATATCTAGACTTCGACAAACCATTCATACTAACTAGTGATGCAGCTAACTGCGCCATTGGCGCTGTATTATCTCAAGGCCCTCTAGGCTCTGATAAACCTATCGCTTTTGCAAGCAGTACTTTAAACACAGCAGAACAAAATTATAGCGTCACTGAGAAAGAATTATTAAGTTGTGTAAATTTTACTAGATACTTCAGACCATATCTTTTTGGACGCAAATTTACCATTGTCACAGACCACAAACCATTCCAGTGGTTAAGCAATCTTAAAGAACCCAACTCTCGTCTAATGAGATGGCGATTGAAATTAACGGAATGCGATTACAATATAATATACCAAAAAGCTAAAGAAAACAAAGTTACAGACGCGCTATAACGAATAGAAATCCTCCCAATAGATAACGACAACCAGTCAGTTATTGCACAAGTCGATAGTGACGAACAAGACAGAATACGCACCGATTTTCCCGAAATAACATTTGAAGACTTAATAAAATTAGACGAAGCACCCATTGACAATCTAAGCCCTATCAATTTCAATACACCCCCAGAACGAATTAATATAATTTCAGACATACAACTACCCAAAGAACGAATTCCTTTGAGTAATGAAACACGACACACCACAGATATACCCATATATATACCCATATCAGAACAATGTTTAAATAAATTTAAAAATCAAATAATACTAAACATAAGTGATGACGCCCTACATGCAAGAATCTGTATAAAAAACCTTTTAACGAAAAATCCCGCTTGCAAATTTGTATACCTTCCGAAATTTGGAACAAGACTGTTCAAGGATTATGTAAAACACAAAATCTTACATGGTTTATTCATAACATCAGGCAACCCGACAACCATAATACCATTATTACAGAGACATTTTAAAAACAACGCTTCCAAATTAATATTAATTAACAAACTCTTCAAAGACATAGAAAATGAAGACCAAATTTCAAAAATCACATATCATCATAAAACGAAAGCGGTACATCGAGGTATTAATGAAACCGTACAATCCCTGACAAAATCTTATTACTTCCACGAATGTCAGATAGTTACGAATTATATAAACACCTCTGTTTTATGTCAAATATCTAAATACGAAAGACGTCCTTTCGAAATTAAATTAAAATCCACCCCTATTGGTGAATATCATTTCGAACACATACAGTATAAACCTAAAGAAACGCACAAAATTCATCTTTGGTATGTGTTATTTGTCAAAAAATCCTCGAACAGGTCGATTTTAGTTTTGTAAACGCTACATTTTGTCACTACACCAAAATTTATGACGTCATTGGTTTTGAGTTGACATCGTCATATTTTTTAATAGAGACAGATGTTTCTGTTTACTGTTTTTGGTAGTATATTCCTTTAGCTTTCTGGTGATATGAGAAAAATTGATATTACCTAAGCCATTCTTTTGGAAAAAAATATTTTTATTGATTGATACCTTACATAAGTAATTATGAGAAAAAAGTCATCTCCATTGCTCAAATTGCGACCCTCCAACCATTTGATATTGACCAAGACGGGTGTAGACACTTTGCACGATGTTCTGAATCATCTCATGGGTAATTCGTCTCATCTCCAAGCCAATTCTCTCTTTCAATTCTTCTGTGGTATCCGGTCTGTTAAAATACACCCTTGACTTTAAGTAACCCCAAAGAAAAAAGTCTAAGGGGGTTAAATCCGGTGAACGCGGGGGCCACTCAAGTAAAAGTAAAAGTGTCATCTAAAAACTGAGGCACTGCTATCCCAAAATGAGGTGGGGCCCCGTCTTTCTGAAACCAGACAGCAGGAATATCTTCATCTTCATTGTTCGGAAACACAACTGCTAAGGCTGGCACTAACTCAACTCGCAAAAACTGTAAATATCTTGCGGCCGTAAGATTTTCTTTAAAAAAAAAGGTCCCAATAAACGATCACCAATCATACCTGCCCACACGTTTACTTTGCCTCGTCGCTGTGTATGGGTTTCTTGAGTCCAATGAGGATTTTCGCGTGACCAATACCTACAGTTATGCCGATGTACGGTCCCCTTTAATGAAATGTAGCTTCATCAGAAAAAACATTGTTCTTTAAAAAATTTGGGTTTTCATCGCGCAAGGTCATCAACTGTTCACAACACTGTAAAAGCCGTTCTAGATCGTCTTCATTCAATTCGTGGATTAATTGCACTTTGTATGGATGGTATTTTTCTTTTTTCAATAGACGTACAGCAGAAGTTTGACTCACGTTATGATTTAAAGCCAGCTGCCTTGTCGAAAGGTGGTGGTTTTCCTCACTTTCTAGAAGAATATTTAATTTGGTTTCGTTGCTTGTGCTAGGGCGACCAGATCGAGGGAGGTCAGCTACACTGCCAGATTCATCATATCTAGCCACCAATCTACTTACAGTGGATCTAGAAATTTGCTTTTCGGGATACTTGGCATTGAAAACATCACATGCTTCCTGATGAGTTCTCAGCCTATCACCATATCCAACCATCATCAAAAGTTCTACGCGTTCTCTTTCACTTAAACGTGGCATTGCATTCACTAGTTTTACACCGTCTCAGAAGTGTCACAAAACTGAGGTTCCACACGTGCCAGGAATAAAAAAGTTATCGATACTTTACACAAAAGGGCCTGTATCTCTCTGTTTTTAAGGTGATTGTTTTTTTATTATTTTCTTTGCTTTGTTTTTATGTCAAATGTGTTCATGCCAGTTAAAACAAAAATGTAGGCAACAAGATGTATCAGTCCGTAAGAAAGTGAAACATTACTCGTGAATTTGCCAAAGGTAAGCTATTTTTACATAAAGTATCATTTTTCCAAAAGAATGGCTCAGGTAATATCATTTTTTTATATCACCAGAAAGCTAAAGGAATATACCACCAAAAACAGTAAACAAAACTGTCTGTTTACATTAAAAAAAAATTATGATGGCGTCATAACTCAAAAACCAATGACGTCATATATATTGGTATAGTGACAAAATGTAGTATTTACAAAACTAAACTCGGTCTGTTTAAGGATTTTTTTGAAAAATGACACATACCAAAGATATGAACTTTGTGTGTTTCTTTAGGTTCACACTGTATACATAGACACCTTGTGTATTGAAAACAAAAATTCTTAACCATCATAGATAGCTTTTCAAGATTCGCTCAGGCGTATCCCACATTCCAAACGAGCACTGACATTTTAGACAAATTATTAAAATTCATTTCGCATTATGGAATACCACAAAAAATAACTTGCGACGAGGTACAGAATTTAATAATACCACTTCTGAAAACTTTTGCTTAGCTCATAAAATAAACTTGCACTTTACAACAGCAAAAAACCCAAATAGCAACAGTCCAATAGAAAGATGCATTCAACTCTGCTCGAAGAACCGAAGAACACGAAGAAACGTCAAATGAAAATTTAACCACCCAATTGCTATACGCAATATTAGGCTAGAGCAATACGATACATTCTAATACAAAATACCTTTTCAAATTATCAAAGGAAACTTAAATTTACAGACATCCTGTAATACAACTGAAAATAAAATATTATCCGATCATTTAGATAAACACAATAGAAACTTAAAAATAATAACCCAAACCATAAAATTCATGAAAAAAATTCTGAATACGTTCTCAAAAGTAATAAAAAACCAAAATTATATCAGTAATCAAATACAAAACATGACTTCCGAAATACATAAACTCGTTTTATTCTTCACATTACAGAATTACTTAGATTTTAGGTTTGTTTTGGTTTTGAGAAATACCCTGTCCGAGGACGTCAGGCACATGCGCAGTTAGTAAAACGCGTTCTGAACTTACTACCTGCGCATGTTCCTGGAAACCAGAACAAACCAATAATGATTGTCGACTGTCAAACTTTAATATCATTAATTGATGATATTCAAAATTCTATATTATTCGCACAACTAGAAACAGTACATACTATTATGCTTCCAATAAACGAATTACAAGACCAGATCAATATAGTAAACAATATGTATCCAAATAGTTTGCCAGACTTCAAAAATTTTCAGTCTTCCTACAAATTAATCAAAATCGAAACACAATACTTGCAAGACAAGATTTGTTTCATATTTCATTTTCCAATCCTCCAAGAGAATTATT
Organism: Stenurella melanura; assembly: GCA_963583905.1. NCBI lineage: Eukaryota > Metazoa > Arthropoda > Insecta > Coleoptera > Cerambycidae > Stenurella > Stenurella melanura. Next base: position 75,846,728 of record OY757312.1, on the reverse strand, counting down.
ACAATCATTATCGCCTATGTCCTATACAAATAAAGAACCAAACCCTAATTCCTGAAGAAACCTACATTATATTAAACTCGACTTATCACCACTGCGAAAATGACCAATGCCACATGATCGAAGAAGAATGTGTATATTACGTAAAACAACAGATACAAAATAATGACTGTATACCAAAAATTCTAATTGGCGACATAAATAAAACCTGTCAAACTACAACTTTATACATCGAAAACAGTATAATCGAACCCATCAATGATGCATATATAATTAGTCATCCCAATAACAAAGATGACTATAGATAACCCTTTCACATCGATCGTTTTTTTAGGCCACTGGCCCCAGAAACGGGTATTTTTTGCGCTAGCGCAATCGTGCGTCTCCCGTTCATTATTTTCGCGCATTAGTGCGCTTCCCGACTTCAAAGGTATGCGCGTTTATATGCGCAAGTTGAAATAAACTAAAATATAAGATAAGATTTGTGAAAAAATAGGTGTTGATAGCAAAGCATCTTTTGACCAGTAGTCTACTATCTTTTGCTTCTTTACCTGTGCCGTCAAAAGTGAGAGAGCTATAAAACAATACATTTCATTGTTAGTCACATCAATCCATTGTTTATCATGCGTCATGCGTTCTGGTGCATTTTGCTTATAGAATAAATTTGTTTGTTCTGTAATTTTTGTCAATACTTTCTGAAAAAAACAATTCAAAACATTGTAATATTCCAATATCATTCTCAGTATTTGAACAACCTGAATTTTTTCTATCAAAAAAGTGTATTTTTAGAATACAAATGCTATCTTAGTCCCAATCTATTTCAGGATGGCACAACTTGGATTTTTTCTTTCTTGGTTCTCCTGAAAATAGAATCCAATATGCAATGTCTAATCATAAAATATTTATTTGGTGTATACAGAATTTTTATGCTGAAGAAGATAAGAACTAATGCCAATATTTCAACATTACATATTGCCTCAAACATAACATCCAAGCCCTTTTCCATCTAAGAATACAAATTATTATTGAATATTCGTAAAATTTAATTCCTCATCCTCAAAAGTCCTGAAAACAACACATCATTCGATATTTTCGATTCAGTCCCTCCAACCCCCTTCGCTCACCCATTTACCACTTACACAATTTTTTTAAATATTTCCACCCATTTGTGAGGTACAACATTAACATAAAACAGGCCCAAACTAATGCAAAAGTAAATCAATATTTGGCATAATTTTAAAGTTAACTAGAATGGGCTATCGCCCATTCTAGCTCCTCCAGAGGGGTGACAGCTAAAGCTGTCAATGCGAGTGCTCCGCACTCGATTAGGTAACGCTTGAATCATTGTAGAAAGCTTGAATTTTAGTTTTCAATTTTCACTTTTTTTGGGTTTTTTAAATTTTAAGTTTTCAGTTTTTTAATTTTCAGTTTTTTAGTTTTTCGGTTTTTCATCATTTAGTGTTTCGGTTTTTCAGTTTTCAGTTTTTAATTTTTTCAGTTTTTCAGTTTTCAGTTTTTCAGTCTTCAGTTTTTAGTTTTTCAGTTTTTCAATTTTTCAATTTTCAGTTTTCACTTTTTCAATTTTTTAATTTTGTTTTCAATTTTCAGTTTTTAGTTTTTCAATTTTTCAGTTTTCAGTTTTTAGTTTCATTTTTCAGTTTGTCAGTTTTTCAGTATTTCAGTCTTTTAGTCTTTCAGTGTTTCAGTTTCTCAGTTTTTCAGTTTCAGTTTTAAAGTTTTAAAGTTTCGAAGTTTTGAAGTTTTTAATTTTCTAAGTTTCTAAATTTTTAGGTTTTTAAGTTTTTAGGTTTTGAAGATTTGCAGTTTTTAAGTTTTGAAGTTTTTAAGTTAAGTTTTTCAGGTTTTCAGGTTTTCAGTGTTTCAGTTTTTTGTTTTTCAGTTTTTCTTTGTTCAGTTTTTCATTTGTCAGCCTTTTATTTCAGTTTTTCGGTTTTTCAGTTTTCAGATTTTCAGTTTCTAGTTTTTCACCTTTCGATTTTTTAGTTTTCAATTTTTCAAGTTTTCAAGTTTCCAAGATTTCAAGTTTTCAAGTTCTCAAGTTTTCAATTTTTCAAGTTTGCAAGTTTTCAAGATTTCAAGTTTTCAATTTCTCAATTTTTCAAGTTTGCAAGTTTTCAAGATTTCAAGTTTTCAAGTCTTCAAGTTTTCAAGTTTATCAGTTTTTCATTATTTCAATTTTTCAGATTTTCAGAATTTTAGTTTTTCAGTTTTTTAATTTTTTAGTTTTTCACTTTCATATTCGATTAGGTACTTCAGCAACCTTCACATTCCGAGTTTCAGCTGAATCGGACGGCAAATAAGAAAGTTGCAGTAAATAGCGGATATTAGGCTATGGGGACGCCGCCATTTTGAAATTTTCAATTTCGAAGTCATATTCACAATCAACTACTTCAGTAACTTCAACATATCGAGTTTCATTCGAATCGGACGATAAATAAGGAAGTTACAGTAAATGATGAATATTATGCTACGGGGACGCCGCCATTTTGAATTTTTGAATTACGATAACATATTGGTGATCTGTGACCTCGATAACATATACATACCTATTTTCAGACGAATGGCACCGTAAATGGTAAAATGGGTCCTGCAACTCCGCCGCCATTTTGAATTTTTCAATTTCTACGTCATATTCACGATCAGCTACTTCAGTAACTTCAACATACCGAGTTTCATTTGAATCGATTGAAAAATAAGGAAGTTACAGTAAATGATGAATATTAGGCTATGGGGACGCCGCCATTTTGAATTTTTGAGTTACGATAACATATTCGTGATCTGTGACCTCGATAACACATACGTACTTATTTTCAGTCGAATAGCATCGTAAATGGCAAAATGTGTCCTGCAGCTCCGCCGCCATCTTGAATTTTTCAATTTAGATTTCGGATTCGTAATCGGCGACCTCGAAAACCCCCACATACCGATTTTGAGCGGTGTGACGCCATAATCGACAAACATCGTCCGCCATTTTGGCGCCGCCATTTTGAATTTTGCGATTCCGACGTCACATTCGTGAGCACCGTGGTCGATAATCCCCGAGTACCAAATTTCAGGCCAATCGAACGACAAATAAATTTAATTCGATAAACTTGGCTCACCCTATATCGAGATTTGTTTTGGGCACCCGACTATTGGCATTCTATTTAATTTGTAAAAATTTTACATCAAAACTTATTTCCGCGTTGCTGGCAACGCCGTGTTGCCAGCAACGCGTGCTAACTTCACACACATAATTTTTACCACCTATTACAGTGCTCTGCATTGTCGACAAAAATTTATGTCTGAAAGGAAAACATGGACTTTAAAAAGTGTGATTTTTCAGGAAATAATGGGAGTTGAGAGGCTTTCTAGGTCTCAAATTAATCGGAAAGGACGATATTTTGTTGTGATAGTGGAGTGTGCGGGCCAAATCGGAAATTCGGCCCGGCACGGGCGTGTGAATGTTGGGTTTTTTGAGAGAAAGTGAAAAACATCTACGTACAAATAAATCCATAATTAAGCAATTACTTGGAATAGAAGCTCGTTCTGTGTCTCAATGGAAAGGGGGAGCTTGGCCCTTTCCCGTGATACCAAATTGTATAGGGAAAATCGAAAATTTGGCCTCGCAGGGGCGAGACAAATGTGACAAATTTGAGTGTGTTAAAACGTAACCTAGAAAATTGTAGAACATGAAATCTTAAAACGCTCATATTTTAGTTAATACTGGACTTAAAGGCTCGATCTTGGTCTCTATTTGAACACGAAGATTCGCATTTTATTCGTGCAGTACGTGCCCCGTGTTAATTAAAAAATTTAGTGTAGTTCTGTGCGAAATAAGAATGGATATTTTCGTAAAAATCGAAAACCGTAAGTACTTTAAAAATCCATAAGTAAATAAATATCGGGAGTGAAACGGCGTGCGACGTCTCTCTGGAAAGCAGAAGAACGTAGCTTTCCGGCGATACCAAGTTCGAGGGGAAAAATGGAAAATTAGGCCCGCGGCGAGCGCGAAAAAAGTAGCTTTTCCCGGATATTTTAAATTTAAAATTTCACGTATTTACGAAAAATTCTTCCACTTTGACCGCCCGTAGCTCGTTAATCTTTGGAGCTGGAGAAAAACAAAAAAAAAGACTTTTAGATAATTCATTTTTCTACATTTTCGTTAGGGCGAAGTATTTTGCTCTAGGAGGCCCCGTTTAGAAGTTATGGAGGTTTAAAGGAAAAAATGTCGTATTTTCCGCCATTCTGCACCGCCGCACATTTCGGGCGATATCTCCGAAACGAAAAATGGTACGGAATTTCTGAATATACCGGAGGGAGCGGAAAGAAACGCTCTTGTCCTTTGAGATTTTTTTATTTTGAGGTAGCTCCAGCCGTTTTCGAGTTATAGGCGAAAAACCGAAAAAATGAGTCTCGCTTCGGAAACGAAAAAGCGAAAAAACGTGCAATCCTAAAACGTCCGTATCTTTCGAAATACACATTTCGGAGCGCCGTACGGCGTCGCGGCGGAACGGGGAGAGATTCTAGTTATAGCTAGCCGCAAACTGCGAGGTCGAAATCGAAAATTAAGCCAGGCAGGAGCGAAAGGAAATCGTACATTTTTGACGTTTACGAAATACCAAATCGACTTCCCCTATTTTCTCTTTTACCCCTCGACTCCTCATTCCCCAAAAAAGCAGGCGAGAGAGATAGGTGACTTTCGTCCGATCGTAACGGAAAAACCCGGAAAAATACCGGAACCGAGTATAGCCTAAGCACTGTAGGATTCCGTCCCGAACACTTTCGAGCCGGGCACGGACCGGCGAAATGAAGCGCGTCTCGACGGCATGTACCTTAAGATCGCAAAGAGGAAGGGGCTCGCACCAACTGCTCTTTAATATTATGACTAGAATGGGCTATCGCCCATTCTAGCTCCTCCGGAGGGGTGACAGCTGAAGCTGTCAATGCGAGTGCTCCGCACTCGATTAGGAAACGCTTGAATCATTGTAGAAAGCTTGAATCATTGTAGAAAGCTTGATTGTTAGTTTCGATTTCAGATTCGTCATCAGCTACATGAAAAACATCTAGATACCGATTTTCAGTCGAATCGGTTCATAAATGACACATGTTGTCAGCCATTTTGATTGCCGCCATATTGAATTTTGTAAGTCTGATGTTATATTCATTAATAAGTATACTAATAACCTGTACATACCGAGTTTCATTTGAATCGGACGGTAAATAAAAAAATGAAAATAAATGGCTATGGGGACGCCACCATTTTGAATTCTTTAGCAACGGTCACAGAGTCGTGATCTGTAGCCTCGATAACACTCACCGACCTATTTTTGGACGAATGTCACCGTAAATGACAGATTTTATCCAACAATTTGTATCGCCATTTTGAATTTTTCAGTTCCGTAATCATATTCGTTACCATCTACTTTAATAACCTCTAAATACCGAGTTTCAGCCAATTCGGTTGGTAAATAAGAAAGTTACAGTAAATAATGAATAATAGGCTATGGGGACGCCGCCATTTTGAATTTTTCAATTTCGATGTCATATTCACAATCAGCTGCTTCAGTAAGTTTATAATACCGAGTTTCATTCGAATCGGTTGGAAAATAAGAATGTTATAGTAAGTAATGGATATTAGGCTATGGAGAGGCCGCCATTTTGAATTTTTTAGTTACGATTAGATATTCGTGATCTGTGACCTCGATAACATATACATACTTATTTTCAGACAAATAGCACCGTAAATGACAAAATGTGTCCTGCAACTCGGCCGCCATTTTGAATTTTTTCCATTTCGACGTCACAATCACAATCAGCTACTTCAGTAACTTCAACATACCGAGTTTCATTCGAATCGGTTGGAAAATAAGAAAGTTATAGTAAATAATGGATATTAGGCTATGGAGACGCCGCCATTTTGAGTTTTTCAATGTCGATGTAATATTCACAATCAGCTACTTCAGTAACTTTATAATACCGAGTTTCATTTGAATCGGTTGGAAAATAAGAAAGTTATAGTAAATAATGGATATTAGGGTATCGTCCGCCATATTGGCGTCGCCATTTTGAATTTTGCGATTCTGACGTCATATTCGTGATCGGCGTGGTCGATAACCCCCGAGTACCAAATTTCAGGTCAATCGGATGACGAATTAATTTAATTGCGATTTTCGATGACTTTGGCCATCCCTGGATGCCAAGCTAATGCAAAGTAATCTTTGCCCACCCCTGTAACACAGAATTCCTAGAATATTGTTATGTACGTTATTCAAAATGGCGGAAGAAAAACATGGACTTTAAAAAAGGTGATTTTACAGGAAATAATGGGAGTTGAGAGGCTTTCTAGGTGTCAAATTAATCGGAAAGGACGATATTTTGTTGTGATAGTGAAGTGTGCGGGCCAAATCGGAAATTCGGCCCGGCACGGGCGTGTGAATGTTGGTTTTTTGTGAGAAAGTGAAAAACATCTACGTACATATAAATTCATAATTAAGCAATTACTCGGAATAGAAGCTCGTTCTGTGTCTCGATGGAAAGGGGGAGCTTTGCCCTTTCCCGTGATACCAAATTGTATAGGGAAAATCGAAAATTCGGCCTCGCAGGGGCGAGACAAATGTGACAAATTTGAGTGTGTGAAAACGTAACCTAGAAAATTGTAAAACATGAAATCTTAAAACACTCATATTTTAGTTAATACTGGACGGAGAGGCTCGATCTTGGTCTCTATTTGAACACGAAGATTCGCATTTTATTCGTGCAGTACGTGCCCTGGGTTAATTAAAAAATTTAGTGCAGTTCTGTGCGAAATAAGAATGGATATTTTCGTAAAAATCGAAAACCGTAAGTACTTTAAAAATCCATAAGTAAATAAATATCGGGAGTGAAACGGCGTGCGACGTTTCTCTGGAAAGCAGAAGAACGTAGCTTTCCGGCGATACCAAGTTCGACCGGAAAAATGGAAAAATAGGTCCGCGGCGAGCGCGACAAAATTAGCTTTTCGGGGATCTTTTAAATTTAAAATATCACGTAATTTAGAAAAATTCTTCCACTTTGACCGCCCGTATCTCGTTAATTTTTGAATCTGGAAAAAAACAAAAAAAAAGACTTTTAGATAATTCATTTTTCTACATTTTCGTTAGGGCGAAGTATTTTGCTCTAGGAGGCCCCGTTTAGAAGTTATGGAGGTTTAAAGGTAAAAATGTCCAATTTTCCGCCTTTTTGCACCGCCGCACCTTTCGGCCGATATCTCCGAAACGAAGACACGTACGGAAATTTTGAAGATACCGGAGGAAGCGGAAAGAAACGCTCTTGTCCTTTGAGATTTTTTTATTTTGAGCTAGCTCCAGCCGTTTTCGAGTTATAGGCGAAAAACCGAAAAAATGAGTCTCGCTTCGGATTCGGAACAGCGCAAAAACGTGCAATATTAAAACGTCCATATTTTTCGAAATACATATTTTGGAGCGCCGTACGGCGTCGCGGCGGAACGGGGAGAGGTTCTAGTTATAGCTAGCCGCAAGCTGCGAGGTCGAAATCGAAAATTGAGCCCGACTGGAACGAAAAGAAATCGAACATTTTTGACGTTTACGAAATACCAAAATGACCTCTCCTATTTTCTCTCTTACCCCTCGACTCCTCATTCCCAAAAAAAGCAGGCGAGAGAGATAGGTGACTTTCGTCCGATTGTAACGGAAAAACCCGGAAAAATACCGGAACCGGGTATAGCCTAAGCACTGTAGGATTCCGTCCCGAACATTTTCGAGCCGGGCACGGACCGGCGAAACGAAGCGCGTCTCGACGGCATGTACCTTAAGATCGCAATTTTAAAGGGGTACATACCAACTCCCTTTTCATATATATGACTAGAATGGGCTATCGCCCATTCTAGCTCCTCCGGAGGGGTGACAGCTAAAGCTGTCAATGCGAGTGCTCCGCACTCGATTAGGAAACGCTTGAATCATTGTAGAAAGCTTGAATCATTGTAGAAAGCTTGATTGTTAGTTTCGATTTCAGATTCGTCATCAGCTACATGAAAAACATCTAGATACCGATTTTCAGTCGAATCGGTTCATAAATGACACATGTTGTCAGCCATTTTGATTGCCGCCATATTGAATTTTGTAAGTCTGATGTTATATTCATTAATAACTATACTAATAACCTGTACATACCGAGTTTCATTTCAATCGGACTGTAAATAAAAAAGTTAGAATAAATGGCTATGGGGACGCAACCATTTTGAATTCTTTACCGACGGTCACAGATTCGTGATCTGTAGCCTCGATAACAGTCACCGACCTATTTTTGGACGAATGTCACCGTAAATGAAAGATTTTATCCAACAATTCGTACCGCCATTTTGAATTTTTCAGTTCCGTAATCATATTCGTTACCATCTACTCTAATAACCTCTAAATACCGAGTTTCAGCCGAATCGGTTGGTAAATAAGAAAGTTACAGTAAATAATGGATAATGGGCTATAGGGACGCCGCCATTTTGAATTTTTCAATTTCGATGTCATATTCACAATCAGCTGCTTCAGTAAGTTTATAATACCGAGTTTCATTCGAATCGGTTGGAAAATAAGAATGTTATAGTAAGTAATGGATATTAGGCTATGGAGAGGCCGCCATTTTGAATTTTTTAGTTACGATTAGATATTCGTGATCTGTGACCTCGATAACACATACATACTTATTTTCAGACAAATAGCACCGTAAATGACAAAATGTGTCCTGCAACTCGGCCGCCATTTTGAATTTTTTCCATTTCGACGACACAATCACAATCAGCTACTTCAGTAACTTCAACATACCGAGTTTCATTCGAATCGGTTGGAAAATAAGAAAGTTATAGTAAATAATGGATATTAGGCTATGGAGACGCCGCCATTTTGAATTTTTCAATGTCGATGTCATATTCACAATCAGCTACTTCAGTAACTTTATAATACCGAGTTTCATTTGAATCGGTTGGAAAATAAGAAAGTTATAGTAAATAATGGATATTGGGGTATCGTCCGCCATATTGGCGTCGCCATTTTGAATTTTGCGATTCTGACGTCATATTCGTGATCGGCGTGGTCGATAACCCCCGAGTACCAAATTTCAGGTCAATCGGATGACGAATTAATTTAATTGCGATTTTCGATGACTTTGGCCATCCCTGGATACCAAGCTAATGCAAAGTAATCTTTGCCCACCCCTGTAACACAGAATTCCTAGAATATTGTTATGTACGTTATTCAAAATGGCGGAAGCAAAGCATGGACTTTAAAAACGGTGATTTTACAGGAAATAATGGGAGTTGAGAGGCTTTCTAGGTGTCAAATTAATCGGAAAGGACGATATTTTGTTGTGATAGTGAAGTGTGCGGGCCAAATCGGAAATTCGGCCCGGCACGGGCGTGTGAATGTTGGGTTTTTTGTGCGAAAGTGAAAAACATCTACGTACAAATAAATTCATAATTAAGCAATTACTTGGAATAGAAGCTCGTTCTGTGTCTCGATGGAAAGGGGGAGCTTTGCCCTTTCCCGTGATACCAAATTGTATAGGGAAAATCGAAAATTCGGCCTCGCAGGGGCGAGACAAATGTGACAAATTTTAGTGTGTGAAAACGTAACCTAGAGAATTGTAAAACATGAAATCTTAAAACACTCATATTTTAGTTAATACTGGACATAGAGGCCCGATCTTGGTCTCTATTTGAACACGAAGATTCGCATTTTATTCGTGCAGTACGTGCCCTGGGTTAATTAAAAAAATTAGTGTAGTTCTGTGCGAAATAAGAATGGATATTTTCGTAAAAATCGAAAACCGTAAGTACTTTAAAAATCCATAAGTAAATAAATATCGGGAGTGAAACGGCGTGCGACGTTTCTCTGGAAAGCAGAAGAACGTAGCTTTCCGGCGATACCAAGTTCGACCGGAAAAATGGAAAAATAGGCCCGCGGCGAGCGCGACAAAATTAGCTTTTCGGGGATCTTTTAAATTTAAAATATCACGTAATTTAGAAAAATTCTTCCACTTTGACCGCCCGTATCTCGTTAATTTTTGAATCTGGAAAAAAACAAAAAAAAAGACTTTTAGATAATTCATTTTTCTACATTTTCGTTAGGGCGAAGTATTTTGCTCTAGGAGGCCCCGTTTAGAAGTTATGGAGGTTTAAAGGTAAAAACGTCAAATTTTTCGCCTTTTTGCACCGCCGCACCTTCCGGCCGATATCTCCGAAACGAAGCGTCATACGGAATTTTTGAAGATACCGGAGGAAGCGGAAAGAAACGCTCTTGTCCTTTGAGATTTTTTTATTTTGAGCTAGCTCCAGCCGTTTTCGAGTTATAGGCGAAAAACCGAAAAAATGAGTCTCGCTTCGGATTCGGAACAGCGCAAAAACGTGCAATATTAAAACGTCCATATTTTTCGAAATACATATTTCGGAGCGCCGTACGGCGTCGCGGCGGAACGGGGAGAGGTTCTAGTTATAGCTAGCCGCAAGCTGCGAGGTTGAAATCGAAAATTGAGCCCGACTGGAACGAAAAGAAATCGAACATTTTTGACGTTTACGAAATACCAAAATGACCTCTCCTATTTTCTCTCTTACCCCTCGACTCCTCATTCCCAAAAAAAGCAGGCGAGAGAGATAGGCGACTTTCGTCCGATCGTAACGGAAAAACCCGGAAAAATACCGGAACCGGGTATAGCCTAAGCACTGTAGGATTCCGTCCCGAACATTTTCGAGCCGGGCACGGACCGGCGAAACGAAGCGCGTCTCGACGGCATGTACCTTAAGATCGCAATTTTAAAGGGGTACATACCAACTCCCTTTTCATATATACTAGAATGGGCTATCGCCCATTCTAGCTCCTCCGGAGGGGTGACAGCTAAAGCTGTCAATGCGAGTGCTCCGCACTCGATTAGGAAACGCTTGAATCATTGTAGAAAGCTTGAATCATTGTAGAAAGCTTGATTGTTAGTTTCGATTTCAGATTCGTCATCAGCTACATGAAAAACATCTAGATACCGATTTTCAGTCGAATCGGTTCATAAATGACACATGTTGTCAGCCATTTTGATTGCCGCCATATTGAATTTTGTAAGTCTGATGTTATATTCATTAATAACTATACTAATAACCTGTACATACCGAGTTTCATTTGAATCGGACGGTAAATAAAAAAATGAAAATAAATGGCTATGGGGACGCCACCATTTTGAATTCTTTAGCAACGGTCACAGAGTCGTGATCTGTAGCCTCGATAACACTCACCGACCTATTTTTGGACGAATGTCACCGTAAATGACAGATTTTATCCAACAATTTGTATCGCCATTTTGAATTTTTCAGTTCCGTAATCATATTCGTTACCATCTACTTTAATAACCTCTAAATACCGAGTTTCAGCCAATTCGGTTGGTAAATAAGAAAGTTACAGTAAATAATGAATAATAGGCTATGGGGACGCCGCCATTTTGAATTTTTCAATTTCGATGTCATATTCACAATCAGCTGCTTCAGTAAGTTTATAATACCGAGTTTCATTCGAATCGGTTGGAAAATAAGAATGTTATAGTAAGTAATGGATATTAGGCTATGGAGAGGCCGCCATTTTGAATTTTTTAGTTACGATTAGATATTCGTGATCTGTGACCTCGATAACATATACATACTTATTTTCAGACAAATAGCACCGTAAATGACAAAATGTGTCCTGCAACTCGGCCGCCATTTTGAATTTTTTCCATTTCGACGTCACAATCACAATCAGCTACTTCAGTAACTTCAACATACCGAGTTTCATTCGAATCGGTTGGAAAATAAGAAAGTTATAGTAAATAATGGATATTAGGCTATGGAGACGCCGCCATTTTGAGTTTTTCAATGTCGATGTAATATTCACAATCAGCTACTTCAGTAACTTTATAATACCGAGTTTCATTTGAATCGGTTGGAAAATAAGAAAGTTATAGTAAATAATGGATATTAGGGTATCGTCCGCCATATTGGCGTCGCCATTTTGAATTTTGCGATTCTGACGTCATATTCGTGATCGGCGTGGTCGATAACCCCCGAGTACCAAATATCAGGTCAATCGGATGACGAATTAATTTAATTGCGATTTTCGATGACTTTGGCCATCCCTGGATGCCAAGCTAATGCAAAGTAATCTTTGCCCACCCCTGTAACACAGAATTCCTAGAATATTGTTATGTACGTTATTCAAGATGGCGGAAGCAAACCATGGACTTTAAAAACGGTGATTTTACAGGAAATAATGGGAGTTGAGAGGCTTTCTAGGTGTCAAATTAATCGGAAAGGACGATATTTTGTTGTGATAGTGAAGTGTGCGGGCCAAATCGGAAATTCGGCCCGGCACGGGCGTGTGAATGTTGGTTTTTTGTGAGAAAGTGAAAAACATCTACGTACATATAAATTCATAATTAAGCAATTACTTGGAATAGAAGCTCGTTCTGTGTCTCGATGGAAAGGGGGAGCTTTGCCCTTTCCCGTGATACCAAATTGTATAGGGAAAATCGAAAATTCGGCCTCGCAGGGGCGAGACAAATGTGACAAATTTGAGTGTGTGAAAACGTAACCTAGAAAATTGTAAAACATGAAATCTTAAAACACTCATATTTTAGTTAATACTGGACATAGAGGCCCGATCTTGGTCTCTATTTGAACACGAAGATTCGCATTTTATTCGTGCAGTACGTGCCCTGGGTTAATTAAAAAAATTAGTGTAGTTCTGTACGAAATAAGAATGGATATTTTCGTAAAAATCGAAAACCGTAAGTACTTTAAAAATCCATAAGTAAATAAATATCGGGAGTGAAACGGCGTGCGACGTTTCTCTGGAAAGCAGAAGAACGTAGCTTTCCGGCGATACCAAGTTCGACCGGAAAAATGGAAAAATAGGCCCGCGGCGAGCGCGACAAAAGTAGCTTTTCTCGGATATTTTAAATTTAAAATTTCACGTATTTACGAAAAATTCTTCCACTTTGACCGCCCGTATCTCGTTAATCTTTGGAGTTGGAAAAAAACAAAAAAAAAGACTTTTAGATAATTCATTTTTCTACATTTTCGTTAGGGCGAAGTATTTTGCTCTAGGAGGCCCCGTTTAGAAGTTATGGAGGTTTAAAGGTAAAAACGTCAAATTTTTCGCCTTTTTGCACCGCCGCACCTTTCGGCCGATATCTCCGAAACGAAGCGACGTACGGAATTTTTGAAGATACCGGAGGAAGCGGAAAGAAACGCTCTTGTCCTTTGAGATTTTTTTATTTTGAGCTAGCTCCAGCCGTTTTCGAGTTATAGGCGAAAAACCGAAAAAATGAGTCTCGCTTCGGAAACGAAAAAGCGAAAAAACGTGCAATCCTAAAACGTCCGTATCTTTCGAAATACACATTTCGGAGCGCCGTACGGCGTCGCGGCGGAACGGGGAGAGATTCTAGTTATAGCTAGCCGCAAGCTGCGAGGTCGAAATCGAAAATTGAGCCCGACTGGAACGAAAAGAAATGGAACATTTTTGACGTTTACGAAATACCAAAATGACCTCTCCTATTTTCTCTCTTACCCCTCGACTCCTCATTCCCAAAAAAAGCAGGCGAGAGAGATAGGTGACTTTCGTCCGATCGTAACGGAAAAACCCGGAAAAATACCGGAACCGGGTATAGCCTAAGCACTGTAGGATTCCGTCCCGAACATTTTCGAGCCGGGCACGGACCGGCGAAATGAAGCGCGTCTCGACGGCATGTACCTTAAGATCGCAATTTTAAAGGGGTACATACCAACTCCCTTTTCATATATATGACTAGAATGGGCTATCGCCCATTCTAGCTCCTCCGGAGGGGTGACAGCTAAAGCTGTCAATGCGAGTGCTCCGCACTCGATTAGGAAACGCTTGAATCATTGTAGAAAGCTTGAATTTTAGTTGGAAATTGTCACTTTTTTTGGGTTTTTTTTAATTAAGTTTTCAGTTTTTTAATTTTCAGTTTTTTAGTTTTTCGGTTTTTTATCTTTCAGTGTTTCGGTGTTTCAGTTTTCTGTTTTTAAGTTTTGAAATTTTCAAGTTTTGAAATTTTCTAGTTTTTAAATTTTAGAGTTTTTGAATTTTAAAGTTTTTAAATTTTAAAGTTTATAAATTTTAAAGTTTTGAAATTTTCAAGTTTTGAAATTTTAAAGTTTTGAAGTTTTGAAATTGTAAAGTTTTGAAATTTTAAAGTTTTGAAATTTTAAAGTTTTGAAATTATAAAGCTTAGAAATTTTAAAGTTTTGAAATTTTAAAGTTTTAAAATTTGAAAGGTTTGAAATTTTCTAATTTTGAAATTTTAAAGTTTTGAAATTTTAAAGTTTTGAAATTTTAAAGTTTTGAAATTTTAAAGTTTTGAAATTTTAAAGTTTTGAAATTTTAAAGTTTTGAAATTTTAAAGTTTTGAAATTTTAAAGCTTTGAAATTAAAGTTTTGAAATTTTAAAGTTTTAAAATTTTAAAGTTTTGAAATTTTCTAATTTTGAAATTTTAAAGTTTTGAAATTTTCAAGTTTTGAAATTTTCTAATTTTTAAATTTTCAAGTTTTCAATTTTAAAGTTTTGAAATTTTAAAGTTTTGAAATTTTAAAGTTTTGAAATTTTAAAGTTTTGAAATTTTAAAGTTTTGAAATTGTAAAGTTTTGAAATTTTAAAGTTTTGAAATTTTAAAGTTTTGAAATTTTAAAGTTTAGAAATTTTAAAGTTTTAAAATTTTAAAGTTTTGAAATTTTAAAGTTTTAAAATTTTAAAGTTTTGAAATTTTCTAATTTTGAAATTTTAAAGTTTTGAAATTTTAAAGTTTTGAAATTTTAATTTTGAAATTTTAAAATTTTGAAATTTTAAAGTTTTGAAATTTTAAAGTTTTGAAATTTTAAAGTTTTGGAATTTTAAAGTTTTGAAGTTTTAAAGTTTTGAAATTTTAAAGTTTTGAAATTGTCAATTTTTCAAGTTTCCAAGTTCCAAGTTCCAAGTTTCCTAGTTTCCAAGTTTCCAAGTTTTCAATTCTTCAATTTTTCAATTTTTCAATTTTTCAATTTTTCAATTTTTCAATTTTTCAATTTTTCAATTCTTCAATTCTTCAATTCTTCAATTCTTCAAGTTTTCAAGTTTTCAAGTTGTCAAGTTAAGTTTTCAAGTTTTCAACTTTTCAAGTTGTCAAGTTATTAAGTTTTCAAGTTTTTCAAGTTTTCAAGTTTTTAGTTTTTTAGCCTCAGTTTTCATTTTTTCACTTTTTCAGTGTTCCAGTTTCAAGTTTTTCAGTTTATAGTTTTCAGTTTTTTATTTTTCAGGTTTCACTTTCATATTCGTAATCAGTTATTTCAGCAACCTTCAGATTCCGAGTTTCAGCTGAATCGGAAGGCAAATAAGAAAGTTATAGTAAATGATGAATAGTAGGCTTAGGGGATGCTGTTATTTTGAATTCTTGAACGACTGTCACATATTCGTTATCCGTGACCTCGATAACACTCACATATCTATTTTCATACGAATGGGACCGTAAATGACAAACTTGCCCTGCAACTCGTGCCGCCATTTTGAATTTTTCAATTTCGATGTCTTATTCGTAATCTGCTACTTCAGTAACTTCCACATACCGAGTTTTAGATGCATCGGATGGCAAATGAGAAAGCTATAGTGCCGCCATTTTGAATTTTTCAATTTCGATTTCAGATTCGTAATCAACTACTCCAGTAACTTCTACATATCGAGTTTTAGATGAATCTGACGGTAAATAAGAGAGTTACAGTAAATGAAGGAAAGAAGGCTATGGGGACGCTACCATTTAGAATTCTTTAGCGACGGTCACATATCCGTGATCTGTGACCTCGATAACAGTCACATACCTATGTTTGGACGGATGTCACCGTAAATGACAGATTTTGTTCTATAATTCGTGCCGCCATTTTGAATTTTTCAATTCCGTAATCATATTCGTTATCAGCTACTCTAATAACCTCTAAATACCGAGTTTCAGCTGAATCGGTTGGCAAATAAGAAAGTTACAGTAAATAACGGATATTAGGCCATGGAGATGCCGCCATTTTTAATTTTTCAATTTCGATGTCATATTCACAATCAGCTACTTTAGTAACGACATCATACCGAGTTTCATTTGAATTGGACGGTAAATAAGGAAGTTACAGTAAATGATGAATATTAGGCTATAGGGACGTTGCCATTTTGAATTTTTGAGTTACGATAACATATTCGTGATCCGTGACCTCGATAACACCCACATACCTGTTTTACACGAATGGGATCGTAAACGATAAACTTGTCCTGGAACTCGAGCCGCCATTTTGAATTTTGAAGTTTGGTCCTCTAATTTGTAATTAGCGACCTTGAAGACCTTTAGCTACTGATTTTCAGTCGACTCAGTCTATAAATGATGAACTTTATCCGCCATTTTGTCACAATTTCGTGTTCTACGACTCGAAGTACCCCTAGGCACCGAGTTTCATTCGAATCGGACCATAAATAACGAAGTTATGTAGTTAAGGACCAAGAAGCATCGAAATTTTGATGTAACGTATGTGACATTTTTCCAATTAGCAAAATGTTGGTGGTCTACTATGAGATATTGTTCCGTGATTCATATCAGTTGGTGATATTTTCTGTCACTTCTGATTATGTGTTGGTATTCCTTTAAAATGTAAAATTTATTGTTTACATATTAGATACCTGATATTACTTACCTGTGGACTTGAAAGGAATGAAAAGATACATTTTTGTAATAAAAGTAGATATGATGGAACCGCAGGAATTGGAAGTGGGCAATATGCTTTATCGAATAAAGGTGGCTTCAGAGTGCATTAAGCATAAGGCGTATGGTGTAAGCGTATGCCATAACAGAAATAAACATACCCAAATCCGTATGAGCATTCATAGTGTACATAACATAAGACGTATGGCGTAAGAAATGGTTTATTTTTATTTCCTTATGTCTTATGCTTAAGTCTTACACAATCGGGTAAAAGCGTACGCTTTCGGGTAGATTCGCAAAACAGTTTCGCCACAAATCTGACATTTCAGGATAAAATATATTAATTTTGAATATGGAAAAATTATTGGTAATAATCGCTTAGGCTTCTATTGAATGAAAATAATGCTAAAATAGAATAAATCAACAAAATGTAACTACTTCTGTCACGTAGATTTGTAGGGACTGCGCACGCACCGATCTTATGCTTACGACACTATGAATGCACCTCTCTAAAATTAAGTCATACGTCTTATGCTTACATCTTATGGCTTAATGCTAATGCACTCTGAAGCCACCTTAATCGAGAAGAGAAAACAATAAATAAGTTTTATTGTGGAGAATTTGTAAACGTAGTTGATTGTTTATTGAAGCGTGCTGAAATTTACTGGAAAAATGCAATAAAACATGAAAATGTGAATACATATGTTAATGTAAAGGAGATTAGCATTGTATTTTTATTGACAATAAATGGATGTAAGCGTGCAACCGAGGGAAAGTTCTTTTTTTTTGTTTATTTTAGCCTTTTTTTTATGTTTGTGTTTGGTCAATTATAAGAAAAAGAAAGTTTAAATAGTAAGAGCTGCTTTTAAGTGGCGAGGAGAAGTCAGAATGTACTTTAAAGAGAGACCTGGCACAGTTTAAAACTGTATAAGAACCTAAAGTTTCTATTACTTAAAATGTTGTAACGTAGTACGAAGTGGATCTGGAGAAAGTGTGAACAAAAGTAAAATTTTGCGACCATATAAACTTATAGTGGAATAATCGTACAACATTAGTTCTGGTTATTATTTTTTCCATTGGTAAACTGGAAGGAATGTGTAAATCATTTTCATGTATTACTTAAAAAGGCCTAAAATTGACGTTAACTGCATAGGGTTCAGAGTAATTATAAATTACAATGTTACTGTATAATATAGTAAAAGAAAAAGAAAATAACATTTGAAATTGTAAAGTGTCCTATAAATGTCAAAGAAAAGATATAATTTGGTGTACAGTGTGTTTTATAGGTTGTATTTAAGTTATATTTAAAAGAAATTACAGTGTACCTACCTACTTATGTAGTGTACTAAATAAGAATGCTAACTCACAGAGTTGCTCCATATAGTTTCAAACTGTGCCGGTGTTGAAAGTATTTATTATTTTGGATCTAACCTTAAAAGAGTATTAATATATACGAAACTTTGGTGCCATATAACTTCTACTGCAACAATCGTACAAAAATTGTTTTAATAATATTTTCTTCATCTTTTCGTGTACTTGAAGGAATGTGTAATCACTTAAAAATATCGTAGGGCCCAAGGACAAAACATAGATTATGGATGGTTGAGTCTTAAAGAGGTAAGAAAGTTCCTTAAAAAAAATGTTTGACATTGAATAGAATGATAAAATAATTCATTTTGATTTTTTGGGATATCTTATTTTTTGAGTAAAAACAGAAGAAAGTTTCTCTTGAAATTTATTCTAAAAAGTTAATATTGTTCAGTTAAAGTGGGTTATAAATTATTGGAGAATTTTTAACTGGAAAACAATGTATTTCATGGAAAATTATATAGGACAGAAATTATGTGTACCAGATTGAGGGATAAGTGTGAAATTTTTTAGAACGTTTTGAACAATTTTTGGAAAATTAATTTTTTGATGTTGTTTTTCCACCGCAAGTGTTGGTAGAAATTTCAAAAGAGTTGATAAGAAAATTCTGAAAAAGTTTACACTTATTCGTGGACCTTTTACAAAGAATTTTTGTTTTATAAAATTGTTTTATAGTGTGTTGTCTTTGAGTGAAATTTTGATAAAGTTCTGATGTTGAAATTTGTTAATTTAATTGTCCCAAAAAGGTTAACTTTTTAGAAAAAATCTGTGGAGAAATTGCTATTGTTTTTACTCAAAAAAGTAGATAAATGTCAATGTTACTGTATAATATAGTAAAAGAAAAAGAAAATAACATTTGGAACTGAAAGTGTCTTGATAAATTTCAAAGAAAAGATAGAAATTGGTGTACAGTGTGTTTTATAGGTTGTATTTAAGTTATATTCGAAAGAAATTACAGTGTACCTACCTACTTATATGTAGTGTACTAAATAAGAATGCTATCTCACAGAGTTGCCCCGTAAAGTTTCAAACTGTGCCGGTGTTGAAAGTATTTATTATTTTGGATGTAACCCCAAAAGAGTGTAAATATATACGAAACTGTGGTACCATATAACTTCTACTGCAACAATCGTAGTATTTTTCAGTTAAAGTGGGTCATGAAATCTTCAATATTAAATATTTGACTATTTTTAACTGGAAAACAATGCATTTTATGGAAAATTCTATAGAACAGAAATTATGTGTAATAGGTTGAGGAATAGATGTGAATTTTTTCAGGTTTTGAAAAATGTTTGGAAATTTTGATTATTTGATGTTTTCTTTTCACCGTAATGATTGTCAGAAATTCCAAAGAAGTTGATAAGAAAATTGTGGAAAATTTCACACTTATTCGTAGACATTTTACAAATAGTCTAATAAAATTGTTTCGTAGTGCGTTGTATTCGAGTGAAAAATTGTCTTATTTCTAATATTGAAATTCGTTAACTCAGTTGTACCGGAAAAGGTTAACTTTTAAGGAAAAAATTTCTGGAGAAATTGGTATCGTTTTTACTCAAAAAGAAGGTATAGTTTGAAGAATTAGAAAAAAATTATTTCAATCATTTTATTCGACATCAAAAATTTGTTTTCTTAAAAATCCTCTTGCCTTTTCAGGGCTGAGTGACCCAAGAAAGTGGGATTGTATTTTCCCAGAGTATATTTTGTTTAAAAAAAAGTTATATACTTTGTGTCTGTAATTGTTGGAAATTGAATTATACAGCAATTATTAATTTATGTAAGCCAATGAAAGCAAAGAACCATGTTTTGAAACTTGATGGCGTTGTATCTACATGACAGTGTAAATTAATAATTTTAATATAACATAGAATAGTAGATGAAAATTGTTCAATGCATCAAGAAATCAAATATGAATTAAAAGTTATGGATGTATCAGTGTTCAGTGAAGCACTGTAAACACAGGGTATTGGTATTGTCGAAGTAAGAAATGTTTAGTCGGTAACAGAACCATTTATTGAAGGTAGCATTACAAAAATGTATAAGAAATATCCAAGTAAAATGCAAATAGTATGTGTTGGACAACAAATGCATTTAGAAAATATGTTGGTTTTGAGTTAAGTAACGTAGTAACATAAAATAATAGTTGAAACGTACAATAATCAACAATATTTATTGTAAAATAATTTAAAATGGAATATTTGCAGTGGAGCAATTATAACAAAATACAATAAAAATTAAAGAAAGTCGTATTAGCAAGTAGAGTATGGAGAGTTGTATAGATTTTCTGTGACGTAATGATGTAGGCAACCATATTTCGCTTCATTCTATTCTGCACCTGCGGAAAGAAATAACCTAATTAGAGCGGGAACTGTTTGAACATTTGAAAATAATGTTTACCACAGAAGCTTAAAAAGTAAGTAATATAAAAAAAAAAAAATTAAAAATACAATGGGAACATGTGGAATAGATTGGTACTGGAAAAAGTATTTAAAGCCTTTTGACTTCTATTATACTTACTTATTTTTAACATAATATCAACTGCCTCTGACATATTTGAGATGCAAACATTACATCTCGACTGAGAATTGTGGGAACGCGATTTGTAAACTATCGTAATTTAAGAAATACCCATCGGACAGAAATAAACGATAAATGGAATACTTGTAATTTCATGATCTTTATTTTTTGTACCATATCACTTTTTCTAAAAATGTAAGACTGTTGAGATTTTTAGGAGAAAAAGTGTCAAAATGACAGATTTTTAAAGCTGAACTCGTAATCTTGATATCGTTATAACTTGGAAAGTATAAATTCCAATGAAATATTGTTTTTAAGAAGCCACCAAATAATAAATGTGATATTTTTCGTGGCAACAATTGTGATGAAGGGAAAAAATAGAGAACTAAAACTTCAAAGAATTGATCACAACATTGCGAAAAAGTTAATTAGAAAATTTTTGTCCTATGGAATGTTTACAAAAAGTGCATTTTTTGGAGTTTTCAAAGTTTCTAATTGAACATTTTTTCGACATAGTTTTACTGAAAAAGGTTAACTGTTTAGAAGAAATCTCAAGAGACAATATTTTTTGTTTCTAATCAGAAAATAAGATGATATCCCAGTGCCTAAGGAAGGTGAAACATTTGTGTGAAAAATTTTTTTAGTTTTTTCTTCGGGCCGAGTCATTTATATGTAAAGCAGAAAAAATATGAATTGTGCCATGGAGAATGGTGACGAAGAAATTTTTTAAAATATTTTTATGAGTTGCAACAAAATTCGTAAAGCCATGAATATTGGAGAAAAAGGGGTCGCATTTTCTCAAAAAATGGCCAATATACATATACAAAATTTGTTATGTTAATTATTTAACATGTATCATTAATTGAAAACGTATGTTCACATCAGTTTCAAAAGGTTGATGTGACAATGAGCCGAAAGTCTGTTTGCTTCTTACAACTTTTGTATAAAATAGGAAAGTTGTAAAATGTATATTTTTCCTCGCCAAATAACAGGAAGAAATGACAATTTCAGA
Source organism: Stenurella melanura (assembly GCA_963583905.1). NCBI lineage: Eukaryota > Metazoa > Arthropoda > Insecta > Coleoptera > Cerambycidae > Stenurella > Stenurella melanura. Next base: position 75,825,108 of record OY757312.1, on the reverse strand, counting down.
AAAGAAATGTTCGAACGAAAGCAGTCTATTTGCAATGAAACAATTTAAATTTGCAATTAAAAAAAAGGATTTCTATGTACAAAATGAATTTAACATTGAATAATCTTAACTATGTCACCCAAAGTTAATGGGACATGTACTACCGAACTGTCCCCATCCAAGTCTGTAATCTCTTGTTGGAAAAATTTGTTTAACAGAGTGCTTATTACTCGAGATATTTAAAAGTGTTAAGTTAAGAAAATCACACGGTATAATGGAAATGAAAAGGCCCGAAGTATTCTTTGATAAAGTCTTCTTTTTACTCTTAAAGCAAGAAAGACAGTGGTATGTGGGAAAGAATGAGCACTACTATAAGCCATATAAGAGATATTCAAAAAATTTGTGTTGGTTTTTGATATGCTATAATTTTTTGGAATTTTTAAAGCAGCCATTTTTAGAAATTATACTGTAAAGAAAGGAAAATATAACAATTTTGCTGGAAAAATTCCTTCTGTTAGTAAGTCATGGAAGAATAATTGCACCAAAAGAAAACATGACAAATTCAAGCTTAAGAAATGATATACAGTACATTTCTCTTTTCATGATTCCAATACCAGAGCTTCATTAATAACGATGCGATTGAAAAAAAATTAGATGGAAGATACTTACTCATCAGGAGATTGTTTCACGGTAAAATATTTAAAAATTCACCAGTGGTGTTTCTCCTTATGATAAGAAATGAACATGATTTTCCAAAAAAAGATATTAGGCATAGTTTTAACTGTGGAACAATCTCATAATCTTATTCGTTGCTATCGAAAGCTGAGTAACACAGAATTTCATTAAGATTTCAATAAGACCCGGTATTCATATAATAGAAAAATAAAATCCCTCTTTTATAGCAGCAATCATTGTAGTCAATTTTATTTTTGGACGCAGCGAAGAGTTAATTGAGCTGGAAGAAAACAGGCTTTCCATTTATAATTAATCACGTGACTTCAATCACTATACTTAATTGTCTTATGGAAACATTAATTGATTTGTGAAGCAAAGAGTTCAATTTTAAACTAATTAAATTCTGGAAAAATTAATGAATAATAACACTGACATGGTTAAACTTGTTGTGAATTTCAGCTTAAGATTAAAACAAAATTGTTTGGCATGTGTTATTATCCTCGTATTTGTTTACGGAAAGCTCATCTTTTTCCAGCTTAAATAATTGCTCTTTATGTCCGCACACAAAGTTAAGACTGTAATAAGTAATAAATGGTATGGAATGTAAAAAATGAGATATTATTTTTTGATGATACAAACACAAAGTACAGTATCTAATTGAAATCCGGTATTAGTGAGTTTTTGATAATAATTGATAAGATTATAAGATTGTTTCACAGTTAGAAGTCTGCGTAATATATTTATTTTGGAAAATTAGGCAAATGTTTCTTCATGAAGATGAAGATTTTGAAATATTTTAGTGCGACACAATTTTCTGATGGGCAAGTACTTTCCACCCGAGTTTCCATCCAAATTTACGAAAAGTCATAGTGTTAATAGAGGCACTATGATGTGGACGCCATAAAAAGTGAGACCTATTGACTGTTTCTGCTATCGTTCAGAAATAAACAAAAAATGAAATATTTGTAATGCCATAATTTTATTTTCTGTAAATGTAAGAGTTTTGAGTTATTTAATGAAAAAATCTTATACTAAGTACCTTTTTCGCTTACAATATGACTTTATATCAGATTAGGTGTTTACTATTTAACCTTTATGCCCATAATGGTGGAGGGAGTGGGAAGAACCCCTAGTAGAAAGCATATATTTTGGAAAAGTAAGCTTTTTTGTACTAAATATTTAGAAAATCAAGGAAAAGAACCATGGAAATCCACTCAATTTTGATATTTTGTACTGTTTGTGTTCAATTGCATTCGACTATATATCAAAGTATAGATTTTTACGTTACTATTTGAGTTCCTTTCATTATAAATTTGCAGTTTTCAGCTTTAAATTAATATTTATCAACCTCAAAAAACATGAACAATGATACTTTTTATCCGTAGGTACAATTAGAATTATTGGAATTTACTGGATTAATCATTAGATTAGAACTATTTTATGAATTCTTCAATAAATCTTTTAATTTTTTTCGATAAAAGATACTCCAATGTGTGCTCAGTAAAGAAACAGAAAGGTGATGAAATGAAATTCTGCACTAAATAAGTTAGGTTCATAAGTGCATGTAAATCTACTACTATAAAATAGTGAAAAATAGGTACTTACTGTGTATCGGTGAGGAAACAGGTCACCCGTGCCAAGTAATGAATCAAAAGAAAAGATTATCTATCCCAATGGCAAGAAAAGGAGGTTGCGTAGCTGCTTATATCATAATTGTAGCCGGCAATTTAAAAAATAAAGGGAATAAATTTGTAATCTTAATGTACGTATACTTTTGTTCGAATACAATAATTTCTAAATACTATGTACATTAATCTTTTGCGGGATGATGTTAGCCAGAAAAGTCCTACGTATTCAATAAAAAGAGATTCACAGATTCAAAAATTAAATTGTAATTACAGCGTACATTGTAGGGGATGTAGGGAAAAAGGACACGTGTAAGGTGTTTTGTAGGAACATTTAGGTGATGTCACATATGGTTTCTAAAGAGCTAAATTTATATATATGCAATCGGTACTTACAGAAACATTGGCAGAATGTCTTCTGATGCCTGTCCTTTGTAAAGTAGCAATTTTAACAAACGCAGGCACTCTTGTAGGATCTGTTTATCGACTTCCTCAAAGACATCGTTTGTCTCTTGAAACCTGTAGAATCTAACACTTGTGCCGTACAATAGAAGCTTTTTTGTTGTGGGTTTTTTTGCCATGTCACATCAGATTCGACGATTTGTGTCCCATTTTACATCAACAAACATCCAATCTGAAAATATATGTATAAATGTATGTCTGATTTGTTAACAATACACTATGTAAGGATTATGCACATAAAACAATTTATTATAGTAACTTTAGAAGGTCACTGTGACAACAAACGACTTGTACTGAAATTATAAGAAAAGTTCCCTATGAAAAGACAATAATTTGTTACGCCAAAGTTACTGTGAACATGTCTATATGTCTGTAAATGTATAACCTAAGTTTAACTTGCTTTTAATTAAGTTTTAAATTGGAAAAGTATGAAAGCTACTTGTTTTAATAGCAGGAAGAAACGTTAATAGAAATATACTTTATCTCAGGCATTTTCATTTATTCACACAGGTTTAAACTTAAAGAGAAAGGAAATAATTTTAAATAAATGTCACGTGTACGTACAATGTATTGAAATATAATAAAAAAGTATTTGTAGGTATATAGGTGAAGGTAAATAATGATTTTCTGTTGTCAAGAAGAGAAAAAATTCGACCAATATTTTAAAGCAAGGATGTATTCTCTTTATATAAGTTTTGAAAGAAACAAATAATTTTTCTATTTACTTAATTAAATCGGACAATTTTGTACAGCGATGATGGCACAGTAACTTATTTAAATCGATGTGAGAGGAATGAAACGATATAAATGAAATGTAAATAACTTACGTTGTATACTGGCTGTAAAACAGAATCCATATTTCCACTGTATATATCCAATTTAATGGTCACTATAGGTATTCTTACACTGTAAATGTTCTCTGATCTTGGCAACTGATATGCAGCAAATGAAAAATGATTATTTCATTGTAAACATTGGAGCACAGGGCTGAGAAATAGTTATTGTGGAGGCTTTATAATGTCTGCTTTTTACACCTAATGCAGATATCCAGATAACAGGTGGTTTTTCAGGTAGTTTAATCAACTCGTTGCACTAAACATTGTCGTGTAGCTACTTTACAAACTGATGTGGGTAGGTATTTGGTTGTGGTAAATGGATACGTTGCACACACTGAGACGTTGGCAAATGAACTGTAAATTTCCACTTAACGACTTCTAGAAGAGTCCACATGTTGTCGGGATAAGAAAGCACAGAAACAGGTGTAATATTAGGGGTTCTTTAAGTACACAAACCTGGGTATCATTGTCACTGGTTTGTTCACCTCCTTCGAAAGGAAGAGTACGTAGCTGGAAACATTGATTACAACATACAAATCACTGTTAAAATTCCCCGTGCTATCGTATGGAATGTAGCACAGGTAGGATCAGCTGGTAGTGACGTAGGTGGACGCAGGAAAGTATCGTTCTAAAAGGTACCTCGTACTTTGTGGATATGCACTGATGTAGTTTTTAAGGGCAAATTCTTGGAGACATCGTTATCACTGTATCGGTTTCATATTTCAATGCACTGTTATTTAGTTTACACATATATTCCAAATGGTTTGTTTGAGGTCGAAGTTAGGTATGAAAACAGCTGTAGTTTGTGTCGTTCGCTTTATAGTTTTGGGGCCACATCCTTGTGTGAGCTGTCACCAATGTATTTTTTTGACATTTCACTATTATATTTTCTTAACACTTGTTAATCTTGGCACAGAGACATCTCGCTGGGAGAATATCTGTAGATGCGAGGGGCCACAGGGCCGAGAGACATCTATTGTTGGGCTATGTAACGTATAGCAACAGAAATAATCCACTCAAATAGTACGTTTTTAAGTACACAGAACAGAGTCACTTTTTTACACACTTAGTGTAGACAACAGGTCTTTTCACAACTGGTTTGTTCCACTTGTTGCTTCGAAAATACCAAAGCAAATTCCAAAATAAATGTACAAACAGACGCAGGTAGATAGTTGTAGATTGAGGTAAGAAGGGAGGTGGTATTAAACGTTGAAGTATTCTTTCTGGAGATGCACTTTGAAGACAGTCTTTTGGGGCCACATTCTTGAATTCGTTATTAGGTACCATCGCATTTTGTTTGTACACTGCACTGTGGTATCGTTTAAACACATCATTCCAAACATAGTAAAGTCGAAGAAGACATGGCTGGTAGATGATAAATAACAAACAAACAGTGGATACGTGCGTACGCCATTTGTAGGTTACACATTCCATGAAGTTCTGGAACGTTGGGAATCGACAGTTGAAAGTCACGTGATTAGTACAGCACTATTAAGATTGGTTGCCTCCTTCGAATGCATAGGAAAAACGGAAAGAACACGATTGTAATTTGATTGTTATGCGAAAACTGTACCTGTAGCCGAGATAATTATTAACGCAATTAGCGGGGCCTTATTATGAACTATCGATCGGTTTCGAGTGCACTCGAACGAACCCGAGGGATCACGAAGGGGCTTTCCTTTGAATTTTAATTAATTTAAAACCAATTAAAGACGAAAATGAGCTGTATCGTACCATTTTGGAAAGAGAAAAGTCTGTAGGGTCGAAATATAGAGATAGGGCGGTATTTAAAATAAAATAATTAACTAAAAAAATCACAAATTGGGCAAGCATGTACCGTAAATATGTTTTGCAGTAAAATATTTTAATATGTAGGAGCGGTAGGTGTCCCAGTAATTAATTTAGAAGCAACTAAAGAAGGAAATGGGATGTATCGTACCATTTCGGAAAGAGGGAAGTCTATAGAGGCGAAGTATATAGATGAGGGGGGTTTTTAAAATCACAAATTAGGCAAGCATATCTTGTAAATGTGTTTGTAGGAAAATATGGTAATGTATAGGAGCGATGTAGGCCGAACACACCCGAAGGGACAGAAAAGGAGATTTGTTGGGAAATTTAATAAATTAGAAATGAATTAAAGCAGGAAATGATACATGTGATACATCGTTGAATTTGTGAAAGCCCGTAGAATATAAATATAGACAGTAGGAGGGGTTGTGAAATTGATTATTGGGGAAAAAATCGTAAATTACACAGGCATGTCTCATAATGCGGTTGTAGTAAAATAAGACTATTTATAGAGAATTGTGGCGTTTTGCCTTACCAGCTAGGTAATTTCAGAAATAAAAAACATGTAGGTAGTTTCTAAACGTTTATTAATACGCTAAATACATAGAATAGGAGGTCGTTTCGTGTCTCTGTTAGCACAGAGGAAAGGTGGTGATTTTTCAAATTCAGCTGTGACGTCATCACTCTCAAGATTTAGAAAAATTCTTCCACTTTGACCGCCCGTATCTCGTTAATTTTTGGAGGTAGAGAAAAACAAAAAAAAAGACTTTTAGATAATTCATTTTTCTACATTTTCGTTAGGGCGAAGTATTTTGCTCTAGGAGGCCCCGTTTAGAAGTTATGGAGGTGTAAAGGAAAAAATGTCGTATTTTCCGCCATTCTGCACCGCCGCACATTTCGGGCGATATCTCCGAAACGAAAAATGTTACGGAAATTTCGAGCATACCGGAGGAAGCGGAAAGAAACGCTCTTGTCCTTTGAGATTTTTTTATTTTGAGCTAGCTCCAGCCGTTTTCGAGTTATAGGCGAAAAACCGAAAAAATGAGTCTCGCTTCGGAAACGAAAAAGCGAAAAAACGTGCAATCTTAAAACGTCCGTATTTTTCGAAATACATATTTTCGAGCGCCGTACGGCGTCGCGGCGGAACGGGCAGAGATCGTAGTTATAGCTAGCCGCAAACTGCGAGGTCGAAATCGAAAATTGAGCCCGACAGGAACGAAAATAAATGGTACATTTTTGACGTTTACGAAATACCAAAACGCCCTCTCCTATTTTCTCTCTTACCCCTCGACTCCTCATTCCCAAAAAAAGCAGGCGAGAGAGATAGCGGACTTTTAGTCGTTAATAACTAAAAAACCACGAAAAATACCCGCCCCGGATACGGCCTAAGCGACGTAGAATTCGCAGGCCAATCGAAAGACGCCGGACCCGCGCCGAAAAACCTCCTCCCCTCGGAGGAGTTCCTATTGTAAAATCGCAATTTTAGAGGGGTACATACCAACTCCCTATTCATATATATGACTAGAATGGGCTATCGCCCATTCTAGCTCCTCCGGAGGGGTGACAGCTAAAGCTGTCAATGCGAGTGCTCCGCACTCGATTAGGAAACGCTTGAATCATTGTAGAACGCTTGAATTTTAGTTGGAAATTGTCACTTTTTTTGGGTTTTTTTAATTGTAAGTTTTCAGTTTTTTAATTTTCAGTTTTTTAGTTTTTCCGTTTTTTATCTTTCAGTGTTTCGGTGTTTCAGTTTTTTGTTTTTAAGTTTTAAAGTTTTGAAATTTTCAAGTTTTGAAATTTTCTAGTTTTTAAATTTTAAAGTTTTTAAATTTTAAAGTATTTAAATTTTAAAGTTTTTGAATTTTAAAGTTTTTAAATTTTAAAATTTTTAAATTTTAAATTTTTTAAATTTTAAAGTTTTTAAATTTTAAAGTTTTGAAAATGTAAGGTTTTGAAATTGTAAAGCATTGAAATTTTAAAGCATTGAAATTTTAAAGTTTTGAAATTTTAAAGTTTTGAAATTTTAAAGTTTTGAAATTTTAAAGTTTTGAAATTGTAAAGTTTTGAAATTTTAAAGTTTTGAAATTTTAAAGTTTTGAAATTTTAAAGTTTTGAAATTAAGTTTTGAAATTTGAAAGTTTTGAAAATGTAAGGTTTTGAAATTGTAAAGTTTTGAAATTTTAAAGTTTTGAAATTTCAAAGTTTTGAAATTTTAAAGTTTTGAAATTAAGTTTTGAAATTTTAAAGTTTTGAAATTTTAAAGTTTTGAAATTGTAAAGTTTTGAAATTTTAAAGTTTTGAAATTTCAAAGTTTTGAAATTTTAAAGTTTTGAAATTTTAAAGTTTTGAAATTGTAAAGTTTTGAAATTTTAAAGTTTTGAAATTTTAAAGTTTTGAAATTTTAAAGTTTTGAAATTTTAAAGTTTTAAAATTTTAAAGTTTTGAAATTGTAAAGTTTTGAAATTTTAAAGTTTTGAAATTTTAAAGTTTTGAAATTAAGTTTTGAAATTTGAAAGTTTTGAAAATGTAAGGTTTTGAAATTGTAAAGTTTTGAAATTTGAAAGTTTTGAAAATGTAAGGTTTTGAAATTGTAAAGTTTTGAAATTTTAAAGTTTTGAAATTTCAAAGTTTTGAAATTAAGTTTTGAAATTTTAAAGTTTTGAAATTTTAAAGTTTTGAAATTTTAAAGTTTTGAAATTTCAAAGTTTTGAAATTTTAAAGTTTTGAAATTAAGTTTTGAAATTTGAAAGTTTTGAAATTTTAAAGTTTTGAAATTGTAAAGTTTTGAAATTTTAAAGTTTTGAAATTAAGTTTTGAAATTTGAAAGTTTTGAAAATGTAAGGTTTTGAAATTGTAAAGCATTGAAATTTTAGAGTATTGGAATTTTAAAAGTTTTGAAATTTTAAAGTTTTGAAATTTTAAAGTTTTGAAATTTTAAAGTTTTGAAATTTTAAAGTTTTGAAATTTTAAAGTTTTGAAATTTTAAAGTTTTGAAATTTTAAGTTTTGAAATTATAAAGTTTTTAAATTTTAAAGTTTTTAAATTTTAGTTTTTAAATTTTAAAGTTTTTAAATTTTAAAGTTTTTAAATTTTAGTGTTTTTAAATTTTAAAGTTTTTAAATTTTAAAGTTTTTAAATTTTAAAGTTTTTGAATTTTAAAGTTTTTAAATTTTAAAGTTTTTAAATTTTAAAGTTTTGAAATTTTAAAGTTTTGAAATTTTAAAGTTTTGAAATTGTCAAGTTTTCAAGTTTCCAAGTTTCCAAGTTTCCAAGTTTTCAATTTTTCAAGTTTTCAATTTTTCAATTTTTCAATTTTTCAATGTTTCAATTTTTCAATTTTTCAATTTTTCACTTTTTCAGTTTTTCAGTTTTTCAGTTTTTCAGTTTTTCAATTTTTCAATTTTTCAATTTTTCAATTTTTCAATTTTTCAATTTTTCAATTTTTCAATTTTTCAATTTTTCAATTTTTCAATTTTTCAATTTTTCAATTTTTCAATTTTTCAATTTTTCAATTCTTCAATTCTTCAATTCTTCAATTCTTCAAGTTTTCAAGTTGTCAAGTTGTCAAGTTATTAAGTTTTCAAGTTTCCAAGTTTTCAAGTTTTTAGTTTTTCAGCCTCAGTTTTCATTTTTTCAGTTTTTCAGTGTTCCAGTTTCAAGTTTTTAAGTTTATAGTTTTCAGTTTTTTATTTTTCAGGTTTCACTTTCATATTCGTAATCAGTTACTTCAGCAACCTTCAGATTCCGAGTTTCAGCTGAATCGGAAGGCAAATAAGAAAGTTATAGTAAATGATGAATAGTAGGCTTAGGGGATGCTGTTATTTTGAATTCTTGAACGACTGTCACATATTCGTTATCCGTGACCTCGATAACACTCACATATCTATTGGGACCGTAAATGACAAACTTGCCCTGCAACTCGTGCCGCCATTTTGAATTTTTCAATTTCGATGTCTTATTCGTAATCTGCTACTTCAGTAACTTCCACATACCGAGTTTTAGATGCATCGGATGGCAAATGAGAAAGCTATAGTGCCGCCATTTTGAATTTTTCAATTTCGATTTCAGATTCGTAATCAACTACTCCAGTAACTTCCACATATCGAGTTTTAGATGAATCTGACGGTAAATAAGAGAGTTACAGTAAATGAAGGAAAGAAGGCTATGGGGACGCCACCATTTAGAATTCTTTAGCGACGGTCACATATTCGTGATCTGTGACCTCGATAACAGTTACATATCTATGTTTGGACGGATGTCACCGTAAATGACAGATTTTGTTCTATAATTCGTGCCGCCATTTTGAATTTTTCAATTCCGTAATCATGTTCGTTATCAGCTACTCTAATAACCTCTAAATACCGAGTTTCAGCTGAATCGGTTGGCAAATAAGAAAGTTACAGTAAATAACGGATATTAGGCCATGGAGATGCCGCCATTTTTAATTTTTCAATTTCGATGTCATATTCATAATCAGCTACTTTAGTAACGTCATCATACCGAGTTTCATTTGAATTGGACGGTAAATAAGGAAGTTACAGTAAATGATGAATATTAGGCTATAGGGACGTTGCCATTTTGAATTTTTGAGTTACGATAACATATTCGTGATCCGTGACCTCGATAACACCCACATACCTATTTTACACGAATGGGATCGTAAACGATAAACTTGTCCTGGAACTCGTGCCGCCATTTTGAATTTTGAAGTTTGGTCCTCTAATTTGTAATTAGCGACCTTGAAGACCTTTAGCTACTGATTTTCAGTCGACTCAGTCTATAAATGATGAACTTTATCCGCCATTTTGTCACAATTTCGTGTTCTACGACTCGAAGTACCCCTAGGCACCGAGTTTCATTCGAATCGGACCATAAATAACGAAGTTATGTAGTTAAGGACCAAGAAGCATCGAAATTTTGATGTAACGTATGTGACAGTTTTCCAATTCGCAAAATGTTGGTGGCCTACTATGAGATATTGTTCCGTGATTCATATCAGTTGGTGATATTTTCTGTCACTTCTGATTATGTGTTGGTATTCCTTTAAAATGTAAAATTTATTGTTTACATATTAGATACCTGATATTACTTACCTGTGGACTTGAATGGAATGAAAAGATACATTTTTGTAATAAAAGTAGATATGATGGAACCGCAGGAATTGGAGGTGGGCAATATGCTTTATCGAATAATCGAGAAGAGAAAACAATAAATAAGTTTTATTGTGGAGAATTTGTAAACCTAGTTGATTGTTTATTGAAGCGTGCTGAAATTTACTGGAAAAATGCAATAAAACATGAAAATGTGAATACATATGTAATGTAAAGGAGATTAGCATTGTATTTTTATTGACAATAAATGGATGTAAGCGTGCAACCGAGGGAAAGTTCTTTTTTTTTGTTTATTTTAGCCTTTTTTTTATGTTTGTGTTTGGTCAATTATAAGAAAAAGAAAGTTTAAATAGTAAGAGCTGCTTTTAAGTGGCGAGGAGAAGTCAGAATGTACTTTAAAGAGAGACCTGGCACATTTTAAAACTGTATAAGAACCTAAAGTTTCTATTACTTAAAATGTTGTAACGTAGTACGAAGTGGATCTGGAGAAAGTGTGAACAAAAGTAAAATTTTGCGACCATATAAACTTATAGTGGAATAATCGTACAACATTAGTTCTGGTTATTATTTTTTCCATTGGTAAACTGGAAGGAATGTGTAAATCATTTTCATGTATTACTTAAAAAGGCTTAAAATTGACGTTAACTGCATAGGGTTCAGAGTAAATATAAATTACAATGTTACTGTATAATATAGTAAAAGAAAAAGAAAATAACATTTGAAATTGTAAAGTGTCCAATAAATTTCAAAGAAAAGATAGAATTTGGTGTACAGTGTGTTTTATAGGTTGTATTTAAGTTATATTTAAAAGAAATTACAGTGTACCTACCTACTTATGTAGTGTACTAAATAAGAATGCTAACTCACAGAGTTGCCCCATATAGTTTCAAACTGTGCCGGTGTCGAAAGTATTTATTATTTTGGATCTAACCTTAAAAGAGTATAAATATATACGAAACTTTGGTGCCATATAACTTCTACTGCAACAATCGTACAAAAATTGTTTTAATAATATTTTCTTCATCTTTTCGTGTACTTGAAGGAATGTGTAATCACTTAAAAATATCGTAGGGCCCAAGGACAAAACATAGATTATGGATGGTTGAGTCTTAAAGAGGTAAGAAAGTTCCTTAAAAAAAATGTTTGACATTGAATAGAATGATAAAATAATTCATTTTGATTTTTTGGGATATCTTATTTTTTGAGTAAAAACAGAAGAAAGTTCCTCTTGAAATTTATTCTAAAAAGTTAACATTGTTCAGTTAAAGTGGGTTATAAATTATTGGAGAATTTTCAATTGGAAAACAATGTATTTCATGGAAAATTATATAGGACAGAAATTATGTGTACCTGATTGAGGGATAAGTGTGAATTTTTTTAGAACGTTTTGAACAATTTTTGGAAAATTAATTTTTTGATGGTTTTTTTCCACCGCAAGTGTTGGTAGAAATTTCAAAAGAGTTGATAAGAAAATTTTGAAAAAGTTTACACTTATTCGTGGACCTTTTACAAAGAATTTTTGTTTTATAAAATTGTTTTATAGTGTGTTGTCTTTGAGTGAAATTTTGATAAAGTTCTGATGTTGAAATTTGTTAATTTAATTGTCCCAAAAAGGTTAACTTTTTAGAAAAAATCTGTGGAGAAATTGCTATTGTTTTTACTCAAAAAAGTAGATAAATGTCAATGTTACTGTATAATATAGTAAAAGAAAAAGAAAATAACATTTGGAACTGAAAGTGTCTTGATAAATTTCAAAGAAAAGATAGAAATTGGTGTACAGTGTGTTTTATAGGTTGTATTTAAGTTATATTCGAAAGAAATTACAGTGTACTTACCTACTTATATGTAGTGTACTAAATAAGAAATCTATCTCACAGAGTTACCCCATAAAGTTTCAAACTGTGCCGGTGTTGAAAGTATTTATTATTTTGGATCTAACCCTAAAAGAGTGTAAATATATACGAAATTGTGGTACCATATAACTTCTACTGCAACAATCGTAATATTTTTCAGTTAAAGTGGGCCATAAAATCTTCAATATTAAATATTTGACTATTTTTAACTGGAAAACAATGCATTTTATGGAAAATTATATAGAACAGAAATTATGTGCAATAGGTTAAGGAATAAATGTGAATTTTTTCAGGTTTTGAAAAATGTTTGGAAATTTTAATTATTTGATGTTTTCTTTTCACCGTAATGATTGCCAGAAATTTCAAAAAAGTTGATAAGAAAATTGTGAAAAATGTCACACTTATTCGTAGACATTTTACAAATAGTCTTATAAAATTGTTTCGTAGTGCGTTGTATTCGAGTGAAGAAATTGTCTTATTTCTAATATTGAAATTCGTTAACTCAGTTGTACCGGAAAAGGTTAACTTTTTAGAAAAAAATCTCTGGAGAAATTGGTATCGTTTTTACTCAAAAAGAAAGGTATAGTTTGAAGAATTAGAAAAAAATTATTTCAATCATTTTATTCGACATCAAAAATTTGTTTTCTTAAAAATCCTCTTGCCTTTTCAGGGTTGAGTGACCCATGAAACATAAACATTATGAATTGCGCCACTCAGATTCATGAAGTAGACATTCTTTCTGATCTTTTCATGTCCTGCAACAGTGTATTGAAGCTCGGAAAGAAAGTGGGATTGTATTTTCCCAGAGTATATTTTGTTTTAAAAAAAAGTTATATACTTTGTGTCTTTAATTGTTGGAAATTGAATTATACAGTAATTATTAATCTATGTAAGCCAATGAAAGCAAAGAACCATGTTTTGAAACTTGATGGCGTTGTATCTACATGACAGTGTAAATTATTAATTTAAATATAACAGAATAGTAGATGAAAATTGTTCAATGCATCAAGAAATCAAATATGAATTAAAAGTTATGGATGTATCAGTGTTCAGTGAAGCACTGTAAACACAGGGTATTGGTATTGTCGAAGTAAGAAATGTTTAGTCGGTAACAGAACCATTTATTGAAGGTAGCATTACAAAAATGTATAACAAATATCCAAGTAAAATGCAAATAGTATGTGTTGGACAACAAATACATTTAGAAAATATGTTGGTTTTGAGTTAAGTAACGTAGTAACATAAAATAATAGTTGAAACGTACAATAATCAACAACATTTATTGTAAAATAATTTAAAATGGAATATTTGCAGTGGAGCAATTATAATAAAATACAATAAAAATTAAAGAAAGTCGTATTAGCAAGTAGAATATGGAGAGTTCTATAGATTTTCTGTGACGTGATGATGTAGGCAACCATATTTTGCTTCATTCTATTCTGCACCTGCGGAAAGAAATAACCTAATTAGAGCGGGAATTTACCACAGAAGCTTAAAAAGTAAGTAATATAAAAAAAAAAAATTAAAAATACAATGGGAACATGTGGAATAGATTGGTACTGGAAAAAGTATTTAAAGCCTTTTGACTTCTATTATACTTACTTATTTTTAACATAATATCAACTGCATCTGACATATTTGAGATGCAAACATTACATCTCGACTGAGAATTGTGGGAACGCGATTTGTAAACTATCGTAATTTAAGAAATACCCATCGGACAGAAATAAACGATAAATGGAATACTTGTAATTTTATGATCTTTATTTTTTGTACCATATCACTTTTTCTAAAAATGTAAGACTGTTGAGATTTTTAGGAGAAAAAGTGTCAAAATGACAGATTTTTAAAGCTGAACTCGTAATCTTGATATCGTTATAACTTGGAAAGTATAAATTCCAATGAAATATTGTTTTTAAGAAGCCACCAAATAATAAATGTGATATTTTTCGTGGCAACAATTTTGATGAAGGGAAAAAATAGAGAACTAAAACTTCAAAGAATTGATCACAAAATTGCGAAAAAGTTAATTAGAAAATTTTTGTCCTATGGAATGTTTACAAAAAGTGCATTTTTTGGAGTTATAAATTTTCAAGTTTCAAATAGAATATTTTTTCGACATAGTTTTACTGAAAAAGGTTAACTGTTTAGAAGAAATCTCAAGAGACAATATTTTTTTGTTTCTAATCAGAAAATAAGATGATATCCCAGTGCCTAAGGAAGGTGAAACATTTGTGTGAAAAATTTTTTTAGTTTTTTCTTCGGGCCGAGTCACTTATATGTAAAGCAGAAAAAATATGAATTGTGCCATGGAGAATGGTGACGAAGAAATTTTTTAAAATATTTTTATGAGTTGCAACAAAATTCGTAAAGCCATGAATATTGGAGAAAAAGGGGTCGTATTTTCTCAAAAAATGGCCAATATACATATACAAAATTTGTTATGTTAATTATTTAACATGTATCATTAATTGAAAACGTATGTTCACATCAGTTTCAAAAGGTTGATGTGACAATGAGCCGAAAGTCTGTTTGCTTCTTACAACTTTTGTATAAAATAAAAAAATGTTGTAAAATGTATATTTTTCCTCGCCAAATAACAGGAAGAAATGACAATTTCAGAAAAGAAATGTTCGAACGAAAGCAGTCTATTTGCAATGAAACAATTTAAATTTGCAATTTAAAAAAAAGGATTTCTATGTACAAAATGAATTTAACATTGAATAATCTTAACTATGTCACCCAAAGTTAATGGGACATGTACTACCGAACTGTCCCCATCCAAGTCTGTAATCTCTTGTTGGAAAAATTTGTTTCACAGAGTGCTTATTACTCGAGATATTTAAAAGTGTTAAGTTAAGAAAATCACACGGTATAATGGAAATGAAAAGGCCCGAAGTATTCTTTGATAAAGTCTTCTTTTTACTCTTAAAGCAAGAAAGACAGTGGTATGTGGGAAAGAATGAGCACTACTATAAGCCATATAAGAGATATTCAAAAAATTTGTGTTGGTTTTTGATATGCTATAATTTTTTGGAATTTTTAAAGCAGCCATTTTTAGAAATTATACTGTAAACAAAGGAAAATATAACAATTTTGCTGGAAAAATTCCTTCTGTTAGTAAGTCATGGAAGAATAATTGCACCAAAAGAAAACATGACAAATTCAAGCTTAAGAAATGATATACAGTACATTTCTCTTTTCATGATTCCAATACCAGAGCTTCATTAATAACGATGCGATTGAAAAAAAATTAGATGGAAGATACTTACTCATCAGGAGATTGTTTCACGGTAAAATATTTAAAAATTCACCAGTGGTGTTTCTCCTTATGATAAGAAATGAACATGATTTTCCAAAAAAAGATATTAGGCATAGTTTTAACTGTGGAACAATCTCATAATCTTATTCGTTGCTATCGAAAACTGAGTAACACAGAATTTCATTAAGATTTCAATAAGACCCGGTATTCATATAATAGAAAAATAAAATCCCTCTTTTATAGCAGCAATCATTGTAGTCAATTTTATTTTTGGACGCAGCGAAGAGTTAATTGAGCTGGAAGAAGACAGGCTTTCCATTTATAATTAATCACGTGACTTCAATCACTATACTTAATTATCTTATGGAAACATTAATTGATTTGTGAAGCAAAGAGTTCAATTTTAAACTAATTAAATTCTGGAAAAAATTAATGAATAATAACACTGACATGGTTAAACTTGTTGTGAATTTCAGCTTAAGATTAAAACAAAATTGTTTGGCATGTGTTATTATCCTCGTATTTGTTTACGGAAAGCTCATCTTTTTCCAGCTTAAATAATTGCTCTTTATGTCCGCACACAAAGTTAAGACTGTAATAAGTAATAAATGGTATGGAATGTAAAAAATGAGATATTATTTTTTGATGATACAAACACAAAGTACAGTATCTAATTGAAATCCGGTATTAGTGAGTTTTTGATAACAATTGATAAGATTGTTTCACAGTTAGAAGTCTGCGTAATATATTTATTTTGGAAAATTAGGCAAATATTTCTTCATGAAGATGAAGATTTTGAAATATTTTAGTGCGACACAATTTTCTGATGGGCAAGTACTTTCCACCCGAGTTTCCATCCAAATTTACGAAAAGTCATAGTGTTAATAGAGGCACTATGATGTGGACGCCATAAAAAGTGAGACCTATTGACTGTTTCTGCTATCGTTCAGAAATAAACAAAAAATGAAATATTTGTAATGCCATAATTTTATTTTCTGTAAATGTAAGAGTTTTGAGTTATTTAATGAAAAAATCTTATACTAAGTACCTTTTTCGCTTACAATATGACTTTATATCAGATTAGGTGTTTACTATTTAACCTTTATGCCCATAATGGTGGAGGGAGTGGGAAGAACCCTTAGTAGAAAGCATATATTTTGGAAAAGTAAGCTTTTTCGTACTAAATATTTAGAAAATCAAGGAAAAGAACCATGGAAATCCACTCAATTTTGATATTTTGTACTGTTTGTGTTCAATTGCATTCGACTATATATCAAAGTATAGATTTTTACGCTACTATTTGAGTTCCTTTCATTATAAATTTGCAGTTTTCAGCTTTAAATTAATATTTATCAACCTCAAAAAACATGAACAATGATACTTTTTATCCGTAGGTACAATTAGAATTATTGGAATTTACTGGAGTAATCATTAGATTAGAACTATTTTATGAATTCTTCAATAAATCTTTTAATTTTTTTCGATAAAAGATACTCCAATGTGTGCTCAGTAAAGAAACAGAAAGGTGATGAAATGAAATTCTGCACTAAATAAGTTAGGTTCATAAGTGCATGTAAATCTACTACTATAAAATAATGAAAAATAGGTACTTACTGTGTATCGGTGAGGAAACAGGTCACCCGTGCTAAGTAATGAATCAAAAGAAAAGATTATCTATCCCAACGGCAAGAAAAGGAGGTTGCGTAGCTGCTTATATCATAATTGTAGCCGGCAATTTAAAAAATAAAGGGAATAAATTTGTAATCTTAATGTACGTATACTTTTGTTCGAATACAATAATTTCTAAATACTATGCACATTAATCTTTTGCGGGATGATGTTAGCCAGAAAAGTCCTACGTATTCAATAAAAAGAGATTCACAGATTCAAAAATTAAATTGTAATTACAGCGTACATTGTAGGGGGTGTAGGGAAAAAGGACACGTGTAAGGTGTTTTGTAGGAACATTTAGGTGATGTCACATATGGTTTCTAAAGAGCTAAATTTATATATATGCAATCGGTACTTACAGAAACATTGGCAGAATGTCTTCTGATGCCTGTCCTTTGTAAAGTAGCAATTTTAACAAATGCAGGCACTCTTGTAGGATCTGTTTATCGACTTCCTCAAAGACATCACTTGTCTCTTGAAACCTGTAGAATATAACACTTGTGCCGTACAATAGAAGCCTTTTCGTTGTGGGTTTTTTTGCCATGTCACATCAAATTCGACGATTTGTGTCCCAATTTACATCAACAAACAACCAATCTGAAAATATATGTATAAATGTATCTGATTTGTTAACAATACACTATGTAAGCACAATGCACATAAAACAATTTCTTATAGTAACTTTAGAAGGTCAGTGTGACAACAAACGACTTGTACTGAAATTATAAGAAAAGTTCCCTATGAAAAGACAATAATTTGTTATGCCAAAGTTACTGTGAACATGTCTGTATGTCTGTAAATGTATGACCTAAGTTTAAGTTGCTTTTAATTTAGTTTTAAATTGGAAAAGTATGAAAGCTACTTGTTTTAATAGCAGGAAGAAATGTTAATAGAAATATATTTTACTTTACTTTAACTCATGCATTCTTATTTATTCACACAGCTTTAAAATTAAAGAGAAAGGAAATAATATAATAAAAAAGTATTTGTAGGTATATAGGTGAAGGTAAATAATGATTTTCTGTTGTCAAGAAGAGAAAAAGTTCGACCAATATTTGAAAGCAAGGATGTACTCTCTTTATATATAAGTTTTGAAGGAAACAAATATTTTTTCTCTTTACTTAATTAAATTGGACAATTTTGTACAGCGATGATGGCACAGTAACTTATTTAAATCGATGTGAGAGGAATGAAACGATATAAATTAAATGTAAAAAACTTACTTTGCATACTGGCTGTAAAACAGAATCCATATTTCCACTGTATATATCCAATTTAATGGTCACTATAGGTATTCTTACACTGTAAATGTTATATAATCTTGGCAACCGACATGTAGCAAATGAAAAGTGATTATTTCATTGTAAATATTGGAGCACAGGGCTGAGAAATACTTATTGTGGAGGCTTTATAACGTCTGCTTTTTACACCTAATGTAGATATCTAGATAACAGGTGGTTTTTCAGGTAGTTTAATTAACTCATTGCACTAAACATTGTCGTGTAGCTACTTTGCAAACTGATGTGGGTAGGTATTTAGTTGTGGTAAATGGATACGTTGCACACACCGAGACGATGGCAAATGAACTGTAAATTTTCACTTAACGACTTCTAGAAGAGTCCACATGTTGTCGGGATAAAAAACCACAGAAACAGGTGTAATATTAGGGGTTCTTTAAGTACACAAAACTGGGTATCATTGCCACTGGTTTGTTCACCTCCTTCGAAAGGTACCTCGTACTTTGTGGAAATGCACTGTTGTAGTTTTTATGGGCAAATTCTTGGAGACCATCGTTATCACTGTATCAGTTTCATATTTCAATGCACTGTTATTTAGTTTACACATATATTCCAAAAGGTTTGTTTGAGGTCGAAGTTAGATATGGAAACAGCTGTAGTTTGTGTCGTTCGCTTTATAGTTTTG
This sequence comes from Stenurella melanura, assembly GCA_963583905.1. Classification (NCBI taxonomy): domain Eukaryota; kingdom Metazoa; phylum Arthropoda; class Insecta; order Coleoptera; family Cerambycidae; genus Stenurella; species Stenurella melanura. Next base: position 75,805,923 of record OY757312.1, on the reverse strand, counting down.
GGGCCACATCCTTGTGTGAGCTCGTGAGCTGTCGCCAATGTATTTTTTTGACATTCCACTATTATATATTCTTAACACTTGTTAATCTTGGCACAGAGACATCTCGCTGGGAGAATATCTGCAGATGTGAGGGGCCACAGGGCCGAGAGACATCTATTGTTGGGCTATGTAACGTATAGCAGCAGAAATAATCCACTCAAATAGTACGTTTTTAAGTACACAGAACAGAGTCACTTTTTTATACACTTAGTGTAGGCAACAGGTCTTTTCACAACTGGTTTGTTCCACTTGTTGCTTCGAAAATACCAAAGCAAATTCCAAAATAAATGTACAAACAGACGCAGGTAGATAGTTGTAGATTGAGGTAAGAAAGGAGGTGGTATAAACGTTGAAGTATTCTTTCTGGAGATGCACTTTGAAGACAGTCTTTTGGGGCCACATTCTTGAATTCGTTATTAGGTACCATTGCATTTTTTTGTACACTGCACTGTGGTATCGTTTAAACACATCATTCCAAACATAGTAAAGTTGAAGAAGATATGGCTGGTAGTTGATAAATAACAAACAAACACCGGATACGTGCGTACGCCATTTGTAGGTTACACATTCCATGAAGTTCTGGAACGTGGGGAAACGACAATTGAAAGTCACGTGATTAGTACAGCAGTATTAAGATTGGTTGCCTCCTTCGAATGCATAGGAAAAACGGAAAGAACACGATTGTAATTTGATTGTTATGCGAAAGCTGTACCTGTAGCCGAGATAATTATTAACGCAATTAGCGGGGCCTTATTATGAACTATCGATCGGTTTCGAGTGCACTCGAACGAACCCGAGGGATCACGAAGGGGCTTTCCTTTGAATTATAATTAATTTAAAACCAATTAAAGAAGAAAATGAGCTGTATCGTACCATTTTGGAAAGAGAAAAGTCTGTAGGGTCGAAATGTAGAGATAGGGCGGTCTTTAAAATAAAATAATTAACTAAAAAAATCACAAATTGGGCAAGCATGTACCGTAAATATGTTTTGCAGCAAAATATGTTAATTTGTAGGAGTCCCAGTAATTAATTTAGAAGCAACTAAAGAAGGAAATGGGATGTATTGTACCATTTCGGAAAGAGGGAAGTCTATAGAATCGAAATATATAGATGAGGGGGTTTTTAAAATCACAAATTAGGCAAGCATATCTTGTAAATGTGTTGGTAGGAAAATATGGTAATTTATAGGAGCGTTGTAGGCCGAACACACCCGAAGGGACAGAAAAGGAGATTTGTTGGGAAATTTAATTAATTAGAAATGAATTAAAGCAGGAAATGATGCATGTGATACATCGTTGAATTTGTGAAAGCCCGTAGAATATAACTATACACAGTAGGAGGGTTTTTGACATTGATTATTGGGGGAAAAATCGTAAATTACACAGGCATGTCTCATAATGCGGTTGTAGTAAAATAAGACTATTTATAGAGAATTGTGGCGTTTTGCCTTACCAGTTAGGTAATTTCAGAAATAAAAAACATGTAGGTAGTTTGTAAACGTTTATTAATACGCTAAATACACAGAATAGGTGGTCGTTTCGTGTCTCTGTTAGCACAGAGGAAAGGTGGTGATTTTTCAAATTCAGCCGTGACGTCATCACTCTCAAGATTTAGAAATATTCTTCCACTTTGACCGCCCGTATCTCGTTAATCTTTGGAGGTAGAGAAAAACAAAAAAAAAGACTTTTAGATAATTTATTTTTCTACATTTTCGTTAGGGCGAAGTATTTTGCTCTAGGAGGCCCCGTTTAGAAGTTATGGAGGTGTAAAGGTAAAAGTGTCGTATTTTTCGGCTTTTTGCATCGCCGCATATTTCGGCCGATATCTCCGAAACGAAAAATTGTACGGAAATTTTGAAGGTACCGGAGGAAGCGGAAAGAGACGCTCTTGTCCTTTGAGATTTTTTTATTTTGAGCTAGCTCCAGCCGTTTTCGAGTTATAGGCGAAAAACCGAAAAAATGAGTCTCGCTTCGGAAACGAAAAAGCGGAAAAACGTGCAATCTTAAAACGTCCGTATTTTTCGAAATACATATTTTCGAGCGCCGTACGGCGTCGCGGCGGAACGGGCAGAGATCGTAGTTATAGCTAGCCGCAAGCTGCGAGGTCGAAATCGAAAATCGAGCCCGACAGGAACGAAAATAAATCCAACATTTTTGACGTTTACGAAATACCAAAACGACCTCTCCTATTTTCTCTCTTACCCCTCGACTCCTCATTCCCAAAAAAAGCAGCCGAGAGAGATAGTGTACTTTTAATCGTTAATAATTAAAAAACCACGAAAAATACCCGCCCCGGATACGGCCTAAGCGACGTAAAATTCGAAGGCGAATCGAACGACGCCGGACCCGCGCGAAAAAACCGCCTCCCCGCGACAAACACTCCACTGCAAAACGGCAATTTTAAAGGGGTACAGCCCAACTCGATTTTCATATATAGACTAGAATGGGCTATCGCCCATTCTAGCTCCTCCGGAGGGGTGACAGCTAAAGCTGTCAATGCGAGTGCTCCGCACTCGATTAGGAAACGCTTGAATCATTGTAGAAAGCTTGAATTTTAGTTGGAAATTGTCACTTTTTTTGGGTTTTTTTTAATTGTAAGTTTTCAGTTTTTTAATTTTCAGTTTTTTAGTTTTTCGGTTTTTTATCTTTCAGTGTTTCGGTGTTTCAGTTTTCTGTTTTTAAGTTTTAAAGTTTTGAAATTTTCAAGTTTTGAAATTTTCCAGTTTTTAAATTTTAAAGTTTTTAAATTTTAAAGTTTTTGAATTTTAAAGTTTTTAAATTTTAAAGTTTTTAAGTTTTAGTTTTTAAATTTTAAAGTTTTTAAATTTTAAAGTTTTTAAATTTAAAAGTTTTTAAATTTTAAAGTTTTTAAATTTTAGTGTATTTAAATTTCAAAGTTTTTAAATTTTAAAGTTTTAAAATTTTAAAGTTTTTAAATTTTAAAGTTTTTAAATTTTTAGTGTTTTTAAATTTTAAAGTTTTTAAATTTTAAAGTTTTTAAATTTTAAAGTTTTTAAATTTTAAAGTTTTTAAATTTTAAAGTTTTTAAATTTTAAAGTTTTTAAATTTTAAAGTTTTTAAATTTTAGTGTTTTTAAATTTTAAAGTTTTTAAATTTTAAAGTTTTTGAATTTTAAAGTTTTTAAATTTTAAAGTTTTTAAATTTTAAAGTTTTGAAAATTTAAAGTTTTGAAATTTTCAAGTTTTCAATTTTAAAGTTTTGAAATTTTAAAGTTGAAATTTTAAAGTTTTGAAGTTTTAAAGTTTTGAAATTGTCAATTTTTCAAGTTTCCAAGTTTCCAAGTTTTCAAGTTTTCAATTTTTCAATTTTTCAATTTTTCAACTTTTCAACTTTTCAACTTTTCAACTTTTCAACTTTTCAAGTTTTCAAGTTTTCAAGTTTTCAATTTATCAATTTTTCAATTTTTCAATTTTTCAATTTTTCAATTTTTCAATTTTTCAATTTTTCAATTTTTCAATTTTTCAATTTTTCAATTTTTCAATTTTTCAATTTTTCAATTTTTCAATTTTTCAATTTTTTAATTTTTCAATTTTTTAATTTTTCAATTTTTCAATTTTTCAATTTTTCAAGTTTTCAAGTTTTCATCAAGTTTTCAAGTTGTCAAGTTGTCAAGTTATTAAGTTTTAAAGTTTTTCAAGTTTTCACGTTTTCAGTTTTTCAGCTTCAGTTTTCATTTTTTCAGTGTTCCAGTGTTCCAGTTTCAAGTTTTTCAGTTTATAGTTGTCAGTTTTTTATTTTTCAGTTTTCACTTTCATATACGTCGTAATCAGGTACTTCAGCAACCTTCACATTTCGAGTTTCAGCTGAATCGGACGGCAAATAAGAAAGTTATAGTAAATGATGAATAGTAGGCTTAGGGGATGCTGTCATTTTGAATTCTTGAACGACTGTCACATATTCGTTATCCGTGACCTCGATAACACTCACATATCTATTTTCATACGAATGGGACCGTAAATGACAAAGTTGCCCTGCAACTCGTGACGCCATTTTGAATTTTTCAATTTAGATGTCTTATTCGTAATCTGCTACTTCAGTAACTTCCACATACCGAGTTTTAGACGAATCTGACGGTAAATAAGAGAGTTACAGTAAATTAAGGAAATAAGGTTATGGGGACGCCACCATTTTGAATTCTTTAGCGACGGTCACATATTCGTGATCTGTGACCTCGAAAACAGTCACATATCTGTTTCTGGTCGAATGTCACCGTAAATGACAGATTGTGTCTTGCAATTCGTGCCGCCATTTTGAATTTTTCAATTCCGTAATCATATTCGTTACCAGCTACTCTAATAACCTCTAAATACCGAGTTTCAGCCGAATCGATTGGCAAATAAGAAAGTTACAGTAAATAATGGATAATAGGCTATGGGGACGTCGTCATTTTGAATTTTTCAATTTCGACGTCATATTCACAATCAGCTACTTCAGTAAGTTCAACATACCGAGTTTCATTCGAATCGGTTGGGAAATAAGAAAGTTATAGTAAATAATGGATATTTGGCTATGGGGACGCCGCCATTTTGAATTTTTGAGATACGATGACATATTAGTGATCTGTGACCTCGATAACACGTACGTACGTATTTTCAGACGAAATGGCATCGCAAATGGCAAAATGTATCCTGCAACTCGGCCGCCATTTTGAATTTTTCAATTTCAACGTCATATTCATAATCAGCTATTTCAGTAACTTCAACATACCGAGTTTCATTCGAATCGGTTGGAAAATAAGGAAGTTACAGTAAATGATGAATATCAGGGTATGGGGACGCCGCCATTTTGAATTTTTAAGTAACGATAACATATTCGTGATCTGTGACCTCGATAACACATACTTACTTATTTTTAAACGAATGGCATCGTAAATGGCAATAGTAAATTATGGATATTAGGCCATGGAGACTCCACTATTTTGAATTTTTGAACGACGTTCGCATATTTGTGATCTGTGATGTCAATAATACTCACATATCTGTTTTCAAACGAATGGGACCGTAAATGACAAACCTGTACTGCAGCTCGTGCTGCCATTTTGAATTTTTCAATTTCGATGTCAGATTTGTAATAAGCGACCTCGGAAACATCCACACACCGATTTTGAGCGGTGGGAGACGATAAATAACCCTAATAGTAGGCGATTTTGGCATCGCCATTTTAAATTTTTAAGTTTTGTCTTCTAATTTATAATTAGCGATCTTGATTGCCTTCAGTTACCGATTTTCAGTCGACTCAGTCTATAAATAATGAAGTTTATCCGCCATTTTGTCACATTTTCGTGTTCTACGACTCGAAATACCCCTAGGCACCGAGTTTCAGTCGAATCGGACCATAAATAATGAAGTTATGTAGTTAGGGACCAAGAAGCACAGATATTTTGATGTAACGTATGCGACATTTTTTCAACTCACAAAATATTGGTGGTCTACCATGAGATATTGTTCCGTGATCGGAAGCAGTTGGCAGCATTATCTGTCAGTTCTGATTATGTGTTGGTATTTGTTTAAAATGTAAAATTTATTGTTTACACCATTAGATATCTGATAACACTACTTACCTGTGGATTTGAGAGAAATGTATTTTTGTAATAAAAGTATGATGGAACCATAGGAACTGGAGGTAGGCAATATGCTTTATGGAAAAATCGCGAAGACAAATGAAGAAATAAGTTATATAATGGAGAATTTGTTGACCGTGTTAACTTTTTAGCGAAGACTGTTAAATGGATAGTTGCAATTTATTTAAGGAATGTAATGAAACATTAAAATGTGAATACACATGTAATGTAAAGAAGATATAGTATTGTATTTTGTAGTGATAATAAATGGATGGCAGCGTGCAACCGAGGAAAAGTTTATTTTTTGTCTATTTTAGCCTTTTTATATGTTTGTGTTTGTTCAAATATAAGGAAGAAAAGAAAATGTACGTAGCAAGAGCAGCTTTAAGTTAGAGTGTACTTCAAAGAGTGGCCTGGCACAGTTTAAAAATGTTTAAGAGCCTAAAGTTTCTATTATTGTAAATGTTATAACGTAGTATTAAGGGAATCTTAAAAAAATGTGAATAAATATAAAATTTTGCGATCATATACTTGGAGTGGAATAAACGTACAAAATTCGTCTAAGTTACCTTTTTCATTAGTTGGTAAACTTAAAGAAATGTGTATTAATTTTCATATAGTAAATAAAGAGGCTTAAAATTGACGACAACTGTATAGGGTTTTGAGTAAATATAAATTTAATGTTACTGTATAATTTAGGAAAAGAAGAAGAAAAGAACATTTGGAACTGTAAAGGGTTCTGATAAATTGAAAGGAGAAAGTAGAAATTGGTTTACGGTGTGTTCTACGGGCTATATCTTAGTTGTACGTGAAAGAAGTTACGGTGTATCTACCTAAACAGTAAAGGGTAGTAAATGAAAATGCTACAATTGACTAAATAAATATGCAAGAAGTATTAATAAACGTACTGTAAGGAAGTGTGGATCTAGAATTGAGTTTAAAGTGTGCAATCGAGTAGAAAAATGTAATTTTTAACTTTTGTGTCTAATTATGAGGGGAAAAGAAATATTGGAATACCCTCTGTGTTCAGTATTTCATTTTAATTGAGTCAATTAAATCAGAGAAATGAATAGTAATGGTTATACGTACTTTTTTAATATATACCTGCAAGGAACCAATATTTCTAGCTAATTTTCAGATGTTTTTGTAAGATAGTAGCAAGAAGAGCCGGAAAGTGGAGGAGAGAAGTGGAAGTGTACCTCACAGAGTAGCTACATATAGTGTCGAACTGTGTCGGTGTTGAAAGTATCTATTACTTTGGATGTAACCTTAAAAGAGTGTAAATATATATGGAATTTTGTTACCATATAACGTATATTGCAATAACTGTATGAAATTTGTTTAATTATTTTCTTTATCTTTTCATATGCTTGAAGGAATGTGTAATCACTTTGAAATATTATAAGGCCCAAATGAAAAAAAAATAAAATATATGGGTGATTTAGCCTTAAAAAGTTAAGAAAGTTTCTTAAAAAAATGTTTGACGTTGAATAGAATGATAAAATAATTTATTTTTATTTTTTGGAACATTTTATTTTTTGTGTAAAAACAGAAGAAAGTTTCTCTAAATTTATTCTAAAAAGTTAACATTGTTCAGTTAAAGTGGGTTATAAATTTTTTAATATTAAATTATTGGAGAATTTTCAACTGGAAAACATTGTATTTCATGGAAAATTCTATAGGACAGAAATTATGTGTAACAGATTGAGGGATAAGTGTGAATTTTTTCAGAAGCTTTAGAACAATTTTTGGAAATTTAATTTTTTGATGTTTTCCTTCCACCGCAAGTGTTGGTAGAAATTTCAAAAGAGTTGATAAGAAAATTCTGAAAAATTTCACACTTATTCGTGGATCTTCTACAAAGAAATTTTGTTTTATAAAATTGTTTTATAGTGTGTTGTCTTTGAGTGAAACTTTGATAAAGTTCTGATATTGAAATTTGTTAATTCAGTTGTCCCAAAAAGGTTTACTTTTTAGAAAAAATTTGTGGAGAAATTGCTATCGTTTTTACTCAAAAAAGAAGATAAATGCCAATGTTACTGTATAATATAATAAAAGAAAAAAACATTTGGAACTGAAAGTGTCTTGATAAATTTCAAAGAAAAGATAGAAATTGGTGTACAGTGTGTTTCATAGGTTGTATTTAAGTTATATTCCAAAGAAATTACAGTGTACCTACCTACTTATATGTAGTGTACTAAATAAGAATGCTACCTCACAGAGTTGCCCCGTAAAGTTTCAAACTGTGCCGGTGTTGAAATTATTTATTATTTTGGATCTAACCCTAAAAGAGTGTAAATATATACGAAACTGTGGTACCATATAACTTCTACTACAACAATCGTAGTATTTATCAGTTAAAGTGGGTCATAAAATCTTCAATATTAAATATTGGACTATTTTTAACTGGAAAACAATGCATTTTATGGAAAATATATTGAAGCTCGGAAAGAAAGTGGGATTGTATTTTCCCAGAGTATATTTTGTTTTAAAAAAAAGTTATATACTTTGTGTCTTTAATCGTTGGAAATTGAATTATACAGTAATTATTAATTTATGTAAGCCAATGAAAGCAAAGAACCATGTTTTGAAACTTGATGGCGTTGTATCTACATGACAGTGTAAATTATTAATTTTAATATAACATAGAATAGTAGGTGAAAATTGTTCAATGCATCAAGAAATCAAATATGAATTAAAAGTTATGGATGTATCAGTGTTCAGTGAAGCACTGTAAACACAGGGTATTGGTATTGTCGAAGTAAGAAATGTTTAGTCGGTAACAGAACCATTTATTGAAGGTAGCATTACAAAAATGTATAACAAATATCCAAGTAAAATGCAAATAGTATGTGTTGGACAACAAATACATTTAGAAAATATGTTGGTTTTGAGTTAAGTAAAGTAGTAACATAAAATAATAGTTGAAACGTACAATAATCAACAATATTTATTGTAAAATAATTTAAAATGGAATATTTGCAGTGGAGCAATTATAACAAAATACAATAAAAATTAAAGAAAGTCGTATTAGCAAGTAAAGTATGGAGAGTTCTATAGATTTTCTGTGACGTAATGATGTAGGCAACCATATTTCGCTTCATTCTATTCTGCACCTGCGGAAAGAAATAACCTAATTAGAGCGGGAACTGTTTGAACATTTGAAAATAATTTTTACCACAGAAGCTTAAAAAGTAGGTAATATTAAAAAAAAAAAAAAATTAAAAATACAATGGGAACATGTGGAATAGATTGGTACTGGAAAAAGTATTTAAAGCCTTTTGACTTCTATTATACTTACTTATTTTTAACATAATATCAACTGCCTCTGACATATTTGAGATGCAAACATTACATCTCGACTGAGAATTGTGGGAACGCGATTTGTAAACTATCGTAATTTAAGAAATACTCATCGGACAGAAATAAACGATAAATGGAATACTTGTAATGTCATGATCTTTATTTTTTGTACCATATCACTTTTTCTAAAAATGTAAGACTGTTGAGATTTTTAGGAGAAAAAGTGTCAAAATAACAGATTTTTAAAGCTGAAATCATAATCTTGATATCGTTATAACTTGGAAATTATAAATTCCAATGAAATATTGTTTTTAAGAAGCCACCAAATAATATATGTGATATTTTTCGTGGCAACAATTGTGATGAAGGGAAAAAATAGAGAACTAAAACTTCAAAGAATTGATCAGAAAATTGCGAAAAAATTAATTAGAAAATTTTTGTCCTATGGAATTTTTACAAAAAGTGCAATTTTTGGAGTTTTCAAAGTTTCAATTTGAACATTTTTTCGACACAGTTTTACTGAAAAAGGTTAATTGTTTAGAAGAAATCTGAAGAGACAATATTTTTTCGTTTCTAATCAGAAAATAAGATGATATCCCAGTGCCTAAGGAAGCTGAAACATTTATGTGAAAAAATTTTTTTGTTCTTTCTTAGGGCCGAGTCACTTATATGTAAAGCAGAAAAAATATGAATTGTGCCATGCAGAATGGTGAAGAAGAAAGTTTTTTCAATATTTTTATGAGTTGCAACAAAATTCATAAAGCCATGAATAGTGGAGAAAAAGGGGTCGCATTTTCTAAAGAAATGGCCAATATACATATACAAAATTTGTTATGTTAATTATTTAACATGTATCATTAATTGAAAACGTATGTTCACAACAGTTTCAAAAGGTTGATGTGACAATGAGCCAAAAGTCTGTTAGCCTCTTTCAATTTTTGTATGAAATAGCAAAGTTGTAAAATGTATATTTTTCCTCGCCAAATAACAGGAAGAAATGACAATTTCAGAAAAAGAATGTTCGAACAAAAGTAGTCTATTTGCAGTGAAACAATTTAAATTTGCAATTAAAAAAAGTGTTTCTATGTACAAAACGAATTTAACATCGAGTAATCTTAACTATGTCACCCAAAGTTAATAGGACATGTACTACCGAACTGTCCCCATCCAAGTCTGTAATATTTAGTTGGAAAAAATTGTTTTACAGAGTGCTTATTACTCGAGATATTTAAAAGTGTTAAGTTAAGAAAATCACACGGTATAATGGAAATGAAAAGTCCCGAAGTATCCTTTGATAAGGTCTTCTTTTTACTCTTAAAGCAAGAAAGACAGTGGTATATGGGGAAAGAATGAGCACTACTATAAGCCGTATAAGGGATATTCAAAAAAATTTGTGTTGGTTTTTGACATGTTATAATTTTTTGGAATTTTTAAAGCAGCCATTTTTAGAAATTATATTGTAAATAAAGGAAAATATAACAGTTTTGCTGGAAAAATTCCTTCTGTTAATAAGTCATGGAAAAATAATTGCATCAAAAGAAAGCATGACAAAGTCAAGCTTAAGAAATGATATACAGTACATTTCTCTTTTCATGACTCCAATACCACAGCTTCATTAATAACAATGCGATTCAAAAAAAAATTAGATAGGAGATACTTACTCATCAGGAGATTGTTTCACAGTAAAATATTTAAAAATTCACCAGTGGTGTTTCTCCTTATGATGAGAAATGAACATGATTTTCCAAAAAAAGATATTAGGCATAGTTTTAACTGTGGAACAATCTCATAATCTTATTCGTTGTTATCGAAAACTGAGTAACACAGAATTTCAATAAGATTTCAATAAGACCCGGTATTCATATAATAGAAAAATAAAATCCCTCTTTTATAGCAGCAATCATTGTAGTCAATTTTATTTTTGGATGCAGCGAAGAGTTTATTGAGCTGGAAGAAGACAGGCTTTCCATTTATAATTAATCACGTGACTTCAATCACTATACTTAATTGTCTTATGGAAACATTAATTGATTTGTGAAGCAAAGAGTTCAATTTTAAACTAATTAAATTCTGGAAAAAAATTAATAAATAATAACATTGACATGGTTGAACTTGTTGTGAATTTCAGCATAAGATTAAAACAAAATTGTTTGGCATGTGTTATTATCCTCGTATTTGTTTATGGAAAGCTTATCTTTTTCCAGCTTAAATAATTGCTCTTTATGTCCGCACACAAAGTTAAGACTGTAATAAGTAATAAATGGTATGGAATGTTAAAAATGAGATATTATTTTTTGATGATACGAACACAAAGTACAGTATCTAATTGAAATCCGGTATTAGTGAGTTTTTGATAACAATTGATAAGATTATAAGATTGTTTCACAGTTAGAAGTCTGTTTAATATATTTCTTTTGGAAAATTAGGCAAATGTTTCTTCATGAAGATGAAGATTTTGAAATATTTTAGTGCGACACAATTTTCTGATGGGCAAGTACTTTCCACCCGAGTTTCCACCCAAATTTACGAAAAGTCATAGTGTTAATAGAGGCACTATGATGTGGACGCCATAAAAAGTGAGACCTACTGACTGTTTCTGCTATCGTTCAGAAATAAACAAAAAATGAAATATTTGTAATGCCATAATTTTATTTTCTGGAAATGTAAGAGTTTTGAGTTATATAATGAAAAAAATCTTATATTAAGTACCTTTTTCGCTTACAATATGACTTTATATCAGATTAGGTGTTTACTATTTAACCTTTATGCCCATAATGGTGGAGGGAGTGGGAAGAACCCCTAGTAGAAAGCATATATTTTGGAGAAGTAAGCTTTATTGTACTAAATATTTAGAAAATCAATGAAAAGAACCATGGAAATCCACTCAATTTTGATATTTTGTACTGTTTGTGTTCAATTGCATTCGATTATATATTAAAGTATAGATTTTTAGGCTACTATTTGAGTTTCTTTCATTATAAATTTGCAATTTTAAGCTTTAAATTAATATTTATCAACCCCAAAAAACATGAACAATGATACTTTTTATCCGTAGGTACAATTAGAATTATTGGAATTTACTGGAGTAATCATTATATTAGAACTATTTTATGAATTCTTCAATAAATCTTTTAATTTTTTTCGATAAAGGATACTCCAATGTGTGCTCAGTAAAGAAACAGAAAGGTGCTGAAATGAAATTCTGCACTAAATAAGTTAGGTTCATAAGTGCATGTAAATCTACTACTATAAAATAATCGAAAATAGGTACTTACTGTGTATCGGTGAGGAAATAGGTCACCCGTGCCAAGTAATGAATCAAAAGAAAAGATTATCTATCCTAACGGCAAGAAAAGGAGGTTGCGCAGCTGCTTATATCATAATTGTAATCAGCAATTTAAAAAATAAAGGGAATAAATTTGTAATCTTAATGTACATATACTTTTGTTCGATTACAATAATTTCTAAATACTCTGCACATTAATCTTTTATGGGATGATGTTAGCCAGAAAAGTCCTACGTATTCAATAAAAAGAGATTCACAGATTCAAAAATTAAATTGTAATTACAGCATAGTATATTTTGCAGGGAAACGTTATCCATCCGCAAACAGTAGAGCAACAGATGGACTTAATGGAGATAACAAATAGGTTAGGTTTTGTTGTAAGCGATGAGGTTGAAGCAAACAAAATCCCAATTTTTTTATTGAAAATCCATACCCCTCATAATGTTCAATGTAAAGACCAAAAGAAGCTATTTGAAAGTGATAAAATTTCATAACTGGAGAGGGGAGGGGGGGTGTAGGGAAAAGGACACGTGTAAGGTGTTTTGTAGGAACATTTAGGTGATGTCACAAATGATTTCTAAAGAGCTAAATTTATATATATGCAATCGGTACTTACAGAAACATTGGCAGAATGTCTTCTGATGCCTGTCCTTTGTAAAGTAGCAATTTTAACAAATGCAGGCACTCTTGCAGGATCTGTTTATCGACTTCCTCAAAGACATCACTTGTCTCTTGAAACCTGTAGAATCTAACACTTGTGCCGTACAATAGAAGCCTTTTCGTTGTGGGTTTTTTTGCCATGTCACATCAAATTCGACGATTTGTGTCCCATTTTACATCAACAAACAACCAATCTGAAAATATATGTATAAATGTATGTCTGATTTGTTAACAATACACTATGTAAGCACTATGCACATAAAACAATTTCTTATAGTAACTTTAGAAGGTCACTGTGACAACAAACGACTTGTACTGAAATTATAAGAAAAGTTCCCTATGAAAAGACAATAATTTGTTATGCGAAAGTTACTGTGAACATGTCTGTATGTCTGTAAATGTATGACCTAAGTTTAACTTGCTTTTAATTTAGTTTTAAATTGAAAAAGTATGAAAGCTACTTGTTTTAATAGCAGGAAGAAACGTTAGTAGAAATATACTTTATCTCAGGCATTTTTATTTATTCACACAGGTTTAAACTTAAAGAGAAAGGAAATAATTTGAAATAAATGTCACACGTGTACAATGTATTGAAATATAATAAAAAAGTATTTGTAGGTATATAGGTGAAGGATGTACTCTCTTTATATAAGTTTTGAAAGAAACAAATAATTTTTCTATTTACTTAATTAAATTGGACAATTTTGTACAGCGATGATGGCACAGTAACTTATTTGAAACGATGTGAGAGGAATGAAACGATATAAATTAAATGTAAATAACTTACTGGCTGTAAAACAGAATCCATATTTCCACTGTATATATCCAATTTAATGGTCACTATAGGTATTCTTACGCTGTAAATGTTTTCTAATCTTGGCAACTGATATGCAGCAAATGAAAAATGATTATTTCATTGTAAATATTGGAGCACAGGGCTGAGAAATACTTATTGTGGAGGCTGTATAATGTCTGTTTTTTACACCTAATATAGATATCCAGATAACAGGTGGTTTTTCAGGTAGTTTAATTAACTCGTTGCACTAAACATTGTCGTGTAGCTACTTTGCAAACTGATGTGGGTAGGTATTTGGTTGTGGTAAATGGATACATTGCGCACACTGAGACGTTGGCAAATGAACTGTAAATTTCCATTTAACGACTTCTAGAAGAGTCCACATGTTGTCGGGATAAAAAAGCACAGAAACAGCTGTAATAATGGGGGTTCTTTAACTACATAAAACTTGGTATCATTGTCACTGGTCTGTACACCTCCTTCGAAAGGGGCAACATGAAGCGCACACCTAGCCGGAAACGTTGATTATAACACACAAAACACTTTTACAATCCCCTGTGCTGTCAAATGGAATTGTAGAAGCACAGGTAGGATCAGCTGGTAGTGACGTAGGTGGACGTAAGAAAGTATCGTTCTAAAAGGTACCTAGTACTTTGTGGAAATGCACTGATGTAGTTTTTAAGGGCAAATTCTTGGAGACATCGTTATCACTGTATCGGTTTCATATTTCAATGCACTGTTATTTAGTTTACACATATTTCAAATGGTTTGTTTGAGGGCGAAGTTAGGTATGGAAACAGCTGTAGTTTGTGTCGTTCGCTTTACAGTTTTGGGGCCACATCCCTGTGTGAGCTGTCACCAATGTATTTTTTTTACATTCCACTATTATATATTATTTACACTTGTTAATCTTGGCACAGAGACACCTCGCTGGGAGAATATCTGTAGATGTGAGGGGCCACAGGACCGAGAGACATCTATTGTTGGGCTATGTAACGTATAGCAACAGAAATATTTCACTCAAATAGTACGCTTTTAAGTACACAGAACAGTCACTTTTTTATACACTTAGTGTAGACAACAGGTGGTCTTTTCACAACTGGTTTGTTCCACTTGTTGCTTCGAAAATACCAAAGCAAATTCCAAAATAAATGTACAGATGCAGGTAGAGAGTTGTAGATGGAGGTAAGAAAGCAGGTGGTATTAAACCTCAAAGTATTCTTCCTGGAGATGCAGTTTGAAGACAGACTTTTGGGGCCACATTCTTGAATTCGTTGTTAGGTACCATTGCATTTTTTTTACACTGCACTGTTGTATCGTTTGTCGTTGGTTTGTTAATCTCCTTCAAAAGGGGCAACATGAAGATTACCTAGCTGGAAGCGTTGATTAGAACACACAAATCACTGTTACAATTCTCTGTGCTGTTGAATTGAATGTAGCACAGTTGGGATCAGCTGGTTGTGATGTAGAGGACGTAGAAAACTCAATGTACGGTACCCAGTTCTTTGTGGAGATGCACTGATGTAGTTTTTAAGAGGAAAATCTTGTAGACATCGTTACCACTGTATTGGTTTCATATTTCAATCCACTGTTATATTATAGTTTACATATATTCCAAATTTGTTTGTGAGCGAAGATAGGTATGGAAACAGCTGTTGTTTGTGTCGTTTGCTTTACAGTTTTGGGGCCACATCTTTGTATGAGGTGTCACCAATGCATTTTTTACATTCCACTGATATACATATTCTTTACACACATACTCCGACATGAAGTAAGTTATCGACTTGAGAAAGTGAACTGTTAAATACCAAATAAAAACTGGCCACAAACACAAAACGCTACAGGTCAGTTTGGTAATTTCGATGTTGTTCCAGAAGCCGGAAGTACCACGTCACGTGACGTACTGCGCGAGTCGTTGATTTGATTTAAACGATATTTATTTATGAAACGAACCAATAACAGGATTTGAATTAGGATGAAGTGATTAGGTGGTAGATGAACCGGAAATCGAGTTAATTAATAAACGAAATAAATAAGGAATATATATATATGATCCGAGTGCGCCCGAACACACCCGAAGGGACATAAGAGGAGATTTATTGGGAAATTTAATTAATTAGAAATGAATTAAAACAGGAAATGATACATGTGATATATCGTTGAATTTGTGAAAGCCCGTAGAATATAAATATAGAGAGTAGGAGGGTTTTTGACATCGATTATTGGGGGAAAAATCGTAAATTACACAGGCATGTCTCATAATGCGGTCGTAGTAAAATAAGACTATTTATAGAGAATTGTGGCGTTTTGCTCTACCAGCTAGGTGATTTCAGAAATAAAAAACATGTAGGTAGTTTCCAAACGTTTATTAATACGCTAAATACACAGAATAGGAGGTCGTTTCGTGTCTCTGTTAGCACAGAGGAAAGGTGGTGATTTTTCAAATTCAGGTGTGACGTCATCACTCTCAAGATTTAGAAAAATTCTTTCACTTTGACCGCCCGTATCTCGTTAATCTTTGGAGGTAGAGAAAAACAAAAAAAAAGACTTTTAGATAATTCATTTTTCTACATTTTCGTTAGGGCGAAGTATTTTGCTCTAGGAGGCCCCGTTTAGAAGTTATGGAGGTTCAAAGCAAAAAATGTCGTATTTTTCGCCATTTTGCACCGCCGCACATTTAGGCCGAAATCTCCGAAACGAAAAATTGTACGGAAATTTTGAAGGTACCGGAGGAAGCGGAAAGAGACGCTCTTGTCCTTTGAGATTTTTTTATTTTGAGCTAGCTTTAACCGTTTTCGAGTTATAGGCGAAAAACCGAAAAAATGAGTCTCGCTTCGGAAACGGAAAAGCGAAAAAACGTGCCATCTTAAAACGTCCGTATTTTTCGAAATACATATTTCGGAGCGCCGTACGGCGTCGCGGCGGAACGGGGAGAGATTCTAGTTGTAGCTAGCCGCAAACTGCGAGGTCGAAATCCAAAATTAGGCCCGGCAGGAGCTAACGAAAACGGTAAATTTTTGACGTTTAAGAAATACCAAAACGACCTCCCCTATTTTCTCTTTTACCCCTCGACTCCTCATTCCCAAAAAAAGCAGGCGAGAGAGATAGTGTATTTTTAATCCTTAATAATTAAAAAACCACAAAAAATACCCGCCCCGGATACGGCCTAAGCGACAGAAAATTCTTAGGCGAATCGAAGGACGCCGGACCCGCGCCGAAAAACCTCGTCCCCTCGGAGGAGATGTTAGTGCAAAATTGCAATTTTAAAGGGGTACAGACCCTCCGTATTTTAATATATTAGACTAGAAAACGCTGCGCGTTTTCTAGGTCCTCCGGACGGGTGACAGCTGAAGCTGTCAAATTGAGTAAACGCTTGAATCATTGTAGAAAGCTTGAATCATTGTAGAAAGCTTGGATTTCAGTTTCGGTATCAGATTCGTCATCAGCGACCTGAAAAACATCTAGGTACCGATTTTCAGTCGAATCGGTCCATAAATGACACATGTAGTCAGCCATTTTGGTTGCCGCCATATTGAATTTTGTAAATCTAATGTTATATTCGTTATCAGCTACACTAATAACCCATACATACCAAGTTTCATTTGAATCGGACTGTAAATAAAAAAGTTAGAATAAATGGCTATGGGGACGCCACCATTTTGAATTCTTTAGCGACGGTCACAGATTCGTGATCTGTAGCCTCGATTACACTCACCGACCTATTTTTGGACGAATGTCACCGTAAATGAAAGATTTTACCCAACAATTCGTATCGTCATTTTGAATTTTTCAGTTCCGTAATCATATTCGTTACCATCTACTCTAATAACCTCTAAATACCGAGTTTCAGCCAAATCGGTTGGTAAATAAGAAAGTTACAGTAAATAATGGATAATGGGCTGTGGGGACGCCGCCATTTTGAATTTTTCAATTTCGATGTCAGATTCACAATCAGCTGCTTCAGTAAGTTTATAATACCGAGTTTCATTCGAATCGGTTGGAAAATAAGAATGTTATAGTAAGTAATGGATATTAGGCTATGGAGAGGCCGCCATTTTGAATTTTTGAGTTACGATTAGATATTCGTGATCTGTGATCTCGATAACACATACATACTTATTTTCATACGAATAGCACCGTAAATGACAAAATGTGTCCTGCAACTCGGCCGCCATTTTGAATTTTTTCCATTTCGACGTCACATTCACAATCAGCTACTTCAGTAACTTCAACATACCGAGTTTCATTCGAATCGGTTGGAAAATAAGAAAGTTATAGTAAATAATGGATATTAGGCTACGGAGACGCCGCCATTTTGAATTTTTCAATGTCGATGTAATATTCACAATCAGCTATTTCAGTAACTTTATAATACCGAGTTTCATTTGAATCGGTTGGAAAATAAGAAAGTTATAGTAAATAATGGATATTAGGGTATCGTCCGCCATATTGGCGTCGCCATTTTGAATGTTGCGATTCTGACGTCATATTCGTGATCGGCGTGGTCGATAACCCCCGAGTACCAAATTTCAGGTCAATCGGATGACGAATTAATTTAATTGCGATTTTCGATGACTTTGGCCATCCCTGGATACCAAGCAAATGCAAAGTAATCTTTGCCCACCCCTGTAACACAGAATTCCTACAATATTGTCATGTACGTTATTCAAAATGGCGGAAGTAAAACATAGACTTTAAAAACGGTGATTTTACAGGAAATAATGGGAGTTGAGAGGCTTTCTAGGTGTCAAATTAATCGGAAAGGACGATATTTTGTTGTGATAGTGCAGTGTGCGGGCCAAATCAGAAATTCGGCCCGGCACGGGCGTGTGAAGGTTGGGTTTTTTGATAGAAAGTGAAAAACATCTACGTACAAATAAATTCATAATTAAGCAATTACTTGGAATAGAAGCTCGTTCTGTGTCTCGATGGAAAGGGGGAGCTTTGCCCTTTCCCGTGATACCAAATTGTATAGGGAAAATCGAAAATTCGGCCTCGCAGGGGCGAGGCAAATGTGACAAATTTGAGTGTGTTAAAACGTAACCTAGAAAAGTGTAAAACATGAAATCTTAAAACACTCATATTTTAGTTAATACTGGACGCAGAGGCTCGATTTTAGTCTCTATTTGAACACGAAGATTCGCATTTTATTCGTGCAGCACGTGACCCGGGTTAATTAAAAAATTTAGTGTAGTTCTGTGCGAAATAAGAATGGATATTTTCGTAAAAATCGAAAACCGTAAGTACTTTAAAAATACATAAGTGAATAAAAATCGGGAGTGGAACGGCGTTCGACGTCTCTCTGGAAAAAAGAGGAACGTAGCTTTCTGGCGATACCAAGTTTGACCGGAAAAATGGAAAATTAGGCCCGCGGCGAGCGCGACAAAAATAGCTTTTCTCGGATATTTTAAATTTAAAATTTCACGTATTTTCGAAAAATTCTTCCACTTTGACCGCCCGTATCTCGTTAATCTTTGGAGTTGGAAAAAAACAAAAAAAAAAGACTTTTAGATAATTCATTTTTGTACATTTTCGTTAGGGCGAAGTATTTTGCTCTAGGAGGCCCCGTTTAGAAGTTATGGAGGTTTAAAGGAAAAAATGTCGTATTTTCCGCCATCCTGCACCGCCGCACATTTCGGGCGATATCTCCGAAACGAAAAATGGTACGGAATTTTCGAACATACCGGAGGGAGCGGAAAGAAACGCTCTTGTCCTTTGAGATTTTTTTATTTTGAGCTAGCTCCAGCCGTTTTCGAGTTATAGGCGAAAAACCGAAAAAATGAGTGTCGCTTCGGAAACGAAAAAGCGAAAAAACGTGCCATCTTAGAACGTCCGTATTTTTCGAAAAACTTATTGTGGAGCGGCGTACGGCGTCGCGACGGAACGGGCAGAGGTCGTAGTTATAGCTAGCCGCAAACTGCGAGGTCGAAATCGAATCTTAAGCCTCACAGGAACGAAACAAAACGGTAAATTTTTGACGTTTACGAAATACCAAAACGACCTCTCCTATTTTCTCTTTTACCCCTCGACTCCTCATTCCCAAAAAAAGCAGGCGAGAGAGATAGTGTATTTTTAATCGTTAATAATTAAGAAACCACAAAAAATACCCGCCCCGGATACGGCCTAAGCGACAGAAAATTCTTAGGCGAATCGAAGGAAGCCGGACCCGCGCCGAAAAACCTCGTCCCCTCGGAGGAGATGTTAGTGCAAAATTGCAATTTTAAAGGGGTACAGACCCTCCAGATTTTAATATAACGCGGCCTCGCGCCGACCGCGTAGATGACTAGAATGGGCTATCGCCCATTCTAGCTCCTCCGGAGGGGTGACAGTGTTGTAGTACCTAATATTTTCAACCCCTATCAAGTTCAAATTTTTCAAAAAGACTCATTTAAAATTATCAAATCGATCGCCGACATCAAAATCTATAAAAAAACATATTTGTCTAATTTCATAAATAATCTAAAAAATTCAATAACTTCCGTTCTATTCAAATTCAAACTCTCCGAAACTCGAGTATATCACTAAAATCATGTAAAGAACCTATTTCGATCAAAAAACCCGATAGCAAAATTTTAATTTTCTCTAAATTTATAAAATTTTCGAAAGTACTCCTAATTTATCTCGTCGCCGTCGATACGTATAGCCTTCCGCTTAATAAATAATATTCAAAATATAATTCAGTCATTCTAAAGCTCACAAATATTCTTTAAATTCAAAATACATTGCAAATCACTAAAAAACTAGTAATACTCAGATTTAATTTAAAATTCATTAATAAATTCGAAAGTACCCCGCGTATTACACTCGTTCAAATCCATCGTCGCCGTCGCCGCGTCGACGAAGCCATTCAAGTCGCGCTATTCACCATAGTAATTTTATATCCAGTTTCATGCGGACGAATTGCCGATTGCCCGCATAATTTCAATTGCTCACGCGCACAACGCACGGAGTTGAATCTCTTTTTATTCCAATTACGTAAATTAACGTACTCAGTTTCCGGATAGGCACGAGCACCGTTCTAAGACAAGTATGACTCACACCGGCTACATGCATTTAATCACGTAGGCCATCGCTTCTCATTGGTGGAAAATGATGTCATATTATGTCACGATGAAACGTCACTTCCGTGTTCTGGAATTCCTTACTAGTATAAAAGCCGCCGAGAGCGTGCAGTATTCAGGCAGTATCTCCACATCGCGTTACCAGTCCACGTCTCCGCGCTACTCTCTCTCCGGGTTGCTCTCAAAATTAATCAAACCTCGCGTCCAGTGACTATTTTAAATAGTTGAGTTTTAATAATAATAAATCTAGTGTACCAATTTTAATTATAAGTGTTTCTACGAAATCCAAGACTGTACTTTAATCAATAAACAAATTTTATACTTCTCGTCGTTATCTAAAAAACTCGTCGTTTTATTTACTAATTATTAATCAACAAGTGTCATCGAAGCCTATCTGAATATTAGTCCAAGTCTCAGAGTCTCAAAAGAGCTAGCTGGCGCCCTTCAATAAATAAATTTGCTAGTTATTATAATATCTGTCGTACTCTAAGCTCGAGACGACCCAATTAAAAACAATTACAAAAACCATAAAACAAAAAGAACCAAGAAAGCCTAAGGCACAGGTTTAAATCTTGGACATTGCTCACCAACGCGGGGCAATTTAAATCAAATAAACAAATAATTTAAGTCAAGAGTAAGTAGGCACGCTTAAATCTTGGACATGTCTCCCAACTAAGGGGCGTTCAAAAGTGCAACGAATAAAAGTGCCAGAAAACAGAAGAAAGAAGCAGAAACCAGTAGAGCGGTGAATTGTTAAAAGCATTCTTGAACTGAGTAGGGAGTGCCTAGACAAGGAACCGTACTTTACGAGAAGAAATCGATACGTGCTTTTGGAATTTTTTACCATGGAAACCTACGAGGACTTGATGCGAACTTTAAGGGAAGCTGCCCAAAGACATGACGTCGATGGACCAGGCCCGTTCACTCGTGATAGAGAGGCAACTGCGAACATCGTCAACGTAAGTAATCATGATAGAATCTACCCTTCTCATGTTAGAGAAACGTACCCGCAACCGACACCAGAACAAAATACTTCAGGTAGGCAAACTCTTTTTACTCCTCATTCACAAGTCAAAATGGAATCTTGCAACGTCGACTGCATCTTTGACAAGATGGTGCAAGCATTCACACGAGCCCTAGACGAAATTCACATCGACCGCTGTCAACAAAATTCAAACGTAAATATCTGTTCTAATCCTACACGATACGATCCAAAATGTCTATTTTATGGTTTTGAACATGAAAACGTCAATGAATTTCTTTTCAATCTCGAAACTCTTTTTCAACAACACAACATCACCGACGAATTCAACAAAGTAATAATCGCAAAACAACATTTACGAGGATATGCAGAAAGGTGGTACGAACCCTATACCCTATATATTGGTGACTACGCCCTATTCAAACGCAGCCTTATCAGACAATTCTATCCAACT
Organism: Stenurella melanura; assembly: GCA_963583905.1. Classification (NCBI taxonomy): domain Eukaryota; kingdom Metazoa; phylum Arthropoda; class Insecta; order Coleoptera; family Cerambycidae; genus Stenurella; species Stenurella melanura. Next base: position 75,783,762 of record OY757312.1, on the reverse strand, counting down.
TCATACTTTCAACACAACGTAACAACAACGCCATACGAACATCATCATCTACAACGCAACCTACATCGTCATACGCAGCATTCAGCTGAAATCAACAACAATATTATTCGATCATTCATAGAAGCTCAGACGCCGTACTTTCATCCCTACTTTCAAACACATACATCCCCTATTCGTCGACCCCTGGGTTCTACGCCAGGTCAAGCCTTCGCAAATCACGCTTTGCATCGCCGACCCCTGGGTACTATGCCAGGTCAGACTTCCTCAGATGTAAGAGATCACGCTCTGTTACATCGGCACCAGGTTCACGCACCGAGTGTTTCCCCATCTTCCACGTATGTGTCATCCCTCAAACAAGAAGATCACGCTCTTCAATCGTCCCAGGCCCCCGCGCCATCACTCGAAGCCGAGAATCACGCTTCTCGCAACCCTCACTCTATAAACAATGCGCCCTCTGAGCCTTCCACGTTCATTCCTTTACATTTAATACCAGGCCTATTTGAGCTGAACCCTGTATTCCAACAATTATCAACGTTAAACACATTTCCTACGACCCCCGAGTCCGATTTCGAAGAAGAATTATTTATATCAGAAAACGAAAACAACACCGAACACAATATTGCGCAACATTGTGCAACCGACGCTAACGAAATCCCCACCACAATTACCGAACATATAAAAGCCGCCCAGCGCACGACAGACAGCAGTTCACGCATGACGACCAATCAAGCTTCCTTCGATACACAAATCATTAAACCATTAAATCATATCATCATTATGTCACAACGAGGGCAAACGGAGAGAGAAGAGCAGCGACAAAGAAATAACGAAATTCCCGAAGAACGCTATTATCCACCACACATCATGGATCGACAGCAACCAAAAATATTCGTCACGATTTTCAATCAAACAGTGCCCGCCGTACTAGATAGCGGCTCGATAAACAGCCTACTTCGCCAAGACCAATGTCGCCAGAGAATCAACATGAACCATGTCAACACTTTCGAATTAATCAATGGTCACCAATGCCAGTCCCTTGGGATCGCCACCGTGCCCATTGAAATCAACGGCAATATAATCATCGAAGAATTCGACATCATGCAAACTCTACCAGACGTTATGCTCCTAGGAGGGCGCTTTCTAGAAAACCGACGAGCCTTCCTCGATTATAACAACAGAACGCTCACCCTCGCTCAGGACCCTCATCGACCTATCCCATGGATAAGGCAAGTCCCAATTTCCAGAGTGCCACAGCCACCAGTTCCCGCCGGAGTGCCCCAGTTACAAATAGAAGTTCCCACCGACAACGCAGGAATTGCCACCGCCGTCCGTGTGGAAGAAAACAACGACGACCGGCCCACCAACAGAAAGAGACTGAAACTCACTATCACCATAGACTTTGAGTAAGACAGGGTAGTGAAGCGCTACGTGCCAGTGCCATGGCGATACAAGACTAGAATTTCTCTTCGTTTATTTTTTCCTCGAATCAGGTATTATGTTCAATGTTTATTTATTTTAATTCTCATATGTATATAACCGTATTTATGTTCAGATTTGTTTTCTTTGAAAAAAGTCATTTTTCATTTCTTAATTTTCTTATAAAATAATCAGAATTTTTACTCATTTTTACTATTTATTTGACAATACCATTTTTAAGTTACCTATTATCAGAACAAATTATTTTATTTATCGTTATTATTTCAAGCTCAGCTCACCAAAACAATTTCTCTTGATAAATTTCACTTAGTTATTTCCATTATCTTTCAGAATAAATCACTTTTTATTTTGCTCAAATTCATTATTAAACTAAACAAAATTATTTTCAAAAAACAGTTTCACAGATCTCAAAACTGACTTATATATTTATTCTTCATCATTCCGTATATGTATTTAATGTCATACTTATTTCATGTATTAGTTTAAGGTTTACATTTTTCAATCATTCCATGTACAAAACTCAACTATTCCAAAGTATCACTCTACAGTCAGGGGGGTGTTGTAGTACCTAATATTTTCAACCCCTATCAAGTTCAAATTTTTCAAAAAGACTCATTTAAAATTATCAAATCGATCGCCGACATCAAAATCTATAAAAAAACATATTTGTCTAATTTCATAAATAATCTAAAAAATTCAATAACTTCCGTTCTATTCAAATTCAAACTCTCCGAAACTCGAGTATATCACTAAAATCATGTAAAGAACCTATTTCGATCAAAAAACCCGATAGCAAAATTTTAATTTTCTCTAAATTTATAAAATTTTCGAAAGTACTCCTAATTTATCTCGTCGCCGTCGATACGTATAGCCTTCCGCTTAATAAATAATATTCAAAATATAATTCAGTCATTCTAAAGCTCACAAATATTCTTTAAATTCAAAATACATTGCAAATCACTAAAAAACTAGTAATACTCAGATTTAATTTAAAATTCATTAATAAATTCGAAAGTACCCCGCGTATTACACTCGTTCAAATCCATCGTCGCCGTCGCCGCGTCGACGAAGCCATTCAAGTCGCGCTATTCACCATAGTAATTTTATATCCAGTTTCATGCGGACGAATTGCCGATTGCCCGCATAATTTCAATTGCTCACGCGCACAACGCACGGAGTTGAATCTCTTTTTATTCCAATTACGTAAATTAACGTACTCAGTTTCCGGATAGGCACGAGCACCGTTCTAAGACAAGTATGACTCACACCGGCTACATGCATTTAATCACGTAGGCCATCGCTTCTCATTGGTGGAAAATGATGTCATATTATGTCACGATGAAACGTCACTTCCGTGTTCTGGAATTCCTTACTAGTATAAAAACCGCCGAGAGCGTGCAGTATTCAGGCAGTATCTCCACATCGCGTTACCAGTCCACGTCTCCGCGCTACTCTCTCTCCGGGTTGCTCTCAAAATTAATCAAACCTCGCGTCCAGTGACTATTTTAAATAGTTGAGTTTTAATAATAATAAATCTAGTGTACCAATTTTAATTATAAGTGTTTCTACGAAATCCAAGACTGTACTTTAATCAATAAACAAATTTTATACTTCTCGTCGTTATCTAAAAAACTCGTCGTTTTATTTACTAATTATTAATCAACAAGTGTCATCGAAGCCTATCTGAATATTAGTCCAAGTCTCAGAGTCTCAAAAGAGCTAGCTGGCGCCCTTCAATAAATAAATTTGCTAGTTATTATAATATCTGTCGTACTCTAAGCTCGAGACGACCCAATTAAAAACAATTACAAAAACCATAAAACAAAAAGAACCAAGAAAGCCTAAGGCACAGGTTTAAATCTTGGACATTGCTCACCAACGCGGGGCAATTTAAATCAAATAAACAAATAATTTAAGTCAAGAGTAAGTAGGCACGCTTAAATCTTGGACAACAGCTGAAGCTGTCAATGCGAGTGCTCCGCACTCGATTAGGTAACGCTTGAATCATTGTAGAAAGCTTGGTTTTCAGTTTCGATTTCAGATTCGTTATCAGCGACCTGAAAAACATCTAGGTACCGATTTTCAGTCGAATCGGTCCATAAATGACATATGTTGTCAGCCATTTTGGTTGCCGCCATGTTGAATTTAGTAAATCTAATGTTATATTCGTTATTAGCTACACTAATAACCTGTACATACCGAGTTTCATTTGAATCGGATTGTAAATAAAAAAGTTAGAATAAATGGCTATGGGGACGCCACCATTTTGAATTCTTTAGCGACGGTCACAGATTCGTGATCTGTAGCCTCGATAACACACACATACCTATTTTTGGACGAATGCCGCCTTAAATAACGAATGGTGTACTGCAATTTGTGCCGCCATTTTGAATTTTTCAATTTCGTAGACATGATCGTTATCGGCTACTCTAATTACCTCTAAATACCGAGTTTCAGCCGAATCGGTTGGCAGATAAGAAAGTTACAGTATAATAGGCCATGAGGACGCCGCCATTTTGAATTTTTCAATTTCGATATCATATTCACAATCAGCTACTTCGGTAACTTCATCGTACCGAGTTTAATTGGAACCGGAGGGTAAATAAGAGAGTTACAGTAAAAGATGGATATTAGGCTGTGGAGACGCCGCCATTTTGAATTTTTGAGTTACGATTAGATATTCGGGATCTGCGATCTCGATAACACATAGGTACTTATTTTCAGACGAATGGCACCGTAAATGGCGAAATATGTCCCGCAACTCGGCCGCCATTTTGAATTTTTCAATTTCGATGTCATATTCACAATCAGCTACTTCAGTAACTTCATCATACCGAGTTTAATTGGAATCGGAGGGTAAATAAGAGAGTTACAGTAAAAGATGGATATTAGGCTATGGAGACGCCGCCATTTTGAATTTTTGAGTTACGATTTGATATTCGTGATCACTGACCTCGATAACACATACGAACTTATTTTCAGACGAATGGCAGCGTAAATGGCAAAATATGTCCCGCAACTCGGCCGCCATCTTGAATTCTTCAATTTTGATTCCGGATTCGTAATAGGCGACCTCGAAAACCCCCACACACCGATTTTGAGCGGTGTGAGACCAAAAATGACCTAAGTCGCCGGCCATTTTGGCGCCGCCATTTTGAATTTTTGAATTTCAATGTCATATTCGTGATCACCGCGGTCGATAATCCCCGAGTACCAAATTTCAGGCCAATCGGACGACAAATAGATTTAATTGTGATTTTTCTATGAATTTGGCTCACCCTATATAGATTTATTTTGCTCACCCATGCCGTTGACATTCTATTGATTTTTATTTAATTTGTATCATTTATTTCAGCGAACTGCATTGCCGGCCGAAATTTATCTCGGAAGCGAAAACATGGACTTTTGAAACGGCGATATTTCAGGAAATAATGGTAGTGGAGAGGCTTTCTAGGTCTCGAATTAATCGGAAAGGACGATATTTTGTTGTGATAGTGGAGTGTGCGGGCCAAATCGGAAATTCGGCCCGGCACGGGCGTGTGAATGTTGGGTTTTTTGTGAGAAAGTGAAAAACATCTACGTACATATAAATTCATAATTAAGCAATTACTTGGAATAGAAGCTCGTTCTGTGTCTCGATGGAAAGGGGGAGCTTTGCCCTTTCCCGTGATACCAAATTGTATAGGGAAAATCGAAAATTCGGCCTCGCAGGGGCGAGACAAACGTGACAAATTTGAGTGTGTTAAAACGTAACCTAGAAAATTGTAAAACATGAAATCTTAAAACACTCATATTTTAGTTAATACTGGACATAGAGGCTCGATCTTGGTCTCTATTTGAACACGAAGATTCGCATTTTATTCGTGCAGTACGTGCCCTGGGTTAATTAAAAATTTAGTGTAGTTCTGTGCGAAATAAGAATGGATATTTTCGTAAAAATCGAAAACCGTAAGTACTTAAAAAATCCATAAGTAAATAAATATCGGGAGTGAAACGGCGTGCGACGTCTCTCTGGAAAGCAGAAGAACGTAGCTTTCCGGCGATACCAAGTTCGAGGGGAAAAATGGAAAATTAGACCCGCGGCGTGCGCGACAAAAGTAGCTTTTCTCGGATATTTTAAATTTAAAATTTCACGTATTTACGAAAAATTCTTCCACTTTGACCGCCCGTAGCTCGTTAATCTTTGGAGCTGGAGAAAAATAAAAAAAAAGACTTTTAGATAATTCGTTTTTCTACATTTTCGTTAGGGCGAAGTATTTTGCTCTAGGAGGCCCCGTTTAGAAGTTATGGAGGTTTAAAGGAAAAAATGTCGTATTTTCCGCCATTCTGCACCGCCGCACATTTCGGGCGATATCTCCGAAACGAAAAATCGTACGTAATTTTTGAACATACCGGAGGGAGCGGAAGGAAACGCTCTTGTCCTTTGAGATTTTTTTATTTTGAGCTAGCTCCAGCCGTTTTCGAGTTATAGGCGAAAAACCGAAAAAATGAGTCTCGCTTCGGATTCGAAACAGCGCAAAAACGTGCAATCTTAAAACGTCCGTATTTTTTGAAATACATATTTTTGAGCGCCGTACGGCGTCGCGGCGGAACGGGGAGAGATTCTAGTTATAGCTAGCCGCAAACTGCGAGGTCGAAATCGAAAATCGAGCCCGACAGTAACGAAAAGAAATCGAACATTTTTGACGTTTACGAAATACCAAAACGACCTCTCCTATTTTCTCTCTTACCCCTCGACTCCTCATTCCCAAAAAAAGCAGGCGAGAGAGATAGCGGACTTTTACTCGTTAATAATTAAAAAACCACGAAAAATACCCGCCCCGGATACGGCCTAAGCGACGGAAAATTCGCAGGCGAATCGAACGACGCCTGACCCGCGCCGAAAAACCTCCTCCCCTCGGAGGAGTTCCTATTGTAAAATCGCAATTTTAGAGGGGTACAGATCAACTCCCTATTCATAATACACACGGCCTCGCGCCGGCCGTGTTGACTCGCGCCGGCCGTGTTGATTTGAACGCATATTTACCAGCTTGACACTGGACTTCTTGGAACCCCAAGGTATTGGAATGTTTTCCAAATTTAGATTGTTTTCTTTATCTGTCATTTTCGCTTGTTGCTTCTTCAGAGACAACACTGATGTCACTATCAATATTGTGGTTATCTTGTTCATAATCACTCTCTGAATCACTTTCTGGGTCAAAATTCAATAGTTCGTGTACATCACCATTAATTATCTGATTCTTCCCAGATTCTTTCAAGCTCGTTATCTGTTAAGTATTTATTTTTTCTGCTCATTTTGTAAAAAATATAATTTTTTTTAAGGCAAATTTGCAGCTGTTTACACACAATATATTGTCTGAGAACCTCAAGAATAAACTGCGGGTGTACGACTGTTTTTCGGACCACAGCTTCTTTGCAACTCCGCGCCTCCCGATTTTAAGTTCTATTCACGGCGTTCGAAAATATGCGTCTCCCGCAGATATGTCGTTCAGAAATTTGCGCGTTTGTGCGACTCCCGTCGAGAAAGGGATAAACAATGTCAGGAACACGGTTACGAGGAAGTATCGCAGCCCCAGTTGATATTCACCCCACAATACTGTAATGTAAAAATCTAAGGAACTACTTATGTAAATTCCCAAGTAGAAATTGATAAGACACCCCTCAAACTAATACCAATAAATATGGAAGTGACCCAGCAAAATGGTGCCCAATGTATCCCGACACACCAAGTTCAAATAGGAAAATTAAGAAATATACAAAAATTAGATGAAAAAAACACAGCTACATGAACTGTACAACATACAAGCGAATAATGCTAATAATTTTAGTCAATATATTTGTATTGTGTTAATTTTAATCATATTAGGATTTATAATGTATAAAATCATTGTATTTAATAAGATAAAAATTTTAAAGGTAATTAAACCGAAAACAAAAACTTTAGAAAATAATAAGGAACGAGCTAATGATACCCTATTATTTTCCTCTTAAGAAGGGAGGAGTAATGGTAGGTAATTCTAATTATTTAGAAATCTGGTACCATCGTTATCATTATAGCTTTCTGCCTTAATAATAACTAAATAATTTATAAATATAGGTCATTTAGTTTCTAAGTTCTTTTCATTCTTTGAGTAATGTTACTTTTAACTCTGTAAATTTATAGTAAAATTGCAGAATAAAGTTTTTAACTGTTTTTTCTGTTTTTTTAAAAGGTTCTATCTAACAAATAGATCTTTAATTTGGAATGTATTCATTAATTCTGAGTACGCAAATATTATGACAAAAATCTTGAACAAAATTTTTATTTTTAATCGCCTTTTGCTTTGGGGTTTTTAGCTATGACGTCATCGCTGCTTCGATTATGACATCATTTCCTTTTTTTATGAAACGACCTGTATATTTTTTAATTTTAATACTCTCTATGGAATTTAAAAACCTATAGGACACCTCACAGTAATGTTTCTCAGTGTATCGACGTCTTAGACAATATGTTGTCATATTTTGTACCTATGCATAATAATATCGTAAGAATGGGTGACATAAATATAAATTTGTTAGGATTAGATAATGTATTAACACCATGCCTTAATTCTTACAATTTCACACAAGTTGTTAACGAAGCCACTAGTACACAATTTTCTAACACCCTAATTAATCCCATTTTTATCAACAAACCCGAAACTGTAAACAGTGTAGATACTATAAATGGAGGTTACATTAATAACCACAAATGCGTGTACTGTTGTCTAAATTTCATGACAGCTAGAGAAAAATAAAGTGAAGTTGGTGACCTATAGGGATCTTAAATTTCCCATTATGAATTTTCAAACGATTTAAAAATAAAACCATTTCACAACATTTTATATACTAATGATATTGACGTGAAAATACGTTTATTCTCAGAATATTTGCTTTCCGCTTTTGATGTACACGCACCATTAAGAAAAATTCGGACGATTAAAGCATATTCACCTTGAATCACTGATACCATAAAAACCTTATTCCAAGAGCGAGATAAAGCCTACATACGAACGTTCGAAATCACGTGACGATTGGAACCATTATGAAGAATTGCGTAATTACACATTAGCTGCGATGAGAAGAGAGAAAACTGCATATTTAAATCATTTACAAGGTTTACAGAATCAAAAATACTTGTGGAATGCTTTAAAATCAATATCCAACAGAATTCGAAAACTGACTTACCGAGCAATATGAAAAACCCGGATGATATTAACGACTGCTTTGTTTCAGTTTTTGAAAATAGTAACTCATGTGAGGAAACAATAAATTTTCATCGTTCAAGGAAATGCAAAAATATTGATTTTAATATGACTTCAACTGAAATAATTAATAAAGATCTTTTTAATCCAAAATTTGATGCATGTGGTTCTGACAAAAGTTCAAATGTTGAAATACAGTTTTTCAGTAATTCGTGCCTATCTCACTCACATGATGAATTGTTGCCTGGAACAAAGGTACTTCCCTGAACAATGGAAAGAGGCACTAATATATTGTTGCGAATTTTACACCTTTTAGGAAACACCCTGTGTGACTCCGTGGGTTCTAAATAATTTCAACAAGAGATAAACACTACTAACACTTTATTTAACAATTTACTGACTATACAATACTTCAAAGTACACTTTGTTTACTTTAACCTCACTTTCTCCCGAACGTGTCACTTCTAAAAATAAACTTCTCCCTCTGCGCCGGTAATCGCGCCTTATATACTCTGAAATTACCTCTAGATTGAACCAGAATCTTCTTCCACCACATTCTAGACGAGTCCATGGCTCTTTCTAGAGTCTCTCCAGTCACTATTAGTAGGCATAGGCGTATCATCTCCAGTTCCAAGGGGGTGTAATTCATAACAATATGATTCAAATGTATTGACCCCTCACTTTACCCGCGAATATCTCAGAAACGGAGGAGCAGAAAACATTGAAAAGATGATATGTTCATTATGAGTTTATGCTAAATCAATCACTGAAATTTGAATAATATATATTGAACACTTTTGAAGTTCTGCTAAGTTATATTGAAAAATGTCCTACTTTTTAAGGATATTTTGACCATACCAGTTTTAAATCCATTGCATCTTGGAAAATATGCCTACTATGTAAATCATATTTTAGACACCGATAAAGCACGGCATTTTTTGTAAGAGGAAATTTTTTCATAATTTTTTATTCTAAAATTCTGCAGTTATTCTCAAAAACGTGACGTCATGTTTATTCGGTGATTTATCAACGTATTTTCTTTTTTGTCAAAATAGTTAATTATATAAAATGTAAGCATTTTCAGAAAAAATAATTGGTATATATTAAATATTAATTTAGTTATCAAACGTAATAGATAATATTCTTGCAAACTTGCAATGATATTACCCTTTACGCTTGAAAACTAAATTAATATTTGATATAAATACCAATTATTTTTTCTGAAAATGCTTACATTTTATATAATTAACTATTTTAAGAAAACGTTTTTAAATACATTGATAAATAACCGAATAAACATGACATCACGTTTTTGAGAATAACTGCAAAATTTTAAAATAAAAATTATAAAAAAATTTCCTCGCACAAAAAAGGCCATGCTTTATCGATGTCTAAAATGGTGTTTACATGATAGGCATATTTTTCAAGATATAATGGATTTAAGACTGCTATGGTCAAAATTTGCTTAAAAAGTAGGAGATTTTTCAATATAACTTAGCAGAACTTCAAAAGTGAAAAAGATTTCAGTAATTAATTTAAAGTAGACTCATAATAAGCACATAATTTATTCAATTTTTTCTGCTCCTCCGTTTCTGATTGATATTCGCGGTTAGAGTTAGGGGTCAATACATTTGAATCGTATATCAGTTAGTCATTTGCCAAAGGTCAATAATCCTCAAAAAATATATCTGACTTGCGTCCTGTAAACATTTTCACTGTTCTATCAAAAATTGGGAGGAAATTGTACACCTGCAATTAAGTGATTATGTCAAAGAACACAAAATTATTTCTTTATTTCAGTCAGGTTTCCGAAAGGGCCATAGTGCAACATCTGCATCAGTAAATGTGACCGACAACATATTTAGAGCCCTAGATAACAAAGCGGCTACAGTTTTAGTTCTGCTCGATTTCACAAAAGCTTTCAATAAATTAAATCATCAACTTTTATGTGCAAAGTTGCAGTATTTTGGATTTTCCGTCATAACTGTAAACTTTATCAAATAATCTTATCTGACTGGTCGTAGTCAGAGAGTATTTATTGAAAATAATTATTCTCGTAAACAGTTAATATCATCCGGTGTGCCTCAAGGTTCTGTATTGGGACCTCTTCTTTACCTCTTCTATACAGCAGATATGTTTGTAAACATACAGCACTGTTCTGTGCAAGCATTTATTTCTCATTCGATCCTAGTAATTACCGCGCAGCTACAAACTTAATAAATATTGACTTGCAAGAGATTTATAATTTTGCTACAGCAGTATTGATTTTTAGTCAAAATATGTATCACCAAATGCTATGTGAAAATACAGATGTTTTATTAGATAATAGTAGACTCCCAACAGAAGAAAACTCAAAAAATGTAATCATCTTTCAATCAAAACTCAGATTTACAACACATGTTAACAAATTGGTTCAAAAAACATACGTTGTGCTGAAACTTCTTTATGCCAATATACATATAATTCATTATAAACTAAGGAAAAGAACTGTGTGAATCTTTAGTTTTATCTATTCTTAATTATGGTATTATTGTATATTTTTCATGTCTCGACAAAAGCACAATAAACAGGTTGCAAAAAATTCAAAACACCTGTATTCGTTGTATTTTTGGGTTAAAGAAATTTCAGCATGTTTCACAGAAATGTTTGCAACTTGGGTGGCTTAATCTGGAAAATACCTACAAATATCACATGCTGATGTTTGTTCATAGAGTTCTTACTACTTCAGTGCCGGAGTATCTTAAGCAAAAATTTGTAAATCGAAGAAGTATCCATGATATTAATATAAGATCTACTGATATTTTAACCATGCCACAACATAGTACTGCTATTTTTGTGCGCTCTTTCTCCTACAACGCTATATTAATTTACAATCTGCTTGAAAATTATTTGAAACATTTTTCCATAAATACATTTAAGTGTAAAATTAAACAAATTTCATTTAATCAACAGTGTACGTAATATGTGTAAAACCGTGTGAAGTATATGTAGGTATTTATTTGCAGTTGCTTATTTGACAATTTGTTTTGTGTATGTAATTCTGCGTCAATTAGTTGTTCTTAGTCAGAGTTTATAATTATTATTTTGTTTGTTACTTGAACGAATTCTACTAGTTTTATATAAGTATCTACTTACTGAAAGTATTTTGTTCTTGTCCAAGAAGCGAGTGTTCGGCTTACTGTTGACTTAATTACTTCCACATCCACGTAGTGGATTGGAAGTATAGTAATCGCAAAAAAATTTTCAAAAATTTTTATTCGTGAAATAGGTTTAGAATGTCATGAAATTCGTGAAATAGGTTTAGAATGTCATGAAACGTCGAGATTTTAAATTTGAGCGAAAAAAAATTTTCTGTCTGTCTGTCGGTCTGTCTGTAACTTTTTTTTGTCCGCACGCTTTCTCCGGAACGGTTTAAGATATTGACCTGAAATTTTGTACACGTATATATTATAACGAGATCTGGAACTGGATTGTTTTTTTAGGAAATCCGGTGAAGGGTTGGGGGTTAAATAGGGGTAAATAGGGGAAATAACTAAAGCAAGCTTGTAAGAGTACAGAAACTTAAAATTCGGTGTATGTACTAGAAGTTAAGGCCTCAGATTTTTTTATAATATTTTTCAACCCCCCACCACCCCTACCCCATTAAAGGGGTTGATAAAATAAAGTTGAGATATTCATTTGAAATTTCGTACACGTATGTATTATAACGATGTCTAGAATTAAATTATATTTTGGGATGATTCCGTTGAAGGGTTGGGGGTTAATTTGGGGTAAATAGAGGAATATAAGTAAAACAAGTTGGTAAGAGTACAGAAACTTGAAATTCGGTGTATGTACTAGAAGCCAAAGCGTCAGATTTTTTAATAATATTTTTCAACCCCCACCACCCCTACTCCAATTTGAAAAGGGTTGATAAAATAAAATTGAGATATTCATTTGAAATTTTCTACACGTATGTGTTATAACATCTGGAACTAGATTATATTTTGAGATAATTCCGTTGAAGGGTTGGGGGTTAAATAGGGGTAAATAGGGGAAAATAACTAAAGCAAGCTGGTAAGACTACAGAAACTTGAAATTCGGTGTATGTACTAGAAGCCAAGGTCTCAGATTATTTATAATATTTTTCAACCCCCACCACCCCTACTTCATTATTAAAAGGGTTGATAAAATAAAATCGAGATATTCATTTGAAATTTGGTACACGTATGAATTATAACGACATCTGGAACTAGATTATACTTTGAGATGATTCCGTTGAAGGGTTGGGGGTTATTTAGGGGTCAATAGGGGGAAATAAGTAAAGCAAGCTGGTATGAGTACAGAAACTTGAAATTCGGTGTATGTACAAGAAGTTAAGGCCTCAGATTTTTTTATAATATTTTTCAACCCCCCCACCACCCCTACCCCATTAATGGGGTTGACAAAATAAAGTTGAGATATTCATTTGAAATTTCGTACACGTATGTATTATAACGACGTCTGGAATTAGTTTATATTTTGAGATGATTCCGTTGAAGGGTTGGGGGTTAATTTGGGGTAAATAGAGGAATATAAGTAAAACGGTAAGACTACAGAAACTTGAAATTCGGTGTATGTACTAGAAGCCACAGCGTCAGATTTTCTTATAATATTTTTCAACCCAACCACCCCTGCTCCAATATGAAAAGGGTTGATAAAATAAAATTGAGATATTCATTTGAAATTTGGTACACGTGTGTATTATAACGACGTCTGAAACTAGATCATAATTTGAGATGATGCCGTTGAAGGGTTGAGGGTTAAATAGGGGCAAATAGGGGAAAATAAGTAAAGCAAGCTGGTAAGACTACAGAAATTTGGGATTCGGTGTATATACTAGAAACCAAGGCCTCAGATTTCTTTCTAATATTTTTCAAACCCTACCACCTCCGTTTCATTATTGATGGGATTGATAACATCAAATTGAGATATTCACTTGAAAGTTAGTACACGTATGTATTGTAGTGACATCTGATTGAGATGACTCCATTGAGATGGTAGGTTGTAAATAGTGGAAAATAAGTACGGTAAACTAGAAACTTCATTTTTAACGTATATGGTAGAAACCAACTCCTCAAACTTTTCTATGACATCTACCCCAAATATTATTAAAATTCTATGACCAATAATTTCCACATACTAGAGTGCAAATATAGTCAAGATGTTTCCTTTAAAGTGACTTGGACGAAGAATCTGGATGTGGAAGTAGTGATTCCTTAGGCAGCGGTTTTTTTTTATGGTTTGATTGCCCCATGTTGGTGAGCAATGTCCAAGAAGCAAGTCTGTTTTTCTTCTGGTTCTGGTTTTTCATATTTTTGAATTTATGTAGAGCCCCGCGTTGGGGAAGCTATGTCCAAGTAACAGGGAATTATAATCGTATTTTTTGTTGATTTTGATTTAGAATGTTGTTGTTTAATGGGTGATTGCTTCTGAGAAGGTCGCCCCAAGCTTAGAGAACGAGTTTAATGATCGGGCTAGCAAATTTATTGATTAGATGGGCGCCAGCTAGCTCGTGTGCCTCGGAGACATGGACTCTCCTGGATCTGGTTGAATATTTATAAGGTAGGCTTGACTGTACTGATTGTTGAAATAAAACACTCGATGTTATTTAGAAAACAAAAGTATTAAATGATTTATTTCGATTTAATTTACAGGTTTACAAAGAATCGATTTTTTATTTAATAACACTTGAATTATAATTTGAACACTTGTTTGTTATTAAAATTCAACTATTGAGAAAGTCACTGTAAATAGAACGCGAATTTGAGAAAATAGAGAAGTTTTTAGCGCGACACGAATTATATTAGTATTTATTTGTTTGTTAAGTGCAACCCGGAGAGAGAGTAGCGCGAAGACGTTTACTGTTAACGCGATGTGGAGATACTGCCTGCCTACTACACGATCTCGACGCCTTTTATACTAGTTAGAGATTCCAGAACGCGGGAGTGACGTAAAATCCTGACATAATATGACAACATCAACAGCCAATGAAAAACGATGGCTTACGTGACTTTATGCATGTAGCCGAAGTGAGTCATCAACGTCCTCGAACAGGGCTCGTATCTACTCGGAAACTGATTATGTTAATTTACGTAATTGGAATAAAAGAGAGGTTCGACTCCGTGCGTTGTGCGCGTGAGCTGATGGTTTTATGCGGGCAAGCGACAATTCGTCCGCATGAGAATTTAAGTAATGATAATGAAGATGGATGGCGCGACTTATGTGGATCCGTCGATGCAGTAACGTCGACGGTGATTTGAGCGATAGCGGTATTTATGGTACTTTTGAAATTTTATGAAAAGTTTAAATAATAAAAATTTACATTGTTGTTTTTGAATGATTCTGAACGTGGGTGGAAATTAATTAATGCAAGTGAGCTTGGGAATGATTAAACTGATTTATAAATGTGTATTCATTTTAATAAAAGGTTTTTAACGTTGTTCGGATAGTTGATGATTAACTTTCGTGGTACTTTTGAAATATTTTAGAAATTTGGAAAAAATTAAATTTTAGATTCGCGGTATTTTACAGATTTTGATTCTTTATGTAATTTTAATAATATGCTCGAGTTTCGGAGAGTTCTAGTTAAAAGGGAAATGGTATTAAATTGAATTTTATGGTATTGTTATGAATTACACCCCCTTGGAACTGGAGATGATACGCCTATGCCTACTAATAGTGACTGGAAAAACTCTAGAAAGAGCCATGAACTTTTCTAGAGTATGGTTGGAGAAGATTCTTGATGGTTTCTGGATGAATCTAGAAGCAATTAAAGAGTATATAAGGCGCGATTACCGAGAGGGAGAAGTTTATTTTAGAAGTGACACGTTCGGTAAAAAGTGAGGTTAAATAAAGTGTAAAGGTTATTTTGAATGTTTGAACTATTGTATAGTCAGTAAATTATTAAATAAAGTGTTAGTGGTGTTTATCTCTTGTTGAAATTATTTTGAACCCACGGATTCATACAGGGTGTTTCCTAAAAGGTGGAAAAAACGTAACATTGGTGTCAGACGCGGAATTTTAACAAGAGGATTTTTCGGAAGTGTTGAGAAGACTGGGACAATATTCTCGGAGTTTGTGCTACCACAGGAAGGACTAATTTACTGGACATTGTTCGAGGATTATTTTCGAACAGGAAATAGTGTTAAGTGCATTTTTTGCGACATTTTTGGAACATTTTATTTGGACATTAGAGGTTAAGTGAAAAAGACTCTAGATAAGACTTTTTCGTGCCGTTTTGAGGTTTTTCTGGGCAATTCCATTACCGATATTGACGTGATTATTAAATTTTGTTGATAATTATATGCCGATAACAACCAGAAGCATGGCATCCGAAAAACAAATGCAGGACTTTATGGCACAAATGCAAAATATGATGATAGACCAAGAACAAAAACGCCAAGAAGAATTAAGAAAAATTCTTGAGGACCAAGAATAAAGACGTCAAGAGGAAAAACAAGAGCAAGAGAAACGACATCAAGAAGAAGAGAAACGACGTCGAGAGGAAAAACAAGAGGAGAAACGCCGTCAAAAGGAAAATGATGAACTAAGGCAAGTTATTGAGACATAGCAAAATGCCTTTATTTCAGCCACTGAAGAACTCAAAAATAAGATCGAAGTAAAAATGGACAAGGTCGAGGAGGAAATAAGTGAAGTCAAAGAAAAAGTAGATCGGGTTGAAGGAAAAACGGATAAGGTCGAGGAAAAAGTAAACAAGTTCGAAGAAGAAGTCAAAGGTGAGATTGACCAGACAGTTGAGGGAAAGAGGAAACCAGCAAGTGGTATCATCAGGCCAGCGATTAAAAATTCCCTCCTTTGATGGTCAAAGTTCCTGGATGACTTACAAGACACAGTTTGAGGCAGCAGCGAGCGCAAACAACTGGAATGACGAAGAGAAGGCTAAGGCATTAATCGTAGCTTTAAGAAGCCAAGCGTTGGAATTGCTCCAGACAATTCCGGCAGACCAACAACGGAACTTTAGAGTTTTAGAAGCTGCCTTAGATCTACGATATGGCGATCAACACCTTGCTCAAGTATACCAGACCCAGCTGAAATTACGGGTTCAGAAAGCTGGAGTCTGCAAGAATTTGAAGCTGCGGTGGAAAGACTGGCACACTTAGCATATCCTAATGCGCCAAGAGAATTTAAAGAGCAATTGGCAGTGGGGGCATTCCTAGACGGGATAAGGGACGAGGAGATCAGGCGAGTCCTCAGGTTATCCCGACATAACAGTAGTAGTGAAGCCTTGGTGCGTGCACTAGAAATAGAAGCCGTCTATAGGGATACTCCAAAGTCAACAGTGCGGGCTATGACACTCGAAGAATCGCAGTCAGAAAAGGAGAACCAGAATCCTATGTTGGCCGATATACATAAAATGTTCAGTCAATTACTGGCTAAATTCAATCCTCCGAAAAGACAGGAATCACAACAAAATAAAGAAAAGCCAAGCGGAGGTATTAAATGCTACAACTGCGGCAGGATGGGATATATGAAACGAGATTGGCGACAGCAGAACTCGGACAGACGAGTAAATGCTGTAAATGTAGAAGAGCAGCAGGAAAACTAAAGATGGCCAGCACCAAGGGGGCTGTGCTGGCTAGGGAACACGGTGCCCCCAGAGAAATAAAAATTTCCCAGCTGCGAAGAATTTCAAGTAGTCTGCTGTTGCAAGGATATGTGAATGGAAGAAAGTGCGTATTTACTGTTGACACAGGTGCTACGTCATCAATAGTGCGGCCAGGGTTTATATCAGGCTTGCAGATTAAGAAGAAGCAAAATGAAGTAATTATTCGGACAGCCACGGGAGACAGGGCTGCGGTCCATGGAGAGGTCAATTTGGAACTGCAGGTTGGACGCTTGAGATTCGATTACAAGGTCATTGTGGCTGACATTACAGATGATTTCATTTTGGGACTGGACATCATGGGAGAGCAGAGGTTTATTGTTGACGTAGGGGAGCGGGTCTTGAAAATTGGAAATGAGGAATTTATCCTAGCAATGGCAGATGACCAATTCCATAAAGCAAGGTTATTGACAACACAGACGATTAAGATTCCTGCTCATTCGGAACAGATCATCGATGCTGCCTTGGAAGTAAATCCTGGAGGTTACCGTGTTGGCCTGGTGGAAGGTGACGAATCGATTAAGTCCCTAACCAATATTGTTATGGCAAGAACCTTAACCCAGACCAAAGACAAAATCCCAATTAGAGTCGTGAATTTAAATTCCCATGCAGTAACAATTAAAGTAGGCAAACCGATTGGCTCCTATGAACCGGTTACGTGGGCAGCAAGGTGCGAGGAACGAACGGAGGGAAATTCATCTACGAATATAGACCAGGAAGTCTTGACCTCGCTGAGTTCCCAGTTGGAGCATTTATCTAAGGATGAACGAGGGGAAGCAATCAAGTTCCTGAAAAAGGAAAGTTCAGTATTTGCCAAAAGTACGGAGGCCCTTACAAAAACAGTTATAGTCCAGCATCGAATAAATACTGGTGACTCACCTGCTATTCGACAACAACCTAGGAGGCTTCTGTTAGCAAAACAAGAAGAAGCCTCGGCAATGATAGATAAGATGCTACAAGATGGAGTCATTAAGGAGTCAACGAGTCCCTGGTCATCGCCAATAGTTTTGGTTGCCAAATAGGACGGAACGTTAAGATTTTGTGTCGATTATCGAAAATTGAACGATGTGACAAAGAAAGACAGTTACCCATTACCCCAGATTGACGACACGTTAAGTACATTGGCAGGCTCACGATGGTTTTCGACGTTAGACCTTAGGAGCGGCTATTGGCAAGTTGGGCTTCATCCTGATGATAAGAAAAAGACAGCGTTTTCAGCAGGCAGTGGTCTTTACCAATTTACGGTGATGCCTTTTGGACTTTGCAATGCTCCAGCCACTTTTGAACGATTGATGGAATTTGTACTACGAGGGCTAACGTGGAAGACGTGCCTGGTTTACCTTGACGACGTGCTGGTTATGGGACGAGACTTTACAGAACATTTGAAAAATCTTCAAGAAGTATTTGATCGAGTCAGGAATGCACACCTGAAATTGAACCTGAAGAAGTGCCTTTTATTTTAGAAAGAAGTTAAATTTCTTGGTCACGTAGTGTCTTCGGAGGGAATACAAACGGATCCCGACAAAATTTCTGCCGTACGAGATTGGCCAAGTCCATCTAACGTTCATGAAGTACGAAGCTTCCTTGGCCTTTGCACTTATTATAGACGCTTTGTGGAAGGGTTTGCAGACATTGCGAAGCCATTACACCGTCTAACAGAGGAGAAAGTTCAGTACCAGTGGACACCGGAGTGTGAAACGGCATGGAGAAAATTGATGGCAGCTCTATGCACTGGTCCTGTGCTAGCATACCCACAACAGAATGGACTTTTTATTTTAGATACAGATGCCAGCAATTCTTCGATTGGTTGTGTGCTTCAGAACGGAGAGGAAAGAGTGATCGAGTACTTCAGCAAGGTGCTCTCCAAACCAGAACGAAACTATTGTGTAACCAGGAAAGTTACTGGCCATCGTCAAATCAGTGGACCATTTTCATAAGTATCTCTACGGACGACATTTCAAAATCAGGACCGACCATGCTGCGTTGAAATAGCTGTTGCAGTTGAAGACCCCGGAAGGTCAACTGGCTCGTTGGATAGAACGGCTGCAACAGTACGACTTTAAAATCGAGCATCGACCAGGAAGATCTCATAAGAACGCAGACGCTTTATCTAGAAGACCATGCAAGGACGACTGCAAGCACTGCCGCCATGCGGAGAAACAGCAGGCCACGGGAGTAGTCAACACTATTAAAATAGACGTTCCAGATGATTGGACAACTGAAGCCCTGAGACAAGAACAACTGAACGATGCAGAGATTGGGGCTATATTGAG
This sequence comes from Stenurella melanura, assembly GCA_963583905.1. Lineage (NCBI taxonomy): Eukaryota > Metazoa > Arthropoda > Insecta > Coleoptera > Cerambycidae > Stenurella > Stenurella melanura. Next base: position 75,764,185 of record OY757312.1, on the reverse strand, counting down.
AGCAAAGGAAAAATGAATTCGACCAGAGTGGAAGGATGTTTCGGACAAAGCAGTTGGGTTGAAGGCTTTGTGGGCACAGTGGGACTCACTTAGAGTTATGAACGGGCTGTTAAAAAGAGCATGGGAGAGCCCGGATGGGAAGCAAGTTGTTATGCGTCTAGTGATTCCCAGGTGTCGAGTACCGAAAGTGCTTCAGGAAGTGCATAATGGAGCATCCGGTGGACACTTCGGCGTTAACAAGACCCTGAATAAAGTACGTGGACGATTTTACTGGGTAAATAGTCAAGATGTTGAAGCTTGGTGTCGTAATTGTAAAATTTGTGCAGCCAGTAAGGGACCACAGACTAGAAGTAGGGGTGCAATGAAGCAATATAACGTCGGGGCTCCTTTTGAGAGGATTGCGATCGATATAGCCGGACCGTTCCCAGTAACCAAGAACGGTAACAAGTACATACTGGTTGCCATGGACTATTTTAGTAAATGGCCTGAAGCCTACGCAATTCCGAACCAGGAAGCGGTTACTGTCGCCAAAGTCTTGATAGATAACTTGATATGTCGGTTTGGTGTACCCCTGGAGCTGCATTCAGATCAAGGGAGAAATTTTGAGTCGGGGGTATTTCAGCAAATCTGCAAGTTATTGGGAATACACAAAACACGGACGACAGCCCTTCACCCGCAATCAGATGGAATGGTGGAGCGACATAATAAGACTATGAAAGAACATCTCCCTAAAGTCGTTCATAAAAATCAACGTGACTGGGATCTCCACATACCGTTTTTCCTCATGGCATATAGAGCTGCTATCCACGAGACTACAAAACAGACTCCGGCTCGTGTAGTACTTGGACATGAGATCAGACTGCCGTGTGATTTGATGTTTGGAACACCAGGTGGAGAACGGCTTCCTGTGAACAGCTATGTAGATGAAGTGAGTGAACGGCTAAGGAATGTCCATGAGTTAGTTAGAGACCAAATCACCATAGCCAGTGACAGAATGAAGGCTCGATATGACCGTAAGGGTAGTTCAGAAGGGTTAAAGGCAGGAGACCTGGTTTGGCTGTACAACCCACAGCGGAAGAAAGGAAGGTCACCGTAGGCTGGTACGGTTATCATATCTAAGGGAAAAACAAAATCCTATCTACAGTTCTGTCTTGTCAGTGTTAAATTAATAACTGGTAATATTAATTTGTGTCTTCTGCTTTACAACAAAACAATTAATCTAGGAAATGGCGTACAAAATCGATGACGAAAAGTTACCGTCTGTCACTCAGTAATCGAAGAGAGCATATACCTACGAAACTATTTTCTAAAAAAATGACCCCCCCCTCCATATTCCCCCACCATACCAAAAATTTTCAGAGAGAAAAGTTTCGTAGTTATATGCTACCTTCTCCCTTCGATTACTGAGTGGCAAACGGTAACTTTACGTCATCGATTTTCACGCCATTTCCCTAACTAAAACTAAATCTACGAGAAAAGAAGTCCTTATGATGATTGGGTATGGTGACAGGGCACGAACACAAGAAGTATGTATTTTATTTAACACTAAATATCCAGATAGATCCATAAGCCAATTAACAGAGAGCAACATCGAGAAAAAATAAGGAGACTGGTTCCGTAGCGGATACCGAATTAAATGTTTTTCTGGCTATGGAACAAAATCCAGCTTGGCTGAGATTATGATATTCCTCTTATTTCTGTACACAAAGTGTTAAAACAACAAAAGTGGCATCCTTTTAAGATACATCTTGTGCAAGAGTTATCTGATGATGATTCAGACCAAAGAATGGAATTCTGTCAAATATTAATGAATATGTGCAATGATAATCCCCTTCAAATAAAATTTTTTTTTTTTTCGGATGAGTCAACTTTCACATTAAATAGTGAAGTGAATCGCCAAAATTGTAGATACTGGGCAAAGGAAAACCCTCGATTGATGCGAGAGCAGCACACTCAGTATCCACAAGAGGTAAATGTGTGGACGGGAATAATTAGAAGTAGAATAGTCGGCCCCTATCCTAAATGGGCCAAAATATCAATATCAATTGTTACAAGAATATCTAATCCTTACTTTAGTAATCTTATTTCCGAGTAGAAACAACTCCCGACGAAAACTTATGGTATCAGCAAGACGGTGCACCTCCGTATTATGCTTTAGCTGTTCGAAGATATCTTGATCAAGAATTTTCAAATAGGTGAATTGAAAGACGTGCTAGTGTTGAATGGCCACCAAGGTCACTGGATCTTACCCCGCTAGATTTTTACCCTTGGGGGTCACCTAAAAAACGTAGTGTACAAATGTAAACCTGACAATATCCAAGAATTAAAAAACAAAATTAGATTAGAATGTAACATTTCTCAAGAAACTATACACAAAGTTCAGCAAGAATTTATTGATCGTTTGGGATACTGCCGGGCACAAGAAGGTTTTCAATTTGAATGTTTGTTTAGTTAATTATTGTTGTTATTATTTACTGTTCATGTGCCGTTTTATTGTAAAATATCTCAACAAAGCAGGATTTAACTTCGAAAAAGAATATTTTCAAATGTCTGTAGCTTTGAACCTATAAACTCTGGACCTTAAGTAGTATAGGTTTTGAAATTCAGATTTCCATAGAGCGTCTAAAAATGAAAAAATATACAGGGCGTTCCATTAAAAAAAGGAAATTACGCCATATCCGCAGTTGCGATGACGACATAGCTAAAAACCCCAAAACAAAAGTTGCGCAATTAAAAATAAAAATCGACCCGTTCGAGTTTTTTGCCATATTATTTTGTATTCAGAATTAATGAATTTATTCCATACTGTATGTACGCATTGTATATTCTAATTATGTGCAGGCCACAAATTATTACTTTAACGAAAATTATTAATTAATAAAAGTTTGAATTAAAAGATGTATTTTAGTTTAAAGAAACCAGATATCACATATTTGGAAACTGTTGAATGGTGTTAGGGTTGAATAAGACCCATCAGTTTTAATTTAATGTATTGTTGCGCCATCTACTGGAGTAGTCGTGAAACTTTGTACTTCTAGAGCGGGCAAAGAGATGGCGACACTGCATTCTGTTATAATTTCCGAGCCCATTATTTGTGGTTGTTTAATAGTAGGGGGTAAAAACATGTAACAAACGGTATATAAATTATTATAAATGCATCAAAACATGGCTGTAACCAGGGAGGTGCCAGGGAAGATTTTAGCACCTCAGGAAGAAACTATGTATATTGCATATATTCGCGAGTATGCTGTGCCGTCGAAAATCGGGGCCCGGGGGGTTGTAGCATACGACTCCCACCAATCTTCATTCATAATAATAAACTATTTATCTTTATAAAAATTTGGAAGAGCAAGGCGCGGGAAGTACCCCTTAGGATTAAACATTTTTTCTCAACAGAAACTTTGAAGACCGGGGGGGATCATAAAATTGGATATTTATCTCGGTCGGCAATTTGAAAAGCGGGGGGGGGATATTCCTCAAAATTAAATCTCTGTCTCTATCAACATCTTGGACAGCGGAAGGGTGATATTCCCTAAGTCTCAATAATATTTATCTCGATCAGAATTTTATTATAAGTAAACAATACAAGTCGTTCGAAACTCATTTGCAGCACACTGATCGTTTATAAGTATACCTCTCTCGTTTTACCTAATGCAAATACTAACCTCCACATCTCCAACTTCGGGCAAATACCGGGACCCCTCAAAATCGCCGGGCCCCCTCCAAAACCGCCGGGTCCGGGGGGAAACTCCTGACCGCCCCTCTCCCCTCTCGTCGGGCCAGTAAGTATAAAAATGGTAACTGCCCCCCCACACCAAACAATTTATTTTGGGCGACATGCATCGAGATCATATCGTCAGCAGTTAAATAACAGAAAATAATAATGCTTATTCTTGTCCATTTAATATTTATTAAATACTTACTGGATCTACCACTTATTACAGAAGTATCATATCCGCAGACGCAGGCGGTACCATCACGGAGCGGCATTTCAAGCAGTGAATTGCATTTTTACAATACTGAAAAATCTGTATGCGACATTTTAAATCTTTTACCGATTATGAAAATCTATGTTACCAGACGGTAATCTGATTTGATATTGTTTAAAACAATTTTGTTTATAACAAATGGAAATATTACATTTTTTCAAACATTTTTTTTTACAATTTCTGACCGATCTCCAACAACGTAACGCTCGCGTTTTGAATCACACTGTAAGTTAATTTTTGTAAATTGTCCCAATGAGATAAAGCGCGCGATTATTATATTTATTATTTAAATTTAAATTCTAAGATACTGATCCTAGCATTATGCGCGTTTAAATCTTATCGGCTAGTCATGACAAATGCTTGTCCAATAGCGTAGTAGCTTGTATGACCAAGTTTAGCCAATAGTAGACGAGCATAAGCATACGCCGGCTCGAGACGCTGAAAAAATGGCGTAGCAGACGGTTTGGCCGTGTAGACTGTAGAATTAAATCCGCCATATATCTGCAAATATCTATATATAGTGATTAATAACTGCTCAGTAAAGAGTATTATGTTATAAGTTGTTTTATTGTGTACCATTGCCCATAGTTATAGCAAGGCAATGTTTTCGTCGAATCAACTGTAAGTTGAAAATGTTGCTGTTTGAAGCCGCTTGCAACTAAGTTTGCAGAATAATTGATGGCTTCATTTCTTCATTCCACGTTTGGTCAGTAATGTTTCCTATTGTATCCAGTGTTACCGTCGATTAAGACTTCTCATACCCCATGAGAAGACTATAGTGTATGAGGCGCTGTTTAAGACATTATTAGTATTACAAATACATACATATATTAATTATATTTATTCCGTTAAAATATTTATAAGTTTTTCGATTATATATATCTTTGTAAAAATATACATATCTTCGCGAAAAGAAAAAAATATTTTGTTTACAAATAAATATTATTTCTGGTAACTCATATTTATATAGAAACGACCTTTTATCGTCGTGCGCTAGATGGCGCTATGCGGGTTAGTAGGTAAATAATGACAGTTTTGTGACACCTCCCTCCACTTTTAGCACCCCCCTCCACTTTTCTAAGCCACACCCCACCCCCTCCACTTTTCTAAGCCACACCCCACACCCTCCACTTTTCTAAGCCACACCCCACCCCCTCCACTTTTCTAAGCCACACCCCACCTCCTCCACTTTTCTAAGCCACGCCCCACCCCCTCCACTTTTCTAAGCCACGCCCCGCCCCCACCTCCACCCCCACCATTATTCGGGAACCCCCCCACCATTATTCGGGAACCCCCCACCACGTCACAGAACTCTCCACCATAATTTAGAGACCCCCCACCATAATTTAGACCCCCCACCATAATTCAGTAACCCCCACCATAATTCAGAACCCCCCACCATAATTCTGGAACCCCCCATCACGTCACAGAACTCTCCACCATAATTTAGAGACCCCCCCACCATAATTTAGACCCCCCACCATAATTCAGTACCCCCCACCATAATCAGAACCCCCCACCATAATTCAGAACCCCCCACCATAATTCTGGAACCCCCACCAGGTCACAGAACTCTCCAACATAATTTAGAAACCCCCCACCATAACTTAGACCCACACCATAATTCAGAACCCCCCACCATAATTCTGGAACCCCTCACCACGTCACAGAACTCTTTACCATAATTTAGAAACCCCCCACCATAATTCAGAACCCCCCACCATAATTCTGGAACCCCCCACCACGTCACAGAACTCTCCACCATAATTTAGAAACCCCCCACCATAACTTAGACCCCACACCATAATTCAGAAACCCCCACCATAATTCAGAACCCCCCACCACGTCACAGAACTCTCCACCATAATTCGGGAACCCCCCACCATAATTCATGCAGAACCTCCCACCACGTCACAGAACTGTCCACCATAATTTAGGACCCCCCACCATAATTCAGACTCCCCACCATAATTCAGGGCCCCCATCACGTCACAGAACTGTCAGCCATAATTTGGGAACCCCCCACCATAATTCAGACCCCCCTCTCCTTCTGTGATATGTTAGACAGCATATATTTTACTAATGTTCCAAATACTTCATTATTATGCCCATCTGTGTATGGATATGTATCAGATGTAAACCCACCTTAATTTTGGCAGTGGCCTTCTCCGTAAGTTTTGGCTGCTGGCCTACCTAGTTCAATTTTTGTAACCCTACAGTGCCATCTATCAGTCATTTCCTTAAACTCTGACTACTTATATTTCCCCATAAAGGGGATAACGTGATAAAATTTAACCTAATTTATTTCAATTCCTTAATTCCACCATAATTGTAATTCAGAACACACCAAAAATCAATCAACACCTTATTGAAGGTTTTAAGAAAGTGAAAAAATGTGTAGGAGATGTGTATCATCACTTTGAGGAACGTTTAATATCATTTAAGAATTGGAGAGGCACTGCAAAACCTCTAGATCTCGCACTGGCAGAATTTCATTACATCGGTTGCGAGGACACCGCTGCTTCCATTGCGGAGTTGAAATTTACAGGTGGAAAGTAGGTGACGTACCTATAATTGCACATTTACTGTGTTTAGAAGATCGCTCTTATGCAAAATTAATCAAAGAGGGATTGTTCAGGTTTATGGAAAAGTAGAAGGATGTACACATATCAAGAAGCAGCTTATCAGTAATCAATTAATTAAGTAATGTACTATGAATCAATGGAGGCCTTATTAAAGCTTTATAAACCACCAATTTTCAATGTACCACCCTGTATATTTCGAGCTGTAATAATAAGAAAGAAAAATACATATTTCATATAATACATTAATTTTTACAATTACAAATTATGATGCAGCTGCTTGGTGTGAATTTAGCTTTTCGCACACCCTGTATTCAAACTAGAAATCTTCGTACATGTTGTCATCAGTTACTCAACGTTTATTTGGATTAAAATTTTACTGAGATCACTCTGTTCTAATTAACAACCCAAGAAAAAAACGAGAATGAAACTAAATGCATTTACCATCAAATAATCCTTCAAGTTAGGAATTAATATCCAAGCACAATAGAATAATGGATAGATCAGCAGATGAATAAGGAAATAATTTACTAATAAAATCATTATGATGAAAAAATGTCTTATTAATCAACATCTTTCGCAATAATGAAAGAAGCATTGTTCAGCCACACCGTTTAATAGTAATGAAAGAATTTGCAAAGTCATGTGTGTATGTAAGATCGAACAGTCAGCACAACCCCCCCCCCCCCCGGCACCCGGCACCCGCACACCCCGCGGTACACATCCACAATCCATACATCGTAAATATTATGCAAATTTTAACGTGTCAGCACCTGTCAGCATTAGTATATCACATTTCTTGATAAATATAGAAAGGCAATAAATACCGTAAAAAATTATCAAAACAATGCATTCATCTAACAAAGAACAATTCTATTCTCGTGAATTATAAATTAGTTATTTAAGCTACATAAAATGACCCATTTGGTTTACTTTAATATATCAGAAACTCCATTCATAATAAATGCGATAGAAAATAAGAGAATATTTCGTAAACTGCAATGAAAGCGAATAGATAGATAACTGTTTGATATTATTTCAGTTCAGCGAACAATCACAATAAATAGGTAAAGCATATTATTAATACTATTTTAGCGTTAAAGACAATACTGCACAACAGACAGACAGATATATCCCAACTACAGAGTGGCCTATACAAATTTAGATACCCCACCCACTTATTTCGAGAGATATAAAGGGAGTAACAACATTTCTGGTTTTTAATACTAGTTTTGCTTATGTGGTAACGCACATTTACTGCAAAATAAAGTAGTTTACTACATCATCAAAAATATCGACGAAAAGCACCATATTCTTTTAGGAAGTCATGAGCAAGGCACTCTTCAGAAAAACTAATGTAGTGGGGGTTTATACAAAGGAACATCATAAACGCACCAAGAGAAGCGCAGTTGGGAAATATCGAAGAAAAAACGTCATGGACGTCAAAGAAAAATATGAGTAGTGGAGATTTTAGGACAAAACATTATAGTCGTCATAGGAAAACATGCGTAGTGGAGATTTTTATGAAAAACATGTATAGGGAGGGCGTATGCAAAAAAAAGCACCATACTCTCTTAAGAAAAGTATGAGCAGTTGAGGTTTTAGTAAAAACATTATAGTCGTAATAGGAAAACATGCGCAGTGGAGCTTTATAGGAAAAATATTATAACTGATATAAAAAAAGCATACGAAGTACAAATCTTTTGTAGAGCCTTTCTGTCTCTGCCAGCATACTATTACATTTTAAGAATAAATCGCGTTATGCTGAATATATAAAATATACACCATAACGATTATTTACGAAAATCGAGTAAATCGAATATTCTAGACTCATGATGACGAATTTTACGAAGGTATACTAACCATTAAGCTCTATCCATTTTATGAAACAAAACCTAAAATTCATCAAAAAGGACTCCTCCACCAATTCAAATGACCCTCTATTCGAAATTAAAAGTATCATTAGGTAAGAACCCACTCTCCTGCACGCATATTATTCTAAATTTCAGATATCATTAGGAATTTAGTGAAATATCAGTACACCTATGTCAAATTATCAACAAAATCTCAGAAAATTGCAAATATTCATATTTATGAGTTATCGATGTCAAGCGTAAATAAAATTGAAAATAAAACCCTATCGATACAATCTCTTACGTAAGCATGCTAGATATCAAATACAATACAAAATTAAATTTTACTCCCGTTTACAGCGAAACGAAAATTAAAATTAACTCAAGACAAGACAACTAGAGACTCCCCTACAGGTTAATAAACAAATGAGCTTAAAAAGTTTCAGATATTCATATTTAAGTTTCCACGAAATCAAATCAACACAAAAACTAAAATTCGTAAGATATAGCAAGAAATACCACATAATGCTAAAAATACTGTAATGGGCAAGCCAAATTAAGTTTAATCATCATATAATAATATTAATATGTTTACCCGATTCTGTTACGAAGACGCAATCCAAAACTGATAATGACGCTACATACAGAAACTTATAGAGAAAAGCATGCGCAGAGGGGAAAAACAGTGTGGTAGTCAAAAAACAAAAATTATGAACAGTGAGGATTTTAGGAAAAACATTATAGTCAGCATATTAAAACACGTACAGTGGATATTTATAGGAAAAAAAATATTATAGCTGTTATAGAAGGCATGCGCAGTAGGAAACTTTGTACACCTTTTCTATCTCTGACGTCATACTAATACATTTTCAAGATAGGTGGAGTACCATTGAACATATAATAACATAGACTCCTAACAATTCATACTGCATTAACGAATTCGATTAAATAGAATATTTCAACCTCATGAAGGCCAATTTTACTTTGTACACCTTTTCTATCTATGACGTCATACTAATACATTTTCAAGATAGGTGTAGTACCATTGAACATATAATAACATAGACTCCTAACAATTCATACTACATGAACGAATTCGATTAAATAGAATATTTCAACCTCATGAAGGCCAATTTTACGGGGTACACTAAATATCAAGTTGACACAAAAGTGTCAAAAAAGACCCTTACCTTAAACAGTTTATGAAACAAAATCTAAGATTCATTAAAATAAAATGAAAAAAACCAAGAGACATCATTTAACATGTCAATACGAAAAATATCATAGATCCAAGAAATATACTTATCTTATGGTAAGCACACACACACACACACACACACACACACACACACACACACGTACCTTAGATGTTTAAAGGCGTAGTAACTGCTAAGAATAATCAATGACATAACCCTTATGACTCATAAGCAGGTTTACTTATATATACCAACAAGATATTCCAACTTCAAATGGATAATCGAAGAATTGTAACTGGAAAGGCCGTAGAGATACATATTCCAGTTCCCCCAGTATCGACATATAATAAAATAGACACCTAACGATGCATGTTGTATTAGCGAATCCGATCAAAGCGAATATAATAGCCTCAGTACAACAGGTCGGCCGCAAATTTTTACTCTGATATACTAGACATCTAATAATAGTATTACCTAACATATTATGGCCGAGAGAGAGCCTTTACTTAAACTTTTATCAGTTTAACGAAACAAAAATCTAAAATTCATAAATTTACTTTACAATACAACGGGAGACAAAATTCCTGTGCCTCCGTAATAAAAGGCATAACTATAATATAAATTTCGCGATGTCTGATCGAAAGAGAAATTTACTAGGAAATTATAGACAACAAGTAGGATCGCCCCAAAGTATTTTTACCAAGAGGGTCCTACTTTTAAGATTTAGCCACTTTAACGAAACAAATATCTAAAAGTCATAAAATTACTTAATAAAAAACACACACACACACACCCGCACACAAGCCTTAATTATTAACGAACAACTGCTACAGACAACTAAAAATATCTGTACAGGCACCTTAGATGTTTAAAGGCGTAGTAATTGCCAAGAATAATCAATGACGTAACTCATAGTCAGGTTTACTTACATATACCCACATAATATCCCAACTTGAAATGGATAATCGAAGAGTTGTAGACACCTGTGCCATAGGAATGTAATTCATCTATAGGTTTAACTGAAAAGGCCGTAGAGATACAAAGTCCAATTACTACGGTATAGACATATAATAATAAAATAGACACCTAACGTTGCATGCTATATTAGCGAAACCGATCAAGGCGAATATATTAGCTTCAGTACAACAGGCCGGTCTCAAATATTACTCCGATATACTAGACACCTAATAGGATCACCTAACATATTAGGGTCAAGAGGGCCTTTCTTTAAACTTTATCAGTTTAACGAAACAAAATCTCAAACTCATAAAAATCGACCCTACAAAACAGCTGGAGACAAAATTCCTGTACATCCGTAATAAGAGGTATATCTATAATATGAATTTCGCGATGTATCATCGAAATAGAAATTTACACGAAAATTATAGACATCAAGTAGAATCACCCAACGTATTTTATCAAGAGGGTCCTACTTTAAGATTTGGCCATTTTAACGAAACAAATATCCAAAAAATCATAAAATTACTCTATATAAAACAACTAGAAGCAAATATTTTCAAATCCATGACGTCATAAATTTAAAGAGTACTAGCACCGGATGTCTTTATCGTAATTACTGAGGTGACCATGACTTAAAAAAAAACGGTTATTCATACTGGTCGATACTCTACATTACGCTAACTAAGAATCTAATACCTTAATTTAAAATATAAGAATAATATATTCTGCCACGATCAACACGTCTGAATCGTCTAAGTTTACCGTATGGTACCTCCAACATCATCACCTCGTAACACAGCCTCATATCATTATATCATTATATTGCAAATCTCTACATGTATTTTTTCTATATATATATGTTGTCACCACTTCAACTAACTGATCGCATATTTTTAAAAATAAATATTATTTAAGTTAGTCTGTTCTTGCTAGATAAAGTTAACATTTTTTACACAGCATCCTCCATGAAATACTTTTAGGCCTACTGGAGGTAGGTGATAGGTTATAATTAAGAAAGCCCCAATGACCATATCTGAAAAATCAAGACGAAGTTACGGTTTAATTCTAATATGTATTCATTTATAAATAACGGCTACGACTCATCTCCCACCTCTATCCCCTACCATAATTCGGAACAGACCTCACCGCCCCAGAACTCTCCATCATAAGCCGGGGGCATTTACTATACCAGATTCTCCTTCCAATTTTATAAGGAAGTGCATCTTTCATGAAAATACCTCGAAAACGCACCACCAAAATCAAGAGTTGCAATCCCAATAACGTATTTATATCAGTTTTGCGTAACATAGCACCCCTCTACTTAATGACGGGGCCGCTAAATACTGCGGAAGAGTTCTATGAAGTGGTGGAGAATTCCGTGACATGATGGGGGTTAATAACCTCAACACGTGAAGTTTAGGTACTTACAAAGTACTACTAGGGAACTTTCGAGAACGACGAAACGAAAAAATTAGTCTGCCTCTAATTTTTCTTTAGAGGATATAAAATACAGTACTTCAAATATTAGGTAAATATAGTAAAATGACAAAGTGGGTCAACAGATTAACTAGTTTATATCTCTCTCTCCATAACTTAGGTATATATTATGAGTTATAAGACCTCGTGTTGCTACAAATTTATCGTGTACTTACCTATAGAGCCCCACACCCAACCCACTCCAACAGCTACATACTTTTTAATAATGAAACTGTACCTAGTCAAAGTAGTTATGTCTATCTATTTATTTGCGATACATAATACTGATAAAACACACTAACTACCTAATTTATTTAAAAATAAAAGTTTTTTATTTAAAATAATAGTTACTACCTCATAAAAAAGACCCCTTAGTCCATGGCACATAGAAAACATTTTCGCCTGCCTTGCAGTTTTCAAAGAAGCAGACATTATTATAATTATGATTAGGGAAAAGTTTATGTTTTAGATATGAAAATAACAGAGCAGTATTTCTTCTTCAAAAATTCTTATATCATTATATTTCAGAAATAAATAATAAGTCGCCTGACTCGTTTAACTTATTCTTGCCGTCTATATCTAGAAACTAATGAAAAGTTTTCTCTGTTAATAAATAAACATTTCACGCACAGGCTCCCTAGATCGGAAAATGTGATATACACAAGATTTCAGATTAAGTAGATACTGTTTTTACATGAAGACTATCACATACATTTTATTCATTATTTATCAATGTACAGGGGGGGGCTTGCAATTTTAAAACAGGGATATGTCTGGTGATTTTATGTTTGTACACTGATTTACATGAAATATCGTAAACATTATTTTCAACTATTTGGAGTACACAGAGGAAGTAGATACCCATTATTAATAGAAACTTTGCAGTTAGATATTTTGTACAGGGTCACCTAATCTAAAATTCCTAGTTAGAGTAGATAATATTATCAATTTAGTTGGTGCCCCAGAACACAGAAATTCCCTAAAAAATGTTTTTCCAACAAATTATTGAATATTTGTAATAAGAATACATAAAATGATGAGATATCATAGTTGATATCAATGTTGAAATTTAAAAAATATGTATATATATAGGCTATTGGTGACATATACATAACGTCCTCCACCGGTAGTCTCCGAACCATTCTCAAGTGCGGATGAAGTAAACATTCTTGAGGTCCATGAAGAACCCTGTTACTTGTTATTATCTAACACATACTGATTATAAGGTACAAATCAAAGAAATTTAAATTAGTTTTTAAATTTAATCCATTGATTTTTTATTTATCAACATTAGGTTAGGCATGATGGTCGAGGCCATCCTTCCTTTGAAGAGGTGAATGTGTAGGTTATATGAAGGTCATATAGGTCAATAACCCTTGGTTTTAATTAACGTGTTTCCACTAGGTTAGATCGGATTTCGCCTATACGACGTCAAGTATTTTCAGTATCCCCACCACCTCATGACCACTTCATGGCCTCTTAGGTACGATGGTTAGGTTAGGTATAATGCTCGCGTACCTAACCTAACCATCGTACCTAAGAGGTCATGAAGTGGTCATGAGGTGGTGGGGATACTGAAAATACTTGACGTCGTATAGGCGAAATCCGATCTAACCTAGTGGAAACACGTTAATTAAAACCAAGGGTTATTGACCTATATGACCTTCATATAACCTACACATTCACCTCTTCAAAGGAAGGATGGCCTCGACCATCATGCCTAACCTAATGTTGATAAATAAAAAATCAATGGATTAAATTTAAAAACTAATTTAAATTTCTTTGATTTGTACCTTATAATCAGTATGTGTTAGATAATAACAAGTAACAGGGTTCTTCATGGACCTCAAGAATGTTTACTTCATCCGCACTTGAGAATGGTTCGGAGACTACCGGTGGAGGACGTTATGTATATGTCACCAATAGCCTATATATATACATATTTTTTAAATTTCAACATTGATATCAACTATGATATCTCATCATTTTATGTATTCTTATTACAAATATTCAATAATTTGTTGGAAAAACATTTTTTAGGGAATTTCTGTGTTCTGGGGCACCAACTAAATTGATAATATTATCTACTCTAACTAGGAATTTTAGATTAGGTGACCCTGTACAAAATATCTAACTGCAAAGTTTCTATTAATAATGGGTATCTACTTCCTCTGTGTACTCCAAATAGTTGAAAATAATGTTTACGATATTTCATGTAAATCAGTGTACAAACATAAAATCACCAGACATATCCCTGTTTTAAAATTGCAAGCCCCCCCCTGTACATTGATAAATAATGAATAAAATGTATGTGATAGTCTTCATGTAAAAACAGTATCTACTTAATCTGAAATCTTGTGTATATCACATTTTCCGATCTAGGGAGCCTGTGCGTGAAATGTTTATTTATTAACAGAGAAAACTTTTCATTAGTTTCTAGATATAGACGGCAAGAATAAGTTAAACGAGTCAGGCGACTTATTATTTATTTCTGAAATATAATGATATAAGAATTTTTGAAGAAGAAATACTGCTCTGTTATTTTCATATCTAAAACATAAACTTTTCCCTAATCATAATTATAATAATGTCTGCTTCTTTGAAAACTGCAAGGCAGGCGAAAATGTTTTCTATGTGCCATGGACTAAGGGGTCTTTTTTATGAGGTAGTAACTATTATTTTAAATAAAAAACTTTTATTTTTAAATAAATTAGGTAGTTAGTGTGTTTTATCAGTATTATGTATCGCAAATAAATAGATAGACATAACTACTTTGACTAGGTACAGTTTCATTATTAAAAAGTATGTAGCTGTTGGAGTGGGTTGGGTGTGGGGCTCTATAGGTAAGTACACGATAAATTTGTAGCAACACGAGGTCTTATAACTCATAATATATACCTAAGTTATGGAGAGAGAGATATAAACTAGTTAATCTGTTGACCCACTTTGTCATTTTACTATATTTACCTAATATTTGAAGTACTGTATTTTATATCCTCTAAAGAAAAATTAGAGGCAGACTAATTTTTTCGTTTCGTCGTTCTCGAAAGTTCCCTAGTAGTACTTTGTAAGTACCTAAACTTCACGTGTTGAGGTTATTAACCCCCATCATGTCACGGAATTCTCCACCACTTCATAGAACTCTTCCGCAGTATTTAGCGGCCCCGTCATTAAGTAGAGGGGTGCTATGTTACGCAAAACTGATATAAATACGTTATTGGGATTGCAACTCTTGATTTTGGTGGTGCGTTTTCGAGGTATTTTCATGAAAGATGCACTTCCTTATAAAATTGGAAGGAGAATCTGGTATAGTAAATGCCCCCGGCTTATGATGGAGAGTTCTGGGGCGGTGAGGTCTGTTCCGAATTATGGTAGGGGATAGAGGTGGGAGATGAGTCGTAGCCGTTATTTATAAATGAATACATATTAGAATTAAACCGTAACTTCGTCTTGATTTTTCAGATATGGTCATTGGGGCTTTCTTAATTATAACCTATCACCTACCTCCAGTAGGCCTAAAAGTATTTCATGGAGGATGCTGTGTAAAAAATGTTAACTTTATCTAGCAAGAACAGACTAACTTAAATAATATTTATTTTTAAAAATATGCGATCAGTTAGTTGAAGTGGTGACAACATATATATATAGAAAAAATACATGTAGAGATTTGCAATATAATGATATAATGATATGAGGCTGTGTTACGAGGTGATGATGTTGGAGGTACCATACGGTAAACTTAGACGATTCAGACGTGTTGATCGTGGCAGAATATATTATTCTTATATTTTAAATTAAGGTATTAGATTCTTAGTTAGCGTAATGTAGAGTATCGACCAGTATGAATAACCGTTTTTTTTTAAGTCATGGTCACCTCAGTAATTACGATAAAGACATCCGGTGCTAGTACTCTTTAAATTTATGACGTCATGGATTTGAAAATATTTGCTTCTAGTTGTTTTATATAGAGTAATTTTATGATTTTTTGGATATTTGTTTCGTTAAAATGGCCAAATCTTAAAGTAGGACCCTCTTGATAAAATACGTTGGGTGATTCTACTTGATGTCTATAATTTTCGTGTAAATTTCTATTTCGATGATACATCGCGAAATTCATATTATAGATATACCTCTTATTACGGATGTACAGGAATTTTGTCTCCAGCTGTTTTGTAGGGTCGATTTTTATGAGTTTGAGATTTTGTTTCGTTAAACTGATAAAGTTTAAAGAAAGGCCCTCTTGACCCTAATATGTTAGGTGATCCTATTAGGTGTCTAGTATATCGGAGTAATATTTGAGACCGGCCTGTTGTACTGAAGCTAATATATTCGCCTTGATCGGTTTCGCTAATATAGCATGCAACGTTAGGTGTCTATTTTATTATTATATGTCTATACCGTAGTAATTGGACTTTGTATCTCTACGGCCTTTTCAGTTAAACCTATAGATGAATTACATTCCTATGGCACAGGTGTCTACAACTCTTCGATTATCCATTTCAAGTTGGGATATTATGTGGGTATATGTAAGTAAACCTGACTATGAGTTACGTCATTGATTATTCTTGGCAATTACTACGCCTTTAAACATCTAAGGTGCCTGTACAGATATTTTTAGTTGTCTGTAGCAGTTGTTCGTTAATAATTAAGGCTTGTGTGCGGGTGTGTGTGTGTGTGTGTTTTTTATTAAGTAATTTTATGACTTTTAGATATTTGTTTCGTTAAAGTGGCTAAATCTTAAAAGTAGGACCCTCTTGGTACAAATACTTTGGGGCGATCCTACTTGTTGTCTATAATTTCCTAGTAAATTTCTCTTTCGATCAGACATCGCGAAATTTATATTATAGTTATGCCTTTTATTACGGAGGCACAGGAATTTTGTCTCCCGTTGTATTGTAAAGTAAATTTATGAATTTTAGATTTTTGTTTCGTTAAACTGATAAAAGTTTAAGTAAAGGCTCTCTCTCGGCCATAATATGTTAGGTAATACTATTATTAGATGTCTAGTATATCAGAGTAAAAATTTGCGGCCGACCTGTTGTACTGAGGCTATTATATTCGCTTTGATCGGTTTCGCTAATACAACATGCATCGTTAGGTGTCTATTTTATTATATGTCGATACTGGGGGAACTGGAATATGTATCTCTACGGCCTTTCCAGTTACATTTCTTCGATTATCCATTTGAAGTTGGAATATCTTGTTGGTATATGTAAGTAAACCTGCTTATGAGTCATAAGGGTTATGTCATTGATTATTCTTAGCAGTTACTACGCCTTTAAACATCTAAGGTACGTGTGTGTGTGTGTGTGTGTGTGTGTGCTTACCATAAGATAAGTATATTTCTTGGATCTATGATATTTTTCGTATTGACATGTTAAATGATGTCTCTTGGTTTTTTTCATTTTATTTTAATGAATCTTAGATTTTGTTTCATAAACTGTTTAAGGTAAGGGTCTTTTTTGACACTTTTGTGTCAACTTGATATTTAGTGTACCCCGTAAAATTGGCCTTCATGAGGTTGAAATATTCTATTTAATCGAATTCGTTCATGTAGTATGAATTGTTAGGAGTCTATGTTATTATATGTTCAATGGTACTACACCTATCTTGAAAATGTATTAGTATGACGTCATAGATAGAAAAGGTGTACAAAGTAAAATTGGCCTTCATGAGGTTGAAATATTCTATTTAATCGAATTCGTTAATGCAGTATGAATTGTTAGGAGTCTATGTTATTATATGTTCAATGGTACTCCACCTATCTTGAAAATGTATTAGTATGACGTCAGAGATAGAAAAGGTGTACAAAGTTTCCTACTGCGCATGCCTTCTATAACAGCTATAATATTTTTTTTCCTATAAATATCCACTGTACGTGTTTTAATATGCTGACTATAATGTTTTTCCTAAAATCCTCACTGTTCATAATTTTTGTTTTTTGACTACCACACTGTTTTTCCCCTCTGCGCATGCTTTTCTCTATAAGTTTCTGTATGTAGCGTCATTATCAGTTTTGGATTGCGTCTTCGTAACAGAATCGGGTAAACATATTAATATTATTATATGATGATTAAACTTAATTTGGCTTGCCCATTACAGTATTTTTAGCATTATGTGGTATTTCTTGCTATATCTTACGAATTTTAGTTTTTGTGTTGATTTGATTTCGTGGAAACTTAAATATGAATATCTGAAACTTTTTAAGCTCATTTGTTTATTAACCTGTAGGGGAGTCTCTAGTTGTCTTGTCTTGAGTTAATTTTAATTTTCGTTTCGCTGTAAACGGGAGTAAAATTTAATTTTGTATTGTATTTGATATCTAGCATGCTTACGTAAGAGATTGTATCGATAGGGTTTTATTTTCAATTTTATTTACGCTTGACATCGATAACTCATAAATATGAATATTTGCAATTTTCTGAGATTTTGTTGATAATTTGACATAGGTGTACTGATATTTCACTAAATTCCTAATGATATCTGAAATTTAGAATAATATGCGTGCAGGAGAGTGGGTTCTTACCTAATGATACTTTTAATTTCGAATAGAGGGTCATTTGAATTGGTGGAGGAGTCCTTTTTGATGAATTTTAGGTTTTGTTTCATAAAATGGATAGAGCTTAATGGTTAGTATACCTTCGTAAAATTCGTCATCATGAGTCTAGAATATTCGATTTACTCGATTTTCGTAAATAATCGTTATGGTGTATATTTTATATATTCAGCATAACGCGATTTATTCTTAAAATGTAATAGTATGCTGGCAGAGACAGAAAGGCTCTACAAAAGATTTGTACTTCGTATGCTTTTTTTATATCAGTTATAATATTTTTCCTATAAAGCTCCACTGCGCATGTTTTCCTATTACGACTATAATGTTTTTACTAAAACCTCAACTGCTCATACTTTTCTTAAGAGAGTATGGTGCTTTTTTTTGCATACGCCCTCCCTATACATGTTTTTCATAAAAATCTCCACTACGCATGTTTTCCTATGACGACTATAATGTTTTGTCCTAAAATCTCCACTACTCATATTTTTCTTTGACGTCCATGACGTTTTTTCTTCGATATTTCCCAACTGCGCTTCTCTTGGTGCGTTTATGATGTTCCTTTGTATAAACCCCCACTACATTAGTTTTTCTGAAGAGTGCCTTGCTCATGACTTCCTAAAAGAATATGGTGCTTTTCGTCGATATTTTTGATGATGTAGTAAACTACTTTATTTTGCAGTAAATGTGCGTTACCACATAAGCAAAACTAGTATTAAAAACCAGAAATGTTGTTACTCCCTTTATATCTCTCGAAATAAGTGGGTGGGGTATCTAAATTTGTATAGGCCACTCTGTAGTTGGGATATATCTGTCTGTCTGTTGTGCAGTATTGTCTTTAACGCTAAAATAGTATTAATAATATGCTTTACCTATTTATTGTGATTGTTCGCTGAACTGAAATAATATCAAACAGTTATCTATCTATTCGCTTTCATTGCAGTTTACGAAATATTCTCTTATTTTCTATCGCATTTATTATGAATGGAGTTTCTGATATATTAAAGTAAACCAAATGGGTCATTTTATGTAGCTTAAATAACTAATTTATAATTCACGAGAATAGAACTGTTCTTTGTTAGATGAATGCATTGTTTTGATAATTTTTTACGGTATTTATTGCCTTTCTATATTTATCAAGAAATGTGATATACTAATGCTGACAGGTGCTGACACGTTAAAATTTGCATAATATTTACGATGTATGGATTGTGGATGTGTACCGCGGGGTGTGCGGGTGCCGGGTGCCGGGGGGGGGGGGGGTTGTGCTGACTGTTCGATCTTACATACACACATGACTTTGCAAATTCTTTCATTACTATTAAACGGTGTGGCTGAACAATGCTTCTTTCATTATTGCGAAAGATGTTGATTAATAAGACATTTTTTCATCATAATGATTTTATTAGTAAATTATTTCCTTATTCATCTGCTGATCTATCCATTATTCTATTGTGCTTGGATATTAATTCCTAACTTGAAGGATTATTTGATGGTAAATGCATTTAGTTTCATTCTCGTTTTTTTCTTGGGTTGTTAATTAGAACAGAGTGATCTCAGTAAAATTTTAATCCAAATAAACGTTGAGTAACTGATGACAACATGTACGAAGATTTCTAGTTTGAATACAGGGTGTGCGAAAAGCTAAATTCACACCAAGCAGCTGCATCATAATTTGTAATTGTAAAAATTAATGTATTATATGAAATATGTATTTTTCTTTCTTATTATTACAGCTCGAAATATACAGGGTGGTACATTGAAAATTGGTGGTTTATAAAGCTTTAATAAGGCCTCCATTGATTCATAGTACATTACTTAATTAATTGATTACTGATAAGCTGCTTCTTGATATGTGTACATCCTTCTACTTTTCCATAAACCTGAACAATCCCTCTTTGATTAATTTTGCATAAGAGCGATCTTCTAAACACAGTAAATGTGCAATTATAGGTACGTCACCTACTTTCCACCTGTAAATTTCAACTCCGCAATGGAAGCAGCGGTGTCCTCGCAACCGATGTAATGAAATTCTGCCAGTGCGAGATCTAGAGGTTTTGCAGTGCCTCTCCAATTCTTAAATGATATTAAACGTTCCTCAAAGTGATGATACACATCTACACATTTTTTCACTTTCTTAAAACCTTCAATAAGGTGTTGATTGATTTTTGGTGTGTTCTGAATTACAATTATGGTGGAATTAAGGAATTGAAATAAATTAGGTTAAATTTTATCACGTTATCCCCTTTATGGGGAAATATAAGTAGTCAGAGTTTAAGGAAATGACTGATAGATGGCACTGTAGGGTTACAAAAATTGAACTAGGTAGGCCAGCAGCCAAAACTTACGGAGAAGGCCACTGCCAAAATTAAGGTGGGTTTACATCTGATACATATCCATACACAGATGGGCATAATAATGAAGTATTTGGAACATTAGTAAAATATATGCTGTCTAACATATCACAGAAGGAGAGGGGGGTCTGAATTATGGTGGGGGGTTCCCAAATTATGGCTGACAGTTCTGTGACGTGATGGGGGCCCTGAATTATGGTGGGGAGTCTGAATTATGGTGGGGGGTCCTAAATTATGGTGGACAGTTCTGTGACGTGGTGGGAGGTTCTGAATTATGGTGGGGGGTTCCCGAATTATGGTGGAGAGTTCTGTGACGTGGTGGGGGGGTTCTGAATTATGGTGGGGGTTTCTGAATTATGGTGTGGGGTCTAAGTTATGGTGGGGTGTTTCTAAATTATGGTGGAGAGTTCTGTGACGTGGTGGGGGGTTCCAGAATTATGGTGGGGGGTTCTGAATTATGGTGTGGGGTCCAAGTTATGGTGGGGGGTTTCTAAATTATGGTAAAGAGTTCTGTGACGTGGTGAGGGGTTCCAGAATTATGGTGGGGGGTTCTGAATTATGGTGTGGGTCTAAGTTATGGTGGGGGGTTTCTAAATTATGTTGGAGAGTTCTGTGACCTGGTGGGGGTTCCAGAATTATGGTGGGGGGTTCTGAATTATGGTGGGGGGGTTCTGATTATGGTGGGGGGTACTGAATTATGGTGGGGGGTCTAAATTATGGTGGGGGGGTCTCTATATTATGGTGGAGAGTTCTGTGACGTGATGGGGGGTTCCAGAATTATGGTGGGGGGTTCTGAATTATGGTGGGGGTTACTGAATTATGGTGGGGGGTCTAAATTATGGTGGGGGGGTCTCTAAATTATGGTGGAGAGTTCTGTGACGTGGTGGGGGGTTCCCGAATAATGGTGGGGGGTTCCCGAATAATGGTGGGGGTGGAGGTGGGGGCGGGGCGTGGCTTAGAAAAGTGGAGGGGGTGGGGCGTGGCTTAGAAAAGTGGAGGAGGTGGGGTGTGGCTTAGAAAAGTGGAGGGGGTGGGGTGTGGCTTAGAAAAGTGGAGGGGGTGGGGTGTGGCTTAGAAAAGTGGAGGGGGTGGGGTGTGGCTTAGAAAAGTGGAGGGGGGTGCTAAAAGTGGAGGGAGGTGTCACAAAACTGTCATTATTTACCTACTCGGGTTAAATGTAGGTAAAATGCCCGCATTAAATTTGGCAATGTGGCGTGCTTTGATTTGCTTGTATGATATTATGAAACGGTTTATATGTTGTACATTTCATTCATTTGTAATTTGTGGACTCATGACAAAAATAAAATACTTGCATATATAGCTCCAGGTTATTTCATTTCATTACCAAATTTTAACTCGGGTACTGTGATTGTGCAACCTAGCGTACCATCTCACATTTACAGAAACCGGGAATGACATACAAAACGGGGCACGCCACCTACTGTACGACGGTAAAAGCTCATTTCTATATAAACATGTGTTAGCAGAAATAATATTTATTTGTATACAAAATACATACATATTTATATTTTTATGAAGATATATATATTTTTACAAACATACCTATACATATTTTGCAAAACATAAATATTTTAACGGAATAAATATATTTATGAATGTGTTTGCACGCCACAGTAAATTCGTATATAGAAAAAGCGAACTAATGGTTATGCCGATATAATAGGAATCATAAATTGGCTAGCTATAAGTAGTGATTTCATCATCAGTTGTTGGCAACAGAATTGTGCAGGGCCGTACGGACACTATTGGAAGCCTTGACTAGATTTACAGCAGTGAATAAAAAATGATTCAGTTCCTATTAAACTTTTGAAATAGGATTTGATGATTGTAAATAATTAAACAATTCGTGGTTACGTTAGGCGGTAGCCACCGCAACTATCTACAAAATCTAATAACGCAGTAATAGTTTCAATTATTGTTAGATATTGTTTTTTGTGATTTTCTTTTTCAAATTTTAATGGTTATTCATCGATTTTCGTGTGTAGGTGTTTTTTGTGGCATTTCACTTTCAATGTAAAAATGGTCATCATCTGGTGACAAAAATTTAATGTTTTAGGAAAAATCTGAAAAAATTAGGGGTGGTACTCAGTAAGGGGAGAGAAATCGAATGTCGCGCACCGGAGTTCTCCATCTGCGTTCTTTCTTCGGGTAGGGTCCTCGGAAAATAGAACAGTTTCACTTCTTTCGTGTGTAGGTGTTTATCATGGAATTTCACTTTCGTTATGAAAGTGGTCATCATCGGGCGACAAATTTTCGTTGTTTTAGGAAAATTCTGAAAAAAATTAGCGGTACGCAGTAAGGGGAAAGAAATCGAATAGCGCACAGTGGCGTTCTCCGTCTGCATTCTTTATGTGGATAGGGCCCTCGGAAAGTGAAAAAATGTCATATTTTTCGTGTGTAGGTGTTTTTCGTGGCATTTCACTTTCGGTATGAAAGTGGTCATCATCGGGCGACAAAATTTCGATGTTTTAGAAAAAATCTGAAAAAAAACAGGGGCACAGAGCAAGGGGAAATAAATCGAATAGCGTGCAGTGGCGTTCTCAGCCTGCGTTCTTTATGTGGATAGGGCCCTCGGAAAGTAAAAAAAATGCCACATTTCTCGTGTGTAGATGTTTTTCGTGGCGTTTCACTTTCGGTATAAAAGTGATCATCATCGGGTGACAAAATTTTGATATTTTAGAAGAAACATGATAAAAGTCAGGGGTATGCAATAACTGGAGACAAATCGAATAGCGCACAGTGGTGTTCCCGTCTGCGTTCTTTATGTGGATAGAGCCCTCGGAAAGTGAAACAATGTCACATTTTCATGTGTAGGTGTTTTTCGTGGCATTTTACTTTCGGTATGAAAGTGATTATCGGGTGACAAAATTTTGATGTTTTAGAAAAAATATGAAAAATATCAGGGGTATACAATAATGGGAGACAAATCGAATAGCACTCAGTGGCGTTCCCGTCTGCGTTCTTTATGTGGATGGGGCCCTCGGAAAGTGAAAAAATGTCACATTTTTCGTGTAGGTGTTTTTCGTGACATTTCACTTTCGGTATGAAAGTGGTCATCATCGGGCGAAATTTCGATGTTTTAGGAAAAATCTGAAAAAAATCAGAGGTACGCAGTAAGGGGAGAGAAATTGAATAG
This sequence comes from Stenurella melanura, assembly GCA_963583905.1. Classification (NCBI taxonomy): domain Eukaryota; kingdom Metazoa; phylum Arthropoda; class Insecta; order Coleoptera; family Cerambycidae; genus Stenurella; species Stenurella melanura. Next base: position 75,740,065 of record OY757312.1, on the reverse strand, counting down.
CGCACAGTGGCGTTCTCCGTCTGCGTTCTTTATGTGGATAGGACCCTCGGAAAGTGAAATAATGTCATATTTCACTTTCGGTATGGAAGTAGTCATCATCGGGCGACAAAATTTCGATGTTTTAGTAAATATCTGAAAAAATTAAGGGGTATGCAGTAATGGGAGACAAATCGAATAGAGCACAGTGGCGTTCTCTTTCTGTGTTCTTTATGTAGGTAGGACCCTCGGAACGTGAAAGGATGTTACATTTTTCATGAGTAGGTGTTTTTTGTTACATTTCATTTTTGGAATGACAGTGGTTATCGTCGGGTGACAAAATTTCGACGTTTCAGAAAAAATCTAAACAAACTCAGGAGGACGTAGGAAGGTGAGAGAAATGGAATGGCGCAAAGCGCAGCTCTGTGTCTCGTTTCGTTCTCGGTGGAAGTGGTGAAAAACTTCGATTTTCATTCTCCGCTAATAGACCGGTAGCACGGGAAAGATTCTGGTGAACAATTAGCTAATGTCTGCGTCTCATGGAGACCTTTCTTAAGCACGTAAAATCGACTACTAGATATTTTTTATCATTGCCACTGGCGCAAAATAATTTTTAATAGATTTTTTATTTTGTAAAATAAATGCATAATTTTTATCAATTAGTTCACGTCTGCGATGTTAATATTAGTTTACTTTAGGGAAAAAAAGTGACGGGAAGCGCAATCGCAGACGTGTAGGTAGCGCACTAGTCTTTGAAATCAGCAATCGCATTTGTATCGAAAACCGGCTTTTAAAAACAATTGGTTCACGTCTGCGAAAGGCGTCACCCGTTATATAATGATTTTTTAAGTACTTGAACAGTCTCCCAGACGATTTAGCCGTGTATGTGATATATTTAACTATTTACTACCGTGATAATGGCAAGAGGAAAGCAATTCTTATGAAGATGTGGTAAAGAAAAGGGAGGATGGGCGCGGCAACACCCACGTCGCTTGTTGAAAGCATTTTCGTTGTCGCCAGGATTTTGTTAAATAAACGATTAGGCTACAATGGGTGTTAATAACCAAAGATATCTGCATTACAAAAATAAACATTTATTTGTAACTTATTCGTCGTCATCGTCGAGATTAAGATCGAATTGGTCTTCAGGAAGTGCAAGAGCCTCCTCCTCATCATCATCCAGTTCAACACAGCTCTCCTCATCCTCATCCACAGCTATTATATTGTCCTCCTCATCTGTTGGTAAAAAAAAATAGTTTGTATTTGCTTAATTATTTTGCAATTATTTTATCGTACGTGGAGCTTAAGATCAGTCGAACATATCTGAAGTTTCCTGAAAAACGTTTGTAATTATACGTATTAAAATCAATTAATTGAGAATTGTAGTCAGTTTACTTGTATGTGTCTATTAACGTTTCGACAATAACTTTCATGTAAACACAGAATGTAATACTAATAACACACAATCGGCAAATGGTGCCCCTTGCACTTGTTTAATTTTATAGAAGTTGATAAAATAGTTTAATAAGTCTCATTGAAATACAACTCTTAATAAAGTATTTTAATATTGGAAATGTTTAAGGAATCGGGAATGTAATGGTAGATATAGGGGGACATATACATCGAAAGTGAAACAAATGTTAGGGCGTCACCGCTGGATGCAGGGGTGGTCAGATCGGGGTGATTTGAGTGGCGTTGTGTAGGTTGGATCTCTGTGTATCGAATACAAGTTGTCCGGGCATTCTAAGTTTACGGGGGCGGCAAGGGGGAGGTCAATAGTGAAGGTTCGCGTTTTGACTATTTTAATAAAATTATGCCGAGGTTTAAGTGCGATATAAGAAAATTAGGGTGGTCAGATCGGGATGCTTTGAGTGGCGTTGTGTAGGTTGGACCTTTGTGTATCGAACAAAAGTTGTCCGGGCATTGTAAGTTTACGGGGGCGGCAAGGGGTAGGTCAATAGTGAAATTTTACGTTTTGACTGCTTAAAATCATTGAATGGTTATAAAAAATAAAAAATTTTGGTCATTGAATTGAACGTAGAACGTGCCCATAAGACCGATGCTCATTTTTGAGATTTTTCGGGAGGGAAGAAGGGCGGTGAAGACGCAATGTACGCTGCACGTTGAATTTGTTGAAACAATTCCCTAGAGCATGGAGGGATCAAGCACGCGTCAAACTTGAGAGCGCTTTTTTAAAAAGACTCCATATCTTCAGCAGAGCTGTAGCTCCTCATGAATAGGTACAACCGCGCGTCGTTTACTGCAACTAACAATTCATTTTTATGGTTTACTTACATCCACAATCGCAACTGTAATTGCACAATATTACGAACATCATAGTACTTACCGATACGTTTTAATCAGTTTGTTTGTGTGGCATACATTTGACAGACAAACTTTTCTACAGTTGCGTGGTTCCGCATCTCTCCGATATTGTTAAATGCTCTCTGAAAGTCCTTATTGTTGAGGATGTTAAAAGGCTTGCTTTTTCCCTTCTTGTACAGGGCCGGATTAAAGTCACAGCCCGTTAAGGCGTGAAACGCTGGAAGAGCCAGACACAGTTCGTTTCCAAGAGCTGCGTATATCTTTGTCACGTTGATATTGCGTTGATTGATTCCGGTACCATACTGCCGCCACAGGTTCATATTACTATCTAAATTCTGCATGTTTCCCAAACATATAACTAAAATGTCGGTGTCAGAGCAACGAACGACAACATTCGCAGCACCCTTGATCTGGGCCAAAAAAAACACAATTTTTGTGTGGGCCTCCTCGTGACCTTCGCACTTATATTGAGGCATATTCTGGGTGACAATACTTCCATTGTTAACTGAATATTTGTAGCATTTATCGAAAGATACATATACAGTCTTATTGCCAAGAACAGTTGCAGCTTCCGGCTGACCCCAGTAGTCCATCAAAAAATTGACCATAGCTTTTTTGAATTTTACATTTTGCATTACGCCGTGGAAATCTGCTGGCCGCACTTGATCTGGACCTACCCAAAAACAGAAATATTGTCGTGCTCTCTTCTTATTTGAAGCGTATCAATACATTTTTTCAATGTTACCAACGAAAATGGCTTAACACCATCCAGATTATCATACAAAAAAACACTTTAAAATGCTAACTGTATCGTCACTCGCCATTACTGTAGCCTAGCCAAAGAGTTTAATAAATTGAGAAGACAAGCCGTAGATTTGTCGGGAGTTGTGGTTTGGTGCCTTGGAGACGGGAGGCTCTTCGTCTTTGTCGCACGCCTCGTACCCTCTCTCTCCATTCTGTTCTACAAAGCCACACAACCTTACCCGGCGCGCTATGATTTCAAAGAAATAGTGACAATTGTCGTCAATCGTCGCCGCCCCTCATGTACTGTGCGACAAAGAGAGAACGAACCGTGTGAGAAGGATGAGAAGCCTAAAAGCCTCCCACTGCTTATACATTACGCTTATGGAGTTTGTCTCCTCTATTTGTTAAATTTTTTTAACCTAGCACGCTCGAGGACTAATAGAAAAAATGACAACATCACCAAGAAGGAGCTGTACCGCCAGTGCCGGATCAAGGGAATACCTTTCAACGATCGGTGGAGGTGGCGAAGTATAACGGGTGCTCTGATTGAACCAATTCTTTGGTATATGTTTTACACAGATGTTTCAAATTATTAATGTGTAGTGTAGACGGTATTTACACACAATTCATATAATTATATAGGTATACACAGTAATTATAATACATTTCATGACAAAGCAAGACCCATAAAATACACTAGCTAAAATGATAACGTGTGGAACGTTCGTGAGCACCTGGTACATTAATTTTATTGAAATATATGCAAGTCGTAGGCATCTGCAAAATTCACAATGAGTAAGCAGAAATCAATTATTAACGCGGTTTGCACACAGAGACGTGAACTGATCGTTCCACTGTGTATATGGTTTTCATAGTTCTTAATTTTAATTTTAAAAATATTTATGCGGACGCTAAACGTCTGTGAACATTTTCTTAATGTAATTATACCATTATAGCAATAAACAAGTTATTCGCAGACGTGAGTTGATCGGTAAAAAATTTGTGTTATTTTTTACAAATAAATTTTTTATTTACTTACATTTATACACGCGCGCAACGTCTGCGAATGCGTCCATAAGTATCGGTATATCAATAAATTTTAATATCTATTTGTGTGAAAAGTGAGCTTATTGTTCAAAATTACCGGAATCGATAGCAAAATCGAAAATGTATAAAAATATCACATACACGGCCAAATCGTCTGGGAGACTATTCAAGTACTTAAAAAGTCATTATATAACGGGTGACGCCTTTCGCAGACGTGAACCGATTGTTTTTAAAAGCCGGTTTTCGATACAAATGCAATTGACGATTTCAAAGACTAGTGCGCCACCTACACGTCTGCGATTGCGCTTCCCGTCACTTTTTTCCCTAAAGTAAACTAATATTAACATCGCAGACGTGAACTAATTGATAAAAATTATGCATTTATTTTACAAAATAAAAAATCTATTAAAAATTGTTTTGCGCCAGTGGTAATGATAAAAAATATCTAGTAGTCGATTTTACGTGCTTAAGAAAGGTCTCAATGAGACGCAGACGTTAGCTAATTGTTCACCAGAATCTTTCCCGTGCTACCGGTCTATAACTTTGAGCGGCCGTATCTCGGAAACGAAGGACCGCAGCGACTTTCGGTTTGCGCCACTCGATTTCTCGTTTGATATTAAATAGCTAAATATGCCATCGAGCTCGTAAGATTTTTTGTTTGGGAGAATTGGTCCTCGAAGCTGGACTCACTTTAGCGGTCCATATCTCACGCAAAAATTACCGGAAAATCATCGGATTGCAGTGGCGTTGAGTGAAATAAAAATCGTAGGAATTGTAGTAATTATATCTGGATATCAACGTTAGCATGCGTGAGAAAAAAACTGTAATGGAATTTTTTTAAAGAAATTTCATTAAGAGGTCAGTGTTGCTTGAAAAAAATTAAAGTAAAGCGTTTAGCCCTGAAAAGTCGTGAATTTAAAAATTCAGATGTTTATAACTTCTATCTAAACAAACAGAGGAACTTTATGTCTGCAAAGAAAGTTGAATTAAGGGGATTCAGAAAAGAAATAACAAAAAGCATCAACTTTTCGATTTTAAACGATTTTTTTATTATTCCATTCATCCCCTAAAAGTCAGACAGATCTTACAGCCAAACAATCAGAAATAGGATGTAAACGCATGTGACCTTTTGTAAGCCAAATTATTAGCTCTACATTTTTTTATCTGAAACCTTTTCCATATCTCTCATCGTTCTCGATTTATACGCAAAAATAAACAATTTCATCCTTTTTGAACCCTTAAGGAAAGTGTAGGACTAATAATATATTAGACTTTTTATTTTACATCTCAGCTCAATACAACTTTTCCTGTAGAGATCCCCTCCGGTCACATTTTTGCGATTTAACCTACCTATTTGGACTAGTAACTAGGTAGGCGAGAGAAATGGAATGGTGTAAACCGCAGCTCTTTATCTCGTTTAGTTCTCGAGATATGACCTCGGGAAGAGGTGAGAAACTTTGAGCGGCCGTATCTCGGAAACTAAGGATCGCTTCCCGCGATCGTATCTCGAAAACGAAACGAGATAAAGAGCGGTTTGCGCCATTCGATTTCTCTCACCTTCATACCTACCCCTACCCACACCGAAAGTAAAATATCACGAAAAACTCGTAAACACGGAAAATTTGACATTTTCCATTGGGAAACTGTTTCGAAGGCCCCTATTCAGAGAAATAGCACAGATGGAAAACTTCGGTGTCCACTATTCGATTTTGCTCCGCTTACTGCGTATCCCTGTTTTTTTTTAGATTTCTCCTAAAACATCGAATTGTTTGTCACCCGATGATGATAACTTTCACACCGAAAGAAAAATTCAACGAAAAACACCTAAACATGGAAAATGTGACAAATTTTCAAATTTCTGAAGGCCCTATTCAGAAGAAGAACGCAGATGGAACACTCAGGTGTCCGCCAATCGATTTCTCTCGTCTCTCTACGCACTGCGGGTGCGAACTTTTGCAGGCTTTTCCTTAAACATCAAATTTTCGTCACTTGATGATGATCACTTTCACGCCGAAAGTGAAATATCACGAAAACACATACACACGACAAGCAATGAATAACCATAAAATTATAATGTTTGAAAAAGGAAATTACAAAAACCAGAGGAAAACAATGGAAAGACATTTTGCGTGCTTGAGGAAATGAGAAAATCGGAATTCTTCAAAACAATATTTCTGTACTGATAGTTTAGTTATCATTTTCAAAGACTAACGTGTCATTTTTGCTCCCAGAAAAAATGTAAGCTCTCCTTCGGGGAGTAAGAGACATTTTACTCTTTCAAAATAATAATTGATTATCTACAATCTACACTGTTAGAGTGTATGCAAAGATAGTTTGTCTATATGCCACAAGATCAAAGTTCTTTTTAATCCCGCGTGGCATTGATTTTTCACAATCTGGATTACAAATAGGTACATTTACTCCATATAAAAATTACTTTTTACAGTAATGATATGTTATTGTTAGATATGCTCCTGATTTATTAGCAATATTACTAACAAAAAGTTATTGAAGATGTAGAATAAACTATAGCCCGGGAGACAGCGACTGAAATCATTTCTATAAAGCTAGATTTTTTTCCAAAGAGAGTTTAGATAGCATCTATAATGAAGGTGTAATTCTACCAAACTCTTGGTGGTGCATAAATGGGTAAAAAATTAAAGAAAAAAACAGATGGACGAAAATTTCGTTTTTGGAATTGTCACGAATTGTCAAAAAATGACGATTCGCCTTCGCTCCTGCCGCCCTCAATTTTCGATTTTCACCTCTCGATTCTCGTTGTACGGTCATCGCCGGTCTTCTCCTCGCCATCGAGACATAGAACAGGTCTCCGATCGCCGTATTTATTCAGTTCTTACGTTTGAAAAATTGACTTACGGTCGTGCTAATTGGCGACTATTTTTAAGTGGTTTCCCGAGTTCGAATCCCGCCCAGGGATACTTTTTTTTTTCGTTTTCAATTTTTTGCCAGATATTTTTTATTCTATAATTGCTATTCGCTCCGTTCTATTGCATTTTTCTGAAAAGTTTTGCATTTTCCGCCGCGAAATATTAATCTGCACTATTTCGATTAAAAATTAGAAATTTCCTTACCAAAATAATATAACATAATGGAGTAAATAAAAGCTTATTAACAGATCTATAAAAATACTGTCTGTTCATTAATACTAATGAGGAATATAATTGTCGTGATTTGACTATGTATTGCCGTTTTTGCAATGTCTACCAAAGATTTAGCCACCCGGAAGTAGAATGTGATTTTTGATCCAAATAGAGCATCTTAATATTCCGCGGCGGAAAATGCAAAACTTCTCCGAAAAATACAATAGAACGGAGCAAATCGCAATTATAGAATCAAAAATATGTGCCAAAAAATTGAAAATGAAAAAAAAAATATCCCCGGGCGGGATTCGAACTCGGGAAACCACTTAAAAATAGTCGCCTATTGGCACGACCGCAAGTCACTTTTTCAAACGTAAGAACTGAACAAATACGGCAATCGGAGACCCGTTCTATATCTCGATGGCGAGGAGAAGGTCGGCAATGACCGTACAACATGAATCGCGAGGTGAAAATCGAAAATTGGGGCCGGCAGGAGCGAAGGCGAATCATCATTTCTTGACAATTCGTGACAATTCGAAAAACGAAATTTTAAATATTTAATTTTTTACTCATTTATGCATAACTAAGAGTTTGGTAGAATTGCGCCTTCATTATAGATACTATCTAAACTCTCTTTGAAAAAAAATCTAGCTTTATAGATATTAACGCGAAAAATCTGTCGCTGCCTCCCGGGCTACTAGAAATGTAACAATTCAATTGGTAAGTAAATTTAAATTATTTTAAGCTATATTTCAAATGGTAGAGAAAACAAAAAGTTCGACCCTGCAGTTTTTAGTGATTTGAAGCATAGTTGGTACTTCGAATAGCTACTGCTTCGCCCTCTATTAGTAAACCGTCCAATTAAATTGGCAAATTTGAATACATTTTTTCTAACATATTAATCTCCCTTAGGAGCAAACATTATGCCGAGTTGTAACTTTTTTTTACATTTAATATATTTATTCTAGTACGTATCATATTTTATTTGAATATTTGAGTCCCATTAAAGAATATAAAATAATTAATGGTGAATTACGGACGATTCAGTGGCACGTTCGCGTGTAATAATCCAAAGGAAATATTTAATTTGATTTAGTTTTCAAATATAAAATATGATACGTACTAGATTTAAGTTAACTAGTTCTAATATTTAAATCAAATCCGATTTTTGTTGGTTTGTTTTTGAGAACAATATGTTGAAAGATTTACGACTGTGAACGCGGTATTTTGACATTGATAACACAGCCTTAATGGAAAAATATATACATTTCAATAATTATTACATACATTATATATTTTTTTTTTCAAAATGTAGATAGGACGTCAGCTTTCGAATGCAATTAAAAAGAAATTTTTTTAATGTAATTTTGGGTACTTTTTTACATTTGCTTATAACTCAAATAACAACAATTGCATTTTCTCGGCCATTTTGAAAACCAAATGAAATTTTTTTTATCAGATCTGGTAGAGAATTTTGGGTCCTTTAATTTAAAAAAAAAAGAAAGTTCATTTTTGTTAACGTAAACTCGAAATATTTAACTTTTTGCATTTTGACCCATTGTTAATTACCAAATGCATATTTTCAGCTAAAATTTGGACTATATCATTTCATACGATAAATTAAAAAAAGATTTAAGTTTTATAGAAACTTATTATTTACAAGCATTATAATGTAAGTATTGTTAATTGAGCTAATTAGTGATTTGTTTGATAGTTTCATAAAGCTCAGTTGCCAAATGCAAGAACTTCCTAGTTTCTTAAAATTCGGCGCCCTTTTTTTTAAATACATTATTTTTTCCCTCGCAATGCGATCATCAACTTAGTTTTTTGTTAATAATGAAAATGAGTATTTTCTATTTCCAAATTCATATGTCCACGGGTACCAACGATTGTTAACGTATAAACCTGTATAATTTTTTTGATATCTTTCTATATAAATTTGAATACTTAGATTAAATTTATATTGTCTTCTAAATATAATATTATTTTTATTCTTATAAATTTACAAAATCGTAATTAATGTATTTCATATCTCTTGCTTGGTAACGTGTACAATTCAGTTTCACTCTCTGAATCTGTTTCAAATAAAATTCTTTCACCATTTTCTTGTTCATCACGAATTTGAACACGAAGATCGGGTACATTATCTTGCAAGCTTTCGTAGTCGCTTTGGAATTCCGATTCTTATACATCGGTACAGCTTGAATGTATGTCTGATTCATCTATATTGTCTTTTTTCAACTTCACGAGTTTCATCTTCAGTAACTACAGTGCATTCTGTACAATTCCTGCAATTAATGCCTCCACAATATTCACACCAAATTGTACATTGTAGTCCGAACTTCCTGCATCGACATCTCAGGTCTTTAAAGCCGGCTTTACATTCACAAGAGAGAATTTCAAGAATTTCTTGTGGTACTGGCTGTTTTCTCATTGTAATAGGCATTGAACCATTAATTGTATCCTCCCAACCACACAATCGTTGATGAATTTTTCAGCTCTCAGCCACTTTTGTATTTGAAGACATACACTCTCAATAAATGTTCATTTGTAGCTTCTTCAGTCGGAGCAAGGTTTTTAAATTTCAATCGATTTTCAATGTAAATTTTTGGAAACAATGAGATCTTAAATCACCTAAATCCATTGGTTTTATTTGATTCCACCCATACAAAACTTTCATGATATTTTAAACACCTAATAATCTCACTTTCACCCGAAGACATTTTTAATTTATATGTTGGCGCCACCGAAAATAGTTTCCCCACGCCTATGATTCTTAGGATTCCTTCAGTAGTACTTATGACAGTTTATTATTTTTGTTAATATAAACATTCAGGTTGACTTATCCCAACCAATAACAGTTTAAGATTCTATGTATTTCCTTCCCAGTAAACACACACATATATGATATGTAGCATAGGAAGCTCAACGATATTTTGTTCGTTATGTAACCACTTTATGTAATTGATCCATAACATACCCACTTATTTCAAATATTACATTTATGTATCGTAGATATGTATATAGAATGTATAATATACTTGCCACAGATAGATATGATATGTTATAAATACATGTCCATGCCCACTAATAGACATATATTTTATGTTATATAACCGCAGATATTAGTTCAAACTTGAAACAATACCAAAATGGCGAACGTATGCGAATCGTGTTGCTATTTTGTATTGATTTAATTTCTAAATTTCAAAATATTCAGTATAAATTGTTGGCGCAATTTGAAGTGTTCAGTGTGCGTGATTTTTGGTGTGTTGCGTCAGTTTTGATGAAAAATGGAAAAGAAAACAGTATAAAGTTGACATAACCTGTAAGGGATACCTATGTAGCTATACGGTTTTTGACAAGTAAGTTTTTATTAATTTATCCAAATTTACTTTTTTAGTGAAAGCCATTTGCTACATGTTTGTCCAATTTTTTTTAGTTGTTAACTAATTGGGCAATGAGAGGGATTTCGGAAATTTCACCCCCAAACTTGCATATGGCTAACGCCTTTAGAAATCCTATAACTATTGTAATGTTCTGCCGCAGTACAGTACCTTATGGCATGAGAATCTCGTTCTGGGCTCCCAGCATATGATTAAAATTGGCATAAATTATTGAAAATGGATATAATTTATTTTCAGTATCCACAAGTAATATCGACGGCAACAATCCCAAAGAACATATGCATCGCCTCTCAAGGAAGGTTTATTTGAATAAGATGGCGATAAAATGCTCTTGGCTAGGCCTGAGAGAAAATTTTATATTTTGCAATATAAAGAGTATGGAAATTATAAAAGGTATGATGATAGTGATATTTAAATTGTATAAATAATATCAAAATTCACTCAGATATTTCAAGTAGAATATGTTCAACTCAATTTAAATAATTTCTAGTATAATAAAATTTTATACAAAATTGTATAAAAACTGATTTTTGGTCTTTTTCCTTTCAGATGTAAGAAAATACATTTGTAACAACCGCTAGTGAATGGTTCCGTTTAGCTAAACTTCGACTAAATAGAAAAAAATGAAGTGAAATAAATAAATGTTAACCTAACTAAAAGAATTGAAATATTTCAGTTAGTATAGGAGAAAGTTTTTTTTTACGCAGTGTATAGCGTTACGGTACCGGAACTTATATCCCGTTACGGTAAATGACTGTAATTGGTCGGCGGTTATGAGGGCGTTCCTACCGTAATGTAATACCTGTTACGGTAACGATCTAGCGCGCGATATGAATTGTACATAACTGCAGTGCTGTTACTTTTTAAATTTTCAAACGTCACAAAAGTCTTCATTTTTAATACTAAGATCTATCACAAAAATTTGTTTTTCTTAGTAATATAAAAAGTACTTTTAATACCAGGATTAAAATTGTGAGCTGCAATAAAAGGTACTTTTAATTCCCAAATAGCATTCTTTATGTGGAGTAAAAGTGATTTTTGTGTTTGGGCTGTTTACATCCTCAACACCACACAACACTTTTACTCCATATATAAAATATACTAGTTTTCACATCTGACTTTTCACCTCTCAAAGTGAGAAATAATTTATTTGTGAAAAACTTGTATTGATTGCATATTTCTGAATGAATTATATCATTTGACTAAATGACATGAATCTTAAAAGAAAGATTATTCTGTCTAGGCTTATGAAAAGGATTAGTTAATGAGTAAAATGAAGTCCTTCTAGATAGAATATTTTCTCATTAAAAAAAAATTTTGATTGAATAAATTAAAAAAATTGTACCACGTCGAGATCTACGCAAAAAAGGAAGCATAAATCTCCAAATTTGTAGCAGTTTTATACTTTATGCAGTATGAGACTATCATATTTTATGAAAAGCTGTTTTCTTTTGAGAAAAGAAAAAATCACATAAGCAGATAGGCAGTTAACAGCAGTTATTTGGTTATGCAAGAAAAGGACTGAAAGGAAAGGGGCCCTCTTACAAAAATAGTCAACAACTGTCGAGGGTAAATTATTTATTTTCAAAATTCATGTACTCAAACAAAAATCAAACTTCAATCTGTGCCAGCAGTGCCACTACCGTAATTTAATTGTTTACAGCACTTTTACGGTAAAGTAAGGAATGGTAACACCCCAGCACGACCGTCCTTGAAATGACCAATGAAAACTGTTTACCGTAACAAGGTACAAGTTCCGGTACCGTAACGCTATACACTGCGTTTTTTTTAATGTATCTTGTTATTATATATAACCTATATAAATATATTTATTTTTATATTCTCTAATTATGCGTCTCTTTAAATATAAATATTTCTGAGTCATTTTTGTACATTGGAAATAAAATAACTGGCAGAAAAATTGGTTAATTCAACAATTCCTTATATAATTTTAACAAGTCCACAAAGTATTTTCTTTTTTCAGAAAAAGCAATTTTTCTTCAGTACGTTCCTTATTGGCTCAATTGCATTTTCAAAATCATAATTTGAATGTAAATAAATAAAAGCTGAAAAAGAGTTATAATTTACCCTGTGTGCAGTATGTATTTATAATACATACATATTATTTGTAATGAATGATTTATTTGTAGCCTTTATTATTTTCTTGACTTCTGATGGGATATTATGCACTATTTCTATAAAGTATTAAAATTATTAATAAATAAACTTCTACGCCAAAAGGACACAGTCAGAAGTTGTCTTGATTAAAATCTATTTTTTTTGATAGGCAGAAACAGAGATTTTACCCATAAACAACTTCTGACTCCTTTTGGTGCAGAAGTTTATTTGTTAATCATTTTAATATTTTATAGAAATAGTGGCGTAAAACACCCAAAGAAATCACGAGAATGATACATACATATATCATATAATATATATGTGGCATGTACATATTTTAAGTATATCTGATACATTACATGAGATGTAAGAACTACATAGTCGTAATATATCAGACAAGTTACGAACAGATGTATTGTATACATAAGTGATACATGTTGATGTTGCTGACATAGAGACATATCTTATGAGAATGTATATTACCTGCTACATAACTGATATATTCGAAGGAACAGCAGTTATGTATTTTATACGTATATGTTACCTCTCCGTGTTTACTGGGTTATATGGCCATAGAAACACGCTTAAGGTGAACGAAACGAAATCTGCTAGCCCGGGGACAGAAAGGCATTCTATGATTACCTGTGAAAGAGTTAAGATTTGATTATTGCGGGTAGCGGATCGTTAGTTCTTTTGTTTTACTAAATTTATTTGGTGATATTAAGACTGTATTATTTACTTATACCATTCGTGTGGACAATTAGACTTTGTTATTAAATTTTGTATTAAGTGAAATATCAGTGTCGTACTTGTTAACATGTCCAAGCGGTCTAACCCTAAACGTGTCCCCTTGGTATCAGACATATATTAAATTAATTTACAGCTTCTCAAATATAAAAATGTTACCAGACAATACTGAACGGCAACCAATCTAAGCTGTAAGGAATGGAACTGGTGGGGAAATACTTACATTATAATGCTTGTAAATAAGTTTCTCTAAAACTTAAATTTTTTTTGAATTTTTCGTATGAAATGAATACTTAGGTTTCAAAATGACACAGTCTAAATTTTAGCTCAAAATATGCATTTGTTAATTAACAATTGACCAAAATGCAAAAAGTTAAATATCTCGAGTTCATGTTATCAAAAATGAACTTTCTTTTTTTTAAATTAAAGGACCCAAAATTTTATACCAGATCTGATAAAGAACTTTGCTTTTCAAAATGGCCGAAAAAATGCAATTGTTGTTATTTGAGTTATAAACAAATGTAAAAAAACAAAAAAAGTAGCCGAAATTACATTAAAAAATTTCTTTTCAATTGCATTAGAAAGCTGACGTCGAGATCTACATTTTGAAATAAAAATTTTTCATTTTGGACTCAATGGCATAAAACGACGGGCATTTCAAATTTTTGATAAATGCAATTTTGGCCAATGGGTTCAACAATTTGACACCAACTTTTCGGAGCCTTTTTATTACATGAAATAGTATATTTTCTGAAAGTTTGATGCAAATTGGTCTAGGTGGCGGTCTTGGGCACTAAAATTTAAAAAAATAGTTTTCTCGTTTTCTCAGTTTTTTAGGTTATGTACGTACTTCAGAGAATTGAAACTAACGGCGATTTATTGGCAATTTTACAAAGAGACAGGTTTTTCATTTGCCCCGATCCGACTTATAGAACCGGAGTTATTCACATTTTAAGCTCGAAAAACGCAGTAAAAAAAAATTAATTGTTTACAAAAAAAAGTAGCACAAGGTTTTCGAGGTCCAAAACTTAGGAATATACTCCCGGTGACACCACAAACAGGATAAAATCATAATCTTGCTGTATACAGACTATACCTATCTTAATTTTTTGGCCTTTTTTTACTGCACTAGAATGAGTGTCTTAAGAGATAGAAAATAAGTTAGGTTTTAACAGAGGGATCTTGACGGCTCTCTGATGAAATGAAAGCTAAAAAACTGAAGCATCTTTGGATTTTCCTGTTTTTGATCGACCATTAGGTTTGTTTATTAAAAATGTACAAACAGATAATTTATTCACTAATTGTTTCTTTTTCATGAACATTCCCTACAGCATATTGTTTCCATTGTATAATAATTGTCTTTTACTGTACTTGGAATGTTTACTTTCTGTGTTCAGAAATTTTTGACATATCGCTGTAGAGACGGCGCTAGTCTGTCAAAATATCCTTACTGTGGGTTGCTTGAAACACAGTGGGTTAGAACACCCTTAAGTACAAAAAAACATTATTACGTTTAGAACAACATTTTTGAACATGATCTTTAACAATTAGGTGGCAAATAGATAAAAATAAAGTTTACTACAGTGTGTCAAGTTATTTAATTCCTCTGTGAACTCTTAATAGTGTAAAAATGTTTACCGAGGAAACACTTTCTGTCATTTTTTAAATTGGAGAGATGCTCATTCCCTTGTACGAATTGGAGTACTTTATATACTTTAGTACCTGATTGTCAGGTACTGGTGATATTTCATATTTTGAACGGTAGTGTTTTATACCATCAAATATTTTTCACCTGTGGTATTGACGTTATGTATTTGGGCATGAGTTTGCAGATCTCTGTTATCATATAGATAGGTTAAAAATTTTAATACATTGATCGAGTTTACTAAATTTTGTGTTCTCGAAAAATATCTCGGCAAGATGTATAATCATTTAAATTAAAAATTAATCTAAAGATAGGTTTTTGTTCTATAAATAATATTGTATTAGTTTTTGTACATAGTCCCCAGGCAGCGATGTTGTAGGTCATAATTGAGTGAAATGACAGCACATTCTTTATGAAAAATGATCGTTAGTAAATGGCTAAAAATTTAGTAATAGTTTACGACTCACTTATCAAAAATTCTCATGGCCACAAGGTCCGAAAAATGAGTTTTTTTTTCTTCTACGGTCGTTTGAAACATTCACGTTTCGCCATTACATGATGATAGAAAATCCTGACCCTCCGTTAAATTGGCTAATATGGAGGTGGGTAAACATCACCCTTCTTTCTTCTATCATGATCATGAAAATAAATAGTTTTGATTTGAGCCCTTCTTTTATGTTTATTTTTAGTTCAACTGTTCAACGTTACGTTAAGATAAAATTTGTATAAAACATATTAAAGGAAGTTGCATTAAAAATTTCTCACAGTGTATTTGTTGGTTTTCTCTCACTGACCCGCTAAGTGAACCACAATTAATTGAAAAGAATTTTATGACATCGTAATGTGTTCAAACGTACACATTAATTATTGTTTGTAAATTGTTACTTTTTGACTAGTTTTTGTATTGTTTTTAGTTTTATCTATTTTACTTACAAGTTTATTTACATTTTCTTTTTTATTTATCTGTTTATACAGAACTTTGTCAACATAGATGTTCCTCTGAACGATCACATATATTTTGATTTGATTTGAATACCTTTAACGGAGAAGCGTCAATTGGTATAATTCCTTCTCATATTAGGTCCTCACATTATGGTGGGCCGATCTGTTTGTTTATTATGTATTTCATTAAATCCATATGTACAGTGATATATTAGGTGAAGGATTTTCAGTCCCAGTATTTGGTACCTGAACCATCCCGGGATTCTAGAGGAAAAATCTAGTCCCAGGACCTTAAAGTGTCCGAAACTTATGATAACACTATATTTATATATTGTAATATGTAACTGTTTAATACATATTTTAGTGATGGCCAATTTGATTGCCTATCCAATTAATTCAAAATGTATATTAAAGAAAGGCACCTATATTTCATCTTACCTGGAAATGAAGAGTAATAAAAGCTCTTTATAAACGTTAATCTGCAAAAATATTTCCACTTATATTTAATCAAAAATTTACTACTTCCGTTTGAAATTACATTTCGATTTGGAGACCTGTTTCGGGATCTGAGACTTGAAATTTGGTTCCGAAATCCAGAAAACATTTTCTGTCCTGGGGCTTGGAAACCATAATTAGGATTTTGATAAAACTATATTATCTCTGGTTAAACCACAAGGTAGTTGCATTTAAGAAAGAAAACAGTTGAATATGATATTATATTTTTGTACTGTAAATCTGTCAATGGTTTCTGAAAAAGTAACACTGCAGTTTTCATTCATATTCCTTGTAATACAACGCATTCAAAAGTAATCAATAACAAGAAACTATCTAACATATAAAATTATTGCAGAAGAAGTATAATATACTATTTTTATTTTTTATAAAGAATTAGATATAATACAAAACAATTTTATGATATAAAACCAAATTAAATTCGAGTTTTTTTTCTCTCTTTTCTAACGTTGTAGGTAATATCATTAATCATTACTTTATAACATGGCAAAATACAAAAGAATCCAATAAATAATGTAAAAAAAACTCAAAATAACATAGACAAAGTACTAAACAATTTAATACTATACTTCTAAAAACGCTATTTTACACATTTGTTTTTATTTAAATAATAGAGCACAACAGTTAGGTGATATTACAATCTATGAGATTAATTATATTTAATATGTATAATAAATTTAACTTTCAGTTTTCAATCATTCCACTTACAGTTTACTCTTGTACGAATATGTCTTCCTTCTCAACCTAAAGCTGTAAAAAGACATTACAAAAGGTTTTATCCTATCACATACTTAAATATTAAATAAACATGGTCTTATTTTAATAAAGATGCCCACAAAAATGTGCTGTTCTTCTCATTAGCAAGAAAAAGATGAATAACACTTAACTGTAAGTCAAAGCGTAATTTAACTATAAATTTATTTTTATTTCTGCACACACTTCACTGAGAAAAAAATATTTGGGTATTTTGCAGATAAATTTCATACATTCATCCAATATTTAATAGAGAAACAATTACTTATTATGTAAACTGTTAATCTAATTCTGACCATGCTAGTTTATAGCCCAAAATCCCAGAGCCGCCAGGCCTACGTCATTTTAACAAAGCGAATATTTTAACAATAAATAGTGTGATATGTAGTCAAGAACGTATGCATAATTGCTAGCTTGAAAGCGGGGCCCTTTTGCAGATAACAGGCACAAAAGGTCCAAAAACATAATAAATTTGTTGTTTTTAGTTTTTTACATAGTTGGTAGTAGATATGATTACACACTAATGTTAGGTTAGGTTGGGTTTTTTTCAAGCTTAAAAGCTTCTGGCGGAAATTACAGCCCACGGAAAATGTCTGGCAATAATGCGTGTTAGTTTTTCACAGTATTCTGTCAAACATATGTGAAAACCAGTCATCATACTTTAATGTAGGTTAGTAAGGTTTTTTGTACCTTTTATACCTGTTATCTGTAAAAGGGCCCCGCCTAGAAAATATGCATACGTTCTTAACTACATATCACACTATTTATTGTGAAAATATTAGCTTTGCCAAAATGACGCATGTCTGGCGGCTCTGGGATCTTACTCTTACCAATAAAGTCAATCAATGGCATCATTCTGTAATTATAATAAAGCATTTTGATGTGAAAGACAACACCGAGAGATCTGCCCCTTGCGACAGCCCCTCTGTGAGTCTTGAACATACCCCAACATCTCAAATCTTACCAAGTTTTTATTTCCAGCCTGTTAATGTCAAAGACATACAATCACTATTATTTAGACACAAAAAGAGTCGTATGGGTATTGATAATATCAGTAAGAATGAAGAACACTCCTAGTAATGTTCCGTTGAAACCACTTACACATATCATTAATCAGAGCATCAGAAAACTTCTCTAAGTCGCCCTGTGACTAAAGTGTGTGTCTCCCTCCCTCCAAAAAAAAAAATGTCTGATTATAAAGACATCACTCTACCATTAAAATTAACTGAGGGAGCCCTTTCTAAGTAGCTACTAGAACACTTAAATACTTATGAAATACAACCTTCTCTTCAGTAAGGTTTTCGTGAACATTTCAGCACTAGCACTTCATTGCTAGCAGTTACGGATGACGTCCCTAGGGCTTGAAATCTCTACAGCAGACAATTTACCCCACCACATGCAAAACTACATTTACTTGCTGATATGTAATAGTAGGGGAGCCCAATAGGGGATTTTGGGATTAACTCAAGCGCGGCAGATTAACATATAGGGAATACCTTGCACCCTGTTGGGCACCTCCACCATATCTAAGCCCTCTATATAGGGCCGCGCGTGTAGGGCAGCCGATCAGAATAGTAAAAAAAAATCCATAGTTGGAAATACTCGAGCGCGTCAGATTAAGGTGTGATGGGTTAATTACATGCTGAAAAGTGTGCGTTTCAATAATCTGACGATTTCAGCGTTACGCAAGGGAGTGGGAGGGTCACAAACTTGCAAAAAAAACGTCACCTCGACATTCTCGAGTGCGGTCGAATTTTTTTTGTTTTGAAGGAAATAATTCAAGGATAATGGGAAAAATATAATCTGCCGATTTCCACAAGCCGAAGTAACAAAAATCGTCAATAAAGTTTAGTGCGTGCACCGCAGTGAAGCACGTATTCCCCACTCCGCGCATCTCTCTCCCTTTCACTCTTTCTCTGTCTCTCAATCTCTCGCACCGTTCCCACACGCCAGACATCACGCCATTGGTGATCAATTACCAGAAGTATATGAAGATGTAGTCATAACACCAGATATTCTAGGGGATACTCCAGATTCAGGTACATTTGCTTTTCAATACTTTAATAATACGCTTTTCATTAAATAAAAAATATATTGTCAAGTATTATAAACGATTTCTTGTTATAGATATGCAGGCTGTGGATGAAATTAATGATCAAATCGAACCAGACTTGCTGTATGATGATAATTCCACGGGTGAAGATGAAGATCAAAACAAAATATTTTTAACATGTTTATTTTGTTTCATTAATTTTTTGTGAATTCTGTAAAGTTATCACCCACCAATAAAACTATCAAAAAGTTTAAAAATATCGTTTTTTATTAACCTCGGTCAAAATTTTTTTACCTGTTATTTATTTATCATTGGTAATTTTATCAGAGAAAGAGATTACCGAAAGTATATATACATGTAATGTATGTGTTTATATGTATTATAATTAAAATAAATAGATTTACGTGTGCAGAAAATAAAATAAAAAACTTTCTTTACAAATTTCAACAAAATTTGTAATTTTTTTTTATTTGCATGCTATTTTCCGTGCATTTTATTTATCACATTCAGTGGTTTAAAAAAAAATCATAAAAATATTTTTTTTCAAACCGTCAGATTAAGAAAATCCCTCCAAATAATCGTCAGATTATTGATCAGCAAGACCAGGACATCAAGCTAAATCATCTGTATGAAAATTTGACGCGTTCGAGTATTTCAAAATGGCTATTTTCCTTTGCATTTTCAAAAAGCCGCCACAAGCTTGCGTCACATCCGAATCGTCAGTCTTTTGAATGGGAGCTTCGTTCGGGTTCACTTAACATCCCCTCTGAATATCTGACGCACTCGAGTAAATTTTTATTTTTCCCATAACACTTCCGTGCGGCCGCTCCCACCATGCAAACTGGCAGATTAACATACCTCCGTCATCGGAGACACGTGGGGCACATACACTATCAATATCTGACGCGCTCGAGTATTTCCATGTGATTGTTTTTTTTTTACATTTTTGAAAGCCTGTAGACGCTTCCCCCACCGGGGAAAGGGTATACATCATATAACCTTTTTTTCTTTCTACCATCTAATCTTCAAAATCAAATAGTTCCCTACGACGCTCGAGTAAATCCCCATTTAGCATCGTGGGCTCCCCTACTATAATTATCTATAACAGTTTCCATTAACAATAATTTGGCAAAAAGTTGAAAAACTAAACTTAGATCTCAATAGTATCCTCAAATGGTCTCGAAATAATGGTCTTCTTAATGAACCCCATCAGAAGTCATGTAATATTACTAGGTTCACGACTCTAAACAATAACTTAATTCAATTTCCAGCTTCTACATGGTAATGTTAGCTAGTAACGAATGTGTGTCTGTGTTATTTGAAATATATAACTCCCTCCCAGACAATCTTGACATTGAATTTGAGGCTTGTCTAATTTATGGTGTTTATTAAATATGCCGTTCAATAGTACACAAATATAATAAACAGAGCTCGGGATTTTTTTCTCGGTGACATGAAAGTCAGGATTGGTTCTGCCAGCACGGAAAGATTTTTATGCAAGTATGACACAATATATCTCACCTTATCCTTTTTTCAAAGAATTCCGTAATATCCAAAGTTATTATGATCAGTTTATTAGACTCACTCGAAGAGGTGGTATTGAGGGATGTGACATTTAACTAACATTATCTAGTTTCAACCACGGTATGTTACATCCCATTATCACTTCCACTAAATCTAAATTAAAATTACATTGACTGTCACTATCAGTATAGTCACTAACACTAATATGCTTTTGTGAGGAAATATGTCTATTAAAATTTGTTTTAGATGTCCAAGAAATAGTTTTTTTGCAACTACTACAATAAAGATCTGTTCCAACTGTTATGAATTACACCCCCTTGGAAAAGGAGATGGTACGCCTATGCCTACAGATTGTGACTGGAAGCCAAGAGAATAAAACGGACTTTTCTGGAATGTTGTTGGAGAAGATTCTTGAATATTTCTAGATGGATCTAGAGAGTCAAATTCGGAGTATATAAGGCGCGATTACCAGCGCGGAAAAAGAAGTTTATTAAGAAGGCAGTTTATAAAAGTGAACAAGTTGAAAAGTGAAAAGTGAGGTTAACTATTAAGTAAACAAGTATTGTACAGTCAGTAAATTGTTAAATAAAGTGTTAGTAGTGTTTATCTCTTGTTGAAATTATTTAGAACCCACGGATTCATACAGGGTGTTCCTAAAAGGTGGAAATCCGTAACACAACTAATTGAAGTTCTGGAAAATCGCGAACCCAAAGTACAGTGCAGCCTGAGAAGCACTAGACGTTTTTGTATACCGCCGACTCTGTATAATTTCACTCTAAGTTTGTACATATTTATGGCTAGATCTACACTATGAAAATACGTAACCACGATCTCGGATGGTTTACCATTTTCTTTTATTAAATGTTGACGTAAATGGCTAGAATTGCCAGTGTAGGTAAAAAACGATTTTGCAATGTTTCACGGCGGCCTCGTCTAATCAAAGGAGATATTAAAACCACATTACACTCTGTTCGCCCAAGAGATTCAGCTAAGCCACTCCACACAAATGTGCGCTAAATTTGAATATAATATTTCTCTTGGTTGAATTTGTAAAACCCATATTTCAGCCTCAAATCTGATGTATGGTTTTTAGAAATAACTGTTGCAGAGCTGGGTAAAGTACTCTGACAAAGTGCTTCAAATACCAAGCACTTAGCTAAAGTGCTGTAAAGCATGAAGTATCAAGTACTTTTATTTATAAAAGTGCTTCAATTACCAAGTACAGTACTTGAAAAAGTAAAGTATCAAGTACCAAGCCCTCGTTTATTGAAATGGGGAATATAATACCTATGAATAAGCGGTAATATTTTGCACTATGTCACATAAAAATCAGGTGGGGCGGAGTCTCATGTTGGGGTTAAATGCTTCGTTTCCTCGACTAATACCGTTATTTGGTCTTTCTTATATGAATATGATTATGAATGTGCCACAGTTTCGCTCAAAGTGAAGTAATGCCAAATTACACTTTTCGAATGTACAACAATGGTTTATTTCTATTGGAAAAATCATATGTAAAGACACACAATGACAATAACACCAATGGTAATCACACACTTGCATCACCTCACCAGCTATGACTATGGATAACTAAACACCCAACACAAGCTGCTTTGTTTTTCTATTAGTTCCTGTGTTGCTAATAATTCATGATGAGATTTGTCTAGAAGGGGTTTGAATGAATTTTATAAAGAGCTTGCAAGTACTTTAGAAATACTTCAAGCACTTCAAAAGGATTTCAATTACTTTCCAAAGTAATTGAAGTACTAAAAAGGACATAAATTACTTTAAAAGTAATTGAAGCACTTTCGAAAGTAATTGAAGCCCTCTGAAAGGGCTTTAAAGCCCCAAGTACTTATGCAAAGTAACTCAAATGTCAAGTACCAAATACTCTCTCTTAAAAGTAATTGAAGCACAGTGCTCGAAGCCCTAAAAGTGCTTCAAGTACTACTCAAAGCACTTTACCAGAGTACTTTACCCAGCTCTAAACTGTTGTTATTTGCTGTTATTCCTATTCATCTAATAAAATAGCGTTTTTCAATACTGTGGTGCACATTTGTGTAAATCAAAGTACACAATAAAAACGATTTATAATATTGATTAAATGTCAGAACCACTTTTTCTTTTTTAGGTTAAAAATTCATTCTTGTCAATTTAATTATGAATCAAGCTCCAGCCCTTTCTCCGCCGAAAAAACGGAAAAGCAAACATTTTTCAGTTAAAGAGAAGGAAAATATTGTGAATATCTTTAAGGCTTCTGCTGCAGAGAACCCAGACAACTTTAAGACACAAAATGTCGAGTTTACTGCAAAGGCAGCAGGTAATTTTCTTTTTTGTATTATACAGGCATGCTTAAAGTATTTTCTCTCGAGGCATTCTTAGTTTAACAATGTATATTTATTACAGTTTATATTTGAGTTTATTATTATTATCTATATTAATTATATACAATTTAGGTGCGAGTGACCGGAGCATTTTCAAAATTCTTCATGAATATCAGGAAACACATGCACTTCAGGAGCCAAAAGCGTATCACCGACAACGAGCAATTTTGGACAACATCGATGAGAAAACCAAAAGTGATGTTCGATATTTAATTCATTCTTTTTTGAAAGAAATGAACCACCGACTCTAGACAAATTGTTAGCAGTGCTGCATGAAATTGAAGATCTACCTGAATTTAAACAGACTACTCTGAGAACATTGATCAAAGAAATTTGCTTTCGGTGAGTACATTTTTTTTTAATTCTACATGTTCTACGTATTTTGGGATTACAGGTTCTCAAAAAGATCACGCAATAGTATCCTTACAGAGAATGAGATCATCGCCTGGAAAAGGTGTTTTCTGCGAGATTACCGTGAAGAAGGCAAGAAATTGTACTTCTTAGATGAGACTTGGGTAAACGCCGGCCATACTGTAAGTAAAGTATGGAAGGATATAACAATCCTCAATCCGAGGCAGGCTTTCATTAAGGGATTAACGACAGGGTTAAAAGATCCATCAGGCAAGAGAGGTCGCCTTATAGTCCTTCACATAGGTTCCGAGGACGGTTTCATTGAGGATGGTTTGCTATGCTACCAATCAAAGCAAACGGGGGACTATCATGAAGAAATTAATGCTGATGTTTTCGAAAACTGGTTTTCACAAATTCTGGGGCGCTTGGCCAAAGATTCTGTGATTGTGATGGACAACGCTTCTTATCACAGTACAAAACTGGAGAAGATTCCGAATTCTGGCACGAAAAAAGCAGACATACAAGCCTGGTTGACAAGTCGATTTGTTACAGCGCAGATATGGTAAAAGCCAAACTCCTACATCTTGTCAAGCAGTCTCTTATGCCAAAATATGTGGTTGATGAAATGGCAAAAAAACAAGGTCAGACGGTTTTGCGATTACCGCCATATCATTGTGAATTCAACACGATTGAATTAATATGGGGCCAAACTAAAGGAGAAGTAGCGAGGAACAATACTACATTTAAAATGAAAGACCTTCACCAATTATTTCAGCAAGCCATTGGGCCGAAAATTGGAAGAATGCCATTCGTCATGGGCAAAGTGAAGAGAAAAAAATGTGGTAAATTGACATCGCAATGGGCATTGTAGTGGAGTCACTGATAATTCATGTGGGGGGTGACACTTCATCGTCTGAATCGAAAATGAATTAAAAGCCGTATGACACAGAATAAAATTCAGGAGCTGATAAACAACTTACGCTGCTCCCTCTACTGTGCATGCACCTGCACAGTGTCCTTTGCTCGTGTACTTCATAGCTACCGGAACCACAAACATCTTCAGCGGCCAACCTGCCATCTCTCCAGGATCTACAAAGTCCCTATGTTCAACGAACCCTCACGGAGGGGCAGAGCGACCCGACGCCGACGGTCCAGGCCTAAAATATCGCTGCTGCCTCCCTCCAGAGCCAATCCAGTACTGACAAACTAATAAAGTGTGCCATAAACATCAAAATTAGTGATTTTTTTTGTGTGTGTGTGATTTTATTTATTACTTAGCTTAGAATACAATTATTAAATTTTCCATTCCATTAAATAAGTTTCACTCGTAAATACGTAACTTTTAAGTTTATTAATTAATAACGGTGTATGTATAATATGTAATATTTATTTTTATACATTATTGTTATAGCCTTAGCACTTAGTTTTCGTAGATATTTATACAGATAGGTACCTCTCGTAAGTTTCTTCTGGGTTCTTCTTATGAGTAGTAATCGAACCTTGTGATTATAAAAATTATATGTAGTAGGTAACATTTTGTTTTATTTATTTACTTAATTTACACAATCAGTATTGTTAAAAAGTGTAGTTGTCGAATAACAACTGCTCCTCGCTGGTTCTCACTTGTAATAATATAAAAGAATATATGCAATCTATTATATCATTCAATAATTTTTGCATTTTGCCGCTTTTATAAATTTGTAGCGTGTGAAGCTGGTTGTTGCCCTCAATGGTCTAAGCAAAATGGGGAGTGGCCTTACTACACCTCTTGGGCGAAAGAAGTATAGTAAAAAAACATATAAAAGTACCGCCATACACTGGAATTTAGTGTTAACACTCGATCAGGGTCGAGATGCGATAACATTTTAAAATGAAATGAAATTCACTTTATCACGTTACATTGGCGGTCTTATGCCATTGATCCTTAACTTTGTTTGTTATGGATGATTTAAGATTATATAAAAATGGTGCATTTTATTGGAAAAAATGTCTTATGTTGCCAGCAGTTAACTGGGTTTTTATATTTAGTTATTATAAAAATAAACATATAAATAACATTTTATACATGTGACAATAGATATATTTAAAAGTTTAGACTAATTAAATTTGAAATATATCAAGCATTCTCTTACTGTAATTTCACATGCCAATAATCACATGGTTATAAAAGGGTCAGGTAATGCAGGAATGACAATAATTTATTGAAAATATTTACCATTTTACACATACCAGCCACTGTTGGCCTGGGAATGTTAGTATATTTATCCTTTTTTATTGGATATATAATGTGATTATGCTGGGAGCAAACAAGGTACGAGATAGCTGTTATGCATCTAGACTTGTTCTTTTATCGGAGGATTTTTCAACAAAATAAGGCTATCATGACAATAAATTTGTTGGCACATGGACTAATAGCAGCATTATTGCAATTTTTGGACATCTTTATTACAATAAGAATGAAGTTAACTTACCTGCAATCCCCGTAATAGCTTCAGATGCGGAATATTTAACATCAACATCATTGTCCACATTAAGTTTATCTAAAACAGGTTTCACTTGTGGTTGTATTACCGCCTGGTCCAGCTGAGGTGCTATTCTTTGAAGAGTCTTTGCGACATTAAATCTTACATTTGCAACTTTGTCATTGGCCATGCTCAGTACAGTCGGTAAAAGTAACCTTGTAGTTATATCGCTCCCGCACGCTTCTGCTAGAACGTTAATGCAAAATAGGCAAGTCATTCTGTATAAGTAGTTTTGATCCCTAGACATAGCCAATACTTTCGGGATTATGGTAGTCTCTGCCCATTCGGCACCAAACTGATCAACAAGTTTTCTAAGATTAAGGGTGGCAGCTTCTCTGATAGCAAAAACATGATCCATCAACCAAGTCATGCATAATGCATTGAGTTTCTCATCGAAAAACTCTCTTCCTAGTTGACCAGCCAATAGAGGCATATATTCAATAATGGCAGACCTTACCCTCCATTTCGAATCTTCCGCTAGTTCTACAATAGCAGGTAAAAGAGACTGGGATAGCTGTTGAATTCCAATAACTTCATTAACACAGTCCAAATTGGAAATAATGTTTAGTCTAACTTCAGGGCATTCATCCTTAAGTTGGGTCAAAAAGAGAGGCAGGAGATGTTCTATTGTATTATGTCTACCCAAAATTGGACTTAAGCCCATTATTACCGACGCCAGGGCAGACTTTACGTGTTGATTTGGATCAGCTACTAGTTCTTTAACACAGGGCAATATATTGGTCATTATTATATTCTCCTGATGCGCCTTATCTAAATTTTGGCAGAAGTCTTTTACTTTATTGGCTGCTGCTGCTCTAACTTCAGCCTCAGTATCCTTTAAGAGACTTTGAAATGCTGGTACTAAGTCTGTTCTTGTTATTTCAGGTCCTACGGCTTTTTGAAGTTCGGTGAATTTATCCGCCACCATGTACCGTACCCTCCAAGAAGTGTCACCTGAAAATAATATGTGATGAATTTTCAAATAATATAGAGATACAGTGTGATCGAGAAAGAATGAAGGTCACGTGACATAGAAAAGTCACTAAAATTATCAAAATTGATTTCTATTCTACATACATTATTAAAACTAATTTCCTATGTTACTAGGCTAGGCAATACCAAAGTGCAAATGGCCGCCACTTTGTGATCAGCCGATCGAAACAGAGCTTCCTCAACAGGAAAATGTTTCGTATCCAATGATGTTAACTTCAGCAATAAAAAATATTAGTTCAAATAAAAAGTTTTTATTCAATCAAGTTCAGTTCAGTTCAGTGACATCATCAAACTCAAAACTTATTTCCATTGCCGAGTTAAATGTAAAGGGTGAAGTTTGTAATGCATTGCTGGCAACGCGTTGCTAACTTCACTTAAGTCGTAGAACCTGTTTTTGACAGATTGTAGATGATAAGTTGTATAACTTACCACTACAATTATGAAGATTCAGTTAAATAAAGAAATAAATTTATTTTAGGCCTTTGTTCTCATTTTTAACTGAATCTTCATAATCGTGGGGGGTTATGTAGATACTAGTTTAATCTGCATAGCCGTAGGGGACTGTGTGGATGCTAGTGTTAGACTGAGAATTGTCAAATAATAAATTAGACAAATTCATTTTAGGATTTTAATTTGCTAGCATAACCAGAATTCAGGTTATCGAAAGAATGCAAAGATTTCATTAATATTTCTACACAATGTTTTTCTTTTAGTTATAGATAATTATTTTTTCTGCTGTTTGCAAAATCCTATAAAGAATGTTTCAATACAGTTAATACACTTAGTTTGGATAAAGTGAATCTCTTACAAGAAGATATTTGCAACTTCCCAAATTTGGATATATTGTGTTTAGTGAAAATTGGTCTTAATATGGAATCAGTAAATTATTTACATATTGATAACTACAAATTAGTTAGTAGCTACTGTCGACCTTTAAGGAAATGTGGAGGGGTGGGAATATGGTGTAAAATAAATTTGGATTCCAAAAAAATAAACTTAAATATTCCCTCCGTTGAACAGCATTTTGAATATTGTGTAATGTCTGTCAAACGAAACAATAGAAAATATTAATTATTAATTGCTATAGGGCTCCCTCTGGAGATGCAGCATTATTTTTTGAAAAAATTACAGATGTTCTGAATACCTTGTTTAAGCCAAATATAGAACTTATTATCTGTGGCGATTTTAATCTAGATGCTTAGAATAATAATGATTTTAAAACATTTTATACAATCTTGTCATGTTTTAATCCAAAATATACCTTAATCAACAACATTTTTGTTAATTTCAACAATCAAGGAGTAATTTGCGTCCTCCAATGGAGAATAGGGGTCCAGGAGATTTTGAAAACATATTGACAAATTATCTACTCGTGTATTTTGAAAAATGTATTATTATTTATACTTTTCACGAATATGATTGTAAGTTCTAATCTTATCAAGGAGAAAACAAAATATGTTTTTTATATTAATAAGAAACCCTGAAAAGTAAAAATTTATGAGACTAGTTCCAAACTGGGATTTATTTTTTATTAACCCTCGGAAATATTTACGAATATTATACGAAACCTAAATTTCATATTATTTCATGAAATATTTTATTAAAATTCCACTTAATATTCATAATATTAGGGAAATATTCAATTAAGTTCCATAAAATGAAAGTTTCAATGAAATTTCATGAAAGTTTCATTATACTTAATATTTAATTGTATATCTTAAAAATTATATAAATTTCAGATGAAACGATTTCGAAACTTTCACAAAAATGTCATTGAAATTTCACAAATTTTAAGTTTCATGAAATTTTGCATCTCTTAACGTTATAACAGAACTTAGGTTTCATCATTTCGGGAAATATTTCCATGAAATTTCACTTAACTTTCATAATATTAGGGAACTATTTAATTAAATTTCATAAAATGAAAGTTTCATTGAAATTTCACGAAAGTTTCATGATGCTTACTGTTTAATTTTATATTTCAGAAATTTCATAAATTTCAAATGAATTTCGAAACTTTCACAAAAATGTCATTGAAAATTTCGCAAATTTTAAGTTTCATGAAATTTTGCATCACTGGGCGCAAGTGGAAAACTTTTCTCAGTCATATTGACCGAGGTGGCAGTGACCGTGTTAATTTAAATAAATATTTCCATGGTGATAATTACTACACAGCCAAAGACGCATTTTGAAAGTTATTCAGAATTCAATGACTAACATTATATTTTTTCTTTAAGAGCAAATATCGGCATATATAATGGATTTTTCATTTTCGCAAAGAGAAAAATACAAAATGAAAAATTTACAAGTAATATAAATAAACTTACCTGTACACTGCCTTAAAGTAGGCATTACGAGCTGCTCTACATCTTCTTGTGGCAAAAGAGTTGCAATGCTAACACATGCCTCTACAGCTAAAAGTCTTACTGAGTCCTGTAAAATAAAAACTCTATAACATACACCAGATTAATTCAAAATAACATAGTTCACCTGTTCATCTTGCGCTAAATTAACAAACATTGGTATCAGGTCAGATTTAAGATATTCCAATTCTACAACCTGAGCTAGTTCCCCCAATTTTGTGGCAGCAGCCCTACGAACCATAGGTGTATCATCTTGGCACAGCGCCCGGAAATGAGATCTTAAATCAGCTTTCATGGTTGCAGACACTCTTGGATAGCATACCTAAAATAAATATAATATAAGAGCAAACATTTAAACATTTACTGTACATATCAATATCGACAATAAACTATTTTTTTCTGTGACAGGAAAAAAGTTTGACATTTTATCTCTCTTGACAAGTAACAAAATGTCACTTTTTATTAAATTACTTTTTCCCCGGGAAAAAAATTCGACCACACTGTGGATGGCTTTTGTTGTTGTTTTGACACTTCATGAAATCGATTTTGCTTATTTCTTGACATTCCCTATTAAAACAGTGGGGACGAGTGTTGAATTTTTAGTAATGTTTTCATACTGACTGATTTTTGTTTCTAGTAATAGATTACCAAAAATTCAACGCTATGTCCCCAGCTATTTTATTAGGGAATGTCAAGAAATAAGCAAAATCGATTGTCCAATTTTGACGGAGCAATTTACGATGCCGATAAAATGCTAGTCTTCCTTGTTCCACAGAGACATCGTATGACCTTTCAGTCAATGTATTTATTAAGTTATGAACGATTGAGAATTTAAAGAAATTATTTGGGACTTAAATCCATACTCCGCCCTAGTCCATGAGTCCACCGCAGGTGCGAAGTCTGATACTTGTCTCGTTTATCTATATAAAATCTCTTACTGGAAATAAAAATCAATCCATATGAAATCCCTATCCAAAAAGCAACGTTGCGTCCCCAACTATAATATTTAACTTCAAACCAACAGTCATTTCAGAGTGCGTTTATGAAAAAACGTTTGTTTCCAGGTTCTTGTATATTTATGTTGAGGAGCATTATATGTTAAAAAAAAAGTCAATCAATTTTCAACACCAAGTAGCACACAGATATAGTAGGCGAAATGGTAACAGCTTAGTGATACCAAATCATAAACACTCATACTATAAACATGCCTCAGACTACAATTTTGCACAATGTATAATAAATTACTCAATGATATTAAAAACAATAATTTCAATAAATTCAACATGAAACCAAAAAATACTTAATCTAATACTGTAGAAGCAGGACGCATTTTACAGTATTAACGACTTACCATACCATACGATTCCATATTTTTTAAAATGGTTAATAAATTATCTATCTATCTATTGTTAATTGGACGAATAACCTTTCGAGTGCGAATTTCAAGTAAGATAATATATGTCACAGACAATAACACATACTAGGCACCTCACACGACCATACATGTCACAAATTGCAACACTGCCAAGTTAAGGAAAGATCCTATTATGAAATAAACTAGAATATTACACCACAATGTCCATATTTCTTTCCAACTTAGTATGGCTATATTATTTTATAGGCAAAACAAATTGCATTTTGGTCGCTAGGACAAGCATACCTGTAAGAGTTTGCACCATATTGTCATAGAATATGCGAAATTCTCCTTCTGCCGGACAAAAGCTTTCATTATAGACTGTATTTGCTGCCAATCAATTGCACAGCAATACTACAGTTATGTTGGTATGTAAATATAGCGTTTCTTTAAGAATTGTACGTTTTTTATTTCTTAGAAAACAAGTAAAAGACTACTGTTTTTACCAATATATATACATGAAGTTGTGACTGCTGTTTCAACAGTTATGTCATTATCGAACAGTGATTGAAACTAGAATGAAGTACAGAAGATCTAGCTAGTACCTACTTAAGTAGCTTATTGAACAAAATAATGTAAATGTTAGAAGTGGGAAGGTAGTTAAGGATAAAGCAAATGATATATTAGTAAAATCCTCAATATTAATTGGGGTATTTCTGAGAAGGGTTTACGGTAGGCTAATATGGTTTGGCAGCAGTAGAAAGGGGCGGTACACTATATTATTATCTAACTAAACTTTTAACTAATTAAAATTATTACGATGTTTATGTTTATAAATTTAAAGTGTTTCTAATAGTCCAAGCTCTCATAGCAAAAATTTGTACCTTATGATGGCTCACGGATTAAACAAGTGAGAGTGATAGCAAAATCTATTAAAACATTTTTAAGCCCGGCAGACTTTGTTCATTTGTTATTTTCTGATTTTCATGAATTTTTGAAATCGACGAAAATAAAATACTTTTGCAATTGAAAACACCAAATTGAAATTTACACTATTTATTGAAAATAATAGTTTTTGAAAAAACGTGTCTGCCTGACAAATTTTGTTAATTAACCCCTGACAGATTTATTTTTATACATTAACTTTACCATGAAAAAGACATGTTATAGCACCTTTTTTTTTAGGAAAAATAAAGCTTAGGACCTCCTCTATCTTTTAAGATTGGTCTGTCATTGAAGAAACGTGTTTTACTATGTCAGACTTCATTTTATTTGAGCAGCGTTCTGACCGTTGGTGTCACATAACAACTTCTTTTTGTAATATATAAAACATAGCAAGAAATTTCCCTTTAAGATATTAATTTTAGTCTATCGTCGAAAACATGATTTTTACCATGTCAGGCTTGTTTGGCTATTGTATTGGGTTGTGATCGTTTTTAATAGGTTTTTTAATTTGTGGTAATGATAAATCTTTATTCTCTAGATTTTCCAATGCTATTTCCGATCTACTGGAGTCAGGCAAGCATGAAATTTTAGTGAAAAAGAAATTGTTTCCAGTCTCTTTTTTTTTTAACATGTTAGTTACATCGAATACTATATGAAGTGGACATTTTCTACCTCTCGCAACCGCCATTACGCAAGTTATTGGCCATTTTGGTCGTTCTTTCTAAATATAGATGAATATATCTTGGTATGTGTCAGTGGTTAGAATATGAAATTTTTATCTACACAGATAACCTCAAAAAAAAAAAAAACTGAAAAAACTGCTAGATTTTGGTTCTGTTGGTTATAACTTCGGATATTTTCAGTGAAATTTGATGAAATTTTCAGAAATTATACTTTATAATGTGAACAATAACTGGTTAAAATTCCAAGTCAATCTAATACAAGTCTCAAAAATTAACTTCAAATTTGAGAATTGATTGGCCAATAACTAGCATCGCATTGTATGAGGTTCTTTTTTTTAATCTAGGTTTTTTTACGCACTTCATGATGGTGAACAAGAAAAAAATTTTAAACTTTTAAAAATTGAAAAGAATCAATTTTTAGCATTTTCTCGTCAATTTTCTCGAAAAATTTCCATTTTTGTTTTATAGGACTCATTATTTATACATTTACGTAATTTTCAAATATTGAATGAATAATACATAACAATTTACGATTTTAATTTATCAGCTTAATTGAATAAAAATATTAAATTAATGCAAGGCAATAATAAACAATACCACAAGGCCACTCAAGCTACAAATCTAAAGATAACAGACAGACAAAAATCTTTCTAGTCGCACGCCCTACTGGGACAAATTATTATAACTCATGTTTGAATTACGGCAGTTTATTTAATTAAAATTATTTTTCAAATGCTGTTAAGTGCCGACAATTTTGAATTTCTAATCATGATAAATATTCTTTTTTTTTAACTGTATAATTTTTTAATGCTATTTGATCAGCATTTGTCAAAAATAATTATTAATAAAAAAAAATGACAAAGAAAAAAATGGAATTTTTCGAAAAAATTGAAGGAAAAATTCAAAAAATCGATTCTTTTTCTGTGTATGCGTAATATTTTTTTATATATAATTGATTTTTTAATGCTCTTTCGAAAAATTAGATCATAAGTTGGTAAAAATTAATTAATAATACAATACTGACTAAGGAGCAGGTGGATAATTTTCTTACGGAAGCACCAGAAGAAAAGTATTTAACGTTAAAAATGGCTACGATTTTTGGAATATTTGGAGCTTGTCTTCGTAAAGAACTGTGCCACTTGTCTTTAGAAGACGTCGGGGATAAGGAGCCTGTAATAGTTGTAAATGCATCAGACACAAAAACCAAGGTAAAACAAAATATCGGTATTATTGGCTAAATATATCTATACTGTTATAGAAAATATGTAGCTTTTCATCCAAATAATATTAATCATCAATGACTGTTCTGTTCATTAAATAAGGAAATAATAGGTGAATGAAGAATATAGTTGAAATGAACAAGTTCGAAAAAATGCCTGCAGATATTTCTGAATTTCTTAAACTTCCAGATACAGGACACTGTTTTTGTCAGTCTTCGGCTAGCTTGCTTGCTGATGCAAAATTTACAACAACTAGAAAGCATGGGACGTGGAACTCCATACTGTGGCAGAGGGATATATAGAAAAATCATTGGAAAATAAGAAAAGCATTGCGATTAAAATTTTGCCAAATGGCATTACCACTCCCAACCGCAATGTCTTGCAAAGAAGTTACTGCAACAGCTGCACTAAGTCTGATCATGGTATTTCACTTTACAACTGTTCTAATAATTGTACCATCCACATTAATTAGTATTAAATCTAAATATAATCGTTTTTGAAAATAAAGTTTATTAAATAATTATATGGATTTTAAATATTAAATTTACTTTTAACACTGCACAGAGAGAAATCGCTTTGGAACATTTTGCACAATCTTGTGGAACAACGTCTTGTTGAATTTTTTTAAACAATTGTAAAATTTTAAGGCACAACGTTATATAGTTTTATACATTTTAATTGTGCATAATTCTTGTGCGTTTTATTTATCCAATATAAAGATTTAGTTACGATGAATTTATTGGAAACTTCGACCAACAAATTGGCGAAATTTAGAGTTAAATTTATTTATTTTTTCTCAACAAATCATAGCAAATTTAACTTAATTAATTGTTAATAGTATCTTGAAACTATATATTTTGTTGCCATTCTATTTACAATTAGTTTTAAGTAATTGTTTAAAGGATTTGCACAACTTGTGTAACATAAAAGTGTGATTTTATTTTATAAACGGTTGTTGACAAACTTGTGAAAGTAGGAGTCCCAATACATTTATTTCCACTGAACAATAATAGTAATCTATGCCACCCGCACAAATTACACAAAATAATGACATACTGTTCACAATCAGTTTGGTGATATTGTTTTAAAATTTTGTATAATTGTTTAATTTGTTTCGCGTACATTTTATTGGTTAAAAATTGTACTGACCGCGCCGGCCATGCTACGCATGTACGCGCAGGCAATTACGCATTAGTTCTAGGTGATATTTCGCTAAGTGAAGACGTTCACTTCAGAATTATACAAGTACTTACATTTGTGATGGAATTTGTTGAAAACTTGTTAACCGAGTGGGGTTTCCTAAATCTAATCCCAGCATTTACAGAGGTAAGTACTTCACACAGAGTTACAGATTGGCATATATGTTCTCTTAAATTAACTTTGTTCATATATAAATATAAAAATGGTTTCTTGTTTATATGCGAAGAATGCATGATACCTATCTTCTAATACTTGATTTCGTTTACAGCTTGAGAATAATTTCGTTTTCTTATGCGAAGCGACAGAAAGCTGTTCCTAAACTACTAAACCCAAAAGAAAAACTTGTAAAAGAACGGCTTCAAAACGAAAATAACACTTCTGATGGTAAGCAATACATTTGATTTTGGTGATGAACTGATAAATGTTATTTTTTTTTAAGAATATGACGTGACTACGACATAAGATTTATTACTACAAACTGCGTTAATAGAAGCTAAAAAGAAGAAGCAGTGGAAGCCTTCCAAATTAGAATTATTAAATTGATTTATTTTAAGCATAAATGTAAGTCACCTACTTCTTATTCCAACTAATACTTTATGCATATAAAATTTACTTGTATTTAAAAAAATAGAAATGTTTTCATTTACCATTTGATAATATGTAAATGCATGCTCTATTATGTATTGTTGTTCTGTTAAAATAAAATATTTATTCTTTAATTTTTTTTATTGAAATCCTTTAGGATAATCTGTGTTACAGAATAATACAATTAAAATGAAGTGGATACATATAGTGTGTGGATCAAACGGTGAACCAAAAAATATATACATAATTTGGAGATTATAGAGTAATAAATTGTGCAAAACTAACCCCAGTTCATACATTACTGAATAACAGCTTCTTTTAATTAAGTGTATATATTGTGCAAAATGAATTATAAAGTTGACAAAATAAACATACAATTTGTGGATTTCTCATTTAGAAATTGTGGAAAACTAAAAACATATTCTCTTAAAAAATTATAAACATTGTGTCACTTAAGAGCACAATTTTTTGTAAATATGTTTTACAAATTAAGAGGTTTAGATGTGAATGTTTGTTTAGGAAACCTTCAGAATATATTTAAAAATTTCACACAAATTGTAGAAACTAACTTAATCTGTTCAGAGATTTGTTCCACAACTGGAATAAAATTATTATATTTTTATGCAACCATAATTCAAATTTGTAAAGAATTCAATTTATGTGATTTTTAAGTTTGTACAAAAATTTCACACAATGTTAATGCATAAACTGTACAAAATCATTGCCCCAATAATGTATTATTTATTTGCACAAATTGTTCCTGTCACCATTTTAAGACCAATTTGGAGTACAATTTTCTACAATTGTGGTAAAATATCACACACATTTTTCTCTGTGTGGTATAAAATGACATTTTTAACATAATTAGCAAACGTTAAAAAATCTACTTTTAGTAGTGTTTATACAAAAAAGTAATTTGTTAGGTTTTCAGCTGTAAAGTGTGAATTAATAACTTTACTGAAACTGAAAAGGGTTACAAATTACTTTTCTTTTTATTTTTTGTTTTACCATACTCTCAATTAATTATTGACTTCGGAACTTCTTCTACCTAGCCACAGATATATCATAATAATAATTTGGCAAACAAACTGACATAGGTACAGATGACGCAAACTGCCTGAGCTCTACTCATAGTGAGATTAATTAGTTATTCATGGCCATCTTTGATGCAAAAAGGTCATAATTCATACAAGTAATCGCAAAAAATTTACTTACAGAAAAGAGTCCACAGGCTGACGTTCTAGATGTAAACCAGTCTCCAGCAGCCAATCTCTGTACTAATGGGACAAAGTGTGTTTCTAGATCAGATGGACTGTGCTGCTGTGCTACGGCTCTAAGAGATTCAACTGCTTTATCACGCACAACAGTTTCTTCAACCGTAGATAAACTCTCCAACGGCGGCAAAAGGCAATAAGCATATTCAGGACCACCAACTAATGTTATAAATGTTCCCAGTTGTTCTGCTAAAGCTAATAAAACTTCATCCTCATCATAAATTGTTTCAGTAAGGAAAGGTATCAATTCAGTTCTCGTACGTTCTACTCCCAAGGCCAAGGCAATGGTGGACAGCTTTTTAATTGAGTTAAGACGTAACTAAAAAAGAAAAGAACTGACAAAATCTATTAAGAAAATACAAAAGAAATAAAATTGAAAATCTTTCTTTAAACTAATTGTCGTAAATGGTCAACAATGATCTAAGTAAATAAATAACCAATTTCAGACAAACCTTTAATTTCTACTTTGATTTTATAGTAGGCAAAATGAAGATAGTTACACGATAATTTCTTCTCTCAATCAATCAGTAATTTTAAATATTAAGTTACTTCAAGCTAGAAGTTCTTCAAGAAACATCAGTAACAATAAAGAAATTCTATAAAAGTAACAATAATTTACACAACTTTTCGTGCAAAATAACGAACTAACAACAGCACCTTATGTGATAGTGGTATCTTTAAATGAGGACCTTGAGGTTTAACTTCCTGCACATTATTTATTTGCATCTTAATATAGTGTGAACATAGAGCAACTATATGTAAGTCTGGCTAAAACATAATGATTTAATGTAACAGAGGTGCAACTTGGGTCTTAACTTGGTATAAAAGTAAGTTTCAACCAGGAGATCTAGCCCGACAAGAGTTCAGTGGGGATCAGTTGTCTAAAATTTCTTAGAACTTTTTGGTCCATCTTATTAAAAACCAGAATTGAGTGGCATTCCCCCATTTAAATATTTTATTGCATGAACATCAAAATTTTTACAAATTGCCCGGAAATTTGCTTTTATAGTTATGAAAAAGAATGTTAACATTTTCCTACCAACATATTATACAGTTATACACCTACCAGGACAGGTGGCAGCAAAAACAGGGACGTCCTCACTTATGCATTTATTTTTTAAGAAATTACGTACAGGACGTATTTGATTTAAACATTCATTTTTTCGCAATCTTGTTAAAAAAAAAGTGTAATATGTACTTAGCAAATGTCCAGTATTTTTATCCCAAATGTATTTTTAAATTCTTTTTACCCAAAACAAATGTCAGTTTTCGCAATTTAATTAATTTATTACCGTTTTCTTAAATGTTTTTTATATTTCAAATAAGCCGCCGGACATTACTTAAATTGCCAAAGCTCACATTTGCATTTAGTGAAATATATTAAAAAATATATCTCAAAAAAATACTGCCTTAACATATTTTATTCAATAATTAAAATATACAACATTTCCGGAGCCAACCGCACAACCACGTCGCGCAGCGTCGTAGTGTTAGTGCGGTTGGGCGGTTGACTAATTATATTCCATTGCATTTTTCTAAGGTTATTTCTAGTTTGATTTTCATTAAAATGAAAGTATTGGTAAATCAAACAAGGTAGTCTTGTTGTCACATGGTATTTAATATATCCATACCTATTGTTATTAAAATTAGAATATTACAGAAACGACGCTAGACGTCGGTCGACGTCGAAACGAAAAAATGAAAGAATATGATTCTCAGTATTAAAATTTATCAAATTCAGAAGGTTCACAACAATGACGTTAGGCGTCGGTCGGCGCTGAGACGTAAAAATGCAAGAAAATGAATCTAGGAATCGAAATTTGTCAAATACACGAGTTTTACAAAAACGACGCTAGGCGTCGGTCGGTGTCGAGACGTAAAAATGCAAGAACATAGATTTAGATACACAAGTTTTACAACAACGACGTTAGGCATCAGTCAGCGTCGAGACGTAAGAATATGAATGTAGGAATTAAAATTTATCAAATACACGAGTTTTACAAAACTGACGCTAGGCGTCGGTCGGCGTCGAGGCGTAAAAGTGCGAGAACATAGATTTAGATATCAGATGAAAAATATTATAAAGAAATCTGAGGGCTTGGCTTCCCGTATAGGTGCGCACCAAACCTCAAGTATTTATACTCTACACAGCTTGCTTTTACACATTTTCCCCTATTCATATACCTATACTTACATCGCCACCCCTTCAACGGAATCATCTCAAAATATGATTTAGTTCCAATTGTCGTTATAATACAGATGTACCAAATTTCAAGCGAATATCTCAATTTGATTGTATCAACCTCTTTAATAATGGAGTAGGGGCGGTGGGGGGTTAAAAAATATTATAAAAAAATCTCAGGCCTTGGCTCCAAATACATACACCGTACTTCAAGTTTCTGTACTCTTATCAGCTTGCTTTAATTATTTTCCCCTATTTACCCCTATTTAACCCCCAACCCTTCAACGGAATAAACTAAAAATATAATTTAGTTCCAGATGTCATTATAATATATACGTGTACCAAATTTCAAGTGAATAAGTCAATTTTATTTTATCAACCCCTTTAATAATGGAGTAGGGGTGGTGGGGGGGTTGAAATTTGTTATTAAAAAATCTGAGGCCTCGGCTTCTAAATATAAAAAATTGGAGGCCTTGGCTGCTAGTATACATACACCAAATTTCAAGTTTCTGTACTCTTACCAGCTTGCTTTACCTATTTCCCCCCATTTATCCCTAATTACCCCCAACCCTTCATCGGATATGTTCAAAAAACAATCCAGTCCAGATCTCGTTATAATATATAGGTGTACAAAATTTCAAGACAATGTCTTAAACCGTTCCGGAGAAAATGTGCTGACAAAAAAAAAATTACAGACAGACAGACCGACAAACAGAATTTTTTTTTTGCTGAAATTTAAAATCTCGACGTTTCATGAAGTTCTAAACCTATTTCAAGAAATAAAATTTGATTTTTTTTTACGATTGCTGTACTTCCAATCCACTACGTGGATGTGGAAGTAATTCCTCTTTTTTTTCTTGTACCATATTGATACACTTTGCGCCTTTAACTATTGTTTATACCCATTACGCGATTAAATGTGTTCCGGTAAAAATTGAATTAAAATAGGTACGCAACAAGCTCAGTTTATATATTTCTCTACTGTAGTAAGAGTCAAAGCCTAGAGAATGAGAAGTCTCAAGTTAGACAAAGAGCCAATGCGTTTATGATCCGCCTCTCTGGCTAGGTGGAGATGGAAAACATGCCTAAACAATTATTAAATTACATGGGTAATTGCCCTGAAGTATAACTCATTAAAAAATTGACATTTTTGAATTATTTTTAAACGAATGTGTAAACAAAAGATGATAGAATTATCTGACCGATGCTTTTTTGAGAATGATATCTAGAAGTATGTGAAAATTAAATAAATATCAGACAATCAAATGATAAAGTTTGTGATTTTTTTTCTTAAGATTGGTTCACCGGATTTGAAAAAGCAATGGTCACATTGTAGAACTAGTAGCTAACTTCTTCTAAAAAAAAAAATGAGTCTGATACTTGTAAAAATAAAGCTGCTAGAGCTCAGCGCGTTTGTTATATTTCACGTATATTTCCCGCATGCGAGGATTCCTCTTAAACCATTAACCAAAGACTGGTGAATGAAGGTGAGTTAACTCTCGAACAATAGATCTGTGAGGTTATAAATGTTTTATATTCGAATATGTCAACTGTGTCATTTAAATTGTTATGTGAATTTTACAGAACTGAATTTAATCGTGAAAGAACATTATAATAAGAGAGCTACCAGACAGTCCGAGTAACGTGCTTAGCACAAGGCTAAAAATTTATAAATTAATTTTTTAGTACCAGTTAATTAAGAAAGTAATGACCTGCCAGGTGTACCGCGGTTGCGTCATCCCCTAAATTTTTGAAAATGTAATAAATAGTAAAATAAATGTACTTCTACAAATTTAATGTTTCAATTTACATATGTTTAAATATAAAAAAATAATGCCAGGCGACTTTAGGAGTTGCAAGTATGTGCCAGGCCATGATAAAGTTGTCATGGAGATGGGAATTCTTAATTTGTTTCTACAAGGCTGTAATTTTGAGGAAATATTCTGCAAGCTATTTTAAGAATGCATGTTAAGAGCCAAGCGATTTTGGCGGTTGCAAGTACCTGCCAGGCGAGTGTATAATGGCCGCGATGCTTGATGGGAGTGCGAACGCAACAGGCTTATACGAATCACTGTGGAAATCCACATTGACTAGATAATCCCTTCAAATTAGTCAAAAAACCGCTGTTTTATGGAAAACTTCCCACAGCTATGAGACCTGTAAAAAGTGAAGCATTTGGGTTGTCTAAACATGATTTTCACCCCCCGCAGTTCTAAAAAAGGGTGGTTTTTGAAAAATATATACATATATATGAATTTTAACGCAATTACGCCTTCTCTATTTTGAGGAAAAACTAGGTATGCACTTTGTGAATAATGCTAGGAAAGCAAAGTTGTAGAGCATAAAATTTCCTACAAATTTTGTCTGTACGTTTTGTCCAAATTCCACATAGTTTCGCCGCTAGAGGGTGCGAAGGAATTACGAGTGCTATGAAAAGCACCCCAACGGCAGCCTTGGAGACCCTATTGGACCTCCCCCCACTTAGCATAGTGATCCAGGGAGAGGCCAGAATGGGAACATATAGGCTGCAAAACTCAAATACCCCGAGTCTCCACGGAGCTAGATTTGGGGGACACTTGAGGATAATAAACACTGTAGAAGACCCTCTATTGAATATGAGGTCAGACTACATGATACCAAAAACCACCTTTAACGAGCCCTTCAGTATCACCAAGGGAGATAGGAAGGACTGGTTAAAAGAAGCTCCTGACATACTACGTAAGGGCCTAACCTGGTATACTGACGGGTCTAGGCCGAGCACAGGAGCTGGAGCTGGAATACATGGTGAAAGACCCAGGGCAAGTATAAGTCTTTCCCTTGGGCAACATGCCACTGGATTCCAATTACAAATTCTGGCTATACTTGAATGTGTAAGCGAGAATGTACGTCGACAATATGTCAACCAGCAGATCTCCATTGCATCAGACAGTCAGGCGGCGCTTAGGGAACTAGCCTCCAACAGAGTGTCATCTCGACTGGTATGGGACTGCCATGAAGAGCTGAAAATTCTGGGTGAGCAGAACTGAGTCAAATTACTCTGGGTGCCAGGACACTCCAAAATTGGCGGCAATGAAAAAGCCGATGAACTTGCTAGACAAGGGGCAGCTAATACATTCTATGGCCCAGAACCCGCCCTGGGTATTTCCAAAAGCTCAGCCAGAAGGGCGATTAAAGACTGGGTCAAGAGCAAACACAAAAATCACTGGAGGAACATTCCAGGAAATCGACATGGGAAAAAACACTCATTAAAGGTCCATGTGCAAAAC
Organism: Stenurella melanura; assembly: GCA_963583905.1. NCBI lineage: Eukaryota > Metazoa > Arthropoda > Insecta > Coleoptera > Cerambycidae > Stenurella > Stenurella melanura. The sequence continues at coordinate 75,697,851 of OY757312.1, read as the reverse complement.
AAACTGAAGAACTGCTCACAATGAACAGGACGCAGTTAAGACTAATAGTAGGACTTCTGACTGGACATTTTCCAATAAAGAAGTATCTAAATACAATCGGCAAATTTGACGGCAACCTAGACTGCAAACTATGCAGCAAGGAGCCGAAAACGGTCGATCACATCATATTCAATTGCGAGGCACTGGCTCGCAGTAGACATGGTATCTACAGGCAAGCACGAACGGACCCGGAATTCATCAGCACCTGCCCGACCATGGACCTGTATCACCTGATTAGAGGTACAGGGGTACTGGAGTGGGCGGAGTGAAACACGACAGGGAGAGCCCAATAAGCCCAGGAGGCTGCAGTGCCCTCGGAGTTTTATTAACAGACAAGCCCTGAGAACAAAAAAAAAAAATCTTACCCATTGAGCTACTAGATCCTGTGTTCATTATACTCTAAAAAGTGTAATATGTACATTGTACATACCAGAAAATTGTAATACTTAGTGGTTTGACATTGTTCGTTTGACGGTTGAATATCCACTATTTACCACTAAAAATTACTTAAATATTTCACATTAAGACGTTTTTCATATTTAGAGTGGTGTTAGTTCATGGGAATAAATAATATTCGTCGTCAAACACACAGTTTGAGAATCGCTGAGCTTATGACTACGTTTCTCACTCCTCAGTGTACATTTCATATTTCCGTCTCAAAAGAAGTGGGAAAGAATCTTAGTAGACATACATTGACAATGTATTTAGGCTATTGCTTTAAGTTTGTGTGCAAGAGATAGTGAAAACGTATGCGCAACATTAATTCATACAAGCATCAAGCAAAATAAAAAATTTAGACATTATTTCAACCTAACATAAAAATACTTAAAAATATAAAAGAATCCTGTCAAATGATAACAGCATACAAAATCTGGAAATTCTGCCAAAACTATATAGAAACTAATAAAGGACCCCGCACTTTTTAAATACAATTTGGGTTTGAGGCCCGGGAGTCTCCATGATCACAAAAAATTTTAATGGCAGAATTTCATCATATCGGCCAAAAAGTTGTAATTTCGTCGAAATTAAGACCTTTTTCAGTCAATATCTTGAAATCCTTTCATAAAAATTTTTTGTGACCGTGGAGACTTGATCAGCATATCATGAACTACCTCAGAGCAAAGTTTCAGCTCCCGGGAGTGAAACCCAAATTGCATTTAAAAAGTGCGAGGGCCCATAAAGAAAAAGGCCTTAATTTCGACGTTTTGGTACACTATAGCCTTCTCTTTTATAGTGCCATTTGAGATAATTTTGTTCTCACTATTATCCGAGGAGCTACTTAAAAATTCAACAATTATAGTAAACGATCTTATTCTTTAGCCCATATTCTCAAAGCGCCATATTGCATTCCACGATCGTGTGAGCTGTCAGAGTTCGTGCCAAAAATCTGCACTCAGTGCATTACATGAAATTAAGTTTCTTAGTGAAACATAAAAAATTGTCAAAGGGAATTTCACATTCTCACTGGAACCTAAAAGTTGCACTCAGTTTCATTTGACACATTACAGGGAAAAAAATGTATAAAACAGGTCAAAGGGGTGAGCAATATAAACTAGACACATGACACTTACTTATTGTAAAGATAAAAAGATTAAATTCTGCACTAAGAGTATAATAAAGATAAAACTTAAAAATAATCATAATTATTAAAAATCAAGAAACTCTTGAATTGAATATGTTCTATATCACAGATATATTGGAAAACTTGTCCTGTGAAATCCTTTAGAAGAATCTTGTTTTTGAGAAAATTAGGTAGTACAGGGTGCGGCAGAAAGGATGGGTGTTTTTGTGACGAGTGGTATATGCGAATGGAGAGGAGTAGAGCATTGTGGATAAAGTCGTTGAACTCGGGGAGATACGCCATTTGTTAGTCACATTGATTATCTGGACGAAAGAACATTATATGGGTGCGCAGTCGAGGAGTATTTGAAATCGGGTGAATCTGCAAATTAATGTGCAACGGCATTTCCGCTGACATTTCAATATCCGTCACCATGGTCCAGTCCCAAAACATGACACAACATGACAGATAACCATTGTAACTAACAAATGGCATATCTTCCTGAGTATAATGACTTTATCAACAATGCTCTACTTCCCTATATTCACGTATAACCTGTACATTAAAGAATTTGATTGCGGAATACAATGGTCCTTTCACAGTAAGAGTTAAATGGTGCATCGGAAATGCATAATTGCTTTTCGACACGATTCATAAAATTTCAATTTATACATTACTGTAACTGCCCTTTTTTGAGTTTTAAATACTTTGTGGAGGTCCGAAGAACCACCCTATACCTCAATTGCATACCTAGCGATGGAATAAAGTTTGCAGAGTTCACCATTTTAAGAGTCGGCATGTCAAATAAACGTGATAGAACTCTGAGTGTGAAGCATGGTTTGTTAAGTTTTTCACGAATTCATCAATATGCAAAAACCATTTACTATTGCTGTCTAAATTTATACCTAACAATTTAGTAGGATTTAGTATATTTGAAATTGGCACCTTAACAGTTAGCAACTTTGGTACTTTTAATAACGAACGATCCGTTTTAAATATCATACAGCTTGATTTAGCTTTATTTAATATAAGTTCATTGGTATAAAACAAATCTTTTACATTTTGCCACAGTTGAGAGAAAATGTTCATGACTTCCTCAAGTGTGTGACTGCTTATTAAAAGGTTTGTATCGTCTGCATAATTAATGATTGCTAATTTGATATTTGGTTCTACAGCAATGATAAGATCATTTACAAAAATTACAAAAAGGAGTGGTCCTAGAACTTTTCCCTGAGGAACTCCATAATAAATATTTAAAATATCAGATTCATGTTTGGTCCCATTAACGGTTATTGATATTTTCTGCCTTCTATTTCGTAAGTATGAGCTGAACCACTGTTATTAGATTTAATTAAATTATTGACACAGGGTTTTCTCAAGATACGAAAAACATGAAGTAAAAAAAAAAAACTAGAACTGGAAATCAACTTCTAGAAGACCTGCATCAGTTTATACAATTAAAGCCAAAACTATTCAACCTGTAGACCACCAAGTGATACAGATTTTTCTAACATTTTCCTAAAGTCCCCGTACACAAAAGCGATCACTTCTTCACGTACGGTGGCAACAGCATCCCGAATTTTTGTTTTAGGAAGTGAATGTTGTCGTTAAAATTACTGACATACACTTTTTATTTTAAACACACCCATAAGAAATAAGCTAACCGTTATACTCTTCGCCGATTTACTGCACTTTTTACATAATTTTTGCACATTCTATAGGATACTTTTCGCAGTTTTTTTGTAAATAATATTAGTTTGATATTTTTAGTTTAATTACAAAACATTAAAAAAATAAAAAAAAAAAAAAAATTATTTTAAAAAATGTATAACTTTTTATTTATCGATAGATTTTGCTCAATAGAGTTCTTCCTCTAACTAACAGTAACTTACTGTCCAAATTTCAATACAATCGGACTTTTCGTTCTTAAGTAATCGTTCTGACAAGAAACGTGACGGACGGACAGATAGACGGACGGACATTTTGAAAGTTGTTCAGAATTCGATTACCAACACAGTGATATGATTTTTTCTCTACGTGCAATATTACCGGTTTTAGAAATGTGCCGATCGAATGCAATATACTCTTCGTTTTGTATTTGCGAAGAGTATAATAATCTAATAGAGACAAGTCAAGTAACCATGCACGTCAAGCTATTGGTCCATAGCGGCCAATGCACTTGGGGAAGTGGACATAAAGCCATTTTCTGATTTGAATTGTTGAATGTGGAGGACATCTGTCTTGGTGATATAGTTCACTCCATATTTATACGGTTCATAAAAAACTCAAAGCTGCTGACCGAGCTAATATAAGGGAAGAGCGGAGCATGCTTTATTATTCTAGACTAAATTAAATAATAAATATAATGTATTACTTAATAGATAAAACATCATTACTATTATGTAAAATATGTTCTAGCATGATTAGAGATAATAAATAAACGGAAACATGCCTCTTCTGATATAGTTATGCGACACACCTTGCAATTTCTTTAAAAATTTCTAGCTATCGTAGAAAGAATGGAAAAAAGTCCACCCTGTTACAAAAGATTCCGAAGCCGATTCCTTATTTTACTGCACTATATATGCACTAGAAAAATAGAGACTATACATTAATTTTCTTCTAAACTCGAAATTTTCATTGTCTAGTTCTGCCAAAACAACATTAGAGGAATTCTCATTAAAATTCTCTTCCAAAAAGTAAGGACCAATTATTTGATGGTTCGTTACATCACACCTTACACTTACATATTATTTAAATTGATGAGTATTAATTATGAAACGAAAATTTGGATTCTATTCAGCCCAGTATCTATAATTTTCTGAAGAGACCACCCCATTAGTTAAGAATGCTGATTTATTACTAAATAGAATGTTTCGATGAAAGAATCCGTTTTCAACAATTTTCTCACCCAAACGACAACCATCATCTCTGCCCAGCAATTTATTATTAACCAGTGGCTTAAGTGGATGGAATTTGTTGCTTACTAAAATTCTATAAATATGCGATCTGCTAACACCTGTTTTGTGATATTTTCCTATGCAAAATCCTTAGATTTTTTTGTAGAGAGTTCATAACTGCAAAAGTAACCACATCGTCATCATTGTATTTCAGCTTTACCTTCTTTATATTATTAACAGTACCAGTAGTATCGAATTTTTTCCTTATTTTGTGAATTGCATAACATTTCACTTTGAATTATATTGCACTCTGCTACCTCACGCCATTCTCGCCAGGGGTACTTTTCCAGTAGACATAGAATTTTTGATCTCCCTTTGGAGAGTGGTCAGGATTGTGGATGGTTTGCGATATCATGAGAACACCAAACTTATGTCACTGAAAATACGAACCTCATCTAGCATTTATGCATTACGACATACTGCACACGTTCATAACTTAAATACTTTTATCACTCACGCTGGCTTTCATAAATGTGATATATGTATCATACGAACTAAATTAACCAGGCTAACAGAGGAGCAAACCAAATTACCAAGGCATTAAATTGTATAATTCATTAGATGAGTGTATTAGAATTTATTTTACCAGAACAAAAATTTTAAAGTCAGATAAAAAATATCCTGATAAACAATTCCTTTTTCTCATACAAAGATTTTGAGAAAGATAAATTGTAATGGTTTGATAGAGATTCCTAAATTTCATTAATAAATGATGTTCTGTGATACAATATATACTTACATATTTTTAATTTTCTAAATATTTTCTTATCTATTTTTTATAGTGTTTATTGTATATTTGTCTATTTACATAAATGTTGTATCATTTGTTCTATATCTATTTGAAAATGTAACTCAGTTTTTAGCAAGAAATTTTGACATGTATAATTTTTGTAATTTTAACAGATAAACAAACGTATCTATCTTCTATAATAAAATCAACTTTCGGCCTACCAATATACCTTTATGAAAAAGTTCAAGGTGAGAAAGAATGAATGTAAAAAATTACATATTAAACAGATACATAAATTTGCCATAGTACAATACTGGCGTTAAGGTAGTTATATCGCGAGAGGTGCGACATCTCTTAGCAAATCGATAAACTTGAGACGGGAGAGACAGAGATGGAGAGAGTTGGGAAAGATTTGGCAACGTCGTATATAATTTCTGATGGCAGCTGATCGATTCGTCACCAATGTCAAGATACTTTTACCTCTTTTAATAAATTAATGGAAAAATATATTATTATATATACAATAAATAAAATCAGAATGAAAATTTGTAAATCTTCTACTTTCTTATATGATACTGCATTTAAAATAAACGCAAAGTATTTTCAAATATCCGCGCCAAGTATTAGAAATAATGCGACGTTGCCACGTCTGCTACTCATGTCCTCCATTTAATAAATTTAACAATTTCAATAATTTTCAGGCACCTGCCATTACATTATTTTACGGTGAATCATCGTGATATTTATACACGTGCTTCGTCAGGAATTAATTTAAATTTGTCTCGTTTTTGAGATCATTCTTAAATAAGGATCAGTCGTAAGAAGGGAAAATAGTGTCACAACATCAACTTATTTCGCATGGCATCCATAAGCACAATGTTTAATGTCGATAAAAACTGCGAACTTTGAGCGAATCTCGGAAACAGAACGGTGAATGGAGTTCAAATTGTATCAGAATGTTTATTGACATTCGAATTAAATTCACAAAAAGTTTCATGACTTTCTTGAGTAACGTGAATTGTGGTATAACTACATTTTTTTTATCGTCTTTATATCAACGTCCTGGTGAAGTTTAGCTAATGCTATTTCACCCATCAACCAGGACTTGTACACATAAACATCAACACAACAACCATTCCCTGCGAAATTTCCATCTACCACAGCTGAGACTCGAACTCAGGATAGATAACAGCGACTAGACATGTGCCACCCAACAGCGGTCGAGCTCACTGCTACCATCTCAGTAACACATTAAAACCGCTATTAAACATCCATCCCTGGCCAGGATTCGATGCCGGGACACCGTGGTCGCAAGCCAAACGCCTTAGCATTACGCCACTGAGCCAATATAGCATTTGAAGCAGTTCTCTGCCACTTGAACCAAGCTTGATCCAAGACCATATAACAGAACACAGGCTGGTTGGAGATCTACTAGCGGGGGTAATTCACCCTTAAAGGTTAAATTTTGAAAATGTTTTTGCTGATAGCTTGGAAACTACTTTATCGATTGTAATGTGTAATAAAACTTGGACAGTATCAATATTATGTAAGTATCTTTGATTTAGAAGTATGGCGCCTTTCACATCTTATCTAGGAAGCCAGGGGTGGACCACCCCTAATGCTTTTTACCCATAAATTCTGACAAATCAATTTTTGAAAATTGCAGTAGCATTTCTAAATTCTTTGAAAAATTTCCTAAAAAATATATATATTCTTGTTTGACATCAATAACGCGCCTCGTTTTCAAGAAAAATTAATTTTCGTAAAATCTCTGTCCTACCAAAAACATCGCTTATAAAATTTATGAACATTGGGAATAAATGGTAGATTGAATCTTAGAACTTTAGAACCTTAGAATCTTAGATCATTTTTTTGGTACACAAAAGAAAAGCTCAACGACAAACTTTATTTTTGGTTTCAATCAATCAATATTAAAACAATAGACACATCTAACAATTATAATTAGGTAGTCAACAAGGAGCTATGATTTTTTGAGAAAATATTATTGTAGTCATCAATTATTAACAGATACAATTTTATCCGCATGATATGTATAAATCTACCAAATATATATTTAAATACTACTGATGGTACCGAACACTAACTGTGGAAATATGACTTGCACTTGGCCAGAGTTTAATGAGACATTACTAGATTTTTCATGTAGAATGTGGCAATGGCAAGTTTTCCTTTTTTAATACCTATCTTAGATTTTATTTAATCGTGATTTTGAGAATATCATTATTCATAGGAATCGATAGAAAAGACCCTGCACGGAACATATAGCAATTACTACTGAATTGACTGAAAATTTAGTTTGTGATACATGTAAACGTCCCGATCAAAGGTCTCTACGGGCATACACAACTTTCCTCTTCAATGTTTTTTGAAGTTTTAAGAGATAACGTTACTTTCTGGCATTTAAAAAAATGTCAATTATGACAGATACAGAAAATCATGTGATTGCTTTTGTGTGTCATTTGGCATTACTAGTGACAAAAGCAAAATTGACAAATTGATTAATAAACATTTTTCTCATATGATGCTGAATTTATAATTTTTTACAATCTTGAGGTTCTAAAGGTAAAATAAAGGTATTTGGAGCCTTGTGACCACAGAGACATTTGATCACGACTGCAAGCCATTTTTCATGTTCTGTGCAGAGTCCTTTATAGTTGAGCAAAACTCTGTAGCTATGTAGATCACGCAAAACGTCATTATTGTGAATACATCAGGACGCAAGTCGAGAAATTGAAATATGTTATTTTGTGGAAAACGCAGAAAAACATTATTTCTGTTGTCAAATCAAACCTGATTTTGTGAAAAAATACATTAATCGTTATAAATTTTTTTTAAAAGTTCAGTGTTGAACCCGGGACCATTCGCATGCTAAGCGAGGATATTACGCATAGTCCAATCATCCAGCTGAGAATCAACGCTATCACATGGAATAAATAGTCAAAGGATGACGTAGACCCAGTGATGACGTTTCGTGTATATGTAATATTTAGATTTATGTACAAGTTAGCGTGTACCTAGACACATCGTAAGCAAGAACACAACTTAATGTGAACATACCCGTGAGTGGAGAGAAGGCAGCAGAAGAGTGGGAGAAGGGAAGGAGGGAGAGAAGAATCCTATTGGATCCTATTGGAACATAATTATTTTTGTCCATAACTATTTCTTAATACCTACATGCCGAAAAACCTACAAGATTACCTAAAGAACTCTAACAAGCGTAACACTATGAATTTTTACTAAATAATTTCAATAGTTTACAAAATACGAAAATTTTAATTAAAAAAATAATGTTATAGTTTTTGTATTTTATACAATAAAAAGTCTCAAAATTAAACCGCATGATCTGAAAAAAAACTTGCAGATTAGTGGATGGATACGTGAAAAAATCTAAATAGACTATATGAGAGCAATCTGATTGTTAGTGACTTACAGAGCTGGATTTGCAGCGGGATAGTCAGAGCGAGAGCACCGGGACCTCCGCAATTTCCCAGATATAAAATTTTATGATTATGAATGTAATAACACATACTGAACTGAAGGATACTTTAAAATTTTTCAATTTTTCTTCGTTTTTTCAAATTATTTAAAGTGAATATACCGTTACGTCATGATTAAATCTACTTTCGCAGCTTTTTCTTGAAATATCTCATTAACTACGAAAGGGAAATCGAAAAAATGTTTCATTCGTTAGAGATTTGTTTAGGGAAGAAAACATTTAAAAGGTCTCCACTTTCTCCACTACCCTAGACCCTGACGCCTTCAAATCCGGCTGTTATATCATTCATGCATTATATGCATTACTTGGATATTACTAAGAAATGTTTATAACTTCAAAAAATTTAACAATTTTTTTGTTTACAGTTAAAACTAATATACTTGAAGTTCTATCTACTAAAATAGCATTAAACCAAAATGATTAGTAATATTTTTCGACAAATAGGCTATTTATTAAACTGAAAAAGTATTTTGCCGTAAATAGATGAATACTGTAGGTTTCTTAGTTATTTGCTCAATAGGAAAATCTCTTATTTGGCACAATACCGTTTCTTAAATCATCATTTATTGACGTGGTCTACGTGCTCTACGTTTACTTGTGTCACAAGATACCTCTTTATGAGAAATATATTTTTCCTGGTTAAGTGGTAGAGCAGCAATAGCTGAACTCCGCCAGGACGTTAATATAAATAAGGGATTAAAATTAAAAAATGTTAAAAAAAATATTATTTTACCACATTATGTTTATAACCACGGATACAGCATGTACAGGGCATAGAGTTTCAGCCTTTTGTATACAAGATCTGAATTGGCACTATCAAAAGTTACAAAAATGGCCCACGGATAAATTCATTGAAAGTATGCTGAACAAGTCTTGATGGGCCCAAGTCTCCAAAATGAAGTTTTCAAGATAACAGGTGTCAAGGTATTAACTTAAGCATGTAACAGTGTAAAGTAGTAAAATCTTCAAAGCAAGTGACAAAAGAAAAACAGAGCCCCAATTGTTTATCCAGCCTAATCAATAGACCATTTTCGGTTGACATCACGCTGGTGGCGTGGAGGGCACACAACTCATTGTTTTGTTTTCTAGATGGGTAAAAGTTGTTATTTTTTTAATAACAGGCTTAAACTGCTTCTGCTAGCAACGTATAGTCAATTATAAGGTCATAATGTGACAGTAGGGCCATAAAGCCCAAATTCAACTAAAGCTTTACAGAATCAAATTAGTTCTATGTAATATAAAATTAGTTTATTGAAATAAGGGTATGTTTTTGTTATGCAAATTGATCGATGCAAGCGGAAAAAAGCAATTCAGTGTCTATGCAACTGAACCGATTTTTGGATGTCCAAAAGGTTTTCTCAATTCAATTAGATCATTAATTCATTAAAGCACGGAACCGCTTTTAAAAAGCAATCTGATCCACAATGATTTTAATTTCAAGTGACCTTATTATCTTTCTTGAAAGAGAGAAAAGAATGATTTTTTATTAACTAGGCACTAAATACCAAGTCCATGTTAAAAACTGTTTGCAAAATTTGCAGAAAATATGATTATATTATTCTTAATACTTAAAAAATTATGTGCTTCAAATCGGTTCATATCAATTAACGAAATGCTCTTCATATATAAGTTCCTGAGCATCTATCCATAAAAAAATGCATTTTTTTCAAATTGAGAATGAAACTTTTTGACAGAATGATGTCATTTAGAAAGATTTCCAACCAGGGAGATGGTTAAGCCCACTGAATGTTTTTCTAAACACACAAAATGTGAAGTGTTCTATAGGAAATTATAAACATAAATTTAAACCAATGTAATTATTACCTGCACATCTTCATTTTTGAGTTCATCAATTAAAACTGCGATAGGATACAAAGAATCATCGCCTGCAGAATCGCTGGCTGCCATTATAGACCCGAGTCCGGTGGATATCGCCGATATCGTCGTTTTTATTTGTTTGTAAACACACTGTTACACACCTGGTGAAATAATTAACGTATATTATTGAATTCTGCCTTTTTTAAATGTGTAAAATTGTATAACGACTTACAAATTTTCAAAAGCTTTGTCAAACTTCACTAAACTGACCTGTGTTTTCAGACTTTTTGTTAGATGAGATTTGAGAGGGAGCCACAAGTCTCTGTATAGATGTCAAATACCAATATCGCTATGCTATTACCAACCCAACAATATACGAGTGAGGGCGAAATTTAAATAATTTTACACAAGAACAAGACATCCCCATCCACAACAACGGTTTCGGGATTTGTCAAGTACACATTAAAATTATTTTGACCAATTACTAATAGACAGGTTGTCTGATAAGAGTAGACAGCAAGTGGTACGTCACGTGTCACCCTCGATGACAGCCGCCTGTAACAATGTTTTCTTCATTTTTAGAATAAATTATAGAAAAGAAGTTTCAGAATTATTGCTTTATTTCTGTAAATGAACAATTCTATACAAATTAAATGAATGCCTAAATGAACTTCAAGAATTGTGGAGACTTCACATGACGTATGTTGCCCAATAACCTATTTCTTTAGTTAGTAATCTTGGGCACAGTAGAGAAATATACAGTAGACTCACTCCCTATCTAGTCTATGTAGAAAAAATGGGACTTGGTTTCGTTTTTTAGGCTCTAGACGTCTAGACCAGACCAGAGCAGAGCGAGTGCTCAAGACCACGCGCACAGAGGGAAATGGCGCCAGTTTTAAAATCAAGTACCGAACTCTAATATTCGCGCGCTATGACCGAGAACTAACTTGTTACGTACTGAGTTAGCCCATGCGTCCATGGCAAAAGTGAGGGGTCATGGACAAATATAAGGGGAAAGTGACCCAACTGTATATTAGTAAACTGTGTCTTGGGCTTTGAGGGAAAGTGTAGTCGATTTTTCAGTTGGACTCTCTCTAATTCTACCTTCTCCGTCTGATTGATACATTGTGGCAACTCTCCGTTATAACTTCGATGTAAAGGTCAATGTCGCCATTACTCAAAGATCAAAGGTTTCTTGTCGATTCTTTGATTATATTTAACTAAATCCTTAAAACTATATAAAGTATATAGAAGGAGAAGATATTCTCACATATCTTCAGTTAGGTAGATATTCCGCTATCCTCAACGACAGCAGCGCCAGATCGTTGCATCATCGTTTCCTGCGGAATAATTTTCGTTAGTATTTCCATATACAACGTGTTTGCTCCTGATGGTTACTATACTCTCCATGATTTAAATGATTATATTTAGGATAAATGTAACATATTAGAACCACATGGCAGGGTACACCGCAGGAATTTCATGGAGTGTGTACAATGTTCAGAAATCCTACAGGTTGCATGGTAACTTTTGATCAAATCATCATAGAAGACAGGTGACAGAGTGACTATGACACGTGGCCATACCTCCTCTGTTTGGACCATTGAGTTTTCTAAGGGGCGGTTTATCTCTGCGAGAATAACAAGTTACCCTATAGTTAAAGCACAGTTTATAATACAGTAGGATCACTTCCCCTACTGTATTATTAATCTGTAATTTAACCAAAGATTAGATCTAATTTTTGATTTAACCACAGGATAACGCTTCCTCACATTGGTAAACCGGCCCTAACTCGATGATCTTGACCTTTGCCACAGAAGACCGACACCAGAAGTGATGATAACACTCTGGGCGGCACCTTTGGTGATAATTTGGTAAATTTGAGTGACCTTCGGCCATCTTCTTGGTTGTATCTAAGAGGGAAATTTAAATATTCCATTTCAGGTTAATAAAACGGTTATTAAAACTTTCTATATTTTTAGTAAACAGAGGTGTCCCTTTTATGAACAGAATACAATAATGATTAAACAATTACAAACTTGAGAAACCCGAACATGGCAAAGAATTATATAGGTTGACCTTGGAGCTTGGAGTATATAGCTCCAATACCACATGAAAGATATAGCTACCTCAAACACATGCAAAGACATAAATTTAGTTTTGGTTTAATTTCGAAATTCAATCAAATTTTCCATAAAAAATTATGACGGGAAAAATAACAAGGGCCATTTTGTCTTTAAAATGTCCCAAAAATCCTAAAATCCTTTTTTCCAGGTCAAGATTGTAAATTTTGATAATTTATTGCTTACATTTTTTTTATATATTAAAAAATTAGTATGTAATATTTATTATGTAATTTTAAAAGTACTTTATTCTCTAATAGCCCTCCAAGTTTGTCCGATAAAAAGTTAAATGAACTAATTGATTTTGCAACATAAAAATAAAATTGATTATTTATTTATTGTAACTTTTTAAATATGCAGGATTGTTGCAATTGTAGATTTTGCTTTAGAGCGATTAAAGCAGTTTCGGAGTAGCTGATGCTGAATCTAATGTCATAAGTTAGATTCAAAATGGAGAACCCAATATGACACAACTTACATGATATTGGATCACTAAAAAGGGTTTTTGTTTCAGCACGGTTTACTCACGCAGCAAACATTTTTGTCCAGCTCGACTTGGGAAAAGACAAATTTACTTATATTAAAGTAATTATGACGTAAAATTAACTGTAAAAATAAATAGACTTCCAATAAAAATTTACCAGTTATTAGTCTTAATTTAGATTTCAATTTACGTAAATAATACCAATTAATCTACCTCATACACAATTTCCTTTGAAAGTAAATTTAACGAAAGCAGCGAGTGAATAACTATTAAAAAATGTACCAAAAATGACCTCAAGGATAAATTTCCGATAAGGCCGAAACAGGTAATATAATTAGGTAGTATTTTCCTTTTTCGCGATTAAAAAAATGTCTAATAGTCGAATATCCTACTAGGTAGATTTTGCTGAAAATCCTACATAATGTACACCTAAATAGCAACGTATTTGGTCACTTTTATTACATTTCTTTGAAGCAATATTATGTCGATAATGTCGATAAATTCTACTTAGCTTATCTACCTGATTTCTACGGAAGCGTACTGAGGCCACGGCGAAAAAAAAATTAAGTTGAAATTTCAACATAATAAGTCGAAATTTCGACTTATTATCTTGAAATTTCAACATAATAAGTTGAAATTTCGACATATTAAGTTGAAATTTCAAGATAACAAGTTGAAATTTCAACTTAGTAAGTAAGTCGAAAATTCAACTTATTATCTTGAAATTTCAACTTAATAAGTCGAAATTTCAACTTATTATGTTGAAATTTCAAGATAATAAGTTGAAATTTCAACTTGGTAAGTTGAAATTTCAACTTAGTAAGTTGAAATTTCGACTTAATAAGTCGAAATTTCAACATAATAAGTTGAAATTTAAACTTATTATCTTGAAATTTCAACATAATAAGTTGAAATTTCGACTTATTAAGTTGAAATTTTAAGATAATAAGTTGAAATTTAGACTTACTTACTAAGTTGAAATTTCAACTTATTATCTTGAAATTTCAACTTAATCAAGTCGAAATTTCAACTTATTATGTTGAAATTTCAAGATAATAAGTCGAAATTTCGACTTATTATGTTGAAATTTCAACTTAATTTTTTTTCGCCGTGACCTCAGTACGCTTCTACGGAAGCGTACTGAGGTCACGGCGAAAAAAAATTAAGTTGAAATTTCAACATAATAAGTCGAAATTTCGACTTATTATCTTGAAATTTCAACATAATAAGTTGAAATTTCGACTTGATTAAGTTGAAATTTCAAGATAATAAGTTGAAATTTCAACTTAGTAAGTAAGTCGAAATTTCAACTTATTATCTTAAAATTTCAACTTAATAAGTCGAAATTTCAACTTATTATGTTGAAATTTCAAGATAATAAGTTTAAATTTCAACTTATTATGTTGAAATTTCGACTTATTAAGTCGAAATTTCAACTTACTAAGCTGAAATTTCAACTTACCAAGTTGAAATTTCAACTTATTATCTTGAAATTTCAACATAATAAGTTGAAATTTCAAGATAATAAGTTGAAATTTCGACTTACTTACTAAGTTGAAATTTCAACTTGTTATCTTGAAATTTCAACTTAATATGTCGAAATTTCAACTTATTATGTTGAAATTTCAAGATAATAAGTCGAAATTTCGACTTATTATGTTGAAATTTCAACTTAATTTTTTTTTCGCCGTGGCCTCAGTACGCTTCCGTACGCTTCCGTAGATTTCAACCATTAAGTTAATTATCGTTAAACTGACCTTAAAGTTACTCTGAGGAAATAAATGTTAAATCTCTTTGTAGCGCAGTAACCTGGCAAATCGACCCCAAAGTGAACTTGACTATAAAATAATAATTCAGAAGCTAATAACCCCCGTCTAACCTATTTGTATAATTCACATTATTTAGGTTATTTTAACAATTAGGTAGGTGGTTCAGTTATTATCTAAAAATTATTTCCTTCATTAAAAGAAGCCAATGACGTAGTATACTTGGATAATTCGTGGTGCCAATATTCGAATGAAGTTTGTCAAAAGGAAAAAATTACTACTTCCACATCCAGATTTTCCATCCAAGTCTTTTTAAAGGAAAACATCTCGACGATACTTGCACTTTAGTATTTGGAAATAATTGGTCACAGAATTTTACTAAGAGGGCGTTGCCAAATGCCAGCCAAGCCTACAGAACTTTCGGGTGCTGCCGAATACCAGGCAATTTCGTAGAGCTCCACTATGACACTTTTGATTCACTCACTTGTTAACACAATACACTAGTCGAGTTAAAGTTTACACATAATAGGCAGAATTTACCAATAAGTAGTATAATAAACATAAGGTAACATAAATAGGTTATATTTATCTACAATAAATTATTTGATATAACATCAAAGTTAATAATACTTTCAATAGATAAAGTTAACCAAAATGATAATATGATAATTTGTACTTATAAAATACATAGATTTTGGTGATTATTTTACCTTTGATGAAGTTTAATTAGCTCAAGACGAAATATTTTCACAGCGCAGTTAAAGTATGACTCCAAATCAAAAGGACCCCGCAGTTTCTTATATTAAAAATGGATTTCAGTCAATTGTTCTGGAACTTGGGGAAAATGTTCTCCTGGGTCCCCTGATTAAAATTCTCTGTGTCCACCAGTCACTGTATTCAATTTTTTGATCTAGAGGCGATTGAAGCTGTGAACATCTGTGAAGGTCTGCTTAAATGTTCCATAAAAATTCTGAAAATATTCAGCCTCATTTTTAAAATAAATAAGCATCTTTTGTATCTTGGTGTTTTTTTTTTCAATGTGGTTCTTTCTCCTGGAAAAAAATAACAAACAAAATTTTGTAATTTTTTTATGGGAAAAGGAAGCACTTTCAAGAAAAAGTTGGGGGGGGGGGTGGACATAAGTTGATCATTTTACTTAAAGAATATGCCTGAATATTTTGGGATCTTTCTGAAGAAAAAAAAAATTAAAATCTAAGGAAATTCTTGGTCGAAATTATTTTTGTCTAAAAAAAATTACAAAAAAAATATTTTTTTTTGTTTGTTATTTTTTTCCAGGAGAAAGAAGCACTTAAAAAAACACCAAAATGACAAAGGATGCTTATTTTTCTCCAAAAAATGAGCTTGAATATTTTCAGAATTTTTATGGAACATTTAAGCAGATCTTCGCAGATGTTCACAGTTTCAATCACCTCTAGATCAAAATCGAATTCGGTCGGACTGGTGGTCACAGAGAATTTTAGTCAGGGGGCCCAGGAGAACATTTCCCCGAAGTTTCAGAACAATCGACTGAAACAAATTTTTATTATAAAAAACTGCGGGGTCCTTTGTAAAATGCGTGTGCATATTTAACAAGTATAGCATACTATCGGCTCAAACTATTACTAGTTTTTTTATTTGGCAATAGGAATTTCCTTATAGACGAATATTTTGGAGGCACATTATTATTTTACGAAGTACAGATGCCATTATTCACAAAAAAAGTTTCGGCGCATTAATTTCAACAAGCGAGATCTGCAAATACTTTCCTTATAAATTGGATTTATTTTAGTTATCGACATTCATTTTGTATCGTTATTGTGAAATAGGTACCTCTTCAGTTTTGTAAGTGACTGACAACAATATTTCGACTACTTATAGAGAAAAATTCCAAATGAGTACAAAAATCTAATTTTTTTCCGCTTGGTGTCATTTTACAATTTCACATACGTCCGTAGATTCTACCTAAACAGGTATTAATAACCAAATATACTGTGCGACTCTAAGTACGATTTATGTGTAATCTTACCTGTTTTAGTTGATATATCTTAATTTCGACGTTGTCTTATTCTCCACTTATGTCGTGAATTATACCAAAACATGGTTCATTCTCATTTTGCGACTACATTAATTATACATAATTTAGGTAGTCTTGACGTCAAATAATACCTAAATTTTTGCTGGGCAATCAGTGTACAATCATTGCACAAGTGCCTGCAACATTTTTGCTTTTAGTACCTCCGTCTCGTTTACAGAACTTCTCAACAAAATGTTGCCAAAAAGAATTTGTTCTTCTATCACTGTTATAAAACATAACAGGTATAAAATAATGCACTGCAAATTACAATCCAATCCTAAAATAACAGAATGGCGCATTTGCTTACCCCAAAGTATAAGCAAGAGTTCTTTGCCCATGTGGGAATATTCATGAACTGTACATACTCAACGAATCCATTTCTTTGGTGTTAGCAAATATCAACAAATATCTTTGTCAAAATAACTAAAAATATATTGTTTAAATTGTGTGAAATGTCAAATATTTTATTAGAGAAGTGATCCAGTCATTGGTTTCATTACTGATTCTTCTCCAAGAAAATGAGAAAACCATTTCATTTTCACCATGCCTCCATACCTCATGAAGCTCTTTTTAAAGTTCTTTTCAAGTACCTTAAAAAAGGTCTGACCAGTTTTCCTCCAAAAATTCGTGGTTTTTCCGATGTTAAACGTTGAAATGTTTAAATTCAGTTTTTGTCGAACAGTCAGTCACCTTCAAGGAGTTCTTATTGCATCTACAGAAATTAAAAAGAAAAACAATTGATTTGTTATTTTATAAGCTTCATTTTTGTCCCTGATGATTTTTTTGATAAAACGTAAGGTTTTCAAGTTATTCGTGAAAAATCGTTGTAAAGGATGCATTTTTTAGATGAAAACCCAACATGTTCAATCGCGAATAACTCATACATTCTTTGCTTAGAGTTCTATCGATTTCTGTGGTCATTTTGAGATTACTAATTTCCACCCCCAGGGTAAAAGCACACCTTTGGACCATGTACACTATTAGACGAGTAAAATTTGGAAGCAAAGACGCTTAGTTTCCGAGAAAAAAAAAACTGGCGTAGAACCAAACCAGACTTGCTTCAATTCTTTAATTAGGTGATCATGCACATGAAACCACTTTTCACGACATTTTCTGGTGGTCAGGAACTTTTTTATTTCGAAAAAACTGTAAAAAAATGATTTTTCCATGAAACATGTTTTTTAACGTCCCCACCGTTATATCTTTAAAAATAAATGTGCTATAGAACTGATTTTTTTTTTAAATTGAAGTAGACACAATAACGCTTCTAACTATGTACAATGTGATTATAAAATATATTTTTTTTAATTGTTAAAATAATAGCAAACTTAGAGTTCTTATTTTCGTGAATGTATTTTTCAGCAATTGAGAAAAATTTTTATTTATGAAAATATGTATATACATGCTGTGAACCAATTGAAGCCAATATATGAAAAAAGTTTTTAGAATCATAATTTTTGATGTGCAGGTTATAGTATGTAGTCAGCGATTTTTTAAAAACGGGCTAAAACATATTCTTGCGCGCCCGACTCTCATTATGCTGCTTACCGCCTGCGGACTACGGTTGCTGGGTTCATGTGTACTAATCGGGCTTTTATTAACAGCTCCAAAATAGGTACGAACCTAAGGTATAAACCTACCTTTTGTTGTTTTAATGAAAAAAATATTTAAAAGCAGGTAAATATAAATCATTGTTATAAAGTAAGTACCTACCTAATAAGTAGGTTATTAGTGTTATTACATATTTTTTATTGAATTAAACCAAGACACAGGAATAAAACAACTTTATTTTTTTGCAACTATTTTTCTATTGACAAATGAGTATTTAGTTACGTAGGCCCTGCGTTAAAAGCATTCTAGTTCGTCTGTACATTCATCGAAACCTTTAAATAACAGTATTTCAAGTAAGACACTCGTTACAACATTTTAGGCCTTCTTTAACACAATCATATTTTCGATTTTCACAATTTTTATCAGAACAATAAATACTTAATGAAAATATTGTCCAAACATCGTCACTTAAATTCCGTCCTGAACCATGTGCATTTATAAGTGTAGTTGGCATATTGCTTCTGTACGATATTCTAAGTTGATACATAAAACTGCAATAGTTAACTAAACGTATTAGATAGGAAATCTATTATTTAAATATATATGTTTACCTTAAAAGACGGGGTGGTAAAAGGTGCCTTCAGTTGAAGGAAGCTCCGTTTGTTGTTGTTGCTAATTTGATCCTTAGGTCGTTTAATATCTGAATTTGTTTTTGTACAGTACTAGAATCAATTTTGTAGGGATTTTTAAAGCTTCGTCTTTAGACAGCAATGGCAGTTCCGATAATTTTTGAAAAACAGCAATATTCTTTGAGGACATCAAACGCAGATTTTTAAAATATTTAAAAAAACCATTAGTGGTGTCGCAACCAGTAAAACAATGAAGACAAGAACAAACTGTAGTTCATAAACTTTGCACTACCTTCTATATTGACAAAAATTATCTGCTAGTGCCGTGTCCAAGTTGCATAAATAAATTAGTTCCATTTAAGTCAGAGTAAGTAAAATTAATACATCTATATCAACTGACTTCGCCAATATTTGTTTACTAAATTTAGTTTCGTACATTGCATGCAAAACCATCCTGGTATCTTCCTGTTTGCTAAATAGATTTTTGGTCATTTCTGAATGCCGTTTATGTAGTGAAACTACTTTTTCTGTTAATTTAAATCCTCCATCTATTATTAATATTTCGTATTCGATTAAGTACTGTGCAGCATCTGTTGCAAATCGGCGCGGCGTGACGCGGCGGCACTGTATGATTGCAAAAAACGTTCATGTTTTAAAAACATGTCTACCTATACGACTACAAAGGGCAGACAGCTGTTGGTTCACAGACGGCTCCAAAACCCCTGAGGGAACTGGAGCTGGTGTATATAGTCGCAAACCAAAGGTAAAGATAATTTCAAGCCTTGGTGATAATGCGACTATTTTTCAGGCAGAAATCCAGGCCATTGAGCTGTGTGTACGGAGGCTCGAACAGATGCAGCCGAGACACAAATCAATAAAAATATTTTCACTTGGCATATCTGCTAACTCTGCCAAGGCTGCCATCCTGACCTGGGCTGAATTGAAAACAATTCAACACTGGCAGGAACTACCAGGTTTAATTCACTCAAAGGAGTTTATCACATACCCCTTGAAGTCAAGAACTAAAAAACTATTAGAGTTAAATAGGTTACACCTAAGAACTCTAATTGGCCTATACACTGGGCACTGCAGACTAAATCATCACCTACATAGAATTGGACTGGTGGAAAACACCGAATGCCGTCTATGTCTGGAGGATGATGAAACGGCAGAACACGTTTTGTGTACCTGCCTGCAGCAGAAAGAATCAGGTTCTCACTTTTTGGCAAAGGGCAACTGGCGCCAGAGGACCTGGACAGTTTCTCACCCAACAAGATTATCGGCTTTATAAAAAGGCTGAATCTGTTGGGTGAACTATAACTAGGAGTGAGCCACAATAGACCTGATGGTCGCAGTGGAGGGTCTGACAAGAGCCCACTCACATGTCAACCTAACCTAACCTATACGACAGTCTATATGATATTTTAATTAAATTTCGTCATTTAAAATATTATCTTTTCTGACACAATATTTCCGCGATGTCGTCTTTTTTCAGCACTAGATATTAGTGACAACAAACCTTGTATCCTAGGTCTTGGTACCATAGATTTGTCATAATCCCGCGCAATTTTCTTACAAATAATGCACTCCATTATTTTAGAAAACTAAATTGCGAATATTCTACAGCATCGCATTTATTTAAAAGTATTTATACGTATACTCTAAATCCCGCAAACTACTAATATACGATTCAAATGTATTGACCCCTCATTTTAACCGCGAATATCTCAAAAATGGCGGACCAGAGAAAATTTCAAAAAATATGTGTTCATTATGTGTCACTGAAGTTTGAATAATGTACATTGGACGGTTTTGATAGATAGATAGATAGATAGATAGATCATCTTTATTGGTTCTCAAAAATACCTTTATGGTGTAGAACATGTCAAAAAATTACAAAGTTAATAAATAAAATGTAGTTACATGTCTAAAAACAAACTTTAAATGTACATTAAATAAATAGAACAAACATACACGTTAAAAAGTTAATTACAGTAGTATAACAGGTAATATAATAAGTATAACATTGATTATAAAAACATATTTAATTGGGACAGAAATTAGGGTCATTATAAAATTCTCCAATGCTGTAGTAGGCCTTCTGTACTAGGATATTATGTAACATTGTTTTTATCTTTTTTACCGGATGATTCCGGATTGAGATTGGTAATGTATTATAAATTTTTATTATGGAGTATTTCACATTTTTTTGAATATACGTAAAATTTACTCTATCAGTAATCAGATCAGATCTATTTCTAGTATTGTGGCTGTGCTGCCTATTGCAGTTCTCAAGGAGATCCCTGTTATTGCAGATGAAATTTACCGATTCATAGATATAAATGCACGGCAGAGTAAGTATTTTATTATTGATAAAATAATTTTTACATGATTCGTGGTTCTGTAATTGATAGATGTTTCTTATACATCTTTTTTGTATATTTTTGAGGTTCTACTAAGTTATATTGAAAGATGCCCTACTTTTTAAGGAAATTTTAACCATACCAGTTTTAAATTATTATATCTTGAAAAATATGCCTACTATGTGAATAATATATTAGATACCGATAAAGCACGGCATTTTTTTGTACGAAGAAATTCTTTCATAATTTTTTATTCTTAAATTTGGCAGTTATTGTCAAAAACTCATGTTTATTCGGCTATTTATCAAGGTATTTAAAAGATTTTTAATAAAATAGTTAATCATATAAAATGTAAGGATTTTCAGAAAAAAGAATTGGTATATATATCAAATATTAATTTAGTTATCAAGTGCAATAGATAATATTGCAGAACGCGGGCAATAATATTATCTATCGCACTTGATAACTAAATTAATATTTGATACATACATCTTTTTTCTGAAAATGCTTGCATTTTATATAATTAACTACTTTATCAAAATTTTTGTAAATACCTTGATAAATAACTGTATAAACATGATGTCACGTTATTTAGAATAACTGCAAAATTTTAGAATAAAAAATTATAAAAAAATTTCCTCGTACAAAAAATACCATGCCTTATTATTTTTGAGATATTCGCGGTTAAGGTGAGGGGTCAATACATTTGAATAGTATATTAGTTAGACGCATCTTATCGTACCTTCCATACGTGGTGTACGTACCTAGATTGTGAGCCGCAATAATACATATGACTAATTTAGCGCGCTTTAAAAAAAATCGCTGTTGCCAAACTATACACATTGGGAAAAAAATAATTATATCAAAAACTTTTCTAATGATTGGGCTACATTTGCTTCACTGTATGTGTATAAAAATTTTCAAAAATAAAAAAGTTTATCGATTGGTGAAAATTGTAATACGTAAAATTCAAATATCTAGTTTTCCTAATTTTTAAGGAAATGAAAATGCGAACTGCGTAAAAACCATCAGTACAGTTAAAAGCGCTATTGTGTGTACTTTAATTGAAAAAAAAAAAAACGTCGATAGCAACATTAGTTTTGAAGATATGACGGTGGAAACAAAAAAAACACATTTTATTTAAAATACAATATTTTCCCTTTTTTTTTTAATTAAAAAGGTCCAGACCACGAAAAAATGTCGTGAAATACGATTTCATATGCCCAGTGACATGCTTAACAAAACCTACCATGTTTGACCTGGTTCTACGCCAGAAAAAAAAACGGCACGATAGAGTCTCGAATTCGCTCCTCTATATGCAAAACTATCAATTCCGAATCGAATGCCATTTATTTCATGAAAATTGATCTTTCCTAACCAGAGTCCGACGTTTTGCACTTTTTTGTCTTTACTGACAGAGCCAAAGTAAAGAAGAACATTTAGCCCAATCAACCTGTCATGGTTTAATGTTAAATTGACCAAAATTAATACCCAGAAACAAAAAATATGGTTGCATAGCAGAAATAATTCTAAGAAAGATGAGGACTTCACCTAAAAAATTGGAGAAGTTGAAAAAAACAGTACTTCGTAAATAAAAAGCAAACTATGACTCCAATCGAAAAAAGTTGAATGAGACAATTGTAGGTGCGAAAAAGATCTTTCGATTGCTATTTTTTAAGTATCAATTGCGATAACACTTTTCGAGATATATTGAAAATACCGTAAAAAATCGGCTTTTCTTGGTTTCCCTGCATCCTTTTCAAATTTACGTTTAAATACTCACTGTCAACCGTAAGTACAGCTCATGGCAAGCCAAAAAAGTAAGTTTTTAAAAAATTTTAAAATATTCATTATTCGAGATATCGATTTCTCTACAGAAAGACATTCTCGAAAATCGGCTACTCTTGCTCAACGGGAGGTTCTACAGTAACGATCTTGTGCTCATTTGCTTTATAAAGAGTTGTCCTATCATACTGTAGAATTGTAACGGGTTTATTAATATTAAGGGGAAATAAATGGCTTTAAAATAATTGCATTTTTTAAGGTTATGTTCTTTAAAAATAAATTTACAGAAATGACATATGGGAATCGATTACTGACAAAATTTAACTAATTTACAAAAAGAAAAAAATTATCCTACGACTTTCTGGAACCCAGAAGAAAATTATTTTAACAAAATATAACCCATAAATATTCAATTATTTTAAAGCCATTTATTTACCCGTTTCAATTCTTTTATAGTATGATAGCACAACTCTTAATAAAAAAAATGAGCACCCAAGATCATTACTGTTACTCCATTGAGCAAGACCAACTGATTTTCGCGTCTTTTTTTCGAAAAACCGATAAGTCTCGAAAAATAAGATATTTTTAAATTTTTCAAAAACTAACTTTTTCAGTTTACCGGGAGCTATACTTGCGGTTGACAGTAAGCATTTAAATGTAAATTTAAAAAAGATACGGGGGAAACAAGAAAAGCTGATTTTTTACGTTTTTTTTTTTCGATATATCTCAAAAAAGGTAATCGCAATTGATACTTAAAATAGCAATCAAAAGTCCTTTTTTAGCACCTACAACTTTGTCATTCAACTCTTTTCGATTGGCGCCACAGTTTTTTTTTATTTACGAAAAACTGTTTCTTTTCAACTTCTTCAATTTTTTAGGTTAAGTTTGCCGCTTCAGATAGAGTCCATTGAAACACAAATCTTTCTTAGAATTTCCTCTTCTATATAACCATATTTTTTGTTTCCGGGTATTAATTTTGGTATACATTTCTACCTATTGATCGGGCTAATTTAATCGCAAGTTCATAGTGAACGATTTGTTTCTCTTTCTTTATTGCGTTACAGGTTACACATTTAAAAACTACGAAAAAACATAATTTTCGAACATTTTTTTAATTTTATTTATTTATTATTATACGGCAGGGCCATTTTCATTTTACAATTCAATAAATAGGAACATAATTAAAATAGTATAGAATAATGAATAAAACAAGACAAATAAAATTTTTGTAAATACAATAAAATCAATATTATGCTACACCATGTCTTAGACAAGCTTTAATTACTTATACAAGATTTAACTTGGTTTTTAAATGTATATAGTGACGAGCCAAAGAGTTCTATATTTTTATGGAAAGAGTTTGCTGTACGGAGTAATCTGCATATGGGCTCATTTTGACCATAATTTGTAACATGAAAAGGTACTTTAAAGAGTTCTGAATTTCTAGTTCTGCGGTCGTTTAAGTTGAAGCTGATCAACTGAAGTAACTCTGGACAGTTTATATTACAATTAATCAATTTATGCAAAAAGCATAAATCGAGTTGCACTCTTCTACACTCAAGTGATAGAAGGTTGAGTTCGTGTAAGATATCAATGTAGGAATATTCGCCTATTGGATGACCCATCTTGAATGCACATTGTCTAAGGAATCTAGATTGGACATTCTCAATGGATTGTTTATCGACAACATATGCTGGATTCCATATCACACAGCCATATTCTAGCAGACTCCTTATCAGAGAAGTGTAGAGCAATTTATATATGTCAATAGAAAAAAAGGTAGAGTCCCTATTGATGCAACCTAACACTTTCAGTGCTTGTGCTGTGATATTTGATATATGAGGTTTGAATGTCATCCTTGAATCGAATATTACACCAAGATCTTTTATGGAATTTACCCTGTTTAAAGTAGCATTATTTAGATGGTAGTCGAATATTACAGGATTATTGCCTCTTGTGAAAGAAATTTGATTGCACTTGGCAGGGTTAAGTTTTAATAGATTGATGTCACACCAACGAACTAAATTATCGAGATCACTTTGCAAAAGAGAGGCATCGTAAGAGTTGTCAACGATTCTAAACAGCTTCAAATCGTCAGCAAACATTAAATAATTACTGTTAATAAGTTCCCCGCTAATATCATTAACAAATAAGTTAAATAATAATGGACCAATATGCGATCCTTGAGGAACGCCGGAAGTAACTTTAATAGA
Source organism: Stenurella melanura (assembly GCA_963583905.1). NCBI lineage: Eukaryota > Metazoa > Arthropoda > Insecta > Coleoptera > Cerambycidae > Stenurella > Stenurella melanura. The sequence continues at coordinate 75,672,238 of OY757312.1, read as the reverse complement.
AGATGATACGGCTCCTGAGCATCTGACAAACTGTGTTCGGTTATATAAATAACTATGAATCCATTCAAGCATGCAACCCTCAACACCCAATGCCTTGAGTTTGGCTATGAGTAATACGTGATCAACACGATCAAATGCCTTCGTGAAGTCAGTGTAAATTGAATCTACTTGTGATCGATGTTCAAAAGCATTGAGAATAAAATGTTCATAAAGAAGTAGATTAGTTGAGGTGCTCTTTTTACGCATAAAACCGTGCTGTTCATTGCTGATAATATGTGCAGTATCCCATGATATTTTAGTAGTAATCAAGCAATCAAGAAGCTTGGGTATCTCGGATTGAATGCAAATGGCTCGATAGTTCTTGATGTCATCTCTTGGACCAGATTTGTGAATTGGTGATAAAAAACTATTTTTCCAGAACTCAGGGAAAATGCCGGTGTGCAGTGACAAGTTATAGATTTTATGTAGTGGTATCGCTAATGTAAATATACATTTTTTTAGAACGTACAGTGGAATGCCATCAGGCCCAAATGATTTTCATGTTAATCAGAAGCTTTCCACCACACCGATTTAATCCAAAACTATTTACTACACTTCTTGTAATGTTTACAAAAAAGACAGTTCCCTATAAATTTTAGTTTTACTCACTGAACTATACATAATAAATGGAAGACCAATACAGATATATGCGCGTGAACAAAATGCTTCAATCATGCGATTGAAGGTCCCGGGGTTCTGCGTCGCCGCAGTAGAAATCTAGTATTAAAAGTATGTTGGTGATTGAGTCAGAATGCTTCTTGTAGACGGTATGCGCCGACGCGATTTTTCTTTGATTTGTCTCCCGTAGCGGGAGGTCTTGGATTAGTGCAGAATTTCAGAGCCGGTGTCCAGCTTTTTTAGCGGTTGTCTTATGTAGTACTTTGTAACATAAACAATTCGTGATAAGATAAAGAATAAAGCAATATGGTCCGGTCTTGTTCCTGTTTGTTACCTATACTTTGAGTAAGTACCTTGTTCTTGTCCATTCTGTAAAATGTACTATCCTCTAAATATCGGCGACAGCTCCGAGTTTTGGGATCTTTTCTCTTACCGTGGGTAATTTTGCCTGAAAAATGTTCGTTAGGCTATATTTTCCGAGGTATCTACTGAACTCTACATGATAAATATATAGAATTCATTGGATATTCAGGATACAAAATTGTCTAACCTCACCTTTTTCCGTAATTCTTTAGCGAATTTTAAAGTTTATTACTATTTGTGAATCTACCTAAATAATGTTAAACAATCCAAATTATGTGCATTACTGATATGGACTTGATCTATTTAAAAATATGTTACATTACCGTAAGTAGGTACTTTTTATAAATATAACTTTGTCAAATAAGTAAGCGTGAACTGTAAAATGTGAGACTAGTCAAATTTGAAAATCTTGGCACTGTATGACCACTGAAATGTATTATACTTAAAATAATAGAATGGGGTAGCAAAACATCTGTTATTTTGACTTTTTATGGAATGTAAAACTAGCACTAGCACCAATGTAAGTCAGTCTGTAATAACAACAGTGCAATATACCTATATTATTTGCTAATTTCAATCTGCACAAAGAAAATATGTATACTTATGTCAGTTTGTGCAAGCAGCTATACAGTAAGCATTTTCCAGACTTACAACAAGAAAGGGGGACACATCCACTATCGCTATGTGAAGTAATACTTATAAAGACCATGCTTGATTTACTGTTCACATGTACATTGAATATACATATTATGCTTTAACTTGCGTACACTGTGTGACACAAGCAATAAACCAATAGAAAGTATTCGTATTGATATGAGAAAACTGAAGAATCGGTTAAATATCGGTAACTGCAGTGGAAAAATATGCCAGAGTACTTTGTACCCTTATATTAAACAAAACAAAATCAAACGGACATTTTTGTATGCAAAATTGTGATCAGACAGGCAAACTTACCAAGTAAATAAGAATAATAATGTACCTATTGCTTAAGAATACATCTCTCAAATTATTTTCAGGTTGACTTCGAAAAGGTATTTTACCTTGACTAAAGGCTATTGGTAGAAATTCTCAAATCGAGAAGCTGAGCTATAGCAATGTAATTTGCAGTGAACATTTTGCTGATACAGATTTTATGTATGAGGGGGAAATGAAACGTCTGAAACCTGATGTAGTTCCAACCCTGAAATTAGGCCCTCGAAAACCTTTATCTTCTATAGTCCACCCAGTGCCATGGTATATAGATATAATAATTTCGTATCTTCATGATTTCTGGAATAATTCTATAATTTGGTTTTAGTATATTGATGTAGATATCCGTAGTACTTCATCTGGCATTTCAGCGTATGGTCAAATGGCATCTCAGGTGTATATAGAAGCAGATAAAGAAAATATAGATATTTTACAGAAAAGGTATCATTTTAAATTTAAATTTACCTGAGAATATTAAAAGCAGTACCACTTTAAATACATTCAAGAGTAGGCTTAAAAAGTATTTATTGGATGAGTAGACATTTGTATTGTCCGTTGAAAGTGTCCAGCCTGAATTTAAATTTAATTTTAAGTACTTGTTTTTAAAGTCATGTAATACCGATTGTTATATGTTCTCTGACTTTTATTTATTTAATTGAAATTTTATAGTATTACTTATTTTGGTTTGTATATATATATATTTTTTGTTACATTTTATTGCGTTACCTAATTTAAGTTACTTGTATCAAAGGCAAAGACTACACAAACGTGTGAATCTAAAATACATGATTTTTCAATAAAGTATTTCATGTAAGTTGTTACTGTATATTTCTTTATTCCTCCAATAATAAATACCTTCTACTTTGTCACTAATCTTAGTGATCTTGCAATACTAATATTAGTCTACCTATATTAAATTCACTAAAGTATTTACAACTTGACCAAAAAAGTATTTTTCAGGTTTCACTTTTAGCTTTTATTCATATTAAAATTATATTTCGATCTCTGAGGCAGAAAATATGACTCCCTTTTTTGGTGGACTCTAATCAATTCTCAATATGATCGACATTATCAAGAACGTTTACTAGAAGAAAATTGAAAATTAAATAATTATGTTTTGAGCATGACAACTTTTATGTTCTTTAATAAAAATTAAGACAAAGGTTAACTGTATAAGAAATGTCAATCTATACTCGCATATTTTTGGTGATTTCTGAAAAAAAAGCTAAATTAAAAACACTTGCAATAAAAATAGAGCCGGCCCTGGCTTTCTACACAATGCGATTGCGCTCCTCCCCGGGGTCGCCATACTTGCGCGAGATTCAATTTGAAGTACAAATAGGTATAGACATTGGCATTCCATTTATATGTATAGAGTTCAGTGGTTTTACTCCACTGTCAGCATTATACACTCTTGTGATTTGTACTGTTTATAAATCTCCCTCCCAGAACTTCGACACTAGGTAAATTAACATAAAACAATGCTGTCCCTAGGGAAAAAATATGTTTTATTATTTTCTATTGTATAGTAAGAAGTAAAATTTACAGAAAAATGAATTGGATTATGGTTATGGGTACAATCTGATTTTCTTTTTATTCTAAACCATATAATTTTAAAGTCCTATCCATAGAAGTTGATGCAATAAAACGTGCATGTTTACCAAATCTTACACCAGTCGCAGTTGCTGTATGGTCATTAAATACTTTAAGCTCTTGCCATTGTTTACACAAATATATCCTGCAAAAAATAATTTCGTAAATAATTAATAGAAAAAAGAAATATATGAAAATTGTTTGTGATTTTGACGACCATTTTCCAACAAGGCTAATCTCAACTTGATATTAGCAATTGTTTACCTACATATTAATAATAATAATAATAATAATAATAACACTCCACAGGTAATACAATTGCATTTATCACTGAAGTTATTTTATGTGGAGGGAGAGTCTCCAAGTATAATCTTTGTGCAAGACACTTGACCCAAATGCTACAGGGCACTGTTGTTAGAAGATGCACACAAATTTGGTACTGTCGTGGACAATAAACAATAGGACAACTTTTTTTTCTACTGCAAATCTGTTTTTATTTGAATATGTATAGCCAGTGCCAAACCAGTTTTCAGAGGCCAAAAATCTGAAAAATTCTTAGCAGTATATGGGTGGTGGGAAAATTTAGGATTAATGGTATATAAATGGGGAAAAAATGATTGGACTGCAACAGAAAACCGGAAGTGCGGTGGAGGTGCGAAAAGGGGTGTTTCTAGGGGTAAAACGTGGTTTTTATGATTTCTGGCAAAAGTAAACCTCCTATCGAAAAAAGTTTAATGTAAAAGTTGTAGATCTACAACTTTTATTTGAACCATTTTTTTACATAACCTCAAAAATATTGAGAAATGCGCCAAAAACCAATTTTTTGGTTTTTTATTTTTATCTTCCACATAAATAATTTGATATTGATGAAATTCGGTGAAAATGTACATTTTTATGCCTCAAAAAAGTTGTAATTTTTTTTAAGCTTAATATTCACTTTTTGATTTTTTTTGCAAATTTAATTAGAAAAAAGGCCTAATTTTCAATCAAAAAAGTTGATTAACAAAGTTTTGATTTTTGAAAGTTTCAGGTCGGTATTTCTTTCGTTGAAACCTCTATTTTAAGATGGTGTAAAAAAATCATACTGTTTCTGTGGAAAAACATTGTCAAAAATGGAAGAAACAAAAAAAACAGTTTTTTCAAGATCGATTTTCCCGTGAATGTCTTCTTCTTCTTCTTCTTCTTCTTCTAGCGGGGCGAGGAATGGTCGCCGCACTCAGGCCTAGTGGCCCATTGTGCTACCGCTAACGAATTTATTGAAAGCCCCCACTCAGGCCAGATTCTAGTCCGAAGGCCAGAATCCTGCTTATGGGGGCATTTCTTATTTCCTCCAGCACTGGAAAGCCAATGCCGAGGTGTTTATACCTCAGGTTCATCAACCTAGGGCAGGAAGTCAGGACGTGGATAGAAGTTTCTTCCTCGTCCTCGCAAAACCTGCAGTCGGGGTGGTCCACCACCCCCATGGTGTGCAGGTGTTTTCTGAAAGAGCCGTGTCCGGTCAAAAGACCTATTACGACTCTGACTTGTCTCCTGCTTAGTCGCAGAATTTGTTTTGTTCTCTCCGGCAAGGGTCCTGAGATGAGGAGCTTCGCTTGCCGGAGTCCTGGGTGGGATGTCCAGTAGTCAATGAACTGGGAGCGGGCCCAGTCCTCTATTGACCTCCTGGCGTTGGATCTAGGGTAACCTAGGGCCGGCTCCGGACCCAGTAGAGGCTTCCGAGAGCCTCCTCTTGCCAGAGCGTCTGCCCGCTCGTTACCTTCAATGTTGCTGTGTCCAGGCACCCAGAGGAGCCTGACCCAATTGGATGAGCCAAGTTCGCAGAGAGCCTGTTTACAGTTTTGAACCAATTTTGATTTGGTTGCAAAATAGTAATTTTAACGTAATATGTAATAAGCAAACTTTAATTAACTGTTTAAGGTTCGAACTGCTGAAAACCAAAATGTTTAAACAATAATTTTACCTAAGAAGTTGCTAAAAATGGCCATTTTTAGGCAAGAAAAAACTTGTTTATGTTTTCTGGGCACATATACATTGAAAACAATTTTACTGACATACACATTTCAAATTATTTAAAGTTGAAAACTTGAATTATGGCGAGGCAGTTTTTCTACTATGCACTCTCTCGTGTGCGCGCACTTTGTCGTTCTTTTCTTCCAGCTCGCTTACAACCCACCTGTCCTTGCCTTTCGTTCACAACCGGCACATGGTTGTTTACACCGTTATTCATCGTAATTTTCAATGCTACCTTCTGTGTTTCTCCTCATATATAATTTGCTGCATTTCCATGGTACGTATCAAATGTCCATTTTATGTTAGTGCATGTCATAGTGTATTTGTTGTAAGCTAATAACCTGATATTGTAAAATCATTACTGACTAACAAAAGTTTATCAAAGCTCACAGAAATGTTTTTATCGGAGAAATGCAGACAAATAAACAATAGCCAAAAATGGATTAAAGCTAATAGCGTCTATTTATAAATATAAGAAAAAGGATGTCACTGAATGAATTGAGGTTTGAAATGTATCAAACCGCTATGGTAAGGACTTCATTTAATTTAAAAAAACTACCACCAATTGAGGAAGCAGCTGAAAAACACTACTACAGGGCTTATTTTCAAATTCAAACTTGGCTTGGTAACAAACTTACAGCTACGGATTGGGGATGGAAACACCATCTAACCAGAATAATGCCTAAATTGACAGAAAAGGAAATAATTTCTGAAAGTTTGCTGAAATCTATCTGCTGCAGCCGTGAAACTGGTTGTGATAGTAAAATATGCAGTTGTCGAAAGCATGGAATAAAATGCTCCATTCTTCCATCCTTGAATGCAAGGCAATTTACGATACTAAATTTTATGAAAAAAATCAAAAAATCATAGTAGACATTTATTAATAAAAAAAATGTTGTTAACAAAACTTATAACAAAAATTATGAACAATAACAGAAAGCGAATTAAGGCATGCATTAGGGCTGATGAAGGTTTGATAAAACATAATATTTAATTCTTTTAGTTGTATTTATCATTCATTTGTGTAAATTGTTTCAAAAAAATTAATTTAGAAATAATTTTTATTTAAATGTCTCAACATTTTTTCATCAAGATCTGTTTTTGTTTTAGAGTTTAACTAAACTTTGGATTTAGGGTTTTTAAATGATTTCGAACACGTTTTATTACTAAAATTTTTTGATTAAAAAATGCCTACTACAATTTTTTGATTTTTTTCATACAATTTCGTATCGTAGATGGCCTCGCATTTAAAGGTGGAAAGTGATTTTGTGGTCTTAAATATGCCTTGGTGACCTCTATCTTTTAAGATTAGTTTGATTCAAATCACACAAAAAAACAAAAGAATTATTATGCTGTTACGCTCTTAAGTGAGACACACTGTATGTAAAATTAATTTAATAAACAGTCTTACCATATTAATTAATTACACAGACACACAAAAAAAAGTTGTTGATTCCACGGATCAGACCAATCAGTTCTGGTGTGTTTTAGCTTGCTGAATCCGAATCCGGTGTTAAGTTTTGTGCCACCATGTCACATTTTTTTTCTATCCTCAAAAAACACGAGATCGCAGGTGGATTACTAAATTGCAATTTCAACCCTACTTCTCACCCCTCTCGCAACCGAATTTTCTCTTGTTAATACGGCAACTTGTTTAAAAAAATGTTTTAATCATACTCTTAAATTGGCAAGTATGAGTTTTACCGGTTTAGTTGTTGCAAAAAATGCAACTTCAACCCTGCTTGTCACCTCTTTCGTAATCGAATTTTCGCTTGCCAATCAGACAACATATTTAAAATAATTTTTTAAACATAGTGTCAAACTGGCAAGCATGAGTCTTGCCGGTTTATTCTTTGCGAAAAAAGTGCAACTTCAACCCTGCTTGCCACCCCTTTCATGACCGGATTTTCGCTTGCTATTTTGACACGACTTGATTCCATTACAAATTAATCTTTTTCGATGAAAACTAGCCTTGAGACTTGCCAACGCGCTTTTTTGCTGCGAGACCACAGTCTATTATATTTAATATTAAGGTCTGTTGGACCAGTTGAAATACCAACAAAACTAATAAAATACTGCTCAAGAGAGCTATCCATACCAATATCACGGATTATTAATCTATGCTTCTCACAAGGTATCTTCCCCAAAGAATTGAAAAAGACCATCATCAAACCAATCTACAAAAAAGGGATCAAAGAAGACATTACTAACTATAGACCTATAGCATTAATATCCATAATAGCTAAAATATTTGAAAAAGCACTATTAAATAGAATACTAGACTTCACAGCAGGGTTGGCAAAAATTGTGTTTTTTTTATTTTAATCAAAAATCACGTTTTTTTTATTTAAAACAATTCAATGTGTTTTAGACATGGATTTTTAATTGTTGAAAAAAAAAACATGTTTTAAACAATAAAAAATATGTTTTTAAACTTAAATTTATACAGGCGCGTCGACCCAATACATTGTTTATTCTATAAGCCATGCATATATTGCATCATAACAAGACGAGGACGATACTTGACAACGGCTCGGCCAATTCGGTGTAATAAATACGTCAAGTTGTCAATAGTGCAATAATGTTTTTGGTGATTGGTTATTGACTACACAGTAACATAAAAAAAAGTCGAGTTGGAGAAGGCAGACCTAAGTATTCCCATGAATTCTGACCTGCTGAACACGAATCCGATGTCCGTTTTGCCCGATTGGCTCTTGCATTCTTCCTAACCTCAAAAAACACCGTAAGAACGCCCGAAAAAATGAAAATCTGAAAAAATTCAGGGGTACATAGGATGGCAATAGAAATCGAATGGAGCAAACCAGACATCCCTGCGGTCCTTCGTTTTCGAGATAGAGCAGCTCAAAGTCACCGGAAGGAAAAAAACTGTTTTGTTCGCAATTCTCGAGGCTCTATATCGGAAACCAAAAAAGCTATAGAATTCTAGTTTGCGCCATTCGATTTCTCTCGCAATTCTACGTACCTCTGAAATTTTTCAGATTTTTAGCTACACTCTCATTTTCTCGGAGATTCTTACAGTGTTTTTTTTTGAGGTTAGGAAAACACAACAGCCAATCGGCAAAACGGACATTGGATTCGTGTTCAGCAGGTCAAAATGCATGGGAATACACAGGTCTACCTTCCCGCACTCGACTTTTTTTTTGCTATTAATCGCTTTAAAATTAACACTTAAGAAAATAAATAATAACGGTATATCTTCTATATAATAGTAATATGTTTTGTTCGTTGTACTTATACTACCATATTATTATAACTAGTTGTATTGCATTACATAAAAGTTCATATTTTTTTACTTTATTTTTTTTACCTTATCAAATACAACGATATTCCGAAAATTGTCCATCAAATACATTGAAAAAACGCATTGAAAAAAATCATGTTTAAAACAATTGTTTTAAACGTGTTTAAAACAAATGTGTTTAAAACAGGTTACTGTGTTTTAAACACTTAAAAAACATTTGCTTAAAACATTTTGTTTTAAAACTGCCAACCCTGCTTCACAGAGAGAAATAATCCAATAACAGAAATGCAAAGTGCCTACATTAAAGGAAGATCTACAGTATGAGCCATCTATCTATCCCTATGTGAAATCTTAGAAGGAATCAGTCAAAAAGATTTTGTGGTTGCTTTATTTATGGACCTATCAAAAGCATCTAAATTATCAATAACGGGTTTCAGGGAAAACATACTAGATATTTTAAAGTCATACCTACATAACAGACGACAATGTGTAATGACAACAGAAGCAGGGAAAATGACACAATCTAACTGAGTGACGACGAAGAAAGGAGTACCACAAGGGTCTATACTAGGGCCAATATTATTTCTACTTTACATAAACGATTTACCCAAAATAACTAATCATCTATTAAATCTATTCGCAGACGAAAACTCACTCATAATAAGAACTAAGTCAAAAGAAGAGCTGACAATAGAACTAACTAATGCCCTAGAAAAAACGGAAGAATTGGTACACACGGAATGATTTAAAACTGAATATCGGCAAAACAAACTTTATAAAATTTAGTCTAAGGCAAGAAGATCCGCTAATAATGTCCTACAACAACCAAAGTCTCATATCTACAAATCATGTAAAGTTCCTTGGTGTAGAGATAGACTCCCGGTTAAATTGGAAATGCCACATCCTTTACCTTGCTGGTAAAATAAGTTCTTTCATCTATGCACTACGTATCATATCTAATAAAGTCAACGAAGAAGCTGCACTAAGTGCCTATTATGGATATGTAAATTCCAGAATTAAATATGGCATAATTTTTTGGGAAAATTCATCTGAGGCTACTAGAATCTTAGGCTCCAAAAGTCATGCCTGAGAAGCATATTTTATCTAAAGAGAAGGGAGACATGTAGCGAAATATTTAAACACAAGAAGATACTTACCTTGCCATGTCTATATATATATAAATGTGTTTGTTTTGTGAAAGATAATTACAATGAACTTATTACCAGGTATGAAGCTGTGCATCCATATACAACAAGAGGCCATGCTAATCTATTGCTACGCCCGCCCCAAACGTCTCCTACTCAAGTCCAAAGAAATGTAGTGTCTCAATTACTGAAAATATATAACCATCTACCCCAACAACTCAAAAACCAACCGAAGAGAAGTTTTAAATTAAAATTAAAACAATATCTAACACATCGAAACCTCTACAATACATCAGAATTTTTCCAATCTACCCTTTAAAGTTGTGTGTGAAATTATATAAATAATGTATCCTGTCATGTACTTTTATACTTCAAAACTTTTACAAATGTTGTTTTAATATCTTATTGTACTGTCGCATCTTAGCGAGCTTAATGTGTAAAATTACTCCTTTATTTAAACCTGCGTTATGCACCGATTTTGTAACTTGACTTGTTCTACACCTTTTTGGTACTATGGAATAAATTTATTATTATTATTATTATTATTATTATATGAGCATAACATAGCGAAATGAGAAATAACACAAATGCAAGTAAAATATTTAGATATTTCTTAAAGTGATTTCATGATGTTACATCAGATGTTTATGTTATACCACATGTACTTTTGGGTACCCTGAAAATGCCAGTAGTTTCATTTTATACCTCGAAAACAAAGTGTTTATCTGTTGTAAACTTTAAATACCATCAGTCTGTCTCTAGAATGACAACCTGAGATATGCTATCTAGTGCAGAAATAACATTATGCAAATTTTGTTTTAAGAAAATCAATATTGTGCTAATCAGAGTAAGATCCTAGAGCCGCCAAACCCACGTCATTTTAGCAAAGCTAATATTTTGGCTATAAATAGTGTGATATGTATTAAGACCGTATGCATATTTAACTTGAAAGCGGGGCCCTTTTACAGATAACTGGTACAAAAAAACCTTACTAACCTACGTTAATGTATGATAGCTGGTTTTCATATATATTTGACAGAATACTGTCAAAAACCAACATTCATTATTGCCAGACTCTTTAAAGCTCGAAAAAAAACCCAACTCAACAATAATTTTTTTGTTTTGTTTCGTTTTTTACATAGTTGGTAGTAGATATGATCCCACAGCTATGTTAGGTTGGGTTTTTTTCGAGCTTTAAAACATCTGGTGGAAGTTAGGGTCCACGGAAAGTGTTTGGCAATAATGAATGTTGGTTTTTAACAGTATTCTGTCAAACATATATGAGAACCAGCTATCATACTTTAATGTAGGTTAGTAAGGTTTTTTTGCACCTTTTGTACCTGTTATCTGTAAAAGGGCCCCGCTTTCAAGCTAGCAAATATGCATACGTTCTTAACTACATATCGCACTATTTATTGCAAAAATATTAGTTTTGCTAAAATGACGTAGGTCTGGCGGCTCTGGGATCTTGGTTTATATGGATTTGAAGATATATATACCCTGCAGTTTTCTAAAACAGTTTTAAAATTTAAACCAGGCAGTTTGTTAACAAAAAATAACTACACTCAATACAATTTACAGGATGAAGCACATTAATATTCATGTTCTTATTTAATTAATGTAGTATCATTTTTTCTAGTATTATATTTACCTAACATCAGAGCCGGCAACTGCCAAATAGGTACCGCTTTGATCAAAACATAAATCTTTGATTTGGTACCCTTCATCCAATTGTAACGTTTTGAAGTTCCTCAATTTACGCAAATCCCAAAGTTTTACACACGCATCATCAGCCGCTGTAGCTAAATAATAACCATTTTCAGAAAATGAAATGGTCGTTATTGCCCCAGAATGTCCTAAAATGCATTGAACACGTTAGTTACCTCTATTTCATAAAATTATACAGTGTTCTCAATAAAGTCCGCATTGTATGTGAAAAATTTTTATTAATATATTTAAGGTAGTTATATCGCAATTCACGTTATTCAAGAAAGTCATAAAACTTGCTGCAAATTTAATTCACACATCAATAAACATTCTGATAAAATTTGAACTCCATTTACCATTCCGTTTCCGAGATTCATTCGCTCAAAATTCGCAGCAGTTATCGACATTTAATATTGCGCTTATGGACACCATGTGAAATAAATTAATGTCGTGACACTATTTTCCTTCTTATGACTGGTCCTTATTCGAGAATGATCTCAAAAACGAGGCAAATTTAAATTAATTACTGACGAAACACGTGTATAAATTTTGAGATGATTCACTTTAAAATAACGTAAAGGCAGCTACCCGAAAATTATAGAAATTATTGAATGGAGGAAGAAACTTTTGTATGTTTACACTTTTTGATGCGTAAATTGTTATTAGAATAAAGCTTTCTTTATATTTATAAAAAGTACAATATAAAATAAACAAGCTGTTTTTTTATGTCTATTTATTTAACAACGAAATCAATTATAGTGGGTTCTGGAATAAATTCTTGAAATTTCAACAATTTACCTAACTTATCTAGTTTCAACCATTTATTCCAGAACCCACTATAATCGACTAATACTTGAATTTTTTTAATGGAATATCCAACATTATTTTACATATTTATATTTGACTCTTAATTCTCTCTCCAGTCATATATCATTTTAGTCATCCTCTGTGGCATTGCCACGTTATTCCGCTTTTTCAGATAAAAAATGCATTTGCAGCAGTCGAGAAAATCTACAAAAAACATATTTTCTCTATGAGGAATTTCTATATGTATAGAAATATCTCATAGCGATGGTATTTGAAAAATTCATGTCGAAGAAGAGTTGTCACTATGAATTTAAGAGTGTAGGTAATTGATTGCCAAAACATTTTATGTTAAAACGTACAGGGTGTTCCATTTGAAAGAAAATAAGTTATGACAGTTGAAAAATATAAAAAGAAAAATTGTGGAGAACATAGTATAGAAGAAAAAAATTCTAGTATTAGCTTGCTACGACTATTTGAAACACCCTGTAGATGAAAAAATAATTTTGAAATGTCACTTTTAATCTTCAATTTCTATGTGAGGCCTTTTATCAAATTTAAAACGGATGAGTAATTGACCGTCAACCCACTAATGACGCCTAGTATAGCAGTATATATAATCAATACTAGTTATATTGAAATCACTAAATTGCAATTGGGACTTTATTGTTGACACTATAAAAAAATACATGCATATGCATCAAAAATGAAAGCATCTCATCTCACCTGTAAAGTTAGCCACATTACTTTGTTCCTTTAGATCCCAAATCTTTACTTGAGAATCACCAGTTCCAGTACCGAAAATAAGACCGTCAGGATGTAACTGAGCTGTGGTAAGGGGCACATTAGAATTATCTGTCACTTTTGTTAATAAACGACCTGTCCTAATATCTGAAAATGCCCAGTGTTGATCCTCCGAAGTGGAGAGAACATAGTCCCCTGTAGGATGTAGTGACAAACCAGTCACAGCGGCATCATGAGCTCTTAAAAGTAAAGTTGTCTGTGAAGTGGGTACATTCCACACACGGATTGTTGCATCAGGGGAAGCTGAAATTACATTTTGTTATTTTAACTTCATATGATATAACAATCTAAAGATTATATTTAGTGAGCTGGTGAAAGAAGCTAAATTACTTCCACATCCACGTAGTGGAGTGGAAGGATAGTAATCGCTAAAAAAAAATCAAAAATTTTCTTGTTAAAATGGGTTTAAAATGTCATGAAACGACGAGATTTTAAATTTGAGCGAGAAAAAATTTTCTCTGTCAGTCTATAACTTTCTGTGCGCACGTTTTCTCTGGAACAGTTTCATATATTGACTTGAAATTTTATACACGTATGTTTTATAAAGAGATCTGGAACTGGATTGTTTTTTTAACATATCCGGTGAAGAGTTGGGGGTAAATAGGAGAAAATAAGTAAAGCAAGCTGGTAAGAGTACTTGGGATTTGTTGCATATATTATAAGCCAAGAGCTCAGATTCTTTATTACATTTTTCAACCTCTCTACCACCCCACGCCATTATTAGAGGGGCAGATACAATCTAATTAAGATATTCACTTGAAATTTGGTACACGTATGTATTATGACGACATATAGAACTAGATTACATTTTAAGATGAGTCCGTTGAAGGGGTGGAGGGTAAGTAGAGGTAAATAGGAGAAAATGAGTAAAACAAGCTGGTAAGAGTATAGAAACTTAGATTTGGTGTATATACTAGACGCCACGACCTCAAAATTTTTTATTGTATTTTCCATCCCTTCACCATCCAATCCCACTACATTATTAAAGGGGTTGATAAAATAAAATTGAGATATTTGCTTGAAATTTGGTACACGTATATATTATAACGACATCTGGAACTAGATTATATTTTGAGATGATTCCATTGAAAGGGTGGGGGTTAAATAGGGGAAAATAAATAAAGCAAGCTGGTAAGAGTACAGAAACTTGGAATTTGTTGTATATACTATCCTAGTACAACGAGATATAGAGACCTTCACATCTGAGTGTAAATTGAGAAAAATAAGTAGAGCAAGCTACTAAAAGTCCAGAAACTTAATTTTTGGAGTATATGCTAGAAACATCCAACTCTCAACGCGTCAAATTCAAAAAATTCATGGATATTGCCTTGGTTTTGCATGAAACATCATTATGAGTGGCTTTGTGCCTTTCTGATGAGCTCAGAATAAGGGAGAAAAAGTTTCAAGGGTTAAGCATTTCCAAGAAATTGAATGAGAGATTTTATGAAAATGTAATCCATTAGAATGAAAAATTTTTTTAAGACAAGGTAGGTAAACAAATTCATTTTAGGTCTTTGTTCTCATTTTTAACTGTATCTTCATACCGTAGGGGGTCATGTAGATACTAGTTTATTCTGCTTAGCCGTTGGGGGCTATGTTGGATGCTAGTGTTATAATGAGAATGTCAAATAAGAAATTGAACAAATTTATTTTAGGATTTTGATTTACTAGCATAACCAGAAGTCAGGTTATCGAAAGAATGCAAAGTTTTCATTAATATTTTTTACATATAGTTTTTCTTTTAGTTCTCATATAGTTTTTTCTGCTGTTTGCAAAATCCTATAAAGAATATGCTTCATTACTATAAGCAAACAAATAATAAATAATTCACTTTTAAACATGCATAGAGTATACAGGGTGTTGCATCATGAGAGGGACATAGCTTAATAGGAGGTAGAGAACATCAGTGGTAACCGGAACCTCCCATAGAAATGTCTCATTGGGCCTTCACTACGAAATTACAGGGTGTTAAATAATTTTTGGCCAAACCTGTTTTTTGTCATAACTTTGACAGGAAATGAAATAACGGATTCATATTTGGTACGGCTAATGTACAAACGAGCCCCAAGAGGTACATGTATAAAAAAAAATATATCCAGGTCCGGACTCACTATAATTTATGTTTCTTCTTTGCATCAATAAAACATCACCCTGTATATATTTTTTTGAAATTTCGATACGATATTCGAAAAGAGCAAGAAAAAACAAACAAAATGGCCTATTTCATTTTTTTGTTACACCTTCGTGGTTATTTAAATACGTTGTTAAATGTGCAAGAAAATGGATTACAGAACCCTATTAAATGAGAGGCACGTGAAATAAATAGTTTTATAACTAAAATTTGCAAAAATTCTATTGAGCCTAGGTGGTCTGGGTGAATCCTAATTCCGGCACGTTTTAAAAGTCCATTTTGGTAAAAAACTGTGGTCCTAATAAGTAATCGGGTATGAAATAACAAAATTTTTAATCAATCACAGTAGGCTTGTTCAAAGTGACAGATAATAAAAAGAAATCTCCTAAACAGTTGAATAATTGTTTGTTAGTAATTTAATGTGTCAATAATCCGCATTTAGTTAGTGAAAACTTGTGAAAATATTTTAACTATGCCAGTAAAATTTACAAACGGGGAATATGCTGACATAATATTCATCTATGGTTTCTGTAATGGAAATGGTAGGTCGGCGGAAAGAGAATATCGGCTGCGTTTTCCTGGTCGTCGATGCCCTAATCATAAAACCTTTAGTACGGTGTTCCAGTATGCAAGACAACACGGAAAGTTTCCTACTTCTGCAGTTGTGGAGCGTGTTTTACAACAAGGTGTGCAGGAACAAAACAATATTATAAACGTAGTTCAAGAAAACCCAAATATGAGCACTAGACGAATCAGTTTGGCAACTGGTATTCCTCATTGGCGAGTATGGAGAACCCTAAAAAGAGAACGTTACCATCCATATCATATCCAGCAGGTACAGCGTCTTCAACAAGGCGACGATATCCCCCGCCTGGCATTTTGTCGTTGGTTGTCTAATCATCGCCCAGTCATTTACAGAACCTTATTTACGGATGAGGCACAATTTACAAGGGATGGAGTAAACAATTCACGAAATAATCATAAATGGGCACAGGAAAACCCACATGCGGACTTGTGAATAGACATTTGATAGGGCCACATTTTTTTGAAGAAAGATTGAATGGTGAAATTTACTTTGATTTTCTTCAAAACATTTTACCGAATATGTTAGAAAATATCGGTATAAGAGGCATGTTGTTTCAGCATGATGGGGCCCCACCACATTTTAACCTTCAAGTAAGAGAACACAAACAATGTGTATCCTAATAGATGGATTGGACGCGGGGGTCCACATGAATGGCCACCAAGATCTCCTGATTGTAACCCTTGTGATTACTTTTTATGGGGCCACTTAAAAAACGAGGTTTATAGCATTGAAATTGAAAGTAGACAACATTTAATCCAGCGCATCGTTACAACCTGCGACGAAATACGGAATAATCCAGAAATGATACGTCGAGCAATTGGTGACCTTTCTAAATGCGCAAGAAAATGCACAGAATTTGGGGGAGGACATTTTGAAAATTTACTTTAGTGTCAATTACGTTTTATTTTTAAACACATTTAGTTATTGTTTTGTTATTTATTGTTAATTGAATGGAAAATATTTTATTTATTTAGATTTTAGTTTGTTCTCTTCCAATTTTTATTAAGTATAAAATGTTGATGATTTTCTTGATCAAAGTAACTGGTTGCTTAGGCCTAAATGGTTTAAATTATCTGTCACTTTTATTCTTTGAACAAGCCTACTGTGATTGATTAAAAATTTTGTTATTTCATACCCGATTACTTATTAGGACCACAATTTTTTACCAAAATGGACTTTTAAAACGTGCCGGAATTAGGATTCACCCAGACCACCTAGGCTCAATAGAATTTTTGCAAATTTTAGTTATAAAACTATTTATTTCACGTGCCTCTCATTTAATAGGGTTCTGTAATCCATTTTCTTGCACATTTAACAACGTATTTAAATAACCACGAAGGTGTAACAAAAAAATGAAATAGGCCATTTTGTTTGTTTTTTCTTGCTCTTTTCGAATATCGTATCGAAATTTCAAAAAAATATATACAGGGTGATGGTTTATTGATGCAAAGAAGAAACATAAATTATAGTGAGTCCGGACCTGGATATATTTTTTTTTATACATGTACCTCTTGGGGCTCGTTTGTACATTAGCCGTACCAAATATGAATCCGTTATTTCATTTCCTGTCAAAGTTATGACAAAAAACAGGTTGGGCCAAAAATTATTTAACACCCTGTAATTTCGTAGTGAAGGCCCAATGAGACATTTCTATGGGAGGTTCCGGTTACCACTGATGTTCTCTACCTCCTATTAAGCTATGCCCCTCTCATGATGCAACACCCTGTATAGGCTCCAATACTAGTTAACTAATAGATAGGTGAAGATCTGTTGTTTTTTATTAGTCAATGTCAAATATAAATACTTCATACTTATTCATGGATATTGCCTTGGTCTTGAATGAAACATCGTTATGAGTGGCTTTGTGCCTTTCTGATGAGCTCAGAATAAGGGCGAAAAACGTTTCAAAGACTAAGCATTTTCAAGAAACTGAATGAGAGATTTTATGAAAATGTAATCCATTAGAATGAAAAAATTATTAAGATAAGGTCGGTAAATAAATTCATTTTAGGCCTTTGTTCTCATTTTTAACTGAATCTTCATACCGTAGGGGGTCATGTAGATACTAGTTTAATCTGCTTAGCCGTTGGGGGCTATGTTGGATGCTAGTGTTATAATGAGAATGTCAAATAAGAAATTGGACAAATTTATTTTATGATTTTGATTTGCTAGCATAACCAGAAGTCAGATTATCGAAAGAATGCAAAGATTTCGTTAATATTTTTTACACATAGTTTTTCTTTTAGTTCTCTCTCATAGATAGTTTTTTCCGCTGTTTGCAAAATCCTACAAAGAATATGTTTCATTACTATAAGCAAACAAATAATAAATAATTCACTTTTAAATAGCCAAGATGTTTTCCTTTAAAGAGAGGTGGATGGAAAATCTGGATGTAGAAGTAGTGATTCCTTAGGCAGCAGTTTTTTTTATAACAGATTAGTAACACCAATAATATGAAAGAGATCTGGATAATAAATGAAATGATGAGTAATTAAAAAAAACATAGCTCATTTCACGTAAGTGTCAATAGCTAAGTATTGTAGACAAAACAAAATTAGCCATTTCTAAGGGCAATTAACAACTAAATAAGCATTTAGCTGTGTTACTTATTTGATTAAAAAGTCATTTTGTGAAGGAAAATATTTGGTTGAGATAAAAGTATCAAAATCAGTTCCAGTTTTTAAAATTAAAGGATCTAGAGAAGAAACAATAATTCTAAACTTGCAAATTTAATTAGGCAAATTGATTGGCATATGCTATAATGCAAAGTTAACTCAGTCTTTAGAAATAAAAAAGAGTTAACAAATCTACATCAGCAGCAATTGCAGACCTCTGTAGTAATGTGTATGAAATCTCAATAATAAACAATGTCCAATCATTCTCCATTTTGACTTATGTGGACCATACTCTGCTTCTGGGAAAGCTGTATTGTATTGTATGAATAAGTGTGAACATAAAACATTTTTATGTTATTTCAAAAAAAGATAAATCATTAAGATGAATCACAGCTCCACCGAACAAGAGCACTCAATAAAATTCTTAGGGACTGTAATAGAGCAACAAAGGAGTTAAATTTAAATAGCATGCGCAGGCCCGCCGAGAAGCGGGAGGGGGCGGGGTTGCTTCCCCCGGGCCCGGCGGTTTTTGAGGGGGCCCGGTGGATTTGAGGGGGCCTAGATCGAAGATTTGCATTAGGCGAAAGGAGAGAGCTATACTTTTAAACGATTAGTGTGATGCAAATGACAACGAGTTCCGAATGATTTGTATTGTTGATAATGTCTACCACGGCAAATATTTAATCCGAAGGAATATTGTCCACTTATTATATTAAATATAAAAATGGGAGAAAATTCATTTAGGAAAATAATTAAATTACATAAATGATACATACCTATAACAATGCTAACCTATACCAGCTATATTCGAGATTAAGTATCTCTCAAAAGTCTCACATTTATCAGAGAATTACCTACATGTTTCAACAAGTTTTTAAATCTTTTTGGTGAAAATAGAAAATTTTGATCATTTTAAGCAAAAATTGTATGAACAGACCGACTAGTTTGATAAGTTTTTACCATTTTGTATAAATGTGTTTATGAAGTTGTTTAATTTTTCAAATTGAACTTTTACAAAATTTAGAAGTATTAACTGATTGTATAAACAAGTCTCACATATTTAGAGATTTATTTATTTTTACTAAGTGGTCCCTATCAAATTGGCTGAAATTTTGGTATATTATAGTTAACGTGACATGACGCTGATTAAATGTCGCAATGGGCACAAAGCTCTGCTACGACTAGTTTCGTCGCTACAGTCACAAGAAGATTAAATTATTGTACTATACAAATTGTTCCGGTTTTACTTAAAGGTTCCTTAAAAATGTAATATTAAGGTGTTCCCAATGAACAATTTTTGTTTTGTAAAGGTACTCTGAATATCACCATCACCGAATTATAAAAACTTTAGTAATGTATATTTTCCGTGAAAACTTTTCAATTACCACTTTATACCACTTAAAGAGCTTAAATGGCGCGCTCTATAAGGGTCACCATTACCTATCTCCAAGTTTTATAGTAAGAAGTAATAGAAATGTAACTGTTACTCTTATAAACTTCCTTATAAACTTTAAATACAGAACCTCTCCTTCTCGCTCTTTCTTTCACCACAAACCTCTTTCTCTTTCTTTAGTTGATGATGATGAAATTATTACATCTTTCTCTCTAACAATATGGAGACTTTTACTCTCTGTATGAAATATATGTACTTCAATTAGAAATATATTATACTTGACTTTTATGGCTTATATGCCTCTGAAATTTTCATGCAAATGCATCTTTACTGTAAAATTGACATTTGTACCTCGAAAAAATAAAGGCGCCACCGAAATTACATATATTTAAAAATTTTAACTAAAAAATTTTTTGAAAATTTCTCACAACATTCGATTCTTCATAAGAAACTGCACTCTTTAACTTATGGTACATGTTTATATTTACATAAAATGTAGTATCAGCCGAGTATATTAAATATTCAACCTGTCTTTCAACAGTTTTCTTAAAAGTATCAATATGGCCTCCACTGACAGGATCGAAAATACGGCATCCATATTGAAAATACCAAAAGGACACTATAAATCTGAAAAGAAACTTCTGGGATTCTTATAGAACTTCTATGCCTCTATATAACCAAGAATGTATGGTTGGATTTTTCCCTGAACATTTCAGGAGTGGACTTGAATAAATTTATCAATATCCAATAAAATTTATCAAAATTCAATTAATTTGTTAAAGCGTTTCCACAAAAATATGTAACGAAAGCGGTCCTGCTATAAATATAACTTTATGGATTGACGAATCGTATGACAACGCGATGAAATATTGGTAATACTCATTAAAATGGCAGAAAAATCGTCGACCTTTTTCTGGACGCTCACAAACAGAAAGTCAGATATGCTACAATTTCAAATGCTATTAAAGTGTGTATTCAGTCATAGACTGCTGTCCAGGTTTACCTACTTATAGATATTTACGTATAGTAAAGACAGTGGTTAGGTGTAATTTTAAAGTGCAGCTTTTAGATTGCATTAGTACCTGGTTATTTTAGATATTTATTGTTATTACGGTTTGTGAATTATTTCATCGTTATACTTATCGCGATCATTACTTTGGGGTAAAAGTAACTTAAATATAATTAAATAGCAGTAGAACGAAATCCGGCCCTGCAATGACCATGAAAATTCAGACTCTGAACGCTAATTATATGTTGAATTTACAACCTGTAAAAATCAACAATATTAAAAAATATGTATACTATATGAGAGTTTATGAATGTCATACTGATTCTAGTTTAGAAATGAGAATAAAAACATTAAAAAAGAGAATAAACTTACAAAAACGTAGAATTTGCGGTTATGTTAACAATTATTGTTGTTATTGTGAGACGAGGAAGTTTTATATTCATCAGAGCCAACCCCTATATAGGAATTGAAAACTATTAGTTTTATAAATTTGTGACTACAACATCTATAAAAACTCTTTATATAAATTATAGTAACAGTTACTAAAAGTTGTATAAGTCTGTGATGGAAATGTTTCCGTTGCCGTTTTATAAAACCTAAGGTTTTAAAACTTTTAGTAATTTTACATACCTACTATGCAACTTCGTAACTCTTTAGTAATCTTATAAACCACTTCTATAAACTCACAATCTTAATAAACCACTTATAAAAATAACAGTTACTTTAAGTGAGCAAAATTGTTCATTGGGAGAGGAACATACTCGAAATAGTGAAAAGAAATAATATTATTATAAACTATTACTCAATTATTATTATAATTGAGGTGTTGAATTTTTTTTTCAAACGTTATTTTTTAATATTGAAACATTCTTTATAGGATTTTGCAAACAGCAGAAAAAATAACTATCTATAACTAAAAGAAAAACTTTGTGTAGAAATATTAATGAAATCTTTGCATTCTTTCGATAACCTGAATTCTGGTTATGCTAGCAAATTAAAATCCTAAAATGAATTTGTCTAATTTCTTATTTGACAATTCTCATTCTAACACTAGCATCCACACAGTCCCCTACGGCCATGCAGATTAAACTAGTATCCACATAACCCCCTACGATTATGAAGATTCAGTTAAAAATGAGAACAAAGACCTAAAATGAATTTATTTATCTACCTTGTCTTAAAAAATTGTTCATTCCAATGGATTACATTTTCATGAAATCTATCATTCTGTTTCCTGGAAATGCTTAGCCTTTGAAACGTTTTTCGCCCTTATTCTGGAGCTCATCAGAAAGACATAAAGCCATTCATAAAGATGTTTCATGCAAAACCAAGACAATTTCTATGAATAAGTGTGAAATGATTATATTTGACATTGACTGATAAAAACAACCTCACCTATCTATTAGCTAACTAGTATTGGAGCCTATATACTCTATGTATGTTTTAAAAATGAATTATTATTTGTTTGCTTATAATTGTATTGAAACATTCTTTATAGGATTTTGCAAACAGTAGAAAAAATAACTATCTATAACTAAAAGAAAAACTTTGTGTAGAAATATTAATGAAATCTTTGCATTCTTTCGATAACCTGAATTCTGGTTATGCTAGCAAATTAAAATCCTAAAATGAATTTGTCTAATTTCTTATTTGACAATTCTCATTCTAACACTAGCATCCACACAGTCCCCTACGGCCATGCAGATTAAACTAGTATCCACATAACCCCCTACGATTATGAAGATTCAGTTAAAAATGAGAACAAAGACCTAAAATGAATTTATTTATCTACCTTGTCTTAAAAAATTGTTCATTCCAATGGATTACATTTTCATGAAATCTATCATTCTGTTTCCTGGAAATGCTTAGCCTTTGAAACGTTTTTCGCCCTTATTCTGGAGCTCATCAGAAAGACATAAAGCCATTCATAAAGATGTTTCATGCAAAACCAAGACAATTTCTATGAATAAGTGTGAAATGATTATATTTGACATTGACTGATAAAAACAACCTCACCTATCTATTAGCTAACTAGTAACATACATAGAGTATATAGGCTCCAATACTAGTTAGCTAATAGATAGGTGAGGTTGTTTTTATCAGTCAATGTCAAATATAATCATTTCACACTTATTCATAGAAATTGTCTTGGTTTTGCATGAAACATCTTTATGAATGGCTTTATGTCTTTCTGATGAGCTCCAGAATAAGGGCGAAAAACGTTTCAAAGGCTAAGCATTTCCAGGAAACAGAATGATAGATTTCATGAAAATGTAATCCATTGGAATGAACAATTTTTTAAGACAAGGTAGATAAATAAATTCATTTTAGGTCTTTGTTCTCATTTTTAACTGAATCTTCATAATCGTAGGGGGTTATGTGGATACTAGTTTAATCTGCATGGCCGTAGGGGACTGTGTGGATGCTAGTGTTAGAATGAGAATTGTCAAATAAGAAATTAGACAAATTCATTTTAGGATTTTAATTTGCTAGCATAACCAGAATTCAGGTTATCGAAAGAATGCAAAGATTTCATTAATATTTCTACACAAAGTTTTTCTTTTAGTTATAGATAGTTATTTTTTCTGCTGTTTGCAAAATCCTATAAAGAATGTTTCAATACAATTATAAGCAAACAAATAATAATTCATTTTTAAAACATACATAGAGTATATAGGCTCCAATACTAGTTAGCAGGTGAGGTTGTTTTTATCAGTCAATGTCAAATATAATCATTTCACACTTATTCATAGAAATTGTCTTGGTTTTGCATGAAACATCTTTATGAATGGCTTTATGTCTTTCTGATGAGCTCCAGAATAAGGGCGAAAAACGTTTCAAAGGCTAAGCATTTCCAGGAAACAGAATGATAGATTTCATGAAAATGTAATCCATTGGAATGAACAATTTTTTAAGACAAGGTAGATAAATAAATTCATTTTAGGTCTTTGTTCTCATTTTTAACTGAATCTTCATAATCGTAGGGGGTTATGTGGATACTAGTTTAATCTGCATGGCCGTAGGGGACTGTGTGGATGCTAGTGTTAGAATGAGAATTGTCAAATAAGAAATTAGACAAATTCATTTTAGGATTTTAATTTGCTAGCATAACCAGAATTCAGGTTATCGAAAGAATGCAAAGATTTCATTAATATTTCTACACAAAGTTTTTCTTTTAGTTATAGATAGTTATTTTTTCTGCTGTTTGCAAAATCCTATAAAGAATGTTTCAATACAATTATAAGCAAACAAATAATAATTCATTTTTAAGTTATTTTTTAATATCTCAGAAAGTACTTTAGATATTCATTCTTTATTTATTCTCATAATTACTTTAGATATTACTTTCAATTTTGGTAAGTGTTAGTAAAATATAAAATCACGTGTTTGAGTTAGAAAAATTATTTTATAGCTTCACCAGTGGCGTCCCAGCAAACATGTCCTCTGATATTTTTTAACAAAAAAGGGGTACGCCACTGACATTTTTCCATGTCTATATTTTTTTTTATATCGCGGCAACTTCGGCAGTTACTTACACAGAATAGGCAAGCGGGACACAGACCCGTGCCGATACTGCCAAGCACCGGATACTCCGGAGCACACAATGTTCCACTGCTCTAGGTGGAATGAAGAGAGGAGCACGGCAAATAGGAACGTTGGAGAGACAGTCACGCCACAAAACTTTATGGCAAACATGCTCGCCACCGTCGAAAAATGGGCAGCAATCAACACTATGTGTTACACCATCATGAAGGTAAAAGAGGAAGAATACCGGATATTAATACCATAGGACTCGAGATCGCCGAAGAAATGTTTAAGTACGGTTCCGGAGGAAGCGGGTTTTTTTTTTAGTGGATAAAAATCCCACATACCCCTGCACGCCCGACTAACAGTGCAGGGAACGTTTTGAATGTTTTCCCCTCAAAAATAAAAAAAATAAAAAATTGGGCTCGCGCAAAAATCGGAAGACTTGACTGTCATTTACCGAACGGTTGTACGAACGTTCTCCAGAGATTCTGATTCTGATGATTGTCGTTTGCATATGTTCGCTGATATGCTGGCGAGCGCTCGCCGATGTATACAATTTGAAATTTTTGCAATAACTCATCGAGTATTCGCAATTTTTAATTTTATAAACAAATTGTACCTAAATAATACGATTTTCGATTTTAAACTACTTCTATCCAGAGCTGGGCACTACTTCAAGTAAAAGTAATATAAATTGTACTTCAATTACTTGTTTAACTTGAAGTATTTTACTTCAAATACCTGAAGAAATGAGTACTTGCTACTTGATACTTGCAGATATTTTAGAATCATACTTAGTACTTGTTAAACGAAATGACAATACTTGAAGTACTTTACGATTTACTTCAAGTACCTTAGGTACTGCAAGTTAGTTACAATCCAGTTGAAATCTGCAGAGAGTTATACTCGTTATTGCTAAAAAGAGCATTTGCCTTCAGTTTGTATTAGACAGTATAATATAGTATAACACTTTCAGACCAGGCAGAAAATTTTCGTTGTCAATGCTCATTGTTGGAAAACCATATGCCAACATTTTCTACTTGCCTATTTTCCAGATTCTTGGTAAAACATTTGACTTTTGGCCAAAATTGGGCCAAAACTGGTGCTTTCCAAAAAAAAATATGGGCACCTTCTCAAACTCGTAGTTCCTTTACCAAAGATCTGTGAGTGCCAACATTTTTTTCTCAATGTAACCCCCCAAACCACCCCCCAAAACCCCAAAACATTCAAATACCGTCAAACACCAATTATTATGCCAAAAAGGATACAAAATGACACATTTAGCGAGTAATGACCGAGGAATTATCCTTTTTAACATAAAGTATTTGTGTGTATGTGTTTTTACATTGAGAAAGAAATGTTGACACTCACAGAGACTATTCTTTGGTACAGAAACTACAAGTTTGAGAAGGTGCCAACATTTTTTTTTTTATGAAAAGCACCAGTTTTGGCCCATTTTTGGCCAAAAGTCGCAATTTTTACGAAAAATCTGGAAAATAGGCAAGCAGAAAATGTTGGCATATGGTTTTCCAGCAATAAGCATTGACAACGAAAATTTTCCGTCTGTCAGAAAGTTATACCATTACTATGATCCCTCTCCACTAGCACCAAGCCCCAAAGTATTACACTCTGTTCCACAATTGAATATTTTTAGGGCGGCTAATGCCAAAACGGGCAGGGGGGGGGGCAGGTCTGACTCACATAAGATAACGGCAATGATAAACATGTTACATCCCGGACCCCTTATATCAAGCTATCTACTAGAATATATTATTCAAGAAATTTTCTTAGTTATTTTAGAATACGTTAATGAAATGAAATGTTATGTTTTTTAGGAGCAAAATTTTCTCATTAAGTAAATAAATAAAGCATATTCAAAAAACTGTATCAATATTTAAATATACCCTAAATATAAAAAAAATATGTCAATGTACAGAAATATTAACAGATAAAGATTGGTTTAGATAAAAATACAAAGTTTAAAGTACTCACTTGAAGTAGTTAAATGTACTTGTAAGTGTTTTACTTTTAAACAGTACTTGATACTTGATACAAGAAAATATTTGAAGTATTTACATCTACTTGTTAGAATTTAATGACTAACTGAAGTAGTACAAGTAGTACTTGCACCCAAAATTGCAAGTACTACCTCGAAGTACGTGATACTTGAAGTATTCTGCTTTTTGAGATGTAATTGATACTTGATGCAACAAGTACCTTAACTAACTATTTGGTACTTGATACTTGAAGTAGTTTAAATAAGTACTTTGCCCAGCTCTGCTTCTAAAGTACTTAGAAGTGAAAACAAGAAAAAAGTCATGTATGTTATGTTGAAAAGGTTTAAGTTTAAAAAGTTCTTAACGTATAAACATTGAAAAAAATGTGTTTTTTAACCTTTTACCTTTAATGATTTTGGAACGGAAAGAAATTTTTAGACTCTGAAAAAATATTCTGAGAGTGCAAGGCTTTAACTTCATAACGCCGAAGGAATTATAAAAATTACATTAATACAAAAGTTACAATTTGGGGTTTTCGGCGCAGCGCGCCATGCTTTTGCGATTACAGACCTTGTTCTGACAGCAGGCAATTTAAGTATAGTAATCATAGCATGCTATAACTTTGGAGTGAAAGTTTCCGATTATTTGTGCAGAATCTAAAAATTTCTTTCAATTCAAAAGTTATTAAAGGTCAAAAAGACTAAAAATGTTTAAACATTAACAACTTTTAAACAATAAATCTTTCCGACATAACATATATAGTGTGTCTCAATTAAGTGTGTGACAGCTTAATAATGCTTTTGTTGTTTGTCCGATTTGAATCCAACTGATCATAAAAGATAGAGGTCATGAAAGTCTATTTAAGACCACAAAATCACTTCCCATCTTTAAATGCAAGGCCATCTACGATACTAAATTGTACGAATAAAATAAAAAAATTATAATATGCATTTTTTAATAAAAAAAAATTTGTTAACAAAACTTGTTCGAAATTTTATTTAAACATTTCTTTATAGGATTTTGCAAACAGCAGAAAAAATAACTATCTATAACTTAAAGAAAATCTTTGCATTTGTTCGAAATCATTCAAAACCCCTGAATCCGAAGTTTAGTTAAATTCTGCAACCTTCCAAAAAGTTATGAACAATAACAGAAAGTGAATTGAGCCATGCATTAGGGCTGATGGAGGTTTGATAGAACATTATATTTATTTCTTTTGGTTGTATTTTTTATTCATTTGTGTAAATTGTTTCAAAAAAATAAATTGAGAAATAATTTTTAGTTAAATGTCTGAAAAGGATTTTTTGCATCAAGACCTCGTTTGTTTTAGAATTTAACCAAACTTCGGATTCATGGTTTTTTAATTTAGAATTGTAGATGGCCTTGCATTTAAAGATAGAAAGTGATTCGGTGGCCTTAACTAGACCTTGGTGACCTCTTATCTTTTAAAATCAGTTTGATTCAAATCGAACAAAAAACAAAATAATTATTATGCTGTTACACTCAAGTAAGACACACTGCACATATAAGATTTTTTTCTTGTATTAACCCATACTCTATGACAGAAGTGTTTTTGAATTGAAAATCTTGTTATTTTTTATTTGTTTATAAAATTGTTATTCAAAAATGGGTTCCCATGGGACGATTTCGCTAAAAATTTAAATTTAAGCCAGGTATTAGAAACTGGTATAAAAGTTAGTAAAACACCCTAAGCAAACCGTTCACCTAGAAAAGAAACCCTAAACCGATTAGACCTTAAAGTATATTATATGATCATAGACTTGCCACGTAAAAGTAACATAAAATTATAATTAGTAGCCTATGACTTTACGAGTATTGAACTCGCAATCCCCCGGGCATCCGGGGTTTAAGTTGCCTGCCTGCGGTTTACGAGTATTGACCTCGCTTTCCTCCGGGCATCTTGTGTTTAACTCGACTGTCTGTGGTTTTACGAAAATTGCAAAAAGGCCCCTCTCAAAATTTGGTCAGAGGCCCCACAAAGTCTTAATCCGCCCCTGCCTAACTGTATTGAAAACCTTTGACTTGATTGGCGTAATTGTCACACTTACCCAGGCAGAACACATACGTCGTTAAGACGTAGATTATAAGTCATTTAGGGCTTACGACGTCTCCTGACCTAAAAACGACGTCGTTTACACGTATTGGCGTGAACGTCTTTTCGATGTCACAAAACAATGTCGTGTAGACGTCTATTTTAGGTCATATATATACCGTAGACAAATTATTTTTAACTTATTACGCTATAGCAAATGTTATGATTAAAAATATGAACAACAGAACCTATCGCAAAATGTTGTCAGTGAAACGTAGGTACGTCATTTTCCTATTACCACTATACATGGAAATTTTATTACCGATTGTTTATTTGGAATGATAATAAATCTATTTAAACTGAAAATATATTATGTATACAACTAAAAAAGCCTTTTCTGTTTATATGTTTTTCACCAAAATTGTGGTTTTGAGCTAAAACTTATCTAATAGACATACGTTACTCATTCATTTATTACCTAAGTTAGAATGGAATCTAACCAGACAAACGCATGTCTGTGATTAGAAGCCCTGTCAAAGTATGTTCACTGAAAAAGCTAATGCACATTTTTAAATATGTACATATATACGATTTAGTTTCGTTCTGAGCAAACCGAATGTGATCGCTAAAATGAACCAATATAGGAATGAAGTTTTTTCATATTTTTACATTTGATTGGCCCTTCTGTTTGTCGTTATGTTGGCGCCATGCTGACGACAAGGAAAGTAACTAGAAACGTACGTTGGCAATGGTCAGTGTCAGTGCTCTCGTTCCTAATGCAAGTAGGTGATTGTTTTGTAAAGAATAGTTTGCTTCGTGTTTTAGCGTTCAAGTATTATATATTAGGGATTATTATTAGTACATTATTTTACTTATAGGTAAAATTGTAGTATGTTTTCAGTAATAGAATTTAAGGAAGAAGATGGCGGTGGTTTGGCCATCGTGAATACGCAGTGGCTAACGCCAAGAAAGAAAGAAGTGTTTTGGCCTCCTATTATTAATACCAACAAATTTAATAAGTGCCTTCGAGCTGAATTCACAGAAGAAATCAATACAGAGACGTGGAAATTATATTCTGTACATAAAATCTATTGCAATTGTGGTAAGTACCCATATATAATATAATAAAATAAATAACTATATAGTTGGAATTTTGAAGTGTTAACCAATCAAAACTTGCATGCCAAAGCATCCCCAACTAACCGGGAAATTTAAATATTCATGTAATAATAATAAATGCTTTAAATAAAAAATCCATGGCTTTGAAACCAGATGCTGCGAGGAGCGCTATGATGTAAGCGTGTTCTCCCACGATATTGATTTTTTACATATACGTGACAGATATTTATGCTCACTTTTACAATGTATTTTAGATGACTTGGAGACAGCTAACTGGAAATTGAAAAAAGCTCAAGATGAATCAGATGTGAATTCTGCAGATGAAATTCGAAAAAGGAGAAAAAGATTACCTTTGAGATTGTTGGACTCATCTGATAGTGATGATAATAACAATTATTCTCAAACAAAACATAAGAGACCCTCTCCCATTAAAAGCCGTTCTATTACAACTTCCACTACTACTAGTACAACTTCCACACCTACTACTACTTCAGAAAAAGTTATATTAAAATTATGTAAGTATACATGTAATTTATTTTTTTGACCTGCTTATTTATAACATATTTTTTAGCTACTCCTAATACAATTTTAAGAGCTAACACGTCACAGGATTTATGTATGTATAAAGTAATTTATTTTGTTCCGGTTTATTCTCATAATATATTTTTTAGCAACACCTAGTGCTTCATGGGCTAACAATAATTGGCAGGATAAGAATGGTATTTCCTAAATCTCTGTTTTAGAAATTAGAAAGTCATTAATCTGAATTTTATTACAGAATATCATCTTCTAAAAGAAATATTAAAAATTAAGGAACAGAATAAACAAATTTTGACATTACTAAAAAATAGGAATTTGTTTACAAATCCTTCCAACTCGGAATTTCCTGAAGATCTTCCATGCAATTTTCCACTAAAAAATACAAAAGATTTGGAAGCAGTGGAAAACATTCTAAGTGAAAATACCTGCATTAGAGAACAACTGGTAAGTAGATATACGTTTATAGTGCGAAAAAATGAAGTTGATGTAATAAATTATATATTTACCAGGCTATTAACTTACAAGCAGTCTAATGAACTGTGTGATGATGTCTCTTGATTATTGTAAAACCCCTACAGAAATGAAAATACTTTTTTCAGGTAGCACATTTTAGTGCAAGAGGGGGAAAAGATTTAAGGACAAAAACTAATAGCATTTTAAGAAATTTGATGACGGATGAACTTGCAAGCAACTATAATTACTGTGGACTTTTAAGAAAAGACAGGAACGGTACCCATAAAAAAGCGTTCACAAAGTTACATCTGAACGCTGTTGTAATTCGTAAGTATCAAATCTTATTGAAAAGTTATAGGTATTTAGTTATAGTCATATATTTACTTTCCTGTCTAAACTTTTACAGTATTTTTTTTAATGGCTCTGAATGGCATTCCGGAAAATTTTTCAACTTTCTTAGTTTAAAAAGTTAAAAAGAAAGTTTAAAACAAAAAATATGATTGTCAATTAATGAAGCTCTTATAGCTATTAATTTTCTGTGTAGAGAATGCCATATGATTGTAATTTGCTCCCAATGAATGACAAAGTTACATAATATTCAGGGCGATTTATTTCGAGAATTTCTGTACAATGTTTTAAGTGTGGGTAACTTACTTTCCACCGTTATGGTAGGATTTGGTCTAAAAAAAATTGTTACAAGTGAGATACTAGACTTCCTTGCATTATAATGAATTGTGGTATATTGTTAATTTAATTAATCAAGTATTGACTTTCAGCCCTACTCTACCGGTTGTCAATGAGATCACTTACTGGCTGCATTTGCTTAGTTTTTAACGGATTGAAGTTGAAACTAGACATGTGTCACATGTTACCAAAACGGCATTTTTTATCCGTCTGTCAAGTTTCTTCGACTTCCGGTTTAAGTGACACCTACTTAATTTTTAAATGAAACAATTTTTGAAACCTTCTGGTAAAACTGGAAGTCGTAGAAATTTAACAGTTAAATTAAAAAATGGTGGCTGGAAAGTGATCTCGTTGACACCTGGTATACCTGCAATTCTCTATTAAATGAGAAATAATAGATAGGTTATTCTTTTCAAATGGAATACTCTTTTAAATAAAGCTATCTTTACTTTAGGTTCGGTTAAACATAATTCGGACTTCACTACAGATTCCATCGAGATGGCAATAAAATCATGGCTTAAACATGCCCCTCAGAGAAAACAAAATAAATCCAAATCGGCTGTATATGATGAAAACAACTAGTTTTAAATAAATAGTATTTGTTACTTTTTTAAGAATTATTACTTGATAAGAAACGTAGGAGCGAGACTAGTTTCTTATGGAATTTAAACTTTAATTTTATACTTTATACATATTTTCTATACCAGATAGCATTTTAAGTTTTGATTTTATATTTTATACTCGTTTTTAACAATAGGTAGCATTTTTCTTAATAGAAATATGGCAAAGTTTTATAAGGAAATAGTAGGAGAAAGACAAATGTACCGGAGAGTTGCACGAGAAATTACAAATTTACTTGATAATACTTCACAAACTAGTGAAAATATTGATATTTCCACAGAAATTAAAAAACAAATTGCTGAATCTTGCGAATCTAATAGTAGTAATGGGAGTTATATAGAGTTTGAGGCAAATAATAGTAATAGTAATTTTCTTGAAAACGTCACTTTTGATAATAGTAATGAATCTGACCTGCTTATAACAGACATAAACAATTATTCATCTGATGATACATCATCTTCATTTCAAAACCTTTATAAAAACCAAACATATAATTTGACTGATGAACTAAGACAATATGCTGTTCGAAATAAAGTGCCACATTCAATCTATTACATATTCTACATCCTATTCATCCAGAATTACCATTAAATGCTAAAACTTTATTGAAAACATCCCGTAAACCCTTTTCTAAAAAGCAGCTTGATAACGGCTTCTACATTCATTTTGGAATAAAAGGCTACTTACAGTTGTTTCTTACTAAGAATTCATTTGATATCAATTTGATAAAGATGCCTTTCAATATTGATGGGATTCCTTTATTTAAGAGTTCATCTATAACTTTTTGGCCAATTTTAGGATTAATGATTAACATTGAGGGTATAAAACAAAAACCATTTGCGGTTGGGGTATTTTGTGGAAACTCTAAACCTACACCACTGTCATGTTTTCTTGAAGATTTTATTTCTGAACTTTCAGATTTAATAACAAATGGTTACCTTGTTAACAATAAGCAATATTTGTTTGAAATTCACAGCTTCATTTGTGATGCTCCGGCTCGTGCGTTTATTAAATGCATCAAATCGCATGGTGGTTATTCTAGTTGTGATAAATGTGTAGTAGGAGGGGATTACGTAAACAGAAGAGTAGTTCTAGATAATACTTCAGCTTCCAAGAGAACTGATGAATCATTTTCATTAAAAATAGATGAACACCATACCGGAATTTCACCATTAACACAATTGAATATTGGAATGGTATCACTATTTCCAATCGAATACATGCACTCTTTATGTTTAGGTGTAATGAAAAAACTTTTAACTTCATGGGTAGGTGGATATCCTATTAAAGTTCGTTTAGACAGTAGATCTATTAATATTATATCAACGCAGTTACAACATTTTGGTTCATTTTTTACATATGAATTTAATAGAAAACCTCGAAGCCTTTCAGAACTACCACTTTTCAAGGCCACTGAATTTCGAAGTTTTCTAGTATACATAGGTCCTATAGTTTTAAAGGAAATCATTGATATAGCACTGTATGAACATTTCATGTTATTACACGTGGCTGCTACAATTTTGTTGTCAAAAAGGCATCTCTCACATATTGGTTGTGACTTTGCACAAACTCTAATGAATAAGTTTATAAAGTATTGTAAAATTCTATATGGATTAGATTACCTTGTCTACAACGTCCATACTTTAACTCATTTAAGTGAGGAGACCAAGATTTATGGCCCCCTTGATACAATTTCTGCCTTTCCTTTTGAAAATTATTTGGGAGAAATTAAAAGGTTAATCAGATCACCCAACAAACCCCTAGAACAATTATGTCGACGCCTTAAAGAGGCTAATGATATATCCATAAATCATACGGAGCTCACTTTGTCGTTTTCAGTTCAGCATTTTGATGGTCCACTAATAGAAAATTATTTTAATTGCAAACAATATAAGAAATTATTTAATAATGGCTTATTATATGTTGTAAAATCGTTTTCTTATAAGAACTCATATTGTCTTACTAAAAATAACAATGTAATGCAAATCAGCAATATTGTTGTCGACCAGAATAAAAATATATTTTTTATTGGAAATAGATTTCTTTCCTACGAGTCTTTTTTTAATTATCCGTGCAACTCTCAAGAGTTAAATATTTATAGGATCTCTAATTTGTCATCAGATCTTGAAATTATTGCATTGAATAACATTATAACTAAATGTATATTATTTCCTAATGCAAATGGAACCTGGATTTCTTTCCCATTGCTCCATTAAAATTATAATTTTTATTAGTAGATAGTTAGCCAACCTCCATGTATATATATATGGTGATGTCAATAAATATTTTTCATTATATTAGCTCTTTATTTAACAACTCTGGAACCATTCTACTTATAAGTAGTGTTGTCATAAAGATCTTGACTCCCAATATTCTTGACTTTTAAAATTCTCTATAGTATTAAATAGATTGATTATGTCGACTGTTTTTGTTTACCAAAATTCATTGTGCAAGTAATTTTGTCATATTGATTTTAAAGTAAATATCCAGACTTGATATTTTCAAGTCTAGATCAAGATGAAAAATATAATAGAAACAGTTGATATTATCAATTCAGTTAATATTACAAGATATTTAAAAGTGTAAAACTCAAATAGTGAGGAAATTTAAGGTGGCCATTCCCTAGAAAGAGACACCCGATAGGGAAATATTTATTATTTTTGGGCATAACTTTTTTTCTTGTATGGCTATTTAAAAAAGCTGTAAGACTACCTAAGTTGAACCATAACCAGACTATTAGAATTTTCACTCAATAATTTCAGTAGTTTGCAAAATAGTCAGATTTAAATTTAAGAATTATGCTAATATTCCTATTTCGTAGTTTTAAATCAGACTATTTTGCAAACCACTGAAATTATTGAGTGGAAATTCATAGGAAGAGCCTTGTTATGGTTCTACTTAGGTAGTATTATAATTTTTTTAAATATACGTACTTAGAAAAAAAAGTTGTGGCCAAAAATATTAAGTATTTCCCTATCGGATGTCTCTTTCTAGGAAATGGCCACCTTAAGTCTACAAAGGTGATGCTACATTAAGGGAAGAGGAGGGGGATCTATTTTTCCACTAATCTGTCCCAAAATTATACGTTGTTCCGACGACTATTTACGTCACAATGACGTCGAAATAACGTGACCATTGACGTTTATTTGACGTCACTGTTCGACGTCGAAAGGACGCTGACATTGTGACCTGTAATAGACGTAACATGGCCGTCGTTTAGGACGTCAAATGGACGCCTCGGATGACGTTGACTGGACGTTATAACAACGTAAATGTTCTGCCTGGGTATTATTTTTTCCGGAAGAATTTCTGAATTCGCCAGATTTGCCTTAAATAATTTAATGCTCATTCAAAATCTTGGGAGGACAGTTGCCTACCCTTGTTGTCACTTCTGTGAAAATATA
Organism: Stenurella melanura; assembly: GCA_963583905.1. Taxonomy (NCBI): domain Eukaryota; kingdom Metazoa; phylum Arthropoda; class Insecta; order Coleoptera; family Cerambycidae; genus Stenurella; species Stenurella melanura. The sequence continues at coordinate 75,636,791 of OY757312.1, read as the reverse complement.
TAAAAACTGGTCCTATTGGATCATTTGATTGTTATCCCACGTGTGTTCACATATTTTAGATTCTTTACGTCATCCAAAGGGATTCAGTGAAGATTTTGGAAAAGAAAACAATAGAACTAAAAGGAAACTTAAGGACTCCGCTAGTATTTCGGTAGAGGTTAAATTATCCATTTTTGGATATCTTGCCTGCTGAGAATTTTCATCAGGAACACACTACTTATTACATGTTAAAATCTTAGAATATATCACTGAAACATAAATTCTGATTAATGTGAGCAGGGTCCTTCAATGAAGAAATATTGTTTGGACAAAATTATCCCAGTTTACCATAGAGTGTTGTAATGTGATATTTCATATTGGTTTTTTTTTTTTTTAGTGATGGGCATATTCGATTGCAAGCGAATGCACGCCAACTATATACCACACTGAACAGCAATAGAGTGGCTTAAGATTTTCAAAATTTCATATTCAAATTTCAATCATATTTAGGGCCTAAAAAATGTTTAAAACAAATTTTACCTGTTAAAACAAGATCTTCATCTGGATGATATATAACTTTTGTCACTTTCTTTGTATGTCCTTTAAGAATGGCTACGACTTGTTCTGTATCTTTATTAAACACAGTTGCATTTTTGTCATTACCACCAGTTAGTACTTTACTTGTGTCCGAATTATGCACATCCAAGGCAAGAATACCAGGAATACTGGCAGAATGTAGTCCCTACAAAAACAATTTAAATTAAATCTAACATATCCTTATGATTCAGTAAATTCTTACAATAAGTGATGCTAATGTTCTAAATGATCTAAGTTGTTCTTGAGTTGTTAATTCCTCTGGAACTGTACGACCCCTCTTTTTACGTTCCTGTGTTAATACTGTTGCTTTCTCCTGTAATTTCTGAATTACTTCTGCACTCATTCCAGCTTGTTCTGTTGGTTGGTTAGCAACGCCTCCGGCCTCAGCTGCGACAGCCTGCAGCAAAATTACAATATATACAATATATTCGAATATTACCAATTTTTTGCAATAATTTTTATACATAAAAAAATATAAAATTACAAGAACCCTTTATCGAACTTACTGGCTGTGGTACTGTAGTTATACCAGCTTGCGGTTTCAGAGTAGCCAAGGCTTCTCTAGCTGCTGTAACTTCCTTATTGAGACGTGCTATAACTCTGCAAGCTGCGTCATGTTGATATAAAGCATGACTGAGTTCTTGCCTGGCAGTTTGTAACTGCTGCCGTTGTGTAAAACTATAAAGCATAACAGCATCCCATTCATCTTGTAATAATTTTAAAGTTGCTGGAATACTTGTAGCACTAGGTGGCTTAGGTTTTACAATAGGAGGCGCTAAAAATTATAATTCTAAACGTATATGAAATTAATTTTTATATATTGTTTGAACATACTTTTTATTTCAATTAGATCATCCACAGTCAGTTCTTTACCACTAATAGGATCAACTCCGTTTTCTTGTATGTATTTCTCTATTATACGTTTTTCGAATATGGCCCCAGAAGAAGGAGATACTACTGGATGCTCAGGCACCTCATTGGAAACTAAAAAAGTAAAAATAAGGTTATGTATTCACCGGTAAATTAAAATATTGCATTTTATGAAGTAATTTTTAATAAATCGCTGTGAATACGTTGGAAATACTTCAAAACTTATTACAAATGCTTAGACACAATTTAACAATAAAACATATAGTATTCACTTACTGGCACAACACAACGCCATTTTGACAATTAATAAAACCAAACAATCAAACGCGAAAGTGAAGAAGAAGAAAAGGTATTCGGTATACAGACAAACACAAAACAACCAAAGTTACTATGCAACCAGTTTATATATTTGAATTTTCATTTTTGATTTCGAAGCTGTGTCCATAGTGTCCAAACTTCCAAGCAAAATGGTCTGATACCGTTAACAATTTGTATAGAACGGAAAGGTCGGAAGGTCTATCAAATCCGCACGATTATGCAATGATTAGATAAATCATATACTTATAATATAGTGATAGTTAGGTAATTAATGTGCAATTTGCATTTTTAAGTTCAACGAATGTTGAACTTGAAATCGATAAAAAATATGTGGTACATATCGGTGTACCTATTCTACTACCTAACCTACCTACAAATGAATTCACATTATATCAACAAATAATGACAAAATTGTAAAATAGAAACATAGATGAGATTTTCTCCGTAAAAATCGACGCAGGCCGTGATTCAGCAAGCCATGGGAGAAACCCTGTTTCATTTGTTTGGATATACTTATGATTTTCTGCACGGCGTCATTTTTACTTTGTTTTAGTGTGAGTTTATACGTTATTCGTTATTTGTGGAAAATTTACGTTTAGACGTGAAAAAATAACGAATAATAAAATGTCGGGTGAATCAGATGATGTTATAAAATCATTAAACAAAGTTAAAATATCTATAAATGAAAACGATCAAGTATTGTGGGAATGTCAGGCTGCCGCTAAAAGTAAGTTGAAGTGCACCTAAGTAGTATTCTCTATAACTATAGGCAAAGCAATAATCATATATATAATTCAATTACCTACACGTTTACCTATAACAGTGCAGGCAACTGAAAACACCCCTTTTATCACAGGGTCCGTAACTTTGTAGAATTAGGTCAAAAATGAAAAAAAAAACAATATGTTTACCCTTTTGGCCTAAAATAAGGTTAAAACACCTTTTGGGCCTCTGGTGAATTTTTTTCGAGAAATGCTTATTTTTCGAGATATGGCCATTTGAAAATTCCTAAACGGGTAGGGGAAGGGAAATGTAAGAGTTGAAAACAAAATCTGAAAAAATTCAGGAGAATCATCGAAATACAAGATCGACTACTTTTTATTTGCAACTTTTCTATAAAATACCTACGGCGTTTCCGCCGAGTTTTCACGGAAGAACATGAAAAACTACCTTTTTGTTTGAAATTTTAGCACTTTAAGGTGGCCATTCCCTAGAAAGAGACATCCGATAGGGAAATATTTATTACTTTTGCCCATAATTTTTTTTTCTTAGTACGTATATTTAAAAAATATATAAGAATACCTAAGTAGAACTATAACAAGACTATTACTATGAATTTTCACTCAATAATTTCAGTGGTTTGCAAAATAGCTCGATTTGAAACTACGAAATAGGAAGATTAACACAATTTTTAAATTTAAATCGAGCTATTTTGCAAACCACTAAAAATTATTGAATGAAAATTCATAGTAATAGTCTTGTTATGGTTCTACTTAGGTACTCTTATAGTTTTTTTTAAATATACGTACTAAGAAAAAAAAGTTATAGCTAAAAATAATAAATATTTCCCTATCGGATGTCTCTTTCTAGGGAATGGCCACCTTAAGAACATGTAGTTTAAAAATTTGGAATTCTGACGTGTGCATGCATTGAGGCCTTCTAAACATGTTTTGCCTCTTGGAATTTTTTTATAACTTACTAATTTTCCGAGTTACAGGCAGTTTTTCACAATGAATAATGTACTATATTTTTTGCAAATTTTCAATTAAAAAAATAGGTAAAGGTATTTAACGGAACTTTCCCTCTTTGTTCATGCAAAACGGTCACTCTAAAAAATTATTAATTAGGAGATGATATATGAGAATTATAATAGCCCATTATAAGTAGGTACTTATTACAGAGAAAACCTGATAATTTTTTTCCATCATCTACACTGTATATAGTTTTGGCTTTTTTTATTTTCAAAACATTTTCTTGTTGAAATAGGTTAAGAATATAATGAAACGTGGAAATTTTAGAAAAAAATATTTTCCATCATCTATTCTATGGTGTTAAAATAAATAAATATAGGTATTTTAAAAATTTTGAAAACAAATTTCTTTCTTGAAATGTTTTTAGAATGTCACGTGGAAATTTTAAACTTGAGCAAAAAAAATGTTTTCCATCACCCATTTTATAAAAAAATTTCAAAATTTCATTTTTTTTCTATTTTAAATTTTCAAATATTTTTTTTTTAATAGGTTTAGAATGTCACGAAACGTGAAAATTTTATTTTTAGGCAAAAAATTTTTTTCCATCACCCATATATTTTATAAAAAAATTTAAAATTTGAACGAATTTTTTTTTCCATTATCTATTTATTCCCTTTAAACGGTCCACCCTCTATATTTTCTAGTGAAAGTCTAACCATTTCTTCGGTGGCAGTGGCGTTAGCTACCTACCAAATCTGACTGTCTTCCGTCAAGTAGTTTTTTAGCTAATGCATCAACAGACCGACAGATAGACAGACAGACAGACTGACGGAACTGAAAAACCTATATTTTCGTAATCTACATGATCTGAAACGTGAAAATCCGAAAAAAACTCGGAGGGTGATTTTTTCTCGAATACAATACATACCCTTCGGTATGCGAGGAAATTATAAAAACACACGAAAATTGAAAAAATGAGCGTGAATTTCACAGCCCCACAAAATAAAAAATAGTTTTTGATCTGGACGTCCGACCATGGTATTCCTATGTATTTTTCGATGCTGAATTCGAATCCAAGGTCAAAGGAATTCCTATACCCTTTAATTTTTGTGTAGGGGGTAGAGGCAAAAACATCCCTTCAATAAGGTAAATTTATGAATATAGTAGAGGGTCCACGCCTTCGAAAGTCGTCAAAATCGCCAAGTAACCCATTCCAGCAAGGTAAATAATTTTTGAGCTCACATATCAAAAGAGGGTCCTAATGGGCATCAGAAATGGCTTGTTATACTTTTGTTGGCTCTTGCACAACTTCTCCACAAGAAAAAAAGATGGCGGAACGTTATTTCAAGAATTTGTGTTTTCAAACTTCTACCTCTCGCTAGAAAATTAACTACGTGCGACATTGATCTGATTTTTTATATTTATATACTACTAACATGAGCGAATCTATCTGTACTGATAGAATTTCAAAATAACTTACGGTTTTTTTCTAAATAAATCCTAAATCACAGGAACGAAATTTGTGTATTTGAAATTTTGACGTGCGAGCAACTATATTAAATGTTCAATTTTTTTATATATTATATGCGAATGAAATGTGGTCTAAAGATCAAAAAAGTTTTTGCAAAAAAAATTAGCTCCATATCTTTTACAATTTTTGAGCTACAGACTTTTTAAATGAAACCATAATTTAGATCCGTGATACTCCTATTAGCAGGCGGCTATTTTCTAACGTACTGCTATCTGGTTAATTGTAATGCATCAATATAGTAAGCCAATACATTTTTGATAGTGTTATTATTATTTATAATTTTACAAAAATATTAATTTGTAAAATGAAACTCATTTGGCAGAGGATTTATTAGATCTATAGGTTATGATGGTGTTGTATATGGAGATATTATTTAATAAGTATACCATCATTATACAATATAGAAATAAAATATAATACAAAACGTGTAATTTATAAGCAATAATAATAATAATAATGCATAATTGTACACAGCTCAGTATAAGCATCGACAAAGCACTATACTGTTGCTAGTAAGAATCACTGTCTGTTAAATACTGCTCTGTATTACTTCTGCCCTTAAAACAATTGTTAGGAAAGGCTGCACATAGTGCACAATCACATGCACATACAACAGAACATTAAGTGGACCCACATTTTTAGTCACACTTTACTTTACAATTCCGCTTTTCGTTTTTTTTTAGAATCACTTGTGGTTTTTTGTCATCATTTGTGGTTTTATTTGGTTATTCTCTATCAGATATCCAAATTTTCTTGGAGAGTGTGGTGTTTTCTTAACCGTTCTTCAAGTCACCGAGGTAATTCGTTTAAAATCAAGGATTTTGTGTTAGGTGAGGAAAGTATAGGAGAGTCTAAACCACTTCTTGTGAATAATTTTTACACTTAACATTATTTCACACTAAGCAGGGTCTGACCCTGCTTCGCTAGATACTTCAGTTGCAAACTAAGCTATAAGCACACCAAACCACTGGACTTAATGACCGTTTTAAATACAGTACCAAGATTAGTCAAATTGTTTAGGTGGCCTTTTTGCTTTAAGGCAACTGTAACTGCTCACTTTTTCCCCTTCGCAAAGGATAACTGACAGGTCATACAATACATAGACTGCCAATAAAGTTTTTACAATATTTTCTTCTTCATATTTTTTCCCTAATTATTTATTGATTAATATCTGAAGCGAAATCATGAACAAGCGAACACAATAATATTTGCGTAAGGTATGTTTAATTTTTGCAAAATAGAAAAACTGCAAAAGTTGTGTGGGTATACGACAACAAAGGGAATTTTAGAGTATTCACTAAAATATCCTTTGTTGTCGTATACCCACACAACTTTTGTAGTTTTTCTATTTTGCAAAAATTAAACATACCTTACGCAAATATTATTGTGTTCGCTTGTTCATGATTGCACTTCAGATATTTTATGCTAGGCAGGCGGAGGAATCCAAGTTTATATTGTTGGGTAACATTTGTCCTTATTTACAACAATATACAGAAATGTATTTTAGATGATTGACTTTTATATTATGAATAACGTTATTCCAGTTTGGAATGGGAATTGTGTCTGTTATGGCGAATGCATAGGATTCTGATGTTTTCTGAAGTCATACCATACCGTTTCTGAATCTGAAGTTTCAGTCAATTTTTATTTTTTAAACTCAATTTATTAAAACTTATTAACGATTTCGTACTGCATTTGCAAGTTTAGATATACTGTCCCTAAGCAAATTGGACGTACTTCAAAGTTTCCTTGTTAAATGACTGACTTTTTTCAATAATAAAGCATTAATTTTGCATCTGCCTCATAGAATTAAATCCAAAAATAGAATGAAAATATTTAAAGAAACAAGAAGGGCTGAGATTAGTGGCATAAAATGTCAAATATCTCAAGAGGAACGTTACTGAAGTACGTCATTTTGGCTTAGGAGGACAGTATATTACATGTAATCATCATAATTTAAAACCACGTATTTATTGCAAAGAAATAATTGTCTAATAATTTTCAGACAATGAGTGATCTAATCATCGAGAATAATATAACACCTAAATCTAATTAGGTATTAGACTAATATGTATCTACCCGCACAGAACGAGCCCTGTCGTAGTTGTCACGTTGCGCGCTATCATAACAAGACATTATTTAAAAATCTGTATCTCGAAAACTGTATAAGATATCGAGCTAATTTTTTTTGCAAAAACTTTTTTGATCTTTAGACCATATTTCACTCGCTTGTGTAATATATACAAAATTCGAACATTTAATATAGTTGCCCGCAAAGAGGTTTTATTTAATCTATGGTTGCCCGCATGTCGAAATTTCAAACACACAAAATTCGTTCATGTGATTATGGGTTTATTTAGAAAAAAAACCGTAAGTGATTTTGAAGGTCTATTAGTACAGATAGATGTGCTCGTGTCTGTAGTATATAGATATAAAAAATCAGATCGATATCGCAAGTAATTAATCTTTTAACAAGAGGTAAACGTTTAAAAACACAAATTTTTGAAATAACTTTCCGCCATGGTTTTTTCTTGTGGAGAAGTTGCGCAAGCGCCAACAAAAGTCCAACAAGCCATTTCTGATGTCCCTAAGGACCCTCTTCCTGAATTCGTTCCCAAAATTCATTTACCTCGTTGGAATGGGTCATTTCAATTTTTAAAGCTTTGGACCCCTTACTAATATGGGTACCTAACATTAAGAAATGAATGGGGACTTTTTATCTCTCGTACTCTTCTTTTTTAATGCCAAGGACTTCAGCGAGGGGGTAACAATTCTCCAGAAAGGGTTGATACACCCTCTGCACCCCTTCTGTACCCTTCTGAACATAGAACTGCGTTATAAAAGCCTTTATATAGCTTACAGGCTCTTGAGAATGCAAAGTAAGTATGGTAGAGGGTGAATGCTGCTCCAGAACCAAGCCTCCAGAAAGTTATAAACTACCCCCCCTCCCCCTGCTGGATGAGGAACACAGGGGTGGAGGGAAATCTGGGAGAGCTAGTGTTCCTTTTGTTTTTACTGCAGAATGGTCCGCGCAGTGAATTAACAAGAATCTCCTTCAATTGCCTTGATCGCATCCTGCAAGGGGCGAAAACTACCCCCCAAGCCCCAAAAAGGATTCGGAAAACTTTTAGGGCCGGAAATACCTATGCACTTATTGCTTCTCTAAAATTGTCTTCCACTCAATATAACATATGTCCACGGAAAAACGATATAGGTGTAAATAACCATTTTTTTTAATTACTATGAACACAATTTTCTGTATTGTGCTCTTATTGCTTGATCCAAAACCTATTTTCAGTAAGTTAGAATTTCAAAAATGTCTAGAGGGCGCTGGTGGCAGCTTAAATATGAAATTCCCTTCTTTTAATATGAACATAGATTTAAGTATTCTACTCTTGCTTGACTCAAAGCCCATTTTCAGTACGTTAGAATTTCAAAAATGCATAGAGGGCGCTAGTGGCAGCTCAAAAATAAAATTCGCTTCAGGTAAACTGCCATTTCTGTGCTATATATTGAAGTGTTTTATAGCAAAAACTTGCTAAAAATAAAAAAATATGACGTTGTACCACATTTGATAACTATTCAAGGCGATTCACTTTTCATTTTAGGTTCCATGACAGACTGATTATAAAAAAATTAATAAATACAAAAATATGCATACAATCAGATATTAAATTCGGTACAACGTCCTATATTTTTTAATTTTCAGTCATTTTTTTAATAAAATGTTTCAATATCTAGGACACAAATGGCAGTTTACCTGAAGCGAATGTTATTTTTAAGCTGCAACCAGCGCCCTCTATGCATTGTTGAAATTCTAATGTACTGAAAATGGGTTTTGGGCATTTGGGTCAAGCAAGAGCAGAATACATAAAACTGTGTTCATAGTAAAAAAGAAGCGAATTTCATTTTTAAACTGCCACCAGCGCCCTCTATACATTTTTTAAATTCTATTGTATTGAAAACAGGTTTTGGGTCAAGCAAGAGCAGAATACAAGAACTTGTGTTCATAGTAAAAAGAAAATGGTTATTTACACCTATAATATCGCTTTTCCGTGGACACATTGTATATACAGGGTGCAACAGAATTAAGTTCCTGGACGGGAACCTATGCTTCCCGAGTTCATATTGGGCCCATAAAAGCCAACTTACCTTAGTCCAAAAATGCATCCCCGAGGAAGTAAATTCTCTTAAAGTGTGACAGAAAACATTTTCTCCAGTAATTCCCCTTATATTGAAGATAAAATTTTCAAGTTTTCATCGGACCTGTATTTCTATAAGTACTCTATGTTAGCTTGATAACAACTAAATATATTTTGTCTCTCAAACGTGAGAGGCTTCCTGTTTCACAAGCACCTATGACCTACAAAGAAAAAATGATAATTCTTGATTTTTCGTTGGTTTTACACAAAATTTTAAAAGTATTAATTTGTGTACTGAAACAGGTGAACGTCATGTGGATCATTTGTTATTAATGTACTTTTTAGAATAAACTGTAATTTTCTGTTATTACAACATTTTATTCTAGAATTGTAAATAAATGTTAAATACAAATGGAGGAAAAGACGATAATTCCCTGTAATTTGATTAATATTATAAAAAGTTTTAAGAGTACCTTTTTACAGCCCCTTCAATGCTCTGCAAAAATATTAAAGTATTCCATAATTTTACAGGGTGAATAAAAAATTATAGCCCATCAAATATTAATTATTATGAAAAAAAATTGAGAAACAGATATTTGGTTGTAGTCAAGTTCACATAGAGTACTTATAAAGATACAGCTCCCACCAAAATTTAAAAGTTTTATCTTCAGTATAACGGAAATTATTTAAAAAAAAAATAAATAAAAATTCTGTCTCACTTTAAGAGGATGTACCTCCTCAGGGATGCATTTTTGGACTAAGGTAAGTTGTTATACGGGCCCAATATGAACTCAGGAATCACAGGTTCCCGTCCGGGAACTCAATTCTGAGACACCCTGTATGTATAGTGAGTGCTGGAGTCAAGAATATCTACATAAATGGATTCCCGTTGGTCTTCCCTCTCAGAGGGTGTATCAACCCCATCGGGAGAATTATTACCCCCTCGCTGAAACCCTTATTGGCATTAAAAGAGAAGAGTACGAGAGATAGAAAGCCACCACTCATTCCTTAATGATAGGTATATACTTACTTATATTCATAAAATTTCCTTATTGGAGGGATGTTTTTGCCACTACACAAAAATTGAAGGGTATGAGAATTTTTTTGCCCTCGGATTCGCATTCGGCCTTGAAAATACATAGGAATCAGTCGTCCAGATCAAGAACTTTTTTTTGTAGGGCTGTGTTATTATATCATATATTGTTATAAAAAACGCAAAATATATCTATATAGTTATACCATTTTGAAAGGTTCGATATAATTTTTAAATTGAAAATGTGCAAAAAACGTATGACATTATTATCGTGAAGAACTCTGTAACTCGGAAAATTAGCAAGTTACAAAAAAATTCCAAGAGACTGAAAATGTTTAGAAGGTCCCAATGCATACGTCTGAATATTTTCAAATTTTTAAATTACATATTTTTAAAGCGCTACAATTTCAAAGAAAGGTGTAGTTTTTCATGTTTTTCCAAAGAAACTCGGTGATAACGCACTTTATAGAAAAGCTGCAAATAAAAAAAGTCTTATATTTCGATGGTACAAATTCACGTGAAATTTTTCAGATTTTTTTTTCAATTTTTACATTTTCCTTCTCCCACTAAGTATTAGGAATTTTTAAATGACCATATCTCAAAATATTAGCATTTCTCGAAAGAATTCATCAGAGTAAAAACATCTTATTTTGGGCCAAAGAAGGTAAATATATTGCTTTTTTTTTCATTCTCGACCTAATTCTGCAAGTTATGGAACCCGTGATATATGGGGTGTTTTCTACGAAAGCACCCTGGTGTCAAGATTACTTTTATTTTTTAAAAGTCAATATATTGACATTTTTCTCAATATATTGACATTTTTCTCAATATATTGACATTTTTCTCAATACATTGACATTTTTCTCAATATATTGAGAATTGTTAGATTTTATTTTTTAAAGCATGAGACAAATTAAATGTCTACGAAAGCACCCTGGTGTCAACATTACTTTTATTTTTTTAAAGTCAATATATTGAAATTTTTCTCAATATATTGACATTTTTCTCAATATATTGACATTTTTCTCAATATATTGGCATTTTTCTCAATATATTGACATTTTTTCCAATATATTGACATTTTTCTCAATATGTTGACATTTTTCTCAATATATTGACATTTATCCCAATATATTGACATTTTTCTCAATATATTGAGAATCGTTAGATTTTATTTTTTAAAGCATGAGACAAATTAAATGTCATATTTCGATTGGTATATTATTATACTCTTCGTAGATATAAAACGAAAAGTATATTTCATTCGATCGGCACATTTCTAAATCCGGTAATATCGCTCGTAGGGGAAAAATCATGTCACTGTGTTGGTGATCGAATTCTAAACAACTTTCAAAATGTTAGTGATAGCATGATAGCTTAAGAACGAAAAGTCGGTTTGTAATGAAATTTGGACAGTAAGTTAGCTTTAGCTACAGGAAGAACCCCTATTGTTTTGGACAAAACCGATCAATAAATAAAAAGTGATTAACTATTTAAATTCCTTAAATTTATATATTTATATTATATAATATTGTTACATTGCAAAGCCGGTAATAGTCCCTATTCATTTATCATATATCAACCTAATAGCAATAAATCTTGCCAAAAATAAGATAATATTATGGACCAAGCTGTGGTGGCTTTCATTCATCTCGCAATTAGACAAGGCTGTCACTCGTTAAAAATACAAACTAACATTATTATATTATGCGCAAATATTTCTTTATTAACAAAAAACTGTATCCTGTAGAATGTGCAACAATTATTAAAAAGTGCAGTAATTCGACGAAGAGTATAATGATTGGCTTGGTATAAAATTCAACTAATTAGTAAAATATATAAGTAAGTAAATAAGTAATTAAATTAATAAATACACATTGATAAGAAATAATGTTTTATAAAATTTCTATTCAATTACGAAATAGAAATTAAGTTTAAAAATGAATTATTGCTTGTTTGCTTGTAATTGTAATGTAATTTTAACTGAATCTTCATGACCGTAGGGGGTTATGTGGATACTGGTTTTCTCTGCATAGCCGTAGGGGACTATGTGGAAACTAGAAAGAAAGATTTTACGTACTATGACCTTTAAAAATATACGTCATTCCTGCAGAACTCTATTCAAAGAACTCGATATTTTAACAATACCATCCCTTTACATACTTAAATGTGTGTCCTATGTAAAGTCTAATTATGACAACTATATTCCCATGGATGACTTTACTGAGCATGATTTAAGGATCAGTCAAAATCTGACGATTCCCCAACACAAACTGTCAATAGTAGCAAATGGTCCCAATGCCATGTCCATCAAGCTATATAATAAACTCCCTAAAAACATAAAAAGTATAAATAGCATTCACCTCTTTAAGAGCACAGTTCGAGCCACTTTAATCAGTTACAGCTTCTATTCCATAAAAGAATATTTAAGTTGTACTAGTTTTCAGGAGCGTACTTAGTAATATGAGCAATTCTCGTCCTTATATATTGTTCTGTATTCTGTTTACTACAGTATGGTTTCGTCTTGGGTTACGTGTTTTACTATATTTTATACTATTTTGCAATTTCATGACTGTATTTCTATACCCTTAATAGGGTCCTATGAAAATAAAGATATTATTTTTATTATTATTATTATTATTATTTTATTATTATTATAATTATTATTATTATTATTATTATTATTAACATTGTTACTATTATTATTATTATTAATATTATTACTAGTTTTAGAATGAGAATTATCAAATAAGAAAGACAAATTCATTTTAGGATTTTAATTGCTAGCATAACCAGAATTCAGGTTATCGAAAAAATGCAAAGATTGCAAATCAATAATTTTAAATACAGTTTTTCTTTTAGTTCTCGTAGATAATTTTTTCTGCTGTTTGCAAAATCCTATAAAGAATATGCTTAATTACAATCATAATCGCAACTTTATTGCTATTAGGTTAATATATGATATATGAATAGGGACTATTGCCGGCTTTGCAATGTAACAATATTATATAAGTATATAGATTTAAAGTAAATAATTAATAACTTTTTATTTATTGACCGATTTTGTTCAATGCAACAGGGGCTTCTTCATCTAGCTAAAGCTAACTTACTGTCCAAAATTCACTACAAACCGACTTTTCGTTCTTAAGCTATCATGCTTACAAGAAACGTGCCGGTCGGACAGACGGACAAGCAGACAGATAGGCAGGCAGGCAGACTGATCGACGGACGGACGGGCAGACCAACATTTTGAAAGTTGTTTAGAATTCGATCACCAACACAGTGACATGATTTTTCCCCTACGAATGAAATATACTCTGTTTTGTATTTGCGAAGAGTATAATAATATACCAGTCGAGATATGGCATTTAATTCGTCTCATGCTTTAAAAAATAAAATCTAACGATTCTCAATATATTGAGAAAAATGTCAATATATTGAGATAAATGTCAATATATTGAGAAAAATGTCATTACATTGAGAAAAATGTCAATATATTGAGAAAAAAGTCAATATATTGAAAAAAATGTCAATATATTGAGAAAAAAGTCAATATATTGAGAAAAAAGTCAATATATTGAGAAAAATATCAATATATTGAGAAAAATGTCAATATATTGACTTTTAAAAAATAAAAGTAATGTTGACACCAGGGTGCTTTCGTAGTTTTCTACCCCTTCCGATCATTTCCTACTCTAATCTTTTTTTTCAATATTTTTATTACAAACACATTGCGCAAGATTCCATCAAAATCCATTCACTACCACTCAAGTTAGAGATTTTAGCGCTCCGCGACAATATTCTTGATTAGGGGTCGAGATTGAGCTCTTTGCCCCAATCATGCCCCAATGCGGACGGTGTAGGCGATGTTAGCAGACCTCCCCTGGTCCTGGCTGTTGGACTCTGCCAGCTGTAGACCGAACTCCCATGACAAAAAAAATACTTACCCCATCGAATATCTCAAATTTAAAAGGTGAACATGGCTGCAAAACATGTAAATATCATGTTACGCCCGCCAATTAAAAATTTGTTACTTGTTATTTTTTATGAATTTTTGAATTTAGCTAAAATAAAATGATTTTACATTTCAAAACATCTGCTTGAAATTGTCTCAATTTGTGGTAAATAATGAATCATTTTAAAAAGAATTGGTCTGTCTGACAATTCTTGTTAGGTAACGTGACAGACTTAATTTTTTATAGAGGATTTGATTTTTTTTCATGAAAGTACACTTCATAACACCTCTTTGTTTTAAAATAAAGTTTAACATCTCTCTTATCTATTACAACTGGTCTGTCTGACAATGTTTGTTAATTAATGCGACAGACTTAATTTTGAATGTGCAGCATCAATGCATCAGGATTAATCACTGGCATCTCATAACACCTTTAAAAAAAATAACTGAAGCTGATCTCCTCTATGCCTAATAAGAGTTAGTCTCTCATTGAAAAAATGTGTTTCGCCAGGTCAAACTTAATTTTAAAGCGTCGTGACGACGTTTTTTTTAATAAGCTTTTACGCAATGGCCGCGTCAAAACACCAACTTAATTTTTTCATAATTATGTTTGAGGTCTCTATTATACATAAGTATTGGTGTGTCAGCGAAAACATGTTTTTCACTACGACAGACCGCGACCATATTTTTTAATTAGAAAATGTGGTATGACCATTGCTAACTAAAAGAAATTTATTTTGTAGATTCCTTGTATATATTCAAATACGTTTTTTATCGAAAACATGTTGTTTACTATGTCAGACTTAATTTTTAAGCGCCGCGATAATGTTTTTTTTTTAATAGAAATTTCCAGACAGAGAACTTGTAATAGATAGGAGAGGTGTTAAACTTAATTTTAAAACAAGAATCAAGAAGGTGTTATGAAGTGTACTTTCATAAAAAAAAATTACGGATTTCGCAATCCTTGCATTGGAAATGATAACACCATACATAAAACTAACATAAACATAAACTTTTTCAACTTTTTCCGGGAATATACGATCCACTACACCGCTGTATTTCCACCTTAAATGAAAACTGGTAACTTGACCCCCTGTGATATATGCAACCCATATTACATTTGCGTATATCAGCCGTTGCATACGATAGTCTCAGTCGACCGCGACACCGCTGTTTTTTGACCTTGAACAAAAACTGGTAACTCTACCCCATTCACGAAATCATAACCATTTCTAATGTTAAATATTGCAAAAAATTAAGTCTGCATGTCAAATTAATTATCAAAAATTGTCAGACAGGCCCTTTGTAATAGCTAGGACAGATCTCAAACTTCATTTTGAAACAAAAATCAAGGTGTTATGAAGTGTACTATCATAAAAAAAAATCGGTAAAGATATTTACACAGAACTTCCCTCTTTATTTGTGCATGGCGGTCACTCTAAAAAATTATTAATTACGAAATGACATTGAGAATAATAATCGGAATATAGTTATCACTATTATTACAAAGAAAACAAAATGAATTTTGGTCAAAAAAATATACAGAATGGTCATCCGACAGCAAAAATTCGATACTAAATAACAGGTGCCAAATATGGAAGGCTTGCGCAAATACCTTTACAAAAGTCCACTATCGTTGAATTATTTCTTGGGATGACCACCCTGTACATTTTCAATATAACTGTAATAGGTGCATATGCCAAATATTATAACCATCTGTGACATTTACAGTTCCACATTCACGTAGTGGAGTGGAAGTATAACAGAGGTTAAAAAATTTCATTTTTTTAAAATAGTTTTGGAATGTCATGAAACGTGGAAATTTTAAATTTGATCAACAACAAATTACATGCAAATTTTTCATTTCTTTTTTATTTTCAAAAGTTTTTGGAATAGGCTTAGAATGTCACGAGACGTGGAAATTTTAAATTTGAGCGAGAAAAACATTTTTCCATCAATTCTATGGTAGTGGTAAAAAAGATGAATGTCATGAAACGTGGAAATTTTAAATTTGAGCAAAAAAATGTATTGTTCTATCTATTCTAGTGGTAAAAAATATTTCAAAAATGTTGGTAAGAAAAAAAAATCATTTTTTTTAATAGGTTTAGAATGCCATAAAACGTGAAAATTTAAATTTTTCTGTAAGAAGTTGGTGGAATGGCTCATATTCCACACGAGCGAAAAGTTTGTAGGCGAAGCCGAAGACTACGGTTCGCGAGTGTGGAATATGCCATTTCAAAAGTGTTGTAGACTATACTTTCTCTAACCAGATTTTAGAAATGATACAAAAAAACTTTATAACTGTTCAAAACGTCAAATGCGAAGCTAGAAATAAATACCTTTTGTTCGACGTAACCATAACAACCGAACTACTAACGGCTTCTCATTCGTCGAAAGCCGCGCGGTGTTAAGTATACCATAACAGTGTGTTGGAATGATACTTGTTCCGACACAATTTTTAGTTGTGGAATTTGTAATTTCTGAAATGGTGTTAGAAAAAAAACTTTCCTGGACTGCTTTTTGATGGTTGCTTAGCAACGGACTAAAAAAAACTTTCCTGGACTGTTTTCTGATGGTTGTTTAGCAACGGACTAAAATACTAGAGTAGGGTATTTTGGGATCTGAAATTACGCCGAGAAAGTTGACCGATTTCAGAAAAAATGTTTTGTATACTTTCAAAATATACCGTTTCCATAGAAACGCTGTGACATTAAGGCTACCGCTAAATATAGCATAAAGGGTGGTGTCATTTTCACCATTTAATCTAACTGTAATTTACGGTTGCACAAAAACTAGTGCTTATACCATGACCGCGAAATCTTTGTGATGCATTTTTGGCCGCGGCGTTTTAGATTTTCGGTCATTTCCGGAAATTTAGAAAAAATGCATTTTGCTGCTATGATCGACCGAAGGTAACTTTTATTCTAACAATGCAAATACACTTTAACGTATCCTATATAAACACGAAATAATAGTTAATGTATTTTCTACGGCGATTAAAAAGTTAAATATGCAAAAATACGTTTTTCAACCCCATGGGGTTGGAGCAACCTTCATTTGTTCATTTGCCGGAAAATGTCGTTTCTTAAGTACTTCTTTATCTCCCCAAAAATTTAGCCGGCAATTGATTCCGGTTGATTTTTTTTACATGTACAGTGTGTTCCACTTTTCATGGAGCCGCCCTCATACCTCGCTCGTCTGACACACGAATATTTTGAAATTTTTGTGATTAATATTATATACCTATAAAGTGAGTCTTTAGGCGTAACCACATTTGAATTTAGTCGGAGGTGTCCGATTCTAGGATGGAAAAATGGAAAATAAGGTAAGGTCTTAATCAGCACCCATTTGTACAAGATTACATCGTAGTGGGTTCAAAGCAGGTGTTTGAGATAGGGGTTGTGAAAGAAACAATTTTTTTTAACAAAAAATGACAGTGGTCTACAAAAAACAAAATTGTCTGCTCCAAGGACTAAACCTATCATTTCTTAAGTATTTTTGAGTGCTGAATCCGAATTTTCAATTTAAGAAATTTTCTACCTCGTAGATTTCGGTAGTAAAGACGTCTTTACTACCCAAATGCGGTTTTTGACAATAGAAACAGCGATTTACCCGAAATCTACGCGGCAGATTTTTTTTTAAATTGAAAATTCATATTCAGCACCCAAAAATACTTGAGGAATGATAGATTTAGTCCTTGGAGCCGAAAACATTTTTTTGGTAGTCCTGATGTGCACAGAGGTTAGTGTACAGATCTACAAAAAAAGAAATGTTCCGCTCCAAGGACTAAACCTGTCATTCATTAAGGATTTTGTATGTTGAATCCGAATTTTCAAGTTAAGAAATTTTCTACAGCGTACATTTCGAGTAAATCACGGTTGTTTTTACCGAAATACGGATTTTGACAATAAAAACCGCGATTTACTCGAAATCTACGCGGTAGAAAATTTTTTTACAGATCTACAAAAAGGATGTTCTGCTTCATGGACTAAACCTATCATTCCTTAAGTATTTTTGTATGCTGAATCCGAATTTTCAACTTAAGAAATTTTCCACCGCGTAAATTTCGAGTAAATCGCACTTTTGATTGCCAAAATACGGGTTTTCACAATGAAAACTGCGATTTAGTCGAAATCAACGCGGTAGAAAATTTTTTAAATTGAAAATTCGGATACAGCACACAAAAATACTTAAGGAATGATAGATTTAGTCCTTGGAGCCAAAACAAAATTTTTTGTAGACCTGATGTGCACAAGTTAGTGCATAGATCTACAAAAAAAGAAATTTTCTGCTCCAAGGACTAAACCTGCCATAACTTAAGTATTTTTGTGTGCTGAATCCGAATTTTCAATTTAGGAAATTTTCTACCACGTAAATTTCGAGTAAATCGCAGTTTTTATTGCCAAAATACGATTTTTGACAATGAAAGCTGCAATTTACTCGAAATCTACGCGGTAGAAAATTTTTTAAATTAAAAATAAAACCTGTGCACAAGTTTGTGCACAGATCTACAAAAATAATATTCTGCTTCATGGACTAAACCTATCATTACTTAAGTATTTCGAGTATATCGCGGTTCTTATTTCCAAAATGCAGTTTTTGACAATAGAAACCGCGATTTACTCGAAATTTATGCGGTAGAAAATTTTTAAATTGAAAATTCGGATTCAGCACACAAAAATACTTAAGGAATGATAGGTTTAGTCCTTGGAGCAGAAAATTTTGTTTTTTTGTAGGCCAGTGTAATTTTGATCTGTAATACGAATTCTTAAATGAAACAAATTAGGCCAGTAGAATTAGAAAAATCGCTGGATGAAATTCCTTACAGGTAACCACATGGTATATTCGATGTATTCATTGATAAGGAACATACCTGTGAATTTTCTCCCATTTTACAGTGGGGGAACATTTTTTAATTAACGTTTTTTTGCGCAAAAATCACGAAAAATCGAGTATTTTAAGCGTAGCTCTAAGCCAATTGGCAATAACCATATTTGATGTTATACGTTTCGTAGGTGATATGAAGACAGTTCATTTGCCACCCGAATAATTTAAATCGGTTAATAATTTTTCTAAATACTCGAAAAGAACTGTCGAGAAAATAAAAAATTTCAATAATTTTTAATTCCGTGTAAAATTTTCTTATATCCTTAGAACTTGGTGAAAACATGTATTATGTAACCCTGGAGCTACCATAAAATTTTCATCAAAAAATATTTATAACTTTTCGAGAAAATGCATTTGTTTATAAAAAAGGTCTCAAATGTTTAATTCAATCTGACCCAGTTCCCGTCATCAAAAATGACTCATCCGAAGCTCATTTTTTTCGTTGTGACGTCTAGTTTACGAATACATTGTTGTTATAATGATTTTTTAATATTTTCATCAACAAAATGGCGTTTGACTTCTTCGGACAGCGTTTTTTGCGGATATCTTAATAACAAATTAATGTACTGGCATAAAATTTTCATGCTCAATCCCTCGACTATTATACATTTATAGATGCAAATAAATATACGAAAGTTGTGCATGTGGTTTTGACTCAAGGCAGCATGAAATATTATAAACAAAATGGACGATATGTTTTAAGTCTCTGCCTCCTTTAGGGATAAACCGGGTTTAAACAGGAATTCTTTTAACACAGTAAAATAACTAGACTGTCAGAGTTAAAATCTGGTAAACTGTATCTACTGCCACAATTTCCCTCGAAATATCATCTATGTTCCCTTCCCCTCTGGAAATTCTTGAGGTCATAGCTATTTGGATAAAATCGAGAATTTAACAAGCCCTAATTCGAGCACACCACTTTGTTAATCAGTATATTTGAAAATTGAAGTTTAACTGATCAAATCGGAAAAGACAGTTAGTACATTTTACACAGATACCACGTTGCTACTTTCATCTACTAGTTAAAACAGTGATAAACAGTACGAACAGTATCAATACGTGCAAAAATTTTCACCAAAACAGAAACGTTAAAAATTGACAATACGGCCCTTAATACATAACATTATACGTGACAGTTCACTGAATTACAAAAATCAAGTCTTCAACTAGTTCCTATGTAAATTTCAATTGTTTATGTTAATAAATAAACAAATGGCGTAATTAACAACTAAAAAAATTATCTCGGCTTCTAAACATCTTACAACAATATATTTTTTTTCAAATTCTTGTAAAAGTATACTACCAGAACATGAAAGTTTTATGCCAGTACATTAATTTGTTATTAAGATATTCGTAAAAAACGCTGTCCGAAAAAGTCGTACTTTTTCAAACGCCATTTTGTTGATGAAAATATTAAAAAATCATTATGCCAACAATGTATTCGTAAACTAGACGTCACAACGAAAAAAATTAGCTCCGGATGAGTCATTTTTGATGACGGAAACTGGGTCAGATTGAATTAAACATTTGAGACCTATTTTTATAAACAAATGCATTTTCTCGAAAAGTCATAAATATTTTTTTATGAAAATTTTATGGTAGCTCCAGGGTTACATAAGACATATGTTTACCAAGTTCTAATGATATAAGAAAATTTTTCACGGAATTAAAAATTATTGAAATTTTCGATTTTCTCGACAGTTCTTTTCGATTATTTAAAAAAATTATTAACCGATTTAAATTATTCGGGCTTCGGGTGCCAAATGAACTGCCTTTATATCACCTTCGAAACGTATAACATCAAATATGGCTATTGCCAATTGGCTTAGAGCTGCGCTTAAAATACACGATTTTTCGTGATTTTTGCGCAAAAAAACGTTAATTAAAAAATGTTCCCCACTGTAAAATGGGAGGAAATTCACAGGTATGTTCCTTATCAATGAATACATCGAATATACCATGTGGTTACCTATAAGGAATTTCATCCAAGATTAGCCTTCCCATGAGCTAATTCTACTGGCCAATGTGTTGTACTAGTCTGAATTGATTTTAAAACAAAACAATTAATTTCTAATTAATTCGTACATACCTACCATTCTTCTAACAAATGATCTTCAATAGAAACCTATAAGTAAGCCATGAAAACAAAAGTAATTGCATAGTGTCATGTTATTGTTACGTACTTGCGTCCCCTAGGGGCTGGAGACTGATTTGTGGAGCATTAACAAATTCGACATTCCGTAATACACTGACAATATTAAGTTCGACTATGTCGAGGGTAGGGTTTACATACCTGCATACCGTTATATCCTAAGATAATTTCGGTGGGATGGAGTCGAAATAATTCGAAATTATAATTGAAACAGGTGTGTTTCCCTAAATTTCTTATTTTAATCATGACAGAATATACTTTCTCTAAGACTATTTCGTCGCAACTAACAAAAAATCTCGACGGAAAAGAAGATGGTGGATGACAACGGTACATAAAAATAGAACAGACTAATTTTTTTAATCTCTCTTTCTACGATTTTTACTTCCCTCGCATATACCGAAGGGAAGTATTGTATTCGAGAAAAATTCACCCTCCAAGATTTCTTCGGATTTTCACGTTTCAGATCATGTAGATTACGAAAATATAGGTTTTTCACTTCCGTCAGTCTGCCTGTCTGTCGCTCTGTTGGTGCACTAAAAAACGACTTGACAGAGAACAGTCAAATTTGATAGATAGCTGACGCTTCTGCCACCAAAGAAATGGTTCTAGATTTTCACTGGAAAATAAACAGGGTTGACCGCCTAAAGGGAATAGATAATAATAAAAAACTGTTCTAGCTCAAATTTAAAATTTACACGTTTTACTTATGACATTCTAAACCTATTTCAGAAAAAAAAAATGGAAAAATTGTTAACCACGAATAAATGAAAAAAAAAATGGCTTTGGCTCAAATATAAAATGTTCACGTTTCATAGCATTCTAAACCCATTTTTAAAAAAATATTTCTCAAAATAAAAAGAACATTTTGAAAATAAAAAAGAGGTATTTACACAGAACTTCCCTCTTTTTTATACAGGGAGGTCACTCTAAAAAATTATTAATTACGAAACGACATATGAGAATAATAATCGGAATGTGTTATCACTATTTTTACAAAGAAAACCCGATAACCTTTGGTCAGAAAAATATACGGAGTGGTCATCCGACAGCAAAAATTCAATATTAAATAGATGGTGCCAAATATGGAAGGCTTGCGTAAATACCCATGGTTGAATTATTTCTTAGGATGATCACCCTGTATATTTTTCAATAACATAATAGGTGTCTTCCTTGCTGCGTTAACTATATGCCAAATATTATTGCCATCTGGCATATCTTTAGTTCCATATCCACCTAGTGGAGTGGAAGTATAGCAGCTATTACATTTTTTTATTTTGAAATTAGTTTACAATGTGATGAGGCGTGGAAATTTAAAATTTGTAGTAGTGAAAAAATTTTCAAGATGTTTTTTTAAAGTAGGTTTAGATTGTCATAAAACGTGGAAATTTTAAATTCGAGCAAAAATAATGTTTTTTTCAATCAGTCTATAGCATTAAAAACATTTTTTTATATTTTATTTTTTGAAAAAAACTTGTTAAAAATATTAGAAAGTCAACACGTGGAAATTTTAAATTTCAGCGAAAAATTTTTCACACGTTGGCTTTGGCCGAGGTTTGCTAGACATGGATGTGTGTACTAGTTACCAACACCGAGGCGATCTCAGGCAAACTTGGCCCATTCACGTCAATCCAAGACAAACTTACCATCCACACATTGACTGTGGCCGAAGATTTCTAGCTTCGCATTTGACATTTTAAACCGTTAAATATGACGTTTTTTGGCATAATTTATAAAATCTTGCTAGAGAAAGTATAGTCTACAATACGTTTGCAATGGCATAATATCCCACACACGCAAACCGTACAAACTTTTCGCTAGTGTGGAATATGGGCCATTCCAAAACTGGTTGTACAATATACTTTTAGATGGGAACAATGTTGTCCTATATGTGTTAAGTAATACTAATTTATGACTTACCATTTTCTATGAACATAGCTCTCATCTACAAGGTGTTTTACGAGGAACTGTACATTGTGTACATATTACCAGGGGCGGTAGAGGGCCACTTGGGTATTCAGGAAGAGCCTTTGAAATTTTTCTGTCGCTCTTAATTTCTGAGATACAGGGTGATAAACTGATTTTGGTTTAAATTTATTTTGGCCAGAACGTCCTTACTATTGGCCGGATTTTGTTTAAATTTTAGACATTTTACATACTTATCATAGTTGATAGATTTCTATTATAATTTCTTTAACATTGTAAAAGTCCTTACATCACTCAACATAAACATGTAATTAGATTTCAAACAGATGAATTGGACATGGGGACCTCATCCTTGGCCGGCCAGATCACCAGATTTCTACCCCGTTGATTATTTTCTATGGGGATATCTCAAAACTGAAGTCTACAGTGTCCCAATAAATACTAGAGATCATGCAGTTACATCGGCGAATTTTTTTCTGTAGTGACAAAATTAGACACGATCCTGCGCAAATTAGAAAATCTGTTGGCAATTAAAATGAACGCCAACAAAAATGTGTGAAAGTTGGAGGTTCTCGTTTTGAACATTTGCTCTAAGTATTTGTAATATTTTTAAATAATTTTTGTAAATAATTAATGTGACCATTTCTAATTATTTGGACAATTAATGCATAAGCAAATTCCCCTTTTTGCCAAATTCAATCGCCTGTACAAAAATCAACAAAAGTGCGACAAAAAATCTAATTACATGTTCATGTTTAGTGATGTAAAGACTTTTATAATTGGCACCTGAATGTTAAAAAAATATTACAGGGTGATCATTTTTACAGGAATCGGAAAAATGGAATTAACATAGTTCGGCACTGGAATTTAAAAAATACATATAATAACAATATATCAACTGTGATAAGTGTATAAAGCGTCTAAAATTTAAACAAAATCCGACCAGTAGTAAGGACATTCTGGCCAAAATAAATTTAGACCAAAATCAGTTTATCACCCTGTATCTCAGAAATTAAGAGCGACAGGAAAATTTCAATGGCCGTTCCTGAATACTCAAGTTGTCCTCCACCGCCCTTGGAAGTATGTACAGTTCTTCATGAAACACCCTGTATACGTAAGCGGCAAAGCTATGAGGTTTTTCATGTGCCTTAAATACAAAAACATATGTAAAGAACTACCTAAAGTTTGCACAGAAACTGCTGACGGTGGTTTACCTACCCCTCGCCATACACCTGTTAACCTGTAAATATAAATCTCTAGGTTATAATGAAGCTACAGAAAAATTAAAAGAAAAGTGTGAACAAGTTAAGGCAGAAATGGCAAAAATCGATGAAGAAATTTGTGAATTGGAACCTCATGTAGAAATTCTAGCTTCTTGTTATGAAACGTAAGTATTTGTGTATCTTTTTTTTATATAGAACCAAACAAGTAATAACTTTTCTGTACATTTTGAATGTAGTATAATCATTCCTGTAGCCCCAGCCTGGGAGTGGGAAGATTACAGCACTCCTGAAGAACGTTCAACATTACTTGTGTCAAACTATTTTCCATATTTTCGTTCATAAAGGTGATAATTGAACCCCCCCACATCCCTATAATTTATTTTTAGCTACAGGCATGAGTACAATCAGAATCTGATGATCTCATCTAGTATCGGACTTAATTTTTTGACATTTTCTTCGGAACATTGTAAGTAAAAATCCATAGTATAATTTCCAAAAGTATCCATTATAAAATACAAGTATTTCATTATGTCACTTAAACTTACAGTTAACAGTGCTCATTAACTATAATCTCACATAATAGACTATAACTCGGTCTCAGTTTAGAATGCAGTTGTTTACGTTGTGAGCGTAGCACAGATTACACAGGCACTGGCAATTGCCAAGTAAGGGCCGGTTTATCAATGCGAGGATAAAGTTATCCTGTGATTACAGTTTAATATTACAGTAGGCTCACTTCCCCTACTGAGTGTAGTCCACCCGTCGACAGCAGGAGTAAGACTATCGGCGAGTGGACTACACTCAGTAGGGGAAGTCACCCCTATATTGTATTATTAAACTGTGATTTTACCACAAGATACATTAGTGGATTTGTTTTACTACAACACTCAGGCCCCAAAGGCACATTGTGCTCGTAATGATCTACGGTTTTGCTTGGACTCCAACCACGATCTTCGGCTATCAACTTTAACGCACCACCGGCCATCTCACCGCCTTTCTGACATGCCAATAGCCCTTGGGGTCTTCTCTGCACCGAATACAGATGCCCTATGCCATCGGCGCCGCCTTACTAAGCAAAGAGTTTAACAAATAGAGGAGACAAGCTCCATAAGCGTAATGTATAAGCAGCGGGAGGCTTTAGGATACTCATCTTTCACACGGTTCGTTCTCTCTTTGTCGCACAGTACATGAGGGGAGGTGACGATTGACGACAATTAACGCTATTTGTTTGAAACCAAAGCGAGCCGGGTAAGGCCGTGTTGCTTTGTAAAACAGTGGAGAGAGAGGATGCGAGATGTGCGACAAGGACGAAGAGTCTACCGTCTCCAAGGTAACCAAACCGCGACTTCCGGCAAATCGACGGTTTGTCTTCTCAATTTACTAAACTCTTTGTTACTAAGCGACTTAACGGCCCGGGACTGCCTCAGTCGATAGCCTATCGACTAATAAACGAGATACATGGTCACCCATCCAAATTTATTTTGGGTATTTTAAAGGTTCCCTTTTAACGTTTTTCTTGAATAACTTGAAAGCCACGCCCTCTAGCGAAAACGTTTCTATATACTATACTATATATTAAACTACATGAAATTTCCCACAAATAAATTCCTATTCATTTTTTTCTAGGATCAATACTTTTTCCAAAGTTCTTTTCCATCATGTATTTTATAGCAGTGGTTAAAACATGTTCAACAAAAAATTTTTTTTTTAATAAGTTTAGAATGTGTTTAAACGCGAAAATTTTGAATTTCTGTGTAAAATTTGACTGTTCTCCGTCTTTTAGTTAATGCACCAACAGACAGACCGACAGACAGACATATAGACAGACCGACTGACGAAATTGAAAATTCTATATTTTCGTAATCTAGAGGTACATGATATGAAACATGAAAATCCGAAAAAATCTCGGAGGGCGATTTTTTCTCTGATAAAATACTTCCCTTCGGTATGAGATTTTTCTTGTAACGATTGTATCTCGTAAAGTATTGATCCTAGAAAAAAGAATTAACAGGAACTTATCTGTTCCAAGTTTATTCATTTAGTTTAATATTGTATATAAATATTTTTTCGCTAGAGGGCGTGGTTTTCGAGTTATTCCAGAGAAACGTGAAAAGAGGACCTATAAACTACCCCTTACCCCCCGTAGACCATCCACTGGTCAGGACTTTTAGTATGTTGTTCTGGGCACTCCCTCCAACAACTATACAGAAATTAGCAACTACAGGAATTATTTCCCATATTTCTCCTTCGTTGATTGGACCAAAAATTACAGCATAAATGTTCTTATTTTATTACAGTAAGAATGAAATAATAAATCTGTTAAGCAAACTTGACTTGCAAATGTGCCAATCAGACACAAGAACACACGTTCCCTATCTTTACAAGCACTACATTTTAAACTGAGATACACTATAGTGCAAGGAAGATAATTTTTGAAGAATATAAGTTGTACTTTTTTTTATTGTTTTTTTATTTTATTCTTTTAAAGATTTTACTCAGAATTCTATAGAATATGACATAATTTACAAAATTACATATATTAATCGAATTTATACAAGAAAATATAAAAATTAGAAAATTTGTGTATATTTTATGTTTCTAACTTATTGAATTCCATTAGACTCGAAAACTGTTTGTCGCAGAAAAAAATCATAAGGCCTTTTTTCTTTTAAATCTGCTCTTCTTCAGAAAAGAATTTGACCATTTTTGGCCCGATAGACATTTCTTGAAATATTTAGGAAAATCGAAATTTTCAAAACTTAACCAGCTTAACCTCAATTCTCTCACTAAAGCGCGCTTAAGAAATGTAAACATTTGTGTTTTTAAGTAATATGCGTGGAAGACAACCATGTGCTGAAATCAACTGTTCTAGTTTTCTTTTCGAGGTTTCAGCTCTTTTTCGTTTTTGGCATCTGAACTGCTGCTCCCCCAAGCCAATCAAATGTTTACACTCTCTTATTTATAGGTGTACGGTCAAATTTTAGATGTTCTAAAAAAATTAGATTTCGTGCGGGCACATATTTTAGGTTTGCTGATGTTTTAATAAAACGTTTATTTACTTTGCTTTCAGGCAATTTGAAAATCTTACCTTAATTCCGGCATCTCTAATAAATCAGCGACAACACAAAAAATGTATTGCTCAGAATATTCAAAAGCATCAAGAAGAGGTGGACAGACTAGTTGATGAATATTCTCTATATATCCAAAAACGCAAAGAAAAACTAGAACTTACTAACCCTGCCTATAGAACGCTCCGAGCGAAGAAGACTGAACTCAAATTATGCAAAGTGCGTTGCCTCGATTTAAAGCAAAAAATCGCTGAGCGCAAGAGGATTAACAAACAAATAGTGGAAATTAGACGGAAACTTTTTTATGGAGATATAATTGCGTTTACCAAATCCTGGTTGATCCGTGAAAAATATTTGAACGCAATGAAGTGCCTTGATGAAGAAAAACGGATAGAGAGGGACTATATAAAAAAATTGGCTGACGTAACAGAATTGATAAAGCAACAACAAATAACCAGGTTCTGTCAAAAAGAATCGTGTTTCAAAATTCCTCAAATTGAGGTATGTACTTATGTATATCATATATTTTTAAACAAGCTAACCGTTTTACTCTTTACTGCACTTTTTATATAATTGTTGCACATTCTATAGGATATTCTTCGCAGTTCTTTTGTAAATAATATTAGTTTTAGACATTTTTAGTTTTATTACAAAACAAAAAAGAATGTAAACATTTACTTTGATTTAAAAAAATTTATAACTGTTTTATTTATTGATCGATTTAGTTAAAAAATTCACAGATTTCGCAATCCTTGCAATCATTGCGACATTGGAAATAATAACACCTTACATAAAACATAAAGTTTTTCAACTTTTTCCGGACTCGGCTCCGCCTCCGGAAATAGCACGATCCACTGCACCGCTGTATTTCCACCTTAAATGAAAGCTGGTAACTTAACCCCTGTGATATATGCAACCCATGTTACATTTGGGCTATCAGCCGTTGGACATACGCAGTCTCACTCGACCGCGACACCGCTGTATTTCCACATTAAATGAAAACTGATAACTTGACCCCCTGTGATATATGCAACCCATATTACATTTGCGTATACCAGCCGTTGCATATGATAGTCTCAGTCGACCGCGACACATTACTTTGAAATAAAGAGATATTATTACTGTCACTCAATTTGTACAACAGACAACCTATATCTGTTAGTTGCAATTCTAACACATCATTTATTTGCAATACAATACAATACAATACAATACTTTATTGGTGTCAAAATACACACAGTGTTTACACACGTCAACAAGCAGGCACCTATTTGTAGCAAGCTGTACACTTTTGTGTTCTACCGTCAGCATCGCTGTACAACTTTTAGGCAATCTCCCGACACGGTAGGTAATGTAATTGGCAAGCGCAACAGCCTAATCGATAGTAGCGCGGCCTTTTCGGCAGCCGTGTACAAATTTTTGCTTGAATAATATAAAATCATACATTTTCAGTCTGTGACGTCAGACGCGGATGTTATGTAATACATTTAAGCAGGTCAGGTCAAATTTTAATTCGCTACTTATTGATTAATCAGTAAACATTAAATTCAATCGCAAAATAAATCATCTGCCAAGGATATCTTCGAATAAAAATAATTTAGTGTCATTGTAAGTGTTGGCCAGTTTATTAGCATTTTCTAGCTCGAGCAGTGTGTATGTAGATGAGCGTACAAATATCGGATGCGCAGTGGATTCATAAAAAATAAAATCGATTACAACAAATCTAAAGAGTAAGTGAGCCTACTGGTCTTCTCTCTACTGTGCCGCGACACCGCTGTCTTTTGACCTTCAACAAAAACTGGTAAATCTACCCAATATACGAAAACAAATATTTCCAATGTTAAAACAATAGGCTTCTTCCTCTAGCTAACACTAACTTATTGTCCAAATTTCAATACAATCCTGACCTTTCGTTCTTAAGTTATCGTGCTTACAAGAAACGTGATGAACGGACAGACGGAGAGACGGGCGGACGGACATTTTGAAAGTGGTTCATAATTCGGTCACCAACGCAGTGATATGAAATTTTTTTCTCTACGAGCAATATTATCGGTTTTACAAATGTGCCTATCGAATATTCTTCGTTTTGTATTTGCGAAGAGTATAATAACCGCTTGTTTATTGAACTTTTTATATAATTTTTGCACATTCACTCAACTCATATGTCGAATAAGAAAAGTTTTCTGTGTGTGTATTTAGCGTGACCCAACCAAAAACGAAATCTCGAATTTTATCTTGCGCATATGACGATTAGTTTTTATTTTGGGTCCACCTGAAGTCCTGAGAATTTCATAAAAAATATTAAGATTTAGAGCAGAGGTCGCTAGTGTGAGCTTTTTTAAACTCGTCCAGTCATTTTAATTCTCACGGTGTGAATTCATTCGCATATGAAATTTTCGAATAAAATACACGCTCCAGACATGAGTCCTTCGGTTTTTGGGGCCGCTGAACACTATGGTCATGGTTAATTCTCTATACATGTACTGCATCTCTTCGCATTAGCAAAAATGTGTTGGAAAATAGCAGAAAACGGGCAATAGTTTAAGCTTAAGTGTGATAAACTTTGAGAAACCATGTTTCTCTCAAGCCTAAACTACACGACATTGTGGTGGGAAAACATACCAAGAAATTCCGGACAGGCACGATTGTTCAGGATTTTTTTTTCAGAAGAAATGAGCGAGAAAAATGAAAAACTCCTGAAAACGGGCAAATATCTAGGCTTGAGTGAGTAGAACTTCGAGCATCCATTTTTCTTGTCAAACTGAAACTAATCTACGTTGTGGTGGACACTTTTGCGGTATAATTTTCAGGATTCAATCTCATTCATGTAGTGTATACATTCCGTCATCCAAGATCATTTGTGATAAGATTATTTATTTGCACGATTCCAAACACTACATGAATGAGATTGAATCCTGAAAATTATACCCAAAAGTGTCGACTACAACGTAGACTAGTTTGAGTTTGAGAAAAAAAAAAATATATGCTCGAAGTTCTGCTCACTCAAACTCACACTAGCGACCTCTATATCTTAATATTTTTTATTAAATTTTCAGGACTTCATGTGAACCCAAAATAGAAACTAATAGTCATATGCGCAAGATATAATTCGATATTTCGTTTTTGGTTGGGTCACGCTAGACTGTATAATATGTGTATATGTACACCGTTTTTTGTAAACACGATAACTTCTATTAGATTTAAAATTTTTGTTTTAAATTTAGAAGATATACATAATATACAGTATACAGGGTGTCCCAGAATTGTGTTCCCGGACGGAAACCTGTGATTCCTGGGTTCATATTGGGCCCATATAAACCCAACTTTCCTTAGTCCAAAAATGCATCCCTAAGGAAGAACATCCTCTTAAAGTGAGACAGAAAAATACATTTTTTTTCAATAAATCCGTTATATTAAAAAAAATTCAAATTTTGATTGGAGCTGCATGTCTATAAGTACTCTATGTAAACTTGATAACAACCAAATATATTTTGTTCCTCAATTTTTTTTTTTTTTTTAATAATAATATTTCACTAGCTATATTTTTTAAATCACCCTGTAAAGTTCTCTCTCTTAAAATTGTTTGTAATATTAATCAAAATACAAGAAATTATCGTTTCTTCCTCTATTTATATTTAACATATATTTACAATTCTAGAACAAAATGTTGTAATAACAGAAAAACAGTTTATTTAAAAAAAAATACATTAATAGCAAGTGCTCCACATAATGTTCACATGTTTCAGAACATAAATTAATACTTTTAAAATTTTGTGTAATATCAACCAAAAGTCAAGAATTATCGTTTTTTCTCTGTAGGTCATAGGTGCTTCTGAAACAGGAAACCTGTCGCGTTTGAGAAACAAAAGATATTTGGTTATCAAGTTTACATAGAGTACTTATAGAGAGACAGTTCCCATCAAAATTCGAAAATTTTATCTTCGATATAACTGGAATTATTGGAAAAAAATCTGCCCCATTTTAAGAGGATGTACTTCCCCAGAGATGCATTTTTGGACTAAGATAAGTTGGGTTATATCGGCCCAATATGAATTCAGGATTCGCAGGTTCTCGTCCGGGAACTCAATTCTGGGACACTCTGTATAGACAGAAAGCTGGCTACGGAAATTAAAAATGATAAGGTGCAGTGAAAATTTTTATATAAAAACCCACCTTACTAGCTAAAAGTACATATTTCTGCAACCAGAAGTCAATCCCGGGGAGGGAAGCGTGGGCGGCCGGTCAAACGCGTTAATTTTTAATTAAAATAAAATCTTTGAGAGCAGTTCTGAAATTTTCTGTAGTTCTGGTTAACTGAAGAAATAAATAAATAAATGTGATGTAATTTTGGGATAAAAAATATCAGCCAAAAAGTTCAAAACAAATTTTAAAAAAGTACACCCGTACAGGATTCGAACCGAGAAATCCGCTGTGAATGTCGTCGCTTAACGCGATGTGCTACGATCGGGGTGGACTTGAAATTTCAATTAGTCTTGTCGGAAAAAGCCAAACATTAAATTTTTAAATGTTCATAACTAAATAAATACATCAGTAGGAAGGCTTCCTAATGTCGATATCGAAAGATCGATATTGGCATTTTCACGGCATCGTCAATTGCATGGGTGGAATCGAAAATTTGAGCCGACAGAAGTGAACGAAGAATAGCATTTTTTGACATTTTGCGAATTTGATTTGTTTTTGGTTCCATTAGCGTAACTGGTAGGTACGTTAATAACAGGAAAACCCGGAAGAATAGGGAGATTTTAAATATAAAAACAAAATCTCCAAAACTACACCTTTGACCATTTTATTACAACTTTACCGACTTATGGCAACGTTTAATCCCGACCTAGACTTCTGGCAATAATTTTACACAATTTTTACAGTAAAAAAACTTCCTACACAAAATTTTAGAGCTGCACTAAAATATTTTATTTGGATTAAAAATTAACGCGTTTGACCTCCCGCCCACGCTTCCCTCCCCGGGATGGACTTCTGGCTGCAGAGCTATGCACTTCTCAGCTAGTAAGGTAAGGAGGGTTTTTACATAAAAATTTTCACTGCACTTTATCATTTTTAATTTCCGTAGCCAACTCTTAGGCTAATAGCATGTAAAATACTCTATTGAAAACGGGTCATACATGTGATATGTCATACAGAATGATCCATCAGATGCGTGTAAACAGTCATGATTTATATAAGTACCTAAACTATATTTTTTTATAATTTTTGAGTAAATTGTTACTAACATTTGTGACTAGTATGCACGTTATCAGAATAAGCTTATTTTAAATTTAATTTCATAAATCAATGTTTCAGTTTCCTAAAGCAGATACAAGTACTAACATTAAAGAGCTGCCGGAGAAAGGTATGTATGCTTGTACCATTTTAAATGAAAACTATATATATATTTTTTAATCCAGCGAATAGACAATTAAATACATGCTTCAATGATATAAGAACAATGTTAGAGAAAAAAGATGTAAATATGACACATCCAATAAGGAATGATAATCTAAAATTCGGAGAACAGAATAAAGGAAATATAAAATTTGGGGAACAAAATAAACCTCGAACATATGAGTTTAATGCAAGCCAATCGAAGGTTAGAATTCTGGAAAACAGGACTTTAAGGCCGCATAAGGAAATTGAGAAACTATTACCTATATCGAAAGAGGAAAGAAGTAAGGCGATTGCTGCGAAATTGCAAAAAGTTGTCGAAAATTTTAAGAAAAATATTTCACGCCAAAATTCTGCGAAGAGTATAACTTCTTCCCAAGAGAGATCTAGCCAAAAGACCTGTACTAGACAGGAAAATAGTGCCACCAAAATGGAAGTAGTTCAGGATACTCCAAACGTGGAATATGGAGCAACTGGAGGATCCCAACAATTGCAAAATTTAAATATAACTAACATGGGAAATAATAATCCTGAAACGATGTTTCTGAGTCAAGAGTCTAACAACAACTTTAATCAACCAGCTAAGAATCAGTACAGGGGACGTTCGGCACCTCATTTAAGTCAGGAAACGGATTGTTCCATAAAAAGAGACACCAATTTTACAGTTACACCACAAGATAACTTTGGTAACAAGAGGTATTCCCAAGAGAACAGGACTCTCACAAAAGGATCAGCTACGGCTCCTATGGTTAGTTTAATTTTTTTTCCAGCAACAGATACATTGAGAAATATTATTTGGGTATTTTGCAGACAACTTTCATAACCTCTAATATTTAATATGGAAAACAACAAATCACTTGTTCATTCTGTACAGGGCCGTGCCTACCGTGTGGTGCAGGGGGTACTCAAGATTGCAATTGCAATTTTGGATACATTTTACATTGCAATAAAATAGTATTTAAAATAAAATCTAAGTATAATATATGATGTATTGGATTAATCATTACAAAGCCTGGTTGTGATAAACACCGAGACCGTGCTTGAATATTACAAACGATACACGTATACGAATATAGTTAACCAGATATGTTATGCGATTAGCTCAAACGAAAGTAGTCGATTGTTTACCTGGCACATCATTACAAGTTCGTTATCTTCTCTTGGTTCATTTTTAATATTGCCGGTGGCATAACCGTAGGTTAAATGATATTTATTTACTTTTATTGAATCATTTATGGAGTTGTTCATTAAACCAAAACATTATTTATTATTGTTACGGATTTCCACCTTTTTGGGAACACCCTGTATGAATCCGTGGGTTCTAAATAATTTTAACAAGAGATTAAACACTACTAACACTTTATTTAACAATTTACTGACTATACAATACTTCAAATATTCAAAATAACCTTTACACTCTTATATAACCTCACTTTTTCCCGAACGTGTCACTTCTCAAATAAACTTCCCCTTCCGCGCTGGTAATCGCGCCTTATATACTCCGAATTTGAATCTCTAGATCCATCTAGAAGCAATCAAGAATCTTCTCCTTCTTCCAGAAAAGTCCGTTTTATTATCTTGGCTTCCAGTCACAATCAATAGGCATAGGCGTACCATCTCCTTTTCCAAGGGGGTGTAATTCATAACACTGCCCCCTCCTTAAGCCTGATCGTCCCGATCAGGCAACTCAGAATCATCGATGTATTTCGCCAGCCTGTCCAAATGCACGATCTTCATCTTGGACTTTTTGCTTCGTTGAATTCGATAGACGACGTCATTAATTCGGGTAATAACAGTATACGGTCCATCCCAAGGCGGTTGAAGTTTCGGTGACCTTCCTTTCTTCCGCTGTGGGTTGTACAGCCAAACCAGGTCTCCTGCCTTGAATCCTTCTGAACTACCCTTACGGTCATACCGAGCCTTCATTCTGTCACTGGCTATGGTGATTTGGTCTCTAACTAAGTCATGGACATTCCTTAGCCGTTCACTCACTTCATCTACATAGCTGTTCACAGGAAGCCGTTCTCCACCTGGTGTTCCAAACATCAAATCACATGGCAGTCTTATCTCATGTCCAAATACTACACGAGCCGGAGTCTGTTTTGTAGTTTCGTGGATAGCAGCTCTATATGCCATGAGGAAAAACGGTATGTGGAGATCCCAGTCACGTTGATTTTTATGAACGACTTTAGAGAGATGTTCTTTCATAGTCTTATTATGTCGCTCCACCATTCCATCTGATTGCGGGTGAAGGGCTGTCGTCCGTGTTTTGTGTATTCCCAATAACTTGCAGATTTGCTGAAATACCCCTGACTCAAAATTTCTCCCTTGATCTGAATGCAGCTCCAGGGGTACACCAAACCGACATATCAAGTTATCTACCAAGACTTTGGCGACAGTAACCGCTTCCTGGTTCGGAATTGCGTAGGCTTCAGGCCATTTACTAAAATAGTCCATGGCAACCAGTATGTACTTGTTACCATCCTTGGTTACTGGAAATGGTCCGGCTATATCGATCGCAATCCTCTCAAAAGGAGCCCCGACGTTATATTGCTTCATTGCACCCCTACTTCTAGTCTGTGGTCCTTTACTGGCTGCACAAATTTTACAATTACGACACCACGCTTCAACATCTTGACGACTATTTACCCAGTAAAATCGTTCGCGTACTTTATTCAGGGTCTTGTTAACGCCGAAGTGTCCACCGGATGCTCCATTATGCACTTCCTGAAGTACTTTCGGTACTCGACACCTGGGAATCACTAGACGCATAACAACTTGCTTTCCATCCGGGCTCTCCCATGCTCTTTTTAACAACCCGTTCATAACTCTAAGTGAGTCCCACTGTGCCCACAAAGCCTTCAATCCAACTGCTTTGTCTGAAACATCCTTCCACTCTGGTCGATTTCCTCTTTCCTTTGCTCTCAATATAGCCCCAATCTCTGCATCGTTCAGTTGTTCTTGTCTCAGGGCTTCAGTTGTCCAATCATCTGGAACGTCTATTTTAATAGTGTTGACTACTCCCGTGCCCTGCTGTTTCTCCACATGGCGGCAGTGCTTGCAGTCGTCCTTGCATGGTCTTCTAGATAAAGCGTCTGCGTTCTTATGAGATCTTCCTGGTCGATGCTCGATTTTAAAGTCGTACTGTTGCAGCCGTTCTATCCAACGAGCCAGTTGACCTTCCGGGGTTTTCAACTGCAACAGCCATTTCAACGCAGCATGGTCGGTCCTGATTTTGAAATGTCGTCCATAGAGATACTTATGAAAATGGTCCACTGATTTGACGATGGCCAATAACTCTTTTCTGGTTACACAATAGTTTCGTTCTGGTTTGGAGAGCACCTTGCTGAAGTACTCGATCACTCTTTCCTCTCCGTTCTGAATTTGAGACAGCACACAACCAATCGAAGAATTGCTGGCATCTGTATCTAAAATAAAAAGTCCATTCTGTTGTGGGTATGCTAGTATAGGACCAGTGCATAGAGCTGCCTTCAATTTTCTCCATGCTGTTTCACCCTCCGGTGTCCACTGGTACTGAACTTTCTCTTCTGTTAGCCGGTGTAATGGCTTCGCAATGTCTGCAAACCCTTCCACAAAGCGTCTATAATAAGTGCAAAGGCCAAGGAAGCTTCGTACTTCATGAACGTTAGATGGCCTTGGCCAATCTCGTACGGCAGAAATTTTATCGGGATCCGTTTGTATTCCCTCTGAAGACACTACGTGCCCAAGGAATTTAACTTCTTTCTGAAATAGTAAACACTTCTTCGGGTTCAACTTCAGGTGTGCATTCCTTACTCGTCCAAATACTTCTTGAAGATTTTTCAAATGTTCTGTAAAGTCTCGTCCCATAACCAGCACGTCATCAAGGTAAACCAGGCACGTCTTCCAGGTTAGCCCTCGTAGTACAAATTCCATCAATCGTTCAAACGTGGCTGGAGCATTGCAAAGTCCAAAAGGCATCACCGTAAATTGGTAAAGACCACTGCCTGCTGAAAATGCTGTCTTTTCCTTATCATCAGGATGAAGTCCAACTTGCCAATAACCGCTCCTAAGGTCTAACGTCGAAAACCACCGTGAGCCTGCCAATGTACTTAACGTGTCATCAATCCGGGGTAATGGGTAACTGTCTTTCTTCGTCACATCGTTCAATTTTCGATAATCGACACAAAATCTTAACGTTCCGTCCTTTTTGGCAACCAAAACTACTGGCGATGACCAGGGACTTGTTGACTCCTCAATAACTCCATCTTGTAGCATCTTATCTATCATTGTTGAGGCTTCTTCTTGTTTTGCTAGCGGAAGCCTCCTAGGTTGTTGTCGAATAGCAGGTGAGTCACCAGTATTTATCCGATGCTGGACTATATCTGTTTTTGTAAGGGCCTCCGTACTTTTGGCAAATACTGAACTTTCTTTTTCCAGGAACTTGAGCGCCTCCTCTCGTTCATCCTCAGATAAATGCTCCAACTGGGAGCTCAGCAAGGTCAAAACTTCCTGGTCTATATTTGTAGATGAATTTCCCTCCGTTTGTTCTTCGCACCTTGCTACCCACGTGACCGGTTCATAGGAGCCAATCGGTTTGCCTTCTTTGATTGTTACTGCATGGGAATTTAAATTGACGACTCTAATTGGGATTTTATCTTTAGTCCGGGTTAAAGTTTTTGCCACAACAATATTGGTTAGGGACTTAATCGATTCGTCACCTTCCACCAGGCCAACACGGTAGCCTCCAGGATTTCCTTCCAAGGCAGCATCGATGATCTGTTCCGAATGAGCAGGAATCTTAATCGTCTTTGTTGTCAATAGCCTTGCTTTACGGAATTGGTCATCTGCGGTTGCCAGGATAAATTCCTCATTCCCAATTTTCAAGACTCGCTCCCCTACGTCAACAATAAACCTCTTCTCTTCCATGATGTCCAGTCCCAAAATGAAATCATCTGTAATGTCAGCCACAATGACCTTGTAATTGAATCTCAATCGTCCAACCTGCAGTTCCAAATTGACCTCTCCATGGACCGCAGCCCTGTCTCCCGTGGCTGTCCGAATAATTACTTCATTTTGCTTCTTCTTAATCTGCAAGCCTGATATAAACCCTGGCCGCACTATTGATGACGTAGCGCCGGTGTCAACAGTAAACACACACTTTCTTCCATTCACATATCCGTGCAACAGCAGACTACTTGGAATTCTTCGCAGCTGGGAAATCTTTATTTCTCTGGGGGCACCGTGTTCCCTAGCCAGCACAGCCCCCTTGGTGCTGGCTATCTTTAGTTTTCCTGCTGCTCTTCTACATTTACAGCATTTACTCGTCTGTCCGAGTTCTGCTGTCGACAGTCTCGTTTCATATGTCCCATCCTGCCGCAGTTGTAGCATTTAATACCTCCACTTGGCCTTTCTCTGTTTTGTTGGTTTTCCTGTCTTCTTGGAGGATTCGATTGAGCCAGTAATTGACCGATCATTTTATTCGTATTGAGAATCGCGTTCAAGATAGGGTTTTGGTCTCTTTCTTCTGGCTGCGATTCTTCAAGCGTCATAGCCCGCACTCTTGACTTTGGAGTATCCCTATAGACGGCTTCTACCTCTAATGCATGCACCAAGGCTTCACTACTACTTTTATGTCGGGATAGCCTGAGGACTCGCCTGATCTCCTCGTCCCTTATCCCGTCTAGGAATGCCCCCACTGCCAATTGCTCTTTAAATTCTTTTGGCGCATTAGGATAAGCTAAGTGTGCCAGTCTTTCCACCGCAGCTTCAAATTCTTGCAGGCTCTCTCCAGCTTTCTGAACGCGCACTTTCAGCTGGGTCTGGTATACTTGAGCAAGGTGTTGATCTCCATATCGTAGATCTAAGGCAGCTTCTAAAACTCTAAAATTACGTTGTTGGTCCGCCGGAATTGTCTGGAGCAACTCCAACGCTTGGCCTCTTAAAGCCACGATTAATGCCTTAGCCTTCTCTTCGTCATTCCAGTTGTTTGCACTCGCTGCTGCCTCAAACTGTGTCTTGTAAGTCATCCAGGAACTTTGACCATCAAAGGAGGGAATTTTTAATCGCTGGCCTGACGATACCAGTTGCTGGTTTCCTCTATCCCTCAACTGTTGTTTAAGCTGGTCAATTTCTCCTTCTACCTGGTGCATTTTCTCTTCAACCTTGTCTACTTTTTCTTTCACTTCGCTTACGTCTTGCTCGACTTTATTTTTAAGTTCTTCAGTGACGGCAAATATGGCATTCTGTTGGCTTTCTATAATTTTCCTTAGTTCGTCTCTCTCTTTTTGTTGTTTAATGTCCAAGTCTTGCATGATTTTTCTCAATTCTTCCTGACGTCGTTTCTCTTCGTCTTGATGTCGTTTCTCCTCGTCTTGATGTCGTTTCTCCTCTTCTTGTTTTTCCTCTTGACGTCTTCTCTCTTGATCCTCAAAAATTTTTCTTAATTCTTCTTGACGTTTTTGTTCTTGTTCTTGGCGTCTTTTTTCCCGTTCCTCCTTCTCTTCCTGGCGTTTTCTTTCCTGTTCTTCTTTCTCTTCCTGGCGCTTTCTTTCCTGATCCATCATCATCTTTTGCATTTGGGCCATAAAGTCCTGCATTTGTTGTTCGGAGGCCATGCTTCTGGTCGTTACCGGCATACAATTACGTTGAAATCAAATAAGTTTAATATAATTACGTCACTATCGGTAATGGGACTGTCCAGAAAACCCTCAAAACGGCACGAAAAAGTCTTATCTAGAGTCTTTGTCACTTAACCTCTAATGTCCAACAAAATGTTCCAAAAATGTCTCAAAAATGCACTTAAACACTATTTTTCCTGTTCGAAAATAAACCTCGAACAATGTCCAGTAAATTAGTCCTTCCTGTGTTAGCACTAACTCCGAGAATACTGTCCCAGTCTTCTCAACACTCCCGAAAAAATCCTCTTGTCAAAATTCCGCTTCCGACACCAAAATGTTACGGATTTCCACCTTTTTGGGAACACCCTGTATGAATCCGTGGGTTCTAAATAATTTTAACAAGAGATTAAACACTACTAACACTTTATTTAACAATTTACTGACTATACAATACTTCAAATATTCAAAATAACCTTTACACTCTTATATAACCTCACTTTTTCCCGAACGTGTCACTTCTCAAATAAACTTCCCCTTCCGCGCTGGTAATCGCGCCTTATATACTCCGAATTTGAATCTCTAGATCCATCTAGAAGCAATCAAGAATCTTCTCCTTCTTCCAGAAAAGTCCGTTTTATTCTCTTGGCTTCCAGTCACAATCAATAGGCATAGGCGTACCATCTCCTTTTCCAAGGGGGTGTAATTCATAACATTATAAATAAATAATGTATTATAAGTAAGTAATTTACATCATGCCTGTCAATTAATATAAAGTAGTAAAACAATATTAACAATAATTAAAAAGTGATTTTAAAAATTGTCAGTCGGCGCTTATGACATCGCTGGTGTTATGAACTATTTGTTTGCCTGTATTTTTTAATTTTGACACTAGATAAACTATAACTGCCAACAAAGCGCAAATAAAGTGTGCCGCCGCAAATTTATTGCAGGACGACAAGCGAGGCGGCAAAGACATCAAAGAAAAAGGAAATGCCGGCGTCTGTATTTTTGTTTTGACTTGCCGACTGCCGTAATTGACTTCAGAGGCGTCGATATTAGTGATAACTTTATTAACTTTGAAACAATACACTTTGATTTAGAAATCGCCACAAACAGTTTCAATCAAACGTGAGACGCCACTGGTTGCATGTAATTCGAGATTCTTCCTAACTGATGACGAGAAAAAAATGAAATCCAGAAAAACGCTGAAAGTTCAATGTTTAGAATATTTGAATATTCCAAAGAAAATATAAATGTAATCGTATCCAATATGCCTTACATTCGGTAGAACAACTGCCTAAGTATCTTAATGGTAAGACTTCCTATCGTGTACTGGGTTCGATCCCCAGCTAGGGCACTGGCAATGTTGGTGGGTAATGGATGTTGTCTGCGTTTTTTCAAACGTGTAACCCCCTTCTGGACAGCCTAAGCTTTGGACTAAGGGGTTGTCTACTATGTGTGGTGTGTGTAATTTAAAGCTAGACATACGAGTATTATATTCAGTGCGAAGTGTAAGTACAAAACATTTGTTAAAAAATAGAGAGAGATGAAAATATTGTATTTGTTAATTTATTGGTTGAGTTGGCTAAACCCATTTCAGTTGCGTTATTTCCTAGCATCTGCTTCTGAAAGGGGGGCAAATCCTAACTTGCATCAGGCCACACATCGTGGCAGGCACGGTCCTGATTATGTATACTGTTAATCTAAATCTGACTATGCTAGTATACGAATAAAGTCGATCAATGACATCATCCTCATATTATAATAAAATATTTTAATCTGATAAACAATATGATACACCTCCCTCTCTCTCGTGTCTTTCTGTGAGTGTTAGGAATGAATCGGCATCTCTAGCCCTGTTTAGAGAACACTTAATGTTGATTCAATTCTAAGACTCACGGAAAGACTCTCATACGTAGGGAGGAAGTCTTTCAGTGTTATCTTTCAGATTAAAATATCAGAATGATATCACTCATTGACTTTATTGACATACTATTCTTCTTATTCACAACGTCTTGACAGACTTTTGTGAATGTAATGTTCTAGTTGGCTTCCATTTACCGTATAGCGTGTACGACAGCCTCACACCATCTGTCGCGGCTGCTTGTTAGGCGCACGGCCTCGCTGAAACTATTTCCCATTAGCTCTTTGATGGAATCAGCCCAACGGTTTGATGGTCTTCCTCTTTGCCTTTTGCCATCAGGTTTTCCCTCTACAATCATACCATCATACATTCTCTGGTTGATGTGTCCAAGGAATGAGAGGATTCGAGAAAAAACGATAGTAGAGAGCCGGCTGTACAGATTTCCTATCAATAAGATACATGAAAAACTTTGTGAGTGAGTAAGTACTACCACGGACCTACAGAAAGCCACTTTTCATATAATAGACCGGTAGCACGCTGCACGGGAAAGATTCTGGTGAACAATTAGCTAACGTCTGCGTCTCATAGAGACCTTTCTTAAGCACGTTAAGCTCGGTGGCGCAATGCTGAAGGTGTTTGGCTTGCGACCGCGGAGTCCCGGGTTCGAATCCTGGCCAGGGTATGGATGTTGGTGGCGTTTTTTCATGTGTTACCGAGATGGT
This sequence comes from Stenurella melanura, assembly GCA_963583905.1. Classification (NCBI taxonomy): domain Eukaryota; kingdom Metazoa; phylum Arthropoda; class Insecta; order Coleoptera; family Cerambycidae; genus Stenurella; species Stenurella melanura. Next base: position 75,594,837 of record OY757312.1, on the reverse strand, counting down.
AGCAGTGACCTAGACCGCTGTTGGGTGGCACAACATGTCTAGTCGCTGTTATCTCTCCTGAGTTCGAGTCTCAGCTGCGGTAGATGGCAATATCGCAGGGAATGGTTGTTGTGTTGATGTCTATGTGTATGTGTCCTGGTTGAGTGGTAGAGCAGCAATAGCTGAACTCCGCCAGGACGTTAATATAAATAAGGCATTAAAATAAAAAAATAAAAAAAAAATAAAAATCGACTACGAGATATTTTTTATCATTGTCACTGGCGCAAAACAATTTTTAATTGATGTTTTATTTTGTAAAATAAATGCATTATTTTTATCAATTAGTTCACGTCTGCGATGTTAATATTAGTTTACTTTAGGAAAAAAAAGTGACGGGAAGCGCAATCGCAGACGTGTAGGTGGCGCACTAGTCCTTGAAATCGGCAATCGCATTTGTATCGAAAACCGGCCTTTAAAAACAATCGGTTCACGTCTGCGAAAGGCGTCACCCGTTATATAATGTCTTTTTAAGTACTTGAACAGTCTCCCAGACGATTTGGCTGTGTATGTGATATTTTTATACATTTTCGATTATGCTACCGATTCCGATAATTTTGTACAATAAGCTCACTTTTCACACAAATAGATATTAAAATTTATTGATATACCGATACTTATGGACGCATTCGCAGACGTTGCGCGCATGTATAAGAACTTTGAAAACCATATACACAGTGGAACGATCAGTTCACGTCTGTGTGTGCAAACCGCGTTAATAGTTGATTTCTGCTTACTTATTGTGAATTTTGCAGACGCCTACGACTTGCATTTTTTTCAATATAATAAATGTATCAGGTGCTCACGAACGTTCCGCACGTTCTCAATTTAGCTAGTGTATTCTATGGGTCTTACTTTGTCATGAAATGTATTATAATTACTGTGTATACCTATATACCGAAGAATTCGTAGCCTCTTGCCCAATTTCAATGAGAGCACCCGTTATACTCCCACCACCGACCGTTGAAAAGTATTCCCTTGATCCGGTACTGGCGGTACTACTCCTTCTTGGTGATGTTGTCATTTTTCCTATTAGTCCTCGAGAGTGCTAGGTTCAAAGAGTTTAAAAAATAGAAGAGACAAGCTCCATGAGCGTAATGTATAAGCAGCGCCTTCCATCGAATTAGCAGCATTGCAGGAGCGTTGAATTTGAATTTGAAAAAAAAACAATTACAATACATGACTTACTTCGGTTTTACCTTCACAATTTTCATTATCATACACGTATCTATTGATTAGTACAAGTTTTTTGTCTTATGTGTGTGGAGAGTCTAACAAAATTAGATGCAAGTTAACAACAATAATTTACTAAGTGTACCACTGTTGATTAATTTCTGTAGGAAATACAGGTGATTTTTCTGCACAAATGGACATTTTTTCTGCTAACACCCTGTAAAATATACTAATATTGGGCTACCTAACTTAAATTGTTTATATTTACTTACCTGTCTGCTCTGCTAGCATCCCATTTTGCCAGTCACCGCCCTTCTTCCCTCCCGAAAAATCTCAAAAATGAGCATCAGTCTTATGGCCCCGTTCTACGTCCAATTCAATGGCCAAAAGTTTTTATTTTTATAACCATTCAATGATTTTAAGCAGTCAAAACATCAAACTTCACTATTGACCTACCCCTTGCCGCCCCCGTAAACTTAGAATGCCCGGACAACTTTCGTTCGATACACAAAGGTCCAGCCTACACAACGCCACTCAAAGCATCCCGATCTGACCACCCTAATTTTCTTATATCGCACTTAAATCTCGGCATAATTTTATTAAAATAGTCAAAACGCAGACCTTTACTATTGACCTCCCCCTTGCCGCCCAGTAAACTTAGAATGCCCGGAAAACATGTATTCGATACACAGAGGTACAACCTACACAACGCCACTCAAATGACCCCGATCTGACCATCCGTGCGTCCAGCGGTGATGCCCGAACATTTGTTTCACTTTCGATGTATATGTCCCCCTATATCTACCATTACATTCCCGATTTCTTAAACATTTCCAATGTTAAAATACTTTATTAAGAGCTATATTTCAATGAGACTTATTAAACTATTTTGTCAACTTCAATAAAATTAAACGTGTGCAAGGGGCACCATTTGCCGATTGTGTGTTATAAGTATTACATTCTGTGTTTACATGAAAGTTATTGTCGAAACGTTAATACACACATACAAGCAAACTGACTACAATTCTCAATTAATTGATTTTAATACGTATAATTACAAACATTTTTAAGAAAGCTTAATGTTCGTCTGATCTTAAGCTCCACGTACGATAAATTAATTGCAAAATAATGAAGCAAATACAAACAATTTTTTTTTACCAACAGATGAGAAGGACAATATAATCGCTGTGGATGAGGATGAGGAGAGCTGTTTTTTACAAATAAATGTTTTTTTGTAATGCAGATATCTTTGGTTATTAACACCTATTGTGGCCTAATCGTTTAACAAGTGACGTGGGTGTTGCCACGCCCACCTCCCCCCTTTTCTTTACCACATCTTCATAAAAAGTGTTTTTTTTTCTGCCATTATCACGGTAGTAAATAGTTAAATGTTTGTTTGACCGACTATAAAATCAAACTCTTTCTTTGAAAGTAGTATTTTTATGCGACCGCAAATAAAATTCATGCGATCGTACTCATATAAGCAAGTATGCACAATATACATATACATCTGCGAATAATCTCGTGGCCTAAAAGTTACGTACTTTGCATAAAAAACCATTCGCAGATGTAAACTAATTGTTCAAAAAAAATTTTTTTGTTCACAAAGTAAAAGCGTACAGACAAGCTTGTTCTACGCGTCTGGGAATAATTTGATACAACAGTCCCAGCTCAAAGTTTTTGATAATGCACTTCGCAGACGTTAGCCAATCGTACAAAATTATCGGAATCGGTAGCATAATCGAAAATGTATAAAAATATCACATACACAGCCAAATGGTCCGGGAGACTGTTCAAGTACTTAAAAAGACATTATATAACGGGTGACGCCTTTCGCAGACGTGAACCGATTGTTTTTAAAGGCCTGTTTTCGATACAAATGCGATTGCCGATTTCAAAGACTAGTGCGCCACCTACACGTCTGCGATTGCGCTTCCCGTCACTTTTTTCCCTAAAGTAAACTAATATTAACATCGCAGACGTGAACTAATTGATAAAAATGATGCATTTATTTTACAAAATAAAACATCAATTAAAAATTGTTTTGCGCCAGTGGCAATGATAAAAAATATCTCGTAGTCGATTTTACGTGTTTAAGAAAGGTCTCTATGAGACGCAGACGTTAGCTAACTGTTCACCAGAATCTTTCCCGTGCTATCGGTCTATAAGCAAATTTTGCCCGCGTCACTTGGCTCACTTTCAGTCACGATTTTTTATGTTTACTTAAGTCATCAAATACATGAATAAAACTTACGACAAAATGTAGGTTTTGAGGTATATAAAGAGATTATAGTGGGCTTAATTTGCCTGCAACCCTGATACACCCTCAATTAAAGTTTTCTTTTTTGTTTTCTTGAATCATCGAATACATGGATGATTTTTTTAAAATTAAAGTACAAGCCTCATAAGCACAGGCTAAATCTATGAATTAGAACATTTATTTTTTGTGTATCTAGGTAATTTATGATTTTTCGTTATTAATAATCTCAATTTAATTCATTTTAAACTAATTATCAGTTATTATGAGATGCAGTGTGTCACGAGTGGGTGGATGGTCATTAACTCCTCAACAGTTTGAAATTTTGAAAAATGTCTCAGATAAAAACTGTGGGAAGTCAATAGTGGCATATTATAAAATTGTTTTTAAATCGACAGGGTGTTTCATATAGCGGAGGCAAGATAATAGTTGATTGTTTTAAATGGAACATCAAACATTTTTTTCATGTATTTATATTTGACTCTTAATTCTCGATCCAGGCATATATAATTTTTGAACTAACACTGCGGCGTTGTCATGTTATTCCATATTTTCTGATAAAAAATGCATTTGCCGCGTTTAAGAGTAAAATCTGTAAAAAATGTGTTTTCATACATTTAGATCGTCATTTCACTTCCAATGTTAATCGTGGCCATGTACTAATTTCAAGGCTTCTCATAGTCGAACCTGTTTCTACAGGGTGTTCTCCACGATGATTCAAGTTTCTCCATTTTTAAACTGCCATAACTAATTTTCTTTCATATGTTTCAGTAATGAATTGCATACACTTTCCTGTCGCCTTGACTTTTCCTCGAATTTTTCAAAAAACCATCGGAAAAAGTTGACTTCATGAGGTTGGCAGTTTCAAAATATAGACACTTGAAAGTGGAGAAATAGGTTCGGCTATGAGTAGCCTGGAAGTTAGTTTATGTCCTTGACTAACATTGGAAGTGAAATGACGATCAAATTTATGAAAACACGTTTTTTACAGAGTTTACTCTTGAACGAGGCAAGTGCATTTTTTACCAGAAACTGTGGAATAACGCGACAACACCGCCGTTCTATATATGCAAAACAAATGTTACGTCCCAATTAAAACAATCAACTATTAACTTGCCTCCGCTATATGTCGATTTGAAAACAATTTTATAATATGCCACTATTGACCTCCCACAATTTTCATCTGAGATATTTTTTCAAATTTCAAACGGTTGAGGAGTTCCACGCACTAGTGACTCACCCTGTATGTCATAATTTAAGATGAATTAAATTGAGATTATTAATGATGAAAAATCATAAATTAACTAGATATGTAAAAAATAAATGTTCTAATTCATAGATTTAGCCCGTGCTTATAGGCCTTATGGTAATTAGAAACGAAGCAGACATTAGGAGATGCGGGCAAATAAAAAGAGGCACACTCATTTTTTTAATAATTAGAAAGCTTGTACTTAATTTTTTTAATCATCCATGTATTCGATGACTTAAGAAAACACACAAAAAAAAACTTTAATTGAGGGTGTATCAGGGTTGTCGGTAAATTAAGCCTGGCACCCCACTATAATCTCATTGTATACCTCAAAACCCACATCTTGACATAAGTTTTATTCATGTATTCGATGACTTAAGAAAACATAAAAAATCGTGACCGGAAGTGACGCTAAAATTCTATGACGTCGGTAAAATTTGCTTATATGAAAAGTGGCGCCATATAGGTCTGTGGTAGTACTTACTCACACGGTTTTTCATGTATCTTATCGATAGGAAATCTGTACAGCCGGCTTTCTACCTAATAGAGAAAACTAGAGCGTTAGCAAGTGTTATCTTTATGCGTCTCCTGACATTCTTGTTACGTCAAACTCTGCTTCAACTAGCGTGGTCACAATTGATTGATTGATTGAATTGCCAGCGTAAGGTGGGCATTGCTGCCGATTCCAGGCATCCATGGAGGTTCGTTCCAACACGCAGCTTGGACGTCCGTCGAACACGCCCAACGGACGGCAAAATCGCGTACCGGAACCAAAGCTCGGATGTTTTATATACCGGCGAACCGGCTGCATACGCCGGGTTGGAAATTGGACATGCTTGTTGTCAGCAGAGAGAGCCGCGTGACGGATGGGGTGGGAATATAGGATGGGAAGTGCAGGTGTGTTTGTGAGATGCTTCTTTTAAGTTTCCATGCATCTATTAAGTTTCCATTTGTCATCATCGGCTGGGGTGTGCAGGTGTTTACGAGATGCTTCTTTTCAATTTCCATGCTTCTTTTATATATCGTCATCTCGTTATTTTTCTTTTCCTAAGTTTCTGTTTCTGAATCTGGCAGCTTTTATTTTATTTTATTTTTTTCTGTTTGTATTTATTACCCGTTCCACAGGTAAAATATTCATTTACGGTGGAGTTGCTGGGAAGGGCCCTATCTTGCGGTAACAATATTTCTTGCGCGTTATGAGAAAAAAGGTCCGAAGGGGTAGTTTGCTCACCCTGTATGTTGCTTCTTTGAAACAATCGGTTTCAATATCCGCCTTCAGTTTCGGGCAGTTTTTCCATTTCATCACCTATATATTATGTTTAATACCTTTTCAATTTTAATCTCAATTTCTTATTTAAATTTTAATAAAGAGATAAATAAATAAACCAATGCTAATGCTACAATGAACAAACAAACAAAAACTTATCTCCCTTCATTCACATCTGGCTGGCTGGCTGTTTATATTGCCCATGTTGCTTTCCATACACTTGGAGATAGGACGGGTCGCAGGTAGTATAAATTTTACGACCTTCCAGCTATGGTGCACTAATACCGACACTGTTTCTATTTCTATTTTTAGGGACCATTAACAAACGCGTTTCATTAATTTTCAATTATTATTATTAATTCGATGCGTGCTTTCCTCCACTACCTCGTTGTACGCAGAATTTTTTTAATTTACCGCCGACTTACATTTATCGAGTTTAATGGAATCTTAAGCGGTTCTTTTCGTGTTTTTCCCGGGAGCATTAATAAACACCTGCGTTCTCGACCTCACCCCAACTAGAATTCCTTCAACTAGCGTGGCCACAATTAGATAAAAAATATACATATTGAAATTAATTTATTGTTTTTCATATTAAATAGTTCATGTTGAAGATATGAAGTTGTCTACAAAATACACAAACAATATTTTTTAATGAAGTAAATCCAGAAATATGGATATAGAAATCATAGACATGTAGTTAAATAACAGATACATTTTTAGAATCTCTCTAATACACATTAGAGTACTGCCAAAAGTGTATCTTTTGCTGAAAAAATGCAAACCAATAAAATAAATATTTCACAGGTTCCGGTTAGGCAGATAAAAAATGTTGAGAACACATTTGGAGAAAAATCGAAGTTCACAATGTCCACACCAGGTAAGCATTAGTTTAAGGGTTATTGTGGCATTCCCATCGTTAAATTAATTGTTGTCTAGGATTTGGTGGGCAATTAAATATGGATGTGAAAAATACAGTTAAGGAAATGAAATCAGCTGACCGAAGTATCTCGTTCAAGAAACCGGAGGCTATTGGATTAAGTCAAAAACCTCATTTCATTGGTAAAATTAACTGGTTCATTAATTTCTTATACGTAACGCAAATATAGTCTGTATAATAAAATACATTCGTTCTTTTGTAGAACAAACTAATAACGGAAACCCTTCGGTGCCCGATGACACATCATTAAAAAAACCTATATTTGTAGAGAAGAATCAGTTTATGATGGGCGATTCTGGTAAAAGTATTTTCAGTTAAATTAAAATACAATATTAAAATGATAATAATTTTTAGGACTTGCATTTAATAGCAATATAAACAATAGGATTCAGGGTCAAGATGAAGCTAGAAAACCGATAGAAAATCCTGCTAGGGACAATGAAACTTATACGAAAATGGGTGGAATGCCATCCTATAATTTTGGAAATGACACACAATTGTCTCAAATATTAAATACGAGCTGTAAGTTTTTAAAGATCTATATTCGTAATAAAAATTACGCGATTCCCCTCTAGTCAATAATCACGGCCTACAAACAAATTCGATTATATCACTCGAAGATGTAGTTATAGAAAGAATACGTATGTACATTATCTGGAATGACTTTGTGAATATAAATGTGAAGAGTGCCCTTCTATTCACGACTGCAAAAAAGAGGAATATTTGTTTTAAAAATTTTTGTGTTATTGAAAATTGGTTAATTTCGTATTTGCACCGAATATACAGGCATATTTTTCAAGAATTCTTAATATTTTCTTCAATCATCAATCGAAAGCCTATCATTTATACAGGTTTACTGGTAATTCGTCGAACTCGTAGGGACAATTTACTACATTATGAACCCAAGTATGCGTTATTCAAAAGTCATTAGTTTCACAGACATTACAATTTTTTGTGTTTTCAGGAAAATGCTCTTCGGAGTGGTATTATCGTGATTTTTTATTTGCAAACTTGTTTTATTCAGTCGTGTCATTAATATTCTAATAAAAAATTATAATAAAAGAAATTAAAAACAAAACAAAATAAGAGAAATATAAACGGAAAATATACCGATTCTAATAGAGAGAAAAACAGAAAAAAGCAAGAGATGAAAAAAGATTATGTTTATTTGAATGTATTCGTATATACAGGGTGTTCCTTAATAACGTGCTAATATTTCAGGATATTATTCCTTAGGTCATTTTGTGAAGAGAAGTTCATATGAACATATCTCCGTAACGCCTTAAATTTCTTGCTACAGGATGTTGAATTTTTCTTTTTTAAATCGTTATTTTTTTTCAGTATCTCAGAAAATACTTGAGATATTATTTTCAATTTTGGTATGTGTTAATAGGTTATAATATTTTAGTTAGAAAAGTTATTTTGTCGTTCCACCAGTGGCATCCCTGCAAACATGTTCTGTGATATATTTTTTTTTAAAGTGGTACGTTACTGACATTTTTCGTGTGAATATTTTTTCTGATTAACCTGGCCTATTCTACAAGTAAATGGTCTCTTGCGTTTCTCTCATCAGACACACAGTTCTTGATTAAAACAATTAAATTCAAAGAGCTTCATTTAGCAGTATTAACTAATAATGTCTGAACGCATAAATTTAGTTATCCTAGAATAAATTACATTTTTACAAACATCATTTTCAAAATAATATTCGTTGACAAAAAGTAAATTGTTGGTGTTCAAAACCATCTCATCGTATTATTTCTTCGATTTTTAGTGTTTCATTGAATTTATTTTATTTTTACGCTGTTTTTATTCAAATACATAAGTAAATAATATGATGAATTATTATACGAATGCGGAAATGGCGGCAATGTATTACGTATATGGCCTCGCAGAGGGTAATGCACCAGACGCCAGAACTATGTATGAGGAGAGATATCCTAATTGTGCCTTGCCAGATAACCGATTCTTTTCGACTATCCGTCGCCGTCTTTGTGAAACTGGTAGTTTCCAAAAAGGTATATAGACCTCGAACTGTCAGTACATCCGAAATTGAGGAAGCGGTGCTGCAGGAAATCGACGAATATCCTGAGACGAGTACGAGGAAAATTGCTAGAGCTCTGAATATTTGTCATCAAATTGTTTGGCGATTTTAGTTGATTTTTTAACGTATCCGTACCACATTCAGCATATTCTAAGAGCACAGACATTACTTCCCAGGGATTTTCCACAGTGTGTGAACTCCCGTCAGTAGTACCTTCAGAATGTTACACTAAACCTCGGTGTATACAATTCCCATTAACACTTTAGAAGATTTGAGAGAGCGAATAGTTGAATTGGATGACCAGGAAGCGTAATTTCAAAACATACTTCAGCACAACGCCAGACCCGCCCATCCAAACGCTCATTGGTTATTTCAAAATATACTTACGCACGACGGGTTTCTGCAAAATGTACTTCGTTTCAACACATTTCATAACTCACAACATTATCTGCCAAAACATACGCCAGCACAACGAGACCTTTCGAAACATACACCCTTACAGCGCTTCCCAAATGATTGCGCTATTAAAGAACTGTTATTCTACCGCAAAAACAATATAACCTAAAAAAAACATTGCAAAGTTATTGACAGCGTGGAGAAGTATCGCTTGTATTTGTTTTAGTGAATTTTACCAATAATTATGGAAACAATAAAACTTCTTTTAACTAGTGTTGTCGGCAAACAAGGGAATGTGGAAATATTAAAATTTAATGTTGACTCCGATTATAAAGCACGCTTGAAGGTGAAACTGCACGGATCTGAAGACAATTATAATAACCAGTGTAATGTGTGGGTCCAGAAATTTTTTACTGTATCCAAAAGCCAATGGGTTGTGCGAAATACATGGCCCCATTTACAAAGAATGGTATTTAGAAAAGTGTGTTACTGCCACCATACATACGTTAATAAACCCACGAGATTGTGAATCCAAAGCACTCCCTTATTGCCAATATTTTAAATAATAGGCCAAATGCTAAAATACATTAAGTATTTACCTATTATTCATGGTCGCCTTTAAGTTTTGTTAAAATTTTAATACCTTTCAGTTACTTCCTTTGCTTTCACTTTTACTCTTAAAAGTAAAAAAGTTACTTTTGTCTCGAACGAATTATTTCCAACTTGTTAGGAGAATCTTTAATTTTAAAACAATATAAAGTTGCAATAAATTGATAAGATTTTGCTTTACAGCCAGTTCCATAATTTGACTTTTATTAAAGCCTCCTTAAAGCTGATAATGGAATTGGCTGTCAATTTTTTACTTTATTATTTAAGGCATGCAAAGATGATTTTTTTATGCTCTAAGGGTGTATGTTTCTAAAGGTCTCATTGTGCTGGCGTATATTTTGGCAGGTAATGTTGTGTGTTATGAAATGTTTTGAAACGAAGTACATTTTAGTTTATAGACTCGACCTTTACTTGGTGAAAATCCATTATCACTAATGAAATAAAAAACACTAAACTGTTTTTCACGTTTTCACATGTATTACGTCAACATGACGATCGTTTCGCTAAAACATTAGCTTCATCAGATGAGCGCACTGTAACACTGTGTTACAGTGCGCTCATCTGATGAAGCTAATGTTTTAGCGAAACGATCGTCATGTTGACGTAATACATGTGAAAACGTGAAAAACAGTTTAGTGTTTTTTATTTCATTAGGAAGTACATTTTGCAGAAACCCGTCGTGCGTAAGTATATTTTGAAATAACCAATGAGCGCTTGAAAGGGCGGGTCTGGCGTTGTGCTTAAGTATGTTTTGAAATTACGCGACCAGGAATCGGTCGTCCGCTTCCAAGGTATCAACCTTGACCCGCTAGGTATTCAGATCTCATACCCCTAGACTTCCTTGTCTGGAGGGCACATAAAGAAAATAGTACAACGTGTACATCATACATGCACATATAGTACAAGTATTTAAATATTTAAACATAGCAAAAAAAGTGTAGTGTAAATTTCAGCAATGAGGCATTTTTAACTCTATTGCAAATAAACGCATACTTTTATTTTATAAAATATGCAAAGAAGAATGGAACAATTTCTCGTGAAAGAAATATCTGCATTGATTTATTCTTATAATAAAATATGAATACTTTCATATAGCGCTTTTGTCTGCACTACAGTTCTGAGTTTATAAATGTACGTTTGGCGCGTAATGGCTGATTTATAAACGGCACCGTTGCAGTGTACTAGAACATTTATTTGTTTGTTGTTACTTATACGTCAATATTATAATTTGTTATCAGAAAAAAAATATAAAGATAAATTTAAAATAAGTAAATTACGTACAATCAAAAATTATTAAAATATCGGACGATCCAGCCCACAGGGACACTCTTGTAACTTTTGAATTTGCGATATTTTCAAATCTGGTGTAATGATATGATTTAAAATTTCCAATTACGTTATGTAAATAGCCTTTCGGTTTCGATGTACTTCACATAAATATCAAATTTTTAAATGAGACAACCTGTATATATATGCATATTTGAATCATATTGTCTATAAAATATGTGATCCTTCAGATGTTATTTTTATTTTCAAAAATATAATTTTTTAATTTTCAGTTTTAATCATAGAAGATTGGGACTTGAAATTATTGAAACTCGGTATGCAATCACCTGTAACCTGTAAAATAGTATTTCTTTAGATACTAAAATGAAACTCACCCTTCTCATAATTTAAATGCCCCATTGTCCAAGTGTTCCATTTCAAAAATAGTTTTCGCTGAACGTAATTAAGGGCAAATAGTCTCTAACCCTAATATTTGAAGAGATATTTTACAGGTGTTTGCAGACCGATTTTCAATAATTTTGGCCTTCTATAATTAAAACAAAAAATGTTTAAATAATTTTACCAAAATCAAAATAATATCTGGGGGTTTTGACAGCAGGAGCGAAATATGTATAGTTCACTAAACATATCCACGTATGTCGAAATCATGGCTCGTGTGCAGTCACTGACATCTAATGTATTTCAAGAACGCGCGTTAAAGTTTCTCTACGTACGTTGCAGAGGAAACGAGCGGATACAGTTGTTAACGCTCGTTAAGTGTGTAGTTTGTGCCTAAATTACCACTGAATTCTATATAATTCAACAGTGGACGCCGAGCGCATAATTCTCCGCAAGTTTGTTTCAACATCTGTGTGTTCTCAGGCCTGTAGCCAGGGAGTGACCCTAGGAACTTTTGAGCACTCCCTGAAGAAATTCCAACATTACCTTTGTGGGCCTATTTTGCCAATTTCTTAAATTATAAAAGAATTCGCACCCCTTAAAATCCGATGAGTACTCTATACAATTAATTTCTGGCTACAGGCCTGTGTGTACTCGGTCTTAATTTCTCCATAGTTGTACATATTTTGGCGTATGGCTAGCAAGCCCTTTATATTGATGAATACATATGTTGGCATTCACATTTCTTATATCACGCCGCATTGAGGATCGTATTTATTCTTGCGCAGCATCTATTAAGAACAGCATATATTAATTATGAAAGGAATTATTAAAAGATTCATTAAATCTCTCAAGGAGAGTTAACCCGTTTTTAGTTATAGGTTGTATCGATTTTGTTATTCCTGATGTATATTTTCCCTTCTTCTTGCTTCTCATCCAGCTTAGTCCATATTTGGTCACTAAGTACTCCAATATTTCTCATTGGGTACTATTTGGTCTGAATTCGTAATACTTATCGTTTCTTTAAATGTTCGAATCCAAGTTTCATTCCTACGCAGTCATGTATTTTCAGCTTATTCGTATTTCAAAGTATCCTGTTGATATTGGTGATCTTGAACTACAACCAATTCATTACATCTTGATTTTTCTTAATATTTTTTACATTTCTGTTCCATTTCCTTGAATTTGTTCGTGCCATTTAGTGTATTTCTTAGACTTTAACCAGTTGTCTTTGATGTTTGCCATTCTCATCTACTCTTTCTCAAATTGAATTTGAAATTGAAATTACTATCGTTAAGGTGTAGTGAAATTATTAATCTTTGGTGTAGTATACAGCAATTTAATACTTATTGTTTGATAATTTTTATTATATAGGTATTTTCTCACATATCACGTTTCCCAATTTTTGTATTGCTACACGTTACATCCCTTCATTCTTTTAAATTTCCCACTGGTTATGAAACCATTTATTACTTGTTGTCATCATTTTCCTCGTATTTAAAATGAACGTTTTAATTTTCTTATTTTTAAGATGAGTATGGTGAAGGCTATGCAAGTCCGCAATTCGATCAAAGCTACCTTAGCCCAGAAGGAGAAGATAATAACATAAATACAGTTCCTAATTTTGGTGGACCTTCAAATTTTACAGAACAGTCATTATTTTCATTTGGCCAGATGAATTCGTTTAGTTTTAAGTAATTGGTTTGCATATGTATAGTTAGTTCAATGATATTTTATGTTATAGTAGATTAGAAAAAAAGAATTCCTTTTTCCATTTGTATAAGTTAAGCCTACTTTCATTTAATGAATTGATTATTACTTTAAGAGAATATTTGTTAATATTTTATATGCCCAATAAACTAATTTTTGTAATCATTCTGTGTTCATATTCTCCATGTATTGTGAACTATTGAAGAGAAATTAAATACGTTATCTATACAATATAGGTTGGTGTATAGTGTTCACATAGTATAATGGCTTGTTTTAAATGTTGTAAAAGTAAACAATTTATACATTACGTATGTATTAAATGTTTCAGTGTTTTTCATAAGTGTTGCCTGCCACGTTTCAAACATCAAATTAGTTTTGTTAAAGAAAATCAGATTATCTGTTGCAAAAACTATAATAACAGTGATTGCAGTGACGAGGATAGTGAAAAAAGTATCCTAGAAAAAACTATAAGTGAACTGGTAGGAGATAGTGATATGAAATCAAAGTATATCGAAAAACTAAAATTGGATAAAAATGCGTTCATGCAAGATGCTATGAGAGCTGAGGAGGAGTTGTCTAACCTATTAAATAAACAACAAAAAATCATTGATGATTTGAAAGATCAGATTAAAATATCTAAACAAAAACGCTAATGTTATAAGAAATAAACAGATTAAGAATAAAGAAACACAGACAGGTTTGTGTACAAGAAATGTTTCAACCTCTACAAATTTTATAGAAACACCCAGTGGCGTACCTGATAGTCATGAAAAGGTAGTAATAACGAAGCCTAAATTCATTGAAACTTTTAGTGGATTAAATTCTGGCCATATATTGGATATACCAACAACACAAAGTGTAGTTAACGTGCAAAAGAAATATCATTACATCAAAACAGTTATACAGGGTGACTTAAAAAATTCAATTAGAGACAAATCTATTCCTGTAAAAAATTCTACTCACAGTAAACGACAAATTCTGTTATTAACAGATGATGCAGACGTGACTTTCCAACTTAAGAGATGTATGGATAAAAATCTTTATGAAGTTATTTCAGTGAGGAAACCGGGTGCACTCTTGCATCAAGTGATTGAAAATATGGAAACATTGGCAAGTAATTTTACTTTTCAAGATATCATTGTAGTGGGTGGTCGCAACGATATTGATAAAAACAAAGCACCCTCTTTCAGAAACATTTGTGACAAACTTAGACAATGTGCCCACACAAATGTTATTTTTGCTTCTGTTCCCTATTATCTTAGAGGTAGCCTAAAAAACAAATTTATCTACAAGTTTAATACAAAATTATATCAGTTCTTAAATAAATTTAATACATGTAGTGAAGGTAAATTTAGTTTTGTTGATATTAATAAGGGACAACAAAGAAAGTTCAACAGTTACAAAGCTGCTTCCAGAATAGTGGATTCCATTTTACATAGCAAATATTTGTACAAAACGTTGACATTTATTCAAACCAGTGAAGTCTCTGTGCCTACTGCAGTCCCGGAACCACTTTCTCACATACCTGCAATAGTTATTTTAGATGACAGTACTCACAACATGAATTCACCGAGTCCTACGCCAGTTAATGACAAAAACGATAGTTCCGAAATATCTTTTTTATACCCGCGACTTTCTCAAGTGTCTCTTCTGATGTAAAAAATTCACTTGTTAAAAAAGCTGTTGACGAAACATGTAATGTAAATTTAATAAACAAACCTTCCGTCTCAAATGATTTTATAAATATTTTTCATATCAATATTCAATGCTTGAGAAATAAAACTCATCTATTAGAAGATTTCCTGTTAAATTCAAAAATGGACTTTATGTTCGTTTGTATAAGTGAGCACTGGATGGTTGAAGAGGAAATAAATATGTTATCTGTACTAGATCTAACAGTAATGGGAAAGTTCTGTAGGCATCGCAATATACATGGTGGAGTCCTCATTCTCACTAAATCCAGCATAGTAAAAGACTGCCTAGTACGTCATGATCTAATACATCTCTCTGTTGAATTCCACTGCGAAGTTGCAGCAGTGGAATGTGTAACTAATAAAATGTTAATTATTACTATTTACAGATCATCATCAGTGAAGAATCTACAAATATTTTTTGAAACAATGGGAAATATATTAAACAAAATATCTTCATACAAGCATAAAATCATTATAAATGGTGATTTCAATGTTAAATTTAATACTAACGATAAAAATAGTAAAAAATTAATTGACTTAATGAAATCACATAATCTTGAACATACGATCTACTCAAATACCCGTTATAATTCATGTCTTGATAACATTTTTACTAATGTGTTAGAAGTGCAACGAAAGTCCTGTACAATTCCTTTAAGTATATCTGACCACTATGGGGTTTATATAGGCATTGCCAGGGATACAGCACCACATAATAAAGTTATAAGTTTTAGACCCATTACTCATATTGGTTTATATAATTTAAATCATGCTATCAGTACTATGTGTTGGATGTTCACCAAAGATAGTAGTCTATTTATAAATTGTAAATTTGATGCTTTGATAAAAAATTTATGTGATGCTGTTCAAAATGCATTTCCTGAGAAATACAAAAAACTATCATCTGAACATAAGCCGATTGTAAACTGGTTTACAGATAACTTACGTGAAATGAGAGAAACGCTGTCATTTATGACTGATTTTTCTAAAATGTTTAATAATAATACCGCACTTAGAAGTATCACAGTTAATTATCGCAAACATTATAATGAAGCCATAATTTCTGCAAAAAAAGCCGCACATGATGCATTCATCAAAGCATCTAATAATACTCAAAAGGCAACATGGAAAATTGTAAATAGTCTGAAACCTAGAAAAGTAGATACAATCGATAATCAAATAACTCCTGATGACTTTAATAACTTTTTTGTTAATATTCCTAACTCTATAATGAGTAATATTCCTAGAGTGGCGATTGATAACTTAGACTATTTGAACAGTATTAATCTATCTAATACTGGCACGTTTCTGTTTCGTGATTTTACTTATATAGAAATTAGGGATATTATTTATTCTTTAAAAAATAGTGATAGCTTAGATTATTATGGTTTAAATGCTAAGATTATCAAATGTATTGGTCATTCTCTGGTCTACCCATTGACTGATCTGTTCAATGAATGTATAAAAACCGGCATTTACCCAGATTGTTTAAAAATATCTCGAGTGATACCTATTTTTAAGAAAGGTCCTTTAAATGACCCATCAAATTATAGACCGATATCACTAGTTCCATTAATATGAAAAATCTTTGAAATAGCATTAAAAAAACAAATTGTTGAATATTTTGAGAAAAACAATCTTTTCAATCCATGCCAATTTGGTTTTAGGTGCAAACGTTCAACTACAGATGCGATCCATAAATTAATTAATATCATAACAGATGGCTTTGAACAGAGTAAATACACTGGATCCGTTTTTTGTGACTTGTCAAAGGCCTTCGACTGCGTTTCTCACGAGGACCTTGCTAGTAAACTAAACAGATATGTCTTTGCAGATGCATCTCTAAATTTACTAATATCTTACCTAAAGGATAGAAAACAAGTGGTATCACTGAGTGGTACCTGCTCTTCACTTAGATATATTGATGTAGGAGTACCTCAAGGTTCCGTACTTGGTCCCGTGTTATTTCTTGTTTATGTTAATGACTTTCCAAATTGTATCCCAGGGACTGAGCATATATTATTTGCCGACGATACTACTATCATTGAGAGTAACCCCATATTTGATTTGCTTAGCAGAAATCTGGAGAATACTCAGTCGAGGGCCGCTGATTGGTTTGCATCAAATAACCTAAGCCTAAATATGACCAAGACAGAAACTATGATTTTTACATTAAAAACTTCAGCGAGTTTTCAAAATCCTAATTCCGTCCGTTTCCTTGGCATTCATATGGATCAAAAGCTAAGTTGGGAGGAGCATACTAATTATCTATCTAGTAATATTGCTAAAAATATTTATGCTCTGAGAAATATTAATAGTATGGTATCGGAGGAGGTTGTGAGATCGGTTTACTTTGCAACAATCCATAGCCGCTTAAGCTATGGTTTGTCGATATGGGGTCATGCAACCACAACACATAGAATTTTCAGCTTGCAAAGACGGGCAATTCGTATTATGAGTCATTTAAATTATGGAGATGACTGCAGAGAAGCCTTTAAAAAGTTGCAAATCTTAACTTTACCTAGCATGTACGTTCTAGAGTGCTTATTACTTACGAAGCAAAATATCTTGAATACCCAAATTTGTGAAAGTACACATGATCATCTTACCAGATATCGTAATAATATATGCTTAGCATTCATTAGGTTAAACAGATCAAGAAATGGGTTAAATTATTATGGTCCAAAAGCTTACAACTGCTTGCCTACTCATGTAAGGAATCTGAATTTAACCAAATTTAAAGTCGTCATTAAGGAGTATCTATTAAAAAATGCCCACTATTCCATTGATGATGTTCTGATTAACTTAAAAAACATTTAAGTTATATGCGTGTTGTAGAAACACTTTTTTCCTTTTATTTTTTAACGTTTTACTTATTTATTTATATGTGACTTATTGTATTTTTTTAATATGTTTACTTTATTACTATTGTTTGACTTGTGTAAAATGTAAATTCTTAACACCAATAAATATATCTATCTATCTATCTATCTAATGTCACTATCACTAATAAAGTCCACAGTATGTTGCCTGAACTTCGCCTATATGTAAACAAACTCTATTTGTTTAATAAAGTCAATTATTATTATTTATTTTTTTTTTTTTTTCGGTTAATCCGTTACCGGACAGGGCCGTGTTTTCCGACCGATACCACACGGTAGCCGCGCCGGCAATAATTACAGCCACTCACCACGACCTGTGAGGTTAGTGACTGTAAATTCCTGAATCGTGTGCAATAAGTAGACGAAGGGACCCCAAGATGACTGCCTTCTGCATTTGGCCTACCAACCAATCAGCAGATTTCTGACAGGCCGGTATGATCTTCAATCCAGAGAGCAGCGTAGGCTTCATACCTCCGAGTACACCGATTATGAGAACGACCATCTTGACCGAGTAGCCTGGGTACAGCACTTGGAGCTCGTAACGGAGATCACGGTATTTGGTCCGTTTTTCCTCCTCTTTCAAAGCGATGTTTGGCTCAGCAGGTGCCGAGAACTCGATCACAAACATCACCTTGTTTTGATGGTCGAGGAGGACTATGTCAGGCTTGTTGGCTTGAATTAGCCTGACTGTCGGAAACGAGTAGTTCCAATAAATTCGGCACCTCTCGTTTTCGACAACGGACTCAATACCTCCGGGGACGTAAGGCAGCACTGGTGTTTGGTCTATCTCGTACGAGTGCCGTAGATGATAGTACAGCACCCGTAATGCCGCATTATGGCGTTGGATGTAGGCCGAAGTCGCATACACCGGACATGCAGAAAGTAAATGCATGAGCGACTCCGGCGCCTGATGGCAGGTCCTACAGTTTATATCAGGAACCTCTACACCCATTACGCGGCTTCGGTAGACCAACGTGTTGATTACACCATCTTGGCAGGCCACAATGAATCCCTCGGTCTCGGACTTTAGCCCGGCTGACCTTAAAAAGGCAAATGTCAGCCTGGTCGATAAACCCAGTGTTTCTACATTCTTATAGTATACACCGTGCATGGGTTTATCGACGTGCTGCCTAAACAGAAATTCCTGCTCGGCAGCTTTTATTTGGGCCTTCAGACGAGATGGCTGTAGTTCAGTGATTGACTCTGGATCAGCACCGCGCCGGCCTCCTCGCCTATCGTCGAATACGAGACCAAGTTCATCTGCGGCTCTTTTTGCCGCCTTAAACAGTCCTGCACCCACCCCTGCGTTTTCGTGATCTCTCACTAATTGCAGGAGCGGGTCTGAGCTCCTAAGAACATTACATGCCATGCTCAGTGCTACTCTGCCATGCATACACTCCAACCCCAAGAGCCCTCTGCCCCCCGATTTCGTGGGAGGTACACACGAGGGACGGACGATCTAGGATGAATGCTCCTATGGATATTCATCATCTTGCGGGTACCTCTGTCCAATTGGCGCAACTCATCTACAGTCCATTTGACTACCCCAAAGGAGTAGAGCAGAATAGGAACGGCAAGCATATTAGTGGCAGATACCTTGTTTTTCCCCGAAAGTTCGGATGACCAAATCTTTCGGAGTAGGCCTGTGTACTTGCCGCGGAGAGATTCTTTCACTTGTTGCACATCCTGGATGTGATGTTGCGCCACACCCAGGTATGTGTAGTTCTCTCCGGCATCCAGATGTCTCAGGATGCTTCCATCTGCGAGTTGCGCATCTTCAGCAAAGTCCCCGCATCGTCCTCTCTTGAGTTGAACGACCGCGCACTTGTCCAACCCGAACTCCATACCAATGGCCCGCGTGTACTTCTCGTCCACCCTTAGAGCATTTTGAAGTTCACGCTCTCCGGAGGCATACAGTTTAAGGTCATCCATGTAGAATAGATGAGTGACCTTATGCCTCCGGTTGCTGGGTAGTCCACAGTTATACCCGTGAGTTTGGCGGAGCTCAACAGATAACGGCAGCAGTGAGATGCAAAAGAGGAGGGGACTCAGAGAGTCTCCTTGGAAAACTCCTCTTCGGAATGCCACCTGCCCTGTTGTAACCCGCTGTGCACCGGATGTTATGGTGAAGCGAGTTCTCCAGAGAGGCAGCAGTTGTTCTATGCATCTCACTAGTGGTTCTGCTACCGCAAGACATTTGAGCAAATGCAACAATAGTTCGTGCGATGTTGTGTCAAATGCCTTACGAAAGTCAATCCAGGCCATCGATAGATTTCGCTTGTACTGCACAGAATCCTGCGTAATACAGTCAGGCTGTCTTTACAGCCCGCCATGCCCTTCTTGGCCACCACGCTGCTCGTAAATCTGTTGGAAGACCGGATCAACCTGCCGTAGTGTCCTAACATACAAGATACGTGTAAATATATTGTAGCAGGAGTTCAGACAGGTGATCGACCTATAATTCCTAGGGTCAGACAGATCTCCTTTTTTGGGGATTAGCACGGTACGTCCCTCGACAAACCAGTCCGGAATCTGCTGCCCCTCGTTCAACCACGTGTTGAACACTCGGGCCAGACGACGGTGGGTGGAAGGAAATTTTTTCCACCACCAGTTGTTTATGCCGTCTGGGCCCGGAGCAGCGAAGTTCTTGGCTCCAACAAGAGCTTGTTGAACTTCCTCTGAACTGATTGCCGGGCACACCTCTTCTGGCTCTTCTAAGGTTCTGTGGCAAAGAGCCTTGAAGTGCGCTATTGCTGGAGTGTTGCTATCGAACGGACGTGTCGTTTCGTAGATTCCCTTCCAGAAGCTTTCGACATTGGCTACAGCTGGTGGATTGTCGACAACACGCTGTGGCTCTTGAAATAGGCGGGAAGGGTTCGTACGGAACAGTGTATTTTGCTCCATACTCCTTACCCGCCTTATTAGCTTTTTCTTGATAGCCATGAGCGCTCGAATCCTATCTAAGCAGTGTTGCTTAATGGTAAGCATCACTGTTAGATTTAGTGTGTGGTGTTGGCGTCTTAAGCCGGCTGCTGTTCGCCGGTATTATTATTATTATTATTATTTTTATTATTATTATTATTATTATTATTATTATTATTATTATTATATGGGAAACATTTCTCTTCTCGATTTAAGTTAATTTTAATTTTGTCAATAGTTTCTACTTAAAAAAATAATGACAAATTTATTTTAAATTAAATATAACAATATTTACACCCTTCCCGAATACTTGTCCCGGAGCCAGCCGAACATACATGGTGCTGAAAGATTGGATGGAGCGAGGTCAAGTAGGGTCAAATGAAAATAATTGTTGTAGAATTCCGTCCCCTGTTCGTACAGTGCGAATTAAATGGTAATTAAAATTAACATGTAAAAAAGAAGAACTTATTACATCATTTATAAAATGCAAAAGGCGCGTATGTAAAAATACTGCGACAGCGCAGCGGTTTGAAGTCCGACTTCCCATGCAAAAAATGTATTCGAAATGACGAAAGCAATCACATGATTTTCTTTTTACCTTTTTGGTTTTTTAAATGCCAATAATTGTCGTTATTATGTTACAATGTTACAAGAAACTTTGTTTATTTTTCAATCTTACACATATAACGGGCTATAAATGTTCACGCTTCTTTTGCCAATTTTTGATCCCCTCCCCCCCCCCCCCCCCGTGTCACACATTGTCACGCTCGCTCAATCTCCAGACCTGCTGTCTGTCCCGCCGTACTAAGTTGTATGTAAATTAAAAATATCAAGGATGCTGATAATAAATAATTAAAATAATTTGTTTTCTTGTAGGTACCTATTGGGACATCACAATTGCTTGAGCCTCCCCTCCCCTGTCACAGAGTGTCACAACTTTCAGAACCCCCTCCCCGCCCACTAACCGTGACATCATTTATGGACAGCCCCGAAATTTTTAACTCTAGTGAAATTTATTTGCAATTTTTTTAACATAACATAACACATTTTTTAATTTACCTAAATTTAAGTAAACCTACATAAAATTATTTATTTTTACTAGAGTCATTGCCTAAATGCGTTTTGTGACTAAATCTTGTTTTAATTATTTCTTTTTTATGAAAAACCTGCGCTAATAAGAATTCATCAAACTTGATGCAAAGCTTAACTTTCAACAATTCATTTCAAAATTCACTTTGACTGAATTTTTTGTCAATAGTTTTTTTTACTTTCTTTTTATGTGTACAGGGTGACCCAAAATTAAACCGCCAAATACTCAGGATCGATTTTTAAGATTAAAATAAGACTTTTTCATCTATACATTTTTTTTCAAAAATGCATCCCTCCGAGCTAGAGCAAAAGGGAAAAACCGCTGCCTAATAAAGGGATCACCTTGCAGTATATCTAAATCATTCATACCTTCCATTTTTGTACTAACTAAATAAAGAATAAGTTTTAATTATCACCAATCACCACACCAAAACAAGAGCACATCAAATTAAATAATTAAACAAAAAATTTTGTGTCATAGACATTTACGTGTTTTGTACAATAATATTTCCATTGATTTGGAGATGTGCATTGTTTTCATATGGGTTCTAATAATATTTCTTCGTATTTAAACAATGAATGGGATTGATTTTATTATTATATAAGGATCATATTTAGATTAAGATTTAAATGCTGTTAATTATTCTGTTACCAATTTATGACAAAAGTCAACATATTGTTTGGTTGTCGAAATCTAGCCAATTTAAGTTTTAAAAGGTAAGTGATTATATTTAGCATTAGAATTTATTGTTTATATTACATATTTCATAAATACATAGTAGTATACTTTATCCCAAACTTATTGTCGGTATAAAAAATGTCGGGATCTTTGTTCTTTACCGCGTCGACATTTTTTATACCGACAAGAAGTTTGGTATAAAGTATTAACAGAGAACTAAACAGAGAACATATTATGGTGTATAAATACCTACACAATGCACGCACCCAATAAGGCAGTAGCACCATATGACTGACAGAATCTTAAATATGTGTTTGTAGTTATTCTTATTTTTAAATTTTTTATTCGTTTTTCTATATTGGAACCAGTGTAATATTAATAAACCCTCTCATATAGAATACATCTAATTTTGTAATATCGTTCAATATTAAAAAAAGACCGTTAATCATTATAGGTTGAACATTTTTTAAAAACAATAATATAAAAAAAATCTGTGTCTAATATTTGAGAGAGTTTAATAATGTTACACTTGGCTCCAATCTAGAAATGCGAATAAAAACATAAAAAATTAGGGTAACTTACAGAAATATAAAATTTGAGGTTATGTTGCTAATATGGTGCTTCTGCTCTATTGGACAAGACGTAATAGCCCGGGAGGCAGCGACATATTTCTCGCGTTGATATCTATAAAGCTAGATTTTTTCCAAAGAGAGTTTAGATAGTATCTATAATGAAGGTGCAATTCTACCAAACTCTTAGTGGTGCATAAATGAGTAAAAGACTAAACATGTTGTAAAAAAACAGATCGAGGAAAATTTCGTTTTTCGAATTGTCACGAATTGTCAAAAATGACGATTCGCCTTCGCTCCTGCCGACCCCAATTTTCGATTTTCACCTCGCGATTCACGTTGTTCGGTCATTGCCGACCTTTTCCTCGTCATCGAGACATAGAACATGTCTCCGATCGCCGTATTTATTCAGTTGTTACGTTACAAATCATTTTATTAAACTTTTTCATGCCCTGTGATTTCAGCAACGTCTACCAAAGATTTAGCCACCCTATAGCGGAGGTGAAATGTGATTTTTAATCGAAATAGTGCAGATTATTATTCCGCGGCGGAAAATGCAAAACTTCTCCGAGAAATGCAATAGAACGGAGTGAATAGTAATTATAGAATCAAAATTATGTGCCGAAAAATTGAAAACGAAAAAAAAAGTATCCCCGGGCGGGATTCGAACTCGGGAAACCACTTAAAAATTGTCGCCGATTAGCACGACTGCAAGTCAATTTTTCAAACCTAAGAACTGAATAAATACGGCGATCGGGGAGACCCGTGACCCGTTCTATCTCTCGATGGCGAGAAGAAGGTCGGCAATGACCGTTCAACGTGAATCGCAAGGTGAAAATCGAAAATTGTGGCCCGCAGGAGTGAACGCGAGTCATCATTTTTTGACAATTCGTGAAATTTTCGTCCATCTATTTTTTTGTAACATGTTTAATTTTTTACTCATTTATTCACTAAGAGTTTGGTAGAATTGCGCCTTTATTATAGATACTAGATATCTAAATTCCCTTTGGAAAAAATCTAGCTTTATAGAAATGATTTCACGAAAACTCGCTGCCTCCCGGGATATAACTGCAACAATTGATTTAAACGAAATTGTTTCCACTTTTGCTATAATCAAGGCTAGGAAAATGAAACTTAGTATTCTATTTTCATCATTTTCATTTTTCAATCTACAATTACAGCAAAGTGGAAACAATATCCCTTAAACAAATCTGTTATATGTGTCTTGAGTCATTTAAGTAAATTATTTGAATAAAAATTACATTATCGTTTTATATTTGTGTTTTACTGTGTTGCATATTTTTTGTCAAAGAAGTAAAATGCAAATGCATGTCTTAGCAAGTTGTAACAAATCTACCTTGAGAGGGGAGAATTGCGCCGACCGTTGCAGAAAGCAGTTCTGGCGCCTAGGTAGGTATGTAAAATTAATATTAGTCCAGTAAGTCAGGGATTTTATCTACAAAAATTATTAACAGCAAACCGCGGTATGTAAAAAATCGGAAATTTTCCGTAGAATTCAATGAACTATTTTTAAAACAAATGACGAACTTGCGTCCTCTTCAAAATGGCGGCCAAAGTTTGCGAAAAACAGTTTTTTGCGTTGAAAAAGAAAAGTTGGCGTCGCACAAAAAAAAGTTTAACAGCACAGTTGTGTAACTTTTTAATACGGATCGAGCCAGCCAACTCCGATCTCAAAAAATTGCAAAATTAATTAGTTATTGCAAAAATGACGTTAAAAATCGCATTTTTTTTGAAATACCTGTATCTCCGTGAAGAGAAGATATTCTTTAACGAAACTTGGTGAAAGCGTAGTACAAGATATGTCGAATAAGAGAATTTTTACGGATTTGCAAAATATTGAAAATTTCTTGCAAAAATCGATTTTTTCGAGAAAAACGCGTTTTTTTCAATGTCCAATAGCTCATACAAGCCATCATATTTCTATACCGCACCGGTCCGAAAAGTTTCTCTAACAGTTGTGCTAACCTGTGCAATTATTGCGCATATCACGAAACGATCCCTAATATGCGAAAAATCTGCCAAAAAAACGATAATTTTTTTTACCCCAAAAAACCTTGAATATTTTTGAGATTTTAAATTATATTGCAATGCCATTATTGCCAATAGATAGCTGGCATTTTTCTACAAATTTACAAAAAAATGACCTTCTGAAGCAGAGATAATTTTTTTTAGAAATTCTTGTGGCGCCATTTTTTAAAGTAAAGGGCTGAAATTTGCAGTGGTTATTATACAATATTTACATTTTCAATAAAAAAATTTCGGCACTAGATCGGCCATTGCTGAGCATTGCAAAATCAATTAAACTCGGAGCTCGATGCTGCGGCGCGTGTTATCTAGCGCTAGCGGTGAAGTGGGGGGGAGAGCCAGCTCTCAGTGAAGCCTTGCGTAAAACTGATCTCTATCATGTTTACACTACTGGAGGGTTATTATGTTTATTGATTGTATCCGTGAAAAGTAATGTACCCCTTTCAAATGAGCCCAATTTACAATATGTGCGACTACCAAGGAATACTCATGCATCAACATCGGGCCTATCTTTACGTCTATACTCACACTACCCATGCACAGTGAGCCACGTAGATCTAGATCGTTTTATACGTGGACCGTTCTCAGAGATATGTCTACATTTAAAAGATCATAGTTCAAAACTTACCCCTGTTTTCCCTTGTCAGGCCTGTTGCTTCACTACGATTATCTAACCTTGATGACTCGAGTTTCCACTAATATGAAACACCCATTTTCAACAAAACTTAAACGATATTTTACAAAAGAACACGTTACAAAAGAACAATCAGTTTGGAAAATAGAACAACAATAATTGATGCTTAAATTAAAACAATAGAAAATGCAACTTAAAAGATAAACAAATAAGGAAATTGGACCGTAGTCTCGAACTTAAGCGAGAAAAATTACTTTGTCAAAGGAAAAAGTCATTTACACTCAAATTCAAACTGATTGCCAGAAGGGCAAAAAAATACAATACCCTTAACTAGCATGAAGTTAATTATTTCTGAAAACTATACTTTATAAACTAGTGCAGAAACGCCAGTTGCCAGTGACAAGATGAATGAGGTAACGTTTAATTTGAGAAATATGATGACATGAAGTTAAATTTTATAACAGAAGCTCAAAAATACAAATACCTATACCCGGGAACACTAAAATTATCACGATAAAAGTAGGCCGATGTCACACCATCAGTAGTTGATCGGAAAGTGTCTTTCTTTCCGGACGGGATTATCCTTGTCAATTTTTAGTTAGTGGTCCTTATCCACCCCAAAGCAATCTAGATCATTGAATGAAAGTCCGCCTCTTTTTAGAGGCCTCAATAAGTCATCCGGAAGGTTGCGTCCTCTATAGTAGAAATTATTTACCGAAATAGTACTCGCCTGGCAAGTGGCGTTCTCTTTAGTAACTATGTCCAAATTGGCTTCCCTTAAATATAACACGTCCATTTAAACAACTTAAAATATTCTACATCTAAGCTAGCTAATTATATCTATTATTAAAAAACCTATTTGTTTTATGAGTGGACTTAGAAAAGGAAAAAGCAACTAGTTCCTACCTAATGTGCAGTTTGGGTTTGGGGAATTCTTGTAATCAATTACCCCTTTTATGATTTGATTATTTTACACATTCACCTCGTTTAATTACCCGCGCGTTTGTTACATTTCTAATAAAAAGCAATTTGACGATGGCATCGATCGTAACGGATTTTTATCAGTTTATGAGGGGTATTTTACTGGTAATAAAATATTTCCGATTTAGCAAATTTACTACAGATTACTTCATAGCTATGGCTGAAAAAATCTAATAGTACATCGCCCGCCTCGATAACATTTTGGGGTTTTGTCAAATATCGTCCTAAACTATCTACGAAATCGTGCTATTGTATGGCAAGTAATTTTAATTCCTTTACGCTTTATTACATTTGTTACATTACCAAAGAATTTTATTATGTCTCATTTATTTATTCGAATTGTTTTTGTAGAATACGTTGTATTAATTTTTTTTTTCTTTTGCTTTTTAATAGGAGACTCGTCTTCATTACCACTACTACAGCCACGGTAAACGTTATGTAATATTATTTCCGCATTATCGTCATCACAATCATCATTATCGTTATCATCAGTTGAACATTCATATCTTTCTAGCTCAGTCTCTGTGATATTTGGCTCGTCTATTTCTTCGTCGATATCATCAGCGACGACTCTGTTCTCCTCAATATTTGAGCAAATTTCATCGTCACACGTTTAACACACATTTGAGCATTTTATGCCGTGTTTTCGGCAGCTGCAGGCGTACGCCACAGCATCGAGCTCCGAGTTTCATTGAATTTGCAATGCTCAGCAACGGCCGATCAAGTTCCGAAGATTTTTTATTGAAAATATAAGTATTGTACAATAACCACTGCAAATTTCAGCCCTTTACCTTAAAAAATGGCGCTACAAGAATTTCTTTAAAAAAAAATTATCTCGGCTCCAGAGTCCGAGAGCAATTTTTTTTTGTCAATTTCTAGAAAAATACCAGCTATCTATTGGCAATAATGGTGTTCCAATATAATTTAAAATGTCAAAAATATTCAAAGTTTTTTGGGGTAAAAAAAATATCGATTTTTTTACCGATTTTTCGCATATTAGGGATCGCTTCGTGATATGCGCAATAACTACACAGGTTAGCGCAACTGTTGAAGAAACTTTTCGGACTGGTCCGATATAAAAATATGAAGACCTGTATGAGCTATTGGTCATTGAAAAAAAACGTGTTTTTTTCGAAAAAATCGATTTCTGCAAGAAATTGTATTCGATTGTATTCGCTTGTATTCGATATATCTTGGACTACGCTTTCACTGAGTTTCGTTAAAGAATATCTTTTCTTCACGGAGATACAGGTATTTCAAAAAAATGCGATATTTAACGTCTTTTTTGCAATAACTAAATAATTTTGCAATTTTCTGGGATCGCACTGGGCCAGCTCGATCCGCATTAAAAAGTTACACAACTCTGCTATTAAACTTTTTTTGTGCAACGCCAACTTTTTTTTTAACGCAAAAAAACTGTTTTTCGCAAACTTTGGCCGCCATTTTGAAGAGGACGCAAGTTCGTCATTTGTTTTAAAAATAGTTCATTGAATTCTACGGAAAATTTCCGATATTTTACATACCTTGGTTTGCTGTTAATAATTTTTGCAAAAAACGCGATATTTTCGACAGATTTATTGGACTATATTGTCATGTCCATCAGACGCGAGGCGTAAGATAATCCACATTTTCACAACAGAGACCAACTCTCCTTCGCACCGAGCGACGTTAGGAAAAATATTCTGAAGTATGATGTATCATTTTGTAGCGAGAAACTGATTCAATTGTCCTAACCTTAAAACACATTTTCTTATTTTGTTTTCAAAAGTTGAACTGTTTGACTGACTGACTTTTATTATTTATTATTATCTCCAACTCTATGTACAACAAAACATTTTAAGGTATATTCAAGAAATTAAAATGTATATGTCATTCCCATATATTTACGTCGTCTAACTATATTAATCTCAAAATTTATTATTATTGATGTTTGAAACGACATACATGTCATATGTCAGTTATTCATTATTTTGACATGATTGTGATATTTTAAATAGTTTAAATTAGTTTAAAATTATAAAGTAGATGAAAATGAAAATTTTATAACCTTAATGGGTCACTGTCTGTCCCGGTAAGTCATTTAAAAACTATATAAAATTTTAGAATTAAAGCATTAATATACAATATTACACAATCTTTCTTGCAACTTTTTGGTGGTACATTCTTAGAACGTAGGATGTTTACAAAATGAAGATATATCGAAAAATTCGAACAATATATACGTACTTCTAAAAGCAATATAATTTCTATTAATATTTTTGAAACTATTAGTGATTCTATAGGTATATGTCCCCTTTTCTAAATGGTTATATCTAACTGACGTATGATTCTTAATATTAATAATAATAATGGATTGAGAATACTATTAACACCTCTTGAATCCATTTTCGGTTTTGGAGAATGAATTATCCCAGTGGCACACAAGATTGTATTTATTCTTTTTCGTGTAAAAAAGGACATTGATGTGTATAGTTTTGTAATAGCAATATTATGATTTCATACCTTCTGGCACAGTAGAGAAATATACAGTAGACTCACTCCCTATCTACTCTATGTAGAAAAAATGGGATTTGGTTTCGTTTTTTATGCTCTAGACCAGACCAGACCAGACCGAGTGCGCAAGACCACGCACACAAAGGGGTTCTTGACAGCCTCCTGCGCCGCCTCAACTTCCAGGGATTCCACACAATTGCATACGCAGATGATCTAACGATACTGCTTAGTGATAATTCGAAGAAGTCCTCTGTGATCGAATGCAGATGGCCCTGAGAATAATCGAAAGATGGTGTAGAGAACACTCTCTGTCAGTCAACCCCAGGAAGACAGAGCTGGTCCTCTTCACAAGGTAAAGGAAATTGGGGCCAATGACGGCACCCGTTCTCCTAAACACCACACTAAGTTTCGCATCAGAAGTAAAATACCTTGGAGTAACTTTTGATGCCAAACTAACTTGGAATCTTCATTTAGACAGAAGACTAAAGAAGGCTTACATCTCTTTTGAGCAGTGCCGCAGAACCATAGGGAAAACCTGGGGAATGAAACCCAAAGTGGCTATGTGGATTTACACTGCTATAATAAGACCGATGATAGCCTATGGAGCCATTGTCTGGTGGCCTAAGAGTCAGCAGACTGTAGCGAAACGTAAGCTCAGCCAGATACAACGAGTAGCCTGTTTAAACACAATTGGAGCTATATAGAGGAGCGAAATCGACCCAGGAATGTGTCGTTTATTTTTTTTGGCGTAGAACCAGATGAAAGACTGTAGATTTTGTAGAGTAGGTTATTTGCGACCTGTAATGGGCAATTGAGCTATCGATCTGATTTTTTTTTTTAATTCAAGTACACACCCAAGCGCTTCCAACGGTGTTTTTGTTTATATCGATTATTGTTTATTATTTTTTTTAAATAACAATGAACTTATTACTTTGCAAAGAATGCACTCATATGTTCACTAAGCGACAAACTTTTTTATTTTTTCAAATTTTCATATACATGCAGCGGAGCAATTGAAGCCAAGATATGGGAGAAGTTTTTGAAAAAAAAAATTTTCATCTAGGACTGATAGTTTTTTATTTATGAATATTTTTGTGACGCAGTAACACATGGCATACACTCGGAAGGCGCGTGATTGTCACTGCAAGATGAAATATTACGACTAATATAGACAAAAATTTGGAAACAAGTAGAAAGTAATTATTTTTTATTTATTTACTTTAATCATTAGAAAATATTATTTAGGTATTAAGCAAATTACAACTTATACACTTTTCTGTTTAATATGAAATTACCTATTTTCTGTATAATATTGGTGCCTAAACTGGTGACGGTAATGTACTAATTAGGTATAAATGCTTTGTCATTATTGGAGAACCAGTCAAAACAACTACTCTTCTAGCTATTACTGACGAAGTATTGAATTACATGACAGAATTTCTAGCATTTTAAAGAAAAAAAGTATATCGAAAATGATTTGTTTAAATTCACACTTTTATTTAATACGAAATGATCTATTTTGTATATATTGGAGCCTAAATATGGTCACGCAAATATATTAATCACTTTAAAATACTAATTATTGAAGAACCAATCAAAAGAACTACCCTTCTAGCTTAATAATATTGTCTAAGTAGAAGGTATACAGTTTAACCAAAGGTCATTTTAACATACATATTTATTGTTTTATAATTTTTTATAATTTTAGCGATAGTTAAAAAAAATCCTCATCATCCTCAAATTTAACCATACATTCTGCACAATTATTGCATATGCCACACATTTATACTGCTCATAACATTTTAGACCTTCCTTCACAAAGTTACAATTTTTGTTATTGCAATTTTTATCGGAACAATAAAGGCTTAAACATTGTCGTACAATATCTGGAATAGGTTTTGATTTTAAAAAACAGGATTCCAACAATCATTTATTAAAGTCCATCCCCAACCTTCGGTAGCTTCAAGCAGCGGATTTGGATCATTACTGGAGTACCATATTTTTAACTGAACATCTGCAATTTCAGTACATATTGTTAAAGTTTTTTTTAAGACTTTAAATCACAATACACAAAAAAAAGTAAAACTCAATATAACTTTGAATAGAATACTGCTTACCTCCGCAAATAATTTACTATCTATTAACCAAAATGTGAAAAGAAGTAACATATTTGGAACCTGATTTTGAAACTGCTTTATTAATAGCACCCGGTGCGGGAAATCCCTGCCTTTTTAAATCAAATGTATGCATTGAATTGCGTAAGATAGATGCTACTCTGAGGAGAATCAGTATTTCCGAAGAGTCGTTAAGTTGGAAATTTTCTTTAAAATCACTACTACTTGATGACGAGTTAAATTTGTCAAAGTCATCGGGTAAGTGTGTAGCTTCCGGATTATTTTTAGCTCTTAGCTCTTTATGATATTTTGCATCATATGCAAATAAATCTTCATAGCCACTTAATTTGGCAATCATATCTAAGTCGTCTCGTTGTTTTGCAGCGTACATAATTTTTGCATAAGTAGACCCTCCGGATCCTAAAAGTAGGTACTTAACAGATTTTTACATAAGATTTCATGGATTTGCTTACCTGCTTGTACTGATACTAATTATTGTCGTTTGTTCTTTGTTCCACTTTTATTGCAAATCAAACACATAGATCGGATGTTGTAAGGAGAATTAGAGTGACGTTTTACAGAAATAGGTTTTACACTTTGAGAGGTTCGACCACTAGTCGACATTTTGGGAGAACGTTGGCCTACTTTGGCCGACTTGAGGGATATTCCCCTAGGCAGCATTACCACCTTCTTCACAAGATTAAGATGGTTGGAGGCCTAGGTGGAATCTTGTATCCCTCGGGAGGATGTACAATGGGGCCCAATGGGGCCTAGGTGCTGCGGTCACTTAAATGTGACTGCCCTCCCACAAACTTCAAACTCCAACTCCACTAGTTGACTGGGCAGTCATATTTTGTTGACTTATATAACTTTGGCGACAATCTACGGGATATTTCACTTTAATTTCCCCACTCAAAATACCAGCGCTTTGAAGTAGAATTTGTTTTCCACAGTCATCTTGTCTTTTCTCGGCTCTAGATATTAATGATAACATAATACACTCCATTATCAATAAATAATAACTCTTTTAAAACTAACTTCAGAAAATTGTATTACACCCAACAACATCCACGATGTATACGAATTCACATTATTTTATTATAGAGGAGCGAAATCGACCCAGGAATGTGTCGTTTATTTTTTTTGGCGTAGAACCAGATGAAAGTCTATAGATTTTGTAGAGTAGGTTATTTGGGACCTGTAATGGGCAATTACGATATTTTTCTGTGGTACAGATATTTTTTATTTCGAAAAAACTTCAGAAATTGATTGTTTAGAAGATCCGTGTTTTTTAAAATTAACATCCTCATATCTTCAAATCTAATTGAGCTATCGATCTGATTTTTTTTTTAAATTCTAGTACACACCCAAGTGCTTCCAACGGTGTTTTTGTTTATATCGATTATTGTTTATTATTTTCTTTAAATAACAATGAACTTATTACTTTGCAAAGAATGCACTCATATTTTCACTAAGCGACAAACTTTTTTATTTTTGCAAATTTTCATATACATGCAGCGGAGCAATTGAAGCCAAGATATGGGAGAAGTTTTTGAAAAAAAAAATGTTCATCTAGGACTGATAGTTTTTTATTTATGAATATTTTTGTGACGCAGTAACATATGGCATACACTCGGAAGGCGCGTGATTGTCACTGCAATATGAAATATTACGACTAATATAGACAAAAATTTGGAAACAAGTAGAAAGTAATTATTTTTTATTTATTTACTTTAATCATTAGAAAATATTATTTAGGTATTAAGCAAATTTCAACTTATAAACTTTTCTGTTTAATATGAAATTACCTATTTTCTGTATAATATTGGTGCCTAAACTGGTCTCGGTAATATACTAATTAGTTAGGTATAAATACTTTATCGTTATTGGAGAACCAGTCAAAACAACTACTCTTCTAGTTATTACTGACGAAGTATTGAATTACATGACAGAATTTCTAGCATTTTAAAGAAAAAAAGTATGTCGAAAATAATTTGTTTAAATTCACACTTTTATTTAATATAAAATGATCTATTTTGTGTATATTGGAGCCTAAATATGGTCACGCAAATACATTAATCAGGTAAACACTTTAAAATACTCATTATTGGAGAACCAATCAAAAGAACTACCCTTCTAGCTTAATACATAAATATAATATTGTCTAAGTATAAAGTATAAATTTTAATCACAGGTCATTTTAACATACATATTTATTGTTTTATAATTTTTATAATTTTAGCGATAGTTAAAAAAAATCCTCCTCATCCTCAAATTCAACCATACATTCTGCACAATTATTGCATATACCACACATTTACACTGCTTACAACATTTTAGACCTTCTTTCACACAGTTACATTTTTTGTTATTTGCGGAACAATAAAGGCTTAAACATTGTCGTACAATATCTGGAATAGGTTTTTGATTTGAAAAAACAGGATTCCAACAATCATTTATTAAACTCCACCCCCAACCTTCGGTAGCTTCAAGCAGCGGATTTGGATCATCACTGGAGTACCATATTTTTAACTGATGCATACATCTGCAATTTCAGTACATATTGTTAAAGTTTTTTTTAGAATTTAAATCACAATACACAAAAAAAGTCAAACTCAGTATAACTTTGAATAGAATACTGCTTACCTCCGCAAATAATTTACCATCTATTAACCAAGATATGAAAAGAAGTAACATATTTGGAACCTTTTCAAACTCTGCTTTATTAATATCACCCGGTGCGGGAAATCCCTGCCTTTTTAAATCAAATGTATGCATTGAATTGCGTAGGATCGATGCTACTCTGAGAAGAATCAGTATTTCCGAAGAGCCGTTGAGTTTGAAATTTTCTTTAAAATCGCTACTACTTGATGACGAGTTAAACTTGTCAAAGTCATCGGGTAAGTGTGTAGTTTCCGGATTATGTTTAGCTCTTATGATATTTTGCATCATATGCAAATATATCTCCATAGCCACTTAATTTGGCAATCATACCTATATCGTCTCGTTGTTCTGCAGCGTACATAATTTTTGCATAAGTAGACCCTCCGGCTCCTAAAAGTACTTATAACAGATTTTTACATAATATTTAATGGATTTACCTGCTTGTACTGATACTAATTGTCGTTTGTTCTTTGTTTCACTTTTATTGCAAATCAAGCACATAGATCGGATGTTGTAAGGAGAATTAGAGTGACGTGTTACAGAAATAGGTTTTACACTTTGAGAGGTTCGACCACTAGTCGACTGGGCAGTCATATTTTGTTGACTTGTATAACTTTGGCGACAATCTACGTGATATTTCACTTTAATTTCCCCACTCAAAATACCAGCGCTTTCAAGTAGAATTTGTTTTCCACAGTCATCTTGTCTTTTCTCGGCACTAGATATTAATGATAACATAATACACTCCATTATGAATAAATAATAACTCTTTTAAAATTAACTTCAGAAAATTGTATTACACCCAACAACATCCACGATGTATACGAATTCACATTATTTTATTACGACAGCACAATCATATTTAGCGCTCCGCTCGTGCGGACGCAGTACTGGATACCGGTAGTCATACGCCTGCCGGTGTACATAGCTACTGCGTTACAAAAATATTCATAAATAAAAAACTATAAGTCCTAGATGAAAAATTTTTTTTGCAAAAACTTGTCCCATATCTTGGCTTCAATTGCACCGCTGCATGTATATGATAATTTGCGAAAATAAAAAAGTTTGTCGCTTAGTGAAAATATGAGTGCATTTTTTGCGAAGTAATAAGTTCATTGTTATTTAAAGAAAATAATAAACAATAATTGATATAAACAAAAACACCGTTGGAAGCGCTTGGGTGTGTACTTGAATTTAAAAAAAAAATCAGATCGATAGCCCAATTAGATTTGAAGATATGAGGATGTTAATTTTAAAAAACACGAATCTTCTAAACAACCAATTTCTGAAGTTTTTTCGAAATAAAAAATGTCAGTACCACAAAAAAATATCGTAAATAGCTATTTCTTATGTAAAATTGTTCACTTTATAAAACCTATAAGGTCTGAACTGGTTCTACGCCAATTTTTTTTTTCTCGAGAATGGAGAGACTTTTATGCTCAATTTCGCTCCACTATTACGACAGCACAATCATACTTGCGCTCCGCTCGTCCGGACGCAGTACTGGATACCGGTAGTCATACGCCTGCCGGTGAACATAGCTACTGCGTTACAAAAATATTCATAAATAAAAAACTATCAGTCCTAGATGAAAAATTTTGTTTTAAAAAACTTGTCCCATATCTTGGCTTCAATTGCACCGCTGCATGTATATGATAATTTGCAAAAATAAAAAAGTTTGTCGCTTAGTGAAAATATGAGTGCATTCTTTGCGAAGTAATAAGTTCATTGTCATTTAAAGAAAGTAATAAACAATAATTGATATAAACAAAAACACCGATGGAAGCGCTTATGTGTGTACTTGAATTTAAAAAAAAAATCAGATCGATAGCCCAATTAGATTTGAAGATATGAGGATGTTAATTTTAAAAAACACGAATCTTCTAAACAACCAATTTCTGAAGTTTTTTCGAAATAAAAAATGTCAGTACCACAAAAAAATATCGTAAATAGCTATTTCTTATGTAAAATTGTTCTCTTTATAAAACCTATAAGGTCTGAACTGGTTCTACGCTGATTTTTTTTTTTCTCGAGAACGGAGAGACTTTTAGGCTCAATTTCGCTCCACTAATAAGAACGACACCAACAAGAGCAATGGAAGTGATGCTGTGCCTACCACCACTAGAAGAGGTGGCCCTAACTGCTATGGCACGTCTCAAATCCGTTGGTATACAGCCAAACATAGGATGTGGAGCGACCAGATGCCGACTGTGGAATGAGGCAATCAAGCAGATGCCACTTCTGCAGGTACGCGCAGATGGTATTTCTCCACAGTTCATCTTTGATAGACCCTATGCAATACACACCAACAGTAGCAATGAGGCTGTCAGTGAAGGAA
This sequence comes from Stenurella melanura, assembly GCA_963583905.1. NCBI lineage: Eukaryota > Metazoa > Arthropoda > Insecta > Coleoptera > Cerambycidae > Stenurella > Stenurella melanura. The sequence goes on along the minus strand of OY757312.1, from coordinate 75,558,389 downwards.
CAGTTAACATCTTCACAGACGGATCGAAAAAGAAAGAAGGAACAGGTTGTGGGGTATACTCCAGGAATCTGAAAATTCAATTTAATTGTCTATGGACAAACAAGCCAGTATAACACAAACAGAACTGGCGGAAATAACCATAGCCGCAAAAGAAATTTCCCGTAGACAAATAACGGGAAAAACAATCAGAATCTACACTGATAGTAGACAATCACTACTGACCCTACAGAGACACAAAATAATAACAGGGTCAGTATGGGAATGCCATCAAGCACTTGTGGGCGCCTCCAGCATGAACAGTGTCATTCTATGCTGGGTCAAAGGGCATGCACAGTGCAGAGGCAACAAGGAAGCTGACAGTCTGGCTAAGAAGGCAGCCAGTCTAAGTATACTTGGACCTGGCCCTTCTAACATACTGCCGACCTCGGCAATAATGCTAATGATTAAAGAAAACACCCACAGAAAATTTAAAAAACTGTGGGACGAAACTCATAGCTGTCAGTTGGCCAGGGATCTGCTCAGATACCCCGAGAAGGATACAACGATGATCTACCTGAGAATGTCCAGGAAGAGCCTGCGCTTCGCGACAGGAATTCTTACTGGTCATTGCCAGCTGAGAAAGCACCTTTATAACATGAAGTTAAACGACACACCCCTATGCAGAGGCTGTGAACAAGAAGACGAGACTGTCCAACACGTACTCTGTGAGTGCCCGGCAGTCACCTCTAGCAGAGAATCCATTTTGGGATTGGCCTACTTTAGCCGACTTGAGGGATATTCCCCTAGGCATCACCACCTTCTTCACAAGATTAGGATGGTTGGAGGCCTACAGTGGAATCTTGTATCCCTCGGGAGGACGTACAAGGGGTCCAATGGGGCCTAGGTGCTGCGGTCACTCTTTGTGACTGCCCTCCCACAAACTCCAACTCCAAGGGGAAGGCGCCAGTTTTAAAATCGAGTACCGAACTCTCCTATTCGCGCGCTGTAACCGAGAACTAACTTGTTTCGTACTGAGTGTAGCCCACGGGTCGATGGCAAGAGTGGGGGTCATGGACAAATATGAGGGGAAGTGAGCCAAATGTATATTATTACTCTGTGCTTCTGGGGTATAACCAGGATTATATATTAGTCGGGGATCTACGGTCTTGAAATCGACAAGGGGGGACGACTAAAGGGTATACAAAAACGAAAACTAGATTCATATGAAAAATTTGCTGCCGGATTCGAATTTCAAGTTCGCCAATTCATTTGGAATTGCGAAATTGGAGAAAAAGACATTTATTTGCAAAAACTGCAAAGAACATGAAAATATATATTTTATTATTTCTCAATCAATATCATGCTTACTATTGGAGATATCGAACTTGAAATTTAACCAAATATTCCTTCAACCCTTCTCTTAGGTAAAGAGAAACTAAAAGTTCTTTTTCTATGATATATTTTTTATAAAAAATATAAAAACCCGCACATGTTGACCAAAAATTATAATATGCATCGTCAAATATAATATACGACAAACTTTTTTATTATTAAAGTTAGATGGATGGTGAAATGAAGTAAAGTAGGGTTTAATGTTCAAAGAAACTTTTTTATTTGAGATATTTTTTTTATGTTATTGTTAGTTTTTCCGCCCTAGAGCTGGTAATATAGACCGGTAGCACGGGAAAGATTCTGGTGAACAATTAGCTAACGTCTGCGTCTCATGGAGACCTTTCTTAAGCACGTAAAATCGACTACGAGATATTTTTTATCATTGCCACTGGCGCGAAACAAATTTATCAATTAGTTCACGTCTGCGATGTTAATATTAGTTTATTTTAGGAAAAAAAACCAACCGTAAGCGCAATTGCAGACGTGTAGGTGGCGCACTAGTCTTTGAAATCGGCAATCGCATTTGTATCGAAAACCGGCTTTTAAAAACAATCGGTTCACGTCTGCGAAAGGCGTCACCAGTTATATAATGTCTTTTTAAGTACTTGAACAGTCTCCCAGACGATTTGGCTGTGTATGTGATATTTTTATACATTTTCGATTATGCTACCGATTCCGATACTTTTGTACGATTGGCTAACGTCTGCGAAGTGCATTATCAAAAACTTTGAGCTCGAACTGTTGTATCAAATTATTTCCAGACGCGTAGAACAAGCCCAGACGTTTGTCTGGAAGCTTTTACTTTTAAAAAAAAAAATAATTTTTGAACAATTAGATCTGCGAATGGTTTTTTATGCAAAGTACATAACTTTCAGGTCACAAGATTATTCGCAGATGTGTATATTGTGCATAGTTACTTATATGAGTACGATCGCATGAACTTTATTTGCGGTCGCTTAAAAAAAATACCTTCAAAGAAAGAGTGTTTGTTTGATTTTATAGTCGGTCAAACAAACATTTAACTATTTACTATCGTGATAATGGCAAGAAAAAACCAATTCTTATAAAGATGTGGTAAAAAAAAGGGGTATGGGCGAAGCAACACCCACGTCACTTGCTGAAAGCATTTTCGTTGTCGCCAGGGTGTTGTTAAATAAACGATTAGGCCACAATGGGTGTTAATAACCAAATATATCTGCATTACAAAAAAAAAATTATTTGTAAATTATATTGAACACGAGTAAAACATGATATTCATTCGTCGTCATCGTCGAGATTAAGAGCGAATTGATCTTCAGGAAGTGCAAGAGCCTCCTCCTCATCATCATCCAGTTCAACACAGCTGTCCTCATCCTCATCCACGGCGATTATATTGTCCTCCTCATCTGTTGGTAAAAAAAATAGTTTGTATTTGCCTAATTATTTTGCAATTATTCTATCGAACGTGGATCTTAAGATCAGTCGAACATTAAGCTTCCTTAAAAACGTTTGTAATTATACGTATTAAAATCAATTAATTGAGAATTGTAGTCAGTTTGCTTGTATGTGTGTATTAACGTTTCGACAATAACTTTCATGTAAACACAGAATGTAATACTAATAACACACAATCGACAAATGGTGCCCCTTGCACATGTTTAATTTTATTGAAGTTGATAAAATAGTTTAATAAGTCTCATTGAAATACAACTCTTCTCTTAATCAAGTATTTTAACATTGGAAATGTTTAAGGAATCGGGAATGTAATGGTAGATATAGGGGGACATATACATCGAAAGTGAAACAAATGTTCGGGCGTCACCGCTGGATGCAGGGGTGGTCAGATCGGGGTGAGTTGAGTGGCGTTGTGTAGGTTGGACCTTTGTGTATAGAATAGATGTTGTCCGGGCATTCTAAGATTACGGGGGCGGCAAGGGCGAGGTCAATAGTGAATCTCTACGGTTTGACTATTTTAATAAAATTGTGTCGAGGTTTAAGTGCGATATAAGAAAATTAGGGTCAGATCGGGATGATTTGAGTGGCGTTGTGCAGGTTGGACCTTTGTGTATCGAACAAAAGTTGTCCGAGCATTCTAAGTATACGGGGGCGGCAAGGGGGAGGTCAATAGTGAAGTTCTACGTTTCGACTGCTTAAAATCATTGAATGGTTATAAAAAATAAAAACTTTTGGGCATTAAACTGGACGTAGAACGGGGCCATAAGACCGATGCTCATTTTTGAGTTTTTTCGGGAGGGAAAAAGGGCGGTGGGTGGGCGACGAGGCGGAGCCGAGTCCTCCGTTGGAAATGTAGTAAGATACCTTTGTTACCAGGATTTCTTTAATTCAAGTTGTATTTGTATAAATACATAAATACATGTATTTACTGGTATATGCCAGTGATGAGGCGTTTCATTTTATTTATGATAACTATGTTAATTTCCAATGTGTAAGAAGATTGCTTGATGGCAATTTCTGTAAAAAAAAATTTCCTACCTCTGTTTGGATCAATCATAATGTCGTGTATGAGTTCCGCCATTTCATCACCATCACACCAGTGGAACTCATATTTTCCAGCTGCAGACAACTTCCATCCGTGTTCCACTGGAAGCCTGGAAGTTGGTTTTGGGAAGTGGACGTTCTTCCACACAGACGAAATGTACGTTGCACGTTGAATTTGTTGAAACAATTCCCTAGAGCACGGGGGATCAAGCACGCGTCAAACTTGAGAGAGCTTTTTTTAAAAGACTCTCCATGTCTTCAGTAGAGCTCTCATTGAAATTGGGCAAGAGACGAATTCTTCGGTATATGTTTTACACAGATGTTTGAAACTATTAATGTGTAGTGTAAACGGTATTTACACACAATTCATATAATTATATAGATGTACACAGTAATTATAATACATTTCATGGCAAAACAAGACCCATAGAATACACTAGCTAAAATGATAACGTGCGGAACGTTCGTGAGCACCTGATAAATTAATTTTATTGAAATATGTGCAAGTCGTAGGCGTTTGCAAAATTCACAATGAGTAAGCAGAAATCAATTACTAACGCGGTTTGCACACACACAGACGTGAAGTGATCGTTCCACTGTGTATATGGTTTTCAAAGTTCTTAATATTAATGTTAAAAATATTTATGCGGACGCTAAACGTCTGGGAAAAATATTTTAATATTGTAAGGCCATGGTAGCAATAAACAAGTTATTCGCAGACGTGAGTTGATCGGTAAAAAATGTGTTATTTTTTACAAATTAATTTTTTATTTACTTACACTTATACACACGCGCAACGTCTGCGAATGCGTCCATAAGTATCGGTATATCAATAAATTTTAATATCTATTTGTGTGAAAAGTGAGCTTATTGTACAAAATTACCGGAATCGGTAGCATAATCGAAAATGTATAAAAATATCACATACACAGCGTCAACTTACCTCCAGCGTCAACTTACCTCCAGCTTGATTCGATTCGAGGACACTGCCAGGCGGGGAGTTTGACTGGGGCGGTACATCTGTCAAAGAATAACGCAGGTGTCCTAAGGCCAGCTCAGCGAGGACAGAAACCTCGCGTAGAGCAAAAGGGCAAAAGCTGGCTCGATCCCGATGTTCAGTACGCATAGGGACTGCGAAAGCACGGCCTATCGATCCTTTTGGCTTGAAGAGTTTTCAGCAAGAGGTGTCAGAAAAGTTACCACAGGGATAACTGGCTTGTGGCGGCCAAGCGTTCATAGCGACGTCGCTTTTTGATCCTTCGATGTCGGCTCTTCCTATCATTGCGTCTGGGAGACTGTTCAAGTACTTAAAAAGACATTATAAAGCGGGTGACGCCTATCGCAGACGTTAACCGATTGTTTTTAAAAGCCGGTTTTCGATACAAATGCGATTGCAGATTTCAACGACTAGTGCGCCACCTACAGGTCTGTGATTGCGCTTCCGGTCGGTTTTTTTTCCTAAAGTAAACTAATATTAACATCGCAGACGTGAACTAATTGATAAAAATTATGCATGTATTTTACAAAAATAAAAAATCTATTAAAAATGGTTTTGCGCCAGTGGCAATGATAAAAAATATCTCGTAGTCGATTTTACGATTTTACAGAATCTTTCCCGTGCTACCGGTCTAATAGAGCACACGCTGTAACACTGGTATAGCAGTGTATCTTGCCGACTAGTGCAGGGTGCAGGCCATGAACAAGATCTACATTTTTTGAAAAAAGAATGATCAATTTTCAGCTAAATGGACAAAATGGCGGACAATTCAAATTTAAGATAACAAATTCATTTATGTCCACAAAGTTCAATATTTGCGCACCAAAATTTCAGTACGTTTTGTTTTTAACAAAAGGTATATTTTCTGAAAGGTTTAGACCGGTTGGAACTCTTGACGTCTATGGGCGTTAAAATGAAAAAAATCGCTTTTTAGCCAGTTTATTCCATTTTGTATGTACGTACTCGAATGACCCAAGGACAACGCAATTTGTTGGAATTTTAATTACAAAGGTTTTTGGCTTTCTGTTTGTCCCCATCGGACCTCTAGAACCGGAGATATTCACCTTTTTACCTAAAAATAAAACGCTGTTCAAAAAACAAAGATATGAAACCATAATATTGCTCTTACAAAACTATGCATACAATTCACAGAAAGTAGCTCTGTGGCTAACTATTAGATGCGCAGTAGCAACCATTTAATTTAAAGCCGGAGCTCAGTTGAGGTCTCTCTCTTTGTAACAGACATCTATCTCTATTCTTTCTTTGCGCATTTCACCCGCAAAGATACTTTCTGTGAGCTGCACCTATCTCATCGTTCTTCTGGTCTTTTTTTACTGCACTATTTGTTGTTAGAGTGATATACCATTAGAGAGAAATTCTCTATATTCGAATAAAATTCAATTTTATATTCGATAAGACTCATTAATCAAATTTTGAAAATTGTCAGAAACACTAAGAAAATTACAAGAATCTGATTAAAGAAAAGTTCTCACCCCTAACATAGTTGCATCATACCGTACCGTAAAATTGCGAATACCACCACCATATTCGTTTTGCCTCGTCTATCTAAATCATTAGCATTTTGGCAAAGACACATTTATACAAAAATATACCAAATTTTCTACACAAATTTTTTCATACATTTTTTCCGTGCCTAATCTACCAAACTTCCGTCCGGTGTACTGAAAATTAGTAAAGGGTCCACGCCTTCGACAGCCGTCAAAATCGCCAAGTAACCCATTCCAGAAAGATAAATAAATTTTGAGCTCACATATCGAAAGTGGGTCCTAATGGGCATCAGAAATGGCTTGTTGGACTTTTATTGGTGCTTGCACAACTTCTCCACAAGAAAAAAAGATGGCGGAACGTGATTTCAAGAATTTGTATTTTTAAACTTATAAGTAACTCTCGCTAGAAAATTAACTACGTGCGATACTGATCTTATTTTTTATATATTATATATCTATATATATCTATTCTGTACTGATAGAATTTCAAAATCACTTGTGCGTATGTGTGTTTGAAATATCGACGTGCGAGCAACTATATTAAATGCTTTTATGTATTATAGAATGAATGGTCTAAAGATCAAAAAAGTTTCTGCAGAAAAAATTAGCTCCATAACGTTTACAGTTTTTGAGTTACAAACTTTTTAAGTTAAACCATAATTTAGATCCGTGATACTCCTATTAGCATACGGCTATTATCTGACGTACCTCTATCTGGTTAATTGTATGCATCAAGATAGTAAGTTAATACATTTTTGATATTGTGTTATTATTATTTATAATTTTATAAAAATATTAATATGTAAAATGAAACTCATTTGGCAGAGGATTTATTAGATCTATAGGTTATGAAGGTGTTGTATATGGAGATATTATTTATTAAGTATACCATCATTATACAATATAGAAATAAAATATAACACGTACGCAAAACGTGTAATTTATAAATTATAAGTGATAAAAATAATAATAATGCATACTTATACACAGTTCAGTAAGCATATACAAAGCACTCTATTTATTATTACTAGTAAGAATCACTGCCTGTTAAACACTGCTCTGTATTATTTCTGCCCTTAAGGTGGCCATTCCCTAGAAAGAGACATCCGATAGGGAAATATTTATTATTTTTGGCCATAACTTTTTTTTCTTAGTACGTATATTTAAAAAAACTATAAAAGTGCCTAAGTAGAACCATAACAACACGATTACTATGAATTTTCATTCAATAATTTCAGCGGGATGCAAAATAGCTAGATTTAAATTTAAAAATTTTGTTAATCTCCCTATTTCGTAGTTTTAAATCGAGCTATTTGGCAAACCACTAAAATTATTGAGTGAAAATGCATAGTAATAGTTTTGGTATGGTTCTACTTAGGTACTCTTATAGTTTTCTTTAATATACGTATTAAGAAAAAAAATTTATGGGCAAAAATAATAAATATTTCCCTATCGGATGTCTCTTTCTAGGGAATGGCCACCTTAAAACAATTGTTAGGAAAGGCTGCACATGTACATGCAACAGAAATCAAGTGGACGCACATTTTTAGTCACACTTTACTATACAGTTCCACTTTTTATTTATTTTTTTTTCAGAACCACTTGTGGATTTTTGTCATCATTTGTGGTTTTGTTTGGTTATTCTCTATCAGATATCCAAATTTTCTCGGAGAGTGTGATGTATTTTCTTAACCGTTTTCAAGTCACCGAGGTAATTTGTTTAAAATCTAGGATTTTGTGTTAGGTAAGGAAAGTATAGGAGAATCTAAACCACTTCTTGTGAATTTATTTCGCGGTGAGCAGGGTTTGACCCTGCTTCGCTAGGTACTTCAGTTCAGCTAAGCATACCAAACCACTGGACTTGACCGTTTTAAATGCAGTAAGTAAGCTCTCTTGTAGGACGTAGCGAACGTGTCTGATAACTTTATGGAAAATAAATCCCGCCTTGGTGAATCTAAGAATTTAAACTCACTATGCATACAGATTTACATAGGACTTACGACCATCTTCAATTACACCATCACCAATTGCATCGCAGTTATCTCCAAAATTAGTCAAACTGGTTAGGTGGCCTTTTTGCTTTAAGGCAACTGTAACTGTTCACTTTTTCCTCTTGGGAAAGAATAACTAACAGGTCACACAATACATAGACTACCAATAAAGTTTTTACAATATTTTCTTCATATGTTTCATCTACTTATTTATTGATTTCGTGAATACTCTAAAATACCCCTTGTTGTCGTATACCTACACAACTTTTGTAGTTTTTCTATTTTGGAAAAATTAAACTTACCTTACATAAATATTATTGTGTTCGTTTGTTCATGGTTGCACCTCAAATTTTATGCTAGGCAGGAGGAATCCAAGTTCACATTATTGGGCAACATTTGTCCTATATTTGCACCAATATTCAGAAATGTATTCTAGATGATTGGCTTTACTTTTGATATTATGTATAACGTTATTCCAGTTTGGAATGGGAGTTGTGCCTGCTATGGCGAATGCATACCATACCTTTTTTAAATCTGAAGTTTCGGTCAAGTTTTATTTTTTAAGCTCAATTTATTAAAACTTATTAACAATCTCGTACTGTATTTGCAAGTTTAGATATACTGTCCTAAACCAAAATGATGTAACCCAAAATTTTCTATGCAAATTGGACGTACTTCAAACTTTCTTTATTAAATGACCGACTTTTTTCAATAATCAATAAACCATTATTTTTGTATCTGCCTCATAGACTTAAATACAAAAATAGAATGAAAATGTAAAAAAAACAAGAAGTGCTGAGATTAGCGGCATAAAATGTCAAATATCTCAAGAGGAATGTACCTATGCTGAAGTACGTCATTTTGGCTTAGGACGGCAGTATATTACATGTAACAAATTACCTCATAATTTAAAACCACGTATTTATTGCACCGAAATAATTGTCTAATAATTTTCTCAGACAATGAATGATCTAATGATCAAGAATAATAAATATAACACCTAAATCAAATTAGGTATTAGACTAATATGTATCTATCCACAATTGCACAGACCGAGCCCTGCCGTAGCTGTCACGTTGCGCGCTATCATAACAAGACATTAATACGGTCGAATTTAAAAATCCGTATCTCGAAAACTGTATAAGATATCGAGTTAATTTTTTTTTGCAAAAACTTTTTTGATCTTTAGACCATATTTCATTCGCAGGTAATATATACAAAATTCGAACATTTAATATAGTTTCCCGCACGTCGAAATTTTAAACACAAAATTCGTTCATGTTATTTTGGATTTATTTAGAAAAAAAACCGTGTCTGAACCGTGATTTTGAAGGCCTATTAGCACACATAGATGCATTCATGTCCGTATTATATAGATATAAAAAATCAGATCGATATTGCAAGTAGTTAATTTTTTAGCAAGAGGTAAACATTTAAAAACACAAATTCTTGAAATAACATTCGGCCATGTTTCTTTCTTGTGGAGAAGTTGCGCAAGCGCCAACAAAAGTCCAACAAACCATTTCTGATGCCCCTAAGGACCTTCTTCCTGAATTCGTTTCCAAAAATCATTTACCTTGTTGGAATGGGTCAATCATTTCAATTTTTAAAGCTTTGGAACCCTTACTAAATCGTGGTATATCATCTATATTATCATCGCTCTCGGTAAACGATAGTATCTACACTTTCATCCTACAGACAGGCCTAGCGATAACAGCGATAACACATTGTTGAACAACATAAGCCAGCTTTTGTGCACGAGTCTGGTTCCATATCCTAATATGTAGGTGCATTAGGATTAGACTAGGTTCTGGGGTTGGTGCTTTCGTTGTCGTAATCGGTGTTTTTTACTACGTAGCATTTAATTAGTTGTTCATACCTGAAGTTGGTGAAAGACGCTGACGTGCAGCGGCAGAGGTCGACGGTGGCTTTGATAATAACACAGTATTGTCTGCTATACCGACAAGTTTGTTGAAAACCAGAAATCTGTATTTATCAAGACTTCTTTCTGCTGGAGAAAACTGGTATAAAACGAGAATAAATCGGTCTCTTGCACCCGCGATGTCCTCATGGCTCGCTCCCTTATTATTAAAGATTAGCATATCTTTCAAATCCTCTCTCTTGTTACGCAAATTGCTTGTGCCTTTCCCTTGGAAATAAATGCTACGTAGTGTCGCTATCGACTGCAAATCTCGGAAACTGTACATACTTTTGATGGTGCTTTGATGGAGGATGATTAATGTCTTTGAGACAGGACGATGGGAAGAGTCAACAGTCCGACATCTTGCACCACGATAACAGTTGTCTTGCACTGATTATATTTTTCCACAGCAGTTTATACAGGGTGTAATCAGTTTCATGTAAAAAAAACTGATAACTAGACAAACAAAAAACCTTTTTATGACTTTTCCCTCTAGGGGAACTTTGAAAAAAACTGATCTGGGTTAACATATTTAATATTATGGTTGACAACCATTGAGAACCACTGCTTGTCTTGGTCGATGGACTTGTACTTCCTAATTATACAACTTTTAAATTGTCATAAAAAAGTGCTCGCCGGCACACCCGGTGTCAAAGGTTCATCGACCGCCTTTGATGGACCGCCTCAACTGAACTGAGACAAGTATAAAGAGGTAAATAATTCGTTCTCTCTTCGTGCACAATTTCAAGCAAATAACGGCCATAGAGGTTTAAACCGAGCATTTCTTTACATGTTTGTTTTTCAATTTGTAACAAAATATTGGATTGTTTATAATTTAGAAAATTTAAATGTGGTTTATTAACATTTGTAACAAAAATGAGTGTCCTGGGTTAAAAGCTTACTACCTACTTAAATGATTCAAAATCTCTGCATCTGTATCAATACACAGTTCGATACGTCGAATTAAGTACATACGTACTTCGTTCAACACTAAACACTAAACTATCAACTAACGTTGTCAATAAAGAAAAATAAAATAAAAACTTGGTACAAAAGCTAAAAAATCGGTAAAGGTATTTACACAGAACTTCCCTCGTTCATGGCAGTCTCTCTAAAAAAATAATAATTACGAAATGACATTGAGAATAATAATCGGAGTAGAGTTATTGCTATTATTACAAAGAAAACTTGATAAGTTTTGGTCAAAAAAATATACAGATTGCTCATCCAACAGCAAAAGTTCAATACTAAATAGCAGGTGCCACATATGGCAGGCTTGCGCAAATACCTTTACAAATGTCCACCATGACTGAATTATTTCTTGGGATGACCACCCTGTACATTTTTCAATAAAAGTATAATAGGTGCATATGCCAGATGTTATTGCCATCTGTCACATTTTCAATCCAGCATTCACGTAATGGAGTGGAAGTATAGTGGTGGTTAAAAAATTTCATTTTTTTAAAAATTTTCAAAAGATGGTAAAATAATTTTCAATTTTTTTTCTTCTGAAATAGGTTTAATATGTCAAAGGTAGAAATTTTAAATTAGAGCAAAAAGGAAAGTTTCCTTCTGTTCTATAGTAGTGCTAAAAAAAGTTTAAAAATTAAAAATGATGTATTTTTAAAATAGGAAACGTGAAAATTTTAAATTTGAGCAAATAAAAAAAAATTCGATCTATTTTAGTGGTAAAAACTTTTTGAAAAATGTTGGTGAAAAAAAATTTCAAAATTTTTTTTCTGAAATACCTAGGTTTAGAATGTCATTTAAATTTGAGCATTCTGGTGTTAAATTTTTTTCCAAACTGGTAACAAAATGTTGCAAATTTTTTTTTCTGAAATTGGTTTGGAATATCATGAAACGGGGAAATTTTAAATTTGAGCAAAAAAAATTTTTTCGTCTGTTCTATAGTAGTGATACATAAATGGATTAAAAATGTTTTCAAATTTTTTAAAAAATTCTTCAAAAACATTTTTAAATTTGTTTGAATAGTTTTAGAATGTCATGGAAACGTGGATAGTTAAAATCTGAACAAAGAAAGAAAAATTCTATCTTAGTGATAAAATTTCAAAAAACTTTTTTTTTTAATCAGGCTTAGAATGCCATGAAACGTGAAAATTTTAAATTTGAAGAAAGAAAAAAAAAATTCATGTTAGTAAAAAATTTTTCAAAAATATTGGTGAAGAAAATTTTCAAAATTTTTTTTCCTGAAATAGGTTAAGCGTGTCATGAAACGTAGAAATTTTAAATTTGAGCAAAAACAATTTTTTTTCATCTTGGTAAAATTTTTTTCAAACGTTCGAAAAAAATTTTCAAAAATTTTTTTTTTCTGAAATAGGTTAGCGCGTCATGAAACGTGGAAATTTTAAATTTGAGCAAAATAATTTTTTTCAACTTGGTAAAAATTTTACTTCCCTCGCATACCGAAGGGAAGTATTGTATTCGAGAAAAAATCACCCTCCGAGATTTTTTCGGATTCTGACGTTTCAGAACACGTAGATTCCGAAAATATAGGTTTTTCAATTCCGTCAGTCTGTCTGTCTGTCTGTCTGTCGGTCTGTCTGTCTGTCTGTCTGTCTGTCTGTCTGTTGGTGTATTTACTAAAAAACTACTTGACGGAGAGCAGTCAAATTTGGTAGGTAGTTAACCCTACTGTCAGCGAAGAACTGGTAGAATTTTCACTGAAAAATATACAGGGTGGACCGTCTAAATGGAATAAATAGTTAAAAAAATTTTTTTTTGCTCAAATTTAAAATTTCCACGTTTCATGACGCGCTAAACCTGTTTCAGGAAAAAAAATTTTTTGAAAATTTTTTTCAAACATTTTTGAAAAAATTTTTACCAAGATGAAAAAAATTTTTTTTTGCTCAAATTTAAAATTTCCACGTTTCATGACGCGCTAAACCTATTTCAGGAAAAAAAAATTTTTGAAAATTTTTTTCAAACATTTTTGAAAAAATTTTTACCAAGATGAAAAAAATTTGTTTTTGCTCAAATTTAAAATTTCTACGTTTCATGACACGCTTAACCTAATTCAGGAAAAAAAAATTTGAAAATTTTTTTCACCAATATTTTTGAAAAAATTTTTACTACTAAAATGAATTTTTTTTTTCTTTCTTCAAATTTAAAATTTTCACGTTTCATGGCATTCTAAGCCTGATTAAAAAAAAAGTTTTTTGAAATTTTATCACTAAGATAGAATTTTTCTTTCTTTGTTCAGATTTTAACTATCCACGTTTCCATGACATTCTAAAACTATTCAAACAAATTTAAAAATGTTTTTGAAGAATTTTTTAAAAAATTTGAAAACATTTTTAATCCATTTATGTATCACTACTATAGAACAGAGGAAAAAATTTTTTTTGCTCAAATTTAAAATTTCCACGTTTCATGATATTCCAAACCAATTTCGGAAAAAAAAATTTGCAACATTTTGTTACCAGTTTGGATAAAAATTTAACACCAGAATGCTCAAATTTAAATGACATTCTAAACCTAGGTATTTCAGAAAAAAAATTTTGAAAATTTTTTTCACCAACATTTTTCAAAAAGTTTTTACCACTAAAATAGATCCAATTTTTTTTTATTTGCTCAAATTTAAAAATTTTCACGTTTCATAGCATTCTAAACCTATTTTAAAAATACATCATTTTTAATTTTTAAACTTTTTTTAGCACTACTATAGAACAGAAGGAAACTTTCCTTTTTGCTCTAATTTAAAATTTCTACCTTTGACATTTTAAACCTATTTCAGGAGAAAAAAATTTGAAAATTATTTTACCATCTTTTGAAAATTTTTTAAAAAATGAAATTTTTTAGCCACCACTATACTTCCACTCCATTACGTGAATGTTGGATTGAAAATGTGACATATGGCAATAACATCTGGCATATGCACCTATTATACTTTTATTGAAAAATGTACAGGGTGGTCATCCCAAGAAATAATTCAGTCATGGTGGACATTTGTAAAGGTATTTGCGCAAGCCTGCTATATGTGGCACCTGCTATTTAGTATTGAACTTTTGCTGTTGGATGAGCAATCTGTATATTTTTTTGACCAAAACTTATCAAGTTTTCTTTGTAATAATAGCAATAACTCTACTCCGATTATTATTCTCAATGTCATTTCGTAATTATTATTTTTTTGAGAGACTGCCATGAACGAGGGAAGTTCTGTGTAAATACCTTTACCGATTTTTTTCAAAAATGTTTGAAAAAAATTTTCAAAAAATTTTTTTTCCTGAAATAGGTTTAGCGCGTCATGAAACGTGGAAATTTTAAATTTGAGCAAAAAAAAATTTTTTCATGGTAAACATTTTTTCAAAAATGTTTGAAAAAAATTTTCAAAAAATTTTTTTTCCTGAAACAGGTTTAGCGCGTCATGAAACGTGGAAATTTTAAATTTGAGCAAAAAAAATTTTTTTTCACTATTTATTCCGTTTAGACGGTCCACCCTGTATATTTTTCAGTGAAAATTCTACCAGTTCTTCGCTGACAGTAGGGTTAACTGCCTACCAAATTTGACTGCTCTCCGTCAAGTAGTTTTTTAGTAAATACACCAACAGACAGACAGACAGACAGACAGACAGACAGACAGACAGACCGACAGACAGACAGACAGACAGACTGACGGAATTGAAAAACCTATATTTTCGGAATCTACGTGTTCTGAAACGTCAGAATCCGAAAAAATCTCGGAGGGTGATTTTTTCTCGAATACAATACTTCCCTTCGGTATGCGAGGGAAGTAAAAGGAATACAAAAAGAACGAACAAGTAAGTTGTGTCTAAAATAACAAAAACAACGAACGGCGGCGGCGGGTTGGATGTGTGTACATAACGAAACACCGAGAGTAACTAAAATATTGCACAAGGGAGAGTTAGAGTATAGATTTCTTCACATCAGATCTAGATCTAAACCTACCTCAATATTCCAGCAGTTCTCAACAAATTTTATTGAAAATTTGCGAAATTTTTGTTTCTTTTTTTTCTCCAAAACTATGAGCTTTAGACCCCATGTTATATAAGGTTTTTTTGTTTGTCTTGTCGTTCCTTACCACCAGTTTTTTTTAATGACATGAAACTAATTACACCTTGTATAACAAATGCAATAAATATAAGATATTTCCTCTTCCTAAATATCAAAAGCGCCAGGTATGCCAACAAAGGAATTAGCCGGCGGGTACAAAGGGTTTTTGCGTCTTGCGTCTCACCCCTCGTCACAGTTTCGTTTTCTTGTGCAGGTCAGCATCATCCATAACAAGTATCTGCTCCTTGTTGACAAAGTTCTTTAGGAGTTTCCGCTAGGTTTTGAAGATGACAGTATTTTGATAAAAAATAATTTCGGATAATGTGCGTTTTGTTACTCATCATAGGCGTTTAACGCTCTTTGTTGCTGTTAGCATTGTTTACTAAGCAATTTTTTTAAAAACGTTGGCGGAGGGGTAAAAAAAAGAAAAAGGGGCAAGACCACACAGAAGTGGTAGTTTTTATCAATATTTATCGATTGCGGTGGGTGGAGAGTGCAAAAATGCCGTGGAAAGTCACAAATACTTGATAAACAAATTAGCTTACATATTTAAACAATTGCAAAATACGTGAGATATCGACACAAACGAAAAACTTGTTTTAAATTTCTAACCAAAGAGTTACGACGACCGGACTAAAATAGTTATATTACAACAAGTACATACAAGGTGGAAAGAGTTTCGTTGTTGTCGAAATAAAATAACTAATTCTTGAGAAAGCAATGAAACTTTTCACCAAGGTTTGTATACTATTTTATTCACAATCATCCTCATTAATGATTAAAAAGCCAGTAAACCGTTTAAAATTCTTATGTCAAAGGATAAATGTCAAAGTGTCGTCGTGTCGATTTTAATATACAGTGCGAACCTAAAGAAACGCACAAAATTCGTATCTTTGGTATGTGTTATTTGTCAAAAAAAATCCTCGAACAGGTCAATTTTAGTTTTGTAAATGCTACATTTTGTCACTATACCAAAATTTATGACGTGAATGGTTTTTGAGTTATGACGTCATTATAATTTTTTTTTATGGAAACAGACATTTTTATTTACTGTTTTTGGTGGTATATTCCCTTAGCTTTCTGGTGATATGAAAAAAATTGATATTACCTAAGTCATTCTTTTGGAAACAAATATTTTTATTGATTGATACCTTACATAAGTAATTGTGAGAAAAAAATCATCTCCATTGCTCAAATTGCGACCCTCCAATCATTTGGCATTGACCAAGATGGGTGTAGACACTTTGCACGCTGTTCTGAATCATCTCATAGGCAATTCGTCTCATCTCCAAGCCAATTATGCCTTTCAATTTTTGTATGGTATCCGGTCTGGTAAAATACACCCTCGATTTGAAGTAATCCCAAAGAAAAAAGTCTAAGTGGGTTAAATCCGGTGAACGCGGGAGCCACTCAATCGGACCTCGACGACCTATCCACCTTCCAGTAAAAGTATCATCTAAAAACTGACGCACTGCTATCTCAAGATGAGGTGCGGCCCCGTCTTGCTGAAGCCAGACGTTTTCAGCAGGAATATCTTCACCTTCATTGTTCGGAAACATAACTGCTTAGGCTGACATTAACTCAACTCGCAAAAACTGTAAATATTTTGCGGCCGTAAGATTTTCTTTAAAAAAATGGCCCCAATAAACGATCACCAATCATACCTGCCTACACGTTTACTTTGCCTCGTCGCTGTGAATGGGCTTCTTGAATCCAATGAGGATTTTTTTTCGCGTGACCAATACCTACAGTTATGCCGATGTACAGTCCCCTTTAATGAAAATGTAGCTTCATCAGAAAAAACAATGTTCTTTAAAAAAATTTGGGTTTTCAACACAGAAGGTCATCAACTGTTAACAAAACTGTAAGCGCCGATCTGGATCGTCCTCATTCAATTCTTGGATTAATTACATTTTGTATGGATGGTATTTTTCTTTTTTCAATAGACGTACAACATAAGTTTTACATACGTTATGATTTAAACCCAGCTGCCTTGTCGAAAGATGGTGGTTTTTCTCACTTTCTAGAAGAATATTTAATTTGGTTTCGTTGCTTGTGCTAGGGCGACCAGATCGAGGGAGGTCAGCTACACTGCCAGATTCATCATATCTAGCCACCAATCTACTTACAGTGATCTAGAAATTTGCTTTTCGGGATACTTGGCATTGAAAACATCACATGCTTCCTGATGAGTTCTCAGCCTATCACCATATCCAACCATCATCAAAAATTCTACGTTCTCTTTCACTTAAACGTGGCATTGCATTCATTAGTTTTACACAGTCTCAGAAGTGTCACAAAACTGAGGGTTCGCACCTTCTAGGAATAAAAAAGTTATCGATACTTTACACAAAAAGGCCTGTATCTCACTGTTGTTAAGATGATTGTTTTTTTTATTATTTTCTTTGTTTTGTTTTTATGTCAAATGTTTCCATGCTAGTTAAAACAAAAATGTAGGCAACAAGATTTATCAGTCCATAAGAAAGTGGAACATTACTCGTGAATTTGCGAAAGGTAAGCTATTTTTACATAAAATGTAATTTTTCCAAAAGAACGGCTCAGGGAATATCATTTTTTTTATATTACCAGAAAGCTAAAGGAATATACCACCAAAAACAGTAAACAAAAATGTCTGTTTCCATTAAGAAAACTTTATGATGGCGTCATAACTCAAAAGCCAATGACGTCATAAATTTTTGGTATAGTGACAAAATGTAGCATTTACAAAACTAAAATCGACCTGTTCGAAGATATTTTTGAAAAATGACATGTACCAAAGATATGAATTTTTTGCGTTTCTTTAGGTTCACACTGTATACTGGTAAAAAAGTGGCCACTTTCCAACCTGTAATATCACTTTCCAACATGAAATATCACTTTCCAACCCGAAATGTCACATTT
This sequence comes from Stenurella melanura, assembly GCA_963583905.1. Classification (NCBI taxonomy): domain Eukaryota; kingdom Metazoa; phylum Arthropoda; class Insecta; order Coleoptera; family Cerambycidae; genus Stenurella; species Stenurella melanura. The sequence goes on along the minus strand of OY757312.1, from coordinate 75,540,191 downwards.
CAGATTCTATTGTCGAATGAAGATGAAATGTCATACTTTCTAACTTTTGACATGCAAGACAATTTATGAAGTGCGTGTGAATATACAGAACCATCAAAACACAAATCTAAAATTTGACATTTCTAAAGTTAAAATAACGAGATAACTTCAATATAGTCTTATGACTCAATTATATGCCAGAGTGCCACAATGACATTTTTTTTCGCGCTTTTTATTATCATCATAAATACATATGTTTCACGCATAGAAAGTTAGTGAAAAAGTACAGCTTTCTTAACAACTAAAAGAAATATGACTCTTGTCTCATTTTTACTTCCCTGGCACACCGAAAAGGAAGTATTGTATTCGAGAAAAAATCGCCCTCCGAGATTTTTTCGGATTCTCATGTCTCAGATCATGTAGATTACGAAAATATAAGTTTTTCAATTCCGTCACTCTGTCTGTGTGTCTGTTGGTCCATTAGTTAAAAAACTACTTGACGCACAACAGTATTTGGTATGACGCTACTGCCACAGAAGAAATGGTTAGACTTTCACTAGAAAAGCGTCACTAAATGTTATATGGCTGAATTTTTCAGGATAAGTATTCTTTTTTTTTGTGTAGAATACGATAAAAAAAGTTTACAGCTGTAAGGCGCCGGCGACCCCTAAAAAATCGAAAAATAAAAAAATATCAAAAAACTAATAGCACTAGGCATTAAAGGGGCAAATTTCACATCAAAGCGTATATGAAGTTTTTTTGTACGATCAAAAATGCAAGCTCCAGATTTTTTTGTTTAACGCACGAGAATGGAACGTGGCGACACATAGTACGGTGCTGAGGCGTGCGTGATCTCTCGTACGCGTATACGTGGATCGACAATTTTCGCAGAGGAAAAAAGTTGTAGATTAGGCGCAATTAAGCCATACAAGAGGATACGTATAAATAAATTTTTTTGTACGCGGGCACTTAGACCATATATGATTCATATTTTTTTATAATATGTATAAATCACGCTCATTTTTCTAATTTTCATGTATTTTATAATGTGCAAAAAGTGTAGTACATTATCGTGAAAAACTACCTGTAACTCGGAAAATTAACAAATTAAAAAACATTCCAAGAGACAAAAAATGTTTAGATGGTCTCAATCTTGCAATCAAAATTTCGACTAGTTCGAATTAAGCTAGAGCTTTGAAACTTATATAGTATATCTATTCCCGTTCTAAATCCAATATGGCGGACGCCCCAAGATAGCGGATCACCTTTTTCTTCACAATCCCTTTATGGATATCAAATGAAAGGGTTTCGTACGTAAAATACGACAAACTATGTGACGTCATGTTAAATCCAATATGGCGGACGTCCCAAGAAGGCGGATCACCTTTTTCTTCACAACTTCCTTGATATGGGTATCAAATCAAAGGGTTTGACGAGTAAAACCCGACAAACTATGTAACGTCATTCTAAATCTAATATGGCGGACGCACCATGACGGCGGATTATCTTTTTCTTTACAATCCCCTTGATATGGGTATCGAATGAAAGGGTAAGGGTTTTGTTTGTCGGTAAAATAAGTAGACTAAAAAGTAAAAAAAAATGATATAAAAAAATATTTTTAAGAAATAGCTTTTATTTAAAACACTGTACTAAAATGTAAAGAAAATTATTTAAAATTCATACCCCTGGAAACCAAAAGCTTTGGGGGCGGTCATATAGCACTATTGCATAGTTACTTTGCTCAATTGACCACCCCCAAATCTTTTGGTTTCCAGGTTTATGAATTTAAAAAAAATATTTTTTACTTTTTAGTGCAGTTTTCTTAAATAAAAACTTTTTCTTAAAAATATTTTTTTTATATAATTTTTAGGCGATGATGTCAATTTGGTGAGCGAAACCGCAGTTCACTATCGTGTGTTTTTCTAGCAGTGCGGGTTTGTATACAGCCTTTAACAGGCTTTAACAGGCAACACTTGTACTGGAGTCGGTACAACTTTTAACAAGTTTGTACTTTAAGAGGATAAATAACAAATAAGGGTAAAATAGGGATACAAAAAAGAAAAATAATGGTAGAAAAGGCTTGTTAAAAGCTCTACCCAGACCTATACAAAATTATTTAAATATGTATACAGATCAGTACTACTAACAATACACCCAATAATAAACTGACGTTTCATCCATCAAGTTGACATTACTTAAAACCCAGAATGAGCCTCCGTAAGAACATATATGGGATTTTGCTTTGAATCTGTCACAGTATAGTTAGGTACTAATATTTTTACTTCCCTCGCATACCGAAGGGAAGTATTGTATTCGAGAAAAAATCACCCTCCGAGATTTTTTCGGATTCTGACGTTTCAGAACACGTAGATTCCGAAAATATAGGTTTTTCAATTCCGTCAGTCTGTCTGTCTGTCTGTCTGTCTGTCTGTCTGTCTGTCTGTCTGTCTGTCTGTCTGTCTGTCTGTCTGTTGGTGTATTTACTAAAAAACTACTTGACGGAGAGCAGTCAAATTTGGTAGGTAGTTAACCCTACTGTCAGCGAAGAACTGGTAGAATTTTCACTGAAAAATATACAGGGTGGACCGTCTAAACGGAATAAATAGTGAAAAAAAATTTTTTTTGCTCAAATTTAAAATTTCCACGTTTCATGACGCGCTAAACCTGTTTAAGAAAAAAAAATTTTTTGAAAATTTTTTTCAAAAATTTTTACCAAGATGAAAAAAATTTTTTTTTGCTCAAATTTAAAATTTCCACGTTTCATGACGCGCTAAACCTATTTCAGGAAAAAAAATTTTTTGAAAATTTTTTTCAAACATTTTTGAAAAAATTTTTACCAAGTTGAAAAAAATTTTTTTTGCTCAAATTTAAAATTTCCACGTTTCATGACGCGCTAAACCTATTTCAGAAAAAAAAAAATTTTGAAAATTTTTTTCAAACATTTTTGAAAAAATTTTTACCAAGATGAAAAAAATTTGTTTTTGTTCAAATTTAAAATTTCTACGTTTCATGACACGCTTAACCTATTTCAGGAAAAAAAAAATTTTGAAAATTTTTTTCACCAATATTTTTGAAAAAATTTTTACTACTAAAATGAATTTTTTTTTCTTTCTTCAAATTTAAAATTTTCACGTTTCATGGCATTCTAAGCCTGATTAACAAAAAACGTTTTTTGAAATTTTATCACTAAGATAGAATTTTTCTTTCTTTGTTCAGATTTTAACTATCCACGTTTCCATGACATTCTAAAACTATTCAAACAAATTTAAAAATGTTTTTGAAGAATTTTTTAAAAAATTTGAAAACATTTTTAATCCATTTATGTATCACTACTATAGAACAGACGAAAAATTTTTTTTTGCTCAAATTTAAAATTTCCACGTTTCATGATATTCCAAACCAATTTCGGAAAAAAAAATTTGCAACATTTTGTTACCAGTTTGGAAAAAAATTTAACACCAGAATGCTCAAATTTAAATGACATTCTAAACCTAGGTATTTCAGAAAAAAAAATTTGAAAATTTTTTTCACCAACATTTTTCAAAAAGTTTTTACCACTAAAATAGATCGAATTTTTTTTTATTTGCTCAAATTTAAAATTTTCACGTTTCATAGCATTCTAAACCTATTTTAAAAATACATCATTTTTAATTTTTAAACTTTTTTTAGCACTACTATAGAACAGAAGGAAACTTTCCTTTTTGCTCTAATTTAAAATTTCTACCTTTGACATTTTAAACCTATTTCAGAAGAAAAAAATTTGAAAATTATTTTACCATCTTTTGAAAAATTTAAAAAAAATGAAATTTTTTAACCACCACTATACTTCCACTCCATTACGTGAATGTTGGATTGAAAATGTGACAGATGGCAATAACATCTGGCATATGCACCTATTATACTTTTATTGAAAAATGTACAGGGTGGTCATCCCAAGAAATAATTCAGTCATGGTGGACATTTGTAAAGGTATTTGCGCAAGCCTGCCATATGTGGCACCTGCTATTTAGTATTGAACTTTTGCTGTTGGATGAGCAATCTGTATATTTTTTTGACCAAAACTTATCAAGTTTTGTTTGTAATAATAGCAATAACTCTACTCCGATTATTATTCTCAATGTCATTTCGTAATTATTATTTTTTTAGAGAGACTGCCATGAACGAGGGAAGTTCTGTGTAAATACCTTTACCGATTTTTTAAATTTAAATAACATCTAAAAGATAGTTATTTTCGTAACAAGTACCTAAAATCATGTTTTTTGGGACGCGTGGTAGGTAGCTGTTTCTGAAATAGCCGAGAGTCCCAAAAAACTGATTTTATGTACGTGCTACAAACACTATTTCTTTCTTAAAAGTCCCTAAAACATATTTAAATTTTTGATAGAGCAAATATTTCCCGAAAATAGCGAGCTTCGAATTTCAATTGTCATGCGACCATAGTAACCAGATTGTTTAATGTAAACAAAAAAAATTTGACGCGTTTACCTTATTTACCTAAATGGTCCTCAAGGGTTGTCATGGCAATTTTTTGGGATTGAGTCCGGAAAATATTAATTTTTCGGTCTCAAATGAGTCCGTAAAATAGCAATTTTAGGGAGCAAATACAAAAAAAAATACCCTCAATATAAAATTTCAGTCAAATTTAAGATTTGGCAATTTGAGGTGAGATAATTAATGTTACAAATTTATTTTTTTAGGAAATATTTTCGGTTGTATATAAAACACACAGTGTAGTCATTTTATTAAATATATATCATTAGAATCATCATTATTGCAATGTTTTGTTTCTATGTGACCTTATTGATCGTTCATTTTTTTAAACGTATTGTATAGCAGATACGAAGTAAATATATGAAAATATGCAAACAAAATTGATTTAAATATTTTTATTTATAAAGATAAATATATTACAATAATATAAAAATAAAAAAAATGTATTATGACTAGGACGAATTTTCTATTTCATTGTTAGCAAGTTGATTTGATTCGGCCTCCAAATTTTCACCATTGTCACTTCTCATATTCGACCAGTCTTGATGAGGTTGTCCTACGTGATCTTCAACTTTCACGGGCGGGGTTCTATCTGTGGACACCTCGGATCCCCATTTACTTTCTGCAATTCTTTGATGGGAAATTTCTTCCATTTTCTTTAATGTATGTTTTTCTTTTTCATCTGCATGGTCAGCGTGTGTTTTCTTTCCCGACTCATTCTCTGATTCCCTATAGGTTCCTGGTGGGATATAAGATGGTGGTGGTTGTGGAGCTATATTTGGGCCTGTAGCTGGTGGGGGACCATACGAGGGTGCTGGAGCGTATGCGGAAGAAGGACCAGAAGGAGCAGATATATGTGAAGTAGCGAAGGATGCTGCGGAGTGTTCCTGTGCTGCTGAAGCTGGAGCATAAGCTTGTGAGAATGAAAATTGTGCTTGGGAAGATGTAGGTGGAGATACATAGGTTGGAAGGGCTGGAGGCGGTTGTGCGTATGCCGAAGGTGGATGTGATTGCGGTGGGGGAGGTGGAGGTAATTGAGGTGGGGGAGGTGGAGGTAATTGTGGTGGGGGAGGTGGAGGTCCATAACCTGAAGAAATTGGAACAACTTGTGATTGAGAATGAACAAGACCGCCATAGCCTGAGGAAGCTGGGGAATCTACAGACTGATGAGATGAAGTTATTTCAGAAACAAACGTTGTAGAAGATGATGGTAGCCCATAAGATGAAGAGGGTGGCGGATGGGAATGTGGAGGTGCAGGATTGTAAGCTGGAGCGTTATACGCTATATTTGCTGCAGGTTCATATATAGCTGGTTTAAACATGTGGGGGGGTAGTTGAGGTTTATGTCCTGGAGGTTGTGGTACTGGCAACGGTGCTTCTGGTTGCGGCTTATAGGCAGATGATCCGGGTTTGTACACAGGAACTTGTTGGTAGCCACCTCCAAACATCTGTTGTTGCTGGAATCTGCCGTATCTGTCGTAACCTCTTGGTGTAGACGACCGATATGAGTAACTAGGCATAGATGGCGGATGATGAAAACTGGAAGGTACATTGTGGGCATAACCAGCCAAATTTGGTTGGCAAGTGATGACAAGTCCATTATGTCCATGCTGCTTCGATTTTAGTGATTTGGGCAGTACAGGAATGTATGAACTTGCGCCACCATAACTAGAGCCGAAGCCAGATCCTCCATAACTAGATGTTCGCATTTGATGATCGGACTTCGATTCGGATGAACTTCCATCTTCTTCTTCAGAAGAGGTATGGGTCATTCTCATCATATGCATGTGATCGTGAGTTTGTTCTTCTCCACCACTTTCTTCAGTTTTTGAACGATAGGTACTATATGGCAAAGGACCATGGCCACTGAATGTTTTTGAACTTGACGAGGATGATGAACTTGCAAATGTTTTTCCCCCAGAAGAATAAGCGGGTGCTGGCTTTGGTGGAGTTGCTGGTTTATATGCCGGACTGGGCGTAGGCTGATAAGACACTTGTGTTTTTGATTGTTCTTGTACTGAAAAACTTGATGATGGATAGTAAGCTGGGGCTGGCGCTGGATATGCCGGAGCTGGAGCGGGTTCGCCTGGCTTTGGTGGTTCGGACGGCTCACACACTTGGAAGGGCGTCTGGCTTCCACTGGGTCTTATCTCCACACAAAATGTTGTTGTTGCTGATTTTTTTCTTCTAGTAACCTCTGTATCTTGATTAACCTCGGGCAATTCTTCTAAACTATTTGTCAAGTTTACTTCACTGAGTGTTTCTTCTTTTACTTCTTTTACTTCTTTTTCATCTTCTGTCGCTAACGTCGTTGAAAATACTGAGAGAATAGCAACGACGATTAATGAGACTTTCATGTTGCTCTAGTCAGTCTACAATTGAATATTTTAACAACATACTGCTAATTTATATGTTTGTAAATTGCTGCAACTGCAGTTTGTCTATAATGTTATACCGTTATTAAAGTATGTTTTAATCTTTGTTCTACGAATAAATAATAAATACAATTTATTACTAATGAAAATAAAAATATCAATGTACATTCACTGACAAGGCTTCTGGAATATTATATAAAATTGTTCATATTTAATAAAAGAGATCAATTTAATTAATTTTGTTACGGATATTTGTATATTATTATTAAAAATATGTACTTTTTTTGTTGATCATTCACAAAAGTAATAAGTAAAGTAACGAGTATTATACGAATGATATATTATGGAACATAATTAAAGGAAGCTTATTTAAATATGAAATTATATGACGATAATTGTACTCAGGCGTTGTCGATTGTTAATAACAATTTCGATAATAAAAATAGTACTAGTACTAGGAATATTTGAGTAAAAACTGTAATATAGTTTCAGGTTCAACATTGTAAACGGCCATTTCAAATCGCTATAAAAATATTACATATGACATACGCAATGGGAATGTTTTAAAAAACGACAACTTTCTTTTCCCCTCCGGACAAAAGTGAATTGATGGTATAAAACAGTTTTTTGGTCAAGTAACAGAAAAAAAAGTGATTTAGCGGGAAACAGTCAAAAACATATTTACAAACCAGCTGTCCATTTTATCAAAACCCTCCAGGATATTTCGCTTAATATCAGTCGCGCAAAAAAAATTGTTTGTACTAAAATTGTGTTGATTTTTACGAGCTACAGTATGATTTAAAAATATTTGTATTCCATGGTCTACTTTAAGTGTGACGGAAAATTTCGACAATCCAAAATATGTCTAAGCCAGATTAGATTAGAATAGATTGTTTCTCCTTCTCAACGGTATGTCACATGTCATATTTATTAATGAATTAGAGAGTAATTATAAAAAACATTTTTTTAAATAAATTTTAATAATTACTTACTTAGTTCTAATGAATAAATATGGCATGTGACATATCGTTGAAAAGGGGAAAACAAGATTATTTCCTATCTATTTCGTACATATTTTTTAACAAATTAGGCAGTACCTCTTTATAAGAGTATTTTGCAAAAAAATATCGCATTAGAAGATTTTTTTGTGGCCCTTTTAATAACGGAGATATCTGGAGATTTCTTCATAAGCTCGAAAACTTATTTTTACTTCCCTCGCATACCGAAGGGAAGTATTGTATTCGAGAAAAAATCACCCTCCGAGATTTTTTCGGATTCTGACGTTTCAGATCACGGAGATTACGAAAATATAGGTTTTTCAATTCCGTCAGTCTGTCTGTCTGTCTGTTGGTGCATTTACTAAAAAAACTACTTGACGAAGAGCAGTCAAATTTGGTAGGTAGTTGACCCTACTGTCGGCGAAGAAATGGTAGAACTTTCACTGGAAAATATACAGGGTGGATCGTCTAAAGGGAATAAATAATGAAAAATTTTTTTTTTGCTCAAATTTAAAATTTCCACGTTTCATGACACGCTTAACCTATTCCAGAAAAAAAAAATTTGCAAATTTTTTTCACCATTTTTGAAAAATTTCTTACCATTAAAAAATATTTTTGTCTTTGTTCAAATTTTCATGTTTCATGGCATTCTAAAATTATTAATAAAAAAAAAAAATATTGAAATTTTTCTTACATTTTTGAAAATTGATTTACCACTAAAATAGATGGAAAAATTTTTTTCTTTGTTCAAATTTAAAATTTCCACGTTTCATGGCGTTCTGAACCTATTTAAAAAATAATTTTTAGAACATTTTTTTACTATTTTTGAAAAAATTTTACCACTAATACAAACTGAATTTTTTTTTCTTTGTTCAAATTTAAAATTTTCACGTTTTGATGGCATTCTAAACCTATTCAAACAAATTTAAAAATTATTTTGATTAAAAATTTTTTTGAAAAAACTATTTCGGAAAAGAAAATTTACATTTTTTTTACCATTTTGGAAAGAAATTTACCACTAGAATAGGCGGATTTTTTTTTTCCTCAAATTTAAAATTTTCACGTTTGACATTCTAAACCTATTTGAGAAAAAAAAAATTGAAAATCTTTTTCACCAGCGTTTTTTAAAAAAAATTACCACTAAAATAGATGAAATTTTTTTTTCTTTGCTCAAATTTAAAATGTTCACGTTTCATGGCATTCTAAGCCAATTTAAAAAAAACACCACTGTAGAATAAAAGGAAACTTTGCTCAAATTTAAAATTTCCACGTGTCATGGTATTCTAATCCTGAAAATTTTTTTAAAAACATTTTTGAAAAATTGAAAAAAAAAAAAATTTTTTAACCACCACTTTACTCCCACTCCACTACGTGTATGTGGAATTGAAAATGTGACAGATGGCAATAATATTAGGCATATGCACCTATTATACTATTATTGAAAAATGTACAGGGTGGTCATCCCAAGAAATAATTCAGTCATGGTTGACATTTATAAAGGTGTTTGCCCAAGCCTTTCATATTTGGCACCTGTTATTTACTATTGAACTTTTGCTGTTGGATGAGCACTCTGTAAATTTTTTTGACCAAAACTTATCGGGTGTTCTTTGTAATAATAGTGATAACTATATTCCGATTATTACTTCGTAATTATTAATTTTTTAGAGTGACCGCCATGCACAAATAAAGAGGGAAGTTCTGTGTAAATACCTTTACCGATTTTTTCTACAATGTGTTTGACTTCCACGTCCACGTAGTGGAGTGTCTGGCTGTCTGTCGGTCGGTTTGTCTGTCTGTCTATTGGTCTGTCTGTAATTTTTTTGTGTGTACATTTTCTCTGGATCGGTTTAAGAAATGGACTTGAGCTTTGTTACATTTATGTATTATAACGAGATCTGGAACTAGATTATACTTGGTGGGTAAATAGGGAAAATTAAGTGACGCAACTGACGCAAGCTAGTAAGAGTCCAGAAACTTGAGATTTGATGTGTACAGGGTTTTTAGTGAGTAACTGGCCATACGCTAGTAAGCAGTACAGCACCCTGAGACGATTTCAAAAACGCAGCGTTTCAAAAATGGCCTTTATTATATCCCTCGTGCCCTTCGTTTCTGATATAGGTACAGCGTGTTTCCTATTTTTTGCCAAAATTCCGATTTTTCCATAGTTTTTATTAGCTTCACCTAATCGAACTAAATTTAGTAGGCATATTTCACTAATAGAAGTCTTCACTATTCAGTACCGCAACCGATAAAATGTCAGGGACGGACTCAATTATTTTCTTTTGCATTTGCCTAAAACTGTTTATTTATGTACTCAAAATATCTACAGGATAGAATCCCAAATGATATTAAAACAATATAATATGTCATATTATATAGATATAAAAACCGCTGCCTAAGGAATCACTACTTCTACATCCAAATTTTCCATCCAAATCTCTTTAAATGAAAACTTCTTGACTATATTTGCCCTCTAGTATGTGGAATTAATTGGTCATAGAATTTTAATAATATTTGGAGCAGATCATAAAAAAAATTGAGGCATTGGTTTCTGGGACATACGCCAAAAATTAAGTTTCTGCACTCTCATTAGCTTGCTCTACTTACTTTCTACAATTACACCCATCCCTCCACCCCTTCGACGAAATTATCTCAATGAGACGTCATTACAATACATACGTGTACCAAATTTCAAGTGAATATCTCAATTTTATTTTGTCAAATTTGGTTGGGGGTGGTTGAAAAATACTATAAAGGAATCTGAGGTCTTGGCTCTAGTATATACACCAAATCTCTTACCAGCTTGCTTTACTCGTTGCCCCCTATTTACGTCTACCTACTCCCCCACCCCGTCAACGCAATCATCTCAAAATATAATCTAGTTCCAGATGTCGTTATAATACATGCGTGTTTCAAATTTCAAGAGAATATCTCAATTTGATTTTAACAGCCCCCTTTAATAATAGAGTGGAGGTAGTGGAGGGGTTGAAAAATCTGAGGCCTTTGCTTCTAGTATATACACCAAATCCCAAGTTTATGTACTCTTATCAGCTTGCTTTACTTATTTTCACCTATCTAATCCCCAACCCTTCAACGGAATCATCTAAAAATATATACTAGTCCTAGGTGTCGTTATAATATATACGTGTGCCAAATTTAATAATGGAGAGGAAGATGATGGGAAGGATGAAAAATATTGTACAAAAATCCAAGGCCTTCTCTACTATATACATCAAATCCCATCTATATCTGTACGCTTATCAGCTTGCTTTACTTATTTTCTCCTGTTTACCCTCAACTCTTCAACGGAATCATCTCAAAATATAATCTAGTTCCAGATGTAGTTATAATATATACCTGTAGGTACCAAATTTCAAGTGAAAATCTCAATTTTATTTTATCAACCCCTTTAATAATTGCATGGGGGTGTGGGAGGGGCCTTGGCTTCTATTATAACACCAAATCCCAATTTTTTGTAATTTTAGCAGCTTGCTTTAAATATTTTCCCATATTTACCCCTATTTACCCCCCAACCCTTCACCAGATAAAATTATCCACAAGATGTGGTTCGGACTCCACTATAGGACCTCGTTTCTCTTTACCTAACACAAAATCATTCTGGATTTTCAAGGAGTTACCTCGGTGACTTGAGAAGCGGTTAAGAAAACATTAAAAAAACATTTAAGATAAGTTCAAAAAATAATCCAGTTCCAGATCTCGTTATAATACATACGTGTATGAAATTTCAAGTTAATATCTCAACCGTTCCAGAGAAAACATACTGACAAAGAAAGTTACCGACAGACTGACAGACAGAAAATTTTTTGTCACTTAAATTTAAAATCCCGATGTTTCATGGCATTCAAAGTCTATTTCAACAAGAAAAAAATTGAATTTTTTTACGATTACTATACTTCCACTCCACTATGTGGATGTGGAAGTAAAAGAAGATTAACAATGTCGCCTTATATATTGATTCTAGCAATTTTCAATACCGAATTGAAAAATATTTCTAATAAAGTATTTAAACCAAGTAATTTGTTTTTTTTGCACAGACGGGATGCTTTAAAAATTAACAACTGAGTTTCACGATAAATCAATTTCAAACATATTTGGGAACCTTTCGAATACAAAAACATCAGTAATTACATAGGTGACTTTAATTTTGCAATAAAAAATTGAATTTTACTCTCTGTTAGAATTTGTTACAACGCGCACCAATATTCTTGACCAAAGATGACGGTCTCGGATGATTAGGGGTCGAGCTTGAGCTCTTTGCACCAACAAGCGCTGTAGACCTGGACCGGCCTCGTAAGGGGTGGGCCTGCTTTTTCGTCTATACCCCCGCAAATGCGGACGGTGTAGGCGATGTTAGCAGACCTCCTCTGGTCCTGGCTGTTGGACCCTGCCAGCTGGGTCGTTTCATCTGGCGCTCTTCTGCCTTGGTCTTCTTTCTTCGCTGGCATGTGCTCCCGGGAGCGTCTTTAGTCTGTCGTGAGAGAGAACGGCTGTTGTCGAGCTCTCTCGGAGTTTGGAGGGGTTTGGGGGGTGTTGACTAGTCGGAAGTCCAGGGTGTCAATTGACATCATATGCTCCGATTTCGTCGGAAGGAAGTGTGAACTGTATAAGTCAAGGGTGTCCCACAGGGGGCAATCCTTTCCCCACTATTGTATAATCTATACACCTTAGATATCCCCACCCATCCCACCTCAAACCTTATACTCTACGCAGATGATACCGTACTATACGGTCAGTCGTTTTACGCCCAAACCGCGACGCAAAAAGTACGGTATCATCTTGCAAAACTCATCCAAATCTTCCAAAAATGGAAAATAAAAATTAACAATAACAAGACACAGACAATTACGTTCAACAGGAAGTTCACTAACATCAAAACATTTACAAAATTACAGATAGACGGACAGACAATTGAGGAGCGAAACTCAGTCAAATACCTAGGGGTAACCCTGGATAAAAGACTGAGTTTTGCTCCTCATATTACGCAAACTTTAAACAGAACTTACGCAACACTAAACAGACTTTACCCACTTATCAACAGGCGTAGCAAACTATCGACTAATAATAAGCTCAATCTATACAAGGTCATTTTTTTTTAGACCTATAATGACTTATGCCTGTGCGGCGTGGAATGTAATCTCCGCCACACAGTGCAAAAGACTCCAAACCACGCAGAATAAGCTTATTAGACTATTAACTAACGCTGACAGATACACTCCGATAGCTGAATTGCATCGGGCCACTAATCTGATGATGATCAGAGACTTCATAGATGAAACTGCTCAAAGTTTTTTCACTACAAAAATTCAGCTATCGGAAATGACAACGGACATAACACGAGTTAGAGCGCACGACGACCCTAGACATACCCACAAACTTATTCACCAAAGACTACCCGTCTATTACGATAGACGGTGACAATAACGAACCACACAAAACTCTCGTGACGGACAAACCACACAACCCCCAACCCTTTTCTCCCCTCCCCCTTTCCATGCCCCCTAACCCGCTGATATCTTATAATATCACAAAACCTAAATTGCAAACATAAACAGCAATAAAAATATTGCTCCAGTTTTTAAAGAACCCGACCCATTATCTATAGCAGGTTTTGTTCATTTTTTCCTGTAAATCTGAAACGCTACTCTCTGGTCCATTATATTTTCTTTTACCTTACCATTATCTAAATTTCTTAGGAAAATAATTTAAATATAATACATATAGATCTCAACAAGTGTGTTTTTGTAGCTCATAGATTTAAACAAGCTTGGCAAGGTCCCCAGCCATAACAGCGGCACTCTGTGTATTGTTTTACATCCGTAAATTAAATACATAGAATACTATATATTATTTTATAATATACTACTTTTTATTACCTTAGTTATAAGCTTGAAATGTATAATAGCTAAAGAAAATAAAAACAATTAAATGGTAAATGGTATAAGTCAAGGATTGTGTTAGGCCAGAGGCGCTTATTTTAGCGTCAGAGGCCGACACGGACTAGGGTAAGGATACCGAGCTGGTTGTTTGCTTGGTACCCCTGGGATCGGGTGATTTGGATGTTTTTAATCATTGTCTCCTTACTTGAAGGTCTTACAGATTTGTCACAACGATATTATATCGTTTTCCAAAATAGCAAGAAGGCAAAAGTTGTTAAGAAACATTAAAAAAAATGCTAAATGTATTTATACATAACTTCTCTGTCTATTTCTACGGGGCGATCAGTCTAAAAAAATATGAATTACGAAACGACATATGAGAGCAATAGTCGGAATATATTTATTATTATTACAAAGAAACCCTGATAACTTTTAGCCAAACAAATATACAGAGTGGTCATCCAGAGCAAAAATTAATATTAAATAAAAGGAGCCAAATATGGAAGGCTTGCGCAAATACCTTTACAAAAAACCCACCATGGTTGAATTATAATATACTATAATAGGTGTCTTCCTTGCCAAGTGTATTAACTAATTGCCAATTATTGCCATCTGTCACATTGTTAGTTCCACGTAGTAGAGTGAAAGTGTAGTAGTGACTAAAGCAAAATTCAGTTTCTTAAAAATAAGTTTAGAATATCATGAACCGTGGAAATTTTAAATTTGAGCAAAAAAATGTTTTTTCATCATCTATTCTAGTGGTAAAAAAAACGTCAAAAAACGTTTTTTTAAGAGGCCTAGAATATCATGACATGAAAATTATAAATTTGACCGAATTTTTTTTTATCTATTCTATAGTAGTGTTAAAAAAAATTTTCACTTATAATATCCCTTGTGCTTCAAAAAAAATTCCAGACATTAATTTAAGCTCGTGGGATATTTGGTAAGAAAATTTCACATCTAAATATGTATTTTGATGTAAAACCAAATGTATGACAAAAATTTCCACCTATTAATTCCGTTCATGGAGGATACAAATTTCCGGAAATTTTTTTAGTTACTATGGTAACGAAACCAAGAACAAACTTCTCATAGGCTAAAAAAGTGAAGTGTGAAATTTTCCAAAAAATAATTTTTTAGAAAAAATTTTCAAAATTGTTTTTTTCTTTAAACGGTTTAAAATGTCATAAAACGTAGAAATATGAAATTTAAGTACTTAAAAAAAAATCTATCTATTTCTATACTGGTGGTGCACAAAATTTTAAAATTTTCGATTTTTTTTTTTTTAATAGGTTGGAACGTCGTGAAACGTGTAAAATTGATTTTTTTTTCTCGATCTATTCTATCTATCCTATAGTAGTGTCAAAGAAGAAATTTAAAAAAAAATAAATTTTTAGATTTTCAAAAAAAATTATTTTTTGAAATAGGTTTAAAATGTCATGAAACGTTGAAATTTAGAATCTGAGCAAAAAAATGTTTTTCCATCCATTCTATCGTAAAAAAAATTTTCATTTTTTTTAGAAAAATTTTTCAAAAAATTTGAAATTTGATTGATTTGCCAGCGTAAGGTGAGCATTGCTGCCGCTTCCAAGGAGGTTCGTTCCAAGACACAGCTTGGTCGTCCGTCGAACACGCCCAACAGACGATCAAACCGCGTACCGGAATCTAATCTCGGATGTTCTATATACCGCCGGACCGGCTGCATACGCCGGGTTGGCCATTGGACATGCTTGTCTGTTATCAGCAGCGAGAGCCGCAAGACGCATGGGGTGGGAATACAGGACGGGAAGTGTAGGTGTTTGTGAGATGCTTCTTTTAAGTTTCCATGCTTCTATTAAGTTTCCATCTGTCATCATCGGTGGGGTGTGCAGGTGTTTGCGAGATGCTTCTTTTCAGTTTCCATGCTTCTTTTAAGTTTCCATCTATCGTCATCTCCTTATTTTTCTTCTTCTAAATTTTCTGTTTCTGAATCTGGCAGCTTTCACCACTATTTTTTTTATTTATTAACCGTTCCACAGGTAAAAATCCATTTACGGTGGAGTTACTGGGAAGGGCCCTATCTCGCGGTAACAATATTTTTACGCGTTATTAGAAAAAAGATCCAAAGGGATAGTTTGCTCACCGTGTAGGTATGTCGTTTCTTCTTCCAATTCCGGGCAGTTTTTCCATTTCATCACCTATATATTATGTTTAATACCTTTTCAATTTTAATCTCCATTTCTTATTTAAAATTTAATAAAGAGATAAATAAATAAACCAATGCTAATGCTACAATAAACAAACAAAAAAACTTATCTCCCTTCATTCACATCTGGCTGACTGGCTGTTTATATTGGCAGTAGCATCAGCTACCTACCAAATTTGACTGTTCTCCGCCAAGCAGTTTTTTAGTTAATGCGCCAGCAGACAGACAGACTGACGGAATTGAAAAACTTATGTTTTCGTATCTACATGATCTGAAACGTGAAAATCCGGGTGATTTTTTCTCGAATACGATATTTCCCTTCGGTATGCGAGGGAAGTAAATAAATTTATTAGAACAAATTCAAAAGAGTAACAACTATACAGAAGTGAAGTAACTGAGGAAATAACTCATCTATTATTTAGTTGTATTAATTAAAAATTATTTCACCAAAAACAATTGCAATTTTATTGTTAAAATGCGTTAAGAAATTTTAAATTTTACATATTATGATTTTTTTAAATTAACTTTTTTAATTAAATAATTTAATTGTTTTTGTGTTATATTTGGTTACTTACAATTTACATAATTATTTTAACAAAGTAATATGTTTTAACCTCCCTCTAAATATAGTTCTTGAAAATTGGTATTATATTCATTAGGTATATTCCTATGAAAAGAATTGAAATGTGAGTGATGAATATCTTACGTAACACAAGGGAGCGTCGTTAAAATTCTTGCGCGTATACGGGGGGAGGGTAAAAAAATATATAATTTTTAGTCTTACGTAATACTTGAATGGCCCCAATGAGAAAAAGATATTTCTTTTCACTGTATAAGAGATGGGTACCAAAAATTTTTTTAACTAAAATCTCTTTATATCTGTTTTTGGGTCATATTTTTACGTCTGTATACCATATTTCATCTCAATAGGACGGGCATACCACAAATATTAGGGTTCCTAGGCCAACCAATTTAGCCTGTAATTTATAAAAAACTGGAATTAATTATAAAACAAACATTATAAACTTTGATGAAAGTTGGATGTTCACGCAAAAACAAAATATGCCCTCTCCTAGGAGACCGGCAGGGGGCCGTTCATAAAATACGTTCGCAAGGGGGAAGGAGGGGTATTGCTTAGCGTGATGAGATGTGACAAGGGGGAGGGGGTCTAAGGAAATGTGACGTTTGCAGTTAATCAATTTTATTTTTATTTTTCTCTTAACTTGGCAGTTTTTAAAACTTTTTTATTACGATAGAAAGTTATTCTAAGTACTAAAAGCCTGTAAACAGGCCCGTTGAGAGGGGGTGGCGATGGTGTTTCCTCCTGGGCCTAGAGGTTTTTGAGGGGTTTGGGATTCAAGGAATATCCTGAGGAAAATATTCAATTTTAAAGAATATCCCCCTCCGCTGTTCAAAATTTCGGTCGAGGTAAATATTTAATCTTAGGGAATATCATCTCCCCCTGCTGTTCGAAATTTTAGATAAATAATTTATTATCAGGAATCCCCTCTTCGAAATTTATATTGACAATTGCTGGTAACTGTACGTTACTACTCTCCAGGCCCCGACTTTCTCTCGACGGCCCTGCCTGTAAATAGACATATGGATAGTAAAAATTTAATGTTTCAGGTTATATACACTTATTTATTTACTTATGTGGTCATAAGAAATAGTTTAAATTATTCATCTGCATGGTATTTTTAATCACAAGAAATCGTGACGTAATATTTGTTAGGGAGGTCGCTGAAAGTGTGACTTATCGTGACGAAGGGGGAGGGAGGGGTCCAAAAAGGTGAAATTCTGAGTGACGTATTTTATGGACGGTCCCCAAGGTTGTTTAAATTGCAAAAAATAAATCCTATTTTTACCAACCGGCCACTTTGACAGCCCACATCTCGGAAATGGGAGCTCGCACGAACTTGTGCATAGCTTCCGTTCGATTCTCTTTCGATTATCTACAATAAGAGGACTCGAGCCTCCGCGGTAGCTCGTTTCCGAGCAACGGGTCACGAAGTGGGCCCGTGTTGTTCGAGGAGCAAAATCCTCGTTTGCAATCGATTCAGCCCAAAAAAAAACGAGGTCATTTTTGTCTGGAAAAAGTTAGTGCGCTTTAAGCGCGGAAGTGTCGACATCGCGTTAATTTTTTAAATGGTAATGCAAAAATTTATGAAAAAGTCAAAATGCCAGCAAAAATCTGAAAAAATTAGGGGTACGCAGAAAGGCGAGAAAAATCAAATAGCGTAAACTGCAGCGCGATATCTGCTTCCGTTGTCGGGATAGGGCCTCCGGAAGCACGAAAAAAATCCCACTTTTACCTTCCGGTGATTTCGAATGATCATACCTCGGAAACTACGGCACCCGCGATTTGCACCATTCGATTTCCCTTTCAACTTTCCTCAACAAAACTTAATATCGAGCCTCTGTGAGCCTTAGTTTGGGCGATATGACCCTCGATGCTGGGCGGTGTTGCTCAAGAAGCGAAATTCTCGGACCTTTTATTTGGCGGCCCACATCTAGCGTCGGGAGCGGCGTAAGATATTCGCACCCGACATCATTGGATTGGAAATTTAATTTGAAATCGATCTTTCCAAAAAAAAGGGGATCAATTTAGTCTAGAAAAAGTTTAGAACGGTTTATGTGGAGAGGTTTCGAATTATTTATTTTTTGCAATAAAAACAATGTTGTCGGCTTCAAAGGAGGGGGTAAAATTTTATATTTTTTTTACGTGAAGATACAACTTTCATCAAATTTTGAAATGTTTTGTACTTAATCACAGTTTGTTGTTTAAAATGACTGGCCTCTTTCTTACTGAAGCCTAAAAATGAGCATTATTCAATCTCATTTTTAGGGTTAAATAATTTTAATTTTTAACTGGATTTAATTTTTTTTTTAAGAATGAGGTTCTCAATTCGACCCACATGTATATTTTACTTCCACATCCATGTAGTGGAGTGGAAGTATGGTAATTGTTAACTACAGTATATTTTTGCTGATTCCGGTGAAGGGTTGGGAATTAAATAGGGGTAAATAAGGGGGATAAGGGAAAATAAGTAAAGCAAGCCGATGAGAATACAGAAAATTGGGATTTGGTGTATATACATTAAGCCAACGCCTCAGGTATTTTAAATATTTTCCACTCCCTCCCATTACTCCCCACTTCATTATTAATTAAAATTGAGATATTTTCTTGAAATTTGATACACCTATGTATTATAATGGCATTTGGAACTAGATTATATTTTGAGATGATTCCGTTGAAGGGTTGGGGGTTAAATAGAGGTAAATATGGGGAAACAAGTCAAGCAAACTGGTAATAGTACAGAAACTTGGAATTTGGTGTATTTACTAAAAGCCAAAGCCTCAGATTTCTTTATAATATTTTCTATAATATTTTTCAACCCCCCACCACTTCCACTCCATTATTAAAGGAGTTGATAAAATCAAATTGAGATATTCGCTTGAAATTTGGTACACGTAATTTATTGTAATGACATCTGGTGAAAATAAGTAAAGCAAGCTATTAAGAGTCCGGAAACTCAATTTTTAGCGTATGTGCTAGGAGCCAAAGCCCTACATTTTTTATTACATCTGCCTTAAATATTATATTAAAATTCTATGACCAATAATTTTCACATAATAGAGTGCAAATACAGTAAATACGTTTTCTTTGAAAATGACTTAGATGTGAAATCTAGATGTGGAAGTATTTAACATATTTATTCACTCATTACTATTACTCTGGAGTTGCTTAAGTGATGTCAATAAAATCTTTTGTAAACTGTGGAGTACAGCTCGGCGGTAGTCCAGTCGTAGCTTCATCAAGCTAAGTGTAGTTAAGCAAAAGTAGGAAATACGTACTTTCATTCGAAAATTTCAGCAAAATTGCATTAAAATTTGTAGTTAGATATTTTCGGTTTTCAAAATGTCGAATTCAAGGAGGTTGCCATAACAGCAAAACTTTGGCAGATGTACATGAAAGGTGCATGGGAATAAGAATATGATTATTTAAATTAAAGTGTACAGGAATAAACAATTTAGTCACAGAAACCTAGTAAAAGGTTTGTACTGTCGTGAGCAAAAAAAAAATAGGACAAGTTTAGTCTTATAACGTATTTTTTTCTAAAATCTAGTTGTGTACATCTAACTTTAATTTTTGTGACATTGTCAGTTAGTTGTCAAAATTCATTGCAAGTGTGCCAAAACTAATATGCCCCATATAAGCGATTTAGTTAAAGCTGGAGTTATTGCTAAAGCAGAAGATGGATGGCCAATAAGACAAATTGCACTGCGTTATAATATTAATAAAAAATATGTGTTTAACATTTTTAAAAAGTGGAAAATAAACTGTACGATTAGTAGAAATCCTGGATCAGGGCGGCGAAGGATATCAACTCAACAGCAAGATTTGCAATTAGTAAATAAATTAGTAGAAAATCCATTTCACACAGTAATTCAGGCTGCTGAAGAAACGAATTTTCCTGGATTGAGTAGTACTGGTCACCGGCGAGTAAGAGAATCGGAGCTACGCTGTCATCCAGCAGCACAGAAATACCTACTTAAAGCTGAACATAAAGAACCTCGACTGGGATTTGCGCTTGAATTTTTGGTGCATGATGTAAATTTTTGGAACAGTGTAATCTTTACAGATGAAAAAACTTTCCAGTCTACACACAGCAGTCGTATTCGTGTTTACCGACCTCCGAATACTCGGTTCGATGAGAAGTATATATCTAACAATGACAAAAGTGGTAAATTTTCCGTTAACATGTGGTCTTGGATATCGGCACGTGGTCCTGGTGTCTTTCGGCATATTGAGGAACGATTTAGTAGTGAAACGTATATTAGGGTTTTAGACAATATTATGTTCCCTTCTGTGTCACAATTATTTCATAATAATGAATTCATATTTCAACAAGACAATTGTTAAGTTCATACTGCTCATACCGTGACTAACTGGTTTCAAGATAACAACATTAATGTTCTTAACTGGCCCAGTCATAGTCCAGATCTTAACCCCGTGGAAGACGTATGGGGACTACTCGTAAGAAGTATCCAAAAACGAAATGTAGGACCACGGAATGCCCAAGAATAATAACAATAATGATAATAAATTTATTGATCTTTAGAAAAATATACATTTTATGGATACGTCCAGATGGACAGTGAATCTCCATTCTCAATAAAACTTATGAACTAAAGTTAGGGTGTATCACATGACAAAAGTAACATACAGAATATGGACAAACTTCTAAGTTTACAAACAATACAATACACACATATTCATAAATACATCTATAATTTATTTCAGGGTACTGTATTTCCAACTATAAAATTGCTTCCATTTTCATTCACAACCTGGTAAAATTCTTCAGTGTTGTATAAACAATTCTCAGTTAGAATCTTTTTTAATCTTTTTTTTAACACAGTGGCAGATTACAAAATGTCATTGGTAGAACATTTAGCATTCTAACACCGATGTTACTGCTTATCTGCAGTCTGTTTTGAGGTGTTACTAAGTTGCTCTTATTTCTGGTACCATGTTGATGAACATCAGCGAATGTAAGATATTTATACAAATTTTGTTTAACGATTAGAATATTAAAAAATGCTATTATAGAAAAAACAGACATTATTTTTAAAGATGTAAAAAGAGGTCTACAACTTTCATCCCATTTAGCACCAGCTATACTTCTTACCGCCGATTTCTGCAGTATAAAGACTTTTTGTAAGTGAAAATGGGCCGCATTTCCCCATGCCAGTATTCCTTAGGTAAGTTGTGAATGAAAAAGAGAATAATAAGTTTTTGTCGCCGCTTACACACTTACGGTATTTTTAATTTTTTTATAGCAAAAACGGACTTCGCCAGTTTGTTACAGAGTAAGTCAATATGATCAACCCAAAACAAAAGCATGCCAATGTTGACCCCTAAAAATTTGGTGTTATGTGTAAATTCTGTATGTTTCAAACTTATTGCATTTGACTTACACTGAAATGTTAATGTTACAGTTTTACTTTCATTCAGCAACAGTCTATTAAATGCAAACCAAGCCTTGGCGTGCTCAAGTATATGGTTAAGGATATACCTGTCGTCTTCAATGTCTATACTTGTGCCAAAAGTTGCGTCATTTGCGTACATTATTGTTTGTAGATTTAAGGTACTTAGACTGTTTGACAAGTCATTTATGTACACCAGGAATAGTAAAGGGAGTACTGACACTTGTGGCACACCTCTCTTTATCTGCATAACTTTGCTCTGATCAGTACCACATTCAACAAGTTGAACTCTGTTTTCTAAGTAGGACTTAATCAAATCTAGGCAATTACTGGAAGTAGTAAATAATGCATAGGAAAATATTATTACTAATGATTATTGTATAAGTTTATCTAATTCTATGCCAAACAGACTATAGAAGTTATAAATAGAAATGGTGCAATAACAAAATATTAATAGTTAGTTTCTTTTTAAGTTGGATATCTTTTGTTGCCCTGATCCAGGATTTCTATTAATCGTACTGTTTATTCTCCACTTTTTTTTTAATGTTAAACACAGAATTTTTGTTAATGTTATAACACAGTTCAATATGTCTTATTAATATTCCATCTTCTGCTTTAGCAATAACTACAGCATTATAATAAAAAATATAATAAAAGTGCTAACTGTTTTATTTCGGCTACTCATTACATATTCAAATAGAGACAGATTTAGATTTGAAAAAAATAGTTGTCCTATTTTTTTTTTCCTCACGACAGTAGGTACATGACCACTAACGTATATACAATTAATTCATTAAGGCAACATATATAGACGTTTCTATTTTCTTAACCGTTGATATCAAATTAGATTGATGTATATCCTGGGATTTTTGGTCAGTTTAAATAAAAAAATATCTAACTTAAGTGCTAGTGAATGGATTTTGATGAAACCATGTGCAATGTGTTTTTAATGACGTTAATAAAAAAGTTGAAAAAAGATTAGAGTAGGAAATGATCGGAAGATATAGAAAACAACTTGTAGAATTAGGTCAAGAAAGAAAAAAAAACAATATGATTACCTTTTTTGGCCCAAAATAAGATGTTTTTACTATGGTGAATTTTTTTCGAGAAATGCTTATTTTTCGAGATATGACCATTCGAAAATTCCTAAAAGTGTGGGAAAGGAAATGTAAAAGTTGAAAAAAGAATCAGGTAAATGTATCATCGAAATACAAGACTTTTTGGTATTTGCAACTTTTCTGCAAAGTGCGTTTTCACCGAGTTTTTTCGGAAACACATGATAAACTACCCCTTCATGTAGTTTAAAAATTTGAAAAAAATCAGATCTATGCACCGAGGCCTTCTAAGCATTTTTTGTCTCTTGGAATATTTTTGTAACTTTATTTAATTTTTCGAGTTACAGGCAGTTTTTCACGATAAACGTACTACATTTTTTGCACATTTTCAATTTAAAAATTATATTGAACCTTTAAAAATGGTATAAGTATATTAGAATTTTTATGTATCTTTTAAATGAAAATGTGAAGAAAATGCAGTACATTATTTATCCTGAAAAACTGCATGTAACTCGGAAAATTAACAAGTCACAGAAAAATTCCAAGAGACAATAAATGTTTAGAAGACCTCAGTGCATACGTCTCAATTTTTTCAAATTTTTAAATTACATGTATTTAAAGCGCTACAATTTCGAAGAAATTTTCTCAGGTTTTCCGGAAAAACTCAGTGAAAACGCACTTTACAGCAAAGTTGCAAATGAATGAAAGGCTTGTATTTCGACGATACATTCATCTGAATTTTTTCAAATTTTCTTTTCAACACGTTTCCCTTCCCCTACTTTTAGGAATTTTCGAACGAACACATCTCGAAAAATAAGCATTTCTCGAAAAAATTCACCAGAGTAAAAACGTCTTATTTTGAGCCAAAAAATGTAAACATATTGTTTTTTTTTTATTTTTGACGTAGTTCTACAAGTTACGGAACCCGTGAGAAAAGGGGTGTTTCCTACCACTTCCTATCATTTCCTACTCTAATCTGTTTTCAACTTTTTTTTAACGTCATTACAAACACATTGCACAAGGTTTCATCAAAATTCATTCACTAGCACTCAAGTTAGAGGTGAAACCCTTAACTGGACTAAAGGAAATGAATCACCTTTTAACTTTGTAATGAACATTTTAGTTTTTTAGGCCCTGACTTTTAGAGTTAATCATGAGAAATCATGTTAAAATTGTACTTTTAGAAAAGGGTGAAAAATACTAAACCTTAAAAAAATCATATCTTACTCAATTTTCCACGTAGTTTTCAATATATTTGCAAACAACCGTTTCTAAATCAATAAAAAGTTATAAATTATTTAAATTTAAAAATAATTTTTTACTTCCCTCGCATACCGAAGGGAAGTATTGTATTCGAGAAAAAATCACCCTCCGAGATTTTTTCGGATTCTGACGTTTCAGAACACGTAGATTCCGAAAATATAGGTTTTTCAATTCCGTCAGTCTGTCTGTCTGTCTGTCTGTTGGTGTATTTACTAAAAAACTACTTGACGGAGAGCAGTCAAATTTGGTAGGTAGTTAACTCTACTGTCAGCGAAGAACTGGTAGAATTTTCACTGAAAAATATACAGGGTGGACCGTCTAAACGGAATAAATAGTGAAACAAATTTTTTTTTGCTCAAATTTAAAATTTCCACGTTTCATGACGCGCTAAACCTATTTCAGGAAAAAAAAATTTTGAAAATTTTTTTCAAACATTTTTGAAAAAATTTTTACCAAGTTGAAAAAAATTTTTTTTTGCTCAAATTTAAAATTTCCACGTTTCATGACGCGCTAAACCTATTTCAGAAAAAAAAATTTTTTGAAAATTTTTTTCAAACATTTTTGAAAAAATTTTTACCAAGATGAAAAAAATTTGTTTTTGCTCAAATTTAAAATTTCTACGTTTCATGACAGGCTTAACCTATTTCAGGAAAAAAAAATTTGAAAATTTTCTTCACCAATATTTTTGAAAAAATTTTTACTACTAAAATGAATTTTTTTTTTCTTTCTTCAAATTTAAAATTTTCACGTTTCATGGCATTCTAAGCCTGAATAAAAAAAAAGTTTTTTGAAATTTTATTACAAGATAGAATTTTTCTTTCTTTGTTCAGATTTTAACTATCCACGTTTCCATGACATTCTAAAACTATTCAAACAAATTTGAAAACATTTTTGAAGAATTTTTTTTAAAATTTGAAAACATTTTTAATCCATTTATGTATCACTACTATAGAACAGACGAAAAAAATTTTTTTGCTCAAATTTAAAATTTCCACGTTTCATGATATTCCAAACCAATTTCGGAAAAAAAAATTTGCAGCATTTTGTTACCAGTTTGGAAAAAAATTTAACACCAGAATGCTCAAATTTAAATGACATTCTAAACCTAGGTATTTCAGAAAAAAAATTTTGAAAATTTTTTTCACCAACATTTTTCAAAAAGTTTTTACCACTAAAATAGATCGAATTTTTTTTTATTTGCTCAAATTTAAAATTTTCACGTTTCATAGCATTCTAAACCTATTTTAAAAATACATCATTTTTAATTTTTAAACTTTTTTTAGCACTACTATAGAACAGAAGGAAACTTTCCTTTTTGCTCTAATTTAAAATTTCTACCTCTGACATTTTAAACCTATTTCAGAAGAAAAAAATTTGAAAATTATTTTACCATCTTTTGAAAAATTTTAAAAAAATGAAATTTTTTAACCACCACTATACTTCCACTCCATTACGTGAATGTTGGATTGAAAATGTGACAGATGGCAATAACATCTGGCATATGCACCTATTATACTTTTATTGAAAAATGTACAGGGTGGTCATCCCAAGAAATAATTCAGTCATGGTGGACATTTGTAAAGGTATTTGCGCAAGCCTGCCATATGTGGCACCTGCTATTTAGTATTGAACTTTTGCTGTTGGATGAGCAATCTGTATATTTTTTTGACCAAAACTTATCAAGTTTTCTTTGTAATAATAGCAATAACTCTACTCCGATTATTATTCTCAATGTCATTTCGTAATTATTATTTTTTTAGAGACTGCCATGAACGAGGGAAGTTCTGTGTAAATACCTTTACCGATTTTTTGTGTCTTGTAATTAAACAAAAAATGTCTAAAACTAACATTATTTACAAAAAGACTGCGAAGACTATTCTATAGAATGTGCAACAATTATATAAAAACACAGTAAATCAGCGAAGAGTATAGGTTAGCTAATTAGTTAAAATTAAAGAGTAGTATTTCCGGTTAGGGGGTGTATTTTTGGGTCCGGTTAGTTCAAAAAATGTATTTTTGTCAAATGTCCTATAGCGTAATTTCAAATTTTTAACTTGAAAAATAAAGAGAACATGGCGTTGAGCACCGTGTATACGTTGGGTTAGCGTTTAAATAGTTAGACAGGTCAGGGGCCGTTTGTTATTAATTGGAAATTTGATTACATTAATTTCATATTTTCAAGCTCACTGGGTACACATCGTTTGGAAATCGAAATATACTGGGAAAATGTTAACGGAGATTATGGTAAAATTTCCCTACAATGAATTCCAGCTCTTAGTTATTGAAACTATTGTGAATTACGTATAATAAAATAAACGTTGTTATATTTAGAAAATTATTGTGGCAGATATTTAAACAATAACATTATATTGTTATAAACCATTTCGCAGGCAAGTACAAAGTTTTAAGGACACTTAATTAATTGTTTGTATAACCTGATAACCTGATACTTGCTGACAATAGAAATATGTTAACTAGCACGAATCAGTCTATCATTGCATAATTTATAAAACTATGCAGGTAACCAAACAATTTCATAAAACAGAATTATTTAAAATATAATAAATGTTGAATGTTGCTATTTATATGCGTGCCAAATTAAAATTACGATTTTAGAGAATAAGAAATTATGCATAGTCCGATCAATCTATAGATAGGTACATAAAAACCGGCCGATAAATACAAATTGAGTAGATTCTTCAAATTTGAGATGTTATATAAAATGACTCTCTAAAATAGAGTCCATATTTTTCTAACAAAAGTGGCCGTCGCTAACGCCGTCACCATATAGGTTTTTATCGAAAAATCTTGTAAAATATACTGGGTGCACCATTAATAATAGGCCATAATTCAAGGGTACATTCTTTGGATCAAAATATCTCAACTACCCAGGACCGTGGAGAGAAAAGCGGGCCCAGGGGTGGCGCTGACGCGCCCCATGCTCCTCAGTAAAATTTCGAAAAGCGAGGGGCTGGCATCTTCTTACTATACAATATTCATCTCGGCTGAAATTTCGACGTTTCGACGAGCGGGGGATGATATTCCTTACGACAGAATACTTATATTGACATTGACTCGATCGTGATCGTTGCAGAAAATACAAATTACGATTTTCTACATAAAAAGTCTATCTCTTATAATTTGCAAGTATGCCTCTCTTGCTTTAACCAATACAAATGCAATCAAAATTTACATATGCATCTCCAACTTTTCCAGAATTTAAAAAATTGAGAAAAACCCAGGCCCCTCAAAAACTCCGGGTCCGGGGGAACAACCCCGACCCCCCCCCTCTCGTCGGGCCTGCAGCTACCTCTTGACCGATCTTCTCCAAATAGACCGAACTCCCATGACAAAAAAGGTACCCCATCAAACACCACAAATTTAAAAGATGAAAATTGTTGCAAAGCATAAATATTATGTTACGCCCGCCAGACCATACAAAAATTGTTAATTGTTATTTTGTATGAATTTTTGAATTTGCCGAAAAAAAAACGTTTTTTCGGTGTTAAATAATAAATCATTTAAAAAGAAATTGGTCTGTCTGACAAATTTTGTTAATTAATGTGACTTAATTTTTAATAAAGCATCTTTTTATGAAAGTACACATCATAACACCACCTTGATTTTTGTTTTAAAATGAAGCTTAACATCTCTCCTATCTATTACAACTGGCCTGTCTGACAGTCTGGCAATTTTTGTTAATTAATGTGACAGACTTAATTTTGAATGCGCAGCATTAATGCATCAGGATTAATCACTGACATCTCATAACACCTCTTAAAAAAAAAACAAGCGATGTTTAAGATCTCCCCTATGCATAAAAATTAGTCTGTCATTGAAAAAATGTGTTTCACCATGTTCAGACTTAATTCTGAAGCGCCGCGACAACGTTTTTTTTTTTAAATAAGCTTTTAGAGGTGTGTCAAAATCTCATGAGCTATGACCTTCATATGCCCAGAGACATAATCCCTCTCGTGGACTCAGTTACACTTCTTAAAAATATTAGATTTAATGTTTACAATTTATCCCGACCTCTTGGTTATGTATACAGCAAGGTAGCTGTCAGTGTTTTCAAAATACACTTATAAACCCAGAACAAACTTTGCCTTTTGCGCATTTCGCGGTTCATAAGATTCTGAAATACATCTACAATGGCCGCGTCAAAACACCACCTTAGTATTTTTCTCTAATTAAGTTTGAGGTATCTTTTATGCATAAGAATAGGTCTGTCAGCGAAAAAATATTTTTCACTATGACAGACTTAATTTTTGTGTGCCGCGACCACATTTTTTAATGAAAAAATGTGCTATGGCCGTTGCTAACTAAGAAAAACGGTTTTATCTCAACTCTATATTAATATTGTAGATTCCTTTTATATATTCAAATACGTTGCTTATTGAAAAAATTTTTTTTACTATGACGGACTTAATTTTTAAAATCCGCAAAGTTTTTTTTAAATAAACTTTTACAATGGCCGCGTCAAATCACAGCTTTCATATTTTTTCTAATTAAGTTTGAGGTCCCTTTTATGCATAAGAATTGGTCTGTCAGCGGAAAAAAGCTTTTAACTACGACAGACTGAATTTTTAAAGTGCCGCGACCCCATTTTATAATTAAAAAATGTGCTATATATGAGTAAAAAATGAGGTGCTATGAAATGTACTTTTATTGAAATAATTAATTAATAAACTAAAATATTATAGGAACTAATTAGCAAAAATTTCCTGACAGACAAGTTGTAATAGGTAGAAGAGGTCTTAAACTTCATTTTAAAACAAAAAACAAGGATGTCTTATTAAGTGTACTTTCATAAAAAAAATATATTTATAAAATATTGAGTCTGACAAATTAATTAACAAAAATTGTCAGACAGACCAGTTGTAATAGATAAGAGAGATGTTAAGCTTCACTTTAAAACAAAAATCAAGGAGGTGTTATGAAGTGTACTTTCATATAAAAAAAAAATGCTTTATAAAAAACCGCTGCCTAAGGAATCACTACTTCCACATCCAGATTCTTCATCCAAGTCACTTTAAAGGAAACATGTTGACTATATTCGCACTCTAGTATGTGGAAATTATTGGTCATAGAATTTTAATAATATTTGGGACAGATGTCATAGAAAAGTTTGAGAAGTTGGTTTCTACCATATACGTTAAAAATTAAGTTTCTAGTTTACCCTACTTATTTTCCACTATTCACAACCTACCACCTCCCACCCTTTCAATGGAGTCATCTCAATCAGATGTCACTACAATACATACGTGTACTAATTTTCAAGTGAATATCTCAATTTGATGTTATCAATCCCATTAATAATGAAGCGGAGGTGGTGCAGTTTGAAAAATATTAGAAAAAAATATTAGAAAAAAATCTGAGGCCTTGGTTTCTAGTATATACACCGAATCCCAAATTTCTGTACTCTTACCAGCTTAATTAACTTATTTTCCCCTAGTTATTCCTATTAACCCCAACCCTTCTACGGAATCATCCCAACACCTTCAACGCAATCATGTCAAAATATAATCTGGTTTCAGATATAGTTATAGTACACAAATGTACCAAATTTCAAGTGAAAATTTAAATTTAATTTTATCAACTCTTTTAATAAGGGAGTGGAGGAAGGGTGGAGGGATGGAAAGTACTAATAAAAAAATCTGAGACCTTCGCTTCTAGTATATACACCAAATCCAAAATTTCTGTACTTTTACCAGCTTGCTTTACTTATTTTCCCTTATATACCCCTATTTAACCCCTAACCTTTCAACGGAATCATCTCAAAATATAATCTAGTTCCAGATGTCGTTATAATACATATGCGTACTAAATTTCATGTGAGTAGGTATCTCAATTTTATGTTGTCAACCCCTTGAATAATGGAGTAGGGGTGGTGGGGGGCTGAAATATATTATTAAAAACTCTGAGGCCTTGGCTTCTAGTACATACACCGAATTTTAAGTTTCTGTACTCATACCAGCTTGCTTTACTTATTTCCTCCTATTTACCCCTAAATAACCCCCAACCCTTCAACGGAATCATCTCAAAGTATAATCTAGTTCCAGTTCCTTGAAAAATATTACAAAAAAGTCTGAGGCCTTAACTTCCAGTACATACACTGAATTTCATGTTTCTGTACTCTTACAAGCTTGCTTTACTTATTTTCCCCTATTTACCCCTATTTAACCCCCAACCCTTCACCGGATATTCTTAAAAAACAATCCAGTTCCAGATCTCGTTATAACATATACGTGGACAAAATTTCAAGTCAATACCTTAAACCGTTCCGGAGAAAACTTGCGGACAAAAAAAAAAAGTTACAGACCGACAGACAGACAGACAGACCGACAGACAGACAGAAATTTTTTTTTTTTTCGCTCAAATTTAAAATCTCGACGTTTCATGACATTCTAAACCTATTTCACGAATAAAAATTTTTGAAATTTTTTTTGCGATTACTATACTTCCAATCCACTACGTGGATGTGGAAGTAATTAAGTCTCAAATTAATTAACAAAAAATGTCAGGCAGACCAGTTTTAATTGATAGGAGAGATCTTAAACTTCATTTTAAAACAAAAATCAAGGAGGTGTTATGATAATTGATACGTACTTTCATCAAAAAAGTGCTTTATAAAAAATTACGTCTGTCACATTAATTTTCAAAAACTGTCAGACAGACCATAGGAGAGAAGTTAAGCTTCATTTTAAAACAAACATCAAGGAGATGTTATAAAGTGTACTCCCATTTAAAAAAAAATGCTTTATAAAAAATTAAGTCTGTCACATTAATTAACAAAAATTGTCAGACAGACCAGTTGTAATAGAGGTGAGAGATGTTAAACTTCATTTTAAAACAAAAATCAAGGAGGTGTTATGAATTGTACTTTCATTAAGAAAAAATACTTTATAAACAGTTCAGTCTAACAAATTAACAAACATTGTCAGACAGACCAGACCAGTTGTAATAGATAGGAGATGTCTTAAACTTCATTTTAAAACAAAAATCAAGGAGGTGTTATGATATGTACTTTCATCAAAAAAATGCTTTATAAAAAATTAAGTGTGTCACATTAATAAACAAAAATTGTCAGACAGACCAATTTTTTTTTAAATTATTCATTATTTACCACAAATTGAGTAAATTTCAAGCAGGTGTTTTGAAATGTAAAATCATTTTTTAGGCATATTCAAGAATTCATAAAAAATAACAATTAATAATTTTTGTAAGGTCTGGCCGGCGTAAGATAATATTTCCATGTTTTGCAACCATTTTCATCTTTTAAATTTGTTGTGTTCGATGGGATACCTTTTTGTCATGGGAGCCCGGTCTAAAAGGCAGGTCCGGCGAGAGGGGGGGGGGGGGTCAGGGGTGTTTCCCCCCGGGCCCGGCGGTTTTTGAGGGAGCCCGGCGATTTTGAGGGGGCCCGGGCTTCGTCCAAAGTTGGAGGAGGTTAGTATTTGTATTAGGTAAAATGAGAGAGGTATACTTGTAAATGACTAGTGCAATGCAAATAATCGAATGACTTGTATTGTTTATACTGACATAAATATGAAATTGTTAGGTAAAGGAATATTTCCGTTTTCGCTGTTTAAAATTTCGATTGAGGTAAGCATTGAAATGAAGGGAAAAGCACTCTCCGCTCTTCAAAATTTTGACCGAGATAGATATTTAATTTTGAGGAATATGACCCTCCTACTCTTCAATTAAAATGCCGACTATAAATATTCAATTCTAAGGAATTCTAAGGAATGTTACCCCCCCGCTTTTCAAAATTTCTATGACAAAAATATTCAATCCTACGGAGTACTCCCCCCGCTCTTTAAAATTTTAGAG
Source organism: Stenurella melanura (assembly GCA_963583905.1). Classification (NCBI taxonomy): domain Eukaryota; kingdom Metazoa; phylum Arthropoda; class Insecta; order Coleoptera; family Cerambycidae; genus Stenurella; species Stenurella melanura. Next base: position 75,508,121 of record OY757312.1, on the reverse strand, counting down.
ATAAATAATTTATTGTTATGAATGTCACCTCCCGCTCTTCGAAATTTGTATTGAAGATTGGTGGGAGTCGTATGTTACAACCCCCGGCCCCGATTTTCTCTCGACGGCCCTGCTAAAAGGAGGGGTAAAGATCAGCGTTTTTTCACAATCATGAAAATAAAATTGTTGTATTTGAGCCATTCTTTTATATTTATTTTTAGTTCAAGTGTTTAATATTATGTTTAGATAAAACTGATACAAAATGTCCTACAACAAGTTGCATTAAAAATTTCTCAAACAGAGGATAATTATTGTTGGTTTTCTGACATTTTCGGCGTTTTTTCGAACTTTCAGTGATTATTTCATTATAAAGTGCTGAATGAACCACAATTCATTCACGCTTGGAAAACAGCTTATAAACTCTACTGTTATAAGGAAAAAATTTGTAGTGGTTCATGATGTGCTTTATAATAAAATGTCATTGAAAGCTCCAAAAAACGTAGAAAATGTTAGAAAACGAACAAATATGCTCTGTCTGAGACATTTTTAATCGAACTTACTATAGGATAATTAATATCAATTTTATCTAAACATAATGGTGAATACTTGAACTAAAAATAAATATAAGAGAATGGCTCAAATGAAAACGTTTTATTTTCATGATTATGATAGGCGAAAGAAGGCTGATCCTTACCCGTCTACTTTGGTAAGGAAACGTTTTGTAACTTTTTTATCTAAGAAACAATAATTTAGGTATCTCATCACGCTAGCCCGTGGAGGGCGCCTCATGAGCTATACCTGATGATGAACATTTTTTCCCTATTTTTACGAAACGTTGTGGCACTTTAAAATCTCATGCAGTAGTCAATTCTACGTAAAAAAGGTATACTAGATAGAATTTGATAATTCCAACCGTACTAGAAAAAACTGCCGCAAAAGATTTAAAGAATTCTATGAAAACAAACTCAATTTGAAAAGGATAAATTGTATTTTCGAAATAATTACACAACGTAAGTAAGACTAAAGAGTGTGACAACTACGCAAACTCACTGACTTTCTTACGAACTATTTGCTGCAACTTTCTGCAATTTTCGGTGTGGCCTCCACCTGCCTCTATGCATTTTCTAATTCTTGAAATCTGTTGCGCCAGTTTTCTCGAAATTGGTTGAAATTGTCAATATCTATCAAGTATACCTTGAATGACTTCTGCATGAGATTTTCTAGTAAAAAATGCCACAACGTTTTATAAAAAAAAAGAAAAAATACATCATTAGGTGTGGCTCTTGAGGCGCCCTTCAAGGGCTAGCGTGATGTTTCGAAATTATTGTTTCTTAACTTAAGAAATGTTTCCTTACCAAATTCGGAGAAGATCGGTTGAGAAGTAGTTGCGATATTGCAAAAAAAGAAAAATATACTACTTTGACACTCTGTGTCTTTTTCCACAGCAACAATTTACTAAAGCATGTTGGTTATATCCTCATATTTTGCTCCAAAGAATATACTCTTGAATTATACCTAGTATTAACGGTTCACCTGTATAATTCTATACAACTTTTGTCTAATGCATTCAGTTACTAAAATTCATAACATAGACCTGTAAAGAAAACACTTTTCTTTTTTGAACCCAAGTTGGTGATTTAGAAGGTTTTTGACGTACTGAATATGATGCCGTTGGCCGTTTTGCGCCATCACGTCAAAATCTTGAGAAAACTTGACCTAAAAGTGTTAAAAAGGCCATGTCTGCCTATATTCGTGCCCTAATAACTGGACAACGATACGAGATTGAGTAAAACGGACCAGACCATCTCTTTCGGCTCTCCAAAATCTTAAAAGACCAATAGTAACAATTAAAAAGAAACATAACTATAGATGGCGCAAACATGATTTTATTCATGAGTTTAGCAGAAAATACTGTAATTTTTATGGTGAGTATATATACAAGTAAATTGGACCTAAATACTATTAGTACAAGCAAATTAGCCATTTAGGGTAACAAAAATTAATAAAAGGATCGTCTCTAGGATTTAAGTAGGTAAGAACCTGGAGAATAAGATGATGCATTCTTTGCACTTCCAAGTTCCGGCAAAATTCAAAAAAATTTGGAAAACTTTCTGATTTTCGTTTTTTTTTTGCTCTAGCGTCCAAAATAATGAAAATAGAGAAAAAACAACAAAAATGTAGCTCGTCTCTTTCTCTATAAAAAAGGTCCGTACAAATTTTTGTCTTATTTAAGCCGTTTAGAAGATAAATCGAGTTTTCCACTTATAGTTTTAAGCCGCTTCGAAATGCGCGAAAAATGAGAATTCCCCGGGAGCTTCGTACGACCGGGCTCATCGATCGATAATTCTTACTATTCAGAGCCCCTAAAAAATGAAAATAACAAAATGTAGAGAAAAATCTTAGCATTAATGTGGAATTAATCACAAAATTCATAAAAAAATTTATCATAGAGAAAAAGTGTCAGAAGATGGCTTAGTAAACTTTGTACAGTTGATCCACAGATTTATTCATATCTTTGCCGGGAGTCGTTAGAATGATAATTCATTTTGCTTATATATTCTTATATAATGATATATTAATCCAATTAACATTTTATTGCAATTAATTTTGTTGGAAAAATATGCCTTGCGATCAAAATTTCTCATCGATCAATCACCTCCAAATTTTGGAGTTCAATTCGTTATATCTTAAGTAATAATAACAGCACAATCTTAATTTTTCGATTATAAGTACAATAAAACATATTCTTTCGAATGACTTTACAGTTCTTTAAATGCGTGCAGTACTTTTTGAATTTGTCTACATTATTCATACATGTTCAGAAAATGCACAATTAAACAGTAAAACATATACAAATTATTTGTTTCTTAACATTCTTCAATGAAATTTTCAGGAAATATAGGTTAAAGTGCGTGAAATGGAATCCATGCAGTGAAAAGCACCCATTGTTACGGGAGAAATAGGCAGGATGCATAAAACTCAAAGATATGAATAAATCAACTGTTTAAAGTTTATTAAGCCATCTTCTAACACATTTTTCTCTATGACAAAATTTTGTATGAATTTTGTGATTAGTTCCACATTAAAGCTGAGACTTTTCTCTACATTTCATATTGTTTTCATTTTTAAGCGGCTCTGTATAGTAAGAATCATCGATCGATGCGTCCGGTCGTACGAAACTCCCAGAGAATTCTCATTTTCCGCGCATTTCGGAGCAGCTCAAAACTATAAGTGGAAAACTGGATTTATCTCCTAAACGGCTTAAGTAAGACAAACATTTTTAATTACCTTTTTTGCAGAGAAAGAGACGAGCTACAAATTTTGTTGAAAACTTTTTTCCGTATTTTCATTATTTTAGCCGCTAGAGCAAAAAAACCGAAAATCAAAAAGTTTTTCCAAATTTTTTTGAATTTTCCCGGAACTTGGAAGTGCAAAGAATGTATCATTCCATTCTACAGGTGTACTTAAATCCCGGAGTTGATCCTTTTATTAATTTTTGCGAGGTTTTTACAAAATTTTGCCTTAATTGCCTGTACTATATAGATAATTCCATAGAATATTAATAAAAGCAAAGGTAATTTCCATCAATATTTTGTTCCGAATAATTTTGCCCGCTATTGCCTTTTAATCCACTACGAGGATTTCCCCTCAGAAAACAACGGTCAATATGAAATAAATAAAACACAAGTAGTGATTAAATAGTATTTTTTTGTATACTTTCAAATATGTACTATTTTAAAAGCTTTTACTTAGCTTCACTTGTAACAATGTAAACAAACCTTGCAATCAAAATTTCGACAAGTTCCAATTGAGCTAGAACTTTGAAATATTGCACACGTGTAGAATACGATAAATTATATGACGTCATCAAAATCAAACATGGTAAACGCCCCAACACAGAACACATTATAGCCTTTAAGGACAATTTTTACCTTTTTAACTATTCTATAAGTGTTCTATGACAGCAATGTGTGCTTTATTAACTTTATATAATAATTGTTTAGCAGCTACGGCCGAATACAATATGTTCTCAGAAATAACATTGTGTAAAGAAGAATCCTAATAAAATTGTTTTATTAATGCTTAGGTAAACTCTTAAAGAATATTTAAAGGTGAATTATTTTTTGTATTCTTATAATTGTAACGAAACATATTCTTTATACATATGCTTGCAAAATCCTATGAAGAATATGTTTCTTAAAGAACAGTTTTATAGGTCTTCGCAAATTGACCAAAAAGTGCCGGGGGTCATTACTATAAATCTGTTATAAATCAATTTTGTTCCGTAAGCTAAAAGATCCTATAATAATTGTTGTTTATAAAACAGCGATAAACAAATTCTACAAAACGTTTTATAATTTAGCACTCAGTTATACGACAATTCGGTGCGAAGACTAAATAATCACTTTTGCGGTTTTAATAAAACAATACAGCCTTTGCAGAGCCGTAATGTAACGGTAATAAAATAAAATTGTAGTATTATTTTAAATTTATAGAGCTACTTTGTTAGTTGGGAACGCTCTAAACACAATGCCGTTACTCATTTTGCTCCATGAGATCAGCATTTTGAGAAAGCGTAACCTCAAAATGGATAATATAATATTTTTATATTATAACTCAAGAATAGAACAAGCTAACTGTTATACTCTTCGCCGATTTACTGCACTTTTTATATAATTGTTGCACATTCTATAGGATACTCTTCGCTTTTTTGTAAATAATATTAGTTTTAGACATTTTTAGTTTAATTACAAAACATTAAAAAAAATTACCTTATTTAAAAAAATTATAACTTTTTTATTTTTTGATCGACTTTGTTCAAGAACAATAGGGTTCGTCCTCTAGTTAACACCAATTTACTGTCCAAATTTCAATACAACTGGACATTTCGTTCTTAAGTTATCGTGCTTACAAGAAACGTGACAGACGGACGGACGGACGTTTTGAAAATTGTTCAGAATTCGATCACCAACACTGTGATATGAAAATTTTTTCTCTACGAGCAATATTACCGGTTTTAGAATTGTGCCGATCGAATGCAATATACTGCTGCGTGTGTTCCGCCCTTTAGGAAACACCCTGCATGAATCCGTGAGTTCTAAATAATTTTAACAAGGGGTAAACCACTAACACTTTATTTAATAATTTACTGATTAGACAATAACAATACTTCTAACCTCACTTTTTCGCTGCCAAACGTCACTTTTATAAAACTTCCCTCTTGCTAAACTCGGGAATAGAACAAGCTAACCGTTATACTCTTCGCCGATTTACTGCACTTTTTATATAATTGTTGCACATTCTATAGGATACTCTTCGCTTTTTTGTAAATAATATTAGTTTTAGACATTTTTAGTTTAATTACAAAACATTAAAAAAATTACCTTATTTAAAAAAATTATAACTTTTTTATTTCTTGATCGACTTTGTTCAAGAACGATAGGGTTCGTCCTCTAGCTAACACCAATTTACAGTCCAAATTTCAATACAACTGGACTTTTCGTTCTTAAGTTATCCCGCTTACAAGAAACGTGACGGACGGACGGACGTTTTGAAAATTGTTCAGAATTCGATCACCAACACTGTGATATGAAATTTTTTTCTCTAAAAGCAATATTACCGGTTTTAGAAATGTGCCGATCGAATGCAGTATACTGCTGCGTGTCTTCCACCCTTTAGGAAACACCCTGTATGAATCCGTGGGTTCTAAATTATTTTAAAAAGGGGTAAGCCACTAACGCTTTATTTAATAATATACCGATTACACAATAACAACACTTCTAACCTCACTTTTTCGCTGCCAAACGTCACTTTTCTAGAACTTCCCTCCGGTAATCGCGCCTTATATACTCTGAAATTACCCCTACATCCATCCAGAACACAATCAAGAATCTTCTCTCACCACACTCTGGAAAACTCTATCTCTTTCTACAAGTTTCCAGTCACTCACTATTAGGCATAGGCGTATCAATCTCCAATTTCAAGGGGGTGTTATTCATAACAATACTCATCGTTTTGTATTTGCGAAGAGTAGGTATATTAATGTTTGCGCTATCTATAGCTGTCTTTTTTATTGTAACTTTTAGTTTTTGAGGATGTTGGACAGCTGAATAAGATGGTCTTATCCGTTTTACTCAATGCCGTATCGTAAGCCAGTTATTAGGGCACGAATATAGGCAGAATTTGCCTTTTTAGCAATTTTAGGTTAGGTTTTCTCAAAATTGTGACGTGATTGCGCAAAACCGCATCGTGTTCAGCACGTCAAAAACCTTCGGAATCACTTATTTGGGTTGAGAAAAAAACCTAATACGGCAACATGTTTAAAATAATGTTTTAATCATACTCTTAAACTGGCAAGCATGAGTCTTAGCGATTTATTTTTTGTGAAAAAGTGCAACTTCAACCATGCTTGCCACCGATTTCGTGACTGAGTTTTCGATTCCAATCCGGCACCATGTAACCGATAATGTGCTATTTTACTAAATTCAAAATCGTTTAATAAAGTGGCACATTACCACATGAAAATGTCACTTTAATATATAGTAATGTCAGTGTTAATAAAATCAGTTTGACTTACAAAATATTTTATATACCGGATGCCCCATTATATTTTGACCCTTTTCTAAGCCTATATAACTTTTGAACCAGTTGAAATAATGAAATGCGGTTTTCGCCAGTCTTTTGTTTCCATAGTCTACTTTGTGAATCATTATTTTTTTCGTAGCATTTCGATAAAACGCAGTATTCACTTTAAAACCTTATAAAACCATCACTCTGTATAATTTCCATGACAAATATGGCATTTTCGAAAAGGGGAAACAATGGGCTTTCTAACTATGAAAAAATATACAGGGTGTTCCATTTGATATAACAAAGTTGCCTTATCCCCGAAAATACGCTGTCATTTCCGGTTAAACCGGAAGTGAGCAAAAGAGACGATTACTCAAGAAAAAAACTTATCAAAATTAAAAGAAGACTAGCGAAAACCGCATTTCATTATCTCAACTAGTTCATAAGTTATATAGGTTTAAAAATGGTCAAAATATAATAGGGCACCTTCTCGTATTTTTCCTTGGATTTTAAAGGAAGGAAGCTCGAAGGTACTTCTCGAGCGGAATTTAAAATGTCTTCAGAACAATTTTCTAAATTGTTTTCTGTAGCATGACTCATTTTTATAATTAACATATAACTTAGAAGCAACTCGACTCACAAGAAATATACTTACCTGTCATTCTATAAATAAACAAAGCCGCGTTACGGAAATCCTACATAAGTACCTACTATGAATTATTTTAAATTTCAAACTTTGTAATACTTTTATATCTATCACTATTTGTTTATAGTTGCCTACTAACACAAAATTCGCCAAAATAGTATAAACAAATTTCGCAGTTGCTTTTCTAAATTTGTTGCTTAACGTACCATTTTTAAACATACTGTCAAATTGGCAAGCATTAGTCTTACCGGTAAATTTTTGCGGCAAAAGGGTAATTTCAACCCTGCTTCCCCTTTCGTGGCCGAATTTTCGCTTGCCAATCCGGCAACAGGTTTAAAATAACACAGGCACACAAAAAAAAAGTCCTGATACAGAAAGGTGAAGTGCCTTCTGGTACGTTTTTCGGTGTGCTAAAAACGAATCTCAGGTCAGAACTGACCCATCACCCTTAAATTTCACCCCAGCATATCCTAGCACCCCCCCAAATGGTCAAATTTTCACATCATATAAAAATTCAGAATAAATATCTCATTACAAGGGTCAAAATATAACCATATGGTGAAGGGGGTGGGAAGATATAGCAAAATTAAAACTATTAAATTACATGTAGAATGAGATACTTATTTTGAATTTTTATATGATGATGTAAAAATTTGACCATTTGGGAGGGTGCTAGGGGATGCTGGGGCGAAATCTAAGGGTCATGGGTAAATCATAACCCTAGATTAGTTCTTAGCACACCGAAAAACGTAGAATGAGATATTTATTTTGAATTTTTATATAAACTAACATTTTCACCCTTTTGGGAGGGGGGGTGGGGGTGCTGGGGCGAAATCTAAGGGTGATGGGTCAGTTCTGACCTGAGATTCGTTTTTAGCACACCGAAAAACGTACCAGAAGGTACTTCACCTTTCTGTATCAGGACTTTTTTTTATGTGCCTGTGTCATGTTTAAAATAATGTTTTAAACAAACTGTCAGATTGGCAAGCATGAGTTTTACTGTTAAATTTTCTGCGAAAAAAGTGCTTGCCACCCCTTTCGTGACCGAATTTTCGCTTGCAAGCACAGCAACATGTTTAAAATAATTTTTTAAACACACGGTTAAATTAACAAGCCTGAGTTTAACCGATAATTTTTTTTCGATAAAAGCGCAACTTCAACCCTGCTTGCCACTCCTTTCGTGCATGAATTTTCGCTTACAATTTTGACACGATTTGATTTTATCACAAATTAATTTTTTTGATGAAAACTAGCTTTGAGACTTGCCAACGAGTTTTATTGCTGCGGGCCCACAGTGTTTAGTGTTTGTTGGATTGCCAAGCACTACCACATAGCAAATACATAAATCAAACGTGGCACTTAAAAAAGTTCCCTGTCCATAAATGGCAAAGTACGTATTTTGCAAATTCCGTAATTTGTTTTAGTTGATACTTATTTATTATACTCTTCGCAAATACAAAACAAAGTATATTGCATTCGATCGGCACATTTCTAAAACCGGTACCTACCTAATATTGCTCGTAGAGAAAAAAGTTTCATATCACTGTGTTGGTGATCGAATTCTGAACAACTTTCAAAATATCTAAAACTAATATTATTTACAAAGAAACTAGGAAGAGTATCCTATAGAATGTGCAACAATTATATAAAAAGTGCAGTAAATCGGCGAAAAGTGTAACGGTTAGCTTGTTTGTTTTTTGCAACATGCGATTTACGAGCGATAAGTGTTGCACCCGTAATATCTTATTTACTTAAATTGGCAACATTTCAACTTGCCTTTTAATTTTACTTCTTAATAAATAATTGAAAATCGTATGTATAATATACAAAACTAACCAGAGCGACGCCACTGTAAGACAATTCGTCTGGCAGTACGCCAATTAAATTTTATGAACTTTGTCGGTTACCTGTACACCAAGCATAAAATAATTTAAAAACAATTAGTACGTTTTCTTTTCTTTACCAATGTACTTCTATGGTAGAATATTGTCAACAACAGTATAGTTTACCTCATACTCATTGTCCGTATAAAGAATGTCAGGGGTCTATGATCTTTATCGCAAAGTCAAAGGCGCCGACATTTTTTATGCCGCCTAGATAAATGAGAAGCATATACTTCATTGAAATAACCTGCTATTTTCCTTGATAAAAATGCTCTTTTTTTGCTCTACTTTTCACTCTTTATGAACCTTGTATACATATTTATAATTTGAGACCTTGGAAACGCCCAGATACCGATTTTCAGATGAACCAGACTGTAAATTACAAAACGTATGCGCTATATTGACGTAGCCGTACTGAATGTTTGAATTATTACATATTTATAATTTGGGACCTCAAAAATCCCCAAATACCGGTTTTTAGTAAAATTGGATATTAAATACCAATAGACTGTCCGTCATCTTGTACTTTTCTGTAAATAATGTTAAAATACTTTTATCATATGAATCATAAACACATGCAAAATTTCAAATCAATACGACATCTGGAAGTGGGTAAAAATTGAAGTGCAAGTTTTTGTGCATAAAAACAGATATCGTAGGCTGTAATTCGTAAAGTTACTATCCACTCTGGTAATAAGAACCGTTCCAAATTTCAGCCAACTCGGTTGAGATCTGATCAAGATAGCCGAAATTAAATTTTTTCTATTTTTTATGTATAAATAAGTATGTATATATAAGGAGGGGGGATAGTCGGATCTTCCCCAAATTTAAACCGGAGGCTCATTTAATAATGAGAATAAACGTATACTATTTTCGTTCCTTAACTAATAGTCCAGCCAAAACAATGTTTAACCTCCTGAAAAATCCGAAAGTTTTGAAACTTCGCATACTTATTTAAAGGTACCTAAGAATGAATATGCCGAAAGTCCTTATGAATATGAGGCGCGCTCTAGCGGCAATTAGCGAAAATAGGGCACTTTCTTTGGTTTTTCGTTAATATCTCGAGAACCGTTGGTCGGAGGCAAAAGTTGATTATATACATAATTAAGGCTTATCAAATTTGCTACAAAAATTATTATATACATTTTTCTCGTATTCCCAATGGTTCCCGAGTTATAGGCGGTAATAGAGAGCGTTTTGTGAAAAACCACGCTAGGGCGTGGTAGGGATGCGATACGACTTCAGCTGCATATCGAAAAGGAAAACTTTCCTGTTTCAAGTTGTTCAAGAAGCAAGCTGTACTGCAAGGTATTGCTGACATATTTAACAGCCGAAGTTCATCCCATGAGGCTGTAGCTGCTGCAGGAAACAAAATATTCCTTGCATTGTACAATGCGCCCAGAAAGCAAACCTCTCTTAATATGTACCGTTACAATGGTGAATTGGTGAAAGCACCAAATCTGTATCCAATGCTAAACCCGACCTTTCTGCTCTGCCGCCCACAGAAGGAGCCTGGGAATGAACTTCCTCCTGTACAGTGGGGTTGGAAGGTGGAAAGCGATCGGCTAATCCCCGTGACAACAGAGGATCCAGCAGCACCTGTAGCTGTCCTTAACCTTTTTTGTTGCACTTGTACAACTGGATGTGGGAACAGATGTGGCTGTCTAAAGGCAGGAATAATGTGTACGAGCATTTGTCACAAATATCATGGCGAATGCTTGAATGGTGTTACTTCCAACCTCGAAGAAGACTTTGATGACCCTGATGATCCCGATATCATAAAGCTTGAAGAAGCAGATCATTCAGTGCAAATAACAAACACTGAACATTTGGTACATAAAGGTCAAAGCAATGTGCTTGCTGGAACCAGAAGTCAGGTGAGATTGCACATTTGCATTTTTTTTTATTATTTATTTACCTTGGCAATAGTATACATAAATCGGTTGTCATGTTCATATGTTGTTTTACTGGTCGCTTACTACTTTCTTATATTTACTTCTTCTGTTTTATTTATTTCTTATGTACTTTCTTTTACTTTTTATTTGTATAATGGTTCTCTCACACCTTCATCTCATGCATACTTACCTATTGTTTCAGGCAGCAAGTGTAGAAGCTGGCCAAGATAATCAAATTGCAGGGCCTTCTACCAAGAAGCAATTCAGAGCTGATTGATTTTTCTGTACAAAATTTTCCTTGGAATAACCTCAGGATTTTGTTTGTTCATATATTTCATTGTTTAATATACCTACATCATGTGCCTCATCAATATACATCATAAGTAACATACATCATGTGCTTTTTATAGAAAGTTGTGAAGTTTATCTCCTCAATTATCCTTAGTATACAAAAATTTAGGTAAACCATATATCAAATATTATTAGAAATGCCATATTGTGCCGCCCTAGCGTGGTTTTTCACAAAACGCTCTCTTTTAGCGCCTATAACTCAGGAATCATTGGGAATACGAGAAAAATGTATATAATCATTTTTGTAGCAAATTTGATAAGCCTTAATTTTGTATATAATCCTCCAGGCGCCCCGCTAAAAGAAGAAGAAGTAGATGTATATAATCAACTTTTGCCTCCGACCAACGGTTCTCGAGATATTAACGAAAAACCAAAGAAAGTGCCCTATTTTCGCTAATTGCCGCTAGAGCTCGCCTCATATTCATGAGGACTTTTGATATATTCATTCTTAGGTACCTCTAAATAAGTGTGCGAAGTTTCAAAACTTTCGGATTTTTCAGGAGGTTGGGTCATTTTTTGAGGTTTTTTGGCTGGACTATAATTGTTTAAGTGGTAATAAAACATTAAAATTGCAAATTTACCATTAAAATGTCCAAAGAACCACTTTTCGGCCAAAAAAACACGGTTCCACCCATTTTTGGAAATAGAAATTTTAGGGTCTTGTTATACTCGCCATGACAAACAATTTCCGCAGGGTCTGCACCCATCTTAAAAAAAATTCCACCAATCTCCTAAACACCTAAACCGACTCCACTAATAATATACTCAAATCTTCTGAAAACTCAATTCGCACTTTTACATGTTTTAGTTGATTGGCCTAGTAGACTTGATTTAATTTACTTACAGATAATCCAGTGCATTTAGATTTTTGTTTCGGAAATTTTTTGATTTACTGAAAAAAGAGGATATTCTCAAATATGATTGAAATGATACCTCGAAGACAAGTGTTTACCAGCTTAACCCCGGTGCATTTTTTTATTTAACAAGTTAGGTGCAAAATACGAAGGCGTGGAAAGGACATAGTAAATATATTTTTATAATTGCCAGTTTAAACTTGCAATTATCTATAATTGCAACTTTAAACTTGCAATTATCCATAATTCCAACTTTAAACTTGCAATTATCTATAATTGCAACTTTAAACTTGCAATTATACATAATTGCAACTTTAAACTTGCAATTAGGCAATTATACCTAATTGCAACTTTAAACTTGCAATTATACCTAATTGCAACTTTAAACTTGCAATTATCCATAATTGCAACTTTAAACTTGCAATTATACATAATTTAAATTAGGTATAATTGCAAGTTTAAAGTTGCAATTAGGTATAATTGCAAGTTTAAAGTTGCAATTATGTATAATTGCAAGTTTAAAGTTGCAATTATGGATAATTGCAAGTTTAAAGTTGCAATTATGGATAATTGCAAGTTTAATGTTGCAATTATAGATAATTGCAAGTTTAAAGTTGCAATTAGGTATAATTGCAAGTTTAAAGTTGCAATTATCGATAATTGCAAGTTTAAAGTTGCAATTATAGATAATTGCAAGTTTAAACTTGCAATTATGGATAACTGCAAGTTTAAATTTGCAATTAGGTATAATTGCAAGTTTAAAGTTGCAATTCTGTATAATTGCAAGTTTAAAGTTGCAATTATAGATAATTGCAAGTTTAAACTAGCAATTATAAAAATATTTTTACTATGTCCTTTCCACGCCTTCGTAGTAAAAGGAGAAAATTTGACATTAAAATGTGTTTGTCGCTATTTTCATTTGAGCAAAACTATTCGACCTACAAATTTTGCAAATGACGCTTTCTGGTTATGGGTCTGTCTGTATCTTTTTTGTGCGCACGTTTTCTCTGGAACGGCTTAAGATGTTGCCGTGACATTTGATGCACATAATTATGTATTATAACATAACAAAATCTGGAACTAGATTGTATCTTACTCCGACGAAGGGTTAGAGGGAAATAATAAAAGAGGGGGAAATAAGTAAAGCAAGCTGGTAGGAGTTCAGACACTTAGCATTTGGTGTATATATTAGAAGCCAAGGGTTCAAATTTTCTTGTACATCTGCTACTCCCATCACCACCTCCCACTCCAATATTAAAGGAATTTTAATAAAATAAAAGTGTGATATCCATTTGAAATTTAGTACACGTATAATATGGATATATTATAACGACATCTGCAACTAGACTATATTTTGAAATAATTGTGTTGAAAGGATGGAGTAAATAGGGATAAATAGGGGTAAATAGGGGTAAATAGTGGAAAATAAGTAAAGCAAGCAAGTAAGACAAGGGCAGCCAAATGTGAGGGCGGCCGCGGAGACATAAATAACAGAGCACAAAAATTTGAATTCAATCCACCTATGCAAGATGGAATATAAATATAAATCATTAATGAAACAGTCAAATCAACATTAAAAAGTGACCGCAAAAAAGGTCTAAAATTCGCCTGTTTTTGCATAGTAGATAGCGGGCCAAAGGAGAGGGCAAAATGAATCCTATGGGCTCAAATTAAACTTTGAGAAATTTTAAGGTGAGCGTATTTTTTACTTTTTTTGAAAAATCGCAAATATCGCCTCTCTTTAAGGGTAGACAATATTTTAAAAGGCAGTATATAATAAATATTTAAAAAAATAAAACAACTGTTATTACTTAGATTTTATATTGTATGATTTTTTTACGGATTATATATTATTATGTAGCGTATTTGGAAGAGTTTAGGAAATTGTCCTACAACCTGGAGGGTTGTAGGACAACACTAATTATAAAGATTTTCATAACAAAAAATGTGAATATTTTTATTTCTAACTTTTTCTGCATTGAAGTACTACCTTGAACTAAAAGATAGTGCAATTATAACTTATATTAAAGTCAGTTATTTTTTATGGGCCTGTGAATAGTTAAAAGTGCAAAAAATTAAGAGGTACCTATTATATTGTTATTTTCATATACGAATAGATATCAATATCCATGAAAAATGGTAACACAAAAGAGTATTTTATATCCCCTTTAAAACCCATTTTGATTTTTCTTCCTAGCATGTTTGGTTTTCGAGCAATTCAATTTTTTCTATAGGCCGCGCGTAAAAAACTTAAACGAAAATTCGTGCGCATTAAAATTACAAATTTTGCAATTTTTGTCAATATCGATTTTCTTGAAAACCATGGCATATACAAGAAAATTACAAGAGCACTTTTTTTTAAGACAATTAGTCAACCTTTCTTTTTTATGATGAGCAATTTTTTTATATCTTCAACTGTTAACGAGTTATCAGTAAAATGCTTTCTTGGGGTGTTGCGCGGCACCCCCAGAACTGATTTTTGTGGTCTTGTGGTGTTTAATCCTCGCACTAACAGTTACGGAAGGAAAATCTCAGATAATATTTTTTGTGTGCTTCTGGTATATTTTTTACTTTACTGGGCTATATATATTATAACTAGATCTGGAACTGCAAGCTGGTAAGAGTACATAAACTTGAAATTTTATGTAGGTACTAGAAGCCGAGGCTTCAATTTTTTTTATAATATTTTCCATCCCCCCACTGGGGTGCCACTCCGTTATTAAAGGGGGTGATAAAATAAAATTGAGATATTCACTTGAAATTTGGTATACGTATAAATTAGAATGACTTCTGGAACCAGGCTGTATTTTGGGATAATTCCGTTGAAGGGTTGGGGGTTAAATATAGATAAATAGGGGAAAATAAGTAAAGCAAGCTAGTAAGAGTACAGAAACTTGAAATTCTATGTATCCAAAAACCATTTTAAAGATCTTTTCAAGTATTTTAAAAAAGGTGTGATAAGTTTTCCTCCAAAAAGTCGTCGTTATTCCGTTATTTGAAGTTGAAAGGTTCGAATTCAGCTTTCGGCATTCAAACAGTCACCTCCAACGAGCCATAACTCAGTTCGTATTGCATCTACAGAAATAAGAACCAATCGATTTGGCATTTTATAAGCTTCATTTCTGCTCCTGATGTTTTTTTTTTTTTTTGGTAAAACGTAAGGTTCTCGAGTTATTCGTGAAAACTCGCTCTAAAACATGCATTTTTTGGATGACAAATCAACATTTTCAATCGCGAATAACTGGAAAAATATTGATTTATCGAAAAAACATTTTTTGCTTAGATTTTATCCCCCAATCGATTTCTGCGCTTATTTTGAGTTTACTAATTTTCAACTCCGAGGAGGGGTGACATCCACCCCGAAACAATATAAATAATTATTTGCAACACTTAGGATGTTTCTGATTTTAAATAATATTAACAAACACACATTCGGTCTCTGAGGACTAAGAAGTTTTGACGATTTTTAGGCTCCATTGACGCAACTATTTGGATTCAATTAGACTCTCAAAATAGTTTTCCATTTTTCTGGATTGCACTTCCGATATTAGCCATACAAAACGTCTAACTAGGCCGTCAAAAATAATGATTTGAGGTCGATTTTCGAGCAATTTTTTCTCCATCAGATTTTATTGGATAGAATGATAGATTTAGGTGTAAATGACAATAAAATCATAGTGCGTACGCACAGTTTTGGCTGGAAGACATATTTAAATGTACTTTTATACAAAAAAGGGCATTTTTTTGCTATTTTTTCGGATTTTTCGATACTTTTTCAAATATAATCATTTAAAAATAATTAATATTGACAAAAAACTTTTAATTTTATTATCACATAAACTTTATTGTGTATATAGAGACATTTTTTACCCTCCAAATGCCATTTTTAGCCCTTGATTGCATCCAAAAGTTGCTTTAATATTAAATATATCTCGGAAAAAAATTATCCTCGGGGGTTTTCATGGTCGCTGATTACGAATCTGACATGAAAATTTGAAAATTCAAAATGGCTAACCGGAAATGGCGCAAAATTTAAATAAAAAAGGGCTTTTTTCGCGTTTTTTTTTCACTTAGAACGTAAAAAGGACCATACAAATTGCATCTGTGAAGTTACTAGTATAAATTTTTAATATTTTTACCTCTCCCTCGTCTCCGTTTTACCATGTCTCTCTCTTGTAGTTGAAGTAATTTTATGAAAAAATAAAGTAAAAATAATGTTTGCATATTTAAAAAGAAGAGCTAAAAAAAACATGGTCAAGTTTCTAATCAATATTAATTATTTTTAAACGATTATATTTGAAAAACTATCGAAAAATCCGAAGAAATAACAAAAAATGCACCTTTTTCCATAAAGGTGCATTTATTGTTATTTTCATCTAAATCTATCATTCTATCCAATAAAATCTGATGGAGAAAAACATTCTCGAAAATCGACCTCAAATCATTATTTCTGACGGCCTAAACAGTGGTTTTCAGATTTTTCAACCACCACAAAGAAAGTTAAAATTAGAGAACATTTTATACAATTTTATGCAGTAAAACAGATCAAACTGGACTAGGATTATCAGAGTTTGTCCAAAATTTGTCTTGTAACCTAAATTTAAATATATACGATATGCGCGGACAGGGTTATAACAATTGCGCAAATATACGTGGTAAACATAATGGGCCGCAGAAAAAATCTTGGAAATAAATCCCAGAGAATTTTTTTTACCGTGTTCTGCGCACAGTTTAAATTTAGTAATAAATGGTGGTGCTATAGAATTGAAGCTATAATGCCTTTAAGATATCAAATCGGGGAAGTTTATGATGCGCTACTTGAGATCGTGGGAGATAATTAATTAAAAACCAAGTATTGCCAACAAGCAACTTCACTGGTGTGGCTAAAATTCAAAACTATTGTATGTTCTGTTACAATCTGGTACAATATTTTATTCAAAATTAATTATGTAAGCAAAATGATGCAAAATCCAATGATAAATATATAAGTTTATATCAATCTTTAAATAATCTAATAGATTATTTCACAGATATTCGCTCTGATAAGGTTTTAATGATTTTCTCATGTAGATGGCGAAATTGACGTTGAATCAAAATTTCCTGATATATAAAGCGTGAGACCAAGAAGCATAAAGAGGCAGTTTATTTTAGATCCGAAAATCAACTTTAAAGCGGATTTTTTTTAAACACAATTGATCAAACACTGTCTTCTCTACGTGAATGATTTGAGGGGCTAGAAAGTTATAACAACATGTTTGGATTTTTAGGTAATATTTATGAACTCTATCGGATGAAAACATTTTCAAAAACTCTAAAGGCCTGCATTTAAAACTTGAAGATGTAGGTATCCCGTGAAGACTCAGATATTAATGGCATAGATTTATGTCATGAGATCACAACGTTAAAATTGCATTTAAAATCAGTTATTATCTAACACGCAATTAGTATATATTTTAAAATCAAATATTTCTATAGCGTTCAGAATATTATTAACATTACCTGTATCTGTTGCTTCTGGAGAGACAACTTTTTCTAAATTAAAAATTAAAAAGAATTATTTACGATCCACTACTATGTTACAAGATATATTAAATCTATAAACATTGAACAAACTGTATCTAAATTTGTCGAAAATAAAGACGAAATATTAATTCTTTGTAAAAATATGTATACTTGATTATTGTTATTATAATGTATGCTATTTGGTTTTTCTATATCAGTTCAGTTTTGTGTTTTTTACACAATGAAAGAAATATTTTTTTGCTTTATTTCACGGGGCGCCAATGAGATCTCTGCATAAGGACGGCTAAGTTTCTTGGCGCGGCCGAATTTGAAACAGTGAAAATCTAAGTGATCTTGTTTCAATAGGTATTCGCATTTGGTAACGCTCGATTGCAACTTTAATTCTTATCGTAATAGTCTTATTAAAAACATGTCAGTAGTATTTTAAAGTAAAATTAATATATTTATTAGTCTACATAAAGTAATTTCGAAATTGACAAGACACGCTCTATACTATGCACACTATGTAGTTTCAACATCTCGTGCATCCCGAGTAGTATTCTTAATCAAGAACCTTACTAACCATTTGCTCTCAACTTATAACAGAGTTCATATAAAAAATGATAGTTTACCTAGTAGTCTCTGGTGATCGTCCAGTATGATGGATATGGAATAATTTCAATGATAGAATACTTGCATATATCCGAAATTTGAAACAAAAATTCTAAAAAGAGTTATCGTGTTTACAAAAAAACGAACACAAACTCACACGCACATACGGACACGGATACATTTTTAATTCTATATTTGAGTTCACATTATTATGAAATGGATTTCTGTACAAAAATAATTTTTCTATGATTGTTACATCGGTATCAGGACAACTATATTTGACGCAGCAAAATATTTTCCTAGAATTGCTTAAAAAGAAACAAACAATATTTATTGGTAAATGTTATGGTTTGTTGGATGATATTTCCTATAGTGAAGTCACAGGAAAGGAGTGACCACAAAATTACTTAAAATTTAGCCTCTTTTTGCGTACGTCATAACTTTGATCCGATATAAAATAATTGAACGCCAACGGTCTTAAATTAAAGCTTATCAAAAATGTTGACGGTATCTTTTCGTTTTTAAAAGGAGCTTAAAAGGGTTAGGTATTATGGGTATAAATATTTTTCACAATTTTTTTTTCCAAGGTGCTTACAAATGGTTAATATTAAATAGTTATTTAAAGTAATTAATTGCAAAAAATCCCACGTCAACAAACTGCCCCTGAAAGAGGGTTAAAACTACATTAAAAACCCCTACATTAAAAAATTTATTTTTGTTTAGAATTTTTTTAATGTAAGAGTAGTTTAAAATTCGGGGGTGATTTTTAGATTTGGAGTTTTTTAAAGGGCCCCGCACTTTTTCTTATATAAAATGTTCTCGGTTAAATATTTTGAATTTTTAGTATGTTATAGATCTCGGTGTCCTAATTAAAATTAACATGGACCCAATCTAATCATATGACTAGTTATTGAGATACAGGGTGTTAAAGTTAAGAAGTGGCTATTTTTATAAAATATATTCATGGCAATCGAAGGATGCGATTAATTTTTTCCGCGAATATCATTCCTGTAACGTCAGATAATATATTGTGATAAAAGTATGCGCTTATATACGGGGTGAGCCACCAGTAACGCAAGGCGAATTTTTAAAATCGATGTGCTTATGCTGAAACAACAAAATTTTGACAAAATTATATTTGAAATGAAATGTACTGTTCCATAATTACCGAAATTCCAAATTTGTATATTTTATATGGGGCGAGTCAAAAATATGGAAACACGTGTGACTCATTCTAATATTCTATATTTTAAATATTGATTGTCCATTGACAGCTGATTCCAAATATACATAATTTTAGAGAGGTTCACAGGGTGATACAAAAGATAAAACACAAGAAAAATGCCGAAAACTTTTTTTTTCTAAATCGTCCTGTAATTCAGAATTTCGTCTGTTCATTTCCGTAATTCTTTCAAATTGTTTATTGTGTATACGTTAATAGCGTATCAAAAATTCAAAATCTTACTATGACTAGTTCTCGAGATTTAAAGCGAATCTACCATGTAGGTACGTAAGCCTAAGGAATAAAGCTTGTTTATATATAATCATCACCGAATACGAGTTTTCTGTGATGAGTAGTGGAAAATGATGTAAATATGAAATAAACTTTAACGTACCGACTATAAGCAAAATGACTATAGTATTCAAGGTACTCTAACAATGCTCGGAAAATGGACGGTACTTCGGACGAGACGGCATTAAACTAGGTTTATCTTCAAATGCTATTTAAAATCCTTAGTTATTTTTCTTACACCTTCATTATAAGTTTTTGCTATCGAGAACGTTGCTTATCTGACTGTTGGAAAAAGACACTATTAATATACGATTCAAATGTATTGACCCCTCACTTTAACCGCGAATATCTCAGAAACGAAGGAGCGGAAAAAATTTCAAAAATATCTGTTCATTATGTCTATTCTAAATCATTTGCTGAAATTTGAATAATGTACATTGGACAGGTCTGCTAAGTCATATTGAGAAATGTCCTACTTTTTAAGTAAATTTTGACCGTAGCAGGTTTAAGTCCATTATATCTTGGAAAATATGCCTACTATGTAAATAATATTTTAGATACCGATAAAGCAAGGCACTTTTTGTACGAGAAAATTTTTTCATAGTTTTTTGTTCTAATTTTTTTTATGTAAGTTTGCAATAATATCTATTATATCTAATAACTAAATTAATACTTAATATATACCAATCAGGGCCGTCGAGAGAAAACCGGGCCCCGGGGGTAGTGACATACGGGCCCCCCTCGCAATCAAAATTTGCATGTGAATCTCCAACTTTTCCCGGATTTCGGAAATTCGGGTAGAATCCGGCCCCCCTTAAGAACTCCGGGCCCGGGGGAAAACACCCCCGACCGCCCCTCTTGTCGGGCCTGAAACCAATTTTTTTTTCTGAAAATGCTTACACTTTATATAATTAACTACTTTATCAAAACATTTTTAAATACATTGATAAATAACCGAATAAACATGAGGTCACGTTTTAGAGAATAACTGCAAAATTTTAGAATAAAAAATTATGAAAA
Source organism: Stenurella melanura (assembly GCA_963583905.1). Taxonomy (NCBI): domain Eukaryota; kingdom Metazoa; phylum Arthropoda; class Insecta; order Coleoptera; family Cerambycidae; genus Stenurella; species Stenurella melanura. The sequence goes on along the minus strand of OY757312.1, from coordinate 75,487,296 downwards.
AGTTTCCTCGTACAAAAAATGCCATGCTTTATCGGCATCTAAAATATTATTTACATAGTAGGCATATTTTCCAAGATATAATGGACTTAAAACTGGTATGGTCAAAATATCTTTAAAAAGTAGGACAAAACTGTCCAATGTACATTATTCAAATTACAGCGAATGATTTGGACACATAATGAACACATAATTTATTAATTTTTTTCCGCTTCTCCGTTTCTGATACATTCGCGGTTAAAGTGAGGAGTCAGTACATTTGAATCGTATATTAATAGTGTATTTTTCCAACAGGGCTGTTTAAAACAGATAATCAACGTTCTTGACAGTAAAAACTTATAATGAAGGTTTAAGAAAAATAACTAAGGATTTTAAATACCATTAGCTGATAAACTGAGTTTAATGCCGTTTCGTCCGATGTACCCTCCATTTTCCGAGCATTGTTAGAGTCCCTTGAATACTATAGTCATTTTACTTATAGTCGGTACGTTAAACTTTATTTCATATTTACATAATTTTCCACTATTGGTCACCGAAAACTCGTATTCGGTGATGATTAGATATAAACAAGCTTTATTCGTTAGGCTTACGTACCTACATGGTAAATTCGCTTTAAATCTCGAGAAGTAGTCATAGCAAGATTTTGAATTTTTGGTGCTTTATTAGCGTATACACAATAAACACAATTTGAAAGAATTACGGAAATTAACCTACAAAATTCTGAATTGCAGGACGATTTCAAAAAAAAAGTTTTTCGGCATTTTTCTTGTGTTTTATTTTTTGTATCACCCTGTGGACCCCTCTAAAATTACATATATTTGGAATCAGCTGTCAATATACAGGTCTTATTAGAATAAGTCACACGTGTTTCCATATTTTTGAGTCACCCTGTATAAAATATACAAATTGGGAATTTCGGTAATTTCATTTCATTTTAAAAACAATTTCTCGAAATACAGGCATTTAAAAATGAAAAGAACGTATATTTAACCTTTTTTTTGAAGGGACTAGTATTTACGATTATTTATGGGCGTTTATTATGTATTAAAACGTGCTATATTCTGAACAAATCTAAGCAAATGAGGTAAATTTAAAACAAAATGTATTTTTAGATAATTTGACGAAACATGACAACTTTTTACTCTTGTAATATTTTCGAAATAATGCGTATTTTCCGAGATATAGCGGTTCGAATTTTTCCAATATGGAGTGAGGGAGAATAAAATGTGACGAGAAAAAAACAGGAAATATTCTGGCGAATGTATTATCATAACGCAAGACTTTTCTTCTCCGAGACTTTTTCCTGAAGTGCACTGCACTGCGCAAATTTTTCCGGAAAAACACGAAAAATGGACGCTTATTGGGAAATGGGGAATTTCGAAAACTATAAAATAAAAAAATCTGGAAAACTTCAACCGTGTATAGGTCAGGTAAACTTTTAATCTCTTGTAATTGTTTGTAACGTGTATATTTTCAGAGTTTTCAACAGTTTCTCACGATCAAAAACACGTTTTTGATGGTGAAAAGTTCTTGAAATCCCGGAACATAGGCACATTAAAAAAATGATAACAGGCCATAATTTTAAAGAATATCTTAATCTATTCGTCTGAATTTTTCCAGATTTTTGAATTTCATAGTTTACGAAATTTTCCGCTTCCCGATAAGGGTCTATTTTTCGTGTTTTTCCGGAGAAAGGAGCCCACACAAACCTTATGGGAATTGGGTTTCGGTAGGTCTGAATTTTTGGTATATTATAACTTTTGTCATCCTAAACAAAAGTCTCCATGGCCACGATACTCCATATTCAGTATTTTGGCTCCTATGGAGTACCAAAGCTCCATAGCTCCATCATATGTTACTATTCCGAGTAGTTTAATAACATTATTATAACACATATTTTGATTACTGAAATACCTAACTTTATGTTTTTGAGGTTGCTGAATTCAAATCTAATGTCAAATAGACGATGCTGTCATTTGACCGCTGTCAATTAACAAGGAACTACTGCGTGATTTTTTTAACCTGAAACTTTCAAATATCTCGAATAATAATCATTCTACATCAAACAAAAGTGGCAGAATTAGATGGGGGCAGTTCGGCGGTATATGTCACTTTGACTTTGGGTGGAAGGGTTAAGGTAATTCAAGGTCAAATTAATCTTTTTAAACGGGAGCCCCTATTTTTTATTGCAAATTCGGATTGTCTGACTAAAAATAGACTACTTTTGTTCGAAACATTATTCCTGAAATTGTCGTTTTTTTAGTTATCCGGCTAGGAAAAATAAAAATTTTAGAATTTTACTATTTCTTTACTCGAAAAAGAAGAAGTTTGGACAAAAGTTGCAAGTGGCAAAAAGAGTTTGGAATCATCCCGGGATTTTTTTTTTTCGGAATTGTCCAATGCCCTTTTTGATTCACTTGCAACTCCACAATGCTCTTTTCTGCAAAGGGCATTGAACAATTCCGAAAAAATTTGAGAATATTCCCGGAATTACTCCAAACTCTTTTTGCCTCTTGCAATTTTTATTCAAACTGCTTCTTTTTCGAGTAAAAATATCGCAAAGTACTAAAATTTTGATTTTTCTTCGCCGGATAACTCAAAAAAATTACAATTTCAGAAAACAACAAAAGAAGTCTATTCTTAGTCAGACAAAAAAATAGGGGTTTCCATTTAAAAAACCGATTTGATCTTGAATGACCTTAACCCTTCCATCTAAAGTCAAAGTGCCATATACCACTGAACTGCCCCCATCCAACTTTATAACTTTTGTTTGAAACAATTTTTCGTATACTGCTTATTACTCGAGATATTTGAAAGTTTCAGGTTAAAAAAATCACCTAGTAGTTCCTTGGTAATTGACAGCTGCCAACTGTCAAGATCGTCTATTTAACATTAGCTTTGAATTCATCAACCTCGAAAACATAATGTTAGATATTTCGATACAAATAAAACTAATAACAGTACTTCTAACGGGACATTTTCCTGTAAATAAATACCTGAATACAATCGGCAAATTTAACGGCAACCTAGACTGCAGACTATGCAGCAAGGAGCCGGAAACGGTCGATCACATCATATTCAACTGCGAGGCACTGGCTCGCAGAAAGACGAACAGACCCGGAATTCATTAACTACAACCATAAACAGGTTTTTAATCTTAATTTTCCTGTATGCTGAGAAACATTATTTTAGTTCTGCTCCTCTGGCGCCCTGACTATTTGCGTTTGGAAAGAATTTATAGACATTCGGACAAAAAAATTTAGAAAAAATTTAAGACAACGGGCATAAATTATAAGAAGTGTCTGATAGCAAAAACCATTATAAAGACAAGATATAAATAGGTACCCAGTCATACCAACGGCTATCATTATTTGTGTTTTTTTTTTATCATGTATAAAATTACTTTTAATGTACCAATATAAAATTATATTTTATATCACATATTCACCTAGTTTTAAGCTTGAAATGTACCTATATAGTTAAATAAAATAAATGCATTTAAATGAAAAAAAAATGGAATTCATTAACACCCGCCCGACCATAGACCTGTATCACCTGATTAGGGGTACATGGGTACTGGAGTGGGCGAAGTGAAGCATGACAGGAAGAGCACAATAAGCCCAGGAAGCTGCAGTCCAACAAGCAAAATTTAAATGTTATAAAACTGTTTTGTTTTAATGCAATTTTATAAATGTAATTGCAATAAACAAAATTGTTGTAGAAATGACAATTATAAAGCAAATTTGTTTGTTGGGAGTGCCCTCGGAATTTTCATTAACAGACGAGCCCTGAGGAAAAAACTTATGGTGGAGCTATAGAGCTTTGGTGCCACGCCAATATTCTTGACTTTGATGACGGTCTCGGATGATTAGGGGTCGAGCTTTGAGCTCTTTGCCCCAATCATCGCTGTAGACCTGGACCGGCCTCGTAAGAGGTGGGCCTGCTTTTTACGACTACCCCACCTGCAAATGCAGACGGTGTAGGCGAAGTTAGCAGACCTCCCCTGGTCCTGGCTGTTGGACCCTGCCAGCTGGGTCGTTTCTTCTGGCGCTCTTCTGTCTTGAGTTTCTTTCTTCGCTGGCATGTCGGCTCCCGGGAGCGTTTTTCGTCTGTCGTAAAAGGGAACGGCTGTTGCCGCACCCTCTCGGAATTTGGAAGGGTTTGGGGGTATGTGACTAGTCGCAGCCCAGGGTGCCAATTGGCATCATGTGCTCCGATTTCGTCGGAAGGAAGTTTTGGGCTGTGTAGCTCAAGGATTGTGCTCGGCCAAGGACGCTTATTTCAGCGTCTGAGGCCGGCACGGGCTAGGGTAAGGGTACCTAGCTGGTTGTTTGCTGGATACCCCCGGAATCGGGTGTTTTGGTCATTGTCTCTTTGCGGCGTGGCTTGAAGATCGGGCTGAAAAGAAGATTAGTTCTACTTATCCATTATCCAGGATGTAGAGCTTCGGCCTCTTGTGCCTAGGAGCGTCGTTGGGGTCGTAGTCACTCGCCTGTCTGACCAGCGAATTCCCATGCTCTGCTGCACGGGCGTATAGTTTCTTCGCTCTGTCCTGGATGACTTCAGTTACAGGAGTGTATTCCAGGTCTCTGAAGATGTCGGCGTTTCTGACAAACCATGGTGCACACCCCAGGAGCCAAAATACTCACTACGGAACGTCGTGGCCATGGAGAGTTTTGTTCAGGATGACAAAAGCTATAATATATCAATAATGGGCTTGTTCCATGATATTCTTTGTATATGGTTTTTATACTTTTTCATATAGTACTCGATATTCTCATTATACACTTAAAATTTCGTATTATTAACTTTTTCCGTTCTCGAGATATAAGGAGTTGAATTTAGTAATAGTTGCAAAAACCGAGCGCTCATTTGTGACGTCACTATACGCAAGTGACGTAAGAAAAATGGCTTTCTGGGACCTTTCAAATTTAACCTGAAAAGTCGAAAAACATGGAATTTTTAAACGCTGGTAACTAAACAAATACGTCGAGTGGAAGTTCGTTCTATGTGTCTACGGAAAGGAGAAAGTCGGCGATGAATTATAATCGTAAATTGCAGGGTCCAAATCGAAAATTCGTTCTAGCAGGGGCGAGAGAAAATTGTAATTTTTTGACATTTCACCAAATTGTACTCCCCTACTGTCAAGTAGTAAGCAAAACAAACAATACTTCGAAAACACTTATAATTATAACCAATAAGGAGCATCACGCCGAGTCTATGCGTATAGTGACGTAGCGCCTGGCCACGCCCCATTTTCGCGAGATGGAAATTTGTAATAGTTTTAAAGATACTAAACGTGCGAATAAGATTCTGATATTTTGCAGATTCATTAATTTATACTTGCACTTTCGATTTGTGAAATAAAAAAAAAATGCTGAACAAGCCCATTCAGACGATTCTACCAAAATCCAATTTCCATAAGGTTTGTGCGGGGTCCATTGGACAGAGTGTATTTTAGGAAAAAGTCATAAAGAAAAAAAGTCTTCTGTTTTTATAATAGATATATCAGAAATTTTCTGATTTTTTTCTCGTCACTTTCTACTACTCCCTCCTTTTTGGAAAAATTTGAATCGTTATATCTCGGAAAACACGCATTTTTTTCGAAAATATTACAAGAGTAAAAAGTTGTTATTTTTCGTCAAATTGTCTAGAAATATATTTTGTTTAGTTTAATTTGCCTCATTGTTGCTAGTTCACGAATAAGCAACAAAATCATTATTAAAAAAAATTGCGGGGCCATGGTGGCATTTTTTTTTCTGGAGTTTGATCTAGACGTCAAAACGAACAGAATCCACAAAGTTTCATGAAAATCCAATCATTCGGTAAACTTTTTCAAGGTCGATTTGCCTACATTAATAATAATTGACTACACCTTTTATTCCGTAACATTTTCTTCAATGTCATGTTTCAAAATATTCATAAATAAAATCACATCAACAGACCCGGAATTCATTAACTACAACCATAAACAGGTTTTTAATCTTAATTTTCCTGTATGCTGAGAAACATTATTTTAGTTCTGCTCCTCTGGCGCCCTGACTATTTGCGTTTGGAAAGAATTTATAGACATTCGGACAAAAAAATTTAGAAAAAATTTAAGACAACGGGCATAAATTATAAGAAGTGTCTGATAGCAAAAACCATTATAAAGACAAGATATAAATAGGTACCCAGTCATACCAACGGCTATCATTATTTGTGTTTTTTTTTTATCATGTATAAAATTACTTTTAATGTACCAATATAAAATTATATTTTATATCACATATTCACCTAGTTTTAAGCTTGAAATGTACCTATATAGTTAAATAAAATAAATGCATTTAAATGAAAAAAAAATGGAATTCATTAACACCCGCCCGACCATAGACCTGTATCACCTGATTAGGGGTACATGGGTACTGGAGTGGGCGAAGTGAAGCATGACAGGAAGAGCACAATAAGCCCAGGAAGCTGCAGTCCAACAAGCAAAATTTAAATGTTATAAAACTGTTTTGTTTTAATGCAATTTTATAAATGTAATTGCAATAAACAAAATTGTTGTAGAAATGACAATTATAAAGCAAATTTGTTTGTTGGGAGTGCCCTCGGAATTTTCATTAACAGACGAGCCCTGAGGAAAAAACTTATGGTGGAGCTATAGAGCTTTGGTGCCACGCCAATATTCTTGACTTTGATGACGGTCTCGGATGATTAGGGGTCGAGCTTTGAGCTCTTTGCCCCAATCATCGCTGTAGACCTGGACCGGCCTCGTAAGAGGTGGGCCTGCTTTTTACGACTACCCCACCTGCAAATGCAGACGGTGTAGGCGAAGTTAGCAGACCTCCCCTGGTCCTGGCTGTTGGACCCTGCCAGCTGGGTCGTTTCTTCTGGCGCTCTTCTGTCTTGAGTTTCTTTCTTCGCTGGCATGTCGGCTCCCGGGAGCGTTTTTCGTCTGTCGTAAAAGGGAACGGCTGTTGCCGCACCCTCTCGGAATTTGGAAGGGTTTGGGGGTATGTGACTAGTCGCAGCCCAGGGTGCCAATTGGCATCATGTGCTCCGATTTCGTCGGAAGGAAGTTTTGGGCTGTGTAGCTCAAGGATTGTGCTCGGCCAAGGACGCTTATTTCAGCGTCTGAGGCCGGCACGGGCTAGGGTAAGGGTACCTAGCTGGTTGTTTGCTGGATACCCCCGGAATCGGGTGTTTTGGTCATTGTCTCTTTGCGGCGTGGCTTGAAGATCGGGCTGAAAAGAAGATTAGTTCTACTTATCCATTATCCAGGATGTAGAGCTTCGGCCTCTTGTGCCTAGGAGCGTCGTTGGGGTCGTAGTCACTCGCCTGTCTGACCAGCGAATTCCCATGCTCTGCTGCACGGGCGTATAGTTTCTTCGCTCTGTCCTGGATGACTTCAGTTACAGGAGTGTATTCCAGGTCTCTGAAGATGTCGGCGTTTCTGACAAACCATGGTGCACACCCCAGGAGCCAAAATACTCACTACGGAACGTCGTGGCCATGGAGAGTTTTGTTCAGGATGACAAAAGCTATAATATATCAATAATGGGCTTGTTCCATGATATTCTTTGTATATGGTTTTTATACTTTTTCATATAGTACTCGATATTCTCATTATACACTTAAAATTTCGTATTATTAACTTTTTCCGTTCTCGAGATATAAGGAGTTGAATTTAGTAATAGTTGCAAAAACCGAGCGCTCATTTGTGACGTCACTATACGCAAGTGACGTAAGAAAAATGGCTTTCTGGGACCTTTCAAATTTAACCTGAAAAGTCGAAAAACATGGAATTTTTAAACGCTGGTAACTAAACAAATACGTCGAGTGGAAGTTCGTTCTATGTGTCTACGGAAAGGAGAAAGTCGGCGATGAATTATAATCGTAAATTGCAGGGTCCAAATCGAAAATTCGTTCTAGCAGGGGCGAGAGAAAATTGTAATTTTTTGACATTTCACCAAATTGTACTCCCCTACTGTCAAGTAGTAAGCAAAACAAACAATACTTCGAAAACACTTATAATTATAACCAATAAGGAGCATCACGCCGAGTCTATGCGTATAGTGACGTAGCGCCTGGCCACGCCCCATTTTCGCGAGATGGAAATTTGTAATAGTTTTAAAGATACTAAACGTGCGAATAAGATTCTGATATTTTGCAGATTCATTAATTTATACTTGCACTTTCGATTTGTGAAATAAAAAAAAATGCTGAACAAGCCCATTCAGACGATTCTACCAAAATCCAATTTCCATAAGGTTTGTGCGGGGTCCATTGGACAGAGTGTATTTTAGGAAAAAGTCATAAAGAAAAAAAGTCTTCTGTTTTTATAATAGATATATCAGAAATTTTCTGATTTTTTTCTCGTCACTTTCTACTACTCCCTCCTTTTTGGAAAAATTTGAATCGTTATATCTCGGAAAACACGCATTTTTTTCGAAAATATTACAAGAGTAAAAAGTTGTTATTTTTCGTCAAATTGTCTAGAAATATATTTTGTTTAGTTTAATTTGCCTCATTGTTGCTAGTTCACGAATAAGCAACAAAATCATTATTAAAAAAAATTGCGGGGCCATGGTGGCATTTTTTTTTCTGGAGTTTGATCTAGACGTCAAAACGAACAGAATCCACAAAGTTTCATGAAAATCCAATCATTCGGTAAACTTTTTCAAGGTCGATTTGCCTACATTAATAATAATTGACTACACCTTTTATTCCGTAACATTTTCTTCAATGTCATGTTTCAAAATATTCATAAATAAAATCACTATACTGTTTGTTTTAACATGTTTGCAAATATTTATCACCCTGTATATAAATATTAAAAAATAGTATCATTATCGGACCTCTCATAAAAAGCAGGCGTTTTTCTAAAGAATGACTTTTCCAAATTCAATCTGTGGACACGCTGTATATATTGAAACATATTCTTTATAGGATTTTTCAAACAGCAGAAAAAGTAACTATCTATAACTAAAAGAAAAACTTTGTGTAAAAATATTAATAAAATCTTTGCATTCTTTAGATAACCTGAATTCTGGTTATGCTAGCAAATTAAAATCCTAAAACGAATTTGTCTAATTTCTTATTTGACAATTCTCATTCTAACACTAGCATCCACACAGTCCTCTACGGCCATGCAGATTAAACTAGTATCTACGTAACCCCCTACGATCAAATAAATTATATATACGCTGTATATAAAAAATCACCATTTTATGGAATTGCAGGCAATCCCAACATTTATAAAAGTCTATATTTGAAAAATGATGGTCAATATTAACTGTAACATATTGAGAGTATCTTAAACACCAAACATATTTTATTTTTTACACACTATATATGGTAGTTTACTAAATAAGCGATTCATGAACTATTGTCATAAAAAGTGCTGACATTTCTATTGCAATTTGCAAGAATTACCTAATAGCATATATGGTAAAAATTCTATGAGAATAAAACAAAATTTTAATCCATAATCTATTTTATAAATGTGCAAACATGAATCGTTAAATATAATTTATATTAATTTGTTTATTGTACCTTTATTAAATAAAAATGTGTTTTTCTACTAGTGTTTGAAAAAGATTTATATTTCAATACTCATTTGAGTTAACAAGGACGGAAACAATACTTTCGCAGGCAGATAAATGTAAATCATTGTTATTAGAAGAAAATAGATATTTATTACTAATATAGCTAGGTTATGTACACACACATAATTGTAAAAATTAAAAGAAAGCCTAGTATTTATTTTAACCTTTTCTTTTTAGAGACCACTTCAAGTGTATAAATGTGAAAAAAATCATATATAAATATTAAACTTAAACATTAAAAATATTACAGTCTAATCATTCTTCCAAACACTAGTAAAAAAAATTCATGTGTACAACACGTAGGAAAATGTGTTTTCCGTATACCTTAAAAAGATTTGCTTTTCCTGCTTGTTGCACAAATGGCTATGAATTGATTCACTTAATTTAAAAAAATATAATTACTTAAATAGGTATGGGTGTATATAAATAGAATGATCATATTAATAAATAGGTAGATATAACATATTTAAAGGTAACTAAAATATAGTGTAGTCGAGCTAGTTGTTCAGGGACCCAGATCTCAGGCAAACTGCAAACTCAGCAAAAAAATACTCACATGTAGTTTGCGATGTCTGGAAGAAGATGATATTATTTTGGTAAAAGAATCTTTGGTGGAATTTGCAAAAAAAAAAAATTGTGAGAAGTCGCGAAAAACGGTTTTTCGCGTTTTAAAGGAGAAGTTAAATTCATGCAAAAAAAACGATCAGGTAAAAAATGTGAGCAATAAAAATACGAACAAAATGAGCCCCAGTGGAACTTAATTGGCCCAGTGGTTCCGTCTCAAATTGCACGAAAACTCTAAAATTGCAAATTTTTTCCAAAAATTCATAACTCCGGTTTAACTACATATTAAAGGCTGAAAGTTGCACACGCTCTGGAGTTTTAGTAGTCCTTAACTTAACCTCAAAATTTCTATCGAAAATACCGCGTAGTTTTTGCAAACCGTTGCTTTTTGCAGAAAAGGGTAGTTTTTTGCACAGCGCCGCGGCGGTCAGACTGATATTTAACCAACCAACCAACGTGGTTGTATTCTTCGAGATTTACTCTGTTTTTTTTTGTTTGTTTTGCTAAAAGTCGATTGGAAGCATGCGAAAAACGTCATCAAAAACCGTTAATTTCAGCGCTGTGAAAGAGGCGAAGAGTGGAGTAGCGAGATCGAAGGGGAAATCGGCTACCCTCACTCTACGCCGCTTCCACAGTGCTGAAATTAACGGTTTTCGATCGCGTTTTTCACCTGCTTCCAATCGACTTTTGGCAAAGCAAAAAAAAAAAAACGTTGTAGAGTAAATCTCGAAGAATACAACCGCGTTGGTTAAATATCAGTCTGATCTGGCTCTCGCGGCGCTGTGCAAACACGTGCCTTTTTGCAAAAAGCAGCGGTTTGCAAAAACTACGGTATTTTCGACTGAAATTTTGAGTTTAGGTTAAGGACTACCAAAACTCCAGCGTGTGCAATTTTCAGCCTTTAATATGTAGTTGAACCGGAGTTGTGAATTTTTGAAAAAATATGCAATTTTAGACTTTTTTGCGCACATTCTTTACCTGATCATTTTTGTTCGCATAAATTCAACTTTTCCTTTAAAAGGAGAAAAAAACGTTTTTCGCGACTTTTCGCTATTTCTCCTGCTAATTCCACCAAAGATTCTTTTTCCAAAATAATATCATCTTTTTCCAGACATTGTAAACTACATGTGAGGTTGCAATTAGTCTGAGGGTAAAACCTAGCTCGCCTACACTAATACTGAAACATTTACATAACACTTAACAACCCATCAAGAAGTGTTCCTTCACGGTCGGAAAATCTCGAGAACGTATTGGGAATTGCTTCCTTTTCACGTTTTGTTGTTTTTCCTTTAGCCAATTTCTCGGATGCTGGAGTTAATTCAATTCCTGAAGAAAATACCGGCTCGGAAGAAGATATAGTTGGATGATCTACTGCGTTTCTGGGAGTTTCTTCGGGAGTTTCATCGGCGTTTACTTTTTTTTCGACTTTCTTGTTCTTCTTTCCTTTCTTGCGATGTGGTTTATGTGTAATCTTAGCACTAATTTCTTTTTCAATTACATTATTTTTCTCTGTCGTGGAAAGAGATGGTGCTACTGGTATATCAGCAACAATTTCTTTATAGGGAACAGGTTCTTCAACGTAAAAAACTTCTGTTGAAGAATGTTCTGCATCAGGATACTCATAAGTCGGTGTGGTTCGAGTAGCTAGTTTCATTAGCTGCAATTCTTCCATAAAGTTGGGCTCTCTCCGAGCTGTTACTTTATCCACGTATACTTCTGGAATATTATGAGACGGAGCCATCATATATTGTTCTTTTAATCCACTATTATCAATACGATGAAGTGGTTGTGCTTGTTCGGGCTTTCCCACATTCATTGTCACGGGCTTAGGTGGATTATCTTCTACTACAAATCTACCCAATTTTATATCATGTTCATCTAGCACACCTTGCCTTAAATCGGATGGATTACTGTCACCTTCGTGATAATCCTCCAATAACACATCAGGAAGTAACTTTGGAGCGGACATCGATTTGACTTCATCAAGACTCCATAATTTAACGGGTTCCCTTTTTTTCACAGGGCGTGGAATGCTGATTTCATCGGAATTCATATCAATTAAGTCCCCTATGGACTTTAGATTATCATTAAAATTAAGGTAGCCGAAGTTAATGTTATGTTTAGGATATGCTGGTTTTCTGCCGGCGGATTGAAGTGGATTCGAATAATACAAATTATTTCGCGGACGAAAGCTGACATCTCTTTTACGATGTACACTACCTCCTGCACACTTTTGGCATCGATCGGGTGGATACACTGGATAACATTTTTGGTCGTTGATTCTTGTCTCAAATAGTGGGACCAACACTGGATTTTCATAGTATTTACAAGTCCCCTCATTGTAAGTTGGTGTACAGCAGAAATTTGGTCTATGAGTATTGTGTAAATTAACCGGTGCCCACAACAGCGGCAATGAATACAGCAGAGACGCAAGCGTCAACATTTTACTATATTTATTAGTGGAAAAATTATAAATACTACAATTATATAGGGACACGTTAAAGACTGGGTTTTATAAGAAGGTTAAATATTTGCAGTAATAACAAAACGAGGCATGTTTATATAAAATTATATAATGTACGCGTAATAACTTTATAATTTTAATAATAATTTTCAATAATTTTAATAAACAATTATCTCTAGGACAATCTTTTGTTTACAATTTCGCCGCAAATTTAAAAACTTTTATTACGGTCGCATATCACGAGTCATGGCAATTATTGTTACTACATATTTATCACATGTTTTAAAATAAGAGTATAAACAAAACGAAGAATATAACTTGAAAAAGGAAATTCATGTTTTTCTTATCTACTTTCATAATTCCCGTTTTCAGTTTTATAAAAAAAAACAGAATTATTTGTATTTGCTTATAATTGCAATTTCGAACATTATATTTATTATATTATTATATATTTTCAATATTACTTAAAAACAAATGTTTACATCCTGATGGGGGCACTTCAGTGGAAAAATTTAAGTCAAACATTGAGAATTCAGTTTTTCTTAATTTTTCTTTTTTTGAAGAAGTGGAGATTTAACAGAAAGAAGATCTTATGATATTTTTTAATTTTTTGGATTAATATGTCAGCTTGTAAAACAAAAAGAAATTAAAAAATTACATATTTCGTTCAAAATTGTTCGGTTCTTGTACAAGTCACACGCTACTAGGTGAATAAACACGAATGAGTAAGATCAGCTGATCAACAACGACAACGCGCGCAAAGCCGCAATAGGCAAATGTATGTTACACTTAGAGAATTTTACGTGCATTTAGACCAATTATACTTTTTTCTGGCAGAACCATATCAAAATGTATTGTTTTGCATTGAAAGCATAGGAATTCATGAACAAAATCCATAAATTATACAAGTCCTAGAATCCGCATTTTTTAATTAAAACGTGAATTAAAAAAGTTAATTGTGAAATTAAAAACTTTGTGACGCGCCATGTATTATTATGTCACAGTCTTAGCTTCATTTTATATTATTTTGTTTTCACTAGGAGTAAATTTCGCGATTTCACAGCTGTTCCACTTGAAATTTTGTTGTTAATTTCGAAACTGCCAAAATTCACAAATTCTCTCTTTTAAACTCAAGTCAATAAACGGAAAACGAAAATACATACTATTATAGTCCAAACTCTCAGAACACAAAGAGTCACCGCAAAGAAAAATGTTTTTTCGCCTGTCTTTGGGTAGTTGATTACGAGTTTGGCAATAATCGTAAAGAGGTTTAGTAGGTCTCAAATTAATCGTCATTAAAAACCAAAAGAGGCATTGTTCTTGGTTTTTTGAAAATGTTTAGTATCGTCCCCAAAATACAAAAAAATGCATAATTCTGAAAATAAAATATTGAAAGGTTTCAAGCCATGACAAATATGGAAAAAATATTTCTCGCCAGTTTTAATGAAAAAACAACCCCTACGAACGGTAAAACTACCAAACACGAAAACATGAAAGAAAATCGTGGCATATTGTATTCATTGTTTTTCTCTATAACTGACATTCCGTTAGCTTATGTGATACATTCTTATCCGTTTTTATTGGAATTCATCCCTTGAAGGGGGTGAAATCGTCGTGTTTGGGGGTAGTTTTACAGTTCGTAAGGGTTGTTTTTTCTCCAAAACTGGCGAGAAATATGTTTTTCATATTTGTCATGACTTGAAACATTTACATATGTTATTTTCAGAATTATTTAAAATATTTTTGATATTTCGGGGATGACTTAGCTCCCTTCGAGGGCCTATGGGTGAATACCTTCTTGATAGAAAATTCATAATTTCGCTTCTTAAAGATTAATCTTATAGAAATAATACAAATAGAATTGTTTTTAAATTTAGGATTTGGGGTCATTTCAACCCCTGAATAGTGATAATTACTGAACATTTGAAACAACTAGGAACAATGCCTCTTTTAGTTTTTAATGGCGATTAATTTGAGACCTTTTAAACTTTTTTACGATTTTTCCCAAGTTCGCAATCTACTACGCAAAAACAGGCGGATTTTGCAGTCGCTCTTTGTATGTCAAAAAACATCAAAAATTAAACATATGGGAATGATCGGAAAACCTGTTAAAATAGTTTTAAGCCCGTCAGACTACGTTTCATTTGTTATTTTACTTCCGCATCCACGTAGTGGATTGGAAGTATAGTAATCGCAAAAAAAAATTAAAATTTTTTCTTCTTGAAATAGGTTTAGAATGTCATGAAACGCCGAGATCTTAAATTTGAGCGAAAAAAATTTTTTCTGTCTGTCTGTCGGTCTGTCTGTAACTTTTTTTTGTCCGCACGTTTTCTCCGGAACGGTTTAAGATATTGACTTAAAATTTTGTACACGTATATATTTTAACGAGGTCTGGAACTGGATTGTTTTTTGAAGATATCCGGTGAAGGGTTGGGGGTTAAATAGGGGTTAATATGTAAAGCAAGCTGGTAAGAGTACAGAAACTTGAAATTTGATGTATGTACCACAAGCCAAGGCCCTAACATTTTTTACAATATTTTTCAACCATTATTAAAAGGGTTGATAAAATAAAATTGAGGTATTCATTTGAAATTTGGTACACCTATGTATTATAACGCCATCTGGAACTGGTGTATATTTTCAGATGATTCCGTTGAAGGGTTGGGGTTAAATAGGGGAAAATAAGTATAGCAAGCTGGTGAGGGTACAGAAACTTGAAGTTCGGTGTATGTACTAGGCAAGGTCTCAGATTATTTATAATATTTTTCAACCCTCCACCACACCTACTTCATTATTAAAGGGGTTGATAAAATAAAATTGAGATATTCACTTGAGATTTGGTACACGTATGTATTATAACGACATGAGGAACTAGATTATATTTTGAGATGATTCCGTTGAAGGGGTGGGAGGTGGTACGTTGTGAATAGGGGAAAATAAGTAGTGTAAACTAGAAACTTCATTTTTAACGTATATGGTAGACACCAACGCCTCAAACTTTTCTATGACATCTGCCCCAAATACTATTAAATACATCGGGTTGATTCTACGGTTGGTTCCTTGTGAAACATTCTTCAATAATTATGCTTCTTAATGTTTCAAAAAGTTTTATTAAAACTCTACACGTGTTTCGGCTTATTAGGCCTTTATCAAGAGTACAAGATAATGTTACGAATTACACCCCCTTGGAACTGGAGATGATACGCCTATGCCTACTAATTGTGACTGGAAGCTGTCAGAATGAAATGGACTTTTTCTGGAATGTTGTTGGAGAAGATTCTTGATTGTTTCTAGATGGATCTAGAGAGTCAAATTCGGAGTATATAAGGCCCGATGCGATTACCAGTGCGAAAGGAGAAGTTTATTTGAGAAGTGACACGTTCGGTAAAAAGTGAGGTTAAAGTAAACAAAGTGTATTTTCAAGTATTGTATAGTCAGTAAATTATCAAATAAAGTGTTAGTAGTGTTTAATCTCTTGTTAAAATTATTTAGAACCCACGGATTCATACAGGGTGTTTCCTAAAAGGTGGAAAATTCGCAACATTGGTGTCAGAAGTGGGATGTTTACAAGAGGATTTTGCATTTTTGAGACATTTTTGGAACATTTTGTTGGACATTACTGGTTAAGTGACAGACTCTAGATAAGACTTTTTCTTGTGCCGTTTTGAGGTTTTTCTGATTTCTGATTTCAACATAATTGTATGCCGGTAACGACCAGAAGCATGGCATCCGAAAAACAAATACAGGACTTATTCGCCCAAATGCAAAAGATGATGATGGACCAAGAAAAGAAACGCCAGGAAGAGAAAGAAGAACAGGAAAGAAAGCGCCAGGAAGAGAAAGAAGAACGGGAAAGAAAACGACAAGAAAAAGAACAAAAACGTCAAGAAGAAGAGAAACGACGTCAAGAAGAATTAAGAAAAATTTTTGAGGATCAAGAACGAAGACGTCAAGAGGAGAAACGACGTCAAGAGGAAAAACAAGAAGCGGAGAAACGCCGTCAAAAGGAAAATGACGACTTAAGGAAAGCTAGAGACGCAACAGAATACCTTGTTTACAGTCGTTGAATAAATAAAAAATGAGATTAAGGAAGATATGGGTAGTGTAAAGACTAAAGTTAATGAGGTCGAAGAAAAAGTAGACAAGGTTGAAGAGAAAATGTACCAGGTAGAAGGAGAAATAGACCAACTTAAACAACAGTTGAGGGATAGAGGAAACCAGCAACTGGTATCATCAGGCCAGCGATTAAAAATTCCCTCCTTTGATGGTCAAAATTCCTGGATGACTTATAAGATACAGTTTGAGGCAGCAGCGAGTGCAAATAACTGGAATGACGAAGAGAAGGCTAAGGCATTAATCGTAGCTTTAAGAGGCCAAGCATTGGAATTGCTCCAGACAATTCCGGTAGACCAACAACGGAACTTTAGAGTTTTAGAAGCTGCCTTAGATTTACGATATGGCGATCGACACCTTGCTCAAGTATACCAGACCCAGCTGAAATTGCACGTTCAGAAAGCTGGAGAGAGTCTGCAAGAATTTGAAGCTGCGGTGGAAAGACTGGCACATTTAGCATATCCTAATGCGTCAAGAGAATTCAAAGAGCAATTGGCAGTGGGGGCATTCCTAGACGGGATAAGGGACGAGGAGATCAGGCGAGTCCTCAGGCTATCCCGACATAACAGTAGTAGTGAAGCCTTGGTGCGTGCACTAGAAATAGAAGCCGTCTATAGGGATACTCCAAAGTCAAGAGTGCGGGCTATGACGCTCGAAGAATCGCAGTCAGAAAAGGAGAACCAGAACCCTATGTTGGCCGATATACATAAAATGTTCAGTAAATTACTGGCTAAATTGAATCCTCCAAGAAGACAGGAAAACCAACAAAATAGAGAAAAGCCAAGCGGGGGTATTAAATGTTACACCTGCGGCAGAGCAGGGCATATCAAACGAGACTGTCGATATCGGATCTCGAGGAATGTGAATGCTGGAAACATGGAAGGGACACAGAATAAACAAAGTAGTGGAAGGCCAAGTGGACGACGGAGTATGAAATGTTACAGGTGCGGAGAACTAGGACTATGGTGGTGTTGTTTATGGGCGGTTATTGTCAGCGGCAGCAAAGAAGAAAATTCAAAAACTTCAAAATTCATGTATGCGTTATATTTACTGCATTCCGTATAGACAACATATATCACCATATCTAAACGAACATGGTATATTAAATATGGAAAATCGTAGACGTGTTCACATGCTTACACTTATTTGGCGAATAATTTATAATGATGAACCTCAATACTTAAGGCGAAAATTAACTTCTCGAGATCACGTGCATAATACTAGGCACATACAAAATTTCTTGGTACCTCAGCATAGAACTATGATTTTTCAAAGATCATTTACCTATTTTGCGTCTCATCTTTGGAATGAACTTCCAAATGAACTTAAACATTATAAACTTAAAAAAAAATACATCAAAGTAGTCAAAAACTACATCCTAACCGGCCAGAGGTTGGCAATTTGATGTCGTGTGTGGGTGTATATATTTCCTAGCTATAAATCGTACTCATCTTTGGCATTTCTGTTTTTATTTCGTGAGGTCAGCCTGTTCCCTGTGTCTGTTCGTGTTGCTGTGTGGTGCTATTGCTGTTATTATTATAAAATGTGTCAATTACTTGTATGACATTCATAAAAAAGCAAATTAATTTACATATTTTTTTATTTTTTTTGTAGTATTAGATTTATATTTTCTTATCCAAATCTTAGAATTAGATTTCTTTTGTATGGGGCAAATGGAAGAAGAGCTCTACAGTTCAATTTGTACCTTTTTTACTCTGAGTAAAATAAATGTATTATTATTATTATTATTATATCCAGCTTGAATGTCCACGGAGAAGATTGGAGAAAGTAAAGGCCGGAGAAGCTGTGAAGCTGAGGGGAAAATCAGAGGATGCTGGTACCAGAGAGACTGTGACAGATAGGGAACATGGTACCCCGAGAGAAGTAAAGATTTCCCAGCTTCGAAGCATTCCGAGAAGTCCACTACTACCAGGATGTGGAAGTAAAGTGAAACTCCAGAAAATGGCAGATATTTCATCCGGAAAAAGGTGCAAGGAAGATTGCAAGTACTACCACCACGAGAAACTGCAGGTCACGGGAGCAGTCAACACTGTCAAGGTGGAAGTGCCGGATGACAGGACAGATGAGGCGCTCAGACAAGAGCAATTGAATGATGTGGAAATTGGGCCTATATTGAGAGCCAAAGAAAGGGGAACTCGTCCAAAATGGAAGGATGTTTCGGACAAAAGAGTGGAACTGAAGGCACTATGGGCGCAGTGGGACTCACTGAAAGTCAGGAACGGGCTGTTGCGGAGAGCATGGGAAAGCCCGGAGCGAAAGCAGGTGGTTATGCGTCTAGTGATTCCCAGGTGTCGAGTAGCGAAAGTGCTTCAGGAAGTGCACAATGGAACATCTGATGGACACTTCGGTGTTAACAAGACCCTGAAGAAAATACGAGAACGATTTTATTGGATAAGAAGTCGTCAGGATGTGGAGGCTTGGTGTCGCAAATGCAAGATTTGTGCAGCCAGTAAGAGACCACAGACTGGAAGTAAGGGTGAAAGGAAGCAGTTCAACGCCGGAGTTCCTTTCAAGAGGTTGGCTAACGATAAGGTGGAGCCATCACCAGCCAGTGACAGAATGAAGGCTCGATATGACCGTAAGGGTAGTTCAGAAGGGTTCAAGGCAGGAGACCTGGTTTGGCTGTACAACCCACAGCGGAAGAAAGGAAGGTCACCGAAACTTCAACCGCCTTGGGATGGACCGTATACTGTTATTACCCGAATTAATAACGTCGTCTATCGGATTCAACGAAGCAAAAAGTCCAAGATGAAGATCGTGCATTTGGACAGGCTGGCGAAATACATCGATGATTCTGAGTTGCCTGATCGGGACGATCAGGCTTAAGGAGGGGGCAGTGTTATGAATTACACCCCCTTGGAACTGGAGATGATACGCCTATGCCTACTAATTGTGACTGGAAGCTGTCAGATTGAAATGGACTTTTTCTGGAATGTTGTTGGAGAAGATTCTTGATTGTTTCTAGATGGATCTAGAGAGTCAGATTCGGAGTATATAAGGCGCGATTACCAGCGCGGAAGGAGAAGTTTATTTTAGAAGTGACACGTTCGGTAAAGAGTGAGGTTAAAGTAAACAAAGTGTATTTTCAAGTATTGTATAGTCAGTAAATTATCAAATAAAGTGTTAGTAGTGTTTAATCTCTTGTTAAAATTATTTAGAACCCACGGATTCATACAGGGTGTTTCCTAAAATGTGGAAAATTCGCAACAATAATATCTTGTACTCTTGAATATGAATATAACAAACATTCTTAGAGCTGTGTATTTATCATACACAACAAAAAAGATTTTTCAAAAAAGCCTTGAAAAAGGAAACAGAATAGATTTCCGAAACGTCGGCGAAATATTTAATTTCAAGTTTTTATACTTATTTGTGTTGTTTATTGAAGAAGGAAAAAAAACGTATTTTCTGTTCTAATTTACTAACTGTCCCTGCGTAAACTTGGCTTGCAAAGGTACGAATCAGAGACAAGGACACACGTTCCCTATCTTTACAAGCACTGCATTTTAAACTGAGATAAACTATAGTATAATTTTTCTAAGATGACACTATCGGCAATAAAACGCCAGACGAAGAGAAATGCATATCTTACCTTTCCTCGCGCCTATTCCAGCAGAGAACGATTGCAGCCCTGCGCCTATAAGTTTGTAGATACACATGGTTTCATTTCTTGTCTTGTTCTTGCTCAAGAATTAAATAAGGATAACTTCTGAAAGTGTAAATACAAAACACTTTAAATCCCGACCTGTACTTGCACCGATTTTATATTTACACTTTCAGAAGTTATCCTTATTTCATTCTTGAGCAAGAGCAAGACAAGAAATGAAATCATGTGTATCTACAAACTTAGGGGCGTGGCTGCAATCGTTCTCCGCTCGAACAGGCGCGAGAAAAGGTGAGATATGCATTTCTCTACGTCTGGCGTTTTATTGCTGATAGTGTCGTCTTAAAAAAAATTATACTTTATAATAGTGTGATGCCACTGAGACGAGATAATTCTCGATCTCGTCTCGTCTCGTAATTCGAGATCGAGATGGACATTTTTAGATCTCGAATATTCGAGACAAGATCAACAAAAAATCAACCTGATTCGCGATTTCTTTTCAGATTATCGATCTCGAAAATTCATGAAGAAATTTTTAAACAATGCCCCCTTGGAGTGGCAGCTACCTTAAATTTTTTTGATTTATTTGAAATGGTTTTTAATGCTCTACCCAGCAATATAAGATTTTTTTAATTTCTCTAATTTTTTTAATATTACATTTTCAATGTTACTAAGTAAACAAAAGAACATGAAACGGTTTAAATCAAATGTTCAAACTGGGCGCCTGTTGCTTTTTGACAATAATGAAATTCTTCTAAAACATTTTGTATCGTTTCCGGGATGATTTGAGTAATTTCTTGTCTTATTCTATCTTTTAAATCATGGACGTTATTTGGTCTGTTGAAGTAGACTTTCGATTTTAAGTAACCCCATAAAAAACAGTCAAGCGGGGTCAAATCGGGAGAACGGACAGGCCACTCAATTTCACCGCTGTCTACCGATCCACCTATTGGGAAAAATTGACTGAAATAGGCTCTTATTTTCAATTCAAAATGTGGTGTAGTTCCGTCCTGTCGTTACCAAATACTTCTATCAGTTTCATTAGGGTTGTCATGGGAAAAGTATACTCTGGAACTAAAAAATTTTACAAGAAATTCAAATAACGCACGCCAGTTAATGTGCCATCAATGAAAAAAGTATGGTGCGATAATTTGAGAATTTATAATTTCAGCCCAAACATTCACCTTCTCGGGACATCGAATTCTGTTTGTTGACTGTTCTATTTAAGACGAATGTTGCCTCATCAGAAAAAATAATGTTTTTTATAAATATCGGATCATCTTGGCATCTATTTGCCATGATTTCGCAAAATGAATTTTATATGGGCGATATCTTCCATTTTTTAGAAGACGCAATGTGGACGTTTTACTAACATCATCATCGGCGGCAACTTGTTGTTACCGAGAGATACTACCCTTCCCAGCAACTCCACCATAGCTGGATATTTACTTGTCGAGCGGTTAATAAATAAAAACAAACAAAAAGAACAAACACAAAAATAGAATGTAAAATAAAAAATAGAAGCTGCCAGATTCAGAGACAGAAGAAACAGAAAACTTAGACGAAGAAAAATAGGGAGATGACGATAGATGGAAACTTAAAAGAAGCA
The DNA here is from genome assembly GCA_963583905.1 of Stenurella melanura. NCBI lineage: Eukaryota > Metazoa > Arthropoda > Insecta > Coleoptera > Cerambycidae > Stenurella > Stenurella melanura. The sequence goes on along the minus strand of OY757312.1, from coordinate 75,465,334 downwards.
TGGAAACTGAAATGAAGCATCTCGCAAACAACTGCACCACACCCCAGCCGATGATGACAAATGGAAACTTAATAGACTCATGGAAACTTAAAAGAAGCATCTCTCGAACACCTACACTTCCCATTCTATATTCCGAGATTTGGTTCCGGCACGCGGTTTGGCCGTCCGTTGGGTGTGTTCGACGGACGACCAAGCTGCGTGTGGGAACCAACCTCCATGGATGCCCGGAAGCAGCAATGCCCACCTTACACTGGCAAGTCAATCAATCAATCAAAGTGCTATTACATTTAGGCTTGGATTTTCGAGAATGGAGTAAATTTGTCGACTATTTAGTTTTTTTGACTATAACTCAAAAACGGTACATTTTTAGTATATACACATAATACGATTTTTTGTAGAGAGCAAATTTCCTACCGAAATGGCACTTTATAAAGTAGATTTTTTTTGACGATATAAATCAAAAAAACTATTTAAAATAAAACGAAAAATTTAAATGTTTGTTTTATTTTTTTTAAATTTTTGTGTATAACTTTTTTCTGAATGTAATTTTCAAAAACAGTATCTTTAAAACAACTATAAAATAGTAAATCATTAAATTTTATTTATATCTAAGATAATATGAATATCAAATCAAATAGGTAGGTACCTTCATCATTATCATTGATAAACCGAAAATAATTTTTGTATTGAATAAAAATAATTTTTGCGTGTAAAAATTAAAAATAACATGGTACCTATAAAGGTAAAAAGTGGTAAAATCGTAAAAAAGTAGGTAAGTTTGAACGACTGTATCTCAGTCTATTTTTATCAAAAATACTTTTATTGGACACCATTTTGACAGGAATTACGTCAGCTTTCTTTTTACTTCCCTCGCATACCGAAGGGAAGTATTGCATTCGAGAAAAAATCACCCTCCGAGATTTTTTCGGATTCTGACGTTTCAGATCACGGAGATTACGAAAATATAGGTTTTTCAAGTCCGTCAGTCTGTCTGTCTGTCTGTCTGTCTGTTGGTGCATTAACTAAAAAACTACTTGACGGAGAGCAGTCAAATTTAGTAGGTAGTTGACCCTACTGACAGCGAAGAAATGGTAAAATTTTCACTGGAAAATATACATGGTGGACCGTCTAAACGGAGTAAATAGTGAAAAAAATTTTTTCGCTTCAATTTAAAATTTCCACGTTTCATGTCACGCTAATCCTATTTCGGGAAAAAAATTTTTGAAAATTTTTTTCACCATTTTTGAAAAATTTTTTACTACTACAATAGATGAACATTTTTTTTTCTTTCTTCAAATTTAAAATTTCCACGTTTCATGGCATTCTAAGCCTAATTCAAAAAAACATTTTTTGAACTTTTTTTTACCAACATTTATGAAAAATTTTTTACTAGTAAAATGGATGAAACATTTTTTTTTCTTTCTTCAAATTTAAAATTTCCACTTTTCATGGCATTCTAAGCCTGATTAAAAAAAAATTTTTTTTGAAAATTTTGCTTACCAACATTTTTGAAAAATTTTTTACCACTGAAACAGATGGAATTTTTTTTTTATTTCTTCAAATTTAAAATTTCCACGTTTCATAGCGTTCTAAATCTATTTAAAAGAAAAATTAGAATTTCTTTTTACTATTTTTAAAAAATTTTACCACTAAGATAGATTTTTTTTCCTTGTTCAGATTGAAACTATCCACGTTTCCATGGCATTCTAAAACTATTGAAACAAATTTAAAAATGTTTTTGAAAAATTAAAAAAAAAATTGAAAACATTTTTAATCCATTTATCACTACTATAGAATAGACGAAAAATTTTTTTTGCTCAAATTTAAAATTTCCACGTTTCATGACATTCTAAATCTATTTCAGAAAAAAAATTTGGAAACTTTGTTTCACCAACATGTTTCAAAAAGTTTTTACCACTAAAATAGATCGAATTTTTTTTTATTTGCTCAAATTTAACGTTCACGTTTCATAGCATTCTAAACCTATTTAAATAAAATACATAATATTTAAATTTTAAACTTTTTTTACCACCACTATGGAATAGAAGGAAACTTTCCTTTTTGCTCAAATTTAAAATTTCTACGTTTGACATTTTAAACCTATTTCAGAAGAAAAAATTTTGAATTTTTTTTTACCAACATTTTTGAAAAATTTTAAAAAAATTAAATTTTTTAACCACCACTATACTTCCACTCCATTACGTGAATGTTGGATTGAAAATGTGACAGATGGCAATAATATCTGGCATATGCACCTATTATACTTTTATTGAAAAATGTACAGGGTGGTCATCCCAAGAAATAATTTAGTCATGGTGGACATTTGTAAAGGTATTTGCGCAAGCCTGCCATATGTGGCACCTGCTATTTAGTATTGAACTTTTACTGTTGGATGAGCAATCTGTATATTTTTTTGACCAAAACTTGTTTCTTTCTTTTCCGATTATTATTCTCAATGTCATTTCGTAATTATTAATTTTTTAGAGTGACCGCCATGCACAAATAACGAGGGAAGTTTAGTGTAAATACCTTTACCGATTTTTTTTACCAATGCCTATACCTAAATCCACTCAGGAAAAAGATACACAAACATTTTAAAAAGAACATAAAAAATTGAAATTTTTCGTTTTTTTTTAATTAGTTTTATTGATTTATTTTGTTTTAAAAGAGCCACTTCGATAGGAAATTTGATTCTCTACAAAAAATCGTATTAAGTGTAAATACTAAAAATGTACAGTTTTTGAGTTATAGATAAAGAACTAAAAAGTGGACAAAACTCCGCCTTCAAAAACCCAAGCCTAAATTTAATAGCATTTTGTGGATTTATCATCTTTCAGGTACAATTTAACATATGAAACAATAAAATATCTTCAACGAATTGGTTCCTTTTGCCCTTATTTTTTCGACATAGTCAATAGCCTAAATATCAAAATTTCAATTCTTTGGGTAATCGAAAGACTCATTGTTAAAATAATGATCAACTTGACAGTCAGGGATAAATAATTAGAATCATAAGTTTGCACAGAATAGCAACTAAAGAAATTATAATTTTTTCAGATATGTAAAAAGAAACATTTTTTAACTACTTCTTTTTGTTGGGTATTTTGCCACCTGCGTATCTTAAAAAACGATACATTTAAATTTAATGTTATAACATGACACAAAATTAGGTCAGATTTGAGAGATATTTTACATAGGCATAAATAGTATAGGACACATTTCAAATACATTTTAAAATTTTCAAATTTAGTTTTCTTGGTGTAGAATATACAAAATTCAAAAAACCGTATATTGCTTGATAGGTAATTAAAGGGGTAGCTGCCACTTCAAGGGGGCTGAAGGAGGAGATATAAAAATATGCTCAAAAATTGTCATTTTAGAATTAAAAATTCACGTGTTTTAGGATTTTATACATAAACTGTAAATTACGTAGATAATGAATTTATCCGTTACTTATGGACCTCAGTGAGTATTGGCAAATATGAAGCATATTTAAATATCTCCTCTACTCTTGTAACACATTGTAACATTTACAAACGTTCGTTTGCAAATTGCCCACTTATAAGAAAAATGTTCTGTGCTGTGATCCATTTGTTTTGGGGTCACCCTGTAAAACCTTTATTTAGTGTGCGATTTTCACAGTTTTTTCTTTAAATTGCAGAACTTGTTGAAGTGCGTTCTTGAAGCAAAAAGCGCCAGATTCCCACAAAATCCAAGGCATACTACCTTACCTTTTAGGAGTAAAATTTTAGTAATTCATATTAGCGATTTTTTAAGAAGAGATCTATGCACGCCACTGGATTCACCACCCCTCAAAACGGGCCTGTACGAAATTTTCTGTTTTTTTTTGTTTCAGTGTTGTTGTTTCTATTTTTTTGTTTGTTCTATGCATAAGAATAATAATATCATGTTGCTAGAGTTCAATTTAATTTTCTTTTTTTTTTTTCATGGATAACTAAACTTTTAGAATAAATTTAAGAAAATGATGCGTATTGTGCCTTTTTAATAATGTCTACAAAAACGTTATTATTTAAAAATGTTCGACAAAATTTACAGGCCCGTTTTGAGGGGTGATGAATACAGCGGCGGGCATAGATTGTTTTCTAAAAAAATCGCCAATATGAATTACTAAAATTTTACTCCTAAAAGGTGACGTAGTATGCCTTGGATTTTGTAGGAATCTGGCGCTTTTTGCTCCAAAACCGCGGTTCAACAAGCTCTACAGTTTAAAACTAATTTGTGAAAATCGCACACTAAATAAAGATTTTACCGGGAGACCCCAAAACAAGTGCGTCACACCGTATATACAGACTGTCTATTTTACGAGGGCCACACCAAATATCTCGCTTTATATCTATTGTAGAAGAATAAAGTTTTAGAAACAGTTATCCCATTTTTTGTGAGCTATATTTCAGTAAAAAGAAATTTGAAATCCATAGCCTACTTTATGAGATATATTACAAAAACCTGAAAAATAGGAAAACCACAAACGGTTATAGCTTCCTTATTTGAGGAGATACGAAAAAAGTTAAAGGAATGAAAGTTGACGGCAAAGACAATAAGAATAATAACGTGTAACAAAAAAATCGAAAAATGCAGTTGGCTTTGACATACGCTATTGTGCAAAAATGAAAAATACATATCTCAAAGTAGGCCATGACGCCATTAATTCCGTTATTTTTTTCTCATTCCAACGATATAAAACATGTCACAGAAATTTTAACCGATAGTGTCAATATTTAATATTTTACGAATACCACAATTCATATAATTGAATCGTAACAATCAGCTGTGCCATAATAGTAAAAATTCACTTTATAATAATTATAATTCCGTAATTATTTATTACAATTTAATACAAACCAATAAATATCTCATAAATAAAAATACAAGTACAAAGGGAACATCCAAAGAAAAAAACGAAAAACTATGTATAACAGTACTACCTACTATATTGAAAAGAAATTGTGTGTATTTATTTTTCTAACTACAAATGCTCAAATTGTGCACCATGCGTTCTGACACATAAACGTGCTCTACGAGACACGTCACGCATTACATTTTGGAGCATTTCAGGAGTAATTGCCTCACATGTGTTTCGAATTCTGGTTTTGATGTCCTCAATATTTTCAGGGGCAGTTTGAAATACCTTGTCTTTAATGTAACCCCAGACGAAAAAATCCAAGGGAGTAATATCTGGTGATCGAGCTGGCCATAGAATGGGTCCATAGGTGCCTATCCAGCTATCTGGCATAACTTGATTTAAATAATTTGTACATATTACAGCAGTGTGAGGTGGAGCCCCATCTTGTTGAAAATATGAATAATTTAATCTTTCTGCCACTGTTAATTCATAAAGAAAATCTTGAAATTCGTTTTGCAGGAAATTAAGGTATCTACGAGCGGTTAATTTGCCATCATAAAAATAAGGTCCAATTACTTTAGTCCCTAAAAGACCCAACCAAACATTCGTAGAAAATCTTTCTTGGAAAGCAGTCTCTCTGCACCAATGTGTATTTTCTCGTGTCCACTTATAATGCATATTTCTATTGAAAAATCCATTATTAGAAAAATTTGATTCGTCCGACCAAATAATTTTGCTACATATCAGTGCGTCATTCCTTTTCTTATTTAATAACCATCTACAAAATCTTACTCTCCTTGGCTTATCTCCCTCATTTAATTGTTGAACTTTCCTCATTTTGTAGCATCGAAATCCGTTTTTTTTTTCAATATTTTTCTTGCATTGTCTTTTTTTATGCGACAGTTTCTCTGAATTTGTCTCAAAGAGGTTTCCTCATTTTGGTTAACATAATTCATTACTCTATTCACTTTTCTTACATTATCCGCAACATGCGCTCGCCTTACTACTTTTTTTGAAAATGAACCGTGCGTTTTTAGATTTTGAACTAACTTCCTAACATAGTTCGATTTGGCTGCGGAGCATCTGGAAATCTATCTCCGTAAACCGTGACTGCCATCTCAGCGTCAAAATTGCACTGACAATAAATGCTAATCATATCGAATTTGTTATTATTGGTGTACACCATAATTACTGATATAAAATTTGTCTTAGAACTCGACAACGCAACATACAACAGTGACAATCTGTCAAATTTATTAATAACTGTATACATTGTTTTTCACTAATTATGGCACAGCTGATTGTTACGATTCAATTATATGAATTGTGGTATTCGTAAAATATTAAATATTGACACTATCGGTTAAAATTTCTGTGACATGTTTCATATCGTTGGAATGAGAAAAAAATAACGGAATTAATGGCGTCGTCATGGCCTACTTTGAGATATGTATTTTTCATTTTTGCACAATAGCGTATGTCAAAACCAACTGCCTTTTCGATTTTTTTGTTACACGTTATTATTCTTATTGTCTTTGCCGTCAGCTTTCATTCCTTTAACTTTTTTAGTATCTCCTCAAATAAGGAAGCTATAACCGTTTGTGGTTTTCCTATTTTTCAGGTTTTTGTAATATATCTCATAAAGTAGACTATGGATTTCAAATTTCTTTTTACTGAAATATAGCTCACAAAAAATGGGATAACTGTTTCTAAAACTTTATTCTTCTACAATAGATATTAAGCGAGATATTTGGTGTGGCCCTCGTAAAATAGACAGTCTGTATATTCTGTTTATTATTTTGCCATGAGAGAACGAACGTAAAATGTTAAACATAACTATGTTTTAATGATTAACATCTTATGAAAACTTTCTGCCATGTTTTCGATAACTAAAAAACTAACTAATATCATGTAAATGTGCAAAAGTTTTACAATAATGGCTGCCCTATTGAATTCGCCGTTTCGAATGTTTCATTTTTTGCATCAGATTCATTATCAGCTTCTCTGAAAATATCTAATTATTAATAATTGTTAAATACTCATCGTTTACCGGCGATTTCATCAAAATGCGAAAATTTTCGAATAAAAATATATACAGGGTGTTTGGTGCATCGTGTGCCAAATGGAAATGGCCGACAGAAAGGGTTATCTGCTATCCTTTCATGCCCCTTAATACTTCCCATGCCAGCGGGATTTTTCATATCGACCTTTTATCTTTTTAATGAAAAAAATCCCAAATTCTACATTTAAATTCAAATTATAAAAAAGTATTAGGCGTAGACTGCGAATTTCATTTTTATTTTGATGTGTATTGTTGAAGGGTTCTTTTAAATCCAAAATTACTGGCATTAGTCATCTAGTTGTTTTTTTATTCACTCGCAAACTTTCGGAATAGGTAAAATTTAAATTTAAACTTAGGCTTTAGACGGCTACAAAAAAACTCAGAGCAACCGGGATCTTCCAACTCCCTCAAAAATTCTCTGGTCTATCCTCTTGCTAGTGATGTGCCACATGTCATAAAAATCTTTTAATAACTTCGTGAATTCGCTAAATTAATTAATCGGGTCACATAAGGCTAATATTCAAAATTCCGAATAAAAAATAATTTTTGCTTAAATTATGCATGGGAAACAGGTCTGTTATCTCACTCTTGCGAAGTAAAATCTATCTTCTATCTCTTTCTGTTCATTGGTTTTCTTGAAATAAAGAAACAGTTACATTTTTATCATTTATTAAAAAAATTTAAAAATCTTGCTCAAAGTATTGGTCTCTGTTGCGAATGCAGGCCCGACATCTGCTTCGTATTTCGACAGTTGTTGTATGAAGTCGTATTTCCTCCCTAATTGTACCGAAAGCCGTCTCTATAAGTTGGACAAGAGGACAAGTTCCTCCCTAGTCGCAACCTCCGTCGCGTACACGAGCTCTTTGGCACGACCTCGGACATAAAATCCAATGGAGTTAGGTCTGGGGAACGTGGAGGCCATTGAATACATCCATCCCGCCCAATCTACGCATACGCCTATAGTTTTTCAAAATGACGACTGTCCCGCGCACTGGCGATTGATTGTAAGACAATATCTAGACAATCTGTTCCCAAATGCGTGGATTAGGCGGGATGACCCTATTCAATGGCCTCCACATTCCTCAGACCTAACTCCGTTGGATTTTTATGCCTGGGGACGTGCCAAAGTGCTCGCGTACACGACGGAGGTTGCGACTAGGGAGGAACTTGTCCTCTTGTCCAACGCATAGAAACGGCTTTCGGTACAATTAGGGAGGAAATACGACTTCATACAACAACTGTCGAAATACGAAGCAGATGTCGGGCCTGCATTCGCAACAGAGACCAATACTTTGAGCAAGATTTTTAAATTTGTTTAATAAATGATAAAAATGTAACTGTTTCTTTATTTCAAGAAAACCAATGAACAGAAAGAGATGGAAGATAGATTTTACTTCGCAAGAGTGAGATAACAGATTTTACCTGTTTGCCATGCATAATTTAAGCATATAATTTTTTATTCGAAATTTTGAATATTAACCTTATGTGACCCGATTCATTAATTTAGCGAATTCACGAAGTTATTAAAAGATTTTTATGGCATGTGGCACATCATTAGCAAGAGGATAGACTAGAGAATTTTTGAGGGAGTTGGAAGATCCCGGTTGCTCTGAGTTTTTTTTTATAGCCGTCTAAAGTCTAAGTTTAAATTTAAATTTTACCTATTCCGAAAGTTTTCGAGTGAATAAAAAAACAACTAGATGTCTAATTCCAGTAATTTTGGATTTAAAAGAACCCTTCAACAATACACATTAATATAAAAATGAAATTCGCAGTCTACGCCTAAAACTTTTTTTATATTTTGAATTTAAATGTAGAATTTGGGATTTTTTTCATTAAAAAGATAGAAGGTCGATATGAAAAATCCCGCAGGGCATGGGGAGTGTTAAGGGGTCTGAAAGGATAGCAGATAACCCTTTCTGTCGGCCATTTCAATTTGGCACACGATGCACCAAACACCCTGTATTATATAAATTGTTTGAAACAATTTAATCCACAAATAATACATATATTATTATAACTATGCAACACTCATTTGACCCACATTTGTAGTAACTACATGATTATAGTTTTTATTCTGCATAAATTTGCTTACATTTAATGATACAAAACACTTCATAATTATGCTGAATTTTGCATATCCAAGATATATTATTGCTGCTATTATTTAAATTATTTTGTATCTCGTTTCCAGACAGATTTTATTGCTTCGTAATTATTTCTTATTTCAAGAAATAAAATTATGAATAAGTAGTATGTAATCCAAATATAAATTAAGCGAAAATGGAATACTTGGAAGACTTGATCTTGCTTTCACTACTCAGGCTTATAACATAACCAGAAATATTATTGTAGTAGGTGCTTATGTGCATTCAAGAGGGTATTTTTTTCGACATCAACATTCTCGAGAGAGTGAACGTATAAACTGAGAAGAGGAGTATAATCAGTTTCCCACTCCTTGGTAGGGTAGAATCCATCCTTTAAGAGTTCAAACTTCACTTTCCGTCTCCCTTCCTGTATAGTTCGACTACAATTAAATTTATATCCATTACCCTCCAACTAAATATTGCCGAGCACTAATAAGAAAGTATACACGCGAAAGGGGTGGACTTTGATCATTTGAGGGCGTAGGAATGGTCGAAGTCGCCTATAAATATTTTATTCGTCATTAGCACCCTCGAAAATGAGGAAGTATATTTTATCATTTTCCCACCCCCTGGGAGGGTGGATTCAACCCCCAAGGGTGGTCACGGTTATGTGCTTGACATTAATCTTCACCCTTTATCATGTCCCGGTCAAATCTGGAGAAATTCGCATTAAAACCCTTGCTGTTTCGCGTCCGTGGACGAAAACTGATAAAAGGGGTGGTTTTTGGCCGTTTGAAGAGGTCGCCCTGAATGAAAACTTTGGGTGGTCTGGTTGCGTTCCTCATTTGTAATAAAATCATGCCAAAATCCCGACTCCTAGATTTCACCACTATTATAGACCAGTGCCTTTGGGCCAAAAAATAAATTAAAAGTGTTGTTGCTCTTAGCACGCCGATTTTTTGTGTAAAAATAGTAAAAAATTAGCCACATTACGGGAATAATACTCTTGATGTAATTCACTCGCCGCTAAATCTGTTATTGCAAAATTACCGCGAAATTCATAATTGTTTATAAGCCTTTTTCTTTATAACTTCCGTTCTAATCGTCCGATTTGAACTTTTCAAAGCTTATTTTACTCGGGAATACATGTAGTCTTTAACTAAATTGGCTCGATTATGCTTGAACAATAAATACTATTTTTACACAGCATAAACTGGCGAATTTGTGAAAATTTGGAGTTCCGTGTTCAAAGTTGCGTAACTATACGAATTCTTCAGTTAGATTGCTAAAAATTTTATTGCGTTCACTTCAATGGTTACCAAAGACTTCCGGTGTCCGCTTTATCGTAAGTGCAAAATTTTGCAAAATATGACGTTATGCAAGAAAAAATTAAATCGCATATAACTTTGGACCAAGGCATTTTTTTATTATGATTTTTGCGGAAAATTACATGGTTTGGTTGGTACTACCTATTTTTATAAAAAAAATCAATAAATTAACATGATTTATTTATGAAAATTTACAACTAACAAAAATTGCAATAACTTTTTTAATTACGCAAATCTTAATGAGATTCAAACGGCGTTAGATTCATCGGAAAAAAATACGCCGATTTCGCCTTTTGTGGACCCTTTTTAGACCATTTTAAGCCAAGATATCAACGATTTTACTTTTGGCACTGTTGAGACTTTTGTAGTAAAAATTCGAAATGGAGGCTATATGTCAGACTCTTTACGATCTGAAGTTACACCAATGCTTAAAATGGTCTAAAAAGGGTCCACTAAAGGCGATATCAGCGTATTCTTTTCCGACGAATCTAATGCCGTTTAAATCTCATTAAAATTTGCATAATTAAAAAAGTTATTGCAATTTTTGTTACTTGCAAATTTTATATTTCATAAATAAATAATGCTACCTAATTTATTGATTTTTTTTTAATAAGAAGAGGTAGTACTAACCAAACCATGTAATTTCCTGCAAAAATCATGAAAAGAAAGTGTCTTGGTCCAAAGTTATAAGTAAATTAATTTTTTTTTTTTCGGAAAACGTCATATTTTGCAAAATTTTGTACTTATGATAAAACGGATACCGGGAGTCTATTTGGTAACCATTGAAGTGCATGCAAAAAAAATTTTGGGCAATCTAACTGAAGAATTCGTATAGTTATGCAACTTTGAATAAGGTACTCAAAATTTGCAAAAATTGTCCAGTTTTTGCTATATAAAAATAGTATTTATTACTGAAGCATAATGGAACCAATTTCTTTTAAAATTACATGTATTCCAGAGTAAAATGAGCTTGGAATGTTCAAATCGGACGATTAGAACGGAAGTTATAAAGAAAAAGGCTCATAAACAGTTATAGCCCGGGAGGCAGCGACAGATTTTTCGCGTTAATATCTAGTCCGGTATATAGACATCGGAAGGTACAAAAATTCACACCCAGCTGAAAGTTGGTAGGATTGTTCAAAACACCATTATAAATGAACTCAAAAAAGTCCTCATCGATTCGATAGCTGGAAAAAAATTTACGCGGGGTCAAAGGTCACAAAAATGGGTTTTTCACGATTTTCAGCAAAACGGTAAGTTCAGACGAAAATTGTAGATCAGACTACCTATCTATAAAAATGTTTCAATTCTCTTAAGAGCCACCGTTTCTGAGATATGACGATTCAAAAAGTTGGAAGAGTTGTAATCGTCATAATATGTATAAGTACGCCACGTATATACATCACTGAAGCTGTAATACAAGTAAAAAAAAATATTTTTCTATCGGTCAGAGTAGTCCCTCTTTTAGCTATGATTAACACCATAAAAGTTCACGATGAAAAAGTACCTGTTGACCCTGTATTAATGTTCCAACGCATGAGTATTACTGCGGCATTCGAAGATGAAATTGAAAAATATTTTGAATATGAATTGGCTCCCTACCCTTTATCGTTGTTTGATAACATTGGAATGCGTAAAACACAAAAGTCTGCCATTTACGATTGTTTTCAAAAGGTAAATATTGATATTAACAATATAAATACGACATACATCATTGACGGAGGATATTTATTACACCGCATTGTGTGGGATAACGAAGAAACATTCAACGTTATCTTAGATAAATACGTTCAGTACGTACGTCGACATTTTGGTCCCAGAGTTACTGTCGTATTTGATGGCTATAATGATTGTACGAGAAATATTAAAGCCGCAGAAAAACGTCGTCGAACATCAGCAACATCTTCATCTTCTGATATTTTATTTGATCAATCTATGACAGTTCCTACTAGTAAACAGAAATTTTTTGCAAATATTCACAACAAATCTCGGTTCATTTCAATGTTGAAGGAAACGTTTACTGCTGAAAATGTATTGGTAAAACAAGCTAGTAATGATGGCGATGTACTGATAATTCAAACAGCAATAGAGCAATTCAATTTAACAAATGCAACTATTGTTGTTGGTGAAGATGTAAACTTACTCGTATTACTCACTGCTCGAACTACAACCGAAAAAACTATTTTTCTTTAAAACCTGGAAAAGCTCAACATCAATCGGAAATATATTCATCGAAAAGTTTATCTACTTTTGCAAAGTGTCAAAATCATATACTATTTTTACACGCAATCACTGGCTGTGATACGACATCTGCATTTTGAGAAGGGGTAAAGCAACAGTTTTTAAAATGTTTGAAAAACAAGATTTAGTTCAATGTGCTGAAGTTTTTCGCTTTCTTCTTTCTATGTACGGAGCTCCTAAAAAAACTACCTGCTTGGATAAGTTTCGATATGCATGTTTCGTTAAAAATACTCGAAATAAAAAACAAGTGCAATTAGCCTGTCTTCCTTCAACCTCAGTGGCTGCTCATCAACATCTTTTTCGGGTATAGTACCAAGTTCAAATGTGGCTTGGTTATCAGCTAGACCCAAAAGACTGGGGTTGGAAGTTGGTCGACAATACCAGTTCAGAATTAACTCCCACCTGCGCCTGAAAAACTGCTAAACACAATTTTTTGCAACTGTAAAAAGGGATGTAGTGCTACATGTGGTTGCAAAAAGTTGGACTGTTTTGTTCTCTAGCATGTACAAATTGTCAAGGTCGGTTGTGCTCCAATGTTAAATCAGCAACAGTAGAAGATTCGATTGATAGCAACGAGACATGCATGCATCACTATTGAGGCAATTTGCTTGCACCCAGGATGAAGAAGAAGAACAAGAAGAAGAGGAAGCAGAAGTATTAGAGAATTATGAATCAGACGAATAAATTTCCCATTTTTTTTTTAATTTACACCGCTTTTATCCTTTTCAACCCTTGCTAATATCTTTTATTATTCAATAGTTTCAAATTAAACAGAATCACAACAGATCCGTGGAATAGGCCTACCGGGGAAACCACGTTAAAAAATAGCGCTGAGTACACTACCTCAGAGGTGGCGTGGAAATGTGTGCATATTATGACGATTACAACTCTTCCAACTTTTTGAATCGTCATATCTCAGAAACGGTGGCTCTCAGGAAAAAAGTATTGAGACATTTTTTATTGATAATTATCTGATCTACAATTTTCGAATTTTATGATAAAACCGTTTTGCTGAAAATCGCGAAAAAACCATTTTTGTGACCTTTGACCCCGCGTAATTTTTTTTTTTTTCCAGGTATTGGATCAATGAGGACTTTTTTGAGTTCATTTATAATGGTGTTTTGAACAATCCTACCAACTTTCAGCTGGGTGTGAATTTTTGTACCTTCACTCCTATTTTTTGGTCTAATTTGACCGGATTAATCTATAAAGCTAGATTTTTTTCCAAAGAGAGTTTAGACAGTATCTATAATGAAGGTGAAATTCTACCAAACTCTTAGTGGTGCATAAATAAGTAAAAAATTAAACATGTTGCAAAAAAATATATGGACGAAAATTCCGTTTTTCGAATTGTCACGAATTGTCAAAAAATGACGATTTGCCTTCTCTCCTGCCGGCCCCAATTTTCGGTTTTCACCTCGCGAGTCACGTTGCACGGTCATTGCCGATCTTCTCCTCGCCATCGAGACGTAGAGCGGGTCTCCGATCGCAGTATTTATTCAGTTCTTACGTTTGAAAAATTGACTTCCGGTCGTGCTCATCGGCTACTATTTTTAAGTGGTTTCTCGCGTTCGAATCCCGCCCGAAGATACTTTTTTTTCAATTTTTCGTCAGATATTTTTTATTCTATAATTGCTATTCGTTCTGTTCTATTGCATTTCTCGGAGAAGAATGGTGTACGGAGGTGGAGTAGTACAAAAGCCATCTGCGATTGCTGACTACAATAAATGCAAAGGTTTCATTGACATTTCGAACCAAATAAAGTCCTACTCAACTTCATTACGAAAGTCGATAAAATGATATGGCAACTGAGTTTCTATTTGGGTCAGCACTTGCCAACGCCTACATAATGCACCAGAAAATCACCAAACAGAAACTCTCTATCACTTCTTTCAGAGGAGCTGGTCAGCCATTTCTTGGATCTTTTTAAGCTCGAAAATATTGAAACGTCCAACCCACGTGCTCGCGAAGGTCACCACTTAGAAAAGGTTCCATCTTCTGTCCAAAGAAGATGTGAGATATGTTACGCAAAACTTTCCTCCGAAAGTGGACGAAAATTTGCACAAAACATAACGCAGTTTTGTCGCTTCAATTGCATTCAATGCGACAAATTTTACTGCATTACGTGTTCTTGTAATATTTATATTTGTAATATATAAGCGGTTTCTGATATTAGAATTTTCTTTTTTTATATATTTTTTTTACTAAAAATTGTCTTGGTATACGTATTCCGCGGCGGAAAATGCAAAACTTCTCCGAGAAATGCAATAGACCGGAGTGAACAGCAATTCTAGAATCAAATATATCTGCCAAAAATATTAAAACGAAAAATAAAAATATCCCCGGGGGGATTCGAACTCGGTAAACCACTTAAAAATAGTCGCCGATTACCGCGATCACAAGTCAATTTTTCAAACGTAAGAACTGAATAAATACGGCGATCAGAGACCCGTTCTATGTATCGATGGCGAGCAGAAGGTCGGCAATGATCGTACAACGTGAATCGCGAGGTGAAAATCGAAAATTGGGGCCAGCAGGAGCGAAGGCGAATCGTCAATTTTTGACAATTCGTGACAATTCGAAAAACGAAATTTTTTTTACTCATTTATGCACCACTAAGAGTTTGGTAGAATTGCCCCTTCATTATGAATACTATCTAAACTCTCTTTAGAAAAAAATCTAGCTTTATAGAAATGATTTCACGAAAACTGTCGCTGGCTCCCGGGCTATTATGAATTATGTAGTAATTTTACAATAACACATTTAGCGGCGGGTGAATTACATCAAGAGGATTTTTCCCGTAATGTGGCTAATTTCTTACTATTTTTACAAAAAAATCGGCGTGCTAAGAACAACAACACTTTTATAAATTAAAGTCACTGGTATATTATAAAATTCTGAGATTTGGTAGAATGTTCGGATTTTTATAAATATTTTTTTGACCCTGAAAATGTGCGACAGATGTTATCGATAGCATTCTAATTTAATTAAAATGCTATTGTCAACATCTGCCAAAAATTTTCGTCAAAGTGAATATTTTAAAATGCTCGAGCTTTCATCAAATCTCAATTTGTCGTTCAGAACTTGTTGATATTAGACTATTTGCATCAATTTCGGGCAAATTATATAGAATAAAAGCCCATCGTAATTTTTAAGGGGTCAAGTGAATTATATTCAGTACGATGCTGGTATATGAAACCATAACTTTAGCCACTGTGCCTCACTTTTGGGCGGTACTGGTGAGTACACAGATAAATTGAATTTTCAATCCGAAAATACGCTCTTGAGGCAAAATATTTTTGTACGGCATTCCTCATGTTGACAGTTCATTAAAGAATAATCACCTAGAACCTACTGCCGTACAAAAATAGTAGGACGGGAAGCCAGAAGAATTTTTGAGTTCCCGAAAATTTTCCCAGACATAAGTAGTAATTTAATACTATACGGCGTTTGTATGCTTTCATAGATTATTCATTATTCAGCAACGCCGTACATATTTGGTGGTTACAGAAACTCCGGGCGCAACCCCATCATTTGCACCCTACGGGTCTAGGGAAGGAGTTGCACCCGGGATTTCTCACCCTGTAACCAGCAAATATGTATGGCGTTGCTGAATAATGAATCTATGAAAGCATTCAAATCTAATTGTACAAACGCCGCACAGTGTGGCAGAATGGACAAAATTCCCTCTAAGGCTCAATTATTGAGACATTGACTTGACTTTTTTTAAAAGCACTTAGAACGGAGTCTGCAATAGTGGGTCATCGCGGCTTTTTTGTTTGCATGGAAGGGTCAAGGTCATTCTAGGTCAAATTCGTTTTTTTTTAATTGGAACCCCTATTTTTTATTGCAAATTCGGAATGTCTGACGAAAAATATACTATTTTTGTTCAAAACATTTTATCTGAAATTGTCATTTTTTTAAGTTATCCGGCGTGGAGAAATCAAAATTTTAGAACTTTGCGATTATCCCGGGAATATTCTCAATTTTTTTCGGAATTGTCCAATGCCCTTTTTGATGCACCTGAAAACTCCACAATGCTTTTTTCTGCAAAGGGCATTGGACAATTCCGAAAAAAATTGAGAATATTCCCGGTATGATTCCAAACTCTTTTTACCTCTTGCAATTTTTGACCAAACTTCTTCTTTTTCGAGTAAAAAAATCGCCGATTAAGTTAAAAAATTGACAATTTCAGAAAAAATGTTTCGAACAAAAGTAGTCTATTTTCAGTCGGACAATCCGAATATGTAATAAAAAATAGGGGTTCCCATTTTAAAACATGAATTTGACCTTGAATGACCTTAACCCTTCCATGCAAATAAAAAATTTCAAAAAGGCCGCAGTGACTCACTTTTCCAGACTCCTTTCCCAGTATTTAAAAAAAAATGTAAGTCGACATCTCAAAAATTAGGCCTTAGAGCGAATTTTGTTTCTGCCACACTGTGCGCCGTACAGCAATAAATAGCGTCTGTGACATAGAAAAAAAAGACTGTTTAAGACAGTAGTGAAATAAATTAATTCCAACTTCTGATTAGATCAGAAATTATATTATTATTTATTTTTGAATAGGACACTCTATGAAAGAGTGCCATAAAAATGTATTTTCAGGAAAAATTTTAGAAAATATTATTTTGGGCATTTTTTTGAATGTCAAAAATTGGTAATAATTAAGTTAACCGATGATATGGACAATTAGATTTCGCTTAATTTAAAAAAAGTTATGGCGTTTATGTTACTTAAAGAATTATGTTGAAATACAACAGTTCATCACACATGCACTACTTCCTGGGATCGAAAAATTTCTTTTCATCGCAACGCCATCTATACATCATTTTATAGAAAGATTGTTTTTATTCAAGACTAAATAGTCTAGTGGATACCTTTACAGAATTGGATACTTTCTTTTAGTTTTCGACAAAATGACCTCGGGACACCCTGTATACATAGCACCCCGCACTGCCCAACACAGATTGAACAAATACCTAAATATCGAGAGCTACTTTGGCTACCCGTATCATTATAACTACTTAAGTCAGATGAACGATTTTATGAATCTAAAGTCCTCAGGGTATGCCTAATGAAAGTCCTTGCAAACGGTTAACTGTGCAACGGACGGCAAAAGTACATTATAGACATATTGGAACCCCATACCGTGCTATTTGCGTCATTCGTAGTGGACAATTTCCTATTAATATCCTTTATCGCACACCCTCATATTAAGCGGGTGACACAGCTTAGATATCGATTACCACAATGGACTGACCACCACGGAGGCCTGACTTAAATCCTATAGAAAAGTTCTCACACATCATGACGACACGTAAGGGCTTTGCATCCAGCTCCAGTATTTCATAAATTTTTTCAAATATTCATAGAAATATGGGAACAGATTGATAAAAACCACATCAGACCTCAAATTGTAAGCAATGTGCAGGCGATAATACATGTTATTAGTTATTTCTTTATCAATAATTACATTTTTTACATACTTTATATAATTAATATGTTTAAAAATTAAAAAATCAGTTTTATTTATCTCAAAGTGTTGCACTGTAACATATGTTAATTAAGATCTGATTTTTCAGTATTATGCATCATTTTGCGGCGCATTGTATACCGAATGGCTAAGTCAATAGATACATTTTTGTAACTTTGGAATGGGTCAATGGACTATTTTCAAATTTGGTGTAATGATTTGGAAAAAATTTCCAATTATGTGACATATAAAATAATTTAAAAAAATTAAAAAACACGTTTTAAAAAACAAACTGAAATTGTTCAAAATGCACTAAAAAGAAGAAAACAAAGTTAATATTAACAATAATTATTGTTATTATTAACTTCATTTTCTTCTTTTTAGTGCATTTTGAACAATTTCAGTTTGTTTTTAAAAGAGTGTCTTTTAATTATTTATTTTCTTCTTTTTAGCTTTATTCCAATTTGTTCGATAAAACTTCTTAACTGTAAATAACAAAACTTATTCGTGATCCTGAAGCCGCCATTTTGAATTCTTGAATTTCGACTAAATATTTATAATCTGCGACCTCGGAAATCCCCAGATACCGATTTTCATACGAACCAGACGATAAATGATAAAACTTATCCGCCATATTGAAGCTGCCATTTTGAATTTTTGAGTTTTGATCCCATATTCATAATCTGCGGCCTCGAAAATCTTTAGTGGAATCTGATATTAAATGAAAATACCATATACACGTGCTAAATTTCAAGTCAATACAGCATCTGGAAGTGGGTGAAAATTGATTTGCTTCAGTGTTACAGGTCAAGCTAATAGAAGCATGTTAAAAAAACATTATAGATCAGAACTAAGCTTTAAGCTTTACAAAATAGGTGATCCACCATATTGGATTTAATATGACGTTTTGCATATTTAGGATATACTAGATCATATGTACTTTGACTAGCAGAAACTAAATATGCAAAAATATATAGATCATTTTTATTTCATTTTTTAAATTTTTAGTTTTTATCATAGAAGTTCGTCGAAATGACTAAAAATTGATCTGTAAACACCTGTAAAATATCGCTTTAAAAATTTAAAAGTTAAAAGTAAAAGCGATTAAACAGGACTCTTTTTTTAAGTTCAGCGATCTTAGTTCTTAACGAAAATTATTTGTTTTATTCACAATAATACAGTAATAATCAAATTGTCTGACATGTCAAAATGATTATGGCCATTTTCGATCTAATTTTACTGGATTAACGGTAAAACGCATATTGGATAATTTTAGAATATTTGGCTTTGTCAAAGCAGGAAAAATGGAATTTAATTTTACATAATTTGATGTAAAAAAATACAGGATATTCCATTTCAAATAAAAAAGTTTTTGAGGTTTGAATTTGACAAAGTGTAACGTGAAAAATAGAACACTTATATATATATATACTATCATAAAATGTATTTTAATTGTAGAGACTAGCTCATCTTAAATTCTTTCTTCGTGCCAAAGAGCAAATGAGGATCTCCCACAGAAGATAGTTATGACGGTTCTTGCAAACCGTTGCACCTGTCAATTTTTTTAAGAAATGTCAAATATCTCCGAGACTGCTGAGTTCAGGTATAGGAGGTGTTACATGTTTGGATTCAGAATTTTATAATCATTTCTAAAAGTTGACAATATACAGGGTATTCCATTTAAAATATGCAAGTTAGTACCGACTTTTGGCACATCTTGTATAGCTGGAGGACGGAAAATATTTTTAATACAACGGGCTTGATTGATTATGGCTGCATATCAAGTTTCTAGTTTATAATCCAACTGCAAGTTGACAAACTTCTATAATTCAACTACGAGTTGAAAAACTTCTAACGAACAGCCTACGTGAATCGCGCTGTATATATACATTTTTAATATCGTTATTATCGTTATTTTTAACCTCTATGAGTGCAAAATGGTTCCTTTTACCAAAAAAATAGGAATAGGAATAGGAAAAATAGTAGTGATTTGTGTAACGCTTGGAAATTTCGCTGGTTTTGCGAATGTTTGCAGGTTTTATGTATGCTAGATGGATGTTTTTGGTGTCATTTTCAAGATATCGTTAAATGTAAACTATTGGAAGTAGTTTAGAAAATTTAAAAGTCGATGAAGCAAAAATACGGGGGTTGAAACGCTTTTTTGGACACGAAAGCGTTCGGTGTTGTTACATCGCATGCTTTTTGAAATATCCAAATTTGATTCTGGTTTAGTTGGAGAGAGGATGAACTAGCACTCATCGGTTTTGGAGTCTGTGATGCATAGGGGTGAAATTACAGAGGTGTAAAGTTGAGGTGCGTTTTAAACAGGGTGATTTTTTGTTGTTGATGTTTTGATGAGCAAAACATATCGATCTGGGTTTTTAACATTATGTGGACGAATCTGTGGGTTTTCCAAATTATTATTTGTGTGAAATTACGTATTTTGAAACTTTTTACGGGCCGATTGTAATTTTTAAGAAAATACTGAATTTGATTTGGGGGTGTGAGGGGGGGGGGGAGGTCAGGGGTGAAAATTTTGTTCGTGCTGAAGTTTTGGTGAGAAAAAATGTCGAGTTGTATTTTTGGCAGTATGTGAACGAATCTGTTGGTTTTTAAGAATTTTTGGCCTAGTTGGACTTGGGGGTGGAAAAATGGGGAAAAATTATAAATATTAGTCGACCGACGCCTAGCGTCGTTTTTGTAAAACTTGTGTATTTGATAAATTTTGAAACCGTAATTCATGTTCTTGGATTCATAAGTCTCAACGCAGACCTACGTCTAGCGTCATTTTTGTAAAAGTTGTATGTTTGATCAATTTTAATACCTAGATTCATATTCTTGCGTTTCTACGTCTCGACATCGACCGACGCCTTGCGTCGATTATGTAAAACTTCTGAATTTGATAAGTTTTTATACCTAGATTCATATTCTCATTTTTACCTTTCATCGCCGATCTACATGCACCTAGCATCGTTTCTGTAAAAGTTGTATTTTATTAATTTTGATATCTCAATTTATGTTCTTGCATTTTTTACACCTCGACGCCGACCGGCGCCTAGCGTCGTTTTTGTAAATCTTGTGTATTTGATAAATTTTGATACTAGATTCTTTTCTAAAACTTCTTTTTTATTTGATGAGTGTTGATACCTAAATTCATGTTTTTTCATTTTTACGTCTCTACGCGCCGATCGATACCTTGCCTCGATTTTGTAAAACTTGTATAATTGATCAATTTTGATACCTAAGTTAATGTTCTTGCATTTTTACGTCCCGTTGCCGAATTTTGATACCTAGATATTGTATTTTTACCTCTCGACGCCGACCGACGTCTTGCGTCGTTTCGGTAAAACTTGCATATTTGATAAATTTTAATATCTAAATTCATGTTCTTGCATTTTTACGTCTTGACGCCGACCGACGCACAGTGGGGCCGAAAGCAACATTTTTTGGAAAAAATTCAGAAAATTCTGAAGCCGGTCCAAAATAGCCTCGTGAGTACAGGAAAATTAATTTAAAAAATAAGACTTAAGTTGGGGTGGTTTTCAGGGGGTAGAAATCGAAATAACTCAGTAATATTTTGAAACTTCAGGAATTTATAGAATTCGACCTCTGAATTAATGAAAAAATAGTAAAAAAAATCTCTTTTATAAGGAAAGGTAGTTTTTGGGGGTTGAAATCAAAATAACTGTAATAATCCGAAAATTTGGGATTTATATAGAATTTGACTTGCAAATTAAATGAAACTCATTTTGATGACATACGTTAGCGTTGGTTCTTATCCGGGGGGATGTACCTAACGTAAATACATTTAAAAAAAATAAAATAAAAGAGCTAGGGCCAAACATATGAATATATTCTATCAGTGTAATAAAAATAAAATACATTTATAATTTAGTAAAATTTAATAAAAATATATCTAATTATTCACTTTGTAACGAGGTTCCTCAACTTTCGGAATCGTCAATACTGATAATGGTAGAAACAGTCGAAACATTCGAAGTAATACTAACATTTGGCGGCATCAACAGGTCCAAAACATAGCATTCCTCCATTGGACACTTTGTACGTTCAACGACAAATTTCTTCATTTCAGACACTTGATCTTCTAATTTAACGTACCCAGATTGTCTCATCTAATTAAATAATGTTTGTCTAGTTAAATATAAACCCATAGAACCAGATCCTGCAGTAAAAATAAATTAAATATATTAAGTATAAGAAAGAAGGTGATTTTTCGATTTTAACTTTAATTTATTTAGAAACTTATAAAACAAAATGGCGCAAATATGCTCATGATTTTCTTTATTTTCCGGCAAGATCAACCTATTAATGAGCAAATAAATTCAAAATTACAGACATGATATTCTATGATATCAACTAAAACTTTACCAACAAAAATTGTTAACATAGATTCTTAAGAATTTTTAAACTGTTTTTGTTAATCAAGATTAAACATTATTATTTAACATAATTTAACAACTATAACTATAAAATGATTAACTTACCTGTAGGTAATGACGCCATGTTAAAAACAGTAAAATATTTGTAAACACTAAAATAAGATTTCAAAAAGAACACGTGTCTTATCTCATCTAAATCACAATAAGCTCTGTTAGTCGCTAGGAAGGATAAATTTCGACTGCCATGATAAGAATACATTCGTGTTTTCTGTTCTTCCTACTACAGTATAGTACTTAGTAGGCATTTAACTTTCGAATTGAGGCATTTATGCTGGTCTCTTATTATTTTTTTATTTGGAGTTTTTGCCAAGAATTACTTATCTTGGCCCCACTGTGTGACGCCCAGGGTCGTTTCTGTCAAACTTGTGTATTTGATAAATTTTGATACTTAGGTTCATATTCTTGCATTTTTACGAAACCCAATTTTGTTGTGGAATATTATTGTAAAGCCTATTACAATTAGTCCGAGCTGTGTAATTTTTGTACTTTTTTTTATCCACAGCTTAATATGAGTTTGAAAATTTTAAAACTTTTCCTTATTTCTATCCCCTGTACATTTTGCAGATTTTGTAAATATCATGTCAGACTTGAAAGTTAGCTAAGGTAATTGTGTTATTTAAAAAAATAATATTTTATGTGTGCTTGCTGACCGAATTTTAACAATTTTGAATAAGTAATTTTTTTTTAAATTATTTTTGAAAATCAAAATAATATGTGAGGGTTGGATTATATGTATTTTAGTCAGTAGAATCTTGATATACAAAAAATATATAGGTTGTCCTTTAAATATTTGATTTTCATGTAAATTGCACCGAAACCATTCCGACTACATCACATAATTTGAAATTTGTGTTCATATCATTATAAACCAAATTTGAAACAAATCGATTCACCTATTCAAAAGTTACAAGAGTATCCCTATTGGTTGAGCCACCCGGTGTAGGTATTTTATTAATTGCCATATAAACTAAATGTAAAATTCTTTTTGCCTACAGATTACCGTCTTTTAATTGGTGTGGTGAAAAGGAAATAATAACAAATGATAGTTTAGAAGCAGTAGGCATATTGGTTACAGCATTAAGATCAAGTAAGTCAGAATTAAATTTGAATTAAAAGTGCTCTTCTTGTATATCTATTTGAATTACCAACATTCAATTACTTAGTTTACCTATATGTTAAGTAAACGGGAATCTTTTATTCTAACGAAACTCTAAAGGATGGAAAAGCCTGAAGAATGCAATGCAATATAACAGATTGGAGCATGGCGTGGAGAATTCAGACTCATTGAAGAAATGAGAATTCTTGACTAGAAGATGTCTGCAAAAAACTGAAATCACCACAATAATAGAGGACCCTTTTCTAACAGTAAGGGTGATCACAAGTAAATTTAACCTCAAAACATGGTCAACTAAGAGTTCCACCGGTACAATAAGAACTAACAGGATCAAATTATCAAGGCTTAACACCAGTAGGTACTGTGAAAAGCTTTCTGAAAATAACCATCATCATGAGGCAGGCGAAAACGAACCTCCAATATCGAAATTAGAAGTAGAGGTACAAAAACTAAAATTGGCAAAGCATATGGAGTCGTCAATGTCAATACAGGGTCTCCTGAATTGTAATGGTCGTATTGCTAAATTCCTAGAACAACTAGAAGACCTTCTAGAAGAATGTATAAGTAAAAATGGGCTACGGATTTGTATAGAAGACTTTAACATTAACATTGCAAAGGATACATATTATTCAAAAAAATTAGAAACGAATATAAGAAATCATGGGCTTTACCAAGTATCAAATAAATTTACTCGAGTTACAGGAGAAAGTGCTTCAATAATAGATTTAATAATTACAAATGGTAAAGAACTTAAATAGGACCTACATTCAACACCAAAAATAAGTGATCTTAGCATTATTTCGATTCAAATAGAACAAAACAAAACATTGAACCAAGTAAGATGCTGATAAGAAATTATAAGAATATCAATGAAACTGAATTTCAACTAGATTTAATGGAAGAAAAATGGTTAATAAATTGCACAAACACAAACATATTGGCTGAAAGACTTGAATACACTTACTGTAGCACTAGACAAACATGCAACAACGGAAGAAAATAGTAAATGGTAAATGTGGTAATAAAAAGTGGTGGACCAAAA
This sequence comes from Stenurella melanura, assembly GCA_963583905.1. Taxonomy (NCBI): domain Eukaryota; kingdom Metazoa; phylum Arthropoda; class Insecta; order Coleoptera; family Cerambycidae; genus Stenurella; species Stenurella melanura. The sequence goes on along the minus strand of OY757312.1, from coordinate 75,440,660 downwards.
AAGGAAAGAGATTAATTGTATAAGAAAGCAACGATAACAAACTGTGAAACAGACTGGAAGAACTTTAAATAGCACAGAAATCGAGTAGGAACATTAATACGCCTTCAAAAACAAAAATATTATGTAGAAAAAATAGACGAAGTGAAAAACGAATCAACTGAAATGTGGAAAATATTGAAACAACTTATAAAAGGTAAACGAAGTAGCAACCCGAAACATGGAAATATTTGATGATGAATTAATCAAAGATAACGAGTTAATCACTGAAAAATTTAATATATTCTTTATAGATAGCATAGACCAGATATCAACTGATATAAATCGAAATAAGACTGATGAAGAAATATAAGAAACATAGAGAATGTAAATTGTAAAATGGAAGCTTTTAAACAGCTACAGATGGTAGAAAATATGTTAAGCAATTAAAAAATAAACAAAGTAGTGTTGATGGCATTAACACAAAAAATATTAAAAATTTCGTTTGAAGCAGTAGGTGATAGATATCTTCAACTGATAAATAACAGTCTGAGTACAGGGACATTTCCTAAAACTTGGAAAAGGACTACTGTTATACCTATTGAAAAGTTAATTAACACCATACGATGTGAAGAATTCCGACTTATTAACAGTCCCAGTGTATGAAAAATTATTAGAAGTAGTTGTCAATGAACAAGTTGTGGACTATATAGAACAAATCAATATATTAACTAAGTTTCAAGCTGGATTTAGAAAGGAAAACTCTTGTGAGAGTGCATTACAAACAATCTTATACAATTGGAAAAGTGCTTTGGAACAAAAATTAATTGTTGGTGTTGTGTTTTTAGACTTCCGTCGAGCATTTGAGACAATTAATAGGAAATTATTAATAAAAAAATTAATAAAGTATGGTTTTGGACCAGTTGTAATCTAATGGATGGAAGACTATTTGAATAACCGAACTCAAGTAATAAAATTTAATGGATGTATTTCTTCACCAAGGCAGACTACATATGGGGTACCACAAGGAACTGTCCTAGGTCCGAACTTATTTGTAATATATATAAATGACATAGTGAAAGTTTTAAAAAAATGTAAAATACAACTTTTTGAAGATGATACTCTGGTATATGTTGTAGGTGATAATGTTAATTCTATAATCGATATATTAAACAATGAATTAAAAATTCTTGAACTTTGGCTAAACAATAATAGTTTAAAATTAAACTTAGACAAGACCCAATTAATGATAATAAAAAGCAAATACAATGTAGCAAATACAACACATCATCAAAATGTAATGATTGGAAATAGTAAAATAGAACAAGTTAGCGAAATCAAATATTTGGGAATAATAATAGATGACAATTTATCGTTTTCAAATCATGCTACTACATACATTACTAACAAAATTGCGAGAAAAACCAACTTATTAGGAAGAATTTGTAAGGATCTCTCAATATGGTCTAAAACAACAATATATAAAACGATAATCCTATACCACATTTAAATGTTTGCTCAACAATTTTGTTTCTACTGAATAATTCAGAAATGAACGTACTGCAAAAAAAAAACAAAATCAAATTCTACGTATTATCTTGGGTTGTAACAAATACACAGGAATAAAAATGATGCTAGATACTGCTAATTTTTTTAGTGTAAGGCAAACAATTATGCTTAATACTATGACATTTTTTATATATAAATTGTTGCATGGTAAGCTACCATAAGATTTATATGATTACTGTACTCTTGTTAAAGATATACATAAACATAACACACGATCAAGAGAAAATGTTTATGTTGGAACTGTAAATAACACATATAGTCAGAATAATTTATATCATAAGGGGTTGAAACAATATAATGATTTGCCATTGCATATAAAAAACTGTAGTAGTGTTGACAAATTTAAAGTAAATTGTAAAAAACATATAAGACTGAACGTAAATATTTAATTAAGAAATTAAGTAATAAATAGGTAACTTAGGTCATTTAACTTATGATTTTTAAACTAGCTTATAGGTAAACAAATATTTATTGCCACTTTGTTAGCATTTTGCTATTAAAGATTATTTATTTATTTATTTATACTTCACTTGTGATAAAATTGTTCAAAATAAGAAGCAAACTTACAAGTGGCTCAAATCAAAATTCTGAAAATGTTTTTTATTATAAATGCCTTCGATACTTCTAAGATAAATAAGTGATAATTTACATGGTTATTTTTATAAGGCAAAATGTCAACTATGTACAAAAATCATTCAGGAATGGATGTGAACGCAGGGTGCTCAAAAAAAAAAAGAGGGTGGCTAGGATAAATTGTGCCCCAACTTTTTGGTGTCATTTTTGCGTTAATATGCAGAAATTACAGAACCTGAAAATTTGAAGTTTTTTACAGAAAAGAGGACTCTTGCGTTTTTTCTTTAAAAGTTTTTGAGTAAATAGTAAATCTCATTTGAACTTTATTAATCAGTAACAATTATTACCGCATTCTTGTCAGACTAATGTACCATAATTGTATAATGTTTGTACCAAATGAAAAATCATCTAACATGCAATGCCAGCACACAATTTTGACCAGATTTAATAGTAATAATAAATTAAATATTAGAAAAGTTGTCCAAAAACTGCGAGCTCAAAGTATTGATGATTCCGTGCAAAATCAAAAGTCTCAGACTTTTAAGAAAGACCACAGAAAATCCAAAGCCCTCAACCAGGTGATACCAAAAGCACTATCAATTTTTGTAATTTGTTTATAAACGCTGTGAGAAAGATCCAGACTTTGGGGAAAAAATTAACTACCAAAGTTGCCTTTAACCGTATAATGAACTGGTTAATTTTAATAATTTAAGAATTTGGACTTATCACGATTTTCACATAAATCGCCCAAGGACGTTTCAACAGTATTAATGTGTGGTGTGGTATTATGAACAGGACTCTTTGAACTTCACAGCCCACCTTTAAATGGGCCATTATTTAATGGCTTTTTTAAATATAATTTTAAAAAATCTCAACGTTTCATGACATTCTAAACCTATTTCACGAATAAAAATTTTTGAAAATTTTTTTGCGATTACTATACTTCCAATCCACTACGTGGATGTGGAAGTAAAATTTAAGAACTTGAACACGATCCTCACATAATTCGACTTAGGGTGTTTCACCATTGTTAAAGTGTGGTGTGGCATTATAAGCACAACTCTTTTTGGGTGGCCTCACATCCCACCTTTAAATAGACCATTATTTAATGATTTTAAACTAGCTATTTTTTCAAATATCTCGAAGATATTTCTCATAGTTTAAGAAATTAATGCTGGTTCCAAATGGACGTAGTACGCAGGGCCGTCGTGAGAAAATCGTGGCCCCCGGGCCACCCCCACTGTCCGATATAATGTATTCCTTTGTGCCATACAATTACCAATTTGTCATAGAATAGAATTTTTATCTCGATAGGAATTAAGTTGATCGTTGTAAAAGATATAAGTACAAATAACGAACATGAACATTTATTAGGTACCTACTTGTATCCTGAATGAATTAATGTCGTTTCATTTCTTACATAGAAAGTTTTTATATTGTCTCTTACAATTTACATCATACTGATCATTTAGAAGTACCTATGCCTTTCTTGCTTTAGCTGATGCAAATACATTGATGATTTCAGAAATTAAGGCTCCCTAAAAAACTCCGGGCCCGGTGAAAATACCACTGACTCACCCCCCTCTCATTGGGCCTGGTAGCACCGGCACATTATCTGCTGTAAACCGTTTGTAGGTAAACTATAATTATCTTGAACGGTGTATCCTAAACCGTTTGATGGTTGACCTATTTTCATCTTTATTATGTTAAAGTTAGTAATGTTATCTTAGTGACATTATGGCATAAACTTTATATAACCATATTTATTCATATATTCATGCAATCATATTATACAGTACTGCTCAGTGCCCATGCTACCTGTTCAAAAATGTTTATAACGTATAAAAGAAGAGCAACACTATTTTTAATGATGTTAGATACAGAATGAGGGAAAAAGGAATGGCACATTTTACCCTCAGACGCAGGACTTGTCCTTTATACTATTGTGTTCTTGATATAAATGCAAATTCTAACTGTATTTGCATATTATTAAGATTTGTACAAACCCTTTTTTTTACATTATAACCAGCTTTGTAATCATGGCCTGACCAATACTTTGTGTACCAACTTTACATAGTACTTACTGTACTTTGTCCAATTTCCGATGGTATTTTCACTTTGAGATTGCAAAACCAAATTGTGATACTATAGTGACCAATAACGATAATAAACTTACAAGTAAACAAAAAAATATATATCAATTTTCAGGATCTACATTTCTAAGGCATATTTTCTTGTATTTTTTTACAATCCTGGATGACATATTCAATAGGTATTTGAAATCAATATCGGTAATAAAAATGATGGTCCAATAAAAAGTGCTATATTGTTTCTTTTATCAAAACAGTCAGGATACTCATGGCGTTTTTTTTTTGAAACTCATAAAAGTTATAGATAGATGAATTTTGTGAGTTTATTAATTGTATTGGGCATACTTAAATCAAGACAAAATAGACTTCTGATAATTATATCAGCCCGTAAGTTATTTGGCCAAAGTTCAAGATATACGTTTTTTTCGTGTAGTATTGTACATTTTCTCGTTTTTAAATACGTGTAGAAATTATTCTGGCGGGAATTTCTAGTCTAAAAATGCATAATTTTTTATTTACAACACTTATAAGTTATAACAAATTATCACAAATAAGAATGACATTTTAATAACAATGTTATAAGTAATAGGTGTATCCGAGAAGCAGTAGTAACCAAAATAAGCGGAAAATGTTTAAATTCCTCTACAATTAAGAGTGTGTGTAGTATTTTTGTTTTCAGCTATAACTTTGTGGGAAAATTATTTTATTGTTAAGAGAGTATTATACAAGTCCATTTTCTTATAATTTTGAAAATTCCTGACGTACCTGAAGGGACGTGCCCCAGCCAGAAGCCAATTACGTGAATCGTGATCTTTCATAAAAACATAAATACAATATGTAATTAGTTTCATGTCATTAAAAAACTGGTAATAGGGACCGACTAGACAAACAAAAAACCTATATGACTTTTTTCTCCAGGGGCACTTAGAAAAAATTGACCTAGGTTTAAAAATGTAATGTTAAGTTAGGAAACATTTGAGAACCACTGTTTTTCGGGGTCAACGGATGTTATAGTTCCGAATATTAGAAATAATAAAAAAACTGTAATACCCGACTTGTGTTCCCGTCGGATGAAGTGCGGCACTTTGATGGGATTACTTGTACCGAACTTTTTATACCACTAATTATGAAAATGTAAATAATTCCTTCTCCTTCGGCACAACGCAAGCATAGCATGGCTGCAGGGGTCGAAATAGGATTTGTTTACATGTGTTTTTTAATTTGGAACAAAGTTATTGTAGCTTCTATTGTCGTTTATAAGAATTTATAAAATTTAAAAGTGGTTTATTAACATTTGTAAACATTGTGTTAAAAGCTTAAAAAATCAGTAATTATTTTATGAAATTGGAAAACGAACAGTTAGACGTCCGTGATACGATAACAGAAAATAATTGTGTATTTTAAGTTAGGAAAAAATCTGATTTTTTTAACGAATTGAGCGCATAATTTTTCCCAATCAGGTATAGAAAACTAAAAATCGAGTCTTTATTCTCTATGAAAATCAATGTAAACAATAATAAACAGATCAAAACAAGACAACGAATACTAATAATAATAATAACAAGCTAACCGTTATACTCTTCGACGATTTACTGCACTTTTTATATAATTGTTGCACATTCTATAGGATACTCTTCGCAGTTTTTTTGTAAATAATATTAGTTTTAGATATTTTTAGTTTAATTACAAAACAAAAAAATTAAGTATGTAAAATTATTATTTTTTTATTTAAAAAAGTGTATAACTTTTTTACTTATCGATCGATTTTGCTCAAAAACAATAGGGTTCTTCCTCTAGCTAACACTAACTTATTGTCCAAATTTCAATACAGCCGGACTTTTCGTTCTTAAGTTATCGTGCTTACAAGAAACGTGACGGACGGACAGACGGACGGATGAACATTTTGACAGTTGTTCAGAATTCGATCACCAACATAGTGATATGAAAGTTGTTTCTCTACGAGCAATATTACCAGTTTTAGAAATGTGCCGATCGAATGTAATATACTCTTCGTTTTGTATTTGCAAAGAGTACAATAATAATAATAATAATAATCATACTGGTTCCCAGATTTAATACTAGGTCCACCTCACTATTTTACCTTACTAGGGCTAATACAAATCTGGGCTTTAGGTCCCCCCTCTATCTCATGTGCTCACTTTATAATCACCTATCAATCCATTTAGACATTTACCACAATGATCATCGTCAATATTCTAATAAAGTCAAAGAATTGCTTTTATCTCATCAATAACGAGCCTCTCATAATCAAGAATTATGGTTAGTATGCATGCAGATGACGGTTGGGCTATTAATAATCTTTTATTTTTAATTTTTAAACTGATTGTGACTTATTCAATTATTATGTTCTTATTTGTACTGTCCTCCTTAATTGTCTTGTAAATGGGATTTTCCTGTTAGTCAATAAAACTTATTATTATTATTATTATTATACCTTTAACGCCCAATAGGTAACACCCAATAACTGAACAATTCTTTTGAATTTTTCACAAAAACCGTTCGAAATGATCTCCATCTCCACATATACACATTCCGGCACGTCGAACTAAGGACCTATACGCACATTTGGTAAATTAGGATAATTTTTTATGGTTTCTATGCACATTAAAATAGGTTGTTGCAATTGTTCTAAAGTGTCAATTGGATCACGGTAAACCAGAGATTTAAAATGCCCCCAAAAATAAAAGTTCATCGGATTTAAGTCGGGCGATCTAGCAGGCCATGGTACTGGTCCACCATGTCCAATCCATCGTCGAGGAAACTTTCTTTTCAAAAAACTTCGAACAGCCAGACTAAAATGGACTGGCGCGCTATTGTGCAAATACCACATTCTTCTGCACGTAGCCATGGGTACACCTTCCAGCAAATTTGGCAATGTTTGTTGCAAAAGATTTAAGTATACATCACCATTTATTCTAGCGGGTAATTGTATAGGTCCAATTATTTCATTACCGCATTACCCAGTGCGTACTATTTAGGTCGCAAAGATCTGTGTATGCTCTGAGCAACAATTTCTCTTTGCAAATCACAAATACTGTTCAGATGTTAGGTATTACCATAGACTGCCATTTGCAGTGGAATTCACATATCCAGGCTCTATGTGGAAAATTGAGTAAATCCTGCTATGCACTACGATTTCTTAAAAATCTCTGTAGTAATCACATTCTGAAAACGTTGTATTTTTCATCCTTTCATTCTCACTTAAGGAATGGAATTATAAACTGGGGAAGCAGTTCGCAGAATCAACGTATATTTATTCTGCAAAAAGTTGCCATAAGAATATTAGCAGATCTGGGTTTTCGTGATTCCTATAGAGAGGCATTTCGACATCTTAAAATTCTAACAGTTGCTAGCACCTATATTTATGAAGTCTGCCTCTTTTTTTTTTTAAATAGATCCATATTTACACAAAATGCTGTCCCTCACGATCATAACACTCGTCATAAATCAGATTTCCAACCTGACCCTCATGTTACCTCTTTATATCAAAAAAATATACAATATAATGGCTGCAAACTATTTAACCACCTACCGCAAGGAATCAGGGAATTATCGAACTCTTACATTTTTAAAAGGAAACTTAAAAATTATTTGTTGGAAAGAAACTGTTACACATTGAACATTGAACATTGAATTCCTGCCCACAAATTCACGCTGAACCGACGTTGAAAATGCGCCCTTCTTATTACACGTGGATTTTCGTCTGCCCAATAGTGCGTATTTTTTAAATCAAACACTCCATTTCTGGTAAAACATGACTCAACGGAGAAACACAGAACGTTTAAAAATTCCTCATTTGCCGCGTGTTTTATTAGAATCCACCTACAAAATTGCATTCGTTTTGCAAAATCTTGAGGTTCTAGGGCTTGGACACGTTGATAGTGATAGGGATGTAAGTTCATATGTCCTCCATACCACAAAATGGGATACTCCCACACGGTTCGCGATAGTATAGTATAGTATAGTATAGTTTATTTCGTGCAAGACAATTACAGTTGTGTACACTCGTCAATAAAACATTGTTAATTACATGAAAAGGAAACAAAAAAAATACAAATTTATAATTACTTTGCAGATTACAATTAATGTAAAACAGAAAATATACAAAATAATGCTCTATTCCCTAAAGAGTATTACAGGAAACGTCAGATTATAATTTAGAGTAATATCAAATAATTATAAAATGAGATAACAGTAACGAAATAACGATACTGCTTACTGTATTTTATCACAAAAAAAAAAACACAAAACAGATATAAATATGCACATGTATACCATGTATACAACAAACAAAATAAAAGACAAACCAATATTGCTACGAACTTCTATTCTGAATGTTCTAAAAACTCATTAATAGAGTAGAACACTTCTGTGGTCAGTAATTGTTTCACCCTGCTGGAGAACACATTAAAGTTTTTATTTCTTATTTCGAGCGGGATTTTATTATATAATTTTGACCCCCAGTAGTCCACTCCCTGCTGTGATATATTCAATCGATGATGTGGAATCTGTAATTGTTCTCTATTTCTGGTGTTATACTGATGATTCTCAAAATTATGCGTAAATTTCTCTTTATGTGAATGTATTGCGGGTGCTTAAAGTTGGATCTTTTTCTACAAGTTCCAAAATTTGAACCTCTGCGTCAATTACCCTTTCTTCGCGTTGTGGACCTCGTTATCCTTCATGTCCATCGAGACGACCTGTTTCTCGAAGACGCTGGTCAATGCTAACAAATGTACGAGCACAAGGATGATGTCGATTAGAGAACCTTAAATGATAAAGCCCTTCCACACCAGCTGCATTCCCACCACTTTCTCCATACACCAAGTGCATATCCGCGAGCTCTGGATAAGTGTAATCTCCCATAACGTCCAAAATTTGCGTCTTAAAACATCACACTAAACTGTGAATTAACATTATCAATAAAAAAAACAAAAACTTAGTCCAAAATCCAAAAAGTAACACAAAAAGCACGAACGAGCATTAGTGTCTTACGTAACCAAGTACTAACGACTTGAACGATAAGTCAATAAAATAAATCTTAGCATAACTGGCACAAAATTCCAAAAGAACAAAAGCAACAGACAAAACCAAGGAACGGGTAGGTCGCGTCGTGTGTACATTGTTTACCAAGTAAGGACACAAACTGAAATTATTACTTGATAATATTACAAGGGAGAGTAGAGCATGCGTAATAAGATAACTTGGCCGTGAAGAAGCAAAAAACATGGCGGTGTCCTCTGTCGGTCGCTTTTAACTGCTTTGTCAGCATGCTTTACGATGATCCCTGTCGCGACCTAATTATCTCTTAGACTCACCATGCTTATTTGCACGAATGTCAGAGAATCATGTGCGACAAGACGCGAGGCAATAAATCCTACCCCAATATGCCCAGCAGTTCTCAAACTATGTTATTAAGTATTTTGGTAATTTTTGTTTATTTTTTTCTCCAAAACTATGAGCTTTAGACCCCATGTTATATAAGGTTTTTTTATTTGTCTTGTCGTTCCCTACCACAAGTCTTTTTTAATGACATGAAACAAATTACACCCTGTATATCTGATAGAGTATACAACGAGGTGCCGAAAGAACCACCCAGTTTCTATACTAAAATTAATCATTTAAAATATTCAATTACCAAATTCCTAACTGAAAAAATGTTATGCTGCTGTTTGACTATTTGATTCAAAACGACAGCAGACTAAATCACATATTTGTGAATATACTTTAGTAAACTATAGGAAACTAATATCACTAAGAAATTATTTTATAGTGGATTAAAGAAAGGATATTGACATGCATAGTTTTGTAACAGCAAAATTATGATTTCATACCTTCTGAGGTATCACCAGGAGTATATATCTGAGTTTTGGACTTTAAACAATTTAGTTTTTTAAACACGTCTGATCGGGACAAACGAGAAACCAAAATCTTCGTAACTAATCTTCCAACAAATCTGCTTTGGCTCTGGGTCATTTGAGTACATACATAACATACAAAATTGAATAAACTGGTTAAAAAGCATTTTATTTTCATTTGAACGCCCGAGGACGTTAAAGAGTTCCAATCGGCTTTAAACTTTCAGACAATATATCTTTTGCTGAAAACAAAACACCCTGAAATTTTGGTGCCCAAATATTGAACCCTGTGGACAAAAATGAATTTCTTATCTAAAATTTGAATTGCCCACCATTTTATGCCCTAAGTCCGGAATGTAGATCTCGATGCCAGCTTTCCACTGGCATTTAAATACGTTTCTTTAAGTCAGTTTGGCATTTATTTATAAACCAAATAACAGCAAATTGATTTTTCGGCCATTGCAGATAGACGAAAATTATTTTTTTTTTAAATTAATGTTCTCGCAATTCTCTTTCTTTTCTGATAATTTAAAAAAAAAATTCAAAATGGCCCAAAAGATCTATTTGTTGTTATTTGATTTATAAATAAATGGTAAAAACGTGGCCAACGACTTAAAAAAAACTTTTTTAAATGTCAGCGGAAAGCTGAAAAAACATGATGCATTTTGAACTTAATGGCATGGATTTCACCCCAGAAGATATGATATCATAATTTTGCTGCTGTAAAACTACGCATATCTCGTTTTTTTGGTCTTTTTTACTGCATTACGCAATTGACCTATTTTCTATATATTCAGATGTGCAGGTAATAGGACATGGTTGGGTGTTTAGAGCTGGAGCTGCTCTTCACCAAGGAGTTGTGCAAGAGATTCTTACAGCGATTGAGAAAGGATCAACACGAACTATCAGAAGTATGCTCGAGGCAGGCTGGAGATTGGAGTCGGCACAAGCTCTGTACTTATTTTTGTCAAATCTTCCAAAACCTTTAGTACCTCATGCTATACAGGCTTTAGTTTTAGGTAAGAATTATGTAACAAAAGCTCTAACGATTCCTTTTAAAGTTAGTAACTATCATGCCCCATATGATTTATATATCATGTGTATATTTATCATTGATATATCTTTAAATGTGAAAATAAAGTTGTTTTATTACATATAATTGCACAATATAAGTATAATAGGAATATTGATATTCGTAAGATACTGTAAAGATATATTAGTAAAGTCAATAGAGGTTTTCAGTCCAGAAAAATTTCGGGAAGCGGTAACTTTTGAGAATACATCTCTGAACATGTCAGGAACAACATACCAAAAGTTACAAGCAATAGTCCTTGAGTGTCATTTGTTATCAAACAAATTCATTGCAAAATACCAGAGTTTTTGTCAAATATCTTTTAAAATAATGTTTTCTTAAAAAAACTAATTGCGCCATTCGAAAGTATGGGAAATTTCAAATCAAAAATGCATATAAAGTTTTTTTGTACAATCAAAAATGTAGGCTCGAGATTTTTTTGTTTAAAGAACGAAGATGGAACGCGGCGAAACGTAAGTACAGCGCGGCCTCGGCGTGCTACACTAAATTTGTTGCAACTTTTAAACTAATTAATGAAATTGAGCTCAACAAAGCCTAAATGAAAGAAGAAACCTGTGGCTATTGGATTATTATATTTTCAAATAAAAAAAATTAATGTATATATAGGAATAATACATAATATGAAGTCGGAACATAAAGAGATTTCCGATGAAATCGGTAAAAGTTCTACCATTTCTACAATTTTTTAAGATAAGAACATCATATTACTCTTGAAGTAACATATAAAAAATCCCTATAATTAGGTATGCTAAATAATTTTTTTATAAAAGTTAATTTCACGAATTTTGGAGCAAAACTATTTTTTTTTTATTCTCGTAAAATAAAGATGGTTAATATAATATAATAAATAAATCCCCTTGAAGCATCTTAAAGTACACATTTCAAGCTTTAAAAATCGCACCTACAGAAAGCTAATAATGCGATTTAAACCAGAGTAATAGGTGGTTAAAATTCGTTATACATATATCAAATTTTATCACTTTTTCAAAATTTTTAGTCTTCAAAAATAAATTTTTGAAATTTTTTTCACTCGCCGGATATTTTTATACATTACTTCAAGAGTAATATGTGAAAGTTTCAAGTTCTTATCTTAAAAATTGTCGAAATGGTAGAGTTTTTACCGATTTTATCGGAAATCTCGTTATGTTCCGACTTCATATAATATATATAGTGTTTACGAAGTCAATTGAAACTGGTCAGTGTTAAAGCACAGGACCGTGCGCACTTAACTTGATATTTTGTCCTATGTATTTAACAATGGTATCGAGAATCGAATAGTATGTAGTTGAAATTGTGCAGGCGAGTCTGAGACTGGCAATGTAATCAGCCTGAATGAACCATCTACGACTACACTGGTTTAAAGATAATAAAACAAACAGGTCTACTAGCATAAAAAAAACTTGTAAATCGTTTCTCAGTAGTTAACGTGGACTTGTGAGATGTGCTGTCATTGGCCTAGGTTTGAGAACGGGTGGCGACGATTGGCTGGCACCCGGGTATTCCTCAGACCGATTGGTCAGTCGGTGTTTGAGTTATATCAGTCCTTAGTCAACATGGACTCGATATCACCTAGTTGTTTATAACATTTTCTCCAGTGCAGCGCGAAAAATGGTGATCAGAACAGCTTGATACCAAATATTTCGCCTAATTCGGTAATTGTATTAGATAATGCTTCTTATCACTCGCGTATGTTAAATAAAATACCAAACACCAGTACAAGGAAGACATTTTAAAATTCACGAGAGAAAAAAATATGGAAATTCCTGTAAAAGTTCCAATAAAGCGCGTATTACTGAAATGAATAAAAGAACAGAATTTCAAAAGGGAATTTCTTATTGATAACTTTTCCAATATACACGGTCATACCCTTTTGCGGTTACCTCCGTACTATGCATATTTAATCCTATCGAGATGGTTTGAACAACTTTAAAAGATCGTTTGCGAAAATATAATGACTCTCCAACGTTAAGCGCGGTAGTAGTTGATCATATGAGAGAAGTAATAAATGACCTCGACAATACTGATTTAAGGAAAAATTGCGTTAAGCATGTAATTAAAAGAGAAAATCAATATCCAACACTACCCCCGATTGCGCCGATTATAATTCAACCGGATAATGATTCCTCTTCAGAAAGTGAAGATTCAGACGCGTCAACTTTTAGCATTTAACTTTTTTAATATATATTTTCAGAACAAAATATTTAGCTGTTATATTAGGTATGAAGTTTACTTTTTTATTGTTACAGTTCTTGGAATATATTTTATTTAGTTGACAAGAAATTTTAATTTAAGTTACTTTATTCTAGAGACATATTTTAAGTTTGCTTTTATTTATGATTTATCTATACAAATATTTATTTTTGTTGTACTAATTGTTTGCTTTGGTTAAGAAACTTACATTTTTATTTTTATTTTAGAAGAAACTTAAATTTCATTTTTACTATTTAACATCCTTGCCCCTCGCTAATCTAACCTGTCCCATTCCCTCATCCCGGCAAGGATATGTTCATACCTTCTCGTTGTTCCTTGCTGAGCAATAACATATTTCAATATAGTACGGGATAAATTTAAAACTAAACCCAATAAATTTAAATATTTAGACTTTATATCTAAAACTGATATAATACTTTAAAAATATGTTATTGGATAAATGAACAAAAATAGCCTATCTAACAAACAAAAGATAATAAAAATTAATACAATTTTCAAAAAATTATAACATTTTCTTATGACAAGCATTTCTATTTACCTCCGCCCATGTACAATAAAGAGTTGCCGACTGTTTTTGCAGGCTTTTAGTTTTTATACGATTTCAATTGTGCTCGTATATACTTTACTATTCCTACATGCATTCACTTTTTTATTTGAAAATATGGCATTTTGGGAAACATTATTAAACTATACTTTCATTATTATCATCGACTATTTCTATTTGCTTCTGAATTTCCCTTTGGATAGTTTTTTCTGGAAAAACTATTTCATTGTTTACAAAACGATGAAATTCATCATCCATCTTCAATAGATGCCAAATTTAAAATTTGACATTCCAAATCAAAGATTTGAGACAACTTCAATTGTTTTGAATGCAGTCTTATTCGAGTTAACACCAGAATGAAATAATGGTATTCTTCACACTTTTTATTTTTGTCACTGTTAACACAAACTTATATTTTATGCACAAAGAAAATTGTGAACAAAGTAGTATTTTAGCAACCGTGGGAAATTTTTGTAAAGACTGATAATAATTCAAAAGCAATATAAATTCTTGTTAAAATAATAGTACTTATAATCTTTAACAAACACGTAGAATATAGTCTATATTCAATTGATTTCCAAACACTTGTTGCACATACCTAATTATGTACGAAATATCCTATACCTAATTTTTGATCAGAGCGTCACAAACAGTAGGATTTTAGCAGGTAAACGAGTGACGTTCACCCCAACATTTTTGTCCCTGTTGAAAATCAGTTTCTTAACAAAAGAATTAGGTACAAAGCATCTATCATATATTAAAAATGTGTACAATTATCTTTATTTTTTCACGGGTTGAGAGACTTTAACTTATGCAGTCAAATAAACTATATCAAAAAAATAACATGACGTTTCCTGAATCACACATTTCAAAATACAGTATGGTCTAGGAAATAATATATTATAATATATTTTCGTAATCTACATGATCTAAAACGTCAAAATTTGAAGAAATCTCGGAAGGTGATTTTTTCTCGAATACAATACTTCCCTTCGGTATACGAGGGAAGTAAAAATGGCTTAGAACCTGTTTTTCGTAAAAGGAGGTCTGTCAAAAGGCCCATATCAAATTAAAATTCATGATGAGTACATTTAAAGTTCTATTAGGCACAACTTTATAGAATGGGTCCTTCTAGAATCCGAATTTTAAGAGATTTTTAAATTGCATATATTTTTTGACATACCTCATACGTTGTGGTTAATTTTTTCATCGGCTTAGGATTAGTTAGTGGCTCTAAGTAGTTAAATATACATTTTTGCTCTTTTTGTAGGGATGCATGTCTTTAGACAAACAATACAACATTAAGCATCAGCAAGAGGATTTTCCATACTCTTCGCCAGATGTCCCTATAAGTACCAACTATTGATCTAAAATTCCCCTGGTTTCGTTATTGTTTTAAGTGTTTCGCCAAAATACTAAAAGGCAATCGTCAGTGTAGTAGACATTTTGTCCTTTTTCTTTATTTAACGAAATTCGACCGAATGTATTGAGCGAAATTCGGTGAAAAACAAGTAAAACTTAAGACAAGAAGTCTTAGGTCTTAGGGTCCTATTTTAGAAACACCCTGTATAAAAATTAAAACTATTAATATATTTTTAAATATATGCATCTATATAATAAACTTTTTCAGGTGATAATGAGAACATACCTGTTGATGTAGTTGCCACAGATGTGTTAGGTCTAATGAAGCAAGAATTACCTCAAAAACACCTGCACTTGTTATCCATATTACTGAATCTGCTAGATACTGTTATAAAATTTTCACCAGCTGATGAACTCCGAGGAAATACTTTACCAATATCAATGCTGCCGTTGTTTTTTAATATTCAGGTACTTACATATATTTCCATACAATCATGTTTGGTGATGTGGAGGGTAAAATAAAACATTAAAAGGACTAGTGACAATGAAAACTGTCTGGCAGTATTTTCATCACTGCAAATTATCAGTTCGGTGACTCATCAGTGCTTGAGACCATGGGATCTGGGGTTCGAATCCTGGGTAGGGTATGAATGTTTAGTGGCGCTTTTAATGTGTTACTGAGACAGTAACAGTGGGTAGACAGTAGTTGAGCAGTAGAACACAGCTAGTTACTGTTATCTCTCTTCAGTTCAACTCTCAACTTCGACAGATAGCATGGGTGCAAGGAATGGTTGTTGTGTTGTTGCCGAAGTGTATGTGTGTCCTGATTGAGTGACGGAATAGCTACGGCTAAACTTCGCCAGGGCGTTAATATAAATAAGGCGAATAAAAATATTTATCCAAATATGAAGCAGGGACTGCATGGAAACCTACCTGATTGCCTATCAGGACGAAACATAATTAAATAAATATTATATTAGCATCTGAACATTTTGCCTAAGGTTTCTTTAAATGGTTAAAATTGCAAAAAATAGGCTGCTTTGATCTGATTTTTCCCGTATCTATGCGATCGAGTATCCAAATTATACTTAAATAGAAAATTATAAGGAGTCGGTAGTTGAATCAGAACTTAGTGTGCCTTCTTTCTCCTCGGTGTAACTCCCGGAATACCACCATGAAACGGTAGGTTTTAGTTGACTTATACAGGGTGTAATTAGTTTTGTCTTAAAAAAAGTAATAGGGACCGACTAGACAAACAAAAAACCTATATGACCGTTTTCTCTAGGGGCACTTTGAAATAAATTGAATTTGAATGTTAAGGTAGGAAACATTTGAGAACCACTGTTTTTCAGAGTCAATAGATGTTATAGATCCGAATATTAGAAATAATAAAAAACTGTAATACCCGACTTGTGTTCCCGCCGGAAGAAGTGCGGCACTTTGATGGGATTACTTGCACCTAAATTTTTATACCACTAATTATGAAAATGTAAATAATTCCTTCTCTTTCGGCACAACGCAAGCATGGCATGGCCGCAGTGGTTTAAATAGGATTTGTTTACATGTGTTTTTTAATTTGGAACAAAGTTATTGTAGCTTTTATTGTCGTTTATAAGAATTTATAAAATTTAAAAGTGGTTTATTAACATTTGTAACATTGTGTTAAAAGCTTAAAAAATTAGTAATTATTTTATGAAATTGGAAAACGAACAGTTAGACGTTCGAGATACGATAACAGAAAATAGTTGTGTATTTTAAGTTAGGAAAAAATCTGATTTTTTTAACAAATTGAGCGCATAATTTTTCCCAATCAGGTATAGAAAACTAAAAACCGAGTCTTTGGTCTCTATAAAAATCAATGTAAACAATAATAAACAGATCAAAACAAGACAGCGAACACTACTAATAATAATAATAATAATAATCATACCTTTAATGCCCAATAGGTAACACCCAATAACTGAACAATTCTTTTGAATTTTTCACAAAAATTGTTCGAAATGACCTCCATCTCCACATATACACATTTCGGCACGTCGAACTAAGGACATACGCACTCCGTTCAACACATTTGGTAAATTAGGATAATTTTTATGGTTTCTATGCACATTAAAGTACGTTGTTGCAATTGTTCTAAGGTGCTAATTGGATCACGGTAAATCAGAGATTTAAAATGCCCCCAAATATAAAAGTACATCGGATTTAAGTTGGGTGATTTGGCAGGCCATGGTACTGGTCCGCCACGTCCAATCCATCGTCGAGGAAACTTTCTGTTCAAAAAATTCCGAACAGCCAGACTAAAATGGACTGGTGCACCATCGTGCAAATACCACATTCTTCTGCGCGTAGCCAAGGGTACATCTTCCAGCAAATTTGGCAATGTTTGTTGCAAAAAATTTAAGTATACATCACCATTTAATCTAGCGGGTAATTGCATAGGTCCAATTATTTCATTACCGCAAATTCCTGCCCACAAATTAACGCTGAACAGTCATTGAAAATGCGCCCTTCTTATTACACGTGGATTTTCGTCTGCCCAATAGTGCATATTTTTAAAATTAAACACTCCATTTCTGGTAAAACATGACTCATCGGAGAAACACAGAACATTTAAAAAATCCTCATTTGCCGCGTGTTTTCTTAAAATTCACCTACAAAATTGCATTCATTCTGCAAAATCTTGAGATTCTAGTGCTTGGACATGTTGATAGTGATACGGATACCACAAAATGGGATACTCCCACACGGTTCGCGATATCGCGGTGCTTAAATTTGGATCCTCTTCTACAAGTTCCAAAATTTGAACTTCTGCGTCAATTACCCTTTCTTCGCGTTGTGGACCTCGTTCTCCTCCATGTCCATTGAAACGACACTTTTCTCGAAGACGCTGGTCAATATAGTAACAAATTTACGAGCACAAGAATGACATCGATTAGGGAACCTTAAACGATAAAGCTCTTCCACACCAGCTGCATTTCCACCACTTTCTCCATACACCAAGTGCATATCCGTGAGCTCTGGATAAGTGTAATCTCCCATAATGTCCAAAATCTGCGTTTTAAAATACCACACTAAATTGTGATTTAACGTTATCAATAAAGAAGACAAAAAGAAAAACTTGGTCCAAAATCCAAAAAGTAACACAAAAAGCACGAACGAGTAGTGTCTTACGTAACCAAGTACTAACGACTTGAACGATAAGTCAATAAAATAAATCTTAACATAAGTGGCACAAAATTCAAAAATAACAAAAGCAACAGACAAAACCAAGGAACAGGTAGGTCGTGTCGTGTGTACGTTGTTTACCAAGTAAGGACACAAACTGAAATTATTAGTTGAGAATATTACAAGGGAGAGTATAGCATGCATAAGATAATTTGGTCGCGAAGAAGCAAAAAACTACACTTATTTCCAAGAATGTCAGAGTATCATGTGCCACAAGATGGGAGGCAATAAATCCTACCCCAATATGCCAGCAGTTCTCAAACTATGTTATTAAGTATTTTGGAAATTTTTGTTTATTTTTGTTTTTCTCCAAAACTATGAGCTTTAGACCCCATGTTATATAAGGTTTTTGTGTTTGTCTTGTCATTCCCTACCACCAGTTTTTTTAATGACATGAAAATAATTACACCTTGTATATGTTATTTCCTATCAGCTATGCAGCTGGTCGAGAATTTTCATTTTTGTCATATATTATATAGATGCTAACAGCAACATGATGTATAGGTTGACTAATTATTGCATACAAATATGGTGTACCTCACCCCCACCTAGTTGAACAAGCAGCAAGTATCATATGTACATCGTTATTACCAGCGAAATCAAAGAAATGTTACAAATTAAAGCATAAATCCTTCAAAGGCCTAAGGACAATGCAGTGGTTTCAGAAAAATCGTTACAGCTTTTTCTGTTTGGAAAAATCTGCTGCAATTAAGTTTCCAGTGTGAGTACTCCAAATAGTATGCCGCATAGTTGCAGTTAACTCTAAACAGGTAGTCTATTACAATAATAGTCGAGGAAATATAGCAAATGTGCAGAGAGTCGGATCAAAGTGCGGTTTTTTGCATTCGATTCCTTGATCCATTTATTCAATTTGTTACTTATTTCAATCTTATACAAATGGGAAATTGCACTTGTGCATCAAGAAAATGCATTTTTTTGGGTGCAGTTTTTGAGGTAATTAAAAAAAATCATTATTCGGTAATCCATGGTGGAAATTAGTCCAATTTCAAGAAGTTCCTCGATGTACCTGGGGATCAGGAAGCCCCCGGTGTGAGGCTCATTCCAATAGTTTTTCTCTAAATTTGTTCTGAAATACAACCACAATCTTTACTCGGGGGTTTTTGAGGTTGCTGATACGATTTTGGTGTTCAAACTCGTCCCCAATATACCTGGAGGTCAGGGCGTCCTGGTTGTCTAGGCCATCTCCTGGACATTTACGCGAGTTTTCATTGAAACGCATCGAATTTTGTCACTCGGGAGTTTTTGGGGTCGCTGATTTCAAATATGATATCAAACAACTTCCTCGATGCACCTGGTGATCAGGACGACCGAGGTATCAAGATCATCCCCTGGAATTTCCTTCAAGTCCGTTTCAATTCAAATTAATTTATTCACTTGTGAGTTTTCAAGGTCGTACATCATGGATACAATGTCAATAATACTTGTCGACGGACCTGGGGATCAAGATGACCTATTTATCGAGACATATCTGCGGGAATTTGCTTGAAATTTGTTTTAAAATTGAGTAGAACTTACCACTCGGGGTTGTCGTGGCCGCTGATCATGAATATGTTCAAGAAGTTCCTCGATCTACCTGGAGCCCAGGACGTCCGCGTAGTATAATAATAATAATAATTTATTCATCCAAGGAACTTCTACAGTTATAGGATATGTCACAGTATATGATGCACTGAAGGTGCATCTCAGAATTATAAAATACAATTTCAGAACAATACATTCCTAAAAAAAATTTTTTAAATAGTTCACAACAAATTATGGTAATACATTCCTATCACAATATACGTCAACACATTAAAATTTGTAAATTAAAAAATATATTTTCATGGAAAATCATGTAGTAAAAACTCACCCTCACTATAGAAGCAGTGAGTTAATAGCAGTTTCTTTACTTTTTGTTTAAATTTATTGATTGACAGATTTTTATATTCGTCACGTAATTTATTATAATACAATATGATCCCTTTGTATTTTGGGCATTTCTCAAATTTAGATGTTCTGTGTCCTGGAGTTTCAAGTATATTTACATTCCTTGTATCATAATGGTGGTTATCACCCAGTCTCTTACGGTTATTGATGTTTTTGTGTGTATGTACTAATATTTGATAAATGTATATGCATGGGAGTGGAAGTATGCTATAATGATTAAAATAAAGGTCTACATGATGTTCTGCTATCGACATTGGCAAGAATTCTTACTGCACGCTTCTGCATTATGAACACTCTGGGTTGCGGATTCTGAGCCCCACCATATCAAACAGTATGAAATCTTTGAGTGTATCTGTGTAACATGGTCTATGTGGCGATTCCAAGTTAGAGTATTATCGATTTCAATGCCCAGAAATGTATGTGACAATTTTTGTCCTAGACTTCTACTATTCCATTTTATTAGAGTACTTTGATCATTTGCTGCATGATTTATTGAAAATTTTATGAAAAGTTTTTTCATGATTTAATATTAGTTTGATACCCGACATCCACATGCTGGCTGTGTCAACCGTAGCACCCATTTTAATTCTTAGGTCTTCCTCATTTGAGGATCTAGCTAGGAGATTGGCATCATCTGCAAACATTACTAGTTCAGTAGATTTAACAATATTTAGAAAATCATTTATGTAAACATTAAAAAGCAATGATCCTAGTACCGAACCTTGTGGGACACCTAAATTACAGTTAAGTGTTGCAGATTTTACATTATTATTAAGATCCATATGATGTGTTCTACATGTTAGATAACTTTCAAATTATTCATGAGGCACACCCCACACATCATAACACTCCAATATAGCTCATCCTCGTGGTCTTTCTCTCAATTCAATGTGAAGTCTGCTAACGCCTCCTCACTATGTAGATACATAGCAGCATACTTACGTCAGCATGCTTTCTGACTCAAATAGAAGTGAAAAACAAAATTTTTATTAATTTTGTCTAACAATTTTAAATAATTATATATTATAATCATGTTGGAAATCGATGATAAATAATAGAAATGGAATAGATAAAAAAATTCATTATAATAAAGTTACGGAGATGACCTAGACAGCATGAACGCCCTTGTCCTTATACCAATCGAGGAACATTTTTGAGGCTCCAGGTACATCGTGGAACTTCTTGAACATTATATTCGTGATCAGCGACCCCAAAAACCCTCGAGTAACCAAATTGGGCTAATTTCCACCATGGATTACCGAATAATGATTTTTTTTTAATTACCGAAAAAACTGCACGCGAAAAAATGCATTCTTTCGATGCACAACTGCAATATCCCATTTGCATAAGATTAAAATAGGTAACAAATGGAATAAATGCATCAAAGAATCAAATGCAAAAAAACCCCATTTTGATCCGTCTTACTGCACAGGTTTTCGATAGTTTGGCCTATTTTTGTGCTAAATTTCCTCGACTATAGAGAAATAAACACTAGGAATGAGCTTTAAAACAATATTGTTTTATTATTATGCCAAGATGTAGACATGTTGGTGTGAAGGTCACCATATTTCTATGCAATTATTAGTCAAGCTAAACAATTAGTGCCTGGGCCAGCAATGAAATGGACTTCATGATTATAACCCTTTTAAAACCTATTCGGGGGGATTCCTTTTGACGAGTCTACCACGAATATTCATATCGCCCTATATGGAAGCGGCGCTTTAACCCTTACGCACCCCTCAAACGCGTCATTTTGCTGCCTTTAGGGTTTGTGATAAGAACCCGTTTGCTTTTGATTTTAATGAGAAGATTATATATAAAAACCCCTATACGGAAGCTATTGTCCGACAAAAAAAGTGACGCGTTCGCCCAGTCCGACACCCGAAACATGTCAATTTTGAGCCTTATGGTTTCGTCACTATAACCCTTACCATTTTTGGCACAAAGTTTAAAAATTAAATGTAAAACATCGTGGTAAACTTGTCCGACAAAAAAAATGACGCGTTCGCCCAGTCCGACACCCGAAACATGTCAATTTTGAGCCTTATGGTTTCGTGACTATAGCCCTTACCATTTTTGGCACAGTTTTTAAAAATTGTATGTAAAACACCATGGTAAACTTGTCCGACAAAAAAAGTGACGCAAAATCTAGAAAAACTGAAAAAGAGACTTTTTTTTATGCAAAAATGTTTTTTAATGCGTTTTATTATAATCTTTACTTTAAGATCATAGGAGGTTCTAAATTAACGATCAGTTTTTATTCAAATTATGAGAATTGATTAATCAATGTCCTAAAAGTACTCAGTACAATTTTTGTAGCCCAAGCGTGTGTTTGATTTGAGTTATAAGTATGTCTATTTTTACGTGTTTGATACGGTCTTAAATGGAATTTAACGGAGGGAAAAATCGAGATTTATTCATGTTTAATTAAACATATCTTAGTAATTAATGTTCAGTTTTCATTTAAATTTGATAAATGAGCAACGAATAAACAACTTTCTATGCGAAAAACTGTACTAGCATGTTTCTAAAGGTAGAAATCAAAAAAGTAATGTCATAATTTAGAATAATCTAGATGAATTAATATTCATTAATCAAATAATTATCTCTTTATACTTAAAAGACACACAATCACACAATCAGATTAGGTGTTTTTGGAAATTATTGGGCAATTAAAGGAGTCAAAAGAGTGTCATGATTACGAAAATTATTTATAAAATAATTTATTTTGAAGTACAATTAATGTATATTTTTGATTTTTTATAAAAAAAAATTATCCAACCACAAAACCGATTATATGCTAAAAACCAATCACCCAAAAACCAGACTTCCTGCTATTTTATTTCTTGACATTGATATTTATAAATATTGACTTATTAATCCATATTTCAAATAGCCGGTAATTTTATAATTTTTTTATGCTACAGATTTATTGAAGGGTAGAAAACAGTTATTATTTTGCAAATTATTTTGCACTTGTTCAGTAAAGAGTGAGATAGTAAGATCTTATGTAAAATTTAATTACAAAACTTTTATCTCTTTTGAACTTTTCACTAAAACTAGAAAAAAATAGTCAAAAAGTCATTTTTTCGGAATTTTACACAAAATTAATCACCAAAAATTTAGCTAAACTTTTTCAGGCTGCGAATTTCTCAGTTACTGTTCTTTATGTTATTCTTAAGGATTTTTCACCAAAAATTTACGTGCCCTTCATAACAGCCAACTGAAAACAGATGCTTCCTAGTCTATAATTATTCTGAAAGAAAGCACCACTAATAAAACATCTTTTTTACATTTTTCTTGTCGGACCGTCCATATTTTTGTCGGACATAGATATAAATGATTTAAGAAAGTGTTAATGAATCACGTGGTGCCTTTGTCCGACAGGTTATAGTCACGAAACCATAAGGCTCAAAATTGACATGTTTCGGGTGTCGGACTGGGCGAACGCGTCATTTTTTTTGTCGGACAAGTTTACCACGATGTTCTACATTCAATTTTTAAACTTTGTGCCAAAAATGGTAAGGGTTATAGTCACGAAACCATAAGGCTCAAAATTGACATGTTTCGGGTGTCGGACTGGGTGAACGCGTCACTTATTTTGTCGGACAATAGCTTCCGTATAGGGGTTTTTATATATAATCTTCTCATTAAAATCAAAAACAAACGGGTTCTTATCACAAACCCTAAAGGCTGAAAAATGACGTCTTTGAGGGGTGCGTAAGGGTTAAAGCGCCGCTTCCATATAGGGCGATATGAATATTCGTGGTAGACTCGTCAAAAGGAACCCCCCCGAATAGGTTTTAAAAGGGTTATAATCATGAAGTCCATTTCATTGCTGGCCCAGGCACTAAATAATCATATTAGCATTAATTCATATTAACGAACAAAGTGAAAATTCGCAATTAGCCGGATAATTCTCAAAAATTCAGTGCGACTATATTTGTGACTTCAGAACTGGCATAAATTTGCAGTTGAGTAAAGATTGGTTTAAATGTTCAAAAGGCACAAACATTTTTCTGATAGGAAGGAAATTTAAAAAAATGATTGGAGAAAATCGAAATCTACCAAATTTGAAAAAAAGAGGAGGTTCTCTTTACTGTTCAGGAATTCTTTGATTATTTTATTTTCCAGTCAGTTTAAATTTTACTATTTTCTTTGTAAATATCTTTTTAATTGTTCATGAACTTAGTATAACCATATTTTGTGTTCCAACCTATTATGCATGACATAAGTTTTATTTGTCATTTATATTATTTGTGCTTTTTTTATTCATTCTGTTTCTAAAATTGACGAGTGTATATAATGAAATTATCTCACATGAAATAAATCTATCTATTTATATCTATCTACCTAGGTTCATATGTGAGTGGGCTCCTGTCAGACCCTCCACTGCGACTATCAGATCTATTGTGGCTATCTATCTACCTAAAAACTACTCTTTCCTGGTGGTGTGCTGGGAATTACGGCAGGGAGAAAGGCACACCAAGAATTTATTAAACTATTGACCTCTCACAATTTTCTACATAACTGTGATTTGGATAAGCAATCACATGGATAAAAAAAAATCAACAGGAAGTAGCCTATTTTTTTGCAATTTCGACCATAACAGTTTAGGTCAGATGAGGACCCATAACTTCGCCGCAGACCAACAAAAAAAATGAAAGGATTGTTTTTTAATGAAAACTGTCAGTCTGTTGGCGTTATATCTAAAAAACTATTTGACGGAGAGCAATAAAATTTGGTAGGTAGTTGACACTACTGCCAACGAAGAAATATGGGGTATACTTTCACTGGCAAATATACAGGGTGGACCTCTAATAAGAATGAATAATTAAAAACATGTGATAGATGGAAATAATATTTGGCATATAGCTAACACAGTTGTCAAGAAGACACCAATTATACTTTTAATGTGGCCACCCTAAGAAATTAAAATATGGTGGAAATCTGTAAAGGTAATTATGCAAAACTATCCTGTTTGGCACCTTTTATTTATTATTTCTGTCGGATGACTACCACGTAAGTTTTTTTAACCTAAAGTTATCAGGTTCTCTTTATAGTAATAGTGACAACTATATTCCAGTTATAATATTCTCCTGTGTTGTTTCTTAATAAATTATTTCTATATTCTAAATATTATTATCCACTGTCAAAGTGACCACCCTGTCCAATTTGTTATTGTGTCATGCATAACTGAACGAAATTTGAAATAAAATCATTCCAAATAATATTTTGAAGTAGATATTCCTTTGCTTATAGTAGGCCTTTGTTCTCATTTTTAACTGAATTTACATATCGTAGGGGATCATGTAGATACTAGTTTAGCCTGCTTAGCCGTAGGGGACTAGGTTGGATGCTAGTGTTAAAATGAGAATGGCAAATCAGAATTTTACTTGTTAGCATAACCAGAAGTCAGGTTATCGAAAGAATGCAAAGATTTCATTAATATTTTTATATATATAGTTTTTCCTTTAGTTCTCATAGATAGCTTTTCTTTCCACTGTTTGCAAAATAGATATTCCTGGTTGACGATTTTTTTGTGTGTTCAAACGAAAGTTTTTAGCATCTCTTCATATAGAGATCATGATTATTTTTATTCTGCTCACCTCCTGAGCCAGTTAAAAAATCTATTACTCATAAACTGCTATGCTTAAACGAATGGATTTATTGTACATTTGAAAAGTTTTGTCTTGTTATGTTTTGAAAAACTAAATATGTTAAGGAACAGTCAATTTCCAATGCAAGAGCTTTGGTGACCAAGATAACCAAGTTATTTTTGATACTTTTTATTCGCTCCATCAAAGCTATCTTGATGACCTACTATTAGACACAGGACCCTAGTTTATGCCCCGAACAGGTTTGAAGGAAGCATATGTCTCGTCAGTTGAATAATATATGTTGGGAATAGGATATTCTGTTAAATATCAATCTTCCTATAATCCTTGATATTACATATAAAATGAAAATCGGCCGATAATTTTGAAAATACTCATCACATTTCTGAAATATTGGTGAAAGAACTAATGTAGTTTTGAGGATACCTTTGGAAAACGGTCTTCCTGGAAGCATATTAGTTAATTAAATTTTTAGCTTAAACTATTTTAGAATAATTTTGAAAAAAAAAACATAATTCTAGTCAATAACTCATCATTTAACAATATTATTTTAGCTTTCAAAGATAAGATAGTTCTTATAACTAAATAATAATTTAAATGTATTCTTAGTTCTTAGTATTCTATATACTAATTTCTTACTGAGCACTCCATTTCGAGAATGAAGAAGACTTTATTATTAACTTGAGGCTTCAAAATTGTCTGTGCCTTTTGAAATGAAAATAAACGGTTCGGCACATTACAAATTTTAATAATTTTCAGTTATTTATCTTTTTCAGACTCAACATATGCAGGACTGGCGTAGGATAGTCACAATATTTGTGGAACTGATTAGACAGGCCAGTAATCACTTGGAGGTGAACCAAATTACAGCTAATGTTCGTACGTTTCTCTATCAGAATAACTTTCTATTTTTATTAACTATATATACACAGTGGCGGCCCATGAAATTTTGATAAGCTATAACTTACTAATGGAGCATGGGACCCATGCCAAACTTTAACGGATCACTACCACGGCAAAACGGAGACGTTTTGTGGAAAAAAATATTTGATTGGAATTTGCGAAATTTCTTTTCAAAGAGTGCAGTGCCCCCCCTTGGAATCTGGAAAAGTACTTGTAAAATATCTATAGTGTATTTTTTTCTCGAACAAGGAAGAAAATATAAGGATAGATATCACAAATTCCAATCAAATATTTTTTTCCACAAAACTTCTCCGTTTGGCCTAGATAGTGATCCATTAAAGTTTGGCATGGGTCCCATGTTCCATTAGTAAGTTATAGCTTACCAAAATTTCACGGGCCGCTGTATATACATAAATATGACAATACACATAAACCACTGTAAACTGAGAAAATAGTGTTACTTTTATCACTCTTTCATAAAAAGTACATTAAATACATTATTTGTACTGTCGTAAGCAAAAAAAGTAGGACAACTATTTTTTTCTAATGTAAATCTGTCTCTATTTGAACCGGAATAAAACAGTTAGCACTTTTATTATATTTTTTATTGTAATGCTGTAGTTAATGCTAAAGCAGAAGATGAATTGTCAATGAAACATATCGCACTGCATTATAACATTAACAAAAATTCTGTGTTTAACATTTAAAAAAAGTAGGGAATAAACGGTACGATTAGTAGAATTCCTGGAACAGGGCAACAAACGATATCCAACTTAACAAGAAACTAACTATTAATATTTTGTTATTGCACCATTTCTATTCATAAGTCTGTTTGGCATAGAATGAAATAAACTTATACACTAATCAATACTAATATTTTCCCATGCATTATTTACTACTTCCAGTAATTCTTGGGCATTCCGTGGTCTCACATGTCGTTTTTGGGTACTTCTTACGAGTAGTCCCCATATGTCTTACATCATGCACTAAAAATTCAAGCGCAAATCCTAGTCGAGTTTCTTTATGTTCAGCTTTAAGTAGGTATTTCTGTGCTGCTGGATGACAGCGTAGCTCCGATTCTCTTACTAGCCGGTGACCAGTACTACCCAATCCAGGAAAATTCGTTTCTTCAGCAGCCTGAATTACTGAATGAAATGGATTTTCTACTAATTTATTTACCAATTGTAAATCTTGCTGTTGAGTTGATATCCTTCGTCGCCCTGATCCAGGATTTCTACTAATCGTACCGTTTATTCTCCACTTTTTTAAAAATGTTAAACACAGAATTTTTGATTAATATTATAACGCAGTGCAATTTGTCTCATTGATCATCTTCTGCTTTAGCAATAACTCCAGCTTTAACCAAATCGTTTATATGGAGCATATTAGTTTTGGCAAACTTGCAATGAATTTTGACAACTAACTGACAATGTCACAAAAATTAAAGTTAGATATACACTAGATTTGAGAAAAAATACGTGTTAACACTCTTTTTTTTCGCTCACTACAGTACACAGGGCTACATGACAAATTTTCTTCCGTAAAATTAATCTTGTAGAATAAAATGGCCCAAAATACTTTGTTAATGAGATATAAGATGTTAAAGTTACCAGAAGAAAGTAATTTGTTAATATTCCTAGAATGATATGGTACTTACTGGAAGCGTATTTCCTACCACTTACATGCAACACTGTACCTACACCCAATATTGCAGGAAGCCATAAGTACTAGTATAGGTATATATAACTGGCCCTCAACCAGTGAATTTGGTGTAGGCCCTTATTTTGATTTATGCCATTGAGTAATTTTCTATGGTTTATATGGTATAACCAGTCGGTGTGCAAATCTTCGATTCACTGTGTCACATTCGGACAGTAACAGCTTCAGCCCGCGGTGTTTCCCGATGATCAGGTTACCCTTCCAAGTAGTAACTTAATAAGTCCCTCACTTCTATCCTTTCCATCATTATTTACTCCAATTATTTAGATAAAAAATGGTCTGCTAGAGAGATCGGTAGAGGCGATCCCATTATGTGATCGCTGTGGTCGTCAGACTTCACATAGGGATGTGAGATTTAGAGATTAAGTTTTCCTTCAAGAGTTGTGTCAAAAGTATATTTGCAATTATTTAGATAAATAAAATTTCGGCTAAATGGATTTGTAGAAGTGGTCCCATTACAGGGAAACCACGTCTAGAATTATATCAAAAGTACTGTCCATAAGACGTTAGTCAATACTGTGAATGAGTTCAAGAGTTGTGGCATTCTAACTTTTGCCACATCGAACAATACCAAGTATTTTTACATGAGTATCATGGTTGAAGTTACAACGGAATGTTGCAATGTTTGTATTGAAGTTAGTGAACGTTATTTTTCACATTTACTTTAAAATTGTTTAATGGTATGTACAGAAAAAAAATTGGCTGTGTGCTTAATCTCGGTGGCTCCACGTAAAATTGAACTGTGGAATTCGGAAAAAATATTAATCAAATAGGTATTCACAGTCAGTCACGTCTGACCAACTACTCTTTCTTTACGTTAAATTACCTGTTACCCATTTAATTACTCCACAACAGGCCTGCAGCCAGAAATAAATTGTGGAAGGGTGCCCATCAGATTTCAGGGGTGCCAATTTATTTATAATTAGAGAAAATATGCAAAATAATTCCACACAGGCCGGTTCCACAGTGCAGTTGATAAGTATTGTTAATGACACTGATGTTTTGTCACGAATGACAACCACATGACGAATTTCAGAACTTTATTTGTTACTGTTCTACAGATGTTATGAAATAAATAATTTCTGTGGGTAATTTTAACATCCCCACGGTGGGCCCGAAGTAAGTTTAACTCAAAGTGTCTGTCACTCGGGATTTTTTTGTTTTCATATATTCAGGTGTGTAGAGCCCATTTCCACAAAAGTTAAAATCGCCTATCGCAGAATTTTCTTTTAACGTATTTTACTTTCTCTTGTTTCATTAATTATAACTAGCAAAATTGAGCTAAATTAAAAAACAAAATGCATTTGAAGAAACATAACAACTTTTTACTTTTATAATATTTTCAAAGAACTGCGTATTTTCCGAGATACAGCAGTTCGAATTTTTCCAAAATAGATAAATGCTGTAAAATGCTCTAGAAAGAAAGCGCTAAAAAGTGGTACAAACCACGTTAGACTCGATGAAATTTAAGCCGCCGATACATCAAGAAATTCTGCGCAAAGTGAAACGCAATAGTAGAAAAACAAAGTTCATATGAAATTAATAAATACGCATACAGTTTTGTAAATAGAATCAAATAAAGCAAGTGTAAGTGTCTATACCTATTCTAATACGACCGAGCACCATTTCTCAAGTGATTAGTGTGATAAGGTAAACATCTGGCAATATAATAAATACACCATCAGTGAAAAGCAATGGACTGGTTTCTAACGAATGGAAGTGGTAACATAAGCAAAACAAAGGATGAAAAGATAAGTTTAGCTTTTATTTATTTTTAAGTTCTTTATTGGTTTATTAATCCTTGTCACAGGTCAGTTTATTACACAACAGACGAAAAATTTAGGGGTAAAAATGAAAAGGTATTAAATATAGGTAATAAAATATAAAATATCCGGAATTGGAAAGCGACAGTTGAAAGTAATTACTGTAGAAACAAACTAATATGCAAAATATTCTCTCCAGCCTCTTTCTCATAACCAACCCGCCATAAAAAGCTTTCTTATCGCGAGATAGGGCACTTCCACCGTAAATGGATTTTTACCTGTGGAACGGTTAATAAAAAAACTCACTGCGGTGAACGAATGTATGTATGTCGCACTGCTAGATTCAGAAACAGAAGAGTTGGAGGAAGAATAAATAAGGAGATGATGATGATAGATGGAAACTTAAAAGAAGCATGGAAACTAAAAAGCATCTTGCAAACACTTCCCCGGTGATGGCAGATCGAAACTAAGAAAGAGGCATGGAAACTTAAAGCTTATTTAGATAATAAACTTGTAAGATGCAGTGAAATTCACGAACGTATTCTCAGGCACGTTCCACACATACTAGACCTGCCACACCATCGCACTACTGGTTTTTGCTCTAGCTTCTCTTACTTGGCACCACATGTATACAATTCACTTCCAGTTGATCTTTTTTAAATGTCATACAGTATTCAGAAAAAAAAAAAAAATAAATATGATTAAAAACAACGAACTTAGGATCAATTTGAACCTCTTTTGATATTTTTATTTTTGTTTATTTGACATCACTTTGTTATAGTATTGAAAATTTTAAATTACTTTAAGGTATTAATTAATTTTATGTGGATATGCAGTGTCCCTGTTAGGTTTCAGCTTGAATATCAGTTTCTACTGTGTCTAATACCCTTTGTGTTTTTGTATGAATTTTTAGGACACAATAAACTTCTATTCTATTCTAAAAAAAAAAAAAAAGAAGCATCTCACAAACACCTACAGTTCCCATGCTATATTCCTACCTCATGTGTCATGTGGCTCTCACTGACAAGCATGCCCCATGTCCAACCCAGGGTATGCAACCGGTCCGGCGGTATATAAAACATCCGAGCTTTGGTTCCAGCATGCAGTTTGGCCGTCCGTTGGGAGTGTTCGGCGGACAACCAAGCTGGGTGTGGGAACGTACCTTCATGGATGCCCAGAATCTGCAGCAATGCTCACCTCACGCTGGCAAATCAATCAATGGAGGGGGGAGAATAGAAAGTGACGAGAATAAATGCAGAAAAATTCTAATGTACCTATTATTAACATATAAGATTTTTTTCCTTTATGACTTTTTCCTGAAGTGCACTCTGTCCAAGTGTTTCTGGAAAAACGCGAAAAGAGACCTTTATCAGAAAATTGAAAATTTTGTAAACTATGAAATTTAAACATCTGAGAAAATTCAGACTTATAGGTTAAGCAATTCTTTAAAATTTTGGTCTTGTAATTTTTTTGTAACATACATGTTTTCCGAGTTCTTAAGAGTTTTTCACGATCAATAACACATTTTTAATCGTGAAAAACTGTTGATAACTCGGAAAATATGCACGTTATAGAAAATTACAAGAGACCAAAATTTTAAAGAACATCCCAATCTATACATCTCAATTTTTTCAGATATTTAAATTTCATAGTCTATGAAATTTTACATTTTGCAATAAGCATCGTTTTTTTGTGTTTTTCCGAAAAAACTTGGACAGGATGCACTAAGAAAAAGTCATAGAGGAAAAATAGGCATGTATGTTAAAATACACAACTATTTAAAAATTCTACTATTACTATTAATAGTACATTCCCCAGAATTTTTCTGGATTTTGTCTCGTCACTTTCTATTCCCCTCCCTCCTTTTTGGAAAAATTCGAACCGCTGTATCTAGGAAAATATGCGTTTTTCGAAAATTCTACAAGAGTAAAAAGTTGTCATTTTTCGTCAAATTATCTAACAATACATTGTTTTTTTTTAATTTACCTCAATTTTGCTAGTAAATAGTGATTTAGGATATTTTATTATAAGATTTTAGGAATTTCCTCTTAAAGTTTTTACAGTAGTCACAAAATCACCTTGTATGTATCCAACATTTTTTGCTAAAATGATTTCTCTGGTATAATGTTATAATTCAATATTTCAATATTCAGATTAATCTGAAGTAAATTTTAACCTATAGACTGAAGATAGATATTTTGGAGCCAGTATTTTTTTTTCAAGATTAAATTTAAAAATAAATAATTATTTGCTATCTTTCTATCTATGTTTAATATCTAACTTTATATTCCAGGCTTGAGTGAAAACAACTTCACTTATGATTTAAATCAAATTGTGGAGGAACCTACACAAATAAGAGAAAATACTGTTGAAAGAAGATATATTATACCAGTAGGTATGATTTAAGTACATAACTTGTGACTATATTCAGTTTTAAATATATTTATTTTAGGTCACAGAGGTGACTGTAACAATTTAGAAACTTACCAAATACGAAATATTCATGAAAATTAAATCACTCTATGTATAGACATTAAGTATAATAAAATAGTTATTTAGCTAATCGACAATTTTACTTTACACTGGCTTATGCCTGTGGCCCTATGCTCACTGGAAACTGCACTTTTTCTTCCATTATCTAATCATCCCACCCATCGTTAATTAACTGTTAGACATTAGTCTCATAATGCATTAACTCTTATCAAAATAAGATAGAGTTCAATGAATATTGGTCAGGAAACACACTCGCAATGCATGTCAATATGGTAGATACAAGAATAAAATTATTACACTATAGTCAGTTAAAAAAGAGTGAAAAGTTGATCCAAGGGCGTGCGGTTGTACAGGTTTCGTAAAAACAGTTTTTATAGAATTAATATGTCATACTACTAATCCTAATCTTTGTTATTGTACTTTTGATTTATGTAATGATCTTAATTGTATCAAAAACACCAATAAACTTTACTTACAAAAAAAAAATCCATCATTTATTTTGGTTATTTATTTTCTGCAATATACGATTTACAACAAATAAGTGAGTAATATAGCTATAGGGTTTCTGGCTCATTTGCGTCAGTAGATGGGCAATGGGGAGACCTCGATGCGTAACTGTCACGTTTTGAAAGAACACTCAGTACCTTAAATTAAATAAAAGCGCACGACTATTCTATTCTTATTTAAATTGTATTGGTTTGAATGACAAATGCTTGACCAATAGCGTGGTAGCTTGTACAACCAAGTTTAGCCAATAGTAAACGAGCATAACGATACGCCAACTCGAGAGAGACGCTGAAAAAGATGGGTAGAGGCGGTTGGTCGTGTAGGCCGTAAGAATTAAAAGCCGTCATATATTTGTAAATATCTGTATATAGTGATCAATAACTGCGAATAAAATCAGTAAAGTAGTTATTTTAGTTTATATGTTCTGTGTTATAGTGTACCATTGCCCATAGTTACAGCAAGGCAATGTTTTCGTGGAACTAGCTGCAAGTACAGTCTTTTATATTATGCATGCCTCTCATGATGCAATTGTTGCTGTTGAAGCCGCTTGCGACAATGCAGAATTATTGATGGCTTCAATACCTCATTCCACGTTTGGCCAGTAATATTTCCTATTGTACCCAGTGCTCGATTAAGACTTCTCGTACCCCATGAGAAGATAATAGTGCGTGAATAACCTCGTTTTGGTGGCGTAGCTATACCGTCCCGTTATTTTGACATCTCTTGTGTTTTGGGCATAAAAACATAGTGTTCAACTGCCGAATCAGTTTATGTCGAAATTATTAATTGTTGGCCTGACAATTAATAATTTTTATTTGTTATCAATTTTATGAACAGTCTGTAGTATTTCCTTTTGTGTGATCTCATGTAATTTACTTGAGCCTTTTTATGTTAACGTAAGAATTCTTTGTTTTACCCCTCTGGCCAGATCGTGTTTATATAGTTTAGTTTAATTGCTTTGTATTTTGCTATATGTCAAAAGGACTTTTAATGATTTGTTTACATGATTATTCTGACGAAAGTTTTTGTAAAGTTTACTCTCATCCTGATGTCAATTGCTCTATTTGTGTGTTTTTCAGTAAACCATTAAAATAAGTTAAATTCAATGATTCGTTTTATTACCACTTAAGAAAATTTAACGTTTCAGATGGCATATGTCCATCCGGAGCAACCGTGGGTGTTAAGGGGTGGTTGGACAAAGGAGAAGAAGTGTGAAGAGGCCGCTCAAGGTGTTTTAGAACAGGTCTGTAAACAGATCTATACGATTTTAAATGGGTTTTAAACCGCTTTAAAACAGGTCTGTATAAGTTTAAACAGATCTTAAATAATTTTGAAACAGATATACAGGTACGACCTGATGTCCATTAGGTTAGTTACGATGGTTACAGCCATGGTCATTGTACTTGTTGTTTAAGGCCTGTTTAAAGTTGTAAAGACCTGCTTTGAAACACTTTAGCCTCTGGACACTTCTTCTCCTTCGCCACCCCCCAACACCCATGGTCGCGCCGGATGGATACATGCCATCGAGGTCTCCCCACTGCCTATCTACTGATGCAAATGAGCCAGGAACCCTATGCTACACTATTTAAGTGCTTCACCCATAATATCCTATTTACTTAAATTTCACCTTTAATAAGTAATTAAAAATTGTATACATAATATACAAATCTATTCAGAGCAACACCTCTATAAGAACTCCTACTGGTGGCACGCCAGTTAAATCTTAGGGGCCATCCATTAATTACGTCATGCAAATTTCATGGTTTTTCTACCCCTCCCTCCCCCTATGTCACAGGTTGTCACATTCGAGTCACCCCTCCCTCCCTCATTGTGACCTCTCACATTTTAAATTTTGAGGTAGAATTTTGATTTTTTTAAAAATTCCATTCAATTAAAACAATGTCACAAAAATTTGACCCCCTCCTCCCCTCTTGTCACACTTTATGGACCCCCTCCTCCCCCCTCAAAGTGTGACGTAATTAATGGATGGCCCCTTATGGCTTAAGCAAAAATAATTGAAAAACAAATAGCACCTTTTCTCTAGTTTGTAGTCAAACCATTTAACGCTTAATGTACTTTTGCTGTAGAACATTGTCGACAACAGTATAGCTTCAGTGAATTATACATGCTATTCCATTTAATAAGATTGCTGCTCATTTTTGCTCTTAGGGGCCATCCATTTTTACTCCTTATAAACCTACTATATACATATATTATTTGTGAATAAGTAAAAACCATTGAATTTAAATATGAACATTAAAAGCTATAAGTACCAAAATCATATTTTATAAACAGCTATATATCACATGAAGGCACAATGTTTTATTTCATTAAGAATATCTTCGACTGTAAACAATATTTTAATTTTAGGGCTCCTATTGAGAAAGAAACACTATTAAAAAGTTTAACTCCACAGTAACATGCCTGTTTGTCCTTTTTTTCTAAAATAATCGGTAATATATTTTTTTTGAAAATCGGCCCACTTTTCCGTCCTTAAATCAGACACCTCTGACAAATCATGTGGTTGCATCTAAATACTCACTTTATAGGTATATATTCACCACCAACATTTCAAAATATTCACGACTTATTTAAATGCAAATTTCGTTTGAAAAATAAATAAATAAAAATGTTTAACAGACCCTGGCGCAAAAATAATTATGCCAGACAGACACACAGATAAATACAAAGTTTTCAATCGAGAATCTGATGATTCATATAAGCAAATAAATACATTATTTATAGGAAATAAATTGCGGAAAGAAATTAAAAGTATAGTATAATAGGTACTCATAAAATAATACATATATAATTTATTATTAGAAGTTCAAGGTGAGACACTGTTGAAGCAAGTAGCATTAACAGCTCTTAGTTTTGAAACTTTGTAAAGTGTGAATAAAACTTTAATTATTAGATAAAAATGAGTGGACACTCTGAGATGGAGGATGAAGAAGATATGGAGTGGTTGGTCCAAGAATATAAAAAGAGGAAACACAAAAAGAAAACATCCTTAACTACACAAGAGATAAATGAATTGATAGGAGTAAGCCAGACATCAAATAACATAAATACCATGCAAAAACAAACACCAGCTGATAACACAGAAAACAATAAAAATGCAATAAAAAACCTAACAAAAAAATTCTCATTAAAAATGAAAGAAGTAGTAAACAAGCCTTATAAACTCATGTTTTACATAAACACAACAAATGATTTATCCAGGATACACATGGCAGACATATGGAATCAAGAATACTCCAATCCCACAGATGATGTAATTCTAAAAACAAAAAGGGGTTTTCTCCTCAAATCAAACACTGATAAATACAAACTACTGACAGTCCTCTCTAAACTAGCGGCCACAAAAAAAATATCAAGTTATACAGAAACCCAACAATCTACAACACCTTCTCAAGGCA
Source organism: Stenurella melanura (assembly GCA_963583905.1). NCBI lineage: Eukaryota > Metazoa > Arthropoda > Insecta > Coleoptera > Cerambycidae > Stenurella > Stenurella melanura. Next base: position 75,403,769 of record OY757312.1, on the reverse strand, counting down.
CTCCCACCCTATCATTTTCCGCAATTATTTCAGGTGTTGAAATCGAAATCAAAGATACAGAGGTTAGTGATTATCTTACCCAGCAAACGTTAACACACCGATATTGCAAGAGAATAATATCTCGTGCTACAAAAAAGGAAACCATGCTATTACGAATTATAACAGCATGCTCTGCTACATACCAAAATTTATTAAACAACGGACTGTTTTACAAAAATAGGCACTACGCAATATATCCGAGCAATCCACCACTCCCAACCCCGCAACCGTGTCGAAGATGTAGCCTATTTGACCACACTACAGAAAATTGTACAACTCCCATCAAATGTGACAAATGCCTAGGAAATCACCACCCAAGCAATTGTACATCTTCTCTTCCACCCAAATGTAAGTCATGTGGAGCAGAGGACCACAAATCCTGGTCTTTTAAATGGCCGAACAGACCCACAGAACCGATTGAAGGTATTCCTAATACTACAATAAGATCACTGAACTTAAAAAGCCGAGAAATAAAACTCGAAATAAAAAATAACACCAAGATACACTCTTCTATAACAATTCACGACCATATTATCAACACCTATATTACAGAATTGAACAAACCCAAAAACATCAACCGGGATGAACTCATAAAAAAACTTAAAAAAAGATTTATCCAACTATACAATATCGACACAACAATTGCTTTCTCAGCTAATAGAATCTACATATTAATGTTCGACTTGGATCTGCCTAACCCAGAATCCCCTACTGAACCAATACCAGGAGCTAATAACAAGCAAATTCAACTCTAAAATAAGTATACTCTACAACAACAACAGCTATCACACTAAAAACAACTACTATACAACTATGTAGAAAACAATAACATTAATTGCATTCTGCTAGTGGAAACAAAACACAAAAAAGACACCAATATAAAATTCTGCAACTGGAACACCATTGAACATAAGGGAAATCAAATCACCAACTACGCGAGAGGAGGAAGCATAATTCAGAGCCACCCCAATTTAGAAATGCGCAAGGAAAATCCACCACGGTTAAATAACCCTCTTAACGAAACCTTACACATGTCAATTCCTTTTCAAGACGAGAAACTGCACATTTTCCTAGTCTATATACATCCAAATGCTAGAATAGAAGAGAACATATTTACCAAAGCTGCGTTATATAAATATGTAATCATAATAGGAGACTTCAACGTCAATAGAACAAAGAAAATACAAATCAACAATTTTTTAAATAACTCCAATTTTTCCCAATTTGATACTCCACCCACCTTCTTGATGCAAAACAATGCCGATTCGACCCCCGACATTATCCTGCATACTAATAATCTAACCAATAACTTTCTCAAAGTAGAACTTACACCAGATATTGGATCAGACCACTTAGCCGTGGAAATTAGTTTTGACTTGCAGGAACCAACCTCATATAACGAACCATCCAAACACAATTTTTACAAGTGTAATGTAGAAAAAGTTAACCAAGAAATGCTTATGTACCTCAATGACATAGAAGAACAAACAATAACTCACGAAACTGTAAGAAAATTTAATGAGAAACTCTCCAACGCGGTTACAGAAAACTCACCTAAATCAAACATTAAATTTTACTCTCAGGAACTGCCCCCATATATAATAAAACTAATAAAAACAAAACGAAGAATGTACAGGGAATACAGAAACGACCCACATCCACTGACAAAAACACTAATAAACGATTATAACAAAAACATTCATTGAATGATTCAGCAATATAGAACTCAAAAATGGTTAGACATGTGTGCCAATATCAATCAAAAACAAGGGAGAAATTTCTATGAAGAAGTAAAGAAATTATCAAGGTATAAGAAAAAAATAGACATACCTACCCTAGAAGAAAACGGAAACTATTACACAGAGGATTCAGACAAAACTAATCTATTTGCAGAGCACTTTAAAAAAGCATACTCCGAAGAACAGAGCCCAGAATACAACCAAGAAAACTACAATGCCATAAACAAATGGTACCAAAACTATCGCAACAACATGCCCATCAACAATCACCCAAATATCAACGAAGAGACCTACTTTGACCTATTGTCAAAAGCAAAAAATACGGCTCCTGGTAACGACAACGTTTCATACATCATTTTAAAACAACTGAACTACGAAATCCACCAGCACATTATCAAAATTTATAATTTCTGTATCCAGAACATGTACTTCCCGAGAGAATGAAAAAAGGGAGTCATAATAACTATCTCTAAGCCCAATACAGATCATGCCAAAACTCACAACTATCGACCAATCACACTCTTGCCTGCAATGGGAAAAATATTAGAAAAAATCATAAAAACATTACTTGAAGAACATGTTAATCATAAAATACCAGGTTATCAATTTGGCTTTACTCCAAAGTCTTCTACACTTCACCCACTCGCAATACTGACATCAAATGTTCAAACGGCCAGACTGGAAGGAAATAAATCTGCAGCCCTCTTCTTAGACATCAGTAAAGCATTCGACAGTGTATGGCACATGGGTGTAATATACAAGCTAAAATCTCTGGAATGTCCTGACTACATAATACACTTAATAATTAGCTTCCTAGATATGCGGCAAATACAAGTAAAAATCAATAACAGCTGTTCTGAACATTTTGCCCCAGAACAGGGGGTTCCACAAGGGTCACCTCTTTCACCCATTTTATACAACATCTATTGCCACGATATCTACAACCACAGCCACCCGGATCTAGGATATTTCAACAGGGGAACCTACATACTACAATTCGCTGACGACACAGCACTAATATCACACAACTCAAACCTTTCCACCACAATCCAACAACTGCAACATTTAATAATAAACACAGAAAACTGGTTCAATCTATGGCGACTCAAACCAAACCCTCTGAAATCCCAACTGGTACTCTTCAATCACAATCCCAATCCTAGGTCGCCCACAGTAACCTTAGGCAACGTAACAGTACGCCCCAAAAATTCTGTCAAATACCTCGGATTCCAGATTGACCACAAATTGAACCTCAACCAGCACACAGCCCTGATGAAGAAACGAATAAATACAAGAGGTAAACACTTCCGAGCCCTGACCTACAAACATAACGGAATATCCACACTAACAGCAGCAAAAATCTACAAAAGTATCTGCAGACCAATACTGGAATATGGTCATATACTCTACCTTAATAGCGGACCACTATCAAAGAAGAATTGATGTGGGAGAAAGAACGGCCCTTAGAAGTATTACCAAACCACGCCACCTTCGTAACCATCTCCACAATATATCAAATAATGAATTATACCATAAAACAAAAATAGAACCTATCCTAACATGACTCACTATAAGCTACAAACAAAATTCGCCATTACCCAACACAACATACAAAAAATAGATGAATTCTGCACTATACGAAATCTCAACATTAGAGCTAAATATATGACACCAGAATATACCCTATTTGAGAAGATAAAACAACTACAACAAGAAGTCAATCCTAATTAATATAATTGTTTTTTTTTATATCCTACATAGTATATGAACATATTAATTGTACACAATCTAGAATAATAATTTCCATTAATATTGTATAACTTTACGGGCAGAAGGACTTCAGTCGATAGCCCTTTGGATCTTTCCAATAAAGAACATATTTATTTATTTTATTTATTATTAGAAATTTGGAGAAATTATTTATTTGGTATAGTTGAGCAAGTAGATATAAGGCGGAACTTACATTTACGAGTACTCGGATCCGAGTTGCACTTCTTGTACGAAAACTCAGACATGTGAACGCCTACTTATAAGCAACCCCCCAACCAGCACCAAAGTGACAATAACTGAGATAGGAACTTCGTATGAGTAACCATTACGTAATTGCGACTAAATTTACAACTTTGGTGTAAAAATAACTTCATTTGACAATTCTACAGTCCCTGCCTCGTAGTTTCTACCACTAATGATTACTTTATAGTTATGCAACTTCTACGTAGCTTTCGTGGTACATGGGAACGTGGTAGTTACCAGTGGGACGACTTTCAGGTTTTCAGAACTTGAAGGTGGTAAACTATAGTAGCAGCGACTAACTGGCATCACTGAAATGTGACTTCAAAGTTGCAATCACCTTCAAGTAGCTTTAATAGTTGCTGCGACATTCTGGGAACCTTCACTATTTCTTTAAAGTAGTGGAACTTGTAAGTAATATTCATAGGTGTTAATGACGTTACTGCTACCTACAGAACTGTGTACGGCTACTACAAAGTGCACATCACCTCTGAAATTTACCATGAAGTAAATTTCCCCACCTAGTTCACAATGTAAAGATAAAGTTAATGCAACAAACCTAACCTATATAATATGTTTGCCTAACCTAGACTAGAATTATGTGCTGCTATATTATGCTATGCAACATTTTATGTTCAAAATAACGCAACGAAATTTAATATTTCAACACAGTTTTATTACACCTACCTTTTCTTCTATGTTATCTATCACTGTAATAGTATATTATACCAACAAGGTTTATGTTTATTAAGTCGTTGATATATGGCTGCATACAAGTAAATTGCGACAGCTGATAGGTTTTTCAATGTGAAGTTAGGTAAATGGTAAACAGCAAAAGCTAGGAACATGTTCAGTCTAGACCTCAACGTACGGCTAACACGTACGTTCCGAATCAATATCGGGAAAAATGTAGCCATGAAGTGGCTGCGGCAACTTTGAAGAGGTAATTTGTGGTAGTCACAACTTTGCTAAAGTGATGCTACAGTTCCATTCGCAGATTTGTGGTAAATATAACTTTAAAGTTACGTATTTGCAGTTTTCGTCACTATCGCCAAGTAGCAATTACTTTCAAGTAGCATTTCTTAGTGAAAACGACCTTAAAGTCACATTTTAAGAAATACGCCATGTTGATGGCCAAAATTATCGACGCCATTGTTATAACACATGAACCATAATTTCACAATTGACTAATAAATTTAATTTATCGCCATTTCTTCACCAAATACAACAAATTAAGGCTGTGTTATCAATGTCAAAATACCGCGTTCACAGTCGTAAATCTTTCAACATATTGTTCTCAAAAACAAACCAACAAAAATCGAATTTGATTTAAATATTAGAACTAGTTAACTTAAATCTAGTACGTATCATATTTTATATTTGAAAACTAAATCAAATTAAATATTTCCTTTGGATTATTACACGCGAACGTGCCACTGAATCGTCCGTAATTCACCATTAATTATTTTATATTCTTTAATGGGACTCAAATATTCAAATAAAATATGATACGTACTAGAATAAATATATTAAATGTAAAAAAAAGTTAAATCTCGGCATGATATTTACTCCTAAGGGAGATTAATATGTTAGAAAAAATGTATTCAATTTTGCCAATTTAATTGGACGGTTTACTAATAGAGGGCGAAGCAGTAGCTATTCGAAGTACCAACTATGCTTCAAATCACTAAAAACTGCAGGGTCGAACTTTTTGTTTTCTCTACCATTTGAAATATAGCTTAAAATAATTTAAATTTACTTACCAATTGAATTGTTACATTTCTAGTAGCCCGGGAGGCAGCGACAGATTTTTCGCGTTAATATCTATAAAGCTAGATTTTTTTCAAAGAGAGTTTAGATAGTATCTATAATGAAGGCGCAATTCTACCAAACTCTTAGTTATGCATAAATGAGTAAAAAATTAAATATTTAAAATTTCGTTTTTCGAATTGTCACGAATTGTCAAGAAATGATGATTCGCCTTCGCTCCTGCCGGCCCCAATTTTCGATTTTCACCTTGCGATTCATGTTGTACGGTCATTGCCGACCTTCTCCTCGCCATCGAGATATAGAACGGGTCTCCGATTGCCGTATTTGTTCAGTTCTTACGTTTGAAAAAGTGACTTGCGGTCGTGCCAATAGGCGACTATTTTTAAGTGGTTTCCCGAGTTCGAATCCCGCCCGGGGATATTTTTTTTTTCATTTTCAATTTTTTGGCACATATTTTTGATTCTATAATTGCGATTTGCTCCGTTCTATTGCATTTTTCGGAGAAGTTTTGCATTTTCCGCCGCGGAATATTAAGATGCTCTATTTGGATCAAAAATCACATTCTACTTCCGGGTGGCTAAATCTTTGGTAGACATTGCAAAAACGGCAATACGTAGTCAAATCACGACAATTATATTCCTCATTAGTATTAATGAACAGACAGTATTTTTATAGATCTGTTAATAAGCTTTTATTTACTCCATTATGTTATATTATTTTGGTAAGGAAATTTCTAATTTTTAATCGAAATAGTGCAGATTAATATTTCGCGGCGGAAAATGCAAAACTTTTCAGAGAAATGCAATAGAACGGAGCGAATAGCAATTATAGAATAAAAAATATCTGCCAAAAAATTGAAAACGAAAAAAAAAAGTATCCCTGGGCGGGATTCGAACTCGGGAAACCACTTAAAAATAGTCGCCAATTAGCACGACCGTAAGTCAATTTTTCAAACGTAAGAACTGAATAAATACGGCGATCGGAGACCTGTTCTATGTCTCGATGGCGAGGAGAAGACCGGCGATGACCGTACAACGAGAATCGAGAGGTGAAAATCGAAAATTGAGGGCGGCAGGAGCGAAGGCGAATCGTCATTTTTTGACAATTCGTGACAATTCCAAAAACGAAATTTTCGTCCATCTGTTTTTTTCTTTAATTTTTTACTAGTGGTGCAACGGTTACGGTTGGGGAACGGTTTAGTTCACGGTTTTTGCTATTATACGGTTAACCGTAACCGTCTATTTTCACGGTTGTTATAAGGTTCTTGCAGGTCTGAACGTGCAACCCGCAACAGCGGACGCGGCAGCACCCATACGGATGCGAGCCTGTTAGTTGACGGTGGAGTTTCAGAAAGCTCGCATTCACACTATTACCACAACAAAGGCTCTTCTTTTTTCTGGTGCTGAAGCAATACCTGAAACCAAAGTGTATGAATCTGAAGCATTTTCTTCTGACGTTCAGCCATCCACAAGCAGTGGAATTTGGAGCATATGCCAGCAAATAATTGAAAACGTTGAAGGCGATGAACCACTGGTAATTTTTGCAAGCAAGTGCTAAAGTAAATTAAGTGGAAGTACCTCGTAATTTACAATTTAAATTTACCTAAAGTGTTTCTTAAAATCTTAAAATTAAAACTTTAAATATTTTGCAGGCAACGCATGTAAAAAGAAGTTAACAAATATTTAATGTCACCAAATATACCTCATACATCAAGTCCTTTTTCGTTTTGGAAAAACTGTTATACGTTTCCTCGTTTGAAAATGCTGGCACTTAGGTATTTATCATATAAACCATCATCAGTTAATTCAGAGAGGCTGTTCGCCACTGCAGGGCTTGTGCAAACACCCAAGAGGAATCAGTTGAATCCGCAGAATTTGCAAATGTTATGTTTTCTAAATAAAAATTTGCCTGCTGTAAATTTTGATTTTGTTCTTTTGTTTTTTTTTTGTATTTTAAATTTTCAGTTTAAATATTTTAACTACATTTTTAAGTAGGTAGATACAGATACCTACCTATATTTAAAAATGTAAATGTTTGTTTTCTTTTTTAATCTCTATCAGCTTTTATTGTTTACAATGTTTCCTGTTTATTTATATTAAGAACGTTTAATTTTACGCTGTTTTTTTTGTAATACTACTACAAAAATGTAGTTTAGTTTTTTTTTACGTTTTTGTTTTGTTTTAAATATGCCCTTTCAAAGTGTTGTGTTTTGTTTTGAAGAATAAAGTTTATTATTTTATTATTATGCGATTCATTTTAAAAACCGTAACCATAACCGTAACCGTAGGAATAACCGTAACCGTAACCTTAACCGTAAAACCAGAAACCGTTGCACCACTATTTTTTACCCATTTATGCACCATCAAGAGTTTGGTAGAATTGCACCTTCATTATAGATACTATCTAAACTCTCTTTGGAAAAAAATCTAGCTTTATAGAAATGATTTCAGCCGCTGCCTCCCGGGCTATAGTTTATTCTACATCTTTTGTTAGTAATATTGCTAATAAATCAGGAGCATATCTAATAATAACATATCATTACTGTAAAAAGTAATTTTTATATGGAGTAAATGTACCTATTTGTAATCCAGATTGTGAAAAATCAATGCCACGCGGGATTAAAAAGAACTTTGATCTTGTGGCATATAGACAAACTATTTTTGCATACACTCTAATAGTGTAGACTTTAATTTTTTTCAAGCAACACTGACCTCTTAATGAAATTTCTTTAAAAAAATTCCATTACAGTTTTTTTTCTCACGCATGCCAACGTTGATATCCAGATATAATTACTACAATTCCTATGATTTTTATTTCACTCAACGCCACTGCAATATAGTCGTTGTAACTTTTTCTAGAAAATTGATCCCTCTTGTACGCTTAATTGATTGCTGATTAAATTTCCAATCCGATGATTTTCCGGTAATTTTTGCGTGAGATATGGACCGCTAAAGTGAGTCCAGCTTCGAGGACCAATTCTCCCAAACAAAAAATCTTACGAGCTCGATGGCATATTCAGCTATTTAAAATCAAACGAGAAATCGAGTGGCGCAAACCGAAAGTCGCTGCGGTCCTTCGTTTCCGAGATACGGCCGCTCAAAGTTAGCGAAGAATGAAAATCGAAGTTTTTCACCGCTTCCACCGAGAACGAAACGAGACACAGAGCTGCGCTTTGCGCCATTCCATTTCTCTCACCTTCCTACGTCCTCCTGAGTTTGTTTAGATTTTTTCTGAAACGTCGAAATTTTGTTACCCGACGATAACCACTGTCATTCCAAAAATGAAATGTAACAAAAAACACCTACTCATGAAAAATGTAACATTCTTTCACGTTCCGAGGGTCCTACCTACATAAAGAACACAGAAAGAGAACGCCACTGTGCTCTATTCGATTTGTCTCCCATTACTGCATACCCCTTAATTTTTTCAGATATTTACTAAAACATCGAAATTTTGTCGCCGATGATGACCACTTCCATACCGAAAGTGAAATATGACATTATTTCACTTTCCGAGGGTCCTATCCACATAAAGAACGCAGACGGAGAACGCCACTGTGCGCTATTCAATTTCTCTCCCCTTACTGCGTACCTCTGATTTTTTTCAGATTTTTCCTAAAACATCGAAATTTTGTCGCCCGATGATGACCACTTTCATACCGAAAGTGAAATGTCACGAAAAACACCTACACGAAAAATGTGACATTTTTTCACTTTCCGAGGGCCCCATCCACATAAAGAACGCAGACGGGAACGCCACTGAGTGCTATTCGATTTATCTCCCATTACTGTATACCCCTGGTATTTTTCATATTTTGTCACCCGATGATCACTTTCATACCGAAAGTAAAATGCCACGAAAAACACCTACACATGAAAATGTGACATTGTTTCACTTTCCGAGGGCTCTATCCACATAAAGAACGCAGACGGGAACACCACTGTGCGCTATTCGATTTGTCTCCAGTTATTGCATACCCCTGACTTTTATCATGTTTCTTCTAAAATATCAAAATTTTGTCACCCGATGACGATCACTTTTATACCGAAAGTGAAACGCCACGAAAAACATCTACACGCGAGAAATGTGGCATTTTTTTTACTTTCCGAGGGCCCTATCCACATAAAGAACGCAGGCTGAGAACGCCACTGCACGCTATTCGATTTATTTCCCCTTGCTCTGTACCCCTGTTTTCTTTTCAGATTTTTCCTAAAACATATAATTTTTGTCGCCCGATGATGACCACTTTCACACCGAAAGTGAAATGCCACGAAAAACACCTACACAAGAAAAATGTGACATTTTTTCACTTTCCGAGGGCCCCATCCACATAAAGAACGCAGACGGGAACGCCACTGAGTGCTATTCGATTTGTCTCCCATTATTGTATACCCCTGATATTTTTCAGATTTTTTCTAAAACATCGAAATTTTGTCGCCCGATGATGACCACTTTCATACCGAAAGTGAAATGCCACGAAAAACACCTACACACGAAAAATATGACATTTTTTCACTTTCCGAGGGCCCTATCCACATAAAGAATGCAGACGGAGAACGCCACTGTGCGCTATTCGATTTTTTTCCCCTTACTGCGTACCGCTGATTTTTTTCAGAGTTTTCCTAAAACATCGAAAATTTGTCGCCCGATGATGACCACTTTCATAACGAAAGTGAAATTCCATGATAAACACCTACACACGAAAGAAGTGAAACTGTTCTATTTTCCGAGGACCCTACCCGAAGAAAGAACGCAGATGGAGAACTCCGGTGCGCGACATTCGATTTCTCTCCCCTTACTGAGTACCACCCCTAATTTTTTCAGATTTTTCCTAAAACATTAAATTTTTGTCACCAGATGATGACCATTTTTACATTGAAAGTGAAATGTCACAAAAAACACCTACACACGAAAATCGATGAATAACCATTAAAATTTGAAAAAGAAAATCACAAAAAACAATATCTAACAATAATTGAAACTATTACTGCGTTATTAGATTTTGTAGATAGTTGCGGTGGCTACCGCCTAACGTAACCACGAATTGTTTAATTATTTACAATCATCAAATCCTATTTCAAAAGTTTAATAGGAACTGAATCATTTTTTATTCACTGCTGTAAATCTAGTCAAGGCTTCCAATAGTGTCCGTACGGCCCTGCACAATTCTGTTGCCAACAACTGATGATGAAATCACTACTTATAGCTAGCCAATTTATGATTCCTATTATATCGGCATAACCATTAGTTCGCTTTTTCTATATACGAATTTACTGTGGCGTGCAAACACATTCTTAATACATAAAAAGTAATGTTAAGTTCCGAAGAACAATAAAAAATAGGTTTCGGTATCTAGTGTGTCATGTTCTCGCATGACATTACATGTTTTAAAAACAATATTTTCATTAAAAAATGCATATTTTAAAGGCGCATAGTTAGATTCGGACGTTTTATCATTATGTTTGTCAGTAAAATTGCATTCTTTTAATTGTGACCCTTAGACCGTTGGAAAATAGCACAAGTTTTGCTGTCTAATATTACCTTTTGATATTCTATTAAATTTCTGAGTTAGGGAAATGAACAAGAACAAGAATCATATGTAAGAATGAAACATAAATATAATAAAATCGATTGCAAGACAAAGAAGGGGCAACATCGATTTGAAAGAGTAGGGTGTAGTAAAGTTTTCTGAAAGTTGCAGTGTCTACGCCGCCACGTCGCCGCTCCGGAGCAACAACGTCATTGGAACGTAGCCAGACAAGTTCCAGGAACGTGGCTGGAACGTTATCGTCACCAAAAAATATTCCCCATTTTGGTCATAAACATGTATTAGGAACGTTCCTATTACGTGCCTGTGACTAGTACCAAAACAGTTTAAAGTGCCTACAATAGTCATTGCTACGTTTCCGCGACTAATTGTGCTAGTTGGGCCAGCTAGCACAGTGACATCAATTTGCCGGTTATTTATTTGTCATAACATATGTCATAAGATAATCTACTATATGAAAAAACCAGAATAACACCATGGAATGATGGAAAAAATATCTTCGCTAACTCTAAACTAATCTAAACTTGTTTGTTTTTTTTTTTTTACAACAAAATAAATTGTATTCATCTTAAAACTATACAAAGAATATTGTAATATCAATAAAAAAGCAGGAAATACAGGCTGAAGGACCCCGGTCGATAGCCGTTTGAATATGTAATTTTTCTCTTATATATTCAATAAAGAACTTTTATTATTATTATTATTCATATGTCGTAAGTCCCAATATAACGAGGTTCAATGTACATCTAAATGACGGTCTGATGTCACATCCTAATGATGTCATGTCCTGACGTCACAAACACGTTTAATATGATTTTAACTTGACGAATATGGCCCAAATAAGAATCCTTTCCATAGGTCATTTTGACGTACGATCAAGGTTCAATGCTGATGTCAGATCGAGTTCGATTTGACGAATGCGGGCCCAAATAAAAATCCTTTTTCACTTGAGACACAAAGACCAATGGCATGGCCAGTTCCATATGCGAATACGCATTATGGAGTCAACACTACAGACTTGTCAGTACATTTTCAGCTTTTGATAGAAGTAAATGTGTCGTGAATTATTATGGCGACGAGTGACTTTGTGGACTGTTCAATGCCGGACATAAATCTGCCATCTATAAGAAAATATACTTATTTTAAATATGCCAATTGTACAATTGTACATAAATGCTTCCTAACATAATAAAAGTACTGTTCGTTGTTGAATATTATAATTGAAACCTACATAACACTGACGACACACTTCTCTCCACAAACACCAAAAACACTTGAAAAATCTACTTGTATACTTGACACGCGTTTCGCCAATCATCACCTGGAAATGATTAATCATCACAAAATTGAATAATCGACATTATCAATGAAATGCAAATTTATTTAATTAATTACAAAGTAACCAATAAATATTATAAGGTAAATTGTTTATTAATATTTTAAATAAATAAATGTATAGCATTCTCCAGTTATTGCCCTCTCCCTATTGTACTGCTTTTTTTTTATATATATCGAAATTTCTAGGGCAATAAATGGCAAATGAGATTACACATGGTTTTATATTCTATAATAAAAATAATAACCACAGTTTAATTTAAAGTAAATAATGAGGTCAAAGATGCTTAACATATAACAAAAAAACTAAACATTTAAAATCAACCAAGATTCTTGTATTATCTTAATGTCTCTTCCGTGGCGTTTGAACTACCCAAAAGTTTCAGGATATAAAAAAATATATTTATAAGTTCTAATGTTCACTCAGTACTGCAAGCAATATCCTTTGTGAATAAGTGTTTAATATTCTTGTCACCTGAATGCACAATTTAATTCTGCAACATTATGTTTAAATGGTTCTTTTTGTGTTCAAGTGAAATTGCTGAGGTCAAGGAGCGACGAATTTGCATTAAATTCCGCCACAAATATGACAAAATGTTAGCAGAGGCACATAAAATACATAAACAAGAATTTAGTGATTTTAAGCAAACGTGAAAACTTACTTTGGTATAAACATTTTAAAGACAGACGAACTTCTGTTGACTATACATTCTCATTGAGTGTCAACTAACATAATGTCTTCAAATGCCAAAAAGCACTCTTCAAATATCAGGCCCTGTTAGATAGTTGTTCATTTCCAGAAACATCATCTTCCCTTATTCTCCTGACCCGGCCTCTTATTTTCTTGCTTCATAAAGTGAAACTTCGGTTAAATTGGTGGCACTGTAACTATTTTATACACAAATTCTTGGATATTTTGGGAAACACCTTGTAAACAATGATATTACTGATAATGTATTATAAAAAAATAATATCATTTATGCTCTTTTCTAAAAGGAAAGTTATTCAAAATATATTAAAAGTTCTTATTAATATAGTCTCATTTGTATGCCCAATACCAAATACTTAATATGTCAAAGAATTTAGTATGTTAAGCAATTCTCTCCATCATTAACCACGGTGGCAATTTCTTTTTCTTACTTTTGGAACTACTTGAGTCTGACTGGCTCACAACATTTCCGGAACTACTTGAGGCTGACTGTTCCGTGGCATTTTTGGAGCTAGTTGGGACAGATTGATTGTCTTTATAGAAGTGTCTTGTGGACTGAGATTTTCGAGGAGGTGAATCCAAAATGGAAAAATCAAAAGAATCTTCAGTTTTTAATTTTTTTGACGAGGGTTCTCCATCATCCTTTTCATTAAGACTTGTTTCCAATTCATCACAAGCTGCTGCAAGATCTACATCGTTGAATTCCTCAGAAAAATTTGTGTCTTCACCTATTACAATGAATGCTGCTGCCTGATCAGTATCCTTCAAACTATTCGAGAAATTTAGATCTTCACTTTTCTGACTATTTAAATCAGCCGACATTTTATTAACTTCTTCAGCAGCATTCAACAATTGTGTTAGATTTCCAGGAGAATTTGACTGTGACAAATTCGCTGTATCAGTATTAGAAATGGCAGGGATATTTTCAATGTCATGAACATCTTCAAAATCTTCATATTCCAAATTAAGCTTCTTTAGATGCTGCCGAATTGTTAAATAACTTACTACTGCCCTTACTTGATTAAAAGTTATATCTGGAGGGCAGGCATTTTTAATTGGAGTCAATAGTGAGAGTCCTAAAATTAAAAGAAAATATTGTAGGAATTTTCAAGTACCTATGCTAATTTCTAATTAAAATGTAAGCCAATTTAATACAAGCGCGGATCCACCATTGTGGGTATGGTGGGCATGCCAATTGAGGTCGATGTTATATCCAATGCCTTTTATTGAAATTAAAAAAGAAAAACAATGAACCATGCGTGATTTGGAACGCAGCGCATTACACACACACACCCGCACACACATTGTGAGCGATTATATTGGTACATTTTCTTGCTAGTCGCTCAGTCGCTGTGACCAGTGACAAATGAATCATGTGATGAAATTTTTGTCGTAGTAGTAGTAAAAATACATTGAAATGTAAGCGGAGTAACGACAAATGGGAGAATTAAACACTGTTTTTCTTTCTGATGTTCATTGATCAGTGATCATTTTGTTTATCGTAAATTATTTCATTCCTTCATTTAATAACAAGCTAAAAAAACTACATTTTGATACGGTTTTTATTCAATTTGTTGGGATGATTCATTATATTTTCAGCAGAGGGTCGCAAGATGACTCAGTGTTTTGACATGTTTTATTTTTCTTTTTCTTTTTGCATTGACTAAAGTAAAAGCTAACTACATTTTGAAACACGGAAAGGGCATCGGTTTTATTTTTATTTAGTAAATGAAAATAACTAAATGATAGATGATATTTTAAATATAACATTATCACTTATCAATTTGTAATATTTTTTTAAATAATTTTTTGGAATGCATTTTCGTAAATAACTCGTTTATTTTAAGTTTTTCTAAAAAACTCTATTTTATATTTTTTGTCCAAAAAGGTCCATGCCTTATACTGGTTATAGAGATCGATCGACGGAATAGTTAATTTTCGATTTTTATTAGGAAACTGTTCGGAATTTGTAGAATTTATCAAAAAAATCAAGTATTCCAGGATTTGTAGATTCGCTTTTGTTTTCTCAAATTTGTCACAAATGTCAACTAATAGACCTAATCGAGCCCTACAATTGCCATTTTTGAAAATCAAAATCGGACCTTCGGTTCGGGAGTTATTAATTTCTTTGGAAAATCATACTCGGCCCTGGAAAACATACTTGCGGTCAACGGATTCGAGCCGCCAGCAATAGGCTTGATTTGTGGCCGGGTATCTTTGATCCCACCAAGTCTCATCGAAATCGATCAATATTCTGGACAGTTATCGTGCTTCCTAGTCCGATTTCGAGAAAACCAGTTTTTTGCAAAAAAATCAATTTTCATTTGTTTTTCGACATAGCCTCTGGTATACTTATTTGTAGAGCTTCGCCAGCGGCACCATTTCTTTTTTGAAACGTCTCGATCCGACTACCCGTTATCGAGTTATTCAATTTCTCCCGGAAAACTCTATCGGGTACTTCCGGTTTCCGAACGGAGCCGAGCTTCCGGCGTTAAGGTTTTCTAAAGACCTCCTATTAACCACCCAAGTTTCATCGCAATCCGAAAACGGATTAAGGAGGCTGGGCGTGACGGACAGACCGACAGACAGACAGACCGACCGACAGACAGACCGACTGACCGACGGACGGAATTTTCTAAATTCGCTCTCGAATCGATAGATATGACTTTCACATCGATCCGACGTTTTTTTCGGGTTTCGACGGTCCACCGGAAAAATGCTAAACGTATACTACATTTTTTTTCAAAATGTAGTAACAAGAAGTTAAAAATGAATCGTAATATTCTTAATTGTGAAAAAATGGATTTTAGTGAACTTGTACATAATAATAATAATAATAACAATAATAATTTATTGGTGTTATTGCTGTCGCATATTGATTATAATAAAAATTGCATTTATGTATGCATTAAAAAATTATGGCAATGTATCATTTATTGTAATAAATTAGAGGTTATACTTATAAGCGTAACATTGGAGTTAATATTTAAAAAAAATAAATTTATGATTTCCAAAGCTTCACAACTTTCGAAAAATTTAAGATCAATATATTATCGCCATCTTAAATTAAATCTTAACATTCTTTCTACCAATTTATGTTTTTTTCAGATAAAAATAAATAAATTTAAATATTAACTCCGTGATATTTTTTATGTCATTTTAATGTTATTTCTAAACAAATTAAGCATAATATTTTGATTATAAATTATACAACATAAAAATAAATATTGATAACAGCAAGAACTACCAATTTTTTTACAAATTTTTTGTTTCCAAAAAATGTTTTAAATACAACCTGAACTCTCTAAAAAAGCCTTTTACGCAAAACGTTGTCTTGGCCGGGGCGTTATACATTTTGTAAATATTTCCTTTGCAGGAATGCAATATATCGTAAGCAAGTTCGTAGTCCGACTCGCACTTGGCCGATTTTCAGATGGCCATGCCCACAACCCATTTTGAGGGATGGATCCGCGCCTGATTTAATACATATATTTGCGAAAAAAAATCTAATGAAACTACAGACCTAATGAAGACCTAACCACATTTTCTTAATGCATTTATTGAACAAGTAAAATAAATATATAATTTAAAAAAATTAAGAAACAAACTTTTAAAGACCAACTGAAACTTTCAAAAAATGCACCAAAAAGAAAATAATATCTAATTGATTCTAATTAATAAACATAGTGTTGAGGTATGCGATGAGTAAAATTTTCTGTATTTTTAAGCATTTCGAGCACCCCACACTTTTACACTTATTAATTAGAATCAATTACATATTCATTTCTTCTTTTTATTGCGTTTCTTTAACAGTTTCAATCAAAAGCTTGTTTGTCAATTTTTTTAAATTATTTTTTTATTTTCTACTCTAGTTTTTTCCAATTCCAATTAAGTAAATGTAAAAAAAAACAATAATTCTAATGTGTTTATATAAATCAGAGATAAGTTGTTTCTGTTAAATGATCTGTCTGATCAATGCTCTAGATTCATGAGGAGAGTGGTGTGATGACTGGTACCTGGTACCTACCTAATTATTTTTTAGCTTTTAGTACATTATCTGCATCACTATTATGTTTATTTACAATAAAACCATTTAACTTAAAAAAAAATGTTTACTTATTTTATTTTCAAGTTTTTAGTTTTTTATTTTAGTTACTTCTAAAGTGTACTGTATTCTACTTGTCAAGCCCTTTCATTTGATACCCATATTGAGGGGATTGAAAAAAAAAGTAATCCGCCATTTTGTGGTGGCGGCTATCTTAGATTTTGCATTTTTTCATGGTGTACTGTACTCTACTAGTTAAGGCGTTTCATTTGATATCCATACTGAGGAGGTTGAAAAAAAATGCAATCCGCCATTTTGGGGCGGCGGCCATCTTGAATTTACAATGATAATGAACAGACATAATTGTATTGTCATCAGAAGTAAAGGTGTGTACCAAATGGTAATAAATAATCATCTTTAAGGGAACGAAATATTACAAATTACTATTATGAAATATAAAGTTTATGCAATTAGTTTTCAAATGGAATAAACCAAGTTCATTTATCTTAATTACAGGCACTTGAACTTGGAAAAACAGAATTTTATAATCATTGTCCAAAAATAATTTTTTTAAGTATATCATTTTACAGCTCAATGATCATATAGGTTTTTTTTTACCGTTTAACTTTTTGCTACATGTGGAAAACAAATTTTTTGGAAGAATTTAATAAAACAACATATTTTCCCCAAAAATAGCCTATTCTTAATTATTAATATTTTTCAGTTTAGATATCGAACAAAAGAAAAGAAATGTACAATAATATTTATTTTAAGGACACGTTTGGTTCTGTTTTATTTTTCGTTTAAGGTGACCATTCCCTAGAAAGCGACATCCGATAGGGAAATATTTATTATTTTTGCCCATAACTTTTTTTCTTAGTAAGTATATTTAAAAAAAAACTATAAGAGTACCTAAGTAGAACCATAACGAGACTATTACTATGAATTTTCACTCAATAATTTCAGTGGTTTGCAAAATAGCTAGATTTAAAACTACGAAATAGGAAGATTAACATAATTTTTAAATTTAAATTTAGCTATTTTGCAAACCACTGAAATTATTGAGTGAAAATTCATAGTAATAGTCTTGTTATGGTTCTACTTAGGTATACTCTTATAGTTTAAAAAAAAATACGTAATAAGAAAAAAGCTATGGCCAAAAATAACAAATATTTCCTTATCAGATGTCTCTTTCTAGGGAATGGCCACCTTAACTCAAAATTACACCAGTAATTTGAGCTCAATTTCAAGCGTGATAAACTGCAACTCCAGTGAAACTCACACGAGCGCTCATTAGACTCAATTTGCACAAAAACAGAGTGTTCTGTGTAAAAAATACCTTTTGCAAAACTACTACAGTTGCAAGCTAAGCTAAGCCTACCAAACCACTGGACTTAATGACCGTTTTAAATGCAGTAAGTAAGCTCTATTGTAGGACGTAGCGAACGTAAGTCTAATAACTTTATGGAAAATAAATGCTGCCTTGATGAACCTAAGAGTTTAAACTCACTATGGCCATACAATAGGACTTACGACCATCTTCAATCACACGATCACCAATTGCATCGCAGTTATCTCCAAAACTAGTCAAACTATTTAGGTGGCCTGTCTGCTTTAAGGCAACTACCTGCTCATTTTTCCCCTTCGGAAAGGATAACTGACAGGTCACACAATACATAGACTGCCAATAAAGTTTTTACAATTTTTCTTCTTCATATTTTTCTCCTAATTATTTATTGATTTCGTGAATACTCTAAAATACGCTTTGTTATCACATACCCACACAAATTTTGTAGTTTTTCTATTTTGGAAAAATTAAACATGCCTTACGTAAGAATTATTGTGTTCGCTTGTTCATGATTGCACTTCAAATTTTATGCTAGGCAGGAGGAATCCAAGTTCACATTGTTGGGCAACATTTGTTCTTATTTACACCAATATTCATAAATGTATTTTATATGATTGGCTTTACTTTTGATATTATGTATAACGTTATTCCAGTTTGGAATGGGAATTGTGTCTGTTATGGCGAATGCATAGGATTCTGATGTTTTCTTACGTCATACCACACCTTTTTTAAATATCTGAAGTTTCGGTCAATTTTTATTTTTTAAACTCAGTTTACTAAAACTTATTAACGATTTCGTACTGTATTTGCAAGTTTAGATATACTGTCCTAAGTCAAAATGGTGTAACTCAAAATTTTCTAAGCAAATTAGACGTACTTCAAAGTTTCCTTGTTAAATGACCGACTTTTTTCAATAATCAATAAATCATTATTCTTGCATCTGCCTCATAGAATTAAATACAAAAATAGAATGAAAATATTTTAAAACACAGGAAGTGCTGATATTAGCGGCATAAAATGTCAAATATCTGAAGATGAGGAGCGTATACTGAAGTACGTCATTTTGGCTTAGGACAACAGTATATTACATGTAACAGATTACATCATAATTTATTGCACCGAAATAATTGTCTAATAATTGTCTAATAATTTTCTCAGACAGTGAATGATCTAACACTCACAATTTTTGTATTTCTAAGCGATAATTTTACATATAAATATTAGGTAATGTCTCTGTTGTTGTTGTTGACGAATAATAATAATAATGATTTTCCTATCTGAATAAAGATTATTATTTATTTTGTGTCATAAAAAGTAATAAAACATCAAATTTCTGCATATATAATAGTTCCAAATTAAGTGAAGGTGTTAACTAAACGTCGAAGAAATTGTACTGTTGAAGATTTGTGGTAATTGGTGAGAAGTTCATTACATATGGAAAATTAGTAAATTTAAGAAATGTCAATGCCACTGTCAAATTGGGGTGAAAAGGAAGATACAATGGCTGCGTTCATCCGAGCAGATCGCTACCTCAGCGCTCCTTCACTGATCGGTGATCGCTCTGCAACCGGATGAACGGCTCAGTGCTGTCCGCTGTCGTTTGTCGAATTTGTCATGGTGTGATTGTTTTGAATTTGAATTGAAAATTGTAATTTGTAATCATAATTTTATATTAAGAGACTAAGAGTTTTATAATTATATTAAATTACGGTTTTTCGTATCCTTCCTTAGCTTTGCTCGTCTGTTGAAATGGAAAACAGAAAGAGAAATTTAGTGCTATTGCTTGCGGGTGATATGGTTTAGATATGAATATTGTGCAAAACATAGCAGAAGGATTCATAAATCCGTTGCCATTAAATGAATTAGAACTTCAAGAACGACATAGAACTCCCCGAAATAGACACTTTTATGAGGTTACAATACCGAAAATAGTCGAAAATGTAAATCTCGATCTCCTGCAACATTATAATGTACATTTTTGTGTTCATATGTCACGTCAACCTCTGCGTTCTCCATTTTTCTTCTAATATATCAAATTTTCCGTTTCCGATCACTGATCAGTCGATCACTGAGCACAATTTTTGTTTGCTACAAAAAATGGCGTCCGATCCAAGAGCGCTCAGTGCAAGAAGTGCCGTTCAGCCGAATGATCCGTGATTGCCAGGTAGCGATCTGCTCGGATGAACGCAGCCAATATATGATCTAAATTTTACCCAAGTAAATTATAATAAGGAAAAACAGCACAAAGAAAATTAAAAGCAAAAAGAAATAAATCTAGCTAGCCAATTACGAGAAGAGAACTTTCTACTCAGAGAAATAATGGACTAATACACCAATTTCTATTAACTACGTTATCAGATAGTATTTGATAAAAGAGACTTATGGATTTTTTTTCGAATTTATTTTCTTTACCGTTTAGCCGGAAAAAAATAATAAAGCTGAAAAATTTTCCACTCTGACGTCAATTTGCCCGTGACGTCACAATATGAAGCCGGCAACAGTGCATTGTCCCGATGCCTAAATTTGTATTTTAGTTTAATTTTTCAGTAGTTCTATCAGAGGTTTATAATAAGTCTCTCAGAGTTCAATTGATCATTTTAGGTTGACGTCACTATGTCGGCGTGGAGGGCACACAATTCATTGTTTTGTTTTTTAGAGATGGGTAAAGGCTCTTATTTTTTAATAACAGGTTTAAACTGCATCTGCTAGTAACTCATCTCTAATTGTTCACATTTGTATTCCTTTGTGACTGGATGAGGTTTGTGTGCCCTCCAGACGGCGGTGTCAAAATCAGGTGACCGAAAATGGTCAATTCAATGTCAGTTGACAGTTGTCAGTGTTAACGAGGTTATGATAATCAGTAATATTTTTCGATTTTTATTCGTGTTAAAATACACTAACTTTGGGCCTGTATTAATTCAATTCAAATTTCAAAATATGGAAACAAAATAATGTTTTGTGCCATGTGCCCTTTTTTTACGCAAACATTGGAGAGACAAAACTAAATATTAAAATGTAAGGTTATATTAAAGTAGTTCAAATAGTTTAATGACACAGAATCTATTGCGATGTTGTCAATTCTTGTAATTGATAAAAATTTAATAATTTAAAACCCAATTATTTGCCTTATTTGTAAATTATTTTGATATTAATAGAAAGTAAATGCATAAAGACTTCATAGAGATTATGTTTATTATAGGATAATTGTAATTAAACGGCGATTTAATGCAGGTAAAATTACCGGGGATAATGACGTCACGACCATCAATTTATTTAATTTTTTATCTAATCCAGGTATTAAAAAATTGGGGTAATAATTATTTTGGTATTATTCAGATCTTACCGATGGGTTCATATACTTAAAATATTTAAAAAATTTTAAGTGTATTAGTCCATTAGAGACAAGGAAATCATCATATTTGACAAAGAACGAATAAATAGGCTTCTGGATCAAAAAATAGAATTACTACAGGAAAAATGTGATAACATAATGAAAAAAAGACCAGAACCTGTCATAGAAAAAAATTACAGAGAAATAATGACAAATTTAATTAATATTTTTGATAAAATTAATATTGTAGAAAATAAAAATCTGAGGCTCTAGTATCTTATGCAAAAATCACATCAGGAAAATTTATTTCTTCCCCTAATGATACTCCAGGTCAAATACTTTTGATGAAACCAAGAAAACAACAAGAAATTTCAGTAACCACAAAGGACCGTCAAGAAAATATAGATATTTCAAAATTGAAAATTGGTATAAACTCAATAAAAAATGTAAAGAATGGAGGAATTGAAATAAAATGTAAAAATAAAGAAGATACAAAAACTGGAAGAAATAAAAAAGAAAATTAAAAATTATAACGTGGAAATTAAACAATTATTAAATCCAAAAATCAAGGCGAGCGGCTTAAAATTAGAAAATAAAATATTGAAAAATGACTTACAGAATATGATACGTCAAAAAATGACTGTATAGATAAAGACGATATATTTTTAATAAATTATCTAGGATATAACGAAAAGAAAAAAAAAATGTTTTATTTGCTGAAATAAATGCCAAATTATTTTTAAAAAATTTTAGTCAAAACAAAGGAAAATTATTTATAGCATGGCAGCATATAAATGTTTACGACGATAATCATATCACACGTTGTCTGAACTGTTGCAGATATAACCATAAAATAAAAAATTGTCGAAATAAACCAGTTTGTCCGCATTGTGCCGGTGAACATTTAATCTATTACTGTAAGGAAAGAGATCAAGAAAAAAAATGTACTAATTGTGAATTTACAAATGGAAAATTTAAAACAAAACATTGTATAAAACATATGGCAAATAATGATGAGTGCCCTACATTTAGATACTATCAAAGCAGACTAATGTCACGAATTAATTATGCCTGAGGACCACAACACAAATTTGAAGACTTTTGTTTAAAACTCTGTAAATGATCTTGATTATAAATATAACTCACAAGATAATTTAAAAATTTTATCTGAATGCCAGATCTATGAAAAATAAATGTGATTAATTAGAAATTCTTTTTGCTGATCTAAAAGTAGATATTGTAATAATAACAGAAACTTGGATACAAACAAATGAAAAAATGTATTATAATTTCAAAAATTACTCGTCAATTTATTCAAGCAGAAGAAATCGCTGAGATGGTGGTGTAGGAATTTTTATTAAAATGGATTTAGAATACAATACATTGAAGATAGTGGAGGAAGAGAAAATGTCATATATTACAATTAAACTCACAAATCAGAATTATTAGTATGCGGTATTTATAGACCACCAGACCAGAATTTAGACACTTCGACTTTTTCGACGAACAGTTTCAAGATATTTGCAAAATTAAATGTAACAGTTTAGTCTTTGGTGGCATTAATGTTGATATCCACAAAACAATTGCGTAATATATATGCCTCCAATTATTTTGAAATATGTAATGATACATATTTTACAAGAGAATGCAATAACGAGTTCTCACTTATTGATCATGTCCTTAGAAATTAAAATCAGCCAATGGAACTATCCATAAGAAAGAATACATTAAGTGACCATTATTATCAAGTAGCAGTTATGGAAACTAAACCTATTAGGAAAACGAAATATACTTACAAAATCTTTAAGAAATTTGATGTAGATAGAATAAATGAATCATTAAGCGCTTTAAAATATGAGAATAAAGAGTCAAATGAAATATATGAACAAATTTTACAAATATTTAACTCATGTTGCGTTGAGAAGAAAATTAAAATTAAAACATTTTCGAAGCCTTGGTTCAATGAAAACATTGCAAAATTAATTAAATTGAGAGATTCATAGTTCTACAGAAAGAAACAAAATATAAATTCTAATTATTATATGAATTTGCATGAATACTACAATAAATTAGTAAAGAAGACAATTAAAGAAACAAAACGAACATACTACGAAAAAGAATTCTCAAATGCCACATCAAAATCAATATGGAAGACTATTAATGATATTTTATATAATAAATCACCCAGCAGAGAAATAATCAAAAACTTGAATATCGACAACAGGAAAATTGAAAATCGAGAAGAAATATGTGAATGTTTAAATGATCATTTTGTAAATATTGGTGCTAAGATCCACCGGGTGAATGAAGACAACATTCCACAGGAAAATAGAACTTCATCTATGTTTCTGTTTCCAACAACAGTTGGAAAAGTTGAAGAAATTATCTCTCAACTAGACAATAAAAAAGCAACTGGTTATGATAACATAAGTGTTAATATAGTGAAGTTGGTTGAATCTTGTCTGGCCCCAATATTATGTAAATTAGTAAATAAATCTTTTGAAACCGGTCTTATTCCAACTAAAATCTACAGACCTATATCAGTATTGCCAGTATTGTCTAAAATAATAGAAAAAATTATGAATGAAAGATTATTCGATTATTTGGAAAAAATACATTTCTTGTACATATGACAATATGGTTTTCGTAGATATTGCGATACAGAGTCAGCGGTTTTAGATTTAATATCTAAAATTCAATTAGAAATTGATAAAAACCATAAATGTGGAATAATGTGTTTGGATTTGTGTAATGCTTTTGATACTGTGGATCACAATATACTTCTGAAAAAACTTTTTCAAATTGGAATCAGGGGAAATTTATATGAATGGTTCAAAAACTTTCTTACCGAGAGGAAACAGTTTGTATGTATAGAAGAAAGCATTAGTTCCATACAGAATATAACATGTGGAGTTGTTGCAATTTTAGCACCTGTACTTTTCCTAATATACATAAATTCTATTGCTAAGTTGAATATATGGAGTAATTTAGTGTTGTATGCTGATAATACAACACTTTTATATTTTGGAAATGATTATGATCAAATAACTAGTAACATGAAATAATATGATTTGAGGCAAATATCACTTTGGTTGCAAATTAATAAATTAACACTCAATTTTAGCAAATCGTCATTTATGTTTATATCTTAAAATCAAATTCCAAATTCAATTCTATCCATTAAATTAAATATTCGCCAATAACAAAATTTTTTGGACTTCATATTGACGAAAAATTATCAACGGAAAAAAATATCTCCTGTTATTGGAATTCTTTTTAGAATACGAACTATTAGATCTCGAAAATATCTAAAAAATATATATTATTGCCTCTTATATTCACACTTACAATATTTAACTTCTATTTGGGCCACCGCTAATAATTCCATTATTAAACCTTTAAAATCTTTACAAAATAAAGCTGTAAAATGTATTTATAATTTTCCATATTTGGAACCTACTATTGATTTATATAAACCAAATAATCTGCTTGATATTGACTCGACATATACACTAAAAATATGTGTTTTTATTCATTCTGTAATAGAAAAGCATAAGATAACATTCACTCAAAATAATGAAACCCATTTACATATTATAGGAAAGCAAAAAATATAATGACAACTCCTTTAAAAACAAAATTTGGAAAAAACTCAATTTTTTATAAGGGAATAACTTTGTATAATAATTTACCAACCAAAATTAAAAATGTCAAAAATTTAAACAAATTTAGGACATATATAAAAAATATGTTATTAACTTAAAGTTATTTGTATATTGATTGTACTATGCATTTTATTATTAAGTTATTATGTATAATGTATGTATGTATTGTGTATATGTGTTTATAAATACTTTCTGTTATCGTTATTATTTTTTATCCTTAAACACTGTTTGTAGTATCTATTCATATACTGTCATTTAAAAATTTATGTGTGTATTATGTCAATCCCTGTATAAACTGTATAGTTTCTTGAGAATAAAAGTTAAAGTTAAAAATATAGTTGCCCGCACGTCGAAATTTCAAACACACAAAATTCGACCATGTGATTTTGGATTTATTTAGAAAAAAAGTAAGTGATTTTGAAGGTCTATTAGTACAGATAGATGCGCTCATGTCTGTAATATATAGATATAAAAAATCAGATCGATATCGCAACTAGTTAATTTTTTAGCAAGAGGTAAACGTTTAAAAACAAATTCTTAAAATAACATTCGGCCATGTTTTTTCTTATGGAGAAATTGCACAAGTGCCAACAAAAGTCTAACAAGCCATTTCCGATGCCCCTAAGGACCTTC
This sequence comes from Stenurella melanura, assembly GCA_963583905.1. Lineage (NCBI taxonomy): Eukaryota > Metazoa > Arthropoda > Insecta > Coleoptera > Cerambycidae > Stenurella > Stenurella melanura. Next base: position 75,377,597 of record OY757312.1, on the reverse strand, counting down.
TTCATGAATTCTTTTCCAAAAATCATTTACCTTGTTGGAATGGGTTCAATTTTTAAAGCTTTGGACCCCTTACTAAAAGCTAAAACTAGTTAGGACATAGGAATGAAAGAAATGAAAAGCAGGATTCTTATACTTAGGATACTCTAATCATCAAAACAACACACCCAAGGCAGGAACATCTTAAATTAAACTGACATTCATGCCCCAACATTTCAAATTGTGTTTGATATAACTGAAATTTTCAAGAACTTTTTAATTTTCATGTTAACTGGAGAATTTGATAAAATTCAGATATTTCAGAAAATGTTGATCCACTGAAAAGTTTCATTTTCAAAATGAAATTTGAAATTTTGCAACACTGTCGAGATGTTGTCGTTTAAGTTTTCAACACTTACCTGTATCAAGTGTCTTGATGGCATTGATAATGGTCTCTTTAATTTCATCTGTTACACCTAACTCTATCAACGTTATAGGATATCCAACCTTTAAGCAATCTGTTAGATGAGAGAAGATTGTATTCTGTATCACACCTCTGTAATTATATTGAAATTAAATTTCTTTTAAAAACTTGTCATCATCTAAGTTAAGAAGGTAGAAATGAGCAACGCTAAAACTCTTCAAAATATACATTCACTACATTATATGAATATATTATACACCATTTTTCAAACTGAAGCTCATTATATTTATATTATATAATATATAAGTATTATCAATTATTGTAAATGAAAAAATAGCAGAGTGCTAATAAATGTTTATTTATTTACTCTCCAAACATTTACTGTATCTGCCACGAGTGTGGCGAGGATAGGGGAATCTATATGTATAGAAACAGCTTACGCATCGCTATCAATATTGGTGTAGTATAGTTTGGAATTAGTGCCAGTGGCGTGTAATTATTATAGCGCGAGATCGTGTTGTTCTCTGATAGGTCAATTATGTTCTCCTATAGTCCCCACCACTCACCAATACTCGTGGCGGATACAGTAAAACACATTTGTGAATTCGCACAACTCTTAAAATTTACTGTAAGAAGTATACATAACTCAAACATTTATTGGTGGATTTTTCTGAATTGATAAGAGAAGTTTAATTATAGTATTAATACAGGCGATAGGGCGAAAACATGTCCATTTTTTGACAAATAGAGGCAGCAATGGTTTTTTTTAACAGCTTTGTCTCGAGATCAGGAAAAACATGTCAAAAATGTACAAACTGCAGAGGTATGGAACTATCTTTAATTATTATGCAAATTAGGTACCAAAATCGGATTTTGATGCAACAACGCGTTCTATCGATCTAACGCTTCAAATGGTGGTATCCAAAGTTAAAGATAATCAAATTTTCTATAAAAAAGGTTATATACGTTTCTTTCCTCAGACCAAGTTTCCGAATAGTAGCTATGTAAAGTTGAAAAATTCTCTGAGCACCGGGTGCATAATTTTGCACTTGGTCAAAGTGACTGTTTGTGCTATATGGTAATAATTTAGTACCTAAACAATACAAGTCGTTCAATTATATTTATAAAAATTATTACATCAGCGGCATTCTATAAATTTCAGCAACAAATTAATATTTATTGCACCTTGTTGTTGATAATGATTGTCTCTCCAACTAAGTAGTTTTTGTGTATTAAGAGTGCAAAGTACCTCATTGTCAATCGAGAGTCAGTTGACACGCAACGTGCAGTGGAACAAGTCAATACACTTGAGAGCGGCAATGACACTTTTCGCTTGAATTATACGCGATTTCTTCTACTTTAAATCACTTTAAAATATTAAAATAAAGAAAATACTTTGTTGAATTTTGAACTGAAAATCACGATTCGTCAACATTTTATGAGGATGTCATATATGTGACCAAGATAAGGAAAAGAATCAGATACAAATGTTGTCAGTTTGTCACTTTAGGTTCTAATATAATTCATATTCTGATTTTATTGACTACATAATAATAATAATAATATTAAATTTTATTGATGCAGAGAGTATAAAACAAGTCAAAAAGTGATTTACACAAATTTACATAACAAAAATTGTACAAGAGATTTAAAAACACATTGACATATCTAACAAATACTCAGGAAAGAAAATCTTAGAAAGAGAGACATCAATTTGAGAAAAGTTTGTCTAAATTGTAATACATGCCTTGAAGAAGGTATATTTTCAATGACTTCTTGAAAGTGAAGTAGGTAGGATGTTACTTTGTAGAGGTTGGAATTTTGTTATAGATTCTAATGCCAGTACTTAGTGGCTTAGAGTTGAATTTAAATTATTTTGCGGTGTACAAAGTAGGTCCCGGTTTCTTGTACCATATGTCACTTCGACGAGAAATATTACATTTACAGGTGTTTTAAAATCTCATGAGCTGTGACCTTCATGTGCGCAGAGACATAATCTCTCCTGTCGACTCAGTTATACTTCTTAAAAATATTATGTTTATTGTTTACAATTTATCACGAGCTCTTGTTTATGTATACAGCAAAGCAGCCCCTAGTGTCTTCAAGAAAATACTAATAACGCAGAACAAACTTTGCCTCTTGCGCATTTCGCGGCTCATAAGATTCTGAAACACCTCTACAACATTTGTATATAAAACAGGCAACTTCTTGAATGTAAAAGTAGTATATGGGAGATGCATTTAGCTGTACAAATAAGTTTCTGCATGACACTCTTTGGCCTTTATTTAAGATAGCTCGTTGCATCTTTTTTGAGTTACGAATATTTTTTTTGCTGCTGGGGATGTACCCCACAGTATAATTCCATATAGAAGGCAGGCTTGTATTTCTGCAAAGTAAAAGTTTTTCATATCTTCTATCAAGTAGATTCCGCATACATCTGATTTGATATATTTTGCTATTTAATTCTTTTGTTTCACTGCATATATGACTATCCAATTCAAAGGTATCACTTAGTGTTATCCCTAAAAATTTTAGTGTTACTTCTGTTTATATCCATTTCACCTAGACTTGGTTTATACTTTCTATCTTTCTTTGTTTAGTATAAAACAGTAAATATTCGGTACTAGAATTTAAATATAATAAATTTTTAGAGAACCACTGTGCTATTTTTTCCATTAGATGTTTACAAGCTGACTGATTAATTTCAGGAGATTCCCTTGAAATTAATATCGATAAGTCATTAGCATATTTTAAATTCCGATAAATATTTTGCGATGTCAGCTACGTAAAGAAAAAAATAACGTGGGTGCAAGAACAGTTCCCTGAGGTACTCCTACATCCACATTCGCACAGATAGAGCAGTGTTTGCTGGTACTCCCTCCTTCACTGTGAAATATTTCGACATATTCTGTCTTTGTATTTATCTATTATTACTTTAACGTAGCTATTGATTCCTATATTATGACTATTGTATATAGTTGCTCAATACAATATATATAGTAGGTTGATATTATATAAACATAACCTATAAATGTTGCTCATAAACTTGTAATGTAAACAGGGTTAGGTAGCTAGTTATTCATTATTTTAGACTAATACTCATGCATGATAATGAAGTTTTAAACTTACTTAGCTTACTCAACTTACTTTGAAATGATCCTCTTAACAGAAAAATTTTTATGCTGTTGTAGGTGGATCACGTCTAGCAGTTTGAAGTCACTTTATTTTGCGTTGTATTTGTTTTGGTACCATCACGAAAAACCTTTTCAGGGTGCGTTTTTGGATATATTTTTGCATTCTGGCACAAAACACCACTTATTTTCCATTATAAAACATTAAAGTTTTGCAAAATAACGTGTATTTATAATACACAACCTATGTTTGTTTACCAACAATGTAACCTCTGATGTCATCAGTGTGGGATACGATGACATACAGTTTTTCGCGGTAAAACATATCTAAATTTAAAAAGGCATATTTTAAGGAATAAATCGATTGCTTGGTAAAATTCAATTTTTTTTAACCATAATTAAGCATTATCCTCACAGTCAGAGATTTTAAAATTTGTGAAAACACCGAATTAAGTATAGGTCCCTTAGTTAAGTACTTGAAAATCTTACTTCAGGAGAAACCCAAGATTTTTCTTTGAACCTTGTTGAGGTTTTTGTAATTGGAAATGAGCTGTTAAAATGAGCCAATGAAGTACTCATAAACTCCTCAAATTTGTTGTGTATGTTACCCGCATCCTATACTTTTTCCCACATTTCATTTTAAAGTCTATTTTCAAAAAGTGTTCTATTTTTTTCTGTTATATATTCTACAAGACCTGTAGTGTACTTTAGTCGAATCTAGTTGATCGCGACTTGGATGATACGACAACCATTTCGTTGTCAGACAGAGGAGTCTCGGATGCACATGCTCTAGCATCTATATTTGCAAAAATATTATCAATTCTGGTGTTGCTGTGAGTTGTATAACTCATGTAGTATCATGTACAATACTATGTAGCCCATACTGAGTGATTGTGTCAGTGATCTTGTCCCTTTCTGAGGAGGGAATGTTAAAATATATGTTAAAGTCTCCCGTGACCCATATACGTGACTACGGTAAAAATGTTGTTAAGCAACAGTTGAAGTTTTTCCAGAAATACTTGGAAATTACCTGTTGGTGACCTATATATAGATACTACTTTATGAGAAATAGTGTTAATGTTCCATTCGCATGCACAAAATTCAAAATCTTTTTCTATATTTAGTTGACTGTTAGTTAATCAGATATGTTTCAAGGCCTTCCTTTACCCATATTGCAGTACCACCACCTTGGTGTATGGAACGACTAAAGTGACTAACTATATTGTAATCTAGCAATGGCAGACCATCTACTTCACCCTCACGATGCCACTGTGTAACAGAAAAATAAATAGGGGATTGTTTAATTTATGAATTTCCACTTCTAGAATATTTTCCTTATTTCTAATGCTCTGAATATTTAAATATAGCATAAATTTAGTTTCAATGATATCTCTCTGCTTGCATCATTTATGAGCATATTATTTTGTACAGCAGCATTTATAAAAAATTGTCATTCGTGTTTTCACTTTTCTTATTGTAGGCAAGGTATCGTTTAAACTTAAATCTTTTAAAGCCAAATCCTCTAGGCTAGAAATTAGCACTGTAGAAGTTATCTTTATGCTCAAATTCAGTACCCACCATAAAGCATTTGAGCCGGTTCTTTCAGAGCTTAGTTCTTTAACTACAATTTCCTCTTCGGTATCTTCTGGTTTTCCTAATGTCTTCCTTATATATTTTACAATATGGTCAGCTGTAACATGCTGCTTCACTTTGTACAGGTACATCCATATTTTTGGTATGACCCCTGTAAATTCATCCTTATTATCAGCATTACCAATCAGCTTTTTATTCAATTCTCTGTATTTATTCTTGTTTCTCTTTTCCCTTTCTACAATGGGCTTGTTCCATGATATTCTTTTTATATGGTTTTTATATTTTTTCATGTAGTACTCGATATTCTCATTATACACTTAAAATTTCGTATTATCAACTTTTGCCGTTCTCGAGATACAAGGAGTTGAAATTAGTAATAGTTGCAAAAACCGAGCGCTCATTTGTGACGTCACTATACGCAAGTGACGTAAGGGACCTTTCAAATTTAAGCTGAAAGGTCGAAAAACATGGAATTTTCAAACGCTGGTAACTAAATAAATACGTCGAGTGGAAGTTCGTTCTATGTCTCTACGGAAAGGAAAAAGTCGACGATGAATCCTAATCGTAAATTGCAGGGTAAAAATCGAAAATTCGTCCCGACAGAAGCAAGAGAAAATTGTAATTTTTTGACATTTCACCAAATTGTACTCCCCTACTGTCAAGAAGTAAGCAAAACAAACAATACTTCGAAAACACTTATAATTATAACAACTAAGGAGCATCAAGTCTCTCAAAAGTTTTAGTAAATCGTTTTCATTTTTGAGAAATTCTATTAAGACTTTATTAATACCTTAATCTGGGCTTGATGATGACTTGCTATCAGTATTTCCATTTAAAGTGCAACATATTATGCATGTTTCATTTATAATCGTACAGTTTTTTCTTTCTAGACAGCTTCTGTGAAACCACATTGTACACAAACTTCGACTTTTGTTAAACTTGAACATCTCGTATGACGTTATCAATACTCCTTTCATCAAACAAAAATAAGGCCACAACCACATAAAAAAAACAAATATTCAATCACTTTATTCTTTTCTCCCACCAATCCGATTAATGCACTATTATCTCCGAATTGATGGCGAAAGGAAATTTCAGTGCTTTATCTGGTTCCCATACAACTGTTCTTCGCCATTACATGCTAACACCGTCAACATTAGCAACTTTGCACTGCTATTACTCAGAAACAATTGGTCTGACGAAAAAATGTATATAACCTCTTTTACAGAGAATTTGATAATCTTTAACTTTAAATATTACCATTTGGAGCGTAAGATCAATAGAAAACGAGTTATTGCACAAAATCCCGATTCTGGTAACTAATTTGCATAATCTATATAGATAGTTCCGTACCTCTGCAGTTTGTACATTTTTTATGTTATTCCTGCACTCGAAACAAAGCTGTCAAAAAAACCCGAGTCTGGTACCTAATTTGCATAATCTAAGATAGTTCCGTACCTCTGCAGTTTGTACTTTTTTTATGTTATTCCCGCCCTCGAAACAAAGTTGTCAAAAAAACCACTACCGCACAGTGCAGAGAACCGTGGACAAAAGGGTAAAAATGGAGTCTTTATTTTGGGTTTAATTACCTACCGAATTTAACCGAATAAGTAGGTAAGTAACCAACTAAGCCATTCCAAGAAACATTACTTGAAATTGTCAAGTATCTTCGGAGGTAAATTCATCTGAAGAAAAGGTAATTTGAACGTAGTTTATCACCTACTTGGTCAGTTAACATATTGCTTCACTTGTGAATAGTCGTGTGCTGAAGAGTATTTTATTTGTGGTATGTTGGTCATGGAAAACATAAATCCAAGTATGTTAACTATTAGAATTATATATTTCAAAATCATTATTTGGCAATTATCAACCTGGTAATTTTTATTTTAGATATGAGTGTAAAATTTTAGACTTATTGATTTTGTTAAGAACTTCGGCAAGCTTTAAAAAAAAAGTATATAAAAGTATATACGCAACTTTTTGCCATATTGTAGTAAATTTAGTGTAGATTAAAGCTGCAATATTATTTTGTGCAAATATTAATTTGTTTAGAAAACACCTTTTTTCTTTTATAGGTCATTCCCTTACTTTTGGTGAATGTTTCAAAGTTTGGGTGTCGGCAATAGGTAAAGACAACTTCGGTGCAATAAAGCAGTTGATTACGAACTCGTATAACATCACAAACCCTGACGTTCCAGAACTGGTCAATATTACAAAATTTCTATGTGTTAACTTGAAATCGAGGTGGACAAAGTGCTCACGTTCGAGGTCTTATTTATTAAAAAAGAAAGTGGTTTTCTTGCTTCAAAAATATCAGAAGTAAAGAAGGAATTAACTTTGCAGCAAGCACTGTGTCTGTTCTTAGATCTAAACTTATCTGAACGCAAATATAATTTATTACGGACTGTTGTAAATAGTGTACATAGTGATAATTTTTCTAAATCCTAGTTTAAGGTTATGAAGTCATGTCTCAATTTAATATACCAATTGCTGAAATATCAGGAGAACGCCTAGAGGCCCGACATAAACAAATCAGAAAAGAAAGATTGACGCACACTCGAAAAAAGTCCCGAACGGAATCAAACATTGATTTGATGAATCATTTGATCATACCATCAGATGCTTTACTAGCTTTCCATAGAAAATAATAATTAGCAAAAAGGGGAAAAGTGACATTAAAAATATTTTGTGTTAAATGACGGAAGAGAACCTTTAGCAGTATAATATATCACAACTCCTCTCGAGGGTAGCGATGGCAGTGAAGAATATATTATGAAAAATTATTTCTTTGTATTATGTACACGTTCCTGGATCCTGAATATACTTTCACATATCTCTTCCAGTCTTATCATTCTTAATGTAAAGTATCATTTATAAAATTTTGTTATCACAGACATGTACGTTGTACGTACCTATAATTCTTTTTCTTTTTGGAGTAACCTGGCATTGTAAATTAAATATTTTGGCTGTAAATGTAGACCAATGGTTGACAATCTTATGGTAAATAAATCATTTATTACCACTGATTTGTTCTGGAGTTTTGATTTTTGTCCATTAGCCTCATAAGATCACTGCACTGTGTGCCGCCTTAATTTGTCAAAGAAAAATATTTACCATCTGGCCTATATTGTTCATGTCTACTTCCATTTTTCTATGCATATTACGATTTTACATTTAAAAAGTTCCTATTTTATAAAACTTACCTTTTTTTAGCTATTTCCTCTACTGTTAACCCAGATTTAAAATGTGCATAAGATACTCGAGGACTAGGACCAAGTTGAGTTGTCATTGTCAATGGATATTTAATAAGAAGCTCCTCAATAGATAATTTTTTCTGGACCACATCACTATCTTCTATGTTAAGGCCTGATCGAAGAACTTTTAAAAAATCTTCTCCAAATTTACATATTTTTGCTTCCGTTAATCCCTCAACTGCAAGAGAAATTTGTATGATTTAAAATTATACATACATAGAAACTTTTGCTTACTTTCACACTTTCTCAGCTCTGATAGTGTAATAGGCTTTTTTATTGCCATATCCATTAAAATTTTATTTGACGCTATTGCATAAGGCATACAATCTAGAGACGTGGCTATTTCATATCTCTTGTTCATTAAAAGTTTGTATAATTTTAGAGTAGTATCCTTGTCTTTTATATTGCTTTCAGATGGTTGGACAAAAGCACTGGTAGTTGGTCCTTGTTGATTATTAATTGCCCCTGATGTCAACAAAGCTTGTTGCTGGTTACCTGCGTCTGATCCTAACCAAACATTTCTAAAAAATAGATCATTAGGTGATTGCAGAACCTGCTGGCTAATATAAACAAATCAACAGAAGGTACTTTTATGTATTTTCAAGTAATGCAACTACATGTGAGAGATGTGTCTAAAGCTCCGATCAAAGAACTTATCCCTACATATACATATATAATGTATAATAGTTTGTTTCTCGCTGAGATAATCACTGTCTGAGGCACTTCAGTTGTAAACATTTCCAAAGTTCCTGATTGGCTAGTCGGTCTATTCGCAGCTTTATTGTCTAAAATTCTTAATGTTTCATGATGGCAAATATCTCTATTTACGTGTCATTAATGGTAACAGGTGCTTTTAGGATTTCAGAGCGACTTAGTGGTGAAGAAGTGATATTTTATACAGTTTAGTGACAATATAGTTATTATAAAATGGTGCAGTGCTGTTCCGCAGAAAACAGTATGGAAACTATGTAAATCAATTGTTTCACAAGTATAAACTTCATAGCCGTAACATGATGGGGTTCTGTTTAGTTCTAATAAGGTGAACTAACAATTAAATTTTAATATCCTTTCAATACATAATTCGCTTAAAATAAAACGTGTACTTCTACCTGTATATGTGTTTATCACACAACACGTGATATACACGCTATGTTAATTTCATTACTATTTTTTTAGATCCTGGACAGTAAAACAAATAATTTATGTTTTTGCTGTGCTAATATATAAACAGAACACAACAATGGGGTGTTTGCAAGGTGTTGAGATAAATGCACATATCAAAAGATCGCGAAAAATATTTTTTTATTTTTTCAATAAATCAGTATTTTATTCGTAATTAACGTAAGCCTAGTAATAGTGGGAGTATCGTGACATGAAAATTTATTAAATCTGCTCCATCTGTTATTAAATACAACATGTATATTTTTAAATATTAATTTTTCTTATATTACCCAGAGTTATTACGAAACGCTAAAATCACAATTCATAAATATAGAATGGTGATTGTTTATTTTTGTATCTTTATCGGTCTAACTCTAGTTTATCCTTGAGATATTTGAAGAATAAAGCAAATAAATATGTTGCATACCGTTTTTCGTAAATATATTCAGACCTTATAATGTGAGGGTTTTTTAGGTTATAAATATGAGTTCTTTTAAGAACTGTATTGTACTGTCGTGAGCAAAAAAAAATATTTTTTTCTAATATAAATCTGTCTATTTGAATATGTGCAACGAATTTTGACAACTAAGTGATAATCTCACAAAAATTAAAGTTAGATGTACACATCTGCATTTTAGAAAAGATACGTTATGAGATTTGTCCAATTTTTTTCTTTGCTCACGACATGGACACATCAGTGAATTCACCAGACAAAATATTTTTAACTGTCCTTAGTGATTTTAAACGCAGAACCAATTGGAAGAAGAAGACGCAGTTTTTCTTCATCGAAATTTACAGAGAAGATTTCTGCATTACTGAGGTATTAAATCCTAAAGTGATCACATCATCTTCAAAAAAAAAAACCAAATAAATCCTGGTAAAACCACTACGCATGTGGATAAAATCATGCCCAAGACCCCCAAGAGAAAGACTAAGGTAGCACAATGCTAAAGGTGTTTGGCTAGCGACCTCCTACCAAAACTTCCAACTATCATACACTTTTCACCACCATATCTTTTATTCTATATCTATCTCTTTCTTTCTTCTTGTTTGTCATATGTTCGTATTTTTGTAATTTTTGTTATTCTGTACTTTTTTTGTTAAAAATTCAATTTAGACCGATAAACTTTGTAAAAAATTTAACTATTTTAAATTCAATTTTCTTTTCCTAAAACCAAAAATTCCTAACGGCGAGCAGACTGTTGGGGTAATTTGTTTAAATGGAGCTTTTCCAATTGAGTTCGTCTCTATCTCAACAACAAAATTTCAAAAAAGTGTTTTTCCCATAAAATAGATTAAGATTTTAACCATTGTTTAGAATTAAGTTTTTTAATATGTCCAAATTTATCGATAATTTTAAGCCGCCACAGGCGGCAGGAGTTTTATCTTATTTTAACCATTTAATTGAGCTAAACCGGTCACGACCCGTCCAATCGCACTAACACCACGGCGCTGCGCGACGTGGTTGTACGGTTGGCTCCGGGTCATGATCCGGGGAAGCATTAACTGTATAAAACAAAAAATAAATATGTTGATGATGATGATGATGGCTAGCGACCACGGAGTCCTGGGTTCGAATCCTGGTCAGGGTACAGAATAGAATAGAATAGAATAGAATAGAATAGAATAGAATAGAATAGAATTTTATTGGTGCATTTGAATAAACATAATTCATTTCACAAGTCAAACAAAACAAAACACATACAAGGACTAGTGTTATACAATATAAAAATTTAAAAGTCTAAAAAATAATTTAAATAACATGTAAATAAAATAAATAATCACAAAACTACGTGACCCAGTTTTATTCGATAGAGAAAAATTCTTCAACCTTAATGTCACAGTCCATAAATTCCTTTATGCTATAGAATGCCTTCGATACAAGAAATCTTTTTATTTTATTTTTATATACATTATAAGCTAGCTTTCTTACTGAGAATGGTAGTTTGTTAAAAAACTTTGGTCCATGGAAATCCACTCCATTGTGAGATTTACCTAGCCTACGATACTCAATGTATATATCTTGTCTCTGGCGCGTGTTATATTCATGGATATCTGATGAAATTTGATACTTGTGGTAGTTAGATTTAATGTATAACAAACAGGTGTAGATATACATACTAGGTATAGTGAGTATTTGCAGGGTAATAAATTTGTGTTTAACTTCATCTCTATAACCCAGCCCGAGAATTATTCGGACGGCCTTTCTTTGCATTCCGAACACTCTTTCACAGTGAGCGGAGTGTCCCCATACTATAATGGCATAATTTGCGGTAGAATTGAAAAGGGCATGGTAGGCCAACATCACAACATTTCTATGGACAGTTTTATGTAGATTTCTTAATAGGTAAAGGACTTTTGCTAGCTTGGCACAAATATAATTAATATGTTGATCCCACTTGAGGGTAGGGTCTACCAAAACGCCTAAGAATTTTATACTATCCGGATTTTCAATGTCTATATGCCGAAGTGTAAAAATCATTTTGTCAGTTTTTGTTTCATTCAATTTTAAGCGATTTGCTACAAACCATTGTGACGCGTCCTGTAATGCTAAATTCATGTCATTCAGTAGAGTATCATAGTCTTTACTGACATTTTTGAGTGTGGCGTCATCAGCATACAGCAGTATATCACTGCCTGGACCTGAGAGTTTAAGATCATTTATATAGATTAGGAATAACACTGGACCAAGCAGCGATCCCTGCGGTACTCCATTGATTACCTCCTTCTCATCTGATAAGACACCATTAAAAGATGTCTTTTGTCTTCTGCCTGAAAGGTAGGATGCCATAAGATCTATACTGTTTTGTGTGAAACCATAAATGCGTAATTTCATCAATAAGACATCATGTGATACACAGTCAAAGGCCTTACTCAGGTCACAGAATATAGTTCCCACATGTGCACCCAATTCTAGGCCTTCTCCTATCCACTCCACAAGCCTATTGATGGCATGAGTTGTAGACTTTCCTCGTTGGAAACCAAACTGGCATTCATTGAATAGACTATTTGAAACAAAATATTCGGTGATTTTTTTGTTTCAAATAGTCTATTCAATGAATGCCAGTTTTGGTTTCCAACGAGGTACGGATGTTTAGTGGCGTTTTTTCATGTGTTACCGAGATGGTAGCAGTGAGCTAGACCGCTGTTGAGTGGCACAACATGTCTAGTCGTTATCTATCCCGAGTTCGAGTCTCAGCTGCGGTAGATGGCAATATCGCAGGGAAGGTTGTTGTGTTGATGCCTATGTGTACGTGTCCTGGTTGAGTGGTAGAGCAGCAATAGCTGAACTCCGCCAGGACGTTAATATAAATAAGGCATTAAAATTAAAAAAATTTAAAAAAAAAATTATCATTGGTATTAAAAAATATATTTCCGATATTTCAGCAGCGTTTTATTGTTTATTGTCATATTAATAACTTAAATAAATTAATTCTTTTCGCATAGGTACCTAGTAATGTAAACTACGAGTGTCAACATCAACTAGCATGCGTAAATGTACCGTTTGTGCTAAACCTTAGTGATTTTAACACCCTGACGTTAGTGTTGTAACGGTGTTTTGCTCTGGGTAGCTGGAGTCGGAGATTAGTTCAGGATCCAGATTAGTTTAATAAGACAACCCAATCAAAATTAACAATTTTATTATCTTCAACAGGTAAAATATGCAGGTTTACATAATATACAATAGTTACAGGTTATCGGTTTTCAGGTCCGTATCTTTTACGGTTATTGGTAATCAGGTGACATTTAAATCGTATGAATGAGAGAGACGACGAGAGTGTAATGCAGTGATGCGGCGAGTAGGGGTTTTGGCGGCGGAAACGGCGGCGGGCTAATAACCGTCAACCCGAGCAAGCTATCGGCTCAACTCGCCGGGTCACTCCTCTGTTAATTTATATTTGCTCCGTGTCGGTTTCGTCGGGACGACGGGACATCGCTGGACTAAATAACATTTGGCACAAGGTCCGTTCTTCGGTTCAACGCGCCGTAGAACTTTTCTAGGTCAAGATATATTCGCTCCGGAGAGTCACGTCACTTGGTGCATAAATCAGCAAAGTGTCTTCGGCTCAGCGCACCATCGGCAGTTTACGGAGAGATGCACCCAGTGCTCTTCTCGATCCGCGGCTGGGCTTTTATACACGAAACTATCCCTCCTTTTTGAGACGGTCGGACTCGGGCGGTGTGCAAATTTAGTATATCGAGTATGAATCGCCGTCGTGTGGCAAATGTGCACACGGCACTACACTGAAACTTCTTAGTAATGAGGTATGACTTTAGGATGCTTCATTACACTCCCCTCGTTCGTCGGGTGAAAAAAATTGACATCAGGAACAATTTTTAAACATTTCAAAACAACTCTAACCTATTAAACATTTTTATCCAACTAACGAAAACATGGTAAAATTTCGTAAACACCCTGTATAAACATGTGAATATACAATTTTTAAACATTTTAAAACAAATCCTAACCTATTATACATTTTTATCCAACTAACGAAAACATGGTAAAAATTTTCGTAGACACCCTGTATAAACATGTGAATATAAAATTTGAAGTTTTGTCAACAGCAATCTATCAGTAAAACAACGGTAGAGATAACAGGGAAAATAAAATGTACTATGCAAAAAAATAACTAAACTAGGTATGGCATAAATCGAAATAAATCGTAAGAAAACATTGGTATAAAAGGTAAAACAAATGGATTCTAAAGCATAATTAACAAAACTTACACATCGGAAAATAACAAAACATAACAAATTCCGTTTAATAAGTTTTTCGCTCACTCGTTTGCCGCGCACTCGTGGGGTTGCGTTAGCGGACGTCTGCGGCATGGGTGTTGGCGTACAGGGGTTGATGACGGTCAGGGCGGTGATTCCCGGAATGCGGGTGGTTGTTCCGTCGCTGCTGCGGTGTCTGAACTTCCGTCTCCGTTTTGGTATTTTAGAGTCCTCTCTACTGGATTACATTGGGGTGAATACGGCGTCGTTGTATGGTGTGTAATACCGTATTCAGATAACAGCGAAGTGAATTCGTTGCTGGTAAACTGTTTCCCGTTATCGGTGATAATGTAATTTGGACATCCAAATCTGGCGATAATTTTTTCCTTTAATGCTTTGCAAACGGCGTCTGCTGTTGCTTTTCTTACAGGGTGACATTCTATCCATTTAGTGAATCTATCTTGCAACACGATGAGATTATTGTTGCCTTTGCTAGACCTAGGAAGTGGTCCGACAATGTCGATGCTGACAGTATCCCAACATCCGTTTATTTTAGGGAATTGCATTTTTCCTGCGGTCTGTTGTTGAGATGATTTATATTTTTGACAGTTCGGGCAGCGTCTTACGTAATTTGCAATATCTCTGTACATCCTAGGCCAGTAGTATTTATCGGCAATTCGGGTTATAGTTTTTGTTATACCTAGGTGTCCTGCGCACGGTGCATCGTGATTTTCCTTCAGGATTTGCTTTCGTTGCGGTTGCGGGATACAAAGTTTCCATGGGCTGGAAAATTCGGGGTCTGTAAAATTGTTACTGCTCCATATATGGCGGTACAGGTTTCCGTCGATAATGCAGTATTCCGGTTTTCTTTCGGGTTTACTTTGTACTAGTTTAATGGTCTCTTTGTACCAAACACAGTTTTCTGAATTTTCAACTGCGAAAATACCTTCCTCTGTGTTATTTCCTTCTTCGGTGATAACTGGCTGGCGGGAAAGTGCGTCTGCCACTTTGTTTAATACTCCTTTTCTGTATTTTATTTCGAAATCGTACTGTTGTAATTCCATTACCCATCGAGCCAGTCGTCCATTGGTGGGATTTGTGGAATATAACCATTTTAAACTCTGGTGATCTGTTACAACAACAAAATGATATCCCTGTATGTAACTAATGTGTTTCCGGATTGCGAAGAGTATGGCGGAGCATTCTAATTCCACGGCTGACATCTTTTTTTCTACGTCTGACAAGGAGCGACTTGCATAGGCTATAATACGGTCCTGATTGTCAATTTTCTGTAGCAGTGCTGAACCAAGTCCTTGTATAGATGCGTCTGTCTGGAGATAAAAAGTTTTCGTAAAATCGGGGCAGCTGAGTACAGGAGCCGTTGTTAATGCATTTTTGAGTTTTGTGAAAGCCTCTTCTTCAACTGATGTCCATTTCCAGCGGATATGTTTCCTCAGTAATTTGTTTAAGGGTGCGGCAGTGTCCGAATATGACTTTATAAATCTCCTATACCAGGAAGTCATGCCAAGAAAACGTCGTAATTGTTTGACATTCTTTGGAGGCTGGATTGCCACAATGGCACTTACTTTTTCGGGGTCTGTCTTAATGCCCTCTTCACTTACCAGGTGTCCTAAGTATCTTAGTTCTTTTCTGCAGAAAGTACATTTATCTGGATTTAGTTGTAGGTTTGCATCTTTTAAACGCTGAAATATTTCTTGTAAGTGTTGTAAATGTTCGTTAAATGTCTTGCTTACTACGACGATGTCGTCCAGGTACGCAAATGCATATGACAGATCAGGGGTTATAATCTGGTCCAGGAGTCTTTGAAATGTGCTAGGGGCTGAATGGAGGCCAAAAGGTAAAACTTTAAATTGAAATAACCCTCTTCCGGGTACCGTAAATGCGGTTATTGGCTTACTCTCATTTGTCAAAGATATTTGCCAATAGCTGGAGCGTAAATCTAAAGTAGATATGAACCGGGCTTCTCGCAATTTGTCTAAAATGGCGTTTATAAAAGGTAATGGGTAAGCATCTTTCATCGAAACTTCATTTACTTTCCGGAAGTCTATGCAAAATCTATATTTATTGTCCTTTTTCTTTACCATGACAATTGGGGAATTCCACGGGCTTTTAGACGGTTCTACTACACCTTCTTCCAACATTCTGTCTAACTCGGTATTAACAATTTTTTGCATGGCTGGGTTTAATGGGCGGTATCTCTGTTTAATCGGCGTGTCGTCCAGGAGTCTAATTTTGTGTTGTGTTAGTGGGGTAACACCTTGAATTGTCTCAAATTTCGGAAGTTCGACATGTAAAAAATTTGACAGGATCTGTTTTTCGTTATCTGAGGGCTGAATTAGAGAGAGCGGTATTGTTACTTCTATTTTCTGATTAAAGTCTATCATATTTCCCATAATTTGCCCTGTTAGTAATTTAAAATCAATGGTAACGTGATGGTTCCTTAGAAAGTCCATCCCCAAAATAATATCATAAGTTAAATTTGGCAAGTACAAGAAATTATCGGTTAATTGAAGTCCTGTTGTGTAGTAATTTAATTTGAATTCTCTGTTTACTTGTGTTTCAGTTCTATCCGCCAGTTTAATATTATGTCCGGTACAATTTATTTCTAGTAAGTTTGCTTTGCAGTTCGTGTATACAGCGTCCCCTATGTAAGAGCGGGTTGAGCCCGTGTCGAGTAGCGATGTAAAGTGTTCGGTTCCGATTTGTATCGGGAGCTTCAGTCGGTCGTTGACATTGAAAACTGGAGTTTGGACGGTGGCCGCGGGGAAGTTGTTTACTGGCTGGACTGCTCGCGAGGCAGGGCAGCCATATTGCCGTTTCCCGAGGCCTCATTTTTGCAGCTGCAATCATACATCTGTGATTGGCTAGGCCCTCGCCAGTTTTACACAAGGCAATAGTTGAAAATTTTGACATATTGTAAAAATTTTAATTTCATGTCATAAATTATTTGGTTATAATTTCTATTTAATTATTTGCACATTATGTATCAGTTTTAATCTCTTTTGTATAAATCTGAAGAAAAAGTAGCTAATTACATGATGCCTTCATATTGCGTAAATGGTATGGATACTGTATAAACTACTTACAGGTCAAATAGAGGTCGTTGGATTGTATAATGTCATAAAATACACACAAAAACTCCGTAGTCGTGTATTGTTGGTTGCCCAAAACGCCAAAAAAATTTTAGTGTATTTTCTAGTTACTTTTATGGTGTGAATGTAACTTTCGTATTTACTCCTCCTGGTTTAAAAACAGACTATAGTTGTCCACAGCGGGAGCAAAATATTTTGGGTGTGTTTGTACAGTTATCTCGGGTGTGACCCTGGCTTCCACAACGCCAACAGTTTGTATTTCTATTGTAGTTATTAACTACGCTGTGCCTGGGATTTGTTTGTGTGTTATTCCTAGAATTGCTTTGTGTTGTGGGGTACTCGGCGGCTGTTTGTCTCTGTACCTGATCTTGTGATCTAGAATAATTCTGGGTGGCCGGCCTATTGTGGTTTTGTGTGTTGTTTCCATAATTATTTCTATAATTCATTGCTTGATAATATCTGTCTGGTGTGTAATTAAAACCTAATCTTGGTGTGCCTGTTTGTAAATTTTGTTTCGCTGTCTTTTCTTCTTTACAAACAGTTTCGTGTTCATTTGCTAGGGTTATTAATTGATCGAGTGTCTGGAAATCGGTTCGTTTGATATATTTTCGATATTCTGGTTTTAAATTTGAGTATATTCGGTATAACTTCTGTTCTGGAGTGATATTTTTAAGCCTCCGCAGTAGAGTTTGGATTGCTACTACATAATCTTTTATATTTTCGTTGTCTTTTTGTACAAGGAGCCTTGCTTCGTCTTCCAACTTTAAATGGTAATCTGAGGGTGCGTAAAATGCTGTTAACTTTGTGACAAATTGATCCCACGTATTGCAGGATGTTTTATTATTTCTGTACCATAATAATGCATCGCCTTGTAGTAGTTCGGGTAGGGCTCGTAGCATTTGTTCATCAATGAAATTGTATCCAGACTGTAGCTCCTCTACACGTTCTAGAAATGAGAAAACGTCTTTTCTGCCGTCGAAACGAACGTTCCATTTGCGAACTTCAGTTAAAACCGTACCCATGGGTGTTGGTATAATGTATGACCTGTCTGGTATTGTAGGATTTATTTGGGTGGGCGTGGCATCAACTTTCTTGGCTGCCTCGCTATGTAAATAACTTTTTAGTCTACTTCGGAGTTCTTCCACTGTTCCAGTTGTAATTGCGCCGTACTTGGATAATTCTACTAGTAGTTCATCTTTCTTTAATTTATATATCCATCCTACTGTGGTATCTGCGACTTCTAGTCCATAAGCACCATCTGTGTCTGACAAACTCATTTCTATGGCTTGGAATATTTTGTGTCTCCCTCTAAATATTTTACTATCTCTCTCTTAGTATAAATGTATCCTTTTGGGTTGTCTGGAGTAAATCTACCTTTTAAAATCTGTTTCGGGTGATAAATTATGTTACACTCTTTCTATTTGTCTATCTCTCGTTTGTAAATGTCACCTTTTGGGTTATCCGGAATGAACTAATGTCTTAAAATCTGCTCGGGCGCCAAATTATGTAACCTTTTGGGTTATCCGGAATGAACTAATGTCTTAAAATCTGCTCGGGCGCCAAATTATGTAACGGTGTTTTGCTCTGGGTAGCTGGAGTCGGAGATTAGTTCAGGATAAAGATTAGTTTAATAAGATAAGATAAGATAAATTTATTAATGTTAAAATTATAAAAATATACACACGTCAAAAAAAGGTTTGCACAAATTAATTTTAGAAGCATACATACATACATATAATATCACACCTACAAAGATATAATTAATTTGTATGAAACAGGTACAGTTACTAACAAACAAAAAATTTACAAGGATACAGTACAATAATATAATATCACATTCTAATATGTCCAATCTCTCTTTCAATTTCTTCTAATGAGAAAAATGCGTTTTCTAGAAAAAAGTCTTTAATTGTAGATCTGAACCTTGTTGGGATCAAAGTTTTCACGCTATTAGGTAGTGCATTATAGATTTTAATACCATAGTATTTGACACCAGTTTGTCCCCTGGTAAGTCTTGTGAATTCAGGACATATATTATCTTTATATCTGGTTTCATGTTGATGTAAATCAGCATGAGTATTAAAGTTATTTAGGTTATTATGTATATATAAGATACATTGCAGTGCATACAAACAAGGTAATGTGAGTATTTTAAGCACGATAAAAAGGTGCTTAGTATCATCTCGATACCCTATACCACCCACAATCCTTAAGGCCTTTCTTTGAAGGCCGAAAAGTCTGTGCTTGCCAGCAGAGTGGCCCCAGGCAAGAATGGCATAGGACAGTCTAGAGTGACATAATGCAAAATAGGCTGTTTTAAGCACATTGCGGGATACAGAATTTGACAGTTGTCTTAGACAATATATATTTTTTGATAACTGTTCAGCAAGATAATCGGTATGAGCATCCCAACGTAGAGATTTGTCGATGAATACTCCTAAAAATTTAGTGTTAGTTGGATTATTCGGTAGATTTCCCAAATCGCGTGTGCTTGAGATCATTTTAACTGTTTTTTCTTCATTAAGTGCTAGAGAGTTAGATGTGAACCACTTTTTGGCATTGGAGAGCGCATCGTCACTCTTCAGCATTAAGTTATTTAGATTATAATCTGACATTAGAAGTGTCGAGTCATCGGCATAAAATATACAAGTGAAATTCTTAAGTGCATTTGGCAAATCATTGATATAGATTAGGAATAGGACCGGGCCCAGGATTGAGCCCTGAGGTACTCCCGACTTAATATTTAACTCCTCGGATGTTATTCCGTTTAATCTGACCGTTTGTTTTCGGTTTTCTAAGTAGGACTTGATAAGTGAAATACTTGAGTTGCTGAAATTATATTTGGGCAACTTTTGAATTAATAAGTTATGTGATACACAATCAAACGCTTTGCTGAGGTCGCAAAACAATGAAGCAGAGTAGAGTCCTTTTTCAAAGCACCCTAATGTATATTCTGTAAATTTTAGTATAGCATCTGTTGTTGATAAATGTTCACGAAATCCAAATTGATGTCTAAAGAGTATTTTATGTTTCTCGAGATATTCAGTTATTTGATATTTAATGGCCTTTTCAAAGATTTTTGAGATAATTGGGAGTATAGAAATTGGCCTGTAATTGCCTACTTCCTCTATATCACCTTTTTTAAAGATTGGAACAACAGATGCAATTTTAAGTGCATCTGGAAATATGCCAGTCCTGAAACTTATGTTTATTAGTTTGGTTAAGGGAATTACAATATGATTTTTTATAGTTTTTATCAAGTCAGTATTTAGGCCATATATGTCTTTAGTGTTACTGTTTTTCAAAGAGTTAAGTATGTCTCTTACTTCATTGTATGTTACCTCACGGAAGCAGAAAGATTCAGTGAAACTAGCCTGTTCAATATAATGCAGGGGGTCAATATTTAATTTGGGAAGTCCAGCAGTAACATCTCCAGCAACATTAATGAAGAAATCGTTAAAGGTATTTGGCTCAATGTGTGATGTCTGTATAGACCTTTTCTTCCGATTTGTATTTATTATTTGCCACATGGTTTTTACAGGATTACTAGATTTTTTTATATTATTATCATTTGATTTGATTCTCTCAGTTCTTAATGCACATTTGTATCTAAATTTGAAATCATTTCTACGTTTTTTATTTGCTTCAGTGTTTCGAGTTTTACAGACCTCGTTCAGAAAGTGCAAATAATCTCGCATTCGTCTCAAGTCATCTGTAAACCATGCAACTTCAAAAGAATTTCTGTTTCTAAAACGAACTAACTTTTCTGGAAAAGAAACACTGTAGGCTTGTACAAGTAAATTTAAGAATATTTGAAATTTTTCATTTATATTGAGAGTGTGATTACCGATAAAATCCCATGAACAACTAGATATAATTTCGTGAAACCTATTCCTACCAATAGCCGTGATCGGTCTAATAGGTTTTTGATGCTCACAATTTTTTACATTATATATTGGTACCTCGATTATCTGACATAAATGATCAGACAAAAGTGGTTCACTATTATAGCAATTATATTCATCTACTGAGAAGTTTATAAAAATATTGTCAATACAATTAGTCAATCTGGTATTATCAAACACAGTTTGCTCAAAGCCGAATGTTTTGAGTAGATCAATTAAAGTGGTAGTGAAGCGATCGGATGTGTTAAACCTTACATTAAAATCACCAGAAATGATTACCTTATTATTGGTGCCTATTTTATTTAATAATTTTTCCAATATTTCTATGAAGACATTAAAATCTCCATTTGGGGAACGGTAGATGTTTATCACATCCACATTAAATTTTTTTATTTTCACAGCAGCTATCTCACAATGTTTTTCAATAGAGATGTTATTTAAATGTAATAAAGCTTTATAGTCTAAGGTTTCTTTGACTGCAATTAGGGTACCCCCATGACAGAGTTCAGATCTACAAAATATGCTAGCCACACAATAATTTTTAATTTGAAAGAAATCAGACTCATTGCTGTTTAACCAATGTTCGGTGATACATATGATGTCCAATGGCACCCTCTCAGCAGCAACAAATGTTTCTAGTTCATTAATTTTATTTTTAGCACTCTGGATGTTGATATGCATTAATTTTATTGTATCTCTTTTCACTTGTTTCTCTTTTTTATAAGATTTGTTATTTGTATCTGTGCTTATTCTTGATTGAGATTTGATAAAAAAGAAGGTGGATTATTGGGTTCTTCTTGGGATTGTTCTTGTTTATGTTGCGGTTGGTCAAGGAAACGCTTACCTAATCTGAAGTCAAATCGATTAAATATTATTTTCTTAGGCCAGAAACTAGGTTCATATACATGTTGAAGTAGTTGAGGTTCAACTCCTACCATAAATGATTGGTTGTCGGCACGCATGTTGTGTGTATCTAATTTTTTTACATATGCATTCTCTGTGTCTGTTCGTGTTTTTATGTAGTTTCCTATATCTTTCTCAGTCACACTATCTGGCACTTTAGATATAAAGAGCCATATTTTCTTATCTTTATTTTCTCTTCCATAGAAATTTTTGTCGCCGTTTCCACTACCAATCTTGTAGCGTCCTCTTCTTTTAACTACTTTGAAATCATCATTTAATTGACTTTGATCCTCTATGTTATTCTGTGTTGTGTGTAAACCTGATATTTTATTTTGGGGCTCTGGTGCATCAGTCTCCAAATTTATTATGTCTTGCATAATGTGTCTTTGTTTTTTTTTCAAATTAGTTACATTTTGATTTTTATTTCTGAATGAGTTGTTTACATTTCTTTGTTGATTTGTTTTTTGTTGCTCTGTTTTATCTTGGTTATTTCCATATCCTTGCTTATTTATTTTTTGTTCTTTCTTATCTCCACTGATATGAGATGATGTTTGTTGTGGGTTTTTGTTGCATTCCATATTATTAATCATTGGGTCATTATTATTAATTTTCATTATTACATTTTTATTAACACTAAAATATGAGTTTACTTCTCTTTGTATTAAATTTTTCATCATCAGTTCATTATTTTCTTGCATAGTGTGCACTTGAGAATTTTTTGATGTATGTCCTGAGGATATTAACTGATTTTCCAGGAGAAGAATTTTTTCTTTTAGGAGTTTGTTCATTTCTTTTAATTCAGTGTTGAACTCAATTAATAGTTTATTTTCCGATTTTAGGGATTCCAGTAGAATCTCGCTGGTATTTTCATCCTCACTGCCCTCACAAGGTATGTTGTGTTGATATTCGTCCACTAATTCTTGATTATTACAGCACATTTTCCTTTTTGAGCAACTCTTATGAAAAGTTGCTCCACAATTACTGCAATTCACCTTTTTTATCACTTTCTTTTCACAGTATTTACAGAGAGATTGTAACTGTACATCTGACCCATCGACCCATCGGCCATCTTTACAATAAGACAACCCAATCAAAATTAACAATTTTATTACAGGTAAAATATGCAGGTTTACATAATATACCATAGTTACAGGTTATCGGTTTTCAGGTCCGTATCTTTTACGGTTATAGGTAATCAGGTGACATTTAAATCGTATGAATGAGAGAGACGACGAGAGTGTAATGCAGTGATGCGGCGAGTAGGGGTTTTGGCGGCGGAAACGGCGGCGGGCTAATAACCGTCAACCCGAGCAAGCTATCGGCTCAACTCGCCGGGTCACTCCTCTGTTAATTTATATTTGCTCCGTGTCGGTTTCGTCGGGACGACGGGACATCGCTGGACTAAATAACATTTGGCACAAGGTCCGTTCTTCGGTTCAACGCGCCGTAGAACTTTTCTAGGTCAAGATATATTCGCTCCGGAGAGTCACGTCACTTGGTGCATAAATCAGCAAAGTGTCTTCGGCTCAGCGCGCCATCGGCAGTTTACGGAGAGATGCACCCAGTGCTCTTCTCGATCCGCGGCTGGGCTTTTATACACGAAACTATCCCTCCTTTTTGAGACGGTCGGAGTCGGGCGGTGTGCAAATTTAGTATATCGAGTATGAATCGCCGTCGTGTGGCAAATGTGCACACGGCACTACACTGAAACTTCTTAGTAATGAGGTATGACTTTAGGATGCTTCATTACAGTGTCTGTAAATATGCTCCTAGGATAGATGTAACAAGAGATGTAATGAACCAAAAATTTTGGAATTTTGGAATGGTATTTGGGGATTGAGTCCTGCTTGTTGTAAAACAGTATACCAAAAATGACTTGATTTGGTGTTCTACAGGGTGTTTTATAAGTTGGAAAAATCACCACTAATAAAGTACCTATATTTTTCAAAATACGAAAAAATTCCACTAAGAAAAGTTATTTAGAATGCAATTTTATACCTCTATACCAAATTTCAGGAATATAAAATTATTTTTTTTAAACTTCCCATTTTTTGCGAATTAAGAGTTGAATTCATATTTAAAGTTGTGTAGGAGCAGATGCTATTCATCTCAAAAAGTAGGCTATTGGTAAATAAAAAATTAAATATACGAGATGCAAGAAGGCATAATGTTAATCGAACTGATTGTAAAACAAAAAACAATTACTAACAGAAGATTAATGAGGTTTAAAAATTATAACAAGTAATAAAATTCAAAAACATAACAGATTCAGAAACAAACTAATTATTGACCAATACAAGAAAATGTTTACAATTTTTTTATTATTCGACGTAGCTACCACCCACATCCACACACATTTCGATCCTTCGCCTGAAGTCCTTAAAACTGTTTCGAATATGATCTAATGGTATGGAGTTTACGGCATTTGTAATTCTCTGCTTCAATACTGGTACATCGTTAGGAAGTGGTTCAGCATAAACCAACTGCTTGAGGCGACCCCATAAAAAGAAATCCAATATTGATAGGTATGGGGATCTCGCCGGCCACTTGTTCGGTCCATTCCTGGTAATCCAGTTTTCTCCAAAATTTACATTCAACCACCGATTAACCATTTCTGTGGAGTGGCCAGGGCAACCATCATGTTGAAAATGAACTAAAGGCATATCTCTTAAAATATTTAAACGTTCTTCAGAAAATTTTTCAAGAAGCTGTAAATAAGTGTGCTGGTTTAACCTTCCCTCAATGAAATAAGGTCCAATAACTCCAACGTGTTAAGAAACGGCACACCACACATTCACTTTTTTATAATATTATCTTCTACAATGAATTCTAAAATTTGGATTTTCAGAAGCCCAAAACCGACTATTCTGAGATGAAACAACACCATTGGTTGTGAATGTGGATTCATCTGAGAAAATTATGAAAAGATGAAAAAATCTCTCTTCCGTGATTTTTTCTCCAATGGTCAAACAAAAATCCAACCTACGACCTTCATCTCCCTCTTCAAGTGTATGTTTATAATTTGCTTTATATGCCCTAATTTTCTTTGCCTTGTAAATTCTTTGGAGTTCAGACTAATTTTAATAAGAGCTGACCTCTTAGTGGCATCCTAGGATTTTCTATAACAGAGGCATGAGCTATAATAGCCCCAACATTGTCTTCATCATATGCTTTTATTTTTCTTTTCATGTTAAGAACATTACCAGTAGCCAGAAACTTTTCAATTATTCTCATAGCCTGAGTACGTGACAAAGCAGTGTTTAGAAATTTCAAATTAAATTGGCTACCACTTCTCTTAGCGAGTTTTCACCACCAATTCTGTAGCATTGCACAACATAAATTTTTTCACGCACTGTGAGTACCATTTTCTCTTAATTTTTTATGCTTGGTTCGTTAATTTGAAACAGAAATTAAGGATAATATTGACTATGTTTGACAGATATGTCAATAATAAATGATAAATGTGTATCCACTGCTTTTCTCATAGCCTACTTTTAGCTTCTACATAACTTTGAATATAAATTCACAAAAAATCATTTCTATGCAGTTTTAATTGAATGGTTCAAAATAAAATACTAATTTATTGAAAAAATGGGAAGTTTAAAAAAAAGAATTTTATATTCCTGAAATTTGGTACAGAGCTATAAAATTGCATTCCAAATAACTTTTCTTAGTGGAATTTTTTCATATTTTGAAAAATAAAGGTACTTTATAAGTGGTGATTTTTACAACTTTGCTTATAAAACACCCTGTAGAACACCAAATCATTCATAATTTTTGGTATACTTTAGTTTTACAACAAGCAGGACTCAATCCCCAAATACCATTCCAAAATTCCAACATTTTTGGTCCATTACACCTCTTGTTATATCTATCCTGGGACACACTGTATATCATCAAAACAGTATATTTAGGACCTTTCTATGACTATAATGTCTAATTATAACAGCATAACTGCAATATTAAGTTTAAAATGGTTTAAAAAATAATGCAATTTCTGTTTTTGGGTTCAATATTCTGAGAAGCATCAGTCTAACCATGGAATGTTGATCATCAAAACTGTGTAACACTTGCACTACACTGAGTATAAAAAGTGCAGTAAATCGGCTAAGAGTATAATGGTTAGCTTGTTATGCTATGGCTTGCTCACTTATATTACTTACTGAAATTTTATTTGTACGTTATCAATATTTTCAGTACTTATGATGTTGAAGAAATGGAAACTGAGACAATTCCAGGGACCTAACTTTGTATTAGATTTATTATTAATCCTACAATTCACAACACAAACCTCTGATTATCAGAAGTAAACATTTTTCAGATACTTTTGAGCTTAGTGAAACTAAGATTTAATCAAGAGTTGGTGTAAAATAATAGTCCATACAAAAGTGTGGCCATCCGGCAAACTTTGACAGTGTGTGAAATCGATTGTCCACACAAAAGTGAACAATGAATGGATCCTCAGCTGGCTGGGTAGTGGTGGGGGTGAATGTGAAAGGGTTGAAAACATGAAAAGAAATTGGGGAAAA
This sequence comes from Stenurella melanura, assembly GCA_963583905.1. Taxonomy (NCBI): domain Eukaryota; kingdom Metazoa; phylum Arthropoda; class Insecta; order Coleoptera; family Cerambycidae; genus Stenurella; species Stenurella melanura. Next base: position 75,350,889 of record OY757312.1, on the reverse strand, counting down.
AAATTCTGGCGAATGCTGAAACTTATATGAGGGGAAGATTGATATATAATGAGAGTAGAATACAGTCGGCTGGACGAGGGGTAGTGGATTGTGCATCAGCTGATCGATCGAAAGGGTCCAAAACATGAAAAATAGTTTCACTATTCAGCGAACTTTAAGATTTGGGTATATGATAATATTTATACTAAGATTGACGACAAACGCGGTCAGCTGCATGTATGTGGGTGGAGAAGCCGTCAGCTGGTACAGTAAAGGTGCTAAGTGTTGACTTGCCTGAGAGGCAGTGTGCACCACGTTTATAGCGTCGGCTGACTTTTATACACACATACTTGCAGATGACTGTGTTTGTCGTAAATCTTTGTATGAATATTTTCATATACCTACCCGAATTTCAAAGTTTGCCGAATAGTTGTTATTTGAAATATCGATATTGAAGTTAATGTTACAAAGCATGCGTGCGGCATTTGCAGCTTTTTTAAAATTTTTTATTAAATATTCAATTTATTGTAAAAATACATTGTTATCGGAAGTCGAATAAATTCTTTTTTTACTTATTTACGAAATAAATTGTCTGATAAAATTATTTTGTATTTTTTTCAAAAGTATTAAATTTGCCTTTTCATACTGGAATGTACTTTTATAATAAATTGAATATTTAATCGAATTAAATTTTTTAAAGTTGGGAATGCCACATGCATGCTTTGCAAGGTTAACTTATCAATATCGATATTTCTAATTACAACTATTCGGCGAACTTTATATAACATAATTTTCCCCTCATATAAGTTTCAGCATTCGCCGGATAATTTTTGTTGCAATTATTTTTAAACGTTTTCAACCCTTTCACATTCACCCCCACCGCTACCCAACCAGCTGACGGCCCATGCATTGTTCACTTATGTGTGAACAATCGATTTCACACATTGTCAAAGTCAGGACTTTTGTAAACGGGCTCCCGGACTATTATGAGATTTTAAGTACCCCTTCTTCTATCTTTGCAATATAAATAACTCTTTATTTAAGTAATAAACAGGAAACAATTACTTTAAAATTAGCACAAATTAACCTACTACCAGGGCTATGTAATTTCCAACACCTTTAAACTCTTGAAGAAATTGCCTTTGCTTGCTTATTTTCGATTTCGAATTGACTACAATTTCTTTCCTTATTGATTACTTTATTTATTTGGTAATAAATACTCAACAGGTACAAACCCTATTATAGAGTATTGTGAGAACATACAATATACATAATACACACATACAAATAATATAAACATACAAAATAAAATAAATCATATCTCATTAGCTAACTTGAACAAAGATAGATATTCATATAGGTAACTTAATAAATACATGCCTAGATATCACATCATTTAATATATTTTTTAGTCTACTTTGAGTGACATGAAAAATATCCAGAGTGTTTTGTATATTATTATATAGTGAACACATTCGATGTAACGGTGAGTTAATTTGATTTTTAGTATGAGCCGTTTCTAGGTAGAATTCTAAAATTTCTGATGGAATGGGTCGGGACATTTAAATGAATTAGTGATAGATATGAGAAATCGTTCATACCATTATTTATTATTTTGTGTAAATACATTATACAAGTTATTTTTCTAAGTTTCTCTAACGTATTAAAATTATATTGTAATAGGAGATCTTGTTTTGACATGGTTATATCATATACTCCAGTTTCTTTATAGTTAAGGTATCTTAAGAATTTATTTTGTATTTTTTCGATGTTATATATTTGATACCTATAATGTGGACACCATATCATGGCACAATATTCCAAAATACTTCGAACAAAGCTTATGTATAATCGTCTAATGCATTTAAGATTGGTGAACTGTTGTGAGTTTCGTACAATAAATCCATACATTTTATTAGCTTTACTTGTTATGTTCATGATATGTTTATTGAAGGTAATTTGACTATCAAATGTTACACCTAGATCTCTCATCTCACTCACCCTAGCCAATGCTACTTCCTGTATTGCATAAGTGTAATCAATAATGTAATGTGGACACAACGTAAATTTACCCATCACTAACTTGATATACCAAAGTAGAAGTCTGCGTATAAATGTCAATTAGGGGAGAAGCTATCAGTTCTATATGAGGATTGAATTTTTGTTTTACCCTACTTGCAATTTTCTGAGGAAATTGAGATATCACATGAAATTTGAAGGTGAAGTTAATCCTTAATTTGGAACTTTCCTGAAATGTTCCTTTTATGGTTTCTCCTGAATCATTTCAAATTTTTATTTATTTTAGTATCTAATATGGGATACCGGATTTATAAATGCAACATAGAATGTAAAAGAAACATCGTAAATCAAATAAGGATATGCACCCTAGATACTATATAGTTAAACAAATCTCATGTTTAAAATGGTTTACCTCCAAAATGTAACAATCTAAGTTAAAATTATATCGATACTTACTGTTTAGTCTCTAGAAAACTGATCAGTTCTGGAGTTGGAGTTGCCATCAATTTCTTCCTTCCAATATTTTGTAAAAAATTCTTACCAGTTGAGGTTATATGTGATGTGTAGTATTTGTAACCTGCACCAGTTTGTGCTTTCTTTTCTAGATACTTCTCCTTCTCCAATAAGGCCCCTAGTAAATTACAATTTATTTCACTAATTAAAAATGAGATGGTTTAAGAAATGTTTTTATAGGAGATACTGTTGTTAACAATGTCTGTCATATATGCATAATTTAGAGTGGTTAAAGAAATCAAGTTAATTTTTTTTTTCTCTCAACTATTTCACCCATATTGCTAGCGTCCAGGCTTCGCATGCCTGCACTAAAATCGTCACTGCTCGTCTCACTTGTATCAAAGATAATGTTTCACACGCCTAAACCTTCCTCGAGAGATGCTCTATATAATAGCGAAAACTTCGTCAACATCCGCCCTGTGCTTCTTGAAATTAGTCCGCATGAACAGACCAACGGATAGGCTAATTTATAACAATTTATGTATTTTATATATGTGCTTTCTTTGACTTATCCTATATCATATATTGTGATCGAAGGGATTAATTATTATTATTATTATTATTTTTCGCGTTAGCGATGCTGGACAGTTCTCCCGTGTCTCCGATATTCTCACGGCGGAAGCGCCAGCGAATTATCTACAACCACTCCCCACATCCCGCAGGGTCAGTGGTTGTAAATTCCAGAATCGTGTGCCCTAAGTAGACGCAGGGATCCCAAGACGACTGCCTTCTGCATTTGACCTGCCAACCATTCGGCTGATTTTTGGCAGGCCGGTATGGTCTTCAATGCTGAGAGCAGCGTAGACCTCATCCCACCGAGAACGCCGATTATCAGGACGACCATCTTGACCGAGTAGTCTGGGTATAGCGCTCGGAGCTCATACCGGAGATCTCGGTATTTAGTCCGTTTCTCCTCCTCCTTCAGGGTGATGTTTGTCTCGGCAGGTGCCGAGAACTCGATGACATACATCACCTTGGTCTGATGGTCGAGGAGGACTATGTCAGGCTTGTTGGCTTGAATCAGCCTGACGGTCGGGAACGAGTAGTTCCAATAAATTCGGCACTTCTCGTTCTCGACAACGGACTCGATCTCTCCGGGAACATAAGGCAGCATTGGTGTTCGGTCTACCTCGTACGAGTGCCGAAGATAGTAATACAGCACTCGTAAAGCCGCGTTATGTCTGTGGATGTAGACCGAAGTCGCGTAAATCGGACATGCAGATAGTAAATGCATGAGCGACTCCGGAGCTTGATGGCAGGTCCTACAATGGTCGAGGACCTCTACACCCATAACACGACTGCGGTAGACCAAGGTGTTAATAACACCATCTTGGCAGGCCACAATGAATCCCTCGGTCTCCGACTTTAGCCCTGCTGACCTCAGGAATGCGAAGGTCAGCTTTGTCGATAAACCCAGTGTCTATATGTTGTTGTAGAACACTCCATGCATGGGTTTATCGACATGCTGCCTGAAAAGATTTCTCTGCTCGGCAGCTTTAATTTGGGTTGTCAGGCGATTTGGCGGAAGCTCAGTTACTGACTGTGCATCAGCACCTCGCCTGCCTCTTCGCCTGAAGTCGAAAACGAGACAGAGATCATCTGCGGCCCTGCGTGCTGCCTTAAATAAAAATCCGCCCACTCCTACGGTTTCATGATCTCTCACTAACCGCAGGAGTGGATCTGAGCTCCTCAAGATGTTACATGCCATACTCAGCGCTACTCTGCCATGCATGCACTCCAGGCTCAAGAGTCCTCTGCCCCTCCGTTGACGTGGGAGGTACACTCGAGGAACGGACGATCTAGGATGAATGCTTCTGTGAATATGCATCATCTTGCGGGTATCCCTATCCAATTGACGCAGCTCATCTACTGTCTACTTGACTACTCCAAAGGAGTAGAGCAGAATCGGAACGGCAAGTATATTAGTCGCAGACACCTTGTTCTTTCCCGATAGTTCGGAAGACCAAATCTTTCAGAGTCGGTGTCTGTACTTGCCGCGGAGAGTGTCCTTAATTTGTTTTACGTCCTGGATGTGATGTTGCACACCCAGGTACGTGTAGGTCTCTCCGGCATCCAGATGTCTTAGGATGCTTCCATCTGCCAGCTGCGCATCTTCAGGGAATAGCCTGCATCGTCCTCTCTTGAGGTGGACGACTGCACATTTGTCCAACCCAAATTCCATGCCAATAGCCCACGTGTACTCTTGGACCACCCTAAGAGAGTTTTGGAGTTCGCACTTATTATTATTATTATTATTATTATGTAGAGACTTAATCAAATTTATTCATATGCTATATTATATTAAATAGATCCACCACATTAGCAATAAATAAACTAACACAAATAGTATTAATGGGATATGAAGAAAACATGTACACCCATGCATCATTTCTAGACCTAACAAAAGCCTTTGACTGTGTGTCCTACAACATCTTATTAGAAAAATTGGAGGCTTATGATCTTGATAGTGTAATATAGCAATAATTAAGTCCTATCTCTTCAATAGATTTCAGTATGGAAGCTAGAATGCGAGCACACCCGAGTGGCAGTTGGTGAGGCATGGCGTATCACAAGGCTTCGTCCTAGGACCCATTCTATTCCTAATTTATATCAATGATTTACCAAGATGTTGCCCGGATGCTGCATCCGTTCTGTTCGCTGACAATATAATAATAATAATAATAATAATAACCTTTATTCAATTATACCATGAAACGGTGTAGAACAAGTAAAAAAAAAAAATGTTTAGTAAGTAAAAAACAAACATTACAATTAGATACAAAATTATATAAAATAGTACACTTATATATATATACAGTAATTATTTTTTTCACATTGACAAATTAAAATGGTGGGAAAAGCAGTAAATGAATTTTTTCATGTAAATGTTCTGTACTTTCAATTTTACTGATGAGTTCTGATATTTACACAGATAATTTACACAGACATATCCAGGTTAAAATATTCCGAAACAGAATAAAAAGGATGATGACTTAAATATTTTTTTAATTCTGCTTTGAATTTTTTTGTTAATAAGTTTTTGAATTGATCTGGTATCTTGTTGTAAATTTTTATTAGCTGTGTTACTGCATTTCGCTGCACTTGGGTGAAAGCAGTTTGTGGCTGACGAAGCACTAATGTTACACTTCCTCTCATGCCAAGGAATTTTGTATGATTACAAGTTGTAAGAATACGATTGTTGTGAGTTATTGTAAATGGATCTTCTTTCCTCAAACTAAATTTCACAAGGTGAGTTTTTTCAATGTTGTTTTTTAGGTTGTTCCATGTATACCAATTTTCTGTTATAACCAAACTAATTCAAAATCAGTCCTTAGACATAATTCGATACGATGTGTCAAATATACACTCAAATGTTAACTCTTGATTTACGTCAAATATGCTAAGCGTAAACAATAGCAAAACTCAAACTTTAATTCTTATGCTGCGCAACCTACCAAAAGACAATTCTGGTTCTGAGTCAGTAAAATTCTTAGGTGTGTATATCGATAAGATACTGACATGGGAAGAACATGTTGCGTATCTATCGGGTAAACTTTTAAAAATTATTTTTCTAATAAGGGACCTACAAAACAGTGTATCACAACAAAGATTAAAAACAGCTTATTATGGATTCTGTCATTCAACTATGTCATATGCTATATAAAATTGTGGTCACTCAGCTCATACATTTAAAGCATTTTAGCTTGCAACGAAAATGCATATAGATAGATAGATAGATAGATATAATTTATTGATCTTTAACCAATTTACATTGGATAGATAAGTCAACAGTAAATAATCATAAGTATACATTAACATATAAGTAAAATACATTGAAAGGTATATCACAAACATGAAGATTACATATTACAAACTATTCAGATACTAAAACTAATTAATCAATCAATTGATCAATTACTCAAATGCTACATATCAAAATTTTGATTAGGAATAAAATAATACACAGCTCATATTTGAAATGACAAAAGAAAAATGTAAAACTAGGCTCTTTGTGCAAACTCAATAAATTCTGCTAGTGAGTAGAAAGTATTTTCATGTAGATATTGCTTTAACAATAATTTGAATCTAGTCAGGTTCGCTGCATTTTTTATATGAGGTGGTAACATATTAAATAAGTAACAGCCGGCATATTTAGGAGATTTTCTATAACTTATACAAGTAAAAGTGTCTAATCTAATTTCATTATTATTCCTGGTGTTATAATTGTGTACATCTGAATTTTTTTTAAATGTGTTTTTATTCAAGTAGATATAATTTAACAGTTTAAATAAATAAATGCCTGTAAATGTTAGGATCTTTTTTTCCTTAAATGTTTGCCTGCATGACTCTCTATATCCCAGATTATACATAAGCCGGATAATTCTTTTCTGGGCTAGGAATATCCTATCACTCATATGTAGGACATGACTAACTATAGAATTATACAATTTGTTAAACTACCAGAAGGTATAAAAGTATACGTAAATATTGTGTAATTAGGTTATTTTGTAAATGTAAAATTTGTATATGTTTAAAATAGTTATATAATATATATTTCTTGTTAAACTATCTGTGTTTTATTACCTCTTATATGGATACCTCTGAGTAGTTCCCACGAACATCAAAACACTTGAACACTTTTGTTCGACGTGTGCTGCACCAATCGTGTTGATATCATCGAGATGATTAAAACTGTTCATTTTAGTCATCTCCCGATGATGCCAACATGTTTTGCGCAACACCTGTCGAGTGCAGTGTTCAATAAGTGTTTTGATGTCCGTGGAAATTACTTCAGAGATATATAATGTATATTCATAAAATATGCGATTGTGTATATAATGTGTTTCATATCCAGTGAATGTACACTGCATATGTTTATGTACATTAAGTGGATATAAAATAGATATGGAAGTCGGCGACAAACGTACATGCTGGGAATGTTAATTCCACATCCATTAGATGTACGTTAGATATACTTTCTCCATCTTGTGGATATACATATCCATAGATTAAATATACAATGTATGTACATTTGATATCATTTTGTTATGTGGGCTTAGATTTTTATGAAATTTTAGGTGATAATAGAGGACATCTAAGACAACAATCTGTAGTAATTTTTAGAAAGTAGCCACTGAATAGGTACCATACGAAAATAAAATATAAAAATTTTCTGTGCTTAATTCGATTACAATTTATATAGGATTGGACACAAAAAAATATGTGGTATGTTCTCTAAAATGTCCACTTTTATATGTCTTTGTGTCATTTTGTTCAGTTGACTCATTTACGAGAAATAAGTTCTTGAAAAAGGTCCCTCTTTTTGAGGTTTTATTGAAATATCTCCATCAGAGCAATTAAAAAATTACCAATGAAAGTTAGATATAACATTTACTCTTAGCGTTACCTATACACTGACATAGTTATTAATAGGGCTTCCCATCGGGGTCAATTTGGTGTTTCCACAAATTTTAAAATTACTGACTGTGAAGATTATACTTAATTATGTTTAAAAATATTTGAATTTTCAAAACCAGTCAATTAATACCTTAAAATTAGCCTTTTAAAATTTTACTAAACATTTTACCACCACAATCACTACGTTTCATATTGGAAAATAAATGGTAATTTATGCAAATATGCAAAAATACATGAAATATAGAATGTATTTTCCCCACAATTTTTTATTTACAAGTTATTTACAGAGCAGCATTCATAGGTTATATTTATATTATTCAACCTTATAGGTACATTATACTGAGAAATTATATAATGTCCATAATATAGGAATCAATGTACTATGTTGACGAACACAAACAAAATCAAAATAAAGTACTTACAATATAACATTAAAATCCCGTTACTTCTGTTATGTTAAAAACGTTAGGCTTTTTTCATAAATTCGGTAATCATAAACACGTCCACATGTCGGGTAAATTTCCCGAAGTAGTTTTCACAAACCCTGTATCAGCCATTTCATATTTAATTATAGGAAAAATATATAAAATGTCATTAAAATGCTGTGTTTATAATAGATAAATCCATTTCATGAAATTGATGACATCACCACCAATCACAGCGTGTTTTGCATACCCGTTCAATTATTCAAATTTTACGTTATTTTAATTTGAAGGACAATGAAAATCTGTTTAAATATTGGGAACTACTTTAATATAACAAGTACTTCATTTTAATAATATCAAAAAAGCAAATTTGCGTATACTGAAAACAACTAATTTGTCCATGCCTAACCAGCCTTACCCTTTGAGCCACTCTAGTACATGCACAGTAACATACACATTGTGATATCTTCTTTCCATATACAAAAGCATAACAGCAATACGTTAGAAATGAGGATCGAAAAAAAAGGAATGCTGTATGCTACATTGTGTTGTAAGAGTCGAGGAACTGCTAGATTGATGAAGTAGAGAATGCTCTACTCTATTTGAGATTAAGTGTAATGGATCCACATCACTCAGAGAAGTAAAATTTTACAATGTGTATGAACAAGGAACTCTAAGAAAAACAGATATAAACCTGTTTGGTGTTGGAAAAAACCTTGAGAAAATATCGTCATTGTTGTAGTGAAACCCTCTATGTGACACTCAGTGTTGTGTACAAATGTCTGGGTATGGATTCTACCAGAGACTTCTCGTAGACTATTCATATTACTGAAAATTTGTAAAATGCGGCTCCGATATGGTAATGCTTAAATAAATTGGGAGATATAACAAATCAATCCATTTTGTTACCATACCACTGTGCACGATTCAAATCAATCATGTCCTACGCAATTTTTAAAAATTTGCGATTTTCCACTTGCAGAATCTAAATACATTGAAGTTTAATCACAATTTATTAGAAACCATTTTAATTAGTTACTCATCGATTAACATTATATGAAACAGTTCTAAGTACATGGCTGCAAAGGTAATTAATACATTGCCAAACTTACACAGGGCACTCTAGGTAACAAGGAATTTAAAATTAAAATTAAAATCAATTCTCAGCTGAAGGATAATAGTATATTATTATATAAGTGATTATGATAACCATTACTCATGAAGATGATGTTTGAGCACATGGGCCGCTAGGCGAGTGGCTCAACTTTAATTTTTTCATCATTTCGTATGACCAGATCATTGTTGTACAACAGGAACGAAAATGTAAATATACTGCCTCTAATAATAGGTCAATCATAGTGGCCAATCGATAGGGAAATATTTATTATTTTTGACTATAACTTTTTTTTACTTAGTAAGTATGTATATTTAATAAAACTTCATATAATTCCAGTGGTGCAAAATAATTAGATTTAAATTTAAAGATTACGCTAATCTTCCTATTTCGTAGTTTTAAATCTAACTATTTTGGAAACGTCTGGAATTATTCAGTGAAAATTCATAGTAATAGTCTTGTTATGGTTCTACTTAAGTAGGTAGTCTTAGTTTTTTTAAATGTACATACTAAGAAAAAAAAGTTATGGCTAAAAATAATAAATATTTCCCTATCGGATGTCTTTTTCTAGGAAATGGCCACCTTAAGTAAACGAACATTAAGTTTTATAAAAGTTTGTCTACACTTATCACTCATTTTCCTTTGTAAGTATTATTAAAATAATACTTAAATAAAATATTACCTATTCCTTTCCACCAAATCTCACTTTTATGTTTTCCAGAACCATGTAATCGATTTTTTAAATGATACGTGAGTTTACTACTTTTTGATCCTCGAAGAAACAGTACATACATATTTAGGCCAAATCTGCCATCTAATGCATTAACTGCTTCTAAGAATATTTTAGCATCTTCTGTAAAATCATATTTTCCTTCGTCATCGAGACCTTTGAAAACTTCATTATCAGATTGGACGTTCCTAAAAAACCATCAAAAATACGTGTATATTTAAGTAACAAATCGTAAACCTGTCTACACAATATTTAGCTATGATAAACTTAGTTTTTCAATTAATCTTTGGCACAAAAATTTCAAAACAATCTAATATGTTTGCCTTATTCTGGTTATTAGTGATTTTGGGAACACAACATTATTATTTTGACATCTCCACAAATTCATAATATGAATCATCACTCATGCAGTAAATGTATGTCTAGTTCTTGTGAAAGTCAAAATATAAGTAACAGTTTAATGTACAAAATGTATTTAATGTGCATAATGACACTCATTTTGAAATGTTGATTAGTGGGGGACAAATCACTTCTTATTAAATAGTAAATAGGTTTTAGTATTTTTGAGAAGGCAATGTTATTAGAATTAGCATTAATCATAACTGAAAAAAATAATAATAATAATAATAATAAAGAAGCTACAAATGATTGACGAATTAAGGCATCACTGTTTTACTAGGGTGAGCAAAATATTAACAAGATTGTATTTAAAACTTGTATGTATGTATATACAATAATATACATACACCACTTTGCACTAACTTGAGGGTTACTGACCCATAATGACATTTTTGGGAAATAATTCCATTATTCTATTCTATCGTTTTGATCGTCCAAATTGTAACCCATCTTTCGCACTACAAAAGAAAAGTTATTCCTGGCTTTGTATCAGTAAATATACATTTAATTTGTATTACTGTTAATAGGTGGAGAGCCGGCTGTATAGCTGAATTTCCTATGAACCAGATACATGAAAATCTTTACGTGAGTGAGTAAGTACTACCACAGACATACAGGGAGCCACTTCTCATTTTTGCAAATTTTGCTCGCGTCATGGAATTCTGACATCACTTCCGGTCACGATTTTTTGTGTCATCGAATATATGAATAAAACTTATGTAAAAATGTAAGTTTTGAGGTATGCAATGAGATTGTAGTAGGTTACCAGGCTTAATTTGCCCGCAACCCTGAGACACCCTGGATTAAAGTTTTTTTTTTAAGTTAAAGTACAAGCCTTTTAATTATTAAAAAACTAGGGTGCTTCTTCTTATTTGCCCGCATCCTCCCAATTTGACGTCACTTCCGGTAAAATTCCATGATGCGGGCAAAATTTGCTTATATGAGAAGTGGCTCCCTGGAGGTCTGTGGTAGTACTTACTCACTCATACAAAGTTTTTCATGTATCATATTCATAGGAAATCTATACAGCCGGTTCTCTACTTATAAATAGAAATGTTTAATGAAGCTTTTAATATGTTACCAAGACAGTAGCAGTAGGCTGTACTGCTGTTGAATGGACGTTCTCTTAATGCCCATCAATATGCCTATCAACCGGGCAAATAAACAGAATTAGCACTAAATCTGGTTGGAAAAATCATCCAATCTCTAAAGGCAAAGGAGATTGCGGTGGCAGCATTTCTCGACATTAAAAGGGCAGTTAATAATGCACTGTTCGACTCCTTATACACAGTAACAGCTGCCAGAGGAGTTGAGCCAACCATAATTGACTGGATTCGAGTTATGCTGGAAAACAGAATCATCACAACATCTCAAAAGGAGGAAGCGGTGAGTTTTAAGGCCGTGAGGGGGTGCCGACAGGGCGGGGTTCTCTTCCTCTTGTGGTCACTCCTTGTGTATGACCTGCTTGCCATTGTCTCCCTGTGGGAAGTCGGGATTTAGGCATATGCTGACGACCTAGTCATTCTGGTTAGAGGAAAATCTGAAGAGGTATTTTCTAATACCCTTCAAAAGGTACTAGATGCTATTTACATCTGGTGTGAGAGGGAGCAGATGTCTGTTAACCCCACAAAATGGTAATTATACCCTTCACTAGAAAAAGGAAACTGGACAACCTGGCACCACCTTCCATATCAGGTGAAATCATTCCATTTGTGGAAGAAGTGAAATACCTAGTGTAACCCTAGATAAATCACTCAACTGGAATTCCCACTTGTATAAGGTAACAAAGTGAGACTGTCCCTGTGGACATGTCGGAGAATTTGTGGAAAATCTTGTGGTATTGGTCCCCAACAAATATATTGGCTACACATTACGGTTATTAGACCAGACCAATGATAGCGTATGCCTCAATAGTTTGGTTATCGAAAAGGCTGTAATGAAAGACCAGAGCCAAATTCTCTGGTTTGCAGAGACAAACATGCTTGGCAATGACTGGTGCAATAAGCACCACACCAAAGTTCTCTGGAGTCCTCCTTGAATTACCTCCTCTTCATATTTACCTGGAGAGAGAGGCCAGGTGGACAACATACAGAATCCATCAAGGGTAACTTACATGCCGCAGGCTAACATCAAGGAGCACGACAGGCTGTTGAACGACTTAAACTATCACAGCATTCTGGGAATGCCTTCAGATATAATACCTACGAATGGAATCGGAATATTTGGCTCCGAAACTCCTGAGGGAACTGAAGCTGGTGTATATATAGTTGCAAACCAAAGGAAGGGATAATAATTTCGAGCCTTGGTGATAAAGCGACTATATTTCAGGCAGAAATTCATGCCATTGAGCTAAACAGACACAGCCTAGACATAAATCAATAAAAATATTTTCTTAAAGCCCCTTGAATCCTACCGTTGTAACTCTAAAATGGTCTGGAATTGCCAGGAAGCTCTTGCCCGACTGGGCTGAAACAACAAACTGACTTGGATCTGAATACCTGGCCACTCTAGCATGGGAGGCAATGAAGTTGTTGATTCCTTGTGCAGAGAAGGCGGGGCAACCAAATTTATAGGTCCAGAACCGGTACTTGGCATATCTGTCAACTCTGCCAAGGCTGCTATCCTAGCCTGGGCTGAATTGAAAACAATCCAACACTGCCAGGAACTACCAGGATTAGTTCACTCAAAGGATTTTATTACATACCCCTTGAAGTCAAGAACTAAAAAACTATTAGAGTTAAATAGGCTACACCTAAGAACTCTAATTAGCCTATACACTGGGCACTGCAGATGAAATCATCACTTACACAGAATTGGATTGCCGGAAAACGCCGAATGCCGCCTGTATCTGGAAGATGATGAAACGGCAGAGCACGTTTTGTGCACCTGTCCTGCTGCAGAAAGAATGAGGTCCTCACTGTTTGGCAAAGGGCGACTGGAGCCAGAGGACCTGGACGGCTTCTCACCCAACAAGATTGTCAGCTTTATTAAAAAACTGAATCTACTGGGTGAACTATAACTAGGAGTGAGCCAGAGAACCAGAGTGAGGGCCTGACAAGATCCCACTCACATAATAACCTAACCTAATCTAACACTGCCTTGTAATCAGAACAAGCAGCGAATTTTTTACACTCTTTGTCGAATTATGATGCTGTTAGACGTACCATACAGCAAAAGAAAACCAACTAGAGTAATATATGGATTACAAAATGTCTGCTAAGGTGTAACTAGGAAAAGGAAACTCTTTCAAAAGATCTCCAAAACATACCAATAATTACTAAACCACCTAAGAAAATATAAACTATGCCCTAATAACAGAGAATAATACCACTTTTCAACTAATTGACTGAAGAAGGAGGAGCCTCAGATTTTATACTTGAGCTTGATCTTAACGTGTAGGTCGAGGCAAGAATTAGGTAATACTGTTAAAGGCTCACCAAACTGTTGACCATAGTCTTTATAGAGGCCCTGTTAATAATATTCAAACAAGATTTCCATGTTATTCCAGGTAGACAGGTTTTGTAATCAAATACTCTGATAACAATGCTTATTTAGACTGTCTGTTCCAGTTAACATTAGATATAGGTACTATAGAACTGATCATTATAATTATTAAATGTTAACCTTTTAGGAGTGCAACTGATGTAGGAAAACTCTCACAGCCATCTTTAGCGAAAACAATATTGTATATGAACGGATGGTTTTTATTTTAAATACTTACATTCGTGTACAGTTATCACAGCATAAAGTCTGTTTATGTGGTGTTACTTTATTCCCCTCAAAATGGGACAGAATAAATTGACGTCTACAATTCCTGGTCGACAAATATTCCAACATAAGGTCAGCCATTTTCTCCTTGTTTTTTTTATTTGAATCGCTACCATATGACTGTTCTCTTAATCTCCTACAAATTATTTGAAGAATTATTAAAATAAAGGACCCCGCACAAACCTTATGGGAATTGGGTTTCGGAAGAATCGTCTGAATTTTTGGTATATTATAGCTTTTGTCATCCTGAATAAGTCTCCATGGCCACGATACTCCATATTCAGTATTTTGGCCACTGTTACTATTTCGAGTAGTTTTATAACATTTTTATAACTCATATTTTGATTATTGAAATACCCAACTTTATAATGGAGTCGATTTAGTCAAAAAATAGCAAGGTTGGAACATTTTTTAAGATAGATGCAGACCCTGCAGAAATTGTTTGTCATGGCGAGTATAACAAAACCTGAAAATTTCTATATTTGCAGAGGGGGGTGGAACCATGTTTTTTTGGCTAATAATGGGTATTTCGGACATTTTAAGGGTCAAATTTGTACGGTATCCTTTTATACTCATAATTAAAGTAACCTCCAGTTTAAATTTGGGGAAGATCCGAACATCCCCACTCCTGATATAGATATATATTTTATATCACTTATTTTCAGTTTCACTTTAAAAAAAAATTATTTTCACAAAAAGGTTACAATTAAAATATTTTTATTTCACTTTGAATATTTGAATTATTTATACAATGGTATATAATGCAATATAAAGCTAAGTACAATATTACATGCAGACTGACTCTGATACTGATATGGTAATAGGTCGTATTTATAACATTTAATTTGCTGACGCTGGCATAAGCATTTGTTAAAAATTAATGCTATGCAAGCGTTTCACATGGGAATGTTTTATCCAGAAAGCTGTTATCGCTTATCTCAGATAAAGATATCGAGTTACTCAGCATATAACATATATGTATGAAGAAAATTGAAAAAATTAAATTTCGGCTATCTTGATCAGATCTCAACTGATTTGGCTAAAATTGGGAATGGAAGCGGTCTTTATCACACAGAAACTGTTTACCAAATTTCAGCCAAAAATATTAATGAAATTCGCTCTTCGCTCTTTTTTACTATGAACGCAATTTTTTCTATTCTGCTTTTGCTTGACCCAAAACCCATTTTCAGTACCTACGTTAGAATTTCAAAAATGCAAAGAGGTGGTGGCAGCTTAAAAATAAAATTCGTTTGAGGTAAACTGCCATTTCTGTGCTAGGTATTGAAAAATTTGATAAGAAAAACTTAAATTAAAAAATATGACCTTGAACCAAATTTGATAAGGTGATTCACGTTTCATTTTAGGTTCTATCGCACTGGTTAAAAAAATAAATAAATAGAAAAATATGCATATGGTTATCAAATTTAGTAGTCTTTTTTTTTTAATTTAGAACAAGTTTTTCTTATAAAATTCTTCCACATCTAGCACAGAAATGGTAGTTTACCTGAAGTGAATTTTATTTTTAAACTGCCACCAGCGATCTCTATGTATTTTTGAAATTCTAACGTACCGAAAATGGGCTTTGGGTCAAGAAAGAGCAGAATACATAAAACTATGTTCATAGTAAAAAAGAGCGAATTTCATTTTTAGCTGCCACCTCTATACATTTTTGAAATTCTAACTTACTGAAAACAGGTTTTGGGTCAAGCAAGAGCAGAATACAGAAAATTGTGTTCATAGTAACAAATTAATGGTTATGTAGACCAATAATTTTGCTTTTCTGTGGACACATTGTATATACCGTAAATGGCTAAAAACAATCAAATGTAAAAGAAATTGAATCTTAACTTATATTACGTAAAAGTACATAAAATAACGTACGTACCTTTTACCACAAAGCAAATTTTGATCCGACTTTTAGGTCCAAAGATATTTCGATTTGAAAATTTCACAAAATTTGACTGAAACCAGTGATGCAAAATTTCATGAAACTTAAAATTTGCGAAATTTTCAATGACATTTTTGTGAAAGTTTCAATGTTCCTCTAAAATTTATCAAATATCTGAAATATAAAATTAAACATTTAGCATCATGAAACTTTCGTGAAATTTCAATGAAACTTTCATTTTATGATTTTTATGATTTAATTAAATAATTCCCTAATATTATTAAAGTTAAGTGAAATTTCATTGAAATATTTC
This sequence comes from Stenurella melanura, assembly GCA_963583905.1. Lineage (NCBI taxonomy): Eukaryota > Metazoa > Arthropoda > Insecta > Coleoptera > Cerambycidae > Stenurella > Stenurella melanura. Next base: position 75,334,323 of record OY757312.1, on the reverse strand, counting down.
ACGAAGTGATGAAACTTAAGTTGTGTATAACATTCAGAGATGCAAAATTCCATGAATCTTAAAATTTGTGAAATTTCAATGACATTTTTGTGAAAGTTTCGAAATTCATCTGAAATTTATAAAATTTCTAAAATATAAAAATAAATATGAAACTTTCATGAAATTTCAATGAAACGTTCATTTTATGAAATTTAATTAAATATTTCCCTAATATTATGAAAGTTAAATAATTTCATTGAAATATTTCATGAAATGATATGAATCTTAAGTTCTGTATAACATTTGTAAATTTTTTAATTTGTGAGAGTTAACACATGGACAGAACGTCTATAGACGTTTAATTTTTATATATGTGATGTGGCACAACGTCTATAGACATTATTTAAAGCATAACTATTTGCGACTAAACATCGGTAAACGTCAGTTTGCAGATAAAAATATTATATAAATTAAGTTGTAGTGTCACCATACGTATGCAGAAATATTCGTTACTGTCACCGAATTTATTACATAAATTATTTTTGGTGAATGAAATTCAGCATCTTCTGTATCTTACTTTGCAAAATACACTCAGTGTCACAGCACGTGATTAAACTGTGGACGCAGTGTCCATCAACGTGTTAATGACTAATTAATCCCACTTTGGAACTAGTTTCATAAATTTTTAGTCTTCAATGCTTCTTTTTAATATAAAAAAACATATTTTGTTTTCTCCTTATTAAAACTTTCACTGCAGACCTAAAAAAAGCCATTTAGCCATGTGCGGAATATATAATTATGTTGGTAATTAGTTTATATTCTTCTTTTGTTTATGTTAAGGGTTCCAGTAAGTAGTATTGGTGTTTTTGTTGTTTTTTTGTAAACGCGCATGTGAATCCTCCGCACATTTTGATAAAATCCTACCAATATGTTGAGACTTGCGCATCCAATCATTTTTTTGCCTCAACCAACAAAGGAAGCACAAGTGCGCCATCCGCAGGTAGTGGAGGCGATCCTGAACGCACATGTGAGCTTTCCGCAGTGGAAGGGTTAAGGTTACAACCTATATTCGTGAAAAATAAAACTAAATACATTTTTCAAAATACTTGAGTAGATAATTTGTCAATTTTTTTCAAAATCTCCTGGACCCCTATTCTCCACTGGAGAGAATGCTCATTTCGGGAGAAAGAAAAAGAATGAAACGTAGCGAGATGAAAAGAGATAAAACATTCACATTGTCCACTCCCTGATTCAAGAATATGGTCCCGGTCCCAAGTAGATTCCTATTAAAATCCAAACTCTAACACAGTAATACATTACCATTACAACATCCTTAATCAATGACCTCAAGGAAATTATATTACTGATATATTTTTTCATTCAAAATAAGTTTTTCTTATTGATGCAAAAATAATAAGAACCTAGGAACCTGGAAAGGAACGAAAGAAATGAAAAGCAAGATTCTTATACCTAAAGAATACCTAACCTAACCTCTGAAATAAATGTCAAAACAGACTTTAATCCTCATTGGTTGAAAACGAGTTAAAGAAACGTGTGAAATTTTGTTTCATGTAACGGAAATACAGATTTTGCAGCTGAACTTTCATGAAAGTTTCAAAATGCGGTAATTTTCAGATTAATCTGAAACTTTCATAAAATTCGGATATTTCAGAAATTTATAAGGGTACGTTGAAACTTTTAGAAATAGTTTTTGTGTGATAAAGACTGCTTCCATTACAAATTTCAGCCAAATCGGTTGAGATCTGATCAAGATAGCCGAAATTTAGTTTGTTCAATTTTTTTCGTACATATATATATATATATCTATATCAGGAGGGAGGATGGTCAGATCTTCCCCAAATTTAAACTTTAATTATGAAAATAAAAGTATACCATTTTCGTTCCTTAACTAATTGTTTAAATGGTCAGACAAAAATTAAAACTGCAAATTTAACCTTTAAAATGTCCGAAATGCCCCTTTCCGGCCAAAAAAACACGGTTCCACCCCTTTATGGAAATAAAAATTTTCAGGTTTTGTTATACTCCCCATGACAAACAATTTCCGCAGGGTCTGCATCCATTTTAAAAAAATTTCCAACCCTTTCCTAAACTGACTCCACTATTATCTTTTTGAGGTTGCTGAATTCAATTCTAATGTCAAATAGGCGATGTTGACAGTTGGCAGCTGTCAATTACCAAGGAACTACTGAGTGATTTTTTTAACCTGAAACTTTCAAATATCTCGAGTAATAAGCATTCTACAAAAATATGTTTCATACAAAAGTTGTAGAATTGGATGGGGGCAGTTCGGTGGTATATGTCACTTTGACTTCGGGTGGAAGGGTTAAGATCATTCAAGGTCAAATTCGTTTTTTTAAACGATAAATCCTATTTTTCATTGCAAATTCGGATTGTCTGATTAAAAATGGACTACTTTTGTTCGAAACATTTTTTCTGAAATTTTTTTAAATTATCCGATGAGGAAAAATCAAAATTTTAGAACTTATATTCAAGTGGTTTATAAAATTTTATTTGACCCGCATTTTTTTATTTTACATTCCAAATTCATTTTAATAGTGAAATTAATTATTTAAGTTACGAAATTTTGAATTGGCGCCTATGGTGACGTCAGATGTGAGAGCATGCACAGATAACAAATAGAGGAATACTCGACGGGCGTCGCTTGTTTACTGTTATAGGATCGACGTGAGTCATTGTTATATTAATTGTCTTCAAACTATTGTTATTGTCATTATTTAACTTGGATTAAAATATGAAGTACACTGTAAGCTAAAGTAAGTATGTAAATGATTCTCTATTAATAATATACTGTTGCAGATATGTTTTAAAACAGAAAATAAAATTTAAAATTTTTAGGTTATAATTTAAAAGGATAAACACAATGTAAACAACAAATACGCAACAAATCAACCAATCACTACCACCAACATGATCAACGAAAACATGAAAATTCTCTAAAATTGAATTCTCATTACATACGTCATCATTTGCCGCCTTGTTATTTTGAAAACCAATTTATTCTTGCATGTGATTATCAAGACCAATGACTTCAGATAGGATAGACAAAGCATTCCCTATACATTAATGCGGGTGTTGTTGTGTTTCCCTATAATATGATACATTCTATTCTTAAAAAAGGATGGAGATAGTTTTGTTCATGTTTTGGTACTCGTTGCCAGTGGCGTATATGTTAGAGAGGGTGATAATTTTGTATAATTAATATATAAATTTCTCTTCTAGTTCGACTTCAAAGTAATATGAATAACATTGTTATTTTGTATTAAATTCAAAATTATTTATTTAAATATTAAGAACACAAGAACAGAAAACAGTACATAAGTATGTCAAGAATAATGGTATGTTTAATAATACATAATTATTAACTTTAGTGATAGTACACACAACTTGTTTGATACAAAATATTTCAAAAAGGTTAATTATTTTTTAGATATTCTCATATAAACTTCTTCTAGCATAATATATTTAAATTAATTCAACATAAAAGGCACACTTTTATTATATAAATTAAGAATAATGAAATGAATAAAAGTAGTTGAAAAAAACCAATAAAATCAATTTAAGTCAAATGCTGTCAGAAAAAAAAACAGGTGTGACATGGATATTTATTAACTAGGTTGGTATCCTATTATACAATATACATAAACAATATTCGTGAATATATCTTAAAAAAAAAGAACTAAATAAATAATACAGAAATAAAACTCGAAACAATTATATTCTAAGGACAGATAAATGGATACATATTTCAGCTACATTACCGGGATAACTAGAGTTATACAAGTTATGATTTGTCGTTGTCAAATAATGATACCAATGGAAATAAATCTTTTTCCCGTCCAGTCGACTCGCTTCATTATTGCTATTTCATCAAAAACTAAATTGCATAATACTTTTTGATGACGTACTGCCAGTTCTGATACTTTAGTCTGTATTGCTCTGAGGGAAGCTTCACTTAATCCAGAACTTCCGTCGACTGACATAAACCATTTTGTAATGGTGGCAGGATGAGGAAGAGCACGACACAATTTTTCCCTTACATAATTGTATGCTTTAGCAGAATAAAAGTGTAACGTTAATGCAAAAGCTCTTAGCTCAGGTGAATACTTCTCTTTCGATTTCGAATCAATTATTCTTCTTGCAATTTCACCAGGTAGCCCAGGTAATAATGCCTGTAAATTACAGAAAATATAAGAGCATATAAAAGGCAAGTGGTGTTATTGACTTTTTTTATTATTATGCACACAATTTTCTGTATTGTAATCTTGTTGGGCACAAAGTCTATTTTCAATACGTTAGGACTTTAAAATTTATAGAGGACGCTGATAATAGTTTAAAAATAAAAATGTTTTCAAGTAAACTGACATTTCTGTGCAGGATATTAAAGAATGTCATAAGAAAAACTTACTCTGAATTAGAAAATGTGAAATGTTTCAAATTTGATAACTAAGTAATTCTACAAATAATATAATATTGCACTTTTAAAATAATACCATTTGCACTTCAACTTTATTTTCATTTAACTATATTACTCAATTTTAAAACATAAAAAAACATTTTCTATACTTCCAATATTATTGTACTGAATATTTACAATTTTACTTATTTGTCGTTCCAATCCGAGGTTACGCTTATGAGATAATTTCACCTACCTGTGAAAAGATCGATTAACTCCAATTTTAAAGGGACATCTACATATAACACAATATTTTCCCATTGTTTATTCACAATAACAAATTCAGTCTTCAAAGACACTACAAAATCACTGTAATTACAACGTTTAACCTCGGTTTATCACAAACACTTTAATGGCGGCCAACGCTACAACTGAATCGTAAACAAAACGTTTGGAGAGGGACTGCGTGCGCATATACCCACGTGCCTTTAGCCAATAGACTGTTGCGTACCGATATTTATTTTTAAAGCAATGTAAACAAATAAAATGATACATAACAAACTACGAGGATGCTTTGTCTATCCTAGTTTTCTAAAGTCATTGATCAAGACTTTCTTTAATACGATATATGATATGTATATTTAGTATATTTTTTGATGGTATAATAAGATTTTATAAATTTTGTTGAAGGAAACGACCCTATTGTCCAATGCCCTTTTTGAAGCACTTGAAACTCCACAATGCTCTTTTCTTCAAAGGGCGCATAGGACAATTCCGAAAAAATTTGTGAATATTCCCGTGACGATTCCAAACTCTTTTTGCCTCTTGCAATTTTTGTTCAAACTTCTTCTTTTTCGAGTAAACAAATCGCAATTTTAATTTTTTCTCGCCGGATAATTTAAAAAAATGACAATTTCAGAAATTATGTTGAGAACAAAAGTAGTCTATTTTTAGTCAGACAATCCGAATTTGCAATAAAAAATAGGAGTTCCCATTTAAAAAACCGAATCTGACCTTGAATGACTTTGACTTTAACTTTCCACCCAAACTCAAAGTGACATATACCGCTAAACTGCCCCCATCCAATTCTACAACTTTTGTTTGAAACATTTTTTCTTAGAGTGCTTATTACTCGAGATATTTGAAAGTTTCTGGTTAAAAAATCAGCCACTAGTTCCTTGCTAATTGACAGCTGCCAACTGTCAATATCGTCTATTTGACATTAGATTTGAGTTCAGCAATCTCAAAAACATAAAATTAGATATTTCAATAATCAAAATATGCCTTATAAAAATGTTAAAAAACTAATCAAAGTAGTAATTTATGATGGAGCTTTGGTGCTCCATAGGAGTCAAAATACTGAATATGGAGCATCGTGGCCATGGAGACTTTTGTTAAGGATGACAAAAGGTAGAATATATCACAAATTCAGATGACTCTACCGAAACCCAAATCCCATAAGGTTTGTGTGGGGTTCTTTGCATAATTTTTGCCACTGGTATTGGAGTAATTCAACTGAAATGAGGATAATTAGAAATTAATTTTAAAATAGATATCAGCATTAAAACATTAATGTTAGTTACATAGACATAAATATCAATTTTTAGGTTTCAATAAAAGATATATAACAGTGTGTGAGATTTAACACTACAGAACCGTTTTATTTTGAAAAATAAATATTACTTAATAAATACATATTTTCAAAAATAAGATGGTGCTACAAAACACACTAATATTTGGTGTATGCTAAACATTCCAAAATTCTACACTTTTTGGCACTTCAAAGAATTCGATTAAAATAGATTTTGAAATGATTTACGAAACTTCAACTCTGATAATATATTATAATGTTGATAATCACTGCATATGCTTCACAGCTTGACGACATTTTCTTCATTTTAAATTCAGCTGTTAGAAAGTTACAAATACTCTAATCAATATTAGATTGTAATAATTAAATCTATAGACTTAATAATAACTAACTATTCAAATGATCATACCGGTGAATCATAAAATCATTATTAGAGTAAAAGGCAGTACATTTAGCTGGCAATCCATCTCGACCTGCCCTTCCAACTTCTTGGTAGTAGCCTTCAATACTATTAGAAGCGCCATAATGTATAATATTTCTGACATCTGGTTTGTCGATTCCCATTCCAAAAGCTATTGTAGCAACAATTACATCCAATTTGTCTTTCACAAATTTTTCATGGGCCTCCTTACGCGTTTTTAATGTTAAACCAGCATGATAGGGTAGACTCTCAATACCTGCTTCTGATATAAGAAAATTTATATATTAAAATAATGAATTTCATCCGTGATATATAACTATGGCATTAGAGGAAAGGCTTTAAACTGGATTACATCGTATTTAGAAAACCGACAACAATATGTTAGTATGCAACTCGTCACTGCCGGGAAAGTAAACAGGATTAATTTGGAGTGCAGTCTTTTAAGCATGGGGGTACCACAGGGGTCGGTATTGGGCCCTGTGCTATTTATATTATATGTAAATGGACCGGACTCCTTGTTAACAAAAGATTTCTTTTCTATGTATGCTGATGACCTTTCTACCATTACTTCAAACCAAATAAGCGGTAAATTAAAAATCAAATGTAATAACGTTATTAATAAAGTATCCACCTTTTTCAACCGACGCCAATTATACTTTAATGCAGAAAAAACTCAGGCAATTCAGTTCCATAATCGCCAAAAACATTGTGAATCTATTTCTCTAAATGTTAACAATACATCTTTGGTTAATTCTAATGAAAGCGTAAAATTTTTAGGGCTATATGTAAATGAACATTTAAACTGGAAATCGCAATGTGCACATCTGATTTCTAAATTAACTTCAATCTCTTTTCTTTTCAGAAATATTAAAATTATATTAACCAAGGAACATTTACTAAATTTGTATTTTGTCCAAGTAGTCTCTAGGTTAAGATGCAGTGTCTGTTTCTGGGGAAACTTCACTCTTTCACAGAATGTGTTTGTTGCACAAAAACGTTAAATTAAAAATAAAAGATAAACAACTAGATATACAACTTTGGTTCCCATAAATTTTCCGAGAAAACGAACAGGAATGGAAATACATTATTCATGTTTTCCAAGATGACGACTAGAAGCCAGCAGGTACAGTTCCGACTTTTTGGCTTTAGACTCTACCCATGTGCCCCTTCCACATTGGCAAAAATCTTGATTCGTGCATTTTCTCAACAACTTTATAGTGTTTTCTGTCCAAATACATAAAACTAACCCCCGTAGAGCCATCCCCGGTAAGTTTCGATGTCATATTTGGACTCAGCGACCTCGAAAGCCCCTGGGAAGTGATTTCCCCGTGATTTTTTGGCACTGAACTTTTCACTCGATTTCATCTCCTCCCACTCCCAAAGAGCCACCCCGAGCATCCTTGGTAAGTTTCGATGTCATATTTGGACTCAACGACCTCGAAAGCCCCCGGAAAGCGATTCCCACGAGATTTTCATGGCTTTCCATCAATTTCTAGAATTTTCAAAAAATTCCTCCTATGCAATTTTCTTCGAACGGCTTATTCACTATATGTAGACTTTTTTTCCTAATATTTTTCCGAAAACCGCATCTCGATCCAAGCTGCATGTCAAAATTTAGTTATTTCGGGCAAATTTGATCTAATTTCCCCAGTCTATAATGATTACACAGGTACACAAAAAAAAGGGCATGTCCATTTGAGCAGAGCATGAAACCCCTCCCCCCTTCTGCTGAATCTGATACAGCCATCAGAATTGCTGCTCCATCACATTAGGATTTTTCCCATACCTCAAAAAATAGCTAAAAATCTGTGAAAATCTTAATCTGCAGGGGGATTAGGGAAAAATCCTGACGTGATAGAGCAATTCCGACGAGGGCATCGGATTCAACATCTCGAAATAGACCATTGCATTTTCTATTGGGACTTAAGAAACATATTTACTTTCTATAGCATTTAAATCGTTAGCACCAATTAGGTGTTTTCACAAATTTTAAATTCACTTTCATTGTGAAGATAATGCTTTATTATAGTTAAAAACACTTTAATTTTAAGAAACAGTCGAATAACATCTTAAAATAAGCCATTTTAATTTTGTATTGAAATTTTCTCGCCAAAAACACTAGATAAATTCACTACGCACTCATGGCGTCATCAGTTATATTGTCAGTGTCATTTTGTGTTATAAACACGTTATTTTGCAGATAAATTTCCTAAAGTAGCTTTTACAAATCCCGTATCAGGTAGGAATTACATATTTAATCCCATGTAAAACGTAAATAAAGTGAATAAAATGTTGTGTTTAACAATTTTTAAACCTGATTTACTAAACTAATCTAACCGATGACGTCACCGCGTATTTTGCGTACTCGTTCACTTACTAAAACTTCATGTTATTTATTTGTTGAAATTTTAATTTGATGGACGATAGAATGCTGTTTAAATATCAATAAGTGCTTTAGTATAACAAGTACTTCATTTTAATAATATCAAAAAAGCAAATTTACACATAGTGAAAACACCTAATTCTGCCGAGAGTCAAGGGATTTTGGTGGGCTATTAGTCTTTTTTCTTTCTGTGTTCATGGTCATTACTTGAGAAAGTTTTTTATTGTTGATGCTTCTTGACGGTAAATACATTTCTCTATAAAAAAAATCAATTTTTTTCGTTTTCTCAATTTTTCTGCCCATATTTATTTTGCTAGTTAAGCTAAAATAGCAATTTCGGTGCCAAACCAAACCGTTAGAAATGTTTGTTTTTCAAGATGACATAGTGCTAGAATATATATCATTTTCTCTTTGGTCACCTACATTCTTCACGGAGTTTTAAACAATCAATAAATATTGCAAACGATTTCCCAAAAACTTTGTTTACAGGGCCCGGTTTCATACAAACTAAGCATAATTTCTTACGAATATCTTTTACATTATATTTTAATTCTGTTTCAATCTCACTTTCTGAATTTGCGCTATCACTAGTACTTTCCATTTTGATTTCTTCTAAAAAGCACATACATCAGTTACCTATAGGGTAGAAAATCATATTGAAAAAATATATACCAGCTGAAAGTATCTTTCAAACAGTAAACTACGGAGTTTCTTACAATGAGTTAATCTATTACACAAAAATTTTATGTAGGTCCATATAATACTGAATTAATATTCAACAAATACACTTATGTTTATTCCATAGTATAATAATTTTCAAAGCATAAATTTCAAATTAATATAAAACAAAGGAGTTACACTGCGACCCTCTATTTAATGAAAGACCATTGCGGGTGGGTAGCGTAGGTTGTTGAACTAGTGTTAAAGTAGTGGGAGAGCGAAAATCTGCAACGAACGTATGCCGAAATGACAAGCTTCGAAAAATGATATCACGCATTATTAAACATCTTGGTTATTAAATTCTCAAAAAAATCTGTTTTAAAAACCATTGTAATCTGGAAAATATGGCATATATTTTACAAAGAATATGTTTTTTTGATAAATATAATAATTTGGGAGATATCATCGTGTCAATGGAAAAATACATAAAAAATAATTAATTGCAGCTGTAGTCGAACGAAAGAAATGAGGATTCTTTTATTTTTACTGCTAATAAGCCTATGTAAAAGTCGAAAATCGAATTGTCGATTGTTTGTGGGCATCAAGTCATATTTCGAAAATTTGTATTTCAGATTATAGTTGTTTTTATGTTCTTTGTGGTGGTATAAACAAAAATAAATTTAAAATTTTTTAAGACCAATTTTATTCAATTCTTCTATTTTCTTTTTTTAAGAAAATGAATTTTACTCGTAGATATTTTGCCCAAAAATAAAAATTATTTGTATATCTTAAAAGTACATAAAAACAAGCTATTTAAAAAAAAGTAGTTTTATCTCCGGCAGTTGGGACCTTAGATATGACATTTTTTGCATTATGGCCATTTATAAGCAAGCTAATAGACATAAAGACTTGAACATTTTTTCGGTTTAAAATTTTTTTAAATTTTATCGTTGAGTGGAAGAGCAAACCCCTGTCCTTCGGACAGCTTGTTTGAACGCTGCCATTTGTTAGGAATATTTCAATGAAACAATTCATATATTATAGTGTAAATTTTTCTTTTTTGTAACTAATCCTAAAAATAAAATCATTATTATTATTATTATTATTATTATTATTGTTTACACCATCACAAAGAACATAAAAACAACTATGATCTGAAATACAAATTTTTGAAATACGACTTGATGCCAGTAAACAATCGACAATTCGATTCTTAACTTTGCAGTTGTTTTTTAGAAATTATTTCAACGTGAAACTTGGCTTGATGGTTTAAGTCCACAAGGGGTATACTCTTCTAAAGTTTCGTTAGAATATGTGCATTATTGTTCAAGTTATCATCAATTGTTTTAAAATGGCCTCCCTAAAATTTCTTCATGTTTTACAACTTGGCCTATTGACCAAAAAGTTTCTGAAAAATCTAGTTCTCTTCGCAATTTCATTTTGAATAATTTGTGTCTCTTTCTGTTTTGCGATACGGGTTATACAACCAGAAATATTTAAGAAAAACTACGAAGAAACAGGATTCTGAACATTCTTTTGTTTAAACAAAAGCTTTCCACCACACGGATTTAATCCAGAATTTTTTACTACACTTCTTGAAATGTTTTCAACAAGTTTCAGCAGAAAAATTGCTATAGTAAGACAATTCCTTTCTAGACTATTAGATTTACTCCACTATAATCATAATAAGAAATCAGAAAAAGGCATATTACAACAAAAAAATTGATGAAGTAAAAAATGACACGGAAGAGATGTGGAAAACATTGAAACAGGTATAAGTATAAAGGAATAGGTATTAAATTTGCAGATGAATTATATGAAAACAAGGAAGAGATATCGGAATTATTCAACAATTATTTCCTAGATAGCATTGAAGATATCCAGCTCGGTGGCGCAATCCTAAAAGTGTTTGGCTTGCAACCACTGAGTCCCGGCTTCGGATCCTGGTCAGGGTATGGATGTTTAGTGGCATTTTTTCATGTGTTACCGAGACGGTAGCAGTGAGCTAGACCGCTGTTGAGTGGCACAATATGTCTTATCTCTCCTGAATTCGAATCTTAGCTGCGGTAGATGGCAATATTGCAGGGAATGATTGTTGTGTTGATGTCTATGTGTACGTGTCCTGGTTGAGTGGTAGAGCAGCAATAGCTGAACTCCGCCAGGACATTAATATAAATAAGGCATTAAAATAAAATAAAAATAAAATAAATAAAATATTACTTTGTCATTAAACAAACCTAATAATTATGAAAACATATTAAACAATATGGAAAAACATAACAACATATTTGAAACATTTAAACCATTCAATACCATACAATTAAGTAAAATTATGAAGAACATAGAGTAAATACACATATACTGAAAATATCCTATGAAGCAATAAGTGACAGGTTCCTAGATGTCATTAACTCTTCTCTTAAGTCAGGAATTTTTCCTGAGTCATGGAAAATCACAACAGTCATTTCAGTAGAGAAAAAAGCAAACACTATACTAGGAGAAGAGCACCGTCTCCTAAATAAGGTTCCCAGCTATGAGAAATTATTAGAAACCATTGTTAATGAGCAATTAGTGGAATATTGTGAATGAAATAAACTGTTAACCAAACATCAGGCATGGTTTCGTAAAAAGAACTCAAGTGCTTTACAAACTATATTATATGACTGGAAAACTTATTACTGGTGTAGTGTATCTAGACTTCCAAAGAGCATATTAAACTATAGACATAAAATTATTAATTTTATAACTTGAAAGGCTAGGTATTAAATGTAGAGTATTAAATTGGTTTAACAGTTATCCGAACAATAGATCACAAGTCACTAAATATAAAGGAGTAATATCTAATTCCAGAAATACTAAATATGGAGTTCCACAAGGCAGAGTCCTCGCTCTCAGTTTATTTGACTACATATTGAACTTTATTCACAGACAAGGCCCAATTTACACGGGATGACGTATTTAATTCAAGAAATTCGCATAACTGGGCCGAAAACACTCCTCATGCAATGAAAGAAGCCCATTCTCAACATAAGTTCGCGATAAATGTTGGGTGTGGTATGATAACAACTTAATTGGCTTATTTAGATTTCTTACAAAATATTTTACCTGATTTAATGCAAGGTATTAACATAAGTGGACAATACTTCCAACATTATGGAGCTCCTCCTCATTTTGGTATTGAGGTTAGAAGGTATTTGGATAATGAGTATCCAAACAGATGGACTGGACATGGGGGACCTCATCCTTGGCCGTCTAGATCACCAGATTTCAACCCCGTCGATTATTTTCTATGAGGATAAACTGAAGTCTACCGTGTCACAATAAATACTAGAGATCAGTTACTTCGGCGAATTTTCCTCTGTAGTGACCAAATTAGAAACAATTCTGCCCAAATTAGAAAACCTATTGCCAATTTAAATAAACGCCAACAAAAATGTATGGAAGCTGGAGGTTCTCATTTTGAACATTTGCTCTAAGTATTTGTATTATTTTTAAATAATTTTTGTAAATAATTAATGTGACAATTAATGTAAGCAAATAAAGCTGTTTTCTTCAAATTCCCCTTTTTTCCAAATTCAATTTCTTGTCAAAAAAATCAACAAAGGTGCGGCAAAAAAATCTAATTACATGTTTATGTTTAGTAATGTATGGACTTTTACAATTGGTACCTACCTGAATGTTAAAAAAAATATTACAGGGTGATCATTTTTACAGGAATCGAAAAAAATTAAAAGTCCGGCACTGGAATTTAAAAAAATTATAATAGCAATCTATCAACTGTGATAAGTGTCTAAAATCTATACAAAATCCGATCAATAGTAAGGACGTTCTGGCCAAAATAAACTTAGACCAAAATCAGTTTATTACCCTGTATCTCGTAAATTAAGAGCGACAGGAAACTATCAATAGCTATTCCTTAATAACCAAGTGGTCCTCTACCGCCCCTGGAGGTATGTACAGTTCCTCATGAAACACCCTGTGTGGATTGCAGAATGTGTTTTAAAGGTGTCTAAGTTTATTCTAACAAATGTAATACAGTTTAGAATGCATAGCAACTAAATATAAAAAGACATTCGCTGAACACAAAAAGTAGTTACCTGACAGAAGCACACTAATGTACTCCGTATCTTTTCTTGTAATACAGTAGATAATTGTAGAGCCAGAAAATTTCCATTGACCTCCTTCACATTTCATGACCCTTCGAAAGTCACTAAGTGGGTCTTTACCCTTTAGATGGACTGAGAAATATAAATTAGGTCTATTGAAACCGCTACATAATATTTGTGGATTCCTACAAAAAAAAACAAAAAAAAAAGACAATGCCATATTTGTAACAACAGTTTGTGTGTGTCTTTGATATATGAGGTGAGTAGTGAGTATTAGTAGATCACTGGCAAGATCAATACGTCTTTCTTTCACACCAATTTCACCTTCAAGTAACACAGATTAAAAATTGACCCAACTTTGTTAAACAGAATATTCCAAAATGTCAAAAAAGAGTATTCAGACTCTATAAATTAAATCAAATATCTTGCAGTTATTAAGTAGTAGTAGTTATTGTTTGATTTTAAGGTTAAAATATTAACCAACGAAACCTTATAGTTCAATTAAAAAGATTCGAATCTTTATATTTTTGCTTTGATCATTTTATTTTCTCGTTTCTTGTGGCTCAGAAGTCAATTAAGGTTATTTATGAAAATAAAAAATGATCATATTTCCAATAAAAAAAAGGTCATATTCACTTTTAACATACAGCAAACCGTTTGCGAGATATAGAGTGAAGAATGTGTATATGTACTGTCATGAGCAAAAAAAAAATAGGACAAGTCTTATAATGTATCTTTTCTGAAATATGGTTGTGTACATCTAACTTTAATTTTTGTGACATTGTCAGTTAGTTGTCAAAATTCATTGCACATATTCAAATAGAGACAGATTTACATTAGAAAAAAATATTTGTCCTATTTTTTTTGCTCACGACAGTACATTGTATTCGGTTCCACACCACCTTCGAGGTAGAATATTCGTCATTATTTTCTTTGAGTTCTTCATTTACACCATATTTATCATCTTTATTTGCTACCAACAGATCAATGGAATTTTTCTCATCATCCTTAGTGTAACAATTATCAGAAGAATCAACAACAGAAGCTTGAGGCGCGGCACTAATACATGATTATTCATGATAATTGCCGCAAACAATGAAGCCGCAAACAATGAAGCAAGATAATCCGATTTTTCTGCATTAACAGTTTGCACTGTAACAATTTGTGCAATTAATTGTGTCTAGTGCAGGTGATAATAACATAGTGGCGGGCTCCAAAAATCGTTTTTAACACGCTTTTATTAGCTTCACCTGTATATATCAATGTAACGTAATTTTCACCCACGTCTAATTGTTGTATCATCATGAAACTTGGCAATTGTGTGTAGCTCCAATGACAATATGGTATACTCAATATTATAATATGTTCAAAATGGCCGCCGCCCCAAGATGGCGGATTATCATTTTCTTTACAACCCCCTTGATTTAAGTATCAAAGGAAAGGGCTTGACAAGTAGAAAACAAATATGTCATCAAAACTTAAAAATTCAAAATGGCGGCGTCAACATGGCGAATAGGTATCATCAATTATTGTCGGATTCAACTGAAAATCGGTATCTACGGGTTATCGAGGTTGCAGATTAGAATTATCTGGTCCAAATTTAACAATTTAAAATGGCCCATAAGTTTTGTATTTTATAGTCTGATTCGTATGAAAATCGGTATCTGGGGATTTTCGAAGTCGCAGATTATAAATATTTAGTCGACATTCAAGAAATCAAAATGGCGGTTTTAGGATCACGAATAGGTCTTGTTATTTATAGATAAGAAATCCTTATTTTCCTGGACTATAATCTACACTCAATAATCTTACCACTATGTGAATTGAAATCATAACTTTTATACAAGTAAATTCAAAATATTGATTTTTCTGCCATTTGGAAAATTTCTGTGAAGTTACCAGTTCAATCTAGTTAAAATTTTGAATATTCACATAATTAACCTTACTGTAAGCAATTCAAACAAAGTTAAAAAATATATACTTACTTCAAATTAAGTAATTTGACAATATCATCTCTTACTTTAGGAGTTGCTGTGGCAGTAACAGCCAGAATGGGAATATCTGGCATCATTTTCTTAAATATTCCCAATTCTCTATATTGAAAACGAAAATCATGACCCCAGGTACTAGTACAATGTGCCTCATCTATGGCTATTAAAGTTATAGACAACTGTTCATACATATTTTTTAACAGATCTAAAATTTAATAAAACATTAATATTTGGTTCAGCAGTTGATATTAAATATAACTCAATTAACAATAGCAGAGTAATACTAGAAGATGGTCGGTGAAAACATCATCTATAGTCTGTCTCAGCGTTTATGGCGTGTGTACGGCTCGAGCTACGCTTGCTTAAAGATTTGTTCTCACTCACACACATATCAAGCAGTAAGCTATTCTAAACCTGCAACTGTCCACTCATAAAACTTCTACAATTATACATTCATCTCTTTTATTCTTTGATGTGGTTAAACTCGATAATGGGCCAACGTTTATGCCCACTCAATTAGCATAGCCGTGCGACGCGTATTGCCTGGTTGATCCAAATCACCTTAGACCAAACACTTCTCGTGATGTACACGCTATAAACGCTGGGACAGACTTTATGCATTATTAGTAAATAGAAATGTGCCATCATTAGAATTATCAATAGAGATACGCATATAAATTAATATACAATTCACATACACATATTGAGCCCAAATATAATAAAGTCATTTTAACCACAAATAGCTCAAGAACAGAAGAGCGGAAAACATTGAAAAAATTATGTGTCTATGTAAGACAGTCATCGAAATTTGAATAATACGTAGAATCATGTTTAAGATTTGCTAAGTTAAGTATACTGAAGAAAAATGTCCCACATTTTAAGGAGACCTTGACCATACCAACTTTTAATAATCCATATATCTCGGAAAATGTGCATTGTACATAAACAATATTTTAGATATTGATAAAACACAGGTGTTTTCGTATGATGAAATTATGTCATCATTCTTTATTTTAAAATTTCATAGTTGTTACCAATAACGTACCCTCACGCTTATGCGGTGGGTCAAAATCTTTTTAAAAAGTAGGGCATCTTTCAACATAATTTAGCGGATTTTTGAAACTGTTCAAGGTAGGTTAATGAAATTTCCACGACTGGTTTAAAATAAACACATAATGAAGAAAATTTTTTCACTTTCTTCAGGTACTTAGTTCTAGAGATATTTGAGGTCAAAGTGAGGGTCAATAAATTTTATTCACATACCCACATAACAAAATGATATGCAATGTACATACATTGTATCTTCAATCTATGGATATGTATATCCACAAGATGGAGATAGTATATCTAATGTACATCTAATGGATGTGGAATTAACATTCCCAGCAGATACGTTTGTCGCCGACTTCCATATCTATTTTATATCCACTGAATGTACATAAACATATGCAATGTACATTCACTGGATATGAAACACACATCATATACACAATCGTATATTTTATGAATATACATTACATGTCTCTGAAGTAGTTTCCACGGACATCAAAACGCTTATTGAATACTTCACCCGACGCGTGTTGCCCCAGTCATGTTGGCATCATCGGCAGATGATTAAAACGAAAAGTTTTAATGATCCCGATGATACCAACACGATTGGAGCAGCACGCATCGAATGAAAGTGTTCGAGTGTTTTGATGTTCGTGGGAACTACTTCAGAGGTATCCAATAGTATCCATATAAGAGGCAATAAAACACAGATAGCTCAATAAGAAATATATTTTATATAACTATTTTAAACATACACAAACTTTACAAAATAACCTAATATTACACAATATTTAAAATTTTCAATATTGACGTATACTTCTTTACCTTCCGGTAGTTTAACAGATTGTAAACATATGTATAATACCTACTATAGTTACTCATGTTCTACATATATGTTTAAAACATTCTCAACCATCAGTAAGTTATATAATATATTATGAACGTATGTAATTTTTATTCACTATATTTATAAAATACATATCCAATATGACATAACAGCAAATTTTTAGGCCTCTGTCACTTTCCGCCATTTTTACTAAACACACACCTGCCACAATCAGTTAAATATGAAACTTGTAAATTTTCTAACCTTAAAAGAGTATGTATTTACGAATCTAAAGAATTGCATTATAATAAATATACTCTTACATCATGGGAGCTTCATGCAAATGTAACAGCATAATATAGCAATAAGCAAATATAAAATCCAGAGAATGAGAAAGAGTTAACTTTCATCACACGTAAATACTATGCACACAACACTACAGGGCTTAATCGCTTAATGGCTGCTGGCGCCGGCTATTGCGAACTACAATTCGTAAACAAATTAGTAGCGCATGCGCATCAGATAATAAGATAAAATTCGTGTACGCGTATAATTTAATTATACCTTAATGGACATGTTATGTATAAATCATTATGTATATACCTCCAGCAATATACACTGTATATGACGCTGATGCATATCAGTAGCTGAATATACATTTCATATCATATGTATATTTAACAATACATATTCAAATTTCAACACCTAATGCATATGCTATGGATGTACATATCCATGAGATGTTATGTGGGTATCAATTCACTAATATATAAAGGATATTTTCCAACTTTGATACAGAAATAGATTAAAATTTACCCTTGCCACTATCTCCAGTACAGAATTCAGGTGTCATATAAACTAAGCTATATTTATCCTTGAAAATGTCATCTATAGTTTTCCTTTGTTGGGCATTTGCACTTCCAAGTAAACAAGCCGATATGTTTGCAACCTAAAAGTTATTTAGTTTAAAAGAAGACCCAAATTGTACAAAATCAGGGTTGATAAGTACCATGATTAAAAAAAAAAAATCAAAAATCATGATTAAAAAAAAATCATGATTCTTTTGATTTTTATTTATTTTTTTACATAAACATCCTAATAACTGACATTAACAATGTATTTACTACTTATATTAATAAAGATAGTATTTGTTTAAACTTACAAATGGAATAAATTGTATACCTTGTATCTATAATTGTAAAATAAGTTAAAGCGTATATACATGAAAATTCCTGTTAGAACTTGAAAACTCGCCTGTCTTTATAATGCGGAGATGATGCGAATTGCTATTATTTGCCAATCTGCCGCGTAACAAATGAGAAAGCGAGTCTGAGTGATTATATGTATAGCATTTAAATACTAAATACTTTTTTAACATGTCCTCTAATAGAAGTGGAAGGAAAAAATATCCTATTTGGCAATATTTTATTGAAAAATCAAGTAAGCTTGATGGAAAAAGTGGTAGTAGAGATACATGTACAAAGTGTAAAATATAAATGCAAGAGCTTGTGGGCTGACTGAAAGTCCACTAGAAAAAATGTGCTTTGCGTAATGTAGAAAGTGTAGAAACAAATAATGGTTCCTCTACTTCAGGAACAGTGTCCAATGTAAGTATAGTATTATTGTATTTATAACTTCTTAGTAAGACAAAGTATTAACAGAACCTTTTTTTTTTAATTTACATATTTATCGTCGGTCCATTTCTACGACTAAGGCCAATAATGCCATGAGATAAGGTAGATTCAAATTTTTAAAATGATCTAGTGCATCTTCTAGATTTCTAATAACTTTCCATGGACAAATGTGACTTTTTCATTCACTCCTAGTTTTAAGAATAACGTATAGTATCTATGCCTGTCTGTGTCAGGCGCGGATCCAGCTCCCAAAAAAGGTTGTGGGCACGGCCACCCGAAAATCGGCCAAGTGCGAGTTGGACACGGACTCACGATCGATACATTGCATTCCTACAAATGAGACATTTACAAAATATGACGCTTCGGCCAAGACCTTGTATAGTGTGTATAGGTCCACGTGGGCAAAGTCGCGGGGCGAACACTAATAAATTAATAAACTTGTAAAACGTTAGTCTGTGTGCTCACGAAAATTTCAAAAATAAATGTGTGTCTGTTTGCACATCACAATATCACATCTAGACTCTAAACTACTGAACCGATTTTAATGAAACTTTTACAGCTTGAAAGCATATCAGATTTTATTAAAAGATAGCATACATTTTACACTGAATAATTTTATTTAGGAGCTTACTTAAATAACAAATTCAAGCTTACTTTTCTTTTTCGCGAAAACATTAATAATTTCATCGATATCCAGGTTCACATCTTTTTTGTGTATATTTAGGAAAGCTAGCGCGGATAATCTTTCCTGTGCCATTGAGGAACGCAACCAAGATTTTATTCGGCGCAGGGTAGAAAACGATCTCTCCGTGGTAGCTACGCTGACCGGGAGGGTCGCCAATATTTGTAAGAAAATGTTTATGTTAGGGTACAAATCTTGGTCGCATATTTCAATGAGATGAGCTACCGAGTCTGGTATGGTGGAATTGTTTTCACATTGTCTTTTCCATTTCGCCATCCAAAGTCGAGAAAACCTTTGGCAACCTCCTGGAAAATGCAACCAATGGGGATGGAGCACGTCGCGCTTACTAGGGCAATCACGCATATTTGTTTGTCTCAGCCTTCCGCGAATACTACTGACTAGTACCCAAAGTAAAAAAGTCACTCGCGCACGGTTCATTGTTTTAAAAAAATATATTATTACAGCATTGGATATAACATTAGCCTATTGACCTTAATTAGGGTTGTGGGCATGCCCACCGTGCCCACAACGGTGGATCCGCGCTTGGTCTGTGTGTAGCTGGATTTAAAAATGAACAACATAACAGTCTTGTTTTTTATTACAGGTACAATTGAACACGTTACAACAAGATGCAGAGGAAGAAAGTGCCCCACAGCCGCTCTTATCTTCTACGCCATTAAGTAAAAAGAAAAGTAGTGCCTAACTTCAGTTTTGGATCTTTATCATCTTTTGTTGTACATACAACCAAGTCTAATAAAGAAGAAATAGATAAACAAATTGCTAGAGCTCTTTATGCAACAAACAGCAGTTTCATGTGTATTGAATAACCTGAAGTAAAAAAGGCAATAACGCTTTCATGACCTGGATATGTACCACCATCTCGACATGATGTGTCCAAGAGACTGCTCGATGAAGTGTATAACGAGGAAAAAAGTAAATGTTTTAAAGATTTATCAGGAAGTTCAGTTTGTCTGTCATTGGATGGATGGTCCAACATACACAATGGACCAATAATATGTGCAACTGTAACTATGGAAAATGGGTCTTCCTTTTTAATAGACACAATAGACACATCTGGAAATCCACATACATCTGTATATTTAACAGAACTTGCAACAAACTTAATTAAAACTGTAAAAACTGACTATACCTGTACAGTAAGCAGTTTTGTGACAGATAATGCTGCCAATATGAATGCTATGAGAAACCAAATTAAAGAGTCAAAAAACGAAATGTTATTACATACTGTTGTGCTCCACACATTTTAAACTTATTATGTAAGGATTTGAAAATAAGTGAAATTAAGGAACATGTTACGTTCCTTGTGAAATACTTCCGAAACAATCATTTTGCCTCTGCGACATACGCAAAAGAAGGAGGGAAAAAACTTATTTTACTTTCTAATGTAAGATGGAACTCACTTGTCGACTGCTTAGATGGTTTCGTTAAATCATGGCCCACACTTTTTGAAAATAGCAGGGAATATAAAAATAAAATTGACAGCTTAGTAAGACATAAAATTTAAAATATTTATTTAAAAAGAACTGCTGAAGATTATTTATCACTACTAAAACCTGCATCTGTTGGACTTGATAAGTTTCGATGCAATTTTATCAGACGTCGTAAAACAATTTAAAGTAATTGAGTCGCATTTTGACGAATCTGAAATTACCTTAACCCTTTCGGTCAGTGTGTAAAATATTGCACATCAGTATAGGATTTTCTGTAATTTTTAATTGGCCTTGGTGTTCGCTACACCCTCTATTGACAGTCTCTTGAAAGTGCATTTGACTTATTTCGGCCATATATTGGCATCTGGGTGTGACTGGATAATGCTGAGGAATTTAAAAATCACGAAGTTTCAGAGAAAAATGGAACCGGTTTTATTGACTTATGTAGACGCTCGTCACATGTCTTGGTGACTGTGAAATTTATCCTGATATTTTATTTTATGTTCAGAAAAATTTGTTTTATTAAACAAAAAAAAAACAGTTTGTGTTTATTTTGTGTCGTTTGTCTTGTGCATCAGCTAAAAGTGGTGTGTAATATTTTGCACGCCGTGTCTTTACGACACGTGTGAAAGCGGTAAACATTACCTCACTTTCCTTTTCATTTTTAATAAATAGCAATATTATGTAGCTTATTTCTTCAAGAAGAACAAAAAGGGAGAGAGGAAAAGGCCCCTAACTGAGGCAGAGGGAGCCGGTGTAAATTTCCCAATTGTAAATCAAAAACAAATTTTGTCTGCATCAAGTGCAATGTGCATTTGTGCATTTCGAAAAACCAAAATTGTTTTTTGAACTATCACACTAACTGATTTGTCGTATATTATTATAAAATAAACACATATGGCCGCAATTCCGTTTATTTATTGCAAAATTTGAGCAGTAACAGTTGAAATACAACCATTAAAATTTTCAGGTACCCGTACTCCCTTAAGTCACAGCGTGCAATATATTGCACAAGACATAACCCAGAAATGGGCAATAGTACAGACTTCTGGTTTAATTAAAAAAAAAAAAATGCAAATAATTCAAAGACTTGTTGTACCAACAATCAGAATTTTAGGTTCAAGCAAAATAATTCAGTACTGAAAGGGTTAATGCAAATGCAAATATTTAGATACCGATACGACCAGTGTATCACCATACCATTTGCTAGATCTCATTCTAGACCCTACGAAAACAAAGCATATAAATTAACAGAAAGCGAAAATAATCGTGCTTCAGAAGCCGCTAATGAATTATATCCCGAAAGTGGTTTACGACCACTGATAATTAAATTTCTGGCAAAATCTGAGCCTTTTGCCAATATTACGTTTCATGAAGAAATTCTTAAAAACACAAAATCCTTGGACTGGTGGAAATCCCAAAAAAAGATTGATATTATTGACAAAGTATTCCCGATTATGAAGCAATTATTTTCTGCTGCAGCTAATTCAGCCTCAGTTGGGAGAATATTGTCAACAT
This sequence comes from Stenurella melanura, assembly GCA_963583905.1. Taxonomy (NCBI): domain Eukaryota; kingdom Metazoa; phylum Arthropoda; class Insecta; order Coleoptera; family Cerambycidae; genus Stenurella; species Stenurella melanura. The sequence goes on along the minus strand of OY757312.1, from coordinate 75,311,596 downwards.
TTGGTTTGATTCATTCTAAGATTCGAAATCGTTTAGGGACCAAAAAGCAGCTAAATTAGTCTTTTTGTACAAACTTTACAATAATAAACCTAATTTAAAATTTTTGTTTTGGAGTAAATCATGTTTTATTTTCTTTTAGAGTTGGTTCTGTTTAATTTGTTTACTTTATGTTTCTGCTTTTAAGTAGGCACCTAATTTATAATGTACATTTAAGAGGGTAACTTTTGTTTGATATATGTAACCTAACTGTTCTTTTCTTCTTTTTATTTGATTTTTTATAATTTTTATCTAGCTTTTAAATGAACTGTACTTTTTATTTCAATTTTCAGAACTTTGATTTACTTAGATTATTGACTTTACACAACTTGATTTAAATCATGATTTAAATTTAAAAAATCAGTTGATTTAAATCAAATTGATTTAAATCGTCGCAACCCTGTACAAAATTGTGATTTTCAAGGAGCATATATCTAACTTTTTATACAAACAGGGCATGATAATAACCTAACCATTAGGGCGACTATGCTGCAACCTAGAGATGGGTTTTTGAGGCACAACATATTTATTAGGGTGCAGGAATATTAAAAAAAAGAAGTAAAACCTGAAAAATTTCAATTCAAAAAGCGTCTTAAATTCCTATGTTAATGTCATTTGTTTTGTTTCTGATCAATTATTCTGGTTAACCCTTTCAAGCAAAGTGGTTTCACAAAGTGACCACCATTTATTAAATATTTTTCTTAGCTGTATTGTGGTTTCATCTACAAACCATCATGTAAATGCGTTACTGGTAGAGACTTCTCTTATTCAATGGCAAAACTAATATGAAAAGTTGCACCAAACGGTAGTTATTGCCATATCAGTGTTTTGATGACGGCAGTGAGAGCTATATAACCACGTTTTATTCTGTTTTTTTGGACACTGCAGTACAGCCAAAAACCTCATCGTACTCGATGGGCCTGTAATATGTGCAAAGTGGGATTGTGCAGTCCTCATTAAAAAACTGTTTTATCGAGTTCCATAAATAACACACAAACCAATTTTATTGTTTATTAGTATCTAAGTGCGTAAAATAAAAAAACATTTTATTTAGGTTGATGTTGCAAAGTGGTCATATTGTGAAACCATATAATAAATTCTAATAAATAAATAATTTTTAGTTATTTCATATATAGTCCTCATCTAGGATCCTAAAATATCAATATTTAATAATCGGCTTCTACAAATTTACATTTTAATTAATTCGTGCTTCCAAGGGTTAACTGATTTTGTCCAATTCTGCCCTTACTACTTATTTCTTACGAACGGACATAAATGGACAAAGTCGTACAATTTTGTCTTGAACAATTTCAACGGACCCAGATACCTTTGGTGTAAACTATTCTTGAGGACTTTGAATATTTAAAAACAACCAGTTACAGCTAACACTAGAATAGAAAACAGGATTGAATGAAAATTATTATATTTTTCATTTCTATCCATGCAATCAAGCTTGACTGAAAGCTGAAACTTCAGTGATGTATTTTTAGGTATTCTTATAGAGATACAGCAACCAGCAACCTCCCATGAATTTCCCTGCATTCAAGTCTGTCTCAGATTATTTCAATATTCAGTGGATATTTGAATACCTACTTTGGATATCCACATAATCTATAATTGTATAAAAATCGCGTCTATAAAAGTATTTGCTTTTCAGATATACTTTGTCATAAGTGCAGCAAGGAAAGTGAGTACTACTTTTTATAAATTAGACAAAGTTGTATTCACTTGCGTGAATATCAGGCTTCACATTTCCTTGAGTATTCGAAAAATAAAGAATAGGAGCAGAGCTGGCGACTTACGACAGGGAAGTCGGGGCGGAAGCCCCAGAGCCTCCACTAATCCAAGTCTTGGATATTTCAATTTTGTAACTATACTACTATCACAAACGCAAGCAGAACCATAGGATCTGCAGCACTCAGGCCTATCGGCCCATTGTGCATTTGCAACGTGTAGGATCTCCTATATAGAAAAGTCCAGTGTTCTCTACAAAGGAGAGATACACTGTAATATGTTTTGAATTTGAATTTATGATTATAAAAGTAATAAAATATCTCGTAAATTACAAATCGGAGATCGAAAAATTTAAAGGCATCCACTTTCTCCACTGCCTCGGGCCCTGGCGCCTTCAAATGCGGCTCTGCATGTCTAGGATGTGCAAGTATTGATATGTTCATAAGTGTTGATAAATAATCAAGGTCAACATAAAGAAATTTAAAAATAACCGACGAAAATGTTTTTACTTGAAATTCGAATTTTGTAAGTAGGAAGAAACATGAAAATGTTTGTAATTTTTTACCTAATATTTTTACTTACTTTCATGGCCAAGACCTGATCTTCCATAAGAGATATCAAAGGTGATACAACTATAGTTATTCCACCCATATATGCAGAGGGATATTGGTAACACAATGATTTCCCATAGCCCGTAGTCATTATGGCACAATTATCTCTTCTTTCATTTATTATAGAATTTATAATTTTCCATTGCATTGGCCTAAATTTTTTATGTCCAAAACATTTAGAAAGAACTTCCAAATGCTCACGTTTGGGTGAATCTTTCTCATTAATTCCATCTGCAGTATCGAAGTAAAGATCATTTTCGACTTTTTTTGATTTCTATAAACAGGGATTAAGTGTATTGTTTAAAATATAACTAGGCATATTTCAACATTTCAAAGAACCTACCGACAAGAGCTCTTGTTCCCATTCTGTTCCAAATTCTTCTTTCAAATCGTCGATATTTAAGTCTTCCATAGTTTCACAAATTATTCTCAAGTTTCAACACAAACCCCATTTCATTTAGTAATTTCTAGGGGCAAACAAGTCGAAATTTTGTAATATTACCTCTGGCCAGCCATAGGACTGGCAACTTATTTAGATGTTATGTTATTTCTTTACTCACAGTACGAAAAAGACTTGGAACACTTGTACTTTTTCTTTTTCGTCGAGTTTAACTCAATGATTTTTTCAAATTAAGTTGATATAAGATCCAAAGATCAGCATTCAGCATCCACAACTGTCAAAAAACATAATGGGTCTAAAATTGACATTGAGGGCCCGTTCAACTGGTAGGCGGACCACGGTTGGAGCCACGACCGTCTTTAATGTGAACAGCTCAAATTCGTTTAATACGATGGTCTGATCATTGGTCGACGTGGTTTCGCTTCCATCAAGATGCGACCGTGCTAACGCTCGACTTCGTCCACTGTGGGCGTGCCCACGACACGATAATGGGTAGTCCCAGACGAATATAGCGTGTCAGTCAGAAGGTAGGCACCGGTTGGCGTGGCTAAATGTAAGAACATGTTTGCGGCGCTGACAATTATTAAAAATTAGATACCAAAGTAAATATCAACCCAACTAACCTTACCTAAATATATCACATGAAAGAATGAAATCATTATAGGAGAAAGAAGGAAACTATTGTTTCTTCCGTCAAATCAAACCTGAATTTGTGATATATAATATATTACTTGTTACAAAATATTTCTTTAAAAGTTCGGTGTGCAAGAATTGAACCCGGGTCCTCTCGCACCCTAAGCGAGAACATTACCCATATGCCAACCATGCACCTGACAATCAGCACTATAGCCCGAAATAAATAAGTTGAAAAGCGGTACAATAACCAACCAGCACTAATGCACATGCGGGATTATTTGCACTTCCAAAACAAGATAGCAACATTTTCCCCTATAACCGTTTATCAAATAGTAAATCGCGAAAAAACTCTTTTTATTTAATGAAATTTCCAGTTATGTTGGAGCTTTAAGTTTTGACATTCTCACCAGCTGATTGGAAATTCTTAACCTAAACAAATAAACAAAACGGCAAAACTGACAAAACACAAAATAAAAAGTTAATACTTAACCAAAGAACACCTCTGTAACTTAACAGTTTGAAAATAATGAAATCAAGTGACGTTACAATGTAAGATGGCAACGACTCCGGGTAATGGAATTAACAAGAATCTTTTAACACCATGTCGACGTGTAGGTTTATCAAGGAAACGAAAAACACCTAATAGTATTGTAAGAATTTCATCAGATTATTTAAACTCCACTAATGCCAGCATACATGATTCTCCAGTAATAGATACAACTCCTGTGAACCATAGAAAATGTTTCAGTAGAAGAAAACCAGAGAGTTTTCAAGAACCTCACAGTTCAAGTTCACCATTGGCAATTTTACCTATAAATTCGGAGTCAAATCAGTTAAAAACGAAGCTTGAAACTTTGCAAGAATGTGATGATAATAATAAATCCAAAAGGGGCTTGTTGGGTAAATTTTCCTCAGAAGATTTATTTGACCCTACTAACGATACAGAAACTTCGAAGAAAACGTTCAAAGATAATCCAATGGACCAGTTGAAAAATACATTTTCTAAAAATGAATCAATTAATAATAAATATTCAATAGATGAAAGAGAAGGAAGTCCTCTGGCATGTTCCTTGGAAGTAATTAAAGCTAAAATTTCAAGAAAGTCTATGAGAAGATTGTCTGATGATGATTTTCTAAGTTTTGAAAAGACGTCTGTGCAAAATGATACATCAAATAAGCCGAAAGAGATTTCAAGTTTTAATGTTGAAAATGATGTGATTGATGAATCGGATGAAGATTTTAAAATAGTTAGTAAATTTGATTCTAAAACTAAAAGAAAACAACAGAATACAGAAGAGAATAAGAATACTAAAAAATCAAAAACAGTTAAAAAGACACTCTCTATGAAAAAGTCATTTATCGATGATGAATTTGTTGATACTGATATTTCAAAAAAAGATAATGATGTGAAAGAATGTCTGGTGCAAATACAAAGATTAAGTGAAGACAGCATTTATTTAAGTGAAACTAGTGCAAATATTGCTGACAAACCTCTCCAGAAATTAGTCAGGAAAGGCACTGTTACCGTCGTAGATGATGACGACGATGCTTTTACATTCACACCGGAGCAAGAAAAAACTGAGAAGAAAAATCTGTTAAAAAAAATAAGAATGTTGGAAGATCAAATTAGACTAAAACAACAAAAGTTTGCAAATCTTAAGCAAGCTTCAATATATAAGCATAAACATGATGTTGAAGGCCTAAAGCAATTAACATCCCAATGGGTTAATGGATGTGTTTTGGGTTTAAATGATTTATTAGAGCAGCTGCAGGCACATGGTCCTATGAGTATGACAACACTCATAAATAATTTGCATATTTCGAGCGAACTTGTGGCTAAATTACCTCTTAATATTAAATAGTTTTAGGGACAAAGTTCTTAAATGAAATTATCGTTATATAATTGTAAAAATTTTATACTTAGTTTAATATTAAGGCAAAACAATAATAAAAATTATTTTTAACTACGTTATTTACTCAAAAGTAGCCTAGATGAGTATTCCAAAATCAGAGCTGCCCCAAATCACTACATTTTATGCTCATCTAAGTACTCAATGCACTATTGTGCTTACAAGCACTTTTTAAAATCTGGGCAATTCTTGGTCTTCAAAACTATTTCTTGAAGTTGCTGCACATCATATGGCTTAACCGAACATGGTATATTATAGCAGTGGCGTAATTTCAGCATTTTTATTGGGTAGGCAGGAATTCTTCACAGATAACACAACAGACGGAAGCAAAGCAAACCCTGTAATTCTTAAACGATAACCCTATAAACCCAAATGGGCCAATTGCCCGAGGGAAAGCGAGTGCTGCAAAAATTTAAACCATAGACAGGAAACCCTAAAGCCAAATGACCAAGGGAAATAAGCGAGCTTATCACTTCACAGGTAATATTAAACTTAAAAGAAGGAAATCGAGTGGTGTGAAAAAACAATTTGGTAAATAGGGCCGGCGCAAAAATCAGAAGACTTGGCGATCGTTCACCGAACGGTTGTGCAAACGCTCTCCAGATGATTGCATATGCATACGTTCGCTGATATGTTGGCGCGCTCGCTGATGTGTACAATTTGAATTTTTTGCGATAACTCTGCGAGCATTCGCAGTTTTATAAACAAATTGTAAATAATACGTTTCTCGATTCCAAACTACTCCTATCGTAAAGTATGAATCAAAACAAGAAAAAAGTCGTGTATGTTATGTGGAACAGGTTTAAGTTTAAAAAGTAGTTAACGTATAAACACTGAAAAAAATGAAATTTATGATTCTGAAAGTGTTAAGGCTTTAACTTCAAAACGCCGAAGGAATTATAAAAATTACTGCTTTTGCGGTTACAGACCATGTCTCCGACAGCAGGCAACCTAAGTAAAGTAATCGTAGCATGCTATATAACTTTGGAAACATGAATGTAATTTTTATAAATCTTTCGGCATTTTGAAGTTGAAGTTTCCAATTGTTTTTGCAGAATCTAAAAATTTCTTTCCATTCAAAAGTTATTAAAGGTCAAAAATTCTAAAAATCGCATTTTTTCAATGTTTACACGTTAACAACTTTTAAACAATAAATCTTTCCGACATAACAGACTTTTTTCCTTATATTAACCCATACTCTGATAGAAGTGTTTTGGAATTGAAAATCGCGTTATTTATGATTTGTTTATAAAATTGTAATTAAAAAATGGGTTCCCATGGGACGATTTCGCTAAAAATTTAAATTTAAACCAGGTTTTAGAACCTGGTATAAAAATTAGTAAAACACCCTAAGCAAACCATTTGCCTAGACAAGAAACCCTAAACCTATTAGACCTTAAATAAGTATACTATATCATCATAGACGTGCCACTTAAAAGTAATGTATAATTATTATTATTAGTGCCAATAGCACAAAATAATTTGCTCTCATTATTAGAAAAATTCCATACATGTTGTTAGAATTTTTTCTTATTTTTGCTCTATATAGTAATCATGTTGCATTACAATTAATATTTTTTATTTTCGTTTATATTCAGAAAACTTAAAAATTCTAAATAATCAGTTAAATAAACTTCACGTATTAATGGTAGCAACAAACTGTGATCAAGTTAAAGCAGCATATGTAAGTTGTAAAAAGGAATATAAAAGGCAAATTATGGTAGCTAAAAGAGAACACTACAATTACAGAATCAATTCGGCCTCCAACAAAATCAAAGAATCATGGAAAATTATAAACGAGAACTTAGGTAAGCAAAGAAGTAATTCCAACATCGCGATCATGAACATCAATCATATCGTCACTGATAATAAACAATTGTCTGAAGTTTTTGCAAGTTATTTTTCTCATACATGTAACAAAAAAATTATTGAACATTTTGGCCAAAACCTTTCTCTTCCATGTACTTATTTGTCCGTCAGCTCTTTAAATACAATTCTCGTTCCTACTTTTACTGAAGATGATATTGCTGATATAATCAATAGGATGAAAAACAAAGGCTGTCATGGAATTGACTATATATCCCCCAAATTGATAAAGATAATCCAGAATTATATTGTATGTCCCTTAACTAGAATTATAAACCTATCTTTGCAGAACGGTGAATTTCCCGAGCAGATGAAAATGGCACTAGCTTTCTCACTATTCAAGAAAGGAGACACCTTACAAATAGATAACTATAGACAAATATCTTTATTACCTGAATTTTCTAAAGTCTTAGAACGCTGTGTTTATAACATTACTATAAAATTTCTAGAGCAAAACAACCTATTAACAACCAATCAACACAGGTTTCGAGCAAAAAAATCTGTAGAAACAGCAAGCTACAACTTCTTAAATTACATTTACGCTGAGTTGGACAAGGGTAAACTTGTAGTCTCAATTATGTTTGACTTAAGTAAGGCCTTCGATAGTATTAATATATCATTTGTATTGGACAAACTGTATTACTTAGGCATAAGAGGTCCTCTGTTATTCTGGATCAATTCATATCTTCAAAACAGATCTATTATAATAAAAATTCAAGAACAATTTTCAACGCAGCATGATGTCCCGATTGGAGTTCCTCAGGGGTCAGTTTTGGGTCCATTGATTTTCTTACTTTATGTTAACGACCTGCCAAGATTTGTCACAAAAGGGAAGATCACTATGTTTGCGGCTGAAACTCCTGAAGAACTACAAGCAAACATAAAACTGGTGTATGAGTAAATGGATGCATGGTGTCAAAGAAACAGGCTAATTCTCAATGAAAGCAAAACGAATTACATTAACTTCTTTATTAGAAAACAGCTTCCCGCAGAAGCGCAATTACAATTTAATTTAAATTTCTCTGACAATGCCAAATTCCTTGGAACTTGGCTTAATTCTAATCTTTCATTCACTGCACACCTGGACTTTGTCGGTGCCAAATTAAACAAAGCATATAATGCCATTCTACAAATGAAACCATGTTTGGATCAAAAGGGCCTTATGAATTTATATTATGCCTTTGCGTATAGTCATCTATCATTTAACGCTTTTTCCTGGGGACAGACTACAGGATGGGAAAGAATATTTATTTGTCAAAAAAGGATAATCAGACTATTGTTTAACCTAAGTTCTCGAGAAAGCCGCAGAAGTACATTTAGAGAAAAGCGAATATTAACGTTCCCATGCATTTCCATTCTAAAATGTGTTACTTATGTAAAAAATTACTATTCAGATTATAAGAGCCAAAAAGATATACATAATTATGAGACATTCTAATACGCTATTGCTTAATAAATATAAAACAACTACATTCAGAAAATCGCCACATTATAGTAGTGTATTTCTATATAATAACCTCCCTGAACATCTAAAATCAATTGCATCTTACACAAAGTTTAAATCAGAAATAAAAAAAATTTTGATCGATGAATGTTTCTATACATTGGATGAGTTTGTAAATAAGTTTAATTCTTAAATGAGTAAAAATGTGTTAGGAAGAAAGGAAAAAGAAATTATATGTATTATGTGTCTTTTGTCCCATATATAATTTTATCTATTTTATAACTAAAATAATCTTGTCTTAAAATTTTAACTGTTTTTTTGTTTTTGTGATCACTGTTTTATAAACTGAGCTTTTATCTATGTACTAGTAATGTTGAATATTGTGACCTGCCCTTTGTACAGTGTATGTTAGTTTGGGCCAATAAACTATTCTATTCTTTTCTATTAGTTTTTTTGTAAATTGAGTAATATTATATAGTTTATCCCAAACTTCTTGTTGGTATAAAAAATGCCGGTGCCTCTGCCAGCACGGTAAAGAACAAAGATCCCGACATTTTTTATACCGACAAGAAGTTTGGGTTAAAGTATACTTATGTGATTACGCTATAAAGATGTACTAAAATCAAAAATGAGGGAGACTGTTTAGGCATGTTCATAATAATTGTCCTTACGAGCCTAGCTTGTGAGCTTATTTTTTAAATATATAAATATTTGTGGTGAAATAATGTTTAATAAAATAAATAATGTTTGCAGTCTGTTTTATTGTACAATTTATTATTTTTCAACTCTGGGTAAATATTCAAGTGAAGAAATAGCACAAAGCTTTAATCTGCCCCTGCCTAATTCTATTGAAAATCTTTGACTTGATTGGCATAATTGTCATACTTATTATTTTTTCCGGAAGAATTTCGGAATTCGCCAGATTTGCCTTAAACAATCTAATGCTCTTTCAAAATATTGAGTGGGCAGTTGCCTACCCTTGCCCACCCTGAATTACGCCTATGTATTATACTCCGGGAGCTGGGTGGCTTTTTTGGAAACTCAAGATTAGTCATATGTAAGCACATCAGTTTTTCAACACATAAGTAGCAAAAAAATTATGCCATTGTGACAAGGCTCACTTTTTGTGGCTAAAACAATTTTGTTTGGTACCCAGTATCGGGTTAATGCTCGATAACATACCCATTATTATGTCAGGTGAAACCCAGTATCCGATATTTACAAAAACAACTACCCAGTGTGCCTCTTTTGTAAAAACAATCGTTAATTTGGTTTGAAAACTTAATTTGCATTTTAATTACTTTTAAATTTATATGTATATTTATATTACCCAATAAAAAGTGCGAAAATTTGAATGTGCCACAAATAAACCAATACTTAAATCTATTTCGTGTTTAATATACGCATATATCCGGTAAAATTCATTTTCACAAGTTTTCATACGATATTGCATCCAAATTACATTGGAAAAGAGCTATTAGAAAAACAGATCGCGTACCATCAAAATTTTCGTATCTACAGGGTGATTCTTTGAAGGCGGCCATTAGAATATTTCGTACTTGCAGACAAGATAGACATTTGGTATCCTACCATAGTCGATCATTATTGCGAGTCCGAAAATACTAATGTCAACATGGCGGCACTTTCGGAAATATCGGAAATCGATACCAGCTTACTTATTGGAACACCCGCCTATATATTTTCGACTTTTAGAAATGACCATAAAATTCTAAGTCGAAACATATGTAGTACACCCTATACCTAAACCCAGCAGTTTCGGAGATATTTGACATTTTATAAAAATTTGCAATGGTTTGCAAGAACCGTTATAACTTTCTTCGTGTAGGAGATCCTCATTTGCTCTTTGGCACATATAAAGAACACAAGATGAGCTATTCTCTACAATAAAAACAAATTCCATAATAGTATACCAAATGTCTTATTCTTGATGTTACATTTTGTCAAATTCAAATCTCAAAACCTTTTTTGTTTCAAATCGAACACCCTGTGTTTTTTTATATCAAATTACCTATGTAAAATTAAATTCCATTTTTTCTAGTTTAAGCACTGTAGGGATTAAAGTTACAACTTTTTGAAATATATTGGTGACTTTCTTAAACGTTCAAGAATTTTTGGCAAAAATTGCCATCAACTTATTTAGCCATGATTAGAAACAGCCATTAATGTCAGTCATTCTCTTATGTCAAAAATGCCAGCATGTTTAAATTACACCCACAAAAACTTTTAGATTTGTTTATTATTTATTTTATGAATGTGATATAAAGTTATATACCAAGAACATGTAAAACATTTGCCACTCGATACCCACAGGTACAGAAACCACTCGCCATACACTGTAAAATGTATATTAAATAATTTTAGAATATTTGGCTCTCTCAAGGCAGGAACTCTAAGGAGGAAGCCTATAGTTGATGACGAAAACATAGAAATAGCAATGCTGGAGTATTTTCGTTTATTTCTAATTATGTCATTTAGGCAAACTGCTCTGGAATCGGGATTATCCCAGAATTCAATTCACAGAATCTTGTCAAAACATAAATTCATTCTCGTTCCATGTGACTCAACAATTAAAAGAAACAGATTTCCTGATGAGAGAAAATTTTTGTGAATTTATTTTAATAAGCCTTGAATAATTTTTTTGGAAATATTATATGCACAGATAAATTTACCAAAAATAGACAAATTCGATTACTGGAGTATTTCGAATTCTCATGTATTCAGGGAGCGAAATATTCAAAAGTGCATTCAGTTTAATGTTTACTATGCCATAAGAAACGATAAAGTGGTGACATCACAATTTTTTTGAGGAAAATTTAAATATTAAGTTAAAAAGATTTCTTTTTCAGTTAAAGTATCTAAGGCTTCCTCATTAGAATTCCTGCCTTGACAGAATCAAATATTCTAAAATTATCCAATGTGTTTTGTAGTGTATGGTGGATGGTTTCTGCGTTCTTGTGGGTATCGAGTAGCAAATGTGTTACATATTCTTGTTATTACTTTATCACATTTTCCATAAATAATAAACCAATTTAAAAGTCTTCGTGAGTGTATTTAAACGTCCCGGCATTTTTTAACATAAGAGAATGACTGACATTACCGATTCTTTCTAATGATGGTAAAGTTGGTGGCAATTTTTACTAAAAATTTTTGGACATTTAAGAAAATCGGCAATATTTCAAAAAGTTACAACATTAACCCCTATAATGCTTATACTAGAAAAAAGGAAATTTAATTTTACATAATTTGATGTAAAAAAATACGGGAATTTAACAAATTGTAAAGTGAAGAATAAAACACTTGGTATACTTTTATGGAATTTATTTTTATTGTAATGTATGTAAAGTAGCAAAACAACATTTAGAATAATTAAAAAGTGATTCCAAAAATTGTCGATCGACGCTCATGCAAACTGACTTTGGATATCCTATACATGAAAATCAATCATACGTATTATTAGGTTTAGTATATAAATTTTACCAATACAACTAGTAAGGTATAGGCATAATCCGAAATAGCCCAAGCCACCTCATACACTCCATTTCTCCATATTTTGCATTCAATGGTACAGATATGCCGAGACTAAAATTGTACAGTCTACAGTAGAATCCAGCGTAATAGATAGGAACATGGTGAGCACTTCATATGTGAAGAAATTATACCAATTGACGCTTGCCCGTTTAAGTCATTACTGTCAAGCGCTAATTAGACAAATAAAAGCTAAAATCCTAGACGACGTCTGCTCAGTATTGTTCTGTTAGTAGTGGTGATATCTACTACTGTTCCATCTAAAAATAAATATGTTGCATTTTTTTACGCAACAAACCAATAGTTCTGCAACATAAAATTCACGTTTAAAAATGAATTATTATTTGTTTGCTTATAATTGTATTGAAACATTCTTTATAGGATTTTGCAAACAGCAGAAAAAATAACTATCTATAACTAAAAGAAAAACTTTGTGTAGAAATATTAATGAAATCTTTGCATTCTTTCGATAACCTGAATTCTGGTTATGCTAGCAAATTAAAATCCTAAAATGAATTTGTCTAATTTCTTATTTGACAATTCTCATTCTAACACTAGCATCCACACAGTCCCCTACGGCCATGCAGATTAAACTAGTATCCACATAACCCCCTACGATTATGAAGATTCAGTTAAAAATGAGAACAAAGACCTAAAATGAATTTATTTATCTACCTTGTCTTAAAAAATTTTTCATTCCAATGAATTACATTTTCATGAAATCTATCATTCTGTTTCCTGGAAATGCTTAGCCTTTGAAACGTTTTTCGCCCTTATTCTGAAGCTCATCAGAAAGACATAAAGCCATTCATAAAGATGTTTCATGCAAAACCAAGACAATTTCTATGAATAAGTGTGAAATGATTATATTTGACATTGACTGATAAAAACAACCTCACCTATCTATTAGCTAACTAGTATTGGAGCCTATATACTCTATGCATGTTTAAAAATGAATTATTATTTGTTTGCATGAAACATCTTTATGAATGGCTTTATGTCTTTCTGATGAGCTCCAGAATAAGGGCGAAAAACGTTTCAAAGGCTAAGCATTTCCAGGAAACAGAATGATAGATTTCATGAAAATGTAATTCATTGGAATGAAAAATTTTTTAAGACAAGGTAGATAAATAAATTCATTTTAGGTCTTTGTTCTCATTTTTAACTGAATCTTCATAATCGTAGGGGGTTATGTGGATACTAGTTTAATCTGCATGGCCGTAGGGGACTGTGTGGATGCTAGTGTTAGAATGAGAATTGTCAAATAAGAAATTAGACAAATCCATTTTAGGATTTTAATTTGCTAGCATAACCAGAATTCAGGTTATCGAAAGAATGCAAAGATTTCATTAATATTTCTACACAAAGTTTTTCTTTTAGTTATAGATAGTTATTTTTTCTGTTTGCAAAATCCTATAAAGAATGTTTCAATATAAAATTCACTCCTAAGAAATAAATGAAAGATTTTAAGAAAAGAAACTAAAAATTAAATTGAAATAAAAACTATTTAAAACAAATAATTAAAATACTCTTTATTGTGCAACACAAAAGGACAAGATACAATTTTCAATGATTTTATAATCTTACCCTATTATTAAAACATTTATATTAATATTTAAGTTATTTTCTTTTAATACTTCAAATTGGAACTTTTGTTATATTATCTTTACCCTATTTCTAATATTTACTGAAATATTATTAATTATGTTGGAAGCTAAATATGAAAATGAAGACTCGAAGGCTGTAGTGTTATGCCGTGGGATAGTTGCGTTACCTAAATTCCCAAGTCTTCTATTGTGCACCATTTCCCTAAACTCAATTTTTAATAATAAATACAATGGAATTTTATTACTTAGTATCACGCAAACTAATGTAGCATAATGAATGAAGTGTCTCTCTGTTAGTTTTAACATTTCTAATGACCTCATGTGAGGAGTGATGTGTTCTCTTCTGTGAATATATTTAATATATCTAATACAGACATTCTGAATTTTTTGCAAACGATTTTTGTCTGGTAGAGTAAGGCAGGGAGCATATATACACAGTCTCCATAGTTCAATATTGACAGTACAAGGGAATCTGTCAACATAAATTGATTTGATTTGTTAAATATACTCTCATATGGTATTGATATAGTTGTTTCAACCTCAAAAATGGTGACTGACACAATTTACTGACATGTTGCGTGAAAGATAGTGTTTCGTCAAATATGAACTTTAGCAGACTTCACATTTGGAATTATTGCATTACCAATATTAATTTCCAAATTTAAATTCTTTACGTTCTGTACTCTATTAGATGTTCCAAGGTAGAGGTATGCACACTTACCAGGATTTGACAATAGCCCTCTATTCCCATACCATTCTGCGATTGTGAGCAAGTCCCTGTTCACCTACATTATATTTATTTAGTGGCAAAGAAATTTCAATATCATCGGCATATGCATGAATTTTTGTATCGATATTTCAGTTTTTTATGTCAGACATGTAGATATTAAATAACGTAGGTCCGAAAACGGAACTCCGGCTTAGGTTTCCTTTGGTTCTGACCGATTATTCTGATTAACTGAAATTATTATTTTTCTATTATATAACTGATTCAAACCACAAGTTACAATTTTCTGATAATCCTATATAGTTTAGTGTAGCAATGGGACATGAAATATCAACACAGTCAAATGCTTTTCACACGTCAAGTAGTGTCAACAAGGTTACATTACCATTATCTTGTTCTTTCAGTACATCATCTACAAGCTCTAACAACATAATATAGGTGCTATGCTGTTTACGAAATCTCGACTGGAAGGGTACTAAAATATTGTTGTCATTTAAGAACACTATTAATTGACTGTATACTACTGTTTCTGCTAGCTCAGATGCAACACATAACATACTCACTATTCTATAATTCGAATAAGTAGATGGAGATTGTGATTTTGGAATAGGCGTACCAACTGCATGACGTTTTCCAAGTAGTGGGAATTATGCCTAATTCCAAAGAATAGTTTATAACATGAGTTAACGATTAATGGCTGTATGCAAACAAACATCTATCACTATATCGCCACCGGCAGCGCAATGCTAAGGTGTCTGGCTTGCGACCACGAGTTGAGTCCCGGGTTCGAATCCTGGCCAGAGTATGAATGTTTAGTGACGTTTTTAATGTGTTACTGAGATGGTAGTAGTGGACTAGACCGCTGTTGGGTGGCATAACATGTCTAATCGCTGTTATCTATCCTGAGTTCTGAGCTGTGGTAGATGGCAATATCGCAGGGAATGATTGTCGTGTTGATGTCTATGTGTACGTGTCCTGGTCAAGTGGTGGAATAGCAATAGCTAAACTCTTCCAGGACGTTAATATAAATAAGACAAATAAAATTTAAAAAAATATATTTGTAGCATCTTAGCTGATACATTATCAACTCCCATGTTCTGAGGTTTCTGCTCACAGGTTCTGCTCATTGAAATTAACAGCATTTTTTAATTTGTCGGTACTTCTGACTGGTTTTGCACTTTAACAGGTGCCAATTTTTTTAAATGTGCCCAAAGTGCCTTTTCATTGTTGGAATATCTATGTTAGATCACAAGCGACACAACTAACTTTTTAAAAAGATTTATTTAATTATTAGGATAGTACGTACTATCCTGACATAATATGATTTTAATACAAAGGTGAGTTAATAACTGAAGTACAAATGTTATTTTACATATATTTATAAGATTAAAAGTGCTGACTTGAAGAGTCTTAGAACAAAGGAATATTGTGAACGAGCCTGTGAATCAGGTGATGTTGAGTTAGCAAAAGGAGCAGCTGCCATATGAAATGTGATACGCCTGATAAGGCTACTTTCATATGACTCTAAATATTATAAATTACTTGTTAATATTTTATATAACAACTTCCCCCTTATAGAAAAAGTTGGTGATTATACAACAACTTTTGAAATTGAAATTAAATGAAAAATATGAAAAACAAAGTAGGTACAATAAAATGTGACAAAAATGTAAAAGGTGCAAAAATGTAAAATTGTAAAAGTATAAAATGTAAAAATATAGAATATAAAATAGTAAGCGTAAAAATGCAATACAGTGCATGTATAAAAAGCATAAAAAAAATATTGAAATGAAATTGAATAGTTTTCACTGAAGAGTCTCAGTACAAAAGTTTATGAAAGGCACAAAACTGTTTAACTAAGTTCTATGTCTTCGGATTCTTCGTCTTCTCTTCTTAGTGGAGGTCGTCTTCGTTGAGGGAGTAGGCTAGTAAATGTCTTGGAGAGTTTACTAGGTCTTGGAGGAGCTGGAGGCGATGTGGAGACATCGGTGGTCAAACTTCCTCTGCGTATTTTGCATTTGTAGACTAAATACACAAATAATAGTCCGAAAATTAGAACAATTATGATATAAGTGAACCAGGAAATGTGTTTATTAACGAAAGGTTCGTTTATTAAATCGTCTAAGTCTTTTGAGTACTGGTCCAGTTTATGTTTGGCGATTTCGAGGTCCTCGGTGTTTAGGTTGTTTAACTTTAGAGGTTTTAATTTGGGCACTCGAATGTTTTCGGGGATTTGGCTGCAGCACTCGAATGGAATCTGGATTGGGTGATTATCGTCTTTTACACTGGTAAAGTCATTTACACTGGATTGGATTTTAGTAATGCCTACGAAAGCGTAGCAATTTGATTGTAACTTGATAACTGAGTTTTTGGTGATTATGTCAGTTTTTTGACTTGTTTTGGGACAGTTAATGGTCACATGTAAAGGTTCCGCGTTTATCACTAACCACATGTTTTCTTCTAGTTTTTGGACATTGTAGCCTTGGCTGGTGATGAACGACGTCTGGCAGCTTTCGGGTAGTGTGTCGAGGTTCTTGAAGAGACGGGCTTCGCATATGGCATTGTCGTCAATTGGATATGCGAATAGATTTGGGCATAGCTTGGTGTTAAAATGAATCGATTTGCAATCTTTGAGGTCTGCGATGGGTATGAACATCAAAGAATCATCATCTCTCGCGATATATTTTTGAGAAGTTGATAAAATATGAGATAGACCAGTTCTATTATCCAGAATAGGAATGGGATATAGTTTAAAAACAGAATATGTTTGAGGATCTATTAGTGGTATGTCTAATACAAATATTAATTCTGAATTTACCTGAAAAGCTTTTAATTCAATAATATCTAAGTATTGTGAAACCTTTGATAATTTAATCGGTAGTGGTAAATTATTCCTTTGTAAGTTCTGTGAAATCTCTTGCAAAGAATTTACTAAGTCTTGTGGGTTGATGATCGATGTATGAATTATTTTGAGTCTCGCAAAAGTGATAGAGTTTAAAATATCGTTTAAATTGTCTTCGATAAATAAATAGCTTGCCATGAGTTGCTCGCAAATACTTAGGAATTTTAATTTTGTGTATGCTATTCGCGTTTCTCCTTCGATTTTTAAAATTTGTTTCTCGATTTCCTTTATATCGTTATTGAACGTCTCTTCGTCAATTTGTAGTTGTTGAACAGTTAGATTGAAATTCTTTATGACCGAAGTTGTGACTGATATTTGATTTTTGAGTAAGTTCTCCAGTTGGTGTTCGTCATTATTAAGTTTATTAATACAGTTTAGATAATATTCGCCGTCTTCAGCATCTAGATTGCCGGTGATTGATTTAAATATTGAACCTATACCGTTCAAGAGTCCGCGTTTGTAGCGTTTCGTGTCGAACAGTATTTCGTCGAATTTATTCTTTATGGACTTAGAAATTTGCGTTAATAGACTAAGGTGTGTTTTAACTTCACTTGTGAAGGTTACCATGTCTAAATATGCCGGGTCAAGAGTAATGAAGATTTTATCTAAGATTTTGTCGTTCCTGTCAATAGCTGTCTTGAGTGTGGAAATGTTCTTATGTACTAGTAACGTCCATTTCTTGTGGGAGATTACAATGTCAGTGTCTCGGTGGTAATACACTCCGATAGTGTTGTTTATTGGCGTTATTGAATATTGGGATACTGCTGATCCGAACAGCAAGAGAAACCTGAAAATAAAGTTTAATTTTCAAAATAAGGTTTCATCCTGTCAAAGTTAACTTTAGTTGTCTGGTCTGTTTCTGGATTAGATAAAAGTGCTGAATTTTTAAAGATTTCTTTAATTTCGAATGGGCCGTTAAATTTGTTTTGTAATTTGTCTTTGATCTGAGATTCTTTTACATAGACTTTGTCTCCAATTTGGTAATCTGGTCGTTTTCCGGGGACGTGTTTGTCAAAACGAATTTTGGCTTTCGCTTTTTGGTCTAGCGTACGACTACGTGCTATTTTATAATAATGCGAGATTCTATTGTTGAGGTCTCTAACATACTTAGTTATCAGTTCTTTTTGATTGTACAACGTTTCGGGTGGTCTACAAGATGTGTGTCCGAATACTAATTCGTATGGACTAAAACCATGAGTTTTGTTGACCGAATTATTGTAGCATATTACTGCGTACGGTAAAATAGTCAGTGGGTGTTCGTCGGGATTTTCGGCTTTATGGACCCTAATCATTTCAGCTAAGGTAGCATGAAATCGTTCTATCGATCCGTTAGATTGAGGGTGTCCTACGCTTGAATACGTTAGTTTTATATCGTATAAGGTACAGAGATCTTTTAATAGTCTATTATCAAATTCGCCACCATAGTCACAATGGACTCTCAAAGGGGTGCCATAGTGCTGGAAATATAGTAGTAAGGTGTTTACTACGGATTTTGCAGATTTATCTTGTATAGCATAAGCTTGGGTAAATTTAGTTAACTCGTCGCGAATAGTAAGAGCATAATTTCGAGTTGGGGTTTGGAATATGTCGATGTTAATTCGTTCAAATGGCGTTCTTGGTGTTTCTGTAATTACTAAAGGACTAGACATGTTTTTACGATATACTTTATTCTTTTGACAAATTTCGCAAGATTTGATAAAGTTTTCGACATCTTTAGTTAAACCTTGCCAATTATATTTATTTTTAATTCTCCGCATCGTTTCATTTATTCCGCGGTGAAGATTATTTTTACCGCAGTGATGCTGGTCTAAAATGATCGGGATTTGATCTTCGTCGGGGGTCTGAACGATATTTTGGCATATTACAATTTTTAGGTCCTTTTCTGCGAAAATAAACGATAGCATTTCGAGAATAGGGAGATCTAAGTTGTTTTCAACGTAATACGTTTTGGAAAGATCTAAAAGGTTTTGTCTCTTATATAATACCATGAACAAATGTTCTATTGTAGACTTAACGTCGAATGGCAAAGGGACTATAAAATACTTCCTATGTCGGACTGATTTACTCGAGACGATGTTAATGGTGTTTTTATAAAATTCAGGGTGTTCTTCGAAAATGTCTTCGATTATTTTATGATGTAAGTCTTGCAAGTTATCTTGCTGAAAAAAGGTGATGATATTTTTGTGTTCTCTATCTAAAAGCTGTTTGTTGGAAGTTTTAATTTTCGAATAGTCTATTAGAGATTTTGTTTTGTACAAATTGACAAAAATATCGAATTCTTGAGCGATTTGCTCGTTAGTTATTTGGGCATTTTCGTTCGGGTTTTCGTCACCGTCTTGTTCGTCATATTCTGATTCGTCAGTTTCATTCGCGGCTAGAATTTTTGAGTAAAGTTTCGAACATTCCGAAAAATGGTTGATTTTAATTCGGGATAGCGCGTCCGCGTTTTTATTGATCTTGCCAGGTTTGTATACGATCTCATAGTCGTATTCCTCTAGTTTTAATCGCCAACGTGCGAGTCTACTTCCTGGGTCTTTTATTGAAAATAACCAGGTAAGTGGTCGATGGTCTGTTACCAACTTGAATTTTCTGCCGAATAGGTATGGCCTAAAATGCTTTACTGACCATACTATGGCTAAAAGCTCGCGTTCGATCGTGGAATATTTGGTTTCCGCAGCGCATAAAGTTCGAGATGCGTATGCGATAGGTAAGTCTTTGCCTATGTTGCCTTGTGAAAGGACAGAACCAATGGCGAATGCACTTGCATCGGTGGTTAAAATGAATTCATCGTTAAAATTAGGGTAAATGAGAATCGGTGTTGTCGTTAAAGTTTGTTTTAAATTTTGAAAAGAATTTGAACAGTCATTGTCGAAGTTAAAAGGTATGTCCTTTTGCAGTAGCTTCGTCAGTGGTTTGGTTATCTTGGAGAAATTGGGGATGAATCGCCTATAATATCCTGCTAAGCCTAAAAATGACTTAATTTCTTTAGGATTTTTCGGTTGGGGAAAATTTAAAATTGCATCGACTTTGGTGGGATTCGGTTTTACTCCGTCTTTAGTGATGAGATGGCCTAAATAAGCGACTTCTTTGCGAAGAAACTCGCATTTGTCGGGTTGAATTTTGAGGTTTGCTTTTTGTAAGCGTTTAAAAACTTCTGTTAGACGTGAAATATGGTCATGGATGGTAGGGGAGTAGACAATAATGTCGTCCATATAGACAAGACATCGTTCATTTTGGATACCCAATAAAATGTTGTCCATCACTCTTTGGAATGTTGATGGGGCATTTTTGAGTCCGAATGGCATTCTTACAAATTCAAAATGACCGTTTTCAACTGTGAAAGCAGTTTTTTGAATATCTTTTGGGTCTATTTGGATCTGGTGAAATCCAGATGCAAGGTCTAGCGTTGTGAAATATTGGCATTTGCCTAGTTGATCAAGAAGGTCAGAGATGTTCGGAAGAGGATATTTATCGTCAATTGTGACTTCGTTGAGTTTGCGATAGTCAACTACGACTCGCCACTTCTGTTTGCCAGAGGCATCCAGTTTTTTGGGGACTACCCAAACAGGGGATGACCAGGGTGAAATCGAGGGTTGAATAATACCTTGATCTAACATTTTAGAAATTTGAGTTTTGACTTCTTCTTTATGGACTTGGGGGTAACGATAAGATTTTGTAAATATAGGTCGGGAATCATTCGTATCAATCGGGTGTTTAATTTCGTTTGTAAATGTCAAGTTGTCACCTTCTAAATAGAATATGTCTTGAAAATCTAAACAAAGCTGCGTTACTAATTCGGCCTCTTCTTCATTTAGATGATCTAAACGTAATTGATTTTGAATTTCAAATGATCTGTCTGTCGGTATTTGTTGGCCAGAGTTGTCAGTGTTAAAATTAAAAATCGATTTAAATTTTTGAATTGGTTCTAGATCTAAATTTGTAAATTCGATTGATTTCGGGATGGCATTTGCATTAATTATGGTCGTATAAAATTCTCCGTTTTCGTCTACTTTAACGAGAGCATTGGGTAAGCGAACTTTCTCTTTTTCCTGGGCTAACAGTATAGCCTCAGTATTCCGCAAATGACATTTTTGTTATGTCGGTAAGGTTCTAATGAAAGGCTTATTTCCATATATATATATATTGACTAGTCTTTATATTTAAAATATCACAGATCATTTATTACACATCTTAACTTCTATATCTCTATCGACCGACTGCCTGGTCGTCGTTCCCCCACTATGTCCTGTACATTATATTGCCAACCTAACACCCCCACAATAAAATCACAAAGTATGTACTCTACTTTTCTAGGTCCTACTGGAAAATGTTTCCTACATGCTTATCTAACCTATTTATACAAATAAAATTACTACTCTATCATTTTTAAGTATAGTGCCCTACTTAATGTACTTATGCGATTAAAATGCCAAATTGTGGGTTTTAAACTGTATATGTTATAAATAAATCAACTGGACTAATAAATACACATTAGACAATTAACACCATAAATAATAAGTACTGTGACTATAATAAGTTGGTGACAACTTTAGATATTAATTTAATTCGTTTTCTGACTCGGTTACATAATCCTTTAAAAATGCAGGTTTTTTTATAGAACGTTTCGATCTTTTTACGACAATCTCTGTAGATTTGTCCGCGTTCCTGCGCTTTCGGCTGATTGATTCTTTGGGAATACCTCGTGTAGATTTCACCACGTTCTGACCACTGGTAGTAGATTGTTGTTCCAAACCTTCTGGAACCGTTGTTGAATTTACCGGCGTCTTGGAACTGGGAGACTCGCCATTTACCTGTTTAGGGGCAGAAACATTGCTATTAGGAATGTGTTCACCTTCATGAGAGTTATCGTCATTTAAACTTTGAACTTTTGTGGGGATAATACTTGGATCGAGATTACACATTACATCACTTACGACAGTGGTATCCTCCCCCATAGCTGACAGAGCTTGCTGGCTGGTGCTAGGCAGATTGTTAGCTTGGTTACCTAAATTTGACTTATTCTGAAAGGGTAAATCAAAACTATCATTGAGACAACTTTTATAACTTAAGCTAAAATTATCATTGTTACCCGACACGTGAGAATTATGAACCTGTTTTCCCCTCCAGGCCGTGCCTACTGCAACGCTGCTTTCTTCTGTTGCGTGACTTGTCTTAATTTGGTTTGCGTGCCTCTTCCAGACTTCTCCTGATATAAGCTGGCATAAATATGTAGAACGTCCTATCTTCTTCACGACTTTTGCTGCTGTCCACGTTACCTTGTTAACCCTCCTATAATCCTTCACGTAGACTCCACTTCCTTCTTGGAGAGTCCATTTCCTGCCACCATAGCTTCTCTTTTGTTTTTCTAAAGACTCTTTTACTTTTGTCTGTTGTTGACCCTTTTCTTCCTCTTTTTGTTGTAGCGGGTTTCGTAATAGATGCCATTTAGTGCGTATTTCTCTCCCAAACATTAAAAATGATGGAGTTTTACCCGTACTGCTTTGTTCCGTTGTTCTATAAGCGAACAAAAATCTCTGTACTAACGTAGTAATGGGGATTTCCCTGTTCTTTACGTCCTCTACAGCGGTACCAATCCTTATCTTAAACAGTTTCACTGCAGCTTCGGCTGCGCCATTACTTTGGGGGTTGTAAGGTGGAGACAAAATATGTTTGATACCATTATTCCTAAAGAATGTTTGTAAAGATTTTGATACAAATTGTGGGCCATTATCTGACACCACCTCCTTTGGGAGGCCCAAACGAGCAAATATTTTTCTTAACTTTTTCTCTGTTTCAAGAGAAGTTGTATTTTTCATTTTGCAAACCTCTATCCATTTTGAAAATGAGTCTATTACGATCAGGTACATTTTTCCTCTAAGTGGTCCAAGAAAATCGATGTGAATTCTTTCAAAAGCTTGCGATGTTACCGGCCATGATGTTAGCTCGTGTTTTGACTGGTTAGGCTTTGTTTTGAGACAAGCATGACAGCTCTTTATGAGGTTCTCTATGTCACAATCAATATTTGGCCAAAAAATGATAGATCTGGCCAACTTCTTCGCTGCCACTATGCCGATATGAGTGGCATGTAACTCATACAATAGTTCTTTTCTTAATGATTTTGGTACCACCACTCTGTGGCCCCAAAGTAGAATGTCATTATCTATTTCTAATTCATACCTGCGTACATAATATGGTTTGATCTCCTCGTTGATGTTCTTAGGCCATCGATCTGTCCTCACGTACCTTATAGCGTCTTGCAGAACTTTATCCCTGGCGGTTTCTTCTCTAATCTTGGCGTTGTCTATTGGCCACTCCGCCACTGTCTCCGTAAAGTTAATAAATCCTTTGGTGCTGATTTCCTCTGAAAAGTGATCATTTTTTATAGGGTGTCTACTAAAATAATCAGCTACTGTATTTTCTTCCCCTTTTATGTGTTGAATCTTATAATTAAACATGCTCAAAAAGGCGCTCCATCGTTGGAGGCGATTTGCTGAATATTGCGGAATGGATTTGTGCTCACCAAAAATTGTGGTTAAAGGTTTATGATCCGTTTTTATAGTAAATTTATTTGCACACAGATAGTGAAAAAATTTTGAAATTCCGAATATTATGGCCAATCCTTCTTTATGGCTGGTTGGATATGATATTTCTGTCTGTGTTAGCTTACGGGATACACAACCTATAAGTCGCTCTTTTCCATCTACCACATGCGCCAATGTCGCACTAATTCCTATGTTTGATGCGTCACATGATAAAACAATTGGAAGGTTTTGGTCAAAATGTACTAAAATTTGATCAGAAATCATGACATCTTTTATTTCATTGAATGCGTCCTCACGCTCCTTTGTCCATACAAATTGAGTATCATTTTTTAAAAGTTCGTAAATTGGATTCAAAATATCGGCCAATCTTGGCACAAATTGAGAGTAATAATTAATCATACCTACAAATCTGCGGACTTCGGATTGATTTGTTGGTCTAGGTGCCTCCACAATTGCTTTAACCTTTTCGTCTGTTTTCCTCATCCCCGTTTCACTAATACGATGTCCCAGGTACTGTATTTCCTTCTTGAAGAACTCGCATTTATCTTTTCTGACGGTGAAACCAGCATCTTGAAGTACCTGAAAAACTTGCTTCAAGTTCTCAAGATGATCCTCGGCTGAACTTCCCGTGACAATAATATCATCTAGAAAATTGATACACCCATTAATACCTTGCAACAACTGTTCTATGGTTTTTTGGAAGATGCTAGAAGCAGGAGTGATGCCAAAAGCTAGTCTGTTCATAAAATATAGACCTTTATGAGTATTTATACAAAGTAATTTTGACGTTTTCTCATCTACCGGGAGTTGATTATATGCCATTTGCAAATCTATTTTAGAGAAAAACTTTCCTTTATTTAATTTAGCAAAAACTTCATGAATTTTTGGAAGGGGGTACTTACATTCTTGAATATGCTTATTAATCGTAGTTTTATAATCACCGCATAGTCTTACCGTGCCATTTGCCTTTAGCACTGGAACAAGGGCAGTAGCCCATTCGCTATTTAGGGTCGGTGTAATAATACCTTGCGCTTCAAGTCTATCTAATTCCTCTTCAACAATTTTTTTATATGCTAAGGGAACGGTTCTATATTTGTGGAACACAGGTTCAGCATTCTCATCCTTTAATTTTAAAGAAATAGTACTATATTTAAATTTACCAATATCTTCACTAAATAATTTATCATATTTTTTTATGAGTACTTTTACCTCTTCCTCAAGTGAAATATTATTGATTAAATTTACCTTAATTTTAAAAATATTTAACCAATCCCTGCCTAGCAAGCTCGGCCCTCCATTTGGGGTGGACACCACATAGAATTTCATATCGTTCTCTTTCCCGTTATACTCTACTCTTGCTTGAAAATATCCAACTGGCATGAAGGTGCTCCCATTATATCCTCTTAGCAATGTATTTGATTTCTGCAACCTATAATTAGAAAAATTGCTTAAATATGAATCGTAACTACATACAGATACCGATGCACCACTGTCAAAACTAAACTGATGCATTTTACCATTTATTTTTAGCGAAATTCTAAAATTGTCATCAACTTTTACAATATTTGCGTCAGCAAAATTGTATATTTCCTCATTTTCTCTGAAACAATACAAATACTTTTCATTTTCAACAGAAAAACAATCGTCATCCTTTAAAATCGTGTCAACATAACCTTCATTTTCAGTTATAAAATTAAAATTTTTATTTACCTTACACATTTTGGATATATGACCTATTCGATTACATCTTAAACACCTTGCATTTTTAAATTTACATGGGTTTTTGTGAGAATTTCCACAGATTCTACACGTTTTTTGTTTGTCTTGGGCTTGGGTAAATCCGTTGACATTTGACGATCTTGTCGCTCCAATGTTGCCAACACGTCCATTGTCCTTGCCTCGATTCGTCCGCTGATTCGTCAATTCATGGCGCTGCGAACCGTAGTGGGATGTTCCCTGATAGTGTTGCGTGCGCCTGTCCCTGCGACTCGAATCCCTGCTTCCGTTTCCTTGATGCGTAAAATTTGAATTCATATAGTTGACCTTGGATATGCTAACGACATTTTCCACTTTCTTGGCTAGGGCTAATAAATCCTCCAGACTTTTCGACTCGTCCTCTTCACATATTCTGTCGAAGACTTTTCCTTGGGCTAATCCAGAGACGAATTTGTCCTTTAAAACCTTCATTAAATCGTTGCCAAATTTGCAATTGACCGAAAAACTCCTAACCTTGGCATACCATTCGGATACGGTCTCATCTTTTTGACTGAGATTATAGAATTTTTTTCTTTCTCGCCACACACTTATTTGGACATTATATTGTTTGTTCATCATCGAACATAACTCTTGATATGATACTTCCTTTGGTAATTTCGGATAAGACAAATTTCTTAACAATACGTACGTTGACTGTCCCACTGAATTTAACAACGTCGCTATCTTGGTTTTCTCCTCCTTAATTTGATTAGCTTCAAAATACTGTTCTAGCCTCTCTATATATATTTCCCACTGGTCGGATTCAGGGCAGAATTCATGAAAACGTGCCATTGAAGTGGTCGCCATTTTTCTCTCCACGTGCGTGACTGCAACCTCTCGCGATTTCCAGTACTTACACCCACGACTCCTTTACTTTTCCTCGTCGCCACTTGTTATGTCGGTAAGGTTCTAATGAAAGGCTTATTTCCATATATATATATATTGACTAGTCTTTATATTTAAAATATCACAGATCATTTATTACACATCTTAACTTCTATATCTCTATCGACCGACTGCCTGGTCGTCGTTCCCCCACTATGTCCTGTACATTATATTGCCAACCTAACAATTTTAGTTTAAATATTTTTTCCATACGTGGTTCTATGGAAATTAAATTTTGATTTTTGTTTTCATGAGGGGTTTTTGAAATTGGAGTTTGAGAATTACTAATATTTTTTATTGGTGGTTCCGGTAGATCTCGATTTACTTCGAAAAGAGGAACAGTTTTAAAGTTAGTAATTAATTTGTTGTTATTCATGTCAATAACGCATCTATAATGTTTGAAAAAGTCGGCTCCTAATAATCCGTCGAATTCGATGTCTAAATCGCAAATGTATACTTTATGCGGATCATTAGCTGTAAAAGGTATAAGAACAGATTCGGTTATCGCAATTTTTTGTTCTGTTATACCTTGTATAACAACGTTCTCAGGAGATCTGCGCTTGTAATTTTCGGCAAGTTTTGGTTTAAATATTGATATGCCTGCGCCGGTATCGAGTAACATTTTGAACCTATTTGTAACGTCTTTAATATAATAGAGGTTCCTTGAATTTACAGTTAGAGATGGATACGAGATTACATTAAAATTTGTTCTAGATGGTTCAAGGACGGACTGGGGTTGTCCTTTAAATTCATGGTTTGAATTTGACTCGACATTTGGTCGATTTGGGAATCCGGTTGTTGTGTTGGAGTATCTGTAGGATACTCCGGGCCTTGGTAAAAATCCGGTTGATTAAAAGAATAATCCGTATGAGGGTTTGGTGAATAATCGAAACAATTTTCGTATTGATTTGGTGGGTAATCAATATGATTCTCGTATTGGTCTGGTTGATTATAAGCATGTGGATTTTGATAATCCCCATTACCAGTAAAACATTCTTGGGAATGTACCTCATTATTAAAATTAGAATTATTTTGAAAATTTTCAAAACTATCAAATTGTTGGTAGCTTTGGTCACAATAAGAATTATAATTGTCATAATTTTGTGCATCGTAGTAATTATCAAAATTAACGTGATGAGTTTTTTGAGGGTTTTGACGGTTAAAATTTGAAGCTTGTTGATTGGGAGGTCTTTGTTGATAATTTGGATTAGGTCTTATCACAGAAGGCCTATTTTGTTGTGGAGAATTATTTTGTGAGAAATTTTGTTGAGAAGCAAAGTTGCCTGGGCTATAATAATTTGATGGACTTTGGAAATTTGGCCTAGAAAATTGTTGTAAATTGGGCCTAGGAAATTGTGTTGGAGTTCCACCAAAATTGTTTTGCCTGTAGTTGGGATTTTGCTGTGAAAATTGCTTTGCGCGACATTCATTAAAATTATGTCCATTTCTTTTACAGTAGTTGCAAAACTGCTGCGAATTTGGACGTCTTTGCTGGGTTTGCACGGAATTTTTGTTAACTGATTTATTGGGAAATTTTTGTGATTCGAAATATGAGAGTTGAAGTTCTCGTTTAACTCTACTAATAGCATCTAACATATTTCTGGGGTTACCTGCACGAATTATTTGACCTAATTTGGGTTCAAGTCCGGTAAGTAACGTGTTCAATGTCATCGTTTCGATAAGGCGTGATTGTGCATTTTTCTCCTCTAATGTCAAGGATTGTTTTTGCACAGCGGCGTGCATTTTGGCATTATGAGTTTGAAGTCGAGAAATAAAAATAAGTGCGGTTTCATTCTGCAATTGATGAACTCTTTGCAGATCTTGTATAAGCGCTGTTAAGTCGCGTGAATCGCCAAAGTGCGCCTCGAGCAAGCTTTTTATTTCTGCCCAAGTAGCAGGGTTTCGCGAATTTATGAGCTCTGACGCTTTTCCGCGAAGCTTATTTTTTATATGTAGAGTCACTAAAATTCTCTGATCGTCTACTGCCATGCCTTGAGCATGAACACACGCAGAGATAAATGTATGCAAAAATATGGGGTTCCCATCGAACTCAGGTATTATAGAAAAGATTTCACTTAACTTATAAGGTTCGATGTTTACTGTTTCATTCATTGTAACGTTCTGATTTTCATTTCCAGTGACTTGATTGTCAGTCATTTTTAATAGGTTATTGTTTAACTTTTAAAGAAAAAGAAATTTTAATTAATTAAAAAATTTTTATGAGGTGAAAATCAGAATGGTACGGCACTGGTGTGACAAATGTTTCACAAACTTATGATTTACTGATTAGCTTGGAATGCGTTTCAATGCAAAATAAATGTTAACTCTGAAATATTTCTGTGTTGTAAAATTGAACTTGAAATCTGATATATTTAAATGTATTAAATTTCTTGATAAGTTTAATGAGACTTGCGCTAATCTGGGTTATAAAACTGCTGTTATTTATTTTACGTTACGTAAATTGAAATAAATTGAATGAATGGGTTTGAAAAAAAATGTTAAATATAAAGCACAAAATAAAACGAGATGATTCTTATTTGTACTTACATCAACGTTTTCATCTCCGTGGAGTCTTGTAGTTGAATGCGACTTCGTAAAGCGTGCTCCGTCTGTCTGACGTCGAAGACACCAACTTGTGCGACCAGGGATGATTTCTTACTTGCTAAAGTTTTGTTGCTTGTTGAGTGATTGCTTCTTGTGTGGTTGCTTCTTAAAATTATTTGATTCTTGAAATGTTGCTTGTTGATTTGTTGCTTGGAAAAATTATTTCTTTGAATGTTGAGTTGTTGTGTGCTGTGTCCGGGTTCTTTTTCTTCTTAAAGAATTGAAATTCACCACTCCTGTCCTAAAGTTCTCCTTGTTCTTCCAGTCTTTCCCTCCAGTTAGGCACCTTTTTGCAGATGTTGTCCTTGTTCTCTCGGGTAGTTTCTGGTAGTTAGGCTCCGGTACAGGGTGTTTTGAAGATCCTACCGACTGCGCCAAATTTTGTTAGATCACAAGCGACACAACTAACTTTTTAAAAAGATTTATTTAATTATTAGGATAGTACGTACTATCCTGACATAATATGATTTTAATACAAAGGTGAGTTAATAACTGAAGTACAAATGTTATTTTACATATATTTATAAGATTAAAAGTGCTGACTTGAAGAGTCTTAGAACAAAGGAATATTGTGAACGAGCCTGTGAATCAGGTGATGTTGAGTTAGCAAAAGGAGCAGCTGCCATATGAAATGTGATACGCCTGATAAGGCTACTTTCATATGACTCTAAATATTATAAATTACTTGTTAATATTTTATATAACATCTATTGTTAAGTGATAATTCTAGAAGTCACCTTTTTGTGATATATTTTAAAGAATATTACACTTTAAGAAAAGAACTGTACACTACGAAAGATAAATCGAGAGTGCCCCCATGAATGTGTCCCTGAGCTGGATTTTGTCAAGACGGTCATCTCACAATGTTTATATTAGTTCGAATGTTTATAAAACAAATAAGCATTTAGGAGTCCCATGGTAATATTTTCTACTGACTGGTGCCTGTCGCCTCCATGGGCGTTGTGTATCCCTAACACTATTCATAAAATGCTGGAAAAACGCCGTTTTGGCTTTTAAAGCATTATCCTAGTATTCCTTTAGTTCACAAAAATATTGTCTATGATCTGGAGATCTGGATTTTTTAAATTAGAGCAAATGTTCAAAAATTTCTCCTGCGTGAAAAAGACAGTATCCCAATCTATCGTAGAAGCTTCAAACATCTGATAACATGATAGGCTTAATACTGTGGAAACTGCAAGATTTTAATTCGCAATTATCCAAAGTATTATAGGCCTAGGATTTTATCCTCTGGGAACATCTCATGGGTCTCTCTCACCTTGTAAACATAACCACTTTTCTTCAGAATTCGTTTGACTGTAGTAGGACTTCAATTTGCTGTCCTAGCAACTTGTACTGCTGAAAATGTCAGACTTTCATTGACAAACCACAATTTCTAGCATTTCTCTGTTATCATTAATGACAGGAGGCTTCTTATGTTGAAACAGGGAAATGCATCCGTACTAAAAATTTTGAATCACTCTGTGTATCGTAGACAGAGAAGGTACGGGTCTATTTATAATAAATGACATTCTAAATAAGTTTTGTATTTACCTCAGATTATCTTTGACAATTTTTAACGTGACACTTTTGTGAATATTGACTTTAATAAAGTATCTATCTCCCATAGTATTTAGATGATGCCATTTAACGATTTGTTTTTTTTTTGTTGTTGTAAGTAACATTCAAATAAGAAAACTAACTGTGTGTGGAACATGGCAAAAGAAATAAAAGTTCAAGACATAAACAAAGATACAAAATTTCTAATGATTTTAACGAGTACTTAATAAATATTGCATCGCAATTAACTGCATATCTTCCATATATTGAGGATATAAGGGAAAACGATAAGTCTATGTTTGTCAAACTAGTGAACAAAAAGGAAATTATTGATATTGTATCAAAACTAAAAAATAAAATGAGTAGTGATGATGGGATTCCTAGTGCTATTATAAAAGTTTGCATATTTGCAATTATTGATAAGAAAAGTAATACATTATTATTCGAAAATTATAGACCTCTTTTTCAAAAATATTTGAGTCGGTAATGCGTAAATGACTTATGAAATTTATTCTCAATAATAATATAATAAACAATACACATTACACAAATACACCTTAAAGGGCGATCAACACAAACCGCGATATTTCAGTTTATACAAAAAACACTTGTACTAGAGGAGAAGAATGTAGCTTTAGATTTATTCTTAGACCTCTCAAAAGCATATCACTGTTTAAATCATGAGGTATTATTACAAAAGCTTGAAAGATATAGTGTGCGTGGAATTGCTTTGCAGTGGTTTAGCTCATGCCTTGCAAGCCGCAAATTAAGAGTTGCTATTAATGCTCAACGGGAGGAAATAAAATCTGACATAATGTCCATTTAGCTAGGCATACCACAAGGGAGTACAACAGGACCAATCTTTTTATTATTTTCATAAACAGTTTAGCCAAAAGTATAAATTCTATAAATTGCTGTATAACAAACTATGCATATGATACAAATCTTGTAATATTTGCTCAACCATTACCATCTGTAATAACTCATTCCAATAAATTAATGTTAATGCTAAGATGCAGAAAATTACTTTCAAGCCAACAAGTTAATTTAGAGAAAATCAATCAATGGTGTAACTCAAATAAACTGATTTTAAATGTCTCAAAATGTAAAATAGTAACTTTCACTCGTAGAAGTATGATACTGTTATACCACTATGCAATTAATAGTGACACTCTTATAAGATGCACAGAGGTTAAGAACCTAGGCATATACTTTGATTCATCACTGTCATTCTGTACACACATTGATCAAACATGTAAGTCATCATCGAGAATGCTGGGATTTATCATACGTAACTCTCAGTATTTTATTACTATTGACTGCCTAAAAACATTATACTTCGCTTATGTTCGATCTAAATTGGAGTAATAATAATAACAACTTTATTGCCGTATCATACAAAGATATTGACGTCATTAATTAGGAATAAAAGATAGATAGCAATAATTAATAGATAAACCGATCAATAATAAACACTAGATGTAAAATCTTATGAATTAAACGATTAAAATAAATAAATAAAACAGAGGTAAAAAATTCACAGTACGTATCCAAAAGTGTAAAAACATAATGCAATAATGCAGTTTAAATTACTTATTGTAGTATTCTTGAATAGAGTAAAAACAGTTGTCAAGAAGGTAGCCCCTTACATATTTTTTAAATTTGCTTACCGAATCAATGTGTTTAAAAGAGGTAGGTGATTGTATATATCACTACAAAAGTACTTTTTTTATACATAGACAAATTAATGTTTGAAACATAAATGTTAGTATTTGACCTAGTGTCATGATGATGTACCGAGTTATTTTGTGGAAACTTTCCTTCGTTCATTTTTACAAAAATTAGCGCTTGGTAAATGACTATGCAAGGGAGTGGCAAAATATGGTGCATTTTGAAAATGGGCTTACAGAGTGTGGACCAACAGAGAAAATCTTGCGTATTTTTTTTGTATCACAAAAATGCGATTAAGTTCAGTTGTTTGGCCCCAGTCACAGAAAAAAGGGTGCACATTAGCTGTATCTAATTTTACAACAATCTTCCGTTACATATTAAGCAAACAAATACACTATAAGGATTTAAGAAAAAAATAAGTAAGTTTTTAATTGAAATTGAACCGTATAATGTGTGTATGAATATTTTAGATATAGAGAATAATCTTTATATCTGTAAATAGAAAAATATACATATATAAATATAACTAGTCCTAATTAGTTCCCATGAATATTTTGTAATATATTGATTACTTTGTAATTTTGTTAACTAATAATAGGTATTAGAATAGAAATGTGTATGTGTGTATTTGGGTGTATGTATGTGTAATGTATAATAATATATTTGTACATGCATATCAGCTGTTTGACTGCTATTTCATTTTATTGTTGTTTGTACAACTTTATAAATGACTTTGACATGACCTCGTCAAGGTAATGTCAAGATCACTATTAGATAGTTCTATAACGCCCCTAAAATTTTTGTCTGAAATATTTTTCGCCATCAGCTATTACCTCAGAAAGATTCTACTTACAATTGGTGTATAATGTCAACTTCTACCCCTTATATTTTGGCAATAAAAACTATGCGTAATATGAAACTTTCAGAGGATTAACCATAAACTATCATTTATTGACACCAAATTCAAGTCGATTCAATCGAGGGCGACGAAACGGGCGATTCTTAGAGTCACTCCTTGGAAATGAGGCATAACAATAATGTAATGAAAAATATGTATTATTTAAATATAAATTATGTTGATAAAAATTATGAAAAACTTAAAAAAATATAAACTTAATACTAATGATATATTATCAAATCAATATGTATCAAATTATTCTACATATATCTATTTTGAGTGAAAATGTTTCATAACTCCATCTTCAAAATAAATTCCAGGGTTTAGATATAAATTGTGAAAGCCTTTAAAACTATGTTCAGCTGTCTGCATGGTCTGTTTCTCCGACATTCTTTTTCTCAAATCTTGATCAACTAACTGCAATAATGCACCTACAGAATAATTGTGAGCAAATTTCATAAACTTGTCACAAATGAGTTCTATATACCATGATCCTCGGTATGGGTCCCGATGAGCTTTATAACCTGTGTAAAAAATAACATGTTATCAAAAAAATCTTAATTTGTGTAAGTTAACAATTTTTAAAAATGCTCAATTATTTCAAGTAAAAATAAATAAACAGTATGGTAATTTATTTATCTGCTTTAACTATGTAGATATCCCGATAATGCATATGTAGTAAAAGCTGGTGGTATAGACAACATATGCTATCATCACAAGAAACTATATCTGTCAATGCACCTTTCATACTACCACTCGCAAAGGGTAAATAATAATTGTGTTCATTCTATGAATTAAAATTTCGGCAATTTCAGATTTTACTTCCATGGCTAAAAAAAACTCAAAATCTATCTACATTGTGTCCTCAGACTAGCTTTTTTATTTTTAAGTTTATGAGAAAAAGTAATACTTTATAAAATCGCTTGCTTTTTCTGAAAAGTCTGAAAATGATACTATTTTTCATCTCCAACTCCAAAATTATTTTTCTGTCTTTTCAACAGTTTTTCACTATTTCTTCCTTTCAAACTGCCTAAATTATTATTATACTCTTCGCAAATACAAAACGAAGAGCATATTGCATTCGATCAGCACATTTTTAAAATCGGTAATATTGCTCGTAGAGAAAAAATTTGTATATCACTGTGTTGGTGATCGAATTCTGAACAACTTTCAAAATGTCCGTCCGTCCGTCTGTCTGTCCGTCCGTCACGTTTCTTGTAAGCACGATAACTTAAGAACGAAAACTCCGATTGTATTGAAATTTGCACAGTAAGTCAGTGTTAGCTAGAGGAACAACCCTATTGTTTTTGAGCAATATCGATCTATAAATAAAATTTATAAATTTACTGCAATCAAAGAAAAATTTTTTTTTACATGTTTTGTAATTAAACTAAAAAAGTCTAAAAATAATATTATTTACAAAAAAACTGCGAAGAGTATTCAATAGAATGTGCAACAATTAATAGAAAAAGTGCAGTAAATCAGCGATTCCAGTTTGAATCTACATGATAATCTATTACCTACCCACTTCACTTCATATACTGACTGGTCCGTCCTAATTTGTTGCACATGTTAACTTTTTTATCCGGTATTAGGTACATATTATTAAAAGAGCACTTTGCCAGTAATTTTCAGATATTAATTCGATATGAACTTTGTTCTTCTATTATGACACCTCAGTCTACTCAGAATTTTTTGACCTATTGATGACTTAAATTTCATAAAAATTAATGGGGTTTTAATCGATTCTTTTCGCGCTTTCCTCTAGAGCGTCCTACGGTACGTGTGCCCTTGACGTTAACCAACTATACGGACTCCAGGAAAATAACAGATTATTAAAAATATAAATGATCTTTTAACAATGACACAATACATCTCAGATGTGGTAGAAACTCAACTTGGCAGTGTAGTACTCTTATTTACAACTATAACTTTCTGGGAGTTATTTGGTTGTTGAGGGAGCATATATTGAACGTTTTAAAAAAGAGTAATAACTTGTAATGATGAGTTTAGAATTCTGAAATAAAAATACAACAATCTTAATAATTTCTAAATTTAGAAACATTTTTCTTTCTGGCTAATTAACTGACGAGTTTCTTTCTGGAAAAAAATTTCTGTAATCAAAATGTTTAAATAAATATTCTCAACCTAAAAGTAAAACATGTAACAATAAAATTATGTGCTTTAAGTCCATTTTTTTACAACTCTGACAACTCGTGACATATTTGAAAGGAGGTGCCCCGCCAGAAGTCGATTCTGTGAATTGTTATTATTCATAAAATGATAAGAATATCTGATATCCTCCAACAAATAACAATATTTAACGATAAACATTTTTTGTTTCCTTCTGAGCATTTCTAGGAAAATATTTTGCTACATTAAATATAATGACATGACACTGACATAATAAATATTGTTGATGTATACTACAGTCTATCCAGTTTAAGACTGAAGTATTTCTGAGACCGGTTTACACAGCCACATGCAATATAGTTAAAATTTGAATTGGCCATTGTTCAAGTCGACTCATCCTCTGTCGCAAAATCTTCTTACTACGCCATATTTACTTATATGTGGGTAAATATTAGAATGTTAAATATGATATTATTATCTCCTTGGCTGAAGGACCTAGGTCGAGGGCCTTTTGATTGTATTGTATTATACTGTATATTAAAGCGATCAATAAAGAACTTTTATTATTATTATTATTATTTCAATACATTCAAAACTGAATGATGCGAATAAAATGTATAATCATACTTATAAATCGCAGTCTTGTATACAAGTATTTAAAGCAAAATAATATGGAACCAAGATCAGTCCAGTTTAAAATAAGTCGCAACGAGCAAGGTTGTAAGAGACTGTAGTGTGAAATTGCCTCACATTTTGGCCAATGAGAGGCTAGAAAGTACTTTCCTATCTAAAACCAACAATTCAATGCTAAACTGAATGGACTTTAGACTAAACTTTATTAAGGTAGTTAAAAACTGTTTTCAAAAACGTGGATGATTAAAAAAAGAACAGAAAAATAAATTCTTAGTAGATTAAAGATCTACTAATAATTTATTTTTCTGTTCTTTTTTTAATCATCGATGTTATAATTGACTATTTTAATCCATAATTTTGTTTAATACCATTCCTCATAATTTTTACAAATAAAGATACTTCACTCTTTCTAGTTTTTCACATTTTTGCACCTTATATATAAATTTAGAATATAGTATCATTTTCGGATTTCTCACATAAAGCAGACGTTTATATAAAGAATGACTTTTCCTCGTAAACTTACAAATACAAAAGTTTTTCCTCTTCTGAACTCAATTCCTGAACGAACTGTACATATGCCTTCAAATTCGGAATAAATTTGTAGTTAAATTTTAGATATAAACTTATCAGAAACGAAAAAGCACTTAAAACTTGGCAAAATTATAATAATAATTCATTTAGAATATAATGAATTTATTGAAAAAAATTTTTTTTTCAGCACAAACGCTTCATTCATCCCTACTCTTACAACAGAATACAGTAGTTTACCAGTCTGAACCATGCCGATAATTCATGACTAAAATATACCAATCAATATCAGATTATTTGCGTCTCTCCTGTTCTGATTATTTAATCAAATGACTCCATCACTAATTTCCGATATTTTAACACATGTTTTTTTTTCATATTAACCATTACATCTTTTAATACAATTTATGTTCATATTGCATTACTATAAACAAAAATAAATAAAGAAATGTATATTAAAGTACCATGTAATGTAGCATATCCGATTAACATATCTTCCTGTGTCCTGATATTAGTACTTATTACTTCTTTCTTGATAACTGCATTACTTGGATGACGTGGAACAGAGTCTGTCTCTGTATGTCGAATAGTATAATCCAAATATTCCCCTCTAAAACAAAATTTCCAATAAAGCAAAAATGGAAATAAATAGAATCACTTTTTGGGCTAGCATAGGTTATGAGGTTATTCGCAAAGTAACTTAAAAAGCTATAATTTGTCTCTTATTGAGAGAAAGTATCAGGCGATAAATATATATTCATATATAATTTTAAATGCATTTGAAATAAACCAAAAATTGATTATAGGAATCTGTATTTTTAGTCATTTACACCAGATGTATTGGCACCATTCAAAGCCTAGGCTGTCCGGAATGGGCTTACACACTTGAAACAAGGCCTGTCGAGAGGGGGGGGTCGGGGATTCCCCCCGGGCGATTTTTGAGGGGCCCGGTGATTTTGAGGGGGGGGGGGGCGAAGTTTGAGATTTGGAGGTTAGCTTTTGCATTAGGTAAAACGAGAGAAGTATACTTGCAAATGACTAATGCGATGCAAATAATGAGTTCCGAATGACTTGCATTGTTTATAATGTGATAAATATGAAATTGTTAGGTAAAGGAATATTCTCGTCCTCGGTTTTTAAAATATCTATCGTGATAAATATTTAGTGTTAGGGATTATCACTCCGTTTTTTAAAATTTCGATTGAGATAAATATTGAAACCTAAATATTCAATTTTAAGGAATGTTATCCTCCCGCTCTTCAAAATTTCGACCGAGAAAACTATTTAAAAAAATGTTCAATCCTAAGGAATACTTCCCCCTGCTCTTTGAAATTTTGAAATTTTTATAAGAGATACATAGTTTATTATTATGAATGCCACCCTCCGCTCTCCGAAATTTAGATTGAAGATTGGTGGGAGTCGTATGTTAAAACCCCACGGGGCCACGATTTTCTCTCGGCGGTCCTGCGGGCAACATTCAGTACCAATGACTTCAGAAAACTAGGATAGACAAAGCATCCTCGTAGTTTGTTATGTATCATTTTATTTGTTTACATTGCTTTAAAAATAAATATTGGTATGCAACAGTCTATTGGCTAAAGACAGGTGGGTATATGCGCACGCAGTCCCTCTCCAAACGTTTTGTTTACGATTCAGTTGTAGCGTTGGCCGCCATTAAAGTGTTTGTGATAAACCGAGGTTAAACGTTGTAATTACAGTGATTTTGTAGTGTCTTTGAAGACTGAATTTGTTATTGTGAATAAACAATGGGAAAATATTGTGTTATATGTAGATGTCCCTTTAAAATTGGAGTTAATCGATCTTTTCACAGGTAGGTGAAATTATCTCATAAGCGTAACCTCGGGTTGGAACAACAAATAAGTAAAATTGTAAATATTCAGTACAATAATATTGGAAGTATAGAAAATGTTTTCTTATGTTTTAAAATTGAGTAATATAGTTAAATGAAAATAAAGTTGAAGTGCAAATGGTATTATTTTAAAAGTGCAATATTATATTATTTGTAGAATTCCTCGAAATATTA
Source organism: Stenurella melanura (assembly GCA_963583905.1). Classification (NCBI taxonomy): domain Eukaryota; kingdom Metazoa; phylum Arthropoda; class Insecta; order Coleoptera; family Cerambycidae; genus Stenurella; species Stenurella melanura. The sequence continues at coordinate 75,272,927 of OY757312.1, read as the reverse complement.
AACGCCGACAAATTTTCTAATTCAGAATAAGTTTTTCTTATGACATTCTTTAATATCCTGCACAGAAATGTCGGTTTACTTGAAAACATTTTTATTTTTAAACTATTATCAGCGTCCTCTATAAATTTTAAAGTCCTAACATATTGAAAATAGATTTTGTGCCCAACAAGATTACAATACAGAAAATTGTGTGCATAATAATAAAAAAAGTCAATAACACCACTTGCCTTTTATATGCTCTTATATTTTCTGTAATTTACAGGCATTATTACCTGGGCTACCTGGTGAAATTGCAAGAAGAATAATTGATTCGAAATCGAAAGAGAAGTATTCACCTGAGCTAAGAGCTTTTGCATTAACGTTACACTTTTATTCTGCTAAAGCATACAATTATGTAAGGGAAAAATTGTGTCGTGCTCTTCCTCATCCTGCCACCATCACAAAATGGTTTATGTCAGTCGACGGAAGTTCTGGATTAAGTGAAGCTTCCCTCAGAGCAATACAGACTAAAGTATCAGAACTGGCAGTACGTCATCAAAAAGTATTATGCAATTTAGTTTTTGATGAAATAGCAATAATGAAGCGAGTCGAATGGACGGGAAAAAAATTTATTTCCATTGGTATCATTATTTGACAACGACAAATCATAACTTGTATAACTCTCTAGTTATCCCGGTAATGTAGCTGAAATATGTATCCATTTATCTGTCCTTAGAATATAATTGTTTCGAGTTTTATTTCTGTATTATTTATTTAGTTCTTTTTTTAAAAAGATATATTCACGAATATTGTTTATGTATATTGTATAATAGGATACCAACCTAATTAATAAATATCCATGTCACACCTGTTTTTTTTTTCTGAAAGCATTTTACTTAAATTGATTTTATTGTTTTTTTTTCAACTACTTTTATTCATTTCATTATTCTTTATTTATATAATAAAAGTGTGCCTTTTATGTTGAATTAATTTAGATATATTATGCTAGAAGAAGTTTATATGAGAATATCTAAAAAATAATTAACCTTTTTGAAATATTTTGTATCACACAAGTTGTGTGTACTATCACTGAATAATTATGTATTATTAAACATACCATTATTCTTGACATATGTACTGTTTTCTGTTCTTGTGTTCTTAATATTTAAATAAATAATTTTGAATTTAATACAAAATAACAATGTTATTCATATTACTTTGAAGTCAAATTAGAAGAGAAATTTATATATTAATTATACTAAATTATCACCCTCTCTAACATATACGCCACTGGCAACAAGTACCAAAACATAAACAAAACTATCTCCATCCTTTTTTAAGAATAGAATGTATCATATTATAGGAAAACACAACAACACCTGCATTAATGTATAGGGAATGCTGTGTCTATCCTATCTGAAGTCATTGTTCAGCACCCACCGATATTACTATTGTCTGCATTGGGATCAAACCCAGTACATGATAGACAGTGTGACTAAGAGTACCATGCCAGAATTGAGCCTTTATTCTATCTTAATAAAAAACTAACCACAGTAATTTTTTATTCAGTGTATTCTCAAATAAAGAACTTAATACTGAACAATGCAGTAGGTATCGCAGTTCCTAATACAAGTTCATGAAAACTCTTTATTTAAAATCATTTCTATCACTCATTCATGTATGGCTTGGCTTTGAATCATCCTGTATATAAAAATAATTAGTTAAAAAATATATTACCTGCATACTTGGAAAAGAAATATTTTTGGCTTTCCCCTAAAACCCATGCATTTTTCATTTGTAAAATTCTTCTGAACATCATTAGTAGTAATGTATTTTCCATCTTTTCCATATATAATAGTTTCATTTGATATTTCACTTTTATTACCATGTCCCATTATTATAACAAAACAAATATCGTAGTGACTATTAGATGCATCTTGTGCAAATTGGGTTACTAACATTTTCATTTCCTACAACCACAAATAAAATAGTTATTACTTTAGGTGACATAGATTGACAGAGCTTATTTTTTGCTCCTTAAAAATTAAGTAAAACAGCTCTTATAGCTATTCTACATTTTCTTGTGGGAAATTTCATAAAACTTAGTTATAAGTAAGTTATTAGTAATAATTATAATTTTGATATCCTTAATGATTACTGAGGTATAGGTTAAAAACTGAATCGTAATACGTTCTTTAAGATAGGGGCTTGAGTCAAGGCAATGAACTTCAAGATTTTAATAACCAGTAACTGAAATAAATGTCTACACCAATTATTAAAACTATAATTTTTCTCCAATATTTGTCTATAGTATAGAGGGTGTCCCACTTAATACTCCCGGGACCATTTCCTTGACAACTAAAAGAGATATTTATATTCTGTAAAAAGTATTTGCTACAATACTATTCACGATCCAACAAGAATCACAAATACAAGCAAAAAAACATTAGATAACATCCTAACAAACAATGAAAAATATTTAAGTAAAGTAGTGATATCATCACTATCTGATCACTTAGGACAAGAGATTACTATTGACACTAATATAAGACAAAATTTCTTGAGAACCTATGAAACCAGAAATTTCTCAGATAAAAATTTAGCTCAAATTGAAGCAAAACTACAAGAGATAAACTGGAAAGAAAAACTAACAAATAAAGATGCAAATAATTGTCATTTAATCTTAGAAGAAACAATATTAAAAATAATCAATGAAGTGAGCCCGAAAACAATTTGTAAACAGACAACAAAGTGTAAAAATGGCTGACAGCGGAACTTAAGAATAAATGCAAAATAAAAAGACAGCTATACGAGGGAATGATAAAAGGAGAAGTAAGCAGAAAAACCTATGAAGAATTCCGTGATCAATTAAAAAAAGACATACAAAACCAAAAACAGAAATGTAACAGTGAATTCCTACTTGCATCCGATAATAAAATAAGAGATACGTGGAAGTTAATTAATAACATAACAGATAAAAAGTCACAGAAGAAAAAATTCAACATAGCAAACTTTAAGATGGAAAGTGAAAGCGACGAAGAAAAATTAAACTATATAAATAAACAGTTAATTGAGATGGTGGAAGATATAAACATAAATACACATGTAAACAAATCACTCATAACTAGTACTATAAACACATTTGTCTTATGGCCAACAGACGCAGAGGAAGTATACAACACAATACAGGCACTGAAAAATACACATACAGTTGGATATGATGAAATCCCTACAAAACTTCTAAAATACTGTGCACACTCTTTGGCAGAACCACTTTCAATATTAATCAATAAATGCTTTGAAGAAGGTACGTTTCCAGATAAATTAAAAACGACTATGCTGACACTACTACATAAAAAGGGAGATGTCTCAGAACTAAATAACTATAGGCCAATTGCTTTGATGTCAGTAATAGCAAAAGTAATAGAAAAAATAATAGCCAACAGAATTTATGATTTTCTTATAAAGTACAAAATATTAAACGACAATCAAAATGGTTACATAAAAAATCGGTCTACAACTAGAGCTGTGTTTCAAATGTTAGAAGACATAATAACAGGAATAAATGAAGACGAATATACGGTTTGCCTATATGTGGACTTAACAAAAGCATTTGACAGTGTGCATCATCAAACGTTACTTGATAAATTAGACGCATTAGGATTTCGAGGGCCAACATTAAAACTCCTTAAATCATACTTAAGTAATAGACAACAATATTTAGTCACAGAAGATAATCATACTGGTAAACGAATAACATCAAACGGATATACAATAAAAAGAGGAATACCTCAAGGTTCGGTTTTGGGACCGATCTTATACCTTCTCTATGTAAACGAGCTGCCAAAATTGTTAAACCACATAACAACATCATTTGCTGACGACACATCGATCGTAATACGGTCGACAGGTGTTACGGCTGATAAAATATTATTAGTATTGGAATCTCTTAATGAATGGTACCAACAAAATAATTTGAAGCTGAATATAAGCAAGACCAACATTATGGAATTTAAAAAGAACCAAAATGTAGCAATCAAATTCAAAAATGAAAAACTTATCCCCACCAACGATACAATGTTTCTGGGAGTCAACATTGATTCCGAATTAAATTGGAAGGAACATATACACTATATTTCATCCAAGTTAAGTAGTTTCAATTATGCCTTAAAAATTTTGGCAAGAACGGTTAATAGAGAGGCCAGTTTAAGTGCCTATTATGCTTATGTACATTCTCGTCTAAAATATGGCATTATTTTTTGGGGTAATTCAGCAGAAGCTGCTCAGATTATTTAAAATCCAGAAAGCCTGTATTAGAAGTATGTTCCAACTAGATTATAATGCAACATGTAAAAACACATTCAAGAAGGAAATGATACTTACTGTACCCTCCATCTACATTTATGAATGTGCATGTTTTGTCAAGCTCAATTATGAACTATTTAGTAATAAAGAACTTATTCATACATATGACACAAGAGGAACAGTGAATCCATACTTAAATCCAGCACAAACAACCAGAACTAAAGTTCAAAAAAGTGCACCGTACCAATTAATACGTATATATAATGCATTACCTAATCAAGTAAAACAGATGCCAATTAAAAACTACAAGAAGTGTTTAAAAGATTTTTTGTGTAATAATGTATTCTATAAAATAGAGGACTTTTTTAAGACAGATTTTAATTAGCGAAACTACGTATTTTAATGTGTTCAAATGTGCAGTATTTAATTTTAATTTTATTTATGTAATTATATGGTTTTGACGTATTCTATACTTTTGTATGACTATTGAATAAATGTGTATTCTATTCTATTCTATTCTATATAAATGATTTCAGTTTTTAATACAAATGATCGTTTAATAAATTGAGGTATAGATGGAACTGCAATGCAAAGAAATTTTTCAATCCCAGAAACCTTGAAAATAGGTGCATGTGATCAGATATTTTATTTTAAGCAACTTTCATGATAAGAACAATTTAAAAAAAGCCACTATACCCCAGAGAAATAAAACTTCCTCTGCGGAATGAGGCCGAACAAGCTGAATTTTTGCAGAGACCTTCGTTTTGATGTTCCAATGAAGCACAAAAAAATCTCATATGCCTACACTTGTGCGTCTTGAGATATCGAAGGTCAAAGGTCATGAAAATCGGTTTTTCGCGAAAATCTCGCTTCCAGTGCATCTGACGTCGTAAAAACCCATAACAAAACTTACGTAAAATAGTATTCTCTACAAAATTGTTGATATAATTTTTTTTCGTACGACTAACCGTTTTCCAGATATAGCATGATAAAGCGGGAGCGCGCATTCGTAATAGGTAATACTGTATTAAGGCGCGTCTCCATTATGGTCGGCTTTGCCGATCGGCATTGCCGCTTGGTTTTGTTGCTCGGCTTTGCCGAATTCGGCAACACGTCCACATATAAATCGGCATCAAGGCATCATCTATTGATATAGTTCAGTTAGTCGCGAACATAATGTTTGACAGTGACGATGTTCTTATTACAACAGCAGCTTTTATAGTAATCGCAAATAATAAAAAGAAAGAAAGGAAACCAAATAGGTTTTGGGTGCGGCCGAGTCTGCGTAGTAGAAATATATACAGGGTGATTCACGTAGGCCATTCATTAGAAGTTTTTCAACTTGCAGTTGGATTAGAAACTTGAAATTTGGCATGCAGCCATAATCGATCATGCCCCTTCTATCTAAAATATTTTCAGTCCTCCAACTATACAGGGTGTGCCAAAAATTGGTACCAACTTTCTTATTTTAAATGGAGACCTATATTTTTCTTTACATGGTTCGATTGGTCTTCTAATTCTGAGTTTAGAGAACCTAAGTTATGTTAACTTATCTATTACAAGTTTTGACATATGTCCAATTTTTTGAAAAAAATAGCCGCTGTAGTAGTTTACGAACAAATTTGTATCTCGCAAACCTTTCAAAATTATGAAACCACATTTGTGAAGCAATTAGCTGGAAGTCCAGGCTAACTTTTGATGTCTCATCGGTGGTCCCATTTTGTACCATATGGGCGCAGTCGATTTTCAAATGTCGCAATCAAAAATTGTCAAAAAGTCAATTTTTTCAAATGGCACCTACTATTTTTTTTCACATCATTCGAAAGAAAATTGAATTTTAGGGTGAGTTACTTAAGCATTCCCTATACCTAACTTCACCCCATATCGAGTTATTCAATAAAAATCAAGAAATACCTTATCTTGCCGAGAGATTCCTTACTTCATCAAGTATGCCATGGAAACAAAAGACAGTTGTAATAATTTTTAATGAAAAATATGGATTCTTATTTAATTACACACAACACCAACAAATTATTATTAACGAACAAGAACAATGTTGACGAAATTCTGACATAAATGTTCAATGTGACCACCATATTTTTGTTCAAATATTCTATTATTCTACTTTCAACAGATTGCGTAGCACATCTTTGCGCCTACCATTTCTGACGCCAGAAATCAATGCAAAATTGAATTTTAGGGCCACTTTAATTAACATTGTGTCTGTCTATCTACAGTCGTTTTTGAGTTATTGGCATTTTTTGAAAAAAATATTGTTTTTTTTTCTCAAGGGTGGTAGGCTTTGGAAACAATCATTTCATTTTAATTTTTATTCAAAAATCGTATTGCAATAATAAATAATAACAACAAATAAACAGATTAACAAAATAATTATTTCAATACAAATGCTCAATGTGTGCACCGTTTTCACTGACAGAATTTCGTCAACATTGTTCTTGTTCGTTCATAATAATTTGTTGGTGTTGTGTGTAATTAAATAAGAATCCATATTTTTCTTTAAAAATGATTACAACTGTCTTTTGTTTCCATGGCATACTTGATGAAGTAAGGAATCTCTCGGCAAGATAAGGTATTTCTTGATTTTTATTGAATAACTCGATATGGGGTGAAGTTAGGTATAGGGAATGCTTAAGTAACTCACCCTAAAATTCAATTTTCTTTCGAATGGTGTGAAAAAAAATAGTAGGTGCCATTTGAAAAAATTGACTTTTTGACAATTTTTGATTGCGACATTTGAAAATCAACTGCGCCCATATGGTACAAAATGGGACCACCGATGGGACATCAAAAGTTAGCCTGGACTTCCAGCTAATTGCTTCACAAATTTGGTTTCATAATTTTGAAAGGTTTGCGAGATACAAATTTGTTCGTAAACTACTACAGCGGCAATTTTTTTCAAAAAATTGGACATATGTCAAAAATTGTAATAGATAAGTTAACATAACTTAGGTGCTCTAAACTCAGAATTAGAAGACCAATCGAACCATGTAAAGAAAAATATAGGTTTCTATTTAAAATAAGAAAGTTGGTACCAATTTTTGGCACACCCTGTATAGTTGGTGGACTGAAAATATTTTAGATAGAACGGGACTGATCGATTATGGCTGCATACCAAATTTCAAGTTTCTAATCCAACTGCAAGTTGAAAAACTTCTAATGAATGGCCTACGTGAATCACCCTGTATAGTGGAATTGATTTAATGAATGACTTGCTTCAAGATGATGTTGATATTCTAAGCTTGGAATATAGATGTAACGGTGGATTCAGGAATTTTTTTAGAATGTCCATTAGTGAATTCGAGTATTTATTAAATCTGATTGGTCCAAAAATTTGTAAGCAAGATACCACCTTTAGAAAAGAGACTACTGCCAAAGAGAGACTTGCTTTAACACTCAGATTCTTTGCGACGGGTGATTCGTATCATTCTCTCATGTATTTGTTCAAAATTTCAAAGCAAACAATTTCCAAAATCATTCCAGAAGTCTGTTATGCGTTAATTGAATCATTGGAATATATAGCATCACTTTGACTTCCCGAGCGCATAGTAACTTTTTCTTTTTTTTAACTCCCTAGCAAAATGACTTTGAAGATTTCTTATTTTTCTAACTATTTCATCTTTCGATTCATCAAGCAAAAGCGATATTTCATTTCGTTTATTGCGATCCTTATAAGTTACATCTTTGCTGTCCCATAGAACCGGCCGCTCACGATACATATCAATAAGCGATATAACGTTTTCAGATGTCCACTCCATTTCAATGTAAGAAATCAAGTAAATTGTATTTTATAAAATTAAAAACAACTGAACTATTTGCAAAGCCGGCCGGCTTGCGTCTCCACTAGTGTATTCAGCTTGGATTCTTTTGAAGTTTCCGACAACATGCGGTAAATGTTTCGGCATGCCGATCGGCTTTTCATGCCAACCGGCATAAACCGAATTGTACGTACCCACTTGCCAACAAATGCCGAGCGGCCATGCCGATCGGCAAAGCCGACGATAATGGAGACGCGCCTTTATACTGCAGAGCTATAACTATAAAAGCACTTTTCTTAACTTTTCCCGCTTTATCATGCTATATCTCGAAAACGGTTGGTCGTACGAAAAAAATATATATAAACAATTTTGTAGAGAATACTATTTTACGTAAGTTTTGTTATGAGTTCTTATGACGTCAGATGCACTGGAAGCGAGATTTTCGCGAAAAACCGATTTTAATGACCTTTGACCTTCGATATCTCAAGACGCACAAGGGTAGGCATATGAGATTTTTGTGTGCTTCATTGGAACATCAAAACGAAGGTCTCTGCAAAAATTCAGCTTGTTCGGCCTCATTCCGCAGATGGCCTTTTTTTTTACTTATTTCTCTGGAGTACTAGTTTTCGAGATATTTGAACTTCAATATAATTTTTTTAAATAACAAAAATGCGATAAATTTTCAAAAATTAATTTTAGACGATAAGTCCTTTGGAACATGTTTCATAAGAAAAAAGACTGATTTGGATAGAATGAAATAAATTTATTTCAACTTCTGATTTGATCTGAAATTACATTATTTATTCTTGAATAGGGCACTCTGTACATTTTCATACAAAAATTAAAGAAAATATTCAGAGATTTTTCAAATTCCACAGTCGATAATAAAAAAAAGTTAATAGTAGGGGAGCCATAAACCAGGATTTTAGCCTCATCGCGGCACGAAGATTTCGATTATTTTTCAATAGTTTATCACTCCCTGAAGAAAAAATTCCTTTACTACTGACGTCGCTAAATGGGTGAATTCGTTTATCGAACATTAGTCTAATAATGCATTTAGATAGAAAACACTATCCAGTTTTTGAAAAAATGCACGAATCAAGATTTTTGTTCAAAGTGGAAGGGGGACATGGGTAGAGTCTAAAACAAAAAAATTGGGACTGTACCTGCTGACTTCCGGTCGCCATCTTGCAGAACGCGAATGACGCTGTATCTTCGTTCCTGTTCGTTTTTTTTTTCGATAATTTATAAGAACTAAAGTTGTAGAAAATCATTGTATCTTTCATTTTTACTTTAACTTTTTTTGCAGGATTCATATTGTAAAAGTTACAGCTGTTTGAAGAACATTCTTTCGAATACTGTCCTACTATTATGTATTATTTAAACGAAACTGAAAGGAATGCTTTACAGAAACTTCAGAACAGAGCTATGCGTACTATTCTTAAAGTCAATTGTTATACAAGAATTAGTGATATGTTAGACTGTTTACAATTTATGAGTATGAACCAGAGGATGATATACCATAATCTATTATTTATTTTTAAAATGATCCATAAGGTGTTACCTATGTATATGTGATAAAATTACTTTTGTGAGGGAGATCCACAATCATAATACAAGAAATGCTAGTAATATTTACTTTTTCACAGCAGAGAGGACTAGGACACAAAATTCATTGTTCTATAGGGGACTAATTTTATATAATTCTCTTGCTGCTCATCTTAAAGAGATTAACAATGTTAACATATTTAAGAGAAATATCGCAAATTATGTTAAGTCTTGTTTGTAAAGGTTCTGTTATTATGTGTTTGTTTAGTACACAAGTATGTATTGTACTTAAATAATTTTAGCCTGTAAGACTTGATTGTCTTTGTATAGCAACAAATGCTAATAAAATTATCTCTCTCTCTCTCTCAGAAAATTTTGAAATTTAACCTAAAAAGTTAAAAAATATGGAATTTTCAAACGTTCGTAACAAAATTAATATTTCGAGAGGAAGCTCGTTCTAAGTCTCTATATGGAAAGAACAAGATCGGCAATGTATCGACATCGTAAATTGCAGGCTCAAAATCAAAAATTCAGCTCGACACGAACGAAAAAAATGGATATTTTTTTATGCTTATTGAATTTTGCGCGGAATGAAACCGATTGAAATTCAATTTTCACCCCTTTTGCGACATTTTGGGACTTCACTGCAAGGAAAAAAAGTTGTTTATTTTGATTGGAACTAAACACTTTTCATTTCAATTTTTCAAATAGTAAATCTAATGCTGAGAAAAGTTACACCAATGGTATCTTTACTTTGAACACTGTATCTCAAATATCCTTCCTGGGTATTACAATAGATTCTAGGCTTGACTGGAAATCCCATACTGATCAGCTTGCACAAAACATCGCTAAGTATTGTTACGCTCTAAAAGTTATATCACAAAATGTTAATGTTGAGGCAGCTTTTATGGCTTATTATGCCTATGTAGAATCTAGAATTAGATATGGTATAGTCTTTTGGGGAGGCACAAATCACGTATATAAAATATTTGTACTACAGAAAAGATGTCTTAGAAATATACTTAATATTAAACAGACAACTAGTTGTAAACCAATATTTAAAGAACAACATATACTTACCTTAATAAGCCAATACATATATGAAGCTGTGATATTTGTGGCAAAAAATATGTCTTTGTTTGCAGACCATGATAGAATTCATTCCTATGATACCAGGAACAAAAACGAGTTATTAAACATTAAGGCAAACTTCACATACATGCAAAAAAATGTACCTTTTTCAATAATTAAAGTGTATAACACACTACCTGATGCACATAAAACTCTATCACTAAAACAACTAAAGGTAAAGTTGCGAGCCATGCTTCTAGAAAAGACATATTACACAATAGATGAATACTTCAATGATACACTCTACTAAGTGTTAAAAAATAAATAAATAATAACCATGAAACTATTCGAAATTATTTTTTACTTAACTTTATAATATATATTTTTTTTTAATGTGTCTATTATTGTCTGTCATTATAATTTTTAATCATATTGTACTATGTATATGTCTTTTGTTAGTCTTTTTACTGTAATCTTTGACGTGTTCTACACCCTCTGGGTATTGTTAAATTTTATACATGAACAAATAAAAATATACCTATCTATCTATATATCTATCACACACTTAATGATTTTTTCTCTGCATAGGCCTTTACATTGTATTTACATATATATTTATATTGTTAGTTGCTAATTGATGTTGTTTCTGTATTTTTTATATTTTTTCCGTCTTTGTTTTGATATGCTTGTATAATTGTGTTTATTATATTATATAACTTCCATGGGTGTCACCATATTTGGTGAAATATGACGTATTTCACAGTAAAAATATTTTGTATTCAAATCTGTTGAAATAAAAGATTTACTTACTTACTTACTTATCTATCTATCAATATAGTCATGCCGCGATTACACGAAATTTTTGTTCAGGGCTCCCCTACTACAATATTCACATAATTTAAAAAAAGTTATAGTGATTTTTCTTACTTATATATACCATCTATAAAAATTTTTACTTATAACTGAAGTAATTTATATATTCTAGTGAATACTTTTTACATAATTTAAATCTCTTTTAGTTGGGGAGGAAATGGTCCGGGAGTTCTAAGTGGGATATCTGGTATAACTGGGAAATGGGCTATTAAATTATTAATAACTTCAATACAGATAGGCCATCTAAGATTTAAAACAGTTTCAATATAGGTATTTACCTCACCAGTTCTATTATCATAATGACGGATATCCCATCCACCCATCTGAGTAAAGAGTTTCTGTAGATTCTCATTATCCACTGTAGCTCCATTTCGGTATTTATGTTTATTATCCACATATTCATAATTATTAATAATTAATAATCTTCCTCTTTTCTTTGATCGGCTCTTATAAAAGTGTAATGCCTTGTTATGATCTATTGTATCATAAAATTGATTTGATAGCCGAACTTGGATGTTCAAAGGGGTTGTATTCGGATTTACATGTATTTCTACTGACTCTGTTGGAGCAACATATACTTCATTATTGTCTGGTGGAAAACAGAAAGCCTTGATCCCTATTAAATACAAAAAGAGTTATGTTAATATACAGTAAGTGGACTAAAGAATACTTATTGTTTATGATATAGAAATATTAAAGACATCCACACGTACAGACAGAGACTATAAATATGTGTATGGAAAGGCAACTCAATGTCATTTTCATAGAGGCTGCCAATCTTTCTTGCCGGGAAAAGTGTGATCATGGGAGGTGGCATCCCAAAATGGGACACTAGTAATGGATCGGTATAGAAATGTAGCAGTGAAGCACTGCTAAAGTTGGAATATATCAGGTGGCTTTACTAGCAGCTGATAACCTTTCCCATTGGGGGGCAAGAATTCTACTGGTAGGATAAGGGACTACAGTTCCTGATAGTTCAGGCATTTATAAAATGAAATAGACATATATTTGCACATACTAACACACATACAGAAGGGAGTTGGTAAAATGGACGTTTGTGAATCTATCACAGACTATTAATACAGTACCTACACATTAGCGTTTTGTAAAAAAATATATATACATATTTTGAAATAAAAAAACACATATTAACGCATTTCCAATTATAGAAATGTTTCAATATGTTTGAATTTTCTCCCAGATGGTGTATTCTGGATGCTGGTATCTATTTCTTGCTCAAGCGTTTCTTTTGATTAAGTAAACTTCATATTTCTAAGTCAGATAAAAAATTTCAAAGCTTTGCCGCCTATTACCACTAGGATAGAGCGGGGCATGGATTAAAATAAGAAATTAAGGGAAACTCGCCAGAATCAGTTATAATTTCTAATAATTACGCCACTCACTCCTAAAATATTTTATGATCTAACGGTCACTACTGTTTACTTAATTTTTTACACTCATACATAATGCTGTAAAAGGGCAAGCAGAACGGCACAGGTATTAAGCAGAGACGGACCACAGTCTTCCGCGATATTTCGAACGAGTTGTGTTATATTTAGAATATATAGTGTTATAAATTACACCCCCTTGGAACTGGAGATGATACGCCTATGCCTACTAATAGTGACTGGAAAGACTCTAGAAAGAGCCATGGACTTGTCTAGAATGTGGTGGAAGAAGATTCTGGTTCAATCAAGAGGTAATTTCAGAGTATATAAGGCGCGATTACCGGCGCAGAGGAAGAAGTTTACTAAAGTGAAGTTTATTTTGAGAAGTGACACGTTCGGTAAATAAGTGAGGTTAAAGGTTATTTTGAATGTTTGAAGTATTGTATAGTCAGCAAATTATTGGATAAAGTGTTAGTGGTGTTTATCTCTTGTTGAAATTATTTAGAACCCACGGATTCATACAGGGTGTTTCCCAAAAGGCGGATAATTCACTACAGTGGTGTCAGACGCGGAATTTTACCAAAAGGATTCTTCGGAAGTGTTGAGAAGACTGGGACAGTATTCTCGGAGTTAGTGCTAACACAGGAAGGACTAATTTACTGGACATTGTTCGAGGATTATTTTCGAACAGGAAAATAGTGTTAAGTGCGTTTTTAGACATTGTAGAACATTTTTGTTAGGACATTAGTGATAGTGACTAAATCCGTTGAACTAAGAAGAGATAAAGACTGAACAAGACTTTCGTGTAGTTATTAAGTGCATTTTCGTGAACTTTCTAGAACTTTTCTATTTGGACAGTAGTTTACATAAAAGACTTTGTCGTGCTGTTTTGCGATTTCTCTGGACAATTCCATTACCGATATTGACGTGATTATTAAATTTTGTTGATAATTATATGCCGGTAACAACCAGAAGCATGGCATTCAAACAACAAATGCAGGACTTTATGGCCCAAATGCAAAAGATGATGATGGATCAGGAAAGGAAGCGCCAGGAAGAGAAGGAGGAACGGGAAAAAAGACGCCAAGAACAAGAACAAAAACGTCAAGAATTAAGAAAAATTTTTGAGGATCAAGAACGAAGACGTCAAGAGGAGAAACAAGAAGAGGAGAAACAACGTCAAGAGGATAAACAAGAACAAGAGAAACAACATCAAGAAGAGGAGAAACGCCGTCAAAAGGAAAATGACGAACTAAGGAAAATTATAGAAGGCCAACAGAGTGCCATATTTGCCGTTACTGAAGAACTCAAAAATAAGGTAGCGGAAGAAGTCGGTGGAGTCAAACAAGAGGTAAGCGAAGTCAAAGGAGAAGTAAATGAAGTCAAAGAGAAAATGCACCAGGTAGAGGGAGAAATAGACCAACTTAAACAACAGTTGAGGGATAGAGGAAACCAGCAAGTGGTATCATCCGGCCAGCAATTAAAAATTCCCTCCTTTGATGGTCAAAGTTCCTGGATGACTTACAAGACACAGTTTGAGGCAGCAGCGAGTGCAAACAACTGGAACGACGAAGAGAAGGCTAAGGCATTAATCGTAGCTTTAAGAGGCCTCGAGAACAAAAACAAAATTGAAAGAAATAAAAACACAATTAACTCGAAATGCATAAATAAGGAAATTCCCAGCGGTTCTAAAACAGAACCAGAAAGAAACAATACCAAAATTTATCAAGATGTGCAAAGGAAAATAATGAAAAGTGTTATTGATTTGGCTAGTCCAATAAACAAAAACCCTCCTACCATCTTAGAAGAACAAAGCAAATCAGAACAAGAAAAAAGTCAGACATCAACATCAATATTAAACAATAAAAGCACTAATCTACAGTCAGACAAACATCCTGATAACACAGACTCTCAAGGCTATATAAGCGAAAGTGAAAAGTGGCAAACAATACACAGAAGAAGAAAATCTTTTAAAAGAAATGTAGGCCAATCAGATATTAATAATGAAAAATTTACCGGCGTTAAACCCAAGGTCTGGTTATATCTATATAAAATAACGGAAGATGTCATGGAAGATGACATAAAACATTATTTAAAAACTAAGACAGCAAACAACAGTGATGATTTTATAGTTAAAGATTTAAAAGAGCCTGGTAGTACATTTAAAACTTTCATGGTCGCAGCAGACTTTCAGTATAAAGAAACATTTTATGAGCCCTCGTTTTGGCCCAAAGGAGTATATTTCAGAAGATTTGATTTTAATAAGCATTTCGAAAAATATCAAACAAGACACATCATTAACAAAGAAAGTGACGTTAGACCAAATTCTTTTTTAGAAGTGAGATCTTAGAAGCCAATGCAAACCAATAAGAAATAAGGAATGAGAGTGAAACAGTTTCAAGAAATCCCATAACCAAATATATTAGTATTTGTCATTTAAATATCAGAAGCATCCGTAATAAGGTACAAGATGTTGACTTGTTACTTCATTCTTTGGACTTTCCAGAAATTGTATGCCTAACTGAGACTTCATGTAATTATTCTGAAATCAACTTAATAAAATTGCACTTTTATACTTTCACTGACTACCACTGTAGAAGTAAATCGAGTCTTGGTGGTGTTGCTATTTTTGTTAAAAATAATATAAAATTCAAAATTATGACCTGTGACATTAAGAAAATAGATTTTCTATTTGAGTATGCTTTTATTGAAATTTTCATAGATAATATTTCAGCTTTGGTAGGGTGTTTTTATAGATCACCCTCTCATGATTGCGATTATTTTATTTCCAACATAGATGACCTCTTGTATAAGTTACTTAAGCCTAATTCACCCACTTTTATTTGTGGAGATTTTAACTTAAACTTTGATGAAAATATCGTATGTAACAAAGTTGATTGTCTAACTGGTATCTAACTGATAAATTATCAATTGTTTTTTCATCATATGATCTTAAAAAATGCATTAACGAGTATACACGTATTGATACAAATAGAAAAAGCAAAACTGTAATAGACAATATATTTTCTAACATTGATATTGAAATCTTAAATCCAAAAGTTATTCATTGTGACCTATCGAACCATTTTCTTCAAATTGTGTATTTTCCATATGTATTTAATAAAACCCAGGCAAGTTCTTATATACTCAAAAGATTTATTAACTCAGATGAAAAAATGAATTATTTTAAATATTTGCTGTCTTTAGAGACTTGGTCATTTCTTTACTCCCCTGATGTTAACAGTGATGACAAATTTACAAAATTCCATTTAAAATTCATTGAAATATTTGACATTGCCTTTCCCTTAGAAATGTACAGAGTTAAAGAAAACTTAAAGCCCAAAAAACCCTGGTTAACCCAGGACTTGATAAATGAAGGTATATTCGTAAGAGATGTCTACAAGTCTTATAAATTTACTGGCGATGAAGAGGTCCACATAAGATACAATATCTTGAAAAAGAATCATCAAAATAAAATAAATGTAGCTAAGAGACTTTATAATGAATCACTCATAATTAATTCAGAAAATAAGTCTAAAACAGCCTGGCAAATAATAAAAAATCAAAATCAAAATTTTAAATCCAAAGATTTGCCACACACATTTATAGACATTAATGGAGATTCATTGTCAGATATGCAATCAGTTGCTCAGGCATTTAATGACTTCTTTATAAACTCCATTAAACAACTTACCCAGAGTATGTCAGTTGAAAGAAACGCAGAAGTAAATGTTAATAATAACTCAATTTTTTTGTCACCAGTTACAGTAGATGAAATGAGTGCAATAATTAAATCCGTGTCTTTAAAAAATTCCTCAGGGGAGGACGGTATACCTTGCTCTATATTAAAAGGTATTATAGACTACATAAAAATACCACTTACTCATCTAGTAAATTTGTCTTTCCAAAAAGGTACATTTCCCTCTTCACTAAAAAAAGCATCGGTTGTTCCCATACATAAGAGGTCTGATAAGTCGATTTTATCTAATTATATAGTCGGCTGTCAAATGTACAAAAACAGGCTCCCGTGGGCTCCTTGATGATGCAAGTTTGGGAGTGGTCTCAATCTCTTCGTTTGACCCTGGCAAAACACAATTTCGATGGTGGCACTCTCGAAAATGGTGCGTTCGGATGCTGCACGCGATAAACAAAATGGCCGTCATCGCAAATACTTTTCCCATTTATCTAAGTAGAAACTGATAGAATGATGGGCTTTCCGAATACAGAACAAAATAAACATCACGAACGGTCCGACAACAATGTTTTGAAACTAAAAGAAGCGTTTCAAAACTCAACAAATCCCTTTCACTGCAAAAATCCTGAGCTCATTCATATTCTAACTCAGCGTGTCTTTCCACAGGAAGTACAAGTGTCTTTAGACAGCGTGGCAGAAATTGGACAAGATCTCCATAGTACCTTCTTGCAACAGCGAGTTCAGAGTAACAGCATACAGTTTTGGGCTCCTATGAAGAAAAACGTAATTAAAACGTGTAAAGCAGCAGCGAAGAAAATTAAAATTACCCTCAAAGACAAAACTGTAGCCATGAAGACGGATCTGTCTCTTATTTCGAGGTTGTTGATAGCATCCAGAAGCAGGCCTGACATAGATTTAAAGTCCAATTTGAGTAACTACGAGTTTTCAGCACTGCCGAGGTCGTTGTTTGCTGCTGATGGAAGAATGCATCATTGCCTAGCTAAATACAAACTTATGGATGCTCTAGAATCATTCATTACAAACAAACCCTGCCCAAGAAAATGATGATCATAATGGCACAGGCGCTGCAAATTTAGAAGGGCATGAAGAACTACAGGAGAAAGCTGCCATAGTAGATGGCATGGCACTTCTTCATACCTACCACAAACCTAACTCAGTGAAAACATGCTGTGACCTCGGTGTAAGCTTCAGTAAATGGATTGGTCAGAAATTCAGCAATTATAGTGAGGTTCATGTGGTTTTCGACTCTTACAAAGAGAACTCATTGAAAACAGAGATGAGAGTAATTCGGCAAAAAGGCTCAGAGCCAATCCAGTATAAAATCGGACCAGAAACGATAATTGGAAGTAAACCAATGAATAAACTACTGGCTCATGATAAGACAAAGGATGAACTGACAGAGTTCCTTTCCGACCAGATTCTTCAATTCGGTGTGACCTAAGGGAAGAAGTTCGTGGTCAGTTGGAAGGACAAAGCAGGTTCATCACATGGTGCTGATGTATCGAGTCTTTCAAGTACCCAGGAGGAAGCGGACACGAAGATCATACTACACGCTGCGTACTTAGCACACAGAGGAATCAAAAACACCCATGTGTTTTCACCTGATACTGATGTTGTGGTTTTACTACTAAGGCGATATCCCCAACTTACACTAAAGTCTGGAGTTTTCCTTGGTCATGGTATGAAAAGGTTTTTTCAGCTAGCTTCAGTTTACAAAGCACTGGGGCCACTAAAGGCCTCTGCACTTCCTGGATTACACGCACTTTCAGGAGCAGATGTAACAGGATCATTTGCCAACAAAGGGAAAGTAAACTGGTGGAAGACATTCAATTCCGTAAGTGATGAGATAATAAAAGCGTTGGCCAAATTGGGGACTACTCTTTATCTCGCTGAAGATGTCAGGGCTAGCTTGGAAGCATTTGTTTGTCAGCTATATATCCCCAAAACAACGCTGACTGATATAGGAGCTGTAAGATGGTCATTGTTTACACAAAAACAATGTCAAGACGAGAACCTCCCTCCAATAAAATCTGCTTTGAACCCAGCTTTGTTAAGGGCTCATCTTCAGGCTTTTGAGTGGAATCCGGACCTTATTCAGCATCCCAATAACCCATCACCTACAGACTTCGGGTGGAAGAAAGTACGGAGTACCTACGAGCCAGTTGCATGTACCATGCCCTGTGCTCCAGGGCTTTTATTGGAACTTTGCCGCTGCTAATGCATTCAAAGGCGTTGCTCTTCTCCATGTACATGTCAGTCGAATGGATTAAGGTGTACTGAGATGTGTAGATGTGAGGGTGATCCTGACCGATGTGATAATATGGGAGAGTTCGAAGGTGATGAAGAAGACTTGGGATTAAGTGATATTTGTACTGACAGCGATGATGACTAATTAAAAAATACGTTTATTTTTGTTTAATTCGATTCAATTATTATTATTTAGTTTCCTCTGTCTGTACAGTAGAAATTTTTTTTATTGTTTTCACTGTTAATAGATGACTTGAGTGAGATTACTGTTCACAGAACAACTTTTCATTTTTGTACCCCTATCTCATTTGAAAACCATAAAAGTAAACTTTCTGAGAAAATGGTACGTCCTACATAAAAATATGTAATAACCTTTTTTGTGTATAATTAAAGAATAAACATTTTTTGTATAACACATTTTTTGATAAAACGGACGGTTACTTAGATAAATGGGAAAAGTATTTGCGATGACGGCCATTTTGTTTATCGTGTGCAGCACCCGAACGCACCATTTTCGAGAGTGCCACCATCGAAATTGTGTTTCGCCAAGGTCAAACGAAGAGATTGAGACCACTCCCACACTTGCATCATCAAGGAGCCCACGGATGTACATTTGACAGCAGACTGATAGAGGCATAGTACTATTGTCAGTATTCTCTAAAATTTATGAAAAGTCGTACTACATTCGACTTAATATATTTTTGAGTAAAGAAAAAATTTTGGTGAATACCAATTTGGGTTTAGAAGAGGTTGTTCTACACAAGATGCTATTTTATCATTATATAACTTTATACTTAGTAGCTTTGAAAAGAAAGATAAATGTGCATGTGTGTTCTTTGACTTGACACGTGCCTTTGAAACTGTAGATCACAGCCTTCTTATTGACAAATTGCAAAATTATGGAATAAGAGGACCCGCCCTAGACTGGATTAAGACGTATTTACTAGATAGACATCAAAAAGTATCATTAAATGTTAATAACAGGGTTTACAATTCTGGTCTTAACTGTGTTCCCACTGGGGTTCCCCAGGGGAGTGTACTGGGACCGCTATTGTTTATTCTTTTTATTAACGATATCCATATTCACATGAAAGGAACATTTTTATCTATTTTTGCCGATGACACAGCCACTGCTGATTCAAGCAAAGACTTACATACTCTGGCATATAAAGTAAATAATACAGTATCTTTAATGCGAAAATATTGCACTTGCAATGGTCTTGACCTAAATGTTCAGAAAACCAATTTCTTAACATTCTCCACTAAGCCGCTTGACTCTAGCTTGCTAATAAAAATGACAAATAAATCTATTGCACAACATGATACTGTTAAATACCTTGGGCTACAGATTGATTCTTATCTGTCATGGGGTAACCAAATAGATTCACTATTAAAAAAATTGTCCACTCATTGTTTCGTACTATGGCAAATGAGGCAGCATGTAAGTATGCACATTTTGAAATTATATTACTATGCATATGTACAATCTTGTCTCGATTACTGTATTATTTGCTGGGGAAGTTGTTCTAGAGTAGGGGAACTTCTTGTAATGCAGAAGAAAATAATTCGCACAATGACTTTTAAATCTTCACGTGATTCCTGCAAAACTTTATTTTCAGAACTAGATATACTGACCGTTCCATCATTATACATTCTTAGATGTGTATTATATGTGAAATCTCATATCGACACGTATATACCAAGAGATGGACATTCAACTCATTATTTAAGGGAAAATTTTAACATCACTGTTCCACAGCATAGACTAACTACTGTAGCCAAGGGACCGAACATTATGTCCATTAAGTTATATAATAAACTTCCACTCGAAGTAAAAAAATTAAACAATATTAACTGTTTTAAACGTGTAGTACGATCCATCCTCACTCATAAAAGTTTTTATTCAGTCAGTGAGTATATGGGCTGCAATGACTTCAGTTTACATGATGTTTCTTAATTATATATGTCTTTTATTTGTATTTGTATTTTTAATTGTCTTTGTCTTTATATTTTAATATGTAATTTTTTTTAATGATTTAAAATTGACAGATAGATATTATTGTTATTATTATATTTTTAAGATCTTTTTTTTTAACTCTCCCTCTGTTCTTTTTGACTATATTTCAATACTTTGTAAAGTCCATGAAAATAAAATTATTATTATTATTATTATTATTGGAATTGTTCCACACAATTCCGGTAGACCAACAACGGAATTTTAGAGTTTTAGAAGCCGCCTTAGATCTACGATATGGTGATCAACGCCTTGCTCAAGTATACCAGGCCCAGCTGAAATTGGGCGTTCAGAAAGCTGGAGAGAGTCTGCAAGAATTTGAAGCTGCGGTGGAAAGACTGGCACATTTAGCATACCCTAATGCGCCAAGAGAATTTAAAGAGCAATTGGCAGTGGGGGCATTCCTAGACGGGATAACGGACGAGGAGATCAGGCGAGTCCTCAGGCTATCCCGACATAAAAGTAGTAGTGAAGCCTTGGTGCATGCGCTAGAGGTAGAAGCCGTCTATAGGGATACTCCAAAGTCAAGAGTGCGGGCTATGACGCTTGAAGAATCGCAGCCAGAAGAGAGAGACCAAAACCCTATCTTGAACGCGATTCTCAAAACGAATAAAATGATCAGTCAATTACTGGCTCAATCGAATCCTCCAAGAAGACAGGAAAACCAACAAAATAGAGAAGGGCCAAGTGGAGGTATTAAATGCTACAACTGCGGCAGGATGGGACATATCAAACGAGACTGTCGATATCGGAACTCGAGGAAAGTGACTGCTAGAAAGGTTGACGAGACTCAAAATAAAAGTAGTGGAAGGCCAAGTGGACAGCGTATGAAATGTTACAGGTGCGGAGAACCAGGACATATCCAGCTTGAATGTCCACGGAGAAGCTTGGAGAGAGTGAAGGCCGGAGATGCTATGAAGCTGAGGGGAAAATCAGAGGAAGCTGGTACCAGAGAGACTGTGACAGATAAGGAACGTGGTACCCCGAGAGAAGTAAGGATTTCCCAGCTTCGAAGCATTCCGAGAAGTCCACTACTACCAGGACGCGAAAATAAAATGAAACCCCCAGAAGGATGTTGATACTTCATCCGGAAGAAGGTGCAAGGAAGATTGCAAGCACTACCACCAGGAGAAACTGCAGGTCACGGGAGCAGTGAACACTGTCAAGGTGGAGGTGCCGGATGACAGGACAGATGAAGCACTCAGACAAGAGCAACTAAACGATGAGGAAATTGGGCCTATATTGAGAGCCAAAGAAAGGGGAACTCGTCCAAAATGGAAGGATGTTTCAGGCAAAAGAGTGGGACTGAAGGCACTATGGGTGCAGTGGGACTCACTGAAAGTCGTGAACGGGCTGTTGCGGAGAGCATGGGAAAGCCCGGATGGGAAGCAGGTGGTTATGCGTCTAGTGATTCCCAGGTGTCGAGTAGCGAAGGTGCTTCAGGAAGTGCACAATGGAACATCCGATGGACACTTCGGTGTTAACAAGACCCTCAAGAAAATACGAGAACGATTTTATTGGATAAGAAGTCGTCAGGATGTGGAGGCTTGGTGTCGCAAATGCAAGATTTGTGCAGCCAGTAAGGGACCACAGACTGGGAGTAAGGGTGAAAAGAATCAGTTCAACGCCGGAGCTCCTTTCAAGAGGTTGGCTAATGATATAGCGGAGCCATCACCAGCCAATGACCGAATGAAAGCTCGATATGACTGGAAGGGTAATTCAAAGGAGGTCACCAAGGTGGGAGAGCTAGTTTGGCTGTACAACCCCCAGCGGAGAAAAGGAAAGTCACTGAAATCACCTTGGGATGGACCGTACACTGTTATTATCCGAATTAATGATGTCGTCTATCGGATTCAGCAAAGCAGAAAGTCCAAGATGAAGATCGTGCATTTGGACAGGCTGGCGAGATACACTGATGATCCTGAGTTGCCTGATCGGGACGATCAGGCTTAAGGAGGGGGCAGTGTTATGAATTACACCCCCTTGGAACTGGAGATGATACGCCTATGCCTACTAATAGTGACTGGAAAGACTCTAGAAAGAGCCATGGACTTGTCTAGAATGTGGTGGAAGAAGATTCTGGTTCAATCTAGAGGTAATTTCAGAGTATATAAGGCGCGATTACCAGCGCAGAGGAAGATGTTTACTAAAGTGAAGTTTATTTTGAGAAGTGACACGTTCGGTAATTAAGTGAGGTTAAAGGTTATTTTGAATGTTTGAAGTATTGTATAGTCAGTAAATTATTGAATAATGTGTTAGTGGTGTTTATCTCTTGTTGAAATTATTTGTGCTTCATACAATAATACAGTATGTGGTTCAATGTTTACATTTTATTTTGATTGTGAGTGCCTAGAATGTATAATACTTTAAAAGATAAGTGAAATTGCTCTTTGTTTAAGCGTATTTTATGTAGTTGTGTAAAAATATTCCGGCGGATGGTGAAATATTCGAGTGTTTTCCGTTTTTTAGTGGCTGTGGTAAAATAATATTGTGATAATGTTCAGGAATTGTGAAGATCCTCAACCTAGCACCAGCAGAGAATTTAACGAAGATATGGGAAATGGTAATGGCTCGCAAATTACAGAGAAAAGTTCTAGACAATATTTATGCGAACATACTAAAAAAGTAGTTTTAAACGTTTATACAAATACAAAAGAAAGTGAAGGTGAAAAAGGAGCCGTGGAAAAAACGGCCTACTTAACAGAAATTTCAGAACGGTCTATCTATAGAATAATTAAGGATGTGGTACCTAATCGAAAAGTTAGATCGGATAAAGGAGCAGCACGAGCATTAGATTCGTCTATGGTGAAATTGTTAAGACATTTAATTTATAGCAAGTATATGGAAAATGAGGTACCAATGGTGGAATCAATACATACGGAACTGGAAAACAAATGGTGCAGTGTCAGTTAGTCAAGCAACACTTCGGCGCTGGATAATAAAGATAGGATTTAGGTTCAAGATTATTAATAAAAGGGCAGGTATTATGGAAAGCTTCAGAATTATGCAGTGGCGTAATGAATATTTGGAAAAATATAAAAAAATTTCGAAATGAACAACGACCTATTTATTATTTAAATGAAACTTGGTATGATACCCGTGATACAGTGAAAAAAGGCTGAATAGATGGTTCAAAGAAATGTAAAGTTGATATGCCTGCAAATAAAGGAACCAGATTAGTAATTGTACATCGTGGATCAGAAAATGGTTGGGTGCATAATGGTCTCAAATTAAGTGGAAAAAAAAATGGAAGAATCAAATGTTGACTATCACCAAAACATGACTGCGGATATTTTTGAAGCATGGTTTCAGACTTCATTGCTACCAAATATAGAAGAAAACAGCGTAATTGTTTTAGACAATGCTTCGTATCATTCGCGACAAATTGAGAAAATACAAAATACGGGAACAAAGAAAGAAAAATATTCAAGAATTTCTCCGAAAACATAATTTGGGATTTGAAGAAAATTTTAGGAAGAAAGGTCTTTTGGAAATTGTTAAAAAGCAAAACTTCCCAAAACAATATGTGATTGACAGCATGGCTAAAGCTCAAGGACATACAGTTTTACGGTTACCCCCATATTTTTGCATTTTCAACCCGATAGAACTAATATGGAGTCAGCTGAAAAGAAGTATTCGCAAAAATAACACCTTCCCCAAATTTGATGCCAAAGTAGTCGATCTTATTAAAGCTAATAAAGTGGGAGAAATAACACCGAGTAATTGGAAAAAGTGTATTCAGCATGTCATTAAAATGGAAGATGAATTTATTAAGTTAGAAACAAGCATCAGCCCTAATCAAGACCGTTTAATAATATCTGTAGATTCAGATACCGACGATGATACTGATTTAGAAAGTGGTTGTTAAGTCTTGAGCACATATAAATCCCATATGCGACACTCCTTTGATCTAGCAGAAATGCCGCCGATGACCTCGGACTTTTACTGTGGATTTGACAAGTCAAGATTAAATACGCTCGGGGTGATTCGGATAATCCGAATCGGAATTTTAGTACCTGACTGAAGTTGGTAATAGAGGA
This sequence comes from Stenurella melanura, assembly GCA_963583905.1. Lineage (NCBI taxonomy): Eukaryota > Metazoa > Arthropoda > Insecta > Coleoptera > Cerambycidae > Stenurella > Stenurella melanura. Next base: position 75,247,971 of record OY757312.1, on the reverse strand, counting down.
TTTTAATCGAATAATTATAATATCTGCATCATACAATACATTTACCTACATCGCATAATTCCTTACATTACCTATTTGTATCATTTGTAATGCTTGTTTTAAAATAATAGTGAAATTTGTACGTCTTACGAACATTCAATCTTTTATTGCAGCTGAACTGTTTATGCGTATGAGTCTCGGCTCTTTAACCTGGATATATCTTTGCTAGTGTTGCACAAAATATCTCTGTCCTTTTCAGTGTCGCATATGGGATTTATATGTGTCTTGAGTGAGTGTAGTGATTAGAGTTTTAAATAAAATGTTATATGTGATTTGATTTAGTGTACATTGTGAATTTATCGTTTCATTAGTGTTTTACATACGCGCAAATGCAATATAACGTGATTTTTATTTATTATATTATATGTATAAATATTTTATTTGATAATTATTTATTTGTTTCTTTTTCAGAACTGAATTTATTTATTTTATAGTTATTTATTTGCTGTCCAGAATTGAATTTATTTATTTCAATTATTTGTTTGTTTTCTAGAATTTTATTTATTTATTTAATCTGGGTTAATTAGATTACGGGTTATTCACATAAATTCAATATTTTCTGTATTTAATAAATTTAAAAATTTACTTTATTTCTTTGACCTATTTTAATAATATCGATAACCTTAACTCTGAACCCACATTTTGTGGCAAGGAATTGCTCGTACCTCCTCGTGGTCCTTGCTGGGAAACAATAATAATTCGGTAGGTATATTAAATTATTATTGGCGAAACTGAGCAACAAAAGAATATTTGGTAGAATTTTAATTTAGACTAATAAAATTCATCAATGCTCCACCAATATATAAAATATTATTCCTATCTTAACACAAGCAAAACAGAATAATTTTTTTAAATTTATCATTATCACTGTAACAAAAACTATTTATTTATCAACCATACATTAAATTAATTAGATTGTAACTCACGGCACAATAATTTTAAGTACGTTCCTGAGCCGCGATAAATTACGACGGCTTTGACACTTTTATGGCCGAGTTTTATGGCTTTTTTTTGGGTGTCTCGCGCTGTGTTCACTCCTTTGTCGGAAATTTTTTATTTGACTTAGAAATATGAAATTCAATTTACAAAAAGGTACAATCAACTCCCTGTTTTCTGCTATTTAATTCAGGTTACTCATGCTACCAGCACCTAGGGAGCGCAAATGAGTAACAACAATATGCCTTTTTTAGTGTGATATTTAAAGTTTAGTCTGTGTTTATTCTTAGATAGTTAACACAGGTTTCAAGCCTAACAATATGATTATAAATTCTTTACACTGGTGAAGTTGTGAAATAATATAATTAAATGTGACTTCTTAGGGTTAGCTTTGAGTCTCCATTTATTATTTATTAAACCACCTAATAATTTTGTTGAAGTTTCTCCATTGTATTAATAAAAGTTTTTCCAGGAGATACCAGAGCAGTGTTCTATACCTTTTTCATGTGAGAAGTACTGAACATCGTTATAAATATCTGAGCAGTATAATTATAAACAAGAGCGATAATGGAGACCACTGCAGTATGTAAAAATATTAATTACCAAGCACTTTATAGAGCATGAAGTATTATGCATAAATGTTAAGGATACTGCCCGTATATTAAAGATAATTAGTAAAACAAAAATTTGTACTATACTACTACATTAACTCAGATTTATTTACATCATGGTTAATAAATATGAAAAATGTATACAGAAAGAAAAAACATAATAATAGAACAGTGTTGAAAGAAACAGGAGCGATGACTTAATCATGGAAATTTACATGACTGCGAAGGGAACATAGTGATATTTGCTAGCACTCTCATAGACTAGAACAATCACTTTTCAGTTATGACGTATCATATAGTTTACATTTGAATCAAATTGAGGCAGGTACCGATTTCTGAAGTAATCTGCGCAGTGTATTGTACAAATCGCAGCCTTTGCGTGAATGTAGAACATTGCATTTATGCTCCATGACAGTTTAAGATTTCAACTTTTCATTATTTTCATTTTCTGCACAGAATGCAGGTAGATGTAACGTCACACAACAAAAAATTACATGTACAAAGGTAATACTATTAAGTCTGATTGTTCTAGTTTGTAGCACTGCAAAAGCCCTTGTATTACTTAAAAGTCATCACTTTATCTTTGTATTTACGTTTCCCTCCTGCAGAACATAGATATTCCGAATTACTCATTACATAATTATTTTCAGGAATTCCATATTAGAATATTGACAATTTCCTTTTCAAAAAGCAATTAACTTAATTGACAAAAAAACATTACCTCCTGTAGGTGGTCCAGGTGCTAACATTTCTGCAATGTTACGTTGATTGGTTTCTTTCAAAGCTTCTATCAATTTATTAAAGGCACCTTGTTCTTTCTTTTGGATACTGAAGAAAAATACTCTTTTGTTGTGCCTTTCATCATCGGTCTTAAAAAAAATACTTTATATTAGCATTCGCAGTAGATATGACTAATTTAACTGAATTATCGTAGAAGTTCAAAATCCATTATTTCAATAATGTCTATTTAGTGTGTTTATAATAGAACAATTAATGTATATATATATACATTGTATTTTAAAGTCCTGGAAGGGCCACTTGTATATTGCTTGTCACAGTATTGTATATCAGTATATCAGTGCCATAGTGTATGTATCGAACAGGCCTAATAAGGTAACTATTTCTACACTTGGCACTATAAAGACACAAAGTTACAGAATTATACAAAAATTAGTTTTAAATGTAGGTTCAGTTTAAAAGATGCACTGTATCTATGACTTTAGAATGTATGTTGACTTAATATGACATGAACTTATACTGTGTGTAACTTACTGAAAATATGTTATTTATTTCAGCAGAGGAAAACACTTTTTTTTTAATTAAAATATCTTTCAATACTTGTACGTCACATTCTTTCATAAGAGTAACAAAATTTTTTATTATAACATCTTTACTCTCTTGCAGCATATTTACTAATTTTACTGTGTATTGAAATTTTAGTAATGTACTGAAAGAAATTCTATGATGAAAACAAAAAGAGTAAATAAATCTGAACACAAAAGGGGCAGCAGATGTCAAATGTCAAATCGCTCAATTCTTGTCAAATGTCAAATCGTCAAATGTTAACATTAAAAGAAAATTTTCGCGAGTAACTTTAACTAACCAGACAGTTAACAAGAGCCTAGACCTAGACCACAAGCGTCTAGGCAAAGATTAGGGAATAAAATATATAAGATAGTCACTAAAAAACAGGTTGCGTTGTAATACATGTCACATGAAGTATTTCTATGTTTATATGTAAGATATCTACTTATTTGGTTAGGATAGAATTGTACATTAAAAGAATAATTTTGAAACTTTTACTATCTTTTAGTAAGCTTGGACAAATTCGTTTCATGCGTAACCGAGTTCACAACTGTCTTCGTCTATTTCGTCTTCTCCGTCTGACTATCCCATCTTGTTAGTTCTGTAATTCTAATCTTTGGACAAAGATTTAAGGAATTAACAAGGTAGGACAGTCGGCGGAAAACCTTTTATCTTTTAGCAATGGCGCCATTGACCTCGTCTTCTCCGTCTGACTGTCCTTTCTTGTAAGTTCTCTAATCTTTGACGAGGTCATGAGTCCTATCAAAGAGTTTAACAAATAGAGGAGACAAGCTCCATAAGCGTAATGTATAAGCAGCGGGAGGCTGTAGGCTTCTCATCCCTCTCACACGGTTCGTTCTCTCTTTGTCGCATAGTACATGTGGGGTGGCAACGATTGAAGTTATTTGTTGGAACGAGGTGTGCGAGAGGAAGGGTACGAGGTGTGCCGGGTGTGTGACAAGGACGAAGAGCCTACCGTCTCCAAGGCAACCAAACCGCGACTCCCAGCAAATCGCCAGCTTGTCTTCTCTAGTTATTAAACTCTTTGAGTCCGATGGCGTTGACGTCAAAGGATCGGCTGTCTTCGCTGCATATACACCAATGAGTTTTACACCGTGCCTGACCGTGCTTTTACTTTAAGCTATGCATAATTTGTGTTATTATCGACTATCGTCCTGTAGGTTAATTGCATATACCGTTAATATGTATAGGGTTAATTGTTAGTTGTACATCGGGCAAAATGATATGATATAGAAGGAAAAGTAATATCAATCCAAATCTAAGTAATAATTATATATAATGGAAATTATATGTGTTCCCATTATCAGTTATAATAAATGGGAACACGTTATCCAACTTTGAAAACGAAATTCATTTAATTATTGTTATTCAAAAGATGGTTTATAAGAAAACGATAAAATAAATTTGAAAAGTATTTCATTGAGCGTGCATGCGATTTGAACGTTTTCTAAATTCTCACTAGGTACTTGTTATAAAAAAATACCATTATATTGAAATTGAAAATCTTAAAAACTTGTTTATTTCATTTTTTATGTTATGAAAATAACAAACATTTGACGTAAATCATGATGATTGATATAATTAACTATTTTAATTGATTGTAAATTTTTACAAATAAGACATTTTTATGGTGATAATTCTAAAAGAAATATAGTTTGGAATACTGAAAAACTGATCAATATAATCTCTTCGTCATGCGTGCGCATGATTGCATTATTACCCGAATTAAATATCGAATTGACACAAAAAGTTTTATAAATAGTTACAAAAATAGAATTATTATTACTCTCTAATAACCTAAAATAATGTGTATAAGTTTTTATAAACTAAATATATCTTTTTACACAATATGCACAACCTGAAAATTATCTTCAGATAACTGAACAAGCTGAAAGAAAAGTTTTCATCGAGCCAGCCCTAAGTGCAAGAAATAATAATGGGTTCCTCAACAATACCTATTTTACTAGTCACAGCAAATGTTGGTTCAATATTTGAAGATGTAAGTAAAAAAAAAACATTTACTTAATAACTGAAAAAGTACCTACACTCCTTAGAATTTGTAGTAGGTACCTACATAATGACATGATTTGTTGTAGCCAACCGAAATGCTGAAAATATGGACTGAAGAATTTTTATCGACAGTATCTAAACTTGATCCAAAATTTATCGCTTTACATTGCCAGGAAGTTGGTGGAAAGAATTACGAGCTTAGTATGAAACATGTGGAACATTTTATAAAGTTACTTATGTCTAGTAATGAATTACGCTTATTCGACAAGATCAGGGTATTTTTAGATGAGGACTATAGTTCAGCTGAAAATTTTACGGTACTTGGAATATTTTAATTGCTTTCGTCTCGATGTAAGTTACTTCTTTTTTAGGCTTTGGGAAATTTGTATTTTGTACATAAATCTTTGGAGAATATCTTACTATGGGATTTCAAGGACTTAAAATTCGTACCAGTGCAGGGTAAAGAAATTCATTCGGGTAATATTGAAGCTGTGGTAACCAAAGAAAAGGCGAAATTTCCTCAAGACTTCTTTCCAGAGGTTTGTATTGTCACTAAGTGAACCCGTCACATAATTTTTACAATTTGTTTTTAGTGTAAGTGGTCTAGAAAAGGGTTTATGCGCACTAGATGGTCTTTAAATGGAACAGTGATAGATCTGGTGAATATACACTTATTTCATGATGCATCAAATTTTATCGCAATGGAATCGTACCCTTCAGTTTACTGCAGAAATAGACGTAGAGCTCTGGAACACACTCTACAAAGATTTCACAATGATTCATATGCAAAAGCACCATACTTTTTATTTGGAGATTTCAATTTTAGAGCTGATACTGACGGTGTTATTAAAGTAAGGTGCCTGTATGTTCTTTTTATTTATTTTTAAATTTATAAAAAATATGTTTAGAAACTTACTGATGGACTGAAAACTACCAGGGTGCAAAACAATAAAAACAATGAGTACACTAAGCTACAGTATACAAACGAGGACAGCAATAAGTTAATTTTAACTGTTGGTAAAAAGGAATTCAATCATTCAGATCATCAAACTGTATTTTTAAATCCCAATTCTGAATGGGTAAGTAATTTTGACACTATTGTGTGTCTAGTCGTAAGTTTAGCCTTTTAAATGTATACAACTTAAGCCATATAGGATGGCAATAGCAACTATACAACTCCATAAGTATTTAAATGACATGACTATATAAGTAGGTAACCCCATACTTATATGGGATACAGGCTATTTTTGTCTTAAGACCCTTAAAGAAATAAGAAAAATATTTTCTGGAGAAAAATGACAAATCTAAAAATGTACAAGTGAAAATATTTTAATTATATACAAATCAGTAAACATTTAAATTAACTGTAGCATATGCTTAAGTGTAGAGTTATTTACAAGTTGAAACACTATGTTATTAAACAGTACTGTCATTAATCGAATATGTTGAGAATGATGTAAGACTGTAAAAATTATTCCTATTTTTATGTGTTGTATATTTTATTCATTATTTATAGTTTCTTTGCTTTTGAATTTTATTTATTTACATTGATTACGTTTCTGGGAATATCAATTATACTAACCGTTAGTCATTTAATAATAATAGGATTAGGATTATTACGCACACCTGCGAATAAATATTGTTATCAATATGTTAATTATTATTAGGTTATTTACCTTTATATATTACAAATTATAACAAATAACTGCTTCCGGTCCTCACATTTAAGTGTATTTATTTCAGAAAAAAATAGCTTTTTTATTGATATACCTACTGTCATCAGTAAATAATAAACTATATTAGGTTTGACTTAGATTAAATACTCGGATATTTATATGACTAAAGTAGGTCAGTGTTTTTACTAGAGAATTTTGTTAGCCAAGGAACATCATGAAGTCGGAGTAAAAATTAATTGTCTAATTTGTGTGACAGTCGTTGAAAAAATTCAATTTCACATCTTATATTTTTAATACAAAAATCAAAATTCCAACACACTGAATTTAACAATTAGGATACTACTTCAATTTAATATCACTCGCATGTGCGCAACCTTTCTAAACTGCAGTTATATTTTAGCTGGGTTATATGCTCATTCAATACATATTGTGCAGCCTAACTAGCCACAACTTTTACAATTATAGTCTCTGTAATCCAGCAAATACCTTCCTCCTCTTCGTCTATGTTTGTACCTATTTGTTGTTTAATTAAACTAAATGACTCTTTTTTATCATCAAAGGACCCCACAGTTTTTTATAGTAAAAATTGGTTTCAGTCGATTGTTCTGAAACTTGGGGAAAATGTCCTCCTGGGTCTCCTGATTAAAATTCTCTTTGACCACCAGTCCGACCGAATTCGATTTTTTGATCTAGAGGCGATTGAAACTCTGAGCATATGCGAAGGTCTGCTTAAATGTTCCATAAAAATTCTGAAAATATTTTGGCTAATTTTTTGGAGAGAAATAAGCATGTTTTGTTTCTTGATGTTTTTTTTCAAAGTTTTCAAAGTTTTTTCAAGTCTCCAGGAAAAAAACAAACAAATAAAATTATTTTTTTTGTAATTTTTTTACAGGCATAACTTGATTATTTTTACCTGAAGAATATGCCTGAATATTTCTGAAGTAGAAAAAAATTAAAATCTTGGTAAATTCTTGATCGAAATTACCTATTTTTGTCTAAGAAATTCTGAAAACCGACAGGCGTGTTCTTTAAACAAAAATAAGCAACTTTTGGCTCTTGGCGTTTTTTTCTAAAACGCTTCTTTCACCCTAAACTAATTAATACAATTCTATGAATTCTTTTTTTTTTCGCAGTCTCGATCTCTTTTGTAATGCAATGCTAATGGCAACGCACAGCCGTCTAAATTTTAAGAAATATCATGTTTTTTAGAGGTTTGAAGAAAAAATAATTGACAGTGTAGTTAAAGACAACATTCGTTTCTTCCTTAAATATGTTGTCTATATTAAGGAATAGATTTCCTTCAGTTTTCCTCTTCTGATGTATTGAATTCGGTCAGACTGGTGGTCAAAGAGGATTTTAATCAGGGGGCCCAGGAGAACATTTTCCCCAAGTTTCAAAACAATCGACAAAAACCTGTTTTTACTATAAAAAACTGCGGGGTCCTTTATATAATCATAACCTTTGAAACCATAATATTTTTGTATTCTAAATTAAGCGTCTTGGCATCCACTCGGTACTGTGTCAATTACCTGAGGTGGGTTTTTCGGTTGATCATTTCTCCCGTATCAGCATATGAAAATTTTTTTGTGCACAACTCTTTTATTAGCAACTAAGTGTTATAATTCCTATTGGAAATTTTATTTTCGATATCTTTTTAATTTATCCGCAGTGATGAAAGGCATTAAGATTTTATACTTACATTTATTTTAAGTTATTCCGGATCCGCTCCGTCCTGGTCTTCAAATGCTATAGCGCATCGTGCCGTGGATGTCTGACAGACTTCGAACATCAGATGTTCCATGCAGTAAAAAATTAAATTATTAATAAATTTGTGTTCATTCATTGGGGGAGAACACTGCGGGTTCTTCTAATTATCAAAAAATATATAATGTAATGTTATCTATTAAGTAAATTTATTTGATTTTATAATTGTACATAAACATAGGCATGGACTTTTCAATTGGTTATTGCTCAGAACTCGAAAACGAAAATACTTAGAAAAACGTTTAATTTTGCTAGTACATACAGTATGAGGTACATAAGTAATGGATAAATAAATTCATTATCTACATAATTTACAACTTATGAGTAAGATCCTAAAACACGTCAATTTTTAATTCTAAAATGAAATTTTTTGAGTTTTATTTTAATGTTACTAAGTAAACAAAAGAATCAAACAGTATCAAATGTTCAATCTGGGTGCCCGTTGTTTCTTGACACTAACGGAGGTTTTGCTGAAATTCTTTGAAATATTTTGTATTGTTTCTGGGCTAATTTGATTAATTTCTTGCCTTGTTCTATCTTTTAAATCATCGACGTTATTTGGTCTGTTGAACTAGACTTTCGATTTTAAGTAACCCCATAAAGAATAGTCAAGCGGTGTCAAATCGGGAGAACGGGCAGGTCATTCAATTTCAATGCGTCTACCAATCCACCTATTGGCAAAAATTTTATTGAGATAGGCTCTTACTTCCAATGCAAATAGTGGTGTAGCTCTGTCCTGTTGATACCAAAAATTTCTATCAATTTCATTAGGGTTGTCATCATCAGGGAAAAGTATTCTTAACTCTGGAACTAAGAAATTTTGCCAGAAATCCAAGTAACACGCGCCATTTAATGTGGTATCAAAGAAATATGGTCCCATAATTTGAGAATTTATAATTCCAGTCCAAACGTTCACCTTCTGAGGATATTGAGTATTAGCCCACATCATCCAATGTGGATTTTCTGTACTCCAGTATCTACAGTTCTCTTTGTTGACTGTTCCATTTAAGAGGAATTTTTTTTCAGAAAAAGGAATGATTTTTATAAATGATGGATCATCTTGGCATATATTTACCATGATTTCGCAACATTCGAATCGGCGATCAGGGTCATTGCCGTTAAGTTCTTGAACCAAATGAATTTTATATGGACGAAATTTTTCATCTTTTAGGAGACGCAATATGAACGTTTTACTAACATCATTATCGGCGGCAACTTGTTTTGTAGCTTTATGTGGATTATCTTGAATATCTAAAAATGTATTCAATTTCTTTTCATCATGCGTTTCCTACCAGATTTAGGAATATCGATGGCATTTCCAGATTCATGAAATTTGTTTTCTACTCTCCTAACCATAGACTGAGAAATGCGACTGTCAGGATACTTAGTATTGAAGATTTTGCATACCTGCTTCTGCAGATTTCGCATACCTACTTCTGCGTTCTTATTTTATCACCACATCCTAATAATATCAAATTTTCAATTCTGTAGGTAACCGAAAGATTCATTGGTAAAATAATGATTAATTTGACAATCAGCGATAAATAACTAGAATCATAAATTTGCACAGATGCAGCAAATAAAGAAATTATTATTTTTTCTGATATGTAAAAAGACTTCCATTTCCTTTTTGTTAGGTATTTTGCCACCAGCGTATCAGAAAAAACGATACATTTGAATTGAATGTTATGACATGACACAAAATTAATTAAAAAAGTCAGATTTGACAGATATTTGGTACATAGGCATAAATAGTTTAGGATACATTTCAAATAGGTACATTTTAAAATTTTCAAATTTAATTTTTATGATGAATATACAAAATTAAAAAAACCTTACATTGCTGGATAGAGAATTAAAAACATTTAAAAAACCTTTCAAATGAGCTATCACACTCACCCTTATTCCATTCAAAACAAAAATTTTAAAGGGGTAGCTGTCACTCCAAGGGGGTATGCTCAAAAAATGTCATTTTAGAATTAGAAATTGGCGTGTTTTAGGATTTACTCATAAATTGTAAATTACGTAGATAATGAATTTATATTATCCAAATGATATTTGTGGCATTATCTTACTATTTTCTTTTCAATTCTTTAGGACTTCCGGCCACATGTATTTTTTTCTTTTTAAGCGGTGCTACAAAATATCACAATTAACCAGTAGGTATGTTACTGGTAAATAACCTCTACGCCTGTGACTTTTGCATCAAAGGAACAGTTAGAGGTTGATTTTTTTTATTTTTTTTTATTTAATAAATAACACAAAGCAGTATAAAAACTTCAAATTAAATATTTCGCCGACGTTTCGAAAATCTAAATCTGTTTCCTTTTTCAAGGCTTTTTTGGAAAATCTTTTTTGCTGTGTATGATAAATACGCAGCTCTAAGAATATTTATTATATTCAATATCCATAGATACTTACTATTTATATAGAACTGTTGATATGGTTAACAGTTTTTTAAATTTTTATACAATGATATAAGTTTATGAAGTTCTTCTTTTAACATTGGCAACCAAGTTGTACAGACATCTACAGAAGAATTCGACACGCATCTATTCTCATTATTGATTTAGCAGGATTCTGACGATGAGGAAATACAAATAACAGATTGTTTACTGCAAAGTTTTTATTAACACAAGAACTTTGTGACAACATTAATCATTTCTTTTATAGATTTTTACATGGCCAACTTAACTATTACATATTGAATTGCCTATTCTAACACTCCGCCTCAATTTGATATATATTTAAAAATTTTAACACATACCAAAAAGACCTAAACATGAACGTAATTTCATAAACTGATCTCTACTTAAACCTTTTGTTAAAATATCTGCTTTCTGTTCTTTTGAAGGTATATGCTTGACATCAGTCACATGATCGTTAAACAGATTCCTGACAAAATTATATTTTACATCAATGTGTTTTAAACGACGATGTTCCCACTTACTCAAAAGATGTATGCAAGATTGATCATCTTCAAAAAGAGTAATAGGCTCGCTACATTTAATTCCAAGATCACTTAGGAGATTCTTAAGCCATATAAGCTCTGTTGCTGCACTAGCCAGTGCCACATACTCTGCGAGAAGATAGTGCAACAGTAGATTGCTTCTTTATAACCCAGCATAAACTTCAAACAGAAATCCTGTCGTGGATATTCGGTCTGTGTCTTGAGCCCAGTCTGAATCTGCATATCCTATCAATGAAACACTGTTTTCTTTTGTATACAAAAGTCCATAGTTGATGGTGTTTTGTATATATCTTAAAATACGTTTCAATCCTTTCCAATGTACTTCAATGGCATTACTTTGGAAACGACTATAGAAATTTACAACTGCACTCAAATCCGTCCTTGTATTCAGCATTACATACATTAGACAGCCAACAAGTTCTCGATATGGCTTTGAGTCGACGATTATATCTGCTGAACCTGTTTTCACAATAGATTTAACTTCCATTGGTGTATTCGATGCTCTGCATTCTTCCATATTGAACCGTTCCAAAAGCCTTTTTAAATATGTCCCTTGACTCAGAAACATACCATTGTCGGTTCTGTCTATTTTAATCCCCAAAAAATAATGAAGTTCTCCGAGGTCTTTCATACTAAATTCAGACTTTAACGCTTTCTTAATTATTTCAAGTTCCAGTTTGTTGTTGCTTTTAATGATTATATCATCAACGTATACCAAAAGATAAACCCTGGTATTTTCTTTGAATAGTTATATAAACATCTGTCAACTTCCGATTGTTTTAATCCTAAATTCATCAAATCGTACAATCGCACGAGGTGCTTGCTTTAAACCAAACAGAGACTTGTTTAACTTGCAAACTAGTTCTGGATCACCAATAAAGCCTCGAGCTTTCGTTGTGAGCACCCTTTAACCACCAATCTTGCCTTGTATCGTTTGATGTTTCCATCTTCATTTCGCTTCATTTTGAAAACCCACTTACTATCAATTGCCTTCCTTCCGGGTGGAAGATTCACCAACGTCCAAGTGTTGTTCTCGTACAAAGAATCCATTTCCTCATTCGCTGCTTTATACCAATCTTCACTATCTTCTCTGTCTTTTATATCATTAAAATTCTCTGGAACTTCTTCAAGAAAAGTTTCAGCATTATAATCCTTCAAATATTTTGGCGTTCTCCTGTTACGTGTGCTACGACGAGTAGATTCATCATCAGATTCCTTTGATTCAATATGTTCTTCTCTATGTCCTTTGAAACCACCTTGAACTTCAGTTAAAGGAGAAAGCTTGACTTCGTCAACGTTCATTGCATCTCCTTCATTCAAGTCTTCAGAAATAATATTGTCTACTTCTTCATCTACATTATTTGCCTCAAGCCAGAATCCTTGATTTTCGTCCACATCATTGTAAATAAATTTAGACTCGTCAAATATTATATCTCTTCCTGGGAATATTTATCGTTCTTCTGGACACCATAGACGATAACCGTTCATACAATATCCAATCATGATACATTTTTTCGTTCTTGGTTCAAATTTCCTTTGAATAAGTTCTTTGGGCATGTGTAAGTAGGCCAAACATCCAAACACTTTCAATTTCTTGAGATTCGGCCTTTCACCATACCACATTTCTGCTGGAACTTTGTTAGTTAGTGAGTCAGTAGGAACCCTATTCATCAAATAAACGGCATCCAAAACAGCTTTTCTGTCCAAAAGGATTTTGATAATTTTGAATTCAATAAAATACAACGTGCCTTTTCTACTATAGTTCTGTTCATACGTTCTGCCACTCCAGTTTGTTGTGGAGTGTATCGAATAGTAAATTCAAATTGAATTCCTCTTTCTTCAAAATGCTCCTTAATTTTTGTCGAAATATATTCACGACCATTGTCGCATCGAAAACGACTCACTTTTAGGTTAAAATGAGCAATTGCCAATGATTCAAACATTTTAAAATAACGAAATACTTCTATTTTGGATGTCATGGCATATGCAGCTGTGAAATGTGTGTAATCGTCAATAAATGTAAGTACATACTTCGTATCATCTTGAGATTTTGAGCAAACATGTCCAAATAAGTTACTGTGAATCAATTGAAGAGCTCGTGTTGCTCTAGTGCGTTTGAGATAATCTTGTCTGTTTCCCTTCCACGCAGTATGAACAAATCTGCGTAATTTTCTTCTTTGTATCTATCTTGATGCCGTCAACCATATTCTGTAATTTCATCAGATTTCCTTCACTTATATGCCCTACACGTTTTTGCCAAAGATCTGCATTGTCGTCAAGTTTGCAAATATTTGCTATTTCAGTTCCACTTGAAAATAATATACCTTTGACGATTATTTTGTTTTCACTACCATTCACAATTGTATTCATATGTATTTCCCGTCCCCCTGCTTCTTTAGCAATTAAAAGTTCACCTGTCTTTGCAATTTTTATTTTTTTAGTTGTTTCTAATGTCTTTATGTTTCTGAGAAAATTGGCATCGCACACCAAGTGTTTGGAAGCTCCGGAATCCAGATACCAGTATGTCACTAGTCTGTCTTCCTATAATCGCTGGGAAACAGTATTCTGATTTATCGTCTGATTGAACAACATCGGTAGCAACATTAGCTCGCTTTGGATTAGAGCTCTTTTTCCACTTTGATGACTTTCTACAATCAGCTCGCCGATGTCCAGGGATCCCGCAGTTATAACATGTATATGGGAATATTTCCTTACTTGTATTTTTCTTATTCCTTGAATCTCTCATCAAGTTTTTCCTTTGTTTCTCGTGTCCTACAGGAGCCACAAATGTCGTCGATGACTGTATTTCTTTCTTTGATTTCGTCATTCCTAATCTTTTTGACTCTTCATCGATCAGACGATTTTTGACAAAACTAAGTGTCAGTTTTTCCGCTGATAGCGTCTCAAGTGCAGTTACTACTACCTCATATTTAGCTGGCATCATCAACAATAAATGGCACACTTCCAATGTTGCGCCAGTCGATCGTAAATCTCGCACTAATTTGTCAAATTTCAAAAAATGAGATTCCATTGTTCCTCTGGACTGGTTAAATTTCATTGTCAATATTGTTTTCCGAATTAGTAATTGACTTGCAATACCTTTTCTTTCGAATGTATTTTTCAACCCTTCCCAAATATCATAGGCAGTTTCTTTATCTTTTACATACTCCAAATGATTGTCTGCTATGAGTTGTATGATTTTTGATTTACGTCTTTTGTCTTTCTTCTTCAAGACATCCATTTTCTTGTCACGTTCCATCTGTGCTGTACTTGTTTCCTCATCAGGTACACCAATCATTTCTGTATGCCTTCTACGCACAAATTCCAACAAATCATTTCATCCAAAAGTGTCTCAATTCTAAATTTCCAATTGTCAAAATTATTTCCATCGAACAATGGGATTTTCCATTTCTCTTTTTCTGGGCCCATAACCTATTGATTTAGCAGAATTCTGACGAAGAGGAAATACAAATAACAGATTGTTTACTGCAAAATTTGTATTTATTTATTATTTATTATTTTTATTAACAGCAAGAACTTTGTGACCACATTAATCATTTCTTTTATTGATTTTTACATGGCCAACTTAACTATTACATACTGAATTGCCTGTTCCAACAAATAATATTATCGCTGAAAGTGAATTTAATAGAAAGTTCTTTATTATTTAAATGTTCTAAAAAACTATCTAGTAACTCAATACTGCGAGGCCAGATTGCAAAGATATTTACGTATCTCCACCAGATGACCGGTTTGTATGCACAATGTTGAACATGTCTAGTCTCAATATTCTCCATAAATATCTTGCTTAAAATCGGTGACGATGGAGAACCCATTGCCATACCGAAATCCTGCTGATAGAAATCATTTTCCTATTGAAAATAAGTTGTTTTTATACACATAGTTAAAAGGTCCATTATGGTATTTACACTCAATTTAGTGCTAGCTTCCAAATTATTTTCGTTTAACAATTTGTCTTTGATTATTTTTAAAGTTTTGTCTACTGGGACGTTAGTGAACAGACTAACTACATCAAAACTAACCATAATGGAACTTTTAACTGTGTGTATAAAAACAACTTATTTTCAATTGGAAAATGATTTCTATCAGCAGGATTTAGGTATGGCAATGGGTTCTTCATTGTCACCGATTTTACGCAATATATTTATGGAGGATTTTGAGACTAGACATGTTCAAAATTGTGCATACAAACCGGTCATCTGGTGGAGATACGTAGATGATATCTTTGCAATCTGGCCCACGGTATTGAGTTACTAGATAGTTTTTTAGAACATTTAAATAATGAAGAACCTTCTATTAAATTCACTTTAGAAAAAGAAACTAGAAATTAATTACCATTTTTAGATGTTTTAATTAAAAGAGTAAATGGTACAATTGAAACAAGTGTTTATAGAATACCAATATATACCAACAGATATTTAAATTTCAACTCAAATCAGTCAATGCACGTTAAGAGGGATGTTATAAAATGTTTGTATGATAGGGCGAAAATAATTTCTTCTAATGATGAAATACTAAACAATGAGAAGAGATTTATAAAAGAAGTTCTTATAAATAAATAAGACCCTGAGGGTTTTGTCAATAAAACCTTCATAAATATTGAAAATAACAATCAGGTATGACAAAAACCTGAAAAACATTACACAGCGTAAATTCCTTATGTATGCGGATTGTCCAAAATGTTGCGCCGTATCGGTGATAGATTTGGCATTAGGACGGTATTTCAAACAAACGACACTTAAGATCTATTCTAACAAAGACGAAACTGAAGAACCACGAGCAAAATTCAAAAAACTGCATTTATAGTATTCTGTGTGAGTGCAACAAACATTACGTGGGTGAGTTATCCAGAACGTTTAGTGTAAGATTGGACGAACATCAAAATTATGTCAGAAAAATAATTAAATTCAGAGGTCCAAGATCTGTGAACACGCTTGGGAGAACGGACATAGAATAAACTGGAACTCAGCAAAAATTTTAACAAAAGAGGCAGATAGTAAAAAAAGAAAAATTAATAAAGAATAATTAAATAATCAACGATAATATTATTGAATGAGAATAGATGCGAATTGTTCCGTAGATGTCTGTACAACTTGGTTGCCAATAGAACCCTAAGACGATTTAAGAATGACCTTTATTAGATCTCTAATGCCTCTAGTTTCTGATATACAGCGTGTTTTCTATTTTTTGCCAAAATTTCGATCGACCGTATTTTTTTAATGGCTGTAGCAAATTGTGCCGAATTTAATAGAATATTTTTTACTAATAGAGGTCTACATAATTCAGTATCGAAAACAAAAAAAGTCAGGGCCTGAGCCGATTTTCAAAATAGTCTAATAGTGTGCCTGAACCATGTAGTTAGTTTTTTTGGCACACTTTTAACAATTCGAGAATTAACAGCTGAGTTTCACAATAAATCCATTTAAAAAATATTTGGGTGACTTTCGGTCACAAAAACATCAATAACTACATGGAGACATTAATTTTGTGGGGAAAGATTTAATTTTACTGTCTGTTTGTTAGAATTTGCTACAACAATAAAAAAATGTAAAAATATGTAAATGTCAACAAAAGTCAAAGAAAAAAAATTAAATATGTAAAAATGTGAACAAACAAAATTTTAATTTATCAGAACAAATACAAAAGAGTAAAAATTATATGGAAGTGAAATAATTGAGACAATAAAGCTCCTAAATATAGTTAGTACAATTAGTTAAAAAGAATTTGATCCAATACACGATTACACAAAATTAAAATAACACACCTAAAATGTAATGTAAAATGAACAAAAATTAGTTTTAAAAAAATGACTACAACAAATTTTCAAAATGTCTGCCTCCAACCTCAACACACTTTCTTACGCGTAACTGTAAATTATTTATAGCATTTCTAATCATCTGAGGGATATTTTTTATTTCAGTGCATTCCCGTTCTATGCGTTCTCTTAATTCGTGTCTAGTGGTAACTTCGATAGCATACACTTTTTGCTTTAAATTGCCCCATAAGACAATCCACTGGAGTCAGATCTGGGGACCTTGCAGGCCAGGAAACTGGACCACTGCGACCGATCCACCTATTGTGGTCATCAAAATGTTGCCTCATCTCTTGTAAATAGTGAGGACCTGCACTATCGTGTTGGTAATGAAGTCCTCTAATATTTATACCTTGTAATAGTTCTGGTACTGTATCTCGCAAAAAACTTAAATACATTTCCCCATTCAAAGTAGCCTCGAAGAAATGGGGTCCAATTAAATTATTATCTAATAGTCCACACCAAACATTTATAGAAAATTGTCTTGGGAATTCTTTTGAGATATGCCGTGAGGATTTTCTTCTGCCCATAAGTGCATATTTCTACTGTTATAAATACTGTCTCTGGTAAACTGAGACTCGTCAGTAAATAAAACTCTTGAAATTGTTCTTCTATGATTCAACACCCAATGACAAAACGCTCTTCGGGAAATGTCTTTCTTCAAGTCTTTGAACAATTGTAAGTGGAAAGGATGCAAATGGTTGTTTTTTTAAGTTTTCCAAACTCTTACATGAGGAACTCCTAAAGCTGCACCTACTCTTCTTGTACTAATTGAAGGATTTTGCTGCACTATCCCCAGACTTTAATTTTCTTCATTTACATCTTGTCGAGTAGGACGTTCACGTCGCAAAGGGGCTGAAGAAAATTTCCCGTGTTTTTTGCATAATTGTGAACGGAAGAAAATGTTGATTTAATGGGAATTCGTCGATTGGGAAACCGTCGACAATATTCTCTAACAGTGGCCTTGGAGTTTAAGTGCTGCTTCAAACAAACAAGAACGAAGTTTTTGACAGGTACTTTGAGTATTGTCTGTGGCAAATGTTTATCAAGGCTCACAAGATTTTTGAAATGGATTTATATGGTTGTTAATTCCTTGTTATTTTGCATAATTGTGAACAGAAGAAAATGTTGATTTATTGGGAATATGTCGATTGGGAAACCGTCGACGATATTCTCTAACGGTGGCCTTGGAGTTTAAGTGCTGCTTCAAATAAACAAGAACAAAGTTTTTGACAGGTACTTTGAGTATTGTCTGTAGCAAATGTTTATCAAGATTTTTGAAATGGATTTATATGGTTGTTAATTCTCGAATCATTAAAACTGTGTAAAAACTGACTAAATAGTTCAATTACATTATTATAATATTATGTTGAGGTTGGAGGCAGACATTTGGAAAATTTGTTGTAGTCATTTTTTTTAAATAATTTTTTGTTCGTTACATTTTAGGTGTGTTATTTTAATTTCGTGTAATTGTATTGGATTAAATTCTTTTTAACTAGTTGTGCTAACTATTTAAGAGCTTTATTGTCTCAGTTATTTCATTTCCAAATAATTTTTACTCTTTTGTATTTGTTTTAATAAATAAAAATTTGGTTTCTTCACATTTTTACATATTTAATTTTTTATTTTTGACTTTTGTTGACATTTACATATTTTTTATTGTTGTGGCAAATTCTAACAAACAAACAGTAAAATTAAATCTTTCCCCACAAAATTAATGTCGTCCGTGTAGTTATACTGATGTTTTTGTGGCCGAAAGTCACCCAAATATTTTTTAAATGGATTTATTGTGAAACTCAACTGTTAATTATTGTCTAAATGTTATTTGTGGCATTATCTTTATTTTTTTCCTTCTTCAATTCTTTGGGACTTCCTGCCACATGTATTGGGGAATCTACAAAATATTTATTTATTTATTTATTTATTTATTTAGCATACACTGCTCAACAGGTATAACCCATTTGCAGAGCAGGAGGGATACATAAAAACAAAATATTAAGTATATACAATATAATGTATACATTAACGAAATATAAAGTACTCCTAAAAATAACATAATATTATAACTAAAGAAAAACAAATATCAAAGACAAGAAATATAAAAATACACATTATAAGATAAGCATAATAATAAAACTATATAAAAACAGAATCCAAAGAAAAACAAAGAATCAGTGGCTATAAAAATCTTTTATCGAATTAACAGTGCAGCTGAAAATATCAAATTTGTCACAATGTTTGTTGTAATTATGACACATTGAGAATAGAGGAGAAAATTTAAGTCTATTAGAGCGCGGAGTGGGAAGATAAAAAGTTATCCGAGTATTTAATGGGACATAAAATTGTAATTTAATTAATAATTCTGGGCAATCGATCTTGTTATGTATTAGATTATGTAAAAATATTTGAGAGTAGTAAACCCGCCTGTTCTCAAGAGTGGCCATAAAGAATTTACTCAAGAGCTCTAGATGTGGAAAACCAATTGATGGGTATCACAATATCACAATTAACCAGTATATTACTGGTAAATAACCTCTACGCCTGTGACTTTTACATCAAAGGATCAGTTAAAGGTTGCTTTAAAAGAAAACATACATGTGGCAGGAAGTCCCAGAGAATTGAAGAAGGAAAAAAATTCAGCTGTTAATTCTCAAGGCGTTAAAAAAAACTAACTACATGGTTCAGGCACACTATTAGACTATTTTGAAAATCTGTGTTGTACAGGGTGGGCAATTAAGAATGGAGGTCGGCCATATCTCAGAAACCAAGCATCGCACAAATTTAGGGAAAAAATTACCTTAAGTAAAGTGGTCATGAAAAATCGCTGGAAAATATTTTCGAGTTTCTAAAATGGCCGCTAGGGGGCGTAACAGCCACGGCAGAATAGAAAATCAGGTTTTTCTCAGTATTTTGCTCAATTAAGTGGTATTGAAAATACATGCATCGTAATCCTAGGACAATTTTGAATCTTTTTAGTTTTCCATTTTTTTTGTATCTTCAAGAATAAAGTGGTGGGGAGATGCCAAAAATACATTTTTTCAAATGTCGATTACTCCGATTAGCCTTAACGGAATTTAACAAACTTGGTCTCATTGGAAAGTGCTTTTCTTGGTCTATCGAGTGCATGTTGTGCTATTTCCATTTGATTATTACTGTCGCCGCTAGAGGCCGTTATTTGACATGACAACAAATATCGCGCTTTTTCTTAAAAAATTTAAATGGAATGGTATATTTATTTTTACACGGTAAAATAGAGAATTAAAAGCCTCAGATATCAGTGAAAACCGCAACTAGATAACTTTTCTCTAACGAAAGATATTAGCAAACAAAGTTGAAATTATGAATTATTATCAGATCTTGCCGACGGGATTTGCAAAGTAGCTGTTGAAAACAAGTGAGCTGTGAAAATGACACAATGAAGAAACAACATATATCAAACATATCGAGTAGAATATATTACATAATATAAAAATTAGTAATTAATAACAGACAACAAGTCTAATAATAATAATAACAATATATTTATGTAGACAGTTATGAAAAGACTAATTTTACTTGACGAATGCAATATTTGCAAATTACGCGAGTTAAGTAAAATTACTGTTTCATAACGTTTTTAGAGGTGTTTTAAAACCTCATGAGCCGTGACCCTCATATGCGCAGAGACATAATCCGTCCTGTTGACTCAGTTACACTTCTGAAAAATATTATATTTATTGTTTACAATTTATCTCGAGCTCTTGTTTATGTATACAGCAAGGCAGCCTCCAGTGTCTTCAAAAACATACTTATAACTCAGATTAAACTTTGCCTTCTGCGCATTTCGCGGCTCATGAGATTCTGAAACACCTCTATCTAATCCTGCTCTAAAATAGAAAAGAAATTGCAATTTATATTGAATTTTATTTTGCGGTTTCAAACATTGTTACACCTACAGTGATACAAATGAATTTTGTGTTTATCGCTGTACCTGAGCATTAGTAGGTATAGGTTGACATTTGTATTAACAAAGTTCAGTTGTCAATCTGCTGAATTTTTTTAAGCAAATTAAGTCAGAAATTGTTGATTCAGATGTGGATATTCCATCTGATATAAAAGAGTAGCAGTAAATTCAATAATACTTACCTGGTAAATCAAAAAGCATATATGAGGAAGTATAATATACGAAATTTGAAAACTGGTGTCAACAAAAGTGAATAAAAAGATGTATGTGAAAAGATTCTCTTAGCGTATTTCGAAACGATGAAAAATTATAAAGCGTCACGATATGAATATTGAGTAGGAATCAATATTAAAGAATTAAATGCCAAAAGAAACATTGACAAAAAATATACCATATTAATACCATTTTTAAAGAGAAGATCTTCAGGTTACCACGCTAAGAAATTTATTATTTTAACAGAAGAAAACTTTAAATGTTTTATTAAAAATGCAGATGACGGAATGTTTCTATTTGCATTTTATTAATAAAGTGTTTTTGTGCCTTAATGTCTTTTCTCTAAATGGTGGGTTTAATAATAACAGTTTAATTAAAATTCATTACATCACTAGTTATGTAATGAAACTGACAGTTATGAAAATTGGGACGTTTCGTAATTTCAAAAATACATTTAAAATTTCGTAACGATGTCTTCGATACACGGTACACTTCCTTCGTACGAAAACCATGTGCCAGTCGAATAAAAACTTTTTCACTTGGATGACGTCTTTCAGGATATTGCACTGCATATAGACTCTGGCAGCAAGAGTTGCATGTCTCATGCATTCGAACTAAATCGCTAACATGTAAAATGCTTCATTTGTAAGAATCATTATAATTTGAAAAATTAATTCCAAAACGAAAACAAATTCAAATAAAAAACTAAATACTGCACAAAATAACAATAATGACAAGTTAAATATTTTGACATAATATGTTGTTTCTTCATTGTGTCATTTTCACAGCTTACTTGTTTTCAACAGCTACTTTGCAAATCCCGTCGGCAAGATCTGATAATAATTCATAATTTCAACTTTGTTTGCTAATATCTTCCGTTAGAGAAAAGCTATCTAGTTGCGGTTTTCACTGATATCTGAGGCTTTTAATTCTCTATTTTACCGTGTAAAAATAAATATACCATTCCATTTAAATTTTTTAAGAAAAAGCGCGATATTTGTTGTCATGTCAAATAACGGCCTCTAGCGGCGACAGTAATAATCAAATGGAAATAGCACAACATGCACTCGATAGACCAAGAAAAGCACTTTCCAATGAGACCAAGTTTGTTAAATTTCGTTAAGGCCAATCGGAGTAATCGACATTTGAAAAAATGTATTTTTGGCATCTCCCTACCACTTTATTCTTGAAGATACAAAAAAAATGGAAAACTAAAAAGATTCAAAATTGTCCTAGGATTACGATGCATGTATTTTCAATACCACTTAATTGAGCAAAATACTGAGAAAAACCTGATTTTCTATTCTGCTGTGGCTGTTACGCCCCCTAGCGGCCATTTTAGAAACTCGAAAATATTTTCCAGCGATTTTTCGTGGCCACTTTACTTAAGGTAATTTTTTTCCTAAATTTGTGCGATGCTTGGTTTCTGAGATATGGCCGACCTCCATTCTTAGTTGCCCACCCTGTACATTGCCAAAATCCATATAAGGATGATGTTTTTAGGTAAGATCCAAAATTAAAGAAATTGGCTCAGGCCCTGACTTTTTTTTCTGTTTTTGATACTGAATTATGTAGACCTCTATTAGTAAAACATATCCTTTAAATTTGGTACAATTTGCTACAGCCATTAAAAAAATACAGCTCTAAATTTTGGCAAAAAATAGTATATCAGAAACGAGAGCCATTAGAGATCTAATGAAGGTTATTCTTAAATCGTCTTAGGGTTCTGTACCCCTCACTAGCATATGGCCAGTCACTCACGAAACACCCTGTATATATTTTGTCTTGTAATATTAAGTTTAAGATGTACATATCCTGTATTTAAAAAAATTAATTCTTTATTGACTGTTCGTATCTTGTAAAATTGTTTACGCGAATAAATATATTATTATTCTCAAGTGAGATGCAGTCTGCTCTTCTTGGTTTTCGGTGTGGTAGGGTTGCCGAATTGTTCTATAATAATGAAAAATTTGGTAGGGAGTTTTGTACACGACAAATTATTTTAATGGGTATTCAGGCACGAGCATTATTCATGTCTAGTTACATTGTTAAATGTTTACAGAAGTCTAAATATTGTACTCTAATTTATTTAAAAAGTTTTGTAATGATAAAATTATTGTTTGCAAAGAACGTAATAAGCAAGTTAGTAACTTGTTATTTTGTTTATTGAATTTAATTTTTCACTTTCAATTACACAGCCCCACAAAAGAAAAAAAAGAAACTAAACCTACCAACCTTTATGTATTTTGACCTTCTGAATTCAATGCTGCCATCAGAATTTAATTTTATCGTTGGATTTTTTTTATCTTAAATTTTATCTTTGAAATTTTTAATATTTTAAAGTCTAAGATAAAAAAAAAATGAACGATAAAATGAAATTCTGATTGTGGTATCGAGTTCAGGAGGTCAAAATACATAAAGATTGGTAACTATAGTTTCTGGATCTGAACATTTTTTTTTGTGGGGCTGTGTTATTAATACCGAAATTTTGAAACATTGCAATTAATGTTTCTATAATGTGAATATTTAAACGGGTGAATAATTTTGTAAAACCTCTAAAAATATTGATAAGTGTATTACAGAGTTGAGCATTTTATTTTATTTTGCACGGTATAGATTACATTTTTTTAAATAAACTTAACCATCGAAAAATGCAACTACATTATGTCAGTAGATAGATTCAGATATATTAATTTCGGCTAAATATTGTGATTGTGAATTAGACTAGTCCGTACTTTTTTCTAATAAGTATTACTTTTATAAAGAAAATATACATAGGTATACTCGTTCTAACGTGCAGGATGTTCCTTATCATTATAACTTCCGTTTTTTATTACAGATAGTACACTAGAGCATATATTTGCTCTATTACACATGAAAGACTAATTAAGCAGATAATTATTCAAATATTTACTTTATAATAAATAAATAGAAGAGATTATTTGTATTTACTTAAGTAAATAGTAATAGTTTTATACAATTCTATATTTTAAACATGTTATCATATTTACTTTCTAAGACTTAATTTAGATATGAGCATTGACTATCGACATAATACAACAATAAATTTTGTTTATATCACAATAATCATATTTTGTTACAAATCGAAATTTATGAGCGAAGATAGACTCACAAAATTTTTTTCAAGCTCGTCATTTCTTCAGAGGGCTTATCAAGGTATATACCAAGTAGTGATGGAGCTAGGGCAAGATGGCATACTGCACAAGTGCTTTCCATAGCTTAGAAAGTTACCGAAACTCCGTTTTCTACTTCCCTCGTTTACCGAAAGGAAGTATTGTAATCTCTCCGAGATTTATTTCAGTGTTCATGCTTCAGATTGTGTAGATTATGAAGATCTTTCAAATCCGTTGATCTGTCTGTCTGTCTGTTGGAGGTGTGCTATATTTAAAAGCCTATTTGAAGGGGAACTGTTAATAGCTAGGAAGCTGGTAGCAATATGATTTCATTGTAGTTAACAATAATATGGAATGAAGATATTTATATAATTGACCGATTAGAGCAGCTACCGAGTTCGGTTGCTGCTGATTTCTTAAATTAATGAATGTCAAATTTGCGAAAAAAAGCTCCTACATTATTTTATTTTTTCAGCCATTGCTATAAAATTGTTAATTTATTAAAAATATAAGTAAAAAAATGATTGGCTGAAATCCATACCTCTGATTTTTTTATAAAACTAGTTGCTAACTTGCAAAAAAAAGAGTGCTATTAAGTCATTTCATTGTATTTTGCATTAGTTTTAATTTGTTAGTTTTTATATCCATATGTAGAGAAAAGCATTGGCTGACGTGTACGTTGCTGATTTTCAGAAATATTCCCAGTTTACTTAAAAAAATGTCAAAGTAAGAAAATAGTCCAATCAATCGGGGTTTTTGCCCTTTAAAAGATGGAGTAGTAATTATTTTGATATATATTGTTTAAGTCGAGACCCTGATAAAAACACAAGTTTTGGACTTGGGAGTGGGATGAGACGCGAACCGCCAACTCGAATTGGAGGTGCAAAAAATTGTTTTTTTGAAATAAAAATCAGCAACGCTCGGTCCTACGAGACATAGTTGAAAAGTGTAAAATTTCTTACATTTTTTGTATAAACATTTTTATTGTATTGTGTTTTATAAGTCTAATGTTTAAAAAGATACAGTGGCAGACAGATGGATTTAAGAAAAACATTTTTTTTTTATTATATGTTACGAATTGTGTTAACTTAATGTTATTACTACACTATATATACTTCAACTGCGCAGAGACAGTATTACGAGAAACAACATAATACTGTCATTATAATTTGACACCAGCCTACTTAGTGTTTTCGCTAATATAATAGTGCTAGTCACTTTTGATTGATCACCTAGGCAGATGTTTAGTTTTTTTTTTGTTTTCTCAAAAATGGTCGACTTTGACGAAATTTTTTCAACAGCTGAAAAAATTTCTAAATCATCATCATAATGTTTAAGTGTTGTTTTTAATTGAGAGAAAAAATAACAGACAGAAAGATATTTACAGAATTATAAGAAGGGTAGTTAATATCACCAATTTGTATACAAGCTAGGTGGATGAAATAATTTCGTTACATGCCTTTTCATTAGTAATCGAGATGTGCCAAATTTCGTTTTTTTTCCGATTATATTATCTTCAGATAAAAGTTAAAAACTGTGTCTTGCATACGCATTTAAAAATTTTATATGTTGAACCCACCTTTATTTTCCATACGGAATTAGTAGTTAAATTCTTTGCTCGTTATTACGAAACACCCTGTATATTCATAGAAGCAAAGGAGAAAGAAAATCATTGTAGAAAACTTCGAATATTTCTTCTAGACAGCGATATAATAGCGATAGCTTTATAAAAATTACACAGGCCGACAAAAAGGGGGCTGTTTTGTTGATCAAAACCATCTGATCCGATGTTTTTTGACATGCTCAAACCGATTCTGATACTAAAAAAAAAACTACCACATCAGTTTTTGTCGACCATCCCTTTCATCCCCCAAAAAGTGGAAAAGAGGTCTTGTCCTAAGGTTTTGATGTAACTTTTCTGAAGTATTTTGACCTGCTGAAGCCAATCTTGGACAAAAAATTATACTAATACCATCCCTTTTATCCCCCAAAAAGGGTAAAATAAATAAAGATCTTGTTCTAAGGTTCTGATCTAACTTTTCTGAAGTATTTTGACGCGCTGAAGCCAATTTTGGGCAAAGAAATTTCTATAATCTCTTTCCCTCTGCCACCCCTAGTAGATAAAAGGGAAACTGACACGACGGAAAATTGGTTTTGTTCAAAATTGGCTTCAGCTCGAAAAAATACTTCAAAAAAGTTAGATCAGAACCTTAGAACAAGATATTTATTTTGCACTTTTTAGGTTTCAGCATGTCAGAAAACATGGGATAAGACAGTTCTTTTATTTTTTGTCTGCCTGTGTAATTATTAAGAAACGTCAGTCAATGAAAAATCGGTATTGCTGATTTCAGCCACTATTTTTTTAAAGTTTTTTACATATAAAGGAAGCTTCCTGCTAAGCGGCTGACATAATAATAACATATAGAAGTGTTCTTTACCCCATTTTTGAAAATTAACCCCCTTTAAACCCAACAGGTGACTGAAGTTTGTTTTATTGTTTTTTATTACTTTGCGAAACTTTTGATATAAGGTACACCGACAATAAAATCACTTAATTTTTAGTATACCATAAATGAATTAAAAAAAATTAAATTGCAAAAAACGCAGAC
This sequence comes from Stenurella melanura, assembly GCA_963583905.1. Classification (NCBI taxonomy): domain Eukaryota; kingdom Metazoa; phylum Arthropoda; class Insecta; order Coleoptera; family Cerambycidae; genus Stenurella; species Stenurella melanura. Next base: position 75,220,906 of record OY757312.1, on the reverse strand, counting down.
ACATACATTTCAGCCGACTGCATTTATATTTATTTATTTATTCAACAACTTTACAGGCGAAGCCCAATTACAAAGTTGTAAAGAGACGTGATTTACATGACTACATAAATAGTACAATCAACATATGAGAATAACAAATAATGATTTACAAGGAATGAACAAAAAGAGAAACACACAAATATATAATACCTTACAAAACATACAATCACATACAGTGAACATAGTAGGTATGTAACGCTTAACAGTTGCAATAACAATTAGGTATATACTAAGTAACAAGGTATAGATATAAATACGAAAAATAAGTAACAGACCGTCTTAAATGCGGTTTAAATTTCGTTAAGAGTGATTGTTTTAACATGTCTTAAAAAATTGGAAGAGCTAAGGGCAAATAAATCAAATCTCGAGTGGGCAAGATTACCTAATATGCATAATCTTACTAAAGGGCTGGACAGGTACATATTCGTTTTAAACTGTGGAATATAAAAAAGGTCAAAATTTCTACCTATTCGGTTTGGTACATTAAATGGCAATTTTGAAAGAAACTCGGAGTTGTCAGAAAGGTGATTTAGTAGTTTGTAGATATAGATTAATGAGGCATGAACACGCCTCAGCTCAAGAGATTCATAGTCATATCTAAGCAACAGTTCATTGTAGTGAGCAAAATGATTATACAAATGCGTTTCTTTATATAGAAGATACTTAAGAAATTTTTTTTGACTACTTTCTATATTAATGTCATATTGACAAGCAACGTTTAAAACAAGTGACTGACGCAATAAAATCATACAGGAGCGTATTTTTATTGCATGTTAATTTACTGTTAATTAAAAAATCAGCAACGCGCCCCTAATGACTGAAATGGTTTTTCCGGCTTTTTATTATTACATCTTTACAATGTTCAATTTTAGAGCAACAATGAAATCATATAAAAATTTCTACCACTAGCTCCCTAGCTATAAATTTGGTAGGCAGTTGGCGTTACTGCTAGTGAAGAACTTTGTGTAAGCTATTTATTATACATTGATCAATAAAGACGTTTATTACTATTATTATTAAGAAATGGGTAGGCTTTCACTGGAAGATATACAGAGTGGACCGCCTAAAGAGAGTAGATAATGAAGTACAACACAATTGCCAATAAAGACACATATATTTTTAGTGAAAAATATACAGGGTGGGCATCCTAATAAATAATTCAACAATGGTAGAAACTTGTAAAGGTATTTATGCAAAGCGCTCGGTCCTATGAGACAAAGTTGAAGGGTATAAAATTTCTTACATTTTTTGTATAAACATTTTTATTGTATTGTGTTTTATAAGTTTAATGTTTAAAGAGATAGTGGCAGACAGATGGATTTAAGAAAACATTTTTTTTTATTATATGTTACGAAATGTGTTAACTTAATGTTATTACTACACCACTATATATACTTCAACTGCGCAGAGACAGTATTACGAGAAACAACGTAATGCTGTCTTTATAATTTGACACCAGCCTACTTAGTGTTTTGGCTAATATAATAGCGCTAGTCACTTTTGATTGATCACCTATGCGGATGTTTAGTTTTTATTATTTTTTTTTTTCTCAAAAATGGTCGACTTTGACGAAATTTTTTCAACAGCTGAAAATTTTCTAAATCATCATCATAATGTTTAAGTGTTGTTTTTAATTGAGAGAAAAAATAACAGACAGAAAGATATTTACAGAATTATAAGAAGGGTAGTTAATATCACCAATTTGTATACAAGCTAGGTGGATGAAATAATTTCGTTACATGCCTTTTCATTAGTAATCGAGATGTGCCAAATTTGAAAATTGTTTTTGTCCAAAATTGGCTTCAGCGAGTCAAAATACTTCAGAAAAGTTAGATCAGAACCTTAGAACAAGATCTTTATTTTGCACTTTTTGGGTTTCAGCATGTCGGAAAACATGGGATAAGACAGTTCTGATGAAAAGAACAGCTCTACCTTTTATTTTTTGTCTGCCTGTGTAATTATTAAGAAACGTCAGCCAATGAAAAATCAGTATTGCAGACTTCAGCCACTATTTTTTTAAAGTTTTTTACATATAAAGGAAGCTTCCTGCTAAGCGGCTGACATAATAATATCATATAGAAGCGTTTTTTACCCCATTTTTGAAAATTAACCCCCTTTAAACCCAACAGGTGACTGAAGTTTGTTTTATTGTTTCTTATTACTTTGCGAAACTTTTGATATAAGGTACACCGACAATAAAATCACTTAATTTTTAGTATACCATAAATGAATAAAAAAAAAATTAAATTGCAAAAAACGCAGACACATACATTTCAGCCGACTGCATTTATATTTATTTATTTATTCAACAACTTTACAGGCGAAGCCCAATTACAAAGTTGTAAAGAGACGTTTACATGACTACATAAATAGTACAATCAACATATGAGAATAACAAATAATGATTTACACGGAATGAACAAAAAGAGAAACACACAAATATATAATACCTTACAAAACATACAATCACATACAGTGAACATAGTAGGTAACGCTTAACAGTTGCAATAACAATTAGGTATATACTAAGTAACAAGGTATAGATATAAATACAAAAAATAAGTAACGGACCGTCTTAAATGCGGTTTAAATTTCGTTAAGAGTGATTGTTTTAACATGTCTTAAAAAATTGGAAGAGCTAAGGGCAAATAAATCAAATCTCGAGTGGGCAGATTACCTAATATGCATAATCTTACTAAAGGGCTGAACAGGTACATATTCGTTTTAAACTGTGGAATATAAAAAAGGTCAAAATTTCTGCCTATTTGGTTTGGTACATTAAATGGCAATTTTGAAAGAAACTCGGAGTTGTCAGAAAGGTGATTTAGTAGTTTGTAGATATAGATTAACGAGGCATGAACACGCCTCAGCTCAAGAGATTCATAGTCATATCTAAGCAACAGTTCATTGTAGTGAGCAAAATGATCATACAAATGCGTTTCTTTATATAGAAGATACTTAAGAAATATTTTTTTTGACTACTTTCTATATTAATGTCATATTGACAAGCAACATTTAAAACAAGTGACTGACGCAATAAAATCATATAGGAGCGTATTTTTATTGCATGTTTAATTTACTGTTAATTAAAAAATCAGCAACGTCCTAATGACTGAAATGGTTTTTTCGGCTTTTTATTATTACATCTTTACAATGTTCAATTTTAGAGCAACAATGAAATCATATAAAAATTTCTACCACTAGCTCCCTAGCTATAAATTTTGTAGGCAATTGGCGTTACTGCTAGTGAAGAACTTTGTGTAAGCTATTTATTATACATTGATCAATAAAGACGTTTATTACTATTATTATTAAGAAATGGGTAGGCTTTCACTGGAAAATATACAGAGTGGACCGCCTAAAGAGAGTAGATAATGAGGTAAATGTGATAAATGGCAATAATATTTGGCATATAGTTAACACAATTGCCAAGAAAGACACATATATTTTTAGTGAAAAATATACAGGGTGGGCATCCTAATAAGTAATTCAACAATGGTGGAAACTTGTAAAGGTATTTACGCAAACCTGCCATATTTGGCATCTTTTATTTATTTATTTATTTATTTATTTTTTTGATGACCACACTAGATTTTTTAACCAAAAGTTATTAAGTTTTTTTGGTAGCAATAGTTATAAAAACACTCCGATTATTATTAATTCCCCTATATATATGGTGCTTCTTAAGTAGTAATGTTTTAGAGTAACCACCCTATATAAAGAAAGGAATGCCCTTACTGATTTTCTTTATTATGGCTTCAACCTGTGACCAAGTTAGGATATGTTATTAATCGTTAATTTATAACATATCCTGTTAGCTGAAGTTGTACCCTTCACAGAGAGAAATCGCTTTGGAACATTTTGCACAATGTTGTGGAACGTCTTGTTGCATTTTTTAAAATAATTGTAAAATTTTAAGGCACAACGTTATATAGTTTTATACATTTTAATTGTGCAAAATTCTTGTGCGTTTTATTTATCCAATACAAAGATTTAGTTACGATGAATTTATTGGAAACTTGTGTAACATAAAAGTGTGATTTTATTTTATAAACCGTTGTTGACAAACTTGTGAAAGTAGGAGTCCCAATATATTTATTTCCGCTGAACAATAAGAGTAATCTATGTTAGCGTTTATAGGGTTTCTACCCCAAATAAGACTAAAAACCACAATTTAGTACGAATTTATTGCCATGCGTACTTCATTGACAAGGGTATATTCTATTCTGCTTGACGCGCATCTTGGCTGACGCCACTGGCTCGGTTTCGTTCGGGAGAGGCACGATCGTCCAATAGTTAAGTGATGTCACTAAGACAGAGGCCCCTGAAGGGTGAAGGGATGTATTGTTACTCTAGGGGTTCCTCAAGGATCGGTCTTGGGTCCGTTGATTTTTCTACTTTTTGTTAACGATTTACCTCACTTTATTAGTAAAGGTAGAGTCACTATGTTTGCAGACGATACCACAATAACGGTAGCCGGCAAATCCCTTGAGGAAATTCAAATGAAAATTGTGGACACTTTTAGTGAAATGGATCTCTGGTGCCATAATAATTCTTTAATTCTGAATAAGCAAAAAACAGTATGTATAAATTTTCATCTTCAAAAGACTATTCCTGACATTCTTATAAAGGAGTCCCCTTATACCTTTGTAACTCATACTAAACTACTAGGCACCTGGCTTGACTCTGATATGAGTTTCCGCAACCAAATCACACATGTATGTGGAAAGCTGAATAAGGCCTTTTACGCGATTCTACAGATGAAGTCGTTCTTAACTGTAAAGTGTACAATAAATCTTTATTATGCTTTTGCTTACTGCCATCTCTCCTATAATATCATGTCTTGGGGTTCTGCCTCTGATCTCAGTAGAGTTTTGATTTCACAAAAAAAGAATATTAAGATTAATGTTTAATTTGGACTACCGGGCAAGTTGTCGTCAAGTTTTTAAAGAATATGCAATTTTAACCGTGCCATCTATATACATTCTAAAATGTGTTTTGTTTACCAAGAGACACCTAATGGACTTTATACACCAACCCGATATTCACAGCTACAACACAAGAAATATAAACCTGCGATTGCCTACTTACAAAACAACTATGTTTCGTAAATCTCCACGCTACAACTGTATCATCCTCTATAATGCATTACCTGATGACATTAAATTATTAGGGAACTATACTACTTTCAAAAAAGGTGTTAAATCTTTTTAGAAGTAAACGCTTTCTACTCCGTTAAAGAATTCTTGTCTCCAGTAGGGAATTAAGGCCTGCAGCTTGGGTTTATATGTTTCATCACTTGTAGCATATTTTATTTTATAATATAACTGATTTTTATTACTGATTATTTTAATGTAACTGTATTATTTATTGCTGTTTATATACATATATTCTTTTCCTGTAAATTTTTGTGTACCGTTATTTTATGACTTGCCTTTGTAACTTATGTTATGTTAATTTGTGGTTAATAAACTTATTATTATTATTATTATTATTATTATTGCTAACATCTATGCCGCCCGCACAAACTGCACAATTTAGTGACATTCACAATCAGTTTGGTTTTAAAATTTTGTGTAATTGTTTCATTTGTTTCATGTAAAGTTTATTGGTTAAAAATTGTACTGACTGCGCCGGCCATGCTACGCATATAGGCGCAGGCAATTACGCATCAGATCCAGGTGATATTTCGTTAAGTGAAGACGACACTTCCGAATTATACAAGTACTTACATTTGTGATGGAATTTGCTGAAAACTTATTAACCGAGTGGGGTTTCCTAGATCTAATTCCAGCATTCACAGAGGTAAGTACTTCACACAGAGTTACAGATTTGCATATATGTTCTCTTAAATTAACTTCGTTAACATATAAATATAAAAATGGTTTCTTGTTTATATGCGAAGAATGCATGATACCTATCTTCTAATATTTGATTTCGTTTACAGCTTGAGAGTAATTTCGTTTTCGAAAGCTGTTCCTAAACTACTAAACCCAAAAGGCAAACTTGTAAAAGAACTGCTTCAAAACGAAGGTAACAAACACTTCTGATGGTAAGCAATACATTTGATTTTGGTGATGAACTGATAAATGTTTTTTTTTTTTTAAGAATATGACGTGACTACGACATAAGCTTTATTACTACAAACTGCGTTAATAGAAGCTAAAAAGAAGAAGCACTGGAAGCCTTCCAAATTAGAATTATTAAATGGATTTATTTTGAGCATACATGTAAGTCACCTCTCCTTCTTTTCAACTAGAACTTTATGCATATAAAATTTATTTGTATTTAAAAAAATAGAAATGTTTCCATTTACCATATGATAATATATAAATGCATGCTCTATTATGTATTGTTGTTCTGTTAAAATAAAATATTTATTCTTTAATTTTTTTTATTAAAATCCTTTAGGAATTCCCCCAATTTTGGAAATAATTTTGCACAATCTGTGTTTTAGAATAATACAATTAAAATGAAGTGGATACATATAGTGTGTGAAATGAGTGCACGGTGAACCAAAAAATATATACATAATTTGCAGATTATAGAGTAATAAATTGTGCAAAACTAACCCCAGTTCATACATTACTGAACAGCTTCTTTGAATTAAGTGTATATATTGTACAAAATGAATTACAAAGTTGACAAAATAAACATACAATTTGTGGATTTCTCATTTAGAAATAAACATTGTATCACTTAAGAGCACAATTGTTTGTAAATATATTTTACAAATGAAGAGGTTTAGATGTGAATGCTTGTTTAGGAAACCTTCAGAATATATTTAAAAATTTCACACAAATTGTAGAAACTAACTTAATCTGTTTAGAGATTTGTTCCACAAGTGGAATAAAATTATGTATTTTTATGCAACCATAATTCAAATTTGTAAAGCATTCAATTTATGTGATTTTTAAGTTTGTACAGAAATTTCAAACAATGTTAATGCATAAACTGTACAAAATCATTGCCCCAAAAATGTATTATTTATTTGCACAAATTGTTCCTGTCACCGTTTTAAGACCAATTTGGAGTATAATTTTCTACAATTGTGGTAGAATATCACACACATTTTTCTCTGTGTTCTCATTTCTACATACAAAATCATGCATATAGGAACTGGTGCAAAGCTTCTCATAATAAATATGAATATCTTCATGAATAGTAGTCTAATCTACTTGATTTTTTTTTTAGAGATTATGGACTTAAAAAAAAATAATTGAAAATTAATATTTCTTTAGGTGATCCTATATTTCAACTTCCTTAATTAACAGATCACAATTTTTTTGTTACGGAAGGTACTATACTCTTAACCATATCAGGGTACCAAATTGAATAAAACTGTATGTAATAAAGAATACAATTTTGCAGCCACTATAGAAATAGTATAGGAGACAGCATGGAATTACCTGACACATTTTTCTTAGCTAGAGACTTGATTAATGCTTTGCCATTTTTCTTAGTGGTAAAAACTTAATTTATAAATTAATTTAATTATGCACCTATTACTGTTGTACTCAGGGGATTTTGTAATTTTCCGCCCGTAGGCAGATTTGAATCTGACACCCTTTTTCAGACAAAAACCTGAGTGAGCATTTAAACGTGTATGTGTGTATTTTGCATTATAAATCATAAAATGGGGATAATAATAATTATTTTGCCATTATTCTTTAAAAGTCATAAAATCTTTTGGCGGCATGCCACCCTAAAGAATTTGCCGCTCTAGGCGGCTGCCTACATTGCCTGTTGGGAAATCCGGCACTGGTTGTACTGTATTTTATCATTTCCTAACCAATTATAATAAAGTCAAATTACAGAAAATACAAAATTCGTGGATGAGGTTTGTCTGTTTTATCCCATTTCGAAATCACGTAACCCCTTATTTAAATAGACTTAAAGAATTTAACGTCAATAGGGCACATTATCTTTACTACATATTCCTTTTCAAGGACATATAAAAAACCTGAGTATTTATATGATTTACTAGAAAGAAGATCTAATACTCACAACGTGTACATATAAGAATAGATTTGTTTACTGTGCCATGATATAATACTAGTAAATTCGAAGGTTCATTTACATACATGGCTCCTCATTTGCTAAATAAAGTCTTACATTTGGTTAAATTTATCCAGTTACTCATTTACTATGAGTATTAAAAATAAGTTATTAAATGGCACGGAGTAATAGGTGCACAAATCTATTTATATGTATTAATTTTGTATGTATCAACTTTATATTGTTTATTGTTTTTATAACTTTTATGTATCTATGTTTTTAGACTCATTGCTTATATTGCTATTGGGGGGAGTGGAAGAACGGCATTGCCGAACTCCTACCTTTTATGTAAAACTTTTGTTACTTACTAAACGATTCTATTATTATTATTATTTACAATTTTTAAGATCCTTTTCATAAGTTCTTTTCAACCTACACAAAATATCTGACAAAATGAAGCAATTTCTTTTCTCGTCTTAGCTTCCACTTGACGATGGAATATTCAGCTACCTTATTTTAATATTTCTCATCATTTATTTTCACAGTTATTATACTTTTGACAAAGACGAAAATGAGGAGTATGCATATTGCACATTTCGAAAATCGTAAATATCTCTCGTAGAGAAAACATTTTCACATCTGTGTTATTGATTGAATTCCAATAAACTTTCAAAATGTCTGTTTGTCCGTCCATCATATTTCTTGTAAGCATGATAGCTTAAGAAAGACAAGTCTGATTGTTTTGAAATTTGGACAATAAGTTAGTGTTATTTATTGTTTCTTAACAAAATAGACTAGTAAATAAATTAGTTATTAATTAGGTATTTAATTTTTTTAAATTCTTAATTTTTATGTTTGTAATTGAATAGAAATCTTGTGAAACATTAATTCCTATCATTACGTATTTAAATGTTTTATTAATATACATTACACAATAATATAATATCCAATCCAAACAAACCACGGGAAAAAAAATTATGGGTTACTAGTGAACTTAAAACTTCCAGTCAAGACCTTAAGCATCTATTTTCTCTCAAAAATTAAATCCTGATCTAGAAAACATATATAAAAAAGCTAAAAATGAACATACTTTGTTAGTTAACCATACAAAGAAAAAACCATTATCAAGACATTCTTAATAATCCTAAAAACAAAAGAAATCAAAACAAAGCTGCTTGGAAAATAATCTCAGACTTAACAAACAAGTAAACAGTACATAAAAATATAACTCTTGTAGATGACAACAATACAATCACTGATCCAACTCAAATTGCTAATTTCAACAAGGTTTTCATTGAAGCATCTCGTAAAATTATCTCAAACATAGACTTTATAGTGGCGAAAAGGAAATAAATCGCATAACAATCATAGAAAATATGTACTATTTAGATAGAGGAATTCTTTAAAACTGAAATCCTAAATATCATCAATCACAAATTGAAAAATAAATTCTCATCAGGTTCTGACGGTCTACCCAGTGCTGTTATTAAAAAATGTGTTACATCCTAAAACCCTTAACTTACCTTATCAACTTATCCTTATCCATCGGTTCTTTCTCTAACAAACTGAAAGTTAGTAAAGTAAACCCTGTTTATAAGAAGCATGAAAAAACGAAAGCCGAAAATTATAGGCCAATTGCTGAGGCATCATGTCTTTCAAAAATTTTTGAATACAGTATGATTAAAAGGCTATGGACATTTTTGAATAAATATGAAATCCTCTCTACTGCTCAACATGATTTTAGATCATCCCATTCTACCATGACAGCAGTGGACGCCTTTCTTAGACATGTCATTGCTGCCTTGGATGCAGGTGAGAGCCCCGCTGGGATGTTCTGCAACCTAAGCAGGGCCTTTGACTGTGTGGATTACAGCGGCCTCCTGTTTAAACTGGAGAGATATGGCATACGTGGGAGCCACATGGTGCTTATAAAAAGTTTAACTCGGGTACTACTAGTACTAAAGTGGGAGTACCCCAGGGTTCTATTTTAGGCCCTGTGTTATTTCTACTCTTCCCGATTTTGTAAAAAATTACCTCGTCGTATTGTATGCTGATGACGCATCACACTTTGTCACCGGTAGCAATAACAACGAAAAGGAAATAAAAATTAACCTCCTAGTAAACAAGTTATCTCAGTTTTTTAATCAGAATGGACTATAACTAAACATAGACCGGTTATGTACATTTTCATACAAATCATAATAAAAACAACATGGATTTAAATATAGCCTATAATAACATCTCTCTGAAAAGAATGGAATCTGTTAAATTACTTGGGATTACTATAGATGAGTGTTTAACTTGGAAACCTCACTGTAATAATCTCATTTCTAATCTGAACACTGTTTGTTATCAGATAAGGAACCTCAAAAATGTTATTAATGGGGAAACGCTCATTTCATTCTACTATTCCCAAGTGGAATCCAGACTAATTTATGGAATATGTTTCTGGGGCTCTTGTGCATCAGCGTCAAATGTCTAAAGCACAGAAAAGGATTATTCGGTGTATGGCGGGTGTTAATAAAAGGCATTCATGTCGAGATCTTTTCCGCCAGTTCGACATACTAACTATGATCATGATATGTGATGATAATGATGATTTTAATCTAAACGGCAATTTCCACTCATACGAAACTCGTAACAGAAATGATCTCACAGTTCCAACACACCGCCTTAGTCTCACAAAGAGATCCCATGTGATATTGGGATTAAATCTCTTTAATAAGCTTCCAAACAATATTAAAAACATATCTTACTTAAAGCACTTCAACAAGGAAGTAAAAGATCTGCTACTCAGTGTGTCTACAACATAGGCGAATTCACAAAAACTACGGACTAAAATTTTGTCGGCCACTCCATTTTAGTCTGTTTTGTTAGTCATCTTTTTTAATATTTATGTACTTATGTCTTAAATGTTATGGTATATTCTGATGCCCGGCAGGTACTGGTACAAGTCTTTGTACTTTTTTTTTGTAATTATTACCAATATTTTGACTACTTTTATAATACTCTCTGTATTCTTTTGGACAATAAATGTTTATTATTATTATTATTATTATTATAATCATCGAAATATGACGCTCAACATTACAAATTATATTGTAGACAATAACACTTTATTAAAGTAATGAATGTTAGTCTGTTAGTCAACGGTTATGCTTTAGACTCGAAATCTAAGGTTTGTGAGTTCGAAACACAAGTACTTTGAATATTGTCTAAATGTTATTTGTGGCATTATCTTAATTTTTTTTCCTTCTTCAATTCTTTGGGACTTCCTGCAACATGTATGTTTTCTTTCTAAGCGGTGCTATGGGAATCTACAAAATATATCACAATTAACCAGTATGTTACTGGTAAAAAACCTCTACGCCTGTGACGTTTACGTCAAAGGATCAGTTAAAGGTTGGTTTTTTATAAATAAACAACACAAATAAGTATAAAAACTTGAAATTAAATATTTCGCCGACGTTTCGGAAATCTAATCTGTTTCCTTTTTCAAGGCTTTTTTGAAAAATCTTTTTTGCTGTGTATGACAAATACACAGCTCTAAGAATGTTTGTTATATTCAATATCCATAGATACTTACTATTTACATAGAACTGTTGATATAGTTAACAGTTTTTTAGTTTCTATACAATGTTAAGTTTGTGAAGTTCTTCTTTTAACATTGGCAGCCAAGTTGTACAGACATCTACGGAACAATTCGACACGCAATTATCCTCATTCAACTGATCCTTTGACGTAAACGTCACAGGCGTAGAGGTTTTTTACCAGTAACATACTGGTTAATTGTGATATATTTTGTAGATTCCCATAGCACCGCTTAGAAAGAAAACATACATGTGGCAGGAAGTCCCAAAGAATTGAAGAAGGAAAAAAACAAGTACTTTGAATGTAGTACGTTTCACCAACTGAGTTGGCATCATTGAATTAAAAATGTCTAGAACTAACATTATTTACAAATGTACTGGAATATTATAGAAATTGTACAACAATTATATAATGTTTATGAGTATAATGTTTACTTAAGTTAGGGTTACATTATAGTATATTTTCTACTCGGATTATGTACAATGAAAAAAATGATATCTGATCGTAGAATTATAGAAAAACATGTCGATGAGGAATGTCAACAATTGCTAATAGCATAACATCACTTTGTTTTAGTTAAAATCTTTTGATAAAGAGCTGGAGGCATTTGACGACACATTGACTGAATATCCAGTGACTTTTCCTCCATCATATCCATTTGAGGAGAAAATAACGAAAGCCACTAGTTATATGCAGACTCGTTGTCCAGCTTGGTGTGATAGGGTTTTGCTAAGCCGGTGCGCGAAACAATTGGTAAGCGAAGATTCTAATGTAGAATATGGACTGATTGGAATTGATACATGTATGGGCGATCATAAGGTAAGAAAAGTATATGTATATGTCCAGTATGATTTTCTTTTTCTCTATTTATTTTATGCAGCCAGTTTTTCTGGACTTTCACATGTTGGTTACTGATGAATAAGGTATTTTCTGTGTTCTTTTGATCCTGTTGTAGTTAGATTCTTAGGAATAGGACTATATTCATTAAGTAGAGTAACATTCATTGATTCCGTAGTTATAAAATTATTATAAAACGCAGAATGCATTACAGCAGCAGATGAAGAAAATTCTGCAGTACAAATTATTTTTGAGTAGTCACTTAGCCTAAATATGACTTTATTTTGAAAATACTGACAAAGAAGGCTTTATAAGATTTTATGAATGCATATTGAAATTCTACATTGACAATCAGTAATAACGGTTGTTTGCAAAATCAACAGATTTGAAATTATGAAACAAAAATTTGTGATTCTGAAATTTAATTCGGAGAATTATGCAAACAGTGATACTATTGATTAATAAGTAATAATACTTGAGACAAAAAAAATGTGCTACTAAAAAAAAATTCGAGGATGGTTGAAAAATCCTTCTTTTAACTGATAACGTAGGATAGCAATCAAATAAAACATGGCTGATAGTAAATACTTACCTGTCTTGAATATAACTTTTAATTTTAAAGTAGTTTACAGAGGCGGACTGGCAACAGTTTAGCGGCGCTGAATCTTAGAACTCGCAGGCCACTTATTACTTTATCATTTTTATAGTAGTTGAGATAGGTTTATATTAGCACACAGATCGTTCTAGAGTAATTTTGAAATTTAAATGCAACGTACTTTTAGAAGATTTTGTTTGAAAAGTAGATAAATATTTAAATGTATATTTGTAACAAAATTTTACTTATTTACATTTTATAGATAATTCCCTCCTCAAAAAACTGCTTTCCTCGGAGATTTGGTCAATTATTTTATCACTGTCTAGGTTATTTAACACATCTTTTCCTACTGCCGTCAACAAAAATGCTTCCAAGTGATTATCGCTGAATGTAGGTACTCGGTCTGGTTTTCACAAATTTTAGAGAAACACCTTTCACAAGCTACTTGTGTTGTGCGTATTGTCAACAGATATTGGAAAGCCAGTGCTAATAAACTGTATGATTCAATGTATAAGGTATGTTTTATAAGGGCCCTGTAACAGCATACTGCACATTTTTTACAAGCTTTCGAAGTTTTAAATAATTTAAAATTTCCACCTTCTTCCTAAGAATCTTGTTCTTGTTCTGCATCAATTTCAACTTCATAATATTGTGCAGACTCGTCTAAGTTTTTTTTAAATCCTCCCAACTACTCGCGAAATTCATTAGAATTTCATCAGTGCTTCTAAGAGCAAACGTCCCTCTTCTACGATAAGATTAAAATTTGAATTAGATAAAAGATTTAAATCTTGGTACATCTTATTTTTAGAAAAGAGGTTGGCTATGCTGTCAATTACAATGCCTAAGATAGCGTTGTGGACTTCTACAGTAAAGGACCCCGCACGGAACATATGGAAATTCGCCCCCGGTTAAAGTGTTTGATACTCGGGGAAATTATCCAAATATCGATGTTGATCAAAAGTCTCTATGGGCACAAGGTCGGAAATTGGACGGTTTTCCAGATATCGGGGGTGTAAAGGGGGATGCTCATTTCTTGTGGGAAGTGGCCCTCGCTCCAGTAAAATTCGCTGGAATCGATATATGCCATTCCTCTCGACCTCCTGATCGAAAATTCTCAGGGGCACAAGTATGGAAAATAAACAGTTTTCTAGATATGGGAGGTGCAAAGGGGGGTGCTCATTTTCTATAGGAAGTGGCCGCCAGTGAATTTCACTGGAATCGACATATGTTGTTCCTCTCGACCTCCTGATCAAAAGTTTTCATAGACACAAGGTCGGTAAATGCACATTTTTTTCGATATCGGGGGTTCAAAGTCGACTTTGCAACCCCCGATATCTGGAAAACTGTGCATGTACTGGCCTTGTACCCATGAGAAATTTTGATCAGGAGGTCGAGAGGAACAACATATGTCGATTTCAATGAATTTCACTGGGGGTCACTTCCTATAAAGGAAATGAGCGCCCCGCTTTGCACCCCCCATATCTAGAAAAGTGTCCATTTTTCAAACTTGTGCCCCTGAGAATTTTTATCAGGTCAAGAGGAATAACACATGACGATTCCAGCGAATTTTACTGGAGCGGGGGCCACTTCCCACAAGAAATGAGCATCCCCCTTTACACCCCTGATATCTGGAAAACCGTCCAATTTCCGACCTTGAGCCCATTGAGACTTTTGATCAACATCGATATTTGGATAATATCACCGAGTATCAAACACTTTAACCGGGGGCGAATTTCCATATGTTCCGTGCGGGGTCCTTTATGGAAACTATCCATAACTGGATTGTATGGGACACTTCTCCGGGCATTCTCTTCACTTTTCAAACCCTCCTGATAGGAAAGGTCCGTTTGATACAAATTATTTCTTCTGCACTTCTCCGAGTAAGCTCTTCTGTTGCCCAATTTATATAAGAGTCTGATGCTGATTTTATCCCATCAGTGTCTCTTTGTATACATTTTAATTGCTGGAGTGTAGATTCAACAAGCTGCTGTGCTACTAAAAGATCGAGTCCACTGGTTTGTAAATATTTTGACAATGGATTTGTATTACTAAATGTTCTTAAACATATTTGAGATTACATTATTATTAAATTTTTGCGGGGACTCTTTCAAACTTTCAGCCTTTACTCTCACATCTACATTAAACTTCAAAAATTGGCAAAATAACGTCCACGTAAAGTGAATATTTATAAGGATTTAAAAATGTTCCGAGAGCACGACTGATACCCGTATGTTTGGCCCACCAGCGAGTTTCACCTACTAACTGAAGATTTTTTAATATTGTCTTCTCTTTTTTTCTATTTTCTATTTTTTTTTATCATCATTCCAGTGCAGCTATCAGCAGGCACCAGTCATCGTGCCAAGCAGCCGGCATCAGCAGCTCACTATTGAAGCAGGCCACCCAGCTTCGTCCCGGTGGGCCAGTCCGCCCCTGGTACTTTACAATAATCTAAAGCTAATTCTAAACCTATTCAGATTTTAAAAACACCAGGTCATTTTTTAAAGTTAAATGAAATGAGAGAAAGATAAATATGTTGACACTTCTGAGAGGTTCATGGAAAAAAATCAAGGACTAAAGTTAGAGTTGGAGCTAGGGGCTAACCAGGCGAGCGGCTGTCAGGGGCGCAACCCTCAGAGGGGCACACTTTGCAGACCGACAGCCTGCGAGTTGCTGGGGCATAGGCACACAAAATTAAAACATGAAAAAGCTGCCCTAACCTTTATAATTGAGAGTTTACAATTAAAACCACAATTTAAAAGTTAGTTGACAGGTTATTTTTCAAATTACTAATCATTTCTCTAATAAGAAGTATGCTGTATTTAGAAGAAAACTATTTGATTTTGTATTTAAATTTTGTTAGTGATAGGGTTTCAGGTCTGTAGCCAGGAGGTGTCCGGCACTCCTTGAGCACTCCATGAAGAAATGCCAACATTATCTGTGTGAATCTATTTTGCATATTTTCTTAAATTAGAAAGGAATTGGCACCCCCTGAAATCCGACGGACACCCCGTACAATTTAATAGTTGCTACAGGCCTGTAGGGTTTTTATATAGGATGGAACCTCATCGTTAAACTGATACCATATTAGCTGGTATCAGTTTAACCTATAGTTAAACGAATGTAATCAGTACACACACTATTTCTATTCCTAGTTTTGTATTTATTATTATCTGCATGTTTATGTATTTCGTTTATATGATTGTGTACATAGAACAAACATTGCAAAGCATTTATACTACAGTGTTAGTATTTTTAAGTTCATATATAACTCCTTAGTTCAATCATGACCTATACTTACCACAATTTGGACAGCCTTTCTCTGCAAACTGAAGGGTCTAAGTTTTCCCACAGCATAACCCCAACTAAAAATTGGCTGGAATGGCACAGAATATCATAAATTTCCTTTAAGACAGAAAATGAAAGTTTTCTGAAAGCTTTAAATACCTTTTGACCGATTATCTAATTCATAAGTGATCTAAGAATCCCATTTCAAAGTGTGGGTTAAACAAATGTTTAGAAAGGTGTTTGTAGGATTGTCACTAATATCCTGCTTGGATGAAGTTATTTTTATAATTTCAATGAAAGAAAGCTTTTTCAAATCAAATCAAGTTTTAGCAGTTGATTGAGCTTCCTGCAGTGAATGTCTAGTTGCTCCAGATTGTAATTAGAAATTTTTATAAGCAATTGACAAGTCATTGATAAACGTCAAGAAATGTCCGATAGTGAGCCCTGAGAACTCTTACACAACTTACCGCATTCATCTTAGTGTATTTTGAAAAAATGTATTATAACGTTGACAGACAGTGGTAAAATCGACAATAAACACTGTAACGACTATGTTAGTAGGTAATTACTATACAAAATATCCTGCCAATCTCTGGTAAGTAATCATGTTGTGAATTTTTGCGACTGAAGTGTATATTGATTGAAAATAAAATACTCCAAAAATAATAAAAAACTGTAATACGATTTGAGTAAATTTCACAAATCAAATACATATTTTCTCACTCCGTGTAAGTAGCCATCTTTTGACTGATTTACTTCTTGTTGCTAATATATTTGCAATGTTTATTTTTAATCCAATCTCAGCCAGTGAAGTTAGATTTTAATTTTTTCAATTCAATTCAGTCATCCAAAATTAGCATATTCGGTCAATTTGATAAAAGAACTAATTATTACAGTTGTCTCCATATATTTAATGCAAATAAAAAAGAAATAAAAACAGGCGATTAAAATATCAAAGTCGGTATTTTTACCTATCGAGACAGTCCTACAGACCCGTACTTCAAATTTTTGAGTATAGAATAAACAAAATAAATACTAGAGAATTAAAAATAGTGTTTTCGGTAAATTACAAAATCTTTTCTTACTTTTTGTTGGGTATTTTGCCACTGAAAAATATTTAAAAGTTTTTAATGAAGCCAAACGGATCAAACAGAGGTTGGTTCTGAATACTTGATTGTTTCAAAGTCTCACATCTAAAAATAGAACTAGAACTAGAACAAAATTATAAACTAAAAAATGACAAGGAAAGCTATAGGCAGTTAACGTTTCGGAAGAATATCTACTTCCATTCTCAAAAACTTTTTGGCCGTCAACCATGACAGTTCTTTGTTTATGTATTTCCATAGTCACGTGAGACATTAAATTATATTTATATTATTTTTAGTTACTTCGTCTCTAAGGATGGGCAACCAACTAGTACAAAAATCTAATGAATAATTTGAAACACATCTATCCTCGTTTAATAAAATAATCGCGAATTCTTTAAGTTTTCTTTCTGTTCCGTTACTCTCTTTTTCTAAAATCTTCGCAGAGTCCCATTTAATCCTGTGATTATTATCCCACGCGTGTTCACAAATTTTGGATGGCTGGTTTTCGATTATTTCTTATTTTAATTATGCCGGAACATACTATACATGAGAACAATGTTGCTCTTTGTATTAAGTAATACATTATATTTAAGATTTACCATTTTCTACCAAATTCATGCTCCGCTCACCCATCTATACATAAGCGGCTCAGCTTTGAGGCTTTTTATATATAGTAAATATATATGGAGACAACTATATTCAGTTATATGATATACAAGGTGAGTCACTAGGTATGGACCATCAATATCTCCTCAGCGGTTAAAACTTTGGAAAAGATTTTGTGAATAATACAGGGTGGATAACAATTGTAAGAGGTCAAGAGTCATATTTTAAAATTATTGTTAAATCTACAGGATGCTTAACATGCATGGCAAGGTAATACTTACAATATTCATATATAAACTTTAAAATGTTCTGTAATTATTTTTTTAAATTCTTTTCTAAATATTTTTAACAACACTCTCCAGAGGGGCGGGATTGTTTTCATTTTAGACATTTACAGTTTCATTACAAAACAAAAAATTGGATTTTTTTTAAAATCAAATAATAACTTTTTTATTTACAGATCGATTTTGTTTAAAAATAATAGGGACCTTCCTCTAGCTAATAATAAATTACTGCCCAAATTTCAATACAATCGGAGTTTTCTTTCTTAAGTTATCGTTCTTACAAAGAACTTGATGGACGGACAGACAAGTTGTTCAGAATTCGATCACCAGCATACTGATATGAAAATTTTCTTCTCTACCGATATGCTGATCAAATGCAATATACTCTTCGTTTTGTATTTTCAATAGGTATAATAATAATAGTCACTACAGATGTTAGCATATAGGTAATTGATTACTAAAACATTTTAATCAAAAATATAAGTTGTGCTTTATTTGAAAAAATTGAGTTATGATGGTCTAAAAATGTAAAATGTTTGGATCATCAAGAAACATTCTTTACAATTAGGCATAAATATGATTTATGCAGATTTTAATCTTGACTTCTTGCAAATGCATTTTTAATCGGAAAAGGTGGAACAACATCGCAACGCCGCAGTGTAAGTTCAAGAATGATAAATGCCTGGATAGAGAATTAGTAGTCAAATATAAATGTACAAAAAATTGTTGGCTGTTTAAAACATGCAAGCATTCGCTTGCTACCACTATGAGAAGCGCCCCGCAAAGGAGGAGGGTCGATTTGGGCGGTTTTTGCCCCAAATTAATTTTGGATGAAAAAATCAGAAACATTTTTTTTAATGTCTACTAACAATAATAAGTCCGTTTAGGGTAAAATCGACTTATTATTGTTAGACATTAAAAAAAATGTTTTCTGACTTTTTCACCCAAAAATAATTTGGGGCAAAAACCGCCCAAATCGACCCTCCTCCTTTAAAAATAATTTAAGAATATTCCACTCTTGATCTACAATTTCTATGTGAGACATTTTTTCAAGTTTGAAAGGGTTGAGATGATACTGACCGTTCACTCACTAGTGACTCACCCTGCATATGTTAGGATGGGCTAAAAAAAAATTAAATTTGAATTTGCTAAAGGGTAGGTAATATCTAATTTCTTACTAAGTTTGTTAAACTAAACCGTGTAAATTCTTAGTCGTATTGGTTAATATCTAACTCAATGTGGAAACGTGTGGCAAAGATTTTCTGAATAAAATAGTTTTCAGTTTTATGCAAATTAGAGAGTTGTCTCTAAAAAAGTACGATTTGATGAAATCACGATTGGTAAAGCGCCATTAAAAATATTTCAAACATTTAATTGAAAAACATTCAGAATCGAAAAATTCGCTTTTTCATTGATTTTAAAGGTCATGTAGGGGCTTGGCAAACTATTAATCATTTTAATTAAAAATTTACACGAAATAGTTTAAGATACTGTAATCACCAAATATGATAAAACAGTCACTTGTACATGATTGGTGTAATTGGTAGAAGACGTCTCTGTGTAACGTCCACGTTTGCTAAAATTTGTGTTTCTATATGTTTAGGAGAGGTATGGCTAGAAGTCTTCTTCTGCACAACTTCTTCATATTTGGCAATTACACTACATAGTAAGAAATCAGAAACTCAAATTTTAATTTTTTTCAATCCACTCTAATAGTGGAGTAAATCTAAGGGTCAGAATTGCCTAGAAAGGAATTGTCTTACTATAGCAATTTTTTTTGCTGGAGCTTGTTGAAAACATTTCAAGAAGTGTAGTAAAAAGTTTTGGATTAAATCTGTGTGGTGGAAAGCTTTTGTTTAAACAAAAGAATGTTCAGAATCCTGTTTCTTCGCAGTTTTTCTTAAATATCTCTGGTTGTATAGCCCGTATCGCAAAAAAGAAAGAGACAAATTATTCAAAATGAAATTGCGAAGAGAACTAGATTTGTCGAATATTCCTGGTCAATATGCCAAGTCGTAAAACATGAAGACATTTTAGGGAGGCCATTTTGAAACAATTGATGATAAGTTGAACAATAATGCACATATTCTAACCAAACTTTAGAACAGTATACCCCTTGTGGAGTTAAACCATCAAGCCAAGTTTCAACTTAAAATGTTTACAAAAACTCCTAAAAGACAGACAATTGAAAAGTCTAAAATCGAATCATCGATTGTTTGTGCGTGGGCATTAAGTCATATTTCAAAATTTTGTATTTCAGATTATAGTTGTTCTTATGTTTTTTGTGGTGGTATAAATAAGAATAAATTTTAAATTTTTTAAAACCGAAAAATTGTTCAAGTTGTTATGTTATGTCTATTAGCTTGCTTATAAATGGTCATAGTGCAATAAAATGTCATATCTAGGGTCCCAATTGCCGGTGATAAAACTACTTTTTCTTAATGGCTCGTTTTTTTATGTACTTTTAAGATATACCAATAATTTTTATTATTGAGCAAAATATTTTTGAGTAAAATTCATTTCTTAAAAAAACGAAAATAGAGAATTGAATAAAATTGGTCTAAAAAAATTTAAAATATATTTTTGTTTATGCCACCACAAAGAACATAGAAACAACTATAATCTGAAATCAAATTTTTGAAAGCCGACTAAATCCACAAACAATCGACAATTCGATTTTCGAGTTTGCAATTGTTTTTAGGAATTGTTGTAAACATTTTAACTTGAAACTTGGCTTGATGATTTAACACCACAAGGGGTATACTGTTCTAAAGTTTCATTAGAATATGTGCATTATTGTTCAAGTTACCATCAATTGTTTCAAAATGGCTTCCGGAAAAGGTCTTCATGTTTTACGACTTGGCATATTGACCAAAAAGTTTCGGACAAATCTAGTTCTCTTTGCAATTTCATTTTGAATAATTTGTCTCTTTCTTTTTTGCGATACAGGTTATACAACCAGAGATATTTAAGAAAAACTGCGAAGAAACAGGATTCTGAACATTATTTAGTTTAAACAAAAGCTTTCCGCCACACGGATTTAATCCAAAACTTTTTACTACACTTCTTGAAATTTTCTGCAAAAAATTGCTATAATAAGACAATTCCCTAGAAATTTTAGTTTTGCTCCACTATAAGTATATACAGGGTATTCCTTAATGGCGTGCTAATTTTTCCAGGTGCGATGCCTTCTTCGTAAAATGACCTAATCATTTTACGAAGAATGGTTCATATGAACAACAACGACTTAAATTTTTTGTTACAGGGTGCTGAATTTTTTTTTAAATCGTTATTTTTTATTATCTCAGAAAGTACTTTAAATATTATTTTCAATTTTGGTATGTGTTAATAGGATATAAAATCACATATTTTAGTTATTTTATCGCTCTACCAGTGGCGTCCCTGCAAATATGCCCTGTGTTATTTTTTACAAAAAAAGTGACATGCCACTGCCATTTTTCCATGTGGATATTTTTCTGATTAGCTTGGTCAATTCTAAATGAGCAGAAAAACGGTCTCTTGCCTTTTTCTCGTCAGACACACAGTTCCTGATTAAAGCAATTAAATTCAAATTTAAACTAATTATTATTAACATATTAATGAAAAATTTTGTTTTATAAAAATTGTTGGAAATGGCCACCTTCACTTAATAAGCATGCTTTCGCCCATCTTCGCCTAGGAATTTTTTCAGAATTATTTATTTATTATGTAAGGTGCAACACCATTTTTAATAAACTTTTTTTTTTAAGTTTCAACTTTCCCAACGATTTTCGAAAATATTGTAACAAATATTTTCTTTATATCCAAGGAAATACTTTGGTGCCCATTCATATCATTTCTTTTAGAGATATTTTACACATACTTATCTGGCTATAGGCCCTTTGAATTTTTGTACAAAATTTGAACTTAATTGTTTTAAGCAAGAACTGTGCGCCTGATGAGAATAAAGCAAGAGAACATTTCCATGTGGAATTTACTAGGCTAACCAGAAAAATTATCCATATGGAAAAATGTCAGTGGTGTACCACTTTTTTGGTAAAAAATATCAGAGAACGTGTTTGCAGGGATGCCACTGGTGGAGCGATAAAACAACTTTTCTAACTAAAATATGTGGTTATATATTCTATTTACACATACCAAAATTGAAAATAATATCTATAGTATTTTCTGACATTACAAAATAATGATTTAAAAATGAAAAAGTCAACACCCTGTAGCCAAAAATTTAATGCGGACATATGTTCATATGAACTTTTCTTCATAAAATGATCTAGGGAATCACACCCTGAAATATTAGCAGTCATTAAGGAACACCCTGTATCTAAAACATAATATACTATGTTTATAATAGTGGAGTAAAAGTATATATCTGAGTTTTAAACTTCCAAAGCCTATTGCGGTTTTTTTTTATGAACATTTTAGTTTTTTGAATAGCGTTTTTTTAGGTAAAAAGGTTAATGTTTCCGGTTCTAGAGGTCCGATCGGGACAAACTAAAAATCAAAAACCTTCGCAATTAAAATTTCAACAAACCTGCTTTGGTTTTGGGTCATTTGAGCACGTATATGACGTACAAAATGGAATAAACTGGCTAAAAAGCGTTTTTTCTTTTTTATTTTAACGCCCAGGGACGTCAAGAGTTCCAATTGGCTTCAAACTTTCTGAAAATATAGGTATCTTTTGTTGAAAACAAGACATCCTGAAATTTTGGTGCCCAAATGTTGAACTTTGTAGACACAAATGAATTTGTTATCTGAAATTTGAATTGTCCGCCATTTTGTGCCATTAAGTCCAAAATGGATCTTTTTTTTTTATGTAGTTCTGGACAATAGCTTTCCGATGACATTAAAAAAAATTATTTTAAAGTCATTTTGGCCAAATGACAACAAATAGATTTTGAAAACATTTTTGAAAAAATTTTATCAGAAAAGAAAGAGAATTGCGAGAACTTTAATTAAAAAAAACATTATTTTCGTCCATCTGAACTCAAGCTATTTGACTTCTAGCATCTTGTAAAAAGATAAATAGCAGTAAATAGACACACAAAGAAACAGTGTTGTCTCTGAACAGAACAAATATTTGACATTAATCAAGAAAAATAAGGTTATAATTTTATAAAGAGAACTTAACAGAATATCAAATTCTCCTAAATACGTACGTTAACTACCAACTTAAGTAAGCCAGAAACAATTGAGTACGGTGCAACAAAATGAGAGGTAATCTTGATATATAAATTTAAAGAAAGTTTTTCAGGCTAATTAACAACAATAAAATTAGTCGCGTCATTTTGGCATTTTACCTCTAAAAAAATAGTTGACCCTGTACCTTCTATTTTAGAGGTAAAATTGACTTCATTTTTGTTGTCAATTTGGGAAATTCAAAATGGCGGACCGGAAATCGGATCATTTTCCTTAAGAAATGCCATTTTGAAATTACCAAATCAGGCCTCGGATTCGTAATCAGCGACCTCGAAAACCCGAGCACAGATTTTCAAGGCCAAAATATCCATTCTCATTTCTTATGGAAAATGGCCCGATTTCTGGTCCGCCATTTTCAATTTCCCAAATTGGACTTCAGATTGGTGATCAGCGACCCCAAAAACCCCCGAGTAAGCATTTTTGTCTATGGCATATTGTGTATGATGACAAATTTTTCAATTAATTTAGTTAAATTGGCCATTAATATTGGCCAATTATGGGAAAAAAAGGAAACCAAACATTTCCGCCAAAAAAATAAAAGGGACTGTTTTTTCTAAATGTCTTTCAAAAAAATGGAGTCAATTGACCATGTACCTTTTTACTTCCCTCGCATACCGAAGGGAAGTATTGTATTCGAGAAAAAATCACCCTCCGAGATTTTTTCGGATTCTGACGTTTCAGAACACGTAGATTCCGAAAATATAGGTTTTTCAATTCCGTCAGTCTGTCTGTCTGTCTGTCTGTCTGTCTGTTGGTGCATTAACTAAAAAACTACTTGACGGATAGCAGTCAAATTTGGTAGGTAGTTAACCCTACTGTCAGCGAAGAACTGGTAGAATTTTCACTGAAAAATATACAGGGTGGACCGTCTAAACGGAATAAATAGTAAAAAATATTTTCTTTTGCTCAAATTTAAAATTTCCACGTTTCATGACGCGCTAAACCTATTTCAGAAAAAAAAATGTTTGAAAATTTTTTTCAATCATTTTTGAAAAAAATTTTACCACTAAAAAAAATTTTTTTCTTTGTTCAAATTTAAAATTTCCACGTTTCATGGCATTCTAAACCTATTTAAAAGAAAAAAAAATAGAAAATTTTTTACCAACATTTTTGAAAAAATTTTTACCACCAAAATAGGTGATTTTTTTTTTCTCAAAATTTAAAATTTCCACGTTTCATAGCGTTCTAAATCTATTTAAAGAAAAATAAAAAAAAATTTAAAAATTTTTGAAAAAATTTTACCACAAATAGATGGAATTTTATTTTCCGATTTAAAATTTCCACGTTTCCATGGCATTCCAAATTTATTAAAACAAATTTAAAAATGTTTTAGAAAAATTTTAAAAAAATGAAAACATGTTTTAGTAATCTATTTATCACCATTATAGAATAGACGAAATATTTTTTTGCTCAAATTTAGAATTTCCACATTTCATAACATTCTAAACCTATTTCGGAAAAAAAAATTTGCAACATATTTTCACCAATTTGGGAAAAAATTTAACACTAGAATAGACAGAAAACATTTTTGAAAATTTGTTCTATATTTTAATCACCACTATACTTCCACTCCATTACGTGAATGTGGGATTGAAAATGTGAGAGATGGCAATAATATTTGGCATATCCTATTATATACTTTTATTGAATAATGGCATCCCAAGAAATAATTGAGTCATGGTGGACATTTATAAAGGTATTTGCGCAAGCCTTCCATATTTGGCACCTGTTCAATTAGTATATTGAACTTTTGCTGTTGGATGAACACTCTGTATATTTTTTTGACCAAAAGTTATCAGGTTTTCTTTGTAATAATACCAATAATTATATTCCGATTATTATTCCCAATGTCATTTCGTAATTAATAATGTTTTTGAGTGACTGTCATGCACAAATAACGAGGGAAGTTCTGTGTAAATAACTTTACCGATTTTTTTTTAGAGGTTTTCAAATTTTTCATGTTAAAATGACGCGACTAAATGTAAATGCTTGAAAATTAGTTTTTATAAGTTAAACATGATTTTTGGGCGTTTCATATGAAGTAAATATGTTTCCAAATGATACAGTTCAAATATTAGCCAATAATAGGCACTTGTTAATTAATAATTGGCCAAAATGCTAAAAGTTAAATATCTCGAGATCAGATTGACGAAAATTATAACTTTGTCTTTTTTAAATTAAAGTTCTCGCAACTCTCTTTATTTGTGATAAAAATGTTTCAAAAATGTTTTCAAAATGGCCAAGAGAATTTATTTGTTGTCATTTGGTCTATAAATAAATGCCAAAAAAGTGAGCAAAATGATTTTTTTTAATGTAATCGGAAAGCTGTCGTCCAGAACTACATTTTGAAAAGAAAATATCCATTTTGGACTTAATGGCACAAAAGGGCGGGCCATGCAAAAATCTCAGATAACAAATTCATTTGTGTCCACAGGGTTCAATATTTGGACACCAAAATTTCAGAACGTTTTGTTTTCTACAAAAGATATATTTTCTGAAAGTTTGAAGCCGATTGGAACTCTTGACGTCCCTGACGTGACGCAATAGGATTTGGAAGTTCAAAATTCAGATACATACTCCTGGTGATACCCCAGAAGGTATAAAATCATAATATTGCTATTACAAGATGCATATCTTATCATTTATTTGGTCTCTTTTTACTGCACTATAATGACCTTACTGAGTTATTTGGTTCGATGTGTGTGGATTTATTATGGCTTTAAATAGTCGTAATGTATTCATTAGATTTTAGATCAATAATAAATATTTTAATTCCGTCATGAAGTTAGTAATATATGGTAATTCATAATTCTTCTCTTCCCTCATTTATTTATAAAATGTATGTAATAATTTTTCCATTCTATAATTTACAGCCAGTATATCTGAGAGTGGATTTAAGAGGAAATGCAGGTATTGTTGTGTGTTGTGATCATGCACCTTTTGCTTGCTTGCCTGACAAGTGCCAGTGTTGCCATTTATTTGCCTCCATAGAAATAAACATAATCGATATGAGTGACTATATAACAACAAGAACAAATAGTTACCCACACATCCCTGTAGACTCAAAGTTGTTGCATGAACCTATTACAAAGGATATGCTTTCACATGAACCTTACACGCCTGAAAGTATAGATTCACATTCACAATCACCTCTGCCCGAAAAAGATGAAAGTATAGATGAAGGAGATATTAGGCGAAATTCCGTCTCGCCAGTGCAACTGAAAAATAGGTTGGAGAGCATAATTAGAGAAGAACTAGGAAAGTCACCTAAGGTAATGAAAAGATCTGCATCTGAGAATGTGCAATTAATTCATCCACGTGATAACTTCTTTAGGATGAGAGCCATGTCAGAAATCCCTAAAACAACCAGGGTTAAACTTATTTCTTCTGGCAATTCCTTGCAGAGGTTACAGAGCCATCACAGTTCCTCAGATGAGGATTGGTTTGAGTTTGAGAATGAATCGCCCCCAAAAAATTTTGAAGTTTGTTTAGGAAGTACTGATTATTCAGGGGATATATCGAAAGACATGAAGGATGTATCTATATTAAAAGATGGCAAGAGGCCTAGCACACATTCCAAATTAAAAATTAAAACTCATCAAAGACTTAAATGTTGTGCTATAGTGTGATTATTAGTAGTTAATTTTTATTTTGCGACTGCTGTAGTATTTTTTTTTTGCTTGCAATGTAGTAACTCTAATGAAACAGTGTTTAATAACAATAAACTATTACCCAAATATGGTAGATTTAAGTGGGTAAGATTTTAACAATCAGGGTAAATTGACGCAATTTCAGTTAGCTTTAAGAAGAGTTTTATATTTTTATACTGTTAAAATTCTATTTATATAAATATATTGAATTTATTTATTATTTAGCCTAATTCAGTGGGATTGCCGGTTCTTCAGAACTACTTAGTGGAATGTATGTGTAAAGAGAAAATGAGAATTTAGAAATCGGCAGGTGGGGATTCTAAAACCATTGAAGTAAAATGTAAATGTTTGCTAGAAACACGGAAAACCTTGCTGTCTCTCTAATTTTTCTAAACAACTATGTAATTTATTTATAGTAATATTATTCTGCAACTAAATTGAAGTCTAGCAAGGACTTTAATTGGTTCTTGCTTAACCAGTGGAACTAGTAAAAAACGTGAGCAAGTCTGGAAGGCTCAAGATTATATTATTGTATTAACAGCAGAAACAAAACTGGACAACTTGCAGTGGAATTTTAAAATTCTTTAAACAGTTTAAAAAAATAAACATACTCTAGTTTGACATCAATAAAGCGATCCGTTTTCAACAATGCTAATATAATGAATGCCATGAAGTACAACCTCATGTAACTTGTGAGAAACAACTGAATAAATGTGTATATCTAATTTGACAAATAATACATAAATAAATGAAAAATAAATATTATTTCTTACGAAAATATTCAAATTTAATAATTTAAGAGAATAGTGGTTTATTGGCATAACAAATTTTTCAATAGGTAAACATGCCGACATGCATTTCTATGTACAAACTTGCTGTGGGTAATGGTTTGGAAGCCAAATGGTTTTTGGAACACCATCCTAACAGAGTTCCCCAAAATGGGAAGTTTTATTTATTTATTTATTTACCCAAAATATTTACAGGATAGAATCTCAAATGATATTAAAACAATATAATACCATATTGTACAGAGACAAAAAGTAAAAACAAACTAAACTAAATTGTTACTAACAGATACAATTTAAAAATTTTGTAAATGAACAAAAGTAAACATCAATATTTGCTGGTAAATTATTAATAACTGATATGACTTTTGCAACAGGACAATGACTATTGTAGTTATCAGCATAGAACAAATCATTATTTCTCGTATTAAATCTAGGAACTGTAAAATGAAATATTTGCAAAATTTCTAAGGAATCTATTTTATTATTGATAATATTAAAACCAAATTGTTGTATCATTTTAAGACACCTTTCCTTAAGAGATGTAATACCCAGCAACTGAAGCCTTTCTTCATATGAATAATTGGTTTGATCAATATGCAACTTAAATAAAATGAAATTTAGTATTTTCTTTTGCACACTTTCAAGTCTATCAATGCCAGATTGATAGTATGGTTCCCAGATAATGCAGCAATATTCTAATATTGTCCTAACAAATGAATTAAATATATTTAAGATACAAGTAATATCAGTGAAATCCCTGCATTGTCGTTTAATAAAACCATACAGACGGTTTGCTCGCTTTAAAACATTCTCAATATGTAAGTGATATCTTAACCCGGCATCCAAAGTAATGCCCAGATCACAAATAGAATTTTTTTGTATTTACAGAATAATCAAACAAAATATTACTTTTCTTTTTAGAGAATGTTATTATTTTACATTTATTTATATTGATTTCAAGTCAATTTTTTAAATTCCAATCACAAAAGCTGTCAATATCACACTGCAACTATTCAGCATCACTTATGGTATTAACAATTGCAAACAACTTCAAATTATCGGCGAAAAGTAGAATTTTCGCAAAATTAAAATTGTAAGGCTGAAGGAATTTGGTCGATGGCCTTTCGGTTATTTATTTATTTTTTAACCAATAAAAAACTTTTATTATTATTATTATTATTATATTAAAATTGTATTGCACGTCATTAATAAAAAGTGAAAATAAAATCGGAGAAAGATGACCTCCTTGTGGAACTCTGGAAGTCACATTGATATTTCTTGATTTATTTTGCCCTATTTTTACAATTTGAGTTCTGTCAATTAGGTATGATTTTATCCACTGCAGTAAAGTACCATTAATACCATATAGAGAGAGTTTTCGAAGAAGTATATTTTGATTGACAAGATCAAAGGCCTTTTTTATATCAGTATAAATTGCATCAACTTGGGAGGCATTCTTAAATACTTCATGTATGAATAATGTGTATAGGAAAAGATTAAGATTTGTCTGCGTACTACGACCTCTATAAAAACCGTGCTGATAGGACATGATGACATTTTTATATAAATTAAAAATATTATCAGCTATTATGGATTCCAGTACTTTCGGTATAACAGAACACGATGGATGAAACACATCGGTAGTTTTCAATATCAGTTTTTGGACCTAATTTGTAAATGGGTGTACTGTAGGATACTTTCCAAATATTGGGACACTCAGCTGTCTCTAATGAAAGTTTAAAAAGATGAGACAGAGGTAAGGACAAGGTTGGACTGCACATTTTTAAGAAATATGAAGGTATACCATCGGGTCCTAGATTATTGGAATTTAAAGATGATAATTTGTCAAAAATCAAATCGCAGTCAATATGTACATTATTTAATATGAATGGATTATTATATATACCAATGTTAGAAATCACTACATCATTATCATATCTGACGTAACAGACTCGAAGTAATCGGTAAACATATCACAAATAATTTTAGGATCAGAAGAGCTATTACCATTAAAGTTTAGTTGGAAGTGTATTGTTATGCCTATTTGATTCGTTTAGTGGTTAATTATAATTTTTAAACATTTCTTCGAGTTATTCATGGTATAGTTCTTACTTTTATTTTTATACTTATTTAATTCGTTTAGTTGTTAATTATAATTTAACTACAGTATGCAGGCATCTTGCTAGTATGTTTATAAGAAGTAAAGCTATTTTGGGCATTTTGTTTCAGCACACATAGTCTTCAAATATTTAGACATAGATTATGTAGAGGTACTGTAGTAGTAGACAATAGATATATACAAAAGTAATACCTATTTTCAAAGCATAAAACTTGAGTTTATGTGAATTTTCAATTTCAATTTATATTAATTTTTGGCATCAGTTATTATCTTGTATCATTACATTATTTACAGATAAAAAAACGAAATAATTCGTTCTATATGGTATAAAATATTTGAAATTGATTTAAATGGAATTTACACTCTCAATTTCTATTAGTTTCATTAATAGTAAATATGTATGTTTCTTCTCATTCTCATCTAATAAAACGAATATTAGGTAATTACGTATTTAGTCATTTTGTTACCATTATAGTAAAGCCACCTGACTGGTAGTATTTTTGTGTTTTGTAGATAGTGTGCTATTGTCAGTTAAAGGTTAATACAAATAATTATATAAAGGCACATTCCTTACGGAAAGTGGCCCTTGGTTAAATTAGTTAAAAATTTAATGTTATAGGTACTTTATGGCTCGATCAAAAGTTCTCATGGACACGAAGCCTGAAAATTGTCGGTTTTCTTTCTACTGCCGTTTGAAGCGTTCGCATTTTGCCATTACACAATTTCAGGAAAAAATGCCTTTCTTCTGTCCTATGAACAAGTTTTTTCTGTTTATAAAAATGGTCAGAATGTTACAAGATGGGAAAACATCCATTAAACATTAAAAACAGATTTCCGTGGTAATTAAAATTAAAAATTTAAAATTATGTAAATCCCTACCATGCCATTTGTCTTAATTGATATATTTTTGTATTATTAAGCACTGTTTCGCCTTTTTATTGTATTTGGTAGAGTTTGTGGAGTTGTGTATTCTGTAGTTTCATTGATCATTCTTATTAATAATAAAAGATATTTTGTCCTAAGCAGGCGGCATCAACGTAAGTGAAATGAACAGTTTAAAGATTGTGGACACAAAAGTGACAAAAGTTGAAGATATTATGGATCCAAGTACAGTAACTAGGTATATCTACATACAAAATATAGATAACCCTGTTAAAATATTTAGGGAAACCGCAGTGTAATCACATATTTGGTGTTCATGTTATATAATCACTTTAAAATTATCACTGAACAATGTGTCCCTAAATGTAACAGATTAAAGTTTGGGTATGTGATAGAAAAACAGTAGTCACGTCTTGCCAATATTTCCTTAAGTAATGGTATTATAATTTTACCATAAAAATGAATGCAAATTAGTCAGTGTTGATTAAATAATTACTTGCATTTAAAGTTACTTGGATGTTTTACGTATACCTCATATCATGTTTTGGCACATATGGAATTAAAACTTTTAATACCTCATTTTGATGAAATTGCACTTTTTGTGTATCTACTAAGTGTGTGTTTTTTCTAATAGAATATACAGTGTGTGCCCAAAATAAAATTGAGTGGGTCTTAAGAGAAAAGTAAAAGAAAATATGAACAATTAGAGAACATTTTCTTCAATTTCTTTTTTATCAATTTTATTTCAAGAAATTCAAAACTTTTGTTTGCTTCACAGCCATCATAAATCTAATTATTTTATATTGATCTGGAACTTTCATTGAATATTTTGATAGTAATTTGAATCATAAATGCAACACTATGATTTCATTGAGCAATTTTATTGAAATATCCCCCAAACTCGGCTCCTAGTGTGGTATTAAAGATTAAAGGCTGGTTTTTCACAGCCAGTTCTAAAAATATGCACAAAAGATTTCTTTAACTGCGTCTTATGATAAACTGTGGCTTTAAATTCCCTTTAAAGTCCATTCCATTCCATTCCATAAAGCAGATCGAATCTTCTATTAGGTAAAGCTTTAATTTTAAGATATTGTTCTGTTGGCAACTTTGAAATAGTAACATGACATTAACCACTATGCAATGTGACTATCTTTTAAAGTCATATCATGTTCATATTGTCCGTAACGTAACTTTCTAGTTGGTTGATTATCTTTGTCTCATTTTACTTAAAGGTTTGGTTGTCTGTAAATTACTTTTAAAAATAACTGTAGGTGGTGAGGGGACGATTTACCCATTGGACTCAGCACTGTGTTGTATGCATATTTATACGTTTCTGCGACATTAAAGGTCTTCGGAAATTTTACGTTTTTTTCGGTTTATTTTGCACTTTGATTATATTTTTGTTTACATTAGCTTCATTATCACATAAAATAAACTCATTTGCATAATCTACAGCTTCCTCTATATCAGACACATTCCAATCATCGATTTGGTCTTCTGAGAATCTCCAAACTCTTCTTCTTCATCACTGTTTATTAACAAATTGTAAAATACTTGCTTACCTAACCCTTTACTGGATATTTTAAACACTGTTCTCTATGGAAATCTGAATAACATAATCAATTGAATGCCACTTGTCACTCTACTTAAC
The DNA here is from genome assembly GCA_963583905.1 of Stenurella melanura. Lineage (NCBI taxonomy): Eukaryota > Metazoa > Arthropoda > Insecta > Coleoptera > Cerambycidae > Stenurella > Stenurella melanura. Next base: position 75,188,297 of record OY757312.1, on the reverse strand, counting down.
GGTCATGATTACCGCCATCTAGCAGTGGAGGTCAAACTATTGTAATAATCTAAAGATTGATACAAATAATACAATTGTGTTATCTTTCCCTTCTCGCAACTAACTGTGCCTCCAGCCTTACAGATGAGTATCCAATTTATGCACTATGGTCAAGAGGTTCTTCTTGTGATTTATCCATTTCCCGCAACAAAAGGGTTAAGAGCAAAAGAAAAAAGTTCTACTTTCTCGAAAGAGGATGAAATAAGATTACTTAATGCCATTTATTCAGAGAGGAATGTGATTGTAAATAAAGAGACGAATAATGTTACAAATGTTTTTTGTAGGAAAAGTTATTAAATGAATTATTTGTTGCAACAAGGCCAACTCAGTGGGTTTAATTAGTAGAGTTTGACCTTTTTGGATGGATTTCAACATTAACAAAATTTGATTGTACACTTGTTTGTATATTATATTTTCTTAAACACTGCTTGCTCATTTTACATATTTTGTCTCCCCTCAAAACTATGAGATCTTTCCCCTTCCAACGAATTTGAACTTGCATTGTCTAAGTGCTGATGTTCACCCACTTTAAATTTTTATTCTAATATACCAAATCACAGCAAGAAACACATGGAGAGATTTGTAGATTCAGATTTGCAAGTTTGATTTTTATCAGAAAAATATACCAAATTCGAGACTTTACGATAATGAAAGCTTTTTCATAATGTTTTCTTTAAAGATCGATTATGAAATGGGGGTTTTACAATTTACGTGTCATCTCCTCTCAAACCCATTGGGTATGAAGCCGAAGATTGCTCAAATTGGGTAAAATTTACTCATATCTAAGACAATGAAAATTCCAGATGCATATTTAAAACGATTAGGTTGGAGATGATGGTCTCATCTAGTCCAATTTTTTTAGAGAATATTACCAAACCTACAATTTTTGATGATTGGCATTTCTTGGTTTCAAAGTTAATGATCTTAAATCTTTGAACTGGACTTATAAACCTCAAGTGCAATATACTAATTATTATGTAAAATTTTGGATTGAAATAAAGTGTAGTATCTTAGATGATATGATACTAATACATTATAATAGATAACATATATTTGCCTGCATTAGAGTATTAATAGTTTATGACAGTAGTTAATAGTTAAGATGTAACATAAAACGGCCTTGTTATTAATTCCCTTTAAAGTGTTCAACAAAAAAACAAAAATAAAAACGTACTGATTTGAATTAAGATTTTATATATCATTTAACCAAGCTTTAATCATCCATTTCTTAAAATAATGTATCATGTGTAAAGAAAGATATTAAAAGACATTTTGCAGATTCATGTTATTCTCTATTTTTATATTTTTAAAGAGGGATTAGCATAGGGAACAGTTTTACGAGGGACACTCTTTGAGCAACGGTAATCTGATATTTAACGATTACCTAATAAAACTGACATATGTGATTTAGTTTTTAAATATGAAACTTTGACAGCCTACTAGTTAGTCTATACACACAACTTCCTATGTGCTTTGTTTCCAAGCTACAAGACGTAATTTAAAAAACAGTTGTTGGAATATGAAGAAATTTTGAAAAAGAATTCCAGAAAACATTCTAATTTTTCTACACATATTCATATAAACGTGATTATAACCAAAAATCATATATTTTTCCAGGAGAATTCAAATATGGTAAAAAACTGTTAAATCAGTGGTGCCAAGGTTGCCACCACTGTCTTGACAACTGACCTTTTCTAAGTAATTGAATAATGTAAACAATTAAAACCAAATTGAATTGAAAATGGAAACGAATCATTTTGGAACATACATATTGGAAGTTTTGTTTAAAATGAGTGTCGTGTGTAAAAACTGAAACACCCTGGATAGAGATAATATTTCTTCACAATTTTTTTTTTATCCATTATTATTTATTATTGCTCTTTATGCTCTCTTTCTTTCTCTGTTTCTTAATTCGGGAATCAGGTTTTTTGTTATCTAAAATAAAGACAAGTTAAATTTAGCTAAAAGCTCTACACAAATCATTAAGATAAATTATAATAAAAAAAAGTAAAAATCTTGTTTTTACCTAGTTGTCTGTAGTCTCATAAAAGTCATTTTATTTAAAAATGTAAATCCACTACTTTAACTTTTAAATAGGTACCTATATCATATTGGAAGTTTTTAAGACTCATTTTTTGGTTCCTCTATTTTTTGCAATAGAATTTCATAATTTTCAATATGTCCTTTACCTACTTGAAAATTAAATAACATAAATCCCTCTGCAATTTTTTTAAATTAATTCACCTGTACTCGAATACCATCACAAAGTTGGTGCTTCTGAATCTGCCAACTCAACCTCATTTTTAATTAAGGTACAAATACTACTGACTGACAAAGTAGATTTCTTATATTGCTTGTTATTGTTATTTTAAATTTTAAACTAATATATCTCTTATAGTTTTATGTTGACAAATAGCATCCCTAGGGCTGTGGATTTATTAATCTTAGTACTAAGCTAAATTAATTAGGGGTACTCTTTACATTTTCTTATTTTGTACCTTATGTAATATCTGGATTGGATTTTGTCAAAGATGAGAACTCCTTAAAACTAAACTATTTTTTACACTCTGGTGGCCATATCATAAGTTTGAAATATAAGTCCACATAAGTATAAAAGCTTTAGTATTACTATTTAGGTACTTTGATATGAGCACGTTGACGTTTACTTATGTAGTGATCTCACAATACTGATTTGGCTTAGAGAAACTCCTATACCTGCCAATGGCAAATTTTAATGACTACATAACTTATTGAAGGAAATCATGATCCTGAATGCATATGTTAGTATCAATCGATTTTACTTAAATTTGGACATCATTTATTTGGGATTTCGAAGAAAACTGAAGGGAGAGACAGAAAAAAATCTTTTTTTTTCACAAGTGTAAATTTGAATCCTGTTGTACATCATCATTAACTGTACAGGCACATGTGGGTTCCAATTTTCTCAAGATTTTTTAGCAATATGTCCAGCACCATTCGCTGCCTGTTGGTTGCTCTGATTATTCTAGCATCATCCACACCATGTCTGCATCTCAGTCTTAGCCGACCTCTGGTCTTACTAATTTTGTGTTTAAGATATTTTTTGATGGGTAGTATTCATTGGCCTGTACTAGGTGCCTTCCCCAACTAAGTAATGAAATCCTGATCGTTACTATAATGTTCTTGCCTTTAGCTACTTGTGAATGCTTTTGATATAATTCAAAATTATATCTTCTCAAGGACCTAAGTCGATAGCCTTTTGATTGTATTTTATTACATTGTATAGTAATGCGATCAATAAAGAACTTATCATTATTTTATCTTCTGCGATGTGCAGGTTACCTCAAAAATTCTTTTAAAAAATTCTACTGTATACATAAACTAAATTTCGAATCAATCATCAGCTAGACAAAGAGTGCCACACCTTACACAATCCTATCTCCTACTGTTTGTGGGTATAACTATTAAAGATTTTGTAAGAAACTTGAATTCTCATAAAAGATTATATTTAAACATTTCTACTTTGATATGTATAGATAATCCTCGTTTGTAAAGTAATATAGTTATTCAATTACTGGCTATCAAAGATTTTATTGTTCACTAGTATGCTGGATGAAAGTCTTGATAACTAAAAGTATGACAAGTGTCTCAGTCATAATTGACAGAGTCTATGCCAGATAATAAATATTTATGAATCTCTTTCACATATACTATGTATTAGATTGTGATAGCTTTCCCGTAATATATATTAACCGTTTATTGCCACCATTCTTTTAAAACGTTCATCCGGTAATTGCGCAGGTGCTACTGATACAAGTGTTTTACGGCCTATGTTCCTATTTTGGATCATCAATTAGGCCTGTCAATATATGTCGATATGTAAACACTGCGGCAAAATCGTGTTTGACGTTTTATAGTACGCATTTCTTTTTCCTTTGTTAAAAAAACTTTGCTCCTCTTGGGGAAACTTCCAAATGAGTGGCAGCGAATCTGTTAAAAGATACAAGTAGGCACATTGTCCAACACTTCTATCAATGACTCTCTAGTCTAGTTCAAAGGTTGAATAACAATTTATTTTATAAACGAGGGTGTAACGTTTACCCCTAATTTCTTTTCCATACTACTATATTTTCTTGCAGTTTGTCAGTTCAATTTTTAACAAATTTTCCATATAAATGTATTTATTATATAAGGTTATTTATACTTATTAGATGTTTTATGTGTTAAATGTTTGATGTTTCCCTTAATTGATATTTAAATACCTATATGAATCTTAAATGTATTGTAGGTACTGTAATTTAAAAATTTTGTTTAGTACTTAGAAAGAATACTTCATTACAATTAAATTAAAACTATCAATAAATGTACTAGTCAAGTATACTTAAAAAGAGTTTATTTTTTCATTTACAAATCACAATATTTTTCTTAGACATATATTTATTTAAGGTTTATTATAAAATTCTGGACAAACATTAAACTGTGTTTATTTTGTAATTCTTATAGGTAATAGTTGCGCCTATCTAAATAAACTTTTCTATGCTAACAAAAGAACATTTTTGGTCTGGAGTTGACGAGAATTCGTCTTTTTTAAAAATTTTATACAGTGCGTCGCTGAAGTATTAAACATATTTGATAAAACATTAGTGGTACATATTTAAGAAAGGGGATCTTAACCTAAGCTATGAGAGAACTACCGTTCTATACCTTTGCTTCCAAAATTGTGAAAAGGTATATTTCAAAATAACTTTTGTCATTCTTTGAAAATAATTACTTCAGTAGCTGCCCGTTTGGTCTCTTAAAGAATAAAAATCTTATTCGGGGTAGAGAGTTTAGTTGCTTATATAATTTTCATAATCTAGAATATAAAAGTGGTTTCATGTGATCCAAGCAAAACTTTCAATTGTGTCAATCAGACTCCATCAAATGCTTGTACATATCATGTTCAGAAGGCAGCATCAATCTTATATAATCTTAGCCGGTAGGAAATTTCTCCGGCATGAAGTCAGCTAAAAGAATAACTGTAGAAGCATACATACCAGAGTTCTTGCCCTTGCATCAATACTTTTCAAAATATATAAACATTCTACTGTCCATTATTGGCATATCTCAATTTTGTAAATTTTATAGCACCGTTCTTTCAATGACTGGTACTTGTAACATTCACGAAAAAAATTTTAACTGATGTTTGTTTCGAGAGATATTTTGAGATAGGCCACTATGCCAGATAAGAGACGATATGGTATTCTAATGTGGGATTATACATATGGGGCTCAGTGTGTGTTTGGTCTGCAAATGAAGGCAATGTGAGTGACAGCAGGACTGCAGAAATACATTCAGAGACCAGAGACAGTACCATATATAGTAAAGTGAAATATCTATTAAAAGATGAAGACGTTAATGATCACAGCACAACCCTAATTTTTAAAATAAGGAGCTGTATGAAGTCATGAGATTTTTTTCAATATTGCACAGATTTGGATTATACTTTATAAGCATGTGGGTGAACCACATTATAAGATAAGTCACTATCAGTATCTTTTTTAAAGAACAATGCTGCCGTCCTATCTAGCATAACTAAGAATATTGTCCTTGTTTATAACACGTTCTGCAATCGTGGAACCGATAGAACAGTTCAGCTATTCATGTTACTAAGCTAAAAAATTGTATTTTGGAATTAAAGGCATATAGTACTTATTTTTAGTACAACGCAATTAGGACATTTTGAATTATAAATATATTGTTATGAGCACTTAGGACAAACAAAATATAAGAGTATTTCACCTTCTTGTTGCATATCGGCCATTTTTAACTAGAAAATAGTTAGAATACATGCAAATGGGACAGAAAATGTAATAATCTGAAAAATGCAATTTTTGCAGATAGGACCATTTTCCTTAGGGCGGCAGAATGTTCAACAAAAATTTTTATCACACGCCTTTGCAAGTGTATCAATGTATATTGTCAACAATTTCAGCACATACCGGCACAATAGCTCGCTAGGCTACATGTTATATGGTTGCCATGCTAGATCACATTGTACATCCTGTACTGGGTTAGATCCCCAGCTTCAATACTGGCAATGTCAGTGGATTATGGATGTGTGTCTGCGTTTTTTAAATGTGTAACCCCCTTCCAGGTAGCCCTACACATCACATTTTAGATTTATGTTTACATTATAATTTTAAATTTTGTAATAGGTATATATGTTGGTCCAGCTAGCCATAGGTAAGTTGCCGATATCACCATTAACTGCTATCAATGCGACTTTTGTTTTTGAGTTTAGAATTTAACACTGAAAACATTTTTAATTTATTTTTTACTTTATAATTTACATTGAAAATTAAACCTTGCATATTAATATATTTTTACCTTAGATTCGAATCAAAAACTAGATTATAAACATTTATACTCTGCATTTATACTACATATAATCAGGACTTAATACTCAAATGATCACTGATATCTGCTGGTATTGGACAAATGATAATAAAATGCTTGAACTGACAAACTAATCTGTTTATGTCCACTATATCTTATAAACGATCTGTGAATTAATCAAATCAAGAGAAACGGTACTGTCTCGCACCAAGCTCACTCTAAAATCATACAAGCTCATAAAAATAATAAGCGAGCACCTGTGTATCTTTACCACCGCCTAATTCTTTAATTAAAATTTCTTAATAAACATACGGATTTAACCAAGAATTTGCTTAGTTACACTTATAAATCGATAATTTTCTATCGATTGATACCAGAATCAATGATATTAATTACATATTAACGAAGACACGTGCACAGTAACGTGTAGCCACGCCCCTTGGACTCAAAAGGAGAGGATTTTATTTCTCAATTAGAAATATATATGCGATTTGTCCCACTAAATTCGGCTTTCGTCAGTGATGATCGGATCCAAAAGATGCACGGTAAGTATTGCGGCACTTTGGACAGGCCTCCTCCTCCCAGAATGAGGGGCGGAGGCCTTCATAAGGCTTAGCTGGGTCCTATTTCGCCCTCATCATGCCCATAGGGCTTTGCTGAGCCCCATTTCACCCTTCACAATGGGGTCTCCGTATAACCTCACTTCTGTGAAATCCCCGAATTGATCACCAGGCCCCACCTAGTTTTCTCTAAACTATCGCACTCTTGTCAGGGCTTCCATCCATGCATGCAACCCTGGAATTTTTTATTTTTAAGTACCTACCTATAGCCATCTAGTGCCGGGAATCCAGACTTGAAAATCATATTGTAGAACCGAGGGAAAGTTTGCTACAGATATTAAATTTATATTTGTTGAAAAAAAGCTGAGAATGTTCAGGGATTGGACTGTGGACCGCAAGATTCACAGGCTGACGTTAGCGAGTCACTTGACAAGTGGTAGATGAAATTCTGAGTGATTCTAAATGTGTAACAAAAGTGTGCTCTGCTATAGATTTATTTTTATGCTAAATTTTGATATACAATCGAGAGACATGGTAGTGTCTCGCACCAGCTTCACTCTAACTGCTATTGCAATCAGAGGTTTTATTATATAATATTTTATACAGCTACTGAAGCTCTCCACCAATTTTACTAGAAAAGATCAGAACCTGGAAATAATGGCACCTTTATTAATCCCAAGAGACAACGTCCGTTCAAGACACAAATTTCCTGAAAGAACTATACAAGAAATTTTAACCTCGATGAGACCAACAAACATATAGTATGCACATATGTGTGCATATAAATATGTGTATATGTATATATATAAAATTTTTATATTTCTTTTACATATCTTTAATATTCAAAATGACTTTGTATTTTTTTTTTTTTCTACTCCATGTGTATAATATATATATATAGTAACTATTAATAATGATTCTACTCCTCTGTTAACTTTGAAATTCAACTTTATATTTTGTAAAACACAGGCTGAAGGACTTCGGTCGATGGCCTTTTGGTTATTTATTTATTTTGTAACCAATAAAGAACTGTTATTATTATTATTATTATTATTATTATTTTATACAGGGTGATTCAGAACTTATCCGGAAGAATTTAAGGAGATATGCACCCTTAAAATTAGAGTCGATACCACGAAAAAAAATATAATAAAATCCTAACAGAACTGAAGTAAAAAAAATATTGAAGTTATGGTATTATTAAACGCTACTTAGCTGGACGACTGGATGAAATACTGACCTACCCTTGTACATGCAGATCTAATACGTATCAAGCAGGTAGCAACTAGTTCAGGTCGTCAGTTTGTGAATTAATCATGTTGATAGTGGGTGATTTTTGTATTTTAGTGCTGTAAGTGAGTTTCTTTCAAAATGCCATATGTGTATAGTAACGCGGAGTATATGGACATGAGGCAAAATTGGATACGACGTTGTCAAAAGTGCATATAGGTCGGCGGACAAAATTTCGAACAGTTATTGTAACATCAGGTATGTACAAAATTTGTAATCATTTAAAGTAAATAAAAAATTGAAAGTAAACTTCTAACTTCAAAGATAAATTACATTAGGTCAGATGCTTGTCGTTATCGATTTCTTTTACGTGAAGTTTTTGCATTTCACAACTATTCATTCAATATCAGATGTTTTCCAATTTTTATTGCAGTCGACCAGAATAACAGTAGCGTAGAAGTCAAATTTTTAATTTTTTTTAAAGTGCTTCTTTTTCATTTTTTCTTTGCGCTATTATATTTATCTGGACCCGTTGTATATCCCCTTAAAATTTTCTGGATAAGTTCTGAATCACCCTGTATATTTCTGATCATCAACATGTGCAGGATCTGCAGAAACGTGGAAAGTGAAAGATGTTAAGTTTTTTGTTTATTTGAAAAAAAAATTTCTCATTTTTTTTTTATAAATAGATACTTGACGATTTTAACTGATTTCAAATATTTTTGGAGAGATCACATTTTCCTATTTTGTAGAGAGGAAAGATATTTTTTTGGACAGAGTGTACTTGGCGCTATTTAGATATAACTGGAACAGAATTTTTAATAATCATTATTAAAAAAAAAATGTAGTGTGTAGACCCATTCTAATAAAGGTGATAACTTCCGTTAGATTCAAAATGCTTATATCAAATATGGTAAATGTGTAAAGTAGCACGATTCTTGACACTTCCTATTAAACTGGGTCGTATCTATCAAATAATAAGGTGATTGCCAAGAGCACTTATAAACTGTCAGATTTTACATAAACCATTTTTAGACAAAAATGTTATGAAGGTTTTTAATTAAGCACACAAAAATTAACAGAAGTTGAAGTTGGGGGTAGGCGGCTGCAAATATACAAAAAAAGTAGTTAATCTCAGTGGCACCACATAAAAGTTAATTATATCATATTCGAAAAAAATTAAAAACAAGTATTTGCAGTACACCATGTCCAACTGTGACCTACTCATATTCAAATATCAGTAGTGGTAAATGTACCCAAACTGGTATAGTATATATCCACCTGTCACTTAGAAATGTGGGTGGGATTAGATGCCTAGAGTTTGATTTGTCAACTAAAGGAGATGCTGTCTTTACTCCGAGTTTTCGTTTTTATGCTGTCCCAATCGAGATCGTACATACTACGCAGTTTAATTTGGCAGTGATGTAGCAATAAATATAACATACTGGGTGCAAGAAAAAACACCAATGGCATCGTACCTTCGATATAGTTCACCCTGTACAATTATAACTATAAGGCAAACCCATTTTGGAACATCTGTCAAAATTTTTTTAAATATAGTATAATTTTTGTGTCAAATTTGTTCCATACTTTAGACAACACACCATATATAATTGCAATATATGTTTAAATTAATAATTGTCATCTACATCAGTAAACACAGACAGTAGTTGGCATGTTAAATTACCAAACTTATACAATTTACAATTTTTCAAATATATTCGTATTTAATTCTAATATTAATAAAATAACAGGAAAACAAAAATATATACATTTTTTCACTCAGGTTGCCAGTTTATTTGGCAATTTTTCCTCAGTCATTCATTATGTCACTTATGGTTATTGATTAGAATGTACAAATAACTTGGTAAATAAATACACATACTTTTTAATATGTATATTAGGGTAGGTCGTTTTTTATATATTTTTTAAATTATATAAGGCCTGTAGTGAGGAAAGTTGCGTAATGGTCTTAAATTTATGCGACTTTCTTCTTTAAACTTTAGTCTCCTGCACTGGAAAATGTTTCTAAATACTGTTTATATATAATATAAATCCTTTATTTAGCCAAAGACTAATAATATACACATAAATAATAAATAGACACAGAAAAAAGATATATAAAAACACAAGAATTGTATATAGCAAACAAGTACAGTAATTACCAGTAATACCTAGTCAAATTGTCACACTATAAAATTTCATTTAAATAAATAAAACAGTCAGAGAACATAATATAAGAATCAGTATTACATGACTTTAAAAACAAGTACTTAAAATTAAATTAAAATTCAGGCTGGACACTTTCGACGGACAATATGAATGTCTACTCATCCAATAAATACATTTCAAGCCTACTCTTGAATGTATTTAAAGTGGTACTGCTTTTAATATTCTCAGGTAAGTCATTATACTCACCTAATCCCTTAAAAAAATAAATTGTTTTGAGTTGACTTTTTCCTATGTAATGGTCTTAAATTTATGAGACTTTCTTCTTTAAACTTTAGTCTCCTGCACTGTTTCTAAATACTATTTATTCTAGTATAAAAAATATTTTATAAATCCTATTATATTTAGACACCCTGCCTCTACTCAAAGCTCTTTTCATTTCTGTCCAGTGATAGAACACGATACGGAGAGAGTAGTTAAAAAATTGAAAAAGGGAAGGAAACAGCTGGTTATGATGAAATATCAATTACACTAATTAAAGAAAATATAAATTATCTAAAAAAAACAATAACATTCATAATTAAATTCTCATTCACAACCGGAATTTTTCCAGACAGCCTTAAACTCGTAAAAATCATGCCAGCTTATAAGAAAGGAGAAAAGACAATAGTATCCAATTATAGACCAATATCAGTATTACCATCATTATCGAAAATTATTGAACTAATGGTCAAGGAGCAGATTGTAAAATACATAGAATCTAAAAACATACTGACAGCTGCTCAATTCGGATTTAGGGAAAATCACAGCACAGGGGATGCAATTCTTAATCTAATTAATAAGATAAACGATTGCCTAGAAGAAAAATGCAACCCGCTTTGTGTATTTTGTGATTTAACCAAAGCTTTCGATTGTGTAGATCATCTTTACTTATTAGAAAAACTACACTTTTATGGATTCAGGGGGGTATCTAATAACTGGTTCCAGTCTTATCTGCACAAACAAAAGTTGTATGTTGAATTAAAAGAAATAATAAACAACGAAGTAATACCAATAAAAACGAAGCAAAAATATTTGATGTGGAGTTCCACAAGGCTCAATTTTAGGACCGGTACTTTTTCTAATATATATCAATAATCTTGTAGATAATTTCAGTATGGTTCAATTTTCACTATTTGCTGATGACACCAGCATACTTCTTAGACAACTGATGCCTGAATGCAAGTAAATTTTAAATAACATAAATGACTGGCTCTCAGCAAACAGGTTAATACTGAACCGAAATAAAACACACAATATCACATTTTATTCCTGCTACAAATATATGCAACAAGACATAGAATTACACCACGGGACCATCTCGGCTGTAAATAAGGCTAAATGTTTGGTTGTACATATCGATTAGAGCCTGAAATGGAAGAGTCACATAATGGAGTTGAACAAAAAGCTATCAAGAGCTGTCTGCGCATTATTTGTCATTAGGAAAAATATCGGATTCGAAACGGCCAAAATTGTATATTATGTATACTTTCAAAGCATCCTGCAGTATGGGGTTGAATTTTGAGGAGATTCAACAATAGTGGACTCATCATTTATGATCCAAGAAAAAGTCATTAGGACAATGTGTAGATTAAGACAAACAGAATCATGTAAGGAATACTTTAAGAACTTGAGAATTATGACCATAAATAACCATTATATATTACCCGTATCAATAATTATATTTAGGAATAAAAGTAAGTTAAAGAAACACTCAGACATACATAAATATAGCACACAACAAAATAGCACTTATTGTCTATCAGCTTATAATTATACCATTACGAGAAAAAGCGTACTCTACAATGGAATCAACATATTTAATCACCTACCAACAGATATAAAAACTTCGACCAGCCTGAATGTTTTCAAGCGTAGAGTAAAACACCTCCTAGTAAATAATGTATTTTATTCATTAGAAAAATTTTATAATTGTTCATTCTTAGAAACACACGTTATGTACGATATATGAATTATTTAAAGAAAGCTTTACTTTTTACCTGGACACTATCCAATACAGTAATTAGAGTTAGTATAAGTTGAGCTTGTATGTATTTTCCCTACACATGAATGTATGTTATTGCGGAAATATAAATATTACTTACTTATATTCATTGCTCAAGATATTTAAGCAACGATAAACCTGCAATAGACCCAGAAATCCGAAGTAATGGATTTTATGGTCATCCAGATTACGGAGATCTTCGATTCACGTCGACATGTGAGGGAAATATGATTCAGAAAATTGTGAAAAGCAAGAAAGTAAATGCAAAACGCAAATCAAAGAGTTCTATTAGAAAATTTGAAATTCGTACATTTATCTATTTATTTAATACAATGCCACTTTGAAAGCAAAACTCAGTATGTAGTGGTGATAACAAATATGTAATAAATTCCCTAGTGGAGGGTGAATGGGGCGGGGAGGGGCGGAACTTGATGGGAGCTACCTCCATGCGATGAGTTCTGGGTGATTTTGTATAATTATCATTTTCCAAGATAAGCGAAGATCTGCTTAACTACGAAATAAACATTTTTGACTCAGAGATTCTGCAAAAGTCTGGATTTTCATTTTTCTTAATATTCGGTAGCTGACAGGAGGGACTGAATATAGTCCAATTTCAAAAATATTACTTTAGTAAAGAATTATAAAGCCTTTCCATGTACAAGCATCTTAAATAATAATAATAATATTAATAATAAATTCGAGGCCCTAAATATTAATTAAAAAAAAAAAAAATGAAAAAAAAACTTTTAATTTAAGGCCAATATATAACTTTTCTCACCACAGAGCCTTTGAAATTAGAAAAACAATCTACCCTAATGTATATGCACTTGTAAGTAATAAAATTATACATCATACATTTGAATTGATTGTAAGTGAACAAATTATATGTGCACCAATACTTTAGAAAATAAGATGTCTATAAATTTATAAAATTCAAAGTCATATTTTCGTCCATAACAATTGTACTAATCACTATGATTTTTCCCACACGAAAAATATATTCATTGAAATTAGATACTCTTCTATACAAATAAAATATGAAAGCCGATTATATTATTCAATTTGTAATGCAGAGTATCAAAAATTCAATTCGAGATAATCTATTTCCAAGGTAAGTGAAATTTGTGATGAAATATACAATAAGAGTATTATTGCAATAGATTACAGCAAATTCAATACATTTTACAATGTGTATCTATTTAATGTAAATTTGTCAAAAAAAAAAAAAAATCTGAATAAAATTTATTGTATAATGTCTTTACTCTTATGGTTAGAATATCAGTCAAGTATATGTATAGTAAATTTTAAAGTAATATATGTGTAATAAAGCTAAAAAAATTAACAACCAAAGACCTAAGTAATAACCAAACAGTTCGACGTAATTACCATTTCTAAATTTAATAGAATCTTTTCCTACTTTTTTCTTGTTGTTTTTGATAAAACATAATCCCTAGCACCACACAAGCTACAATGGCGATGCTTCCAAGAAGCATAAGGAAAAATATTTTTATGCCAGAGAGAGATGATGGTTTTGGATCGTCAACATGATCCCTCGGCGGCTCAAAGAATGTAGCAGACGGTATAATACCCGATCTATCTTCTTCTGGTTGAGACTGAAATAAAACACAATTTTATAAAAAACTTATAAGGGGCTACTTTATTTTTGCATAATGATTTGATCCTTAGGAAAATAAATTGGGAGACCTCTATGCTATAATTTTTATGGTTTTAGTGTAGTTGTTATTCCATTATTATTGTATTCGACTACAAACGAATAGTCTTAAAGCTCAGATTAAGAAAGAAACATAGATCAATAATCTTATTTAAAGTACACTGTAAGTAGTCTTGTGTCACAAGGATTATTTTCAGATCATGGGTGAGGAGAAGAGTTCAGAGGAAGGGAATATTCTGACAAATCAGATGCATAGATAGACAAAGGGGTCAACATTTAAAAATAATTGGATGATGTCTTTGCAGGGGACATTGTCTAATTTTTAATAGTTTTTTGTATAATTCGTTCTAAGGTAGGGGCCTTAGTACACGTTCAACAAAAAGTTAGCTTTGCCGTAATGCGGCAGACACTATCTATACGGCAAAAGTTTTTAGTTTTGACTGTACTCGTTGCCAACCAAATTCCAATCTTGTAACGCAGTTATACAGTCTGTTCTACGACTCGGCAATTGTGGCAACTCCGCGTATTTCGTCAAGTTGGCTCCATTACCAAGAAAGAAACAAAATCGATTTACCGAACTGTCAAAAGACATTTTTGGTTCACTCATGCCAAGCTGAATTTCTGATTTCAGCAGTGCAGTCCTTTTTAGATAGATACATCGTACGACTTTCTATTTGATGTACTTATGTAGCTATATGATCATTTCAAAAATAGGCTTCCGACTTCAAATCCCGCACTGGACTACTTTTTCAAAATCTGTTTTTTAACTTTTTGTTTTATCGTAAAATTTCCTTTCGCTTATTTCTATGCAACTAAGAATTACGGCTGATATAGCCGAGAAGTTCATGTAAGTGAGGATTGAGGTATACACCATTCGAAAATTCTTACGGGCCGGCAACCGATAACTTGCGGTGTTGCCGCATCACTTCGTATTTATGTTCAAAGTCATGAATGTTTCAATCTCTTGCAAGTTATATCTCAAGAACCAGACGATCGAAGTTTTCGCGAATTATCTAGAACAAGTACTCATGTATCTTTTCTTTTTTTTTTTAATCGTCTTCTTTATATTAACGTCCTGGCGGAGTTTAGCTAATGCTATTCCACCACTCGACAAGGACACGTATAGATAGATATCAACACAACAACCATTCCCTGCGATATTGCCATCTACCACAGCTGAGACTCGAACTCAGGATAGATAACAGCGACTAGATATGTTGTACCACCCAACAGTGGTCTAGGTCACTGGAATCATCTCGGTAACACATTAAAAACGCCACTAAACATGCATACCCTGGCCAGGATTCGAACCCGGGGGTCTGTGATCGCAAGCCAAACGCCTTAGCATTGCTCCATTGAGCCGATCTTTATACTCGATTTTTGAGAAAATAGCAAGAAGCATCTGCAAATAGTAAGAAGAAATGTGGCAATGTTAAAAAACAAAATTTCAACAACGAATATCTCCCATTCTGTTCTATCAAAAATCTAAAATTTCATCACTCCATCCATAGAGTATACAGTGTGTCTCATTTAAAATCCAAAATTGTGCCTTGGCACAACTGTAGTCCTATATAAGACGTACATTTCGAGGCAACCAACTTGAATTTAAGTAACAAACTGAGACAATGGCAGCCCCTCAAATCAGGACTGCCATTGCGCTGTGTTGAAGATATTGAAAAAAGTTAAAAGAAATAGTTGTTCAGAATCTAATGTTGAGCCCCAACACTCAAATAGTAAAATTTCATTACAAAATTCACATTTTTTATTTTTTCAATATTTTTCTGCGAAGTCCACACATGGTTACAATTTTGGTTATTAAAACAAAAACTATTAAATTATAGTTGTCTCCATATATTTACTGCACATAAAAAACCTCAAAGCTGTGCCGCTTACGTATAGATGGGAGAGTGGGGCATGTTCAAGTTTGGTAGAAAATGTTATATCATAAATATAATGTATTAAAACAGAGCAAGATTTTTAATGTACCAGACACGTCATTAAATCTCTGCCAAAAACACGATTTTTAATTCCCTATAAGTATTATTTTGTTTATTCTAATACCAAAAATTTTAAGTACGGCTCTGTAGGACTGCCTCAGCAGGTAAAAATACCGACTTCGATATTTTAATGGCCCGTTTTATGCTCTTTTTTATTTGCATTAAATATGTGTAGACAACTTTAAATGTCAACCTGATAAAACTTTGAGTTATATTGTGCAAAGTTCTAATTTACAATCTTAGCTGCAAATCAAGCGAACCCAAGAATGAGTCCACTAGGTTTAGTGTGTCTACTGAATATTGATAAGGAGAAAATTTGAATTACTTACATCCTCTGGAAGATCCATTTCAAATAATCTGATGGACATAATATCATGGTTGTCCGATAAGTCACCAGTGGTAGCTGACACCCCAATATGGTATCCTGTAGGCAACCTCACACCTTTAACTTGGAAACATTGTTTCCATGCTGCCTTATTCTCTATATCAGTCGAAACTGAAATGAAACAGTTTAGAAAATTGTGATAACAGATTTAAACATTTACTATAGCTTTCTTTATGTCAATCTTCACTAGTTAGTGAAGAGAACTTGGAAAAAACAAATATTACAATGACCCCATTGAAAAAAAGTATTTTTTCAATGAATTCACTGCGATCTAAACTGAATATTGTTGCAATTTTTTTTTTCATGTCCAATATCTAATATTTAAACATAAATAATTCGTCGTATAGAGTTCATGAAGTAGTAGGTTGAACCGTAGAAGTCAAACCTGCTATTGCAGAAACTATAACGAAATATAATTATTCAATCTGTGTTAGTGCTAGAGGTTCACTGACAGATGTCGTGTTTAATAATGTTCAGTTACAGCTCTTACATTATATATTATGCTTGTAGTTAATGGCAGGAAGTTGTGAAATTGTCTATTTTACTTAACTGTATCACACTGTTTAAGATGACATCTATCAAAGAATGTCTAGTACTAACATGAGGGAAATAAATGTATTTATTTATAAACAAGGTCACAACATAAATGTAGTGGATTTTGAAAATTGTGACTTATGATGTCCCCACTACATCCTGCTTACTTTCTTAATTCATTTAATTATGATGAAGATATTAATTATTTGAATTAAAAAAAAAATAAAATCAATTTATTTGTCCCAATCTTCCATTTAAGTATCAATGAAAAAATTTTAATAAGCACAAAGAAAATGGAAAATATCTTTTCAATTTCCACGAACTACTAACTATCTGGGAGATTTTTCAGCTGATGATGAATATGGGATTGAAAATTCAAGAACCAAAATGGACGACCAGAAGCTTTAAAACATAAGTAATTAGTCTAAAAATATATGAATTCGCCTTTCTCTCTGCATCCACAAACGTTCTCATACCCTGCAATATGGGAAGAAAAAATTCTATTTAATAACTGTTCAGGAGCTGGTGGCTGCTTCATTTTATAACTGATGTTAAACAATCATGCAGGTGCTTCCATCCTCATATGAATGACATTATATAATTAGCAATCTATGTGCACCTTTAGATCAACTGTTGAAGTGCTCCTATGCAGCATCAAATGTGCGTACTAACACAGATTTTATTACCGCACCTTTAACACGTTGAGCCCCGCTGTATAAAAAGTTGTTTGGTTCGTTCAGACCGGATCTTGATTTTCTTATTAAATGTTAATATTTGTAATGGTCCTTATTTCTATGTTTTTAAATTTCGAAAAAAAATCCTTTTTTTGCTATTTTTGAGAGAAAAAAAATGAGGCATCACGTTGATGCCTCGCGGACTGAGAGAGGAAATTGTTTCTTGTGGAATGTATTACCTCATAACAAACCGGTCTATTCCTGTGACAACTCGATAATCATGATCCCGAACCTCATATTTTGACAGAAACAAAGAAAAATAGGTGTGTGGTGTGTTACGCGAAAATGAAGGAAGAGTATGGTAAAAAAGAAGCCCAAAACAAGTTGTCTAGATCCAAATACCAGTGTAATATTTGTAAACATAATTATTGCATATCTTGTTTTTTGAACAACATAAGGGGTCACCATTTATGGATGTTTTCAGATAATAAAAATTTGACTTTTTTGCAAATTGTTTATTAATCAATCAAAATAAAATATCAATAATAATAAATTATTATATTGCTAGGTAACATGTAGCGCTGAATACGGGTAGGTCAGTACGGTACACTACCCCTATAAACTGAAATGTATGAGAACTGTATTGTTTGAGAAATATAATATTTTTTTTTACAATTGTGTCATATTTTTAAGTTTCACAAATTTACAGTGTAATATATTCCATATAAATGTAGCTATACCTAACCCGCAACTAGTAGTGTTCTTGTTGGACCGCACTCTTTCTATTCCCATTTAGATTTCATTGGTATGAGGCATCACGTTAATCTCACGCGGTCCCAACAACATCTATGCTGTGTGGCATTACGTTGGTACCTCGCGGTACCTGAAGCGTGTGGTAGCGAGGCATCGCTTAGATACCACCCAGGGCTCAAGGTGTTAATAAAATTCTTTATATTTAAAACTGTTCTATATTTTTTCGATAATTTAAACCTAAATTTCATTAACATTTTACACCAGTAATTCGTAATTACTTTTTTATTACAACATATAATAATTGAATGATTTTATAAAAAAAAATCAAAGTATTTTGATCTACCATTTTAAATTTGTATGTAATTAGTAAATAATAATTATTCATAGACACTAAAATATGTAATAAATGCTCTGTGCTACATATTGGTAAACGTAATCCTCAATTAGAGTATCAACTCAATAACAGCTCCATAACATCCACAGAATCCCAAATTGATCTTGGTATCACAATAAAACATAATCTCAAATAGGATAGCCACATCATCAACATTACCAAAAAAGCGAACTCCATGATATATCTAGTCAGAAAATCTTTTCACCACATATCACCAGAATTATTTATAAAGATCTCCAAGTCATTCATTCGCCCTATTCTTGAGTTTGGTTTCCAAATATGGTCACCTTATTTTCAAAAAGATATTGATCTCCTTGAGCAAACACAATGCAGAGCAACCAAAATCCTCCCCCACAAATTTTATAACATATCATATGAAGAACGACTGAGAAAATTGAAATTACCAACACTGCATCAACGAAAAATACGAGGTGACCTTATAGAGACATACAAAATATTAAACAACATATATAGCTGCCCATGTATAAACAGTATATTTGCTTTAAGTGCGAATACACATCTTCGGGGACATCAAATGAAACTTACTAAAAGCCATTTCTCAACCAACCCTTGCAAACATTTCATCAGCAATCGTGTCGTGGATCACTGGAATAGACTACCCAATGATGTAATCGAATCAACTAGTTTCCGAGATTCATTTTCACATATACATATACATAGAACAGGACCGGAGTTATTTAATTTAAAAATGAAGTGTAATGAATGTGATGAAGAAAAGGACTTATTTAAATGCGATGGATGCAATAAACATTTGTGTAAAAATTGTGGTAATATTAGATCATCTGAAGTAAAAGTGCTGGTAATGAAAGAAAGGATTCTAAAATTCTATTGCAAAATGTGCCTAAGCTTTAAGTCGCTTACATTGTTGCAAAACACTATACAAGATAAAAATAATGAAATAGAGAGCAAAAATAAAATTATAGAGTTACTGGAAGAAAATATTAGAGTTCTAAATAAGAAGGTAAATAATAGCGAAGTAACAAAACCACTATACAGTAAGGTACTAAGAAGAAATGATGAAGAGGTATTGGTAATTAAACCAAAGAAAGACATAGAACAGAAAAGTACAGTCACAAGACAAACATTACAAGAAAAAGTAGATCCAGGATCTCTTGGAGTTAGTATATCCAATATCAAACATGTGCGAAATGGTGGGGTTGCTATCAGCTGTAACAATGAAAAACCAGTGGAGAATATTCTTAAAAATATAGAACAAACATTGGGGAATGAGTATGAAGTAAAAAAGATAGAAAAAAAGAATCCTAAAATAAAAGTCCTTAGAGTGAATAAAAGAGATGTGGAAGATACAGAAAGATTAGTTGAAAAAATTATAATACAAAATACAATTAAAACGGAACCAGACAGACTGAAAATAAAAGTAATACATAAGCATGAAACAAGAGATGAGAGACACACTAACATAGTTTTAGAAGTCGATCCAGTTACATACGGATTTATCCATAATAAAGGAACACTTTCGATTGGATGGAAATCATGCAAATTTATTGATTACATAAATATAATTCAATGCTTTAAATGCTGGAAATTTGGGCACATGTCCAATAATTGTAAAAGTAAAAATGAAATTTGTCCGAGCTGTGCGGCGGAACATAAATCGTGTGAAACTGAAAACAAAATTTGTACAAATTGCAAATATGCAGCTGAGGTACTAAAAATTCCAAATGTTAAATTTAATCATTCAGCCTGGGATAAAACAAACTGTGCAGCCTATCACAGAATATACAAACTGATGGAAGCAAACATAGACTATCCTCAACCATATATACAAACTGGGAGTTTTTTATAGAAAACAACCAGCCTAGTGAAACACTACCAAAAGTAGAACAAAAAATAAATAATTCCTCTATTAAAAAAATTGAGAAATTAGCGGTAGCGCATGTGAACATGCGGTCACTCATTCCCTCTTTTGATGACTTCAAAGCGATGGTGCTAGAAAGAAAATTTCATATAGTAGCTGTGAGTGAAACATGGTTGCCGCCAGAATTTCCAAGCACATTAATAGAAATTCCAAATTATGTATTGTTTAGATGCGACAGACAAACCAGAGGTGGTGGAATTTGTGTATATGTTTTATCAATATTTAAGTGTAGTACTGTAGATATTTCTTTCCTAGAAGAGGGTGGTGAAAAATCAATTGAACAATTATGGCTGTGTATTAGTCTTAAGAATGATAAAATATTATTAGGAGCTCTATACAAACCACCTACAGTATCATATAGTAGCTTAAGTATTATAGAAAATGTATTAGCTGCAGTAAGTATTCAGTTTGATTACACTGTCTTATTAGGAGATTTAAATATAGATTTTCTTATTCAAAACAAAGACAGTAAGTTTTTAAATGACATTACCGCTACTTTCAAATTGACGCAAGTAATTAATGAACCCACACGAGTATCTAGAACAAGTAATAGTCTTATCGATCTTATTTTTGTGGATACAAAATTGGGTGTTTTAGAAACGGGAACAGTGGAAATGTATAATATGACTGATCATAGGTTGACTTATTGTGTGATTCAACTGTATGTTATTAAACCTCCAATTAAAACCTTTATTTATAGAGACTTTAAAAACTTTAGTTTGGATCAATTTAAAGTAGATATGGAGCTTGTTGATTGGTACAGATTATCCGAAGAGGCTGATATAAATAAAAAAATTGAGATATTCAATAATTTGATATTAGATATTTTTAACGTACATGCCCCTTTAAAATATATTCAACCTACACGTCCCCATCGACCTTACATAACTGAAACAATAAAAGAGATTATTAAATTAAAAGATAAAGCATATAACAAATATAAGAAAAGTGGAAATCAAGACCACAAACATTTTTATCTAGATCTAAAGAATTATTTATCATTTGCAATAAGGAGTGAGAAAATTGCTTACTTTAATTTTGAAATTAACAAGATAGAAAAAAATTCAAAAAAGTTGTGGTCGAAATTTAAACAATGGGGTGTCACTACAAGTGTGGTGGCTGATATCCCACAGCACCTAAAAAACCCTAATGAACTAAATAAAATGTTTGCAAACTCAAGCCACCTAGAAACACCAGTAAGTGAAGAGACTATATCATTCTATCAAAACGGCACTCACTCAAACAGAGAAACCAAATTTACATTTAATCAGGTAACAGAAGCTGACATATATAAAGCATTTAAACAAATAAAATCAAAGTGTATGGGCATTGATGACATCGGATACAATATGTTGGATTTGAGTTTGCCATTCATCTCAGATTTTCTTAAAAATTTGTTCAATAAATCATTACAGAATGGAGAATTTCCAACTATTTGGAAAACCTCCATTATAAGACCACTGCCAAAAGTACCAAATGTAACTTCATTTAATGAACTTAGACCAATAAATATTCTTCCCATTCTAGCAAAAATGTTCGAAAAGATCGTTTGTAATATGATGATCGACTTTATAAATAGTAATAACATATTACCAGATGTTCAGTCTGGTTTTCGATCTAATTTCAGTACCGGTACTGCACTGACTAGAGTGGCAACAGATATTACATGTGGAATAGACGAGTCAAAAGCAACATGCTTGGTGCTATTGGACTACAGCAAAGCTTTTGACTTGATAAACCACGATCTACTACTTGCTAAAATGAGATTTTATAACTTTTCTGATAATGTCTGTGTGTGGTTTAGTAACTATTTATTAAATAGATTGCAGTGCGTTGAAATAGATGGAATTAAGTCAGATCCTATTGCAGTGAAACAAGGTGTTCCACAGGGCAGCATATTAGGGCCAATTTTGTTTAACATTTTCACATCTGATTTACCATCAATAATACATAACTGTAACACTTATATGTATGCAGATGATACTCAATTATTAAAAACGTTTGAACCATCACAGGTAAACATTGCCCTGAATGATGTAAATTCTGATCTAGAGAGGATAAACAATTGGTCTTTTGAGAATGGTCTTAAAATTAATGCTAGTAAAAGTTGCTTCTTACTAATAGGCTCTGCAAATGTTAAAAATAAAGTTATGAAGTTTAACTTCACTACAGTGCATATTAACAATATAGAGATTCCACAAAAAGAGTATGCGAAAAACCTAGGAGTAATATTTGACGATAGTTTAAATTTTCAAAGGCATGTGACAAGTAAGTTGTGTATATTATACATGAAATTAAAGGCACTACATAAATTTAAATATATGCTGCATGAAAAAGTAAAACACAGAATTGTCGAATCAATTTTGTATCCCCAGATTGATTACTGTTTAACTGTATACTATAGTTTTCTGACAATGGAATTTAAAAACAAGCTACAGTTAGCTCAAAACACATGTTTGCGTTTTGTTCATTCAATAAGGAAATATGATCATGTCACTCCGATATATAAAGAACATTTGTACTTAAAAATAGATTATCGTTACAAATTATTTTTTGGCAGTTTGTTAATGAAAATTTATACCAGAGGAAAACCAGAATATCTAAAAGAGTACCTGAAACCAAGACAAGAGATGCATAATATCAATCTTAGGGAATTAAACAAATTTAATATATACAAACATAAATCAGCAAGATTTCAGTGTTGCTTTGCATATTTATCTGTTGAGTTATTAAATAATGATGTATATTATAAAATGATTGAGGGTGTATCTGTTGGTACATTTAAAAAAAATTATAAAGAATACTTATTGCAGGTACAAAATATGATTGTTTAGATAATGTAATTTTAGGGCTACTTGAGTTATATGTGATGGTTAGAAGTAAGTTTTTCTTTTTGTTTCTTTGTTTGGTGGCGTGGAAGAACGTTGATACGAACGTCACCTTTTGTGTAGAATATTGTATCTATGTGTACACTTATATTTAACACAATAAATATTTTTCTATTCTATTCTATTCTATTTCTATATACATGTATGTACACTTTATTTAGCCTTTCGTTTAATATTTATCTATATTTATATTTAATTGTCTATGTTAGTAGTTTTAGTTTTATACACATGTACGTGTTCTTTAGGTATAAACAGCCCTAGGCTGCCTGCCTTGTATATATGTAATAAAACAAAATAATAAAATTACATACATGAAATATAAATCGTGTTTTGAGGCTAATTATATGCATTTTAAAGCTTCAGGTCCACTATTCCAAATCTGCCTTCTTGAATTTCTAATTTTAATATTGAAAATACTTATGGATGCCTGTATATGGAAACTGTTTAAGCACAAATGAAGCGACATGCGACAGATCTGTTGGCTGGCAGTGATACAATAGAGGTCTATGTAAAATTGAAGCAACATACAACAGATATGCTTTGGCCTGCCGGTTATGAAACGATAGACATTCAACTAATAAACATAAATGTTTTAAACCACAGTCGTCGCTCGTTAATACTTAAGTTTTATAAATATTTATTAACAGGGGCGGTTTTAACATGCTTGCCGCCCCCGGCACTATTTTAAGATGCCGCCCCTACTCTTAAAAAATATAACATAATATATATGCTACCCAAAAAATGTTTACCAAAAAAAAAATAATACTTACTAAACATTTTTTTGTATATTTTAAAAGAACAAAGGACACTACACATTAGAGGTGATATATATAATGGTATATAAAATGACTTTTCTGTATAACACCTATTATTTATTAAAAATAAAGAAGAGATAAAATAATTTTAAAAATAAAAGAATTAAAAAAAATATTATACAAGATAAAGACGAAATTTTCTTGCTTTTTTTACAGTAATATCATTGACTATATCGCCTGTTTTCATAGTTTTTAAAATTTCATTTTCAATATTTAATACTGCTAGTGAATTTAGCCTTTCCTGCGTCATTGTGGAGCGTAAGTAATTCTTTACCCATCGCAAGGTTGAGAAACTCCTTTTACCAGAACAGTGTGTAGCGGGTATTTATTTTCTAATAATATAAATTAGATATGAAAGAAAGCCGCTTCTGGCTGCCATCCATATTGCTCGATGCGTTGTTTTGGCTTCAATGGAACTGTCGCATTAGCGGAATCATAAAAACGACTAAAGCAATATTCAAAAGAAAAAAATTCTGCCGCCCTTGAAATTTTGCCGCCCTGGGCACTCGCCCAGTGTGCCCAGTGGTAAAACCGCCACTGTTTATTAAGGTGGTCCTATGCTAACATCCCATTTTGTATTTCTACTCTATGGTAACTAAAATACAGTTATTTAAATAAAAATTCTACCTGTTAAATTCTAAACGGTTTTATTTCTATTACATTTTTCACAATAGTTTTCTAATTCTAATGAAAACCTCATAGGTTGTGTGAGGTTTTCATTGTTTGAGGTATTGAAACGTAATAACTCATAATACGTATATTAGGACAACATGAGATATAATGATTTATTTTTATTCAATGAAACCAAACAAAACCTTGCTGCCACATCTCGCAATAATCAAAAAGTGAAATCTAAAAGCAACTAAAGTAAATATATCCAATGTAGCACTAAACACTTCAGGGAAGAAGATAAAAATATATTTCTGGTATTACAATTAAGGAGGTTGAGGCGTTACAGTCCCAACCAAAAGTAAGTCGAATTCTAAATCGGAACTTTTCCATAATAAATTATTACAAAAGGTTATAAGTCGATGATACCAATAATTATTGTCATAAAGGTATAAATAAATCATTTTTTATTATTAATTAATTATTTAAGTAGATTTAATTATTTTACTTAATAAACTAACTTTTGGATGTTTTGTCCAAACTTATCAACAAATAAATTAATTTATGTAAATATCTGTGTATTTTACAATTTTTTTTCAGTAAATAATTAAAAGAAAAATGAGAAGCAGTAAAAATTAAAATTAAATCATTAAATAATTGAAAAATCAGTTAACAATCATTAACGAAAAGAGAAATTTGACAGTTTACAAATGTTTAATGATTTTTTTTATTTATTAAAAGTCTCCTAATTAAATTGGAAACAATATTAAAATATGCGTAAGACATCAACGCTTTATATAGTTCGTTTTCGGAACTGATGACATTATTTGGTTATTTATTATAAATTAAAATGTACCAAAAATTTGATAGAAGAAGCCATTACTCTGTGACAGTTTATCATTTTGCAAAAGTAATTAAATAAAACACACTACTATGTTTTCTACCAGTATGTGGTAGAAAACATAGTAGGGCTTTACACCACGGACAGCCCTAGGCTTTGTGGTCTTCGTTTATTTGTGAATGAAAATTAATACTCATAACAAAATTGTAAATTGTAATACCTTAAGCAAATAAACATTATTATTATATTATTATTATTATTATATTTAGTTATGTGTGTTAAATTGTACCGTTTGTATGCTGGGTTGACATATTTTCCATAAGACTACATGTAAAAGTTTTAAAATTGTTTTAACTTTATGAGTTTCCTAATGACTTTGGATATTTTACAGAAAACTGTGTCATATAAAAATCTATTAAAAAAAACTTTATTTCAGATTTTTTTCATTATTTTCGTCTAACGCCTTAACCTCTTTAAAATGTTTATTAACTTTCAACCATTATTGATCTGGTTCATAATAATCATCCTTGTCTAAAATAACCATGTTATTACCTTAAACGTTACATTAAAAATATAAAACAAATAATTTGTATAGATGGTCAAAGATCAGATTATGTAACACTAAATTCTGGCATTCCGCAAGGCTCTATTTTGGGACCACTACTCTTTACTACATATACTGCCAATCTGATAATATGTCTTCGACTCTGTCAAATTCACTTATATGCAGATGACACTCAACTCTATTTTTCATTTCCTCCTCAAGAAGTAATAAATGCTTGTGATTCCGTTAATGAAAACCTAAGAGCATTTATAGACTTAGCCAGAGATCACTGCTTAATCATAAATTCAAGTAAATCCAACGTCACTGTGTTCGAGCCAAAAAAGTGTAGGGACTCTGTCAAAAATGCTATAAGCATTACTCTAAATAATGACAAAATTGAATTGGTAGAAGAGGCTAAAAGTCTCAGGGTTCTGATTGATAATAATTTAAGATTCGAAAAACATATTAACAAATTAGCACAGCGAGCCTATGGTGCTCGAAAATTAATTTACAGAAACAGACATTGCTTACCGCAAAAGATGAAAGTTACCTTATGTGAAACTCTAGTACTGTACTTATTAAAATTTGCAGACTGTCTACATGGTCCCAATTTAACTTGGCAGTATAAGAACAAAGTACAAAAAATTCAAAATTCGTGCCTAAGGCTCATTCATGAAATTCGTCGACATGAGAGAATTTCTTACCAATTAAATGAAACTGGCTGGTTAAACATAGAAAATAGGAGACTGCTGCATTCTGCGCTGTATCAGAAAGTCTTAATAATGAGAACCACATCATATCTACACCGAAAAGTTACCTTTAGAACAGATGTCCACACACTGAATATTAGGTTTAAGGGATTACTAACCAATTAAATGAAACTGGCTGGTTAAACATAGAAAATAGGAGACTGCTGCATTCTGCGCTGTATCAGAAAGTCTTAATAATGAGAACCACATCATATCTACACCGAAAAGTTACCTTTAGAACAGATGTCCACACACTGAATATTAGGTTTAAGGGATTACTAACTCCTCCACTATTTCGCACTGAACGCTCATATTCATACCAAATTTGCAACATATATAATTCAATACCTAATGAATTGAAAGCACTAAAGCCTGCCCAATTTAAATCCACATTAAAAAAACAATTACTCAATAGTCAGGTATGATTAATACACTAAAATAAAATAAATTGAAATAGATTACTGGCCATTTGTAATCTCCTTCTCTTTATCTTGCTTTTGTTGCTCTATTCGGACTCCACTATAAACTGTAGGGCCTCGTTTCTCTTTACCTTACACAAAATCATTCTGGATTTTCAAGGAGTTACCTCGGTGACTTGAGAAGCGGTTAAGAAAACATTTTAAGAAAACATTAAGATAGCTATATACTACAAACTTTTTTTTACTATGTTTATGTTCCTTATCAATTAATAATACTCATATTCTTTTGCATCATTTATAAACATGTAATTGTTTACTTAATAATAACATGCATTTAGCATGTATATGTATACGTGTATACACTAATATTTTTAATAATAATAAGGCATTGTCCAGGTTAAGTGGAAGAACAACCCTGTAGTAGAATTTCTACTCTAAAGGTTGAACTTCCCCATTTATTTTCAATATAAACTTGTAGCTAATGCGTTAAAATGTAAATTAAAAGAAAATAATAAAGACGCTTACGATTATTATTATTATTATTATTATTATTAATCAGCCTTTAAGTACAACTGTGAAGAATGACCTTCCACAATGCTGACGTTTTTTCAAAGTTCAAGCCGTTAAACAGATATCGGCCGCCCATGCACTACTGATTTACCCTATATAAATTGGTTCAAATTTTTCTATAAATTATGAGATAGATACAAGGATAGATGAGATAGACAGGGTTTAGTTTTTTAAAGCTAACGACACTTCACTAACTAGGAAGAGAAGACCAACAAATTAAATTTAGTAATCGGAACAAATGAAAAGTAGAGTAGTATTACTATGAAAAGATGCTTGCAAAAAAAATATGTGGAAACGAGTTTGTGGCGTCCATTTTTCTAAGCCAATGAGAGCGAATTGCATTTGACGTTGAATCCAGTGGCACCGTCAACCTGCAGTCACAGGGTCTGTGCTGCAGTGTATAGTTGTTATGTTCACCGTTTGTGATTGAGTTAAGCGATATAACCTTATAGTCCGAGAGCTGGCAGTAAAAACAACTTCCTCATAAGTTACCAAAGGTTTGAACTGACACGTCGGTTCTACTTTTGATTGTAGTTTTAAACCCGCCCGTCTGCCTGGCGTAAGTGGTCGCTTTATTAGATTTAAAATTAAAAAAAATAAATAAAAGTAGCTCATAACTACCCAATTATTACCAACATAAATGTTTTATGAAAATGGCCTAAGATCTTAACTAAATTGAAATCGTAAGCGTCTGCCATTAGGAATGGTCGCTACTTCGGAGCAGACGCTGTCAAATATTTCAAAGAAACGCCATCAACTTCCTCACAGGTTATCACCGTTATTTTTATGTCAAAATATTACTAAATATGTTACTAACCAAAGCTAAAAAAGAAATTTTTGGCAGACGGTCGCATTCAAACCGCAGACGGGGTTTTAAGTTGAAAAGTAAAAAAAAATTGTCTCGACTCGAACAGCAAATTTTAGCTTACAAAAGATATTTATTTGAATTAAAGAATATTTTTTATTGTGTAAGTAATGAAGACGTATAAAGAACAGTTCGGCAGACGATCGCATTTAAAGGACAGACAGACGGGACTGAATTGCTATCAATATATTAAAGTATGCGTAATATAATATTATATAAACGACCTCGGGAGTATATAGAGTCCCTTAAGCAAAAATTTTATGTAAAAAAGAAGCTAGTGATATAATACTTATTGAATATTTATTTAATTTTAAACACCCAATAAAAACAGAAGAAATAGAAACAGGAATAAAAAAATTGAAGCAAGAATAATAAAACACAAACAAAATCTATGTAGCAAGCGATAGAAATAAATAAATAACATTATGAATATGAAAATAAAAATGCAAATTTAATGTAGGTACTATTCATCTTCATCACTACTTGCATTGTAAAATACATCATCTTCATCAATGTCCGGAGCTGGGATTTTGCAAATTTCTTCGAGTGTAGAAGGGGTTTCTGGTCCAATAAACCATACCAGTTGGTAAAGTGAACTTCATATTTCTAAGTCAAATAAAAAATTCCCGACAAAGGAGACACCCAACGGCGCGAGACACCCAAAAAAGCCATAAAACTCGGCCATAAAAGTTCTTGCCCTTTTACAGCATTATGCATGTGTGTAAAAAATTAAGTAAACAGTAGTGACCGTTAGATCGTAAAATATTTTAGGAGTGAGTGGCGTAATTATTAGAAATTATAACTGATACTGGCGAGTTTCCCTTAATTTCTTATTTTAATCCATGCCCCGCTCTATCCTAGTGGTAATAGGTGGCAAAGCTTTGAAATTTTTTATCTGACTTAGAAATAGAAATATGTTTATCTTCCATCGTCTAAAAGCCAGCCATGTTCTTCAGGATTAAAAAAATTTGGATTGGCCTCTGTTGCATAATTCCTGATGGCGGAAACTTGATTAACGAAAAACAACCGAAGTGAAAGTCGAAATAAACCTACTGGGACGACTTTTAGTATTATCATTGGAACATAACACTGATTTATTAAATGTGTTTTCGTATCCTTTGACAACCGTTCCGTTGTCACTGAGTCATCTCGGCAGAAGTATGAATAAAACAGCTAAATCAAAATTAAACATTAAACAAGTTATTAGAAAATCGTGTATCAACTTCTTCAAGTCAAAGTCAAATAGATTTGTACGATTATTGACGGATTCTTCTTTTTGCATCTCTTATGTGATCCTCTTACTTATGGTAGATTGGCTATATACATTATTAAGAAATTATGCAGAACATCAAGCAAAAGAATAGACCTAATTTTTGACAAGTGTGTAGTGCCATCATTAAAAGACATCAAAAGAGACAGAAGAGCAGGGGTATCAGGAAGGGATAATGTGTATAATATTGTTGGAGAAGCGCAGAAGCGGCCTAACGATTTTTTAAAACATTGAGAAGTGACTCTTAAAACCGAATTCGTGAAGTTCTTAGTGAAATACTGGAAAACAAGTATTTCTCTGGGTATTTTGTGAAACAAAATTCTTAGAGTAAATTGTAAAGATATTTGTTTCATGTTTTATGAGATTGATGGACTTGTGAATTGTGAAATTGATGAGAATTTATATTGTAGTCATCATGAAGCTGATAATTGAATTTATTTCATACATCTAAACTACCAGAAAGTATAAATGTTGTTATACGTGCCTCCCATACTGATATATTAATAATAGCAGTGGGAAATATGCACAAACTAACAAATAAAGTGCATATTTGGATAGAAACTGGACTTCAGAAGATACCAACTGGTATGATTTATTGGACCACAAACCCCTTCTACACTCGAAGAAATTTGCAAAATCCCAGCTCCGGACATTGATGAAGATGACGTATTTTACAATGCAAGTAGTGATGAAGATGAATAGTACCTACATTAAATTTGCATTTTTATTTTCATATTCATAATATTATTTATTTATTTCTATCGCTTGCTACATAGATTTTGTTTGTGTTTTATTATTCTTGCTTCAATTTTTTTATTCCTGTTTCTATTTCTTCGGTTTTTATTTGGTGTTTAAAATTAGATAAATATTCAATAAGTATTATATCACTAGCTTCTTTTTTACATAAAATTTTTGCTTAAGGGACTCTATACTCCCGAGGTCGTTTATATAATATTATATTACGCATACTTTAATATATTGATAGCAATTCAGTCCCGTCTGTCTGTCCTTTAAATGCGACCGTCTGCCGAAGTGTTCTTTATACGTCTTCATTACTTACACAATAAAAAATATTCTTTAATTCAAATAAATATCTTTTATAAGCTAAGATTAGCTGTTCGAGTCGAAACAATTTATTTTTACTTTTCAACTTAAAATCCCGTCTGCGGTTTGAATGCGACCGTCTGCCAAAAATTTCTTTTTTAACTTTGGTTAGTAACATATTTAGTAATATTTTGACACAAAAATAACGCTGATAACCTGTGAGGAAGTTGATGGCGTTTTTTTTTTGAAATATTTGACAGCGTCTGCTCCGAAGTAGCGATCATTTCCAATGGCAGACGCTTACGATATCAATTTAGTTAAGATCTTAGGCCATTTTCATAAAACATTTATGTTGGTAATAATTAGTAGGGTAGTTATGAGCTACTTTTACTTTTTTTTTAAATTTATTTTAAATCTAATAAAGCGACCACTGTCGCCCGGCAGACGAGTGGTTTTAAAATTACAATCTAAAGTAGAACCGACGTGTCAGTTCAAACCTTTGGTAACTTATGAGGAAGTTGTTTTTACTGCCAGCTCTCGGACTATTACTTTCAGTGAAAAATGTCTTTATCACAACGGGGAGCTGTGTAACCGTGTAAAAATTAGGTTCCAATAGTTATATATCCTTATTCTCCAAATGATGCTACTGGTAAAAATATTTATGCATATTAGTTCTGCCCCAAGCATCTTCTCATAATAATACTACTCTACACTAAAATCAGCCCCGATTTGTTTAAAATTTTTCTTTTTTTGCATTAGCTTTTAAGTAGTTTTAGTTTTCAATGAACAGAAATAAGATTCTACTTACCAGTCAATACATCCTTCTCGTACTTAATTGAAATATGAGTGTCAAAATCTAGATTCCTAAATTTGGCTTCACAACCTGCCAGTTGGGTATGGGTTCCGTCTCTGTCATGATCGTATGTGAGTGAACCATTGTTGACCATTGCCGATATATAGGGATGTTGATGCTAAAATTAAAATGATATAGAAGTTAATATCTGACACTTCTCCTCAGCTATACTGCTGTTATCAAAATGTTACTACCAGAATAACTTCCTTTGCTAATATTCCAAAGTTTTGGAAAGGGATGCTTGTGTAAAAATTCCGAATACTCGATTCGATGAGAAGTATATATCTAACAATGACAAAAGCGGTAGATTATCCGTTAACATGTGGGCTTGGATATCGGCACATGGGTCTGGTGTTTTGTAGAACATCGAGGAACGATTTAATAGTAAAATGTATATTAGGATTTTAGACAATATTATGTGCCCTTCTGTGTCACAATTATTTCCTAATAATGAATTTATATTTCAACAAGATAATTGTACAGTTCATACTGCTCATACCGTGACTAATTGGTTTCAAGATAATAACATTAATGTTCTTAACTGGCCCAGTCATAGACCAGATCTTAACCCTGTGGAAGATGTATGGAGACTACTGGTAAGAAGTATCCAAAAACGAAATGTAGGACCACGGAATGCCCAAGAATTACTGGAAGTAGTAAATAATGCATGGGAAAATATTATTACTAACGATTATTGTATAAGTTTATTTAATTCTATGCTAAACAGACTTATAGAAGTTATAAATAGAAATGGTGCAACAACAAAATATTAATAGTTAGTTTCTTGTTAAGTTGGATATCCTTTGTTGCCCTGATCCAGGATTTCTACTAATCGTACCATTTATTCTCCATTCTTTTAAAATGTTAAATACAGAATTTTTGTTAATGTTATACAGCAGTGCAATATGTCTCATTGACAATCCATCCTCTGCTTTAGCAATAACTACAGCATTACAATATAAAATATAATAAAAGTGCTAATTGTTTTATTTCGGATACTCATTATATATTCAAATAGAGACTTAGAAAAAAATAGTTGTCCTATTTTTTTTTGCTCACGACAGTACTATTGCTTCGTAGTTTAAAGTTCTCAGGAGATTCTTGATGGTACAAGTAATTAAAAATGAGGAACCGTTTACTTCAAATGAATTATATTATGTTCGTGAAAGAAGTAAAAATAGCTGCATGAAAACATGTTATATATTAGCAATACCAGATTTTTCAATTTTTTCAAGAATACTTTTTAAATTGCTATCAAAGAGTTCACATCTTATAAGCATTTTTCTAATGATTAAAAAAGATTCTTTAGTGCATAGTTTGCATAAATTTCATAAATACGCTTCAATAAAAGTTCAATCCCAGTTTGAAGCTGATCCGAAACAATCATTATCTTCACTCCTGTTAACTTTTGAAAGCAGTTAAGCCGAAAGGTGTTTCCTTCTAAATTTCAATATCTGATGATTTTGGCTCAGGACTAAGTCGGCTGGCTATTGCAAAAATAGGATAAAACATACTCGCTAGAAATTTTTTCTCGTTAGTCGTCATTTTTGGACGGCAGAATTTTAATGTTACTGGATAATTCTCTCTCTTATCTAAAAATTCTAACACATCCTGTCCATCATCCATCTGTTGACCAGTTGCAGGAATGCCATTTACTGCATATAGTACAGATCCCACATGTATTCCATCCCTCTGTCCAAATTCAACAATAACTTTTTTGTTTTCTACCTGAAGTATTATATCTAATGGACAGGAAAATTTCTTTTCAGTTTCTATTTTGGGAACATTATTATCATGATTGAAAATGAATCCACCTGATTTTGAAACAATATAAATTCCGTAAATAACCATATTTTTATTTATTTAAACATTTAATCATTTCCGACTTCTACGAATGAATGTGAGAATCTCAATAATGTGATAAGTAAATTATGTCCAATTTTTGCAACGAGCCATTTTCTTTTCTTTTATTAAAGCAAACAAAATTAAGAATATATTTTGAAC
The DNA here is from genome assembly GCA_963583905.1 of Stenurella melanura. NCBI lineage: Eukaryota > Metazoa > Arthropoda > Insecta > Coleoptera > Cerambycidae > Stenurella > Stenurella melanura. The sequence continues at coordinate 75,154,118 of OY757312.1, read as the reverse complement.
AAGAGTCAACATAGTAAAATTCTCAAAAAAGTCAAGTAAAATCATGTAAAATTTGTTCAATAGCTTAATACCATCTTTTTGGTACTATCTTTAGCTCTGCAATGTTTGACTGGGCTACCTTGCTCACCCCGAGACGATTTGAAAACCAAATCCGATCATTATTAGAGATATGCTTGGGTTAGAATATACAATAGATACTATAGGTCATTTTTAAAAACTTTTGTATGCTAACTATAGCAAGCATATAACAGTTATCATTGCTTAATTTATGTAAAATAAACATTCATAAATATACAAATGCGTTTGAAATTCGTAATGATTTAATTACGTCAGGATAAAAAAAATCAAAGGTTATGATCCACAGGCAATTACGTTTATGTTTGTCTTATTTACTTTTTCCTGTCATTATTTATTTATTCCAACACAACAATAAATTCGACTCTATCCTATTATCTGATGTGCCAGTAACAGAAATCCTCCAACTTCCTACAATTTGGAAAACAAGCAATGACATTTACTACAATTGTGATTTTTTAAAATTCGTTAATATCGATCGGATTTCTTATGTGCTACAGCCTGGATGTGATGCAGCCTGGAAATGTTGCCGAACCTCTTCTCCATCGAAAAGTAGAGGGATTCTTTACTTGCGTAACAATTAATAGACAAGGCATCGACTGCTTTACATCCCCTCCTAAGGATGATATATTTGCTATGCAACCCGCACCTAAAGTTGCATACCTTCTGCGTATGCACTGATATACAAGCTGTTAAAAGGTGCAGCAGAAAGCTCTATATCAATAGACTCCCACCCAAGTACTAACGATGCTTCGAGCTGCCTTTTCGTATAGAAATAAGAATATAGCCAGACTTATCTACACTCACTCTACTCATCCGAAATATATATAAATAAAAATAACAACTACCTTCCAAGCTCACACATGTATGTACTCTATAACACATTGTGGTGAACATTTACTTTTAATAGAATTAGCATAATCGGAAAATTTAATGTAATACCACTCGAACATATTATCAATAAATGTGTGATAATTATCTCCAGATGATGGTTACTTGGTTGGTAAAATGTGCATCAACAGTGGTATTGAGAGTTTTGAAGCGAACTACTTCAACCACATTCCATTTAGCATACATTTTTATATAATTATTTTTTAAAAGGTTCAAAACACTGAATATTTGGATTACTATTAGCCTGATAATGTAGTTAAAGCAGAGATCATATCGACGGTACTTAAATGTAAAAGCATTTTACAAAACACAAATGTATCTCTCACATATTTCTTTTCATCAAAATAAAAGATCCCATAGATTCCTTACGCAAAGTGGTCGATGGTTAAATTGGTTAGAAATTCAGTATGTTATAGTTCACGATTCATTGCTCAATTCACAGCCACAAGTTCCGAAAATGGATAGTTATTTTTCTCCAGCTATTTGAAGAGTTCGCATTTCGCCATTTACACGATGTTAGATAACAATAGTTTCCTTTTGTTGTATGACTAATAATATGGTATTCCTGTAGATTTTCCCTGACGAATTGAATCACATTTATAAAAATGCTCCATTGTGTACAACTTTTGTGATATTGAGGCTCAAACAAAGCAAAAATACCGTTTTTGACCACTTTGACATAGAATGTCGACCGAATGTCTTACAAAAATCTATTGTGACAAAATGTAATTTCAGGAATTCCTCAATTTTAAAATCTTATAGTATTATAGGGTTGTTTATAATATATCAATTTGCGAAATATATTTAACCACCTTCCCCTTCTCCTCATCCTCTTTAAGTAGTTCTTACATTAAATAACACATCAGTTAAAACCGTGATGGAGTCGGGTCTAGTTTAAAATGACCGATGTATGAATTAATATTGCACATACGTTTTCACTATCTGTTGCACACAAACTTAAAGCAATAGCCTAAAGATATTGTTAATGTATGTAGGGATGGGACGGATATCCGGTCCTGCTACTGCATCCGGCCTATCCGGCTTCCAAACCGGATATTCGGCTCCGGCCGGATATGAAAAAATATCCGGTCAACATCCGGCCAAATAAAAACTATCCAAAATGCATGAAACATAACTGTTATTTATTTATTAATTGTCAGTTATATATCAAAATATTTATAAAATTAACAATGACCTAGAAACTACAAACAAAATAAATAAATATAAAAAAATAAGTCTTAAATTCTTCAATAGGCCTACATGTGATAATATGGATATATAATATATTAAATAACACTGAAAACAAGAGATCAAAAAATCAAAAAACAACATAAATTCTTAATTTATAATAAATAATATAAATAATATTAAAATTTAAAATCAAATTCTTTGGTCCTAACAGACTAGTAGGTAAGTATGGTATAAATACTAAATAGTAATAAAATAATGGAAACTAAAACACAATTTTCGCGATTTGAACTGTAAGTGGCAAGAAGGGGTTAATGTTAATACTAATAACGATAATTAATTAATGGTAAGTTAAGGTGAACAAACATTAAAGTTTCACCATTTGCGGCGTTCAGCCTATTACGGTCACTAGTAAATACCTATATTACCTGCTTCAGAAAATAATCTTTCACTATATACACTAGCACTTGGAGCACACAGATAGGTTTTCATTAACTTTTGAAGCCTGGGGAATTGCTCACCATATTGACTCCACCATAGCACTGGATCACTCTTTCTATCAATAACGGGTAAACCCAAATATATGACTCGACTTCTTTAGAAGGTGAATTTGATGACAGAGAAACATTTCCATTTGTTTTGGTTGTTTTGGGCTTTTTGATAATTTTATTGTAACAGTCCCAAATCGATATTTTGTTAAGTTTTGCAACTTTTGCAAGTGGTTGATCATCTTCGCCATCACTTTCACTTAATAGTTTCAAGCCACCTGAATCTCCCTTTTCATGATTTGTTCTAATTTCCCCAACATTTTGTTTTTGACATAATATCAATTCAATCAGTTCATTTTGTACAAGCTTTTTATTTGTATCATTAAAAAAAATTAACTTGTATCTTGGGTCCAAAATTGTAGAAATTTTATAATATTTTTCAGACTCAATATTGCCAAATCGAATATTAATTTCATCAATTAATTCAGATTTCATTGTACCTAAACCACTAGATATATGCTCATTGAGATATCGCTTCAAGGTTGTTATGGCTGGAATAACTTCAGATATGTAAGAATGATTTGCACTACAACCTCTGGTGATTTCCTCAAACGGTCGTAACAAGATAACACAGTTTTCTAACAAGCTCCATTGATTTGTAGTCGCTGTTTTCTGGGCATGTAAGCGTTCCAACATATAAAATGTTGAATTCCAACGAGTTGGAACGTCTTGCATCAGTTTCTGGTCCTGTACGTTTAATTGCTTCTGGATACATTTCAGCTTATAACATGCCAAAGAGGAATGATTGAAATGCATAACAATTCGTCGACTCACAGCAACCATGTCAATCACAGCTCTTTGGGACTTTAAAGCTGCCTCAATTACTAATTGTAATGTATGAATAAAGCACCCAATATGGGGCAAATTTGCGTCATCGCAGCCTTTTACCATATTTGTGCCGTTGTCTCTAACAACTAAATGAACATTTTCCTTTGGAATATTCCATCCGTTCAGTAAGGTGGTAAGCTTGTCACAAATATTCAAACCTGTGTAGGAGCCTTCAAAATTTTCACAATTTAGCATAGCATGGTGCAATTTTAGAGAACCGCATTCATCATCGGCAATAAAATGAACCGTCAAACTAATGTAACTCTCATTCGTATATTGGCAAGTCCAAATATCTGTAGTTAAACTTACATTCGGGCAGGACTTTAAGTTATTTAATATTTGTACCTTTACTTGATTGTAAATGTTTGGAATGATTTTGTACCTGAAATAATTTCTAGTTGGTATTTTGTAATTAGGTGCAATATTGTTAAGTAATCTTTTAAAGCCTTTTTTTTCAACCACACTATAAGGATTGTTGTCCAGTGCTATCATTTCTCCAATTAAATAATGATATTTGACAGCTCGAGGATTTTCAATATTCCACACTTGCATGTTGTCGACTGCTGTAGTGATGGAAAGCTGCTTTGTTGACGTGGAAGGTTTTGTATTTGCAAAACTATTGTCAAGTTCTTCGTTTTCATTTACGCCTTGGTCTTGACGTTCTCCGTTAAAATGCTTTTTGTATTCAATTGGATGCACTTTTTTTAAGTGAAATTTTAGCGGCGAAGTTGAAGCTGCCTTACCTTCTCCACCTCGCGATAATATTTTATTACACAGATTGTACTTTGCCGCTTTATTATTATTAGTACAAATTGTAAAATATAACCAAACTTTGGATTTAAATGTTAATGAAGGAGGCATCTTTTCTGATTTAATTTTTTTGAGTCCAACTGCACCACACTACAACAGCCTGTAAACTAATAATTACTCAATCGTCAATCGCCGACTAATCGTAGGCATAGTGTGATCTTGCTCTCGACAGGGGCCCACTCAGGGTGCAAGAAAATATATTACTGACCTAAGACCGAACTCTTCGCGAATACAATAGTGGTGGTAGTGATATGTATAAAACCAGGAACGCACGGAGAAGGAGAACGATATTAGGATATATGTTATATATTGAAATGGTGTTATCAGATATAATATATATTATAGTATCGCTCTCCGTGCGTTCCCGGCTTAACTATTTTTCTCCATTGTATTGCTAATCACAAAAACAGCAACTATAGTATGTATCAGAGATAATTCAGCCATCTAAAAAACTTGTAAAAAAGTTTAAAAGGAGACCGGCAGCAATTAGTTTTGGGTGCCATTTTTCGGCCCGACAAAAAAGGGTTAGAAAACGACAAAAAAGGCGATAAACACGATAAAAAAATGAAATGCACTCTCAAATAGTGTTTCACGCGACAAATAAATATTCGACACAGAAAAAAAGTACTTACCACGACAGAGAAGGACTATGCACGACAGAAAAGTACATCGCCCGATAGGATAGCTTTATAAACGACAGAATAACCACTTTCCCCTCAAAATAATATATTCATGGCACTGTAATTTAAACTACAAAATATGACAAATACACTAAAAAATATATATTTTCGAACACGATACATTGCACATCCAAAAATATAGTTTTCACGAGTTTTCTGCTGAAAAGGATTATGTATTATAGAAAGACGGATAAAGATGAATGTTAAAAATTTTGAAGCTGTAAAAATGTAGAAATAGAATAAAATATCTAATGAATGGTTAGTACAAAATAATGGTAATTTATTCTAAGTTAAATATATTTTATTTTCAAGTAAATAAACAAGCTGTATTTGAAAAATAAAAAAGGAAATAAATCGAACAAACTGAACTAATTCTCAATAAACGTAGCACACAAATCCAACATTTAAAAAAAAAACAATCTAATAAACATTTCATTGTATAATTAATGCCCTTTTTGCTTTAGAAGGGCGACCTCTCTTTCTCCTTGCTCCAAGAGGTATTTGTTTGGCTTCTGGAGGAACCTCTATTAATTTAAGACGAATTTTCATTCCTAGAACGTGTTTACAGGTGTAGTATTTAAGGAAATATGGACAGGTACAAGACGATTCATTTAGATTTTCAAAATTAATTATGACAAATCAGCTGATGAAATGTTCTGTCGTGCAAATGCATATTTCTGGCGGGCAAACTTTATAATGATATTGAATATTATTTTTCTGCCGTGATACTGACCGTACGTCGTTATTAAATACTTTTAAAGTAGTGATATACAATTTTTAGTCGCGCGAATATTGTTGGCATAGATGATCACATTAAGCGTCGTTAAATATTTATTTTAGTCGTGTTACAGTAACTTGTTTTGGTGTGAATTTACCAAATTTCATCGTGTGGAATTTGTCGTGTTCAAAAACCTATTTTGTAGTTAATGGGACATTTTCTATCGCTTATGTACTGACGCATGACGTGATGAATACTTCTTATGTCGTGCACAAAATATTTCCCCATTAGTTTTCAATTTATATACAAAAAAGGTCATAAAGAAGGTGTTCGGCTTCTTTTATTAACATCGCAAAAAATTGTCATAAATATTTCCTAACGAGTTAAGAACGTAGACCAATCCCTCTGAATATAATTGGTTGAAATTTGTCCTACCAAATAGATGATTCGTTGAAATAAGCGATCTAGTCAACGTGGACTTTCAGGGGTGAGGTAACTGTTTCTTTGTCATAAAAGTTTAAGAATAAATATATCAAATTCACACTTTTGTCCGGCGGCATACTAATAAGAAGCGGTCGGTATCTTTTAGGTTTTTTTGCGAGTTTTTTTGTATCGCTGGATTAAATGTGGTCCTTACTATACCTACCATCATGAAAAAATTACGTTTTATTACTTGCAGCAATGTGCATGAGTGGCAGGACAGGACAATACGGGTGCGACTTGAATTTAATTGTAAATATCGCGGTCTGCTCATAGATAAAGCGACTGCTTGAAAAAGCAAAATATCCGGCCGGATTATCCGGCCGGACCGGATTTTGCACTGGCCGGATATTTATTTATTTATTTATTTATTTAATACACCATTCTACAGAAATCCAGCTCCAATTACAGAATGGGACAAATCTACCACTATATATAAATCTAAACCTAAAACTGTATATATACATAATACAAACAATACAAATAATACAAACAACAATCATAAATATAAAATACAGTATATACTTAATAGCTACTATAACAATATATTTATATTAATTAGATTCCATTCATAACAAAAAGCGAATGAAATATAATAATTATCCTTCAAGTTTAAGTTTCTTGATAGAGGCTACATTGTAATTGAATAGATCAAATCTGTTAACTAGTGAGTTATAATTATCACACATCTGGTACAGTGGAGAATGTTTCTGAATATTAGTGCGAGGAACGGGAAGGTAAAAAAATATATTTTGTCTAGCAGATTGTCGAGGGATGTGGAAATTTAACTGGCTTAGTATATGTGTAGAGTCTATTTGAGCGTTTACTATTTTGTACAAAAAAATTAATTGTGACTTTTTACGTCTACAGCTAAGTGTATCAGTTGCGTGTCTTTTAGTTAATTCAGAATGTGGAAAACCAATATCAGGGTAAATTCCGTCCTCTCTGAAGCTGAGATACTTAAGAAAACGTCGTTGGACCCTTTCAATGTTGTTAATGTGATTATTATAATAGGGGCTCCAAATAATAGCTGCATATTCCAGTCTAGATCTGACAAACACATTATACAATAATTTAATTGTGTCAGTGTTTTCAAAGTCCCTAGAGTTTCTTATGACAAAACCCAGAGAGCGGAAACTACTGCTTACTATTGTATTCATATGATCTGTAAAAGACAACTTGCTGTCAAATGTAACTCCTAGGTCACAGAAGGTGGTAGGTCTCTGAAGATTTATATTACTTAGAGAGTAGTCAAACATAATTGCATTTCTTTTAATAGTGTAGGTCATAATATTACACTTGGATATGTTTAAGGGCAGTTTATTTAATGTACACCACGACTGAATTTTATTTAGCGACTCTTGCAGATTAATACAGTCTTGTCTATCCCTAATGCGGTTAAATAGTTTCATATCATCTGCATAGAGTAGACAGTGGACATCAATATCACGGACAATATCGTTGATAAAAATATTAAAGAAAAGAGGGCCCAAGATGGATCCTTGTGGGACTCCAGATGTTGCTAATATTTTGACCGATTCTACACCACAGCATTGAACGAACTGAGTTCTATTTTCTAAATATGATTTAAAGAGATTAAGTAAGTCTTTAGATAAGCCAAAATAATCAAGTTTCGAAAGTAATATGTTGTGGTCAAGTCGATCAAAAGCCTTTGTGAAATCTGTGTATATGACATCAACTTGCAAATTATGATCAAACGAGTCTGCAATATATTGCGTTAATGTAAATAAGTTGGTGGCAGTAGACCTACCTTTCATGAAGCCGTGCTGGTATTCTGTAATATCATTTTTTATTTGACTGTAGACAAACCCATGTAGTAAGATTTCAAAGGCTTTTGAAAAGTTGTTAATTATTGTAATTGGCCTATAATTCTGTACCAAACCTTTATCTCCTTTTTTGAATATAGGTATTATTTTAGAAAATTTCCAAGTAGTAGGATACACATTAGATCTGATAGACAAATTAAAAATGAATGTAAGAGGCTTTGCAAATATATGTGCACAATCGCGTAAAAGAAAGGCCGGTATTTTGTCAGGACCAACCGTGGCTTTAGGTTTTATTTTTTTCAAGCTACTTATTATTTCTGTTTCGGTGAACCCAGTTAAGGATATATTATTGTTTGCGCTACTATCATCAGTTGAAGGGTCCGAATTATCGGGTTTTATATATGACCGCTGAGTCGGCAAAAGCATTAGCAATGTTTTTTGGACCGTTAATATCACCATCTTCATAGTTCATTTTTGTAGGAATGGTACTAACGTTTCGTTTATCTATTATAAACTGCCAAAATTTATTAGGATTTATTTTTATATCATTCTCAATGTTGTTACAGTAGTTTCTGTAGGAGACCTTAATATCTACCTTAATTTTATGTCTTAAATATGTAAATTCGTCTAGTGCGATTTGGTCATTGTGACGTTTATATTTTTTCCAAGCTTTATACTTTAATTGAATAGATTTAATGATATTGGAATTAAACCAGGGGGGATACACTCTACGGTGCGGTTTCGTCTTCGGTACATATATATCTAAAATGTCATATAGTTTCAAGTAGAAACTCTCACAGGCCATATTGGTATCCGTAAAATCACTAAGAAAATCCCAGTCAACCTCGTTCAGACTGTGATATAGACCATTAAAATCGGCTTTCCGAAAGTTGTAATGAATAGTTTCAACTTTCTGTTTATTTTTTATTTTTTCGTTATTATGAAACAATAGCACAAGGGCTGGGTGATGAATATCTTCATTTACTAAAATGTCCATAGCTTTTTCCACTTTACAGTTCACATTTGTAAAAACCAGGTCAAGTAATCTATTATTTGCATTTTTTACACTATTTATTTGAGAGAGATCTAAAAAGTTTGCTAAGTTCAACAGTGATGTAACACGATAGGTGGGCTGCAATGTTAATAAATATGATGAGAATTCCGCGATATTAAAGTCACCTAAAAGCAGTACGTTTGTATTGTAAGCATATTCCAGGGAGGCTAAAATTTCCAAACTCGCAATAAAACAATCTATAGTTGTAGTGGGTGGAACGTAAAGCAGAAATATAAGAAGCGAGCAAAAATCTAAATGTATCTTGACCCCTAGTATATCTATAAATTTTAAATTATTAAATCCGTCTGCCTTTAAATCTAAAAGTTCAAAATAATATTTATTGTGTATGCCTAACAGCACACCACCCCCTCTAGTAAGTCCTGTTTCTAAGAAATTTCGATCTGATCTAACTACTGAATAATTGTGAGCAAATAATTCGGAGTTTAACATGCTACTATCCAACCACGTTTCTGTTAGAGCTACTATATCATAATTACATGAGGACGTTGAATTTAAGATGATACTGGTCTTTGTATTTAAACCACGCACATTCTGATAGTACAGTGAGACGTTAGAATTAGAAGTGTCATTTTGATGTAAGATATCCTCTTGTTTATTTTTTAGAGAACTTCCGTGTTTCGTTAAATTTGGTATTATGGATGATTTGATTTTTTCCTCTATGGCTTCTATTGTTCTAAAAAAGAACTTGGTCTTTTATCGGTTTCATTGTTTACAATATCTCTTATCTGGTATTTTTCATAATATAATTTAAAATCAAATCTTTTATATGCTACCCCCCTTGGCCAAAATGAGGGATTATAAAATTGTTCTTTATACTTAAAATCGGCAGCTACCATATAACAGTTAAATCTATTTCCCTCGGTTTTTAGCTTTTTGACAATAATTTCTTCATTTATATTTCCTATTTTCCTTTCTAAATATGTTTTTATATCTTCCTCTGTTACGTCTTGAGTCACCCTATAAAGATACAGCCATACTTTCGGGTTTTCTCCTTTAAATTTTTCATTGGTGTCATCTGATTGGCCAATTTTTCTTGTGTATGATTTCCTTCGTCTTCTCCTTATTTCCTGCCAGCTTTCTGTATCATATTCCTTGACATTAACATTGTTTTCTTCTTTCTCATTTACTTCTGGATCCAAGTGTATAATATTATTCATTATTTGTCTCTGCTGTGTTTCTAAGATAGCCAGATTTGTTTGTTTAGGTGTTATTTTGGTTGTTTCTGAATATTGTTTTGGGGTCACTGGATTCTTGTGTATTTTGATGGTGTTGTTATCAGTTATATGTTGTTTTTGTGGTTTTTGTGGTTTTTGTGCAGGTTGATGTTTTAAGTTTTTATTAATTAGCTTATCAGCTTTACTGTCATATAATTTCTTTATATCACATTTTAAATTATTTATTTCCTCCCTTACTGATTTGAAATTGTCTTCAAATGTAGATTTTAATACTTCAGTTATATTTTTTAATATGTCTCCCTGTGTTTTGTTTATGTGCTCTTGTCCTTGATTAAGCATTTTGTTCAGGTTAGTATTTTCTTTCTCCAAATTTTCAATTTTTTCCATGAGAAGTTTGTTGTTATCCCTCAATTCTTTATTCAATTCCTTTAGGATTTTATTTTCGCACATTATTTGCTTATCTATTGATGCATCATTTAAAATGTTTTCATTTTCAAGTTCCTCATCCTCTAGTTGGTTTTCTAAGAGACAATTAGGCTTATCACAGCACTTTTTGGATTTTGACTTTTTGTTGTAACAGCTTGTATGAAATACTGATAAGCAGTTTACACAAGTTACTTTTTTATTTGTAGCAGATTTCTTACAAAATCCACAGACTTCTTCACTTGTACACTCATTGCCCACCATTTTGTTTCTCCATGATATACTGTATCCGGTTATCCGGCCAAAAGCACATCCGTCCCATCCCTAAATGTATGTCTACCAAGATTCTTTCCCACTTTTTCTGAGACGGAAATATGAAATGTACACTGAGGAGTGCGAAATATAGTCATAAGCTCAGTGATTCTCAAAGTGTGTGATTTGACGATGAATAATATTTATTTCCGTGAACTAACACTACTCTAAATATGAAAAACGTCTTTATATGAAATATTTAAGTTATTTCTAGTGGTAAATAGTAGATATTCATCCATCAAACGAACAATTGTCAAACCACTAAGTTTTACAATTTTTTAGTACACATATTGCACGTTTTAGAATAGGATGAACATAGGATCGCGTAGTTCAATCAGTAAGATATTTGAGCAGCAATACATGTAAATGGGGTGGTTGTGAGTTTGATCCTCACTTCCATTTTTTTAATTTGATTAAGCTCTACTAAAAGTTAATAATTTTCTTTCTAAAATTTTTATTTTATTAAACTGCGCCGCGAGTATTGTTAAAACTATATTTTTCCCAAAAATGTGTCTCTTATTACTACTAGCGCATGTTTATCTCTAATAAAATCCATATTCTTACGTTATATATTAATACACGAATGGTGAAAAGTGCGTCGAGTAGATAAATTGTTCAAGTGTAGTGTTGTATTGTTTATGAAAACCTGTCGTAAATTGTTCAAGTATTGTTCTTTCAGAATTGTTTTAATTTATTTGTTTTAAAATGATTGTTAATTTTTTTAATATTTATTTCGCCAACCAGGAATTTTAATTTATTACCCCTAAAAGAAAAATAATTTATTTTCGTTATTCTCATAGAGATTTCAGATTTTCTTTGTTATTATATGAAATATTTTATTTTTACTAACATCATTTCCTCTACTAATCCTAATCCTATCCTTTCCTGGCAAGAAATGTCCATAACTACCCGTGGTTCTTGCTGGACTGTAACAATATTAGTCTTTGATTTCTTTTTCTGATAACTCATTGTTATTGACTGAATTGGGCAATTCATTTTTTGTTATCAGTTTCATTTGTGCCCGAGCCTATATACCTACAGTGTCCGCCATAAAGTTGGCTACATATGGGAAAAATTTGTGTTATTGAGATTTCTAAAAAATACTATATTGGAGGTTCATTTCTTTTTTTACATGCAAATACCTTTATTTAACTAAAATACATCAAGTTTTTGTCGAAACTAATCAAATATTTGTGAAATAGACCCAAGAATTTATGATTTTTCTTATAGTAATTAATGGTAGAGGTAAAATTTGCACTTTTTTATTTTCCTTATATCTGCTTCAAAATTTTTTTCTTAATAAAATTTTTTGATATCTTAACAATTTGACCCATTTTTCGGTACCACCGTTAATTATTTTTTACAGTCCTGCCAAACCGGTGATCACATGTGTCAAAATGTAATTTTATTGTTGTCGGACATGCATAAACGAACCCCCAATAGAATTTTTTAGAAATGTCAATAATACAATTTTTTCCCATATGTAGCCAACTTTATGGCGGACACTGTATAATCAGAATTCCACTAAAATGACGAAGTTACTAAATTAATTATCTTAACATTTTATGATAACATTTTTCCTATTTTATAATTATTTACTGACATCATTGCCGTTATAGTAGAGAACTGTTTGAGAACTACTGGCATTTCTTATGCATCAAATAAAATCTTAGTTCAGACGTTTTACCGGCCATGACACAAGACAGCTTAAACTGTACCCGACTCTATATAAAATTGATACCATTGTATAAAGCGACCATTCAACAAATACGTTCGTCTTATAAGCTACCCCCCTCCGCTCAGGTGTGTCAAACAGTGAGTGCTGTCAACAAGAAGAGATGATTGGAAAATAGGTTCATTCAACAACTCAAGTTCATTATATGTAACGGAGGTGTATGTAAATGACATAAATGTCACAATATGCTTTGGGGGGTGGAGGGGGGAGTGCATTTGCTGGATGGCCCCAAAAAGAGGAGAAACAGAATGGAGTTACCTAAATGTATTTCACACGTCGATGTATTATTAAAAACAACTATATAATATTATAAAATCATTAATTCGATGAATGTTTGAATTCTGATTTTGTGAATATACTCACCATACTCATACCATTTCATCATGATTTACAAATCATGAGGAAATGTATCTCAAAATATATATATATATATACAGGATTCAGACTTTGCAAAGAAAAAATTCCCTGAAATTTTCAGGTTTTCCATAACCAAAAATATTAATATCCATATATTTTTTAGTCAAATAATTTTTTATTTGACATAAAATACTTTCTTGAATTGAACTGAATCAGTGAAAATTCTAAAGAATTCTATGATTTCCCATATCGAGACGCACAATTCCCTGATTTTTTATACAATTTATAAAATTCCCTGATATTTCCAGGTATTTTTTAAAGATTTTTAAATTCCCTGAGTTTTCCAGGTTCTCCAGGTTTTCCATACAAGTCCGAACCCTGATATATAACATCATCATTTTCTACAACGACAACAACGAATAATCTTCATTTGAATCAAGATAATAGCTTTGTAAGACATACTATATTATTGTTTCCAGAACATAATTTTGGTAATTCGTGAGAGTATAGGCACGAAAATTTGTAATTCTTTCAGGGCAACTAATTCGGGGCCGTAGAATACGAATTTCATGACAGTTCTCCCTGTACACACTAAGTTTTTCCAAAAAAAATTTAATTAATCAGTATTTTAAGAATTGCGTGACAATTACAATGGACAAATTACATCAGATGCAAAAGTAATTTCAGAAAAGAAGTGATTGAAAAATCCACACTGGTATTTAAAAGCATGTTTGATTGCACTCACTCTCGGGGCAATTTTACTTGAAACTAGTAGCTGGCGTGACATAATTCGTAGGCAAACCGCACACCCTGTATGCATGTCAATCGAAAACACTGTAAGTCTACATGTACAGAGCTTTTGAAACTTTTAATAAAACTTGGGTGTATAAAAAAAAGTTGCATCCACTGCAAATACACATTTCTTGAAAGAGTCTTCACTTCCTAACCAAATTTAACACTATAAAGCATACATTTTGAATGATAACTTACATTGTGAGGACCATTATGGTTACTGTAGGTGTCTAAAATTATAGCTAATCCTTGAAAATAATCTTTACTGCCAAATACGGGGCCATCAACCATTTGATCTTTGGCATACCAAATAGCAAATCCATCACCAAACAAATCTTTACCCTTGCCATGCACTTTGAAATGTACTTGCAAGTCCCAATTTCTCACACTAACTGGCTGAAAGTAAATACCAAACAATTATTTTCAAACTTGTCACTTTATCACAAATCAAATAAAATTGGCTTTATTGAACTGAAATAAGTCATAGCAGCATATTTCTTCTAACCTAATATCTATTCTTTTGTTGTTCTTAATACTAATGAAGAAACAAAGGGCATACGGGTCAGTTAATGAGTATTGGCTGTAGACGTTTCAGTTTCCTAAACCCAGTAGTAATAAATAGAAATTAAATCTCATATACAGTCTGTGTATATACTTACTACCGAGTTCCAAATAGCTCCTCTTCTACTCTGCGTATCATCAGTGAGGCGAATATAATTAGGAGTAACTATAGTACTTCCCTTGAATTGCCAAAATGGTATATCTAGTCCAGAACCTATGAAAAAAGTTAAATATAAAATTAAAAATTCCAACCTCAATCAAAAGCTTATACCATAATAGGGTTTTATTAGTGAGTGCTCCCTTTTCATAAAATCTTTCGTATTCCATTCTGCATTTATAACATCGATTATTAAAATAAATAGAGATACTACAAATTCTTTTGGATACATTTTTTCTACTTCAAAAATTTTGCCAAAAAAGTGACGTACTAGCACAGGATTACATGTCACCACAACAGAAACAGAATATCGAATATCTAAAGATTCAAAACGTCGCAACCACCATACAAAGAATGAAAGAATTGTTTGAAAAATGAGAAAAATGAAACCGAAGTAATGAATCCAAGCAAATATTTATCCAACGACAATTATATGTATAAACGTCACAATGTCAGTTTACTAGAATTTCCGCTTTGTCAACATTTTAGCTTAAAAATTCCCTAAATCCACAGACCTAAAGAAATACATAGATAGATTGCGCATATTCAGCCGTACAAAATGGACATTTTCATGACCGAACGCATGTATACAGTTGGGTCTACTGTGTCTAGAGCATAAAAAAACGAAACAAGGGCCCATTTTTTCTACATAGACTAGATAGGGAGTGAGTCTACTTTATATTTCTCTACTGTGTCGTCTGTGTCATGGTCAGTCTAATAATCTTAAAATCTCTGGTCTGGTGGTCAGTCTGTAGCTGACGATCTCGTTTTCGTTTCTTATCAGCGTTGCCACATTTAGTAGATTTCTACTTTTTTAGTAGATTTTGAGAATTTTTTTCTAAAGTTTGGTAAGTAAAATTTGCTGGTAGATTTCTAATAGATTCTTGGGCATATTTTTATTTGCTTGACAATATATTTTCGTTTTATATATAAAAACATTAAATATGATATAAATGAGTTGATAAAGATATTAGGTCAGTAGGTCTGGTTAAATATCTATTATTCTAGTTTTGAGAAAATATATATTTTTTTTAAACGTTATTAATAATTAAGTTTTTGATATTACAAGCGGTTCTGTTTTTTTCTGTGCTAGTCTTAAAGACACATATATAGGCAATAATTATGTTTTGTAATATATGTTAAGTTCTGGCATGAATTAACCCATTTTCTGACTATCCCGAATTCCCGAAGTGTACTTTTCCTTTCTTGTGTCGTCTTTTATTTTCCCTAAATTTCTTATGGTTTTGTTTATCTATTTAAAATTAAATTAGACTATATAATTACATTTAAAAAATCAATAACAACTTCTTACACGGGATATTTAGCAACAGTAGATTTCTCGTATTTTTAAAATTCCTTTGGTAGATTTTTAGTAGATTCAAACAAAGAAATTAGTAGATTCGCATGAAAAAATGTGGCAACGCTGTTTCTTATAAAAGGCCAAAGACCTTGTTTTTCGACGTTGAAACTGTTGAAAGTAAACTCAAGTAAATGATAAGGAATTAAGAAAGTTAACAAATCAACAGAAAGTCTAATCTGCTAATCTTCTTTCTAATAAATTATAAATATTATCCATTTGGTGTATATGAATATTGACTTTTGATCAATATTATGAGTGAAAAATATGTTATATTATTTATGAATGGAACCAATACAAATGGAGTGGCAAGTTATAATGAGAAAATTGTTCAAAGAAAGTCTTATTGAATTTTTTTTTAGGTTGGTGATTTATCAGAGTCCTTAGAATATTTATTGAAATTTGCATCTGAAAAATTTAATATCACAGCAAAAAGGTTGTTTATTGAAGATGGAAGTGAAATAAAGGAATTTTCCTATATCCGAAATAAAGATAAACTGTATGTATCGGAAGGAAATGATTTTCTGAAACCACCAGAAAACAAAGACGGTTCTAGATGTTCTGAATGGGTTACATTAAATGTTGGTGGTAAATGTTTTACTACGTCTAAAAGAACATTAACTACAAGTGAGCCAAGTAGTATGTTAGCTAGAATGTTTTCTGAGGATAATGATGGATATTTATTTACACCAAGTAGTATCGACAAAAATGGTGCTTATTTAATTGATAGGAGTCCCACATATTTTGAACCGATTCTTAATTACCTTAGATGCGGCCAGTTGGTGTATGATAAAAATGTAAATCCTGAAGGTATTTTAGAAGAAGCTAGATTTTTTGGAATAGACTCTATAATTCCTATGTTAGAACAAAGTATATCTATGACAAAAATATCAAGAGACAGTTTACCGTTAACAAGAAGGGATGTCATAGATGCATTAATTAAAAGTCCTTATACTGCAGAATTAAGATTTCAGGGTGTTAATTTATCTGGTGCAGATTTAAGTAGATTAGATTTACGGTATATCAATTTTAAATATGCTAATTTACAAGGATGCAAACTTACAGGATCTAATTTAAGTTGGAGCTGTTTGGAAAGAGCAGATCTATCACATGCAATTTTGGATAACGCACAATTATTAGGTAAGGTATATTTTGTTCTTTTATTGTTAAGGTAACAACCAGCTTATTTATTTATTTATTCATTACTTTTACTGTTTTTTTCCAGTATCCCAGACGTGCTGAATGGTCCCTAGTCGATCTATCTTTCACATTAATAATATCTATTGTGTTTGATAATTCAATTACTTAATATTTGATATCTCCGAAATCTTTTTTTCAAAAATGTTTTATATAATTAATCAATCATTATATATATTTTTTAAATTACCTTTAAAAATACTATCAAAGGATAATAATACCAAGAAACATGTCTCTGGAGACATGCACAGCACAGGACTAACATTTCCTGCATTTGTGCTGAACTTGTTGAATTCTTGCAAAACTGCATCACAATAACGGATATTTAGTTTATTCCTTTGCGCATAAGAGAAAGGATTAGTCAGAAATTCAATCAACACTCCACATACACCTGAAAATTTATAGAAAATTTGTTATTATCCTCTGTGCTACACGAGGTGCTGAAGGCATGTACTGTTGTTATTGAATATAGATTTCTACTTTAATAATACTTTTTTACATTTATTATTTGTGTTGCCCATCACTGTCAAATGGCACTAAACATTTACCTTGGCACACATGCCATTGTAGACATGTGACGCACATACGTTAAGGACAATCACGTGTCCCCAGAGGCATGCGCGGCATAAATATTGAAACCACAAAAATCTGTCATAGCAGCCAACGTGTTAAAATTAAAATATTGTGAAAAAATTTAGTATTAGGTATAAAAAAAACTGTGTTTTATCGAAATCTGATATACGTATTATGGATTTAAATTTTGTATGATCAAAATCTCCATAAAAAGTAATACATTTTTCAATATAACTTAGCAGATCTTCAAAACTGGTGGATGTAATTTATTCAAATTTCAAAGAGTGACTTACAATGGACATGTAATGAATATATAATTTTTTCAAGTTTCTCTGCCCCTCTGTTTTTGATAGATCGGCTGTTAAATGAATCGTATGTTAGTAAATATCAGCTTGATTTTTTTTTTAGATTAATTAATTTAATTTATAAATTAAGTTTCCACCAATAAGGAACATTCTCCTATTACTTTTGTAGTCTGCTATGCTTTAAAGCAAATGACTAATCATGCCTCTATAGCTGATGCAAATGTGTCAGGTAATTTCATGCTGGCTGCTACGCTTCAATATCCTGCATCAGATATCTTAGTTGGCTATTTGTCTTTTTAAAAGTTATTTTCAATAGATTTTGTTATTAAATAAGTTGAATATCAATTGTTTCTTTGACCTAGGTGTAAAGAGTTTATGCGCAAATTTGGAAGGAGTCACAATGAAAAACTGCAATTTTAAAGATCCAGCTGGACATAGGGCAAATATGGAAAGTGTTAATCTGAAAGGTGCCATTCTAGAAGGGAGTGATATGGGTGGTGTTAATTTGAGAGTGGCTACTTTGAAAAATGCTAATCTGAAAAACTGTGATTTACGTGCTGCTGTTTTAGCAGGTGCTGACTTAGAGGTAATATTCTTTTTTTTATACTTTAATATTTACCAGCTTTGTTGTATTGGTCCAGGTTTAAATAAGAATTCAATAAAAAAACAAAACAAAAATTGAGGTAGGTATGATAATTAGATTGCACAGGTTATTATTGCCCTTTTAATCCATAAAGTTGATTTAAATAAGCATATTATTAGTCCAGTGCAATTAGGTTTTTACTTCAGAACCCAGTTATAATGGATGGATTTTCGTGAATTTTTTTACGTTGAGTTTGCAATTCCGAGTACAAAAAAGTTTACCCTTTAAAAATTGCCGCTTTTTACTTGGGGGTGGGGGTGACCAAAAAGGTAAAATATAAACCACCAAATCTGATATAGAATCATATTGTAAGATAAAAAAGTGGTTTACAATTTTTCATGAAAATTTATATTTTCTAAGTTATAACAATTTGAAGATTACGAATTTAGCTTTAAAAATTGGTACCTTGAGACTGTTTTTCGTAAATAACTCAAAAGTCTTACATTTATGGAAAAAGTGGTATGGTATAAGAAATAAGATTATGGAATTACAAGTATTTTGTTTTTTGGTTATTTCTGTACGATGAATAGTTCTAAAAAAACCGCTGCCTAAGAAATCACTACTTCCACATCCAGATTTTTCATCCAAGTCACTTTAAAGGAAACATCTTGACTAGACTTGCACTCTAGTATGGGGAAATTATTGGTCATAGAATTTTAATAATATTTAGAGCAGATGTCATAGAAAAGTTTGAGGCGTTGGTTTCTATCATATACCTACCACGTCCCACCCCTTCAATAGAATCATCTCAATCAGATGTCATTACAATACATACGTGTACTAACTTTCAAATAAATATCTCAATTTTATGTTATCAAACCCATTAATAGTGGAGCAGAGATGGAAGTGTTTCAAAATATTAGAAAGAAATCTGAGGCCTTGGTTTCTAGTATATACACCAAATCTCACATTTCTGTACTCTTACCAGCTTGATTTACTCATTTTCCCCTATTTACTCCTATTTAACCCTCAATCCTTCAACGGAATCATCTCAAAATATAATCTAGTTCCAGATGTCGTTATAATACATATTATGTGTCACAAATTTCAAGTGAATATCTCAGTTTCATTTTATCAACCCCTTTAGTAATGGATTAAGGGTGGTGGAGGGTTGAAAAATATTACTAAAAAATCTGAAGCTTTGGCTTCTAGGACATACACCGAATTTCAAGTTTCTGTACTCTTACCAGCTTGCTTTACTTATTTTTCCCTATTTACCCCAACTCCTTCACCGCAATCGTGTCAAAATATAATCTAGTTTAAGATATCGTTATACAAATTTCAAGTGAAAATCTAAATTTGATTTTATCAACTCTTTTAATAAGGGAGTGGGGGTGGTGGGGGGATGGAAAATATTTTTAAAAAATCTAAGGCCATCGCTTCTAGTACAGTGTGTCCAACTAAGTCGGCACCATATGGGAAACTTTTTTATTATTGGTTTTATGAAAAAAAGTTATTCTTGATGAAAAGTTTTGCATGGCCTAAAACCAAAAATGAAATAATCAGATATCAATTTTCTGCAGTCGTATATGAGGTTTGTCGAAAAATGTAAATTTTGCTCAAGAGTAAAGTACCTTTATTTATTACAATATCGACAATCGTTATTAAGAAAAGTTAATCCTAATTGAAAACTACGGTCAGATGTCTAATATTATCCATCCACCATGAAAGAACAGATTTTGTTTACGAATGTTACTTATTAGTTAAGTTATCTTCTGTTTAACTTTTCATTTGTAAAATAAATTATTATGATATGCATGCATTAATTATTCAAATGCAATGGCAAATTGTTACATTACTTACTAGTGAACCGAAAGGTTATCATGTTTTTCAACACAATAAATGTTTTATGATTTGCAAAATTAAATTATGTATAATTTATACCCAAAAATTATTAAAGATCATTTTTTCATGGTAGATGGATAATATTGGATATCTGACCGTAGTTTTCCATTAGGATCAACTTTTCTTAATAACAATTGTCGATATTGTAATACATAAAGGTACTTTACTCTTGAGCAAAATTTACATTTTTCGACAAACCTCGTATACGACTGCAAAAAATTGATATCTGATTATTTCATTTTGGGTTTTAGGCCATGCAAAACTGTTCATCAAGAATAACTTTTTTTCATAAAACCAATAATAAAAAAGTTTCCCATATGGTGCCGACTTAGTTGGACACACTGTATATACACCAAATCCCAAATTTCTATACTCTTACCAGCTTGCTTTACTTATTTTCCCCTATATACCACTATTTAACCCCCAAACCTTCAACGGAACCATCTCAAAATATGATCTAGTTCCAGATGTCGTTATAATACATACGTGTACCAAATTTCAAGTGAATGTTTCTATTTTATTTTATCAACCCCTTTAATAATGGAGTGGGGGTGGTGAGGGGCTGAAAAATATTATAAAAAAATTTGAGGCTTTGGCCTCTAGTACATGCACCGAATTTTAAGTTTATGTACTCATACCAGCTCGTTTTACTTATTTTCCCCTATTTAACGCTATTTAACCCCCAACCCTTCAACGGAAGCTTCTCAAAATATAATCTAGTTTCAGATGTCGTTATAATACATACGTGTACCAAATTTCAAGTGAATATTTCAATTTTATTTCATCAACCCCTTTAATAATGGAATAGGGGTGGTGGGGGTTGAAAATTATTATAAATAATCGGAGACCTTCTAGTACATACTCCGAATTTCAAGTTTCTGTACTCTTAACAGCTGGCTTTACTTATTTTCCCCTATTTACCCCTATTTAACCCCCAACCCTTCAACGGAATCATCTCAAAATATAATCTAGTTCCAGATGTCGTTATAATACATACGTGTACCAAATTTCAAATGAATATCTCAATTTTATTTTATCAACCCCGTTAATAATGGAGTTGGGGTGGTGGTGGGAGGTTGAAAAATATTATTAAAAAAAATATCTGAGGCTTTGACTTCTAGTATACACTGAATTTCAAGTTTCTGTATTCGTACCAGCTTGCTCTACTTATTTTCCCCTATTTGCTCCTATTTAACCCCCAACCCTTCAACGGAATCATCTCAATATATAATCCAGTTCCAGATGCTGTTATAATACATACGTGTACCAAATTTCAAATGAGTATCCCAATTTTATTTTATCAACCCCTTTAATAATGGGCTAGGGGTCGTAGGGGGTTGAAAAATATTATATAAATATCTAAGGCTTGTAGTGCATACATCAAATTTCAATTTTCTGTACTCTTACCAGCTTGCTTTACATATTTTCCGATATTTAACCCTGTTTACCCCCCAACCCTTCACCGGATATCCTCAAAAAACAATCCAGTTCCAGATCTCGTTATAATATATACGTGTACAAAATTTTAAGTCAATATCTTAAACCGCTCCGTAGAAAGTGTGCGGACAAAAAAAGTTACAGACAGACAGAAAATTTTTTTTCGCTCAAATTTAAAATCTCGACATTTCATGACATTCTAAACCTATTTCAAGAAAAAAAAACTTGAAATTTTTTTACAATTACTAAGTACCTATACTTCCAATCCACTACGTGGATGTGGAAGTGATATGATAGTTTAAAAATAGCGCTCCAACGTTTATTAGTCGAGATATAATATTTAAATCTCAAATATGTCAGAAACAATCAGTATGATGTTAGAAATACATATACTTAATAGAAATTAAAGGGCTTGAAGTACTTTATTTACTACTTTATATGATTTTTCTATCCATACAGCTTGAAAGATAACAATGTTATGTGCTAAACAATGAGTGCTTTGTTATTTTTTTTTAAATAGAAAATGTAGGATTTTCCTGCTGTCATTGGCCATAGAATAGAAATTCAAAAAATCTGTAACCGTTTTTATTAATATGCAGCATTACCAACATGTTCTAATATTGAGAGCTTCAATTTATCAAAAATATTCAAGAAATATAAGATTTAAATATATTTCTTTGCCACTAAAAGTTCAAACCCCACATTATTTTGTAGTCATATTTCCTAAACAGTTAATTCTACAAATATTTTTAAAAACAAATTATTATATGGCTTCTTAAGCTTTATTTGTCTATATTGTCATATTTTTCCTTAATTGTTCTGGAGTTACCTATTTACAAAAAAAAAGGAATTTTTTCAGCAAAATCGTAAAATTTTTCTTAATTTAAGTATACTTTTTATATACTTACATAGGTACATTTTTAAAAGTGCTTTAAAAATGCCAAAAAATGAGACCATGTTAGTAATGATATAAGTACATTAATAAAAACTGATACAGATTTTTTGAATTTCCATTATAAGGCCAATGAGAGCAGGAAAATCCTAAAATCACATTGTTAAAAAATAATTAATTAATTTTTGTGGGTTGGTCATGACTCAAAACAATAGTTTTAATTTGATAATGTGATTTTTAAATATTAATAACTCAAAAACGGTTAAAAATAACATATGTAAGTGATATATTTTTGAAATCAGAGAAAAATACTCAGAATATTTAAAAATATATAGGGTGTCCCATTTAAGAAAATATAAATTTAATCTATAACTTATTTATTTTACTTTCAATTTTTTTTCTATCAAATTGGATTCCTGAGAAAAAATCATTTCGAAATGATTAAATAGTTATTGAAATATATTTTTATATAAGGCCGAAATTAAGGCCCAAAGAGGGGGCGTCCTTAAAGAATAACCGTGTACACCAACAACAACATAAGTTATTTATTACTTAGGTGTTTTTGCAGACAATTATAATTCTCAAAACAGTTTTAAAATATTACAAAGTTATATAGATTTTATGTGACATTGCGGCGTAACTAACAACACGTTTAGTAAAAATGAGATAAATGTGAACTGATTAAGATTTCGTATTGCCAACAGCAGAGCGATTTTCGGTTGCGAAGGAAATTTTTCTGTGAAATATGTGGTATATATACAATGAAATTTTTGTGCGCTCTAAAAATAACTAGTATTTATCAAAATTAAAAATATAAAGTAAAAATAAAATTTTTGTATTAGATCTTTTTGTAGTATCACACCAATTGTGTTTCGCAGATAACATATTTCATAATAATAAATTGTTGCTAAAATGGCTATATTACAATAATTTTTGTTTTTGAACTACTTTTATTTTAGATTTCAAAATGGCTACTATAGACCAGGGAAATTAGATCAAATTTGCCCGGAATAACTTAATTTTGACATACAGCTCTGATCGAGATGCTGTTTTCGGCATCGTTTTCGGAAAAATATTAGGAAAAAGTCTACATATAGTGAATAAGCCGTTCGAAGTAAATTGCATAGGGGGTGCATAAAATGCATCTAAAGTGCATAATTTTTTGACAAATTAGAGAAATTGATAGAATGCCGTGAAAATCTCGTTTTCGAGGTCGCTGAGTCCAAATCTGACATCTAAACTTACCAGGGTGCTCGGGGGTGGCTCTTCGGTGTTGGGAGGGGATGAAATCGAGTGAAAAAATCGGTAAAGGTATTTACACAGAACTTCCCTCGTTCATGGCAGTCTCTAAAAAAATAATAATTACGAAATGACATTGAGAATAATAATCGGAGTAGAGTTATTGCTATTATTACAAAGAAAACTTGATAAGTTTTAGTCAAAAAAATATACAGATTGCTCATCCAACAGCAAAAGTTCAATACTAAATAGCAGGTGCCACATATGGCAGGCTTGCGCAAATACCTTTACAAATGTCCACCATGACTGAATTATTTCTTGGGATGACCACCCTGTACATTTTTCAATAAAAGTATAATAGGTGCATATGCCAGATGTTATTGCCATCTGTCACATTTTCAATCCAACATTCACGTAATGGAGTGGAAGTATAGTGGTGGTTAAAAAATTTCATTTTTTTAAAATTTTTCAAAGATGGTAAAATAATTTTCAAATTTTTTTCTTCTGAAATAGGTTTAAAATGTCAGAGGTAGAAATTTTAAATTAGAGCAAAAAGGAAAGTTTCCTTCTGTTCTATAGTAGTGCTAAAAAAAGTTTAAAAATTAAAAATTATATATTTTTAAAATAGGTTTAGAATGCTATGAAACGTGAAAATTTTAAATTTGAGCAAATAAAAAAAAATTCGATCTATTTTAGTGGTAAAAACTTTTTGAAAAATGTTGGTGAAAAAAATTTTCAAAATTTTTTTTCTGAAATACCTAGGTTTAGAATGTCATTTAAATTTGAGCATTCTGGTGTTAAATTTTTTTCCAAACTGGTAACAAAATGCTGCAAATTTTTTTTTCCGAAATTGGTTTGGAATATCATGAAACGTGGAAATTTTAAATTTGAGCAAAAAAAATTTTTTCGTCTGTTCTATAGTAGTGATACATAAATGGATTAAAAATGTTTTCAAATTTTTTAAAAAATTCTTCAAAAACGTTTTTAAATTTGTTTCAATAGTTTTAGAATGTCATGGAAACGTGGATAGTTAAAATCTGAACAAAGAAAGAAAAATTCTATCTTGTAATAAAATTTCAAAAAACTTTTTTTTTTATTCAGGGTTAGAATGCCATGAAACGTGAAAATTTTAAATTTGAAGAAAGAAAAAAAAAATTCATTTTAGTAGTAAAAATTTTTTCAAAAATATTGGTGAAGAAAATTTTCAAATTTTTTTTTCCTGAAATAGGTTAAGCCTGTCATGAAACGTAGAAATTTTAAATTTGAGCAAAAACAAATTTTTTTCATCTTGGTAAAATTTTTTTCAAAAATGTGAAAAAAATTTTCAAAAAATTTTTTTTCCTGAAACAGGTTTAGCGCGTCATGAAACGCGGAAATTTTAAATTTGAGCAAAAAAAAATTTTTTTCATATTTATTCCGTTTAGACGGTCCACCCTGTATATTTTTCAGTGAAAATTCTACCAGTTCTTCGCTGACAGTAGAGTTAACTACCTACCAAATTTGACTGCTCTCCGTCAAGTAGTTTTTTAGTAAATACACCAACAGACAGACAGACAGACAGACCGACAGACAGACAGACTGACGGAATTGAAAAACCTATATTTTCGGAATCTACGTGTTCTGAAACGTCAGAATCCGAAAAAATCTCGGAGGGTGATTTTTTCTCGAATACAATACTTCCCTTCGGTATGCGAGGGAAGTAAAATTCAGTGCCAAAAAAGCGCGGGGAAATCGCGTCCCGGGAGTTTTCGAGGTCGCTGAGTCCAAATCTGACATTGAAACTTACCAGGGATGCTCGGAGGTGGCTCTTCGGGGGTGGGAGGGTATGAGAACGAGTGAAAAATGCCCAAAAATCGCGGGGAAATCGCATCCCGGGGGTTTTCAAGGTCGCTGAGTCCAAATCTGACATTGAAACTTCTCAGACATGCTCGGAGGTGGCTCTTCGGGGGTGGGAGGGGATGAAATCGAGTGAAAAATTCGGTGAACGTGAACTCAATTTCAACTCGAAAATTTCCAGTTTTATTATTCTGTACTGAGATGTATTATACTACGCATGTAACTCTAACGAATTTTCTACATTCCACATATTTACCACTTATTTACTATGTACCTATTTACCACTTTATATTATATATTACATTGTTTGTATATATTGTATTTTCTATTTATATGTAATATACAGGGTGCGCCAAAGTTCTGATTTTGGTCGATTACGGCTGTATTTGAAATGGTGGAAATATATATATTATTATTATTATTATTATTATTATTATTGTCTATAGATTATTTTCTTGATTTTCAATTCTGAATAACCAGAAAATATGTACAATTATACAGGGTACTCCGTTTTCGTTGTCCGAGCAACAACTTCGTTATTTTAAATGGAACACCCTATATTTTTTTCCTTTATCGAGTTACCCATCTAATTATATTCATAATTCTATTAAGGTGGTAGGTACTTAAAATGAACCGTTTACGATATAAAAAAGATTTTTTGACAAAAAGTGAGGTTTGCGGATAAGTTTTTGAGTACCTCTGATTTCATAGACAAGAGAGTTTTCAAAATTCTGCTTATACTGTTATGTTGAGCATATTAAGGGCTAGTAGGGCAGAAACATTATTAATATTAATCTTATACAGAGTGCTGAAAAAATTGAGTTTAATGTTTCGCTAATAAAAAAGGCCGTAATTCAATTTTTTCAAATGGGACGTACTATTTTCAGTTCTGTCATCTAATGAAGTGTTAAATTATCTTTCCATTGATATATCATAGTAGGTATTTATCTTTAGGAGTTGCATAGATATTAAGGTTAATTGTCTGGATCAGTCATTTTTCTTGCTGGAACTTCATGAGGTTTGTACTGCACTTCACCAGTTTCGATAAATCTGTCTCTAAGATTACTAAATGCAGGTTCTAAAGGGTGTCTCCTTTCAGGATATCTGGTTTTATAGACTCGGGATGCTAAGAGGCTGTTCCTTGAGCACTCCCCCAGAATAAAAATCATGTCAACCATTTCTTCCCGCGAATAATTCATATTTAATATAATTATATGCAAATGCAACTTCCTGGAACTGTAAAAGCTACTAGTATTTTATTAAAGACAATCAAAACAAAAGCACTTACCGATATAGCAGTAACACAAAACTTTAGAACATCCACAGACACGTGTTTTGACATCTATGTCTCTTCGGTGCGGCTTTTTCTAAAGTTCACAATCAACTGAAATATGTAAGCAAATACTCGTTATAACTATCAAAGGATTACCAGAACAGGATATTAAAAATTAAAATTAGATTATAGGAAATTCCCCGTAAAGGGATAATTATCAATATAATTATATGCAAATGCAACTTCCTGGAACTGTAAAAGCTACTAGTATTTTATTAGCTAATAAAATACTAGTAGCTTTTACAGTTCCAGGAAGTTGCATTTGCATATAATTATATTGATAATAAAATATAAAAATAATTAATAAAATACTAGTAGCTTTTACAGTTCCAGGAAGTTGCATTTGCATATAATTATATTGATAATTATCCCTTTACGGGGAATTTCCTATAATCTAATTTTAATTTTTAATATCCTGTTCTGGTAATCCTTTGATAGTTATAACACGAGTATTTGCTTACATATTTCAGTTGATTGTGAACTTTAGAAAAAGCCGCACCGAAGAGACATAGATGTCAAAACACGTGTCTGTGGATGTTCTAAAGTTTTGTGTTACTGCTATATCGGTAAGTGCTTTTGTTTTGATTGTCTTTAATAAAATACTAGTAGCTTTTACAGTTCCAGGAAGTTGCATTTGCATATAATTATATTAAATATGAATTATTCGCGGGAAGAAATGGTTGACATGATTTTTATTCTGGGGGAGTGCTCAAGGAACAGCCTCTTAGCATCCCGAGTCTATAAAACCAGATATCCTGAAAGGAGACACCCTTTAGAACCTGCATTTAGTAATCTTAGAGACAGATTTATCGAAACTGGTGAAGTGCAGTACAAACCTCATGAAGTTCCAGCAAGAAAAATGACTGATCCAGACAATTAACCTTAATATCTATGCAACTCCTAAAGATAAATACCTACTATGATATATCAATGGAAAGATAATTTAACACTTCATTAGATGACAGAACTGAAAATAGTACGTCCCATTTGAAAAAATTGAATTACGGCCTTTTTTATTAGCGAAACATTAAACTCAATTTTTTCAGCACTCTGTATAAGATTAATATTAATAATGTTTCTGCCCTACTAGCCCTTAATATGCTCAACATAACAGTATAAGCAGAATTTTGAAAACTCTCTTGTCTATGAAATCAGAGGTACTCAAAAACTTATCCGCAAACCTCACTTTTTGTCAAAAAATCTTTTTTATATCGTAAACGGTTCATTTTAAGTACCTACCACCTTAATAGAATTATGAATATAATTAGATGGGTAACTCGATAAAGGAAAAAAATATAGGGTGTTCCATTTAAAATAACGAAGTTGTTGCTCGGACAACGAAAACGGAGTACCCTGTATAATTGTACATATTTTCTGGTTATTCAGAATTGAAAATCAAGAAAATAATCTATAGACAATATATTTCCACCATTTCAAATACAGCCGTAATCGACCAAAATCAGAACTTTGGCGCACCCTGTATGTCATACATATATAATATGACATATTTTATGAATATATGATATATTTAATATACATGATGACTTATTATACATCGTGTATATTAAATATATCATATATTCCTAAAATATATTATATATTTATGTCATATATATTATATATAAATATAAAATACAATATATATAAAAATATAATATTATATAAATTATATAAAGAGGTAAGTAGGTATGTAGTAATAGGTAAGTGGTAAATATGTGAAATGTTGAAAATTCTTTAGAGTTACATGCTTAGTATAATAAATTTTAGTACAGAATAATAAAACTGGCAATTTTCGAGTTGAAATTGAGTTCACGTTACCGTAAGCAATCATACATGGAACAGGCAGAGTGAGAGGCACGCCCAAGCGCTGAAGTCTGTGGAGCCGAATTCATGCGTCCACAGTTTTAAAACTATTGGTCACAGAAACTTCGTTATGCATTTAAATTAAAGGTTATTCGGCTTCTATAATTTTTATTTAGAGTTTTACAACCGAAAGTTTTATTTAGTAGTTGAAAAATTGATAAGGAAAAAAAAATCTTTTTCAAGCAGCTGTAACTTTGGCGATATCAATCCTACAAAAAAAGTTAAATTAAAAATGAAAGATAAACAACTAGATATACAACTTTGGTTCTCATAAATTCTCCAAGAAAACGAACAGGAACGGAAATACGTCATTCACGTTTTCAGTCCCGACTTTTTGGTTTTAGGCTCTATCCATGTTCCCCTTCCACATTGGCAAAAATTTCGATTCATGCATTTTTTTCAAGACCTTCATAGTGTTTTCTGATGTCTAAGTGTTCTAGACTAACCCCCGTAGAGCCACCCCCGAGCATTTCTGGTAAATTTCAATGTCAGATTCGGACTCAGTGACCTCGAAAGTCCCCGGGAAGTGATTCCCACGGGATTTTCACAGCTTTCTATCAATTTCTAGAATTCTTCAAAAAATTATGCACTTTACATGCATTTTATGCACCCATGTAATTTTCTTCGAACGGCTTATTCACTATATGTAGACTTTTTTTCCTAATATTTTTCCTAAAATGATGCCAAAAACAGCATCTCGATCCGAGCTGTATGTCAAAATTAAGTTATTTTTATCTAATTTCCCTGCTCTACTATACAAACAGCTTGAATATAAATAACATTATGGCATCCATCTTGTAAATCATATATATATAACTATGAATTGCTATATATCAGTTTTCTTGTAAATAGACAGAAGCGAATTGCAAAAAGCAAAGGTAACTTCCATTAATATTTTGTTCCGAATAATTTTGTCCACTATTGCCTTTTAGTCAACTATGAGAATTTCCCGTTAGAAAACAATGGTCAGTATGAAATAAATAAAATACATGTAGTAATTAAATAGTATTTTTCTGTATACGACATGGCGAACGTACCAAGCCGGCAGAATCCTGTAAAAGACTACTGTTAAAGAGAAAACAATACGGCGCATAAACACCTACTCATGTTATATAAAAATGGTACAGAACATATTGTAGCCCTTAAGGACGATTTTTAGCTTTTTAACTCTTTTAGACGTGTTCTATGAGAGCAATGTATGCTACGTAATTGTTTAGCAGCTGCGAATACAATATGCTCTCAGAAATAATATTGTGTTAAAAAGAATTCTAGTTGTTCTAAATTGTTTAATTAATGCTTAGCTAGACTCTTAAAGAATAGTTTTATAGATGTTCGCAAATATAAACTGTATAGTTTCTTGGGAATAATAGTTAAAGTTAAGTTAAAAGTTAAAATTGACCAACAAATGTCGGGGGTCATTTTTAGTTATTGTAGAAAATTTGGTACAGTTATAAGGAATATGGACAGCACAAATGTAAAACCAGCTCGGTGGCGCAGTGCTAAAGGTCCAGGCTTGCCACCATGGAGTCCCAGGTTCGAATCCTGGCCTGGGTATTGATGTTTAGTGGCATTTTTCATGTGTTACCGAGACGGTAGCAGCGAGCTAGACCGCTGTTGAGTGGCACAACATGTCTAGTCGCTGTTATCTCCCCTGAGTTCGAGTCTCAGCTACGGTAGATGGTAATATCACAGGAAATGGTTGTTGTGTTGATGTCTATGTGTACGTGTCCTGGTTGATGGTACAGCTAACAGCTAAAGCTGAACTCTGTCAGGACGTTAATGTAAATAAGGCCATTAAAAAAAAAACAGTTGTAAACAATGCCATCAAGATCATACGATTGTAAACGATGAAAAAATAAAGTGTGATAGTTGCGTTAGACTGTTGCTTTGAAACTCTTAATACAATAAGGATATAAATGATTTTAATTTATATAATTTATTGGAAAAGCTATGTCTAACTTAAATAATGCCGTTGGATTTCGTTTCTCTAGCACTTAAAACGACTTCACAACAAATTTTTAAAGTTAGTGCAACGCAAGCGGCAGTGGAACGAGTGGTAATATATATTTTGTTGAGGCCCTAGTGTTTTTGTTTACTTCACACTTTTGTTTTTGTGCATTATGTCAGAAAAAATTGTTTATTATAAATTTGGCGAAATGTCAAAAAATCCTTTTTTGGTTCATTCATACCAGGCTGAATTTACGATTTCGCCGGTGCAATTTACATCGATAAAATGCCTATCTTGCTTTTTCCATAAAGATATCATACGACCTTCCTGCCGAATGTATTTGTTTATTCATATTCATATTTATTTAATTTTAAAGTACAAAAATACTTACACAAGTCAACAGCATCTACACAGTTAAATTTAAATATATAAAAAAAGTCATTTAATAAACATATATATAGTAACAATGACAAGGACAGTTGTATAAGTTAAAATCACTATTAAAAACTATTTTATGGGCTATATATTTCTTAAATTGTTAATTATTCCTTTTAACGAAAAGTACGCTGTGTTTAGGAGAAACTTTTTTATTTCATATTTAAACTATGTAGAAGGGAGGGTTTTTATATTGGATGGGACCTCATTGTAAAGTTTAATATCATAGTAGTTGGTACCTGTTTGACCTCTAGCTAATCGAGTGTTCTCAGTACACGCTTTATTTCTGTTTTTAGTATGATGTTCATGATTATCTGCACGTGTCTGGAATTCATTTATGTGATTGTGTATATAAAGCAAACATTGCAGAACATACATACTCGGTAGAGTTAGTATTTTTAAATTTATATATAAAGCTTTAGTTTCGTCACAGTATCCTACTCCTGCTACAACTCGGACAGCCCTTCTCTGCAGGACAAAAAGTCTACGTTTACCCGCCACATGCCCCCAAGCGAGCATTGCATAATATGACAGTCTGGAGTGGCATAAGGCAAAGTATGCTGATCTTAAAACTATCTTTGAGACAGAAAAGGAAAGTTGTCTCAAAGCATAAATACTTTTTGTTAGATTATCAGAGACATAATTGATATAAGCATCCCATTTCAAAGTGGGGTCTAGATGAACGCCTAGGAATTTGGCACTGATTGTCAATATTACTAATATCCTGTATGGATGAAATCAGTTTAATCGTTTTTGTTTCATTCAGGGAAAGCTTGTTAGAGCCAAACCATGTTTTAGCAGTTGACTGAGCGTCTCTGTACTGAATTTCTAGTTGATTAAGATTGTGGTGAGACATCAGAAGAGTTGTGTCATCAGCGTAGAATAAGCCAGAGAAATTTTCATTTAGTTATGAATGAAAATTTGAAGTTTTAATTTTATATCGATATTCTCTGGTAGCCGAGTGTGTTAAGCAACAACTACCTGCTACTCTTCGGCCTCGAATTCCGCACCGGAGTACTTCTTTTTGTTTTTTCTTAACTTTTTGGCAGATATTTCTGATCCTAAAATTACATTTCGCTTATTTCTATATGACTAACGTATGAATATTTCATTTCAATTTTTATCACTGCCTTATTTTTCAGCGATCATTGAGGGAATAATTTTTTAAATTTATTTTCAATTTTTTGACAGATATTTTTTATTCCAGTATTACATCGAGATTATTTCTACTCGACTATAGTTTAAGAATTGTGACAGTTGAACAATTCTGGAAATAAAAAATAAAAACAATTTTTATTTACTTGATTTTATCTGATAATTCAATTCCTGCTATAACAACACAGCGCAATACGCTGCAGCCACACAATCGGCGGTAGTGTTATTACTCTGGTGGACATAGTTTTATCCGATCGACAGCGCGGTATTAGAATTAAAGAATTTGTATCTCCGTAGATACTTAACATATTGAAATAAAATAAATGCCATTGTATTTGTGGCAGTTATTTCCAATAAATAAAACTTTATATATTAATTCCATATTTTATTTTTTGGGTTGGTTGCGGCTTTTTTCGAACTTATTCCTTTTCCACATTGAGAGGGTTAATGGCAGAAAACCAGTCTGTCTTATGCTTTAATAGATATCCTTATTTTAAACCAAGCAGGACTAGCTACTAATCGGAATATCATCTTAAAACTCGAAAAAAAATTTATATGAAAATGATAATTGAAAATGTTTGTATTTTATTCTTTGTACATAGAAGAAGCATATGTGAAAAATTTATATTAAACAGCAAATTAGTTTTCATTTTCCCATATGTAATTTTCATGAACTATGTTTCTGTTGCAGAACTGTGATTTATCAGGCAGTGATCTCCATGAAGCAAATTTACGAGGTGCAAACTTGAAAGATGCTGCATTTGAATTAATGTTAACTCCTCTACACATGTCACAAACGATTCGATAATTAAAATGGGCATAGCCACTTACATAATTTATTTATGCTAATATCGAGGGGTAAGTTGCGATAATAATCTATAATTCAGTTTGTTGAATCTCAACTATGGAAATGATAAAAGTGACTCCCATGATACTCGAATGATGCATTTAATAGTTACTTTACGGTGACCGAAATAAGTGTCATTTTATAAAGTTACAACTAGTATTGTTGGGGTAAAATGAAGGGAGGAGATATAGATGGTTGAGCCGACGTGCTTGAGAGAGAGGGAGATATGTTTTGGTTAACCCAGATTCATTGCAGTCCGATATGGAGGCGTATTTTAGAACCTTGAAATTTAGCTAGACAACTTTTTTTTGTTTGAATTATGACATATATATTTTTGTTGTTTTAATAGTGAGGCTGCTAATCCATTGCCAAGCATAAAACTGTTAGAAGGTGGTGCCTACTCAATACATTGCCTGCTGATGACCTGGGAAAGTCATTGCTGTGTGGTAATTTTGAAAATACTGCTACGCCATTAATTTTTATTTTTCAAAGAAAAATATTTAATATACTGGGTGTAAACGAATAGACAATTTTATTAAAAGAATTCAGAAGTGCAGAGTTCAAAAATGGGGGTCATTTTGAACAATTGTTAAATTAGAGATTCGAATAAACAATTTATTAACCTACTGTACTACTGTATTTATTTTTAGGGTTATTTGCGATGAAACCAGAAGTGATAAATATTGCGGCTAGGTCTCAAAAAGTTGGAAATCTTACCTAATTTCATTATACAAAATTTCATCCCGATATCTTTAAAAACAAGGAAGTTACAGGGGTGGCCCACTATTCGTTTACACCCGGTATGTCAAAAAAAAATTATACTCAACAAATACTAGTTGTCACTGATGATATAACATAATCGATCTAATATATTTAAAACAAATCTAGTTGATTTCATGTCCATATAGATCAAGGTCTGTAGACCATGTATAAGGGGGCAGAGTTACTGCTAAATTCGATGCGACCGCTTGTAGTGAGCATAACTATAAATTTTGAACCTTAATTTTCCATCTGTTCGGTAATAAAAATTGTTATTTGAACATGAGAAGTCTTTTTTTAATAGTGTTTTTCGGTATAAACGAAACATGAAAAAAACGAAGCCACCTGAAAATAAATGTTGTGTTCTAGGCTGCCGTGTTAGTGATAGTTCCCGTAAAATACAGATTTATAGGGCGTGTGCATTGTATGACTATAATCTTAAATATTATATTTTGGTAAGTTTATACTCATTTTTAATGCTTTTTTTTTGCATTTCTAGATTGGAACCAGTGTAACAATAATGAACTCTCTCGGATAGGATGCATGTAATTTTTTTAAATCATTGAATATTAAAAATAGACTGCTAATTATAGGTTGGATTTTCCAACCTATAAATATAAATATATTTAAAAAAAGGGACTGTCTACAGCTCCAGGTAAATCCGTATGATTAATTTTTATTATTCCTCCGTCTTGGCACTTCACGTCGCACATGTGCTATATGTGAGCGGAAACTTTAAAACAGTCTGTATGAATTACTTGTTGATACAGGTAGACCCGGATTAATAATTTTTAAAATTTTTCCGTCTACGCCGCACATGAGCAAGAAATCCCTAATTATTATTACATAGAATTAGTCGTTATCTTTACACAAGAGTCACAAGGCCCGTTCGGAACAGCAGCTCTAATTTGTTGTCGTCTTTTCAGTGGCGCTCCCAGAAAATTCATCTGGAGGGGGCCAATAGAACCGGTCTCCCCAGAGGACAAGAAAGTTTTAAGAAAATGGTTGAAAAACATTATGTTACCTCATTCATAAATAATAAATACCAATTTCTCGAATTCGTGTTAAAATATCTTTAATATAGTAACAATATAAATCAAATATTTATTTCATGGGATAATTTTGATACTCTGCTTTTTGACCCCCTACGGTATGTAAATTCAGTTAAAAATGAGAACAATTAAAGGCCTGAAATTAATTTATTTACCTACCTTGTCTATAAAATATTTTTCATTCTAATGGATTACATTTTCATAAAATCTTTCATTCAGTTTCTTGGAAATGCTGAGCCTTTGAAACAAGGGCTTTAAGAGCCGCTTGGCTGTCTGAAAATATTTTTATTGGTCTGTGTCTAGGTTGCGTCTGTTCAAACCTCAGTACACACAGCTCAATGGCATGGATTTCTGCCTGAAATATAGTCCCATTGTCACCAAGGCTCAAAATTATCTTTACCTTTGGTTTGCAACTATATACACCAGCTCCAGTTCCCTCAGGAGTTTTGAAGCCGTCTGTGAACCAACAACTGTCTGCCCTTTGTACTGAAGGCTTTCCCAGGATGTTGTGACAGTTTAAGTCGTCCAACAGCCTGTTGTGCTCCATGATGCTAGCCTGCGGCATATTAGTTACCGCTTGATGGATTCTGTATGAGAGGAGGTAGTTTCAGGAGGGCTTCCAGAGCAGCTGACGGAGTGGTGGTTAATGCATCAGTTATTGCCAAGCATGCTTGTCTCTGCAATCCAGAGAGTTTGGCTTTGGTCGTTTGTTGCAGCCCCTTCGACCACCAAAGTATTGAGGCATCTGATGACCATATCATATATCCAATACATTTGTTGGGGACCAATGTCCCAAGATTTTCTGCAAATTCTTCGACATGTCCACAGGGACAGTCTCTCTTTGTGGATTACCTTTTCCAAGTGGGAATTCCAGTTGAGTGACTTATCTAGAGTGACCCCTAGGTATTTCACTTCTTCTGCAAATGGAATAATTTCACCTGATATGGAAGGTGGTTCCAGGTTGTCCAGCTTCTTTTTTCTGGTGAAGGGTATAATTACAATTTTGTGGGGGTGACAGGCATCCGCTCCCTCTCACACCAGATGTAAATAGCATCTAATACCTCTTGAAAGGCATTTGAAAGTACCTCTTCAGATTTCTCTAACCCGAATGACTAGACCGTCAGCATATGCCTGAATCTCGACTTCCCACAGAGAGATAATGGCAAGCAGCAGTCACAAGGAGTGACCACAAGAACGGGGAGAGCCCCGCCCTGTGGGCATCCCCTTGCGGCCCTAAAGCTCACCGCTTCCCCCTTTAGAGATGTCGTGATAATTCTGTTTTCTAGCATAGCTCGAATCCATTCGCTTATGGTTGGCTTCACTCCTCTGGCAGCTGCTGCTGTGTATAAGGAGTTAGGCAGTGCATTATTAAATGCTCCTTCAATGTCAAGAAATGCTGCCACTGCAATCTCCTTTGCCTGTAGAGATTGGGTAATTTTCCCAACTAGGTTATTTAGTGCTAGTTCTGTTGATTTGCCCGGTTGATAGGCATATTGATGGACACTGAGAGGATGTATGCTTAGATTGTTTCCTCTGATGTGTCCATCCAGTACCTTCTCCATACCTTTCAACAGAAATGTTGTCAGGCTAATGGGCCTAAGCGATTTAGGGTGAGGTTCTGTCCGACCCATTTTTGGTATATATACCACTTTAATTGCCGCCCAACTGGATGGAATATAATTCCATACCACACTAGCTCTGTATGGTCTGATGAGGAAAGGTAGCAGTATCTCCAGTCCATTCTGTAATAGCGCTGGAAATATGCCATCCTCACCAGGTGATGTGACTGGTTGGAACGATCCAATAGCCCATTCTACTGCTGAGGCTGTGATAACCTTTTTTGCCACCTGCCAATCATTTTTGTTAGGACATCTTAGTCGTCCCTCCGATGGTGGTGGCAGTTGATTATCCATCAGAATCGAACTTTCTGGGAAATGGTTCAGAGCAAGAATTTTTAGTGTTTCTTTTCCAAATTCGGCAAACGAGCCATCCGGTCGTTTTACCATACCAAATACTCGAACCAGTTCTCTGGAAATGATCTTGTGGATCCTAGTGCTGCCAGGTAAGTCAGTAATACCATTGCAGAACTTTCTCCAAGATTCCTAATTGCTTTCCTGATTTCTTTATTATAATCTGTTAGTGAAGATCTATATTGCTTCCAGTTGCCTGAATCTTTAGCTCGATTAAAGAGGCGTCGTACTTCTTTTCTCATTTTATCTAGTTTTTTGTTCCACCATGGTAAGGTGCCCCTCTGTTGTCCTTTTTGGATTTTAGTGGAGAATTTTCGTGATAAGCTGAAATTGCTGCATTCCGGATCTGTTCTGCCGCAAGTTCTATTTCATCACGATTCCTGATTGTGGTGAGAGCGGATCCAAAGTGCAACTCGAGGGACTGTTTCTATCCTCCTCAGTCTGTACATCCGGAATCCCGATAACTCACCACCGGTCTTGCTCCAACTTCTATATTAAATTGGATATGTCTATGATCTGAATATGAGGCTTCAGAGGATACCCTCTAATTGGATATCTTATTGCTCATAAAGGTTGAGCTGATTGTCAAATCTAGTACCTGTCTCCTATTTCTAGTGACAAAGGTTGGTTCCGTTCCAATGTTATTCACAATTAGTCCTTCACCTAATAAATAATCAAAAAGTGACTCACCTCTTTGGTTGATGTCTGTGTTTCCCCAAGTGGTATGATGGGAGTTGGTGTCACATCCAATGACCAGGTGAATGTTGTTCCTCTTGCCGATTAGTGACCTAACTGCAGATGGAGAAGGTTGACCTGCATCCCTATCTCCCGGGAAGAAAGCAGAGCAGGCTATTATGTCCATCCTGCCCTCTTTCGCCTGTAACGTTAGATGAATAGCTGCAACATCCTGGGTGCCGGAGCCAGTGGATATTACCTTACCAGAAGTGTTGCCTAGTCCGCTTATTCGGCCTGTGCTGGTTGTCCAAGGTTCCTGGATAAAAGCAACATCAAATTGCTCTTCCTTGAATCGTTTGCCAAGGACGTATGTGGCAGCCTTGGCATGTTGTATGTTCGCTTGGAGGCACCTGATGTGGGTAGTCATCAGGTTAGGATTGGTGTTAGGAGGGGAAGGGAAGGAGTTCTGAAAGCTGCGAGAGAGGGATAAGGAGGGGAGTTTGTGTTTATTTGTTTTTGGGGGTGTGGGTGGCTGGGTGTTTTAGGAGAGGGGATTTGTTGTCCTTGTCCTTAGAAGGTGGCATTGCACTCCGCTTCTTCAGGGCAGGTTTGTTCGGGAAGGATTTTCCTTTCCCGGGTTTGTGAGATTTTCCCGCTTTGGGGGGCAAGACAGGCTTGCTCCTTTTAGAGGGTGGTTTAGCTGCCAGCTTCACTTGTGGGGCAGATCCATTTCCCCCTCTGGATTTCAGGCGGAATTGCTCCTGCCCAAATCCAAAGAAAGGCCTGTATTCCAGCCCCTCCAGTGCAGCCTTAGACATTTCGTCTATTAAAAATGTCCAAGTCTTTCCTGGACCTGATTCTTTCCGATGTAGGATAACCCAGTCGGGTATTCAGACCGTGGTTCATGTTCCTTGGCCTGTTTAATACATTCTCAGATGAGAGCCGATTTCCCGCCTCATCTGGGATGTGTGCCACACAAATGTGTGGCTTGGGAAGGTCCTGTCTCTGCACAAGTTTGAGACGAGCTCCATCCTAAGGTCAGAGGGACTCCAGTGCCTCCTCTAACCATGAAACGCTTGTCTGGTCTGCACAGGAAATCAGGAGGTATCCAGGCCGATGGGTGCAGCCATGGAACCTTACCTGAGGACTTCCTTCTGGAAGATCATCCACAGATTCCATTATTGAACTCTGCAGCGATTCCACCTGGTTGTTTGACAAAGTCGTCCCAGGGTAATCAGGGTCGATAATGTCCACTTTGATACACTCTGCAACGGCCTTGAAAGATTTTTTGACAGTCTCACTATCCTGGGGCCTTTTAGCCTGTTGGTCAGGTGAGCTGCCGTCGGAGTGCTTCCAACACTGTTTGCAAGGCAGTGTCATAAGGGACACCGCTCTTGATTAAGCGTTTGAACGCCTTTTTCTAGACCCGCTCAATCGCTTTCTTTTCAGGGTAGGATTGGGTGTTTCCTCCCCTGACATACCTTCACCCTCAGGATCAGAGGTCGGGGGCCTTGACGGCTCCCTACACTGATCCTGTGGGATGGAGTAAGTTTCTGGAGTGGGATTTATCCCAACCTCCATGTCTTCTCCATGTTGAAGATCAAGGGTTGTACCCACCTCGTTAAGTTTCATTAAAGTTACTAGGTTTTCCGTAGGTTTCCTATGAGTAGCTATAGAAGGATATTTGGCCGAATGCATGGTCACCTCGCACAGGATGCGACACTATGCCGTGCATAGACGGTCTTCGGCAGAGCTTCCTTGAGGGATGGCCATCTCCTCTCAGCTGTCCCCCTGGAGGCAGCGGCCGTGGAGCTGACTCCTTGACCCCTTACTGACAGGATTCTTTATGCCTGGCAAATGCCAGTAATTACTGGCAAAACAGCAACACTGGTGTTGCTGGAAGCAGATCTGAGCGACTAAATCATAAATATGCCGTTCATTAGTCTCAGATCATATGATCTGGTTCTGTTCATTTTTATCGAGCAACTTGCTTGAGATCAAATAAATCACTGATTTGTTGCTCGAGCTTAGAAGTCCGAACAATAAAATCAGAGCAGGAAATATAACCTCTCAATCCTTGGTAAACAAACAATAAACCTGTCGGAGAGTAAAATCGTCATTTGCAATGGCAACTATAATTTTTTTCCTATCCATACTTTAACTGCGCTAGTTAGGTATTGTATGATCTTACAAAATTAAAAATCCTGCAACAAATACCACCCCTCACCTGTTCGTTTGTGTTTCATTCAAAACACAAACGAACAAATTGCAAATGATGTCATTTGTCGAAATAACCTGCTAAAATGTAATTTCTTAAAATCAGTTGATCTGATTCTAACAACATAAACGAACAAACTGAATGAGGGCTCAATTTTTATACCATTGGCCGCGAGCGGCGCTACTAGAAACCTAGCACAGCACATTGCCTATTCTTAGCAAGTGAGAGTTTTTTTCTCAAATCTTACAAATCTCTAAAATGTAGAATGATTATCAATATTGATATTTTTAAGTGGCTTACCCCTTCGATTATAACATTTTATTTTGTGACGGAAAATTATTTGTGATAGTTAGAATAAAATAATGTAAATAAAATTATATTTGTCTATTTATTTATTATTATCCTTTAAATTATTTTTTATTGTAGATGTAAACATAAATTTAAGCATTGCATTATCAAATATGAATTTATTGTAATCTAAAATAAGTTAATACTTTTTTATAATATTTGATCTTTGTACACTATCGTCTAATTTAGATGACTATCATATTTTTTAGTTGTATTTCTTGTTCTAATTTGGCATCAGTGATAAAGTTTGAACTGGCAAATTCAAAATCAGTTGCTATTGATATGTACTAACATTTGATGTACCTGAACTACTATCCTTAATGCCGCATTGCAATCATGCTTGTTCTGTAACATTTAAACTAGATGATACTGTACCAAATGGTCCACTGATTCACACTGTTATGTTTATAAATGTTAAGATAATTAGAATTTTTTTAAATATTACACTTGTTATTTATTTCGAGGCAGAGATGAGGTTATATCTGAAAATAGTCGCAAAAAATTAGATGCAATCAAACTGGAAGAAAAACTTCGCATTTGTAGCTTTAAAGTAACAGATACAGGCCTGTAGTCAAAAATAAATTGTAGGGGGTGTTCATTGGATTTCAGGAGGTACCAATTTCTCTGTAATTCAGGAAAATATGCAAGACAGTTCCACACAGTCAATGTTGTAATTTCTTCAAGGGGTGCTAGTCATTCCTCTGGCTACAGGCCTGGGACAAAGATTAGAGAGCTAAGGCGATAGAACAGCTGGTGAAAAACATTTGATCTCTTAGTAATACGCCATTGATCTCGATATTTACATTGAAGTTATGGAGTAGTGCCAGAATGTGTCAGTCAAATGGTAAAGGTAAAATTAGAGAGAGAGGCTAATTATGAAATATCAACAACACTGTCCTAACAAAACAATGAACTCAGCTGATTTTCAAAACCCAAGATTACCAAAGAAACAGGTTGCTTTGTGACATATGTCACATGTATTTCTACGTGTGATATTGTTCGTAGGGAGAAAATTTTCATATCACTGTGTTGGTAATCGAATTCTAAACAACCACAGAGTAGTAATAATACAGAGTTTTCACTGATGACGTATCATGGTTTAGTTTCTGTCTTTCTATATTCGACTCTGGGGGGAGGGGGTATCGAATTTGAACTGATCTGTGCATTGCACCAATCAGTCTTTATTCGAATGTCTAACGTTGTGATTGCGTTTTCGATAATTTAAAAATTTGTCTTATCTTTTGTATATGTTTATAAAACTCTTTGTTTATAAGTGATTTTGTGTAGTGTTTTCTAATTGTATGAATTTACGTTAGTGTTTTTTAGTTAGGTGGCTTTATGTTTAGTGTTTTAATGTTTTGACAATACACTTTAGTGGCTTTAAGAACATTATTTTTATTTAAGGACAAAATGGGAATTTATTATTGCTGTGTAAAGGGCTGCTATAGCAACGCTATATTAAGGAATATTGTATTATATTCAAGTTCCCCAAAGATCATGCCAGGTAAGAAGAAATTAAAAATATAGCAATAAAATAAATTATATATACCTTCATGGTTCAGTAAAAGTGTAATTAGTAAAATTACTTATATAACATATTTCTATATCAGATGCTCAGCCTGGGTGAGGAATTGTGGACGGGAAGATAATGTACATTTATCCCCCCTTCAATTATACAACTACAGGGTATGCAGCTTGCATTTTGAAGAAGACGTGTATTCAAGTCTTCTCAAAAACAAGTTAAGAAAGAATGCTGTACCAACAATTTTCAAGTCTGATATAGGTAAAATTTATTTAAATTAATTGTAAATCTGTAATCAATAACTATGAAATACCTACTTTACAGTAAGTCCATATATTTCAAGTTTCGAAATTTATTACTTAATTTTCATTATTTACCATATGTAATGTTTAGTATAGGGACACATCGCGAAAATTTTTAGTGTAAACTAATGTAGTGTGTAGGTAGTTCCATTTAACTGTATTAAACAGCAGGCTGTTGGAAATGCATATACAAATAAATATTTTAATAAAGTTAAGAAACGGTTTAAGTAAATATTAAATATGGTTGCTATTTATTAAATTTTATTTGTCATATTGCATGTAAATAATAATAATAATAATAGTTTATTTATCTTTAAAAAACATACATTTTATAGATACGTCAAATTGGACAGACATCTACCATTCTAATTAAAATTGAAATACCACCTAATTAAAATTATACGTCTAACATAATAAAAGTTAA
Organism: Stenurella melanura; assembly: GCA_963583905.1. Classification (NCBI taxonomy): domain Eukaryota; kingdom Metazoa; phylum Arthropoda; class Insecta; order Coleoptera; family Cerambycidae; genus Stenurella; species Stenurella melanura. Next base: position 75,111,351 of record OY757312.1, on the reverse strand, counting down.
TAAAGCTAATATAGGACACATGATACTTAAAATTACTAGCTATTTGCTCCTTACATAATAAGATATTATCAATACATATTATATTTTTACTCAAAAATGACTTGGTGAAATTCTTGAATTGAGTATATACAATTTTCAGTCATAATTTTTTTTAGTTTATTTTTAAATATGTTGATGGGAAGATTACGAAATGACAAGGGAAGGACATTTAGCATTCTAATTCCCATATTGTTACTTATCTGCAGCCTGGTTTGAGGTATTATTAATCACATCATGCACTGTGCTCTAGCAACATTAATTAAATAAACTTGAAAAAATTATAATTATAGAACCACAGCCACAACCTAGTACCTCCTATTTGTTGACGGCCCAAGAACAACCTAGACCAAGCTCAAATACTCCTGATTCTTCCGATGAGGACGAGGAGACTGAAGAGACTCACGAAGAGATAATCAGTCTTTCTGGTATGTTATATTTTAATGTCTAAAAAGTTAAAAAGTATAGGTAGTAATAGTTATTTGCTATTCGGTTCTGCTTTGATTTGAAATTTATCCAGCTTAAATGTAATACAAACAATGAAATGATGAATGTCTTAAAGTCCTTTTTAATTTTCTATCAAAAAGGAAACAAATGTGCCTTTCATCCATATAAACATGTTTCCACGTTTCTTTGTGTACATATAGCCCTTTTTATAAGTATGCCTTCACTTATTTCGATGCTGTCCATATTTCAAAGTTGGGTGTTATTTTCACCATTTTTTATTGTTCTTGTCTACATACTAAATATAAATTAAAGTGCACTACTTATGTAAGAAGGATTAAAAAGTTTTATATTATTTCCTATATGAATGTGCATAATGTATATCCTAATATAAATTAAAATTTTTATTTGTGATTTTAGTGGATAAATATTAGAAGTAAAAAATGAAATTGTAATATTTTTTACCAATGTATACATCAAAAACTATTTATTTTTAGACTCGTCTGCTCAGACCCAAACTCCACCAGCTTTAACTGCAGATACCCCAAGGAAAAGAAAACTTAGAGATGAAGTGCGTAAACTTAAACGAAAATTATTCCACCAGCAAAGTCAATCAAAAAGGAGAAAAATGGGAGAAGATGAATTTGTGAAATTTTGTGAAGATCACTACTTTTCGAAAGGACTTGTGAACTTCATCAGAACAAATGTAGATCTTCGGCAAAGAAGCACAAAAGGCTATCGATATAACAATGATTATAAATAGTTTGCTTTATTTATTTTTTAGGACCAAAAGTGTACAAATTTCTTTCTAAAATGTTTTGTCTACCATGTAAGAGTACTCTCTATCGCATTATGAAAAATTGGAATATAACCTCAGGATTGAACGAGCAAATTTTTGCAATCATACAATCAAAGGTATCAACACTGAATGATACAGAGCGTGATTGTATTTTGTGTATTGACGAAATGTCTATAAAAAAATGTTTGTTTTATAATAGTGGTAGGGATGAAATTATAGGTTTTCATGAAACATTAGATGGTAAAAGCTATGAACCAGCAAGATCTGTTTTTGTTTTAATGGCTAGAGGCATTGCTCAAAACTGGAAGCAACCAGTAGCATATTTTTTTGTAAATAGTATTTGTGGAGACGAAGTGCAGAAAATTGTTTTTAAAACCATTAAGCGCCTACAGTTTGTAGGATTAAATATAGTTGCTTTGATTTCTGATCTAGAGGTAAATTTCGTCAATTTCACTGAAAGAACTGGTATTACAGATAAAAATCCATTTTTTTTGTAAATAAAAAAATATTTTTTGTTTGATATATGTACCACATTTACTGAAAGCATTACGCAATAATTTTTTTAAATATGAAATGAATACAAGATATTGTAACAAATAAGAAATATATTGAAATATTTTGTGACAAAGACAAACAAGCACAAATTCGTTTAGCACCAAAATTAACGGATATTCACATCAATCCCAATAATTTTCAAAAAATGAAAGTTACACTGGCTGCACAAGTGTTGAGTGCCACTGTTGCTGCTGCGCTATACACTTATGTTGCCCTAGGAGTATTACCAGCAGCAGCAAGTTCTACTGCTACATTCATTGAAAAAATTGATAATCTATTTGATATATTCAATTCATTCAAAATAAGAGGTGCGAAAGATTACAATAGATCATTTATTGGGTCAGAAAAACAAACATCCTTTCTAAATGAAATGTACGATTTCTTTTGTGATATGAAAGTATTAAATAAAAATGGCATTGACATAACAGAGAAGACCAATTTTATAGAAGGTTGGAAAATTACAATAAAATCATTTTTAAACATGTGGGAAGTTTTAAAACAGAGGCATTCAAAAATTTATACTAGAAGAATGAATCAAGACTGCCTAGAAAATTTTTTTGGAAAGATTCGGCAACAGTTTGGAAATTGCAGAAATCCAACAGCAAACCAGTTTACACAGGCTTTTAAAAAAATATTTTGTTTGCACTATTTTGAAAATACAAAAGGCACTAATTGCATAGACGATTTTGATGAGCTTTTACTTAGTTCGAATTTACACATTGGCACTACCGATTATACTAATCTAGAATTACCACGAAGAAATGCATTACATTATGTTAGTGACTATTTAATGAAAAAATGTCTTGAAAAACATGATTGCGAAGTATGTAGAGATTACGCCAAAGAACATGTATATTTATCAGAGGATGTTTTCTTTTCATACTTCAAAGCATATGAAAATAAAAATAAAGATATCTTTGGTAACCTCACGATGCGATCAGAAAATTTTGTTGAATTTATTTATACTCTGGAAAACAAATTTTATTAAATCTTTCCCAATTTATCCATACAAGAAAATGTTGGTATCAGATTAAAAGATGAATTGAAATGTATCTTATTTCCACATCAATGCGAAAACTTCAATTTAGATTATTTTTTGTCCTTGTATGTTAGAATGAGAATATTTTTCACTCTAAAATATATAAGCAGGGATCTTCGTACTGTGAAACGGCGTACGAAAAATTACATATTAGCAATTATAAAAAATGTATAGACTAATATAAGAACCTAACATATTTACTCATTGCAGAAACCCCTTTGTTACCCAAAACCTCTGCGGCAAATTTCCCTTTCATGTTTTTGTAATTATTTGGACGAAGATGTGAGGCTGTCCATTTTAGTTTACATTTTATTTCTTTTGTAAAAAGTTGTTTTATATATAACTGCGCAGACCTATCCCAAAGCACGGAGATTAATGGTTGTACAAAATGCTTGAAGCACTTTACTTTTCATCCTGAAAGCACTGTGCTTGTTAATACTCAAAATTGACTACAAAAAAAAATCAGCTTTATAACCATCTGTTGGGAGATACCAGTAAAAAAAAAATACGACTTTATAAAATGGAAATTTTAAGGTACAAAATTAAAATTAATAGAAAATGTTCAGATTTTAAATCGGAAATTTCGAGTTCGAAACAATACATAAGTGTATGACATTTTTCAGACTTGCAACACTTTGAAGTTACAAGTCAAAATGTATTTAATTCTATTTCAGAAATTCTTCACCAAGTTTTCCTACTAATATATCAATAAAAATTTGTGGTTTCCATCAGTCAAGTGTGTGAACCATTATACTAGTTTAGTGTTTACGTTTTAGGTACGTATTTGAAATTGTAGTTCCTGACTCTTTAGTCAATAGTACTTCAATGTAAGGGACTTTTTAGTTTTTAGTCAAATTAAAAGAGTTAGAACCAAAATGTTTTGTACCTAGCGTTCATGATTTTAAATTATTATCTAAAAGTGTTTAGTAATCGCACTTCATTATTTAAAGTGCTTAGTGCTCCATAATTACAAGCATTTTTTTTGTGCTTAATGCTTGGCGGAGCTCTGTATGACCAAGAGGTTAATTTTTCATTGAACAGTAACTATTTGATAAATAACTTGTTTCTGGTGGCTTTAAATATATAAGGAGTATCAAATAAATACAAGCAAGATGACTTTTACCTTCAATAAATACAGGATTTTTAGGGGTAATACCTAATATATCAGACGTATAAATTTACTACCAATGACATTAAGAACAGCATCGATTAGTAATTCTACATCCGATAAATTTAAAATGCATTATTCTACAAAATCTGGAAGTTCTACTGTTTCAAACGATAGCTGTACAAAATAATATGGCAAAGGCTGCTTCCATTTACTATATAATCCTCTTACCATGATAACACTAGCATTGTTAGCTGGTACAAATTCTTTTCAATCATTTGTAACATCCGTGGTGCCTATTATTTCATCTCTGACAGTATGATAAAATAAAATCGTCTACTGCCTAACTTCTGATACGTTTCAGTTAAGTTAATCTTGTTTCAAACGAAAATGAAAATATTCTTGTCTTATGGGTCAATGGGAAAATATTAATGTACCTACAAAAATTTAAATTATTTCCTAATTTATTTCTGTATTTATATTATTTAGTTGTCCCAAAACTTTTACTTTAAATATTCAGTTATCTAGATATCTAAGTATTTTACCTATACTGATACTGTAAAATTACTTTGCTTTTGTCCGGTCTAAACTTGAATATGTTAATAGGCTAGAAAGAGTACAAAGGTGATTTGTAAAATTATTGTGGTTCTAGTGTGATGGAGTATACCCATCAATTGGTTTTCCATATCTAGAACTCTTGAATAGATTCTCTGTGGACACTCTTGAGAACAGACGGATTTGCTACGCTGAAATATTTTTGCATAACAAAATTGATTGTCCAGAATTTTTAAATAAATTACAATTTTATATCCCATGAAATACTCAGATAATGCAAACTACTTATCTTCCCTAATAGACTTAAATTTTCTCCTCTGTTCTCAATGTGTCATAATTACAACAAACATATTGTGACAAATTGATATTTTCAGCTGCACTGTTAATTACATAAAAGACTTTTATAGCCATTGACTCTTTGCATGTTTTTCTTTGGATTATCTTTTTATATAGTTGATTTATTAAGCTTATCTCATATGTGTATTTTTACTTTTCTTGTCTTTGATCTCTGTTTTTCTTTAGTTATAATATTATGTTATCTTTAGGAGTACTTTATATTTCTTTAATGCATATTGTAAATACTTACTATTTTGTTTTTATCCGCCCTACTCTGTAAATGGGTTACACCTGTTAAACACTATGCTAAACAAATAAATAAAAAATATTTTTGTTCATTTCTGCTCTTAATAATTTCATTAAGAATAAATGTACACTGTGTCCATGTTCAATGTGTTACGCTGTTATAAATTGTAAGTATTCATTTTAAAAATCATATGTATATACTTTATTCCTGGATAGTATCAGAAAGAATTAATATAAAAAACTATTGCTAGGCAAATTCTCATGAACTTTACTCACAAAACTTTTTCAATGCAACTTTTGAACAATTTAAAAGCACCATTACAAATTTTCAACAATGATTTGTGAGTTATCTATATTTTTTACACTAATTCCGGAGCAAACGGAATTACAGTTTTTTTAATATTCGGTTATATTTTTATATAATCACTTATCCACTCAAAGAAATGTTCTTTTCATTAATAAGATGAAAGTACGACTGGATATTTTCATTTGGACTAAAGGTTTTCAAGTTCATATATTGTCTTGTTGATTTTCCATGAAATATTGTCAAATGAAATATTACCGTGTCTTTTAAAATGTAAATAGTTGGGTAAAGTTCGATTTATTTTAGTTAGGTGTGCATGTAAATACAGTAATAATGAAAAGTAATTTGTTAACGTGAATGTTCCAAAATCATGAATGATAAGAATTTATTTAGGAATATTTTTATCGTATTCAAATATCATGTGAATGAATACTGAATCCAACCCTGCCTTAAGTTAACTCTTGAGCTGAAGCCAAACCTGTCTAGCAGAGTGAACATCTGCGCATAATCTGGGGGGGGGGGGGTATACGTCACAACAAAAAATGAAACTGAACATAGGGAATAGCATTTAGTGCAAACTTTGTACAAATTATTATTACTCTGTGATTTACTGCATTCAGTGCTTGCATTCCTCTCTTAAGCCTGTAAACAGATAAAAATCAATATTGCAGCCACTTACATTTTTCATTTAATGGGGCCTCTACTGGTTAATATCAACATTAAAAAAATAATTATAAGAAAATAATGCTGTAGAGATTTTTATTAATAAGTACGTTCCCAAAAAAAACCACCCCTATTGTGCTAAACCTCAAAGGGGTTCAACTGCGATTATTTGGTTGTAGACTCAGGAGACAGTTCTCGATCAACCCTGCAAAAAACCAGCTATTCAGCATTTTGTTTGTATATTTCCTGAACCATAATAAATATGGTGAATGTTTTCCCATATAATGGGCGCAGGACCGTCAGAAATCAAAGTTACCAAAAAATTTTATTAGTCAAAGTTGTAGAGAATATTACTATGTACAAGCTGGAAAAAGAAAATTTCAAAAAAATAAACCCCTGTGCACTGTGACTTTTTGGTTGGATACACCCCTCCATCGACCCTGAAAAAATCAGCTTGCCAGAACTTATTTGTGAGCACCCCCTATAGAGAAGGTCGACTTTTACTGTACTAGAACAAAAGTAGCTAAGTTATCCTATGGTTAAATCATAGTTTAGGGTCAGTTCCGTACCGAGTGTTTGCATGTAGTCCATGCGTCGATAGTCGACGCAGCTTACCACAGAATGTGGCTTTACTTCTGCTATTGACGCGTGGACCTCCTCATTCTCAGTGGGAAAGTGATCATACTGTATTAATAAACTCTGATTTAACCATAGGATAACTTTTATCCTCGCATTAATAAACCGGCCCTAATGCATTATGTTCTATGGGCCGGTTTATCAATGCGAGGATTAAGTCATCCTATGGTATTAATTTATATTTAATAATTACAATTGGGTCGGGTCATTTCCAATCATTTTGTCCATCCTAGTCCTGCTACGGAGGCGTGGATTTGTGGACTATACTCAGAGACGGTTTATCAATGCGAGGTTAGAGTTATTCTATGGTTAACGCATAGTGATAGGTATAGGCTTTAACTAGGATAACTTTTATCCTTGCATTGATAAAACGGACCCTCAGTAGGGGAAGTGACCCAAACTGTTTAATATTAAACCACATATAAATCCCATATGCGACACTCCTTTGATCTAGCAGAAATGCCGCCAATGACCTCGAACTTTTACTGTGGATTTGACACGTCAAGATTAAATACGCTCGGGATGATTCGGATAATCCGAATCGGAATTTTAGTACCTGACTGAAGTAGATAATGGAGGATTTTAATCGTATAATTATAATATATACATCATACAATACATTTACCTACATCGCATAATTTCTTACATTACCTATTTGTATCATTTGTAACGCTTATTTTAAAATAATAGTGAAATTTGTCCGTCTTACGAAAATTCAATCTTTTATTGCAGCTAAACTGTTTATGCGTATGTAGCCTCGGCTCTTTAACCTGGATATATCTCTGCTAGTGTTGCACAAAATATCTCTGTCCTTTTCAGTGTCGCATATGGGATTTATATGTGATTAAACTGTGCTTTAACCATAGGATAACTTTAACCTCGCACTGATAAACCGGCCCTAAGCCAATGAAATCTAAATTCAGCCAACTAACAAACTAACCTCACAAAAATGATCAACAGATTGAAACTAGTGGGCGTTTTTTGATAAAACTATTCGTAATTAATCACTCACTCATTTACTTTAAATAATGAGTGAAAATCAAACTTCGCAAGATTTTCAAAATGAAACATCACCTAAAATCGGTGAGTACTGTAGTTTATCATTGTTATCTGCATAACCTCAAATTGTTTTAAATATTAGAGGTAACAAAATCGTATTTCCGAAAAAAAGTATGGGATCATATGAAGCAAAATAAAATAGCATCTTTTCCAAGCCCATATGGTAGAATTCCAAATTTTAAAGGAGCAGATCAAGCTGCTGCAAAGTTACTCGAGCTAGAAGAATTTAAGTTTGCAAAATCAGTAGAAGTAAATCCAGATAAACCACTAGAGCCTTCAAGAATCCTTGCTTTAGAAAATGGAAAAGAATTATATGTCCCAATACCAAGACTTGAGGAAAATCTGTTAAAGAAATTAACTCTGCAAGAGGGGATGGATGTTAAAAAAATTGTTAGTAGATGGGGAATAGAAAATACTGGAGTCAAAATCGATCTAGACGATGACATTCACATTGATTTACTTGTATTAGGTAGTGTTGCAGTTTCAAAGCAAGGGTATAGGATAGGAAAGGGCAAAGGATATGCTGATTTGGAGTTTGCACTTTTGAAGGAAATGAAAGCTATTGATGATAACACGGTTCTAGTTACCACAGTACACGATTCTCAAGTATGTATACTTTTTCATTATGACATTTTTTACTGATCTGTGTTTTGACCTTCCGATAGGTTATCTTAGTCATCTCAAAATTCATTGCGTTGTCTAGCGTGCTGATTAATGTTCTCTTCTTAATTTTGTGCGTTTGTGTATCAGCAATAATTGCAATAGAGAGCGTAAAAAGGAAAAAAGGTGCTAACTACACTTTAAGTGAATTATTCCTGCTACTTCCTCTATCATAGGCAGTAAGTTACTGTTAGCTGTTATTACAGAGTATTGTTTTGCTCTATTGAGTTTGACTGTTTTAGATAGAAATAAAGTATCAAAAAATTTGTGATTTGTGACCTGAACATTACATACAAGTGATTTAAATTGATCATCTAGTTAGTTTCAAGAAAAACTTAATGCTTGATGCATAATTTGTAGTATTAAATGCAAGTTATATACTATTAGTGTACCACATATTTATCAGTGAGAGGAAAAAAAAACAAACAAAAAAACAAAAAAACACCATCCAAGCAAATTTATATAAATAGTCCGAGAGCCAAGTGTTTTTCTGTGTCATTTCAATTATAAAATGTGTCACAAGTGAAAGAAAAAGATTTGAAATCTATGGGAAATACAAGCGAAGATACTGACCCTGAGGTCAGTGGAAAATTCTTCAAATGCTGTAAAAATAAAATTCTATCTGTAACAACATGTATAAATTGTGGAGGTGTCTTCCACAATTCCTGTGTTGATAGAGTGAAGAACGTTAAAACAGTTGGTGAAAATAAAATTATATGCTGTAAAGAAGCAAAAACTGCAAAATTTAATGAGATAGAATTTCTAGGAAAACAAGTACAACTATTGGAAGAATTAAATAATCAGAAGGATATAATAATAAAGGACAAGGAAGAAATAATCAAGTTACTAAATGAGAAGATTGAAGAAATGGAGAAAAAAATGAAAACCTGTGAAATATTATATAAACAAAATAATAATACATGTGACGTCCAGATCCAAAAAAGTGAATTATCAGCAACCACAACTAGATCAGCAAATTTAAGTTATGCGAATATTGTGAAAACAAAAAAGGAAAATGTACTAGTAATAAAACCGAAAATTAAACAAAATAGTGTAAATACTAAAAAAGATATTAAAGAACATGTTAATATAGCTGATATGAAAGTTGCAATTTCAAATATTAAAGAGGTAAACAATGGAGGGATTATACTGAAGTGTACCCATAATGATGACTTACAAAAACTAAAATTAGAAACTGAAAAAAAACTTGGGAAGGACTATAATATAAGTGAGCCAATGCTTAAAAAACCCTGTATAAAAATAGTAGGATTGGATGAAGAACTGAATGAAGATAGATTGAAATATGCCATTATCAACCAAAACAGATTTGTTAATGAAGATGCACATATAAAACTTATTGTTTCAAAAAAAATGCTTACAAAATGGTTTGCCATAATTGAATGTGATGGTGACACCTTTAAAAAAATAATTGATAATGGTGCATTATGTGTGGAATATGCGGCCTGCTCTGTATATGAGTACATTAAAGTAAATAGATGTTTCAGATGTTGTGGATTTGACCACACGAGAATATCATGTAAAAAAAATGAAAACTGTGCAAAATGTGGCCAAGGCAACCATGGCCCCGAAGAATGTAAAAATAATGATAAAATCTGTCCAAACTGTACAGAAGCAAATAATAAGGATGAAAATTTGAATGTAAACCACTCTCCTTTTGATTTAACATGCCCCTGCTATATGAAGAGATTAAACATCCAACGTCGAAATATTGATTACAATTCTAAGTAGCCATTACAGACAAGACAGTTAGGGAAAAACAAAAACTGGGATGATGAGGAGAATGGACATACACTCCGTATAAGCAACGATAAATTCAGAGTTTCAGAAGAGAGAAAAAATACAAAAAATCAAAAAGTAAATCATATAAATATGAGTACACAAGACATAATATGTAGTTATCAAAATGTAAGAGGTCTGAATTCCAAAATTACAAATTTTTACACTTCAGTTTCTCAAGCGGAATTTAACATAATAGCTTTAACTGAAACATGGCTGAAAGATGATGTGCTAAGTACTGAACTATTTCCCGAGCAATACACTGTGTACAGGAGTGATAGAAAACTTCACTTAACAGAACAAACAACAGGAGGTGGGGTGTTACTAGCCTGCAAAAGCGAAATAAGGTCAGAAAAACTTGCGTTACCAAATATTTTTAATGATTTTATAAGCATTGATGTCTTGTGCTGTAAATGTTACTTTAACTTCACTGTAGTATATGTTTTTGTAATATATATTCCGCCAAACACTAGTATAGACAATTTTGAAGCATTTTTTGATAGTCTTGAACAAATTGAATTTATATTAGGTAAAAATATACTTGTCTTTGGAGACTTTAATGTACCACAGTATGTAGACAATGATTCTAATGATAGAAAAGCTGCAATAATTAATAACTTTCTTACATTCCTTGACATTCAACAACATAATAATATAATCAATAATAGAGGTCGTCTACTAGATCTTGTCTGTTCTAATCTAGGTTGTGAGATTGTACACGATAATGCACCACTTGTGAATGAGGATATTTTCCACCCGGCACTTTATGTTACATTAAGCATTACAACAAAATATAATAATTTCCAGACAAAAAAAACTGAAAAATCATATAACTTTAAAAAGGCGAACTATCAAGCTCTCTATAGTGCTCTAGAGAACACGGATTGGTATTATTTGCAAAGTTTTCAGAATGTTGACATAGCGATAAAAGAATTCTATGATAAATTATATAAAATATTAGACGAATGCGTTCCGGAATACAAACATTATAAAAGGTCTTATCCACAATGGTATTCGAAAGAAATTATCAACAATATCAAAGAGAAGAACAAACATCAAAAAAATTATAAAAAAACAAAAAACCAGTACCACTTAAATAAATTCAAGGAACTCCGATCATTAATCAAAAAACAAATAGACAAAGCATACGATAACTATCTCACAAAAGTTCAAATTTCTGTATCTTCAGATTCTAAACAATTTTGGTCATTTGTACATTCAAAAAAAAAACAAACAAGGATACCAGGTAAAATGAAATATATGGATAAATCCTATGAAAATTCGGAGGAAATTGTTGACATATTTAGTCAGTTCTTCAGCTCGGTATTTGCGAAACCACAAGATAATATAAACTTTAACAACAATAGTGACAAGAACCTTTTTGAGAACATTAATATAACGCACATAACATTAACAGAAATCGAAGAAGCTATAAAAAAATTAAAAAACAAATTTACATCAGGTCCGGACTTAATACCATCATTCGTGGTCAAAGACTGTGCATATGTGCTATCAGTTCCGTTGTATATAATATTTAACTTGTCTCTAAAAACATCAACATTCCCAAAAGACTGGAAAATAGCAAAGGCCTGTCCAATTTTTAAAGCGGGAGATCCAGCTAACGTAAATAACTACAGACAAATCTCTATCCTAAATAATTTTGCGAAGGTTTTTGAAATGATCTTGTATAACCACATCTATCTGTCTACTAAAACAATGATATCACCATATCAACATGGTTTTATGGCTAACAGATCCACCATCACAAATTTAGTTCTGTTCACTCAAAATGTATCAAATATCATCGATGATCAAGGACGGGTGGATGTGTTGTACACAGACTTTTCTAGGGCTTTCGATAGAATTGACCACAAAATATTATTAAACAAATTAGAGCACTTTGGTTTTAACAACCAGTTGTTAATGTTCTTTGAATCGTACCTGCAGAATAGATATCAGTTTGTATTCTACAATGGTTCCAGATCATCTATATACTCATCGACATCTGGAGTACCGCAGGGTAGTAATCTTGGACCTTTGCTATTTCTGTTATTTATTAATGATTTATGCGAAACTCTTGAATGTGACAAACTAATATATGCAGATGATCTCAAACTCTTTAAAAATATAAAATCTGAAGATGACTGCAGAAAACTTCAAAAGGAACTTGATAAAATCAGTCAGTGGTGTTCACTTAATAGACTAGATCTGAATGTCGGTAAATGCAAAGTTGTTTCATATACGAAAAAGAAGAACAAATTTCAGTACAACTATTCTATAATGGGAACGATACTAGAGCGCGATACATTGATTAAAGACTTGGGTATTTATTTCGATCCTGAGCTGAACTTCGGAGAACATATAAGAATTAAGTGTAATGAAGCAATTAAATTACTTGGTTTCATTTTGAGAAATTGCAAATCATTCACCAATCTGGAGGCTTTAAAATTATTGTACTATTCATATGTAAGGTCTAAACTTGAATACGGAGCAATAATTTGGAACCCATATTACCAAATTCACAAAAGCAGTGTAGAACAAATACAGAGAAAATTTTTAAAGTTTATGACATTCAAATCAACAGGACAGTATCCAGAAAGAGGTGTAAATAACAGCAGCTTATTAAGCACATTTAACTTCAGGAGCCTTGAATTTAGAAGAATTTGCTATTTTCTGGTATTCTTATTTAAATTAATGCATAACAAAATTGACTCGCCGGAAATGCTTGTCCAGTTAAATGTTCACGTTCCAAGGTTGCATTCTCGTCAAAATAATATGTTTTACAGTGAACGGGCTAATACAAATGTAATGTTAAAATCACCCATTTACTGTATGTGTAATTACTACAATAAAATAAATGAATTGTGCGATTTAAATGTGTGTTCCCAAAAAGAATTGATAAAATGCGCAAAACAAGTTTTCAACATATAATTATTCCCATTATAAAGAATTATGTGTGTATAAACACATAAGTAATGTGTGAATGTTGATATGTTTTTATTTTGCTCTATATATACGCTTTCATTGTAAGTCTTATGTCATAGAATCATGCTATAGTCTGCTATATTATATGTTTATTATAAGTTCATTATAAGTTTATCATATAATTTCTTCTACAAATAATCATAGAATTATTGTATTATTGTATATAATTTTTGCCCTGTAATTGGGTTGTACCTGTTGGGCAAATAAAGTGTTTATTTATTTATTTATTTATTTATTTATCTTGTCCATCTGTGGTTAAAAATTAAAATGAGTAATTGTTGTATTGAGCATTGGGAACTAAATTTACCATTCCATTGCGATTAGACAAGTAATATCAGCTGATAGTTGAATTATATATCTTTGTTATGTTTCCATGAGTTTTTGAAGACCTTTGGGCAGAAAATTTTAGATTGAGAACGACATAATTACATTAATCTACTATACAAATGTAACACAAATGTAAACAGATAAAGGTTTTATCATTAAAGAAATTGGGGGTATCTGATGAGTAGCTTGAGAAAATGGTTACTTACTGTAATAAAATATTTTTAGGTTCCTACAAGTGGATAAAACATTGTATTTTTCAGTTACCATTAGGAATGTGTCGCTCACCTATTTTTACTGAGCCAACTCCGTTCGATTAGTTCACCCAGGTGAGCTGTTCATCAGAAGTCATTCATTTGAATGACGTACCGGCATACGGCGCTTATTCGTTCATTCTTTTACAAACTAATCAGACAGTGCATATATTGTACCAACTATTAAGTCATACATGTAAATATCAACAATTTGCCCCTATTTCATTTAGTTTCATTTAGATGCGTATTGATATATGTCGAGTTGCCGGCACTCTCACTAAAATAAAATCGTCACACGTTGCGTATACTTCTGCACATTATTTTTATTAAGAGTCTTAGAATATTATATAAGTATATAAAATTGAAAGAAACATGGAATCTAGAAAAAGAAGCAACATTTGGTCCTTTCTTACATAAACCTCTGAACAAATAGGGAAATGCAATTTGTGTTCATAAATTTTATCATATAAAGGTGGATCTACATTTAACTTAATTAGGCATTCAAGGAGCAAACTCCATCATATCAGACAAAGTTTAGAATTAAATACTGAAAGGACACCGCTTCAAAACATTAAAAATATCTCTAGTGCCGTTATAGAATACCCGACAATGTCATTATTAATACCCCAGTACTATAACATAGCAAAGAAAGCAGTTACGAACATGATTTCAGAGGCTGACGCAGTACGTTTGATTATGGACGGATGGATTTCAGTGAGAAATGAGAGTTATATAGTGATTACTGCCCATTTTATAAATGAGCCAAATAAAATGAATTCATTTCTACTAAATTGCTGTACATTTTTCTAAAGTCACACCACAGATAACCTATGTGAGGAATTAGAAAGAACAGCTGGAGAGTTGAAAATAGATAATAACATAGTTACCGTTGTCAGTGATAATGCTGCAAACATTACTGCTTCAATAAAAAGAATGAGATGCAAGCATGTGCCGTGCTTTGCTCATACATTAAATATAATTGTTCGGAATAGATTAGTGGAAATTCAAAATCTTAGACATAAAGTTAAAATAGAGAAGTGGAATTTTTTAAAATAAGTACACAAGCATGTGAAAAATTAAAATCGATGCAACGTCAAATGGGGAAGTCAGTCTTAAATGTTAAATGGGATGTAGTAACTAGGTGGAACTCCACATATGACATGTTTATGAGAATTCTGGAAATCTAAGAATGTGTCATGTCAATGATAGCAATTAATTATCCACAACTTAACAATTTAACAAACAATGATATAGAACTTATACAAAGTTGTTGCAAAATTTTAAAAATCTTTAAAGAAGGAGGAGAAAATAAGCAGTGAAAAGCAAGTGACTGCTTCTAAAATCATTTTATTTAGTAGTGCCATTGTCACATCTTGTAAGAAATGCTTAAAGGACACTATTAGTTTAGCTCTATTTAGTTTCTGTTTCAGTCATTAAATAGACGATTCAATAATTTTGCTGAGGCTACACTATTGGATCCGTGTTTAAAAAAAAACATGGGTTTTCTGACCAGCAAGACTTTGAAACAGCGAAACAAAATTTAATTTCTCATGCGACACATTTAAAGAAAAGGAAATTGTAGAAAGCCAATAAAAGAAATGGGGAAGCATTCAATTCTACGGTTTCCAAGTTGATTGCGAATCCAAATGCTACTTCTGTCAGAGTAATAGAGGTAGAAAAATACTTGGACAAACCTCTATTACCAAGATCTTTAGACCCATTAACGCAGTGGGTTGAATGAAAAGCTGTTTATCCCAGATTGTATGAAATTATAAAAGAACGTCTATGTGTGGTTGGCACTTCAGTTCCAAGTGAACAAATATTTTCAAACACAGGCCAAACCATAGAGAAGACAGAATATATTACAAGCTGAACAAGTGCCAAAGATTGTATTTTTAAATGTGAATTTATAGTTATAGTTTCATGTTTAAATAAGTAAATTAATTAAATCTTTATAAATTTATGTTCAATTTAGTTATATTATTTATTTCTACATGTTTTAAGTTTGTTGTTTTATCATAAATGAAAAGTAAAAAAAAAAAGAAATGTTAACAACTAACGGACATAAAATTCTATAGATTATTATTTAACACAGTTCAGGAGTTTCTATTTGGACATAACTTGTGCCGTTAAGTCAGTTGCTAGCGCTCGCTCAATTGTCGTAAGGTATGAATACTACTGAGTCGTAATGGAGTATTGAACGAGCTGTGTTTTAAAAGTGTGCCGTTCATTCACAGTTCACTGAAGTGATTTGTTCACTAGTTACAATGTATACATTTCTTTTATTGCTATTACTTAGTAGATAGTAAAATATTATTTTACCATCATCCGAATAGATTTTAGATATGTTCTTGGCATTGAAAAACAAAGTCAAACTTTCTTCGTTATTTTTTGAGCTTGCTCAATTAAATTGTCTATACTTAGCATGAACTTCATGAAGAACTAGACTAGACTTCACAAAACATCTCTACATGTGTGCATGTAGGATAAACCTGCTATAGTTTGTAGAATCCGTTTTTATGATATAAAAGTGATTTGTGAAAGGGCGGAATCTCCACAGAAACAGACACCATATCGAAGTCGTGACTCTACTTGAGCATGGCATAGATTAATTAATTGCTGTTTTGTAAAAATATCTCTCATATTTTTGAATAAATATTTAATTGAGCTCATTGTCGAGACAAGATGTTTGCAGTGGGTTTTGTAGTTTATGTTGATTGTTAAGAGAATACTATTAATCTCTGTGTTAATATTTTCCATTTTCTTGTCTTATAATTTTTTATAACGATAAACCCTAGTCTTGATCTAATTTGATTTCATCTGTAATATCTGGCTAACCCAAACATACTCAAGTGCAGAGTTGGTAAAGCTTGGGAAGACAGGGAAGGTAATCTGGGTGAAGCAATACATGACTGGGGCAGTGACAATAATGACTTCTCAGGTGCCCAGCGTGCTGGGGCAGCTGAAAAGAATTTGATTCATGATAGGTGGTCAACTTATTTGAGGTTGGCAAGACCCGATAGCAATACCAGTTGTTGTTTTGCGGCATGTATTATATTTTTGTTAAACGTAATATTCTTCCCCAGAAAAGCTACCTCAATGCCTCTAAACAGAAAATTCATTAACAAATGTGAAATTATTAAAACATCTATAGTAAAAAGTTGCCATACCCAGTTAAAACACATATGTTCGAAAAACGTTTGTAATATTCAAAGTCCATTTTAAAAATGATGCAGTTTTACATGTTTCAAATAATGCCAGTGTAAATGTTTCATTAATGTTTTTAGTTAGTAAAGTTAGCTTTTTAGACATAAATTAAATCTGAAAAGGAAGATTTAAGAAATGTGTTTTTCAAATGTTTCTAGGGTCTTTGCATGTTATAATTTTAACGTTTGGCTAATAGACGTACTTTCCAAAGTCCTCTCTAACGTTTATTTTGGAGCCTTTCGAGTTCCACCATCTTCCACTTGTGACTATTACTATTAACAATAGAAATATGGTTAAGTGACGAACACTTTAAAGCATATTATGACCATTCCGAATATATTCTAAAAATGATGTTACTTTCTAGTCTATAAGATTACATTTTTTTTCCCTTTTATATCTTGTTATTTTTATTCCTAATTTTCTAATCTCAAGACATAACTCTAACAGTTATGCATTATTAAGGCAATGTTTAAATCTTGACTCTGTTTTCTGGTAACATCATATCCAATATGGCTGTCATAAGAAAATTAAAATTTGGAGCATACACCTAACTAAAAAGTAAAACACTTTTTTTTTGTCAATGACAAGTGTTAATATAATGAGTGACTTAGAAATGTTTTACGTTTAGAAGTCTGGAAATAAATATAACAACGATTAACAAACAAAATAGAAATGTCTAAATATCGAAATTTAATGACCCTATTTAAAGAAATGGCAAAATAACACAAAACAATCTCTCATTTAACCATGTTACTATCTACAATAATTACTGAGATCTCAGCGGTGATGATCGACTCTATAATTGAAAGTAGTTGACATAAAAATTAAATGGTTGTTATAAGATAAAGTAAAAAACCTGTGTGTATTATACGATGATACTACTATAGTTTCTTAATGGTAATTGCAAGTAGTTGATTGATTTACCAGCGTAAGGTGAGCATTGCTGCCGATTCTGGCATCCAGTCTGGAGGTTCGTTCCAACACGCAGCTTGGTCGTCCGCCAAACATTTCTAACAGACGGCCAAACCACATGTCGGAACCAAACCTCGGATGTTTTATATATCGCCCGACCAGCTGCATACGCCTGGTTGGACCTTGGTCATGCTTGTTGCCAGCAGCGAGCGCCACATGACGCATGGGGTAGGAATATAGGATGGGAAGTGTATGTGTTTGTGAGATGCTTCTTTTAAGTTTCCATCTGTCATCATTGGTTGGGAAATGTAGGTGTTTGCGAGATGCTTCTTTTAAGTTTCCATCTATCATTATCTCCTTATTTATTCTTCTTCTAAGTTTTCTGTTTTTTTCTGTTTCTAAATCTAGCAGCTTTTATTTTTATTTATTAACCGTTCCACAGGTAAATGTCCATTTACGGTGGAAGTGCTGGGAAGGGCCCTATCTCGCGGTAATATAATTATTATAATAATAATACTTTATTCCACATTTAAAATGTAAATATGCAACAAAATGTAGAGTACGTCAGTCCTTAAACTAGAGTGCAAATATAAGCATAAGTATAAACACAGACATAAAACTGTAATAAATATTACAGCGTGAACAAAATTAAAGACACTTTAAAAAAACATAAATTATATAAAACTTCTAGACACTAAAAATACTTAAATATATATGTAGTAAACAAAAAACTCATCCAGGGTATAGCAAACTTTATTTATTAATGAATATTTGAGTTTTACTCAAAAAATCTTAATATTTAAGGATGATCCAATTTCATCGGTTAAAAAATTGAAACACTTACAGCCATTATATATAAAACTTTTTGATACATTGCTGTTCGAAAGGAACTAGTATGCATTTGATCTTTATGCCGCGTTTCATATCCATGACTAATTTGATTATTTAAGTACATGAACTTGTTTTTGAAAACGTAAGTACAGATCTCCAAGATATAAGTACTTGCTAAGGTCAAAATTTTAAGATTTTTGAAAGTGTTTCTGCAAGCCTCTAAACTTTTTAATCCCGCAATTATGCGCACTGCATATTCTAGTTACATGAGAACTATTTCCCCAATTAATTATACCATATTTTAATCTTGAATGAAAGTTGGCATAATAAAGAGTAGAATTAGAGTAGAATTTCCACACTGCAATGGTTGGACAACTGCTTCTTAATTTCCTACATAGCATTTCTATATGTTGATTCCACTGTAGATGCATATCTACAGTAATGCCTAACATTTTGATGGATTCTGTAGGAAATATTTGAAAATTGTTAGAAAAATGCAATTTATCAGGGTTTCTCTTTAAGCTAAATATTATTGAAGTGGTTTTATTTTTGTTTAAGCACAATTTATTTTTGCCCGCCCAGTTCGTTGCATTATATACTTTTTCAGTGGTAAGTTTTAAACTATCTAAATTATCTTCAACTATAATGATGTTAGTGTCATCAGCATAACATATTGTAAGAACATTAGGTATTTTATTTAGGCATAGAATTAAATCGTTCACAAAGAGTTAAAAATTAAGGGCCTAAGTATAGATCCCTGTGGAACTCCCTGTTTTACCTCTAGACTATTACTGGATGCACCATTGGTCCTTTAGATATGGGGAGAGTAAATTTAAAGGGCAGCCTCTTCCATATCTACAAAGTTTAGCTTTTGGTAGCTGATGGTCAATACAGTCAAAAGCTCGAGAGAAATCTATAAAAAGCCCTAACACGAACTTTTTGTTATTTAGTGCATTAATTATTTTACTATGGAAGACACATAATGCTGTCTCGGTGCTTTTTATTAGTGAAGCCATGTTGTGATTTGGAAAGCAGGTCATTTCTATATAAAGAAGATGTGAGAGGTTCCTTAATGGCTAATTCAATAAGTTTTGATACACTAGAGAGAAGACTAATTGCTCTATAATTTTTGTACATATTTGCATCTCCTTTCTTAAACAACGGTTGAACTAATGTTAATTTTAACATTCTTCGAAAAATTCCTTCCCAGAGATTAATAAGACGGACTAACGGACTACAGAGCAAGTATCTACATTTTTTAAGATTATTAGAAATATTATCAAAAACGCTGGAGTTCGAGGATTTAAGCTTATTGATTAGGGAAGCAGCATCATGTTCTGTAACAGGAGGTATAAAGCATGTCTTTGTAGAAAAAGATACATTCGACATAAGGAAATTGTAGTCATTAAAATGAATTGTTATTGTTAGGAAGGGTGTAGTAAAATG
The DNA here is from genome assembly GCA_963583905.1 of Stenurella melanura. Classification (NCBI taxonomy): domain Eukaryota; kingdom Metazoa; phylum Arthropoda; class Insecta; order Coleoptera; family Cerambycidae; genus Stenurella; species Stenurella melanura. The sequence goes on along the minus strand of OY757312.1, from coordinate 75,091,155 downwards.
CAAGTTAAAACCGTTGGCTACTTCTTCATTGTTTACTTTTACCCCATTAACACGTATAGTTATATCCGACACATTCATGTTCTTGCCTTGTATTTTTTAAATAGTGCTCCACATAGCCTTTGATTAATTATGTGAATTATGGATATTCTCATCATAGTACTCAGTTTTAATTTTATGAAGTTCAAGCCTATACTGTTTATGCAAATATTTACTTAAGTCTTTAAAGATGGAATTTTATTTTAGCCAGATCACTGTAAAGCGTTACTCTATTTTTTAGCACAAATAATTCCTGAGCCATCCAGTTTTCCTTCTTAGAATTTTTGTTTAATGAACACCTTTTAATGGGGAAACTGAGGTCAAAGTAATATGTTAATATATTATTAAAATATTCAAATGCAGCATTCGGACAGTTTAGGATAAATAAATTATGCCAACTTTCATTAAGCAAAAAATTATGAAAAGTTAAGATATTATCATCGTTAAAACTTCTGCGGAGTACATATTCATTTTTATGTACACAGTCAGATTTAGTATTTATATTTATAGTCTGGAAGATATGATCAGACAGGTAGAAGGCACGTAGAAGTTTTATATTTAATAGTGTTCGAGTTTAATAATAGATTGTCTCTACACGTACTAGATGTAGGAGTCACTCTAGAGTATTAATGGTAGGTATAAAGTTATAGCAAGCTAATAAGTCATTAAACAATATTAAATTTGTACTATGTGATAAAAAGTCAATGTTAAAATCACCTCCAATCGTAAGCAGCAAGTTAGTATCAGAGAGTTTGTCAAGAAGACCACCGAACAATTTTAGAAATAAATTAAAATCACCAGAGAGAGGTCTGTAAATTCCTACTACTATAATTTTACTGCGCAACACTCTAAAACTCCCTCTTTACAGAAATCACAGGAAATAATTCAGTTCCATTTGCAGCTTGATTTCTTTGATAAATAGCCACTCCGCCATGCTTCATAAACAACCGACAATATGAATTTAGTAGAGTGAAATTGTTTAATTTTGTAATAATTAATTGTTCTATAGTTTGCCAATGTTCAGCTTTTTATAGCGGTTTATGAGAAAGAGGTCCGAGGAAATATTTTGTGCATATTTTGTACTGTTTTTTGGAAGCAATCAGTTTTAAATTCCGTTTTCCAATTCCGATTTTCAATTCTGGGTATTTTTCTATTTCATTACCTATATTTAATACTTTTTCAATTTCACCTTTAAATTTTTTTCTCTCTTGTGTAATGAACTAAAAATTAATAAACAAATACAATTAATAGACTTATCTTTTGATCGCTTTGTGTTTATATTGGCAGCTTCCCTCCAGCGGCAGCCCGTGAAATTTTGGTAAGCTATAACTTACTAATGGAGCATGGACCCATGCCAAACTTTAATGGATCACTACCAAGGTCAAATGGAGATGTTCTGTGGAAAAATATTTGATTGGAATTTGCGAATTTTTTTTTCAAAAGGTGCACTGACCACCCTGGGATCTGGAAAAGTACTTGTAAAATGTATGTAGTGTATTTTTTTTTGAACAAGGAAGAAAATATAAGAATAGGTTTTTAATTTTATCAAAAAATTTCATTCTTTATAAAGTAACATCATTATGAAATTTTATAAATTAAATATCAGTGTAAAATTAAATTTCAAAATGATGTAACTTTCTAAGAACTATTCTTATATTTTCTTCCTTGTTCGAAAAAATAATACACTATAGATATTTTACAAGTACTTTTCCAGATCCCAGGATGGACAGTGCACTTTTTGAAAAAAAATTTCGCAAATTCCAATCAAATATTTTTTCCACAAAACATCTCTATTTGGCCTTGGTAGTGATCCATTAAAGTTTGGCATGGGTCCCATGCTCCATTAGTAAGTTGTAGCTTACCAAAATTTCACGGGCCGCCGCTGCTTCCCTCTTTCTTATGTAGTATTCCCATATTACTTGCACTCGGTTTCATCCTTCCAGATTTTGTGAAATACCCACTTCACCGTAGGCAAAACTTCTCTGGACCCTTGTCCTTGTTTTCAATGCACTTTTAGCTACTATTACATTTCAAGATGTGACCGAGTTATCAGATACTATTCACCACATTTTATTATTAATTATTAATTTTGATTGAGTTCAAACTTATATTGCGTGAAGTGGAATTTTCTTAGCCACAATACCGTATAAATTTTATTTTATTCACTCAAAGTTTGATCTGTCTTTATGTGATTTAAAGTGGAGTGACTCGGCACACGTCTGGTCTCTATGAAAGATACTTCATCTTTCCTTAATGGTAATTGCAAGTAGTTGACATAAAAATTATAATTGTTATAATATCAGGAGATAAAGTAAGAAACCTGTACTTATTAAACGATGATACATTGCAGTTAATAATGTAATATAGAATACAGGGTGTACCATAAATAGACCATCAAAGTGAGGTGATAGGGAAGTCATTTCCAACCAAAATAACCTTATGTGTGGTTAACCAATGATGGTTTAAAAGTAAATTCAATTTTTGTATATTTGAAAGAGTGTAGTGTCACTAAAAAATTTACCTCTCAGTTTTAAAAATTTTTTCTTGGTGGCGTGTACGAAATTATTTGTAAAGGCATGTTTTGTGTAAAACTTCCTGCTCAATTTTCAACTTTTGTATTTTCTATTTAAAAAATTATTTTGAAATGAACAATTTTGTTTGATGCCATTTCGCTTTATGTTACAACCAAGATAGCCTTTAGTAATTTTGAAATACTTTTCTACTACTAGTGCAGACAATGAAGCATTTCAATTAAGAAAACTTTCTAACACATTAAAATCAAGTGAAACCTTTTTTATTATATGTTTTAGGCCAAAGATAGAAAGGTCTATATTATTAGAAGACCTGCTCTTTGTTTTTATGATTGTGCTTAAGAAATATGTGTTTTTTAATGAAAAAAAAAGTGTAATTTGATTATGTTTCTCGATGAAATTATTGTCATAATATAACATTTTCGATAGAAATGTACTTCTACAACTTTATGAAGCACCTCAGAAGATTTTTTGGCCACTGAACACCCTCTCCCAACCCCCTCCGACCCATAAATAAACTATATGGCCTTTAAATACACATTTTGAATGCCATGAAGTAGAAACCTGTCAAGCAATCAAGTATTATCTATTTAAATCAACTTCCCGTGGATTTGGATTCCCCAGAAAGTAACATTAGAAAGAGAGGCCAATAGTGAAAAATGGACAAACTGTCCTGATAGAACGACCGAACTCAGCTGACTGTCAGTACCCAAGGTCATTAAAAAACAGCTTGCTTTGTATATGTCACATGAAGTATTTCCATGTTTATATGTAAGGTATCTATTTGGTTATAATAGAATTGTACATTGAAAGCATAATTTTGAAACTTATTTCGATAAAATGAGGAAAAAACAGCCGCATGCAGCTGTCATTGAGGTCTATACATGACGTAGCACTTGTCGATTCTAATGAGCCAACTCATCTTTTAAGTAAGCTTGGTCAAATTCATTTAATGCGTAACCGACAAATCCAGAAACCGTTTACGCTGGATGTCGTGTCCCTTTAAATTGAAGTTCATAACTGTCTTCGTCTATTTCGTCTTCTCCGTCTGACTGTTCTATCTTGTTAGTTCTCTAATCTTTGATGTAGGGGTCTCATAGTGAAAAATGTTTTTTTTTTGCTATATGTTTTTGATTTATACTCCATAGACACTTGGTACCTGGGGGCCTACTATCTGAAACTGATGAGTAATCAAGTGAACGTCATCCAACCATTTTAGACCCCCTGAAGTTTGACTGGGCCCAATGCGAGACCATTAAAAAAGGCGCTTTTTTTGAAAAATGGCAATTTTCGCTCCAAATTTTGATTACCCCTCCCTTTAGGAGCTACATGTCTGAGTGAGAATAAATATGCATTTAAGTTGAAAGCATCCGAAACAACTTCCAACAGTTTTGGACCCCCCACAATTGACCAATATGTGACCATTATACATAGCGTCTCATTGAGGTATGTGGACGTTTTCGCTCCAGGTTCCGGGTATTTTCTCCCCAAGGGCTAGATACATGGAGTAAAATGGTAGAGTAGTCGACTTCTGATTACAATTAACCATTTACGCAATTAGGACCCCCCCACCCCTAAAGTCGACCAGACCCAGTATGCGACCATTATAGGAGGTATCTCATGCGGTATGTAGACGTTTTCACTCCACATTTCGGACGTTTCTCTCCATGGTAGTTACATACATGTGGCAAAATGGTTGAAAATTCAATTTCTGATTACTATCAACCATTTCCAACCAATTAGGACCCTCCTAAAGTCGGCCAGGCTCAGTATAAGACCATTATATGAGACATTCCATGCAGTATGTAGACGTTTTCGCTCCATATTTTGTGCATTTCTCTTAATAGTTTGGGCAAAACTATTAAACCGTAGTACTTTTCTATACCTATTTAATTATATGACAATTATTACCATTTTCTAGGTGAAAAATCGTACCTATAATTTTCTGCAGTGAATTATCGATTCATAATTCACTGCATCTGGCCAATCACAAATACGAATTCAAAATCGACCGCGATCAACTCTTGCTGCTGCGGCTGATAATCAACTCGCGTGACAGTGACAAGTGCACCCCATATTGTTTGTTTATGTTTACGACTTCTTGCGAGTAGATACCGATTAATGTTATCAAATTTCAGTCTAATTTATTTGTTTAATAGGTGTAGAAAAAGCATTGTATTACATTCGCAATTATGGCTATTATTCGCTCAGATGATTGTGCCAATGGCCTTACGGCTCAATAGCTCAAAAATCATCTTCGTGAATAATGACTATCATAATCGCTCATATAATAATATACTTTATTAAAAAACGACAAATTTTTTAATTTAAATATTGTAACTGTTCTATTTTTGAAATTCAGTAAATTATTTTGCAATGTAGAATATGGTTATTTTCTTATTTATTGGCCTCTTAAAAGATAAAGTTTCATTTTTTTCAATTCTCAATCCTCAAATTCGTAATCAGCGACTCCGGTAACCCCCGAGTATTGAATTTGGTCCGAATACCTTGATTTTTACAACTACTATAATCTTATGTCCGTCATATATCCGCCATATTGGATTCGCCATCTTCACCAAAAACCCCCGAGTACAGAATTTGGTCTGAATACCTTGATTTTTACAACTTTTATCATTTTAAGCCACCCCTAATCAATACTTATAAGTCTGCCATTTTGAAAAAAATTATTTTGACATTGGATTCACATTCAGCGACCCCGAAATCTCTTAATGAATTTAGTGGCATTTTAAAGTTTATACAAAAAAAGAAGAAAATATATGAAAACTGAGTATTTTACGAAACTTGTATTCAATTTCTCTAATTCTCAGAGTAAAAGCAGGTCCTCTAATAATGTTTTGTATTCTTGACATAAAAGATATAATAAAAAAGGTTTCATTCGATTTCAAGCTGTCAGAAAGTTTTTTGAACTTGAGGTACTTCCTTTGCTTCATTGACTGTACTGTACCAAAATTTCACGTAAATATTATTTTATTTCGGATTTTTCCATTATTTTTTCTGTGGAGACTGAACTACTTGCCTTTTATAGGTAAAAACATATTTTTTTTTTAGGTTTTTGATGAATTACCAACAGATTTATTTAAAAAATATGATGTACCTATCGACTATATTGTAACACCCACACAAATAATCAAAATTGAAACAAAACTACCTAAACCACAGGGTATATTCTGGGATTTATTGTCAGAGAAACGTGTAAATGCTATGGAGGTGTTACAGAAGTTGAAGAAACAGCATGAAAGGTAAAAGAGCATAATATATTAGCTTAGTGAAACTTAAATTTTTATATTTTAGTGAAGGTAAAAATACCAGTCCTCGAAGATTTTATAGATATAAAAAAAATAATAAGGTGATAAAACAAGAAGGTGAAAATGCAGAACAGAATAGTGCGTCAGGTGATAGAGTAAGGAGTGGAAATAAATATCGTGGTCGATACTTTAGAAGGTCCAAGCCAATAAAGACTGAAGAAGTACAATCTAATGAGCAGAATGTACCCTTAGAGAATAATGAAAACATTCCACCGCGGAAGTCTAGAAGAAAAAATCGTAATTTCCACATTGATTTTTCTTTACATGTGAGCAATATCGAAAAAAATGTTAGAGTCAGAGATTTGAAAAAAGCTTTACTAGAGAAAGGCATTAAACCATATGGCATTACTTGGAAAGGATTTAGGGGTTTCTGTTATCTTCACTATGCTACAAAAAATAATATAAAAAAAGAACCCATTGCAATTGATAATGTTATTGAAATTCTTCAAGGACTGAAAATAACTCCAGATTCTACAAAAAATTTAAGTGTTAAGGTTATGGAGCCAATCACCAGAATTGAAACCACAGATGTTACCGCTGTTTAACGTTTAAGTTTAGCTTTTTTCTTATAATATGGTTGTTTGGTTTTGTACTACATTGTTTCTCAGTTCTTGCCAAATATGGTACCAAAATATTTTAGTTCCTTATTCTACCAAATATTGCTATTAAATTAATGTTAAGTTTTATAACCATGACTTCCATTTCCACTAAAGGATTAGACTAAACCACTTGATATGGTTAGAACTTATTTTTTTTTATATATTTTATATAGTTTACTGTTTGTTTGAGGTATTTTGATAATAAATATTAAGTTTTTTAATACGTATTGAAGAATCATATGTAGTGACCTGGTTAACATACTAAATGTAATGTCGAAAGGAAACCGCGCATATTCATTATGTAAATTGACCTTCAGTTATATTCACTAAAAATGTTATAACTTATAGTTCGTGACTCACTTATTAAAGGTTCTCATTTCCAGAAGGTACAGCGGTTTGAAATGTTTGCACTTCACCATTACTTACATGTCAGAAAGAAATATTTTCTTCTGTTCTATGAACAGTAATACCTTATTTTTGAAGATTAATTTATGATGAATTAAACCCTGTTTATAGAAATGTTTCATCGCATACAATTTTTGAGATATTGAGGCTCAAACATAGCAAAAATACAGCTTTTGACAAACTTTGATGTAATATAACTATTGAACCAAATGTCTTGCAAAGCTGCTATCTCGCATTGAATGAAGATTGTTTGATGTAGAAAATGATGGAATTAACTTATTTTGAGAGTCATTTTCTTGGGATCTGTTAACACTATGACTGCTGACGTAATATGATCTACATGACCTGGTGGCTAACCTAATCAAACTTGTTTTTCTGTTACACGTGTAATGTTTTTGGCAAGATATTGCTAAAAATATAATCTTAAAAAAAATGGAAGCAAAAATTAACAAAAAAAACATGATGTACAAAGGCGTCACATGCACTCTACAAATGTAGATAATAGATAGCACTAAAGTTAGTGCTCATGATGTCCTTGGGCGTTATGACGTGTAAAGGCATCATGAGCATTGAAAGGTAGTAGGGAGATGACGTCTCCAGATGTCATCAGCATTCAACGTGTTAATGAGGCTATAAACACGATATATTTTTTTAATTATTGCAATGAGCTATGTCTAACTTAAATAATGCCATCGGATTTTTTCTCTAGCACTTAAAACGACCTCACAATATATTTTCAAAGTTGGTAAAAATAGACCATTTTTCCTTACAAGCAATGCAAGTGGCGGTTGACGTTGTAGATGTACCTAGTATCGTAGGGTCTAATGGACACGACAAAGATTTTATATAATTTAGGCCGGAGCCGTGTCGCCGCTACGATATCTAACAACTCTACTCACAAGGGGGATTCAAGTTACCCTTCAGACTCCCCAAGACGAAAATAGACAAAATTATACTTACTGTGATTGCTACAGTCTGCACTCTCCATCGAAATCTTATGTCGGGTGGTGCACTTCTAATGAATATGTCTTATAATTAGCACTTTTTCAGAAACACTTCTTAATAAGTAATAGCGTTGATGGATTCTATGAGTATTTGGATAGGTACAACAACGTGACGGGATCAAAGGTGACCCGTAGTAAGTAATTATCCCACTCACTCCACAGAATCTCATGTCGGTGGCCAATCTTATAATTAGTGGATCAATAAGAAATCTAATTCAAAATATATTTTCATTTATTGAAATACTTCATAAAATGGAATAGTCAACACTTAACTAATGTATATAAGGCAAACATCAAAGAGCACCATCACTTAGGTAGGACTCATCGCCCATTATCGATCAGGTAAGGATGGTTCCAAGTAGCCGGGTAAGAGTACTAGATCTTTTTAGTACAGTTGTACCATTATGATCATAATAAACTTTTCGTATTATTGCCAACTTTTCATAGCATTGGCCTCTCTAAAATGGATGCAGTTGACATATTTAGCCCACTTCTGTGTGGGAAAGTTTGTCAAAGTTATTTTAGACTGTTTACTTATTTACGAAAATGAGTAGGCAATTTCTTGCTTAGTGGAAATTAAAATAATTTGAAACATTTACTCATGGGTACAACAGCTACAACATATCTCGAAAATGCAGAAAATTCTATCCATAGAAAGGTTAGTATGATACAATAAATTTGGTATTGCAAAGAAAATGTGCTGATAGTGGTGCTTTATCAAAGTTTTATGTTAATATCATATTGTTAATCAACATGCTCGTATTACATTATACTCTTTGCAATCTAGAGAAATTTAACTGCAAAGTACATTAAAATTTCTACAGATCTGTAGAAGTTATCAATGATTGAAATTGTTCTATAATTTTAAGTGAACCGGTAAACCACGTAGTAACTAAAGTAAATAAAAAATAAATACAATTTAAGAATTATCCAACCAATTTGTCAAATGTATAATTAATCTTTAACTTTATATTCGGTATTACTATTTCATTGTTTTGCTATATTTATTGTTACTGAACTCTCTAACAAAGAATTATACAAAAATACAATTTAAGACATAACATCATACCAAATAGAGACATTAAAAATAGAAAAAGTAATTTTATAAATGTTTTCACATTTTCTTAAAAAGTCTTCGGAAAGTCTGATTTTAAGGTAATTCACAAAAATCTGGTGCAATACGCATAATTAGTGTTACGTCACATATGTCATTTTTGTTACAGTTGAGTGATTCTGAACCCAAACATTTTCTTAAATCAATTAAGTGAGGTTAAGTGTCTTTTAATAATTTGCATATTTCTTTCATATTACAGCAATAATTTGTGAAATTAGTATGTAAACAACATTTAGAAATCATATTTGTTTAATACTAACCTTATCTATTTCTTAAAATCACCAAATAATAATAAATATTTGTATAATAATAAATGACATATATGACAAACCACTTCCAAATATTTGTTTGGGTTCAGTCTCTTGACATAATCCGTCAAATGACGTCATCACTAATTACGCGTATTTATTCAAAATGAAATATGTATCTTTTAAACCCAATATACAGTGTCCCACTTTTCATGGAGCCACCCTCATAGCTTGCTCACCTGATATCCGAATGTTTTGAAATTTTGGTGGTGAATATATACCTATGAAGTGAGTCTTTAGACGTAACCACATTCGACTGTAGTCTGTGGCATTCGATTCTATCATGGAAAAAGTCGATTTTTGGAAAAAAAGTATTAGCGATTTTATTAGAGAAAAACTAGTAAAATATTCGTATATCGCAGCACCTTTAGAAACCCTGTTGTACAAGATTACATCGTTGTGTGTTCAAAGGCCCTTAAAAATCCATTTTTTTCAACTTAAAATAATTTGTATCTGTGAAACGGATTGTCATATGAAAAAAATGTATTCTTTATTTTTTGTTCAGAATAATGTATTGTACTAGTATGAAATGGTTCTACAAAAAAATTACTATTTTTTTAATAAGGCCAAAAATTCTAATTTGTACATACCTACCATGTTTTTAACAAATAATCTTTAATAAAGACCTAAGTAAGTCATGAAAACAAAAGTTATTGCAAGTGTCAATGTATTGTTGAAAGTTATTAATACGTTAAAAATTTAATGAATGAGGGATTAATGTTACATAATAAGTGAACTGATTTTTTTTATGAAAATGGCTCAACGTTTAACAATGCAAGAAAAAGTGGAATTGGTTCGTTTAGTCGGAGATAATGCCATATCATTTAGAGAAGCTGCTGATGAATTTAATTTACGGCATCCTGGCCGTCAGCCTCCCATTCGCCATAAATTGGTAGCAACCATTAATACAAATTTTAACAATGGAGGAAATGTATGTAAGTTAAGACCAAAGAATTATAATTTACAAAATCGGCAAATTCAAAACGAGGAAAACATTTTACAATATTTTAGAGAACATCCAAGATCTAGCATAAGGCAAGTAGGATTAAATCTAAATTTTAGTAAAACCATGTTTGGCGTTGTCTGAAAAAACATAAAAAAAGAGCATTCAAACCAAAATTTCTACATACTCTAGAAGATGGAGATACATACAGAAGATTAGATTTCTGTTTTTGGGCCCAGGGTGAATTTTGAAACAATGTTAATTTTCTGAAAAACGTCATATTTACTGATGAAACAATTGATTTTTAAGAGCCCATATCTCAAAAGCCTTTGAACACACAACGATGTAATCTTGTACAACGGGGTTTCTAAAGGTGCTGATTAGGAGTTTTTTTACTAGTTTTTCTCTAGAAAAATCGCTAATACTTTTTATTAAAAAATCGACCCCCTTTTTCCATGATAGAATCGAACGCCACTGACTACAATAGAATGTGGTTACGTCTAAAGGCTCACTTCATAGGTATATATTCACCACCAAAATTTCAAAACATTCGGATATCAGGTGAGCGAGATATGAGGGTGGCTCCATGAAAAGTGGGACACACTGTATATTATAAATAGGTTAATTTTCTTAACAATTGTTAATAATAGTAAAAGTTGATCTTGAAACTTACTTTGTTTATAAATTAAATCTCAATTTTATATTTGGTGGTAAAATGGAAAGTTACAGTGCCCTTATTTTATCCTTATGTTATAATAAATACAAGAATGTAATTAGGCAAGATCTAATTCCTATCCACTTGTCAACATTTATGCAACATTCCCAATTATTTACTAATAACAGATATATCAATTTTCAAGTCAAGAAAGGTCAACATGTTATATCATCCTGGTGAAAAAAATAGCTCACCACATGTGTGAACTAGATCACGTAATCATTAACTTGTTCAGTTCTAATTAAAAGTAGGATGAATGCGATACATACATTTCTGTTTACGTTTAGCTTATTTTTTATATTATCTTATGTTGTGTGTGACAGCCCAGAAGAAGTGAAAAAGAAAAAAGCTCTTTTAGTGAAAAAACATTTAAAAAGACTTAAAAAGATAGATGGTGGTATAAAATTAGTGGGAGGAAGGGGAGAATTCGAAGGTAAGTTTTAGGTGTTAATGGTACTATAGCTTGTTTCATATTAGGTATAATTTTTTAATTTATTTTAATGTAAACCGCATCTACAGTGTGGTTGTTTTAAGTGGGCCACTCTGTATATCTCCTTACTATTTAAGATATCAAAATGTTTTAGTGCCACCTGTAGCTCGTTGGAAGGGATATCCTGTGGTAAAAACAAAGATTAACAATCTTTGGATTGAATTACGGACAAAAAATTAAAAATTGACAATTTTTTAAATGCCTGTAACTCTGGCTATTTGAAGAGATATTAGAAAAAAATTTAGACCAAAGTCGGTTGCAAAAATGAGATGAGTAAAACTTCCCAATTGAACACTACATGCTCAACATTTTGAAGTACACCCCTGTACCCCATTTAAAGTTGGCTATGGCTCATTTAGATAGATATTTTTATTCCCTTTTTAAAGATACACCTTCATTTTTAAATCAAGACCAGAAACTTAAAAAAAAAACAAAAATATTAGTAATAATTCATTTCAAAATTATATTAGATTGCTTTGAAAACAAATTCAGGCAATGCAAGTTTCAACAAATTTAAAACATCACATACAAATTTGAAAATGGCTCTTATCACACAATTTTAACTACGTATTACAGAAAACAAATAACAAATTATTCGAATTAGCTAACTTTTTAATACATTCTTCGTTCGGATCGTATAAAGAACGGTCGTGTGCTCGAAGCGGTGATTGAACTGTTTATTTACCTCGTATAAATTAACGCGTTAATTGAATTATTCATTCTGTGCAGTGGTACTATAACGTCCCTTGTATATTTCTTTGTTATAATTATATATAAATAATGGCAAGTGGGATGTACGGGGAAGGTGGTGACCCTCCCGATAAAGATAACATGGAAATTGGTGAGTCCGTTCCATTATCTAATAATAAACGAAATATATTAATTAATTTACAACAAGCTTTTGGTAACAATGAGCAAACCAATATTACTTTAAATAATCCTAATTTAAATAATACCGAACCTAAGCACTATGATTTAAACACACGTTATCGTACAGCTGATAAGGGTCCCTTTTTTGTTCATGTGGAATCTAAAGAAAAAAATATAGGTAGATTGCATGCCATACGGGTTGGTCATTACCTTAAGCAAGACCCTTTTATTAGATCTGCTATAACTGATATTAAATCTCTAGGCCGTAACAAAATAAAAATTGAATTTAAAAATTCTGACGCCGCCAATAAAATAATAAATCATAAATGTATTACAGAGAACAATTTTGTCGCATACATTCCTAAGTTTGAACGCAAAGGAATCGCCAGAGGCGTAGATACTTTTTTTGACGAAGAATATTTATTAAATGAAATTAAATTTGATAATCCAAATGTAACATCAGTTAAACGTTTTATGCGTAAACAAATCGACTCAAATGGTCAACAAAAATTAATCCCTAGGCAAATGATTTCTGTCTCTTTTCTGGGGACAACCTTACCAAATTACATATATATTAATCAAGTTAGATTTGAAATAGAACCCTTTGTTTATCCTGTTATACAATGTTTAAATTGTCTTCGTTATGGTCACGTACAGCAAAATTGTAAAGGAAAAGAACACTGCAAAAAATGTGGCGAAACTCATGCGGATGATAATAATGGGATAGAATGTCAAATCAAATGCGTTTATTGTCAGTCCAACAATCATAATTCATTGTCCAAAAATTGTACAGAATTTATCCAGCAAAAAAAAATTAAAGAAGCTATGGCTCATCATAACATATCCTTTAACGAGGCTAAACAATTACAAAATAGTGGCAGCCCCTACAGAATTGCGACACAAAATAGATTTCAAGCATTAGATAATGTTAACGAATATCCTCCTCTTCCTAGGCCTTACCAAAATTTAATTTCTAAACCAAAAAATACATCTCATAGAATATCTATGAGTCAACCACCGCAAACTACTTATGAACAGCCTAAAAAACGAAAAGCAGATAGTATCTCTGACGACTCTCGTCTTCCCAGAAGAGAGTCTGTTTCTATAGTAACCAGTCTATATTACCCAATCCATACCGACTCGAATTCATAAACTATAGAGAAAAGTTAGTTGAACAGGTCACTACTTATACCAAAGAAATGATTCAACAATTTTTAAATAAAGATCTAATTAATATTAATGATTTGGATAAAGATGTTAAATTTTCAATCTCTAATTTTATTAATAATCTAATAGATAGTACTTAAAATGGCTCAATTAAACAAAAAGCAATATATTAAGATAGTTCAATGGAACGCTAGGTCCATTGTATCCAATAAACACAGTTTTTCAAATTACTTGTTATCAGAAAAAGTTGATATTGCTCTAATCTCCGAAACATGGCTTAAGCCTAGTTTACAGTTGAACTTCCCAGGTTATAATATAATAAGAAAAGATCGACCTACTGGTAAGGGGGGAGTGGCAATAATTATTGCTTCTACCTTTACCTATCACGAATTAATCCTTAATCAATACAATGCTAAACCCGAGTGCTGTGGAGCAAAAATTCTTATAAATAATAAATGGTATTATTTTCTATCTATATATAGACCACCCACTACGAACATTTCTTGCATGGAATGGGTTAATATTTTTTCACTTCATTCGAACTTAATTATCGGGGGCGACTTTAACGCCCATCATGGCTTATGGGGTTCTACTCGTTCGAATAATGAGGGCGCCAATCTAGCAAATGCCATTGACAATTAGAATTTAATCGTGCTTAATACTGGCGCATCTACTAGATTAGTTTCTCCTAACGTCGAAAAATCATGCGTTGACATAAGCTTAGCCTCTCCTAATCTAGCACCTCTACTTGACTGGTATCTTTCAAGTGACACGTTGGGTTCTGATCACTTCCCAATTTTAATAAGACTGCATATCCCTAGCACTGAGGAACCACATATTATTTATCCTTCACGGAAATGGCGATTGAGTACTGCCGATTGGGAGATGTTCAGTCGCCATTTGGAAAATCATTTTATCGATCAACAAGACTTCTCAGACATGGATGAAAAAATAATGTATTTCATAAATAGTCTAAATAGTGCGGCTTCAATAGCCATAAAACAAAACAAACCCTTTATCCCAAAAAAACGAGATAAACCCTTATGGTGGGATAATGAATGTGATGCGATAATCAGATCTAGAAAAGCAGCACTTAATAGATATAAATCTTTAGCCAATGAGGAGAATTTTATAGAATGTAAAAAAATTATGGCTCAAGCCAAAAGACTTTTTAAAGAAAAAGCCAAAAAACATTGGGAAGGCTTCTGTAATAAACTTAATAAAAACATTCCTACTAGTCAAATATGGAGGCAAGTGAAGCGGATAAAAAATAGAAATACTAGTAAAGTTCTAATGGCAGAGGAATTAGCAGATAAAGTTCTAATTAATCTAACCCCACCTAGTGTAGATTATGATTTTGATTATGAACCCCCAGATAAACAATATGAGAATGATTTTCTGTCAAGAAAATTCTCTCTGCAAGAGCTAGATAGAGTAATTAAAAAACGTGCCAACACATCGCCTGGTCCTGATGATATTTCCTATCCCATGTTGCAAAATATGGGAATTCTTGCCAAATTATTTCTGTTGGATGTTTTTAACGAGATGTGGCTCAAATCTTATGTCCCAAATTGTTTAAAGAAGAGTAATATTATTCTTTTTCATAAATTTGGTAAAGATCCATCCCTATGCGAATCTTATCGACCTATTACCCTCATGTCGTGTCTCACTAAAACTTTTGAAAGGCTTGTCAAACTTAGGTTAGAATACTGGCTTCTAAACAACAATATCTTACCCCATAATCAATATGGTTTTAAACCTGGTTATGGAACCACAGATGCCACTGTTCATTTAGTAACAGATATACAGACATCTCTGACAGAGAATAGATGTACAGGTACTCTTTTCGTAGATATCAAGAACGCTTACGAAAATGTCAATCTATCAATTCTCTCCCATAAACTGCTATATCTGAAAATACCGTGGCACATCGTTAAAGTCATAATTAACTTATTCTCGTTCAGAGAAATTTCAGTTAAGTATAATAATAACACATTAGGTCCTAGAGTTACATCCCAAGGTATACCACAGGGGTCAGTTTTGAGTCCATTGTTATTTAATGTTTATACCCGCGATATTCATAACATCTGGTCAAACAATATCAGCTGTATTCAGTACGCCGATGACATAGTTATTTACTCCTCTGAACAAAATCGTCAAGAATGTATTTGAGCATTGAGTCATATCACTTATTGTTTAAAAGAGTGGTGTTTCATTAATGGATTTACCATATCTGCAAATAAATCATCTGTTATGTTTTTTACTCGTAAACGGATTAGCTTTCAGGATTCTATTATATTAAATGGAATGTCCTTTCCTGTGTCCAAAGTTTTTAAATATCTGGGAATTCTACTAGATTCCAAACTCCTATGGAAAAATCAAATAGAATATGTCGCTAATCGATGTGAAAAGGGTATTAATATTTTAAAACAAGTATGTAGCCTCTCTTGGGGTGCAAACCAGGAAATAGCTTTACTTTTCTATAGATCTTTCATTAGATCTATAATAGACTATGGTAGTATCCTATATGGCTCTGCCTGTAATACTCATTTAAAAAAAGTTGATCGAGTTCAGCTTAAGTCTATTAGAATATGCCTTGGTGTTATGAAATCATCTCCTAGTCAAGCTGTTTTAGTGGAAGCATTGGAACCTCCTCTATGGTGCCGAAGGGAATTGTTAGCATCAAAATATATTTAAAAAAATAAATCTAATGAGTTGCTTATGAAAAAATTGCACAATATTTTTGTTAAAAATTTAAGTGATCCCTATTGGGCGAAAAGAAATTCCCCGCCATTATGTACTGCATATGAGCACTGTATTGAGCTTAACCTTTTGTCACATAATTATGCCAAAGAAAAAACTATTTTCGAAATTGAATATAATACCCTCTTTCTAAAACCAAATGTCCTTATACCAGTTTATTCAAAAGACGACGAGTTATCTGTCTATAACACTTACCATGAAAATCTCGCAAAATTCCCTAATAATGCTATTAAAATTTATACTGATGGCTCTAAAACAAGTGACAAACTAAGCGGAGCATTTTATGTCCCGTCCAAACAATATGAGTACGCTTTTAATTTAAATCCTAAACTTAGCATTTTTTCGGCAGAGGCCGCAGCTATTTTACATGCTATAAAATGGGCAATTTCTGAACAGTTCACCCAAGTTGTTATATGCTCAGATTCGCAATCAGTTTTAGAAAAATTATGTAATTTTCCTGGTCTTAACTGTTTTTGTCCCAACTCGTTCATAGTAAAAATTATGGAACAATTATCCATTGCTTCCCTAGTGAATATAAACTTCCATTTTATTTGGGTAAAAGCCCATGCTAATATACCTGGAAATAATAAAGTTGATACGATCGCAAGGAACACTAATATCGGTACTACTGAAATGGACTTTACTACAGTCACCGCCGATTTTTATCCTGTTGTCAAAAAATACCTCTGGCATAAATGGAATCAACATTGGCAAGCATATGGTGTACAAACTAATACCTATTATTACAACATTCACCCAAATATTCCTACGTCACAATGGTATCATAATTGTCACCTTAGTAGAAAAACCATATCTACCATAAGTAGAATTAAACTTAATCATGGTAAATTTCCCGCTCACCTGTATAAAATTGGAGTACGTGAAGATCCACACTGCCCCTGTGGCGCAATCGGTGATATTAATCATATTATATTTAATTGTCCATTAACAGAACCTAAAGCAAAACATTTTCTTAAATTCCTGCATGATAATGATTTTATTTCACCCATATGGTTACCATATTTTCTAAGTCTAAAAAATCCTGATTTAATGAAAAAACTTGTCTCTTTCTTTTTTAACGCCAACATTGACATTTAGGTAGTATCTTACCCAAAACCCTTGTTTCATTCCCTTTGTTTATTAAGTCCTTCCAACCGTGGCCCACCTGTGTTTGTCTTATTAAATGCCCTGAAAGGCCCCCGGGCGAGAAGTGAGTCGTCCTTGTTTGAATTCCTTACAAACCTTCCTTATAAATGAGTAGCGCAAGAGTTTTTTATTGCTGTTATTTTTTTTTTATCTTATTTTATTGTTGAATTTTTTTTTTTTAACTTATAAAATTTGCTAGAGCTGTTATTTCAAGTAATTTTCTATTTTTAATAAATTTATAATACATATTTAGGTCTCGGTAACGGGTACCTTGGTATTTCTACATTTACGGTGTAATATTTTATATTCTCTAATCCGGTTTATTTTTGTCTCATAGGTAGTTATATGTTCGTGGCCAAAACACTTTGCTTGTAAGGCCAATAATCGGAAGAAAAAAAAAAAAAAACTTTTTAATATTAGGTTGCCTAGAAAATAAATGCAAATTAAACGAATTATAAGAAATAAGATGCTTTTTTAATTTGTAGAAACTGTTTTGCTTGAATTTATTTTCAAAGCACTCTAATATTATTTAAAAATAAATTATTTCTACTTTTTCTATTCCTTTTTTAAAGTTTTTTGGTCTTGATTTGAAAATAAAGGTAGACTGTGGGGTATCATTAAAAAGGGAATAAAAATATCTATCTAAAGGTACCATAGCCAACTTTAAATTGTAGAATTTTTTTTAGAGTCCTATGGTGCAAGTTTTTAAAAATATAGAGATTAACTGTGGAGTTTTATTTATCTCATTTTGTAATCAGTTTTGGTCTAAACTATTTTCTGTCTCGTCGAATAGGAGAGTTACAGCTGTTTAAAAAATTGAATTATTTTAATTCTTGGCCTGTAAGTCTCAAAGTATGCTTTGAATGAACAATATGTTTTTACCACAGGATACCCCTTACAATGTGCCACAGGCCTGGTACAAAAACATTTTGATATCTGAAATAATAACCGAGATACATAGAGTGACCCACTTGAAACAAACGCACTGTATATTGTGTATATTGCTCTGTTTAGGAAATGTAGAGATCCTGCATAATGGGACCTGGGGTGCTATTTGTGATGATGAATGGGATATAAATGAAGCTCAAATTGTTTGCGAACAATTGGGATACCCTTCAAATGATGCTCAGCCCACTGTTAACTCTTACTTTGGACCGGCTAGACGTAAGCATTTAAAACCTAAATACACTAACTAAAAAATACTACAATAATTCTGCATAGTTCAGTCACCAAAGGTTTTAATCTTGAAAAATAAAAAATGGCAGAAAATTGGTGTGCATTATTTTTGTGCATTTTTTTTTTTTTTTTTTTTTTAGAATTTAACTAAACTTCGGATTCAGGGTTTTTGAATGATATCGAACAAGTTTTGTTAACAAAATGTTTCGATTAAAAAATACGTACTATGATTTTTTGATTTTTTTCATACAATTTAGTATCGTAGATGGCCTTGCATTTAAAGATAGAAAGTGATTTTGTGGTCTTAAATAGACTTTGGTGACTTCTATTTTACTTCCACATCCACATAGAGGAGCGGAAGTATAGTAATCGTAAAAAAATTTCAATTTTTTTTTTTTAAATAGGTTTAGAATATCATGAAACGTCGAGATTTTAAATTTGAGCAAAAAAAAATTCTGTCTGTCGGTCTGTAACTTTTTTTGTGGGCTCGATATCTCTGGAAGTGTATAAGATATTGACTTGAAATTTTATACACGTATGTACTATAACGAGATCTGGAACTGGATTGTTTTTTGAACTTATCCGGGGAAGGGTAAATAGGGGTAAATAGGTGAAAATAAATAAAGCAAAAAGAGTACAAGAATTTGGAATTTGGTGTATTTACTAGAAGCCAAGGCCTCAGATTTTTAAATAATATTTCCACCCCCCCCCCGCACCACCACCACTTCATTATAAAAGGGGTTGATAAAATAAAATTGAGGTATTTACTTGAAATTTGGTACATGTATATATTATAACGATACCTAGAACTATATTATATTTTGAGATGATTCCGTTGAAGTGTTGGGGGTTAAATAGGAGCAAATAAGGGAAAATAAGTAAAGCAGGCTGGTAAGAGTACAGAAACTTAATTTGGTGTATGTACTAGTAGCCAAGGCCTCAGATTTTTTTATAATATTTCCATCCCCCCGCACCACCCCCACTCAATTATAAAAGGGATAGATAAAATAATATTGAGATATTCACTTGAAATTTGGTACACAAATATATGTTTTAACGATACCTACAACTAGATTATATTTTCAGATGATTCCGTTGAAGGGTTGGGGGTTAAATAAGGGTAAATAGGGGAAAATAAGTAAAACAAGCAGGTAAGAGTGCAGAAACTTGTGGGATTTGATGTATATACTAGAAGCCAACGCCTCAGATTTTTTTATAACATTTTTCCACCCCTCCACTACCCCCACACCATTATTAAATGGGTTGATAAATTATAATTGACATATTCACTTGAAATTTTGTAGATTATATATTGAGATGATTCTGATAAGAGGGGTGGGTGTATTGGGGACAATAGGTGGAGGAAGCTAATAAGAGTCCAGAAACTTCATTTTTGGTGTATATGCTAGAAACCAACATTTCAAATTTTTTTATGACATCTGCTTCAAATATTAAAAAAAATATTAAAATTTTATGACCAATTATTTCCACACACTAGAGTGCAAATATAGTAAAAATGTCTTCCATCAAAGAGACTTAGATGGAAAATCTGGATATGTGGAAGTAGTGATTCTTTAGGCAGCGGTTTTTTAAGATCGGTTTGATTCAAATTGGTCAAATAGTAAAAGAATTATTACGCTGTTACACTCTTAAGTGAGACACGCTGTATAGAAGGTGTTTTATTGAAGCTACTGAATTTGAATTTTGAAAATTCCGTTTTTCTTAAATGTCTCAGAAAATATTTGTCCGACAAAAGAAAAGTTAAATTCTTTATAAAGAGGAGAATATTTAGGGAAAAGTCATATTTTTTTCGTAGATAGATAAATTGAATATAGATAGATAGATAAATGTTTCAAGTAACAAGTAAACAGGTGACCATGACAGGATGAATAGTTTTTTTGTAAAATGAGGTGAAAATGCACTTTGACTACGAATTTATGTTTGCGTGAGAAGCTAAGAAAATTAGCGATATCATAGACACAACTACATAAGAACTGTTACATTTCCGTCAAAAATTAACTTAAAAATAAGAAGAAACGCCATCTTAAGGAGGCCAGTATTCATGGGACTGTCTACCTTGAGGAACCAGGTTCATGCCTGTCAGCATGTAGGGTGGTGAAATGTCCAGAGTTTGAGTTGGTGACCCTGGACCTTATTTTAGAATCCAGGTTAAACTTATTTTTATAATTAAAATTATTCATTTTAATTCGTTATTGAAGTAATAAACAGATATGGGAGTAATTAATACAATAAATAATTATTCGATTATTCAATCGAGTAAAACTATACTATAACTAAACTATATTTAAAACATCAAAATCATCAAAGTAGGCGTATATTTTTGAAATTTTGCACAGGACCCTAACTTTTTAATCTGAATAACTTTCCTTAAGGACGTTTTGCTGTATCTTTTACAGAAAAGGTACTTTACCTAACAAGAAATTTATTTTTGCTTAACTATCATGGCTTACGTGATTAAAAAAAAAACAAAAGTACATCTAAAATAACTTTTTATAAAGCAGGGGTGAACCCCCAAATATGAAAAAAAAATCGAAAATTTTTTGTCCATTTCACCTATAGCGAACTCGATCGAAGGACACGCTGTATACTAATTATGTTAAATTACTTTAATATTTCTGTAAAAATAATATCTCTCTTTAGTTAGTGTCTAGATACTCGAAAAGATGTAAAAAAAATATAAGTAAGTTCTATTCCGTTTCATAAGACAAATGTATAAAACAGGTCAGTTAAACAAACTTAGCTCATAATTAATAAAACATGTAGATGTAAAAACATAAAACACAAAACTTCAGCACAACCAAAGAATTACAGAAATAAGTATACTCCAGTTACTTTAGACAGAAGTATGGCTTCTGATCTAACAAAATATATCCTTCATTTTTTTTCTTTTAATCGATTTATTTTGATATTTTCATGAAAATATTAAAAATCGAGTATGAGATCACTATGGCATAAAAAATAATTGAAGGTCAAAGTTCACAAAAACCGGTTTTTTTGCGAATATCGCGCTCTCTATGGCTCGGAGGCCAATTAAGGTTATTATGAAAATAAAAGAAAATGAAATTCCGCACGAAAATGATCTCTTCCATTTTTTATGTACAAGGCAAAAATGTGCTTCGAAGTTTCCGTGCAACGGATTACGTGTACATCAAGTACACTAGGTTATTAAAATTCAGTTTCAATGAGTTTTTGTCAACGAATAAGATTATGAGATTTTTTTACGGTTAAAACTTAGCCTAATATCTTTTTTTGAAAAATTAGGTACATTTTTCTTCATAACAATGGATGGCACTGGTGGATTTTAAAATATATTACTGTGATACAATCTCATGAAGGATAAGTACCTTCCACCCAAATTTTATAAAAGTTACATTGTAAATAGGATTGCTGTGATATAGGAGTCATGAAAAGTGAGACATACTGTATAATAGTTAACATGTATATGTATTTTATTTTATATATCGATCAGCTAATAAATACTATACTACTATACATAGAACAAGCATGTATTTTATGCATGGACTATATGAAGTGGAGCATATTATGAATTGTGCGGAAACATTTTTGCCTAAATCGTTGTACATGAAAAATAGAAGAGATCATTTTCGTGCAGAATTTCATTATCTTTCACTTTTATAATAACCTCAATTGGCCTCCGAGCTATAAACAGCGCGATATTCGCAAAAAAAAACGTTTCTTGTGAACTTTGGCCTTGAATAATTTTTATGCCATAGTGATCTCGTTCTTAATTTTTAATATTTTCTTTAAAACACCAGAATAAATAGATTTAAAATAAAAAAATGAAGGATATATTTTGTTGGATCAGAAAAATTTCACTGGGTTCGTATTATAAAGTACATAAATATATAAACAAAAAAAATTACATTGCGATTTAAAAGAGTGACCGCAAAATCCGCCTATTTTTGGGTAGCGGATTGCGAGCTTGGGAAAATCGTAAAAAGGTTTAGCTGGTCTCAAATTAACCCTTATTAAAAACCAAGACAGGCGTTGTTCTTGGTTTTTTGAAAATGTTCAGTAATTACCCCTGTTCAGGGGTTGTAATTTAAATAATATCAATAAATCTAAAAACAATTCTATTTGTTTTATATTTCTATTAAATCAATCTTTAAAAAGCGAAATTATGTATTCTCTATAAAGAAAGGTTAACAATTCACCCATAAGCCCTCAGAGGGGGTGAAATCATCCCCAAAATATAAAAAATATTTTTTAAATTCTGAAAATAAAATGGCTAAATGTTTCAAGCCCTGACAAATATGGAGAAAGTATATCTCGCCAGCTTTGATGAAAAACAACCCCTACGAATGGTAAAACTACCCCCAAACACGAAAACATGAAAAACAATCATAGCAATTTTTGGAAATACTTGTATTCATTGTTTTTTTGTATAACTGACATTCAATTAGCTGACTTTACCCCCTTCGAGAGATGAATTCCAATGAAAACGGATAAAAATGTATAACATAAGCTTACTGAATGTCACTTATAGAGAAAAACAATGAATGCAAGTGTTTCCAAAAATTACTATGGTTTTCTTTTATGCTTTCATGTTTGAGGGTAGTTTAAAGTTAAGTCTCAAGGGACATGCAAGTTTTGAATCTTGACAGGGTGGATCGTTAAGTATAGGTTTTAGCATCCACGGATTGGAGGTCTGCATCACACAGCTCAATAACGAAATTAATTCTGATCTTTCAAGTCTTAATTTTTATTTTTTGAATCAAATGAAGCTTACATTGGAAACACGTTAAAGGAAAGTTTCCTGGGTTCAGGTTCTTGCGACATCATAGTTAGGGGATGGAAGAACATCATTTTGTGATGAAAGTATAGAGGAAGAGGAGGTTCAGAAATTGTCAAAAATCGCATAACTTAGTGTGAATGACTCCTGTTCAGGAAGGTTATCGGTGTAAAAAGGCCTAAATACCACTTCTTAAAAAATGAACATCACAATAAAAAAAAAGAGTCAATCTAATTTAAAGATCATTGATACTAATTTGATTCAAATCATATAACTAACATCTGATGAGTAAAAGTGTACACACTGTATTATACGATTTTTCTTTGAGACAAATACGATATACCTGAAAAGGAAAGAGTAACTTATCTTGAGGTTCATCAGTTTCTTGGCCCTTTCATTCCGGCTTTGTTTTTACATGTCGAATAGTGGGAGGCGCTTGCAGATTCGTACGGTATGTGAAAACTTATGCGCTAATACACGCCTCATTTGGCCATATAAATTCAAATAATCAATCAAATGAACATTTCTTCTTTTCAAAAATATAGAAAAGCATAGACTTTCACAAAAAAATGGATGGATCCATCTGCTACCAGCATCTTCCGGCCTCACGTAAATATCTGGCTACCGCATTGGGAACACAAAATTTTTTTACGGATGTATCTAGTTCCAGGAATTAAAGGGTTAACTGACTTACAACATGTTTTTATATTTTAGGCCTATATTGGATGGACAATGTTTATTGTGACGGAACTGAAAAGGAGATATCATTATGCAGATTTGATGGTTGGGGTCAAAGTGATTGTACATCAACTGAAGCTGCTGGAGTAATTTGTGCTAAAGCTGAGGAAATTAAACAAGAACTAAAACTCCAAAATACTAAATCATTTATGTAAGTTACTTAATTATCATAATATACAATAAATACATTTTTAAAGGTATTAAATCACGCATGTCAAATTCTATGAACCGGCATGTTTATATCAATAAAGTATCTAAACGTCAGCTAATTAGTAACTTACTGTGATTGTCAGGTTTACTCCTAGTGGAGGCGAACTAGCATTTCTGACTAAAATGTTTACCAAATGAATGGATTTTCACGAAACTTTCTAGATTCTGTTCGTATTGATGTCTAGATCAAACTTTGAAAAAAGAATTTGCTGCTATTGCCCCGCAATTTTTTAAGACAATAATTTGAGATAATTTAGATAATTTGATGAAAAATAACAACTTTTTACTCTTGTAAAATTTTCGAAAAAATGCGTATTTTCTGAGATAGGGAGTTTAGAATTTTTCCTAAAAGGGGGGAGGGGGAAAAATGTGACGAGGAAAAATCCCAAAAAATTCTGGTGAATTATTATTAAAATACAAGACTTTTTTCCTCTGACTTTTGCCTAAAGTGCACTCTGTCCAAGTTTTTCCTGAAAAACACGAAAAAACACCCTTATTGGAAAATGGAAAATCTCCTAAACCATGAAATTAAAAAATTTGGAAAATTCAGACGTATAGGTTAAGATGTTCCTTAGAATTTTGGTCTCTTGTAATTTTTTGGTAACATGCATATTTTCTGAGTTTTCAACAGTTTTTCACAATCAAAAATGTGCTTTAAAGAGACTTGGGTGAAAAAATCTGGATGTGGAAGTAGTGATTCCTTAGGCAGCGGTTTTTGTAATTGTGAAGCGTTCCATAACAGAAACACCATGACAATAGGAAAAGTATATTGAAAATTGTTATTTGTTTTAGGATCTCCCTTCCAAAAGATATAAAAATATGTTTAAGAGGAGGTAGAATAGCAACAGAAGGAAGGGTTGAAATTAAGAGAGACTATGGGAAGTGGGAAGTAATATGCGGAGATGGATGGTCGCTTCTAGAAGCTCTAGTCGTTTGCAAATCATTATCGTTAGGTTTGTATAAGCATGCTAGAGGTTTTCGAATTCTTATTTTGTCTTTTTCTAATTATTAGAAATCTAATCTAATCTATCTAAAAATACAAATTAAATTTATTTGGTTTAACCAAGTGTTCCTGCAAAGTCGGCAACTCTCCAAGCTTTGTGAATGTTTTCTGGAGGGAATGTATTTTGTCACGTGTTAAATTTACATATCCGATAGAAAATTTCTTTCTAATGATATTATTTTTATCATTATTGTAATATCATTAATTATATTATCGTTCCTGCGGAATTCATCAGATATGAATCTGCACCTAAGAATTGGTTCTGTTTTGAAATGTTCGCTGCACCTGATCACTTAGAACTGATTTAAACAAATACACAAAAACATTGGTTATATTTTCATAGGAATATTTTCTTACAGGGTATGCCAGTGATGCAATGCAAACTGATTTCTTTGGTGGAAATTTAACGGATAAAAGTCTAGGAGGCATTAAATGTATTGGAAATGAAACTTCATTTAGTCAGTGCCTTCATAATGAACACGAAACTGGTAAATGTAAAAGCCGAGATGTGGCTGCCGTTTCTTGCATAAGCACAATGTCTGATTTAGTTATAGACCATTTAGATCTTATGAGAACAGCACATCTTGAAGACAAACAAATGTTTTTCTTGCAATGTGCAATGGAAGAAAATTGTGTTGCCTCTACAGCATATGAAATACAAAAGGAGAATGAGGGGTGGCACTTAGAAACTCGAAGGTTGTTGAGGTTTACTGCACGGATATTTAATGCTGGAACAGCAGATTTTCGACCTGCTATTCCAAAGCACCTTTGGGAATGGCACATGTGTCATATGTAAGTATTAGATATATAGATAGATAATTTATAGGTCAATAAAAATATATAAATATGTACATGTGACAAGTCAACACAATTTAAATACAGATGTATAAAATACAAACAAATAAAAATAATTGAATAAATAATAAGGACATACAGGATGGGGAAGTCAACTGACGTATACGGAAATTCTACACACTTATGTATATGAATAGAATAGAAATAAGTTTCTGAATAATTTGAACGAATTTTGGGACATTATTTCTGCATGAAGTTTATTATATTCAGGTAGGCCATTCATTAGAAGTTTTTCAACTTGTAGTTGGATCAGAAACTTGAAATTTGGTACACAGCCATAATCGATCATGCCCGTTCTATCTAAAATATTTTCAGTCCTCCAACTAGACAAGGTGTGCCAATAATTGGTACCAACTTTCTTATTTTAAATGGAAACCTATATTTTTCTTTACATGGTTCGATTGATCTTCTAATTCTGAGTTTAGAGAGCCTAAGTTATGTTAACTTATCTATTACAATTTTTGACATATGTCCAATTTTTTGAAAAAAATTGCCGCTGTATTAGTTTACGAACAAATTTGTATGTCGCAAACCTTTCAAAATTATGAAACCAAATTTGTGAAGCAGTTAGCTGGAAGTCCGGGCAAACTTTTGATGTCCCATCGGTGGTCCCATTTTGTACCATATGGGCGCAGTTGATTTTCAAATGTCGCAATCAAAAATTGTCAAAAAGTCAATTTTTTCAAATGGCACCTACTATTTTTTTTCACACCATTCGAAAGAAAATTGAGTTTTAGGGTGAGTTACTTAAGCATTTCCTATACCTAACTTCACCCCATATCGAGTTATTCAATAAATATCAAGAAATACCTTATCTTGCCGAGAGATTCCTTACTTCATCAAGTATGCCATGGAAACAAAAGACAGTTGTAATAATTTTTAAAGAAAAATATGGATTCTTATTTAATTAAATACAACATCAACAAATTATTATTAACAAACAAGAACAATGTTGACGAAATTCTGTCAGTGAAAACGGTGCACACATTGAGCATTTGTATTGAAATAATTATTTTGTTAATCTGTTTATTTGTTGTTATTATTTATTATTTCAATACGATTTTTGAATAAAAATTAAAATGAAATGATTGTTTCCAAAGCCTACTACCCTTGAGAAAAAAAACTATATTAAAAAAAAAAAAATGCCAATAACTCAAAAAGACTGTAGATAGACATACACAATGTTAATAAAAGTGGCCCTAAAATTCAATTTTGCATTGATTTCTGGCGTCAGAAATGGTAGGCGCAAAGATGTGCTCGCAATCTGTTGAAAGTAGAATAATAGAACATTTGAACAAAAATATGGTGATCACATTGAACATTTACGCCAGAATTTCGTCAACATTGTTCTTGTTCGTTAATAATAATTTGTTGGTGTTGTGTGTAATTAAATAAGAATCCATATTTTTCTTTAAAAATTATTACAACTGTCTTTTGTTTCCATGGCATGCTTGATGAAGTAAGGAATCTCTCGGCAAGATAGGTATTTCTTGATTTTTATTGAATAACTCGATATGGGGTGAAGTTAGGTATAGGGAATGCTTAAGTAACTCACCCTAAAATTCAATTTTCTTTCGAATGGTGTGAAAAAAAATAGTAGGTGCCATTTGAAAAAATTGACTTTTTGACAATTTTTGATTGCGACATTTGAAAATCGACTGCGCCCATATGGTACAAAATGGGACCACCGATGGGACATCAGAAGTTAGCCTGGACTTCCAGCTAACTGCTTCACAAATTTGGTTTCATAATTTTGAAAGGTTTGCGAGATACAAATTTGTTCGTAAACTACTACAGCGGCAATTTTTTTCGAAAAATTGGACATATGTCAAAAATTGTAATAGATAAGTTAACATAACTTAGGCTCTCTAAACTCAGAATTAGAAGACCAATCGAACCATGTAAAGAAAAATATAGGTTTAGATTTAAAATAAGAAAGTTGGTACTAATTTTTGGCACACCCTGTATAGTTGGAGGACTGAAAATTTTAGATAGAACGGGCATGATCGATTATGGCTGCATACCAAATTTCAAGTTTCTAATCCAACTGCAAGTTGAAAAACTTCTAATGAATGGCCTACGTGAATCACCCTGTATATATAATTACATATTTTTATTATGCTAGTAATTACTAGCATAATAGGGGTGATTTTTTATATTTGCTAACACTAAAACTCTTAATGTGTATTTCTCGCACACTTCTAGTGGAGTAACTGTGAATATCATTATTTGTTTTAAATTCAAATTTTTGTACATGAAGCAAGAAATTTCAAAAATATAAGTTCCCGTGTCAGTCATTATTTTTTTAATTTTAAATGTATGTCTACATTATTGTCTATAGCGTAAGTCAAATAATATTCTAATGATTCTCTTTTGCAATACAGAAACTCAGTCGATTGACTCCCATATACTAATATTATAACTAATGACTGAATACACTAAGGAATAGTAACGTCGTTAATGCATTAAAATTTAATTCCTTTTTAAAGTTTAAAATGGCAAATGTTGTTTTTGCTAACATGGAACAGATAGTATCACTTTGAGGGATAAAATTCAACTTAGCGTCTATCACCTAAGAAACGTTGTTTTCAGACTGGTTTATATACGCAATGCTCTACTTTTGCCCTCCTGGGGTCACTCTAGAGTTCAATAAAAGGGTCTTATGAGAGTTTGATTTAAAAAAGAATTATTTGTATTCTCTAGACAATTTTGAAGAGGAGACTTGCATGCGATTTCTATTTCGTTAAAATGTATTTGACACGTTGAGCTCCACTGTATAAAAATTTTTTTGGTTCGTTCAGACGGGATCTTGATTTTCTTATTAAATGTCAAAAAATGAGGCTTCATGTAGATGCCTCGCAGACTGAAAGAGGAAATTGTTTCTCGTGGACAGCATGGTATCAATGTATTACCTCATAACAATCCGGTCTATTCCTGTTGCAACTCGATAATCATGATCCTGAACCTCATATTTTGACAGAAACAAAGAAGAATAGGTGTGTGGTGTGTTACGCGAAAATGAAGGAAGAGTATGGTAGAAAAAAAGCTCAAAACAAGTCGTCTAGATCCAAATACCAGTGTAATATTTGTAAACATAATTATTGCATATCTTGTTTTTTTGAACAACATAAGGCTACCCCTATAAATTGAAATGTATGAAAACTGTCTATTGTTTGAGAAATATAATCATTTTTTTTTTACAATTGTGTCATATTTTTAAGATTCACAAATTTACAATGTAATATATTCCATATAAATGTAGTTATACCTAACCCGCAACTAACAGTGTTCTTGTTGGACCCAACTCTTTCTATTCCCATTTAGATTTCATTGCTAAGAGGCATCACGTTAATCTCACGCGGTCCCAACAACATCTAAGCTGTGTGGCATTGTGTTGGTACCTCGCGTTCCCTGAAGTGTGTGGTAGCGAGGCATTGCTTAGATGCCACCCGGGGTTCAACGTGTTAACGAGTCTATCACAAATTTACGAAAATATGTCTTCTACCTATAAGAAATACATGGGAAATTTCATGGCCCCAGAGGTACTTTTTAGTATCAACCGATTTTGCTAAATTTGGTGGAGGCCAATTTTTTGGGATTTCGGACAAATCTGTGGATGGTGTGACAAAAAAAAAATCGAAATTTATTACTACACAAGACGCTGCAATTTCTACAACTGTTCCTGTGTCCATTTTCTTCAGTATTGGTCCACCATATACATGATGTGTAACTCACCATGGGTTTCACAACCTGTAAATCATCTTCGGTTTCAGACTCCAAAGTATGTTTAAGGTTTTACCAATCTTACAAGGAGTTACAGAGGGAGGCAAGGAGGGAAGGAAAATAATTCATTTTGTGAACGTATTTTTTGAATATTGATGTTTATAATTCATTTGTAATTATTGTATTATTAGAACCACCTCTGGATATATAATCAAACTTATACTTTAAAAATGACCCTTTCATGAACATTTTTATTTGTATTTTAGGCATTACCATAGCATGGAAGTGTTTGCTACATTTGACATCTATAATAGTGTAGGACAGCGAGTTGCTGAGGGCCACAAAGCTTCATTCTGTTTAGAAGATAATCAGTGTTTACCTGGAGTTAAACCAAGATTCGCTTGTGCAAACTATGGTGACCAAGGAATATCTGTAAATTGTTCAGACATATATAAATATACAGTTGACTGTCAGTGGGTTGATATTTCGGATTTAGACCCTGGAAAGTACAGTTTGAAAGTTGCCATTAACCCAGAATTTAAAATACCTGAAATGACTTTTGAAAATAATGCAGCTGTGTGCGATTTCTACTATACAGAAACATATGGCACTGTAACAAACTGTGTTGTTCAAAGACCATGATTTGCAAATATTTTGTCTTCATTTTTTTGTATTATTTTGAAGTAGTATTATTTAACATTCAGATGTACTTTGTAAATATAATAAATTTAATTGTTGTTTATTTTTTCTTAAAGTTCAACTATAACGTATCAATCCTGACATACCGGGTGGTTCAGCCCATAGGGACACTCTTGTACCTTTTGAATGGGTATTTAATCCATTTGGATTATGTTCAAATTTGGTGTAGTAAAAAAATAATTTCAATTATGTGATGTAAAAAATGAAAATGGCCGACTTTCGGTTTTGATGCAAGTTGCATGAAATTCAAATGTTTAAATGGGATAATCTATATGTTCTTGCATATTTGGATTCTACTGGCCAAAATCTGAAGGAGATGACAAAAATGTATAATTATCTGGTACCAGACATGCCTTCGCAATGGTCTGTGGCTATATCCACTCTCAGGGGATTCGTACAACACTTAAGACTCCCCAAGACAAAAATGAAGACTCTACTTACAGTGATTGCTACAGCCTGCCTTCCATCATATCTTGTCTAGCGGCGCAATACTGATCAGATTGTCGTCTTATAAATTAGCACTTGAGGAACACTTCTTAGACTATTACAACCATTGAAAAGGTTCCGAGTAATCGGAACATTGTACGGATGTGATGGGATCGAAGTTGACTGGTAGAAACAGTTATCCGATTCACGCCACAAAATCCCACGCAGGTCATCAATCTTAGATCTAGAGTGGATCAAAAAGGAGTTGATTGATTGATCAATTTGCCACTTCCAGACATCCAATCTAGATGTTTTTACATACCGCTGGACCGGCTGCATACACTGGATTGGGTATGGGGCATGTTTGTTGCTAGCGACAGCCACATAATGCATGGGGTAGGAATATAGGCTGGGAAGCGTAGGTGTTTGTGAGATGCTTCTTTTAAGTTTCCATCTGTCATCATCTTATTTATTCTTCTTCTGTTTCTGAATCAAGTAGTGTGCACCGTGTCCTGCTCGCTTTTTTATTAACTGTTCCACAGGTAAACAGCCATTTACAGTGGAAATACTGAGAGAACATTTGGGACATTCTGTATACCGATCTGCCAAGGTAAAGCAAAATAAAAAATAAAATCTGCAAAAAATAAAAAAGATCCAGACACTATATCAAGCAGATCCCAACTCCTTTGATCCGAGAGACATTTTTGTATTTGTAAATAAGCCCAATATATGAACCACGTGACAAGGATTAATACACCCATAAATAGAACTTATCTTTTCGTCCCTGTGCATATGTTGGCAGCTTCCCTCTTTGTTCTGTAGGATTCCTACAGTACTTGTACTCGCTGCTAGAAACCAGCCCGTTGCCTTTCACTGAAAAGATAACTTTATGGTGCACAGTTTATATTATGTTGCCAGATATATATACCCATTTTTCAAGTTTATATACGCTTTCAGGCGATGCCACATTCAACCGATATATTATGTTAATCAAATATCAACTACGTAAAATAGCCAGACTCATGTTAATTTATATCAATCAATGTAGGATTGTCCACGCTTCAAGCCAACACAATTTCGCGTGATTTCTAAGTTCTAACCGAGTTTATTCGAGATTTTGTACAACTGAACAAATATTTCCAAGGAAAGTACATCTCACCACGATATTTTTTGTTTGTTTTTTAATGAAGCTTAAGATCTCCTCTATCTATTGAGATTGATATGGCAATGAAAAAACATTTTTTGCTGTTTCAGACTTCATTTTATTTGAGCAGCGTTCACCCATGAGATGAATTGAAGGTCTGACTGTTGATATCACATAACTTCTTTTTGTAATATATAAATCTAAGTTAGAAATGTTTTTTACTGTCAGATTTAATTTTTTAAGTGCCGCACCCATGTTTTCTATGAATATAGATCAGACCACTTGTGACATAACACCTTAAATTTTTTGTTTACAAATAGATTTTAGATGCCCTTTATGCATTAAAATTGGTCTTTCATAAAAAAAATGTTTTTTACCATCTCAACTTAATTTTTTAAGCACCGCCGCTAACAAGTTTTTCGATATGCTAACTCATATCTATAATCACTAAAAACGTGGTAGCAGCATTCAAAAGAATTAAGTCTGACATTGTAAAAACATTTTGTCAATGGCAAACCAATTTTAATTCGAGAAGGGGGTTTCTAACTTGATTTTAAATAATACAAAAATAAGTTGTGATATCAACTGTCAGATCTTCAATTCATCTCATGGGTGAACTCTGCTCAAATAAAGTGAAGTCTGACAGTAAAACACGTTTTTTCATTGTCAGACCAAACTCAACACATAGAGAAGGCCTATTGCTTCATTAAAAAAAAAAAACAAACAGAAAATGGTGTTATAATGTATTTTTCATGGAAAAATTAAGGTATGAAAAGAAGTCTGACAGGTGAGAATTGACAAATTCGGTCAGTCAGACACGGTTTTTCAAAAACTATATATTCTCATTAAATAGCAAAAATTTCAATTTGGTGTTTTCATTTGTTAATGTATTTTATTTTCGTTGATTTCAAAACTTAAAGAAAATAAAAAATGAAACGTAGTCTGACGAGCTTAAAATTTTTTTAGCGTGTTTTCCTATCACTCTCATAATTTTTTGATATTTTATGAGCAGAGCTCGGGAACGTGGAAATCAGGGTTGGCTCTGCCAGCACGGAAAGATTTTTATGCAAGTATGACACAATATATCTTCCTTTGTATTTTTCTTAGGGAATTCCATAATATCTAAATTTAATATAAACACTCACTCGACGAGAAGGTATTGGGGGATGTAATATTGAACTAACACACACATGTATTTTTCACTACCTTAAAGTAACAGTCACATATGTAATTTTTCACCCCCTTAAAATCGCACGCTACCGACATATATTACATATTACCAAGTTTAAAAAATCACCTTATCGATCTTTTCTTACCACCAAAATTTGATGTTAATCAAGCATCAATTAACGGGTATACAAGGGTGTTGCGATCTTAAGTGGGTCACACTATATGTAAAAATATGCTATTAATGTTCTAAATATTCTCAAGTTACACTTCGCTGCCTGTCATTAAAAATCCATTTACAATGAGAAAAAGACCATTCAATGTCAACAGATGTCACCGTCGCGTACTTAAAATGTGTAAAATGGCTATATACTAGGGTCGTGAAACTGCGTACTTGTGATCTTGGATGGTCTACCCTTTCACTTAATTAAATTTTATCGTAAATGCCAAGAATTGCCACAGTGTAGGTAAAAAATAATTTTGCAATGTTTCACAATTTCGGTGACATTGTCTAATTAAAGGAGATAAAACCGCATTAGTAAAAAACATAAAAGTCCCGCTGTACACTGGAATCTAATGTTGACACATGGTCATGGTCGAATGCCTTCAACACTGCAACTACGGTTTCGGATAATTGTCAGTATAGTATTTACAAAGTCAATTGGAACAGCACTGAACTAGAGGATCTTACGGGGTATTGTCAATATATTGCTTCACGTTGAATGAGAGAGCACAGAATTTTACAGATTTATATTCACCATTCCTTGTCTACAGTCCACGTGGATTAGATGCTTGGCGAATTTGATTTGTCAACAACAACCTTGTTCATTAGATACTTTGTGCAATATTTTGCTTGATTGCGGTTTTAGGTACAAAAAATTGGACAAATGTATAGTAGTTATGGAATCAGCA
This sequence comes from Stenurella melanura, assembly GCA_963583905.1. Classification (NCBI taxonomy): domain Eukaryota; kingdom Metazoa; phylum Arthropoda; class Insecta; order Coleoptera; family Cerambycidae; genus Stenurella; species Stenurella melanura. The sequence continues at coordinate 75,056,911 of OY757312.1, read as the reverse complement.
CGTATCGTTGATCATCGACACGAGTACCTGCGTAAAATAAAAAAATACCGAGAAGCAAATAGAGACATAATTTATCTTGACGAAACATGGTTTGACACCCACAATGTAGTTCAATATGGTTGGGTAGATAACACCAAAAAGTGTAATTTAAATGCTCCATGTTCTAGGGGAAAAAGAATTATAATTCTATCTACATGCTGGAAGTAAAAATGGTTTTATTCCAAATGTGTTGTTGTTGTCTGGAAGAAATATCAAGCAATCCTCTGCTGATTACCACGAGGATATAACAGCCGAATTATTTGAGAAGTGGGCAAAGGAACAGCTGTTACCAAATATCCCACCAAATTCTGTAATTTTTTATGGATAATGCGTCATACCATTCGCAGCAACACATAAAAATTCCGAACACCATAACAAGAAAAGGCGATATCATTGAATTTATGAAAGGTAAAGGCTTGGAAATATAAAAAAAAACACAAAAAAGACTATTAGAAAGCAAAATTTTAAAAAGGAATATGCCGTTGAAAAAATTTTTGAAGCACACGATTATACTATTTTACGTCTGCCTCCATATTATTGCATTTTCAACCCCATTGAAATGGTGTGAGCTGATGTAAAAACAAGACTATCAGTATAATCAACCATCACAATTAAATGAGTCTGTCTTACAGAACATAAAGATAATAGAAGACGAAATAGGCAAAAGTGATATATGGAGGAAGTGTGTATCTCATATGATAAAAGAGGAAAATTAATAGTCTATATTACCACCTATCAATCCAATTATTATTAATGTAAATACCGATTCAAGTTCTGAAAACTCAGATAGTGACGAATGAAATATTGTTTATTTAAAGTTCATAGACAAAGCTTTTTTGAAATTTGTTTATTTAAAGTCGACCTATTTCCGCTACTGAGATCAATTACCGATGCCAGGAAACCAGTTCTCCCTTTAAAATTTTGGCCGAGTCTTTCCTTGATAGAATAATAGAAATTTTCTACCTGCCTAACATCATGATACTGCAAAGTTCACAGTATCATGGCCTAACATTTTTAATAAACAAGACAGTCGCTGCTTTATACCCCTTTAGAATAATTATATACCATATCTGCAACTCCCGCCTAAGATTACATAATTTTGCCGCTAGAAGATAGAACGAGAGGTAGGTCACTAGACATTAGACGTAGCCTTAATATATCATTTGTGACTTATCAAATGTGATAAATATATTTTTTCATTAACCACTTCTATTGAAAAAAGGTATAGAAATTCCCTTCTTTAACAATTAAAAAATAATTATTTAGTATTTAAAGCATTTCTACATTTCTACCGCCGCTGCCTATGTCCCATAAAAGAGATGCCGACTTTAATCCGAGTTTTCGTTTTTATGCTGTCCCAATTGACATCATATATACTATATGTTTAAAAATGAATTATTATTTGTTTGATTATAATTGTATTAAAACATATTTATAGGATTTTGCAAACAGCAGAAAAACTAACTATCTATAACTAAAAGAAAAACTTTTTGTAAAAATTTTAATAAAATCTTTGCATTCTTTCAATAACCTGAATTCTGGTTATGCTAGCAAACTAAAATGCTAAACTGAATTTGTCTAATTTCTTATTTGACAATTCTCATTCTAACACTAGCATCCACACAGTCCCCTACGGCCATGCAGATTAAACTAGTATCTACATAACCCCCTACGATCATGAAGATTCAGTTAAAAATGAGAAATTGTCTTGGTTTTGCATGAAACATCTGTATGAGTAGCTTTATGTCTTTCTAATGAGCTCCAGAATAAGGGCGAAAAACGTTTCAAAGGCTAAGCATATCCAATAAGAAACAGAATGATAGATTTCAAGAAAATGTGATCCATTAGAATGAACAATTTTTAAGACAAGGTAGATAAATAAATTCATTTTAGGCCTTCATTCTCATTTTTAACTGAATCTTTATGATCGTAGGGGGTTATGTAGATACTAGTTTAATTTGCATGGCCGTAGGGGACTGTGTGGATGCTAGTGTTAGAATGAGAATTGTCAAGTAAGAAATTAGACAAATTCATTTTACGATTTTATTTTGCTAGCATAACCAGAATTCAAGTTATCGAAAGAATGCAAAGATTTCATTAATATTTTTACACACAGTTTTTCTTTTAGTTACAGATAGTTATTTTTTCCGCTGTTTGCAAAAGCCTATTAATATGTTTCAATATGTACCATATGTTTCACAAATGTAGTAGATTTCCGATAAGAGTAGCTTGTATATGTATTAATATTTTAAAATGAAATAAGTTATTGGATTATCATATTTAATTATTATGAAAATAACCAAATAAACATGCCACACATTAAACAGAATAGGAAAGTTTGTGTTTCATTCAAAATCGTCTTTTTATTTGTTAGACATGTATTAATTACATGTTTTTGTAAGAACCATTACCGATTTTAAGTTAAATTTATTACAAAAAATATAATATAGCTGGCAATAATGAATATTTCACCACTTCGTCGCTTTTTCTGATTGTTTCAGTAGGTGTTCTCAACATAATATTATGTCTATATGAGAGCCGTCTCTGGTGCCGAGATAAAATTCCCGAGCCTTGTTTACGAGGTACTGTGTTATGGGAGATTGACTATATATAAATTTTGGGACCGGAGGAATTTTTTCCTCCACCTCGATTTTGGCCAATAATCCACAATAAGGTTGATGGTATGCAACAGCAACTTTAAGATCTCATAACACAGTACCTAAAAGTAGGCTCAGCTTGAAACTTAAAAGGTTCACGAAACACGAGAAATTTGTGGTCACTTTTTGTAAAGACATTTATGCAAACCTTCCATATTTGGCACCTTTCACTTAATATTTATTTTTTGTTGCCGGATGACCACTCTGTATATTTTTTGGAGGAAACGTAATCAGGTTTTCTTTGTAATAATAGTGATAACTCCATTCCGATTATTATTCTCATACGTCGTTTCTTTAAAAATTAATTAGTTAAATTTTTTATAGTGACTGTATAAATAAACAGGGAAGTTCTGTGTAAATACCTTTACCGATTTTTCCCTATAAGAATTGGTGCATTACACCCAATTATCCACCTAGCTAGTCATCTTGCTTACTGATAAAGGTTTTTCTAGTGATCTACAAAGAAACAACTAGTTAATTTAAAAAAAGTTTTAATTCAGGAAGGAATAAAAAACACTGATAGAATATCGCAATAAACAATATAATGGTCTTTTTTAATACATCAATTCTAGATATTTTGCTTACAGTAAATGTTTGTGATTGTGGAATGAGAAACCAACATCCAAACGCGCAATTAGCGCTGTTCTTCTACAAGGTGGTTGGCCATTGTTTATAAATGCTTTCTTAAGATTTGTCATTCAAAAATTCAGAATAAATATTTGTACAATTTTTTCCGGCCGCGACCTTTGTCCAAGAACAGCTGAGCGCCCTACGTTTGTGTGATAGCTAACCCGTAACTAAGTTTTTCCCATTTCAGCAGATGACAACTAAAAATTAATCTCACTTAAAAAAGAGGTATATTATATAAAATCACAAGATAAAAACATATAAAAAAAAATTATTTGGCATGTCATAAAAAATGTGAAAAAACGATCATCTACCAATATGGAAATGTTTTGTGCACGCGCTCAGTAACATTTAATATTTACAATGATGGACTTCAGCTTCAATGGTACCCATGATTGTGAGGAGGGAAGACAGGGGATGAGATGAAGAGAGAATGACACAGACTGATAGAAGTTAAGTAAGGCATCAGCTCTCTGTCAACTGAGGTAACAAGGCGGGGTTGATAGGTACAGGTCGTGTCCTTGGTAGTTGCTTTTTCTGAAACAATAAAATTTATCAAGTTTTTTAAATACATGTGCCTAAATACTATATACTATATATGTATAGGGCTATATAAGTTGCAGATAACCTATAACCTACAGAAAAATGTTGCAGCATCCAGTAAAACTTTAATGTTTGAATGCGACCTCTCCACTCCTTATCATATAATATGATAACGACTTCTTATTCACAACATCTTGGTAGTCATTTTGTGATTTGAGAAGTATTCTAGCATGATTCTTTTAAAGTTACATAAATGGAACGAGATAGACCAAGCTCCCATGACAAAAAAGGTACCCCATCGAACACCTCTTTAAAAGGTGAAAATGGTTGTAAAACATGCAAATATCATGTTTCGCCCACCAGACCATTAAAAATTTATTAATTGTTATCTTTTATGAATTTTTGAATTTAGCTAAAAAAAAAAGATTTTACATTTCAAAACACTTGCTTGAAACTTTCTCAATTTGTGGTAAATAACGAATCATTTTTGAAGAAATTGGTCTGTCTGACAATTTTTGTTAATTAATTTGAGACTTAATTTTTATAAATCTTTTTTTTTTATGAAAGTACATTTCATAACAGATACTTGATTTTTGTTTTAAAATCAAGTTTAAGATCTCTCCTATCTATTACAACTGGTCTGTTTGACAGTTTCTGTTAATTAATTGGTCAGACTTAATTTTGAATGTGCAGCATCAATGCATCAGGATTAATCACTGGCATCTCATAACACCCCTTTAAAAAATTTGTCTGTCATTGAAAAAATGTGACTTAATTTTGAAGCGCCGCCGTGACGTTTTTTTTTTTAAATAGGCTTTTACAATGGCCGCGTCAAAACACCACCTTAATTTTTTTTTTGTAATTATGCATCTGTCAGCGATAAAATTCTTTTCACTACGACAGACTTGAATATTAAAGTGCCGTGACCACATTTTCTAATTAAAAAATGTGGTATGACCGCTGATAAATATTTTTTCAATTCTAAATTAATACTGTAGATTCCTTTTATATATTCAAATAAGTTTTTTTATCGAAAACATGTTTCTCTTATTATGTTAGACTTGAATTTTAAGCGCCGCAACGTTTTTTTTTTTTTTTAATAAAAATTTCCAGACAAAATAAAAGTTGTAATAGGTAGGAGAGGTCTTAAACTTAGTTTTAAAATAAAAATCAAGGATGTGTTATGAAGCGTACCTTCATAAAAAAAAAAAATCAATTAACAAAAATTGTCAGATGGGCCATTTGTAATAGATAGGAAAGATCTTAATCAGCTCGACCTTCAAGCCACGCCGCAAAGAGACAATGACCAAAATCACCCGATCCCGGGGGTACCAAGCAAACAACCAGCTCGGTACCCTTACCCTAGTCCGTGCCGGCCTCTGACGCTAAAATAAGCGTTTTTGGCAGAACACAATTCTTCTCTAATTAAGTCTGACAAATTAACTAACAAAAATTGTCAGACAGGCCATTTGTAATAGATAGAAGAGACCTTAAACTTCATTTTAAAGCAAAAGTCAAGGAGGTGTTATGAACTGTACTTTCATAAAAAAATACTTAAAAAAAAAATAATTCTGACAAATTAATTAACTTATCAGATAGGCCATTTATAATAATAACAATAATAGTTTATTGGTGCCAAAATACATAACACAATGCTTACACATGTCAAAACATTGGACAATATAGTAGATGTAAAAAAATATTAAAAACGGATGTCACAAAATTACATAAGACAAAGAGTGACAAACAAGATTAAAAGTAGTACAAAATTATATAAATCAATTAACAAATTAAGTAAGGGTAATAATATGAGGTCATGAATATACAGTGCCTGTTAAATTAAATCTGAGAACTATTCTCAATAAATTCTTCAAACCAATAGAAGGTCTTAGTTTTTAGATAACCTTTCATTTTATTTTTAATTGCAAGAAGTTCAAGTTTTTTACCGAATGAGTATTATAAAATTTGGCAAAATAATAACCTGTTCCATTTCTAGATCTCGTAAGTCGAAGAAAATTGATATTAATTTTATCGCTATTCCTTGTGGTGTATTCATGACTTTGGCAGTGGGTTACATATTGATGTTTATTTTGTTTAAGATAAAGTAAACACTCGAGGATATAAGCACAAGGCATAGTTAATATCTTGAGATTAATGAATTGGCCTTTGCAATCATCTCTGTATCCAAGATGAGATAGTATGCGAATGCATCTACGTGTAAGCTGGATTCCTGTTTCGCAATGCAAATTTTAATGATTATGTCTTGTCATCGTTTAGTTTTAATTTATTGATTAAAAACCATTCGCAAATATGTTTTTCCGTTTTTGTGACAGTCCGTATTAGATCATCAGGTGTTAGGTTAGTGTTTAGTGCAGTAGTATCATCCGCAAACAGTATGAAGTTCATATTATCATCAGAATTGGCAAGGTCATTGATGAATATCGTAAATAGTATGGGGCCCAACACAGAGCCTTGAGGAACGCCATAAGTAACTCTACATTTTTGGGAAGTGCATAGGTTATAGTTAACATATTGAAGTCTATTGGATAAGTAAGAATTAATAAGTGCCACACTGTCAGGATGAAAATTATAACCTAATAATTTTCCTGTAAGAATTTCATGTGAGACACAATCAAAGGCCATAGATCAGGTGAAAAAGCATGCCCACCCCTTACAAGGCCAGTCTAGGCCTACTGCGATGATTAGGGCAAAAAGCTCAAGCTAGACTCCTAGTCATCCTTAGTCAAGAATATTGGCGAGAGATCTTAAACTTTATTTTAAAACAAAAATCAAGGAGGGGATATGAATTACTTATAAAAAATTAAGTCTGACAAATTAATTAACAAAAATTGCCAGACAGACCAATTTACTCAAAAATAATAATTCATTATTTACCACAAATTGAGAAAATTTCAAGCAGGTGTTTTGAAATGTAGAATAATTTTTTCTAGCTCAAAAATTCATAAAAAATAACAATTAACAAATTTTTAATGGTCTGGCAGGCGTAACATGATATTTATATGTATTGCAACCATTTTCACCTTTTAAATTTGAGGTGTTCCATGGGGTACTTTTTTGTCATGGGAGCTCAGTCTAAATATTGAATACACTAGATACAGATTATAGAGGGCTTCCATTATAGTACAGAAGCTAGGGTGCAATTTTTTAAAATAAATATATTTTTTAATAATTACTTGACAGACGAATCAGCTAGAGAAATAATTAAACCTATATATTCTTTAGTTTATGGCAGACAACAAAACTGCTAGGTTAGGTGTAAGAATAGTCTAGGCTAAACTTTGCTCTGATCTTTGTATAAGCTCTTTATTATATTGATTGATTGATTAATTGATCAATAAATATTGTTTTATTATTATATGAGAATTTTTCTTATCAATGGAAATTTCATTAAATAAGTTTTTATAACAAGTATTTAATGCGCTGGCGCAAAAGCTACAGTGACCATTGACCGTGTATACAGGACAGGAAGTAAAGCATTGTTGTTAAAGCCACCAACTGAGGATCATCCAATACATCTTCTCCTACCAGTTCCTGAACACGAAACGTGGCGCAGTCATAAGGTACCGAAATGAGAAGAAAATAAGGAAAATACAAACAGTAATTGATTATTATCCAAAGCAAAAATCGATCTGAGAGCTGTAAATTGTTTATCGATGAAAGGAAATATCACAGAAAAATAGCGATTATGGAAGCAATGCTTTAACACATACCTCGTGGCAACAGAATTAACACGAAATTGAAGGAAGTAAAATGTGCTCTGCTTCTACATTTAGTAGGTGAGCAGGCTTTAAGAATTTATAATACTTTCCTGAAGGCTTCAAATTTTAACTCTTAGACAACAATCAGGCGAAAGCATTTACAATTTTGTGACAATACCGAAGTCGAAAGCTAAATCTTGTGAGTTTGGGGACCTAGAAGCTAGTCTATTCAAGGATCTTATTATTTATAGCATTCAACCAAATGAACTGCGAGAGAGGTTCCTGTAGATGAATGTCGGCATGTTAGATGCAGTCCTGAAATCAGCATTGGCGAATGAAATAGCCAAGAAGAGACGTCAGTAGAAGGAAGTAGCACGGAACTAACTGTGGATGTTGTCAAATACAGGGTGCGGCAGAAAGGATGGATGTTCTTGGGACAGGTGGTATACTATACATGAATGGAGAGGAGTAGAGCATTGTGGATATCGTTAGACTCGGGAAGATATGCCATTTGTTAGTCATGGTTATCTGGACGAGAAAACATTGTGCGTTCACAATTGAGGAGTATTTGAAATCGGGAGAATCTGTGATTGTTTTATTGTGCAACGGCATTTCCGCCAACATTTCAATATCCGTCACCATGGTTCGGTCTCAAAACGTGACACAATTGTTAGATGGATTCAGAATTTCAGAACAACTGCATCGGCAATGAATCCGAAACCTCGGGATCATAGTTGAAGTGTAAGAACACTGCCTATCGTTGAAAGAGTGAGGCAAGAGATCCTTCACAGCCCAGAGCGCTCTGTCTGAAAACGGAAACTTAAAAAGATTTCTAGCCTCTCTGTGATAAAAGCAAAAGAAACTTGCAAGCTAATTATATCTTAAATTAATAATAAATAAAACAAACAAATACAAATTACTCTATTTATTGACAGAGTATGAGACTATCAGGGGTGGTTGAACAAAAACACTTTTGTTTAATATACAAAACCAATACCGGGTGTAACAGGATCATGGTATACTCCCCTTTTCTCCTTTAGTTTTGAAGATAATTGGTTGAAATTTAGGATATACCATATATATAATAAGCTGCACTTTTTGACATACAGTTGATTTTAGTGACACTAACTTTCGATTTTTAAATGGAACACCCTATGTATTATTGCATTTTTGAATTCTGCATAATTTTCTGAATCCAACGATGCCAAATAAGTGACATTTCAAACATTGTTTTTTTTATAATTTTTAGTTTTCCATTTAAGTGTACCATGATGGTTCCAATTTATTCTAAATGACCTGTGTAAATCCCATTAAAAACAGTAAATTAGGTGATTTATGAGCAAATAAAATTCACCAAAACTGTTTTTCTGGCAAAACTCAATTTTTTCAAATGGAACCATATCGGTACCATGGTACCATTTATTAGTACTATTATAATAAGGAATTCATTCATATGTTGTATTAAAATGTGAGATAAATACAAACAAAATTACAGCAGCTAAAAGATAATAAGAAAATACAATTTTATTCTAATTACCTTGTTACACATAGGGTGGTTTTGGAATACAAAAAATGAACAAAAAAAAATCCCAACAGTTGTTCAAAATGCTGTCCATTAACGTCAATGCATTTCTGAACTCGCATAGCTCTTTCTCGAAGAACGTTCGCCAATTGCTGGGCTCTTATGCTATTAATTGCTCGTCTTACTCATAGCTCCAGGTCTTCACGGGTTGTAACGGCGGTTGCATAAACAATATTTTTTAAATGACCCCAAACAAAGAAATCAAGGCGCTTTAAATCAGGTGACCTTGGAGGCCACCTCACAGGATCATTCGTCGAAATTAAGTTTTCTCCAAATCTCTGTTGAAGGTTACAATTCTTGAATTATGGGGAGGAAATACATTCCCTGTCCTAAATCTAATCTAGGTAATCTAAAATGTCCTCAATCTCATTTTCCAGGAATCTCAAGTATCTGGCACCAGTCAGAGATCCTTCAAATATTACTGGACCAATGATTCTACTACCGATTATTCCAAACACTGGAAAGTTACCCTCCCGTAATAAATCCTGATTTTCTTGTGACCAATATTTTGTATTTTGTCGGATAAATAATCCCAAATTTGTAAACCTTAATTCGTACGAAAAAAAAAATCATTCCCAAAAAATCATTGTTTAGCTGCACGTTATTATACAAAATCCAATTGCAATATTCCATCCTACGTTTGTAATCACTTTCGTACAAATGCTGGTGCAATTGGTATTTAAAAGATTTATAGTGGTATTTGTGCAAAATTTAGCTTATTGTTTGCTGACTACTGATGTTCAATTCAAACCCAACTTGCCTTAAAGACACAGTCTTATCAACTTCTATTCGAGCCAAAACATTAATTTCCATTTCCATTTCTATTGTCGAAGAGAGCCCAACTTCAACACATTTAAAATAATTTTCTCGCTGGACATTGTCTATCAGGATAACATCGGCCATAATGGTCCATAGCTGCAATTGCATTTTTTTTACTTTCCCCATAAATAATTAACATGTCCACTTTTTCATCTCTTGTATGAATTTGTGGCATTTTGCACACAATTAACAAGAATTTTTTTAAATTCTTAATGACACACAAACGATTAATAAAATAAAGATTTATTCTTTTCAAAAATGTAACAAAACATATAGTGGGGCAGATCTGGGTTTTGAAAAGTGACTGCTCCGAATGAAAAAATTTTTTCTGCCAACTTATAAAGTTAGGTCCCCTCCATCATTCAAAGTTTTTACAGGGCGGAGTCGGCAGGGGGTGGGGGAAACGACCCATTAAAAGTATGGGAAAGCAGTTTTTCCGACGCATCTTCGCAGGTGTTGGTGCCACCAAAAAAGCATACTTACCAAAAATGAAGAGCTTGACAAAATACGTAAGTTCGTTCTACCCCGAACCCGATCGCATAATTAGTTCTCGAGATGTCGCGATTGAAGTTGCGAAAAAACGAAAAATTAAATTAATAATTTCTTGAGAAGGAGTGGAGTTGGGGCCTCATTTTTTTCTGAATAGAAGGGTATTGATGAACACTTGATGAGGCCGTAGGCCCTAAAATTATTAAAACGCTGATAACTCTGTTATTAATTGAGCTACGGTAATCTGGCCGAAATCAATTTGCGTATTTTTTTATTTACGAAAAGATAGCTGTGGCAGAAATTCTTTTGTTTCTAAATAAACGCCTCGCGCGCAAAATAAAAAATGGCTGATTTTTTGCACGTCTTTTTGGGCATTAAGGAAGGGGGTACTTTTTTCACTAGTTGATAGAATTCTTTTTTATCTTCAATTTCCGTCTGGCAAGATTGCGATCGGATGATTATGAAGGGAGATACAGGCTGGCAAAGTTTTTGCTGTATACCAGAAAAAACGGAGAGGGGTGGGGGGATTTAGGCAGGATGAAAATTTTGTGAAAAGTCTTTTCTTTCTACTTCTCCATTCTATAAGTTCCCAATGTCCAGACATTTTCCGTTCGCGCGAGTTATAAAAGGAAAAACAATGAAAACGGGCGAGTTCAGGCGCTTTCTTGCTCTTCTCGAACACATACACCCGTGGATCTCACTCGATTATCACTTGATTTTTAATCCTCAGTCACGTTCTTGTAGCTCGGCAGCCTTTTATCTCTGCTTTCTCGGGATGTTGCGCCAGCCGGCGTGGGTCCATTAAGACAATGGCAGGTAATAAATGAGAGGTGCTATACAAAAGACTGTCGTGATCTCTTCAAGGTCAAGCGACGTTGCAACGCATGTGCTAGCATAGAACTGCCCAAGGTGATGAGGAGGAAAGGAAATATGAGAAGGAAGTTTCAGGAGCAGATGATAGATCTATTAATTATTTAATTTGTAATCACTTAGTTACATGAATTAAATTGGACATTACCATTGGTAAGATATGGAGTGACTTAATTACTTTTGCAGACTCCGTCGATATTACAGTACATCAATCAAAATCGAAACTGTGCTTACCCTTCTAGGTGGTTATCTTTCCTCTATACGTCCCAAACAGGATACCTCACAATTATACTTTACTGAATTTGTATTGAACTCATCTACGCAACAAGCAATAAAACTCATGATTTTTCAAAACACTTAAACCACTATATTTGAAACTGAAAACAAATGAAAATGAGAAACACAAACATTGAACGATTAAATAAGTTAACAAACAGCAATTAATTATATTATAAAATAAATCTGTTCGCAGCAATTTTAAATATTTAGGCTAATCGCGGGCCGAACACTCTTAGGATAATTACAAGACACGAATTTACGTTATAACCGAGAAAGTACCGAAATTTACATAAACTTTAAAACTGAAAGAATTTATCATCACCCTGTGGCTAGATCTTGACCAAAGGAACGCTATAACCCAGAAGTCTTATTTTCCCTCACAGAAAATAAGACTTATCAAATCTGGGCGGTATACGCTGAAATCTCTACCAATTAATATCTTCCCTACTTTAAACCGTACCCCAATTTGAAATTACCTAACGGACCATGGGATTTGCGAAACATGACTTTATGTGCATCATATGATGCTGTAAAGAATCACTGCTATTTTATTATCGTAATTTGCCCTATCTAACATTTATGCCAATAAGGCAGATGAAAAAAACCCCTGTGTTCATTATTTTGCTTTTGTATGGTGACAAAAAAATCTATCTTAGTAATTCGTGCGGGCGGACAATGTATGGACATTGGGAACTTAAAAAAGGAAAAGTCGAAAGAAAAGACATCTCAAAATTTTGATCCCGACCCGAACCCCCCACCCCTCCCCGTTGCCCCGCTATACAGCAAAAACTTTGCCGGCCTATATCCCCCTTGCTAATCATCCGATCGCGATCTTGCCGGACGGAAATTGAAGATAAAAAAGAATTCTATCAATTGGCGAAAAAATTATTTCCCCTACCCCCTTCCTTCATGCCCAAAAAGCTGTGCAAACAATCGGCCATTTTTTATTTTGCGCGTCATGCGTTTATTTGAAAACAAAACAAATTCTGCCACAGTTATCTTTTAGCAAATAAAAAAATACGTAAATTGGTTCCGGCCAGATTGCCGTAGCCCCATTAATAACAGAGTTATCAGCATTTTAATAATTTTGGTTTCCCCCCCATATCTCCCCTCCTAATTGTCTCACCTCCCCCACCCTCTGGCCTCATCAAGTGTTCATAAATACCTTTGTATTCTGAAAATATTGAGGCCCCCAACTCCACTCGTTCTCAAGAAATAATTAATTTAATTATTCGTTTTTTCGCAACTTCAATCGCGATTCGCGATATCTCGCGAACTAATTATGCGATCGGGTTCGTCTTAGCACGAGCTTACTGCTTTCCCATACTTTTAATGGGTCATTACCCCCACCCCCTGCCAATTCCGCCCTGTAAAAACTTGTCGGAATGATGGAGGGGACCTAACTTTATAAGTTGGCAAAAGAATTTTGTTCATTCGGAGCAGTCACTTTTCGACCCTGTTTTTTCTCCAGATCTGCTCCACTAATAGACTCGTCACAAAAAAATGCAAAATAAAAACACTTAGAAACGTACTACAGTGTGGCAATGCTCAAAATTTGTGTGGTGTCCAAAGCAGCCAATTGCACGGAGGAGTTAGAAAAAGATATGTTTTAGTCTATCTTATGGACGGATATGTTAGCAGATTGATCCGGTTCCAGGAATTAAAGGGTTAAACAGAAAGATAGGCAAGGAATGTTTAAAGTTATTGTAACCACCTTAGATAAATATCCACTTCTTTCACTGGAGACATGTCTGGCTCTGAATCAAATATGTAAGGCACATGATATAAGTACAGAGGGGCTTAAAAATAAAAACAAAGGTACTAAAAACAAAGGTAGTAATAAATTAGAATATATAAAGATCTCACCTTCCGCCTGAATGGAAAACAGCCTTCATTTTCTGAAATTGCGACAGGTTGTAAAACTAAATCAGATGATCTTGAACAATTTGGACCGAACATATTTAACTGTCGGAAGCAGTCTGTTTCAATCATTTCCGTTTGCCATGGTATTGACACACAACCCGTGTTAAATTTACTATAAAACGATGAATCACTTTCGTCTATATTTACACCTTTCACTGTTGAAAATTGTTCTATATCTAGTACGTCCTTGGCATACACTGCGTGAGGCTGTTGGAGAAAATAATAAAATCATTAACTTTTGGAAACATACACTCTAAAAATATTATTTACAAAATAAAGAAATTTATGCAAAAATATTATAAGAAAGTTTTATTTAGTTTTAAAACACTACAAATTAGAATTTGTTGGGTCTTAAAAACTAGGTTTTTTGGATAAATTTGTAAAATTCGAAAATTCGGTTTTTCTATAAACCCGACTCTAATAGTACAGGAGCCAGCATGCAATTACCTGACACATTTGTAATAGATAAAGACATTATTAATTGTTTCTTAGAGCTTGGTAGACAAAGAAAATGATATGAGAAATTTTCTTAATGGTGCAATCTTCACTACATGACTTGAAATGTTTTTTACAAACACACCACACATAGTAGACAATCCCCAAATTCAAAGCCTAAGGCTGTCCAGAAAGAGGTTACACATTTGAAATAACGCAGACAACATCCATTACCCACCACCATTGCCAGTGTCGGAGCTGGGGATTGAACCTAGTATATGCTATTCTGACTGAATGTGTTTGTCACTAACTCTTTTTAGCCAGCTGAGCTACTGTGAGGGTCAGTTGCAATTGCCGGTCAGCAATCGGTGCAAGTATTTATATCAAGCCGATATTTTCTTTATTAATTAGTTTCCACTTAGTACGTACAAAAATACGACTGTCATACATCCCGCTTCACATAGAGACATTCTAAACTGGCAAGGTATGTCGCTGGGTATGACAAAGAAGTGTCAGACTGAATTCTTTATTATTGAGTAAATAATTACAAAAATAAGATCGGTATACATTCCGGTTAGTGGAGGTACAGCAGCAATTCTGTATCTGTAAGGCTTGTACTTTTTAGCTATGATTAGTAAATATCAAGCTGATTTTTTCAAATAATTAATATATTTTATAAATTAAGTTTGCACAACTAAGAAAAAATCTCATATCACTGTTGTCTGTCATAATCTAAAATAAAGGATTAGCTGTTACAAATGTGTCGGGTAGATGCACACTGGTTTCTATACTATAAGTTCAGTTAAGCAAATAAAAAAATCTATTGTGTCAAATGAGAAGAATCAAATTTTCTTATTACCAACTCTGGAAAAGAATATCTATGTTAAAAAATATATTGATATATTTCTATATAAAAAAAAACAAATTTGATTTCCACGATATTATGAAAAGGTCTTGTGGCATTTCTTCAATTTTTCTTTTGGAAATAACCTCTACAGTTGTTCTCTCAAATGATCAGGCAGTGGGTATCTTTTAAGAAGTGATATAAATGGGAATTAAAAAAATTAAAATAATGTATTTCAATGTCTTTGAAACAGAAACGGTTTCCTTTTTCTTTTTCAAAGTAAAAAAATCTTGTACAATTAACGTACATACTGTGTATACACACCATTAAGAATGTGTTTATATCTACAGATAGTTAATGCTCACATAGAAGTTTCGATATTTTAATTTTAAATAATATTAAATCTGTTAAGTTTCTTATTTTCACTAAGTAATATTACTGCTGATTCTTTAATATTTCTTTTTTGCTATTTGAATTAAAAGTTTTGCCGGATCCCAATTTATATTTTCTTCATTTTCCCAAGTATATTCGCAAATATTGACCTTCTAAATACTTAATTTTTCCTAACGTAGTTCTTACATTCAGAGGTCTAGACGATTCACCCATATAATGTTAATCATATTTACATGGGATAATATAAATATAGTTTTTGAATTTTGCTCATATTTCAGATGAGCAATGCTTTGAGATCAATTTAATCAAAAACATAACTTTGTGGCTGAGATACATGTCATGGTTCTAATTGGTTAGGTTAGATTTGTTTTTATTTTGTTAATTAATTTGTTTTTATTAAATTATAGCTGGCTGTGGGGCTCTGGGTCTTTATACAAAAAAATCACTGATTGGCATGGAGTTATAACTGATATGTCTCAGGTTAACATCATGCAACGCAACAGGTTGTTGGGACAGCCTTCTGGGAATGCCTTCAGAGTGATGCTTATCTTGAGAACCAAATAACAAATGGATTCTTTCAGCCATTTCAGATAGACGAAATTCAACTTTTTTTTTTTTTTAAATTAAAGTACTTAGCAATTCTTTTATTTCCGATATTTTTTTTTGCAAAATGGCCGAAAAAATCCATTTGTTGTTATATGGTTTATAAATAAAAGCTAAAAAAGTGGCCAAAATGGCTTAAAAAAAATAATAAATGTCAGTGGAAAGCTGGCCTCGAGATTTACATTTTGAAAAAAAAAGATTCATTTTGGACTTAATGGCATAAAATGGCGGGCAATTCAAATTTTAGATAACAAATTCATTTGAATTGACAGGGTTCAATATTTGGGCACTAAAATTTCAGAGTGTTTTGTTTTCAACAAAAGGTATGTTTTCTAAAAGTTTGAAGCCGATCGGAACTCTTAACATCTCTGGAGCCTTAAAATGAAAATAAAAACGAATTTTAACAAGTTTATTCAATTTTGTATGCTATGTACGTAATCAAATGACCCAAAACCAATGCAGATTTATTGTAACTTTACTGTAAGATTTTGGTTTTTTGTTTGCCCCAATTGGACCTCTAGAACCGGATATATTCACTTTTTTACCTAAAAAAACGCTGTTCAAAAAACTAATTTGTTTATTAAAAAATGCAACAGGCTTTGGAAATCCAAAACTCAGATATATACTCCTGGTGATACCCCAGAAGATATGAAATCATAATTTTGCTGTTACAAAACAATGCATGTTTTTGTAACACAAAATTATCTTATCTTTTTTTTGGTCTTTTTCTGCTGTATTATCAATAAGATTATCGGCTTAATTAAAAAGTTGAACCTGTAAGGTGAAATATAATTAGGAGTGAGCCACAATAGACCTAATGGTCACAGTGAAGGGTCTGACAGGAGCCTACTCCTATATTAACGTAACCTTACCCAACTACGCTGAAATCTTTGTCTATTTCTAGTTAGTTTTAAATAAAAAATTAGATTGGAGTTAGGAAAAAATATTCAAGAATTTCTTTGGGCTAACACACCATCGTGCAGACGATCAGACAATCTATATTAGAAAGATTCACAGGTCAAAGATTTGCGAACCGTGTGGGAAAATGAACACTGCAGTAAAACGAAAATTTGTAGAGAACTAACTGTCTTACTATAGCGATTTTTTTACAGGAACTTATCGTAAACATTACAAAAAAATGTAATAAAAAGTTTTGAAATGAATTAGCGTTCCAGAAAGCATTTGTTTAAATACAATAACGTTTAAAATTATATTTACAACAGTATTTCTTAAATACTTCTAGTTATGTAGCTCGTATCGCAATAAAGAAAAACACATCGTATAATATAATGAAATTGCGAAGAAAACTTGATTTGTCCGAACCTTTTTGGTCGATTTGTTAGGTTGCAAAAAAATTAAAGCAATAGAGTCCACTTTTAAATAATTGATGATAATTTAAACATTAATAATGCTTTAATTAAACTTTAGGATAATGGAGTTAAATCGTCACACCAAATTTCAAGCTGACATGTTTATATAATGCCTAAAAACCAATAGCATAGTCGAAAATTGAATCCTCTGTGGTTTTCACGTATTTTTCAGTGACATTTACAAAGAAATTATTTTCAAAAATTTGTTTAACCAAAAACAAATGCATTTGAATTATTAGCATACTAAATCAAAAGTACATAAAAAAAAGAAACAATCCCCAGTAATATATTAATTTCATTATTTTGTAGATTCCTTGAGCATTATTTTTTAGAAGAGCAGGAAATCTTTAAAAAAATGCATTCAGTTCTTACTGAAGGTTTGTTGTTTTCCTTGAATAACCATCCATTTTTATTTTTCACAACAGTTACACTAATTAGTCAAATGAGTTTACCAGCTGGTCAAATGATTTAAGTTATTTTCAACAATAATGGAGCTACAGATGAAACGATGAATGAAAACTCCAATTTCAAGACTCCACTTGACAAATTATACCGCAATATTTACCTCCAAATTTTATAAAAGTGCCACCACAAAAATATGAATCATAAATAATATTTGTATTAATTATGAATTGAAAATTCAGAATTATTATTTTAGGTATACATCAGAACTTAAATTATACAATTCACAGAACGAAAATTATGCCATAGAAAGATGAATGGTGAAACTTCAGTCAATATAACAAGTTGCATTAGAAATTTTTCTCGAATTTATTTCTGGCCAACGTTTAGAGAAGCTATTGAAATAATAATTCGAAAATTTCAGTTTGTTTTCTCATGGCAAACTAATAGTATAGGAGCCAGAATGCAATTAGGTGTTTTCACAATTCTAAATTTTCCTTGAGTGTGAAGACAATACTTGATTACGGCTGAAGACACTTCAACAATCAGTTGATTATTACCCTAAAAAAGCAATCTTACTCTTGAATTGAAATTTTACCGCCAAAAGCACTACATCATTTCACTGCGCACTCATGACATCATTAGTTGTATTGTCAGTAAACAAACGTCATTGTGTATTATCAACACATTTTATTTTGCAAAGTCTTACTATTGTGTAATGAAAAATAAGTGATGCCTTGTGCCAAGATGCAAGAATACATAAAAAAAAATACCTGGAAGAGTTTTGGTGTCAGTACCAATACATTTTTACAACAGGTAAATTTCCAGAACTAGTTTTTACAATTCCTGTATTAGACATTAAGTACTTATTTAATCACATGTAAAACGTAAATAAAGTGAATAAAACCGATAACGTCACCCACAATCATAAGGTGTTTTGCTCGTACAATTATTAAAACTTTGTTATTTATTTGTTGAAATTTTCATTTGATTGTACGATTGAATGTTATTTAAATATCAAGAAGTGCTTTAGTGTAACAAGTACTTCATTTTAATAATATCAAAATGGGAAATTTGCACATAGTGAAAACACTTAATTACCTGACATACTTGTATTAGCTAGAGACATGATTAACCCTTTACCTTAGGACATGACAAACAACAAAAGCGATATGAGAATTTCTCTTAGTGGTGCAAACTTCATTAATAAATAAAATTAATTAATTCAAAAAAGTCTGCTTGATATTTATTAATCATGGATTAAAATTAGACGCTACGCAGGTTCAAAATGTCTGCCTATGTACCTCCACCAACCAGTAAATATGCCAATCATATTTTTCTATTTACTAAGTGGTAAGTAAAAAAATATTCACTACATACAAATACTTGTACCACTTGTAACACATTTTCTCATCACTTTCGGTGTCTGCCATGATCTAAGGAACAGAATTAATAGTGTGTCTATAACCTATTTGGAAATGAATAAGAGTAATAAAAGCTCATGATAAATGCAAATCGTATAAAAACACAGTCGGTCAGTTCATTAGTAATTTTCTTCCATTGTATATTATATACAGTACACTATTGCCCCAATAGTGCGTCGGACCTCGATATCTCGAATTCTAAGATAGCTAGAAATTAAAAAACAAAAATTGCAAGTAAACTAGATAAAAAAGTCTATAATAACTGAAAATTATTTTCGAAGATACATGACGAGCCAAGACGAAATTACAGGACCAAGTGACTTTTTTTTAAATGGAATGCTATGTATATCAGTACATTATTTGAAGCCTCTTTTTAGGCTCTATTCATTTCTATATTAGCATTGAATATATCCCAACCACTTGGATGTAATGAATTTTTTTGTTGAAATAATGCAATCTGCAGATGGATATTAAAAAAATCACCACAGTCACAATTATGGGTTTTAAGAAAAACTTATGTGAATACCAGTTACGAGACATTTAATTAATGTTTCTGAATCATTTTCATTTCCTAAAACTGTACAGGGTGACCAAAAATTATCTTTAAATTGAATTTTCCCAATTTTTTCAAATGGAACACCCTGTATATTTTTCAACGATGTGGTGTAGAAATTGAAACCGATTTCGTTTTATTGAGCAATAATTACAAAATTTAAAAATAAATTAAAAAAGAGGTTTCTTCAAATAACTCAATCGAAAAAATTATAAAAAATGTTCCACATGTTGCCCATTTTGATTTACACACATCTCTATAAATAGCTCCAGATAATGTACCGTACCATCACAGAAATGTGGCCCTATTACATGTTCTCCAATAATTCCTCCCCAAACGTTTATAGACCATCTGTGTTGGTTATCAACTAGCATAAAAAGGAGGGTTTTCCGAAGCATAATAATGGAAATTGTGCCTATTAACAAATCCATTTTTATGGAAAGTTGCCTCATCAGAGAATAAAACATTATTGAAGAAGTTGACATCATCTTGGATTTTACCTCTGGCCCAATTACAAAATTGTAGGCGCTTTTGAAAATCGTCATCAGATAATTCCTGGTGCATTTGAACATGATATGGATGCAACTTATTTGTTTTTAAGATTAGACCCACGTCTACTTATTCCTACTAATGAGCTCACTTCTCTTTGACCAACATGGGGATTCTCAACCATTGCAGCACCACAGAAAACTAATTTTCTTCGTTCACAACACATTTTATTCTTTCACTTTTTTTATATTCGACATTTTCAGTTTCCAGAAATCTATCGAGAAGGTTTTGGAAGCTACTAACATCAGGAATCCTTCTTTGAGGATAACGTTAGTGATAAATTCTATTGGCAAGTAAACAATGTCTGTCTGACTCGCCCAAAACAAAAGTCATGTCTACAAGTTCCGCTTTATTAAAATTCATGTTGTAAAATTCCAAATATTTTAAATTCAATACAAATTGTAACTAACGACCGATAAGTGTGATAAATGTTCCGTTGTACATGACAATTTATACCAAACTGAGGTTTTATTGCTTGTCGAATAACGAAAACGGCAAAAAAAATGTACAAAAAAACATTACAGGACCTGTTAAATACTATTTACTCATTTCGATGGATTGGAAGAAATGGTCCTACTAAATGGCCTCTTTTCAAAATTGTGTAAAGACGTGTGTCAATCAAAATGGGCAACACGTCGAACACCTATTATAAATTTTTCTAATGGATTTTTTGAGGGAACCTCTTTTTTAAAGTTTATTCTTGAATTTGACAGTTATTTATTTATAAAACGAAAATGGTTGCAATTGGCCATAGGGAAGTACTTACAAAAAATTTTCGTTTTTCCTTTCTACATCACATCGTTAAAAAACATACAGGTTGTTCTATTTGCAAAAATTGAGAAAATTCAATTTAAATAGTTCTTAATTGAAAAATAATTTTTGGCCACCCTGTACAGTTTTAGGAAATGAAAATGATTCAAAAACATTAATTAGATGTCTCGTAACTGGTATTCACATAAATTTTTCTTAAAACCCATAATTGTAACTGTGGTGATTTTTTTAATATCCATCTCCAGATTGCATTATGTCAACAAAAAAATTAATTACATCCAAGTGGTTGGGATATATTCAATGTTAATAAAGGAATGACTAGAGCCTAGAAAGAGGCTTCAAAAAATGTACTGATATACATAGCATTCCATTAAAAAAAAAACACTTGGTCCTGTAATTTCGTCTTGGCTCGCCCTGTATGTTCGAAAATAATTTCCAGTTATAGACTTTTTTATCTAGCTTACTTTTTTTTAAATTTCTAGCTATAGTAGAACTCGAGATATCGAGGTCCGACGGCCCCACCATGTATATTATATATTAGTGAGCTGTACTTTCATGACTCACTTTGTTTTTATACGATTTGCATTTATACTGAGTTTTTACTACTCTACTTAATTTCCAAATAGAGCATAGCTCATACAAATGGGTCAGGTAATTGTACACTGGCTCCAGTACTGTATAGGTAATCACTAGAATACATTTTTTTAAAAATGCAAAAGTTTTATTTTTGAAAATGGCAGGGAGAAGCTTGCAAATGTACGTTTCTGTAAGGGAGGAGTCACACAGCCAACTTTTGTGAATGTCTTTGGTGAATGGCTCCTAACTTCGTTTCTTGCTTTAGCTTTGTACTAAAGCAGATGGCACATAAATATCAACATAAAGATTAGCTCTATGGATATAAAAATCTGAATGATAAGAATAAAGAATCATCAACAATGTTTGTATGGACAAGTGTTCCTATCAAATAAATTTTAGGAGTTTACTTCACTAGCCTGAGATACTTACATCTGGAACAAAAGGGGGATCGATCATCCCAGCTTCCAATCTCCTCCAATTTATATGAGGCTGAAAAAAGGTGTGCTGCTTGATAACCATAGCACCACCCCTCCCGGCTTTACCGCCCAGTCTTTGTTGTGGACTTTTTGCTAATAATTGTTGGCACAAAGATTTGGCATCCTCACTAAATTTATTTGAATATTTCTCCTGGTCTGACTTCACCCTACGATCTACTTCCTCACGTTTCACCTTTTCTTTGCGCGCTCGAAACGGCGCTTGGCCCTCTATCATTTCATACAGCAGACATCCAAAGCTAAACCAGTCCGGGCTGAAAGTGTACCTTTCATTGTCTATAACTTCGGGTGCTGAAAAAACAAATTAATTGAAATATTTACAAAAGTTTCCAACTCAACTAATTACCCATATAGCCTACTGTACCAACTCTACCTCTAACAGACTCTCCTTCTGGTATATCTACAGCTAAACCTAAGTCTGAGATCCGCACGTGACCTGCGTCGTCAAGAAGAATATTTTCTGGCTTACAGTCTCTGTATACAATGCCCTGCAATAAAAACTAATAATCAAAAGCACTGCCTATTTGAACAGGGATCCTACAAATAAAATAAAATTCTTCAATATACTTAATATTCATTTGTCAATTAATTAACATGGTTCTTACTCTTACATTACAAAGATACTATTATTATTAGCAGGAATATTTAGGTACAGTACACCAAACGATATTTGGCCCTATACAAAATTGCAAAACACTATAATGCATTACAAAGATATACGGATACAATTACTACTAAGGTGTTAATACCTAGGGCAGGGGCGTATTAAGGAACACTGGCAACTTTCGCATTTTAATATAGGTGTAGATAAATGCAATAATAAATTGATACGATAAAACATATCTTTATTATTATGATTTTGCTCCCAATGCTTTCTTTACGCTTTTTTGTATTTGCCAACCCATTTCTTTTCAATCCACGTATTTCCCATGCGACTTGTCCAATAAAAAACGAGTAGGTATAAGTTTTTAACAATTGCTGCTGCAGATATATAAAAGTCTGCGGAATTCATCATATTTTAAATGTAATGTAATGACTGACAACCGAGAAAAAAAATAAAACGTTAAAGTCGTAGGTATGATATAATATTAGACTGACCTAAGTCGTTGAGAAGTCTACTGCAAAAAAATCTTCTATACGCTTCGACCAATTACATGACGAATAAAGGTATTGGTATCCATTCTAGTAGCGCCATCTAGTGCTACATAGTCCAGACAGTATATTAATGGTAGTGAATGATGCAATAAATAAAAGTTTATCGATAATGAATATATTTACCTATCTAATCTTTATTTTTAATTTCAGAAGTTTAAATATTAAGTTATTCAGTTAAGCAGAGAATACTTTCTAAAAGACTGAACCAGTGCAATGATTCCCGAATTATTAATGTGTTAGTACGGGACCGTACGGGATCGACAAAAGCGGCTTCGTGCATCGCAGTTGCCGCCGCCTGGTGGGTATGTTGTGGGCATCTGTAACTACCATTTTCCCCAACGGCAGATCACGTGACCTCGCTCTCTTCGAGAGAGAGGCAAAAAATCAAGGGCAGCTTAAGTGTGGCCAAAAAATTATGAAAAATTCAGGCAAAAGTAAGCATCTTTTGTCTCTCGGTGTTTTCTTCCAAAGCGCTTCCCTTTCCCGAAAAAAAAAAAAAAAAAAAAAAAAACATAGACCTTTATTTATTAATTAATTTAGGGTGAAGGAAGCGTTTTAGAGAAAACTCCAAGAGTCAAAAGTTTCTTATTTTTGTCCAAAGAACACGCCTGCCGGTTTTCAGAATTCTTTAGAAAAAAATAATTTCGGCCAAGAATTTCCCAATTTTTCTTTCTTCAGGAAAATCCCAAAAAATTCAGGCGTGTTCTTCGGTTGAATATAAGCAACTTTAATCTCTTGGACTTTTTTTTCTCCAGTGTCTCATTCTTCAGCAAAAAAAAAAAATTGGAATTTCACTTCTTAATTTTTTCCCGGGAGAAGGAAGCACTTTGGAAAAAAACTACAAGAGACAAAGGATGCTTACTTTCGTCCAAAAAATGTACTTGAATTTTTTGGCAACATTTAAGCGGCTCTGTGTTTTTGCCTATCTCTCGAAGAAAGCGAGGTCGCGTGACCTGCCGTTGGGGAGAAATGGTAGCTACAGATGCCTACAACATCTCCATCAAGCGGCGGCAACTGTGGTATACGAAGCCACTTTTGTCAATGGGCTCCCTTACTATTTTCTCTTAAGCTAAATTGAAAAGCCTGTATATTACTATAATTTCCATGATTAAAAGTGAATTATTATTTGTTTGTTTATAATTGTATTGAAACATCTTCTTTATAGGATTTTGCAAACAGCAGAAATTCCTTCCTGTTTTCCGACCCATTCAATATAATAGTACTATTTTATTTGATTATGTTTGTTTATTTCGCTCGGGTAAAACAAATTTTCTAAACCCCGTTGTAGTAGTAGTAGGTATTTTTTAAGTTAAAAATTGTTAAAGATGCAAAATGTGAAAATTTTGCAAAAAATTGAATAGTTCTATCTCGGAGACCGAGTCCATTCTGAGCAATAAAGCTGTATAAACATTCTTACAATGATAAAACTGCATGCAAGAGTTGTCAAAAGGCCGATCTAGTTCGATTTACTAGTAATAATGACATTTGATCGGCGCAATGATTCAAAGAATGACATGTTAATGAGTAAAATAACGATTAGTAATTCCTTTTAAAAACTAAATCAAAATTGAAGGATCTCTTGGCGAATGAAATAAATAAAAGACCAGGAAAAATTCAAAGTTTGCAAGCGCTTTAAAGTATTATATAAAACAAATTACGTAAAAGGTATTTACTATAAGTATATAGAAATCATGTTTGTTTTATTCACGTTATTTAAAAGCTAGCTCATAGGAAACTTCTACATCGCTACTATTACCATTTAAAATTACTTTACTATTGCCCTTGTGAAAACGACACAATGCCAAGAAAATTTTATTCACGATACTGGTTGTCAGTATTTTTTGAGAGGAAAAATATTTTGGTTCCTTTTATCATAAAAAAGGCTCGCCATTTTTTTTAAATGTCAAAGAAATTGCCGAAGAAAAAATATAAATGGCATCCATATATGGGCAAGCATTAAATTTCCTGTACTTCTTGACGCATTTTTCAACAAATGTCTACCTAAAAAAATGATTTCCACCCCATGGCAGGGTAGAATCAACCCCCAAGGGTTGTCACAATCCTCTCTTGTAGTCACCCTTTCCTTATCAATAGATGTGTATGAAATCCCCAGCCATTCCCCTCCAAAAATGCACTGCTCAGCATTATTACAAGGAAACACTAAAAAGGGGTCGTTATTGCCCGTTTAAGAAAGTGTAGAAAGGGTCAAACACTCCTGTTGGTTTTCTTTTTTTATCAGCATCCTTGAAAGCAAGGGTAAGCGTTGAAACCGGGAAGATAAAGAGAATCAATTTTTCACCCCCTGGCAGGGTATATTCAGCCCACAAGGGTTTAAAATCCTCTAACTGGCATCACCCTTCCTCCTTTAATCAATCCCGATGAAGTTATCAACATGTTCCATAGAAACACACAATATTGTGGTTTTTGGCCGTTTGAGGGGGTGCACCTGGTTAAACTTTCTTCCTATTTTATACGTGTTCAGTACCCTCGAAAACGGGAGGGTACATACGTTTCGTCATTTTTAGACACTTCGTTCGCTTCAAAATATGACCGGTTTTTATTGTTTACTTGTTCTTTTTCAGTAGGTGCAGGGGAGAGGGGTGCCTTGTTGAGATTTTTTGCTTGCAATGTGATATATATTATCAGGCGTCGAGAACAACAAAATATATCTCTGCTAGCATTTTTTGTCGTCAGGTTCGACCCTAGGCCCAGCCCGTTTCTCCGGTAGCCGGGATTACCGGAAGTTTTTTTGTCAATGCAACTGTAAAGTTTCAGCCAACCAGGTATGTCTTATACTTATTCCAAATTTATATTTCTGATATAATTATTGTACAATATTCGAAATGCACACGAAGCCAAATATATTGTATAACTGTACTATGCATATACATTTTCGAAATGTGTGTTTATGCTTATCGAAATAAGAATATTTTATATATTAGTTTACAGCGAATAAAAATATTCATGCAAATACGCGTAGCAAGGAAGAGTCTCGAATACCATATGCAAGACTTATTTAACTTACAATTCTCCAAATTACATGAGGCCAAAATTGTTTAATAACTGACCCTCTGAATGTAAAGTAGCTAGAAACTTACTGAATTTTAAAACTAAGTTTAAATTGTTTTTGCTGTCTAATTATTTTTACACCGTATGCGATTTTTTACCTAGTTTTTAAGGTATATGTTGTAACTTGACCATTCCAATATAAATTTATTAATATTATTATTATTATTAAATATACTTTAGTCTATAAATTTAATCCTCTACAGGCCTGATGAGAGGAGGGAGGGCAGGGGGATTCCCTCTAGCTCGAATTTTTTAGAGGATCCGGCGGGCTTATAGTACAGGCAAAGAAGGCAACATTTTGTAAAAACCTCGCAAAAATTACTAAAAGGATCATCTCCGGGATTTAAGTAGGTAAATAACCTGTAGAATGGAATGATGCATTCTTTGCACTTCCAAGTTCCGGGAAAATTTAAAAAAAAATTTGGAAAAACTTTTTGATTTTCGTTTTTTTTTACTCTAGCGACTAAAATAATGAAAATACAGAAAAAGTTTTCAACAAAATTTGTAGCTCGTCTCTTTCTCTACAAAAAAAGTCTTTACAATTTTTTGCCTTACTTAAGCCGTTTAGGAGATATATCCAGTTTTCCACTTATAGTTTTGAGTTGCTCCGAAATGCGCGGAAAATCAGAATTCTCTGGGAGTGTCGTACGACCGGACATACCTATAGATCGATAATTCTCACTATTCAGAACCGCTAAAAAAATGAGAACAACTAAAATGTAGAGAAAAGTCTCAGCTTTAATGTGGAACTAATCACAAAATTCATACAAATTCTTATCATAGAGAAAAAAGTGTTAAAAGATGGCTTAGTAAACTTTATCAGTTGATTTACTTATATCTTTGAGTTTCATGCATCCTGCCTATTTCCCCCGTAACAGTGGGCGCTTTTTCACTACATGGATTCGATTCCACTCACTTTAGTCTATATTTTGTGAAAATTTCATTGAAGAATGTTAGAAAACAAATAAGTTGTATACGTTTTACTGCATAATTGTGTATTTCCTGAACGCGTGAATGAATAATGTAGACAAACGCATTTAAGAAAACTCCAAAGTCATTCGAAAGAATATGTTTTATTGTACTTCCGAAAATTAAGACTGTGCTATTATTATTAATTAAGATATAGCGAATTGAACTCTAAAATTTGGAGGTGATCGATCGATGAGAAATATACCTTCTACTTTGATTGCAAGGCATATTTTTCCAACAAAAGTAATTGCAATAAAATATTAATTGGGTGAATATATCATTATATAAGAATATATAAGCAAAATTAATTATCATTCTAACGACTCCCGGTAAAGATATTAATAAATCTGTGGATCAACTGTACAAAGTTTACTAAGCCATCTTGACACTTTTTTCTACGATAACATTTTTTATGAATTTTGTGATTAGTTCCACATTAAGGTTGAGATTTTTCTCTACATTTTATGCTCTTTTAATTTTTTTAGGGGCTCTGAATAGTAAGAATTATCGATCGATAAACCCGGTCGTACGAATCTCTCGGAGAATTCTCATTTTCCGCGCATTTCGAAGTGGCTTAAAACTATAAGAGAAAAACTTCTATTTCTTCTAAACGGCTTAAGTAAGACCAAAATGTGTAGACCTTTTTTGTAGAGAAAGAGACGAGCTACAACTTTTTTCTCTATTTTCTTTATTTTGGACGCTAGAGTAAAAAAATCGAAAATCCAAGAGTTTTCCAAAATTTTTTGAATTTTCCCGGAACTTGGAAGTGCAAAGAATGCATCATCTCATTCTCCAGATTATTGCCTACTTAAATCCCAGAGATGATCCTTTTATTAATTTTTGTTACTCTAAATGGCTAATTTGCCTGTACTACTTATTAAGTTTTAAATAAAGTGGAAGAATTTCTACGAAAAGTACTTTCTTTTCTTTCCTCTAGTATGAAAATCGCATAATCTTGATATTTTATATAACGAATTTTTTTAAAATTATATAAACGGCTTGAAGACTAAGCTTTATATGTAGAGGTACTCAAAAGTAAGGGGCCCGTAAGTTGAATTTCCTCTTTTCTCCTGGGACCGTATTTTCTCTCCACGACCCTGGTCCTCTACTATCAAGCGTAAGTACTATAGAATTTCAACTTCTCCGTAGTTTATTGCTGCTCAGACACTTACTTTGTTGAAAAACTATTTTCGTACCGAAGTTTATTATTTAATCTCCATTGCAAGGTTTTGCTAAGATACGTTTTCTCATATTAAGAACGACTTGAAATTTAACTTGATATTACATTGTTTCAATACTTTATACCGCAATTAAATGTTTCTATTTAAATGTAAAAAAACTAATGATATTGCCAATAAAAATGCTTTATAAAAATACCTTTAACCTTTATTTTCTCTTAAAATAAACTCCGATTTCAATGAATATAGACAAGTAAGATATATTTGAGTACAAACAATTCTTTTCTGAGAAACAAACGAACGATACTGTTTGAATTCTATACTTGCAACGCGCGTTAAAAATGGAAATGGGGGCTTAGATTGGCTTTAATAAATTGTTATATGCATCATATTAGGTTATTTTTCTTACCTGTCATTAGAGGTGTAGGAGGGGGGTGTAACGCTGCTTCTGGAGACGTGGTTTCCACAAATACCAAAACTCTTGAACACAACACCCGAATACTAACGCCCGACGCGCGTTTCGTTAACCAAGTTAGCATCATTAGGAGATTAGGACAACCAAAGTAAAGTAAGAAAAAGCCAGTATTTATACCAAAATATGACATGGTTGAACGAATTCAGCTAAATTCTATTATCCTTGCCTAAATCTCTGTCGCGGTCCAACGAACCGTGATCTAACAACAAATAAAGCGGACTATTTGTTACCGGTCCCTTGTTACTATTCATACTATTTTTACATTTTTAAATATCTAAGCGTTCAATAGCATCTAGATGTCTATTATTTGTTACATTTCTAACTAACCTTAAGTTGCTGATATCTATTCTATGATTGTTATCAAAAGCATGTTGAGTAATAATGGACTTTTCAGTTCTTCCATATATGAGATGAGCCGCGTGTTCTTTGAACCTTGCTATAATGGACGTTTCGTTTGTACAATATACTTCAAATTACAGTCCTTACAACTAATTTCGTAAGTCGCCTTTCGTTAGATACAATTTCATCCTTCGGATTGCCTAAAAGTTGTTGCAATTTATTTCCTGAATAGTGAAAGACTGTCATATCTACGTTTTTACGAAATCTACTTAGACCACGGGTTAAGGTTAATATGTGAGTGGGCTCTTGTCCCACTCTCCACTGCATCCATCAGATATATTGTGGATCACTCCTAGTTATAGTTCACCCAACAGATTCAGCTTTTTTATAAACCCGATAATCTTGTTGGGCGAGAAACTGTCCAGGTCCTCTGGCTCCAGTCGCCCTTTGAGTGAGAATCTGGTTCTTTCTGCAGCAGGACAAGTACACAACACTTGCTCTGCCGTTTCATCATCCTCCAGACACAGACGGCATTCGGCGTTTTCCACTACCCACTGGGCATTGAAAGTTGCAAAAGTTTCCTGCAATGTTGCATTTAGTTAATTTTAGTATTTTTTAATTGTTCAGTTGCTGGAAAGCTTCAGCAAATTTAACAGAAATAAGTTAAAATTTGTAAGTTTATGTCAAAATACATTATAAGTTCAAATGTAAAATACAAATGAAACTTTGTCTCAATGTTAATTTTGCAAATGTATTGTAAGTTAGGTCTGTAAATCACTATATATTTGATTTTAATTAACAAGAGTAACATTGCAAGCACAACTTTGTGGAACATTGAGTTAAACTAAAGATTACAAGTAACATGAAAATTGACTGTGCAAAATCCAGTCCTTATTGTTTTTCAACTTGTTTCCATTTTTACAATTTAGTAGTTCCAAACGCACGCCATTTTCTAACTGTCGAATGTCAGTTCATTTCAGTTTTGGGAGTTTTGGAGGCTTGTCTCGGCATTTTTGTGAAAGTGAAAGCGTCGTTTAGTTGGGTTGGAATTAAAAAAAAAACATAAAAGCGGGCACCTTATACGTTCATTTTATAATTTTTTTTAATGGAGTTTTCAATATGGAGAAGAAAAAAGTGAGTGATAGAACGGTAAGTTTGAGGTTAATAAAATTACGTCGCAATGAAATCGTCATTCTCTAATAGTTTAATGCTACTAAATATGTGCATCAATGAATGTCATTAAATGTAAGTTAAAGGCCTGCTTTTAAGCTATACTTAATTCGTTGTCTTAATTAAACAAGTGCTTGCTAATTCTCAAAACTGAGTGCTTGGTCTAGAGACTTACTTCTCATCGTAATTTTTTACGTTTGGCCACTAGAATTTTCTTTCTGCAAGTGATTAATTTCAGTATGCTCTGAGATTGGATGTATGTGGCACATCCCAAAATATGCAAACCTATGTCATACAAGGGGGTAAAGGATTGTATACCTATTTCCTGTAATATTTAAGGTGTCCAATTACTTTTTAAAAAGTCATATATTGTTTCGTACTGTAATAGTACTTTGATTATAAAGTTTTAAAATATTCACTGCAGTAGTTGGTAGCATAATAACCAGGTAGTCAATATTGTTATATTTTGCAGCTGCAGTAGGTACGGATATCATTCCCGAATTTAAGTGACGACCAGTTTGAAAGGTTTTCCATGGCGTGGCTCCAACATGCAAAAACAAGATATCTACGAAGTAGTCATCAATAGATAAAGATAGACTCCACAGATATGTTTTCTTGGCTTCTGTTATTGGTAACATTTTTTTTCTATAAAATTTGTGTTAAATAATACAAAAACTACAAACTAATTTGTAATAAAATTAGAAATGTAAGTTATTCATCACGTGACAATAAATAAATATATGTAAGTATAACATTTTGCATTTTATTTTTTATTTACAAAACAATTTGAGTTTATAGGTACTAAGAGTAATTTTGATATCTACAGAAGCACAAAATAAATTGTTCCTTTAGATTCGGCATATGATTTGTTACCTCGGCCAGTTTAAGTGCTTGGGAATATTATGAACTAATGTATTCTGTAAAAAAAAACAATCTCGTAGATCAAAAGTGGGAGAGTGCATGCCATACTATTTGAAAAAGAAAATTGTACTTTGTCAGTTACTTATGCAGACAAATGTATGGACTAAGAAAAGAAAAACATTTAACTTGTCCATATTTTGTTTATTTGATATAAACTTATTCAGAGTTGGATAGCCAAAAACTAACATTTGTCTTGAAAATGTAACTATATATATCAACGTCTCCTATGCTTATGCAGAAAATTGTGGAAATTGGACCTAAAAAGGAGATAAAAACAACTACCACGCGTACAGTATTTTGTTTATTTTGCATAGTCTTCAGGGCTTAATAGCGAAAAAGTGGATGTTATTTTTCCACAACGTAGTCTTGTATTACAAAAAAACTGGTTAAAAATATAAATTGTATAAATAGAATTTGTCCCACGACATTCACTTTTTGCTTATTAAGCCCTGAAAAAGATTATGCAAAATAAACAAAAATATAGGCAGGGTATAGTTGTTTTTCTCCACTTTCTAGGTCCAGTTTCCACAATTCTCTGCATAAGCATAGAAAACGTTGATATAAAGTTACATTTTCAAGACAAATGTTAGTTTCATTAGAACATTTCAGTAAAAAAATAATTGAAATGTACATGGAAATTATTGATGTAATCATATTGATATTTTAATTTTCTGCTTTGTAAAGTTTCTACAACTTTACAATCAAAAGTCATAAACCTTGCCGGTACTTTGCAATATGTAACATTGCACTGCAATATTGCTGCATGGCCGTTAGGGCTGTTGCATCAAAGTTGCGGGAACCTAAATATTTATTGCTCATATGTTACAACTTCCAAAATAAGATTTCTAGAACATTGCTGAAATATTACTTTGCCCAGTGGGTAGCTCAATGGGCCTTTCCCGCATGACTGAATTTTACCTCTTCACTATAATCAAGCCATATAATAAACTGCAATATAAATTTATTTTAATTTAGTTTCTTCCAATTTTTTACGTTCTACCAAATATTTACATTACAAAATCAGTTTTATTTCAGGTAATTTGAAACGTAAGTTTTAAGGCGCCATGCGTGACGTCACACTGATTAGACCAATAAAAGTCGTATTCTTAATGAGGATCCTCTATTGCCAGATGTATGTCTTTTTACATGAACATCGTATTTCCGTTATCAATTGTCTACTTTGAATAGCGCATTTTTTCGTTACAACGTATTCTTCGTTTCTCTGACACTAAATAAAAGCAAAAATTGTATCAACTTTTGACTGTATGAGTTTCTAAAATCTATATATCAGATTTATATTCTCCATTTTTGTTCATTTGGTTCACATATGGTATAATGCCGGTTTCATTTGGCAACGCTGTAGTGAAATGTTCAAACTTTATTCGATAACCTCACTTTCTATTGTTTACATTCGATACGAAAATTAATTTTGCTCTCTTCTAATTATAAAATGCCGCTTAAAAAGGTTTGTTTTGTACCAGTGTGTCCAAATAATAGTGAAAATAGTACGAAGTTATTTTTGCAAGTTCCAACAAATTTGGAAATTCGAAAATTATGGTGGAAAGTTGCAAAAGTTCCAGGTATTGTTTATACTGCTCCTGGATTTTTCTGTTGCGAAGATCATTTTAACGTATGTATATATTGTTCTTTCTTTTAGTGGACCTTTTACAAATCTGTCTTCACATTTACTCATATTTTTAAAAGAAATTAATACTATAACACCAAACAAGAAGTAAACACGCTGGGCTGCACTCTCGTGATTTATGACAGATACTTCTTGGCACTGTCAATGGGCGTCATAAACGCACGTTCTCAATTAAGCGTTACCACTTTGCAATATGAGATTCTATTGGTAGTTCCTGATAAATGTACTTCAGGCACCAATAGAATTGCAGGTTGTGGAAAGCAAGGCAGAGAAGTGAGGTTCTTTTTGAATGCACCTTCATAGCTAATTCTGACGGCCGTTTAATCTCATACTGATTGGTGCAGTTTATGATGACGTCACATTGGCGCCCGAAAGCTATCGTTTCAAACTGCTGTTCATTTACGGAACATTTGTATTTTTTTTGTGGTATTTTATGCGCTTAGAAAAAAAATAAAAATTCATTTTTAGTAATATTTTGATAGGCTCTTTCCAATAACACAATAAAAAAAAATTGAGGGAAAAGCCCATTCTGTGTAGGTGATGATTTAGTCTGTCTAGTGTATAGGCCAATTAGAGTTCTTTGGTGTAGCCTATTTAACTCTAACAGTTTTTTAGTTCTTGACTTCAAGGGGCATGTAAAAAACTGATTTGAGTGACCTAATCCTGGTAGTTCCTGCCAGTGTTGGATTGATTTCAATTTAGCCCGGGCTAGGATAGTAGCCTTGTCAGAGTTTGTAGATATACCAAGTGCCGGTTCTGGCCCTATAAATTAGTTACCGCGCCTTCTCTGGCCAAAGAATCGGTAACTTCGTTGCCCTTAATGCCAGAATGGCCAGGTACCCAGATTAGAGTCAGTTTGTTGCTTCTGTCCAATCGGGTAAGAGCTTCCTGGCAATTCCAGACCGTTATAGATACAAGAGTAGGATCCAAGGGCTTTAAGAGCTTCTTGGCTGCCTGAAAATATTTTTTTTGGTCAGTGTCTAGGTTATTCTTACCTTTGTATTCAGACTATATACACCAGCTCCCGTTCCCTCGGGAGTTTTGAAGCCAACTGTGAACCAACAACTGTCTGCCCTTTGTAGGTCAGTTTTGTTCCAATCCCATTAGTCTCTTCCAGGAAACATGACTTTAAAGGGCAGTTCATGGTTGATCAAGGTAGGCATCACATCTGAAGGCATTCCCAGGATGATCAGGGAGACACGGGTAAATCATACTTCATAGGGAATCGATTAAAAATTCGAATTTCGTTCGGCTTGGAAGGTCGAGGAGTTCCGAAGGGTTTCCTTAAATCTATGCTTCCTAACTAATTTATCAATTAAACTTATTGAGGCTTGTTCTTAGTTGTACTTTAGTTTTAATCATATCGCGATGATGATAACGTGGTTGGCGAAACACGCGTCGAGTGTTGTATTCAAGAGTTTTGGTCTTTGGGGAAACTACGTATCCAGAGGTGTCATTATGAATTAATAAAATTTTATTGAAACAGAATGTCAATTTATATTAATAATTAATACGATTTAAAAAAGGGGGGCTGATAGTGCATACCATCTTGCTCCAAACACTTCTAACTCCTTTAACGGCATCGAAAACATATGGAATAATGGAATTGTTATTGTTCCTTCGACTGTTTCTGCAATTCACAATTTATGATGACCAAAGTTAGAAATATGAAGTATGACGACTACAAAAAGAAATCACATGGTGTAATGGATCATGATCTTGAATGAAATTCACGTATAGTTTTAAGATTAATTAGACCAATTTGCACGTTGTCTTGCAACATGTTGATTGTCTCGGCTGCTGTATATGTGTTCGAGCAGACTAAACAAACACCTTCGCAACACCTTAATACAGTGCAGTGGGAGCCATAGATAACCTCAATAGACGATGTGATCCAGAAGTTCTGATGGCCGAGTATTTATTTGGTGTGCCACTGCCCTGTTCATAAAAAGAGGATCCATTCTAGAAGACTTCTGGTTTCCCTCTACCCAGCATAGATATTGATGGTAGTTCCATATTAATGTCAAAGTATGTCTAGTTAAAGATGAGCAAAAATCGGGAAAATATTTCTTCTAGATGAGAATCTAGCAGATGAAATTCCAGTAGTAACTTTGGCCGATTTGCTTTAAAATTGGTAGTTAGGTATTTTCGGAGTACTTAACTGATACTGAATCTGACGTCAAAAGTTAAAATTCAAAACGACGAATCCCAGAAGGCTATCATAATTGCAAAACATTTTCAAATTTACATGATATTTGGTACAAGGAGACTCTGATAATAAATCATTGATGTCAGTCATTCTCTATGTTAAAAAATACCAGCACGTTTAAATTACACTTTTTGGATTTGTTTACTATTTATGGAGAATATGATAAGGTAATAACAAGAACATGTAACACATTTGCTGCTCGATACCCACAAGAATAGAAACCATCAC
Organism: Stenurella melanura; assembly: GCA_963583905.1. Taxonomy (NCBI): domain Eukaryota; kingdom Metazoa; phylum Arthropoda; class Insecta; order Coleoptera; family Cerambycidae; genus Stenurella; species Stenurella melanura. The sequence continues at coordinate 75,021,592 of OY757312.1, read as the reverse complement.
CATACACTGTAAAACGCATATAAGATAATTTTAGAATATTTGGCTCTGTCAAGGCAGAGGGAATTTAACTTTACATAATTTGATGTAAAAAAATACAGGGTGTTCCATTTGAAATAAAAAAGAATTTGACGTTTGAATTTGACAAAATGTAACGTGAAAAATAGAATACTTGGTATACTATTATGGGATTGATTTTTATTGTAGAGACTAGCACACCTTGTGCTCTTTCTACGTGCCAAAGGACAGATGAGGATCTCCTACACGAAGAAAGTTATAATGGTTCTTGCGAACCGTTGCACCTGTCAAATTTTTTTATAAAATGTCAATTATATCCGAAACGCTGGGTTTAAGTATTGAGTGTGCTTGGACTCAGAATTTTATGGTCATTTCTAAAAGTCGAAAATACATATTATGGCGTTCCATTTAAAATAAGCATGTTGGTACCTACTTTTGGCACACCCTGTAAAGCTGTAGGACTGAAAATATGTTGGGTAGAACGGGCTTGATCGATTATATCTGCATAACAAGTTTTCAAGTTTGTAATCCATCTGCAAGTTGAAAAACTCCTAACGAACGACCTGTATATATATTTTTAAATATCGTTATTTTTAATATCTATGAATGTTAAATGGTTCGTTTTACCAAAAAAATAAGATTATGAAAATTTCAGCTCATAAGACCACTTTTGAATTGTGCCAATATATACATGAGAGCTTATGGGATGGGCTATGATAAAAACAAAACAAAAAAATAAAAAAAGCCGCAGTGACTCACTATTCCAGACTCTTTTCCGAGTATTTAAAAAAAATTGAAGTCGATATCTCAAAAATTGAGCCTTAGAGCGAATTTTGATCATTCTGCCACACTGTGGACATCTGCATGTTCGTATGTGACAAATTTTTGGCGAATGTAATGTGACCAAAATCGAATTTGGCTTCAAGGGGTTTGTTTTAATGCTATTTTTTGAAATCGGAAGGATTTACGCGATTGGAATTGATTTTACTTTTTAATTTATAGGTTGATTGGTTTCAAAACATGTGACATGGCTTGAGGGCACCTGGTTTATGGCAAAATTACTTTTTAGAAAATCAAAACTTTATATACTTTGACCGACACTGAAAAATACAAAGCAAGAAATATTTCTTATGGCTTACAATTCTTGTCACTACCGTACATTTAATAATACAATTAAAAATACTTTTTGAGTCTTTTCTGTTAAATTAAGAATAAGGTAAAAAACTGTCAAATTAAAAATTAAATAATACTTCTAGCATATATTTCATTCGCATTGGATAGCGTTGCATTATATCTAGCGGTGAAGTTGTATACAAAAAATACTAAACGTAAAAATTAATGCGACTAGAGAAAGACGTCATGCCTAGAGCTTCATGCGTCATATATCTCATTCCATCGGAATCGCTGTTATAGACAGTGCCGGCTCGTTGTCGATTTAATCCAGAACTATTATAATCTTAAAGAGTCAACAAAGAATTATAATAAAGATATCACCGTAAATAGTTCTGGAGTAAAACAAACTAAATACACTTATGTGTAATACCTCTAACGAGGACAATTTGAATGTACATTAAATGAGCATTAATTTCAAGCATTAGGTAAATAAAATTCGTTCATTTAGCATATAATCTTAGCATCAAAATAAAAATTAATGTTAAACAAGATTTTCAAGAAATGCAATCTTCTGTTTTAAAGAATTTACATTTATTTTTTACCAGGAAAAAAACCCTGCTATACTCTTAAGCAGTAAGCAACGTTAAATACTATTTATCAAATAATGGTTCTCTCACTATATTTAATAAATTTACCGGGATGGAGTGAGCGTAGATACGTCTGCCTAGACGGGGGTTACATAGCGGATGTACCATCCTTCGGAGGGGATGTAAAGCAGTCAGTCCCATGTCTGTTAAATGTTAGGCAAGTAAAAAGTTCCTATTCTTTGATATAGAAGAGGTTCGGTAAAATTTCCAGGTTTGGAGTAGCTCGTCTCCTGGCGTCGCGTCGGTGACAGGCCTCAGCAGTGGAAATAGGCCGACGTTAAATAAGCGAGAAAAAAAATGTACCGGCTCAGTAGCTTAGTGCAAAAGACTTCAGACTATTCAAAATAGAATACTGTCACTACTGACAAACGCTAACAGGTAAACGCTGATAGCTGAACTTCACCGCCAAACTAATATGGGTATGATAAGATAGTCCAATAAAGATATCATTTTTCAAAAAAATTTCTCCCGGCAAGCTGATTTTTTCAGGGTCGATGGAGGGGTGTCCCCGACTGTCCAACCAAAAAGTAACAGTCCACACCCCTTGTAGGGTGTTGCAATAGGGGTGGTTTCTTATATATATATATATATTTTGAAGTTTTCTTTTTCCAGCTTGTACATAATAATATTCTCTACAACTTTGCCTAATAAAATTTTTTGGTAACTTTGATTTTTGACGGTCCAGCGCCCATTCACCATATTTATTTATTATGGTTCAGGAAATATACAAACAAAAGGCTGAATAGCTAGTTTTTGCAGGGTTGATCGAGAACTTTCTCCTGAGTCTCCAACCAAATAATCGCAGTCCAACCCCTTTGGGGTTTAGCGCAATAGGGGTAGTCTCTTTATTTAAAAATATCCACTTGTACTTAATAAAAGTCACACCGCATTTCCAGATTGTTTATTTTTTAACATTTAAGCATATATAATAGGGATGTTCAAATGGAGTATTGACGTACGACGGTTGAAACAAATGGGATGTAATATCCAAGTAACTTTGTGTTTTCAGTGATGTGCTTTGCGTGTAAATGTTAATTGTCAATTGAACTCATTTCTGCACCACCCCTGAGGTACACTTCTGGGCGCGTTTTTTTTTACGTGATTTCCCCAGAGGGCCTAATTCACGATCGTACAAAGACAGTTTTCCCATCATTCCAACCGTCCTCTCTTTGAGGAGGGACCGGGTTCGCTTATGGCTTGTGCATGATCATCGTCAGTGAGGTTTAAAATGTTCTTCTCGTCGACGAGTGGCTCTTGGGCACTTGTTTGCATAATCGTAAAGATCTTCATCATTGCTGACATTATTGTCATATGAAATTGTTGATAAAACTTGTACGTTCTCACAGGTCTCACCCGCACAGTGTTTGCAGATTGCTGTGCACTTCAGACCGGCTTTGCGACAACCGCGGGCTGTTCGGCATTGTCCTCCGCACTGGCATGATATGAGCTTCAAAAGATCTGCTGGAGCAGGGTCTCTTGTAGTCATGCACGGCATCCAACCGCGTGTTTGCTTTTCCCAGCCCCATTCAATTGCATCTAGGTACTGGCCAAGCCACATTTGCACTTCGTGGTACGTTCTGAGGGAATGTTGTTTGGCTGCGTCTGTAGTCGGTGGAAACGTGGAAAGATTGCTTTTAAGTTTAGCCGTTGATCGGACGATACATTTGTAATGGAAAGCGTTCAAGGAATCGTCCTTACCATCACCACCATACAATGAGATTAATAATGCGTTCTCCTGCAAAATCACTGTCTGAGTATTGCGTTTATTGCAGAAGAACGAAACAATTTTTTTTAGTTCGGGATGTTTTTCTATCATTGTGATGAGTATTCCTTTTCCGTATCCAAACATCGAGGAGGTGGTGTCGCAACCACTGAACGCGTGTAAATACAGTATCCACTTCCGTGTTTGGGATGAGCGTTTCCAACTGCTTGTGGAATAAATATGTTGTGGTTTCTGTCCTCGCCCAGGCTTCCTAAAAAACAAATTGGTGGTTGATTCTGAACATAATCCGACTAATAACACCAATAGGTCAATGTCTTCACCGATTATACATATTTTGTCAAACGCTGCTGATCTCTCCAAAGCTGTGGACACGATTAAGACGTCGGCATCTTCTATAGCTTATAGAATTTCAATGCCGGACTGCCGCAGATATGTAGAAAGGATGACAAGAAATGTGTTCTTATTTTGTTCATTTGTGATAAATTTTTCTTGACAAGCCAGTGGTACTGTGGTGTCGTCAAAAACATATAATCAGGCGATGTTTGTTCGGTAGCGCGACGTAAACGTTCGTATGTTTTTGTGCCCCAGTCTTTTTCGTTGTCTGGATAGCCGTCAAATATGATGAAGACATTCCCCACAAAACTTACCAACTGCGCATGTTCCTGACATCCGAGGACTGGCATTTCTCAAAACCAGAACAAACCAACTGGTCACAACACGATCCCCTCCTTCTATTGAAATAGGCAGATGTTCACTACATTCGGTGTGACCTTGCATTCCTCTCTTAAACCCGTAAACAACAGACAAACATCAATATTGTAGCTGCATACATTTTTCATTTAATGAGGCCTCTACTGGTTAATATCAACATTACAAAAAAAATATTATAAGGACATAACGTTGTAGAGATTTTTATTAAAAAAAACCGCTCCAAAATAATGAGACCACTCTATTGCGCTAAACCCCGAAGGGGTTGAACTGCGATTATTTGGTTGGAGACTCAGGAGACAGTTCTCGATCAACCCTGCAAAAAACCAGTTATTCAGCCTTTTGTTTATATATTTCCTGAACCATAATAAATAAATATGGTGAATGTTTTACCATATAATGGGCGCAGGACCGTCAAAAATCAAAGTTACTAAAAAATTTTATTAGGCAAAGTTGTAGAGAATATTATTATGTAGGCTGGAAAAAGAAAAAAAAAAAAAAGAAACCACCCCTATTGGAACACCCTACAATGGATGTGGACTGTGACTTTTTGGTTTAATACTGGGCAGACAGCCCTCCATCGACCCTGAAAAAATCAGCTTGCCGGGACTTATTTGTGAGCACCCCCTATAGAGAAGGTCGACTTTTATTGTACTAAGAGATTACATGGACTAAAGGTCCCAAAAAATGTTTGCAATCAAGATCCAACCAACTATCGGCGCTTCTACAGACATGACAGACATACACCACAGTGACGGAAACGTACACACACAACCTTTTTCGTCAGCGATTACCCGTCTATTTCGAAAGACGGTGACTTTAACCAAAGACAGAGAAATCACTCGATGAACAAAACATAGCAGACGATACAATTTGCCGTCCTTTTCCACGCCCCGGAACACCTGCTGATACACAACAAGTAGTGATCAACACACAAATGCACCAAATGCCGCAAATCATTAATTTAATACATGGACTGATTCACCACGTTTTTTCTTCTCTCCCCGTGTTTGAAATATAACATTTTAAATTCGGTTAAAATCTGGGTTCTATGTTAATTATCTCAATTTTCTCAGGAAGAATGTAGCAAGACAAACGCACAATGGCCCCTGGCCAATCAGCCGCCCATCATCTTGTCATAGTAATATGAACTTATTATTTGTATCTATGTTAAATATTTTGATTTTAAATACCGTTCGAGTTCGAATCACGGCTAGGGTATGGACGGTAGCAGTCTGCTAGACCGCGGTAGAGTGGTACACTTCTGTGTAATGAAATCCCGTACGTCTATTTGTCAGTGTTCGCAATGCCAAAATTAACTGAACATGAAACAAATTTAATTCTCTCTAAAATTGAAGAGGGATGGTCTATCAGAGCAGTTGCTAACCATTATAAGTTGAATAAAAGTACTGTTATGAGTGTGAGGAAAAGGTGGGAAGAGGAAGGTAACGTAAAGAGAAAAGACGTTTCAGGCCGATTGGATCGAGAAGTTCAAATCTCGTTCAAGATGAAGTGTTCCTTCGCTCATTGAGAAAAACTCCATTTAAAACAGCAGAAGACGCTGTGTTCATGACAAATTTCCAGCATCGAGGTCAACAGCTAGCCGAAGGATAGGAAAATCGGAATTAAAAAACTGTACACGTGTCAAGATGGCCATATTAACAGAAGAACACAAGCAACTCCGCATTGCGTTTTGTTTCAATTATGTCTATCGCCCGTTGGAGTCTTGGAACAATGTTATGTTTACCGATGAAAAAATTTTTCAGGCTTGTAATGACGGACATATTCGGGTGTACCGTCCGGTAAATACCAGGTTTTACGAACGTTACGTGTCCCCGGTGTAGCATGGCGTATTATGGGCAACCGTAAATTTAATGAACAGGTTTATAGGGATCTTTTGGAAAACGTTATGCTTTTTTCGATGGAGCAATTATATCCAAACAATTCATTCATTTACCAACAACAACTGCAATATTCATACTGCCAGGATAATAACTCAATGGTTTAGGAACAATAATATTGACTTATTACCGTGGTCATCGCACAGTCTCGATATAAACCCAATTGAGAACGTCTGGGGTTTGCTGGTCAAAAAAAAATATGAACGAAACTTTAGACCAACAAATGAAGAACTTTTGTCGGCCATTGAAAATAGCTGGGAGGAGCTAAGAGAAAAAGAAAACTATTGCCGTAGACTAGCTGCTTCTATGCCAACAAGATTTAATCACGCCTTGGGAGGAAACGGAGCCATGGAAAAATATTAGGTTACATTATTTACACAATAAATACAATCGCAGTTATATGCAGTCGTATCTGTGAATTTTCCACCGTCAATTTTTACATTTGTTATAAATCGAAATAATTCCCATCGAATGGTGTAAACAAGTAAAAAACATAAAAATACGTATGTTTTTCTTCTGGATAACTATCAAATTTACTTATGACGTTTCACAATCAATGGCAGTTATTTTATATGATGATAGAAAATCTAAATTCTAAAAAGACTGATTCACACCGCTCAATATTAGTAAAAGTTGGATTACTTTATTTTTCAAGTGTACCGGATCTCATCGCACAATTTTTGAGATATCGACTTGAATATTTTTTTAAATACTCGGAAAAGAGTCTGGAACAGTGGGTTATTGCGGCGTTTTTGAAATTTTTTGTTTGCATGGAAGAGTTAAGGTCATTCGACTCCTATTTTTATTGCAAATATTCGGAATGTCTGACTAAAAATAGATATTTTTGTTCGAAACATTTTTTTCTGAAATTGTCTTTCTTTTTATAGTTATCCGGCGAGGAAAAATCAAAATTTTAGAACTTTGCAATTTTTTTACTCGAAAAAGAAGGTTGGACAAAAATTGCAAAAAGCAAAAAGTGTTTGGAATCATCCCGGGAATATTCTCATTTTTTTTACTCTTCTGTAAAGGAGCATTGGGCAATTCCAAAAAAAAAAATGAGAATATTCCCAGGATGATTCCACACCCTTTTGCCTCTTGCAACTTTTGTCCAAACTTCTTTTTCGAGTAAAAAGGAGTTAGCGAGTTAAGTGTCGTCGTGAATAGACGCGTTTTTAAGATGCTCTCTAAAAATCGGCAAAATCTTCGTTAAATTCGAAAAAATTTCAGCTCCCGTTAGATAAAAAAATTCTGCGTGAAATGAAGCTCCTCAATAAAAAAAAACAGAGTTCATATGGAATTAATAATTACAAGATTTTTCTAATAACATTAAATCAAATAAAGCAAACAAGCTCAAGTGAAGTGCAGTGTCCCTACGTACACCCTAGACGTCCCAACAAGATACTTTTTAAGTGGATCATGGGCAATAAACAATAGCATAGTCGCTGTCAAAATGAGGCACATATGTTTACAAAGCAATATAGCTGTGTTGTGACCTAAAGTAATTGTATACAGTGGAAAGTTTTTAAATCAACTCAACCCAAGAGAGAAAAGGAAATAAAATAAAACAGCAATCACAAGACGCTGCAGAAGGACAGATAGGCTATAAATTAATTTATTTTATTCTATCTGATTTAATTGATATTATTCTATTCTAGTTTTCTATCCACCATCTTAATTTTTATCAGCTCGATTTATGGATTTAAGACATAATATTTTATTATTAATTTGGAAGGCGGAAATTGAAACCGATTGTCTCAAAGAAACGACATACAGGGTGAGCAAACTATCCCTTCGGACCTCTTTTTTCTCATAACGCGCAAAGAAATATTGTTGCCGCGAAATACGGCCCTTCCCAGCAACTCCACTGTAAATGGATATTTACCTGTGGAACGGCTAATAAATAAAAACAGAAAATAAAAAAATGAAAGCTGCCAGATTCAGAAACAGAAAACTCAGAAGAAGAAAAATAAGGAGATGACGATAGATGGAAACTTAAAAGAAGCATGGAAATTGAATCTCGCAAACACTTGCACACCCCAACCGATGATGACAGATGGAAACTTAATAGAAGCATGGAAACTTAAAAGAAACATCTCACAAACACCTACACTTCCCATCCTATATTCCCACCCCATGCGTCATGCGGCTCTCGCTGTTGACAACAAGCATGTCCAATGTCCAACCCGGCGTATGCAGCCGGCCCGGAGGTATATAAAACATCGGAGATTTGGATCCGGCACACGGTTTGGCCGTCCGTTGGGCGTGTTAGACGGACGACCAAGCTGCGTGTTGGAACGAACCTCCGTGGATGCCTGGAATCGGCAGCAATGCCCACCTTACGCTGGCAAATCAATCAATCAAACTTCTTTTTCGAGTAAAAAAAATCGCAAAGTTCTAAAATTTTGATTTTCCCTCGCCGTATAACAAACAAAACTGACAGTGTCTCGAACAAAAGTAGTCTATTTTTACTCAGACAATCCGAATTTGCAATAAAATAGGGGTTCCCATTAAAAAACGAATTTGACCTTGAATGACCTCAATCCTTCCATGCAAATAAAATATTTCAAAAAAGCCGCAGTGACTCACTATTTCCGAGTATTCTAAAAAAAATTAAAGACGATGTCCCAAAAATTGAGCCTTACAGCGAATTTTGTCCATTCTGCCACACTGTGCGCCATCGTTGGCTGTGATGTGATCATCACTGTGAACATGTGTAATAAAAGAGCTGTTTTACACATTTGCTTTTGACATTTTTAGCTCTTATAGACCCCTTCTGTACATACATCTTTCATATTCACGTTTAAGGTTTAATTTAAAATCTCAATCAAAAGCAGGAGTGGCTGCAAATTTTATAACAATGGGGGCCAAGGAATGATTGAAACATGACAACCCTAATTGCCTTTTTTTTTATAAAAGTTCAATTTTGAGCGTATCATTTGCTGTTCATTAAAACTGTGTTAAAACAAGAAGTTTCCAGCAAATGAGCTGATTGATATGATTTTAGTAATTAAAGAACGTCGGGATATAATTATGACGGGCAAAATATTAAGATTAAGTAAATTCTTGGATCGATTTCGGCAAATGGGATGTGTATAAGTTACATAAACAGAAGAAAAATATATAGTCCAGTCGTCACAGGATTTGAGTCGGGATGAAATAATCCTTAAGAAAATTTTGAGTTTTTGGTAGGTCATTGGTACAGTGGAATAGTATTTTAAACAAGTTTTGAAAACGAATATATTCACACGAGTGAGACAGTTTGGTCGAATGAGTGTGAAAAGATGTTTTCAAACGTGTTGTTTATAGTATTTTTTTCTACGACTGCAAGGCAAACGACAAATAACGCAAAGCAACCATGACTCGAAACTCGTCTTTTTTCACACGATGTGTGCAAACATCCAAAAACAGTACTGTCATTTTGGTAGAGAAATCATTTAAAGTTAATACACAAAATCGGGAAAAAAATCACTTTTCAATTAATATATCCAAAAATAAAAGAAACTACAAAATTTACTTACACAACAATTACCTACTGTGGCCATTTATCCGAAAAAATAGCTAATGTTCTCTCAAAGCACAATCTAAAAATAGCTTTTAAACAGCAGTGTAAATTATCAAACATATTATACAATGAAAAAGACCCAACACACAAAAACCAGTCTGGAGTTTATAAGTTAAAATGTACAGAGTGTAACTGCCTAAGCCCTTATAATACCTATATACTAATCCATCCAAAATTGTCTATATATACCTATATAACATTTCTGTGCAATTGCAAATGAGTCATTTTTGATTCAGTGCTTGACAATGGCTTTGTAAGTCGAAACTGCAGTCGCGATTTTATAAATACATAGTGGTAGAAAACACTGTAGTGTGTTTCCTTTGGTTATTTTTAATTAAACATTTATTTTCAATTTTCTTTTTGTTATAATATTAACTTAAATCTATCAAGTTCAAGATATTTTAAAAAATTGTTTAAATACATTTTAGATAAACATTACTATGTGAAATGACACCAGATCCTTCGCCATTTCTTAGAACACGACGTCCGTTACACTGAGTGTTTAACAATAAAACCCGAAACTGTTGGAAATGTTGTTAAGAACCATCTCGCAAATACTAGCTTTTGAAAGAAGAAAGAAAAACCGCTTTAACATCGGTTCAGCCGTCTTGGAGCTAGGTGGCTAGACAGACACGCACGGCTTCAAACTTATAACACCCCTTCTTTTTAAGTCAGGTCATAAAAATAATATATACTGTGGCGCATTTAATATGAATATACCCTTGTATTTTCGTTATTTTTAGAAGTCAATAAATAATTTCTAGTACAACAATGGTGTAGGATATGGCAACCGTGCTTTTGACATTTCCCATCGACCACAAGTTATTCGCGAGTGCGCGGGGTCGGGATAACGTGCAATATGACGAGCGATACCAAGACGGTTAAGTGTACACGTGTGTTTTAAAAGTAACTTTATGTTTACTACTAGGGCTAATATTAACGTGTTTTTCATATTTTCACTTGTAATCTTCCAAGTGCTTGAATTATTGCTAGAAATTTTTTGAGCACGCGGATTTTTTGAAAATCATTCCGAGTCGCGCAGCGATGAGGGTAATTTTCTTAAAAAAATCGTGTACGAAAAAAAAATCCTGCAATTAATTCAAGTACGCGGGAGATTCGGTAAGAAGATTTCACACGAAAATAAACAAAATAAACACTAATTTCAACTGACATTAAGATTTTTAAAAATGAATTATTATTTGTTTGCTTATAATTGTATTGAAACATTCTTTATAGGATTTTGCAAACAGCAGAAAAAATAACTATCTATAACTAAAAGAAAAACTTTGTGTAGAAATATTAATGAAATATTTGCATTCTTTTATAACCTGAATTCTGGTTATGCTAGCAAATTAAAATCCTAAAATGAATTTGTCTAATTTCTTATTTGACAATTCTCATTCTAACACTAGCATCCACACAGTCCCCTACGGGCATGCAGATTAAACTAGTATCCACATAACCCCCTACGATTATGAAGATTCAGTTAAAAATGAGAACAAAGACCTAAAATGAATTTATTTATCTACCTTGTCTTAAAAAAATTTTCATTCTAATGGATTACATTTTCATGAAATCTATCATTCTGTTTCCTGGAAATGCTTAGCCTTTGAAACGTTTTTCGCCCTTATTCTGGAGCTCATCAGAAAGACATAAAGCCATTCATAAAGATGTTTCATGCAAAACCAAGACAATTTCTTGGTTTTGCATGAAACATCTTTATGAATGGCTTTATGTCTTGCTTGGAAGGGCCCTATTTCGCGGTAACAATATTTTTTGCGCGTTATGAGAAAAAAGGGCCGAGGGGATAGTTTGCTCACCCTGTAGGTATGTCGCTTCTTTGAAACAATCGATTTCAATTTACAGTAATTAGTAATTTTAACTGCCGCCTTCCAATTCCGGGTATTTTCTATTTCATTACCTATTTTTTTCTCTGTTGTTTAATAAACTGTCCTGTGACAAGGATTAATAAACCAATAAAAAATAACTCTTCAATTTTAATTTCTAATCTTTCAATTTAAATAAGGAAATAGACTTCATTAATGAGCTAAACTAAATTAAAATAAAGTAAACAAAAACTTATCTATTTCATTCACATCTGGCTGGCTGCCGCTTATTTTATATCACCCACTTGAAGAAGTGACCGGATCCATCCAGGTAAAGATTTTACGTTCAAGCAGTACACTTGATCGGATTGTTTATATACACTCTTTTGTGTTGCTTTGTTCAACCAACATAATTTAATCAAATATCAACTATATGAATAGCCAGACTCGTGCGAATTTATGTCAATCAATGCAAAATTGTTTACGCTTTAATTCAGTACAATTTCGACGTTTTGTTACCGCTTTATCCGGATTTATCTCGAGATCTTGTAGGAGCCACGAAATACGCGTCTGTCACCGAATTCGACACACTTTGAACTCCGATACAATTGTCCTGTTGTTTTTTGTAAAAATATTTTTTTGTCATCATTAATTACATTTAAAAAAGAAATGCAACATTTATGTATGTGTTGCATTGACATTTTTCAAATCTCAATTTTCATTCTAATGGACATCTTCATGAAAATGTAATCTATTAAAACGAAAATTTTTTAAGACAAGGTAGGTAAATAAATTCATTTTAGGCCTTTGTTCTCATTTTTATCTGAATCTTCATTACCGTAGAGGGTTATGTAGATACTAGTTTAATCTGCATGGCCGTAGGGGACTGTGTGGATGCTAGTTGTTGAATAAGAATTTTTAAATAAGAAATTATGCAAATTTATTTTAGGATTCTAATTTGCTAGCATAACCAGAATTCAGGTTATCGAAAGAATGTAGATTGAAGATTTCATTAATATTTTATACATAGCTTTTCTTTTAGTTTAGTTATTTTTTCTGCTGTTTGCAAAATTCTATAAAGAATGTGTTTCAAGGAATTGGTAGTGTAATTTTGTGCACGTTACTACGAGACACCTTGTATGTATAGTACTTATTGGATAAAATAACGGGATATGCACTTTTGATTCTATCAATGATTTCTTTTCGGAATTACCCTGCTAAAAGAGACCTTCTGGTGCGTCGCAACACGTGGGTAGAACTTATTATGCGCCATGTCGCAGCTTTAATTAAAGAGCTAGGTAGTCTATAAATTTTCATCCCCGTTGCCAACTGAAATTTGCCCTTGGCATTCATTGGAGTTTCTCCTCCGCATACAGTTTAACCTGCCAGAAATCATGCATGTTTATTGTAAAGGAAATTTAGTTTCCCAGGGTGACGTAGAAGACTGAAAAATGCAATTGTTAGAGAAGGGGCGCATTAATTCAACAAAATCAAATTATTCAACGATGAAACTACCGTGTAGAGCATGAAATCCTGAATCATAAGTTTTAAAAAAGAATTAAAAAACGGTAACTAATCAAAAATATTTGGAGCCCATTCTTGTACAGAACTGGAGCAGGTAGTATGGGTGCTTGTGTTTCGAATATATTTCGAAGGCAGTTTTCTTTTGCTGCAATTAGTTCAGGAGAGTCCAGGGTTGGCAGTTTTAAAACAAAATGTTTTAAACAAATGTTTTTTAAGTGTTTAAAATACAGTAACCTGTTTTAAACACATTTGTTTTAAACACGTTTAAAACAATTGTTTTAAACATGATTTTTTTCAATGCGTTTTTTCAGTGTGTTTGATGGACAATTTTCGGAACATCGTTGTATTTGATAAGGTAAAAAAAAATAATAAAATAAAAAATATGAACTTTTATGTAATGCAATACAACTAGTTATAATAATATGGTAGTATAAGTACAACGAACGAAACATATTACTATTATATAGAAGATATATCGTTATTATTTATTTTCTTAAGTCTTAATTTTAAAGCGATTAATAGCAAAAAAAAAGTCCAGTGCGGGAAGGTAAACCTATGTATTCCCATGCATTTTGACCTGCTGAACACGAATCCGATCTCCGTTTTGCCCGATTGGCTGTTGTATTTTTCCTAACCTCAAAAAAAAACACCGTAAGAATGCCCGAGAAAATGAAAGTGTAGCTAAAAATCTGAAAAATTTCAGAGGTACGTAGAATGGCGAGAGAAATCGAATGGCGCAAACTAGAATTCTATAGCTTTTTTGGTTTCCGATATAGAGCCTCGAGAATTGCGAACAAAACATTTTTTTTCCTTCCGGTGACTTTGAGCTGCTCTATCTCGAAAACTAAGGACCGCAGGGATGTCTGGTTTGCGCCATTCGATTTCTATTGCCATCCTATGTACCCCTGAATTTTTTCAGATTTTCATTTTTTCGGGCATTTTTACGGTGTTTTTTGAGGTTAGGAAGAATGCAAGAGCCAATCGGGCCAAACGGACATCGGATTCGTGTTCAGCAGGTCAGAATTCATGGGAATACTTAGGTCTGACTTCTCCAACTCGACTTTTTTTGTGCCTGTTTAGTCAATAACCAATCACCAAAAAAATTATTGCACTATTGACAACTTGACGTATTTATTACACCGAATTGGCCGAGCCGTTGTCAAGTATCGTCCTCGTCTTGTTATGATGCAATATGGGCATGGCTTATAGAATAAACAATGTATTGGGTCGAAGCGCCCGTATAAATTTAAGTTTAAAAACATATTTTTTATTGTTTAAAACATGTTTTTTTTTCAACAATTAAAAATCCATGTCTAAAACACATTGAATTGTTTTAAATAAAAAAAACGTGTTTTTTGATTAAAATAAAAAAAAACACAATTTTTGCCAACCCTGCAGGAGACACTACCGATTATAGGTAGAGAGCCGGCTGTATAGATTTCCTATGAATAAGATACATGAACATCTTTGTTTGAATACGTACTACCACAGACCTACAGGGAGCCACTTCTCATCTAAGCAAAATTTGCCTTGCGTCATGGAATTTTACCGGAAACGAAGTCAAAATGGGAGGATGCGGGCAAATAAGAAGAGGCACCCTATTTTTTTTAACTAGAAGGCTTGTACTTTAACTTAAAAAAAAAAAACTTCATGTATTCCAAACACAAAAACAAATATTTTAATTGAGGGTGTCTCAGGGTTGCAGGTAAATTAAGCCTGGCACCCCACTACAATCTCATTATATACCTCAAAACCTACATTTTGACGGAATAGTCCGGATGGTAACCTGCACGAATGGATCCCACCTTGCATTTTATGCTCAAGCCAAAGATTAAGAATTAACAAGATAGGACAGCCGGCGGAAAACTTTTTATCTTTTAGCAATGGCGCCATTGACCTTGACATTTAAATTGGAGTTCTCGCGCAGTTGCCACAATGTGACAATCAGACGGAGAAGGTAACATTAGAATGAGAGGCCAATAGTGAAAAATGGATAGAACGAACGAACTCAGTTGACTGTCAGCACCCAAGGTCACTAAAAAAACAAGTTGCTTTGTAACATATGCCAGATGAAGTATTTATATGTTTATATGTAAGGTATCTATTTGGTTAGGATAGAATTGTACATTGAAAGAATAATTTTGAAACTATTTTCTATAAAATGAGGAAAAAACAGCCACACGCAGCTGTCATAGAGGTCTATACGTGACGTAGTACTTGTCGATTCTAATGAGCTAACCTATCTTTTAGCAAGCTTGGTCAAATTCATTTAATGCGTACCCGACAAATCCCGAAACCGTTTCCGCTGGATGTCGTGTACCTTTAAATTGGAGTTCACAACTGTCTATTTCGTGAAATTTGGTACACTTGTTCATTAGACTCTACCCTTTGATATAAGAAATGTTGCCACAGTCGGGGCCGCCGCGGGGCCCTGTTCTAGCGTGATTGCCATCTTCAGGACAAATCTGCATTTTGCTTTTTTTGGACCTAAATAGTGTCATAGGTGGCTGAAATTTGGTACACATGCGGCATTTGAAATGTTTAAGGTCACAAGCAAGTGTCCCAGGGCTCACGGCCCTTTTTTCAAAATGGCGCCGGGGAAAATGCATAAAATGACGTTATCTTCCGAAAAATTTTACGCCTCCGCATTTTTTCGAGTGAGGTCTTGTTTCATAGGTTTTCGGGGTTACTGATTTCCATCGTAGGAGAAGGTTGCAACCAGTTGCGACAAGTTAATTCTGTGAAAGCGTTTCAAGCGAATATCGTGCGAATACAGTGTTGTGGGGTTTTTGTTTGAAGTCAACTGTAGTGACGTGTGCCGAAGTTTGCATCGACGGTAAGTTTTGTTTGGCAACATCAGTAATAACCGTATATTAGTGAAACTGGTTAGGTGAACTTCTGAAATTGTTACCGCTGCATTTTTTATAGGTGTGTCTTGAGAATGTTGAAAAAATTGAAACTGTGTGACGTTAGTTTGGTGGAGGATAATTCGAAGGACATTAATTGGGAACTGTGCATATTATGCCAGAAAGAGACACAAGAGGAACTGACGTATCCGGGACGAAGTCTCAAAGCTGACAAGTAGAAGTTGGATATTCGAAATTGGCTGAAAATTTAGATGAATTGAGAGGCTTGGGAGAGTGCCATTGGGCGTAAATGTTTCCCCTCTGGTTGAGGATGAGGGAGCCGGACTTAAGGAAACCGAGAAGGAAACCTTTCTAGCTGGAGGAGCAAAGTGGACTGGAGATGTTGAAAAAGCAATGGAAACTCTGCAAAAATTTGTCGTTTCAACGTACACCAGGTAATTGAAATGTACCAATAAGGCGAAATTTTAAAAACTACATATTATAAATCACGTGAAATGAAAAACTGTTTTATTTTTCCAGAACCGTGTCTTGTGACGTTGTGAACTAATGCCGGAGAGTGGTATATACCAAAAACGACTGTCAGTTGGAATCCATTCCACCAACAAGGGATGCTCTAGAACAGCATGCCAGGCGCATTTCGCTTCAAAGCCGCCATAAATATGAAGACTGACGCTTCAGCGGGTACAGCACCTTCCAGTTCCATCAGATTTAGGATGGAAAAAATGTGACAGTATTTCCCGTGTAGTGCAAAGCCTGTAGCCTCAGAGGCGTGCGAAACCACAGTTAAGTGTAAAAAGGGCTGCATTGCAAATTGATATAAATGACTCAAAAACAAACTGAAATGCTGTGATCTATGTAAATGTAGTTGTGACACGGCTGAAAGTGTATAGTTAGTTCAGTATAGTATGTACCACTCGGATTAGTGCCCAATGCACAGGTAGTATTTATTGGAATTGCATTGGTATGAAATAAAAGTGTTATTTCACCATTCTTATAAGAAAACTGGCATATTAATTTATTCACTCTGTCATTATTTTCAACCTCACGTACTCAAAACATGATTTTTCAGTGACGCCGAAAACGTATGAAACAAGACCTCACTCGAAAAAATACGGTAGAGTAAATTTTTTCCAGATATAACGTTATTTTATGCACTTTCCCCGCCGCCATTTTGGAAGATCTTGGGACACTTGCCTGTGACCTTAAACATACAAAATGCGCATGTGAATCAAATTTCAACTCTCCACGACACTCTAGCTCCAAAATAAACAAAATACGGATTTGCGCCTGAAGGTATGACCAACCTGGTACTCAGTGAAAACATCTCTGTCGCTGGAATAAATATTGAAGAGACAACATCATACGAGTCCTTGGGTCATGAAATCCACCCAAAGATAAATCAGACCAGTGAATTTGGGCGTAGAATAGGGTTGACTTGGGTCGCAAAACTGAGAGATGTTCTCAAATCAAACATTTCCATTTGCCTTAAGCGAAAGGTATCCGACCAACGTGTTTTGCCAGTTCTAATTTACGGGGCGGACACTTACCAAAGCGACAGTGAATAAGATCCGGGTAATCAAACGAGCAATGGAACGCACCATGCTGGAATTGTCTTTGAGAGACCGAATACCAAATACAGAACTGGGTATTAGATCTGGCGTAACCGATGCGATTGATAAAATAGCAAATCTGAAGTGGAACTGGACGGGACACGTCGCAAGAGTAAGGGATGACAGATGGACAAAGCACACATTAGAGTGGAGACCGAGGCAAGATACTTTTCGGAACAGGGGACGACCACCAACCAGATGGACAGCTGACCTGAAATGAGTTCATCCAAATTGGATACATATAGCACAGGACAGGCGTCAGTGGAAATAGTTACGGAAGGCGTAGTGGGCGCGTATAGGCTGATGAAGAAATGTTAATTTTAAACACACATAAAGATAAACACACCAGATATAGTAGGCAACCCTCGAATCCAAGGCCTAGGCTGTTCGAAAGGGGGTTACACATTTGAAGAAATGCAGACAATATTCATTACCCACCAACATTACCAGTGTCGGAGCTGGGATCCAACCCAATACACGATAGACAGTCTGACCAAGCGTGCTTGCTACTAACACGCTTTAGCCGGCTAAGCCATAACTGGACTTCTCTTTTGCCCAACAAACTTCATATACAATCCGTATAACTAATTTCGTAAACCCCAGACCTTGCGTTCGAATCTATTTTATTCCTTGGGTTTCCTAAGATCAATGACTTAAGGTTAATTAACAAATAATAAAGAGCGGGATGTTTTTGAAATCTTGTAAACTGCAAAATGTAAAAATAGTACGAAGAGTGACAAAAGCTTCTCTCAATTAGCTCGTTTTATTGGTTAATACGTCGAGACGACGAGATTGGCTGAATTCGTCGAAACATGATATTAGTTTAGTGCAAATTCAGCATACATTCTTAAATTTACTTCAGTTTTAATGAGCCCCGGGTGATGCCACTATGGTTGACGAAACGCCTGTTGAATGTAGTATTTGAGTGTAGTATTCAAACGTTTTGGTGTTTATGGAAACTACATCATCTATAAATTTCGATATATAATTGCGAATTTCAACTTGTAATTTCCCAAACACAGTTGTGAATCTCGACTTGCAATCTTGAATTTCGAGATTTAGCTGTGAATTTCGATCGACTGCGAATTCAGAGATCCAGTTGTAAATTCCAACGTGCAATTGTGAATTCCAAAATATAGTTGTGCGTTCAGAGTTAGAGAAAATTATATGAAAATCATTGCTTTTCTACACGGTAGAGTTTAAACAAGGCTGATCTATAAGGAAGTAAAATATACAAGGTGTTTTATAAGTACATAACACGCCACACATAGTAGACACTCCCAAATCTAAAGCCTGGGCTGTCCCGAAGACATTTTAAAAAGGTTAGATAATATCCGTTACCAACCAACATTGCAAGTTTCGGAGCTGGGGATCGAACCCAGTACATGATAGACAGTCTTACTAAGCATGCTTGCCACTAACACGACTTAGCCGGCGGAGAGCCGTGCCGGTTTACAGGATTACTAAACTAAAGCATATTTGACTCGAGCCACATATTTTGATCTCCCATAAAAAAAATCTCGGCGTTTCGTGACATTTTAAACCCATTTGAAAAAAAAAATTAGAATTTTTTTTTACGATTACTATACTTCCACTCCACTACGTGGATGTGGAAGTAATTACAAACAATGATTTCCTGTTGTTATCTCTTTCCGGGAGAAGGAAGTAGGGGAGTCAAATTAGACAAAAAAGGACCCGAACTTCGGAAAAACTCCCCGATCGATGATTTTTGTTGGAACGTGTTCAGAAAGGTGTACAGAACAAAATATCAAAGTGACACCGCGAGAAATCGTATGGAAATTTTTTTATTAAACAATTTAGATGAAAAAATACGATATGTCACGAATAACTATTTAAATTCAATTTGTATGAAAAAATTGACAGCGCCATTGGAAAGAACAACACATTTTACGAAAGAAACATATATGAAATGTGTTTTTCGAATTAAAATTGAGAGAGCAGTAATTTGTTAACTAACGCTCCAAGTCGCGCGTCGGCCGCCCGTTCACGCTGGAATAGCCTTGCCCGAGCGCGCGCGCTGTACAAAAGTAGCTATAACTTTTGATTGGCAAAAGCAAATGATATAAAACCAATTAGGAAGTAAAAAGTAACATTTTCTCGAAATATTACGTGTGTTGCAATAATTTTTTGAGTACTTTAATTATTGCATATATCACTTTAAAGTGGAGCATTGCATGAATTCTCGATTATTTCATAAAATTCGTCAAAATATGAATAATTTAATGAAAAAGAAAAAATAAATACTTGGATAGCATATTTAAAGGGAATATCGAAAATACGTCTTCAGTCAAAAAAAAATTAGAAAAATTTATTTCACAAAATTCACGCCTTCAAAGTTTGTCAATTTTCGAAAAAAACAGTTTTCCGTTATGAATGAGTATCTAATTTTGATGGTTATATCAAAGTTTTGAAAAGAGTTATCGGCACTTTACATGTGATCAAATTAAAGCTGAATATATGTATTATAAGTATTATAACAAAGTTAAATAATTTTTTTTTTTGATTTTTTTTTTTTTTTTGATAATCCCACCTTTTGGAGGTGGAAGCTTAGGTATCAATCTTCAAAACTGCACCACGGTTTTATTTTTATTTTATTGTTTTTAATGAAATAAACATTAAAACTTTAAAAACTACGTGACTTTCAGTATCGTGACGAAAGTAATAAAACGTTTCAATCTAAATTGACTAGTATTATTGCAACACACGTAGTACTTCGAGAAAATGTTACTTTTTAATATCCAATTGGTTTTATATCATTTGCTTTTGCCAATTAAAAGTTATAGCCATTTATGTACAGCGCGCGCGTTCCCGCAAGCCCATTTCAGTGTGAACGGACGGCCGACGCACAGTGGGGCCGAAAGCAACATTTTTTGGAAAAAATTCAGAAAATTCTGAAACCGGCCCAAAATAGCCTCGTGAGTACAGAAAAATTAATTTAAAAAATAAGACTTAAGTTGGGGTGGTTTTCAGGGAGTAGAAATCGAAATAACTCAGTAATATTTTGAAACTTCAGGAATTTATAGAATTCGACCTCTGAATTAATGAAAAAATAGTGAAAAAAATCTCTTTTATAAGGAAAGGTAGTTTTTGGGGGTTGAAATCAAAATAACTGTAATAATCCGAAAATTTGGGATTTATATAGAATTTGACTTGCAAATTAAATGAAACTCATTTTGATGACATACGTTAGCGTTGGTTCTTATCCGGGGGATGTACCTAACGCAAATACATTAAAAAAAATAAAATAAAAGAGCTAGGGCCAAACATATGAATATATTCTGTCAGTGTAATACAAATAAAATACATTTATAATTTAGTAAAATTTAATAAAAATATATCTAATTATTCACTTTCTACGAGGTTCCTCAACTTTCGGAATCGTCAGTACTGATAATGGTAGAAACAGTCGAAACATTCGAAGTAATACTAACATTTGGCGGCATCAACAGGTCCAAAACATAGCATTCCTCCATTGGACACTTTGTACGTTCGTTGACAAATTTCTTCATTTCAGACACTTGATCTCCTAATTTAACGTACCCAGATTGTCTCATCTTATTAAATAATGTTTGTCTAGTTAAATATATACCCATAGAACCAGATCCTGCAGTAAAAATAAATTAAATATATTAAGTATAAGAAAGAGGGTGATTTTTCGATTTTAACTTTAATTTATTTAGAAACTTATAAAACAAAATGGCGCAAATATGCTCATGATTTTCTTTATTTTCCGGCAAGATCACCCTATTAATGAGCAAATAAATTCAAAATCACAGACATGATATTCTATGATATCAACTAAAACTCTACCAACAAAAATTGTTGACATAGATTCTTAAGAATTTTTAAACTGTTTTTGTTAATCAAGATTAAACATTATTACTTAACATAATTTAACAACTATAATTATAAAATGATTAACTTACCTGTAGGTAATGAGGCCATGTTAAAAACAGTAAAATATTTGTAAACACTAAAATAATATTTCAAAAAGAACACGTGTCTTATCTCAGCTAAATCACAATAAGCTCTGTTAGTCGCGAGGAAGGATAAATTTCGACGGCCATGATAAGAATACATTCGTGTTTTCTGTTCTTCCTATTACAGTATAGTACTTAGTAGGCATTTAACTTTCGAATTGAGGCATTTATGCTGGTCTCTTATTATTTTTTATTTGGAGTTTTTTCCAAGAATTACTTATCTTGGCCCCACTGTGCGACGTAGCGCGCCTTGGAGCGTTTGTTAACAAATTACTACTCGCTCAACATTTATTCAACAAACATGTCTTATATGTTTCTTTCTCAAAAATTTCTGTTCTTTCCAATGATGCTGTCAGTTTATTCATACAAAATTAATTTAAAAAGTTATTCATGAAATATCGTATTTTTGCACATAAATTGTTTAATAATACATTTTCCAGACAATTTCTCGCGGTGGCATTTTGATATTTTATTCTCTGAACACGTCCTAACAAAAATCATAGATCGGGGAAATTTTTCCGAAGTGAAAATCTAATTTGACTCCCCTGAAGCACTTTGGAAAAACACCAAGAGATAAAAGATGCTTATTTTTGCAAAAAAATGTGCCTGAATTTTATCAGAATTTTTGGGTAACATTTAAGCGGCCCCTTGTTTTTTGCCTCTCTCTCGAAGAGAGCATGTTGGGGGGAGGGTGGTAGCTACAGATGTGTACAACATCTCCACCAGCCGGCGGCAACTGTGGTGCCCGAAGCCACTTTGTAGATGGACTCCCGTACTAGTTCTTAAACCTTACATATTTAGGCAACTTCTATTTATTATTATTTTTTTTTTTGGATGACCACTCTGTATATTTTTTTAACCAAAAGTATCGGACTTTCTTTGTAAAAGTAGCGATTACTGATTACACAGACACACAAAAAAAAAGTTGGGAATTCCACGGACCAAACCAATTATTTCCGGTGTATTCTGGCTTGCTGAATCCGAATCCGGTGTCAGTTTTGCCCTACCACGTCACAATATTTTTCTATCCTCAAAAACAAGAAAAATTTAAAAATTGCCTTTTTATAACTGTTTTTTGAGGAATGAAAAAAAATGCGATGTGTTGGGGCAAAATTGACACCGGTTTCGGATTCAACAAGCCAAAATACACCGGAAATGATTGGTTTGATCCGTGGAATCGACAACTTTTTTTGGGGGCACACAAAATTAATCAGAAGTATTTGTCAAATTTTGTTAAATCGACTAGGAGATCCCTAAACCCCATTTCAAAAACATATATAAAAAAGAAATGGTTTTCTCAACTCATATTTTCATACGCCGGTAAGGGTGAGGTGAAAAAAACAAAGTTGGTTTTCTTGGACAACCCTACCGTATATGTTACAAAAATGTGAAATCAGATAGCTTACCTGTTGATGTAGGTGATCCAGTCCACACACCACTTCTGCCGCATAAAACCTGGCCCTACCAATATCTAATCCGGGTTCGCCCCCCATATTATAGATATGAAACTTTAAATCGCCCCCGTTCATTATAGTAAGCACTAAACACAGAGCGTCTTTTGTTTCGTAAGCGTACGCAAGATTTACCACAAATCTTGAATTAATTTTCTGGAGGATTTGCTTCTCTATCAGAACCATGGCTTCACCTTTCCGCTTCTTTATCCTTTTCTTTTCCAGCTTCTTACACGCGTACATTTTGCCAGTCGCCCTGACCTGGAAAAAATAACATTATTTAGAAATGCAATTTCCTACGTTATTTGTAAATTCTGTTATGTAGTGTACTTTTCGCCAAGGACTAACAATAGAATCACTTGAAATGATTAAACGGAAGAGAAGTGAATGCATTTAAATGCATCGAAACACTTTACATTGAATAAATATCAGATAATTTTATGTATACGATGTATCGCAGACAGTGTGACGTAAATTCATATCACGTTAAAATTATTCGTAAAATTCGGTTCATCGCTCTCACCATCTCTTAGTATAGTGAATCTAGCCTGCTAGAATGAAAGAAACGTATTTTTTTACTGGGAAAAATATGAAGATATGTCTGCTAAATACCTAAATATCACTTTCTATGAATGAAATGCAAAAATAAAGGATATTGCAGTGAAATGCTAGATGATGCTATGGTGGATATAATGGAATTAATATTTTTTGTTATACAGTTTGTGTGAAGGACATTTCCTATAGTGGAGTCATAGAAAAATTCCATGGGCCAATCTCTGATTGTTGTGGATTTTAACTTATGTGGTATCAAAAGACCTACGCAATAATATGCAATAACAATTTAGATAGATTAAAAGAAAAACGTTAGGAAAAACGCCTGAAGAACATAAAAATAATTTTACAGTTGGAGGTTAGGATATCATAAATCCTATTAATTAAATAGGATTAAATATTAAATTTTTTTAATAGCATTTTTCAAAATCTTCACAAAAGAAGTCACTTTACGTTTGTAGTTTTCACATTTCTTGTACCCTGTATACAAATTTAGTATAATTTTCACGCATATAAGAAAACTGGCAACAGCGCATTAGTAAGCGTCGCTCTTCGAGCAGAATGCACAGATCTCCATGCATTGAACTCTATACATATAGAGTTCAATGTCTCCATGCAAAAGAAAAAGACAGTCAGGGATCCAGCATAAGATATTTAAAAATTTTCGAATATAGTTCGTGCTATATTAAAAACTCGTAATAGGAAGAACGTTATTCCCACATAAAAACATACACAAAACAACATGGATTTGCCGGATCCAGTAACGGAACATCAAATTGACCACATCGTGATCTCTAGAAAATGGAGAGGCACACTGCTCGAGTTACGTATAAAGCACGGAGCAGACGTTGCAAGCGACCATCATCTAGTTATAGGAGCTATAAAACTAAGGATGACAGTACCCAAGAAGAGTCAGCTGCAACAACACACAAGGAAAAGGCTTAACCTGGAACTAATAATGGAGAAAAGGGAGAACTTCCAAAGAGCCCTAATAGAAGAGACATCAAACATCCCTGCATACTCAAACTCGGCAAAAATGGGAGCATCTTAGGAGTAGTCTACTACAGATATCGGAAACGGTGCTTGGCAAGAATTCAAGAATTAAAAGAGAATGGATAAGTAATAACATCTGGAATTTAGTTATCAGCATTCCAACTTTTGAGAATTATTCGTCTTTGACAACATCGAGAGGCTGAGCTCTCCTTCAACAATTTTCTAGTCTTCCACAAATATAAAAATTTAACATTTTTCTTTCAGTTGAGTTTCTATGGCATCTCAGTTGTATTCTATTAGAATTAAAAGATCATTCTTATTTTTAATTATTTGTCATAAGTTTCCTGAATAAAAAACAGTTGCCCAAGGATTCACTACTTCCACATTGACATTTTCCATCCAAACCTCTTTAAAGGAAAACACCTTGACTATAATTACACTCTAGTATGTGGAAATTATTGATCATAGAATTTTAATAATATTTGGGGCAGATGTCATAGAAAAATTTGAGGCGTTGGTTTTCACCATGTACGTTAAAAATGAAGTTTCTAGCTTCCTCTACTCATTTTCCCCTATTTACAACCTACCACCTCCTACCCCTTCAAAGGAATCATTTCAATCAGATGTCATTACAATACATACATGTACAGGTCGACCATCCTAGAATGGCCAACGAGATTAGGATGCGCAGTACTTGAAACCATCCCACCTTTACGGAGCTCACTTGTTTATGTTCCTTCCTCGTGTAAACATGGGTACAGTCTTGAAAAAAGTGCTTGTAGTGTATAACTTATATTTAACACATAGAAGTATCTACTTACAAACATTAATGATGTAATATTAAAGAACGAAAAACAATTTATAAAAACTGTCTTATTAAATAATCAATATCCTGAGAGTTTTGTTGATAGTCAGTTATTGAACATTGGTAGTAGAGAGAATATACTATCACAACCTGAGGTATTTGGGTCAATGGCAGTAATTCCATATATACATGGTTTATCGGATAAATTACGAAAAATTGGGAATAGGTTTTCCGTACGAACGGTTTTTCAAACGGGCTCCACGCTAAGATCGGTTTTATCAAGAACCAAACCTCCAAATATTGTTCAAAACTCAAAAAATTGTATTTATAGTGTTCCGTGTGAGTGCGGAAAACATTACGTAGGTGAATCATCTAGACCTTTCAACGTAAGGCTTGGTGAACATAGAAATTACGCTAGAAGGGGAGAATTTGAAAAATCCAAAATTTGTGAACACGCATGGGATAATAATCATAGAATTAAATGGGACTCGGCGAAGATTTTGGAAAAAGAGAGCAACGGAACTAAAAGAAAACTTAAAGAATCCGCGATTATTTTATTAAACGAGGATAGATGCGTTTCTAATTATTCAATAGATTTTTGTACTAGTTGGTTGCCCATCCTTAGAGACGAAGTAAGTAAAAATAAGATAAATATAATTTAATGTCTCACGTGACTATGGAAATACATAAACAAAGAACTGTCATGGTTGACGGCCAAAAAAGTTTTGAGAATGGAAGTAGATTCTCTTCCGAAACGTTAACTTCCTATAGCTTTGATTTTGAGTTTTTAGTTTATAACATTGTTCTAGTTTATATATTTTTAGGTGTGAGACTTTTTGAAACAGTCAAGTACTCAAGAACCAACCTCTGTCTGATCCGTTTGGCGCAGAGGTTTTTTCATTAAAATTTTTAAATATTTTTCAGTGGCAAAATACCCAATAAAAAGTAAGAAAATCAGAATATGCCACAAATAAACAATTACAGACAATATTAATGTTACGTGTACAAAGAACTGTTGTTCAATCGAAAACTTCAATTGGCCTATGATATACCCGGATTGTTGGTGAATAAGAGAGCACCTTTTACTTAAACTTCTTCCCCCGACTGTACTACGTTCATAGTTAAGAAACTTGTCTCTATTCAACAGCGACGATATTTCTTCTCTCTCTGCGCGGCTGTTGGCCATCCTACAATGGTTTACTTGTATTAACTTTCAAGTGAATATTTTAATTTTATGTTATTAATCCTTTTAACAATGGAGTGGGGGGGCGGGGGGTGAAAAATATTAGAAAGAAATCTGAGGCCTTGGTTTCTAGTATATACCTACACGAAATCTCAAGTTTCTGTACTCTTACCAGCTTACTTTACATATTTTTTCCTGTTTACCGCTACTTACCCTCCACCTTTTCAACGGAATCATCTCAAAATATAATCCAGTTTCAGATGTCATTATAATACATACGTGTACCAAATTTTAAGTGAATATCTCAATTCTATTTTATCAACCGTTTTAATAATGAAGTGGGTGTGGAGAGTTAAAAAATATTATAAAATAATCTGAGGCATTTGCTTCTAGTATATAAGTAAACCAAATCCCAAGTTTATGTACTATTACCTTGCTTTACTTATTTTCCCATACTTACCCACCAACCCTTCAACGGAATCATCTCAAAATATAATCTAGTTCCAATATCCAATATCAATAGTACGATTTCACGCGAAAAACATATCTTTTAACTATGGCCAATCTGACATGCCGACATATTATTATGCCAGAAGTATATTGTGATTTATGTTCGATATAATTAATTAACTCACGTAGAATTCAAGTAACGATGAGTTTTATACCTTTAATAGGCTCCTATGAAAATACAGATATTATTATTGTATTATTATTATTATTATTATAGTTTAAAGAAAGACACCTAGCTCCCGGACTATAAATCTAATACAACGAAACTAAAACGATTCACCTATGAAAATTAAAAAAATTTACCAATCGCAGTCGAATATTACAGATGGTAATTAAGTACTTAAAGTTTTCTAATAGTATAGATACTTTTACTGTGACTTTTAATACAAGTTCCTCTTTTTTAACAGTAAATTTGTGTCGAGCCATTCGTTACATTTCGCCCATAAAAAATGTATCTACTTTGTCCGTAGGCTTATCGAACCTATTGCTTTAGCGAGATGGTGTAATTTCCCAGTAACTGGCATTCTAAAATGAAATATAAATGCTCATTTATGATAAAAGCACTGGCAGCGGAAGTAAAATATTCGAAATCAATAGAAACATTGGATGATAGAAGCATACAGGAATATTTATTCTTTGTATCTCTGGTTCTCTATCTCCCTCTCTTACAAGCTTTTAGATGCATTAGAATCGGGAGTTTAAATACAGGTATCAAAATAATTAACAGAGTAAACGACCCCGCATTAATCTTATAGACATTGGATCCCGGTCAAATCGGCTGAAAATGTATATGTTATTTACGCTTCAAGCCCTCACGCCATTCTGATCAAAAGTCTCTATGGACAATGGACATAGTCTAATAATGGATAGATTAGAAGTTATCGAGCGTACATCAGTAAAAAAAACGCTGAAAAATGCTATTTTTGCGTTTTCTTAATGACATGTTGATTAGAACAAGATTTTATGATAAACTCCAACGGGAATATATGTTTCTTGGGTTGCTGATTATGAATATAATTATTGTTATTACTTCCACATCCACGTAGTATTATGACTACATCTGGAACTGGATTATATTTTGATGATGATTTTGTTGAAGGGTTGGGGGTTAAATAGGAATAAAGAGGAAAATAAGTAATTGCTTTATTTATTATTTGTATGGCTAGTAAGAGTACATAATCTTGGGATTTGGTGTATGTACTAGAAGTCAAGGCCTCAGAATTTTTTTAAATATTTTTCAATCTATTACTAAAGGGACTGATAAAATAAAATTTGGAAATTCACTTGAAATTTGGTACACGTATGTATTATAACGACACCTGTAACTAGATTGTATTTTAGGATGATTCCGTTGAAGGGGTGGGGGGTTGGTAGGGGAAAATAGGAGAAAATAAGTAAAGCAAGCTGGTAAGAGTGCGGGAACTTGAGATTTGGAGTAGAAGTCAAGGTTTCAGATTTATTTATCATATTTTTCAACCGCCCACCACCCCCACTCCATTATTAGAGGGGTTGATAAATATAATTGAGATATTCACTTGAAATTTGATGTACAGTTGGGGACAGTGAATATGGGGCACTAAAATTTGTACAATGTAAAATGGGCTTTTATTTACTTAACCCCCAAAAAGCCATGGAAGGTCGCACATAATTTAATTTAGATTCTGATAAAACTTTATTTTAATTTCAGTATTAGTAAGCTATCAGTCTTTAAAGGATAGTTAAATATAGAGAATATTTACATGTCGGTGATTGAAAGAGGGTTAAAAATTAATATTAAAAATTATTTCCGGTAATATGTTTCCTATTTTCAAATATGGCAACGGGGCATCATCAGATGACATTGCTGTCAGCATTATCATTGATGACACAGCCCCTCTTACAACACTAAAAGATCAAAAAAATCGGACTCAAGAATTGTCCTCAACTGTACGTATGTACTGTAATGACATCTGATTAAGATGATTCCGTTGATGAGGTAGGGGGTGAGGGTAAATAGGGGAAACACGTGAAACAAGCTAATAAGATTCCAGAAATTTCATTTTTGGTGTATATGCTAGAAGCCTACGCATCAATTCTTTTTATAACATCTGCCTCAAATACTAT
Organism: Stenurella melanura; assembly: GCA_963583905.1. Lineage (NCBI taxonomy): Eukaryota > Metazoa > Arthropoda > Insecta > Coleoptera > Cerambycidae > Stenurella > Stenurella melanura. The sequence goes on along the minus strand of OY757312.1, from coordinate 74,992,498 downwards.
ATTAGTAAAATTCTATGATCAATCATTTCCACATACTAGAGTGCAAATATAGTCAAGATGGTTTCCCTTTAAAGAGACTTGGATTAAAAATCTACATGCGGAAGTAGTGATTCCTTAGGGAGAGGTTTTTTATAGGTTATAGTTAAATTACATCCAGAAAAGGCCCAAAAATTTGCCAAAGTAAGCGCTATTCGTACGTAGGATCAAATTGGTTTAAATTAACTTATATTCATAATCCCACAAAACATAATCTCGTTGAACTTTTTCGTAAAATCATGTTCTAGTTAAAATGGTCTTTAAAAAAGATTATATAAATAAATGTTTTGAAGAAAAAGCTTTTATTAAAAAAAAATGTACTAATAAGTAAAAAAATATTTTCTTACTTTTTATTTTATTTTACTTCCACATCCACGTAGTGGATTGGAAGTATTTATTGGGTATTTTGCCACTGAAAAATATTTAAAAGTTTTAATGAAAAAACCTCTGCGCCAAACGGATCAGACAGAGGTTGGTTCTTGAGTACTTGACTGTTTCAAAAAGTCTCACACCTAAAAATATATAAACTAGAATAATGTTATAAACTAAAAACTGAAAATCAAAGCTATAGGTAGTTAACGTTTCGGAAGAGAATCTACTTCCGTTCTCAAAACTTTTTTGGCCGTCAACCACGACAGTTCTTTGTTGAACTGTCATGGTTGACGGCCAAAAAAGTTTTGAGAACGGAAGTAGATTCTTTTCCGAAACGTTAACTACCTATAGCTTTGATTTTCAGTTTTTAGTTTATAACATTGTTCTAGTTTATATATTTTTAGGTGTGAGACTTTTTGAAACAGTCAAGTACTCAAGAACCAACCTCTGTCTGATCCGTTTGGCGCAGAAGTTTTTTCATTAAAACTTTTAAATATTTTTCAGTGGCAAAATACCCAATAAAAAGTAAGAAAATCTGAATATGCCACAAATAAACAATTACAGACAATACAAGTAAAAAAATAATTTTGTAAATTCATACACCTGAAAATCAAAAGCTTTGGGGACGGTCATATAGTCACTATTGCATAGTTTCTTTGCTCATTTGACCGCCCCCAAAGCTTTTGGTTTCCAGGTGTATGAATTTTCAAAAAATATTTTTTACTTTTTTTTAAAATAAAAGCCTTAGAATTTTTTTTTTATATAATCTTTTTTTGACATAAGCGCACTTTGGAACGATTTTCATATTTTTTGCCCTACCCTGTATACTATTTAACTTGAAACCATTTTAAGTGCACCTGAAATGGTTATCGAACATGCAATAACTTTTGGCGGTATTTAAACTTTGGTTGTGTAACTAATTTTTTTTTTCCATTTGTTGCACACTTAATCGACCACACTGTATATCCTGGGTGTAGAATGAGGTCATGTCTATCTTAAAAATCCATTGTCATCGCAACTGAATTAACTTGTAAAAGGACCCCGCAATTTTTTAAAGTAAAAATGCATCTTCAGTCGATTGTTCTGAAACTTGGGGAAAATGTTCTCCTGGGCCCCCTGATTAAAATTCGCTTTGACCACCAGTCCGACCGAATTCGATTTTTTGATCTAGATGCGATTGAAACTGTGAACATCTGCGAAGGCCTGCTTAAATGTCCCATAAAAATTCTGAAAATATTCAGGGTCATTTTTTGGATGTTCACAGTTTCAATCGCCTCTAGATCAAAAAGTCGAATTCGGCCGAAACCCATTTTTACTATAAAAAACTGCGGGGTTCTTTCAATTCAGTAGGATAAGAGGAAGTGATTCTAATTCAGCTTGCAAAATTTGACCTAAGCCAACAAACACATTAACATTGCAAGTTCAAAAACAGACAGACAAAACCCCTTCATTTGATATCCATGTCAAGGGGGTTGTGAAGAAAAATATAATGCGCCATCTTGGGTATAGAATGACGTCACATAGTTGATCGTATTTTACTCGTCAAATCCTTTCATTTCATACCTATGTCAAGGGAGTTGTAAAGAGAAATGTAATCCGCCATCCTGAGGTGCCCGCCATATTGGATTTAAAATGACGTCACATAGTTTGTCGTATTTTACTTGTCAAACCCTTTTATTTGATACCCATATCAAGGGGTTGTGAAGGAAAAAGTGATTGGGACGCCCGCCATATTGAATTTAGAACGATATTATATATGCTATATTCCATTGTCATCGGACTTACATATGTGTGCAGGATTTCAAAGCTCTCGCTTAATTAGAACTAGTCGAAATTTTGAGCGCAAAATTTGACCTAAACAAACTAACACACATTGCAAGTCAAATAAAAGCTCTTAAAAAAAGCAAAAATGGCAAACAATAATTTATTATTTTTTTAAGTCTACGTCCACTGCAACAAATATCGAAATATTTGAAGTATGAAGAACATTAAATTCAAATAATCTGCAACAAATAAAATAAGTTGACGAGATTTCAGGAAAGCTATTTATTTGTTTAAAAGCATGTAGGTATTTTTTGGTGTCCATGACAAAACTATTTGAAAAGAAAAGTTCGTTCTAACCTATTGTACATGTATTTATTATAAATATATTGCAATGTAAAACACGTTGGCCAGTAATAACTAATAGGTTTCTATTACAGGTATTTACAATCAACAAGTTTAAAGTCTGGTGGTATTGTATACGTAATTCTCTACGTTTAGTTTATAAAAACTGTAAAACAATTTAAACCAAAAATAAAAAAGAAATATTTTTAGAACTTAATTGGGCTAAAATATTTACATTATAACATAAACCGCACGCCTCTTCTCATAGAACAGAAAAAAATATAACCAACATATCAATTGTTTAATAATACTATTGATTTAGGAGTGATAAGCAAAATAATAACTTCAATGCATATTTTAATAGATCCATGAGCAACATAAATATAATAATTTGCAACTTTATTATAATCTTGAAGCGATGTTTATAACCTACTTTGTATTTCCTGTAATATAAACAATTAGAGATAAATAATAATCTCACATTGAACGCAAATACAAATGATATAAAGTTCTCTCTTTGATCTGTTTCTAGTTTTATTGCGAGAGCAACAATTAATTTCATCAGATACGACAAATAATAAATACTTTCGTATCAAAAACAGTTTCATTTAAATTTAGGCGAAGTATATATTATAGGTTTCATATCAAAGGGGTACTACTTTACACGGAACAAAATAAATGACAATACCTTACTCCCACGAGTGTCAACACAGGTAATATAAAGGTCCATTTAGAAATAGTTCTCTTATTATTTGCTTGTTCGATTTTATAAAGATAAAATTACAAATTTTAAAAACTTCAAAATACTTCAAAAAGGAAAATACAATTGAGTTAATAAGTTTAATTCAGTACGTATATAATCCACACATTTTGAACAAATTCGCGGAACTGATTCAATGTAATGGTACCACTTTTTCTTAAAGAAGTTGACGAAAACAAATAACTACAGATCACTAACTCACATTTTCAAATATACACTTTTCACACAAAGTACTCTCTCTGTTTAGCACTTTCTCGGTAAACTAGCGTCTACTCTATTCCAAATATATCTACCATACTTTCTTAATTAATTTTTAGGGCGGTCGCCTTTTATATTTCTCACTAAAAGTATAGTAGTGTTGCGTATTTCAACCTCTTAGCAAACACCCTGTATGAATCCGTGGGTACTAAATAATTTTAACAAGGGGTAAACCACTAACACTTTATTTAATAATTTACTGACTATACAATACTTCAAAATAACCTTTACACTTTGTTTACTTGATATTTAACTTCACTTTCGTTACCGAACCTCACTTTCCTAGAACTTCCTCCTTCTGCGCCGGTAATCGCGCCTTATATACTCTGAAATTGCCTCTAGATCCATCCAGAAACAATCAAGAATCTTCTCTCACCACACTCTAGAAAACTCTATTTCTTGCTACAAGTTTCCAGTCACTCACTATTAGGCATAGGTGTATCAATCTCCAGTTTCAAGGGGGTGCAATTCATAATACTGCCCCCTCCTTAAGCCTGATCGTCCCAATCAGGCAATTCAGAATCATCAGTGTATTTCGCCAGTCTACCCATATGCACGATCTTCATCCTGGACTTTCTGCTTTGCTGAATCCGATAGACGACATCATTAATTCGGGTAATAACAGTGTACGGTCCATCCCAAGGTGATTTCGGTGACTTTCCTTTCTTTCATTTACTTTAACTACATACAAATGTAAAGAATGATATAGTTTAGAAACGATTTAGAATCGGTACTGGACCCTGCAATATCTGGTTCTGGCAAGCGGTCTGTTACATTGTGGTTGGAGGGCCATGATTTAACTACGTTCTTTCGGTTTTTGCAGTCAGTGTTGATTCTGACGACGATTAGCTTTTATTTTTTAAATAATTCATTTATAAAGGGCAGTTTTATAATATTTTTTATATAATTTCTAAATCTAAATCATTTTACATCTGTATGTAGTTGAAAATGAAATTATTTAGCATATTATGACCATTATTGTCCAAAGCTACTTTTAATACAAGTAAAAACGGTCCAAGTCCAATTTAGTCAGTTTTACTGACTAAATTGGACCAATTTCTATAGGACTTGGTCATTACCTGTATATTGGTTGTATACTATTAAGCCACAATGATAAGGTAGACATTTTTAACAGTCAAAGATATTACTATTTGACATGACTTGGTCAAATTTTCTCATTTTCAACGATTTTTGGATTTGGGTCACTTTTCGTTGTATACCACCGATATAACTTAGCAGAACTTCAAAACTGTCCAATGTACATTATTCAAATTTTAGTGAATGTTTTACAATAGACGCACAATGAACACATAATTTTAAAAAAAAATTTCCGCTCATGTGTTTTTGAGATAGTCGCGGTTAAAGTGAATCGTATATTAATTAACGTGTTTTTGTGAACACAAAACAGAAGAAAAGGAATATGAATGTTATGTGTTTCATTTGGGACACACTGTATAGAAGCATTTATGGTGCAAAACGTTACGTCAAACTTTGACGGCAGTTGTCAAACCTACGTAACGTAATCGATTGAACTTCTCCAAGTCTCAAGTTTACTTTTTTTACTATTTTTAATTTTACATGAACTAGACAAATTATAATGTTCAAGATTACGAACAATAAGAATACCTCTCCAGAACCGAATTTTATAATCAAAATATTATAGCTTCAGTTTTTTTCCATTGGATAACTTTGAAGGAAATTCAATATGGCGACAGATCAAGTAAAATACATCCGATCATCACATCCTTGAGAAATCTACTATAATATTATATAATTTTTGAATACAGTAACTGGAAGACTTGCGATGGCTTCGCTACATTACGTACATAATTTACAGTTCTAATATAACTAGTTCAATATGGTGGCTTCAAAATGTGGCCGAAAACATAGTCCATTATCAGAGCTGTCATAGTTAAATATTTGTTAAGGTAATCATACTGTACATTTTCCGTAAAAGTATAGGAGGTATCAGGTTTATTCTTTGATAAATATTGTTCTCTGTCACATTTTCTGTTAATTCGTTTTTTGGAGGATCAACCCTGTATATGTTTACTAAAAGTATATCCCATTTCTTCGTTGGTAATAGCGTCAACTACCCACTTAAACTCGGAATTTCATTTAATCAATAGGTGAGAGAGATCACAGTTGCCTAGCAATGTCTATCCGTTCTGAAACATACTGATTAAATAGAAACTTTATAAGTTTATCTCTTGAACTACATGTCGGGATTCGTAATTAAAAGTTGTAACTAGAAACCTAATTTCAGGGGATGCTAAATTTAAAATTTTAACGTCAAGAAGGTGAGGTGAAATGGTAATCATTCATGATCTACGAGGCAAAATGCTTCCCTTAACATTTCGACGTGTTACTTGTTTCAAGAACAAAATTACCTAAAATTGAGATATTCGGGTTAGCTGTTTCTGATATGAAAGCTGTGTACTACCTAAATGGCCGTATTTATAACACAGGCACACAAAAATCTTTTGACCAGACCACTCTATCCTTATATATTTTGAGCCGCCGAATCCAAATTTGTTATTAGAATTGTGCTTACGCCCACCAGTTTTTTTAAGGTTAAAGAATAGTTCAAAAATCGGCCAAAAAGTGAAGTTTCTAAGAAATTGTCTTCTTTTTTTAAAGTTTTGCCTACTGTAACGAAATCTTTTATTTTCGAAGGACCTACGTAGTAGCAGCCTTCGTTTTTTTGCTGTTTCTAAATCTCTTTTTAGCATCCAAACAGAGTCAGCCATCATATTAATGCTCCAGTATCCCTGATACCTTGTTTCTATAACTTATAAATATTGTTGAAATATTTCTCTTTGTTCATCACGGAAATCTCCAAAATTTCCCGGAAACTGGTCTATGTGGTTATGAAGAAAATGAAGTTTCAAATTCATATTGCACCCCAATTTACCGAAGTTACTGACTATCTTTTTCACTATCTCCTTATAACTTTCACTTTTATGATTCCCGAGAAAATGTTCGACTACTTCTTGAAAATTTCAGTGAAGAACAAGGAGAAAGATTTCACCAAGATCTAAAAGTTATGGAAACAAGGAATCAGGGAAACTGGAGCATTAATATGATGGCTGACCATGTTTGGATGTTAAAGAGAGATTTACCGAAAACAGCAAAAAAAAACGAAGACTGCAACTGCTCGAAAATAAAAGATTTCGTTACAGTCGAAGCAACAAAAAAAATATTTTCTCAAATAAACACTCTTTTACTTTTGATTTTGTGGAAAAATCAAAAGTTGTTTTTGAACAAGTTGAAAGTACCATCATACCATCGGCACGCAAACTTAATATTAAAGTAAATTAATAAAAACTTTACTCTTTTAAAACGCAATGGATATATTTCTTTAACTGGGGGTAGTTATATCCCCCCTTAAGAGTGGTTTATTGTTTTGACGTCTTTTTGTAATCAAGTGTCTTATCCTGTATATGGATTTTGGCAATGCACAATACAGATTTTCAGAATTGTCTAATAGTGTGCCTGAACTATGTAGTTAGTTTTTTTGGCACACTTTTAACGCCTCGAGGATTAATAGCTGTGTTTCACAATAAATCCATTAATAATATTTGGGTGACTTTCGGCCACAAAAACATCAGTAACTACATGGACGATATTAATTTTGTGGGGAAAGATTTAATTTTGCTGTCTGTTTGTTAGAATTTGCTACAACGATTAAAAAAAAAATTAAAAATATGTAAACATCTACAAAAGTAAAAAAAAAAAATTAAATATGTAAAAATGTGAACAAACAAAATTATTATTTATTAGAACAAATATAAAAGAGTAAAAATTATATGGAAGTGATATAACTGAGACAATAAAGCTCCTAAATAGTTAGTACAATTAGTTAAAAAGAATTTGATCCAATACAATTACACGAAATTAAAATAACACACCTAAAATGTAACAAACAAAAAATAATTTAAAAAGAAGACTACAACAAATTTTCAAAATGTCTGCCTCCAACCTCAATACGCTTTCTTGCGCGTAACTATAAATTATTTATAGCATTTCTAATCACCTGAGGGTTATTTTTTATTTCAGTGCATTCGCGTTCTATGCGTTCTCTTATTTCCTGTCTAGTGGTAACTTCGGTAGCATACACTTTTTGCTTTAAATGGCCCCATAAGAAATAATCCATTGGAGTCAGGTCTGGGGACCTTGCAGGCCAGGAAACTGGACCGTTGCGACCGATCCACCTATTGGGGTAATGGTCATCTAAATGTTGCCTCACCTCTCGTAAATAGTGAGGACCTGCACCATCGTGTTGGTAATGAAGTCCTTTAATATTTATACCTTGTAATAGTTCTGGTAATGTATCTCGCAAAAAACTTAAATACATTTAACCATTCAAAGTAGCCTCGAAGAAATGGAGTCCAATTAAATTATTATCTAATAGTCCACACCTAACATTTATAGAAAATTTGTGTTGGGAATTCTTTTGAGATATGCCGTGAGGATTTTTTTCTGCCCATAAGTGCGTATTTCTACTGTTATAAATACCGTCTCTGGTAAACTGCGACTCGTCAGTAAATAAAGCTCTTGAAATTGTTCTTCTATGATTCAACACCCAACGACAAAACGCTCTTCGGGAAACGTCATCCCTTTCTTCAAGTCTTTGAACAATTTGTAAGTGGAAAGGATGCAAATGGTTGTTTTTTAAAGTTTTCCCAACTCTTACATGAGGGACTCCTAAAGCTGCACCTACTCTTCGTGTACTAATTGAAGGATTTTGCTGCGCTATCCCCAGAATTTCATTTTCTTCATTTACATTTTATCGAATAGGACGTTCACGTCGCAAAGGAGCTGAAGGAAATTTTCCGTGTTGTTTTGCATAATTGTGAACAGAAGAAAATGTTGATTTATTGGAAGTTCGTCGATTGGGAAACAGTAGACGATATTCTCTAACGGTGGCCCTGGAGTTCCTATTACAAAAACCATAAATGTAACTAATGTCAGCGTACTCTGCATTAGAATTAAGACATTTTAACTTTAAAAAGTAGTTTAACTGCTGCTTCAAACAAACAAGAACTAAGTTTTTAATAGGTACTTTGAGTATTGTCTGCGGCAAATATTTATGAAGGCTCACGAGATTTTTGAAATGAATTTATATGGTTCTTAATTCTCCAATCATTAAAACTGTGTAAAAACTGACTAAATAGTTCAATTACATTATTATAATATTATGTTGAAGTTGGAGGCAGACATTTTGAAAATTTGTGGTAGACATTTTTTTTAAATTATTTTTTGTGCGTTACATTTTAGGTGTGTTATTTTAATCTCGTGTAGTTGTATTGGATCAAATATATTTTAACTAATTGTACTAACTATTTAGGAGCTTTATTGTCTCAGTTATTTCACTTCCATATAATTTTTACTCTTTTGTGTTTGTTCTAATAAATAAAAATTTTGTTTGCTCACATTTTTACATTTTTTTAAATCTTTGTAGCAAATTCTAACAAACAGACGGTAAAATTAAATCTTTCCCACAAAATTAATGTCGTCCATGTAGTTTCTGATGTTTTTGTGACCGAAAGTCAACCGAATATTTTTTGAATGGATTTATTGTGAAACTCAGCTGTTAATTCTCGAGGCGTTAAAAGTGTGCCAAAAAAAACTAACTACATGGTTCAGGCACACTATTAGACTATTTTGAAAATCTGTATTGTGCATTGCCAAAATCCATATACAGGATGATGTTTTTAGGTAAGATCCAAAATTAAAAAAATTGGCTCAGGTCCTGACTTTCTTTTTGTTTCCGATACTGAAATATGTACACCTCTATTAGTAAAACATATCTATTAAATTTGGTACAATTTGCTACAGCCATTAAAAAAATACGGCCGATCTAAATTTTGGCAAAAATAGAAAACACGCTGTATATCAGAAACGACAGGCATTAGAGATCTAATAAAGGTCATTCTTAAATCGTCTTAGGGTTCTGTACCCCTCACTAGCGTATGGCCAGTCACTCACGAAACACCCTGTACATATACAGAATGTGCTAAGAATCGCAGGAATCTATGTTTACTTATTTCCATATGACTTATTTTTTTTCTGGGGGTAGTTTTATCGCACCCTAGGGGTAGATTGTTATAAAACTAAAGTGAAAAAAATTCCACTAAATAAAAAATACTTTTTTTTTCTTAACGTGATACATTTTAGGGGGGCTCTATGATCTGTTAGGGATTATTTTACTATAATATGGGTATTGAGTGTACAAAATAAGTTACTTACAGTTACCGGGTTGCTGGGCAATTTTTTTTCTTTACTTTGACAAATTCTTAGAAACTTCCCCTTTTGATCCATTTTTAAACCATAAAAAAAAACTGATGCCAGCTTTGAATTCAGCGGCTCAAAATTACACAAGAGCAGAGTGGTCTGGTCAAAAGATTAGAAACATTTTTTGTTTGTGTGCCTGTGTAATCATAACTTAAGGCGAGCATTGTCAAAACTACGAGGTACGGGACGAGGTACGGTCACCGGTTTAATTTCCGACACTCGATCAGCGATGTTAAGGCGCGCTGGCCGAGGCCGGCATTTGGATGGGTGAACCAGTGTATCCGTCTATTAGTCGGTAGGCTATCGACTGAGACAGTTCCGGGCCACTAAGTCGCTTAGTAAGGTGGCGCCGATGGCACAGGGCAACTGTCTTCGCTGCAAAGAAGACCCCAAGGGCTATTGGCCCGCCAGAAAGGCGGTGAGATGGCCGGGGGTGCATCAAAGTTGATAGCCGATGACCGTGGTTTGGAGTCCACGCAAAACTGTAGATCCCTACAAGCACAATGGGCCTTGAGGCCTGAGTGTTGTAGTAAAACAAATCCACTAATGTATTGTCAAAACTAACTCAAGTTGTCAAATTACACTGTTAAACCATTCTAACCACATTTTCGAAGTTATGTTCAGCTCGAGACTAAACCAGTACACGCTGATCTTTAGCCTCAAGTTGAGCTTGATATGGTAAAATATCGTGCTTAATACGGACTTGTAAAATGCAATTTGGCAATTTAAAATTTTGGGCAATAGACTTAGTCTTCGACTGTAGAAAACAAGCTAGATTATAGTTACAGGAATAGTATATTCTACAAGTTCTGGAATAGTCCATACTCCACACGAGAAAAGTTTGTAGTCCGAGCCGAAGGCGAATACTACGGTTCGCGAGTGTGGGATATGCCATTCCAAACGTGTTGTAGACTATACTTTCTCTAACAAGATTTTAGAAATTATGCAAAAAAAACTTCAAAACGGTGTAGAACGTCAAATGCGAAGCTAGATGTAACCATAGCAAACGAACCACTAATTGCGGCTTAACGGCTTCTGATTTGTCGAAAGCCGTGCGGTACCATAACGGTGTGCCGGAATGATACGTGTTCCGACACAATTTTTAGTTGTGGAATTTATAGTTTCCGAAATAGTCTTGGAGAAAATAAGTTTTCACTGCTCTGCGGTATGCGAGACCTACTGCCGTGGACAATATTGTCTAAACGTAAAAACTGGGAGTGACTGAAAATGATTTGGATGCAATCTTAGTACAAGAAATGGAAGAATCTGAAATAGAAGGAGAAAACATTGAGGAAACCCTTGAGGAAATTAATCAAACCCTAGAGGGGAGAGTAGGGGAGACTTCAGAAGTTGAGGAAGAGAGAGATTATGGTCTACTGTCTCTACTGAATTATTTTAACATCAGTAATAAATAATATACTAGGAACAATAGCACGAATATATTGTTTAATGTGGATTAGTCTTATTGGGGACACCACATAAAAAACGAGTCTAATACTCTACCTCGCTGATGTGTGGAAGGGAGCGCACTATTTCCATGAACTATTATCACACGTTTTTAGTTAAACGGACGAAGTCAGAAGACTTTTTTTGAAATAAATATTACGAGCTACAATTCTGGCAATAACCCTCTTTCTCAAAAAATGCAGTTTCCTCCGAGATAACAGCAAAAAACTAAATTTTGCCTCATTTCACCCAGTATAAAAAAATTTGCGGGGGTGCTAACTCTGACGATTTTTGACGTTTAGTTGAAAACATGGAAATAAAGGTTCACACAAAAATCTAGCTCGTTAATAACTTTTCCTTTGTATGGTCTAATTTTCCTGGACTAGACTATTATGTTTATAAATACGGCGAATGTAGTGATTAATCAACATAACCATTATACTCTTCGCCGATTTACTGCACTTTTTATATGATTGTTGCACATTCTATAGGATACTCTTCGTGTTTTTTTTTTGTAAATAATATTAGTTTTAGACAGTTTTAGTTTAATTACAAAACATTTTTTTTTATTTAAAAAATGTATAACTTTTTTATTTGATAGATTTTGTTTAAAAATAGGGTTCTTCTAGTGAACAGTAACTTACTGTCCCAATTTCAATACAATCGGATTTTTCGTTCTTAAGTTATCGTTCTTACAAGAAACGTGACGGCCGGACAGACGGACGGACGGACATTTCGAAAGTTTTTCAGAATTTGATCACCGACAGAGTGATATGAATTTTTTTCTCTCTATGAGCAATATTACCGGTTTTAGAAATGCGCCGATCGAATGTAATATACTCTTTGTTTTGTATTTGCGAAGAGTATAATAAAGGCTTTAAAGAAACAGAACGATTAAAAAAAGTGAGAACAGATAATTTTAAACACAGATCACAAGAAAAGTAAACTTATATATAGCATATAACAACTAATAATTAAGTATATTCTATTGCAATCGAAGAGGACTGTGCTATCTTTGTAAAGCTAAAAAACTTGTAATTTCAACTTTGAAATTGCAATTCAGAATTCAAAGTTGGAATTTCGACAGATCAAAATATCGCAGAGCGTTTCTTTCAAGATTATAATACTTCCGTTCGGTAAGTGATGAAATAAATAATTGAAATTATTGTTTATTTAACGATTGTATTAAACACGGATCCAATCTGAGCTCACTGACTATATTGGCCAGTTAGACGACTTTGATCATGTGTTGTATTCAGTTACGGTTTAATTCATCTAAATGATCATTTATTCGTCCATAGTAGTTACTTATTCTCGTAAATTTGATTGTTTTATATACTCTACTCTTTGGTTTTATAATACAGTCAGCTCGCGATAATCTATTCACATTGATACCATCAAAGCTCTAAGTGTCGATTTTAAAGTATAAACATTTGTATGCGTATTAAACAAACTGTTTCGCTTTCTCCGAGAATATAAATGATGAACATTTACAAGAGAACAAAGGACTCAGCAAGTTGTTTTATCTGAATCTGAACTACATCTTTGTCCGGGGTATTTTCTTCTGCTAACGAATGCGGAAGAGTGAAAAGAAAGGAAATGCATTTAATTGTGAAGTTCTGGTAAGCGAAAAATTTCAAACAAAAGTAAATGATAAATTAAGAGATTTGGAGTAAAGAGGATTTATCTTGGAAATAAGCCAATCAAAGGGAAGCAGATCACAACGGCGTTTAATGAAAGTCTAAAGGACTAAGGATTAAAAGAGCGTGGATGTTAAGTAGTGACTGTAAATCAATTCGGAAACTTTGTAACGGGGCCAAGCAATTCATGATCGATCTGTTTACTAGGTCAGAGTCAGAAGATTCCGAATTACATAATCAAAGTTTCGGTCATTTGCCAAAATCATAAAAAGTGTGGAGCCCAATTATGATTGTAGACCCAGCAAATGACAACCACCCAGACATGTTAAGGATGGGTAACTGTGAGGCAGTAAACAACACAAATATGAGATTCAGCAAAGAATAATATAAGCACAGATTGAAAGATCGGCAACTTGCCCGTTGAGCAGAATTTGTCGAGATTGAAATATCACGAAACGTATAAAGATCACTTGCTAACACCCTAGTTTTCTGCATTTTTCTGTGAGCCTCTGTACATGGACAATCGGGGAAGCAGATCGACGGTGTATTGATGCTTTTGAAATATAGTGTGGAAACGTTTGCTACGAATTTCCTGGATAGCCTACCGCACTGACAGTTCGATTCTCCAATACGCCACCAAAAGCGCCTTTCTAGGATTGTGTTCTCCCAGATCCTCTCACTCGTTGGCCATATTAACCGGAGAAAGAACAATGTAGAACAGTTGACGATTTAGAGAAAACTAGATTGCAAGAGGCGAACAGTGTGCTGCCCTTCAAAACGTTGGGTTGAGGTCACTCATCAAGGAGCTGATAGGAGTTTTGGTGAGGTCGTGCGTCTAATAGACAACCGTAACGCCGCTGTAACAAATGTAATAAAGGGGTTAAGAAATTATAATGACTTTCATAGAATAGCGCGATATTTTGTAGAAAGTTAGGATGCCACTTCAAAAGGCCCTAAATTGTACGATGAAAGCATACTTTTATATAATTGTTGCACTATGGGATATTCTTTTACTGCTTGTGTTTCGAACCCGAGACTTTTGGATTTCGAGTCTAAAATTAAACCGCAGGACCATCGCCTATTATTTCAAAATGTGTTAAAATTTGAATATAATGTGCCTAACTGGAAATAATATTTTAACGGTTGGATATTATATTATGAAATATATATTAAATATTAACAACATGTATAATTAAATTATAGGGAATAAGACCAGTATTAACGTATGCCCCCGAAATGTGGACCCTTAGATCAAAACCGCCTGGGAATCTTTGAAAGAAAAATATTCAGCCCCATTCAAGAAACCCATGTATGGAATAGCAGGTACAACTACGAATTGTACGAATTATATGAAGATGCTGATATAGTAAAAATGATAAAGCCAGGACGATTAAGATGGGCAGGGCATGCACTAAGAATGAACGCCGAAAGGCCTTTAAAATGAATATTACGAAGCAAAGTACGATGGAAATCGAGAAAGAGGCAGACCAAACCTGCGATAGACAGATGGGGTAGAATAGGACTTGAGGAACATAGGAGTGATCAACTGGAAACACCGAGCCCAAGATAGAGACGGATGGCGGAGAATCCTTGAAGAGGCCAAGACCCAGCCAGGGTTGTAGCGACACCGACGATGATGATGAATATTTCAAAAGATTTCTGTTCAATTATAAAACAGAAAATAAGCACATTTTAAAAAGTTTTAATAAATAAGAACTCTTTCATTTATCGATCAATTTTGCTAAATCAGTACTATTCTTCTTCTAGTTAACACTAACTTACTCTTCAAATAATACAAATACAACTGGACGCTTCTTTCTTAAGTTATCCTGCTTACAAGAAAACTGATTCAATCACTAACACAATGATATAAATTCTTTTTCTACAAGCGATATTTAGGGTTTTAAAAATATGCCGATCATATACTCTTCATTTTTGTCTTTGCGAGTATAATAATACGTTTCAGCTAATAGGTTTGTTTACTTGATACCAATAGCAATTTAGTATCCTTTTTAATTAACAGACTATAAGTTTTATCATTTTCATATTATTACAAGTCTTGTTTATAGAAGATAAAAAATATGGCTTTTAATTAGAGAAGATTAGCGGCTGCTTGATTTCTGTTCTAAACAGCACTTTATATAAGCGATATTATAGATAAACCTGAAAATGTCAAAATAATTTCGTGTACTTATGCAATAATGCCTATGCGATGCATGAATGGTACAAAATAAACCTATTTATATTCGACTGTATCCAGCCCCGGTTACCCGGTCCTGACTACCATAAAGACGGTTTATGATTTGGTTTTGAAGCCATAATGTAGAAACCAGAGGTTAAAGTGCCACCAACGTATCTGGTCAGACTATCGGATTAGTCCATAACGACAAAGTAAATTGAAGTCACCTTACCCAAGTTATTTTACCAACAAAAAAAAACCGCTGCCTAAAGAATCAGCACTTCCACATCCAGATTTCCCGTCCAAGTCTCTCTTTAAATAAAAATATATTAATATTTTTGGTGGTAATGCCAAAAATTATTAAAATGAATTGAGATCTTGATTTTTAGTAGATACAAGTTTCTGGGCTCTTAACCAGCTGGCTTTTCTTATTTACACCTATTTACATCCTCCAACCCTTCAACGGAATGAGTTCAAAATATAATCTAGTTCTAGATCCCGTTATGATACCTACATGTACCAAATAAGTCAATATTTGTATTTTATTTTGTCTTTAATAATGGAGTGGGGTGGGGGTAGTAGTGGATATGGCACATGGCATATAGTTCGATTGCTATACACTATAATGCTTAGAAGTGATACAATTTTGTAATTTGGCATATTAATTAATTGTACACTATTTTTCCAAGCAGCGCCCACTTACAACATAGCAGACGATTTCAAAAATTTTATAAATCAACTTTTGTAGCTAAACTATTGATGGTACAAAAAAATGCTTTTAAGGAAAAATGTTCTCTGGTAAAATCTAAATAACAGAATATGAGGTTTCCCCTCGTTGTCTTTCTTCACGCACACCAATGGTTTGTCATTGTTTTTGATGGTTCGAGTGATTTCAATCGAAGAAAGGGCAGTGAAAAATTGAGAGTTCAATTATTGCGTTAGTATGCAATAGAATAGATAAATAAATTTTTACGTCTTGTATTATACAGATCATATGCCTTTAAAAGAAGTTTAAATTGGCCGATTCAGATGTACGGCGGTTTAGTAAAACAATACATTGGCCGTTATGTATCTTGCGTCAAATTCAAAATAATTATTATACAGGGTGTAATCAGTACGGCGGGGCGGGTTGGACGTGTGTACATAACGAAACACCCATAGTAACTAAAATATTGCACAAGGGAGAGTCAGAGTATAAGGCAAAGACACGCGCGACGATCTAAACCTACCTCAATATTCCAGCAGTTCTCAAAAGATTTCATTGAAAATTTGCGAAATTTTAGTTTATTTTTTCTCTCCAAAACCGAGGTTGGCAAAAATTGTGTTTTTTTAATTTTAATTTTAATCAAAAAACACGTTTTTTTTTAAATTTAAAACAATTCAATGTGTTTTAGACATGAATTTTTAATTGTTGAAAAAAAAACATGTTTTAAACAATAAAAAATATGTTTTTAAACCTAAATTTATACGGGCGCGTCGACCCAATACATTGTTTATTTTATAAGCCATGCCCATATTGCATCATAACAAGACGAGGACGATACTTGACAACGGCTCGGCCAATTCGGTGTAATAAATATGTCAAGTTGTGCAATAGTGCAATCATTGTTTGGTGATTGGTTATTGACTACACAGGCACATAAAAAAAATCGAGTGGGACAAGGCAGACCTAAATATTCTCATGAATTCTAACCTGCTGAACACGAACCCGATGCCCGTTTTGCCGGATTGGCTCTTTCATTCTTCCTAACCTCAAAAAACACCGTAAGAATGCCCGAGAAAATGAAAATGTAACTAAAAATCTGAAAAAATTCAGGGGTACATAGGATGGCGATAGAAATTGAATGGCGTAAACCAGACATTCCTGCGATCCTTCGTTTTCGAGATAGAGCAGCTCAAAGTCACCGGAAGGAAAAAAATTGTTTATTTTGCACTAATCGAGGCTCTATATCGGAAACCAAAAAAGCTATAGAATTCTAGTTTGCGTCATTCGTTTTCTCTCGCCATTCTACGTATCTCTGAATTTTTTCAGATTTTTAGCTACACTTTCATTTTCTCGGGCATTCTTACGGTGTTTTTTTTTTTTTGAGGTTAGGAAAAATACAAGAGCCAATCGGACCAGCAGGTCAAAATGCATGGGAATATTCTCGCTCTCGACTTTTTTTGTGTGTACCTGTGCTGTTAATCGCTTTAAAATTAACACTTAAGAAAATAAATAATAACAGGTACCTATATCTTCTATATAATAGTAATATGTTTCGTTCGTTGTACTTATACTACTATATTATTATAACTAGTTTTATTGCATTATATAAAAGTTCATATTTTTTTATTTTATTATTATTTTTTTTTACCTTATCATATACAACGATGTTCCAAAAATTGTCCATCAAACACACTGAAAAAACGCATTGAAAAAAATCATGTTTAAAACAGGTTACTGTGTTTTAAACAGTTAAAAAACATTTGTTTACTTAAAACATTTTGTTTTAAAACTGCCAACCCTGTTCAAAACTATAAGCTTTAGACCCCACGTTACATAAGGTTTTTTTGTTTTTCTTGTCGTTCCCTACCACCAGTTTTTTTTAATGACATGAAACTAATTACACCCTGCATAAATTACGTTGTACACTTTTAAGCAAAAACGTTGCAAAGAGGAATTACAGGCTATAACGCTATTATCATCAACTTAACTGAAATTCTAGGCTTTCAATTCTTGATCTTCCGAACTAAATACTGATGTTTGAAAGCTGATAATAATTTAATAATTACTATAACATTTGTTTCCCATTTTGCAAAATTTCCGAAAATGGAGTGAAATGAAAATCCAAGTCCCTTCTTGACAATTATCCAATGAATACAAATTAATCCTTATTTTTTAATTAATCCTCCATAAGATCCTTTTATAGGATTCTAAAAAAGGTCTAATGAGAGTTGAATATGAAAAGGAATTATTAATTCGCATTCCCTGAACAATTCTGAAGAGGGGACTTGAATGCTATTTTTTTTTCACTAATTTTAACGATTCGATGGTAAACCGAAAAAAATATTTTTATCCACAAGAGATTCATTTCGTAGAGTAATAAGCCGCAATAAAAAACAAAATTTAAATAATCTCAAAAATACCTAGCGAATTAAAAATTAACAGTGCCATTTTATTTCCTCCTTAAAGACGGACAACTTTTGTCTGAAACATTTTTTTTTCGGAAAATCATTATATTTCGTTCGTGTGAACTTAAACGAATCACCATGTATATAAACACCGGTGTTGATGGTTTTAAGGGGTTTTTTATACTTGATGTATTCTGAAATGAACTGTATTTTACATTACAATAGATTTTACCGTCTATTCTTTAGTGCAAGATCATTACTCGTATAGAAAAGCGTATGGTAAGTCATAAATATGAAAAATGTTTGGCAGCGCACGTAGAAGTAGAGAAAAGGAGAATGAAAATATCAAGACCCTTTGATCCGTGTTTTTATTAGGTTTTTATAGCCACGTATTTGAGCAATGTAAAGAAAACAAGTAATTCAATTTAACGAATATTCTTTCTTATATTGGCATAAGCAGTTGATTTCCCAAGGAATAAACGTTATATGTAGGGTAGGTCAAGTGCCATTGAAAATGAATATTTGCTTTAATTATATAATTTCCGAGCTAAGTTATGCTAGCAGAGGCGTATAAGAATAATAGTTTCAGCTCATTTCAAAACAAAGTTGGTAAGAGCTTAATTATTTTTACAAACTATGTTGTGTGTTAAATAAAACGTACTTTAGACTTGTACATTCGAATACGATTTAAAACCCAGTAAGCTTACAGCAATGATAGGTGGAGAGCCGGCTGTATAGATTTCCTATGAACAAGATACATGAAAACCTTTATGTGAGTGAGTAAGTACTACCACAGACATACAGGGAGCCCGCGCGTATCCATTTGGACATGCAACATATACCTTAAAAATTCTCTGATATGTAACACTATTTATTAAAATTCTTTATCAAGGACATTATACACACAATTGTTAAAGTCTCTGTGTTAATAATTTCCTTTCATCCAATGGGGGCAAGTAGTCACAGATTTTCATTTGGCATATTCTCCCGCCTACCATTTTAAAGCATTCCAAATGCAAATTTTCTACTCGGCGTCGCGGCGCTGCGATTAGAAACTTTGTATTGCCTCATTACTTTAAACCCGAGTGTATAGGTATAAGTGTCTATTTCTAACGCTAATTAATTAACTTAAAAGCTTCCATGGAGATTCGTTTTCTATTTAAAATAAATAACTTAAACGAGATGAATTCCAACATGATCTGTGCAATTTATTTAATTAAATTAAGTAGCTGTAAAATTACCTGTGGTCTAACGATGTTCGATTGTTATCAATTGGCGATAAAAAACAGGAAACGACATAGTTTGCATGAACTTTCCTAGTATTTTAGCACGTCACAGCAATTTGCAATTAATAAACGGCAAATACAATTAACACGCACGAAAATAATTTCATTGAGTTAAATTTTGTGTCGCAGACTTGCGGAATGGGAAATCATATGTATTTGCTTCGACAATTTGCAAAATACAAAATAACCATCAATAACGAAACAAATATATCGTCTAGGTGAGCGTTGAAAAGTAGAGCCAAAATAAATTTGGAATAGTAATTTATATCATAAGACCGGAAAGAAGTGTTTTGTAGGTCAACCCAAGCAAATTCCAGGGCGAGCCGCAAGCCAGTCCTGGAAGCTTGGGGAGACCTGCAAAACACTGTTTTTCGGTCATGTAACGTACAATATTTTTTCTTCGACTGACACTCCCCACAATAAAATTGTGGGAGGTTACTAAAATTGGTCCAAAATCGAAAATTGAGATAACACCAAATCTTTACGTTTTGAGGTTCCAGGAATCCAAAAAAGTGGTTTTTGAAAAATGTTTGTGTGTGTGTTAGCACGATAGCGGCGAAACTACTGGACGGATTTGGCTGAAACTTTGCATGAGGGTTTCTTTAGTGCTCTAGAAGATCTGAAAAGGTTTTGGTTGAGATCGGATTACCTTTAGTGCCATTTTGGCACAACAACTTGTTTATTTTATTATTACTTACAATTTGCAATCTAACCATTGGAAAGCAGTTAAAATTCCGATTTCAACGGTATATCACACTTGCACCTTTTTTTATATACCTACATTTTTTAATACAAATTATTGTATAGAGAACAAACAGAATTCAATGTCTCTATACTATCAACATATGTAAAACTAGGTCGTAAGTTTTCAGTGGTCGAGTGGGCTAAAGCGTCGATTTACAAATCATCTCACTATCACACATTTTCACCACCATAATTTTTATTCTGTACCTATCCCTTTTCTATCTCTAACTGTTTGTACTCTGTTTGTATTTTTGCAATTTTTGTTATTTTGTCAGTTTTTGTTAAAAATTCCTTCTTGACCGAGAAACTTATAAAAATTACAACCTCTTAAAAACTTAAATTTATTTTCCACAACCACAACTCCCAACGGCGAGCAGACTGTTGGGGCACAATTGCCCAGAACGGGTTTTTTCATTGAGTTTTTTCCCGTCTCAGCAATCCAAATTCTAAAATGTGAAACAGTGCGCGACCAAACGGTTTAAGTGAAATATTTTAATTTTAAGCTTACTGTGTAGGCAAAAACAATGTTAACGTTAATTTTAAGCCGCCACAGGCGGCAGGAGTTTTAACTGTTAAATATAAGTTTTATTGAGCCGAACCGGTCGCGATTCGCCCAACCACACTAACATCACGGCGCTGCGCGACGTGGTTGTACGGTTGGCTCCGGGTCTCGATCCGGGGAGGCAATTTACTGTATTAAAAGAACTAAATACATTTGTTATGATGATGATGATGATGATGATGACTTACAAATCAAGAGATCGACGGTTCGATCCCAACACAGTGCGTTTATTTTACTTTGTGAGTTTGAGGATTGGTCACTAGTTTTAAATGAAATATAAATAATTCTATTGCTGTTTTGGCGGGGAACACATACGACGTCGTAAATTAGATAAATATAGGTGGGTCATATTACAATAATATATTTGATTTAAAGGCATGTCATGGCGGCTGATTTGAATTGACTATCAGAGCTCGTAGCATTTGCTACTGCTATCAGCCCATCACTAATTTCAACCGGGTGGGCCGGACACACAGACAGACAGACAGACAGACAGACCGACCGACCGACAGACAGACGGACGGACGGACGGATATTTTGAAAGTTGTTCAGAATTCGATCGCCAACACAGCGATATGAAATTTTTTTCTCTACGACTAATATTACCGGTTTTAGAAATGTGCCGATCGAATGAAATATACTCTTCGTTTTGTATTTGCAAAGAGTATAATTAATTTTAGATTTTTCAGCTAAAACATCGTTTGTCACCTTCGTGGCAGCTTTCAAAATGTCTTTTGGAATCTCATTTTCTGTTTGTAACGCTTCAAAATTTGAATCTATATTTTCCATAACTTATGAATTGACTCTTGAATACTCGTAAAACTTAAGTGTATCTATTTGACACTTATCCCAACAATTAACACAAATTCGTTTTTATAGCAACAAGAAAGCAAAGCCACCTGCACCAAAAATTGACAGCATTTTTTATCTTCATGGATCGGAAAAGAGAATGTTTGATGCCCATTTTCCGGTCTAGCCCGGGAAAACGTTAATTTCTGCCGGAAAATTTCTACAGAAAGGGTGTATTTTCTGGACGGTCGAAAAAAATAGTTATTTGTGTTAAGAGTACAAATAGACGAGGAAATACAGCATTCAGCTGTCGAAAAATGTGAAATAAGTAGGATATCAAAATGCGGTTTTACTTCCACATCCACGTAGTGGATTGGAAGTACAGTAATCGTAAAAAAAAATTCAATTTTTTTTTTCTTGAAATAGGTTTAGAATGTCATGAAACGTCGAGATTTTAAATTTGGGCGAAAAAAAATTTCTGTCTGTCTGTCTGTAACTTTTTTTGTCAGCACGTTTTCTTCGGAACGGTTTAAGATAATGACTTACTTATTTCCCCCTATTTACCCCTATTTACTCCCCAACCCTTCACCAGATTGACCAGATATGTTCAAAAAACAATCCAGTTCCAGATCTCGGTACAATACATACGTGTACAAAGTCAATATCTTAAACCGTTTCAGAGAAAATATGCGCACAAAAATTTTACCAACCGACAGACAGACAGAAAATTTCTTTTCAACAAACAAAATGTATTTTTAGATAATTTGATGAAAAATAACGACTTTTTACTCTTGCAGAATTTTCGACAAAAATGCATATTTTAGGAGATATAGCGGTTCGAATTTTTCCAAATACAAGACCTTTTTTCCTTTATCGTTGAATTTTTTCAGATTTTTAGAGGCACTTTCTTTTTTTCACAGAATTTTGAACACTTTTTATATGCAAAATTTTGTGAAAAGACGAAAGTGCCTCTAAAAATCTGAAAAAAGGAGGTGCGTAGGAAGGATAGAGAAATCGAATTGTGCAAACTAGAACTCTCTAGTCATTTTAGTTTTCGAGATAGGTCGTTGAAAAGAGGGAAACATTGTAGAAATTTTCCATCTGGTGACTTTGAGAAGTCGTATCTCGTAAACTAAGAAGACAAGGATGTCTGGTTTACGCCATTCGATCTCCATCTTTTTAGCGTACCTCTGAATTTTTTCAGATTTTTAGGATGTGGCGGTCGGATACAACTGCCTCCGAGGTGGACCCGTGTCGCCGGAGAAGCGAAATTCTCGCTAATCCGACTTTGACTTCTTCTAGCTTCCTTAAAAATTACCTCAGATCATCGAGCGGCCCAGCATCGGATTCGGAATTTAATTGGGCTAATTTCCACCACGCATTACCGAATAATGATTTCTTTTTTAATTACCTAAAAAACTGCACGCGACAAAATGCATTTTGCGATACACAAGTGCAATAGTTTGGCCTATTTTTGTGCCTATTTCCTGGTCTATAAAAGTGCCTTTGTCGCTTGAGAGCGACAATGACACTTTGCGTTCGAATTATACAAATTATTTTATTTACGATCATTTTGAAAACATTAAAATAAAAGCAAACTAGTCGAGCGAGGGCTGTGATTGTGGGAGATTTAATTTATTTAAATCATATTCCATATCAATAAATGGGTTGCAAATTGTGTATCGATGTAATTAAAACAATAATAAATTTGCACCGGATTATTTTATGAGAAAATTTTAATGAAATTGCCAAATGTCTCATAAGGAAATCGAAAACAGATAAAATCCATTCCGTATGTTTTGTGAGGTTGCAGACTCACAGGAGTATTTGAATACATTATTTGAATGTTATATGAAATTTACACATATTTTCTGATTTCTTTTTAGTCAAGCATAAGTTCATTATTTAAATAATAGGCAATTTAACTAAGTTCCGGGACATTTACGAGGTTGCAAATTTGGACTGTCATTTATTGGTGTCACAAACCTTTGCAACCCCAATTTTAAGGCTGTTAGACCCCCACTTATTGTTTAAAACGTCAAAACCGTGTCCGTGCCAGATAAAAAAAAATGTGAAAAACATCTTCCGGGGTAAAAAAAGTTATGCAAAATAGCAACCGGGTTTGTGACCCTATTCTGTTGCATAAACATTCATTTGCATAACTTTCGCAATTTTTTTCGACATCATAATAAAGTTAATAAATAACTGTTTCGGTCATCGTAGCAAGGTGCAAAATTGATAGAAGATGTCTAGTAATTATTAAAATGTTCTCCAATGTTTGCATAAATTTCGTTTCAAAAAGTTATTTCAAATTTACGTTTCTTATTAGTTTACTATGTAATGTTCCTGGGGCCGAAAAAGGGTTCAAAACCGTGCTCATTATTTTTTTACCTCCTCCAATATTGTCTCAAAGATTTAAAACTATCGCAAGTCCGTGGTGACTGGCCTATACAATATGAGACCAATTCAATGTTCCCTAATGAGTTAAAGCGAGCTAAGCGAAAAAATAATGATTAAGAAATGATTCTTGGAGAGGTTATTTAACCATTGTAAGCGATTCATATACATCCTTAAAACATATGCAACACGTAACTATTTAATATCCTATTTTTAAAATCATGTATTTAACCAGGACATATTTCGCGACTAAGGCCAATCATCGACACGAGATGAGTTAGCTCCAACCTAACAATATTGCTAAACATCTTCTCTGTTAAAGAGTAGGGATTTTATTTGTCTAACATTTAATAGATAACTCTTTACAGAGGTTGTAAATAGTTGAAGGAGGGTATATGCAGTACGCAATCCTCGCCTAATATTGCATAACTTATGCCATACGCAACGCCGTTGCTTCGCTGTCCATATCGAGGTACGAGTATAGTCGACTAATTTGCGCTCGTCACCTTTGAAACACGCGAATAAATTTTGATCATGTACTTTTTAATAATAGTATTATAGGTAATAACAATCGAATAACTTGGCCAGAGTGAACATAAATGATTGTTCTTTGAATATTAAGGTCTGTAAATTTACGACTAAATTTTGATTAATTATCCTGTCAAATAATGTCTTCCGTATTGAAGCTGAAATCTTATAAAAGCATTTTAATAAGTTCAAGTTCACACTTGTTGATAGCGAGCTTGCTGATTTTGATAAACGATCCCTTCAAAAGACCACGTGGAAAAAATTCACGGTTATCAATTTTTTGAAAGATTCCTATGATGAAACTAAGCGTTTAGCATTTCAACGATCGTAGTTTATTACCTTGTCTAAAAATAAAATTCTTACTATACATTTTCTCTCTGATATATTACAATTTCAGTTCTATATATGAATTGAGCCTCAAATCTAAGATCGGACTGAATGAATAAATTTTAGCGAACATTAAAATATGTTTGAAAACTTTTTGCTTGGTAGTTTTAATCTGAAACAAAATTTAAAAACGTTTTATTAGCATAAAAAATAAACAAAATAACATTTTAAAATATTTCTCTTACTGCCACAACGTGTGGCGTACATTAGTTAATACGAAAATATTATAATAATAAGTTTCTGCAGCTTCTGGTCATTACCAAGTCGTGAATTTGTAAAATAAAATAACAGCAGCAACAGCAGTACACACTACTTTATAAACGGAATAATTTAAGTAACAATAACAAAATTAACAAAAGTTTAAAGCATTAAGTATAACACACCGCCTCAATTTGACTTTATTTATCGCCATTTGCTAACTTAAACCAACCTGGCCAAATGCCAAATGCATTTTAAGATAGTTTGTTTTAAAAAGGCCTTCAAGAACTTACATTAAAACTAAATTATCTTTTAGTATTTATTGGCTTACTGACTTATCAAGGTATTTAGGTATTTGTCAAGCGTTCAATAAAACTTTATAGCTGTTAAGATCAAGTTAGGAGGACCAAGTTTTAGAGAGATTAAGCAAATGTTGTGGTTTTATCATTGCTTTATGAAATTAATTTGAGGTGGTTTTTAATGCTGGGCTATAAATCTAATATGCTTTGAAATCACTAAGTTTCAGGTCGAACCTTCATAAAACCAACTACTTGCTAGAGTTTTAATGAAGCAAACAAACATCTGTAATAAATCAGTCTTAAACATAAAAGGATAGGGATTCTACTATTATACCTCTATTATGTATTACTCTATTAAACAGGTCAAACATATGGTACATACGGGCAGTTATAGCCACATAACTGCCTAGGTACCTAAAATTGTTTATTATCTTTATCTTTATCGGGATACGACTACTCTACGAAGACATTGGAGCATCACGTATGTGCATACCTTCACATGTTTCTCATCCTAAAATGTCATATTGGTAATACTGATGTGTGTATAAGTATGTATTCTTAGCATATATACGTAGGTTAAATTAGTATGTAGGTATATACTTATCTCTTTTTACTTCCGCATCTATGATGTACCTAGTTACGTTAAATATGTATTATATCGATTATTATTATTCATAATGTAAAGGCGCGTCTCTATTATGGTCGGCTTTGCCGATCGGCATTGCCCCACTGGTATATTCGGCTTGGATTCTCTTGAAGTTTCGGACCGGCAAAGCCGAATTGTACGTACCCACTTGCCAACAAATGCCGTTCGGCCATGCCGACCAGCAAAGCCGACGATAATGGAGACGCGCCTTAATGTATCCTATGATTATAAATTAAATTAAATATATAAATATAGTGCAATCTACAAGCTTCCTAGAAGAGAAGTGTATTACTGCTAGCCTAACCATTGGTACTTAATTTCGACTATTAGTATCATGGGCGTACCATTCGCCAGGCCTCAGGGGGGTGTAATGCGTAACAATATCGTAGTTTTTGCCTCTGAAGATGGTTAATTTGGTTTACCTTTGCCCAGACTAATGGTTTAAAATAGGTAGTTTTAAAACTGTGATAAGATATATACATATTCGTCGGCAGATCGTTTGTGTACGACGTGCCTGTGTATGAATTTATAATAATGGCTAATTGGAGTGAAAATAACTTTTTTCAAAAGTGGCAAATCAGTGTGGCTGATTGGACTAGCTCTATAGTGTCACAAAAAAAGTGGCAAAATGTTAAAAGGACTGGTAATTTTAAGAGAAATGTGGAGCACTGATCGATGATAAATTAAAACATCACGAGTAAAACCAAGATATTTGATAAAAGAAACGGGAGATAATAATAATAACAATAATATAACAATAATAATAATAATAATAATAATAATCGGCGTTCTCGGTGGGATGAGGCCTACGCTGCTCTCAGCATTGAAGACCATACCGGCCTGCCAAAAATCGGCCGAATGGTTGGCAGGCCAAATGTAGAAGGCAGTCGTCTTGGGGTCCCTGCGTCTACTTAGGGCACACGATTCTAGAATCTACAACCACTAACCCTGCGGGATGTGGGGAGTGGTTGTAGATAATTCGCTGGCGCTTCCCCCGTGAGAATATCGGAGACACGGGAGAACTGTCCAGCATCGCTAACGCGTAAAAAAAAATAATTTATTGGTCATTTAAACAATACACCGCACAGTTTTGACACGTCAACATAAATAGGTAAAATGAAAAAATATAAATGTAAATATGAATAGTAGACAAAAATATAACTGTATAAAACATTAGGACATAATACTAATATAGTCAAAGTAAATAACAAACAAACAAATAATGATTGTATTAAATACTAGGACCTAATTCGAGTATAGTCAAATATGTGTAAATAATATAATCCTAATATCGTTTGTGTATTATAGTACAGGACAATTAATTCAAGTACACTAACAAAGAACAAACATTAAACTAAATTTATACATATTTAAAATCTGACACATTATAGTAAGCACTGACCAAAAGATGCTTTCTTAACTTTGCTTTAAATTGTCTGTTTGGTAAAGATTTCAATTATTGTGGTAAAGAGTTAAATAGAGCAATACCAAAATTGTTTCTCTTTGTTGACTCTAATCTCTGAGAAGGTGCTTGTATGCCATTGCGATTACGAGTATTATATTCATGATTTTGCCATTTCTATTCGGTAATAGATCTATAATATTATTCAATCGAACAACTTCTGCTTTTTTTGCAACCACTTCTGAATTTGTATAAATATTTCTTAAATTATTGTTAGCCTTAATTCTCACTGAAATTTGAGGGAAAGATAAAGCATGGTAATAGTTTATCACATTATAAAAAATATCAACTGCACCAGTTTTCACATGCCAGATAATTAGAGAATATTATTTTATTTTCCGTACTTTCATTTAAAATTGTTTTATAGAGTGGTTTTACATTCTTTGAGTCACCATTAAATTTGATAATTTGAGACATGATCAGAAAAATGAAAAATACGTCCGCATTTGCGGGGGGGATTGGCGAAAAAGCAGGCCCACCTCTTACGAAGCCGGTCCAGGTCTACAGCGATGATTGGGATAAAGAGCTCAAGCTCGACCCCTAATCATCCGAGACCGTCATCATTAGTCAAGAATATTGGCGAAAAAAGATGAAAATCTCGTACAGTAGCTTCGATAATTTCGAAATTGACAAAAATATTATCTATGCATGTTTGTGTATTACCATGTACTCTGGTGGGTTCTGAAATACATTTTTCTAGACCAAATGAGTAAAAGATATCAATTACCTCTCTAGTGGACATATATCAAATAGCGTCTCGGCAAATTGACTTTTTAGGTTATATTATCCGAGCACCATACATTCTATAAGTTTTAAAGCGGTTGTGTTATGAGCTCAAATGGTTTAAGATTGGTTTCAAGATAAGCCTACAAGTTTTAAAAAATATATTAAGACTTAAGGCTTAAAATTACCTTTACAAGAATAAATCGATATGCCTAAAAAGCAATTGGTAATGTAATAGGCATTTTAAGACCATCAAAACGAGGTTATTCACGCACTATTATCTTCTCATGGGGTACGAGAAGTCTTTATCGGACGGTAATACTGAATACAATCAAGAATATTACTAGCCAAACGTGGAATGAGGTATTGAAGCCATCAATAATTCTGCATTTCCGCAATCGGTTTCAAACAGCAACATTAGCATCACGAGAGGCATACATAATATAAAAGTCTATTGTACTTACAGTTGATTCGACCAAAACATTGCCTTGATGTAACTATGGGCAATGTTACACTATATCACAGAACATAAAAACTAAAATAACTACTTTACTGATTCTATTCGCAGTTATTATTCACTACAAATATACAGATATTTACAAATATATGGCGGCTTTTTAATTCTTACGGCCTACCGGCCAAGCGCCTCTACGCCATATTTCTCGCGTCTCCCGTCTCCCCCGAGTTGGCGTATGAATCTACTATTCGCTAAACTTCGTGGTACAAGCTACTATGCTATTGGTCAAGCATTTGTCATGACTAGCCGATAAAATTTAAACGCGTATAATGCTAAGATCAATATCTTATAATTTAAATTTAAATAGTAAAAAGAATAATCGCGCGCTTTATCTAATTTAAGGTACTGAGTGTTCTTACAAAACGTGACCGTTACAACAAACTATGTTTTCTACCACTATGTGGTAGAAAACATAGTAGTGTGTTTTATTTAGTTATTTGTGTTAAAATGTACCGTTGGCATGCTGGGTTGACATATTTTCCATAACACTACATTTAAAAGTTTTTTTAAAACTTGTAACTTTGTGTTTCCTAATGACTTTGGATTTTTTACAGAAAATCGAGTTATATAAAAATCTATTTAAAAATCTGTATTTCAGATTTTTTTCATTATTTTCGTCTAACGCCTCAACCTCCTTAATATCAATAATTTGTTCAAAAAACTAAAAAAAATATAGCCGCGCAGTTCTGCTTCTTCCTCTGTACGCGGCTCTGAACATTGTATTTTTTTGGAGGAAGACACTATATAACAATAATGAAAATGTAACCTTCTCATTATTATTTAACATATTAGGACCATGATGACTGGACGAGATTTATTTATATTAAAATGTTTGCAATTTGACTCGAACTAGAGATTTTTTGGAGCCTGCTAAAAGAGGACGCAGTAATTGTTCGACTTATACAAAAGAATTTGCATTGTAAGGGTGCAATTAGAGCGGTTAGTTTGCCAACTATTTGTGGAATGGTGTTTGGAATGGAACCAAAAAATCTGAAAGTGCACAGTGGTATTGTGCCAGGAAGGGATGACAGCAATATTTCTTGATGTCTCGCATAGACCTAATCAGTATTTAAAATTAAAGTAAGTCTAAATCCAGTGTTAAGGGAAAGATATATTTATATTGTTTGTTATATTTTATGACTTAAATATTATCAGGCTAGGTAATCGAGACGAAAAAAGTATTCGAGTAGGAGAAGAGTAGACATAATTTAATTGACAAAATAGTAAAATTCGATGTTTTGAATGGCAATATAGGAGCGTTTAAAAAAACCGCTGCCTAAGTAATCATTAATTTCACATCCAAATTTCTTTAAAGGAAAACATGTTGATACTATATTCGCACTCCAGTCTGTGCAAATAGTATCAATATTTGCAATCGTCTAGTCCAAGGTGATGTCATAAAAAAATTTGAGACCTTGGTTACCAGTATATACAGGGTGTCCCGTAAATAATGGATAATCCTGAAACTGGAAATAGGCCAAGCCATTACCCATCAGAATATCACAACTCAACCTTATTGAAAACCATACGGTTTTCGAGATATGGACACATTTTTGAAATTTTGAAAATTTCGACTCTAGGATAGTGTTTTACATGCCAGTGCCACAAAGTAAAGATTTGTTCATTCTGTTTTTACGTGAGTATTCTAGAATAGTCGTGCTATCAAACGTGTATCGGAGTTTTTAGATAACGACTACAGTATTTTGAAAAAAGAAGTATTTCTTAAATTTCTGTTCCACCAATATTCCGTCTGCCGACTTTGACCTTTGATGGTGTAAAGAAAAGTGCCAAGCGAAACTTGCCACTTATCTTAAAAACTTGCCCACTTATTGTTATATTATAAAATGTTTAAAAATTATGAGTTTTGCTGTTAAGAAAAAAGACATAGCTGTTTGAATGGTGGAAGATCTAAATTTATCAAATTAAAATGTTTAACAAGTAAGTCTATCTTTTAATTGTATTGCTTGGCCAAAGCATTCGTGGATATTCTCTTATGTGTGACACATCATTTTGTACGTTTGGCGTTAGTAGCGACCTGTAATTCCTCTGAAATTATTTAAATTTTTTGAGACTCGCATTTCTGTAGACTTCTTGAGAACCACAATGCCTCGTATACAGTATACATAACGTGAGTATGCTAATATGCATTCTATTTACGGCGAATGTCGAGGCAACGCCAGTGCATCCGCTGTGCGTTATCGAGAAAGGTACCCGAACGCACGCCATCCGGACTATCGTGTATTTATTACATAACGCGTACTGCGAGAGAAGGATTTCTAGTCTTCCTGGTATTGGTGATGCCAGTGAAGGAAGACCTTGTCAAAATTTCGACGACGAAGTGCTTGATGAAATTAACAACGATCCGTCTACTTTTGTGCGTACCGTATCACGACGCACTGATGCATCTAAAACAACGGTGCATAGGATTTTAAAACAGTACCAACTCCATCCTTTCCATGTATAACGTGTGCAAACTCTACTACCCAGAGATTATCCCTTGAGGGTGGTATTTTGCCGGCGAATGCTGCGGATGATAGGAGAGGATCCAGATTTTTTAATAAAATTTTGTGGTGTGACGAATCATCGTACAGAAGAGGAGGCTTTGTAAATTTATATAATCTGCATAGCTGGCAGTTGGAAAATCCCCATTTGATGAGAGAAGATCGATCACAATACCAATTCAAAGTAAATTTGTGGACAGGCATCCTAAATGGTCAAGTGGTAGGCCCATTCGAACTGCCACCAACATTAACGTCAGAGAATTATTTGGAATTTCTTCAAAACAACCTACCGGTTTTACTAGAAGACTTTCCTTTATCCCCGAGGCTGAAAATGTGGCTACATAACGACGGATGCCCTGTACATTATAGGAGAGAGGTGACAGCATTCCAAATTTTGAAATATCCGGAGATATGGATCGGTCGCTTAGCTCCAATTGTGTGGCCACCCAGGTCACCAGACCTAAATCATTTAGATTTTTTTAATGGGGATGTATGAAGGAAAAGGCGTACTTCTGACCTGTTCAATCTTTAAATGAATTGCATGAGCGTACCGGAATAGCCGCCGAAGAAATCAGCCGATCCGGATAATCACGCCATCTAAAACGTTCCTTTGTTAGAAGGTGCAGAGCCTGCATCAGGGCTGGAGAGTAATTTGAACATTTATTATAGTGACTTTTTCTTTTTAATAATAATGATGTTTAACAAATTCAGGAGAAATTACTTTTTATTTTATTTCGATCTTTCTTTGTCCTTCTAACTCATAATTTTTAAACATTTTATAATTTAACAAAAAGTGGGCAAGTTTTTAAGATAAGTGGCAAGTTTCGCTTGGCACTTTTCTTTACACCATCAAAGGTCAAAGTCGGCAGACGGAATCTTGGTGGAACAGAAATTTACGAAATACTTCTTTTTTGAAAATACTGTAGTCGTTATCTAAAAACTCCTATACACGTTTGGTAGCACAACTATTCTAGAATACTCACCTAAAAACAGAATGAACAAATCTTTACTTTGTGGCACTGGAATATAAAACACTATCCTAGAGTCGAAATTTACAAAATTTCAAAAAAATTTCCATATCTCGGAAACCGTAGGGTTTTCAATAAGGTCAAGTTGTGATATTCTGATAGGTCATGGCCTGGCCTATTTCCAGTTTCAGGATTATCCATTATTTACGGGACACCCTGTATACCAAATCCCAATTTTCTGGATTTTTACCAGCTTGCTTTACTTATTTCCTCCTATTTAACGGAATAAGATCAAAATATAATCTAGTTCCAGAACTAGTAATAATACATACGTGTACCTTTCAAGTAAATATCTTAAACCGTTCCAGAGTAATTGTCCGCACAAAAAAGTTACAGACAGACATATTTTTCTTTTTGATCAAATTAAAAATCTCCACGTTTCGCGACATTCCAAGCCTATTTCAACAATTACTATACTGCCATTCCACTACAGGGAAAGGTATCCAATTTAGTACGATAAAAGCTACATGGGAAGTGTACTTTTTGTTAAGTATAAAACTCTACGTATAATGAGTGTAAATTGAACTCGAATCCCTGTTTTACAGCAGTTCGAAAATCCGTATTTTTTAGATTTCACCGGACAGCTTTTCATGCACTAAGTAACAAAAACCTAAATAACGAGAAGAATGAGCTAAACGAAAACTTTCTACGACTAATACGTCAGAAATTATAATGCCTCAAACTACTACAAAATATGTTAAACTGGGCTAAATGTAAAAAATATCTCTATGAATAAATTCTCTTAGCCTCCTATGATCTAGGAATATATTATAGATATACGACGCATAAAAGATAAATGTAGAAGAGGCTGTCAGAACTGTGAATGCAGAAAAATGGGTCTTGTATGCTACTTCCTCTGTCAAGAATACGAGGGCCCATATTGTACTTACCACTCACTCAAAATCGATACAATACGAGATGGAAATGATACAGGTATTTATAATAATAATGCTTTATGCAAGATCATACAATGATACAGGATACGTCAAATACATTTCCAGAATGTATGCAATATATATATTATAAAACGAAAATTAATTTTTAAACATTTTAAAATTATTCACCGCACAAAGTTTGTTCCATGTCAGCTAAAAAAAAGTCGGTAAAAGTATTTACACAGAACTTCTCTCTCTATTTATATAGGGTGGTTATTAGAAAAAAATATTAATTAAGAAACGACACAGGAAAATTACAATGGTCCATAAAAAAATTGTTCTGGGGATCTGACCTATGATATCTTATGTATTTTGATGGGCTGAATCCGATAAGACAAAAAAAAATCTGACAACACGTTTTAGTTCTACAGCCTCTCGGTGGTCCCTGTAGGGGTGGGAGGTGAGAGAAATATTTGAATACAAAGGCTGACACCAGAGAACGCGTGTGAGGGTTTCCGAGGTCGCTGAAGACTAATTCGGGGCTAGAATTCATTGATGACAAACATGGCAGTTGTTAATCAGCTGTCAAAAGCCTTGAAATTATTGGAAATTCGCGAAAGAGTTAGGGTCCTTAAGTTTTCGGGTACGCCGAACACGAATTCTAGGATGTCATTGGATTATCGCGTCATGACCATAGGGCCGGAGTCCAGGGCTGTCCTTTACAGATAGGTAGGTATACTATTGTTATATTGTAAACACCTACTAAAACATTCCCAAACTACAAATACAGAGAGGCATGCAACGTATTCGTTGAATTTTATTAATTCTACCATGGCGTTTAGTCGGTGACGCACTATACCTATGAAATACAAACGTAAGGCGTAATAGATTCTTTTAACTTATGGTGCACGTGTACTTTACGTGACCTGGTCCGGCCGGTGCGGGAGGGGAGAAAATTACGACGCTCACGATGAAACAGTAGCAGACGTAACGTCGCGTGTGTTGGCCGGTGACAAATTACTTAAGAGAAATGTTTGTTGGCGAAGAAATTATATTCGGGCAATTAGAGCTGCTCGTGAAAGAAGAAGGAAATGCTATTATTTGGATGAGACGTGGTTGAATGAATGACATGGTGTAACGAAATGGCAAGATAGGAATATAAAGTGTTCAAGGCCAGGCCCGTCTCCAGGGGTGAGGCAACGAGGCAGCTGCTTCAGGCGGCCGTTTTGAAGGGGCGGCCGATTTGGGATAATATTTCACTTTTTCGATTTTTTGGCACTTATATCAATTGAACATGAACTTGCAGAGAGTTTGGATTATAAAGAAATAATCAATGAATTTGCGGAGAAAAAGTCAAGAAATTTTTTTAAATTGTAGGCATCTTTTCTTCATACTCTAAATTAACTGTAATTCATGTTCAATGGATATTATGACATGACTTGTAGACTTATGACCAGACCCCGGCTCCGAGGTAGTTATGACGTAAAAGCCAGAGTCGGCTTTGCGCAATATGAACTATATAAACATTTTCATGCGCAATTATACAATAATTTACCTTATAATTATATGTAGTGAATTCCGTAATATTTAAAGGTAAATGGCTCCGAAACGGTTATAAGTCATACTTTGATGCACTTATTGTTGGATGCACAAACACAAATGCCTAGTAACTATACCTTATTCGAATAATAAAAATATATTATTTGCACTTGTTCTAAATCATCCGAAATAAAACTCCGGCGCTTGTCACTGAATATCCCACTTGTGTTGTGAAAAAGGATCGTTCAACCGTTCAACGTCTACCGATGTAATCGGCGCACATTTAAAATAAGTATAGTTTCCTATAGATGGCCGATTTATGTCCGGCATTGAACAGTCCACTTCTTTGCCACGTACAAAAATGTTGAAAAACCGGGATTGTTTCTTAACACTGTTATGTATCCAATTTGTATTTCACTCAGCAATATTCCCTGATACTCTAAAAATATATTGACGTAGATCAAACACCTATAATGTTCATTGCATCAATTACTGTATACTGATCTGTTTCCGGCTTATATTGAACGTTGCGTGTAGTTCAGACAAAACTTGTTTTAAAATGTTCGAATTGCATGTCCACGAAAATGGCACAGAAAAGTTCTACACCGTTAAACAGCAGTTCCAGAAAATCTTAAATCTACGAAAGTACTGTTTCATTTAATGGAAAGCCACTCGACGCCATAACAAATCACGACACATTTACTTCTATCAAATGTACTGACAAGTGTTGACTCCAGAATGCGTATGTGCATATGAAACAATCTCACATGGCATTGGTCATTGTGTAATAAATTAATAATAATTGTTGGACCTTTTTTATTTCAAATGCTTTCTGTATGTTTCAAGTCTTCTGCAAAATATAAAACGCAAACTGCTCTTTATTTTACTATTATTATTGTTTATCGTATCCTATTTGCTGTCGTAAAAAAGCAGAGTGACAAGCGTGGCGGTGACTTTGTGGTGTCGAAAATTCTCCTTATATTTTTTTAATTTATAGTGCCTTTATATTATGTGCACAGATAAAAATATTTTAAATTGAAAATTGTTTAATATAATTGGGAAGAAACATATGGGAGATGTTTACATTTCCTTAACTGATATAAAAAGTTGAAGTGGCGTATGCCGTTTAAAGCGCCGAGTTTTTTGTTTTCAATCAGACAATCAGACCGATACGCGACGCTGCAGGTATATATAATGTGCGGCCGAAGTCTGGTGTTTTTTATCCATCCACCAGTTTCAGTAAAGATCTCTTACATCTACTTGCTCAACTATACCAAATAAATAATTTCTCTAAACCAATAATACATTATTTATTTATTATTTTATGAGTTTTATGCCATACTTTTTATTTCTTACCGTAAAAGTAGGTATTTGTTTCCTATAAATAATGTATTCATTTGCTAATGTGAATCATGCAAAACATTATATTTATCTGTGTGTGAAGACCGTCTCTGGCATAACTACTTTTGCGCCGGGCTCTGCTTATGACGGCGATGGTTTTTATAATCACATACTTTAACTAAAGATAAAGGGCGGCACTTTCTGAGTTTGCCTCAGGCGGCCAAAGCTCTAGAGACGGGCCTGTCAAGGCCATATGGAAGATTGGTCAACAGGATTAAAAATGCCAAGAAGAAAAGGGAAACGCTTAATAATAACGCACATGGGAAGTGATTCAGGATTCGTGGAAGATGGACTTCTATCGTGTCGAAAATAAGTGGCAATTATCATGACGATATAAATGCGGATGTTTTCGAGGAATGGTTTGCAAAAAATCTCGCAAAGATAGAATCCGGATCTGTCGTTATTATGGATAACGGCCCGCATCACAGCAGATTACTGGAAAACTGACCAACCAATGCGTGGCGAAAAGCGCAAATTCAAGAACGGTTAGATGGTAAAGGTACCTCATCCGATCGTGCTTCTTTTAACGCCGAACTGCTAACTCTAGCAAAATAGCATTCGCCGATATAAAAGAAATATGTATATTCAGGATGAAATAGCTAATGCTAGAGGTATTGAGGCATTACGGTTGCCGTCTTACCACTGTGATCTCAACCCCATTGAGCTTATTTGGACTGAAGTAAAAGGGAATGTTGCACGAGAAAATAGAACCTTTAATTTAGAATATGTAAAATGCCTTCTATCCAGTGCATTAAAGAGTTACAGCTGGCGAAAATGCACGTTAAAAAAGTTGAAGAAAAAATGTGGGACACGGATATTCGGATTGACGCAGTAATCGAGCCAATAATTATAAATGTAGGAGCCAACAGCGATAGTGATAGTGATGAGCGAGTGGTAACCTGTAATAGTGTCGTATAGTGACTGTGATAAGATAATTTATTTATTCTGGAAAATTATTGTCGTTAAGTTTTGTTTTTAATTATGTTATTTTAATATATTTTTTTAACCAAACCTTAAGCACCAGGTTTTGTTTTTAACAGTAGTGATAACTATTATTCTGATTATTATTCTCCTACATCGTTTCTTTCTTTTTTTTTTATTCACATATTTAAGGTCGGCCTATTTTCGCTACTAAGGTCAATCACTGACGACCAGGAAACGAGCTACCCCTAACCTGAAAATTTTGCTGAACCTCTATCGAAGAGTAGCGATTTTTCACTTGCTTAACAGTTAATAGACAAGGGACCGACTGTTTTACATCCCCTCCAAAGGACGGTATATCCGCTATGTAACCCCCGCCCAAAGTTACACACCTCCTACGTATGCACTGATATACAAACCGTTAGAGGATGGAGCGAGAACGTTGTATTTCCTTGGAGAGGATCACCCATCCAAGTACTAACCGCGCCCGACGTAGCTGCATTTTGGTATCAAAAAACGAGTAAATGCAGGTGTCTCTATGCTCGCTCCTACTGTCGTTTCTTAATTAATAACTTTGTAGAGCATCCTGTATACAAAAAAGAGGGAAGTTCTGTGTAACTAATTTTACCGATTTTTTTTGCATTATGATTGAAGTTGATGTAAAGTTTTAAAGCGGTCCCATATCCATAATTAAAAATCATAAAATATTGACACTGGTGGTAAAGCAAAGCCTGATAATGCAAAGACAGATGTATCTAAGTTAATTTTAAGAGAAGAAGGGAGTTATAAACATTCAGTTCAGAAATATTGACCAGACTAAGTTCTTAATCAAAGTTTTTAGTATTGTTTACTTTTGGTCAGGTGCAGAGTGATGGTCCATAAAATAAACAAATATGTTAATATAATTATGCAATATTGACAAAATAATAAAAAATTTATGACTATAATTTTTAAAGGATTTAAGCACATTCGTGAAATATGTTTATAATAGATGTTTATTTAGGAACCATCTTTACTGTAATAAAAACACGAATTCTATATACAGAGTGCACCAAAGGAGCGTAAAATTTTGACGTTGTGATTGGGCGTGTAAGTGTGTGATATGTTTGATCATACCTAGTATTCTAGTTTGCTGTTTTTTTTTGAGTGAATATAGCTCCACAAGTAGTTGAAATCATCTTGTACATTACTTTCGACTCTTTCAAGGTATGCTTTATATGCCACCTGGATATTTGATTTAATTAATGACCCTAATTTTTTAAATTGATCCAAATACTTAACTAGTTTTGTTTGTGCTTTTTACGATAAGGTTTAAGTCAATCAGAGTTCTCTATTTTAGTAGTATTGATGGAAATTAACATGAAAAATGTAGCCAGAGATGGGGAAATGTCTGTGGAATTGGTGTTTAATGAGGTGAACATCAATTTATGAGGCTGGATTAGTGTTAGAAAGGGGGAAACTTTAAGCGAATAAATGAAAGAGCAAAGTATAAAATAACACAAAATTAACGAAAGTTAATTGGAAATGGGAGACCCTTTTTGATTCGACGTATACATAAAGTCCAATAACATCATTCGCCAAGGCTCATCATTTGTTTTCTAGTTAACACGTACTTTTAAAAGTAAATTAATGAGTCCGATCCGTTCAATTAAAAGTTACATATGTACAAAGAGATTTTATGAACACGTAAATATATTATAAATAAAATTACAAAAAGTTGCACCCATTAGACGGTCGCAGAAAGGAAAGTCGACAATTTAATACATTTCTTTGTTCCATTTTGCTTTAGAATGCTCGGGATTATATTCTAAGCATTAGTTAGATTAATTCTCCATTAAAATGCATTTTAAATTAAAGTAATATGCAAATAAAAGTTCTGTACAGTTTAGGTGTAGAGAAGTGAATGTAGTGCCAACTTGTATATTCTATCTATGAATAAAATGTTTATTTATTATTATGGAATTTCATACTCCCCTTTGGGGAGGAAATATTACTGGTACCCTGGCGTTAACACTAAGAAGCAGCTCTGTTGGAGCCTGTTCCAGGTTATTGAGCTCTTCTTTCGACGGTGGTCATGTCTTCTCCAACAGATTAGAGTCCAGATATTGTTATTATTACTACTATTAATAAAATAATTAATTAAAAACGATTAATTAAAAAAAAATAGAAACGCGCCTTTAGAAGCCAACTGAAACTGTTAAATAAAAAAATTAATGCACGTAGAAAATAATGTTCAAAATAACAATAATGCTAATAAACTTAAAATCGTGGTGCGCCCGATGAAAAATTTTTTTTGTTTCTCTAGATTTTTTGAGAGCCACACCTTTATTATTTAACATGTACGCTAAAATTTGGTCCTAGCGTCAAGGCTAGCTTTTATTTCCGTATAGTTCCCCTCTTCTGTAATTTGCTAATACTTATCATTTGACTGCGTTTTGTACAATGATCTATCACCAAGGGTCGAAATTTTTTCAGCATTAACAGAGTCGGATTTGAATTGATATTTAATTTTTCAAGAAATATTATAAACTTTTGTATTTCTGTAGTTATTTTATTGAGTAGAGAAATTTTCAATAACAAATAACAATCAGTTCAAACTGAGAAAATGTATTGGAAAAGTATTTACCTTGGATGTTTGCTCTTTGTGGTCAGATATAGACGACATAAAAAAGATACCACAACAGTCAGCTTCAGATAAATACAGTACAGCATAATGGGCATCGAATGAAAGGTGTAATAAAAAATGTCTTATTCGTTTATTATATTTACATATAATTATTTGCAAGATATAAAATCATTATTCTTTTCAAATTGTCTCTAGTCATTTTTTGACGCCTACTGTTAATATTCAGTTTCAGTTTAATGCTGCTGAAAAGGGGCGTTCTGCGTCGGCAGAAGTAAGCGGCGCATATCTTATGGCCAAATATTTTGAATGTTCGGTATTATCCAGATTACCATCCAAAAGTTTGATAATTGTTGCAATTCCTTTAAATCCCAGAACGTTTGATTCAAATTGTTGTATATTTTAGGACTTTAGTCGCAGGAAGCAAATGTTTACACAGAGATATTTCCCAACACTTGCCTTGTTCACGCATAAACGATAAAAGTATCTGAAAATATAGATAGCACTTTACAGCGGCTAGATTATCCCCGATTCCATTCATTCACTTAGTCAAAATGTTATATTTCCGGTATGTCCGGATTGCGACGATGGTCAACTAAAGGGGAATTAGAGGATCCGTATTGCGGTCAGATAATTTGGTACCTACACGAAAAGGATTTTCTTAGAAGATAAAATTGTTGTTAGAACCCACATTACACTGCTCATTCATTATTCTTATACAGCTGGTGACGTCAAGCTATTTTGTAATATGGAAACATTTTTAAGCGAACGAGGCAAAGAACTGTTACATTTTAGAATCATGTAAATATTTAACAAAAAGTGTAACCAGTGTCAGGGTGAAATTTTTTAACAGTTTCAGTTTGTGTTAAAAAGCGTGTTTTTCTCAATTTTTTAAAATTATTACCAAGGTAAAAATATATTCCTTATTTATAACGTTTATTTTCTTGATTCTGATAATTACTGTTACGTGTTCCACCCCTAGGAAGCAACCTGTACGAATCCGTGGGTTTCAGATAATTTTAGCAAGGGGTAACCACTAACACTTTATTTAATAATTTACTGATTACACAATACTTCTAAACTAACTTTTACAATGTTTATAACCTCACTTCTTCGCTACCAAACTTCACTTTAATAAAACTTCTTTTTCTTCCGCTGGGAATCTCGCCTTATATACTCGGAAATTGCCTCTAGAGTTATATAGAACATAATTGAGAATTTTCTTCCACCACACTCCAGAAAACTCTATCTCATTCTACAAGTTTTCAGGACGTCACTATTAGTCATGGGCGTTCATAGGGGGGTGTCATGCATAACATTACTGTCATGAGATTTTCATAATTTTGCATTGTCATATCCGTTTTGAAACATGAGAATGTAACAGAAAACTTGATAATCGGTGTCACAACTCGAAGGAGGCAGAAATTTTGGACCTGCAAACTATATCACTGGACATGACAAACAAGTATAAATTTTGTTGTTATTACAAAAATACGATAGGTATAGATCCCGGTTAGTGGAGTTCCAGAGGCACACATTTTGATCCTCCAAGGTGTGTACAAGTAAGAGTCATGGCTTAATCATTAGTCATAATGAGTACCAAGTTGATTTTTTAAATACTCAATTTAACTTAATAATTAAGTTTTTAAGTGTCTAACGCAAAATATTAATTACACAGCCACAAAAAAAATGTTCTGTACCAAGAACCAAAATATATAGATTTGGTGTATTGTTCGACGCTGAATCTGAATCCGTAGTCCAAAAAAAGGGTTTCCCAGGTCAATTCCTTTTTTAGTCAAAACCATCCCAT
This sequence comes from Stenurella melanura, assembly GCA_963583905.1. Taxonomy (NCBI): domain Eukaryota; kingdom Metazoa; phylum Arthropoda; class Insecta; order Coleoptera; family Cerambycidae; genus Stenurella; species Stenurella melanura. The sequence goes on along the minus strand of OY757312.1, from coordinate 74,951,057 downwards.
GAAAATGGTGTAAAATCATAGAAATAATGTCATAACTCTTAAGGAAGTGTAAGAAATGGTAGATGTTTTGTAGTCCAGAGTAGAGAATATTACATCAAGTTACAATAAGCTATACCTATGATTCAAACCAAAATCCGCTCTTATGAGGGGCGAAAACTTAAAAGACGCAGGTAAATATGAATAACATGTATAAAGGCCAAATCTTTGTATCTCTTAGTACAAAGTATCTGACACTGGTACAACAACCAGCCATTGGGTTGAGACTCACCCTTATGGAGGGTTAAAACTACGCCCCACCCACGAAAGATCTCATAAGTTTCAAAACAGGGAAACGGGCTTTTGTAGTCTTGGGCAGGGTGGCCAAATATGGAGTGAATTCATTCCAACCGCCGACACAGGACTAGCGACTATCCTTAAAGAGTGGCAACAGCTACCTCTATGCTCGGATGATGCATATGGGTGCCACTGAAAGTAGAGTGAAATAGTGAAATAAAGAATATTATTATTATTATCATCGAAACTCGGCGAGTCATATACTCGTAGCTCAAATATATAAATCTGGTATGACAACCACCCAATCTTCTTAATAAGGTTGAAAATTACCCCTACGGGGAGAGGGGGTTTAAAAACTACCCCTACAGAAGGACAAATTTCATTAGTTCTAATATCCCGGAACAAGAATTCAGTCATTTGTAGTTTTAGGCAGGCCAGCTATCGCTGGTCACAAGAGAGATATCCTTGTATCCGCGAATAGAAAAAGGAAAAGAAATCCACAGCGAAGATATTTTGAAGGCAAGAGAGAAAGATATCATAAGAAAAGGAAGTATTTGGATTGATAGTAGAAAATATGACATACATAGAAAAAAAGAATAGCCGTGTACAGATTAAAAGATAGATAAATTAACAAATGATAAGATAAACAGTTGAATAGGCAGGTATAGCATAATAAATAAAACACAACTGGTTAATGCTTAATGAATGAACTTAGTCCACATTTGTCTACCGTGCCTAAAACTAGAAATGCCTGAATTCTTGTTCCGGCGAGATATTAGAACTAATGAGATCTATCCGCCTGTAGGAGTAGTTTTTAGCTCCCCCCCCCCATAGGGGTAATTTTTAACCTCATTAAGAAGATTGGGTAGTTGCCGTACGATCCTTCGTGGTACAGATTTTTTGTGTGTGGCTGTATTACTCTTATTTCTAACTCATACAAATGTGTCAGGTAATTGTACGCTATCTCCTACACTATAAGCAATAAACAGATTTAAATAGCATCATGCTTTTAACAATTTGAAAACCTTTGCAATAAATGCTATAATAAAATATATGATTTGTTGTAAAATATTGAAAAATAATGGCCGTCATTTAATTCCATTAATCGCTTTATTAAAAAAGATTAAAATTTAATGATCAACTGTAAAATAAAATTTATGCTAATGAAATATTTTAAGCGAGCAGTAAAATGAACCATAATCGGTACTATTTAATTATCGCCCCTAAAAATCTGTTTAATTACCCAATCATTATGTTCTTAACTGATGTCGGAATATTTTTCCATATTTGGATAAATTATAATTCAGTAGCTATATCTTAATAAATTAAGTAGATCACTATATTGTAGGAATATTCATCGGCTCGTAAATCTGAATTGAACTATATTATTGACTGTCCTGGAGGGGATCGGAACCCTTTGTGTGACACTGACGCTTGCACAATTGCACATTCGAATACTATTTATTACTCAGCGCGTTTTTCACCAATCATGTTGGCATCGTGTGGATATGACTAAAACTAGTTCCACCTTCTCCCAATAATGCCAACGTGGTTGACGAAACCACGTCGAATAATAGTACTTGAGTGTAGTGTTCAAATGTTGCTTGTGTAAACTACTTCATAGGCTTTGCTGTTAACTGACAGTTTATAAATATGAGCATATACGAGTGTCAAATTGTATTACTGTCTGTGTTTACATTGAGTCATGTGACATTACTATGAATATTTTACAGGCCTTCCTTTTACTGCCTCCGTTACAACGCGAGAAGAGAGCTACAGCCACTCCTCGTATCCCGCAGTTAGTGACTGGAGACACCAGAGTCGTGTGCCCACGTGGATGAAGAGAGTGACTTTATTGCAGTTGTCAGCGGCAAACACTGAAATTCGTCAGTCCCAGTAATGCCTAGCTAGTCCAAGGCATGCCGGCAAATAGTGAAATAGTAGAAATGATGCATTGTTTGACGAACTCTTTCAGTCACACCCAGTAATAGCTGGTTTATTTCAGAAAAACGCCGGAACTGACCGACCGAAGCTCAGTTTTGTTGTTTGATTATTTCTGTATTATCTGGGTAACGATTGCAAGGTACATTATGATTGTGAGTCCGCGTATTTCATGTTACCTCAATATTTATTGGAAGAAAAAAGCTGTCTCAGCATTTCATGCCGTCTATAAAAGAATTAATGAGTATTATGGTCTGTAGGAAATACCGAAAGAGGAAAATGAGAGTATATAAGAACAAGAGATAGATTCGAACAATGACGTTGGAATTGAAAATCAATGCGAAGATGTAAATAAAATGAGAATAGGAAGGTGAACGAAAAAACAGGTGAAAAAGAGAAACTATTCATTGCGGAAGATCATGCTTCTGAAAGTATCATAGAAAACACCGTTTATAATTCTATAGATACTGACTGTCAAAAACACCTTAAACTCTACTTGTGACAGATTCTCTTACAGAAATAACAAACAATTTTGAATTCTGAAACTGTAAGATCAAAATCGTAATCGGTGACCTCGAGACCCTATTTAAATTTTTCATTTTATTCTAAATAAAATACTGATTACTTTGATTCTTAAAAAAAAAAATTGAATTGCACCATTTTTCAAGTAAACTCTTAAATCGGTCATTTTTAGAAAAATACATTACAAAAAGTGTCGTTCAAAGGATTTTAGTAATAATCCACCTTTTTCATTCAATTGCTTTGGGCGTTTTGGAGAATTCCACAGGCAGTGAAGCCGTATTACGGTATAGGATATCCAAAGTCAGTTTGAAATTCATAAAAAAGACCGACAGAGGAATAGTTTATAATCATAAGATAGCACCAGCGATGCCATAAGCGCCGACCGGCAATTCTTACTACCTACCACTTTTCAATTATTGTAAATATTATTGATAGGCATGATGTACTCTATTTATTTATAATACATTATTTATGTATAATAAATAATGTTAGTTTATTGAACAACTCCATAAATGATTCAACAAAAGTAAATAAATATCATTTAACCTACGGCTATGGTACCGGCAATTATATAAATAAACCAAATCAGGCAGCGGTCTTGTAATGGTGAGCCAGTTGAACAATCGACGACTTTCGTTTGAGGTAAGCGCATAACATATCTGGTGAACTATATTCGTATACGGATATCGTTTGCAATATTCAAGTACGCGCTCCCGGGTCTTATTCTTTTGCAAATAGACTTTATAATGATAGTACAGTCAATGAAGGTAAAAATAAGCTATTACTTCCGAAATCTTTCAACCGTCATCCACTTTTCTGAAAATTTGGGAGCAGGCTTGTTTTACCCTTATCTTCAAAAGTGACATTGTGCGGAATTGCGCTTTTTGCGATTTAGGGGTGAAATCAACCCCTTTTGTGAAATATTGGAAAAAATGCTAATTTAAGCATTCTATCAATGGAATCTTACTTAGTTATGTAGAATAAATATTCTTTATCATTTTGAAGCACGATTTATAATTTCCATAAAGTTTTTAACCTTTAAAAACTACCCCGTAAAGTCGTAAATCAGGAAAAAATCGTTTTCTTTGTCTCTCTGTCATGTGAAATCGCACATTAACGAAACAAAGAATTGTTTAGTGCTCATTATATATAATTTATTTATGAATTGTAAATTCTCAACCCTTAAAAACTACCCCTTCTCCTAAAATTAAAGAAAAAATTATTTTTTAGCAGATTTAACTGTTTCAATTTTGGGTTTCCAATAAAAGATAAATAAAAATGGATTCTACTGAATAATTACAAGTTTATTAATTAATTAATTTATCAATTCATTGTTTAATTTTAACCCCTAGAAACCACCCCTAACTTTAGAATCAATTAAAAACAATTTCTTAGCAGCTTTATTAGCTTCAGTTTTTCAGAATCGTTTTCACTGCTCATGATATATTTTATTTTATTTATTTATTTCTAATTTTCAACCCCTAAAATTACCCTTTATGTATAAATTGGTGAAAAATCATTTTTTTAAAGATTTTAAAACATTTTACTAGTGCTGCCGTGGCTTATAATAGTTCAATTTATTAGTTTAGATTTAGATCTAGATTAAAATAAACATTGCAATATATAACATTTCAAAGTTTTTTTTATTTTTTATCAAATATTAATGTATAAAAATTATAACATCCTGTTTTTCAAACTACTCTTCATCAGAGCTATTATCACGTTCGATTTCTTCTTCCTGGTCAAATGGAGGACAATTCTAACAACTTTCACCACTGCATGTTCCACATGTAGCATTGCAAAATAGACCAACTCTTCGGCAACTGTAAGAGGCGCCGCAAACTTTTTTGCAGTTGCAAAATATTATTTTGAGTAGTTCTTCAGGTGCAGGCGGATTTGCAGTTTTGATGGGCTGTAATGAACCTTCAACAATAATCCATCCCCAGTCAACTGGACGGATATTTTTATTGCCAAGCTATAGCTGGGTTTGCAAATAAACCCTTTTAATATGTTGGATCTAGTGCACCAACAGTTGGCACAAGAGATGATAATTTCACTGCACTATTTTTAGTGGTTGCCTTGATAAAGGATTCATAACGCATCTGTTCCAGATATACTGACAAGTTCTCGATACGATTCATTTTATTAATCGTTACATCTTTTGCGAGTCCGTACAATAATATTGTGCAGTATCTACCGGCTTCTAAAATATCTTCGAAATCAGAAGAACTATCATAAAATACCTCAAGCTTCTCTCTTAAATCGGACCGTTTGTCTATAAGATCAATAATTTTTTCTTTCCTTTATTATAGAAAGCTGAAGTTGAATCACATCCAGCGAAACAACGTGAGAAAAGAATGAATTTGGTTATGGTTGGATAATTTTTCATCGTATAAAATTTTTTAAAAAACCAAAATTTTTATTGAAAAAAAGCTATATTTTTGTTTTGGACTAAATTTTACGTATCTATCACCCTTTCGAAGTACCTATTTTTAAAAAAAGAAAATTTTGTAGAAAAATTCAAAAAACACGTTAAAATTAAAATTAACGTTTTTCAAAAAGCATGCATTTTAAATCAGTTAAACTTTTTGAGCATATGAATAACACTAAAATAAAACATGTTGTAGGAGGAAAATGATGCATTTCAATTCTGGTGGTCGTGAGGTTAATTTTACTGTTCATTTTTTCTTAAAAAAGGTGAGTAGTCAATCTTTTTGGCATTGTATCTCGCTTAGAAATATTTAAATGCAATCGACTTTTTACAGTACTCATTTTAAAGGTCTTTCCAAGCACTACAAAAATTGTTATTAGCATTATACCCCTAAAGTCGATTATTTTTACGTTATTTCAAGTTGAATGCACCGATTCGAGCACTCACAAAAAAAAAGTTTCCTTTCGTCAACCATATCTCCTTTTATATTGCATCTAGGATATTTCTAATAAAAACGGATCTCTTTGTTTTTTTATAAGCTACAATTATGTCCCTTACACTTTTTTCATTAGACGCATAATTTTCGAGTTATTCGTAAAAAACCGTTGAAAAAAGTGTCATTTCTCAATGAAAATGGCGAGTTTTCAATCACGAATAACTTAAAAAGTATGGAGTTTTCGAAAAAACTGCATAGAACATTTTTTGACTAGAATTAGGTTCTCTATAGACTCCAGGAGTTATTTTGCCCATAAAAATTTCAGCCTCCGAGAAGGGGTGGCATCCACCTCCAGGGTAAAAGCGCAAGTTGGCACCATGTCACTTTTGATATCTGAGGCATACACTAACTTTTCCCAAGTTTTCACGCAAATCGATGAAGGTTGAAAGATTTCGGAAGCAAAAGCCTTCATTGACTGTACTATGAATAGTAATGACTTATTCTGGTAGCAACGCTTTAGACTGAATTTCCAAATTAATAATAGAAATACTATACTGACAAATCGAAACTATTGATAATAAAAAAAAACGGAAACAGAATTTAACATTTAACAAAATGCATTGATTAGGTCCCCCATTCTGTATGAAGACTGTTTTTAATCTCCATTTGTGCTGTTAAATAGTTTTCACTACCTCATCGCTTATTTCTGATTTTCTACTATGTGTAGTGTTTGTGTTTCTCAATTCTGACTTATATCTCTTTAAGCGTTCCAAATGGTTGCCTTCTTCGAACATAAACTATTTCTTATAGGGCGTATCAATTTGTACAATTCGGTCAATTGAGATCTCGTGAATTTGGAGGCAACTGGTTTTCTATGAGATCAGAAAGTGCTGTAGAGGTGCATTATTACGATTTTTTTTATTTTTATGGCACACGAGAGTAGAGGTGTTTCAGAATCTCATGAGCCGCGAAATGCGCAAAAGGCAAAGTTTAATCTGTGTTATAAGTATGTTTTTGAAGACACTGGAGGCTGCCTTGCTGTATACATAAACAAGAGCTCGGGATAAATTGTAAACAATAAATATAATATTTTTAAGAAGTGTAACTGAGTCAACAGGACGGATTATGTCTCTGCGCATATGAAGGTCACGGCTCATGAGGTTTTAAAACACCTCTAAAACTATGATGGGATCAGAATGGTACCGTATTTCAATGACACCTGCATTAAAATCGTTTAATAATTCTTTTTGGGCAATGAGGCACCATTGTAAAACCTTACTTACATTGGTAGTAAAGCATACAACAAAAATGACCGATTTTAATCGTCTTCAGATGATATCATTGAGGTTGACGAAAGAGCGAGTGTCATGAATTTTAAGCATATTTTATCACACTTCTTATTTTTCCAAGTATTCCGCAAATATTAAAATAAATTATGTTAATAGCTACAATTTAAAAATTAGTCGCAACTGAGTAGTTTTTACGTTGCCAGTGTTATATTTAACATTTAGAAGGTCTTTTAAGCAATTAAAATATTTAAAATTAAAACAGCTTGATATTAAATTATTAAATTAATTATTACATAAATTAATTAGGTACAGTTAATTATAACAAAAAAATGATCTCTGGAGACCTGTTTTACCTTCTCTTTAACACTTGGAGAAATCTGACAACGTATCAATTACGTTTTTGTACGTAGACATCTCTAAATCGGACGTGTGATTCGTCTCGGTTAATATTAATTAATTTCTAATAAACAAAATGCTAATGAATATATAAAAATAATAGTATTAATTATTGAATATATGGTTATTCATTAACTATATCAATGACTTACTAATTTCATATGTTTTTCTAAAATTGCTAAAATTAAATTCAATAACAGTAACCAGAGACCTACACAAAATATGATTTATAGTTATCTATTGTATTAGGATGTAATTATGCACATTAGTCATGTAAGAAAAAGGTCGACCTAACAGTCTCGTGGCTAATATGCAATTACACACGTGTGCAATACAAAATGTTATCCACACTTTATTTTAATGAAATTTTATTTGGCTTTTCGTTTTTAAGTTCTCGTGCTTATAAGAAACGCGACGGATGGATAGACAGACAGACAGACAGACAGACAGACAGACAGACAGACAGGCTTACGGACGGACGGACAGACGGACATTATGAAAATTGTTCAGAATTCGATCACCAACACAATGATACGAATTTTTTTTCTCTACGCGCAATATTACAGGTTTTAGAAATGTGCCGATCGAATGCAATATACCTACTCTTCGTTTTGTATTTGTGAAGAGTATAATAATCATTAGTTGTGGAAAATATATGAAGATTGGTATCTCTCGGAAGAAATTAGAAAAGAAGCATATGAAGTTTGTTTAAACTTACTATAGCCTGTTTTTAAACCAGAAGGAGCGTTTTAAATTTAACGCGCTAAATCTTACATCTGTGATTGGATAAACCCTCGCCAGTTTTACACAAGGCAATAGTCATAAATCATGACATATTGTAAAGAATTTAATTTCATGTCATTAATTATTTGGTTATAATTTCAATTATATCGTTTGCACATTATATATCAGTTTTTAATCCCTTTTGTATAAATCTGAAGGTAAAAATGAAGAGGTATAGTCATGTGTTTGCGAAAATAAAAGATTTGCATTGGCTCAGGCTTGATAATTTGTATAAATACAACATATCTGTTTTTGTTCATAACCTGCACTCAACCCGATCACCTTCTTATCTTTATGAAAAATTTACCTTCAGGCGAGATATTCAAAACGGTAATTTAAGGTACGCAGATAAACTTATAATTCCTAGATATTCAAAATCTTTATTTCGACGCTCATTTGTATACAACGCTATTTCGATCTACAATAATGTTGATCCTCAGCTAAAACCAGCTTCTGTAAATAAATTTCGCACAATGATAAAATGTAACTTCCTCCGTCAGCAACTTATGTAAATTAGCAGCTAGTTTTTCTGTAGTTCATAATCTTATTATCCTTAAGATATATTATGTCTGTTTTTACTTTTACTTAATTTTTAGGTTCAATTATTGTAACCCGCATTACTACATTTAATCTTTATATGTGTATATGTATATGTGAGCATATGTATATATGTATGTATGTACGTATGTACATGTGTGTGTATATACATATTTTTTATTTTTATTTATACTTACTTTACATTAGATTAGATTAGCTATAAACTATTATTATAAAGTAAAAAGTTAAGTGCCTTTTTTTATATCATCAATTGGTGACAAAAAACAATAGAAAAGGATTAATCCTTTTCTATTGTTTAATTTTAATTAGGTTTTTATTTTTATAAATTATAATTGTTATCTTTCATTTTCTTTTTTTTTAAATTTTTTATTTAAAATTTTTTTTAAAATTTTTTTAATGTTGGTTTTCAGTTTTTATCTGCCAATTTCAGTGTTTAATTTTTTAATTGGAGGTTTTACTTTTTATTATTCAATTTCCTTTTTACTTTTTATTTTTCAATTTCAGTTTTCATTTTTTATTTTAAAAGCACTTCCGGTCTATTGCCGAGGTTGCAATTTTACAAAACTATCTTATAATATCGTACAAGTGTTACTGCAAATTTGCACTTATTTTGCAATTATTTTGAATAGTGCAAATGTGAATGAGGCAAATAATTATAAATTTAACAATGTTCCGTTATGAACAAAAGGTTGCAAATGTGCATAAGGTCGTGCAATAGAGTAACAAACATTTGCAACCCGATTTTAAGACTTTTGCATTTTTTCGACCGCCATTTTTTTGCAAATTAAAAAAAAATGGTTGCAGTTGTACTTCCGGTCGTTTTTTTTTAATGCAAATTCACACACAGCCTCGGTAGGCCAATCTACACGGTCTGTCAGATTTACAAAACTTTTGCAATTTTTTCGCGGTAAAAATCCTAAATAACGGGTTAAAAATAAATAAAAAACAATGAGATTAACATTTGCAATAACCTTTGTCTAAATAGTTATTGACAATTGTTTAAAAGTCAATTTTTAACAATGTTCCGGGCCTTAAAAAAGGTTGCAAATCTAGATTTATTTATGTTTATGTTACTTAGCTTCTATCATGGTATGGGGAGTTTTGTAATTTTGTCTGGGTAAACGCCTTTTTTATTCCCCAATGACTGGCCTATTCTAGGGTTAGGAGTTCTCGAGAAAATCGCTTGTGAAACCAATGAACTAATGTTATAAAGTCATCAATTAAAAAAAATTGCAGTGTGCATTTTTTGGTGTTTTTTATATTTTTGAAACCGGTAACAAATAAAACATTATTGTGAAAAAAGGACTTTTAGTTTTATTTATCATGAACTTCTACTCAAATGAGATGAGATACTATACCCTCGTTAGAAAAATACATACATAGAAAAATACATACAGCAATTTTGCTGCCGCGAAACTAAACAACTTAAACCAATCAGCCCTGTATATTATATACTAGCACAAATACCCGCTTTTTGGAATGAATCACTCGGAAAAAGAGAAACCGTCGTTATAACGAGAATAATTTAAATCCTCTCTCGTTATATTGTACGTGTCATGAAAATTTGATTTTATTTTTATGTGTCCCAATACGCCAAAACTGCGTCAAATCTAAAGTTTTTACGTATGCTGAAACTAGACGAAACCGTCGTGATATTGAGAATAATTTAAACTCTTTTGCACCCTCTTGTGGGTGGTTTATGAAAATTTATTTGATGGTATTTTTACAGCTGTTATGTTCCATAAGCGGCAGCCTTAGAAAATATTAACTTTTACATACACTGGAAATAGGAGAAACAACCATTAGGTATTAGAAGTATCCTACACAGGCTCTCGAGCCATCCCTATCGTTAATTTTACGTGATGATAGTTCTTGCAAAAATGAAAAAGTTCTTAACGGCATGTGTCCGGAAATCCCTTGAAGGTGGCGTCCTGGAGTGGGTTTTTCGTAAATATTTCAGAAGCCCTTTGAACCACAGCGAAGAGTTTCGGTACGTAATTAGTATCAATCAATAGGGGCTATTATTTCATGACATGGACTAAAACGACAATTCACCAAGGACCCCTTTAAAAAAAATTATATTTAAAAAATCGGTAAAGGTATTTACACATAACTTTCCTCTTTATTTATACAGGGCGGTCACTCTAAAAAATTATTAATTAAGAAACGACATATGAGAATAACAATCGCAATGTAGTTAGGGGCCGTTCATAAAATACGTTCGCAAGTAAGGGGGAGGGAGGGGTGACGAGATGTGACAAGGGGGGGGTCTAAGGAAATGTGACGTTCGCAGTTCATCAATTTAATTTTAATTTTTTTGTTAATTTGGCAGTTTTTAAAATTTTTTTGTTACGATAGGAAGTCATTCTTAAGTAGCGAAAGCTGAGGCCCGCCGAGAAGGGGGAGGTCGGTGGTGTTTCCCCCCGGGCCCGGAGGTTTTCGAGAAGGGCTGGGTTTCATCTGAAGTTAGAGAAGTAATGAGTTCTGAATGACTAAATATGAAATTGCTACCCCTTCGCTCTTCAGAATTTCTACGGAGATAAATATTAAATTTCAAGGAATACCACCCCCCGCTCTTTAATATTTCGATCGAGGTAAATATTCAATCTTACGGAATATGAACCCCCGCTCTTCGAAAGTTGTATTGTATGTTACTACCCTCCGGGCCATTTTTTCGATGGCCCTGCTTGTAAATAAACATATGGATAGTAAAAAATTTATATTTCAGACTGTAATTATACACTTATTTATTAATTTATGGGGTCATAAGAAATATTTTAAATTATTTATCTGTAGGCTATTTTTGATCACAAGAAATCGTTTATGGGAGGGGGCTAGCTTTTGTGACGTAATATTTGTAGGGGGGTCGCTGAAAGTGTGACTTAGCGTGACGAAGGGGGAGGGAGGGGTCCAAAAAGGTGAAATTCTGAGTGACGTATTTTATGGACGGCCCGTTAGCCCCATTATTACAGAGAAAATCTGATAACTTTTGGTAAAAAAATTATACAGAGTGGTCATCTGACTGCAAAAATTCAATATTGGAAGACTTTACCTTTACTTTACAAATTTCCACAATAGTTGAATTATTTCTTAGGATGACCGCCCTGTAAAATTTTCAAATAATTTTTTTATTTTCAAAAAACTTTTTTTTTGAAATGGGTTTAGAATCTCATGAAACGTAAAAATTTTAAATTTAAGCAAAAAAAACTTTTCCATCACATTTTCTATAGTAAGTACTTAGTGATAAAAAAAATTTCAATTTGTTTTTATTTTCCAAAAATTTAAAATTAGGTTTAGAATGTCACGAAACGTGGAAATTTAAACTTTGAGCGAAACTTTTCCATTATCTATTCCCTTTAGACGGTCCATCCTGTATATTTTCCAGTGAAAGTCTAACCATTTCTTCGGTGGCAGTAGCGTCAGCTACCTACCAAATTTGACTGTTTTCCGTCAAGTAGTTTTTTTAGTTAACGTACCAACAGACAGACCGACAGACAGACAGCCTGACGGAATTGAAAAACCTATATTTTCGTAATGTACATGATCTGAAACGTGAAAATCTGAAAAAATCTCGGAAGTTGATTTCTTCTCGAATACAATACTACTTCCCTTCGGTATGTGATGGAAGTAAAAATGGAACATTTCAGTTTTCAGTCATGAAATCAGACCACAGAATAACCCTGCTATTTTTAATAAGTTTTTACAAAATACGGTTGATCATTCGACATTCAACAAAGAGGTCTATTGACGTATAAACTTGACTGACACCAAAGTTCAAAATAAAAACGGAACAAAAAATATTGAATTAAAAAGGCGAGTTGGGAAGTTTTCTGAAATATTAAATAAAAATCTACTCTACGGGCACATCCTTGACAGGGCCATAGTTCCCATAGGAAGCATTTCCGGACAGGACCTTTTTTCATATTTCAGCAAAAACCATCACCTAAAATTAGCTGAAAGCTTTCGGACACATTATATAATAAGCGACAATTGTCTAGGTCCTAGCTTCTCACGTAGCATATACTAGAAATGGAAGAAATCATCGTGTTATCGAAAATAACTTAAACTCCTATCATTCTCTTGCGGCTGAGTAGTTTATGAATTTACTGATTATTATTTTTATAAGGGTATCATAATACAGTAATATTAAAAATTATCGTGGACAGGGAAACTATTGTAGTAGCTTATGTAAAACAAAACGAAACGAAACAAAATATTATTAAACGGTTATAACTGAATAAATAAATCGATGGGAAGGCTGCACGATGTCGATATAGAAAGATGGAAAGAGACACTTTCACAATAGCGTGAACTGCACGGGTGAAACCGGAAAATCGAGAAGACAGGAGTGAACGAAAAATAACATTTTTTGACTTTGTGCGAAATCGATTTCGCTTCGTATTATTAATACAAGCAAAGATAGTAGTTTTAATTCCATGACTACCTTTGACCAAAAGAATGTTTGATAGATAGATATCATTTATTTAACCACATGATATACAATTATGTATATTTGTAGCAAGTAAACAAAAAAAAGAGAACCTATCCTATGGTTAATAAGTTCCAACTATAGCAAACAGCAATCAGTCGTAGTTCTATATATACAAATAATAAATAACAAATCTACATAATTCATTAACTATAGTAAAACAAACAGTATAGCATAGTACACTGTATTATATTAAGAGATACATGCAGACAATCATGTGTATATAAAGAAAAATACGAAGTAATTCTGTTCCTCACCAATATAAGTGCATTTAATGTGATTATTTAATTACTAAATATTATTATTTGATGGTCTGATTTTTATAGGGGTGATGCCCTCAGATAATCGTCAACCGAATAAAAACAGTGTTTCAATATAATTTTTTTAATGGTTTTTTTGAAGAGATCTAGATTTAATGATTTTACTTCAGATGGTAGTTTGTTATACAGATTAAGATTTAAGGAATTATTTTCAGATTTTTTCAGCCTGAAACGGGTCGTCCTTAATAAATCTGCAGATCTTGTACTATAACTATGAGAGTCAGATCACGGTATACGAGGCAATTACCTAATATCTATTATTCTGCAAGTATTTCATTATGAAAACTATTATTTGGGTGTTTTGTACTTTGTACTTTCATACACTCCATTTAGTATTTAATGACAATATAGCTTAACGATTTTTTTTATATTAAATTGTAGATGCAGTGTATGAAACTTGCCTGCAAATAGCCAAATTATATTTTTCTCATAAGAGACGATTCTGCAAAATTTTACCTTCTTACGTACGTTGGAAATGGAAGAAATCTTCGTGATAATGGAAATAATTTGAATCATAATTCTTTCCCTTGGGGTAATTTATGAATATATTCTGTGTTATTTTTATAAGACTCTCGCAAGAGACAACTTTGTCAAATTTTAGATTTTTTACTTATACTAGAAATGGGAGAACCAATCATTAGAAAGCGAATGAAGGTTCTTTATGTACATCCATTACTGTTCTGATGGGTGTTAATGATTTTAAAAACGCATACATCAATAATTACCTACCGACATTACCTGTGTCGAAACTAAGATTCGAATCCAGTACATAACAGACAGTATGACCAAGCGTGGTCGTTATACAATATGCCTGTTGCGCCACCGTTGCGAAAGAACAGAAACATAATCTTTGATCGATACATGTCAACAAAAAATGTAAATGACAATAACCCATCAACTATTTGGATCATTTATTACTATTTAAAGAAGTTTTTCAATTGGAGGTTACGATAAAATTTAAACAAGTTTATAATTTAAAGATATGGAAACTATTCAACGCAATTTTTTAAAACATTCTTCTAATTAAATTTCGTGTAAGTATATTGAAACGAGTAATATTAAGTTTTCCTTTGTACCAATCACACCTCAGCCTTTTTTGGATTAAAACATTTATTATTATACGCAATTGCCATCAGACGTTTCCATTGCGGCATAGTACCTACAGTTTAATTAAGTACACCAAGCATGTGAAACAGTTGTATTAGATAAGCCCGTAATCAACAAAGTTTATCAGTTCACCTGGAAGTGGCGTGGAGTTTCCAAATGGTTAGTGCATAAAATAATATTGCGGTGATTTATGTATAACAATGCGGATGCGAAGACGTCAATTGCGGCAATAGAAAAACCACGAGCGATATTCTGTTTTGAAAATAACATTATTTTAGGTGGTAAGGACAGCGAATATTTGTTTGATTGACAGTTTGCTCGAACACGTCATAATTAACTCTTGCAGGGTGGGTGTCACCGAGGTTAAGTATATGTTTCAACATTGAAAATGTTAATGTTCGCGTGTAGCGGCGTATAGGACAAAAGTTACGAGTTTTCTCCAAGGCCGTCGACATGAAAGTATCAAGGTCAGATGATGTAATACTGAGCAAGAGCCTGTTAATATCTGGGAAGCAATTGCGTTGTAGTCGGTCAGCGCCGATCGATATTGTACCGCCTGTTCAACAAAAGGCAGTACGGAGAGAGCAATCCTTGTAGCATCGAGCCGGGACGCATTAGTGCTGCTGCGGCGGACGAATAAAGAAGCGTGATATCATTTGTCTCTCTCATTATTCCTTGTCCTAATGTTCATCATCAGCCGTATGGTTGGCGCATAGTTAATGCTCTCGCTTACGGTGCGAAAGATCCCGTGTTTAAACTCCTATGCCTGTTGAATTTTTTTTCTTTAATTTTGTGACGATTAACATATTTTTTCACAAATTATTTTCTATAATTTTTTTAGATTAGGTTAGTAGGTTCTTATTCTGATATCTAATTGTTAATAATTATTAGCGCAGCAGGCAGTATTAGCGTCGTAGACAAAGAAAAGGGGGGTGAGGGGGATGTCCCCCGCTTTTTTAGTTATTTATGTAACAAGTACCTAAAATCATGTATCCTGGGACATAGCTGTTTAAGTTTATGTTTTATGTATGGTGTTATCATTTCCAATGTCCCGATGGTTGCAAGAATTGCGAAATATGTGAATTTTTTATTTTTATTGCTCAAATAGGTACTGTCATTCGTTGCATAATGGTCTTATTAAAAATATCTCTATTAGTCTAGGAAATAGCGTTTAAATTCGACGATGAAAGGATGCCGTCTGCCAGTCGGTAATCGAAGAGACAATATACGTAACAAACTTGTTTCTCTGCATTTCACATACCCCAATTACGCTGGTAGATGAAACTTCGGGTCGGTGCGCGATAACCGGAAATTGAAAAAATGGTAACCCGAACAAACCTAGCGCAAAATGTTTGTTTTGGCATGTACCGTAGTGGCAGACATTTCTATCAGTCGGTTTTAGAGCAATTGGCCATTAAAGTGGCGAAAATGGACCAAAACTTGAAATTTTGACAAAAAATAGTTAATATTGAATAAAACGTCTGCCCAGACAGCTTATGGTACAAAAGGCACTAAATACCCTAACCTTGGTTGGTAAACATTTTTGCCAAATTTAACACCCCTTAGAGTTAAAAAAAAATCAGATTTTCGTGTTTCCATTTTTACCCGAACAAACCTAGCGCAAAATGTTTGTTTTGGCATGTACAGTATTGTACCGTAGTGGCAGACATTTCTATCGGTCGGTTTTAGAGCAATTGGCCATCAAAGCGGCGAAAAATGGACCAAAACTTGAAATTTTGACAAAAAATAGTTAATATTGAATAAAACGTCTGCCCAGACAGCTTATGGTACAAAAGGCACTAAATACCCTAACCTTGGTTGGTAAACATTTTTGCCAAATTTAACACCCCTTAGAGTTAAAAAAAAAATCAGATTTTCGTGTTTCCATTTTTACCCGAACAAACCTAGCGCAAAATGTTTGTTTTGGCATGTACGGTATTGTACCGTAGTGGCAGACATTTCTATCGGTCGGTTTTAGAGCAATTGGCCATCAAAGCGGCGAAAAATGGACCAAAACTTGAAATTTTGACAAAGAATAGTTAATATTGAATAAAACGTCTGCCCAGACAGCTTATGGTACAAAAGGCACTAAATACCCTAACCTTGGTTGGTAAACATTTTTGCCAAATTTAACACTCTAAACCATCCCTGAGAGTTAAAAAAATCAGATTTTCGTGTTTCCATTTTTTTCTTACAAATACTAAGAAACGTCCTTTAGATATGTTATTACTACTAAAACATTATAAAGAAATATGAGGCCTTGGCTTCTAGTATATACACCACATTCCAAATTTCTGTACTTTTACCAGCAGCCCAGTAATTTTGTCATTAATAAATAATAGTTTAAAAAAACTAAAAGTAAAAAATAATACAATACAATACAAAAAAGCGTAGGGTGCTCATTACTATGAAATATTTATACCAGTTGATATCAAGCACCCCACGCTTTTTGTATTGTATTGTATTAGTTTGTATTATTTTTTACTTTTTAGTTCGGTTTGCTAAAGCGTGTTTTTTCAGTTTTTTTTAAAACTATTATTATACTCTTCGCAAATACAAAACGAAGAGTATATTGAATTCGATCGGCACATTTCTAAAACCGGTAATATTGTTCGAAGAGAAAAAATTTCATATCACTGTGTTGGTGATCGAATTCTGAACAACTTTCAAAATGTCCGTCCGTCACGTTCCTTGTAAGCACGATAACTAAAGAACGAAAAGTCCGATTGCATTGAAATTTGGACAGTAAGTTAGTGTTAGCTAGAGGAAGAACCCTATTGAGCAAAATCGATCGATAAATTAAAAAGTTGTAATTTCTTTTAAATAAAAAAAATAAAATTTTTACAATTTTTGTTTTGTTTTGTAATTAAACTAAAAATATCTAGCTTGTTTATTTATTATTTTTTAGTCTTAAAAACTTGGACCAGATAATTCTAATCTGGAACCTCGATAACCCACAGATAACGATTTTTAGTCGAATCCGACGATAATTGATAAAACCTATCCGCCGCGCCATGTTGATCCCGACATTTTGAATTTTTAAGTTTTGATGACATATTTGTTTTCTACTTGTCAAGCCCTTTCCTTTGATACCCTATCAAGGGGGCTGTAAAGAAATTGATAATCCGCCATCTTGGGGCGGCGGCCATTTTGAACACATTATAAAATTGAGTATACTATATTGTATTGTCATCGGAGCTACACACAACTGCCAAGTTTCATGATGATACAACAATTAAAAGTGGGTGAAAATTACGTTGAAAGATTCCAATTAATTGATATATTGATGGATACAGGTGAAGCTAAACGCGTGTTAAAAAGGAGGGTTACCTGACGTCAAATCGGGTATCTATGTCATATGCGATTAAAAATCAATGTTAAATCCAAGTTTACGACCTCTGCAGACCTCCGGGCCTTGATTAAAAGTCAAAAAAACTATGGGATTTTTGCCACTTTTTCAGTTCTTGTCGATATTGGCCTCTAAGGCCTACATTCTCGGGAAAAACAATTTAGTATTTTTTTAAGGTAGACTGAATTTGCTATAAGTTGTTACCAAAACGGACTCTGTAGATTTAATAGTCTCCGAGACAGCTGTTCAATGTTTGGCAAGTTTCTCATCTTTTTATTTTTTAATGTGATGTGCTAGGGAACAGAGCCCCCTTCTTACCCCCGGGCGGATTCGCCGGTTGTTTTGTCTCCACTCCCTAGATCTCGAAGAGGAATCGGACGACGAGGCGTTGGACAATCTGTTCTGGGCTCAGGAAGAAGAAAAGGAGACAAGAGAGAAAAGCGACACAGACGACACTTCCGGACCGTTCAAGAGAGCTAAAGTTGCTTGAAAAATATAAGATCTGTTTATAACTAATTTTAAAAATAATATTCCTGCCCCTGTTTTTGGATACATTCAATATAATAGTACTATTTTATTTTATGATTTTTATTTTATTTCACTCGGGTAGAATGAATTCTCTGAACCCCGTTATGGCAGTAGTAAGTGTTCCACAGATTTTTAAGTTAAAAGTTGCTAAAAATGGAAAATATGTGAACTTTCCAAAACTTTGAATGGCTCTATCTCGGAGACTATCTGGCCTATAATATAGTCTGTTCGGGTACAAATTTGTAGAAAATTTAGTCTACTTTCAAAAACCAACATAGTAGGTCTTAGGTGTCAAAATTGACAAAAACCGAAAAAAAGTAAAAAACCTCATAGTCTTTTTTGGATTATTCACCAAGATCTGGAGGTCTGCCGAGGTCGGATTCAACATTAATTTATAATCATATACAACATATTAAAAAACATAGATATTCAATTTGATGTCAGGTAGGATGTATAAAGTTACTGGATTACAGCTTGCTTTACTTACCTTCCTTTATACCCCTATTTAATTCCCAGTCACCGGAATTAGCGTAAAATATAATCTATTTTCAGATCTCGTCATGATAAACATGTATACTAAATTTCAAGTCAGTATTAAACCGTTCCCAAGAGAACGTGCGTATAAAATAAATTGCAGACGACCGACCGACCGACAGACAGCCAGACATTAAGACCGACCGACAGACAGAAATTTTGAATTTTTTTTTTACGATGACTATACTTGACTCCATCCACTACGTGGTTGTGGAAGTAAAATTAAGTTTTGATTTTCAGAATTATTAACATGTTACCTTTTTATGGTACCGTAAGAAATATTTTTAACTGTTATCTTCTCAGAGTGAGTATGCTTATATAGCTTTGTCATTTGTTTCTACACATGTAATCATTGATTTGCCTGTTTGTTAGCATATTACAACTTTTGCGTGTTATTATTGCCTGGAGTCTTCTCCTGATTAAATTATAAAAGCCTAGCTAACACTTTATGTACGAAAAATAGGGGCACCGAAACATTTACAGCTCGGCAAGCTCAGGTTATATATTACGGTACATACTACATATTACTACCATTTACACAAGTTACATCAACTTTGGACAATAAGTCTTTAGAAAAAAGTATAGATAAAATTTAACAGCTGAAGTGATATTTGTGGAAAACATTTCATGAAATAAAATATGATATATGTCAGTGGCTACAACGAGTTTTACAGTGATGAAATTACACAACTCGTGCTGTCAAAGCACATCTAGTTTGTATTATTGCTAGTGATGACATCTGACTGATGTAATAATCTCAAAATATGACATTTGATTGGCTTCTATGTTAATAAATGAAATAATCTAATAGCATTTTCGGGAAAGTAAAAATAACACATAATGTGATGATTCCTTTAAATGGTCTAATTGTCTATGAACTATGGAATTCCTTTTACTTCTATCCATTCTTCAAATCTTCCAGATTTTAGGATAGCCACCGGAATAAGGATATCAATCTTTTCGCAATCCTATATACTAACTTGCAATTTTTTAGTATCATTTGTGCATTAACCATATTTGGTGGTAACATACATATTTCATATAAATCAAGAAAATAAAATAAAATATGAAATAGGTAGGGGATGACGGGGTAGCAATCCGCATAAACTAAAATATTAATATATAACTTTCTTAGAATCGTTTGTGCATTAATCATCTTTGGCGATAAAATAATTATTTGCATATGAATCTAGAAAATACAACAAAATCTGAGATAGGGACTGGCAGAGCAGCAATCCGCAAATAATGAAATATCCCTCACCTATCTCAGATTTTGTTGTCTTGAATTATATGTAAGTTGGTAATTTGCCAAAGATCGTTGATCGTCTGATCGACGATATTAAAGAAAGATTGCCAAAGAGATTGCCTTCACTCTTTTTTTTTACGTTTTCGACATCAGTGAAAAATGCAAAAATTCAGTTTACTTCGAAGAATTTATTACAAAAATGAATACCTAAACAAACTTCAAACACAAGTATCAACTATTTTCATAGCTTCATTTTACGGTATAGAAACTACTGATAATTAAAACAAAATATACATTGAAGTTCCATTTAAAAGCAACTTTATTTAATAAAACCGTCAAATAAAAATCTCCACGTCTATGGCTTTACGATTCGATATAGGTAATTTACGCTTCACCTCATCATTGCCTCACCAACCGACATCAGTTACTACACTCTGTTATAAATTATCCTCTCAGCTTTCCTTGCGGCGAAGTCAATTATAATATTTGTCAGATCGAGGTTTTCACATTGCTTATCTCTTGTGTGCATCGATATCTAAACCATCGATCTTTAATAAAACTAATTAATTTACAATAACTCCATTTAGGGCTTGATAAGGCACTCAAGAGTATACATATATTAAATATAACCTTTTTAAACATAAAATCAACCGATGAACTCGACACGCAACACGATGGGATAAAAAATCAGATTTTACGAAATGTGATTTATTATGCATACTTTCCTACGAGCTTCCCTAAAAAATATATTACTGGAGTCAATAGAGATTTTCCCTTAGCAAAATTTCCGGGAAGCGATAACTTTTGAGAATACATCTCTGAACATGTTAGGAACAATATATCAAAAGTTACCAACAATAGTCCTTGAGCGCCATTTGTTATTAAACGAATTAGTTGCAAGATACCAGCTTCTGCCAAATATCTCTCAAAATACATTTTTTCTAAAAAAATTAATTGCGCCATTCGAAAGTACGAAAAATTTCACATAAAAAACATATAGGAAGTTTTTTTGTATGATCAAAAATGTAGGCTCCAGATTTCACGTATGGTATTTACGAACTCAATTGGAACAGCACGGAACTAGAGAATCTTATGGGGTATTGTCAATATATCATCGCTTCACATTGAATGAGAGCACAAAATTTTACAGATTTATATTCAGCACTCCTCGTCTATAGTCCACGTGGACTTGATCCGCCTGTCACATGTCGCTGCTTTACGCCCCTTCGGAAGAATTATATACCATCTATGCAACTCCCGCCTAAAATTTCATAACTTTGCCGCTAGAAGATAGAACGAAGGGTAGGTCACTAGACACTAGACGTAGCCTTAATATATCATTTATGTGACTTATCAAATGTGATAGTAGAGGACTTTAGCCGAAGTTGGGTCTCCCCCCACCACTTTTTGTGACCTTGACCTTGACCGTGAACGTGTATGCCGCTATGGCGTGACCTTGAGCCGTAGCCGGTGCGTACCCTTGAAGCCGGGTTGCATTTGACCTTGAAAAGTCGTCATGACCTTGGCCGTGAACATGGAGGCCGCTCCGTGGCCTTGAGCCGTAGCCGGTGCGTGTCCTTGAAGTCGAGTTGCATTTGACCTTGAAAAGTACATTCGTTCTTTAAATAAACGGTAAAGTGGGGTGACTCTTTCCGTTTTGTGACGTAACAACTCTTCTCTATAAAAGAGAATAGGCTATCAGGGCAAGTATCATACTTAGTCTGATTCGGCTACAGTTAATAAGTGAGTAGTGCTGTGATCTTGAGTATTCCAAGTGAGTTAAATTCTGTAATATAATTATTTGTCATTCTTTCACTATACATAACCGTTCAAATATGAATACCAATATCAATTTATCAGCCCTTAATGAACGTATAATTGAAGACGTAGAGGTTCTAGAACAAAAACCCATTTCATCATTAACTTTAAATAAGATTTACGTCATAAAGAAAATGATGGTGGTTAATACACGGTTTGGTAAATCGATTTTAGTACATTTGTTTGATGAAGGTTCAAATAATACCTTCAAATCATTTTTACCTAAACGTATTGTAGAACTTTTAAGTGTACCTATTATAGATGAAATAAATTCAGTTGATGGTAAATACGCGTTGATTTATTTAGGTCAGAGTTCTCCCATATATATCGGTGCCAAATCGAGAACACTACTAAAATTCGAACTTATTTTTTAAATATGTTATCGAAGTTTCAAAACATTATCTAGTTAGTAAATAGAATATAGTAAAAGAATGGCTGTGGTAGAAATATTACAAAATATAATCTTTTTTAGATTACTCATTATCTCACATCAAATCAGGCTTAGTTCTAGTAGGGTCTTGTCATCAAAGACTTGTACCACAAGTACTTCGATTCAATTTATTTACTTTCCATCAATAGCATCCATGTAAGTAATTTTATAATTAAAAAATATATATATTTCTAAATTTATTTATGTAATTTCCAGCTTTACTACAACCAACAAATATGTGGATGCAATATTCGGCACAAAGGTGGACAAAGGAGGAAGATATTAATTCGGCCATTGATAGACTGTCTTGTAAACTGAGTGACCTAAGTTTGCATTCTCTACATTCTATGAACTATGATCTAAGTGTCAACTTCGATCCTGAACTAGTTGAACGTCTTAAGGAAGATTCTGAAAGGTATAATGCCGGTGTTAACCTGTGTGGCAAATTTTCATGTGGTCTCTTAAATTTAGAAGAATTTTGCGAACAAATGGTACAAATAGATTTAAAATGTTTTTTATATGATATAGAAAAATATCTACCTAAAAAAGTAATTTTAAAATGCCAACTCGAGCAATTTGATGAAGAAACTGTAGACAACTCAATTAGTAGTTAACCACATATTGTTTTTTCATTTTGTATCGAAATATTTATAATAATAAATATGTATATTAAAATGTATTAATGAACTATATCTATTTTATTGTAAGGATAAAATGAAATAAATGAAACACATTACTTGATCATACTTTTATTTTCCTATTCCTCTGATACATGTATAAAAAAAAAATGTTATTAATACTAAAAGATATTTATTGAAATTTTATATCTAAATCTACAATACATTTATTAAGATAATGAACGTTTGCAAGAGCACAATGACTATAATTGGGTTGAATATGTTCCATACATCTTGGTACAGTCAATGATTTTAGACTAGGTATGCAGGGGGAGCTGTCATCTAGGTCTATGATTCGATTCCATCTTAGATGTTCCAATAGAATGTTTTTCTTTAGTCTGCCTTTGCATAAAATTATAACATCCTGTGGTGATATATGACGTTCATAATTATTGGCTATATTTTGACAAAGCCGTAGAAGTATCGTCGGGAATTCTGACAGTTGAATATATCCATCACTCCATTTTACGCCACCGTGATAGTTGTTCTGTAGCCATCGATACTGATTCTGTTCCCCTCGGGTTAGCGATGAAAAAGGATATGGAGGCTTGAAAAGGTAATGTGCTTGCTGATTAGTGTTACAGCACAGCACAGCCAACTCTTTCACTGTAAACATATTTTCTTTATATTGAAACCCTTGTAAGTCAACAATCAAAGTAGGGAATTCGTTACTTGATGACGCCATTATAATAGTAGATTTTTATTTAGCGCCGGCAATTCCAGACTGAACTGAACCATCCAATGCACTATAGCTTAAATATGTATCGTGAAGTATAAGTGCATATACACGAGTTTGTTCGGGGAACTTCGTCTTTCGGGTTTCAAATTCTATCTTTATATCGACAGTAGACGATTTCGTTGCATCTGGTTGGTGAGAACAATCTATGACAAACAGTGGAGATTTTCTGAATTCTGCAAGATCCATCATAGGTTCACCCATATCTTTATCATAGTAACTACGCTGGAAGTTTTCATATGCGTAGTAAGCTGCAGAGTCAAGTTTCTTATCGAAATTTAAGTTCCAACGCTCATAAGGAAATACTTCCGCATTTAGATATAGTCGAATATTATTAATATCCGCATGTATAAATTTTGTCACATCTTTGCTTCTATCATCGGAATGACTATTGTTTTGAAATCCAATAATTATGTATCGAGGTCTCTCAAGACTGTTAGTGGTTTTAACGGCCCAGACATCTGAAGCAGTATCGCGCAGAGTAGGTAGCTCATAGAGATCCCACATACGGTAAGCCATCTTAACTCTAGCATTATTACTACTTTTATTAATTCTGTTTAATAATTTAAGCTTTTGTCTATCCTCAGGCACAATATGCCTAATCTTCCATTCAATTTTGTTAATTTCTAAATCTGCATCAACTTCCCCAATGTAGGAATCTTTGAAGGAACGAGCTATTATTAAAATTAATTCCTGCTTCACATTTAAAATACCTTTGGTGTAGTCTTCTGCAAAACCCATAAGGTATTTAAGGGGTAGTCTACCACTAAACACATGGCTAGTACTATCTAAAATATCTTGTTTCTGTTCGCTGAGGCCCCAACCAGTAGTTAATAGTGATCGCAGATGTGTTTGCCCATATGATACCATAGTCTTCATTGTGGTAGTGATGCCAGGCTTCCTAACGACGGCCACTTGCTCACCGCCCATTTCATATCTAATCTCTTCAAAGAGGAAAGCTAAAGCATTATTGGATAAATAACACCGCTTGGTAACATCGTTGGGTGTAAATTTCCCTTCTATATAGATGTAACTTTCTGCAATATCGAGTATAAGGTCTTGAAAATTGATAGGGATACGTATTTCATCGGAGTTTCTATAATATGGTGACCCGTACGGCTTGTATGTATGCTCGTGTAAACTGAGAAGTGACTGATCAAACACAGGTTCGTCGAACACTTCGAGTTTTTCACTAGATGTAGTAACTGTCATTATTAGTTAATTTTCTCTCAGTTTTAATCCAATAGATTGAAGAAATGCACGGTCCTTTGCCGACAATCTATGTCTTAACTGTTTAAGAGGTATACGCTGAATGAATCGGTTTCTACAATCACCCTTCTTTTTATCGTTAAACACTTTATATCGGTAATGTGCTAATCTTTCCTGATTATATCGAAAACCCATTTCTTTTGCTCAAAATATTAAAATTGTTTTAATTCTAGCTTCACAAAAATCTTTTCACCTCGAAAATTAATTAAATCTCCGTTGTCATCCAATATGCGTACAGTAATGTTGTCGATAAACTGGCGTCCTTCAGGTTTAACAGGCAAATATATGATGTTAGCTGGCTCCCTGGTAAGTTTGAATCCAGGTTCAACATCAATATCAAACTCGAAGAGTGTGTGGGATTTAAGAGCATTCAGATACGCTCCGGAAATGATGTTGCAATCTACACGTATCATTCTTACTTTCATTATATCAATGGGGAGTGTCGATTCGTGAGTCTTGTTTGGTGCTAAATATGTCGGTTCAAATCCCAACAGACTACCAATAGAGTTTGCTTGTGTAAAGTCAATTCCGTATTTTGACCGAATCTCACATTTCATTGTATTGTTGTTTGCTCGCAGTTGAAATAATTTTTCTTTTTCTTCATTTTTGTTAGTTGGCATAACTTTCAGTATTGCATTATATATTTCATCAATTTCATAGACTCCGTACGGTATGTGGATAAATGTGGGAGCTACTTTCGGTGAAGTCCTATAGCAAAAACCATTGTTTGTCTCATCTATATTAAATATAGAATTGTATGAATAAAATCCGGTTAATCCCAGACCATATCGACAGCTCATATCTAGTTCAATCGGGGGATAAAACTCTGCACTGAGCACGCTTGAGCGGCTTGATAAAGTGAAAGTGCGTGACATGACTGATGTTTTTGGAGATTGTGTGTGCCTTTATTGCGATTTGCAGCAGTAGTTGTGTATTAATCTTCTTTTTTTGGGCGGTGATGGAGATAGATTCATATCATTATTTGACGCCACGTTCACCCCATCCACTTTACAGTAGCAGCAAAATATTTTTCGAGGGGACGGACCATCGTTAACATCAACATTATTTTCGCCTTCAGGAGAATAATGTTCTTGACAGTACTGGTATTTTAAAATATCAATGTCATCCTGAAGATGTTTGGGTAGTTTATCCCACACTAATGCAATTTCATAAGGGGCGCATGCAATCATTACTTCTTTAGGCATATCTGAAAGTTGCTGTTTACTCATCTTCAACAAGCTGCGTAGTCTAGAGAAAGCAATCAATGAGTGGCCCATCCGTTTAATTGCCTCTCGATCCATCGATGGGGTCACAGATGCCATTTGGATAGTTTTATTTAACTTTCGAAGAAAGAAACTTTAAGCACAAATGGCCACACCACACTGTGTTGAAATTTTGTTGACGCTCATAATTGTAGTAGATTTTATCCGTAAACGTTGAACCATTGCGCAAGTACAGAATTAATTCTCTTGGTGGGGGTAAATCGCCAAAACTATCGAAATATGTGACCAAACTACCACGTTTTTTATATGCCACCCAATGTGTTCCCGGGCCATCTATAGTATCCAAATTTATGATGGCGGATTCATTACGATTTGGCCCGGAATTTGGTAAAGTATCGCGCATAAATATACCCCGAAAATATGGCACCTTCATCTTCTCAGCATAATATTTAAGATCGATGTTGGTGAGAGGTTTTCGAGGCAGTGTGTCTAGTAGTTTTTTGAACTTTGTGATTTTAGATAGAGGCCCAATCCCTTACGATATGGTTTCAAATATAGTCCCTTGCCACTTTTCCCAACAGCAATTGCCTCCATATGTCTATTATGGCGGTTTGTTTCTGCCAATTCCTCTCTGCCTTTTTTCACGTCATTTATAGCCTTGGCTAAGCCTACTGCAGAGCCTGCTAAACTACCTAACGCCGATAAACCAGCAAAAATAGGTATTAAGGGTAGAATTCCACCAACTTTCGGAATCGGTATTATGCGAGGTGTACGGATATTGCGTTTTCCTCCAGCTGATCTCATGTGTCGTCGTGCAGCTTGAAGCGCTACTTGCATAACTTTTCTAGTATCCTTAGCTACAGATCGCTTACCACCGGCTTTACGCAGATCATCACGTACCTTGCGTACTATTCCAGCCCCGAATGCTACCTTTCTAACATTATTCTTCCTGCTTTTATTCTTCTTTTTATTTCTTTTTGTAGCACGAGATGTGGTTGATTTACATCCCATACCAAGACGTTGTTTTCCCTTCATTATAGTCGTAACCAACCACGCGGCAGCCTTTTCTTTTAAACTTGCCTCTTTGGATTTAACTCGATTCCACGCAGCTTGTTCAAGTTGATAGTCTGCTCTATGTCGGGCTGATAAATCGTTCGAGTTTTGATCGTATGCAATATCGTGCTGCTTGCATGCAGCATCGAGTTTGTTTATACCTGGATCGCCTCGTGCTAATCTTTTTCTTAATTTAGTACCTGGACCACAGTACTGGTAACCGCCGGGTAAATGTAGTTCAAATGGAAACTTATTTATTAGAGAATTAACTACCCCCTTACCGACCTTTAAAAATCGGCTGTTCTTACTTGTGCGCTGCTTGACTAACAACATTTAAATAACAATTGTAATGCATACATCTATTTATATAGTCTTCAACCGTGCTACGATGCGCATTGTGAAGCAGAGCCAGAATTTTTCTATAGAAAATTTAGATGAAAAAGTTGGATGTGGATTGCAAATTGAATCGCGTCATGGGCCATTACTTCCATCAACTGTTCGTGGACTACTTATCGGCCCGAGTAACTGTGGCAAGACGAACTTGATGATATCTTTGCTTACTCACCCCCTTGGATTACGTTTTGAAAATGTATACCTATATTCAAAGTCCTTATATCAACCCAAGTATGAGTTCTTACGCACCATACTATCACCGATTAAGGGATTAGGGTTTTATACATTCAGTAATAATGCGGAAATAGTACAACCGTCTGATGCCAAGCTCAATTCTATTTTTATATTCGATGACGTTATATGTGAAAAGCAAGACGTAATTCGTGCATTTTTCTCAATGGGCCGTCATAGAAATGTAGACTGTTTTTATCTCGCACAGACATATTCTCGTGTAAATAAACAAATCGTAAGAGACAATAGTAATTTTTTAGCTGTATTCAAACAGGACGAAATGAATTTGCATCACGTTTTCTCTGATCATGTCTCACCAGATGTATCTTTTAAGCAATTTCAAGAAATGTGTGCCCAGTGTTGGAAAGACAAGTATGGTTTTCTTGTAATTGACAAAGATAGAGATGTGAATGATGGGAGATATAGGAAAGGACTTGATAGTTTCATATATCCATAAAGTATAACAATTAAAGTTTCAATCGACCTGTGGACGGCGTCGGGACTACTTCGTTGAGGCTAGACATTGGAAAAGAAAATGAAAGACCATAGCAATATCGATGGAGACATGGCAAGGGAAGTAAACCTCAAACGGCAACTAGTTGAAGCTACTGATTCTGTACGTAAAAAATTTAATTCACTGAAGAGTAGAAATGTTGAGAGTCAGTTAGCACTTGAGAAGATCTATGAGCCCATAACAAAACCTTTAAAAGTTATGTCATCTGCCTCACAGATAAAATCACATAACCAGACACCACCAACACCGACACAATCTCGAGATAGTAATAAAGCTACGACCAGTATGTTTAAAGCGACACCTGAAACCAGTAGCGACGATGGCGAGAATAATGCAGCATATTATATGGAAACACCACCAAGATCGTCGTTAATGAGTACCCCAGGCTCAGAAAGATCCATTGGCAGTGTAGAAGAGAAATGTGCTGTAATCAAACAACATCTAGAAAATGTAAAGTCCGGCAACTATAAATATGACACTGTATATGGTGTTCGTCTAGACCCCCATACAGGCAAACTACATATGGGTAATGTCGAGGTGCGGTTTTCTAGTGGGGATATTACGTTGTGGAATGGTAATAAGTCTCTAGGAACGTATTCTGGCAGTCCTAAGTTGTACGATGTAATATTTTTGAAGTACCCATTAGTTCTACGCAGCGATGAAGTATCTCTTTTTGACGAGGAGTATCAAATATATGGCGAAATATTAAAAAAGACGAGAGCAGCATATAAACACTATGATATCAAAAAGGGTTTGAATAAAACTAAATGGAAAAAATTCAGTGACATTATAGAACCACTAACATCTTCTACAGTAATGACGAGATCCAGAACTGGTTTGGGCTTTCCGCAAATGCCACTTCAGAAAATATACAATAGTAAAGGTGTCGACTATGTTTATTGGAATAAGCCAAAAGAGTTGGTAGATCGTCTACGTCTGCTGTATAGCTCAAAAATGGCAGGTAACAGTGGCGTTAATAATGAAATAATTAGTTTGTTGGAGGAAATGAGAGAAGAAAAAATAATCTATTAACATAATTATAATGGGGAAGTATAATATACTGTGAAATGCTTAAATCAGATCAGATGTAATTAGAAATGCTACCTGGTCACAACACAATTGATAAATTTGGACGCAGAAGAGGCGGCGCTAATAAATCATTAGTCGTGCGTGGTCCACCAGGTCTTGGCTTTAAGCTAACTACAGATAATCACTTCGACATTCAGAATAAACGTTTAAAGAACATTGGAGAACCGGTAGATAGTCAGGATGGGGTAACACGCAACTATGTTGAAGAGCGACTTACTACCTTCTTTGCAGACATCCGCAAGGCTATGGATGAGGCCACTAACTTAATTATCACAGCAATGGAAAAGTATGTTAATGGTCAAATGGAAAAGTATGTTAATGGTCAAGTTTTGTTAGCTGTTGCTACTGCAAAAACTTATGTAAATGAGGAAATTCCGAAAAAAATTGATAAAGGAAATGTACGGGTTGTTGCAGAGATGAAAAAGTATATTAATGAACAAATACGAGCGAATATTGATAAGGAACATAAAACAGTGGAAAATTCAATTTCTCAGCAAGCTAGAGAGCTTCAGAAAATAATTGACAAAATTAATAAATTAGAAGAATTAACTTATTAGAAATTAGTCTATCGGCAAACATGTAACAGCTTAGTGTATTCTCTGCACACCCATTCGATCCAATAAGTTAACATGGAAATCAGTGCTACAAAGAAGGCCATTGTGCAGGAACTGCACAGGTTACCCCGAAAAAATTTTCGTAGAAGAAGAACAATCATCAAAGGGTATGCGGATTTATGGCAAATGGATTTGGCTGAAATGCAGCCATATGCGAACCTTAATAAAGGCTATAGATATATCCTCGTAGTGATCGACTGCTATTCAAAATATGTGTGGACAAGACCCCTAAGAAATAAAACGGGTATAGAAATTACGAAGGGTATGAGGAGCATTTTGCAAAAATCAAACTACTCACCTAAGAATCTTCAAAGCGATCAGGGTACGGAATTCTACAACAAAAACTTTTCCACTTTAATGAAAAAGTATGGCATTAATCATTACTCTACATATAGTACGAAAAAAGCAGCAATTGTGGAGAGAGTGATACGAACATTAAAAAATTGGTTATATAAAGAATTCTCAGCCAGAGGTAAATACAAATGGTTCGATATTCTATCCAACGTCACAAAAAAGTACAACAATAAAGTACATCGAACTATTGGCATGAAACCTGCTGACGTTAAACCAACCACATGTTTAAATGTGTATAATCACATTAGGATTGCTTTAAAACCCAAGTTTAAGGTTGGTGACATAGTTCGAATAAGTGCATACAAAGGTGTATTTGAAAAAGGTTATACAATTAATTTTTCAACTGAACTTTTTAAAATTGTGAAAATAAACATAACGAACCCAACAACTTACCAGCTCGAGGACATGCATGGACAACCAATCAAAGGATGTTTTTATGAAATGGAGTTACAAAAAACTAAGTATCCCGACATATATCTAGTGGAGAAGGTTTTAAGAAAGAAAGGGAACAAAATATTTGTCAAATGGCTTGGACTTTCCAATGAACACAACTCTTGGATTGACAAAATGGATGTCGTGTAAATGTAAAATATGCATAATCAATTTATATATTTACTTATGTATCAGTAATATGGAAATAAAATATGTATACGATATTAATGTGTTTTATTTAAACGTATAAAATTCATTATTGAATTGCTTTATTTCACTGTAACAGTATTTAGATTTTATATTTCGTTAAGTTAAAGAGAAGAAAAAACAAATTAATATAAATATATTTTATTTTAAGCAAAATATGTAAAAAATACAAATTATTGTAAAAAAAAAAATTCTTCATGAAATCCCACGCCTTAACATTCGAATTTCTCGATTCCAGGACACCAGCATTTTCTATTGTGATGCAACATATCCACATAATAGTGACCGACATTTTCGCACAATAGTTTATTATGTCTACACTGGCTGCATATATTATTCCAGCAATTGCTCCCGAATTTATCACATGCCATACACCGCTGCCTTAATGGATGGTCCACCATGCAAACACCACAAACATCTCTCATTATTCCGAAGTTGCTGCGAGCCAACATTTGAAGACATTTACGACACTGACGTTCCCCAGCTTTTCTTCCTTGGAACCTCTGAATTGACACAGGATTCTCCCTTACACAAATTCCACACAAGCCCGTACATGGATTGAAATATTCCTTCGGCCAGGAAACGTAGCAGTTATGACACACCATTTGGTCATTCATTCTAAAAGGATATGCTGCAATGGTTGGTTTTGACAGCCACTCTTTTGGAAAAGGCATTTTTAATACTTCTTAATACTTTACAATATGTACAGTATGAAAGCAGAATAATAACTGTGCTCCTCATTGTGTTCATTCTCATTTAAGTAGATGCTGAGGGCGCTGACGTCAGAGGTGACATGACGTCATCAACTGTATATAAACGAGGAGGTGACTCGATACAAGTCAGTTGATTTTCAACACTACACTATCTGTGTCTCTCTACACTGACGTTAATTTCTTAAATCTTCAATGGCTGGTTTACGAAAGTTTATGGTTGGTGCACCCACGGGATACACCAATTTTGAATTCCTTGACTGGTTGGCGGAAGTTGATTTAATTAATAACCAATGGGGTGATGAATTGGATGCCGAAGTCGAAATTCCTGATGCCGAAGTCGATATTCCTGAGGTCGTTATGGGCGAGGTAGAAGAAGAAGATCTGCGCTCCGATGACGAGGGGGATATCCTCGAAGACGCAGGCGTAGATGAAGAAGCTGTTGTTGAAGAACAGGAAGTCGTCCGACATGATATTGATACGGACGACGATGGTATCGTGGCTGATGTATCGGACGAGGAGAACGAAGTAGAACAGGCCCACAGGTATCTACAAAGAGGGCACGATAATGAGGCATTGTTTTGTACAACCATGGCATATGTAGCTATAGATGTAAGAGGTGGTACAGATTACGAATTATGCTACATGTGTTACATGGACTACCAGAGACGTGTCGATCAGTCACTCCATCGGCACATCGACATACATAGTACCACACGATTGGCCGATGGTGTGAGAGATGACTGTAAATCGTGTAGAAATCCACTACATCAAATAAGGCCTGTGGAAATTTGCAATATATGTAACAACAATAAAAAAACCTAATTGTAAATATGTAAATAGTTAAGTTAGTTTAGTTAAGTAAGTTTAGTTATGTTAGTTTAGTTATGTTGTATTTTATTGTAAATATATATATATTTTTACTTCCTTTTATACTTCTTTTTTTTTGTAAATATAATTCTTTTTTTTTTTTTTTGTAAATAAATATTTCTGTAATATGAAAATGTGTTTTTTTTACATCTTGTAAAGTCTAAAAAAAAATAAGATATAATTTAAAATATCTGTCTATGTGGTGGAAATGCTGCTATGAAAAAAATAATCTGTGTATAAGAAACAGTCTACCACCTCACTCTTAATGTACGTTGTGGTGGTTGAATGGCACTAGTATAAAATGAATATGGGGTTGGTATAGGCTAGACTGCTATAGTAAAGCGATATTATGCTACTCAAGTGAAGACAAATGTACTAATTTCTTATTATGTAAGTCAATTTACCCCACTTTATTTTGCACTTAAAATAGAGAATAATAAACAAATAATTTCTTAGAATCGATATATTTATTTACATAAAAAAAAACATTTGTATAAATTATTAATTACAAAAATTAAATATCTTCATCATCCATATATTCTTCATCGGATACCTCGTCACTATCATAGTCGTCCTCATTTGGAATGGTCTCCAGACTCCAGAGTGACGGTGACCGATCCATCGACCCCATGGGCTCTACTCTACTGTCTCCACAGTCCTCGGTCGTACTATCAGGCACCGGTGGGGTGTCCTCAATATCTTCCAAAGGTGGTAGCTGTGATAACAATCGTAGAAGGGACTCTGCCCAATAATCTGGTCCACTAAGTATCGGATCACTGCTGGACGACACGGTATGATCTTGAATCTCAGTATTCATAGTGAGAGCTCTCTAATACAGAACTGATAAAGAATAGAGAATTCTCTCAGTTTTAAGTATGTCAGTTTACCCCCACTTTCTCTCCCACGTTTACGATAGTGGTGGCGACGGCAATGTTACCATGAGAAAAATCCGTATATGATGAACCTAGTACCCACAATTCTTGCAAATGTTGGTTATAATATAGAGTGGGGGTCCATTTATATAAGAAACTCCCCTCATCATGTTTCTCAGTTAAACTGCAAAGTTGCAAGAAATGGCTGCTCAAGACAATACAATAAGTTCCAGCGACTGCGCAGAGTCGACAATGCCATTCTGGGAATACGAATACAGAATGGCCATGGAGTACAGAGATAATGGTAACATGCCAGACAGTAGTACTTGGTCTGTGCCGTTAGTACGCTACTTAGATGATCTAAACCAGGATGGTCCTGATGGTTCAGAATGGTGGAGACCATTGGGAGTTGAGCCACCCAGTAGTCCTAGCTCATCTATAGAGGTAGAGCCGCCTAGCAGATCTAGTTCACCGAGTGAATGGTCACTGAACAGTGGGTCAGAAGACGAAGAAGAAGAAGAAGAAATAGATGTATAACTTTTTATGTTATGTAATAAAAATAAATAAATTTGTAATCTTTCTATTTTTTTTTTATGAGTTATATAATAAAATATCAGCACAGAAAAAGTATTTTTTTATTAACAAATATTTGCTTAAATTACCAAATTATACCATTATAATTTTGAGTTGAGAATAATGTAATCAAAAATAAATACAGTAATTAAATATAAAAATATGTAGCATACAGTGCGCCACTGACCGATTGCATTATTGTTATTATTCTACCGACCTCTAAATGTCACCCAACGAAGTAAGTTATTTTTGTACGTACCATAGGCAACTCTATACAGGAATACAGTTATTATTCTAGCGACCGCTAGATGTCTCACTAAGTAAGACGTATGAGGTGTGTTTTGCCCAACTCCACATACACATAGTAGTGTTGTTGGTTGCATACCGTTGTATCCTGCCAATACCCGCGTACTGTATAAATTCAAATTCAATATACACAGTGACAGTGGCGTTACATGTTTTTTATTTTATTATAAATTATTATATTATATTTTATTTTATTTCCAAATATATGTTTACGCTGTTACAAGAAATGAAAGGAAATACTCTTTTTAACATACCATTTATTTACGTTACAACCTAACCTACAGAGAACGAATTATAACTATTTCTAACATTTTTTAACACAACTTTCACATTACCAATATTTTTTCAATGACCTTACATTGTTTTTTCACGACCTTCAACTTTTTTTCAGCCTTTGCTTCAGCGACCTCTCGTTCGTCTGCACCTGTTAATAGATCGGTGTAATGCGAAATAGTTTGTTCTTCGGCTTTGATTTTTTCATTTTCTTCCTGTATTTTCTTTTGTGAGGCTTCGATGTTTTGTTTTGCTAAGAGAATGGCTCGCCTGGCGGTATCCCGTAATTTGTCATCACCAGCGCGGGCGGACGTTTTCTCTGCTGTTTCACGCTTCACTTTTTCCAGTAATTTGCCGAAGTTGCTGAAGATATCCCTGTCACCGATCTGAGAAAAAATCTCTTGTTCTTCATCGGAAGAGTCGCTTAAATTAACAGGCGAGGAACGATGAATGCTGTCCTGTGGTCTCGATTTCACGACAGGCTCCTTACCTTTTTTGGATTTTTTCTGCACACTAGGAGTAAGAGGAGCTGGTTCTTCCAAAATGTTTCTAAGGATGCTACGATGATCACCCTTCTTGGATTTGGCCGCCTTACCCTTTTTTGAAGAACGATTATTCCTAGGAGCCGGTCTAGAAATCCTAGAAGGACCTGGTGAATTCTTAGACTTCTTGGGTGGTTGAAATTCATCCCCGGAATCTTCGACAACGTCAGCATTATTCTTTCTGGCGAATGCAGGAAGGGGCAAATCAATCGGCTCTTTGAACTTGCCTTGGTCTTTGACGCCACCGACATTGGGACCCGCGTCCTGAAGTGGCACAGCAGCTTCTTCTACCACATTACGCTCCACCTCATCCAGGATACGATATAACTCCGGATTGTATTCTTCAATCACATCCTGGGAGAGGTGGTAATCCACGTCGATGTCGTTAAAATCAGTAGCACCCACATTGATGTCGTTGAAGTTATTGCTACCGCCACCACCACCACTGTTTGTACGCACGGCGTCCTCCTGTGATGGTCTAAAATTCGACACAAAGGCCATCGCCGTCAAAACATCCAATATTGGAGAAGCAGCTCTCTTCCTGCTACCACCAGCCATCTGCGAATAGCTACTTCCTTCCATTTTTTTTTTTTTTAAGTCACTAACAACAACTAACACAAAGCAAAAAGCGTTTAAGTCTTTTAACGACCCGTCAGCACTTAAGGATAGCTGAAGACGAAATGAATCTTGTTAGCATTGCTGGCGCTTATGTAGAGGAGTTCACCCCCACTACTCCTCCCCACCCATTTTTCTGATTGGTTTAAATTCACCCCCATCGTTAATGTATCTGCACATTTCAAGTCCCCACATCGATATAGTTCTCTTCATATATTTAAAGCAAATAACAAAATGTCAGGGTATTTGATCTTTACCCTAAAGTCAAAGGCGCCTACACTTTTTATGTGCCTTAAGTATATGAAGAGAACTATACCAAACTTCGACTATGCACACTCTCAGTAAGAAAGTGGTGTAATAGCTGAAAGCGTTAATAGTATACACTTTACATTATTTGATTACAATTTATTTTGAGAGAAAAGAAACACAACAATTCATGTATAAATTTTATTAACAACCAATAAGAGAACACATGTCATACATTTGCTACAACTGACTAAATACTGTTTTAAATTGATTAAGTGAAATATTAGGGATGAATTTTCCAGTTTAGTAGGACGTTCGCCGATCTTTGCGTTAGTATTAAAAGCATTATATGTTACACATATTCATTGTTTAACTCGGCTATTGCGGCAAGTAAAGCATCTAAATTATCATTATTTTTTTCAACACCTCGTTCGAGACTATTTACGGCTGATATTAGCATCTCGACGTTTTGCTTTGGTTCACTTTGAAAGAATCTTATATCAGAGTGTCCCCAAGGCAAAGTTTTTGTGGTATTTGGAATAACAAAACGCTTATCGTCGTGATGAGAAAGTGCTACTTTATTACGCATCTCCGTATATATATCATGTAAATGACTTCTAAACGTGTTCATTTTTCTAAATATTAAACCCCCTTGTTCCACAACTTTCCTGTAGTCGTCTAATGTCAATTCTTTTTTAATAACCGACTTCTTGACACCTTTTGCTTTTTTTAATTCGTTATTGACGGATTGCACGTAATAGGCTTTGGCTCCCGTACCATAAAAGCTAATTATAGGATCCCCAGGAAACTCATCTTTCATATTTCCGAGCACCGATGGATTTTTTGGAATATTAAATTTGTTTCCTACAGTGTAATTGGACGTATCAAATTTTTCGGGATTTTGTATGATAAAGTCGTAAAAATTGTCAGTAAAAATTTTGATTATTAATGAATCAGTGTCAGTGTACAGCAAGGAAGCATCATTGCCAAATTTACTTTTAATAACTTCGTAAAAGAACTCATACAATACAGTCTTTGACAATTCAAGCACGCAAAAGCCAACAAAAATCGCCTTGTTATATAAGACCCTCAATTTACCCATTTCAATGGCCACAAAATCCTCTGAGAAAATTGTGCATGACTTAAAATTTGGCCGAGCTATTAGTGCATTTGCACCTACAGTTTTTTTGATACTTTCCCAGTGAGTCACTAACTTTATATCTTTTCTATTATCTACATTTTCCATTGTTTTTCCAAAAATCGAGTTGTTCATCAACTTATACTGGTCTCTTTCAAACTTATTGGTTGCATTGTTTCGCATTTCTGTATTCAAATCGATGTATTTTTTTAACCACGCCGACTGATTGAATTTAAGCACTCTATGTGTTTTTAACACCATTAAACCATGTTTAATGGCTTGTTTCAGGTTTCTGTAATGTACAACATATCTCTTTTTGTCATTCAAATTTGGAATTAATTTCGAGGATTTTGATTTTGACTCCGGTGGTATAATGCTTTCTACCAAAAAAGGGAGATCTGAGTGCAAATCATGTAATTCTTCCGGGTAATGTATGTCTACTTCAAAAACATACCCGATGGCGCTTTGATCTGAAATGTTGGTAATATCTAAATCGAGAATTTCTCTTTCAGACATCCACTCAAATCCGCTAGATGGCAGCATCTGACACATACTATGGCCATATAAATTCGTGCTGTCGAGATATGTAATAAATGAGGAAGGTTCTGTACAGTCATAATTAGGTAGGAATTTATTGTTTGCAATATGCTTCCTTTCTGAGCACTGACTTATCCCGCCACGTATACCCCTTTTAAAAAAGTGAATCATGTCAATGTCTGTTAATAGCTCAAGTTCTACTTGTGTTAATTTTAACATAGCATCCCATGATAAACCAGGACTAGTGAAGTAATGTGCCGCGTCCAATTTATACTTGTTCAGGCAAATTTCACGAAAATTTTCAAATACGTCACATAAAAGTAGCACGTCTGTGGTTAAATAAATATCTGAATAAGATCCCAAACTGTTACACTCAAACAACCTCCACACATTTTGAGCTCTTTCGTAATCTTCGTCTGATATGTGTGTTTCATTTAGGTTATCATAAAATTCTTCTTTCGAAGGCAAATTTTGATTATTTAGCTTCTCTAAACTATCTACAAAGCTATATGGAAATACACCTTTCCGACGCATTAAATTAAATTTTACGTCATCACCACAAAAGTTTCTAGTCATAGCCATTTGATCGTCTGATAAATTTTCTCCTAAATGCTGTAGTGATGCTGACATAAATTTGAAACTATCAATGAATCGTAATTTTAAAAATTTATTTTTATTTTCTCCCTTGCTGTTAACATAATCATGCATATAAAGGTGTTTTGTGAAAGATATATATTTCTCCTTGTTTTGTGGTATTACTTCAATTTTATCTTTATGTGCACACAACTCTTTGACAAATAGATGTATGTCATATCCACTCATATTGTGAAATATAACAGGGATAAAATTTGGAATTTTATAATTTAAATTACAGATAGAATGAGCAGCACCGAATCTTATTTTACCAGTTATGTGGCAATGATCTTTCACTTTTACGTCACCTTCTTTAAAGGGTTTCTCACATATACCGCAAACGGTTGCATTGTTAAAATTTTCTATCTCCGATGGTGTTAGAGGAGCCATCGGTGTTACATCTTTCAAATATGTATTATAAATTTCTCTTACATCACATTCTATACGTGATACAAAAACCTTAGCAGCATCAGATCCTCTATATAGCTCAAACTTGGAAAGGGAATTATCAAAAGAACATTTTATGAAATATGCGAAAGAATACGGCTCATGAATGAAGGTTTTGTTAGTGTAAGAGCACTGAGGATTTGGCTCACACGTATTTATTGGTTTAAGAATTGATTCAAAATCAGCATATACTACGAATGGTACTTGCATTTGCTTTTCAAAATTTTCAAATTTTAATATATTTTCCGGTACCTGTTTTCCATATTTATCAAGCCGAAATTGTGTCGATGGTGTTGTTGTATAAATATGATTACAATCATTTTTCTGATGAAGCATTAACTGGCGCTCATTGCTAAAATACAGCAAACATCCGTCACAGAAATATTTTTTATGTCCGTGAGCAGAAATTTGATGTGAAACTAACCCAGATAAATTCTTTATCCAACAATAGTGAGTTTTGGCACAGTCTATTGAACAATGGTGATCTTCATCACATTCCGAGGAAATTAATAACAAATTAACATGCATACGTAATTTTTTCTCAGAGTAACGCAAAGGTCCGACAACATCATACTTTATTCTATTATTCTCAAATTTCTTTTCTAAACCATATACGTTAATCGATATATTATTCAATTCTTCAAATTTAGAAATATCGCGCAATTTAACTGGAAAATCCATACCTGTCAAGTTTAAAACTCTTGAATAATGCGGATAAGATGACATGTCAGATGTTTGACCATTTGCAGGATACAGTGCTGAAGTTACAGCCCAAGCAAAGCAGCATTGATCCTGGTTTTCTATATTCACTACGGCCTTTTTGTTTTCTATGTACTTTGGTAGTTTAATATATGATGAACCACGTAGTGGACTGTACTTATTCACATTTATTTCCACAAATTTTATTTCCTCAAGGGCCCATCCTAAAAATAATATGCAGTTATTAATCATTATTCTACACTTCGATAAATATTTACGTACCGGAATCGCGTTCTTGGAACTCTGTAGTTTGGGCAACCATCATATCCACAAAAGTATCGAGAAAGCTGCCTAAATCCATACCTTGATCCAAAATTTTATTGCAGGTGTTAAATGATTTCATTTCAGACACTTCTTGAGTTTGCAATATGTATCTGGCAAATGTCTCCATGTTTATCTTCACTATTTTGTGAAGCATCAGGACTTCATGCAATAAATCCAATACTTTATGTCTAATTTCGTTGAAAAACATTATATAGTCCAATTTTTCATTTTCACTATGCGCTCGGTAACTTATTATTCTATATTGGAAAGCACTTCGGACAATTTCTACGCCATTCATCAAAGGTACACACGAATTTGTTCTATGCTGCAATGTCCTCTTATGAGATTTCATCTGTCTAGCTGTTAGAGTCACATTACAGCTGTAACACGTTTGCTGATTTGTAGATGTCGAAGGAGTTGAATCTAATTTTGGTTGTTTTGCCCCAGGCCCATTATCATTTATATTTTTACATGACTGTCTCTGATGACGTCGCATATTATCACCTCGAGTAAAACTAGCACCGCAAGTACACGTATACATCTTGGATACTTTACTGAAGGAATCTAACTTTAAGAATGATAATACAGAGACTCCTCTTGCTCTTTTATAGCCACAAAGCCTTCCCCCTCTTCAATTACAAACATACTTTTCGAGGTCAAATGGAGTGGTGCAAGTCGAACTCAACAACTGCCAACGACCTTTCAAGGTTAAGCTTTACAACAGTACTTTTCAAGGTAAAATGCAACTCGACTTCAAGGACACGCACCGGCTACAGCTCAAGGCCACGGAGCGGCCTCCACGTTCACGGCCAAGGTCATGACGACTTTTCAAGGTCAAATGCAACCCGGCTTCAAGGGTACGCACCGGCTACGGCTCAAGGTCACGCCAAAGGTGAAGTAGAAATAGAACTCAACTAAACAATATATTTTCTGAGATCCGACTAAAGTATGCAAAAGAAATGATAAAACTTCTAAACATGTGATAAAATTGTTAAAAAATTACTTTTTGCCGAAGAAATTAGAAATTAACTATCTGAAAGTTATAAATCATTAAAACAAGATGAGAATAAGCAGACATTTACAAGCGTAGTCAGTGGAAACCCCTAAAAATATCGCATAACTCATAAAGCATAATTGTGTCTAATTATATAAGTAGTGCTCTTCATTTAGAATAAGCATATTAAGTTATTTAATAAAAATAAGGAAATTTTTCCATTGCCAAAATCTGTATCCACCTAATATCTCGATTTTGTGACCTTCTTGTTTGTAAAGGGCTTCTTGTAATGCGCGCAAGCAAACATTTTTCGAGGTCTATTGGCGTAGGTATACAAAACGAATGAGTAAATTATACAAAATGACACTTGCAATTAATTGCGAAGTATGTAAAAGATCAAAATAATTATTAGAATTATACGTAACATTGTTATAAAATCTAATTTTGTTGATTATTTCCTCTCTATTTTTTTACTTTACGTACCTATGCAATTACATTTCTAGGACATTAGTACTCTTATTTCCACTCAGATCTCACTCTCTTATAACTGACTAAATATATGTAAGCAATGCACAAGAACAAAGAATTAGCCACAATTTATTTGAAGTTATGTTTCCGTACTTTATACCATTTCAGATACCTAGATAACAATAACAATAACAGAGCGATGACGACGCTCAGGTCTTAGCCACAGTACGGCCGTGTTAGCAATGCATCCCTCCACTGTCTTCTACCCTTCGAGAGCCCTCTTTCTTAATAAGATCACGTAACCGTTCGTTGATATCCCGGACGCAACCGAGGCAGAGGCGCTAGAGGACTGTTTCTTGAGTTGGCAATATATAGGTACCTGGCAAACGTCTTCGTTGAATGATGCTGCATATTGTCATCTCACTTAAAGTACACGTATACATTTTAACGCCGGGCCAGGCCTACAGCGATGCATTTAGGGTAGGGAGCGTCAGCTCGACCCCATCCGGCACCAACTTCAAAAGACATAATGAATTGGCGCGCTAGTTTACTCTACGAGGGTAACGTTAGGAATGATGAAATTTTAACTTCTCTCGCTGTCTGCTACGTCACGAAACATCTAACCTCGGATT
Source organism: Stenurella melanura (assembly GCA_963583905.1). Taxonomy (NCBI): domain Eukaryota; kingdom Metazoa; phylum Arthropoda; class Insecta; order Coleoptera; family Cerambycidae; genus Stenurella; species Stenurella melanura. The sequence continues at coordinate 74,908,936 of OY757312.1, read as the reverse complement.
GCAATCTGGACTCAAAGTAAAGGCAAAGCCTGCAGCTCAAGGTTACATAATACTACCCCGGTCGAGGCATGCTTGCTATCGACAAGGGCACAAAAACATTCTACTCTTGACTAATAAACGTACGTTTCAAGGCAAGTGCAAACTGAATTCAACAGTAGGCGCTGTCTACAGCTGAAGGTCACGCCACGGCGATGGCCAGGCCTACAGCGATGCATTTGAGGTAGGGGGCGTCAGCTCGACCCCATCCGGCGCACCAACTTCAAAAGACATATTGAGTTGGCGCGCTAGTTTACTCTACGAGAGTAACATTAGGAATGATGAAATTTTAACTTCTCTCGCTGTTTTAACGTAACGGTCTGCTACGTCACGAAACATCTAACCTCGGATGCAATCTGGTCTCTAGTAAAGGCAGAGCATGCATGCAGCTCAAGGTTACATAATACTACCCCGGTCGAGGCGTGCTTGCTATCGACAAGGGCACAAAAATATTCTACTCTTGACTAATAAACGTACTTTTCAAGGTCAAGTGCAAACCGAATTCAAGAGTAGGCACTGTCTATAGCTCAAGGTCACGCCATAGCGGCATACACGTTCACGGTCAAGGTCAAGGTCACAAAAAGTGGTGGGGGGAGACCCAACTTCGGCTAAAGTCCTCTACTTGTGATAAACATATTTTTTCATTAACCACTTCTATTGAATAAAGGTATTATAGAAATCCCTTTCTTTAACAATTAAAGAATAATTATTTAGTATTTAAAGCATTTTTCATTTCTACCGCCCGCGCCGCCGCCTATGACCCATAAGGGAGATGCCGACTTTACTCCGACTTTTCGTTTTTATGCTGTCCCAATTGAGATCATATATACTATACGGGTACCTACACAGTGGAGCGATGAGAATAGAGGCAAGCGACGCGACAAGAGGCGCGTCTTAATAGTATATTATGTAACAAGTTTTATAAACGTCATTTTAGTCACGAGTTTTATTAATCGCGAGTGACGCGTAGCGGAGCGAGTGTTTAATAAAATGAGTGACCAACAAGTTTATAAAACGTGTTGCATACTATACTTTTTCTACGACAGCAAATATCTAAATAAAAAATTTGGAAGTTATTTTAATATTTCATTTATTAACGTATCAATAACATGGTAACAGTAAAAAGTTTATATGCACGTTCGTATTGACTTTTAGATTTTTCTGGCAGCAAACTAGCAGTTGCCGATGCCGCTGCTTGAGTAATTTCGGGCGGAGTACCAATGAAAACATCTTCTTCACTTTCACTGTCGTTTAGGCTCATTTTTTTTCCAAAAAATACAAAATTACTTGTCTCTTGTCACAACGCGTCGATTTATTTTGACAGGTTGATGACAAGAATTACGGAAAACTAACTTGATTTTTGCCATTAAAATATCTAGAATTAACCTCAGCCGTGACTAATATCTCGTTGCTAAGTTCAGCCTGTGACTAAAATGCACGCAGTCACGGTTTGTCGAAAGCGTGTTTAAAGGATTATTTAGCGTCATGGAAACGTATACGATAAACGCCATTTTAAAGATGGAAGTAGAAAAATTATATTATGTATTGTTATGCAGCGAAATATGATAGAGAGGTTCTCGCAGAGTTACCTGACGAGACTAGAGGCGCGTCAAGAGGCGAGATAAAATTCGGAATTATTGTCGAAATTTTGAAATAAAACCCCTTATTATGTCTTTAACAGTTAAAGAAGGGATTATTTTAGAAATGAGTCACGATTCTTAAAATGTTGTTAGAGGTGTTTCAGAATCTTATGAACCGCGAGATGCGCAAAAGGCAAAGTTTGTTCTGGGTTATAAGTGTATTTTGAAAACTCTGACGGCTACCTTGCTATATACATAAACAAGAACTCGGGATGTGTTTCTGCGCATATGAAGGTCACAGCTCGTGAGATTTTGAAACATCTCTTTAACCTCGTCGCTCTACAATGATCGCGTATCTCGCACGGTGCTCTACCCTCGATGCGTGCCTCTACCCTCGTCGCTCCACTGTGTAGATACCCTAAGACAGTGCAAGAAGCGCTCGCGGCTTCGAACGCACTAGACCAAATTTGTCGTAACTCTTGAACTAATTACTGAAATTGAGCTCAACAAAGCGTAAATGAAAGAATAAATGTGGTGCTATTGGATTATTATATTTTTAAATCTGTACTTTGGAATGAAAAGGGCGGTTGTCACAAAATCGTATTCTTTAGAACTGGAAATTTTTGTAAGATATGGGGGGCAAGTCCATTTTAAAACGCTTGTAACTTTATTAATGATGACTGTAGGAGATATATTTTTATCATTAGTTATAAATGGATACTACATAATTCACTAAATTGGCTTGAAATCAAAATTTCTTTAAAGAAAAGTGACACCCGCCCTTTATTTTTATTTATTTTCTGTTTGCTTATGCACAAAGATCTGGCATTTTATTATTTTAAAGAATAATACATGTATTCTAATACTAAAAGCAACTAGACAAAATAAAATGCGTGTATTTTATAATAATAATCATATGTTATAAAATTAAAGTTTATTTATTCATCATCTTCGGAATTAATAGTGTACTAGTGTAATAGTCTAGTAAATTCTTATAGTAATCATGCTGGGTCTTGTTAACCCATTGCAAAAGTGTCATCATGCCATCATTTTTTTTGTGATAAGAATCAGATTTAACATTCTTAGGTTGAAAGATTGTGCCAGAGAAATTCAGAGCCTTTCTTTTGTTTCGCTTGAAGTCGACTTCTTCAAAGTCTGGATAACCATCCTTGTCGTTTGCCAGGGAGAGATTTAAAAAGCCCAAGGTCCAATAGAAACACCCGGTCACCAGCCTTATACATTATATTTGAAAAAGCCTAATGTCCACATAAGGCTTTTTAAAATTAACTAATATTGGACAACCCTCTATTTTTTAAGTTGAAATATACTAAAATATTACATATATGGAATTCTGGCCATTAAATATAGAAATATAAGGATTTTGTTTACTAGAAACAGTTCTTGCATAAAATTCACAAAAAATGGACACCCGCCCTTTTCAATCCAAAGTATAGAAATACAGTCGGAACATTTAACTTTAACCACTTATTACTCTGGTTTAAATCGCGTTATTAGACTTCTGTAAGTGCGATTTTTAAAGCTTGAAATTAAATTAACCCTCTTTATTTTACGAAAATAAAAAAAATTGCTCCAAAATTCGTAAAGTTAGGGGCAAAATAAGCGAAGCTATACCTATATGGTTCAATGGTATTCCAGCTTGAAAAAGACGTACAACGGCATTGATACCTTTTTGGCGTCGAGTCGCATTCGAGCGACCCCTATGTCGCTGTCCGCCTAGGCCTTTTTATGAGGTACTTTGGGTCTGTCGGAGTCGGTTCTTCGATTTTGAATTTTGAGACTAACTTTTAACGTTTCAACGTCCTTACATCAGTGCTTCCAATTAGCTTGTCTGCCAAGATATACATTTTCTCGCCGCAAGAAGCTGTTATTTTTTAACCGTTCCACAGATTAATAGCCATTTACAGTGGAAGTGCAGGAAAGAGCCCCGAGAGAACATTTGAGATACTCTATACACCGATCAGCCAAGGCAAAGTAAAAAAAAAGTGAAATCTGCCCAAAAATAAAAAAGAAATCTAGGAGAACATTTGGGATCCTCTGTATAACAAGCAGAAGCCGGCTCCTTTGATCTGAGAGACTATTTTGTATTCGCAAATAAGCCCAATATATGGACCATGTGACACCAATAAATAGAACTTATCTTTTCATCCGTTGCCTATGTTGGCAGCTTCCCTCTCTCTTCTGTAGGATTTCTACACTACTTCCACTTGTTAGAAACCAGCCCGTTGCCCTTTACTGAGAAGATCATATTATGGTGAACAGCTCGTGTTATATTGCCAGATGTGTTTTTTTTATCGCAATAAATCACTTGAAAGGAGCTTGCGTCGTCTTGGGTATAGGTCGAGGCACTGCTCTTGCACTTGATTGCTTTATTTAATACTATTAAAAACACTGTAGTAGCAATTATTAATTCCATATGAACTTTGTTTTTCTATTATGGCATTTCACTTCACGAAGAATTTCTTGATCTACCGGTGGCTTAAATTTGATCGAGTTTAACGGGGTCTTTACCGCTTTTTTAGCACTCTCTTTGGCAGCGTCCTACAATACGTCAATACACGACGTTAGCCAACTCTCGACCCCTTTATTAACATAATTATTGGTATTATCAAAATTATGTTCTTCTTTTTAACAGTCTCAGTTTGTATTTATAAGCGCGTTTTTCATTTTTTTAAAATCATTTATTTATTTTCTTCTTTTTAGTTTTGTCCCAACTAGAATAGTCTGTTTGTAATAAAATTCCTTCCCCATAAATGACAAAACCTATTTGTCGCCCTGAAGCCGCCAATTTGAATTCTTGAATTTGGACTAAATGTATATAACGAGGTATATAATCTATGACGAAAAAACTTATCTGCCATTTTGGATTGTTAAATTTGAACCAGATACTTGTAATCTGCAACCTCGATAAACCCCCAGATACCGATTATTAGTAGAATCAGACGATAAATGATAAAATTTATCCGCAATATTAACGCAGGTATTTTGAATTTCTGAGTTTTGATCACATATTCGTAATCTGCGACCTCAGAAATCCCCAGATATCAATTTTTAGTATAATCGGATACTAAATGGCAATAGACTGTCCGCCATCTTTGAAACGCCATCTTAGATTTTTCTATGAAAAATGTCAAATTTTATTTTCATGTGAACCTTATACACATGCCAAATTTCAAGTTAATATAACATCTGGAAGTGGGTGAAAAGTGAGTTGTAAAATTCCATTACAATGTTTACAGGTCAGACTAATAGAAGCGTGTTAAAAAAATTCGAAAATTATAATTTTATGAACGGTACCTCATTCTTCGGTAATAAAATTAATATATTTCTGTTTAATGTTAAGTGTCGACCTTCAACTGGTTGTTAGCAACAAACAACTTAGTAATTTTTACGTCAAAGCCAACTCCTCAAGAGATTTGCATAGGTTTAGTAGCCTACGTTTATATATTCTATTTTTAATTAATAATTTTCCTAATAATTTTAATACGTTTATAATAATATAAATAACATATGAGTAGATAGAAATGTAATTTCTCTAAATCATTTCATTCTCGATTTCATTTCTCAGCAAAAATAAAAATATCATAATTTTTTATTATTCTTCAAAACCGAATATTGTAATCTTTTTTCTCAGCCAATCAAATTGATTTCTTGGCAATCTCGTAATAACACGCTTTTCCTTTTCCGAAATATTTACCTTTGATTAGATTGTATGAATGCCTGTCTTCAGACAACAAAAAAAATCTGCATTGCGAACATTGAATGTAGTGCAGACATCAACTTTTTTATGTTAACTCTACATGTTTAAATATAAAACCCAGGGGCAATCCACCGTTGGCAGTCACGGCAGTCTAGTTGGCGATTGGGGTAATTTCGGCAGTTCATGTTTAAAAGTGAATTATTTATTATTTGTTTGCTTATAGTAATGAAACATTTTCTTTATAGGATTTTGCAAACAGTGGAAAGAAAAGCTATCTATGAGAACTAAAGGAAAAAGTATATATATAAAAATATTAATGAAATCTTTGCATTCTTTCGATAACCTGACTTCTGGTTATGCTAGCAAGTAAAATTCTGATTTGCCATTCTCATTTTAACACTAGCATCCAACCTAGTCCCCTACGGCTAAGCAGGCTAAACTAGTATCTACATGATCCCCTACGATATGTAAATTCAGTTAAAAATGAGAACAAAGGCCTGAAATTAATTTATTTACGTACCTTGTATTTAAAAATTTTTTCATTCAAATGAATTACATTTTCATAAAATCTCATTCAGTTTCTTGGAAATGCTTAGCCTTTGAAACGTTTTTCGTCCTTATTGGGTACTCTTCAGAAAAGCCTAAAGCCACTCATAACGATGTTCCATGCAAAACTAAGACATTTTCCATGAATGGTATAAAATAATTATAATTGACATTGACTGATAAAAAACAACAGATCTTCACCTATCTATTAGCTAACTAGTATTGGAGCCTATATACTCTATGCATGTTTAAAAGTGAATTATTTATTATTTGTTTGCTTATAGTAATGAAACATTTTCTTTATAGGATTTTGCAAACAGTGGAAAGAAAAGCTATCTATGAGAACTAAAGGAAAAACTATATATATAAAAATATTAATGAAATCTTTGCATTCTTTCGATAACCTGACTTCTGGTTATGCTAGCAAGTAAAATTCTGATTTGCCATTCTCATTTTAACACTAGCATCCAACCTAGTCCCCTACGGCTAAGCAGGCTAAACTAGTATCTACATGATCCCCTACGATATGTAAATTCAGTTAAAAATGAGAACAAAGGCCTGAAATTAATTTATTTACGTACCTTGTATTTAAAAATTTTTTCATTCAAATGAATTACATTTTCATAAAATCTCATTCAGTTTCTTGGAAATGCTTAGCCTTTGAAACGTTTTTCGTCCTTATTGGGTACTCTTCAGAAAAGCCTAAAGCCACTCATAACGATGTTCCATGCAAAACTAAGACATTTTCCATGAATGGTATAAAATAATTATAATTGACATTGACTGATAAAAAACAACAGATCTTCACCTATCTATTAGCTAACTAGTATTGGAGCCTATATACTCTATGCATGTTTAAAAGTGAATTATTTATTATTTGTTTGCTTATAGTAATGAAACATTTTCTTTATAGGATTTTGCAAACAGTGGAAAGAAAAGCTATCTATGAGAACTAAAGGAAAAACTATATATATAAAAATATTAATGAAATCTTTGCATTCTTTCGATAACCTGACTTCTGGTTATGCTAGCAAGTAAAATTCTGATTTGCCATTCTCATTTTAACACTAGCATCCAACCTAGTCCCCTACGGCTAAGCAGGCTAAACTAGTATCTACATGATCCCCTACGATATGTAAATTCAGTTAAAAATGAGAACAAAGGCCTGAAATTAATTTATTTACGTACCTTGTATTTAAAAATTTTTTCATTCAAATGAATTACATTTTCATAAAATCTCATTCAGTTTCTTGGAAATGCTTAGCCTTTGAAACGTTTTTCGTCCTTATTGGGTACTCTTCAGAAAAGCCTAAAGCCATACTCATAACGATGTTCCATGCAAAACTAAGACATTTTCCATGAATGGTATAAAATAATTATAATTGACATTGACTGATAAAAAACAACAGATCTTCACCTATCTATTAGCTAACTAGTATTGGAGCCTATATACTCTATGCATGTTTAAAAGTGAATTATTTATTATTTGTTTGCTTATAGTAATGAAACATTTTCTTTATAGGATTTTGCAAACAGTGGAAAGAAAAGCTATCTATGAGAACTAAAGGAAAAACTATATATATAAAAATATTAATGAAATCTTTGCATTCTTTCGATAACCTGACTTCTGGTTATGCTAGCAAGTAAAATTCTGATTTGCCATTCTCAATTTAACACTAGCATCCAACCTAGTCCCCTACGGCTAAGCAGGCTAAACTAGCATCTACATGAATGAATGAGATTTTATGAAAATGTAATTCATTTGAATGAAAAAATTTTTAAATACAAGGTACGTAAATAAATTAATTTCAGGCCTTTGTTCTCATTTTTAACTGAATTTACATATCGTAGGGGATCATGTAGATACTAGTTTAGCCTGCTTAGCCATAGGGGACTAGGTTGGATGCTAGTGTTAAAATGAGAATGGCAAATCAGAATTTTACTTGCTAGCATAACCAGAAGTCAGGTTATCGAAAGAATGCAAAGATTTCATTAATATTTTTATATATATAGTTTTTCCTTTACTTCTCATAGATAGCTTTTCTTTCCACTGTTTGCAAAATCCTATAAAGAAAATGTTTCATTACTATAAGCAAACAAATAATAAATAATTCACTTTTAAACATGCATAGAGTATATAGGCTCCAATACTAGTTAGCTAATAGATAGGTGAAGATCTGTTGTTTTTTATCAGTCAATGTCAATTATAATTATTTTATACCATTCATGGAAAATGTCTTAGTTTTGCATGGAACATCGTTATGAGTGGCTTTAGGCTTTTCTGAAGAGTACCCAATAAGGACGAAAAACGTTTCAAAGAAACTGAATGAGATTTTATGAAAATGTAATTCATTTGAATGAAAAAAATTTTAAATACAAGGTACGTAAATAAATTAATTTCAGGCCTTTGTTCTCATTTTTAACTGAATTTACATATCGTAGGGGATCATGTAGATACTAGTTTAGCCTGCTGAGCCGTAGGGGACTAGGTTGGATGCTAGTGTTAAAATGAGAATGGCAAATCAGAATTTTACTTGCTAGCATAACCAGAAGTCAGGTTATCGAAAGAATGCAAAGATTTCATTAATATTTTTATATATATCGTTTTTCCTTTAGTTCTCATATATAGCTTTTCTTTCCACTATTTGCAAAATCCTATAAAGAAAATGTTTCTTCGGCAGTTCATATTCGCCAGGTACATGATCTCTAGGCTATTAAAAACAAAAACAATGCATATAAAAAATATGAACGGACTAGAAGTAATGAGGACTGGGTAGCATATAAAAAATGTCGAAATTTAGTAACGAAAACTATAGATAACACAAAAAAAATTCTATAATGATGCAATAGACAAAAATAAAAATAATTCAAAATTAATGTGGTCTAACCTAAAGGACATATTAAGATGCAAAAAGCAAAAAATTTGTGGCATTGTTTGTGATGATACGTACTACCATAAACCAAGCGACATTACTAAAGTGCTAAATAATTATTATGTTAAAAGTATTCAAGAAATTGTAGCTGACATTGATAATAATAATGATGAAACTATTTTGACAGATACTATACCACTATATTCGTCTTCCTTTTTTTTCTTTAAACAGTTATCGACAAACTAATTAAAAGAAAGTATATACAGTCAAAGTAAAAACGGTAGTATAGATGAGATATACTTAAAATTAATAAAAGAACTCTTTCATGTCATAGGATATCCCTTAAGGAATTTAATTAACCTTAGTTTAGAAAAAGGTATTGTGCCTGATAGATTTAAAACTTCCGTTATTATTCCGGTCCCAAAAGTGCCTAATACAAACTTAGCACAAGAAATGCGCCCCATCAATTTGTTACCATTTTGCGAAAAACTCTTAGAACTAGTATGTAGCATATAATCAAATACTAGAATATGTAAAATGTAACGGTTTGCTATGTACATATCAGTCAGGATTCAGGGACAAACACTCTTGCGAGACTGCATGTAATATCTGATTGGAAGGAGGACATAAGTCAAGGACTTGGCATATGTGCTGTCTTCATATACCTAAAGAGAGCTTTTGAGAAAATTGATCGCCATACGCTAATTTTAAAACTTAAAAGGTATGGATTTTCTGGCACTACTTTAATGTGGTTGGAAAGTTATTTATCATTTAGATGCCAAAAAACAAAATATGATGGTCAATATTGTGAAAGCAGCTATAACAACAATGGAGTCCCGCAAGGGAGTGTTCTTGGTCCTCTGTTATTTATCCTTTATATTAATGATTTGGGTAAAGTATTAGTCAATTGTAAAATACATCTCTTTGCAGATGACATGCTAATCTACTTTAGCCACGAAGATTATAACATTTTGATTTCCACTATTAATGAAGATTTAAATAGGCTTACTCAAAAATTTAATGCAAACAGGCTAAAAATAAATGAAGCAAAATCAAAATGTATGTTTATAGGATACGACTGGGCTTATAAGAACTTTTGTAATTTACAAATAAAAGTCAAAATTGGCAATAAGGAGCTGGATTTTCAAGACGACATTAAACACCTGCGATTATTAATAGATAGGAATTTAAAATTTAAGAATCATGTGGATTATATTTCTAAAAAAAAATGGTAAAAAATAGGATACTTTTATAGACTTAGTGGACACATTTCTATAAACACTAAAGTTACATTACATAACATTTTACCTACTGTTCGTCAGTTATATATGTATCTCAAGTAAACTGTTACAGGCTATAGATTCTACAATATAAATCCATGCGTATCATCTTAGGTGTAAATCAATGTACACATATTAACACAATGTTGGAAATATTAGGTTGACTCGATATAAAAAAGAACATGTATATTCAAACAATGTTACTTATTTACATAATATTAAACAAGAGATGGTACCAGATTATTTATCCTCGAGGCTAGTGAGTGTAAATGAAGTTCATTCCTATAACACTAGGAATAAAACCAACTGTTATGTAAATAACACAACTAACACCCTCACGTACAATAGCCTATTTCATAAAGGTATTATTGAATATAACTCTCTACCCAACCTCCTGAAAACTGTTAATAACATTCGTTTATTCAAATCGAAGCTTATGAAGCATGTAAGGGAAAATATGTAAATATAGATATGGATATATATGTGTGTACATATATGTATGTATATGTATATATGTGTATATAAAATGAAAGTGTATGTTATTCGTAAGCTATTTATATTATTACTTTATTAGTTGGTTAGTCATATATTATTATTATTATTATTATTTGTACATTATTGGGAGACATGCACTAAATTTGCGCATCTACTATTGTATTTACTTTACTATTGCCATGTACTATCTTTTAGATAAATAAATGCTATTCATTCATTCATTCATTCATATGCGTGCCTCTTCATCAAAGATCTTTACATCTCATATCAGTTTCTTGCTACATCAGCACAACGATCCAGGAGACGTCTTTTTGACGCTTATAATTAATCGCTTAGTATGGCATTTAAATACAGCAAAAAACATGAGTATATGTGTATCAGGGTTCAGATCTTTTTGCATTCATTTTGTATGTTACGGAATTGACCAAAATAACCAAAATGTACGAGAATGTGTCACATACACATGAACATATTGTTACGAGCTTGCGCCCCCTGTAGGCTGGATTCTGATAACTCATGAGTAAGCTGATATTAAGTAGCAATGGTTAGGCAACTGTAACTGCAGCCCCATGAAAGTTTGTAATGCACACCATCTCTCAGACACTGGTAGTAGTACGTTTTCTAATTTATAGAAGAAGATCGCGTTCTATACATTGTTCTGGATAGGCGCCGAGCAGGTTATGGTCTATGCTGGATAGTTCTAGAGACAATTTATATAGTATACAGGGTGGACCATTAATAATAGGCCAGAGTGCAGGAATAGATATTTTGGGCCAAAACATGAGGATATAACCAAATAAGTTTTAGTAAAACGTTGCTATGGAAAAAGAAACAGGGCGTCGTTTTCTTGCAATAACTCAACAGTCTCTTGACTGCTCTTCGTCAAATTTGCTACAAGAACCTTCTTTATTCTAAGAAACAATAATGCATGTCTTACATCACGTTAGATCATAGAGGGCGCCGCAGAACCTTTATCTGATGATGAATTTTTTCATATTTTTTTTTTAGACGAAACGTTGTGGTACTTCTGATTAGAAAATCTGATGAGGGCGTCATTTCTACGTATAAAAGGCACACTTGGTAGAACTTGATAACTCCAACCGTTTTCGAGGAAATTGCCGTTAAACATTTGAATAATTTTCTGAAAGACAAATTCAAATTTAATGAAACAACTCATTGAAAAAAGTACAAAACGTAAGGGAAAACAAAATCGTAAACAGCGTAAAGTTTTTCTCACTTTCTTATGAACTAATGGAGTATTTTCATGGTATTGAGATACATACATCAAAAGATTGTGTAAAATAAGGATATAATCTTACCAGAAGATCAAAAAATAACATAAAAGTTGACTTAGTGACATTAGTATTTATTGTATAAACTTTCCCCCCATGCAAAAACCCCAGTGCTGCAACTTAGAGTAAATTTTCGATATGGTCTCCACCTACTTCTATGCCTTATCTAATTCTTTTCATAAAAGATTTTCTTACATTGAAAAATACATTTTCCTGTCCTCTAATAAAATTGGTTGCCTTTTGTATGTTGTCCCACAGTTCTTCTCTTGAATTGACAGTATTTGCATAGACTAAGGACTTCATATGCCCTCACACATAATAATTCAAAGTAATTTAATCTGGACTCCTTGGTGGCCAAGCAAACTTACTTCCTCGACCGATCCATCTGCGTGGGAAAGTCTCATCAAGATAATTCCTGACTTCAACGGAGAAATGAAGGGGAGCTCCATCTTACATAAACCACATTCTGCTCCGTATGTCTAGCATGAAAGCATGTAATATATTATCAGCACGAGTATTTTGAAGAAAAAACAGATAAGATTGTCCATTTAAATTTAGAGGAAGGACAAATGGTCCCAATAACTGATTGCCGATAATACCACACCAAACGTTAATCTTAAATTTTTTCCAGTTAAAAACGGCGAGTAAAAGTTGCTTCGTCGGTAAATAAAATGTTCTTAACAATCGATCCCTGTTGTGTTTATTTAGAACAAATTGACAAAATTGTAGCCTTTGTGGAAGATCCCTTCGAAGTAAGTTTTTTACAGGAGTGAAGTGATATGGGTAGAAGCGTTCTTTGCGTAAGACTCTTAGAACAGATTGTTTACTCACCCCTGTTATCGCTGATAAACGACTTGAGCTGACTTGAGGATCTTCATCCACTCGAACTAAAATTTCTAGTTCTTGATCTGGAGTAATTCGTTTCGGTCGTCCACATCATTTTTATGGCGAAATGAACCCGTCTCCCAAACGACGTAACAGATATTTGAAAATCTTATGGCCTAGCTGTATTCTATTTGCTGCAGTACGTCCGCTAAAATTTTTTTGTACGTAAAAACATATCACATTCCTCATTTCCCTCTTTGAAAAACTAGCTCGAGGAACACAAGAACAGAATAAAATGATTAAATGAAGTACACGACAGAATTAAAACGTAACCAAAGCACACTTTTCAATAAATACACTTTGTTTTATTAAATTTGAATTTGACTTTCAAAAAATTATTCAAATGTTAACGGCAATTTCCTCAAAAACGGTTGAATTTATGACGTAGAAGTGACGCCCCCTCAGATTTACTGGTCAGAAGTACGACAACGTTTCGTCCAAAAAAATATGAAAAAATCATCATCAGTTACAGATCCTGCGGTGTCCTAATGATCTAACGCGATGTAATACATAAATTATTGTTTCTTAGAATTAAAAAAGTTCATCTAGCAAATTTGGCGAAGATCAGTCAAGAGGATTTGAGTTATTGCAAAAAAACGCAAAAATAATTTGAATTTTGACACTCTGTATCTTTTTCCACAGCAACATTTTACCAAAGCATATTTGGTTATATCCTCATATTTTGGCCCAAAGAGTCTACCCCTGCACTATGACCCATTATTAATGACCCACCCTGTATATAAGCAGAATGTAAAGACGCGGGAAGGAATTTCTGAATAAAAGGTAAGGTTAGAAATCAGAAGTGAATACAAGGTGTAAATATCAAGTAATAAACATTGTTAAAGGTTACAGTCAGTAAAAATTGTATTTTAGTTATTAAAAGCATTGTGAAATTTTCAGTAAATTAATCAATAAAGTGTTAGTGTTTATCTCTTGTTATAATTTTTGGAACCCATGGATTTTGAAGGGTGGTTTCCTAGGGGTGAAAACACGTGACAATATTTAAGCGGTGACACATTACCTAGAACCAACACTGGTTTTGAAGTCATTTATCGTTGCCTTCTGATCTTTGACTACGGCAAATTAAAATAAACCTTTTAAACTCAGTTCGCCGTTACGATAGCAACAGCTTATATCTAAATCATTCACAAAGTTTGTTTCAAAGTTTCTTGGCGTATTTAACCGCTGAAAATTTAAACATTCATTATTCAATAGGTATAAAATTTAACGTGGGTAGTAAAAGCTAAAATAATGGAGGAACCAATAATAAACTCAACGTGCTCTTCAAAATCAAATTGATTTCCAAATGATTTACTGTAGAAAATGTCAAGGTTGTCAATGCCAGCCGATTGCGCTAGCAACTATGGCAAATTAAAATGTTATATGTTCCGGGAACGTGTACAAAATGGATAGGTGGATTTATGACTTAATTATCCAACTTAACCCAAGACGAGAATGCTAATAAAATAGTCTTTTAAAACAATATTAAATGGCATACATTTAATGCATTCGTGTCATTTAATAATATTTTAAATTATATCACTATGGGTGATCCTCTTACATTCAAATCAATGGCGACTGAAAATGTTCTTTAACCGCCTTCCAGGTCTTTCCAATGACACTCCTAAGTTTAGGAGATCTATATCTTTCTGAGTAAAGGATACGGGGCACCACAGCCTACAGTCTACGGTGGAATTCGATCCACTTCTTGGGTATATTTACAATGAATAATTATTTTATTATATGTGGGATTCGAATCCACTTCGCTAGATACACCCAGAGTGTAAGCCACATATTTCCATTAAAAAATTTTATTAATATGTTCTATGTACCTAATTATTTACATATTATTTTATGTGGAGTATTATTACAATCAAGTCAAATACATATAAAGCTGCGACATTGTCGCATATAAACACCGCAGCGCACAGTGGGCTAGAATCCCAAAATCCTGGCAAAAAATCGAAAAACCAAGTTCGTTATATTCTGTTTTAATTCACATAGTTTTGTAAAGCAGGGTTCCCTGCGTGTAAGACTGAAAGGACAGCTACCTAGGTTTCTACCTGCCGTTGTAACTTAGTCGGAACTTGGCCATCTTCGAGTGATTAACGGTACGAGAATCGGTCCCGAAATACTTAACGTGCGTATGTTGTGAGTTTTTGTTAACACAGGGTGTGCTTTTGCCTAAGTAAAATGGAGGCTACTCCTGAAGGTATGTAAAATATTATCTATGCATTGAAATTCAATATTTTTTATTTCTTATTATGGAAAATAAATGTTAACTATACGCTTGTAAAACAAACGCGCGTGTTAAGGTAGCAAAACAAAAGTATCAAAATAGTTTGTATGTAAAAGAGATGTAACTCTAAGTCACAATTCAGCATGTGAGGAATGTTTGTGGGATAAGAAATTCATAAAAATTAGCTGCTAGAAACTGCTTATTTCAGTGAAATATGCAAAAATAGAATGACGCGTCCAATACAGCGTTCTCGGAGCAAATCTAATTGTACCTGCGTGACAGCAGGTATTCATTCCCGATACAACAGTAAGTCCCAACCAAGGGGGAAAATGTATATACCGGGTGTACACTAATGCCCAGTGGAAGGAAAATTATATATTATATAGTGTCTCAATTTTTTGTGAAATATATTTCAGAATCAGGGAAGAGTGGATTCATCATGAAATGCATAAGCCCATCTCATACACGCCGGAAGAAGCAGGACGAGAAGTATTTTAACAATATTTTCCTCATAAATACCTAAGTGCAATCAAAACGTCCGCCAAGTTTGAAAAATTCGTGCAGTATTTATATTTTCAACCCTTATAACTCACCCCCAGGGGTTGATAATTTTTTTCTTATTTTGTTCATAGACATTTAGTTATTAAAAGTACGTAAACTCAGGTTAAAAAAATGTCTAAAGTTGTTTATACTTTCAACCCCTATATTTCACCCCAGAGGGTGTCAATTTTTTAAAATTATTTTTCCCTTAATAACCTATGCACAATAAGTACGTTTGCAGAGTTTCAGAATTTTGGACATAAATTTTGGATTCTAGCCCACTGTGCAGCGGCCAGCTGTATTGGCCACGGGACATCCTAGCATGCTTTAAGTGAGTTTAACGCGACTTCTTTGTTGCGATTAGCCCCACTCAAGAATAAACAAGAAAATTTTTATAAAAACTATGTTTCAGAAAAGTTGATATGCAGTGTATTAAATTGAGGCTGTATTTACTGCGATCTTCGTTATTAAATGAAGTGATGATTTAAATTAAGGAAATATGTTAAGCTTTCAAATATGCTCGACTCTTGGTTTCCCCTATTGATATGCCCAAGAAATTCCCTAACACTTTATCCATTTAATCGACTTTCTATCTTTAATAATAACGGAGATAGCAATTCATGCAGCCTCGATTCGGGACACTGCTATTCAAACTTTTTTATTAATGATTTCAATGAGACGTAACGTAACACTGCTATACAGAACAGACTAACTTGCTACAACCACTAATATGCGTTTAAGTTTAAGGACACTTTGTCTACAACTGCCGTAGCATGATGCGGGACTCCTTATTTAATTCCTCCGTAATAGCGGATTAAAAAAAATCTTTTTTCCCATATCCAATATATCATTTGTTAAACTTATAATGATACTCCAAACACCCTATATACTACGACTTAAGTATTTTATTACAGTATTCCTAATAGAATAGATACATCTGTTAACTTGCGAATTTAATACTTTACTAATATAAGTAACCAATCAATAAGAATAATATTGTCAAAATTCAAGCCTTGAACTTTTTAAAGGATTTTAAATGTACTACCTCGATACAGCAACAACTGTACGGTTACCCTAATTTTGTATGTCGTTCATGTTGTGTTCAGTCTAATGAATTTCCATTTGTAATGGCACATTGGCGTTCTTTCAAATCCCCCTCGACTTCGAATAATATATCAATCGAAGTAGAAGCGGATTCAAAGGATTCTAAAATGCCATTACTACTGCTTATTCAGAATTAGATATCGGCGCCATACTTTAAGCCTGCATTATCTGCCATTATACGAGAATCCCTAGACCCTAATTTTAGTGAGTCCTTTTTTTAAATTGTACCTTTCTTAAAACAGTTTGTCAATGTATACAGTTTATAAAAAATAGACGAAATAAAGCTGTATAAATCGGCTTCAGATTAGATTTCGCCATTTTTCTTTGTGGATATTGCTCTTTATGTGAGTTTTCATACTCAATTATTAATGTCAAAAAGTTAACAGTATTTGATTTTTTTTCAATTTTTAAAATATTTTTTTTTAGAAAAAATATTAACTTGGTTTAGTTTCAAACTGTGAAACATGAAATGGTGCATACCAGGTAATTTATTCAAGAGGCTGCGCTTACAGTTACGGGACAATAATTGTAACTATTTAATGATATAAACTTCAAACTTTAGTATACAGGGTGTCTCATCGCAAAGTGAATCAATCAATACAGAGAAAAGCATGTAATAAAAAATTTTGAAAATTTTGGGAGTTACTAAAGTCAGTGTGGCCAATCGAACCAAAATAATTACAAGCATGTGGTACTTCCGGTTATACCGGAAGTCGATATCAATTTGCTTATTATAAATGGAACACCCTATACAGGGTCCTGCAGCTCACCTCCCGTCTTCTACTACACCTAAACGATTTATTTTAGAAAAATGATTCAAACAGGACAATAGACTGTTTGTTAGAGAGCACATTTTAAAAATATTTTTGAATATACAGGGTGTTCCAGAAATTGGTGGTGCATCAAAGTTGTATCTTTTTAAATGGAACACCCTGTAGTTTTATTGATTTTTGGGACCCTTTCGAGCTACTGTACATATCCCTAGAATATTATCAAATTTGATTTGATAGTTCCAGAGGAATAAATTAAAATCGAAAAAAAAAAATTTTTTCGTCATATTTTAAAAAATTTATAAAAAATAGAAGAAACATCTTCAAACCAAAACTAAGGAACAGGTTGCTTATAATAAAAGGTTAGTTTATCCTACTATGAATATCGTAAAAATAACTTATACAGGATGTTCAAAATTCAATGCCAAACTTTTCAAAATGTAATGCTATTTTTCTCCATTTTTTCAAATGGGACACCCTGTATATTTTTATCTCATCGGATGCAGAATTAAAAAATGATATATTTTTTAATTACAATTATCTCGACTATCTTAAAGGTTTCACAGATATTCGTCAAAAACTACTACAAATCGTAAAATTATTATCTAATAGTTTTACTTAACATTTTTCAAATCAATAACTAGAACTTATGTTCAATAAGTGTTCCGTTTTATCATTTAGCTCCTCTAATGTTATTAAATAAGCAAATACCTAAATTAGACAGTTTCTCATATAACTGTCTATGCAGTTCTCCTCTTGAAGGCGTAAATGAAGGGGAGTAAACAGAAATCATATTCCTGTTGTTTCTTAACCATAATAAGGTAATTTAGTAGATAGCCATGGAAACAAATTTGCTTACAAACTGTCATACAAATAGACATATGTCAATATTTTAAATTACGTATTAGTAATTTACAAGTTTTAAGCATTTTTTGTGATGGAGTACAGCAGAGAAGAGCTAGTAGATATGATTTTCATATTAGGAGAATCAGAAAGAAACTGTTTTTTAGCAAGTCGAGTTTACGCACAGCGTTATCCGGAACGGAGACATTCAGACAAAAGAAGCCTGAACAACTTATTAGAGAGATTTGTTCAAACGGGACATGTAGACTATACAAAACCAGTTAGAAATAGACCCGCTCGAAATGAAGAAAATGAATTGTCTGTGCTATTATCTGTTACGGAAAACCCTTTCGTTAGTCAAAAAGCAGTCGGTGATGCCGTAGGTGTAAGTGAGAGAACCGTTCAACGAATTTTAAAGGACAACCGTTTTCATCCCTACCATATCCAGTTTCATCAACAACTCTTCGATGCAGATTTTGAGCAACGTGTCGAATTTTGCAATTGGGCGCAAGCTAAAATTAGGATAAATTGTGAGGTTTTTGATAAGGTTTTGTTTTCTGATGAGGCCACATTTCATAAAAACGGATTTGTGAATCGCCATAACTTTCATTACTATTCCGATCACAACCCAAGGATTTTTAGGCAGGTTGACCAACAACACAGATGGTCAATAAATGTGTGGGGGGGAATTATTGGTGAACATGTTATTGGTCCTCACTTTTTTAACGGACATTTGAATGGTGCTATGTATCTTGATTTTTTGCAAAATCAATTGCCAAATTTATGTCAAAATTTACCAATACCTTTGAGAGATGCAATGTGGCTGCAACACGACGGAGCCCCAGCACATTATTCATTACAAGTCAGGGACCATCTCAATACAACCTTTCCAAACCGGTGGATTGGAAGAGGAGGGCCATGTAATTGGCCGCCCCGATCACCCGACTTCACTAAATTGGATTTCTTTTTGTGGGGCTACGTTAAGGAAATCGTTTATCAGGAACCTCCAACCACACCAGAAAACATGCAGCAAAGAATCAGGAACGCATTTCAAAACATTACACCCGACCTATTAGGAAGAGTAGCAAGATCATTTCATACCCGCCTTCGTTTGTGCCTCCAAGAGAACGGAAGACATATTGAACATAAGTTCTAGTTATTGATTTGAAAAATGTTAAGTAAAACTATTAGATAATAATTTTGCGATTTGTAGTAGTTTTTGACCAATATCTGTGAAACCTTTAAGATAGTCGAGATAATTGTAATTAAAAAATATGCTCATTTTTTAATTCTGCATCCGATGAGATAAAAATATACAGGTTGTCCCATTTGAAAAAATGGAGAAAAATAGCATTACATTTTGAAAAGTTTGGCATTGAATTTTGAACATCCTGTATAAGTTATTTTTACGATATTCATAGTAGGATAAACTAACCTTTTATTATAAGCAACCTGTTCCTTAGTTTTGGTTTGAAGATGTTTTTTCTATTTTATATAAATTTTTTAAAATATGACGAAAAAAATTTTTTTTTTCGATTTTAATTTATTCCTCTGGAACTATCAAATCAAATTTGATAATATTCTAGGGATATGTACAGTAGCTCGAAGGGGTCCCAAAAATCAATAAAACTACAGGGTGTTCCATTTAAAAAGATACAACTTTGATGCACCACCAATTTCTGGAACACCCTGTATATTCAAAATTATTTTTAAAATGTGCTCTCTAACAAACAGTCTATTGTCCCGTTTGAATCATTTTTCTAAAATAAATCGTTTAGGTGTAGTAGAAGACGGGAGGTGAGCTGCAGGACCCTGTATATTTTCGACTTTTCGAAATGACCACAACTCTGAGTCGAATCATGTAGGTAGCATAATACCCTCTACTTAAACCCAGCAGTTTTGGAATACTTGAGGTTTTATAAAAAAATTGACGGGTGCAACGGTTTACATGAACCGTTATAAGTTTCTTTGTGTAGGAAATCCTCATTTGCTCTTTGGCACGTAGAGAGAATACAAGATGGGCTACTCTTTACAATAAAAATAAATTCCATAATAGTAAACCAAGTGTCCTATTTTTCACGTTACATTTTATCAAACCCAAACCTTAAAGATTCTATTAGTTCAAATGGAACACCCTATATTTTTTTACGTCAAGTTATATAAACTTAAATTTCCTTTTTTCTAATATAGGCATTGTAGGGGTTAAAGTTACGTTTTGAAATATTGAGATTTTCCTAAATAAATGCTCAAGAATTTTTAGTAAAAATTGCCACCAACTTAGCCATGATTAGAAACAATCGTTGATGTCACGATGACTTTTTAGATTTGTTTATTATTTATGGAGAATGTGATGAAGTAATATGAAGAATATGTAACACATTTGCTACTCGATACCCACAAGAACAGAAACCATCACCATACAAAAACGTATATTGATTAACTTTAGAATATTTAGCTCTCTCAAGGCAGAAATTCTAAGGACGAAGCCTTAGACACATTAGCTGAAGAAGCAATTTTCTTAACTTACTGTTTAAATTTTCCTCCAAAAATTGTAATGTCACCACTCTATCGTTTCTCAAGGCACAATAAACATTAAACTGTTAATGTTCTTGAATATTTCGCTCTCTGAATACATGAGGATTCGAGTTACTCCAGTAATGGGAATTGTGTCGATAAAAAAGACCATTTGTGGTACACTTAGCATCATCTGTCCATATAATATTCCCAAAAAATAATTGGTACCTTCATGTCTTATTAAAATAAATTCACAAAAATTTTCTCTCGTCAGGAAATCTGCTTCTTTTAATTGTTGAACCATATGGAACGAGAATGGATTTATGTTTTGACAAGATTCTGTGAATTAAATTCTTGGGCGTCCCGATTCCAGAGGCATTCATTAAGGCAAGCTCTTAATGAGATAATTGGAAATGCCAGAAAATACCCCACAATTGCTATTTCTATGTTTTCGTCATCAACGCAATAACAGAGCCAAATATTCTAAAATTATCCAATATGCGTTTTACAGTGTATGGTGATGGTTTCTGTTCTTGTGGATATCGAGTAGCAAATTTGTTACAAGTTCTTGATATTACTTTATCATATTCTCCATAAATAATAAATAAATCTAAAAAGCATTCGTGTAATTTAAACGTGCTGGCATTTTTTGACATAAGAGAATGACTGACATTAATGATTATTTCTAATCATGGCTAAGTTGATGCCTATACTAGAAAAAAGGAATTTAATTTTACATAACTTGACATTAAAGATACAGAATTAGAACTAAAAAAATCTCTGAGGTTTCAATTTGACAAAATGTAACGTAAAAAACAGAATACTTGGTACACTATTATGAATTTGTTTTTATTGTAGAGAGTAGCTCATCGTATGTTCTCTCTACGTGCCAAATAGCAAATGAGGATTTCCTACACGAAGAGAATTATAATGATTCTTGCAAACTGTTGCACACGTCAATTTTTTTATAGAATATAGAAAATATCTCCGAAACTACTGGGTTTAGGTAAAGGGCATGCGACATGTTTCGACTCATTATCAATTTGTTGTAAAAAATCAAGTTTTGATTTTCTCTAGGTATTGTGTAAACTTAAGAATTCAATAAGCTGTTATGTAATTGTGATTTTACCTCGAAAAATCCTATTGCTGCTCCTGTTACTGTGATATTGCTTATCAAGTATGACATTTTTAAGACCTTAATACTAGATAAGAACACAATTCAAGCACTTAATGTCTAGATATCATATTATAGTCTGTTTTTTAACCAGAAGGAGCGTTTTAAATTTAACGCGCTAAATCATACATTTGTGATTGGATACGCCTTCGCCAGTTTTACACAAGGCAATAGTAGTAAATTTTGACATATTTTAAAAATTTTAATTTAATGTCATAAAGTATTTGGTTATAATTTCTATTTTATCGTTTGCACATTATATATCAGTTTTTAATCCCTTTTGTATTTTGAAAGTAAAAGTGGCTAATTACTTGATGCCTTTATATTGCGTAAATGGTATGAATGCTGTATTGAAATACCTAAAGGTCAAATAGAGGTCGATGCATTATACATTGTAATAAAATACACACAAAAACACTATAGATGTGTACTGTTGGTTGCCCAAAACTCCAAAAAGGTTTTAGTGTATTTTCTGGTTACTTTTATGGTGTGAATGGAACTTCCATGTTTACTCCTCCTGGTTTAAAAACAGACTATAGAACAATTGTAATTAGTTAGATTAAAATATGCAACAAAATTGCTCTATTCGCACACAAAAATTATTATATGTATCTACCAAACTTAGCTGGCAGGTAACTTGGAAGGTAACCTCCTTTATCTCGTTTCAGCGATTTTGTCATTTACGGGGGGTTTTGCTTATCAGGGCAGTATAATCCCTGAAATCTCTGTTACATTTTTGTCATTCGAAATCATAGGCAAATTAAAGAAATGAAATTTAA
The DNA here is from genome assembly GCA_963583905.1 of Stenurella melanura. Lineage (NCBI taxonomy): Eukaryota > Metazoa > Arthropoda > Insecta > Coleoptera > Cerambycidae > Stenurella > Stenurella melanura. Next base: position 74,886,268 of record OY757312.1, on the reverse strand, counting down.
AAATCTATTAGCAAATTATTGTTTCCCAATTAAATGAATGCAAAAAAATGCCGTTAAAATCAATACACCTCAAATACGCGTTACGGTATGCTTTTTTGTTAAATATTTCTGAAAAAACGCATTTTCATACAATGTTCCAGGCAATAGTTGCTCACTTTCTTCATAAAATAAGATACTTACTCAGAATTTTATGGTAATTTCGAAAGTTCAAAACACATAGGATGTTTCATTTAAAATAAGCAAGTTGGTATCGATTTGGGTATAAGCCGAGGTACCACATGCTTGTAATTATTTTGGTTCGATTGGCCATACTAACTTTAGTAACTCCTAAAATTTTCAAAATTTTTGTTATATGCTTTTTCTTATATCGATCGGTTCAGTTCCCGGTGGGACACCCTGCATATTACACACTGAAAAGTCTCGAAGGATCGAAATGATAAAACATACCTACGTAAGAAAAATAAAATCAATACAAGTCAGCATTAGCGCCCCTTTATTGTTTATTCTTTACATTACATAAGTCAACATAATTTTATAATACACATTCTTAACAGGTGTCGTTAAATCGGGTGTTCCAGCAGATCTTTCAAATGGATCCAACACGACCTCTCCAACGACCATTGTACTGCCCTGCTAAGCAAAACCCCCGTAAAATCATTTTTTGATGAAACTGAGTTAGAACCAGTTTCTTATAGCTGATATCAGGATCTACTTACTTACTAAGTAAAAATCTAGTAAAATAGATCTAAATGTATGTAACTGTAAATTATAATACCCCGTATTTCCTAAAATGCTTCATAAAACTAAAGAGAACTGTCATTACTAAGTTAAAACACCGCAAAAGAAACATACCGTCTAAAGTTTGCCGTGTATTTACTTAGTTTATTTTTAGATGCCAGGTTTTTATTTAGTACGACGTTAAATAGGGTGTGTGCACTATATAACAATTCACTCCAAATTATGCATTAATATCTAGTAATACATAAATATGAAAGCCTAAACGCATTCATATTAATCATATCATGAGATTAAAATAAATATTTAAAAAACAAATCGACCTAAAATTCAAACAATTGAATGATTTCGAAAACATCATGCGACGTCATACATCTTATGTGTGAAGTTAGCAACGCTTTTCTGGCAACGCGTCGCTAACTTCACACACATTGATATGGAAGATGACGTCACGTGGCGTCAACGGGAGACACGGAAATAAGTTTTGAGCCAATGTTAAAAGCCATATGTCAGATATTATTAATGTCATTAATATATGTCAGAAATATGAGTGGAGTAGCAAATAAGTGGTGTTTTGTGCCCACATGCAGAAATACTTCTGTAAATGCCCCAAATAATTACTTTATCACGAAGAATGAAATGATTTGAAACGGAGAATCGCAATGTTCCCAAATCGAAATGGGCATTTTATTGTTGTGAAGATCATTTTAATGTAAGTACAATTTATTTGTTATTATCATGGTAGAAACTAATCGACAATAGCTAAATGACTCATTACCCTTAATATTGTAAATGGATCATACTAGATATATACTTCCCTTAGAATTATGCTTGTAATGGTATGATATATATTTTGAATTCAAACTAATAATCTAATTACTTAGTTATATTTAACCGTATGAACTGCCACCTATGTTATATATTATTACAAGATATAAATATACTTCTTTATTATTTTCAGCTTGAGGAAGACATGAAAAATTACATGCGATACAAACTTATGGGAGGATATATGATTTTGATGGAGGATGTAGTTCCACCCATATTTACCTACCAACCAGAAACAAAAAGAGATGCGTCTGCACCAGAACAATCTCTCCCTTTAAAGCGGCAAAGAGAACAGTTAGTTGAGTAGGCTTTAATGCAGGACACGAATTCCATTATATTAGAAGATGTATCACCCATTACAGATTGTCATCAATCCAAAAGCACTGAGCAGGTCAGATGAAACATGTTTATCCACAAAATGATATTCAAATTGTGCTGGCTAAAAATATGGAAACGATATATAATGAACAGGAATATTTATCACCAGTTGTAAATTTTGATCAACCCAGTACGAGCACTGATCAGGTCAGATTAGATGCAGACAAACATTTGTTAGAAAAATTTTATCAACAAGACATAGGTCAAATTATACAGACTAAAAGTGTGGGGGTGCAGGCCAAACCATTTTTTCGTAGTAAATATGTGACATGTAAAATTAAAAGTGATGTGAGATACAGAGCTTCCTCAACAGGAAATTGTTTCGTACCCAATGATGTTGTTAACTTCACCAATAAATAATAAATAATATTAGTTCAAACAAAAAGTTTTTATTCAATCAAGTTCAGTTCAGTGACATCAAGCTCAAAACTTATTTCCATTGTCAAGTTAAATTAAAAGGGTGAAGTTGGTAATGCGTTGCTGGCAACGCGTTGCTAACTTCACTTAAATCGTAGAACGTGTTTTTGACAGATTGTAGATTGACATATATGATGAGTGACGTCACATATGTATAGGATATAGGTTTGCCCTTTTTGGTGGCGAATATTTAATTCAAAACTAAATTTCTTTTAAAATTACTTAAAAACGTTTTTTCTTGCCGACAAATTGTTTCAGCTATACTAAATACCATGAGTACTTTATAATTTTCGATTAAAAAAAATAGTGCACACACCCTATTGCGGCATAATATGAAATTCTCAGTAGTGTGCAATAGCAGTCTAAGCTATGATTCCGATGCAACGGAATTAATTCTGAATGTTTTATTTTGAGCAAATGTAATGTTCAATTTGTTGTAAAAAATCAAATTTTGATTTTCTGTAGGCATTGTGTAAACTTAAGAATTCAATAAGCTGTTATGTAATTATACTTTTACTTCGAAAAATCCTATTGCTGTTCCTATTACTGTGATATTGCTTATCAAATATGACATTTTTAAGATCTTAGTACTAGATAAGAACACAATTCAAGCACTTAATGCAAGATATCATATTAGAACAATTGCAATTATTATATGTATCTACCAAACTTAGCTGGCAGGTAACTTGGAAGTTAACCCCCATTTATCTCGTTTAAGCGATTTTGTCATTTACGGGGGTTTTGTTTATCAGGGCAGTATAATCTCTGTTACATTTTTGTCATTCGAGATCATAGACAAATTAAAAAAATGAAATTTAAAAATCTATTAGCAAATTATTGTTTCCTCATTAAATGATTGCAAACATTGCCGTTAAAACCAATACACCTCAAATACGCGTTACGGTATTTTTTGTTAAATATTTCTGAAACGACGCATTTTCATACAATGTTCCAGGCAATAGTTGCTCACTTTTTTCATAAAATAAGATACTTACTGGAATAAAACAGGTTTCCATCGCAAAAATGAAAAATGATTTTGAAATTTCTATGAAAACGTCCCACAAACCGAAAGAAAATAGTGTCATTTTGTTTCTCTCTCGAAATTTAAGAATTCTTGTAGGATTTTTTTTCGACAATGCGTTCGTTGTATTCGAGATATTTTATTGTTTCAATTTAAATGGACCAGCCTGTATATTTTAATAAACATTTTATTATTATTATCATTATTATCCAGATAATTTACTAATATTCATTATCTACGTAACTTACAATTTATGAGTAAAATCCTAAAACACGTCACAATTTTTAATTCTAAAATGACATTTTTTGAGCATAATTTTATACAAGTCAACCATTGTAGGATGGCCGATAGCCGCGCAGAGAGAGAAGAAATATCGTCGCTGTTGAATAGAGACAAGTTTCTTATTAATGAACGCAGTACAGTCGGGGGAAGGAGTTTCAGTAAAAGGTGACAAGAGTCTAGAGAGACCGAAATGCGAAAGCTTCGAGCGTGCGCATTACCTTCTAAATGTATAATAAATTCGTGCAAGTAGAGAAATTGAAATATTTCCTGTTATTTTGTGGAAAAAAGGCGGGGGGACACCCCCCGCACCCCCCATTTTTTTGTCTGCGACGCTAATACTGCCTGCGGCGCTAATGATTATTAACAATTAGATATCAAAATAAAAACCTACTAACCTAACCCAAAGAAATCACACGAAAGAATGAAATTATTATATAAAAAGAAGGAAAACCTAAAGAAATCAGAAAAGAATTTGTAAAAAAATATATTAATCGTTACAGAATTTAAAAAAAAATTGTGCGGACATATGAATTTGAACCCGGGACCCCTCGCGCCATAAGCAAAAGCGTAACCTATGCGCTAACCATCTCGCTGGAGGTAAACGCTAGAGCAAAGAAGAAATAGTCAAACTAATGATATCACGTGTTGGGCGTGTCGAAGCTTTCGCATTTCAGTCTCTCTAGACGCTTCTGTAAAAGGTGCTCTCTATTCACCGAGAATCTTGGTATGTCACAGGCCAATTGGTGTTTTCGAATGAACAACAGTTCTTTGTTTTTATATTTGAAATATTTGTGAATTATAGTACATAATTATTTTAATTTCAAGTAAACAATACGATATAGCAAATTAAATACACGTTAGATTAAATATAGTGATACTACAATTATAAAGTTTGAGATAAATGCTTACACTATATTTTATTTATCTATGCTCTATCCAACTTCCGAAGTAACACAGTAAACAATATTAAATTATATTATTAGTAGTCAGAATAATGTAATGGTAATGATTCTGATTCATGATCACGACATTTCAAACCGGGATACCCGGCAGCCAGCCGTAGTTACAAAAAATGTCCATTTTTATACTCTGTTTTTATACACTATTTATAATACAATATTTTTATGCAATTAAATTAAAATATATTTTGCTATACATAACAAAACTGATAATAGATTTGTACGCTTACTTTTTAAAATGGTATAATAGTAGCTCCAGCTATGTAGATTCGTCCTTCATAAATTTTAAAACAAAGCTTATAATTTATCTGCTTTGACCAGACAAAGCTTTATGTTTTACTTTGCTTTCAAGCACCACATTTTCTTATAAATATTACTAGTGATAGTACACATAACAATGTTTATAAGTAGATACTTCTAATAGGTACTTATGTATTAAATATTAGATTTTCAGTACAAGCACTTTTCTCGAGACTGTACCGATGTTTACTCGAGGAAGGCACATAAATAAGTGAGCTCCGTAAAGGTGGGCGGGTTTCGACCACTACGCATCCTAATCTCATCGGCAATTCTAGAATGGACATCCTGTACCTCCCCCTTCAACCCCCTTGGAGTAACAGCTACCCCTTTAAAATCTTTAAATAGAACGAGGATGAGTATGATGATAACTCATTTGAAAAGGTTTTTAATTCTCTATCAGCAAGATTTTTTGAATTACTCATTTTTTTTTATTGAAAAATATTACATTTTAAGTTACTAAGTAAACAAAAGAACATGAACAGTTTAAATCAAATGTTCAAACTGGGCGCCCATTCCTTCTTGGCAATAATGGAGGCGTCGCTGAAATTCCTCTAATACATTTTGTATCGTTTTCGGGGTGATTTGATTAATTTCTTGTCTTATTCTGCCTTTTAAATTATCGACGTTATTTGGTCTGTTGAAGTAGACTTTCGATTGTAAGTAACTCCACAAAAAAGAGTCAAGCGGTGTCAAATCGAGCGAACGTGCAGACTACTCAATTCCACCGAGTCTACCGATCCACCTATTGGGAAAAACTTGATTGAGATATAGTTAGATATAGTCAACGGAGCGCTCAAATTACTAAAATCTCTAACTTGAGTGCTAGTGAATTGTTTTTGATGGAACCTTGTACAATCTGTTCGTAATGACGTTAATAAAAAAGTAAAAAAAAGGGGTAGAAAACACCCATTTTATCACAATTAAGTCAAAAATTAAAAAAATACACAATATGTTTACTTTCCCTGGTGAATTTTTTCGAGAAAGGCTTATTTTTCGAGATGTGGCCATTTTATCATTCCTAAAAGTGGGGGAAGGGAAATTTAAAAGTTGAATTAAAAATCTGAAAAAATTCAGATGAATGTATCATCGAAATACAAGACCTTTATTTGCAACTTTTCTGTAAAATGCGTTTTTACGGAGTTTTTCCGGACAAACATGAAACTGTAGCGCTTTAAAAATACGTAATTTAAAAATTTGACGTATCACTTGAAGCCTTCTAAACATTTTTTGTAGCTTGGAGTTTTTTTGTAACTTGCTAATTTTCCGACTTACGGGTAGTTTTTCACGATGAATAATGTATATTATTTTTCACATTTTCAATTTAAAAATTATACTGAACCTTTAAAAATTGTATAACTTTATTAGGTTACATAATTTTTTAACAATATATATAAATCACGCTCATTTCTGGAATTTTAATGTATTTTGTAATTGAAAATCTGCAAAAAAATGTACATTATTCATCGTGAAACTCGGAAAATTAGCAAGTTACAAAAAAATTCTAAGAGCCAAAAAATGTTTAGAAGGCTTCAAGCGATACGTTAAATTTTTAAATTACATACTTTTAAAGCGCTACAATTTCAAAGTAAGGGGTAGTAGTTTTCATGTTTTTTCGAAAAAAACTCGGTGAAAATGCACTTTACAGAAAAGATGCAAATAAAAAAGGCTTGTATTTCGATGGTACATTCGCCTGAATTTTTTCAGATTTTATTTTCAACTTTTACATTTCCCCTCTCCCATTTTTAGGAATTTTCGAGCGGCCATATCTCGAAAAATATGCATTTATAATTCCAATTCAGTCGTTCACCTTCTCAGGATATTAAGTATTAGCCTCCATCATCCAATGTGGATTTTTTGTACTTAACAGTTATGTTTGTTGACTGTTCCATTTAAGACGAATGTTGCCTCATCAGAAAAAATAATGTTTTTATAAATAACGGATCATCTTGGCATCTATTTGCCATGATTTCGCAAAATTCCAATCGGCGCGGCGATCAAGATCATCGTCGCTAAGTTCTTGAACCAAATGAATTTTATATAGGCGGCATTTTTCATTTTTTAGAAGACGCAATATGGACGTTTTACTAACATCATTAGCGGCTGCAAATTGTCTTGTAGGTTTATGTGGATTATCTTGAATATCTAACAATATATCCAATTTCTTTTCATGGTCTAATATTTAATTCTCTTGATGAAGAATACAAAAAAATTCAAAAAACCTTACATTGCTGGATAGAGAATTAAAAACCCTTTCAAATGAAATATCACACGCATCCTCGTTCCATTTAAACATTTTAAAGGGGTAGCTGTCACTCCAAGGGGGTTGAAGGGGGAGGTGTAAAATTATGCTTAAAAATGTCATTTTTTAGAATTAAAAATCGGTAAAGGTATTTACACAGAACTTCCCTTGTTATTTGTGCACGGCGGTCACTCTAAAAAATTATTAATTACAAAATGACATTGAGAATAATAATCGGAATATAGCTATTGCTATTATTACAAAGAAAACCTGATAACTTTTGCTCCAATAAATGTACAGACTGTTCATCCAACAGCAAAAGTTCAATACTAAATAACAGGTGCAAAATACGGAAGGCTTGCGCAAATACCTTTACAAATGTCCACCACGACTGAATTATTTCTTGGGATGACCACCCTGTAGATTCTTCAATAAAAGTATAATAGGTGCATATGCCAGACATTACTGCCATCTGTCACATTTTCAATCCCACATTCACGTAATGGAGTGGAAGTATAGTGGTGGTTAAAAAATTTATTTTTTTTGAAATCTTTCAAAAATGTTGGTAAAAAAATTTTCAATTTTTTTTTCTTCTGAAATAGATTTAGAATGTCATGAAACGTAGAAATATTAAATTTGAGCAAAAAGGAAAGTTTCCTTCTATTCTATAGTAAGTAGTAAAAAAAGTATAAATTTAAAAATTACATATAATTTTTAAATAGGTTTGGAATGCCATGAAACGTGAAAATTTTAAATTTGAGCAGATAAAAAAAATCCATCTATTTTAGTGGTAAAAAAAATTTTTTTTCCATCTGTTCTACTGTTAATTTTTTTTCCAAAATGGTAAAAAAATGTTGCAATTTTTTTTTTCCGAAATAGATTTGGAATGTCATGAGACGTGGAAATATTAAATTTGAGCAAATAAAAATTGTTCGTCTATTCCATAGTAGTGATAAATAGAAATAGAAAAAACATTTTTAAATTTGTTTGAATAGTTTTAGAATGCCATGGAAACGTGGAAATTTTAAACCTGAAGAAAGAAAAAAAATTCCATCTATTTTAGTGGTAAAATTTTTTCAAAAATGGTAAAAAAATTTCTACCTTTTTTTTAAATAGATTTAGAACGCTATGAAACGTGGAGATTTTAAATTTGAAGAAAGAAAAAAAAAAATTCCATCTATTTTTGAGGTAAAAAAATTTTCAAAAGTGCAACAAAATTTTCAACAAACATTTTTTTAAATAGGTTTAGAATGCCATGAAACGTAGAAATTTTAAATTTGACAATTTTTTTTTTTTTATAAATAACGGATCATCTTGGCATCTATTTGCCATGATTTCGCAAAATTCCAATCGGCGCGGCGATCAAGATCATCGTCGTTAATAAGTTCTTGAACCAAATGAATTTTATATAGGCGGCATTTTTCATTTTTTAGAAGACGCAATATGGACGGTTTACTAACATCATTATCGGCTGCAAATTGTCTTGTAGGTTTATGTGGATTATCTTGAATATCTAACAATATATCCAATTTCTTTTCATGTCTAATATTTAATTCTCTTGATGAAGAATACAAAAAAATTCAAAAAACCTTACATTGCTGGATAGATAATTAAAAACCCTTTCAAATGAAATATCACACGCATCCTCGTTCCATTTAAACATTTTAAAGGGACAGCTGTCACTCCAAGGGGGTTGAAGGGGGAGGTGTAAAATTATGCTCAAAACGTCATTTTTTAGAATTAAAAATCGGTAAAGGTATTTACACAGAACTTCCCTCGTTATTTGTGCACGGCGGTCACTCTAAAAAATTATTAATTACGAAATGGCATTGAGAATAATAATCGGAATATAGCTATTGCTATTATTACAAAGAAAACCTGATAACTTTTGGTCAAAAAAATATACAGAGTGCTCATCCAACAGCAAAAGTTCAATACTAACTAACAGGTGCCAAACATGGAAGGCTTGCGCAAATACCTTTACAAATGTCCACCACGACTGAATTATTTCTTGGGATGACCACCCTGTACATTCTTCAATAAAAGTATAATAGGTGCATATGCCAAATATTATTGCCATCTGTCACATTTTCAATCCCACATTCACGTAGTGGAGTGGAAGTATAGTGGTGGTTAAAAAATTTAATTTTTTTGAAATCTTTCAAAAATGCTGGTAAAAAAATTTTTTTCTTCTGAAATAGGTTTAGAATGTCATGGAACGTAGAAATATTAAATTTGAGCAAAAAGGAAAGTTTCCTTCTATTCTATAGTAGTAGTAAAAAAATCATAAATTTAAAAATTATATATAATTTTTAAATAGGTTTAGAATGCCATGAAACGTGAAAATTTTAAATTTGAGCAGATAAAAACAAATTCCATCCATTTTAGTGGCAAAAAATTTTCAAGAATGTAGGTGAAAAAAAAATTTAATTTTTTTTTTCTGAAATAGGTTTAGAATGCCATGAAAAGTGAAAATGTTAAATTTGAGCAAAAAAAAAATTTTTTCCATCTATTCTACTGTTTAGCAATTTTTTTTTCAAAATGGTAAAAAAATGTTGCAATTTTTTTTTTCGAAATAGGTTTGGAATGTCATGAGACGTGGAAATATTAAATTCGAGCAAATAAAAATTGTTCGTCTATTCCATAGTAGTGATAAATAGAAATAGAAAAAACATTTTTAAATTTGTTTGAATAGTTTTAGAATGCCATGGAAACGTGGAAATTTTAAATCTGAACAAAGAAAAAAAATTCCATCTATTTTAGTGGTAAAAATTTTTCAAAAATGGTAAAAAAAATCTCGACTTTTTTTTAAATAGATTTAGAACGCTATGAAATGTGGAAATTTTAAATTTGAAGAAAGAAAAAAAATTTCCATCTATTTTTGAGGTAAAAAAATTTTCAAGTGTTCAACAAAATTTTCAAAATTTTTTTTTTTTAAATCGGTTTAGAATGCCACGAAACGTAGAAATTTTAAATTTGACAAAAAAAAATTTTTTTTCAGTATTTATTCCTGTATATTTTCCATTGAAAGTTTAACCATTTCTTCGCTGACAGTAGGGTCAACTACCTACCAAATTTGACTACTCTCCGTCAAGTATTTTTTTTTTTTAGTTAATGCACCGACAGACAGACAGACTGACGGAATTGAAAAACCTATATTTCCGTAATCTACGTGATCTGAAACGTTAGAATCCGAAAAAATCTCGGAGGGTGCTTTTTTCTCGAATACAATACTTCCCTTCGGCATGCGAGGGAAGTAAAAATTGACGTGATTTAGGATTTTACTTATAAATTGTCAATTACGTAGATAATGAATTTATCGATTATTTATGGACCTTACTGTGTAATAATTACAGACTTACATTCAATTATAGTCCTTTCCTATTTTGAGGGAAAGATAGTCTCTTTGCCTGCCGTAGATGGCAATATCGCAGGGAATGGTCGTTGTGTTGATGTCTATGTGTACGTGTCCTGGTTGAGTGGTGGAATAGCATTAGCTAAACTCCGCCAGGACGTTAATATAAATAAGACGATTAAATAAATAAATAAAAAAAATAAAATACAGTATACCAAAAAAGTCAAGGGCGCACCACTAAAAAAGAGGGTAGGTGAGAAGGGAGTTTACCCGTAAACCAGCCTCTTGGAAAACTTAAAATTAAGTTTTCCAAGAAGTTTTTACTTTAAACTATTACCCTTTGGCATACGTTTCAACGTACCGAATTGTCAAGAGCCATTTGCACAATATTAAAAAAAGACAATTATTTGATTTTCAACTTTAGAGGGCTGTATCTTCATATGGGTGCGATTTTGGATAGAGATAAATTGGGTTGAATCGACTTTTTTTGACGCACTGATTCCATTGTTAAGTGATTGGTATACTTTTTAATAAAACTCTGTATGTCAACGGAGTGTTAGAGTTCGATTTATTTACTTTAGTCCTACTGCGATTCACTAGCAACTATATAATTCAGAGAATGTTAACTCACCTGACAGGCACAGACTTCTCCAAATCCTCCTTTGCCCAGGACGCGGTACATCCTGAACGTCTTGTACGTGACCGGCTGCGATTCCAACCATTTCCACTGCAAGTACCGATGGAAGTACATAGACTTGGTGAATTCCCTAAAAGGCTCGCCGGCCAGACAGTCTTTAACCGCTTGCACGCAGGGCGCAAAAAGGTCCTTGTGGCCGTTGGTGAGTTTGTCACAGGAGGAAAGCGCGAATCCCACCTCGGGCAACGATATGCCCTCTTGCCCCTCCGTGCCGACCATGAACTCTTTTTTGATGGAATTGGCCAACTCCAGGCGCTGTTCGTCGGTCTCGACTTCATAGCGTTTGGCGGCATCGAGGAACTTCAAACAACGGTGGTAGCGGGGCCCCTTCACTTCGCACCACTGGTCAAAAAGGAGCTTTCCAATCGGTTGCTGGTCTACCACGTATTCGTAGCGGACATCTGTGAATCAATACACAAGCCCTACAAGTTAGAATTTATTGATAGAATCTGTTCTAAATATATTTTTAAATTTTATTTTTAGTGAAACTAAAATAATTTTTAAAAGCTGGAATTTATATGATTTAAACAATGGGTCTTTTCAAAAGACACCCAAGCATTATAGGCAAAGCATATTTAGATATTTGTGTCTGACAATAGTCTTCGCAAGTCCGGCAATTTGTGATGACTTATTTCTGTAGTTACCCCTTGATTTAGTTAATGCGCTTAGGCTAATATTCATTTGAATGTTTAAACAGTTCAACGCATAAATTGTCAGTGAGACGTGATAAATATATCTCCTTGTAGGCGAGTCTGCCTGGGGTAAAAAAGAGGTGACTTTACAAATTTTGTATTGTGTTAGCAACGGATACCTATAGGAAAAATTCCGCTGAACAAGATTTTCTTATGAAAAATTTTCCTAAACCACGCATGGTCAAATAATTGTTTAAACAAAATTTTTGTCGTTTTTATTTAATAAAATAAAAACGGTTTGACGGATCCGGAAAAATGTTGATTCAATCGAAAGATATTTTCAATACGCGTCGTTTGGCGGCAGGCACAACTCATTTTGTCAACCCGTTCATTTGTTATAGCCAAAATAAATGTCATAATTAACAAATTGATTACTCCTAAACTAATTAAGTCAGGATATTGTTTTTTTCAAAATATACCAAAGAATATACCACATTTTTTTTGGCCCGATATCTTCAACACTTTATCATTGTTTAAACAATTGGCATAATTTGTTAATTTGCAAATAACTTTTTTTTCGAAAATTTGATCGACTTCAAACCAACTTTAAACGATAAATATTGACGGCGGGCATAACCCCCATAGAAGTCTGCACGAATGCAACTTTTTGCTTTTGTTTATTTAAAGTTTAAATTAATTTTGCAAATTACCAAATGGAATATCTAGGCTCTGGGTAAGCGTATCGAAATGGGGTTTTGTGCATGGGAAAGTGCTTGCAAAAAGGAAAACTTTGAGACCAGAAAGACTTTGATCGGATAACCGGAACCGGAAATAAAAGTGACATTGCGTGAGAGGCTCTAATTTGTTTATTAACAATTTTTTGGACAGGAGGTTCGGTGCAAATGAAACCGAACAAGTTTTCCCTCAACCACAAAAAGTTCTACAAAAAATATTCAATCCCTGAAGAGTTATACGCTTTTCTGACCTTTAAAAAGTCTCTCCCGCAACGTGAAAATAGTAAGTCTTGACGCGTAATGGGGTGGCGGGTTCGATCCTCGGTGTGGGTAAATTTGTTTGTTGTCAAATTCACTTTTTTCCGTGCAATAAAATATTTCCTATAATAAAATAATTTTTAAGTTGTAAAAAACTCTAAATAATTATTATACTCTTCGCAAATACAAAACGAAGGATATTGCATTCGATCGGCACATTTCTAAAACCGGTAATATTGCTCGTAGAGAAAAACGAACGACTTTCAAAATGTCCGTCTGTCTGTCCATCTGTCTGTCCGTTTGTCTGTCTGTCCGTCCGTCTGTCTGTCCTTCTGTCGCGTTTCTTCTAAGCACGATAACTTAAGAACGAAAAGGTCGATAGTATTGAAATTTTGACAGCAAGATAGTGTTAGCTAGAGGAAGAACCCTATTGTTTTTAACAAAGTCGATCAATAAATAAAAAAGTTATACATTTTTTAAATAAAAAAAAATTGTTTTGCAATTGAATAAAAAAATGTTTGAAAGTAATATCATTTACCAAAAAAACTGCGAAGAGTATCCTATAGAATGTGCAACAATTATATAACAATCGGCGAAGAATATAATGGTTAGCTTGTTTATTCTTGAGAACTTCATTAAATCCGTAACTCTCGAGCTGATGCTGTGCACCTGCTTTGTATGCTCTACATTTCTTATATAGTCGAAATCATGGAACGGTGGAATACTCTAATAGTTATTAGCGTTAATAGTTATTAATTGCAAATATTTGTAATTAAAACAATAAAATAATAATGCCATTAAAATAGTTAAATCTTTTGATTATTTCTCTTTACAAATAGCAAAGTGTGTGCTTTTTTCATGAGACGTGAACTTTTTTTCATTACAAGAAAAAAGTGATAAAAAATATTGTTTCTTTTTTATTTTTGGTCTTTTCTCGACAGGCACCCCCCTCAAATAAAGTAAAACAAGCCTTCTCTTTCACAAAAAGCAGTAAAAAAAAACAAAAATTACCGACAAACCCTCGTTGGACAAGAACACTCATATGTTTGTTGCAAGACAGACATTTATTTAACGAAAATTGCAAAAAAAATTATTTACGACGTTTTTAAAAATTTCTCAGAAAGTAAAGATATTTATTATCATAAAAATTACTTGGTTAGGTACGTGAAAAAAAAGAGCAAATTTGACGAAAAAAATTTTGCCCACATCGGGGATCGAACCCGCCACCCCATTGCGCGTCAAATCTTACTATTTTCACGTTGCGGAAGAGATTTTGTTAAGGGTCAAAACCGCGTATTACTCTTCAGGGATTGAATATTTTTTGTAGAACTTTCTGTGGTTGATGGAAAAACTTGTTAGCTTTCATTTGCACCGAACCTCCTGCCCAAAAAGTTGTTATTAAAAAAAATGTAAATATCTGTGTATTTTACAAATTTCTTTCAGTAAAAATTGAGAAACAGTAAAAATTGAAATCATTTAATAATTGAAAAATCAGTTAAAAATCAATAACGAAAAGAGAAAAAGTTTACAAACGTTTAATAATTTTTTTTATTTATTAAAAGTATCCTAATTAAATTGGAGACAATATTAAAATATGCGTAAGACATCAATGCTTTACATAGTTAGGTTTCGGAACTGCTGACATTATTTGGTTATTTGCTATACATTAAAATGTACTGTTGGCATGCTGAGTTGACATATTTTCCATAAGACTACATGCAAAAGTTTTTTAAAATTTTTAACTTTATGAGTTTCCTAATGACTGGATTTTTTACAGAAAATTGTGTCATATAAAAATCTATTAAAAAACTGTATTTCAGATTTTTCCATTATTTTCGTCTAACACCTTAACCTCCTTCAGAGGTAATTGGTTGTCAATACACCACGAATTCATTAAATTTAAATTCTCCTGGAGTTTAATGCAATCGCGGAAATATTCAATCTGGCAAAATATTTTTAAATGATCTGCATATAAAAGGAAGCTCACATCTAACTAATTTAGTAGACTTTATGTACTGTAAGTACCAATTATTGTTCAAAACGCTTTCATGTTAAATTACTAAAATGTATTGTTAATATTCTAAATAATACATTAATCAGTCGTATATTTTACTTTCGAACATGAAATTTGTTTTTTTTTTACATAGTTTAAAAATGAAATTTGCTTTTCATTACAATTAATCTTAATTATGGTATGCTGATTCTCGATTTACGAACAAATGAAAAGGTGACATGTCATGAATATGATGAAAAGATACAGCTTCCTTTTCGGTGATCTAAAGCAAATAATGAATTTTGAAGGAATTCATAAAAATGCATTGTGTAGGGAAAATATTCCTGATTTTTCCGAGTCGCAATGGAATCAATACAATACTTTTATTGGAATTGACAAGATGAAAAACTTTTAACTTCAAACATTTTTATGCTTATACAGCAATCAGATATCATATAACCATGAAATCAGCACCGATGTGTCAGCAAACGTAGGGGTATGTGGACATAAAAATGAGACAAACTTTGTGTAATCGAAGTTGAAATTTATCGAAACTTTTATGGATTTGATGGGAACACGCGGCGCTTTTCACATTACCCTAATCAGTCAACATGCATGCTTCGACTTTAGGAAACTCCAGATGTTCCGAATAGTTTGGTAAAAACACGCAATTTAAGGAAATCTATACCACATTATAAACGTTAATTAACAAGAATATAAAAAAAATATTCGTGGAGGGTTGTTGGAACCATAGGTGTGACACTATCTAAGAAGCAGTTTAATTATTTTTTCTACTTAGGTATATTTGCTGTTTTCTGTACACTCTATAGAATGGATAAGTAGGCAATTTCAGTTATCTGAACGGATATATTTCATAATCTATCTAGGATGAAGAATATGAAACCGACTAATCACAGCTCGTGTATTAAGTACAAGTAAACCATTGTAGGATGGCCAACACTGCCAACAGCCGCGCAGAGAGAGACGAAATATCGTCGCTGTTGAATAGAGACAAGTTTCTTAACTATGAACGTAGTACAGTCGGGGGAAGAAGTTTAAGTAAAAAGTGCTTTCTTATTCACAAACAATCCGGGTATGTCACAGTCTAGTTGATGTTTTCGATTGAACAACAGTTCTTTGTACACGTAACATTAATGTTTATAAGTAAATACTTCTAATAGGTACCTATGTATTAAATATGTTATATACTACAAGCACTTTTCTCAAGACTGTACCGATGTTTACACGAGGAAGGAACATAAACAAGTGAGCTCCGTAAAGGTGGGGTGGTTTCAACTACTGCGCATCCTAATCTCGTTGGCCATTCTAGGCTGGTCGACCTGTACATAGCCAACTATTCGTTAAAAAAAAATTCAAGTTACTGCGTAAACTGTCAAAGTCACAGTTCGTATATTAAGTACATAACCAACTATTCATTTAAAAAATTTAGTTAGTGCATAAGCTGTCAAAATAATTTTCAGTGTGTGTGTTAATGTGTAATAAATCTTGTAGTGTAGTTTTTTCTTAAGTTGGTCGTAGACAATGTATACTTTGCAACTCGAGTGGATTATCCATATCGCACTCGAAAGATTGAGGCACTCCGCCTGTGGCGTCGTGCTCAATTTTCTTTATCGTGCGATATGGATATCATATCCACTCTTGTTGCACAAACGACTATTATTAACTAAACATTCAGCGTTTGCTTTCTTAACCGCTTCTCAAGTTACCGAGGTAACTTCTTGAAAATCCACACTGATTTTGTGTTAGGTATAGAGAAACAAGGCCCTACAGTTTATAGTCCAAGCCACATCTTGGGGATAATTTTATAATAAAAATTATTTCGCGGTGAACAGGGATTGAACCTGCTTCGCTTGGTATGCCAGTATGAAAGCTAGACGCAAATCAAATCAAAGACATATTTATTAAAAATTAAGAACAATCTGTCCCACCCGAATACCTATGCCCGGAGCCAGCCGAACATCTACAGCGAGAAATGTCATAGTATACTTCATACAATCTCAACTGGGACAGCATAAATACGAAAACTCGGAGTCCACCAGGGTTGGCAGTTTTAAAACAAAATGTTTTAAACAAATGTTTTTTAAGTGTTTAAAACACAGTAACCTGTTTTAAACACATTTGTTTTAAACACGTTTAAAACAATTGTTTTAAACATGATTTTTTCCAATGCGGTTTTTCAGTGTGTTTGATGGACAATTTTCGGAACATCGTTGTATTTGATAAGGTAAAAAAAAATAATAAAGTAAAAAAATATGAACTTTTATGTAATGCAATACAACTAGTTATAATAATATGGTAGTATAAGTACAACGAACGAAACATATTACTATTATATAGAAGACATACCGTTATTATTTATTTTTATTTTAAAGCGATTTTATTTTAAAGCGATTAATAGCAAAAAAAAGTCGAGTGCGGGAAGGTAGACCTATGTATTCCCATGCATTTTGACCTGCTGAACACGAATCCGATGCCCGTTTTGCCCGTTGTATTTTTTTTAACCTCAAAAAAACACCGTAAGAATGCCCGAGAAAATGAGAGTGTAGCTAAAAATCTGAAAAATTTCAGAGGTACGTAGAATGGAGAGAGAAATCGAATGACGCAAACTAGAATTCTATAGCTTTTTTGGTTTCCGATATAGAGCCTCGAGAATTGCGAACAAAACAATTTTGTTTCTTCCGGTGACTTTGAGCAGCTCTATCTCGAAAACGAAGGACCGCAGGGATGTCTGGTTTGCAACATTCGATTTCTATTTCCATCCTATGTACCCCTGAATTTTTTCAGATTTTCATTTTTTCGGGCATTCTTACGGTGTTTTTTGAGGTTAGGAAGAATGCAAGAGCCAATCGGGCAAAACGGACATCGGATTCGTGTTCAGCAGGTCAGAATTCATGGGAATACTTAGGTCTGCCTTCTCCAACTCGACTTTTTTTTATGTGCCTGTGTAGTTAATAACCAATCACCAAAAAAATTATTGCACTATTGACAACTTGACGTATTTATTACAACGAATTGGCCGAGCCGTTGACAAGTATCGTCCTCGTCTTGTTATGATGCAATATGGGCATGGCTTATAGAATAAACAATGTATTGGGTCGACGCGCCCGTATAAATTTAAGTTTAAAAACATATTTTTTATTGTTTAAAACATGTTTTTTTTCAACAATTAAAAATCCATGTCTAAAACACATTGAATTGTTTTAAATAAAAAAAAACGTGTTTTTTTATTAAAATTAAAAAAAAACACAAATTTTGCCAACCCTGCTTTTAACCAGTCGTAATCTGTCGAATGCCACCTGTTGCATTAAAATTCACCGAAACCAAAAAGTCAATGTATTTGGTATTGCTAAGAATATAAAAATATTCTTCAACAATTCTGTAGTATTTGTTTATGTACAACTTACACTTATTTTCAGTTAAATAACATCACCCAATTTGAAAAAAAAAAAACAGCTTAGCACAATTGTACTAAAATTATGATTAGCAATAAGCTGTTTTTTGCAATTTGGGTGATGTCATTTAACTGAAAACGAGTGTAAGTTGTACATAAATAAATACTACAAGATTGTTGAAGAATATATTTGCTAAAATGTGATTACTAGGGAGATATCTCCTCATTTGGCGCTGTTACCCCCTTCCCCATTGATCTCATTCACTCAATTGCTCATTTTTAAACCAGCTAAAAAAGTGTCATTTAAAAGAACATCACGAATTTTAATACTGCCACCTTCTATTAATATGATACCTGCTGAAAAAACAAACCTCTGAGTCCTATCTTCAGTAAGATTAGGATTACTTCAGAAAAAGAAGTCGCTGGCTTGACATTTGGAAAAAACCCTTTTAAATCAACCCCAAACTGAGATTAAGCTGGACGTTTTTCGACTTAGTCATAGTATTGCTATTCTCAATTGAGATATTCAGCCTAAAGCGTTAGTTACAAAGTCTGCTTGTGACACAATAACACCGAAACTGTGCTTGAATATTACAAACGGTACTCGTAGTATCCGAATATAGTCAATCTGATATGTTATGCGCTCACCTCAAACGAAAGCAGTCGATTGTTTATTTAGCTCACCATTTCAAGCCCGATATCTGCTTGGATTTATTAGTATAATTGCCGGCAGCATAGTCGTAGGTTAAATGATATTTATTTTTATTGAATCATCTATGGAGTTGTTTATTAAACTAAAATTATTTGTTATAAATAAATAATTCATATCATGCCTACCAATTAATATAAAGTTGTAAAACCATATTTACGATAATTAAAAAGTGATTCTAAAAATTGTCGGTCGACGCTCATGACATCGCTGGTTTTATGAATTATTTCTTTGTCGGTCTTTCTTTGTGATTTTCCGATTGCTATTAGATGAAGTATACATAATTTGTATTCCTTCTTGGCACACATCTAGAGGCCATTTTTAGTTTCCCACTGAATAAGAACTTTTACAAGTAATCATTGTAAGTACTTGAAGTTTTGTGAATAATACACATTTTGACAGGGCAACGAAAAAAAGTAAAAAACAGCGTTCTAACTGAAACATATTCCTTTATAGGATTTTGCAAACAGCAGAAAAAATAACTATCTATAACTAAAAGAAAAACTATGCGTAAAAATATTAATGAAGTCTTTGCATTCTTTCGATAACCTGAATTCTGGTTATGCTAGCAAATTAAAATCCTAAAATGAATTTGTTTAATTTCTTATTTGGCAATTCTCATTCCAACACTAGCATCCACAGTCCCCTACGGCCATGCAGATTAATCTAGTATCCACATAACCCCCTACGATCATGAAGATTCAGTTAAAAATGAGAAAAAAGGTCTAAAATGAATTTATTTATCTAACTTGTCTTTAACAGTTTTTTCATTCTAATGGATTATATTTTCATGAAATCTATCATTCTGTTTCTTGGAAATGCTTAGCCTTTGAAACGTTTTTCGCCCTTATTCTGGAGCTCATCAGAAAGACATAAAGCCATTCACAAAGATGTGTCATGCTGTCTTGGTTTTGCATGAAACACCTTTATGAATCGCTTTGTGTCTTTCTGACGAGCTCCAGAATAAGGGCGAAAAACGTTTCAAAGGCAAAGCATTTCCAAGAAACAGAATGACAGATTTCATGAAAATGTAATCCATTAGAATGAAAAAACTTTTTAAGACAAGTTAGATAAATAAATTCATTTTAGGCCTTTGTTCTCATTTTTAACTGAATCTTCATGATCGTAGGGGATTATGTGGATACTAGTTTAATCTGCATGGCCGTAGGGGACTGTGTGGATACCAGTGTTAGAATGAGAATTCTCAAATAAGAAATTAGACAAATTCATTTTAGGATTTGAATTTGCTAGCATAACCAGAATTCAGATTATCGAAAGAATGCAAAGATTTCATTAATATTTTTACACAAAGTTTTTCTTTTAGTTATAGATAGTTATTTTTTCTGCTGTTTGCAAAATCCTATAAAGAATATGTCTCAATACAATGACAAGCAAACAAATAACAATTTAATCTGCATGGCCGTAGGGGACTGTGTGGATACCAGTGTTAGAATGAGAATTCTCAAATAAGAAATTAGACAAATTCATTTTAGGATTTGAATTTGCTAGCATAACCAGAATTCAGATTATCGAAAGAATGCAAAGATTTCATTAATATTTTTACACAAAGTTTTTCTTTTAGTTATAGATAGCTATTTTTTCTGCTGTTTGCAAAATCCTATAAAGAATATGTTTCAATACAATTAAAAGCAAACAAATAACAATTCATTTTTAAACAATCGTTATAATGTATCTAACTTCTTGCAGTAACTTTATTTCTGTATATTTATGTATTTCGTATTTTCAGCAGCCTTTTAATTCTACATTATATATTTACATTGTTCTATTTACATCATATTTTGAAACCGATGAAGTTTTGTTTCTTTATATTTCAATTGTGTTGACGTCCTACGCTCCATATATAATATTTTAACGGCTTTATTTTGCAATCCTTAAACATATATATTGTTTCTATATTTATTTGCCTCATGTATTTAAATTCATGTAATCTATTAACACGGTAAAGGAAAAAATCCTGGCTCGCTAAACATAATATATAATTCACAGCCCACTGTTAATGGAGATAAAAAATTATTGAAATTATTGATGATTTAAAAATGAAACCAAATATAAGAATGAGTTTTTCAAATAGTAATATATTTCTATTGATATTAGGTCCCAATAATAAGCAGAAAACAAGCTAACCATTATACTTATCGCCGATTTACTACACTTTTTGTATAATTGTTGCTCATTCTGTAGGATACTCTTTGCACTTTTTTTGCAAATAAAATTAGTTTTAAATATTTTTGTTTAATTACAAAACATAAAATAATTTTTTTTAAAACTAAAAAAAACTTTTTTATTTATTGATCGATTTTGTTCAAAAACAATAGTTCCTCCTCTAGCTAACACTAACTTACTGTCCAAATTTCAATACAATCGGACTTTTCGTTCTTAAATTATCGTGTTTACAAGAAACGTGACGAACGAACGGACGGACAGACAGAGGGGCGGACATTTGAAAGTTGTTCAGAATTCGATCACCAACAGTGATATGAAATTTTTTTCTCTACGAGCGATATTACCGGTTTTAGAAATGTGCCCATCGCAGGGTTGGCAAAAATTGTGTTTTTTTAATTTTAATAAAAAAACACGTTTTTTTTTATTTAAAACAATTCAATGTGTTTTAGACATGGATTTTTAATTGTTGAAAAAAAAAACATGTTTTAAACAATAAAAAATATGTTTTTAAACTTAAATTTATACGGGCGCGTCGACCCAATACATTGTTTATTCTATAAGCCATGCCCATATTGCATCATAACAAGACGAGGACGATACTTGACAACGGCTCGGCCAATTCAGTGTAATAAATACGTCAAGTTGTCAATAGTGCAATAATTTTTTTGGTGATTGGTTATTCACTACACAGGCACATAAAAAAAAGTCGAGTTGGAGAAGGCAGACCTAAGTATTCCCATGAATTCTAACCTGCTGAACATGAATCCGATGTCCGCTTTGCCCGATTGGCTCTTGCATTCTTCCTAACCTTAAAAAACACCGTAAGAATGCCCGAAAAAAATGAAAATCTGAAAAAATTCAGGGGTACATAGGATGGCAATAGAAATCGAATGGCGCAAACCAGACATCCCTGCGGTCCTTCGTTTTCGAGATAGAGCAGCTCAAAGTCACCGGAAGGAAAAACATTGTTTTGTTCGCAATTCTCGACGCTCTATATCGGAAACCAAAAAAGCTATAGAATTCTAGTTTGCGCCATTCGATTTTTCTCGCCATTCTACGTACCTCTGAAATTTTTAAGATTTTTAGCTACACTCTCATTTTCTCGGGCATTCTTACAGTGTTTTTTTTTGAGGTTAGGAAAAATACAACAGCCAATAGGGCAAAACGGACATCGGATTCGTGTTCAGCAGGTCAAAATGCATGGGAATACATAGGTCTACCTTCCCGACTTTTTTTTTGTTATTAATCGCTTTAAAATTAACACTTAAGAAAATAAATAATAACGGTATATCTTCTATATAATAGTAATATGTTTCGTTCGTTGTACTTATACTACCATATTATTATAACTAGTTGTATTGCATTACATAAAAGTTCATATTTTTTTATTTTATTATTATTTTTTTTACCTTATCAAATACAACGATGTTCCGAAAATTGTCCATCAAACACACTGAAAAAACGCATTGAAAAAATCATGTTTGAAACAATTGTTTTAAACGTGTTTAAAACAAATGTGTTTAAAACACGTTACTGTGTTTTAAACACTTAAAAAACATTTGTTTAAAATATTTTGTTTTAAAACTGCCAACCCTGGCTCATCGAATGCAATATAGGTACTCTTGGTTTTGAATTTGCGAAGAGTACAATAAGACCTTCTTCTAATTTCAATAATACTGGCAACATTGTCGTCTTGCGTAATGTCGATGCTTGTTCCAACCAGAAATGATTACTCCACGACTAGTTTCTCAAACACAGATTTGTGTTCTTGAGTCCCCTTGAATCATGAATAGCTGTAGATTAGGGTGGCTCAAATCTATAGGTACTTGTAGAAAATAAATTTCGATTTTTTTTGTCTCACCGTCAAATCCCAAAAAAATGGCATCCTCCAAATTTGAGCAAAATCGGTTGACATTAACACGTGCCTCCGAGACCATGAAGTTTCCAATTTATTTCTTATACATAAAAGACATTTTTTTGTAAATTTTGCGAGAGAATCATTAAAATGTCAAATAAAAATTGCATGCGTCTCCTCTTCAAGGTTGTCCATAGAATGTAATACATTAATCTGTTTAAAAAACCCTTACAAGATCCTTTTATGGGGTCCCAAAGTGACCCCATGAGGCCAAAAGTAGAGTATCGCGTATTTTTGACGTTTGTTACTGTTTATTTGATATTATTTTTGCAGAAATTGTTTTTAATCAGTCAAATGTTAATTTACGTTAATATATAAGGATTTTCTAAATGTTTTAACAATTATAATCTATTTAAACAATTACATTTTACCATAAATTTGTAGCATTTTCACCTTTTCCTAATTTCACATATTAGTTATTTAAATTTATTTATTAAGAGTTTCCTAATGAAACCTGCCAATATTTAAACAACTTATTATCATCTTTCTTCGGAATAAAGCTAGAGAGTTGCAATTTTTAAAAACATTTGTTCGACTTTTTGCTCATATTTAAAATACAGATAATATTTTTTAAACAATTGATAATTGTACAAACAAATTGGAATGTGACTAATTAATTAATTATGTGACTAGGTTATTTTCGCGATAAGCAGCATAAGCAGCTACTGCAAGCGGCTGAAACCTCTCCACCAACTGTTTGCAAAAATTCGTTCATTCAATTAATAAATTGGCCCATTACCACTGAATTATGCGATGCAGGCATATGTTGTGCAGAAACTAGAACTTATAGTTAGGGAGCTGACGAGCAAAAAAACGATCTCGTAACTTTCTGCCGTCTGGTATTTAAGCTCTATAATAAATTTCGAGCATTTTTTATTATAGAAATATAGGGGCAACCCGGGCAGTTTTCGAGATACGTAGAAAATTCAACATTTTGACGTCAAATTACTCCAAAATGGTCCGTCCAAAATTTCTGCCACTATTTTTCCAACGATCTACACGTTGAACGGAAAATATTTCATCCGGCTACGGTTCACTTTCTTTTTTTTAATTCACGCACGGAAATACCGCCACTGAACTTTTTCTGCCACTATATTTCCCGGCATGTGGAATACGTACATAAAATCTCACCGTCAAAACCGAGCGGCTACCTCGACATTTTCTTTTTTTCGATTTACGTATCTCGAAAACCGGCCGGGGTTCCGCCTATATTTCTATAATAACAAATGCTCCAAATTTATACTAGAGCTTAAATACCAGACGGCAGAAAGTTACGACGAGATCGTTGTTCACGCGTCAGCTCCCTAACTATTACAGTTAACTGTCTGTCGCTGTACTCGGACTTTTTTTTAACAGAAAAGGAATGGAAAAGAGTGAAATGTGTGCATTGAAATTGGAAGTTATTTTGATTTCATCATTATAATAAGAAGATAGATTAAGATTGCGAATGACACCTCAAGCTCCTTTGAAACAACAAGTTGGAGGGAGACAGAGTGGCGCGCTGGCGTGTCTCCTGTGTAAATAACACTAGAAAAGGTGATCCGAGACGCCAATTTGGAATTGGCTAGCCTGCGCAGATTACTCCGACATACTTATATCTGTAAGGAAATCGAAGGAAACATTCACTACTGTCGAACTGCAGCAAAAAACATTGGGTTCGGTATTAATGAAGACAAAACTAACTTTATCGCTGTAACAGACAGCAAAAGAGTACGAAACGTAGGGCAGAACCTTATCATTGATAATTACAACTTTGAATCAGTCCCTGAATTCGTTTACCTACGCCTCTCAGTCAACATAGAAAACAACATTAACAGAGATATCAAACGCCGCATTATAGAAACAAACGTAACGTTACTTTAGTCTTTCCAAACATATGCGCAACTGTAGCCTCTCAAGGAATACAAAAATTAGAATTAACAGGACACTCATGACCCCTGTCGTTTTAATTTATGGCTCCGAAACATGGACCATGGAGAAAGCTGACGAGGAATCGTTGGCAATTTTTGAGAGGAAGCAGGGAAAATATTAGGCAAGGAAAATATTAGGAGCAATCTGTGAAAATTAAATATGGAGGAGCAGGTGTGATTTTGAAGTTCATAACCTATACAAGCAGGTTGGGAGGAAAGACACCGTGATTAATCTAAAGTGAGGCAGACTGAGATGGGCGGGTCATGCCATAAGATGTGATGATAACAATTCAGTAAAAAAGGCACTAAAAGCACAAGCAGTACTCACGGAGAAGGGGAAGAAGACCCATTTGCGATGTAAGGTAGGCGCGGATGAGGACGCTAGGAAAGTTAGTGCAGCAGATTAGATGGTACAAGCCAAACACAGGAACGAATGGCGAAAGAAGCTTGAGTAAGTTGATGCCTTACAATAGGGTCGTATGGCTAATAATAAGACTATAGATAACTCATGGGTCACACGGCGTCTGTGAATAATGAAAAGAAGAGATGTAAAAAATCAGCATTCATTAAAAAAGTCCATCCCACGTCCACTACAAATTGTAATAGCAGCAAGAGACAATGTAGAGGGCCAGCGGGGTAAGGTAGGTCGTCGAAAAGCATGCCGATATAGCAGCCAAAGCCGAGAAAAGTCACCGACAAGGACTACTGCTGTTCTCGTTTCATTTTCATTCTACTATATGTATTTTTTCAACTATACTACAAGAGAAAATTGTGTTGGCAAACATGTAATCCTCTCGTGGAAACATTATGCTGCGTACTGAATTTATTATAAATAAATGTTCAGTTTATTGTATCTACTGAACACCACTGGGCTAAGTTCATTTAAAATTCATATGTTGAAAGTTATGACACCTACATTTATCTGTGTTGGATATCAAATATAACGGGGGTAGAATCTGACATTGTGTACGTTCTTTTCCGGTGAAAATGTTTATCATGGATTTAGGTCATGTTTGTCGGGATTTATTACTTTTTTACAGCGGCTTAAATAGATTAGATGAGCCCTGAGGCCAGACATGCAATCTCATCGAGGTACATATTTTTTCTATTTTCTTATGCATATTTATAGGACTGCATTATCTACTAACCTTCTTCAGTTGTCTTTGTTGGAAGTTTTGATTCAAAGGCGGTATTTAGTGAGTAAAGTCTACGTTTGTGATAATATTTATCAGCAGTAGAGTAAGATCATGAATAAGTTATGGAGTTACTTATATATAAAATTCCATTATGTATGTAGATGCACTTAAAGTTTAAATGGATAAACTTTAATTAATACACATGCTTATACACGTTAACACATGTGGCTTATTAGAGGTTATGAATGAATACAGTTTTTACACATTATTCTTATGTAGATAAACAAAAATTCACAAAACATAAAAATGAAATGAATTATGCGAGAAACTTCCTCAGGATTTAAATGGGCTTTTGTATAAATCAATGGCATTTTAGGTATTTTTCAACAATTCTCCAACTTTTGTTATGGTCTCATTTTCTAAAACTTTCCCACGATTTATATTTAAATTTTGCCATGAAATAGGGTTTGACAATGCCATTGTATTTGTAAAGGTACAATTAGGGGGAAGTCTTCAAGTGTTCAGAAATAAATAGCTGTCGTAACCCATTAAGATATTCCCAAATGGCAACAGTATTCTTTAGAAGTAAATGTTTGAAATCTACTGGGTGACTCAGACATTTGAAAAACTTTAATGAGATAATAATGTGCATCCTTAAAAATGAAGAAAAGTATACAATAAAATACCAATAGAACATGCGTAAATAGTTATTTATGCAACTAATATAGGAATTGTTTATGAGTCGGAAACGGTCACCTTTACAAAAACATGACAAGAGACGTTTTCTGTTTAGAATGACAAAAAAAACCCTAAAAAAATAATTCTGGTCAATAAAAGAGATTTTTGCAATTTGTTTAAAAAAAAAATAGTTTAAACAAATTGAGACCTGATTTTCGTCCGACAAACACTTGATAGTTATTTAGGGGCATGTCCCGCACGTGAATATGCAAAAAAATCGTATGGGGCATTTTTTTCATACGAAGGCGAGGTATTCGCCTTGTCTAATTGGTAATACCATCGTAAGACAATGTTAATGTACCTATCTATCTACAAATTAAAATGCGAAATTTGCGAATGTACATAAATATCATTTGGGTATATTACCATTGTCTGCCTAATGCTAATATAACGAAACATAGATGCTTACGCTGTTGACTAATGTCAATAATAATTTTAATTAAATAAATAGTATTTAGAGATAATGTTAATAAAGTTATTAGACGAGGATCTAGCCTACATTCAGTATGCAAAACCAGGGACGTCATTTCTACCCCAGCGAGTACGTCTTCAATGTCTGTTTTAATCAATACATATTTTTTTAAATAGTAGTTCATTATCTTGAAATGTCCTCATCTTTACAACACAAAATTAATTTATACAATATACAATATTTAATAAACGTTTCAATTAAAAACGCTTACGAGTGAACTTTTTTACCAAAGTGTAAATACGAAGGATCAAGAGAGGTGGAAAATAGCAGGGTGCTCTCAGAAATCTGCGGGGGGCGAACATACTCTTAGTTACGCTAGTGCCCTGGGGTGAAATAGGGGGTAAACATGTGGAACTGCTGTATCTTTCTCGATGTAAGTGCTCAGTTTGCGATTTTTCTTAACAATTATTATGTACTGCTTAATCGGACTGCCTATACAATTTGAAAGTCTCTTGCTTAAAACAACCCAAAAAAAAAACCGACAGATATTCGCAGCGCGGTATTTGTAAAGGTCCATAAATATACGAAATTCAAGCATTTCCCAGGTATTAAATTTATATTAGTTGCAATTTTATGGTGAAATACGTAGATATTTAGGTATATAAAAGACCTTCTAAATACAATCGTTTAAAAAAAAAACACTAAAATTATTCCTTTGCCATTGTTTCAAGCGCAACACGTTAGATATACGAGTTTCGCGAAATTAGTTCTTTAGCAGCAAATACCTAAATATTGATGCTCCCCTACTTTACTTCTGTTATTATCATTTTCAATTGGAGGGTACCAAGGACGTCGGTTCCTGAACCGATACAATGTCGGTCGGTTTAAAACAAAAGTCGCAAAAAATTTTTGTGGAAAATTTTTGCAGTTTTGCCAGAAAACAAAAAACTTCAGAAACCACATGTAAACAGTTTTGAAAGTACGAAAACTGCCGCGGAAAATATAACTGCACTGGGCACGCATTAAAATTCATTTTTCTAATATAATAGCACAAGCAAACATATATCCACTTAAAACATGTGCAGGCCTCTGCATACCAACATTCGATGTGTGTTTCGACAACCACGTTGGCATCAGCAGAAGATGATTAAAGCTCAGCTGTATTCAAATATTGTGTTCAAGAGTTTTGGTGTATGTGAAAACTGCGCCACTCGGAAGATTATAGCCCCCGTTAGAACATATTGTTTAGGACCTTAGTGTGGAGGGTTGTCCACATATAAGATTTTTATTTTCCAGGGCTCGTCTGTTAGAAGAAAACTCAGAGGACACTGCAGCCTCCTGGGCTTATTGTGCTCTCCCTGCCATATTTCACTCTGCCCACTCCAGTACCCCTGTACCCTTAATCAGATGATATAGATCGACCAGTTCCGGGTCTGTTCATGTTTGCCCGTAGATGCCATATCTTCTGCGAGCCAGTGCCTCGCAGTTAAATATGATGTGGTCAACCGTTTCCGGCTCCATGCTGCATAGTCTGCAGTCTAGGTTGCCGTCAAATTTGCCGATTGTATTCAGGTACTTCTTTACAGGAAACTGTCCACTCAGAAGTCCTGTTATTAGTTTTAACTGCGCCCTCTTCGTTGTGAGCAGTTCTTCAGTTCATTTTGCACATAGACCTTTAATGAGTGTTTTTTCATGTCGATTTCCTGGAATGTTCCTCCAGTGGTTCTTGTGTTTACTCTTGACCCAGTCTTTCATCGCCCTTCTGGCTGAGCTTTTAGAAATGCCCAGTGCGGGTTCTGGGCCATAGCATATGTTAGCTGTCCCTTGTTTAGCAAGTTCATCAGCTTTTTTATTGCCGTCGATTCTGGAGTGTCCTGGCACCCAAAGTAGTTTGACTCTCTTCGGCTCGTCCAGAATTTTCAGCTCTTCGTGGTATTCCCATACCAGTCGGGAAGACACTTTGTTAGAGGCTAGTGTTCTAAGTGCCGCCTGACTGTCTAATGCAATGGAGATCTGCTGGTTAACATAATGTCGGTTTGCATTCTCGCGTACATATTCAAGTATACTCAGAATTTCTGACTGGAATACAGTGGGATGTTGCCCAAGGGAAAGACTTATACTTGCCCTGGGTCTTTCACCACGTATTCCAGCTCCAGCTCCTGTGTTTGTCCTAGACTCGTCATTCTACCAGGTTAGGCCCTTACGTAGTATGTCAGGAGCTTCTGTTGACCAGTCCTTCCTCTCTCCAATGTCATACTGAAAGGCTTGTTAAAGGTGATTTTTGATAGCATGTAGTCTGACTCATATTCAAAAGAGGCTCTTCTACATTGTTTATTATCCTCAAATGTCCTCCCGATATTGCTCCGTGGAGATTCGGGGTATTTGAGTTTTGCAGCCTATATACCCCATTTTGGCCTCTCCCTGGATCACTATGCTAAGTGGGGGGAGGTTTAATAGGGTCTCCAAGGCTGCCGTGGGAGTGCTTTTCATAGCACCTGTGATTCCTAAGCAGGCCAGTCTTTGTACTCGGCTCAGCTTATTCGCTGCAGTAGTCTGAGTTGTGTTTGACCACCAGACTAGAGCAGCGTATGTGATGGTGGGTCTTACGGAACTGGTGTCAAGCCAGTGTAATACACTAGACTACCGATCTATGTATTATCCTGTCTAGGTGTTGGTTCCAGGTAAGCCTGGAATCTATAGTGACTCCAAGGTATTTAACCTCTTCCTACATCTGCAGTTGTGTGTTTTGAAGAACTAAAGTACCTAAGCCCTCCAGACTTCTTCTGGTGAACGGACGATGTGGGTTTTTAATTGGCCGACTTTCAGCCCTTCCTCATCGGTCCATTTTTAACCATGTTCAGTGCCATCTGTAATCGATCCCTGACTATATTATTAGACTTTCTCCTAACTATGATGACTATGTCGTCAGCATATTCTTGGGCTTCAAATCCCTCAGTTGTGAGTTTCCGTACTAGGCTGTCAACTACAAGATTCCATAGCAGGGGAGACAGAACACATATAAGATGGTCATGCACCTATCTTATCTGGAGAACTTAAACTATTGATCACTGTGTACCTGACACAAAGTTTTATTTTACAACTTTTCAACTTTAAATGATCAAATTACTCGCTTATTATAAACGGAATACTCTGTATATTTTTTCATCATCAGAAAGCCTCGGCCTCTAGTATTCAGGCTCTCCGACTTTTGGGTAACGGTAAAATTCTCAGTTTATGAAGTAAAACAACTCGAAAAACTCTACCTGAAATGATGTCGTCTCAGTTGCGAAAGTCTCATTTGCGTACATAGTAAAGACTGGTATCATTTGCGTACAGATGATGCGGACAGAGGTCTGTATCGCTGTTGCCTTTAAAATAAATTGCGAAAACGGCGCAAATGCTCCTTACCCTTCTCGGATACCACCTACTGACTTTCAACGGACGACCTTGACCTCGAAATTTCATTCCTCACCGCACAGGCTCGTCTCATAAGCAGGTAAAAACGACAGCGCCCCGACTCCAATGCAATGGCCCTGTTCGCATCATTTGTACGTAAATTATATTAGTTTTTGGTATTTACGCAAATGAGACGTCCACATATAAGACACAACCATGCCTGCTTTCAAACATAATCTTAAAAACTTGTCACTATGGTGTCAAGTTTTCAAAATATTCCCTGCACTGTTTCCTCGTTTAGAACGTGCATTATCAGTGATTTTACCCAGTTTGGAAATTCTAAGTATATCGAATAAGTTCGGCAATACTTTTAGGTAAAATAAATGCACCCGATGACTTAACTGGACCGAGTACTTGCAAAAAGAGATGTGCATCCGAAAATTGTTATTGTTATTGTAAAAGGAACATGGTGTTCTGCAATCCACACTGCAGCTGCTTAATGGCGGAATGTATGAATATATTCACTGAATAAAATAAA
Source organism: Stenurella melanura (assembly GCA_963583905.1). Taxonomy (NCBI): domain Eukaryota; kingdom Metazoa; phylum Arthropoda; class Insecta; order Coleoptera; family Cerambycidae; genus Stenurella; species Stenurella melanura. Next base: position 74,855,090 of record OY757312.1, on the reverse strand, counting down.
TTATTTTATTTTATAATATAAATGATATTTCAGAATATATATTTTTATTTTACATTTTAATTATATTACTTTATTTACATCATAAACCCTAAAATATCCCCAACACGTTTCTTTACAATTGAAGCACTAAGGATATTAAACTATAAGGAATATTTATAAGGGAAAGACTTTTATTCTTTACGAAATATCACAGTAGGTGACATTAAAAGATATGTTAAATATACATAATGTTCATAAACATAATAACAAGCTAACCATTATACTCTTCGCCGATTTACTGCACTGTTTATATAATTGTTGCACATTCTATAGGATACTCGTCGCACCTTTTTTTTTGTAAATAATATTAGTTTTAGACATTTTTTATTTAATTACAAAATTACTTTTTTATTTACTGATCGATATTCTTCAAAAACAATAGGGTTCTTTCTCTACCTAGTACTAAATTACTGTTCAAATTTCAGTACAATCGGACTTTTCGTTCTTAAGTTATCGTGACATACGGACGTGCGTACGGACGGACGGACATGTTAAAAGTTGTTCAGAATTCGATCACCAGCACAGTGATGTAAAAATTTCTTCTCTACGAGCAATATTACCGGTTTTAGAAATGTGCCGATCGAATGCAATAAACTTCGTTTTGTATTTGCGAAGACTATAAATATTCGCTGCCAAAAAACGCGTGTTTTACACTTGAAATATTACATGTTGGTGAGAGTGAGGGGGATGTTCATTTTTCTGAGAGAGTATTTAATTATGGGCTAAAATATCCCGTATATATTCATATGAGCTAAAATATCCCATATATATTCAGAATGAGTTTATTTTACCAGAAAACTTCAAATACTGTGCTTAATGTGCGTAATATCTGAAGATAATAATAATAATAATAACACATTTATTTTACTCAGAGTAAAAAAGGTACAAATTGAACTGTAGAGCTCTTCTTCCATTTGCCCCATACAAAAGAAATCTAATTCTAAGATTTGGATAAGAAAATATAAATCTAATACTACAATAAAAATAAAAAAATATGTATATTAATTTGATTTTTTATGAATGTTATACTAGTAATTGACACATTTTATAATAATAACAGCAATAGCACCACACAGCAACACGAACAGACACAGGGAACAGGCTGACCTCACGAAATAAAAACAGAAATGCCAAAGATGAGTACGATTTATAGCTAGGAAATATATACATCCACACACTACATCAAATTGCCAACCTCTGGCCGGTTAGGATGTAGTTTTTGACTACTTTGATGTATATTTTTTTTAAGTTTATAATGTTTAAGTTCATTTGGCAGTTCATTCCAAAGATGAGACGCAAAATAAGTAAATGATCTTTGAAAAATCATAGTTCTATGCTGAGGTACCAAGAAATTTTGTATGTGCCTTGTATTATGCACGTGATCTCGAGAAGTTAATTTTCGCCTTAAGTATTGAGGTTCATCATTATAAATTATTCGTCAAATAAGTGTAAGCATGTGAACACGTCTACGATTTTCCATATTTAATATATCATGTTCGTTTAGATATGGTGATATATGTTGTCTATACGGAATGCAGTAAATATAACGCATACATGAATTTTGAAGTTTTCGAATTTTCTTTTTTGCTGCCGCTGACAATAACTGCCCATAAACAACATCACCATAGTCAATTGTAGATAATATGAGAGAATCACAAAATTTTGACTTACACTCGCTGGATATATCTTTCGCAAAACTGTATAATTTTTTCAATCGACTATATGCTAGTTTCAGTTTGGATAAAATATGTTTTTCAAAAATTAATGTTGAGTCTAGCCAAAGCCCTAAATTCTTTGCCTCATTCACAATGGGGAGGACGTTATTATTTATAGTGACATCAAAAGAAACTTCCGATGACGGACGTACCAATCAGCATTACTTGCGACTTTTCAGAATTTAATTTTAAATTATGGTTAGATGAATACTCAAAAATTTTATGTAAGTCCTGGTTTATTAAAGTTAAAGCATCCTGCCGCTCTTGGAAATCAAATGATTTGTATATCTGCGAGTCATCTGCATATTGATGTAGTTGGCAACTAGTGACTACATCTGAAATATCTGAAACGTACAAAGTAAACAACAGTGGCCCTAAGATGGAACCTTGGGGCACGCCTGTATTTAAATTACTTAAGTGCGATGTAATTCTAGTGCCATCATCATCTATGACCACAGCTTGCTTTCTTCCACATAAATAATTACCCATAAGATCAGTCGCAAGTTTCGAAAAACCAAGATACTGCAGTTTCGTACTCTTACGGATCTTCACAGATATTATCATGTGAATATTCGACTTTAAGGAATGTTTCAATGAAGGGATTTTACTTATTACAAATTATTTTAGTAAATCCAGTTAAAGTACATGTTAATTATTTATTCGTGGTATGCTAATAAGAACCGTACATGACAGCTTAATTTGAGAAAGATATACAGCCGTTCTATATTTACCCCCTATTTCACCTGGGGGTAAACGTACACTGCCCGCGCCTGGCACCCTTTACTTTGTTATTGTGTAGGACCTCCTAAATAGGAATCCGAAGAGAAACCGCGTCAATCTATTTTGGTATACTTAATGTAGGCTACAGCCTGGCTTATATAAATTTATTAAAATTATTGAAATACCTCATTTTAGACTTTGGGCTAAAATACAAAAACAACTGTTACTACACATGGATAGTTTATATATTTGCATAATATATTAGCTATCCATAAATCCAACCAGTCGTATTATCAGATTATACGATAATAATTTTTATAATATCTCTCAACCGTTGTTTATTTTGATCTTACAATATTAAGTTGCTAAAGATATGTTAATTAAAAAATATATGTATATATATTTATGAATCTTTAATTTATCGCGATTCGCTCTTAGCGCGTTTAGCGATCTTTGTCCCATTTTAATGTCAGTGGTAATTTTCTTGGATACCTATAATAACAATCATTTTATTAATACCAATATTTCAAATATATGACGAGACAAGTCAAATACCTTTGGGCAATATTACGTACAAGTATTAACAACAACATTTATTTATCTACAGCGTAAAATGCAGGGTTTACGATAGAAAAAACCTATTCTATATTATTATACCTACTATTCGTAAATATGAAAGCGAAGAGTAAATTGCATTTGATCTGCACATTTCTAAAACAATAAATATCAAACGCAAAGAAAACATGTTTATATCACTGTGTTACTCATCGAACTTAAAAGTCCGTCCTTGTGCCTGTCTGTCCGTCCATCCGTCACATTTTTTGTAAGTACGATAAATTAAGAAAACTCCGATTGTATTGATATTAGTTTTTTAAATGTTTTCTTAAAAGAAAACATTTAGGAAAACATTGAAATTTGGACAGTAAATTAATGTTAGCTAAAAAAAGTTATTAATCATTTAAATTTCCACCAAATTATTTTTTTTATATTTTGTAATTAAACAAAAAATTTCTCAAACGAAACCTTTTTTACCTTTTAAATTATTTTTATTTTGTTTCACTAGATTACATTTCAAATCCCTAACTATGGTAATATATACAGCATGCAATATTATTTCACTTTATTTATTTATGCAAAGGTATAAAAACAATAGAGTGAGCGCCGTTGGTATGGCAGGGGACCATGTATGATTTGTAAGAATATTGGTTTGGAAATAGCACATTTGTAAAAATTTATATGCATTTAATTTGTATTATTTTTCCTCAGAAAATTGATATATTTGAAATAATTATGGGTAGTGAGGGGGTGGAGGTAAAAATTTTAGGCACTGCAGGAAAAAACAGAACTAAAACCCTGCTTAGATAATGTGTCAGTATATAAAATTGTGGATTTGATGGAGCCGTTTCCTACTAGATTCTATGTTTAGGGGGCAAAGAGATGGAGGGGAGGTGGGGTGGAGGGGAGTCAATGAAACCAGTACCACTCGTCTAGTGAGGTTGTTAAAAAAAGTTAGAGAAAATTTTAAAGTTTAGATATGAATATTGTTACATTGCAATGCCAATTACGCATAAGTTCCAATAGTCAGTCCCTAATATTTATAAACAAAAAAGTAATAAATATATCACAAATGCGATAACATTATGAACCAGGCTTAGCGGCTTAATTCATCTCGCAGTCTCATGTTTTCGTTTAAAGAGACTTGAATGGGAAATCTGGAAGTGGAAGTAGTGATCCCTTGGAGGTTTTAGTAAGTAAATCTTTACCACAATGAAAATGAGCAGGCTGGCACCCTACCTAATTTCTTCCCATAATCGTACATAATATAATTTGTGAATTCTGTAAATACAATTTTACGATTAACAAGTAACGGCGGTGCCATGTGCTTTGCCTGGCACAGTATCAGTTATAGGACTAACTGGACATAACTATTAACATTAAATATTTATAACATTATAGTATTTCTATTATTAATTTGGCAATTCAGTCTAAAGTTTGCTACCAGGATAAGTCATTACTACTCATTACAAAACCTATTTGTAATAGACTAAAACCCGAGACCGCGTACTTGAATATAGCAAACGATATCCGTATACGAATATACTGCACCAGATATGTTATGATCTCACCTCAAACGAAAGTAGTCCATTGTTTACCTGGCTCACCATTACAAGCCTGCTGCCTGATTTGATTTATTAATATAATTTCCGGTAGCATAGCTGTAGGTTAAATGATATTTATTTAGTTTTATTGAATCATTTATGGAGTTGTTCATTAAACTAACATTATTTATTGTAAATAAATAACGTATTTTAAATAAATAATTTACATCATGCCTACCAATTAATATACTTAAATTAATAAAATAATATTTACAACAATTAAAAAGTGGCAGTAAAAATTACCGGTCGGCGCTTATGGCATAGCTGGTGCTATCTTATGATTATGAGCTATTCCTTTGTCGAACTTTAAACTGACTTTGGATATTCTATACACTGTTGCATCCGATAATAGACAATAATTGGTATCTGTAACATTTTTATTGAAATTTCTAGATAATTAGTGAGATTCATCATCACCGAGGAAGAACAAGACATCGTTAAACTAAGACATTTGGACACCTGTGAAATGAAAATAAACTTCAAAGCGCCTAATTATGGTAAAAGACTCACTGACTAAAACGAGCCCAGCCAGTGGGGATGAACAAAAAATAGGAAACTACACCCTGCGAACCACGAACCGAATGAAACACCTAAGAACATACTTAACGAATCAAATGAAAAGATTCAGAAACAGAAAAAACAGAAAACTCAGAAGAAGAAGAATAGTGAGAAGATGATTAAGGAGATGATGATAGATGAAAATTGAAAAGGAGCATGGCAACTTAAAGGAAGCATCCCACAAATACTTACACATTCCATCCTATATTCCTACCCCCACGCGTAATGTGGCTTTCGCAGCTGGCATCAAGCATGTCTCATACCCAATACGGCGTATGCAGCCGGTACGGTGGTGGTAATAATAATAATAATAATAATAATAATAATAATAATATGCTCCGGGGGGTATCGAGTCCGTTGTGGGCAATGAGAAGTGTCTAATCTATTGGAACTACTCGTTTCCCACCGTTAGGCAAATACAAGCCAACAAGCCTGACGTAGTTCTCCTCGACCACCAATTCAAGACAATGTTTGTCGTGGAGTTCTCGGCTCCCGCGGAAAACAATATTGTCTTGAAGGAGGAGGAAAAACGGACAAAATATCGAGATTTGCTCTTCGAACTCCGCAGACTTTACCCAGACCATACTGTTAAGTTGGTAGTACTGATAATAGGAGCCCTAGGTGGAACAAGGCACACACTGCTCACGGAACTGAAGATCATACCGGCATGCTGACACTCGGCAGAGATCTTAGCCGGTAGGATGCAGAAGGCCGTCATCCTCGGTTCGCTACGTCTACTCAGGGCACACGATTCCCGGACCCAGTAGTCACTTACCCCACGGCGTGGGGAGTGGCTACCGGTACTACCAGCTCCCCTCGGTGAGGGTCGGAGCCATAAAGAAGGGTGACTGGTTTTTAACAAAATAATAATAATAATAATAATAATAATAACTTTATTTATAGCTTATAAAAAAATACATAACAATTATTAATAAGATAACAACTTTGAGATAATTGTAAAACCTATCATATATCATAAACATATATAACAATAGAACAGGAAAAATAATATAAATTATGTATTGTGTACAGATATCAAAAAAAATGTTACAAATACATTATACTTTTCGAAAATGCATGCATTACATATTTTCTTAAATTTTCTTATATTTTTTATTTGCCTGATATAAGGAGGTACCTAAAAGATTATAAAATTTCGGTGCCAGATAATTAACAAATCTTAAGTCAATGTTTTCATAACTTACAGGTATTATTAGGTGTTTATTAGTCTTTGTCCTGGTTTGATATTGGAGTGTCACATAATTTTGTAATTGATTACTTTTGTGAACATATGAACAAATTGTTAAGATATACAGTGAACGTACATTGATCACATTTTCTGAGTAAAGCATGTTCGTTGAATAGAGCTTATTTTTTCTGTAAATTATTTTTATAAAATTTTGACCCGCATTAAGTTGTTTGAGTGTATTGTTATATAGCCCACCCCATGCTATGATTCCATAACGAATCAAGGATTCCACCAAGACTATATATATACTGTAGTTAATAGTGAATTCGTTAAAAATTCTCTAAATAGATCAAATTTATGTATCAGTTTTCTAATAGTAGTTATTTTAAGGACATGTCGGTCCTATTTTAGATGTTGATCAACTATTAAACCAAGGTATTTAGTACGACTAGTTTCTTTAATGTCATCACTCAAATTGTTTATTATAATATTATCAAAGTCTGGTCTATTTATACTAGTTAGTGAAAAAGCTATACAATTTGTTTTCTTTATATTCAGAGATAGTTTGCATGTGTCAAACCAATTGTTTACCCTACTTACACCATCAATGACTAGATTTTTTGTATGTGCCCAAGTCTTGAAAAGAAGAACTGTATCATCAGCATAAGAAATGATTGATCCAGGTATATCAATATTCGCAATGGAGTTAATATTTGTAATAAATAACACTGGTCCAAGGACTGTCTCTTGTGGTACACCAATTTTGATTATATATTGATCACTCAGGTTATTCCTAATTTCAACTACCTATATAAAAACATCCATGGATGTCCGGAATCGGCAGCAATGCCTACCATACGCTGGCAAATCAATTAATCCATCAATAAATCTAAATACAGTGCTCTTTTTTAAATTATTCTCTTCATATCTCACAATAGGGAATTGTTTGCTTAACTCTTATTTCGTTTATAAAATTTATTCCTACCCCATTGCACAAACTGCGATATACACAGAAACATTGAATTGACTTTCATTCATTCGACTTGAAACATTTTATTTGTAGCTCCTATTGCTGATTTCCAAATTATAAAAAGTTGCATCATGTAAAATTTCTATGGCCTTAGGGAGCTGATGATAATTTGCAAAATGGTCCCAGGGTTTCCTTTTTTAAATGTTTGACGTTTTCATTATCTTGTGGTATTTTTCTAAGGAGAAGACCTCGACAACAGGATAGAAATATGAATCATTCAAAATAACAACGTAGAAAAAACCAGGAATCCACTCTATAAATTATGTAAAGTCGTTCAACATATCTGGAATTTAATCATGAAAATGTTAACCAGGCAGTTGAAACATTTCCTATTGATTTTCTCTTACATACATATTAATAATGAAATTTCATTTATACTTAGTTGAGCACGATACTTGAAGTTTAAATTAAACAATTTCATGTTAATTTTGCAATTGTGAGTATTGCACCTTTTATAAACTTCTCGCAAATTAGATAAATTTAATGATTGTATTATGTTAATTTAAACACGCTCCACGTGTATTATTTTATGAATGGGTGTAAACGGATAATATCTACATCCGTTTAATGACAAGATAAAAATTTAATTTGGAAAATAAACTATTAAAATAACACGATGTGCAATGATATTACATTGCAGTTCTATTGAAGTAATGAATGCGTCATTTCTAGAGAACAGTAATGTAAAGCCGGGTCCACACTTGTTGCATACATTCGTATCGTATCACTATATTTATTATCAGTTATCACGTTTCAATCCAGTGATACTATACGATGCAACGTGGATCATTTTTCTTCCGCATCATCACTACGTGTCCATATCATAAAAAGGCCACACTTTTGATAAGAGGTGTTTCGTTTCCTACAGCAACACCGTTTTTACATTGTGGACTATTGTCAAGGAATCGGAACGAACATCATGTCGAGACAGGTTTAGGTGCATACAAACAATCCGTAACCGAATCGCAGAATCTATACTTGCGCTCCACTATGGTTTCTGAGAATAAATTTCTTGGCCAAAATCCCATTTTCCAATTTTCAGAAATAACCTCTTTGTACCCAAATGTCGATAGTAAACACCTCACTGGACAAGGTTCTTTACCTGCGTGTCTGTTACATCCGCCTTTTTACATAACTAGGGCAATATAATTTGCTGTTTAGAATAAAGGTTTCAGTTATCGAGCGTAAGCCGTTGTGTAAATGACAAGTGGGAAAGTGAGCTATTGCTGTGTTTTTTAATATTTTTGTGTGTCGTATTTTTTTTATAGTCCGTCAGGTATGTAGTATTTATTTTAATAGAAAAGTCCCAAGTCTTTCTTTAGTGGTTACAGTAAAATTACAATGATGTTCCTGAATTTTCTTATGGTCAAATTTAAATACATATAAAAATTTTAATTGACTTATAAAAAATTGGCGGCGTTTGGCCGTGATAAATTTTACGCCAATGTAATCAGTCCTTATCCGTGTTTATTGTTTCGTATAGTTTACCCGCAACTATTTGCAACTTTTGATAAATTATTATATTTTGTAGAAGTATGCACCGTTTCAAGAACGAAGACCTTGTAGAAATATGGTTACGAGGAAGAGGCAAATACGACAAATTCTCGGCAATTTGAGACTATGTAAAAAATACGATAGGAGTGAATACTGATTGATCTAACGAGCAGAGCCTACGGGAAAAATTACATCGTTTGTGCCGGAATGTCGTGAATAGTGGATCTGGGCGCAAGGATTATTTTAAAAACAAAAATGCTACTTGGTGAAAAAGACATTTCGTTTTTGAAATAGACGAGCCAACGCCATCATCTGTTTCTGGTCGGCCGAGTCTATCATTCTCCGAAAAATCATCCAGATCACAAAGCAGGGAAGCTGCGCAATTATCACATGAAAAGAAAGACGAAACATCTTTAATTGTATAAGCTGCGAGTATAGCTGCACGTCAACAAGGAAAAGACGATATAGCAGCCGTTTTGAAAGAAGTAAACAAAAATCCAACCCGACCAGCTAAAATTAGAAAAATCTTTTTTTCTCCAGAAAAAAAAATTAATTACTCAGCCGAAGAAGCGTTAGAACTGATTTTAGATTCCAAGTTAAGTAAGCAACAGTATTTGGATATTCGACGTGGAGCTATTTCAAGAAATAGTAAAATGTACCCCGACTACAAAGAAGTTTGGAAGGCTAATCAAAAATGTAGGCCAACTGGGATCAACATTTCCGATATTGTGGCAGATGTACCGTTAAGCAATTTATTGGAATATACGACAAAAAATAATAGTACTTTTGCAAGAAGAGCCAATTATACAGTACATGGAATCATTACAACTTACTGAAATTAATGCTGAAAAAATTTTCAATTATGGTTTCGATGGAAGTTCAGGCCATTCAACATATAAACAAAAATTCACCACTTCTGGTACCCATTCAGATGCATGATGCAAACCTGAAACTTTACAATCTGAAGAGAGCAGCGAGGTCGATGATGTCGAGGATGATGTAGAGAACGTCCTAGAAGATATATTGCCTATTGACCAATTAGATTTATTAGAATTGGAAAACGATATATAATATACAAATTTTTTGTTACGTAAATCAATAAAACTTTGGCAAACAAGCGTTTGTTACTAAAATTTTTACGTTAAATATCCCTTTAATTTATGTTTTTTTTTTGTTATTAACTATCATGGGAAATAGTTACGCCACTTAATTTTTCCATAATATAATTTAATTAATTATGGCCAGATAATTTGGGCTTAGAAACCATAGTGCGCCGCAGTTGTGGAGGTTCCGAAGCGGAAAATCTGAACCTGTAGCTATGTCACTGGTGGGCATGGCAAACAAGTATGAAGCTGATTTTCTGTTATCGATTAATTACCACTTACTAATTACAAAAATAAGACCGGAATATATCCCAGTTAGTGGAGATCCAGAGGCAAACATATTGAACCTTCAACATGCCTACTCTTAAGCCATGACTAATAAGTACTGATTTTTTAACTGATGAGAAAAATGCTATTATCACATCTGTTGCCTGCCATGCTCGAAAGCATGTCTTTAGTTGATACAAACGTGTCGAGACCGTCTGGTAATTGCACACTGGCTCGTATACTATATAATATTGGGTGAGGAAATAGTTATTTATGCATCGAGTTTGTATGTATTTACTTTTTAGAATAATCCAAGATGGGGTTTTCAAGATTGTGGACAGTTTATTGTCATGGAATATCCGATTCTATCAAAAATTTGTATCTGGAGATTTTTTAAATGACTGATTATAAATATTTGATTGAAAATCAAAATGGCGCAGTCAATATGACGGATAAGTTTTTATCATCTAATGTCTGATTTGACTGAAAATCGGCACATGAGGGTTATTGAGGTTGCAGATTATAAACATTTGATCGAAATTTATGAACTCAAAACGGTGGCCTCAATATGGAGGATAAGTTTAATTATTCTTTGGTCTGATTCGTCTCATAAATCGCTATCTGGGGATTTTGAAAGTCACAGATTAGGTATAAATATTTAGTCGAAATTCAAAAATTCAAAAAGACGGCTTCGAGATGACAAATAGGTTTTGTCGTCTATAGATAGGGAACTTTGTTATGTGAGACGCCTGATTTGTGTTTGATCTGTGGTAATGCTTCCGAATCGAAGAAACACACTAGAATTACGTATTATTATTTTCTTTCAATTCATTTTCATAACGGTTTCAATTGGTATTTAAAGCTTGTTTTATAATTGTTGTAAAATATTTATTTTTATCTTACGCACTACGCAGCGTGCGTAAAGTTGGCATTTTACGCACCGTAGCAGAAAATAGTTTATTTTTGCAACAAGTGTGTGAGAAGTGATACTATTTTTACGAATGGGTATTTTGTCAATAACAATACTATAAGGGATAAAAAGGCACATTACGCATGAAAAATATCGTATACAACAATATTTTTCTACAACCAAAAGTTACCAAAAAATATACGTATAAATTAAATATCAACAATCTACTTACAATTTTTAAATTGAAACAATACAACTACAAAGTTGTTATTTGCATAGCCGCGTAGACATACTCCTTATGTGAAGTGTTTTGCTTTAGGCACTAGTGTGAAAGTTTTACTTCACGCATTGCGCAACGTGTGTAAAGTAAGGACTTAGCACACGGTAATAGAAAAAGTACTTTTTCTCACTAGTGAAAAAAGTAGGTATGTCATTTTGACAATAACAAGCAAGAAGTTATCACTTCAGCAGAGAATTGCAAAAATATTATTTTAAACTGAGGCACTATTTTATTTATAAAAAATCGGTAAAGGTATTTACACAGAACTTCCCTCGTTCATGGCAGTCTCTCTAAAAAAATAATAATTACGAAATGACATTGAGAATAATAATCGGAGTAGAGTTATTGCTATTATTACAAAGAAAACTTGATAAGTTATACAGATTGCTCATCCAACAGCAAAAGTTCAATACTAAATAGCAGGTGCCACATATGGCAGGCTTGTGCAAATACCTTTACAAATGTCCACCATGACTGAATTATTTCTTGGGATGACCACCCTGTACATTTTTCAATAAAAGTATAATAGGTGCATATGCCAGATGTTATTGCCATCTGTCACATTTTCAATCCAACATTCACGTAATGGAGTGGAAGTATAGTGGTGGTTAAAAAATTTCATTTTTTTTAAATTTTTCAAAAGATGGTAAAATAATTTTTTTCTTCTGAAATAGGTTTAAAATGTCAAAGATAGAAATTTTAAATTAGAGCAAAAAGGAAAGTTTCCTTCTGTTCTATAGTAGTGCTAAAAAAAGTTTAAAAATTGAAAATGATGTATTTTTAAAATAGGTTTAGAATGCTATGAAACGTGAAAATTTTAAATTTGAGCAAATAAAAAAAAATTCGATCTATTTTAGTGGTAAAAACTTTTTGAAAAATGTTGGTGAAAAAAATTTTCAACATTTTTTTTCTGAAATACCTAGGTTTAGAATGTCATTTAAATTTGAGCATTCTGGTGTTAAATTTTTTTCCAAACTGGTAACAAAATGTTGCAAATTTTTTTTTCCGAAATTGGTTTGGAATATCATGAAACGTGGAAATTTTAAATTTGAGCAAAAAAAATTTTTTCGTCTGTTCTATAGTACCTAGTGATGATACATAAATGGATTAAAAATGTTTTCAAATTTTTAAAAAAATTCTTCAAAAACATTTTTAAATTTGTTTGAATAGTTTTAGAATGTCATGGAAACGTGGATAGTTAAAATCTGAACAAAGAAAGAAAAATTCTATCTTGGTGATAAAATTTCAAAAAACTTTTTTTTTTAATCAGGCTTAGAATGCCATGAAACGTGAAAATTTTGAATTTGAAGAAAGAAAAAAAAATCATTTTAGTAGTAAAAATTTTTTCAAAAATATTGGTGAAAAAAATTTTCAATTTTTTTTTTTCCTGAAATAGGTTAAGCGTGTCATGAAACGTAGAAATTTTAAATTTGAGCAAAAACAAATTTTTTTCATCTTGGTAAAAATTTTTTCAAAAATGTTTGAAAAAAATTTTCAAAAATTTTTTTTTTCTGAAATAGGTTTAGCGCGTCATGAAACGTGGAAATTTTAAATTTGAGCAAAAAAAAATTTTTTTCAACTTGGTAAAAATTTTTTCAAAAATGTTTGAAAAAAAATTTCAAAAAGTTTTTTTCCTGAAATAGGTTTAGCGCGTCATGAAACGTGGAAATTTTAAATTTGAGCAAAAAAAAAATTTTTTCATGGTAAAAATTTTTTCAAAAATGTTTGAAAAAAATTTTCAAAATTTTTTTTTTCCTGAAACAGGTTTAGCGCGTCATGAAACGTGGAAATTTTAAATTTGAGCAAAAAAAATTTTTTTTCACTATTTATTCCGTTTAGACGGTCCACCCTGTATATTTTTCAGTGAAAATTCTACCAGTTCTTCGCTGACAGTAGGGTTAACTACCTACCAAATTTGACTGCTCTCCGTCAAGTAGTTTTTTAGTAAATACACCAACAGACAGACAGACAGACAGACAGACAGACCGACAGACAGACAGACTGACGGAATTGAAAAACCTATATTTTCGGAATCTACGTGTTCTGAAACGTCAGAATCCGAAAAAATCTCGGAGGGTGATTTTTTCTCGAATACAATACTTCCCTTCGGTATGCGAGGGAAGTAAAAATATTTATTTTCTGAAGTCTTTTCAATTTTGGCAATATGTCCGAGCTAATGTTAACAAGAGAACGATCTATAATTTAGATGTGAGAGGAATTTAAAGACAACTTCTACCGTATAAAAACTCTTAGTTAATTCAGTTTCAGCATTATGGAGTAATACTTATAAATTCATAGTATTCATCAACGTAAATAATTTAATTTAAAAGGCAGAAGGGAATTGATATCAAACTGTACTTGTACGAGATGTAGATATTCAAATTCCTAGTAATCCTGTCAGACGTAGAAATTAGGGATATAACGGAATTCCGATGACAGTCCAGATTTCTCCAGTCTGGTACGGAAATAAGAATAAAATTCCATTGTCTACCCAACTGGATAATTGCTCATATAATTGTGAACAGCTTCTCGAATTTCAGGTAGCGTATTGTCTATGACAGCTTATATCGAGGCCTATATTAATTACGATACAGTGTGATCCACTTTGAATGAAAACAATCCTGTAAAAAATGTGTTTTTTATTAACCGATGTTAGGATAGGATTTTCTTTTTAAATATAGGCTATCATAACCTTTACTTTATGGCAACAATTTAGAGATTAATTTCAGTTTTCAAGGCCCACTATGATTTTTTTTCGACGTCAAAAATGGATTTTGGTTAGCGAATGTTTTAATTGAAAATCTAACTATACCCCTGGATCCAGAAAACTCCGCAATGGGAAAATAAAATATATTGAATGGTAGATTTATGTTAAAATTAATGTAGGCAGTATTTATGGGAACACCCCAATTTTAACGGGATTTAAAAAAATAGACTAAAAACCTCTACTTTATGATAAAAATGCTGTATCTGAATTCAGTAGCATAGTTTGATTTTCAATTACAAAAATCACTAACCAAACTTGTCTATTTTTGATATTGAAAGAAAATCACAGTAGGCCTTGAACTTTGAAATTAATCTCCAAATTTTTGTCAACAAGTTAAGGTTTTTATAGTCTATAATTAAAAAAAAATCACGCTAAAATCGGACAAAAACACATTTTTACTGGGGTGTTTCCATAAAATACTGCTTACATTAATTCTGTCATAAATATATCATGAAATTTGGTATTTATTCATTTGAGAGTGGCAAATGGCAATATTCAGTAAATAAATTAACACAATTGGCAAGTAGACACCTATTATACTTTTAATGAAAAATTATATAGTGGTCATCCAAAGAAATAATACAATTATGGTGAAAATGTGTACAGGCCTTTACGCAAATCTTCCATAATTGGCACCTTCTATTTATTATTTATTTTTTCTGTTGAAAAGCCACTCTGTATATATTTTTTTTAACAAAAAGTTACCAGATTTTCTTTGTAGCAATAGTGATAACTACATTCCGATCACACAGGTTAACAAAAAAAAGTTTGTGATCTGGCGATCTAGACCACGATATGATTCCTTATGTATTTTTGTGTGCTAAAACAGAATATTCAATTTAAAACATTTTCTACCGCGTAAATTTCGAGTAAATCCCGGTCTTTATTGCAAAAATGCTGTTCTTGACGGTAAAAACCGACACATACTCGAAATCTAAGCTGTAGAAATTTTTTTTAATTGAAAATTCTGTTTCAGCACTCAAAAATACATAAGGAATCATGTTCTAGGATCCCCAGATCACAACCTATTTTTTTGTATAGTTCTCTTCGTATATTTGAAGCAAATAAAAAATGTCGGGTATTTGATCTTTACCGCAAAGTCAAAGGCGCCGACACTTTTTATGTGCTTTAATTATATGAAGAGAACTATAAACCTGTGTTATTATTCTCCTATGTCGATTCTTAAGTAATATTTTTTTAGAGTGACCACCCTGTATAAATAAAGAGGGAAGTTTGTGTAAATATTTTTATCGATTTTTTTTATCTAAGGATAAGAAAATAAAAAAGAAACTGACACTACATTTTCCGTGTCACTAAGTTTAAATCGAGTTTCTTATTTCTTCTTACTTTAACGTTAATTGGTTTCTCACATAACTTTTTTCAAGTCTTTTTCCTCGTTATACCATTGTTTCTGAGAGCTTTTCAGGAGCTCTTAGTAATGCCTGTGCTTTTCTCATTAACCTAGTAAATCCTTAATAATTCAAACTTAATCTTTCATTACATACTAACAATTTAATTAAGTATTTAAATTTCCCCTTTAGCATGTGCAGAGAGTAAACAACACATTTTATCTTCAAGAGTTCGTGGTCTATGAAATCGATCTGCCAACTTCACATTTTGTGTTATGCCGTAAAATGCTGCCGTTACTTTTAGCAAATAACTAGAAACTAGATGATGACGTTTATACATTGACTGTTCTAATAATTTATACCATCATAAATATTACTAACAAATTATGAAAAAGAATTGTAATATACCGCGAGTCAATGAGATCATTTTATGACTGCCATTTCTTTATTATACTCTTCGCAAATACAAAACGAAGAGTAGGTATAGTAGAAGACGTAAGAGATATTTATTTTATTTATTTATTTATTTAGCATACACTGCTCAACAGATATAACCCATTTACAGAGCAGGACGGATACATAAAAACAAAATATTAAGTATATACAATATACATTAAAGAAATATAAAGGACTCCTAAAAAATAACAATATCATAACTAAAGAAAAACAAATATCAAAGACAAAAAACATAAAAATACACATTATAAGATAAGCATAATAATAAAACTATATAAAAACAGAATCAAAAGAAAAACAAAGAATCAATGGCTATAAAAATATTTTATAGAATTAAGAGTGCAGCTGAAAATATCAAATTTGTCACAATGTTTGTTGTAATTATGACACATTGAGAATAGAGGAGAAAATTTAAGTCTATTAGAGCGCGGAGTGGAACGATAAAAAGTTTGCATTATCCGAGTATTTAATGGGACATAAAATTGTAATTTATTTAAAAATTCTGGGCAATTGATTTTGTTATGTATTAGATTATGTAAAAATATTTGAGAGTAGCAAACCCGCCTGTTCTCAAGAGTGTCCAAGAGAATCTACTAAAGAGTTCTAGATGTGGAAAACGAATTGATGGGTATACCTACTCCATCACACTTGAACCACAATAATTTTACAAATCGCCTTTGTACTCTTTACAGGCTATTAACATGAGTTACGTAATGAGGGTTCCAGATGAGTGACGCGCATTCAAGTTTGGACCGGACAAAAGCAAAGTAAAGTAATTTTAGAGTATCAGTATTGGTAAACTCTCTGCTTGATCTGAATAGAAATCCCAAAATCTTAAAAGATTCTGAACTTATATTATTTATGTGTGGTACAAAGGAAAGTTCTTATCAAAAATTACTCCAAGGTCCTTGAAAGTCACGGGTCTTTGGAGTTCCACATTGTCTATGCTATAATTAAACGTGGTGGGCATGAGTTTTGTTGTTGCATTTGGACACATTTAAGTTTAACTTATTTCGAACACACCAATTAGATACGTTGGAGAGGCTGTTTTGTAACAGATTGCAGTCCGCTGTGGAACTAATAGTCCTAAAAAGTTTGAGATCATCCGCATAGTCGGTTTGAGTAACTTCCACAATATCATTTATAAATTTATTAAAAAGTAACGGTCCCAGAATTGATCCTTGCGGAATACCTGATGTTGCCACGTACTCGACAGACCGAAACCCACTATAAGCGACATATTGTTTTCTACCTAAGAGATAGGATTGAAAAAATACAAGCAAGGATTGGGAGAAACCGAAGGACATTTTTTGAAGTAATATAGCATCAAGGGTGTGAAATGCCTTAGAAAAATCCATGTATATTACGTCAATTTGCAAGCGTTGATCAATGGTCTCAGAGATAGATTGAGTTATGCATATTAGACTAGAGGTGGTAGAGCGCCCTTTAACAAAACCATGCTGGTAAACTGATAGCTGGCTTTTAATACTGGGATATATGGTGTCATGCAATAAAATTTCAAAACCCTTGCAAAAATTACATATTATCGATATAGGCCCGAAACTGGCAATATTGTTTTTATCGCCTTTCTTAAAAACTGGACATACTTTTGAATATTTCCAAATATCTGGAAGCTGGCCATTGCAAATACATAAGTTAAAAAGTATGGAAAGTGGATATGAAAAAATAGCGGCACAATCTTTAATCAGAAAGGATGGGATATCATCCGTCCCAGCTGTTAATTTAGGTTTTCATTTTCTTAGAGCGTTAAATACTTCATTTTCACTGAAGCAATTAATAGCGATAGTTGAGGTGTTTGCTACTTGGTCGTTTATCGACTCGAAATTGTCCGTGGGTGGCAGGAAAGACTTGCTAAAAAAATCTGCGAATGAGTTTATAATGTCCAAAGGATTATCAAAATGTTGATCGTTTAAAAACATGAGTGGAAATATCAGTAATTTCTTTTTATTATTAATATGAGACCAAAATTTCTGTGGTTCCTGTACAATATTATTTCAATGTTACGAACGTAATTTGTGTAGGCTATATCAATATCAATAGAAACAAATGAAAATATATTACCAGAAAATACTAGTAATTATTCAAACTTTTACAAAATACTTATCACAAATAAGTTTAAAACATATATCTTTCTTATAACAATTATAACAAAGAAAATATGTCCATTATGAACAGTACAACTGTTATCATAATGTTGTACTGTTCATAATGGACATATTTTCTTTGTTATAATTGTTATAAGAAAGATATATGTTTTAAACTTATTTGTGATAAGTATTTTGTAAAAGTTTGAATAATTACTAGTATTTTCTGGTAATATATTTTCATTTGTTTCTATTGTTATAGAGCTTTTACAGTTCCAGGAAGTTGCATTTGCATATAATTATATATCAATATCAACCTTAATTGTAGCCCTTAACCGCTTGAATTCTGCATATGCCACAAGGTCATTATGTTGCTTATAGTTATGCCACAATTTTGCTTTATATTTTACATTTTTTATTATATCCCCATTAAACCATGGAGGATATTTCCTTTTATATGACTATAGTGACTCCATCGAAAAGCACGCCGATAAAGCAGTTCAAGCCAACAAAGCGACCGACAAAAGACACAGCCGCTTTTTTCTTAGTGTCACTATATGTATTTCGTTCACTATACCTATATTGCATTCGATCGGCACATTTCTAAAACCGGTACTATCGCTCGTAGACAAAAAATTTTCATATCACTGTGTTGTTGATCGAATTCTGAACAACTTGCAAAATGTCCGCCCGTCCCAACTAGCACAATTAGTCGTGGGAACGTAGTAATGACTATTGTCGGCACTTTAAAGTGTTTTGCTACTAGTCACAGGCACGTAACAGGAACGTTCCTAATACGTGTTTATGACCAAAATGGGGAATATTTTTTGGTGACGATAACGTTTCAGCCACGTTCCTGGAACTTGTCTGGCTACGTTCCAATGACGTTGTTGCTCCGGAGCGGCGACGTGGCGGCGTAGACGCCGCAACTTTTAGAAAACTTTACCACTCCCTACTCTTTCAAATCGATGTTGCCCCTTCTTTGTCTTGCAACCGATTTTATTATATTTATGTTTCATTCTTACATATGATTCTTGTTCTTGTTAATTTCTCTAACTCAGAAATTTAATAGAATATCAAAAGGTAATATTAGACAGCAAAACTTGTGCTATTTTTCAGTGGTCTAAGGGTCACAATTAAAACGAATGCAATTTTACTGACAAACATAATGATAAAACGTTCGAATCTAACCATGCGCCTTTAAAATATGCATTTTTTAATGGAAATATTGTTTTTAAAATATGTAATGTCATGCGAGAATATGACACAGTAGATGCCGAAACATATTTTTTATTGTTCTTCGGAACTTAACACTACTTTTTATGTCATTTGTTGTATTTGGTGAAGAAATTGCGATAAATTAAATTTATTAGTCAATTGTGAAATTATGGTTCATGTGTTATAATAATGGCGTCGATAATTTTGGCCATCAACATGGCGTATTTCAGAAAATATGACTTTAAGGTCGTTTTGACCAAGAAATGCTACTTGAAAGTAATTGCTACTTGGCGATAGTGACGAAAACTGCAAATACGTAACTTTAAAGTTATATTTACCACAAATCTGCGAATGGAACTGTAGCATTACTTTAAAGTCGTAGCAAAGTTGTGACTACCACAAATTACCTCTTCAAAGTTGCCGCTGCTACTTCATGGTTACATTTCTCCCGCTATTGATTCGGAACGTACGTGTTAGCCGTACGTTGAAGTCTAGACTGAACGCATTCCTAGCTTTTGCTGTTTATCTTTTACCTAACTTCACATTGAAAAACCTATCAGCTGTCGCAATTTACTTGTATGCATCGATATATCAACGACTTAATGAACATAAACCTTGTTGGTATAATATACTATTACATACTAATATACTATTGCAGTGATAGATAACATAGAAGAAAAGGTAGGTGTAATAAAACTGTGTTGAAATATTAAATTTTGTTGCCTTATTTTGAATATAAAATGTTGCATAGCATGAATATAGCAGCATATAATTCTAGTCTAGGTTAGGCAAACATATTATATAGGTTAGGTTTGTTGCATTAACTTTATCTATGGTTAACATTGGGAACTAGATGATGAAATTTACTTCATGGTAAATTTCAGAGGTGATGTGCACTTTGTAGTAGCTGTACACAGTTCTGTAGGTAGTAGTAACGTCATTAACACCTATGCATATTACTTACAAGTTCCACTACTTTAAAGAAATAGTGATGGTTCCCAGAACGTCGCGGCAACTATTAAAGCTAGTTGAAGGTGATTGCAACTTTGAAGTCACATTTCAGTGATGCGAGTTAGTCGCTGCTACTATAGTTTACCACCTTCAAGTTCTGAAAACCCGAAGGTCGTCCCACTGGTAACTACCACGTTCCCATGTACCACGAAAGCTACGTAGAAGTTGCATAACTATAAAGTAATCATTAGTGGTAGAAACTACGAGGCAGGGACTGTACTTGTCAAATGAAGTTATTTTTACACCAAAGTCGTAAATTTAGTCGCAATTACGTAATGGTTACTCATACGAAGTTCCTATCTCAGTTACTGTCACTTTGGTGCTAGTTGGGGTCTGTCTGTCCGTCCGTTCGTCACGTTTCATGGGAACACGATAACTTAAGACCGAAAAGTCCGATTGTATTGAAACCGACAGTAAGTTAGTGTTAGCTGGAGGAAGAACCCTATTGTTTTTTTAACAAAAACGATCAACAAATAAAAAATTTATTAATTATTTAAATGTATTAAATTCATATATTTATATTATAATTTATTGCTACATTGCAAAATCGACTAATCAGGCAATAGTCCCTAATGTTTATCAACTTAGCAGTAAATCTGCCACAAATGCGATAAGATTATGGACCAAGCTTTGGCGGCTTTCATTCATATTTGTTTAATTACGATCAAATATTTACTACGACTTCCAGTTTCACCGTAAGTGACTGATTAATTTTTTGCATTTTTTGAATCTAGAGCACGGTGGGCCCGAAGCAAGTTTAACTCAATGTCTGTCACTAAGGATTTTTCTTTTTCATATTATTGGATTTTCACGAAAACTAAAATCGCCGATTGCAGATTTTTTTTAAACGTAAGTAACTACTTATTTCACTTTTTTTTGTTTTATTAATTATAACTAGCAAAATTGCGGTAAATTTTAAAAAAATGGATTTTTAGATAATTTGATGAAAAATAACAACTTCTTAGCGGTTCGAATTTTTCCAAAAAGGAGTGAGCGAGAAAAAATCCAGAAAAATTGTGGTAAATGTATTATTAAATTATAAGACTTTTTTCCTTTACGACTTTTCCTGAAGTGCACTCTGTCCAAATTTTTCCGGAAAAACACGAAAAAGACCCTTTATCGAAAGATATTTTTTCATATTTTGGTCTCTTGTAATTTTTTGTAACGTGCATATTTATTAACAGTTTTTCAAGATCAAAATCGTGTTTTTGATCGAGACATGTCGAGTCAAGGTCAAGATATTGACTTAAAGATTTTAAATTTGAGCAAAAAAAATTCTGTCTGTTGCACAGTGGGGCTGGAAAAAAATTCCATTCAAAATTCTTTACAGCTCAATTTCTGTCTAATCGCAATATAGATTTTTTTTCATATAATCGTCAGACTTCTGTCTACAAAACTGTCGAGGCAGATTTTTGAAAAAAATCTAAATTGAACTTCCATACGTCGTTATATATAGTTGATCAAAATTAACCAATATTTGGTGAAAAACTTCAGGATACTTTGTTAAGAGTATCTTATTTATTTACGCAAAACCAACTAAGAAAAGAAAATAGTCGCCGTAACTTGGTCAATTTATGCAATTATTTTGATTTTTCTGCCTATTTGACCAATTTTGATCAACTATAACGACGTATGTAAGTTCAATTTCGATTTCTTTCAAAAATATACCTTGACAGTTTTGTACCCCTAAGCCTGACGATAATTTAAAAACAAAAATATTGCGATTGGACAAAAGTAAAGGCTGTAGAGAATTTTGAATGGCAAGTTTTTTTTCAGCCCCACTGTGTATCGGTCAGTCTGTCTGTAGCTTTTTTGTGCGCACATTTTCTCTGGAACGGTTTAAGATACTGACTTGAAAGGTACACATACAGGGTGTCTCAGATTTAAACGGACATACTCTAGTGGAAGGTAGAGCACACTCAGCTGAGTTCAAAATACCCCTATACTTACCACTGAATGTAAACCGCTTCTGAGATACGGGGTGTTTTATGGTTTTTGACCAGAACTTCAGTCCGCCATATTTTTTAAATGACTGCACATACTTAGATAAAATTTGGTATACAGATTATATTCTTTTAGGTAAATGAATAGCTTAAGTGATTTTGGAAAAATTCCAGGACCGACCTCCATTTTTTTAATATGGCTCTTAGGGTCATTAACATCACACTGTATATGTTTTGGCAAATGTTAGTAAACTTTTAAAAAGCCTATGAACCAGTTTATAACATAATGTCATAATATTTGATGGCACGTTTATGGTACTTCTTCAATAAATTTTCAAAAGTATTGAAAGACCAAATTTGAGATTCTACAAATAACACAATCCAATTGCTAACATTATTATTTTATTAATTTTAGCTAAATACCGCGTAGAAGAGGTTGTTATTTGTTATTGTTTTGACATTCAGTGTTTCTAAGCTTTTTTAGTTCTAATTTCATGCAAAATAATACACATTCCATTTCTTTCATGAAAGAAAAATATTGTTGGTGAAGAGGCTTGAATTAACAAGAACAATTAAAAAATATATCAAGCACCTATTAAGAATAACTTGAAAATATTAAAGTGCAATGCAATTTTATTTTGACAAAATAAATTTATTTAGAACTTTAAATGATTGAAAAAAAAATGAAATAAAAACGGTGCAAATAATTAAAACTATAACAGGTTTTCAAAATGAATGCCCCTGCGTCAATACATTTTCGAAAACTTACTTATTATTCCATGCATGGAACATCGTTATGAGTGGCTTTAGGCTTTTCTGAAGAGTACCCAATAAGGACGAAAAACGTTTCAAAGGCTAAGCATTTCCAAGAAACTGAATGAGATTTTATGAAAATGTAATTCATTTGAATGAAAGAATTTTTAAAGACAAGGTACGTAAATAAATTAATTTCAGGCCTTTGTTCTCATTTTTAACTGAATTTACATATCGTAGGGGATCATGTAGATACTAGTTTAGCCTGCTTAGCCGTAGGGGACTAGGTTGGATGCTAGTGTTAAAATGAGAATGGCAAATCAGAATTTTACTTGCTAGCATAACCAGAAGTCAGGATATCGAAAGAATGCAAAGATTTCATTAATATTTTTATATATATATATATAGTTTTTCCTTTAGTTCTCATAGATAGCTTTTCTTTCCACTGTTTGCAAAATCCTATAAAGAAAATGTTTCATTACTATAAGCAAACAAATAATAAATAATTCACTTTTATACTCTACCTCTCAGCAGAGTATGTCCGTTTAAATCTGGGACACCCTATATGTATTATAACGAGATTTGGAACATGATTATATTTTGTGCCATTTTTTGGCATCAGCCACCCATCACCATCTTGGGGCAGACCATTTCAAATATTGTATTATTAAAATTCGAAGAGCAATTATTTCCACATACCGGAGTGCAAATATAGTATCAAGATGTTTTCATATAAAGAGACTTGTATGGGAAATCTGGATATGGAAATAGTGATTCCTCCTTAGGCAGCATTCTTACAGTAAATTTTAATGTAATGTGTCACCTGAAATCGTTCTAATAATAAATAAATAAATAAAACAAATATTGGAAGTACAATACGTATAAGATTTTTCTTGTTTATTTGTGTTACAGGGAGCGTTAAAGTTGATAAAATCACTTATGTCCGAAATTACTTAAAATTTCCATATGGTACTACATCTGCATTAAAGCTAAATTTAATTTTTCAATATGATTCAATATGATTTCTACGATGAATCACAACACAATATTTATTCATGTTTTCCTTTGAAACTACTGTTAGATTAAAAATCTGAAAATGTGTGAAATATTTTATAATTGTCAGTTCAAACTTACAATTGTACATAATTGTTAGTTTAAAGTTGCAATCATACATAATCGTAAGTTTAAAGTGGCAATTATACATAACTGTAAGCTTAAAGTGACAATGAGCAAAATGCATAATTTTTTTAAACATCACAGATGAATAGATCATTAAAAAACATAATTTTTTCAGTATTTTATTTTTGTTTTATGTTCTAATTAAAGGTTAAAAAAATTATTTACTGCAGCTGTCAATTGAACTACGTTTAAATGGAGAAGTTTCCGCGCTACTTCTGTGTGACGTCATCGGGCACATCGCACCGACGGAAAACGTATTGTGATTGCGAATATGTACACATTATTTATGTTGTGTTATGGAAAATACAAAGAAAAGTAGCTATAAATATTGTATTGTGCCCAAATGTACAAATACTACAATAAAAACTCCAGAAAAGTTATTTTTTAATGTGCCTAGACGCGATAAAGTTAAGAAGAGATGGTGCGCAGAGCTATGAGACGCGACGACCGAAATGCAGAATTATCGTCATCCTCAAGATTATATTGCTGCCAGGATCATTTTGATGTAAATTTACCCATTAAAACTAATTATTTTATAATAATATTATGAAAATATGTACCTAACCCTAATATTATTGTGATAATTTGTTTACATATCATGGTGAATTTGGTCACTTTCCTATTTATAGGAATACAAAAGTTTACTAACTTCTGTTAATAGGAACCTTGAATTAACATGTATAAATGTATAAGAACGGTGGGAATAATGTAACTTCTCGACGTTCTACATATTATCCAGTTATATATTTATATATACCTACCTATGTATGTCAACAGTTATTTTTACTATTAATGTACCTACCTACCTAAAAGTACGTACTTAGTAAGTGACGGGAGGTATTTATTATATAAAAAAGTAAAGCATTCTAAGATGAAAAATATTAATTAATATAACTTTAAAACATTGCCTTGTTTACCTATTTTGAGGTTAGGTACATAAATAATTTGTTATATTTAACTACAGTAAAAGGATAAAAATGGGCACAATTGATGAATTAATGTTTAGAATAATGAATGACACATACCTTGTTGCTTTAGTACTCCAATTTCTGCACTAATAAAATCAGTATTAGTAGCAAAAAAGTTTATCATAAACACATCAACAATGGCCCCGTAAGAACCCACTGTTCGTCATTTTTACCACTTAATAATTAAAATAAATAAATAAATGAATGATTTCTTTTATGAAAATATCAATACACATTTACAAAACACAAAACAATTTATGATTTAACCCGTTGGCAGATAGACAACCATTAGATATTATGCCGAATGACGTCAGACCAATAGCGTGGTGTTTTCAGTCACGTGGATATGTTCCCATAAAATTTTGAATTTCAAAGTCGTTTATTTAGGCTACACATTTTTTTATACCTTTTCTTCATTACTTTCTCAACTTATATAACATATATAACGAAAAAATAATAAATTATTGCATTTCTAAAATTCATGCATGTTGCTCATTGTACACAATTGTCTAAAGTGACAATTATACATAATTGTCAATTCAAATTTACAATTATACATAATTGTCACTTTAAAGTTGAAATTATACATTATTGTAAGTTTAAAGTGACAATTTTAATCATAATTGTCACTTTAAACTGACAATTATGTATAATTGTCACTTTAAACTAACAATTATGCATAATTTTATTATCATCATCAAACACTGAACCATCTTTAATCACGTGAAAAGTCTGCTCATTAAAAAATGTGGAATATTTAACTTCATACTCGGCTGCAAGTTCATGTTCAAAATGCTGCTTCTTAGTGGCATGCACAAAACTTCCGAATCATATGACATAGGAAACTGTATTGCAACATATACAAAATAAGAAAAACATTCTTCGAAAACTCGAACTTATTTTCCAAAAAAATTAAAGATAAACTAAGAGATTCCTAGAAACGTGAGTCTTCTTCGACAGTAAGGTTACAAACAAACCCAACCTCTGTCGTAAATATCAACTACTAAATAACAACTGTGACGTAATGTATGCAATGAAAACAAAAATTCTTTTATAAATAAACATTTCTATTACGTCGACCGTTGAAATTGTCTGTCGCGAATCACAAAATTCTTTGGCCAACTACAGAGCAAATTAATTATAGTTATTGAGAGTAAATATGTATGATTATTTACCGTCATTTTCATTAAGAGTAGTAATAACTTGTTAATTACTGCAATTATATCATAGTTAAGTATCATTAACATCTTATTAATGTGTGTTCCGAAATATGTCTTCGTTCATTTTATAGCAAATTTTATTAATTTATGTTATTTCCAGTCTGCTTCGGTAAGTAATAATAACAATGATTTACAAAAAATCGACTAACTAAACTAAAACAAGGAGGTTTGCAGGTTTTCAATATCAATAAACTTTTTGACCTTTTCAACTATTTTCCAATACGACCTATATAGCTAGAGATATTTACAAAAAACTGCGAGAAAGCACAATTTTGAACATTATTTTGTTGAAACAAAAGCTTCCACCATTCGGATTTAATCCACAGCTTTTACTAAACTTCTTGTAATGTTTACAAGTTTCAACAAAAGGAACTGCTAAAGTAAGATAGTTCTCTAGGTATTTAAGTTTTACTCTACTATATAGGGACTGAAAAATTGTTCATATATAGCGAAAACTATTAGATATATATTAAATTCTCGGAAAGAGAATTTTACGTCCTGTCTTATTTTTATAATAACAAAATTATAGATACAGATTTTTTTATTTTTTTTAGTGATTATTTCATTAATTCTATTCGAACCTTAACTGGAAGTATGTCGGTTAGTAATTCTTTAAATAATATTATTGCTAAAGATTCAACTTTTAAATTATCACCTATAATCTATGAAGAAGTCCATAAATTAATATTGTCAATATCCTCAAAACACTCAGCCGGCTTTGATGGCATTCCTAGCTCACTATTAGCTAAAGTTGTTGATTATTTAACTAATCCTCTCACATCATTAATAAATCTCTCATTTCAAGAAGGTATATTTCCAACTCTATTAAAAAAATCTCAGATTATACCAATTCACAAAAAAGAAGACACAAATTTAATATCAAATTATAGAGGTATAGCCCTGTTATCTGCATTTTCAAAAATATATGAAAAATCTTTTCATGGGAAACTAATAGTTTATTTAGAAGATGAAAACATACTAACAGGGAGACAATTTGGCTTCAGAAAAGGCCTTTCTACCCAGTATGCCGTTCTATCATTATATAATTTTATTTTAAATAATCTCGACTTAAAAAATAACACTGCTTGCATATTTTTCGACTTGAAACGTGCCTTCGACACAGTTAATTTGAATTTATTGCTAAATAAACTAGATAAATATGGAATAAAAAATACCGCTTTAAATTGGCTGAAATCATATCTGATGGATAGGACACAGGAAGTTGTTATAAGGAGCAGCGGTGTCGTTTATAGGTAAGTCTGATACTAGCATGGTCAACATGGGCGTCCCCCAGGGAAGTGTACTGGGACCATTGCTTTTTATAATTTTTATAAATGACATTGTTGATCATTTTGATGACTCATTCGTGTCTTTATTTGCGGACGATACATCTACTGCTGTCTCTGCCCCAAGTATAGCTGAACTCAGCATATATGCAAATGCTGCTGTAAATAATATGATAACATTTTGTTCCAACAATGGCTTAGCATTAAATAATTCAAAAACCGAAATATTGTTCTTCTCTGCAAAAGAGAACAACCAGAATCTTCTCGTAAAAGTTAATAATATGAGCATTCAGCAAAATAACTCTGTCAAGTTTTTGGGATTACATCTTGATACCCATTTAACGTGGAGAATTCAAATTGATTTTTTATTAAGAAAATTAGCTACACATTGCTTCGTATTATGGCAAATGAGAAGTAAAGTTAACTTGGACATCTTAAAGTCATATTATTTTGCACATATACACTCGTCTATTAACTACGGTATTATATGCTGGGGAAATTGCTCTAGAGTTAATGAAATCTTGATAATTCAGAAAAAAATTATTCGCACTATGCTGTTTAAACCTATCACTACCTCCTGTAGAGAACTATTTAAGCAGTTAAATATACTAACCGTACCTTCACTTTATATATTTAATGCACTGGTTTTTGTGAAATCAAATCCAGAAAAATTCATACAAGCTCGAGATGGAAGTTCCCGTTATGGGCTTAGGCTGAATTTTAATATAAGTATTCCGCATCACCGCTTGTCGCTGGTTGCTAATGGTCCCACTGTTATGAGTATAAAACTTTTTAATAAGCTACCTGCTAATATTAAAAATCTTGAAAGATTAGGTGAATTTAAAGCCGCTATCAGAAATTTATTAATAAGGTCTAGTTTCTACTCTGTCACAGAATACTTTACTGCCGATTTTAGTAATTAGTTTTTGATATGTATTTTACTTCAATATTTGTATGTGTCTTTACTTTTCTATATTTTGTGATTTTATATTCCATGTAACTACTATTGACAATATTCTATACTTGTGTAGGCGAGTCTGATGAAAATAAAGTTTATTATTATTATTATTATTTTCTTGACCGTTGATATCAAATTAACTTGATGTGTATCTTGGAATTATTTTCAGTTAAACTGACTGAAAAATCCCAGGAACATCAATTTAATTTTACAAAATTATGGTTTTATTTTTGACATTGGAAATGTTAATGTTCGTATATGGCCGTCGACATGAAAGTGTCGAGGTCAGATGACGTAATACTGAGCGAGAGCCTACTACAGTGTTGTGTACACAGTATGAGTATACGCGGAGAACATGAAGTTATATAGGCTTGTTCCATAATATTATTTTTATATGGTTTTTATACGTTTTCATATAGTACTCGACATTCTTATTATGCACTTAAAATTTCATTTTATTAACTTTTTAGGTCCTCGATATACTATAAGGGGTTGAAATTAGTAACAGTTGCAAAAACTGTTTGTGACGTCACTATACGCAATAATTGAACTCGGATATCTAGCGCGACCACTAACAGCCGTTCAGTAGTAAGTAAATACGTGGAGTTTTAGGTGTCTATGGAAAGAGGAAGAGTGGCGTTTTGTTCGATAGCAAAGTGAATGGGCAAAATCGGAAATCCGACTTTCTGTTAAAAATTGAAAAACATCGAATTTTCAAAAATTCATAACTAATTAAATACGTCGAATGGAATTCGGTTCTAGGTCTCTATAAAAAGAACAAGATTAGCCCTTTCTTCTGATACCAAACTGCACAGGGAAATTGGGAAATTCGACTCTGCAAGAGCGAAAAAATAATGCCATCTTTAGAAGTATTAAGACGTAACGTAAAAAATTCAAAAATATCAAATTTTTAAACGCTCATATATAAGTTAATACTTGTAGTGGAGGATCGATTTTGGTTTCTATTTAAAAAAGAAGATTGGAATTTTATCGACATCGTAAGTGTTACAGTGGAAATCGAAATTTCGGCTAGGTCTGTGTGAAAAAAAATGCCAATTTTATTAAAAATCGAAAATTTGGCAGGAGCGAAGGCAAATTATCATTTTTTGACATTTGGTAACATTTCGCCAAATCATACACTCCCCTACAATCCCTCGAGTGCCCGTTCCTAAATTTAAGAGTCGAGAGACTTTTGCGAGTTAATTATTCAAAAACCTATAAAAGAACGCCTCCGAATTTATCCTAAACAATGTAGAGTTAAATCCCGAATCGAATGACACCGGCCGCTTCCCGAAAAACCGCCCTCACGAAAAGCCTTTAATAGATCCGATGCGCAATTTTAGAGGGGCGCGGATCAACACGATACGTATATAGATAATAACAACTAAACCGCATTGGAGTTAACTGAGATCGCCGAGTCTATGCGTATAGTGACGTAGCGCCTGGCTACGTCCCATTTTCGCGAGGTAGAGGTTTGTGATTGTTTCTAAGACACTAAATGTGTGAACAAAATTCTGATTTTTTGCAGATCCATTATTACTCTTCGCAAATACAAAGTTAAGAGTATATTCGATCGGCAAATTTCTAAAACTGGAAATATTGCTCGTAGAGACAAATTTTCATATCACTGTGTTGGTGATAAACTTCTGAACAACTTTCAACAAATGCCTAAAACTAATATTTACAAAAAAAAATACTGCGAAGGGTATCCTATAGAATGTGCTACAATTATATACCTAGTTTTATACTGCTCGATATACGAAATTAAAAAAAATGCCGAACAAACCCGTTGGCAGTCGCGGTTGTAGTCGGCTAGCGTCAATCGTAGTCGCCATGGATTCACAAAGTTTGACAAATAGCGAATAGTTATTTTTGTAATAAGTACCTAAAATTATGTTCTTTGGGACAGATCGTACCGTTTCGGAATAAGTTTATATTTTATGTATTGTATGGTGTTATCATTTCCAATGTCCCGATGGTTTCAAGGATTACGAAATCTGTGAATATTTTTTTAAAAAACGTCATTTCCGGCTAAACCGGAAATAATATTTAAAATTTACTTTCCCTTTAAAATTCAATGACGAAAATACAACATATGTTTAATCCTTTAGGAGATAACGTCTTCCCTTGATGCTCAATTGTTTGTTTTAAGCGGTTTCGGATCCTCGAATAGAACCACGTCAGAATAGTATTTGAACCATAAATTTATCTCAAGAACTACCGAGAAAATCGAGAGCAGCGCATTAACTGGGATACCCTGTACTCTATAAATGATTAACATTCAGGTAACGGTCGATAATTAGTTACGAAACTTCATTCGAATACGAGGCCAACTCGATCCCCGTTTTGCATTTTGTGTTTTCCATGAGTTCGTATTTACATTTTCTTAAGACATTTTATCTCAACTTGAAATAAATTTACAAGCAGGCAGTCACGGTTCGCAAACTTTTGAACAGGGAAGACGTTGTGTAACGATAAACAATTTACATAATTGTGTTGCATCTTGGGATATAATGATATTTTCTAGAAGCGGAACTCTGCGAACGTGTCCAAGTACTTATTGAACTGGAATTGAAAAGTAAAACTGCTGTATTAAATGAGTGTTAACGGACCTCTTACACAAAAATATATCACATAAATTAAAATTCTTAGTAAAATTAAACAGAATAAGTACTCAAAAGCATGATTAAAGCCATTTGACTTATTGAAGATGTCAATAATCCTTTCCAAACAAAAAACCGCTGCCTAAGGAATCACTGCTTCCACATCCAGATTTTTTATCCAAGTCACTTTAAAGGAAATATTTTGACTAGATTTACACTCTAGTATGTGGAAATTATTGGTAATAGAATTTTAATAATATTTGGAAGCAGATGTCAAGAAAAGTTTGAGGCCTTGGTTTCTACCATATACATTAAAAATGAAGTTTTTAGTTACCCTAGTTATTTTCCCCTATTCACAACCTACCACGCCCCTTCAATGGAATCATCTCAATCAGATGTCATTACAATATATACCTGCACTAACTTTCAAGTAAATATATCAATTCTATGTTATCAAACCCATTAATAATAGAGCGGAGATGGTGATGTTTGAAAAATATTAGAAAGAAATCTGAGGCCTTGGTTTCTAGTATATACACCAAATCCCACATTTCTGTACTCTTACCAGCTTGATTCACTTATTTTCCCTTATTTACTCCTATTTAACCCTGAACCATTCAACGGAATCATCTCAAAATATAATCTAGTTCCAGATAATACATACGTGTCCCAAATTTCAAGTGAATATCTCAATTTCATTTTATCAACCCCTTTAATAATGGAATAAGGGTGGTGGGAGGTTGAAAAATATTACTAAAAAATCTGAGGCCTTGGCTTGTAGGACATACACCGAATTTCTAGTTTCTGTACTCTTACCAGCTTGCTTTACTTATTTTTCCCTATTTAATCCCCAAAACTTTAACGGAAGCTTCTCAAAATATATTCTAGTTTCAGATGTCGTTATAATACATATGTGTACCAAATTTCAAGTGAATATTTCAATTTTATTTTATCAACCCCTTTAATAATGGAATAGGGCTGGTGGGGGTTGAAAAATATTATAAATAATCTGAGACCCTGGATTCTCAATTTTATTGTATCAACTCCTTTAATAATGGAATAGGGGTGGTGGGGGGGTTGAAAAATATTCTAAAAAAATTTGAGTCTTTAGCTTCTAGTGCATACACCGAATTTCAAGTTTCTGTACTCTTACCAACTTGCTTTACTTATATTCCTCTATTTACCCCTACTTAACTCCCAACCCTTCAACAGAATCATCTCAAAATATAATCTAGTTCCAAATGTCGTTATAGTACATACGTGTACCAAATATCAAAAGAATATCTTTATTTTATTTTATCAACCCCTTTAATAATGGTGGGGGGGTTGAAAAATATTATAAAAATATCTCAGGCTTTGGCTTCTAGTATATACACCGAAGTTTAAGTTTCTGTATTCGTACCAGCTTGCTTTACTTATTTTCCCCTATTTACCCCCAACCCTTCAACGGAATCATCTTAAAATATAATCCAGTTCCAGATGCCGTTATAATACATACGTGTACCATATTTCAAATGAGTATCTCAATTTTATTTTATCAACCCCTTTAATAATAGACTAGGGGCGGTGGGGGATTGAAAAATATTATAAAACAATCTGAGGCTTTGGCTTGTAGTATGTACATAGATCGAATTCCAAGTTTCTGTACTCTTACCACCTTGCTTTACATATTTCCCCATATTTACCAACCAACCGGATATCTTCAAAAACAATCGAGTTCCAGATCTCGTTATAATATATACTTATACAAAATCTCAAGTCAATATCTTGAACCGTTCCGGAGAAAGCGTGCGGACAAAAAAAAGGTTACAGACAGACAGACCGACAGACAGACAGATTTTTTTTTTTCGCTCAAATTTAAAATCTCGACGTTTCATGACATTCTAAACCTATTTCAACAACAACAACAACAAAAAATTGAAATATTTCTTACGATTACTATACTTCCAATCCACTATGTGGATGTGGAAGTAATTATACAGTATAAATATTACTTACAATCATATCGTTTAAAATATTAAGAATGCTTACAAAACATCATTCATATATTATGACAGCCAAAGTTTTTTCGATTTCGTTATCGCGAGTAATAGATGCGAAAGAACAAATGATACTAGCGTGCAGAATTCTGTTATACATTTGGTTAATAAAGTAAAGTAAGTATAATGAAAGTCCGAAAGGTACTCATCTGAGGGACTTACTGCAGTTGTCCACTTCCCAAAAGCAGATCTGAAAGTTCTCATGTTGATTGGAACTTTATTAAAATTTCTGTTCTATTAAATATCTAGGAGTCAATAGTGAAACAAGAACTTTCCTGGAACTTACATCGAGAAAGAACACCTATAAAAGCCACAATGACTACCTGGACCAACTGCAGGCCGTTTGGTAAGACCTAGGGATCTGAAACAGAAAATGATATAATGATCCTACCTTCTGGTTGTCATACCTGACCTGACCTATGCGTATGGTGACAAAAAACTAATGAAACAGTCAACCCAAGGAAACTTGCAGAAATTGCAACGACCTGTTTGTTCATGAATTACAAAAGCAATGCATTCCTGTTCTAGTGTAGCTGTGGAGGCAATGTTAGGCTTGCTCCTCTACATATGTGTAACGAAGGACGCAGCATTTGCCGCCCTAAGGCGGCAAAACATATTTAAATTTAAATCAATGTTTTGATTGATTACTTAGGAATTTTGATTCTTGCCTTAATTTTAAACAGGTAAGACTTAGATGATCTGTTCAATGTGATGATTGACAACCGTCAGAAAAGAGCGAACAAGGTCCTTGAGGTCACTCATCTAGTACACAGGTGAATCTAAGACGGTTGAAGGGGTACATGTGTAGGCATTGCGAGGCCTAAGGGTAACCTAATCAAAGCCTCAAGCACTTTCCAACTATACCATACCTACGTGACTAGAAATGCACAAACATGGAGGAGCATTAAAGACTCTCAGATCTCAAAACAATTAAAAAAAAAATTCTAGGTGTTCCATGACCTTTTCAAGTTTTTTGCAAGTCTATTAAAGACACTTACGTAACGAACATCACTGTACTTCAAATGTGTCATCTTTGTTCAACTTCACTGCAAAGTACAGCCTTCTTTAAGGACACTCCAGAATAGGCAATGAAGAACTCATGAACTTGCTAGACAAGGAGCAGCTAACACATTCATTGGTCTAAAACTCGTGCTGGGCATTACCAAAGGCTCAGCTAGAGGGGTGATTAAAGACAGGGTCAAGAGCGCAAACATAAGAACTACTGAAGGGACATTCACACAATAGGAAATCGACATGGGAAAACATTCATCAAAAGTTCATCGCAAAACAAATTGAAGAACTGTTTCCAAGGGTATGGATGCAGTTGAGAATAATAAGGGTATTTTCTTGTCAAGAAGTGCCTGTACATAATGGGAAAATGTGACGGCGATTTAGACTGCAAGATAAGGAGCCAGAAACGGTGGATCATATAATCTTTAACTGCGAGGCACTGGCCCGCAGAAAATAGTTTCGACAGGCAAACACGAACAGGTCCGAAATCCATCAGCACTCACCGAGGCACTCACCAAATCTCAGATCTATATCACCTGATCCGTGGCACAGGAGTACAAAAAAATTGGTAAGTGTAGCACGACAGTCTAGGGGGTACCCAGCTAACAACCAACTAGGTACCCTTACCGTAGCCCGTGCCGGCCTCTGACGCTAAAATAAGCGTCCTTGGCCGAACACAATCCTTGAGCTACACAGCCCAAAAATTCTTTCCGACGAAATCGGAGCACATGATGCCAATTGGCACCCTGGGCTCCGACGTCACACACCCCCAAACCCTTCTAAACTCCGAGAGGGTTCGGTAACAGCTGCTCCCTCTCACGGCAGACGAGAGACGCTCCCGGGTGGCGACATGGCAGCGGAGAAAGAAACCCAAGACAGAAGAGCGCCAGAAGAAACGACCAAGCTGGCAGGGTCCAACAGCCAGAACCAGGAGAGGAGAGGAGTTTACAGCGATGATTGGGGCAAAGAGCTCAAGCTCGACCCCTAATCATTCGAGACCGTCATCACAGTCAAGAATATTGGCGTGCGGGAGAACAATAAGCCAGGAGGCTGCAGTACTCTCGAAGGTTTTACAGGCGAGAGTAAAAAAATAGCCCTTTTAACCAACTTTCAGCCGCAGAGAATTACAATCAATTCGCAACTTGATTAGCAGAAATTCGAAAATACGTAGTACTAATATAATAAACTGTTGAATTTAAAAGTCGTAGTTTTACATTTAAACACTTGAAAATTTTAAAACTTGCGACTTTTTATGAAAATTACTAACATTTTTTGAATTTTCCAAATCCTTTGACTTTTCCCTTACTTTTTTTTTAACAGAATCATATTCTAACTTTTCTAGGTTTTCCAGGATCTTCAGATTGCTCCAGGTTGGCTGAACATGGGGGCCAGGGAAAAACTTATAATGAAATAGCTGATCATCTAGAGGGAGATAGAACTCTATTTTTCTGCCGTTTTCCGAGCTCCAGAAGTCTGACCTAAGGCTGATAGTAGGTCTCTTATCAGGCTATTGCCCTTTGAAATATCATATCAAGAATATAAATGAAAAGGAATCGCAATTGAAGTAAAACATATACTTTGTAAATGCAAGATATTAAAACGCACTAGGCTAAAGTACTTAGAAAAGCTAGAATTAATTAATGACGGAAGACAGCGTGCACAAAAAAGTTACAGACTGACCGACACACAGTGAGGCTGAAAGAAAATTACCATTCAAAATTCTTTACAGCCTTTGATTTTGGCCAATCGCAATATTTCTTTTTTTAAAATAATTGCCAGACTTCTGGCTACAAAACTGTCGAGTCAGATTTAAAAAAAAAATCGAAATTGACCTTACATCCGTGGAAATTCACAGTGGGGCTGAAAAAAAATTATCCATTAAAAATTCTCTACAGCCTTTAATTTTTGTCCAATCGCAATATATTCTTTTACTTCCCTCGCATACCGAAGGGAAGTATTGTATTCGAGAAAAAATCGCCCTCCGAGATTTCTTCGGACTTTCACGTTTCAGATCACGGTCAGTCTGTCTGTCTGTTGGTGCATTAACTAAAAAACCACTTGACGGAGAAATCAAATTTGGTAGGTAGTTGACGCTACTGTCAGCGAAGAAATGGTTAAACTTTCACTGGAAAATATACAGGATGGACCGTCTAAAGGGAATAAATAATGAAAAAAAAAAAATGTTCCGCTTAAATTTAAAATTTCCACGCTTCATGGCATTCTAAACCTACTTCAGAAAAAAACAGATTTTTTTTTTAAATATATTTTTCAATTCCGTCAATCTGTCTGTCTGTTTGTCGATTTGTCTGTCTGTCTGTCGGTCTGTTGGTATATTAATTAAAAAACTACTTGACGGAGAACAGTCAAATTTGGTAGGTAGCTGACAGCACTGTCACCGAGGAAATGGTTAGACTTTCACTGGAAAATATACAGGGTAGACCGTCTAAAAGGAATAATGGAAATTTTTTTGTTCGCTCTAATGTAAAATTTCTGTTTCGTGATATTCTAAACCTATTTAAAAAATACACATATTTTTTTGAAAATTTAAAATACAAACTTTGGAAATTTTGAAAATATTGTATAAAATGGATGATGGTAAAAAAATTTTGTTTGCTCAAATTTAAAATATCCACGTTTTGACATTCTAAACATATTAAAAAAAATTTTTTTTTTCAAAATCGAAAAGAAAAATTTTGTTTATAAAATGGTTGAAAAAATTTTTTTTTACTCAAATTTAAAATTTACACATTTCATGACATTCTGAATATATTCAAGAAAAATAGATTTTTTTCCCCACTACATGGAATTTTTTTTCAATTTTAAAATTTCCACGTTTCATTACATTCTAAATATATTTCAACAAAAAAATGTTTTGGAAATTAAAAACTAAAATTGAAAATTTTATCCCCCACCACTATAGAGTAGATGATGGAAAAAAGGTTTTCTCTGTAATAATAGGGCTAACTACATTGCGATTATAATTCTTATATGTTATTTCTTAATTAATAATTTTTTAGAGTGACCGCTCTATATAAATAAAGAGGGAAGTTCTATGTAAATACTTTTACAGATTTTTTAAAAAAACAAGCTAACCATTATACCGATTTACTGCTCTTTTTATATAATTGTTGCACATTCTATAGCATACTCTTCGCAGTTCTTTTTTTTTTGCAAATAATATTAGTTTTAGACATTTTTAGTTTAACTAAAAAACATTAAAAACATTTCTTTTTTCATTTAAAAAATTAATAACTAATTCTCCAAATTTCAATACAATTGGACTTTTCGTTCTTAAGTTATCGTGCTTACAAGAAACGTGACGGACGGACGGACGGACCGACGGACAGACAGACGGACGGACGGACATTTTGAAAGTAGTTCAGAATTCGATCATGAACACAGTGATACGAAACTTTTTTCTCTAGGAGCAATACTACCGGTTTTAGAAATGTGTCGATCGAATGCAATATACTCTTCGTTTTGTATTTGCGAAGAGTATAATAATCGTCAGACTTCCGACTACAAAACTGTAGACAGATTTTTGAAAAAAATCGAAAGTGAACTTACATACGTCATTATAGTTTGATCAAAATTGGTCGAATATGCAAAAAAATCAAATTAATTACATACATTAACCAAATTACAGCTACTTTTTTTTCTTAGTCTAACAAAAGTGTCCTAAAGTTATTTGTGTTTTGTCCTAAATATTTAATTCATAGCTGTACTTATTCTTAAATACATCCCTAATGGCAAAAACGACAAGTTTAAAGCCTAACATAACTTTGAAATGACAAATAAAATGACCAAAATTACTATGCAGCAGAAAATAGTTTCGAAAGCTAATAAAATTAACTTTTAAGCGAACTATAGGTCAACTATACCGAAGTATGTATTATGTAAGTTCAATTTCGATTTTTTTCAAAAATCTGCCTCGACAGTTTTGTAGCCAGACGTCTGACGATTATTTTAAAAACATATATATTGCGATTAGACAAAAATTAAAGGCTGTAAATAATTCTGAATGGTAATTTTTTTTCAGCCCCACTGTGCGACAGACAGAATTTTTTTTTGCTCTTTAAAATCTCGAAGTTTTATGACATTTTCCCCTAACAGGATACTCTTCACAGTTTTATAGGAAATAAATAATGTTATTTTACCTGTTTCTTTTTCTCTACATTTTTTAACAACCCTCCCCAGAGGAGTGAGATTGTTTTCGTATTTTACACTTTTTTGTTTAATTACAAAACATTAAAAACATTTTTTTTTCAAAATTTAAATAATTAATAACTTTTTCGTTAAAAAACATTGGGGCTCTTCCTCTAGCTAACAATAACTTATTGCCAAATTTCAATACAATCGGTGTTTTCGTTCTTATGTTATCGTGCTTAAAAAAACGTGACGGACCAATGGGCAGTTAGACGGACAGATATTTTGAAAGTTGTTCAGAATTCGATCGCCAACATAGTGATATGAAAATGTTTCCTCTACGAGCGATATTACAGGTTTTAGAAATGTGCGGATTAAATGCACTATACTCTGTGTTCTGTATTTGCGAAGAGTATAATGATGATCTTGTAGAAATAAAACCATGAGAAGGGCAATTCAGATTTCTGTCGTAGGGTAATAAAGATCTGAGAATATATCGAAAAATAACTCCTCGCTTATTCTCGCATAATACAACTAGGGGTTCCTCGCGGTATTATGGCAGTTATTACTGAAGGGTAGATCTAACAAAGAATTCAAAGATAGCTTTATATTGGGTGATAAATAACACTGTAAAATTAAGAGATCAATTCAAGATGATAATAAAAATGAAAGTAACAAAATATATTACAATTAAACACTAGATCAATTTAAAGGCTACAAAATTATGTTTATGTATTTATTTGACATAGCACACAATTCCAGAGTGTAAAATAAAACTAATAAATTAAAGGGTATAATCTCTGCCATCTTTAACTTAAGAGTACAATTCGGGGAGTAACGTTTGCCTTTTTAGGCTCTCTTGGCTTTAATAAGTGTCATAGACAAGAACCAATTTAATACGTCTGATATAATTAATTACTAGATCCTATAGAGGATAAGAAACGAAATAGACGGAGGTGATTAAACCAATCCAGAAGTTGGATTAGACTGTCAGAGAAATATTGGATATATACAGAAATATCTAACATTATATCTCTCTGGAGATTTATCTTCCAGTTAAATATGCCTTATCAGATCGGTAACAGTAAATAATTTAAAAAAAATATATAAAAAACGCCCCTTTAAAAACCAACTGTACCTTTAAAACTGCCCTAAAAAAGAAAATAATGTGTAGTTGGTTCTAATGTGGGGGGGGGGGGGGGGGGGGAGCGATAAGTAAAATATCATGTTTTTCTAAGTATTTTCAGCGCCCCACGCCTTTACGTTTATTAATCAGAACCAACTACACCTTATTTTATTTCTTTTCAGTGCATTTTTAACAGTTTCAGTTAGTTTTAAAACCGAGTTTTTAAATTTTCAAAAATAATTTATTTATTTTCTTTTTTTAGTTCCCAATTAGACCGTACTGTCTGTACGATACAATTCTTCACCCATAAATACCGTGCAATCCACAAAGAATGAAGATGACGTCACACAGAAAAATCACTAAAATTATCAAAACTGATGTCTATTCTACGCAGGTACATTATTAAAACTAATTTCTTATGTTATAGGATATCCAAAGTCAGTTTGAAAATCATAAAAAAGAGAGCTACAAAGGAATAGTTCATAACACCAGCGATGAGCGTCGACCGACAATTTTTATAATCACTTTTTAATTATTGTACATATTGTTTTGCCACATTATATTAATTGATAGGCATGATGTAAATTATTTATTTATAATAAATAATGTTAGTTTAATGGACAACTCCATAAACGATTCAATAAAAGTAAATAAATGTTATTTAACCTACGGCCATGCTATGGGCAATATTAAGAATGAACATAAGCGGATAAGGGACTTGTAATGGTGAGCCAGGTAAACAATCGAACGAACGAAAGTATCGTTTGTGGTAAGCGCATAACATATATGGTAACTATATTCGTATACGGATATCTTTTGCATTATTCAAGCACCGTCTCGGCTCTTATTCGATCACATCAGGCTTTGTAATGATTTAACCTGGTAGCAACTTTTTAGACTGAATTTTCAAGTTAACACTAGAAATACTTTCGTGAATGTTATTATCATATGTCTGTTTTTTTCTCCCTTTTTCGCTAACAAATCAGTGTTTTTTAACGCTAACAATCAGTTCATTGTCACTTGTGTGTTAAGACTGGTAAATTAATAAAGAAACTCGCATTTTCAGTGGGTCAAAATTCTTAAAAGCTTGTCAAAATTGCAAATTGCCAACTTCCCAAACAAGTTTTATCACAAAAGAGAAACCTCCAAAGCACACAATACAAATAGTTTTATAGTGGTAGGTACGCAAATTTGCCCTGTACAGGTAGAGGAGTTCAGCAGTTCTTATCGTGTTATCGGTGTGCACAGTTCGCTACTTTAAGACAAGTTAACTGTCGCTGTGTCGTGACTCAATTTGAAAGACGTTATCAAATAAATTTAAGATGGAACATCTTCCCCTGGGTAAGTACAATACAGTATTATATGTTTTTTAAATAACCCGTCACTTTTAATTTGTCAAACGTGCATTAAAAGTACTTAATACCGTCGCTTTTAAAATTCACGAGAAATAAAAGTTTCTGTTGAGCTACAAATCGAAACCCACTATACCCCCCTGTGTTTTTGACATTAATTGATCAGTCATAGAAGCTAATATCTGCACACAAAAAAATGGCTTTTAATACGTGCTATTCCGGGAGCTTCGATTTTTTTAATACAACATTGACAATTTAAAAAAAATCAGATATGTTACGATTTTGAGGCGTATAGGTTTAAGTAGTGAGTAAAACATATTTTAAAACAGGAAATTTGGAATTACTTGTTATGTAATTAAATAATAATAATAACCCTAAAATAACAACAATATTAATACCCTTAAACAATTATTTTATTATTTCCAGAAAAATAAGAAGCAGAGGTATTATTACAATCATTTTAGTAATTAATTGTTTTTTACATAAAATAAATCCATCAAATACCAGAAGTACCCAAACCTTCAGCAACTTCCACATGGCACAAACACCACAGGAAAGCACATTCGAAACCACAACTTCTGATGACGACATCGATTCGGACAGCAGTGATTAGGTAGACAAGTATGTATTTTTGATAGGTCTTACTTTATTTATTATTTCTGTACTAATATCTATAATAAATTCAACTTTTGAATGCCTTTTGTCTCTTTTTATTCCACAATGTTAACAACATTTTTTAAATCTTTTTCTAAAAACATTGATTAAACAATTTTTTGAACTCTTACATATCACTCCCAAGTATTTAAAAATATTTTTCTCATAAATACATAAGTCAACACTTATGCTAAGTTTGAAAAAAATCGTGAAATATTTATATTTTTAACTCTTATAACTCTTCCCCAGGGGATCATATTTTTTTCCCTTATTTTTCTCATAGAAATTTAGGTACCTATCGAAAGTAAGTAAACTGAGTTTCAAAAATATCGAAGGTTGTTTATATTTTCAACCTCTATATCTCACTCCCAGAGCATTTCATTTTTTTTACTATTTTTCCCTTAAAGGCCCATGCATAATAAGTATTGCAGAGCATTTGCAGAGTTTCAGAATTTTAGCCAGAAATTTTGGATTCTGGCACACTGTGATTTTGTGTAAATACTGTAGTTGACTATATGTAAGGTTATAATATGGTTTTCTCTGGAGACGACGATAACTTTATACTCGAGGCTTATTTTCGAAATGATCAATTGACAATTAAAGTTGTTTATTAACAACCGCCATATTGAATACAAATCATTAAGCCACTGTCGTCAACGCGAAAATGTTGAAAGTATCACAAAATAATGTACATAGTATG
This sequence comes from Stenurella melanura, assembly GCA_963583905.1. NCBI lineage: Eukaryota > Metazoa > Arthropoda > Insecta > Coleoptera > Cerambycidae > Stenurella > Stenurella melanura. Next base: position 74,812,782 of record OY757312.1, on the reverse strand, counting down.
TGAGCGGCACATAAAAAATCTTTAGAGAGTGGCAAATTTAGTCTTTCTCGATCTCCCTGTAGCAAAACCTGTTCGTCATCTTGAAGCAGCCATTTTGAATCCTTGAATTTTGACTCTCTCCAGATACCGATTTTCAGATGAATCAGACCATAAATTACAAAATTTATCTGTCATATTGAAGCAGCCATTTTGGATTGTTAAATTTCGACCAAACTGTCCGCCATCTTGGATATTTTATAAAAAATGTCAAATTGTGTGGTCATGTAAACCATATACACATCTAAAATTTGAAGTCAATGCGACATCTGGAAGTGGTTGAATACTTTGCAGGAAGATTTTCGTACATGCAAAGTTAAGGTCAAGCTAATAAAAGCATTAACCTTTTGAGGACGAGATTGGCCACAAAAGTGGACGGGGATAGACACTAATGCAATTGCTTATCTAGCAGCTTAAACTTACGATTATGGGCCCGCTGAATCCGAATATAGCTTTAGCCAAAAATGGCCATAGGAACAACCTAAAATTAGTACACCAAGTGAGTTCAAAAATCTCAGATTAGAAAGTTACAAATTGTTTCCTCCTTAAGTCTGATCTTATTAAAGATGTAAAATAATAAATATGAGCTAAATAGATCAATCAAGCTATACCTACGAATCACAACCACATGCAGACTTTCTTTGTAACAAAATAGAACATCATTGAAAATCCACAACATAATTCTTTACTTCAAACTAATACATTTTATTTGTTTACATTAATTCAAAATAAACTATAATACAAGTTATGCAACTAACACTGAGAAGGGCTCCAGGTGCTCTGATGTTGATGGACCTATCCGTAACCTCTTCAAGCAAGAGAGAATATTCAAAGGTAGGAGCTCGGCATAGCTATGAAACTTCCCTAGTAGCACCAATATTGCATGAATATATAATCCATATAGGACCAATATATGAATATAGGACCAATATATAGAATATTGGTTCAATATTGGTCCAATATTGTGTGCTACTAGGGTCACTCTTTCTAATGGCGTTGGCGAAGCCAATCATTTTAAAACGTTGATTTCCAACAATATCGCCGAAGATATATTCTGACATATCCGCAAATGTTGTTCTGAAATATTTTAATAGAAGAACGTCTGGTCCAGAAGAGGAGTCGCAAATAAATGTGAAGATGTCAACCAATACTATTTCGTATACATGATTGGGACAAGCCGCCCATAGTAAAGGAGGCTCAATGGTGTAGCCCCAAAGGCCAATCCAGTGTTTGATGCGATGGTGTCCAAATATGTGCCATACAGATTACTTCATAGGCCCCATTCGCCATGCGTCTCCAGACACAAAGCAGCCCGGAGATGCATGACTGTGCTTTATCCCTGCTTGCCAATTTCTCCACTGGAGATCAAAATGACAATGCAATCCTCCCTATCCTTCTCATTGACCATGCACTATGAAGCCTATGATGGTATTGTAGTAGTTGCACGTGCTTATGACCCTTAAACAATGTCTAAATGTCAGAATTTTCTATTCTCAGTCATTGTAACAAAGGTAATGATCAGGAAGTTGGACATTGTTTGTCATAAGGACACAATTACTCTATTCTAGTGTACAACAATTGTCTTTGTAGCATCTTGTAATGGGTTCTATAGTAGGAACTACCAGAGAAAACAATTTTCGATTATTTATTTTCATGATGCGATAATTTTCCTTTAATAATATATATTCCGACACCTAGACATGGCTCAAAATATTCTTCCTAACTAGGACTCCTGACTTAAAAACCATGATAGAGTTAAACTGGTATCCTGATAGTCAGTAACGAAGTCGACGGTGCCGCTTTCTTAAGACCAATAATTCAAAGAATCATGAAACGCTGTTACTACAGCTTACAACTCGCTATCATCTCCAATCGCCTAAAATATATTGTTTACCTCAAATACACCTGGTAAATCGATTACAACAGTAGTCGTATCAAGTGCTCATCTAGCTGTGATTAACAAATAAATTTAATAAAGTACCGTTTCAAAATTAAACATTCTACGCTCGTTGAAAGGAAGGTGTTAATTTCATTTGATGTTAGTTCTTTATTTCGATGCTGTTTATTATACGAACGTTAAAATTGTTACAAAAGTTCCTAGTTAAATAAATTTAATAGAAAAAATTTATAAAAATATTTACAATTAACTTTGTCTAAATTAAAATGTTTCCAATTTGAAAGTAAATCTTGTGTTCGACAAAACTTCAACGCACCATGGCCCTTATAGCATTAGTTAAATAATGTATCTACACAAACACACAGAGATCTTTCATCATATAGAAAAAAAAAATGGAAAAAAAATTAACCGCCCTTAAAAAAGTTCATTGAATGCAACTTGAATGCGTCGGTCCGGGAGCCAGGGAGGGGTGGGGAGGGACGGAATAGGAAGGAGGAAGGGGAGATTTGGCTTATGTAGGGAAGGTGATAGATGGCAACGATGGGGGGGGCGGCGGCAAATGGAGGGAAGGGGAGGGATGGGGAGGGGCGACAAAGAAGGGGGGGGGGCTCCACTTAAATATATACGCTATATTATTTGCTACACATGGACCACAATGTATATAACCTTAGTAAATTTATATGATATAGTCTGATAATTTCTTCAAGCTACAACTAGTGTAGTTTTATTTTTAAAAATATGGCGAATCCTTGAAAACTGATTTATAATAACATTTTTTACAAATCATAGGGTATTATTGCTCGGCGGTAGGTTCCCTGTAGATATTTTACTGAAGTATTTTCGGAGTAGCTGATATCAAATCTGATGTCAAAATATAAGAATTCAAGAAGATGAATCCGATATGGCTAAAATAATTGCAATATTTTGGCATAACTAGATAAAATTTGATATGGGAAATTTCAATATTTAGTGACCTTGTTTTAAAAAGCGGATCAGTTTTTTAAGACATTTATTTCTTATAAAAATATTTCCAGATATTGTCTAAATGTTATTTGTGGCATTATCTTAATTTTTTAATTCTTTGGGACTTCCTGCCACATGTATTTTTTCTTTTTAATCCGTGCTCGTGGAATCTACAAAATATCACAATTAACCAGTATGTTACAGGGAAATAACCTCTACCCCTGTGACGTTTAGATTAAAGGGTCAGTTAGAGGTTGCCTTTTTTAACAAATAACACAAATAAGTATAAAAAATTGAAATTAAACATTTCGTCGACGTTTCGGAAATCTAATCTGTTCCAAATCTTTTTTGCTGTGTATGATAAATACACAGCTCTAAGAATGTTTGTTATATTGAATATCCATCGATACTATTTATATAGAACTGTTGATATAGTTAACAGTTTTTTAATTATATACAATGTTAAGTTTGTGAAGTTCTTCTTTTAACATTGGCAACCAGGTTGTACACACATCTACGGACACCCATATATCCTCATTCATTAATATTATCGCTGGTTCTTTAATTTTTCTTTTTTTACTATCCGCCTCTTTTGCTAAAATTTTTGCCGAGTCATAGTTTATTCTATGTCCGTTCTCCCAAGAGCAAGCGTGTTCGCAGATCTTGGACCTATGAATTCAATTTTTTCCAATATAATTGTTGTGTTCACCCAATCTTACATTAAACGGTCTGGATGACTCACTCACGTAATGTTTGTTGCACTCACACAGAATACTATAAATGCAGTTTTTTGAATTTTGCTCGTGGTTCTTCGGGTTAATCTTTGTCAGAATAGATCTTAAAGTGTTGTTTGTTTGAATTATCATCCTAATATCAAATCTATCGCCGATACAGTGCAACGTTTCGGATAATCCGCGTACAGAAGGAATTAACGCTGTGCAGCTGTGCAACGTTTTTCAGGTTTTTGTCATACCTGATTGTTATATTCAATATTTATGAAGGTTTTATCGACAAAACCCTCATTATATTGGTTATTTATAAAAACTTCTTATATAATCCGCTTCTCATTGTTTAGTATTTCATAATTAGAAAAAATGATTTTGGCCCTATCATACAAACATTTTACAATACTATTGAACAGATTGGGCCGTTACTTGATGAAAATCCATGATAATAATTGGGAAGAAAACTATATCAGTTTTTGATTTTCACTTTATTTCTTGTCAACATGACAATTGTTTCGCCACATAGTGGCTTCTTCGGATGTTGAGTACTGGTATACAGTACACCAGTACTCAACATCTGAAGAAGCCACTGTGTGGCCAAACAATTGTCATGTTGACAAGAAATAAAGTGAAAATCGAAAACTAATATAGGTTTCTTCCCAATTATTTTACAATACCCCCCTTAACGTGCATCGACTGATTTGAGTTGAAATTTAAATATCTGTTGGTACGTGTTGGTTTTCTATAAACACTTGTTTCAATTGGACGGCATTAAACAGAAAGGAGCCAACCCACAAAATTTAAAAAACCAACCGACAAAATTTAAAAAAAATGTTTCTTAATTTATTTAAATGTAGAATATCGTAATGTGTGTTCAGCTGAAAAAGTCCAACTCATTTTCCATATAAGAATTTAATGGTGTAGTTTCAATATTGTAATTAAGATGCAAGCTTGTTTCTTGATTTTAGCTGAGGGAGTTGGTTCCTTTCTGTTTAATGCTGTCCAATTGCACCATTTATTTTTTTAATTAAAACATCTAAAATGGTAATTTGTTTCTAGTTCCTTTTTTAAAGTAAATTTAATAGAAGGTTCTTTATTATTTAAATGTTCTAAAAAACTATTTAGTAGACGATTCTTTGCAATCTGGCCTCACGGTATTGAGTTACTAGATAGTTTTTTAGAACATTTAAATAATAAAGAACCTTCTATTAAATTTACTTTAGAAAAGGAAACTAGAAATGAATTGCCATTTTTAGATGTTTTAATTAAAGGTGTAAATGGTACAATTGAAACAAGTTTTTATAAAAAACCAACACATAGGTACCAACAGATATTTAAATTTCAACTTAAATCAGTCGATGCACGTTAAGAGGGGTGTTATCAAATGTTTGTATGCAAGGGAAAAAATATTTCTTCTAACAATGAATTACTAAACAATGAGAAGCGGTTTATGAAAGAAGTTCTTATAAATAACCAATACCCTGAGGGTTTTGTCGATATCTTCATAAATATTGAAAATAACAATCAGGTACGGCAAAAACCTGAAAAACCTTACATAACGCTAATTCCTTATGTATGCGAATTATCCGAAAAGTTGCTTCGTATCGGTGATTGATTTGATATTAGGACGGTATTTCAAACAAACAATACTTTAAGATCTATTCTGACAAAGACGAAACCGAAGAGCCACGAGTAAAATTCAAAAAACTGCATTTATAGTATTCCGTGTAAGTGCAACAAACACGTAGGTGAGTCATCCAGACCGCTTAGTGTAAGACTGGGTGATCACAAAAAATTATATCAGAAAAAATGAAATTCAGAGGTCCAAGACCTGCGAACACGCTTGAGAGAACGGACATAGAATAAACTGGGACTCGGCAAAAATTTTAACAAAAGAGGCAGATAGCAAAAAAGGAACAATTAAAGAATCAGCGATAATATTATTGAATCAGGATGAACTGTTAACTATATCCACAGTTCTATGTAAATCGTAAGAAGTATCTATGGATATTGAATATAACAAACATTCTTAGAGCTGTGTATTTATCATACACAGCAAGAGATTTTTCAGAGAAACCTTGAAAAAGGAAACATTGAATTTCCGAAACGTCGACGAAATATTTCATTTCAATTTTTTATACTTATTTGTGTTATTTAATTAAAAAAGCAACCTCTAACTGATCCTTTAACGTAAAAGTCACAGGTGTAGAGGTTATTTCCCAGTAACATACTGGTTAATTGTGATATTTTGTACATTCCCCGAGCGCCGCGCGCCAGTTAAAAAGAAAAAATACATGTGGCAGGAAGTCCCAAAGAATTAGAAAAAAATATGTATTTCCAGCTTACTTAAAAAATAATAAATTAGTAAGAAGATATGTCTTAAACCAATTAAACAACATAAATAATTTCGGCAATCTAGATCGGCCAAATATCCCATAAGTGGCGTAATTGCCTCAAAGATCACCTCTTAAAATTATTGAAAATGATAAAATTACCCTGTATATCATCCAAGATATTGAATTATTGAGAGCATATTAATTAAGCGAGGACGCCAAGACCCTTCACAAGTGGTATAAAAGGGCTAAGATTAAGACAGAAATAATTAAGGTTGCTAAAACAACCCTAAAATAACCTGTCACATAAACGAGACAAAATGAAGTTATTAAAGTTCCCTAGAATAAATCCTTTTTTCTGGATTGTTCAGGCTTATTAGCTTCATATAGGCTTCCCGTCCACTGTGAAATATTGAAAAACTGACAGGTGCCAAACAAAGTTATAAAATTATATTTCAAACAATATTAATGAATGGAACATTTTTTGCCGCTAAGAATTATTTATTGTTTGGCCATTAATTCATATAAACGTTAAATAAACTGACAATATTTTATTAAAACATTAACATCTAAGCCTAAAATAGTCTATAAATATTTGCGCATATATATGTATAATACGTATATATAGAAAGGGCTTCCTAAAATGGGCCTCTAATAAATGTATTTTCCGTGGTTTGTCTAAAAACGGTCTAATCACTTTAAAAAATAACCCGTATTTCAATTTATTAATGTCTTTCTAATAATAACTTAAATAGTTCACTAATATATTCAAAAACAACTTAATCAAATTAAGCACTGGGCGGAAACGTCTCAAAAATTTTGTTATAAAATACTTTACAATTATTTCAAAGTAATTACTTCAAGTATTGCATTTCTACTTAAAACATAAGTGGTACATAGGGGTTACCCCTCGTTTTCAAATGTAACGTAGAAATACTTCTGTTTCTAAAAACATTCGATTATATTATATATTTTAATAAACAAACAACGTAGTATATTATTTAAATCATAATAATAAATGCATATTGATTAAATTTTCATAAAATTCTCTTCCATAACCTCATTTAACCACTGCTAGTAACTTTAACACATATCTTCCTTTTATTTGATTCACTTAAGGACGTAAGGCAATTCTCTTTCACTAGTTTTTAACAACTATTCAAGAGAACATTCAAATAATGTATTGAACAATGCACATTCCTTTAAAATGCGCAATAAAAAATAAATTGATTGCAATAAGCCCCAGCAAAAAAGATTATACTATGTAGCCAGTAGTTTCTGGGTTCATGGCCTTCGTCAGTTCGGATCAGGCAAGTACGTACCAATTTCGATTTTTCGATATCGACAATGCGCAGCCTTCCCGCTGATGTATTTATTAAGTTATAAAGGTTTACAAATTTCATGATCTGCTTTTAAATTAAAAAAGTTTTCTATTTCGGCCGCGTTCGAAGGCCATTTTCTATTCAATACCTTTCCGTGGGTCTCTTTACTCTTTTCTAGCTTGCTGAAGCCGTAAATCCGTGGCTAGCCCTCGATCTGTAATATTTCAAACATGTTTTAATGCATAAGGTATCAATACTTAGTATAGGATTTGAGTACCTAAATGTGATAATTAGTACTTAGTCAATGGCATTTACATGATTTATACATGTTGGCATAGAATGTTTACTACAAATATCTTTAGCTGATATATATTAGTTATATTACTATGTAATATAATAGTGGTAGGTTACTATACACAACAATCATTTTCCTTATATGTTTATAAATTGTTAAATACTCTTAATGTCATTATTATGAGTTAGAAACATGAGTGGAGCACCAAATAACTGGTGTTTTGTGCCAAGATGCAGAAATACTTCTGTAAATGCTCCATATAAAAAGTTTCTAATTATTCCTAGAAGCAATTATTCGCGGAAAGTGACAAACCAATATTAATTCAGCTTTCTTTTAAGGTTATGTTGTTAAAATAAATAATCGCATATTAACCAAATTATTATATACACGGTGTTTGGTACATCTATAGAAAGACTTCACTGGGTGATAGTTGGGGTCGTTTGGAACCTATCACATATTTACCTTTATGCAAAGTCTCACCGTTTTTGAGATATAGGCATTTTTAGATATTTTTGCGAAATAGCTGAGTTGTTACTAATACGTGTTAGTTTTTGTGATACTGCATACTTTAAGCTTTCTTAAATATTTCTTTTAGATATTCTTAATATGCATTGTCGAAACAGCTTACCTTCATCATAGGGGACGGGTGCATATTGTGCAACATGGTCCTGATATAGACGAGGCATTCGAAGTAGATCCTACCAGTAGTATTCGAAAAGTAGTTCGTCAACTGAATTTGTCCATATAGAAAGTTTGGACAACTCTTAGGATTGAAAGAAAACATCCATTCCACTACACGCCTGTTCAGGGACTCGAAGACGGTGACCCAATACGGAGAACTGCTTTTTGCCGTTTTTTGTTGAACGCTGATCTGGAAGCCTGACGTTTTCTTAAAAGTATTTTGCGGACAGACGAGAACTGCTTTTTGTCGTTTTTTGTTGAACGCTGATCTGGAAGACGGACGTTTTCTTAAAAGTATTTTGTGGACAGACGAGTCGAAGTTCTCTCGAGAAACATTTCCTAATCGTTGGATTTGAAGAAATAGGCCAATATTGTGGCCAGCAAGGTCTCCAGACTTGACGCCCCTTGGTTTTCACACCTGGGGTCGAATGAAAGAACTAGTTTATAAGACTGAAATAACCGACCGTGACCACCTTGTACGGAGAATTAATGAAGCAGGTGCCAGAATAAGGGGAGAAATGAGGTTAGGCGTCACCACTACCCAAATAAGAAAGAGGGCACGTAAATGTATTAGAAATGGAGCGATCATTTTGAAAATGAAATGAATTAGCTATTAGTTTTAGTTATATTTGTTTTAGTTAGAACTGAAAATAAAAGTTATAAAATGATTAATACTTATTGAATTTGTTTCCTTATTAAAAATGCAATGTCTACAAATATGCTCCCTTTTTAGTTTAATGAACTATAATTCTGTCATAACGCGGTATACCATTGGAAAAAGGATACAATGGAGAAGTTTTTAAAACTATTTGAGTCTTTTGAAGTAGTACCGCTTTTGAGAAAATTTTGCTTAAAATAGGAAAAAAAAATCACAGATTTCGCAATCCTTGCAACCATTGGGACATTGGATCTCCCTCCACTATCAAAAGCCAAATAATTAAAAAATAAAAGTAAAATTTTACATGCTCGATTGGTGTAAACCAGAAATCATTTTTTTCTTTTTCAAGACTACGTATTATTTAAATAATATCATGGACTTTTGAAACATTACCTAATAGACAGCAGAAATTGTTTTAAATTTGGACTGTTGGTAAATTTTGATTTGTTGGACCGTTTAGGAGTAATAAGATAAAATGTAACATTACTGAATAACCCCCTCCCATATTTATTGTAGGAAGACAAAAAGTTACAATTTTTTAATCCATTAAAACATATCTGCTTGATGTAAAAGTTTATTTTCTTTCTTTTGAGAGTTTTTTTATTATTAAACGCTGTTGCAATTAATTCTACCGAATGCAAATAAATCCCTACGCCACTGTACGCATTATTTAAACAGATATCACTCACTTTTCATATATCATTCGATAGGTAAAGTCATAAGCTTTATTTTTTAACTCTTGGTAAATTTTTATTTATTAGGCCGTTTAGGAGTAATAAGCAAAAATGTGACATTACAGAGTAGCCCCCTCAAATATTTTTTGTAATGGGAGAGAAGAATATAATTTTTGATCAGCCAAAAAAATGTAGTCGTATGTAAAATTTTATTTTCTTTCGATTGGCGCAAACCGTAAGTCATTATCTCTTATCGTTTTCGAGGAAAAAAATAAAATATGCAACTGTGCGCGCCACCCCTTTAAGCAGGGGGTGGGGGTGCCTCCGCGGATTTTCGAGGTGGGTCTGCCCCTAAATCTTTTTATTTTTATTAATATATATCTATATTTATGGAAACTAATTATACTCACAAATATGGTAAACAATCTGTCAGAAACGTGTGATATACGAAACGACGTCACTTAGATCATTACCCAATAAGGTTGCGTTTTAGAAATCATTCAAATAATTCAATTTTAGGTCGATATGTTTATTTTTTTAATCTGATGCGAGATCTGATTATATAATTAATATGAATGCGTTTAGGCTTTTATATTTATATATTACTCCATATTAATGCATTATTTGAAGTGAATTGCTAAATGTGGAAAACATCATACCACTTATTTTTATAATATGCCTTTTAATAGTCGTGCAATTTTACCATAAAACCTTTTTAATTGCACGGCGCTGTAACACTGCACAGTGGTCCGAAATAAATAAAACGTTGACAAAATGCAAATCTTCTAAGTGTGTTATACAGCGTTCACGTTCCAGTGGTACATTAGGGTACATCTCAGGTAATATTTCCTTGAATATCGACCCATTTGTTCGAGAAATCTACCTGCGATGACCGTTCAAACATGCATAATTGTTACACTATGATTTTACTTTGTTGGCAGATTTCAACGTGTGACTGTGCTTCAAATATTTGTGCTTTTAGTTTGTAATTTTTACAACAAAAACTTTAAGGCAAGTACTTTATTTACATGTAAAATATATCCAGAAATTTTAGTTTGAAGCGGCTGATTTTATTATTTTTTATAAACGTAATTTCTTTGGCATTTTGTAAATTCTATTAGATCTAAAGAGTGTTTGCCACTAAAAGCCACGGAGATTTTCATTCTAAACTATACTCTAGGTATCGCTTTATGCCGCGATTAAATACATTTTTGTTCAAAGTTGCTCCATTAGAAAAAAATCGCGTTTTTTCGTTCGTTATTTTCAATCCAAAATAAGAGTGTCGTTGCCGTCAGTAGTATGGCAAACGCTATACTATGGAGACTAAAAGCTTTGCATCTATAGTACATATTGAAGCGATTGCATCGCCCCCACCCTAAACTACCTTAGTTTAAGCAACAACCAAATTCAAATTTTTTTATTTTAGAATTCCTACAAGAGAACTGTCTATGAATATCATCCACTTTCGACATTAATCTAGGAGTAAGACAAGGTGACGCACTCTAAAGTATGCTCTTCACCTTGGTACTTGAAACTGTAATGAAGAACACCAATTACGGAGGTCATACTGGAATCAAATCATCGCCTATGTAGACGATGTAGTTATTATCAGCAGAATCAAATTAATCAAGAGTTCCAAAGGGGAGGGGTCTTATAATTAATGGAAATAAAACAAAATACATGGAGTTGGAAATAAAACAAAATACATGGATGTGGAAAGAATGCCGACCATCAATAACAACAGTAATAAAGTCGAAAATTATAACCTTGAACGCGTCGAAACCCTTACATACGGAGCGGAAGTTAACCAAACCAATTCCATAAGCAGTAAAGTCATGGCACGTATAGTCGTATAGTCAGTGAAAATCGATGTTACTACGTACAAATTAATGACAAGTAGACTACAAGATAAAAACACAAAAACAAAAATATACAAAACCTGAATTAGACCTGTAGTAAGATATGGCTGTGAGACCTGGACCATGACAAAATGACGAAGAAATACTTCGAATATTCGAAAGATGCGAAAGATACATGGGCCAGTCCAGGACGCTGATGGAACATGGAGAATCCGCATTAAAGGTGAACTGAATGAGATCAATGAAAGAAATGACATTATTAAATATATAAAAAGGGAAAGACTAACATGGCTGGGACATGTCAATAGAATGGAAGACTTGAGACTCTTGAGAGTAACTAAGAAAATATATGAGTGGAAACCTGCTGGAAGACGAAGAAGAGCAAGATCTTTGATGAGATGGATAGATGATGTAGACGATGACCTGAGTGCTATGAGTATCAGAAATTGGAGAAGGAAAACTCAAGAAAGAACAGAGTGGAAGAAAATAGCCAGACAAGCAAAGACCCACCTTGGGTTATGAAGCCAAAAGGAGAATAGGAATGTGGCGTACATAATTTTACAGTATAAATTAATTAATGTTTGACAAAGCCCGACTACAACTTTTACTCATGGTGACAACTAATTATTGATGTAAGCTGTAGAGCAGTAACCTCCAGTAATGTTCTATATTAAATATTAATAGGTGATAAAAATTTTACTACTTGTAGTTACCTAATTTACAAATGGCTTCATTGTGTAATTAATTGACGATAAAGTAGTCATTGGGTTATGTTTAAATATTGTTATTTCTCACGACTTAATAAACACACTATTTACGCAGTAATAATATTAATTGAAATTGTACACAAATAATATTTATTTGATAAAGTCCATGTTTTATTATTACACTGGAAATGTCTCGATGGAAACGATAATTTATATACTTAGTTAATACGGCGTTTACCATAAAATAAGTTTTTATTCATCTATATTTCCACTCAAATCGTCGAGTCAAATTAGACCTAAGAATGAAAATAGCTCGGATGTATGATCTATTGCTCGAATGAACCACAAATGGGGTAATATTCAACGCTCAAAAGGTCGAAGTAAACATATTTGGGACAACGCCCCAAATATACAGGGTGTAATTAGTTTCATGTCATTAAAAAAACTGGTAGTGGGGAACGACTAGACAAACAAGAAACCTTATATACCATGGGGTCTAAAGCCCATAGTTTTGGAGAAAAAAATTACCAAAATGTTTAATAATATATATTGGTTGAGAACTGCTGGCATATTGGGTTAGGCTGTATTGTCGTCCCGTCACTGGTACTGTCCCTTGTGATATTCTCAAGATCTCAAGCAATATTTTAGTTTATATCGTTACTTGATTAAGAACGTACACACGACCTACCCGTTCGTTTTTTTTTTTTTTTGGATGTTGCTTTTGTTCTCTTTGAATTTTATGTTCGTAGTTCGACGTGCCGAAATGTGTATTGATGGAGATGGAGGGCATTTCGAACAAATGTTGTGACCAATTCAAAAGAATTGTCCTGTTATTGGGTTTGGGTATTGCCTGTTCGACAAAAAGGTGTTATTGTTTACATTGATTTCCATAGAGACCAAAGACTTTTTTTCGATATCTGATTGGAAAAAATTATGCGCGCAATTCGTTAAAAAATCAGATTTCTCCTTGACCTAACTTAAAATACACATAACTATTTTCCGTTATCGTATCTCTGACGTCTAACTATTTGTTTTAGAATTTCGTGAAATAATTACTCATTTTTAATGCTTTGAAGAACCCTTATATTATGTTACAAATGTTAATAAACCACTTTTTTTTAATAAATTAGACGCTCCTATAATTTTTTTTCAAATTAAAAAACACACACATGTAAACAAATCCTCTGTTTAAACTCCTAGCTCTGCGGCCATCTTGTGCTTGCGTTGTGCAGAAAGAGATAACGAATTTTCACATTTTCATAATTGGTATAAAAAATTCGGTTCAAGTGATCCCAACAAAGTTCTGCGCTTCTTGCTTTGAGACCGCGCGGCGGCGAGGACACAAGTCGGTAACTTTTACTTTTTTATGACTTCTATCTGATTTGAAACTATATGTCCATTGATTCAGAAAAGCAGTGGTTCTCAAATGTCTCCTATCTTAACATTCAAATGTTCCCCTAGGTCAGTGTTTTTAAAAAGGCCCCAATTACACACTGTAGACGGCTCAGTGGCGTAGTGCTTAAGTATTAGGCTTGCGACTCTACAACAAGTTTTTCCTTTCTATCCATGCGTGCTTAAAATACAACTATTTTTCAATTACTCAGATAAAATTTGTTTCTAGGAATTATGTCGATCTTCTCATGCAGAACGTTTCGAAGAAAATGTACATAACTACTGGGAATATGCAAATGGTAACAGATGGAATAAAATTCGTGTCTTGAGGTGCCCTGGGAAAACTGTTGGATGATGTACGATAAAATAAATAAAATGAAAATAAATATTTAAAGCATATTAAATTATGTTTAATTTAATACATATTTCGTCTCATTGTAAATTAATTGTACCGTTTTAGTGCTTGAGTAAATCATGAAAAAATGCACATGAAAATTGACTATTGGTACGGGGTACCGTCAACTCCACAACGTGGATGTGGAAGTAAACTCAAATCCAAAATATAAGGAGCATTTGCGGCTTCCTTTATTCTTTTTTTACTATTGTCTGGAGGTGTGACAAAAAATGACCACAAATTAAACTAAGTAGTTTTTTTTATAAACTACCGCCGATTTAAGTAAATAAGTTACGCCCACTAAATCTGATTGATGGCAAATTCTGCAACAGATCTACTGATTGGTCGAATTTTATTATGCGTATTAGTCTAGTATCTAGAGTCCACGTTGACTTGCAGAGCCGGAGTTAGAATTTCAGAGTTTGGCAAGTAATGAAATAATGAAAGTAAAATATTCCCTGCTTTCATAAATGTTGGATTTCCCAGTTCTACCTATTATTAAATAAAAATACAACAACCCTACATTCGTTTTATTTAGGATTTAATTCTAGCATTATATTGAACCTACCTAACAATGGTTGTATAATTCTAATATATACATGTGTATTGCCAAAGCACGTGTAGCTAAAATACATTGTTGTTTCTTTTTTTGGTATATGTGACAAAAAAATCTTTCCTTTTGTATATTGTATAAGACAACATTATTATTGGTATCTAGATTAAACCTACTTACTGCAACGCATGCGCCAATAATTAAATTATTCTTCTTCCCCGGAAGATGACGATGATGAGGAGTCATTGGGATTTATTATAATCGGTTGTTGTTGAGGAACTGTGGCAAAATATTGATTTTCAATTTTGTTTAATATGGCTCACGCATCCCGTCCAATGCTTTTCTATGGGCTTCCCACTGTCTAATAAGTTATGTATCTCATTATGATTAAGTCGGGAGCTTGTGTTTCGAACGTATTTTTTTAATGCACTCCAAATTTTTTCAATAGGATTTAACTCACAGTCTTAAAACTGTATGACCATTTTGTTCTGCAAGTTCGTCTATACAAATGTTTTTTTAATGTTTGCATTTTTCACCTTTTATTTTTTAAATTCAATTAATTCAAACTTTCGCGTCGAAGTCGTTGGTATTTTCTCAGCTTGTCGCGAATGGTAAGAGGCATTATCTAACAATATGACCTAATTTGGCTTTATGTTACGGAATAGTTTTTCTGCAAACCATTTTGCAAAGTGGCATTCGGCTGATAACTTTGCTATGTTTTTTGCGAAAAGCATTAAACACCCTTTTACAAATCCATCTTCATTACCCGCGTGTACTATTATTATACGTTTACCTCTCGAGGAAGATACATTTGGAGAACATTTTAAAGTGTCATCCGACCAAAAAAAGTTTAGATTTTTTTTTTTCTGAAATAGGTTTAGAATGCCATGAAACGCGGAAATTTTAAATTTGAGTAAAAAAAATGTTTCCCATTATTTATTCCATTTAGACGGTCCACCCTGAATATTTTCCAGTGAAAGTTTAACCATTTCATCGCTGACAGCAGCGTCAGCTACCTACCAAATTTGACTGCTCTACGTCAAGTAGTTTTTTAGATAATACACTAACAGACAGACAGACAGACTGACGGAATTGAAAAACCTATATTTTCGTAATCTACGTGATCTGAAACGTGAAAATCCAAAAAAATCTCGGAGGGTGATTTTTTCTCGAATACAATACTTCTCTTTGGTATGCGAGGGAAGGAAAACATTTAAAAACAAACATATTTGACAGTAATAAAAGAAATGCTAAAAAGCTGAGTTCATATTTATAAAGCACATACGATGACTGCTTTGACGGCAATTTTTTATTCGCTGAATAAATATGAACCTAATGTTCTGTTATTTTTGTGGTGCGTGCCCTTTCTGTTGAAACTGCAGATAAGAAGAAAAAAAAAACTGTAGTGTAGTGCTAGTATTTTAATGAGATTAAATTGGAAAATTTGCCAGTAGTGTTTTTTGAGGTAATAAATATTTAAATGGAGAGTTGTCATAAGATAAAATACGAATGTACTATAAAAATCTTGAATCCGATTCTGAACGCATTAAGCAGGTGTTCGTTTGCAAGCGTGCGGCTCTCTGCGATGCAATTCTTAAGGGATGCCGCTTTGAATGTTATATTTTGGACACAACTTTAACATAAAATTGCATCCGTGTTACGCCTAATTTTACGCCTAGTTTATAACAAATTCACAAATTTCTAATCCACGCTGTAAGGGTGGTTTACGGGAACCTTTGGGGTTGGAAATTTTTTTTCAAAGCATGCACAATGTGCACGAAAAAAATCGTATTCCTGTTACGGCTCATTTTTTTACTAAAAGTTGAGAAAGGGTCTCTCCTATTAAGAATGACAAAATGCCTCCACTCTTGGAATTCAAAATAAATTTGATGTATTGGTTATAGGGGTACAAAAATAAGGTAGTCACAGTTCATATGACTCCAACCCCCTCGTCACTCGCACAGGACAAAAAAGGGGTTATTTTGGTTTCCATTTTTTTTCTCAGGCTGTGTTTACGTTAAAATTCGGAAAAAATCACGAAGGTAGCTGATCATATTACTTATCTACGGAATTTTTTTCAAGGTCATTAGCCCCATTAAAAAAATTCTAAAATGTTAAAAATGGAATTTTCAGCCAAAAAACGTAGGTGTAACATGATTTTTTTTTGTCGTTTTGTTCCAACTGTAGAATGCTATCTTTTGGAATATATCTTAAATAGCTTGGTTTGGTACGCCATGCTTAAAAATCCATTTTTTAAGTTCTTTAAAAGGTTTTTTTTAATTTTACAAGAATGGGGTTGAAGATATTACATTTTTTGTAGATTTTTTGGAGACGAACAATTCGTTTTCTGATTTTTGTTCCTAGCATAAATACTCACAAAGTTATGACCATTAAAATATTTTTTTTTACAATTTTCGGGCCAATTAACTATTTTTAAGCTGTTTTTCAAATTAACAGAGAAGTTAAGGTTAGCGAAAAAATTCATACGACATTTCTTTAAACGAAGGATTTGCACTTTGATCAACAATCAACAATAACCCCAAGTACTCAAACTTTATCGGAAGACACACTGTCACAACACACAAGTGATCTCTCTATTTATGAATCTCCTGGATTAAAGGAACCCCTACAAACAGTATTGATGCAGTTTAAACGAGTATTATCTACTCACAAATTATATTTCATTGGTCGATCAAAAAATAATTTGCGAGACGTTCCCTTTGAGGCTAGGATTCAATAGCATAATATCAAGTATGTCAAATTCTGAAAATCGAAATGTACTCAAAGCGTTAATAACATTTTACTTCCACATCCACGTAGTGGATTGGAAGTATAGTAATCGCAAAAAAATTTTCAAAAATTTTTATTAGTGAAATAGGTTTAGAATGTCATGAAACGTCGAGATTTTAAATTTGAGCGAAAAAAAATTTCTGTCTGTCGGTCTGTAACTTTTTTTGTTTTCTCCGGAACGGTTTAAGATATTGACTTGAAATTTTGTACACGTATATATTATAACGAGATCTGGAACTGGATTGTTTTTTGAGGATATCCGGTGAAGGGTTGGGGGTTAAATAGGGGTAAATATGGGAAAATAAGTAAAGCAAGCTTGTAAGAGTACAGAAACTTGAAATTCGGTGTATGTACTAGAAGTTAAGGACTCAGATTTTTTTATAATATTTTTCAACCCCCCACCACCCCTACCCCATTAATGGGGTTGATAAAAAAAAGTTGAGATATTCATTTGAAATTTGGTACACGTATGAATTATAACGACATCTGGAACTAGATTATATTTTGAGATGATTCCATTGAAGGGTTGGGGGTTAAATAGGGGTATATAGGGGAAAATAAGTAAAGCAAGCTGGTAAAAGTACAGAAATTTGGAACTTGGTGTATATACTAGTAGCGAAGGTCTCAGGTTTTTTATTAGTATTTTCCATCTCCCCACCACCCCCACTCCCTTATTAAAAGAGTTTATAAAATTAAATTTAAATTTTCACTTGAAATTTGGTACATTTATGTATTATAGCTATATCTGAAACTAGATTATATTTTGACATGATTGCGTTGAAGGAGTGGGAGTAAGTAGAGGTAAATAGGGAAAAATAAGTAAAGCAAGCTGGTAAGAGTACTGCAACTTGAAATTAGGTGTATGTCCTAGATGCCAAGGCCTCAGATTTTTTGATACTATTTTTCAACACTTCCACTACCCTTACTACATTATTAAAGGGTTTGATAAAATAAAATTGAGATATTCACTTGTAATTTGGTAGACGTATGTATTATAACGACATCTGGAAGTAGATTATATTTTGGGATGATTCCGTAGAAGGGTTGGGGTTAATAGGAGTAGGGAAAAATAAGTAAATCAAGCTGGTAAGAGTACAGAAATTTGGGATTCGGTGTATATACTAGAAACCAAGGCCTCAGATTTCTTTCTAGTATTTTTCAAACTCCACCACCTCCGCTTCATTATTAATGGGATTGATAACATCAAATTGAGATATTCACTTGAAAGTTAGTACACGTATGTATTGTAGTGACATCCGATTGAGATGACTTCATTGAAGGGGTGGGAGGTGGTAGACTGCGAATAGTGGAAAATAAGTAGGGTAAACTAGAAACTTCATTTTTAACGAATATGGTAGAAACCAACCCCTCAAACTTTTCTATGACATCTGCCCCAAATATTATTAAAATTCTATGACCAATAATTTTCACATACTAGAGTGCAAATATAGTCAAGATATTTCCTTTAAAGTGACTTGGATGAAGAATCTGGATGTGGAAGTAGTGATTCCTTAGGCCGCGGTTTTTATTTAAGTTAAGATCAGATAATTCAGATAATATAATAGCAGTGATATGGAAGTAAGCGAAAAGGTCAACAATTTGATTCACTCTGTCTTAAGTAGTTTTGAAAAAGATATTCTTCCAGTATACTTTGGCATCGATGCTAAATCAAGAGAGTTTATTCTCAACGAAACTGCTCCAATAGCTAGGCTTTTTTACATGACATCGGTGATAAATTAGTGTCTATATGTGATGGTATATATCTACCACATGAGAAAAGTAGCAATAATCTATATAAAAGGAAATCATATTCTGAGCAAAAAAATTGTCTTTATGTAAGCCACTCACCATGTGTACGATAAATGGATATATAACGGAACTTGTAATGGCGAAGACATTTTAAGAGAGGTATCAAAAGATCCAACATTATTAATATCTTGAAATCTGAAGATATGTTCATTCTCGATCGTGGTTTTCGAGGTGTGGTAGATTTGATAGAACAAAACAGTTATCAAGTTTTAATGTCTTCCCTGAAAAGAAAAAGGAATCAACTCACTACAAAAGAGCCTAATAAATCCCGATTTGTAACAAACCGTCGGTGGATTATCGAATCAATTCACTATATTGGGGGACAATAGTATAGGTTACTGCAAAATCAATTTTACAGCAGTATGTTACCTCTTGCAGGATTTTTTAAAATCGCCTGTTTTTTTACAAAATGACTTTGGTAAGAGTTTGAATACGGGAGACGGAAAAGTAGACTTAATTGTAGAAAGAATGAAATCAACTAATGTTGAAGTTGATGCCTTGGCAGAACTTGTTTCCTCTTACAATTATGGTAGAAAAAGTGTTCCATTTCACAGCAATTCATCAACCGAGCTTCTTGTCCTCCCTGAATTGACATTAGAAAAACTTGTGAATCGTATCAGCTTTCGCAAACGATTTCATATCTAGGAGAAATACTTGAAGATAATGGCACAATGGAAATTATTGTCAGATTTGAAGTTAAATCACGACACATGAACTCCAGAATGTATAAATGTTATGTTAAGTACAGAAAGAATTGTTATTGAAGCCATTGAAAGTTATTGTTGCAGCTGTGCAAATGAATTATGGACAGTTGGTAGTTGCTCACATGTAAAAAGTTTAGTGTATTATTTATCACACGGTAGATATACTTCTAGAATTATTAAACCTACAAAAATGTTATCCATATTTTTATTTAGATATATATGTCCAGCTATAGACCAGGACAGCGACGAGGATTAGATAAATTAAGAATAGGACTTGTCTAATGACTTTTTAAATAATAAAGTAATTGTTTAAATTACATTATTTATAGTATACTTATTATCTAACGAGAGATATTACATTATCGTAATAACTCACGCAGATGAAGTTTGCTGTAAATCATCAAGTGTGTTATTACCATTATCGCAAGTTGAATACTATACAATAATTTTGGATGATATATCCAAAATAATTGAACTCCGCCTTTTCCACAAAGTATTTATTAATTATGAGTATTGTTTATCTGTTTGTAAGTGTATATATTTTTGTGGAATAAAGACTATTATTATTATTATTATTATTATTATTTACGATTATAACAGTAAATATTAATATAATAGTTTGACAACGTCCAGACTATTCAAACATGTCAAATCACCTTGCTACCCTCAATAATAATGGACTATTCTATTTTATTTTGTGCATTACATCGATTGGATAGGCTAGGCATGAAGTTAAAGGCGATTGGTGCAAAAATAAATCACTAGGGAGTTATAATAAATCACCCGATTTGTTTATGGATACGATTACACATTCAAAAGTAGTTGATTAATTAATATATAATCTAATAAAAGTAGATAAATGATAGATATAAGTCTTTAAAATATTAATGTTAATTTGATTGACGATCGATAATGGTTATCATTGACATATTTTTTAACGCATTTACTGCAAAAAAAATGAATTAGAAACAAAACATTTGTTTCAAAAATGCCACGAAAAATGTCGTATACATTTTTTCACTAACCTCAATCTCTTGTTAAATTGAAATAACACTATAAAAATAGTTAAATTGGCCGGAAAATTATAAAAAAAAAATGTAATGGTCATAACTCTGCGAGTATTTATGCTAGGAATAAAAGTCAAAGTGCAAATTATTCGTTCAAAAAGAATCTACAAATAATGCTATTTGAGTTTTTTTGCTATCTTCAACCCCCTTCTGGCAAAATTCAAAAAACCTTAAAAAAACTGAATTTTTAAGCATGGCGCACCAAACCAAGCTATTTAAGATATATTCAAACAAGTAACTTTTGGTAGTTAGAACAAAATGAAAAAAAAAAAAAATGTTACACCTGCGTTTTTGGCCGAAAATTGTAAAAAAAATTGTAATAGTCATAACTTCTTCAACCTCATTCTTGTAAAATTTAAAAAACCTTTAAAAAAACTTAAAAAATAGATTTTTTTATTGATACCCTATTTTGCTTATTTAAAGTACGCCTCAGAGTGTTTAAATCTAAGTTTTAAAACGGGCGTGTTTTAAAGTTACCATAGCAATAACTACAGCCTGTGTCAAAATGTCAACTTTTTAATTATTGATCTGGCAGGAATTTTTGCGGCATTAACCGCGAATAATACCGCGAATCTGCTTTTCTATTTAAGTAATCAATGTTAGAACTTATTTTAAAGCAATATACAATCAGTAACAACTGTAGTGACAATAATAAATCCTATGTGACAGATTGCAAATTAATTTTGTATTCTTCATTTGACACTGACAGGTATCCTGATGTCACATCACGAATTCAACCATTTTACATTCTTAATTCTTATTCCCATTTTTTGTAGTAATAATACCAGTATTTCCGATTTCAAGGTGTACCAATAAAAAAAAATAGCGTAAAGTATTCGTGGATAACTGGTCTTTAAAACACTTGTTCTATTTCGAGCACTCCGGCTGCGCCGTCGTGCTCGAAAAATCGCCCGTGTTTTAAAGTCCTTAATATCCACTTATACTTTAATATACTATTTAAGCATGGCGCACCAAACCAAGCCTTATACGATATATTACAGAAGGTAGCATTCGATAGAATAACATGACAAAATAAAAAGTCATGTTACACCTGCGCTTTTTGGGCGAAAATTTCATTTTTAACATTTTAGAATTTCTTTAATGGGGTTAGTGACCTTGGAAAAAATTCCATAAATAGGTAATATAGTCTACTACTCTCATGATTGTTTTCCGAATTTTCGCGTAAACACAGCCTGAGAAAAAAAAAAACAAAAACCACAGTAACCCCTTTTGTAATCATGTGGGAGTGGAGAGGGGGGTTGGGGTCATATGGACTGTGGCTATCTTATTTCTTTACCCCTTAACCAATACATCAAGTTTATTTTAAATTCCAAGTGGGAACATTTCTTCATTGTTAATGTGGGAGACCTTTTGAATAAGTGTTGTGTCTACAATTTTCTATGGGGTTGTTCAGAACCCGTTAATTAGCAATTAGCAGCAAATTCGTATACTGTGTCGATAAACATTAATTTCATGCATTACCGACACATTTCATTTTTTTCAATTTTCGTTTATTTTTCAAAATCAAAATTTCACAGTCGCATCAAAAGAGCTAATTTTATTGATCTAACCGTTAATTGACTAATTTGAAATTTTTAAATAAGAATTAATATTCTGTCATGAGAAACATACTTGATTATTGCATTAAAAGTTTTGTAAATAAAAAATAAGCATATGTAGTATATTTATTTGACATTAAACGCAGATCTGAAAGCGATTAGTTTCGGAAGATTGTCTTAAATCAACGGGTAATATACAGGCTGTCATTTTTTAATATACTGAATATAATATTCAGGCTCAACACACCCCTCTTAATAACAAATGGAATCAAATGCGCGACGTTGACGATGAATCTGTCCAATCCCCCTTGATGAAATTTCGACACTAAAAGCTCATAAGTAGTTATTGAGAGCTTCGAAAACGTCGATGATCATTATTCACATCCTCAGCACTTCCCATTTCAGGGGAAAGTCTTGGTAGTAGTAACGATCCCCTACTCAAGCAAGCACCACATATGCAATATTACTAATATTAGTTACCAATCAGCTTGCTGCTTGTAATCAGCAAATCAACTTAGACATGGGCAAAATGGAAACTTTCATTACCAAATAGTGGATTTGATCGTGACTGACTACCAAAAGTATAAAATCTTATGTGTCAAGACATATGAATTCTGTTCCAGTAACGAATTATTGATTGAAATATATGAACGAATGATAGCTACAATAAATTCCGTTATTTTGAGTGAAACTAGAATATTCAGCCAGTGAACCCATTTATTCAAAATTTTCCTCTATACGTGTTTGTATTCGGTGCTTTAAGGTAGTCATTCCCTAGAAAGAGACATCCGATAGGAAAATATTTATTATTTTTAGCCAAAACTTTTTTTTTTACTACGTACATTAAAAAAAACTATAAGAGTACCTAAGTAGAACCATAACAAGACTATTACTATGAATTTTCACTTAATAATTTCAGTGGTTTGCAAAATAGCTAGATTTAAATTTAAAAATTATGTTAATCTTCCTGTTTCGCTGTTTTGTATCTAGCTATTTTGCAAACCATTGAAATTCCTGAGTGAAAATTTATAGTAATACTCTTATTATGGTTTTACTTAGGTACTCTTATAGGTTTTTTAATAATAAATATTTCACTATCGGATGTGTCTTTCTAGGGAATGGCCACCTTAAATTGTATTTCTAAACCATAAACTGTAGTTAATGTATTATTTTCTAAGGGCAACAGTTTTTTCAGATGTAAAAAATTCCAAAAAATAAGTGAGATACGAACAATTTTTTAATTTTTTCAAAATGGCCGCGTCAGATGAATGCGATATAAGAAAATTACTAAGTAGGCTATGCAAATTATTAGTAAGGTTGTAGACTTGTCTGTGAAGAAGAAAATAGTTGTTTGAATTACTGATAGGTACCAGTATTTTTAGTTTAAAAAAAACGGAATTTCATTTTCATTTCCGTAGGGGTCCTATGGATTTTTTTTAATGGAACTGTGCTATTTCTTTTATTAATCAGAAATAATGATTCATAAATTATAATTTTTTCGCCATTAATCATTTCTTAACGCTATCCTTCGTAATAATAGAAGTATTTATAAAAAATAAGCGCCAACAAATCATTTTAATAATCTACATTTAAATCCAAAATTGCAGATAGCCATGAAAATGACAGACATTCGCAACAATTAAATCAGTCTTGACTTACTCACTAATTTTCTGAAGTAAGTGTATTAAAGTTGTTATAAACAAGAAAATTAATATAAACTGGCTGAAAATTATTCAAGAGATGAAAAAGTTGACATGATCATTATTTATGGAGAGACTCGACGTAATGCAACTAGAGCACAAAGTCTGTATGGACGGAGATATTCAGAAAGAAGACAACGTCCGAGAAACTATTTCGCCCGGTTGTAGCAACAATTTGGAACTGAACCTAATGAAGAAATTGAAGAAAGATTTATTGTGGATGAAGAAATGAAAATTAATGTACTTATTAGCTTTAGTGCATGTTGACCCAACCATTTCGATAAGACAAATTGAACATGAATTACCAGTTTCCAAAGAATCAGCCAGAAAAATTTTAAAGAAACACGGCTATCGTTCTTATAAATATCAATTGCATCAATTTTTGTATGAGAATGATTATCAACGAAGAATAACCTTTTGTAATTGGTTACAGTTACGCCAATTAAGAAATGAGAATTTTATCAAAAACATTTTGTTCACTGATGAATCGAGATTTACAAACCTTGTGTTATTTAATCGAAACAACACTCGTTATTGGGCAATTGATAATCCTCACATTATGAGACAGGGGCGGTTTCAGGAACGGTTTGGTTAGGCGTAATGTGCGACCATATCATAGGTCCAATAATTTTTAACTAAACTCTAACTAGACCAAGATATCTAGAATTTATCCAAAATATAATAGTTCCAGATTAATAAAATTCCCAATACCAATATTGACGAGGTCTACTTCCAATAAGACGGGGCTGGACCACACAATGCTATTATCGTTAGGGATTACTTAAATCAATTATTTCCAGATCGTTGGATTGGGACCCATGGCCCAGTCAGATGGCCTGCAAGGTCGCCTGACTTAACCCCACTCGATGTTTTTATTAGGGCACATTTGAAAAATAGAGTCTACATGACTGCTCCAACCACAAGGCAAGATCTGGAAGAAAGAGTTCGACACGAAATTGCACAAATAACACCTCAACAATTACAGAATATTAGACGTGCAACGATAAGTCGCGCTACTCTGTGTATTAATCATAACGCTGAACAGTTTGAACAATTTTTATAATGGTTTATTATAATTTAGGTTTTAAATAGTTTTGTTATTCTTGGTAATTTATTCATGGTTGTAACGTTATTAAAATTATTTCTTGTTTAATTTGTGTTTACTCTTAAAAAATACTTCTATTATTACGAAGGATATCGTTAAGAAATGATTAATGGCGAAAAAATTATAGTTAATGAGTCATTATTTCTGATTAATAAAAAAATAGCACAGTTCCATTAAAAAAAATCCATAGGACCCCTACGGAAATCAAAATGAAATTCCGTTTTTTGAAAAAAAAAACTAAAAATACTGGTACCTATCAGTAATTCAAACAACTATGTTCTGCTTTACAGACAAGTCTACAACCTTACTAATAATTTCCATAGCCTACTTAGTAATTTTCTTACATGGCATTCATCTGACGCGGCCATTTTGAAAAAAATAAAAAATTGTTCGTATCTCACTTATTTCTTGTAATTTTTTACATCTGAAAAAACCATTGCACTTAGAAATTTATGCTTAATGAGAAACCATCAAAAAAATATAGTCATTCCATCTAAGAAAAAAAAGTTGATGTCACTTCCGGTTCAACCGGAAGTGATATTTTCATCTCTATGAACGGGAGTTGTCTACGTATGTACTCGATATCTGTTTCTTGGACTCAATTGGGTAACTCTAAGCATCTCTACGCGCTGAGCACGAATCTGGCGTCCATTTAGCTCCATTACTCACCAAATTATTAAATCGAAAAAATAACCTAACAAAATCAGGTTTTCTACGTTATTTTTGCGATGTATTAAAAATTGATGGGCAATGAAGCTAAACGGATGCCAGATTCATATTCAGCGCGTGAAAATGCATAGCGGTTGCCCAATCGAGTCCAAGAAACAGACCACTTCTTTTTGCACATTTTCTTGTGTGTCACACAAAAAAGTGGTCTGTTTCTGGAACTCTATCAGGTAACCCTATGTATTCCGCTGAACACGAATCTGGTGTCCGCTTAGCTCCACCAACTACAATATTTTTTGTAAATCACGAAAAGAGCCTAAAAAATTAGGTTTTTTTAGTTTAACTCCAAAAAATTCACCAGCTTTTAGACTATTACCTTTTAAGCCATATATATTGAAGCAAAAGCCCATGCATACAGAGTGGGTAATAAGTTGTTTAATTCTTTACACAATTTATAAGATGGACCATTTACATAAGATACTACAGGTCTGAAGGGAATATCTTCTTTATGAATTTTAGGAAGTCCATAGAATAAGGGGGGTAGGGGGTTCATTGTTCTAAATTTATGTGTTTTCAGGGGGAATGATTAGTGTGCAATTTTTTAATGTATTTAGTATATCTGCTTGAAATTTATTAGTAGGGTCGTGGTTTAATTTAATTAGTGTCCCAAGTGGTATATATTTTTAGCGCTAATTGTATGTTCATGGCAGGGAAACAGATAAGATTTAAGGTATTTTAATTACTGTAGATGAAAACCAATATTTTTATCAATACTACATGTTTGTGTTACTTCCTACATCCTGGATAAAAATAAAACAAATAAAATAACTACCCAGCCCAATAGACGTTTTACATTGCCATTAAATTAAGAGCGATAAGAAAAAGCCACAAAACCGTGAAAACAACTTAGATTAAGCGCCGATCTGATAGTCTTCTCTGACGACAATGGGTAGAAGTACGTAAATAAAATGAAAACCACACAAAAGTTGTTAATTAAAAGTGTCTGATAACCAAACACGTACGCTCAACTTGATTCCGTTTTTCTCTTTCCACATTAGGAGATCGATTTAATACGAGAGGTCACGGCGAAAAAAAAAGTTGAAATTTCAACTTAGTAATTTAAAATTTTGACTTATGTTGAAATATCAACATAATTAAGTTAAAATAGCAACATAATTAAGTTGAAATTTCAACTTAATTCTGGCTGGTCATAGGTGATTCCACTTTCTGTTATTAGGTGGTTTGAAAAAGTTCAATGTTCAGGTATTATTATAATTAAACAGAATTGTGTGGAGCAGAACCATCATGCTGGAATTAAAGTCATCACAAATTTCCAGAAAAACATGCTGCTGCAATAAACTCAAGTACTTAGGACCAGTTAAACTGCCTTGGATGAAACATTGATCAATCATATTCTTCCCTAAAATTTCGCCTCAAACATTTAATTTTTGGACATACTGGGTTCGAATTGCAAAACATCGACGCAAATTTTATCTCGTTCAATATCTTACACTGGGAATGGATTATGGAAATATAAATTCATTTGTGAATAATATAGTAAAATGTTTACTTTACTTTTTGGGACTTCCTGCCACATATATCTTCACTTCTAAACAACGTCCGAGGAATCTTCAAAATAATACAAATATCTAGTATATTCCTGAGAAGTAACCTCTACTTGACCTCTACCCACGTCATTAAAAAACACCCTCTAACAGTTCCTTTAACGTAAATGACACAGGCGTAGAGATTTCTCTCCAGTAAATCACTGGATAATCGAATTATTTTGTAAATTCATCGGAGAAGTGAAGACATACGTGGCAGTCCAAAAAGAAAATTAGAAGAATTGAAATTTTCCCAAACTAACGCCCGTTTTCGCATCTTCGTGATTTTATCTGTATGATGAAAACAATAGAGTTCACTATAACATTTAGGGAATCCAATTTTACTATTGTTCCGTCCGAGGAATCTACAAAATAGTATTATCCAGTATATTCCTGAGAAATAACCTCTAGTTGACCTCTATTCGCGTCATTAAAAAACACTTTCTAACAGTTCCTTTGGCGTAAATGAAACAGGCGTAATATACTGGATAATCGAAATATTTTGTAGATTCCTCAGAGATAATTTAGAAGTGAAGGCATACGTGACAGGAGGTCCCAGAAAGAAAAGTAGAAAAATTGAAATGTTCGCACACTAGTGCCAGTATTCGCCTCTTCGTGATTTTATCTGTATGATGAAAACAATAGAGTTCATTATAGCATTTAGGGGATCGGGTTCTACTATTGTTCATTGTCATTTCTAAGTATCGTGAATTGGGTGGTTACCGACAATGTTGTGATCGTGATGGAAGAATAACAACTGGAACGTTATTGGAGGACCCGGTCACTCAGATACTTCGATGTGTATAGTATCGGATTATCTGATTTCTTAATATGCCCTTAAAGTTTAAACCGTATGACAATCCTAAATCAATAACAAAACTTGCTAATGCAATAAATCACGTACTCCAGGCGTAAATTAGATTGTGTACCTCGCATCACATGCATTTGGTATCTCTATGTATTTTAAAAATATATCTTTAATTATCGCTTTACATGTGCTAATGAATACCTTCATTATAACATGTTTTCATTTCAAACAAAACAATGTCGGAAAAATAGTGATTTGACAGTTTAATAAGATCAGCTGATACTAAAGTCTGTTTAGAACTGATTTCTCTCGTAGTTTCATAGAACTATTAATTACACAGGCCTGCAAAAAAAATCTTGTGTTTTTGAAACGTGACCCTACCTATCTTTAGTAAAATTTTCAGCTGAATCCGAAAACGATAAAATAAAAATTTTGTGACGTATGGATTACCCCCATACACCTTCAATTAGTCCCAAAATTTCAAAAATCCCAAACTAGCCATCTAACAAACTATGTTTAGTAAAATTTTCAGCTGAATCCGAAAATGATACAATAAAATGCTTCTGAGGTATGGATCCCCCCCCCCCATACACCCTCAATTCCCTCCGAAAATTCAAAAATCCAAAGAGACCATGCAACTCACCTATCATTAGTAAAATTTTCCGCTGAATCCGAAAATAACAAAATAATAAATTTCTGACGTACGGATTCCCTCCCCCCATACACCCTCAATTCCCCCCAAAAATTCAAGAAATCCAAACTGGTCACCCAACCCAACTGTCTTTAGTAAAATTTTCCGCCCATCCAACCCACCTATAGTTATTTAGTAAAATTTTCCGCTGAATCAGAAAATGATAAAAAATAATTCTGACGTATGAATTCCCCCCCCCCATACACCTTCAATTCCCCTCCCAAAATTAAAAAAAATCAAGCTGGAAATCCAACCCACCCCTCTTTGGTAAAATTTTCCGCTGAATCCGAAAATGATAATGATGGGTGGGTTGGATGATGGCCAGTTTGAATTTTTTGAATTTTTGAGGGGATTGGGGGTTTATGGGGGAAAATTCATACGCCAGAAATGTTTTATTTTATCATTTTCGGATTCAGCGGAAAACTTTACCAAAGATGGGTGGGTTGTAGGGGTGCCAATCCCAGGGGTCCCGAAATCCCGGGACCCCGGTCAAAAACCAATCTCGAAAATCCCGGGATTAAAAGTCCTATTCCCGGGAACCTCGGAATAAGTTACAAAAAATAAAATACACAGCTTAGAATGGCAATAATTATTTTATTTTTTTTAAAGAAATAATTCATATTATTTTAATATTTACTACGCGACTTGGCAACATGGCAGCCTGACCAGTGTTGCCGATTTGCGGGTAATTACCCGCAAATTGGGTATCTGAGCCTATCCTGTGGGTAAAATCGGGTATTTAAGAAAACAATGAAAATCATGACATGCATGCCGACAAAAAATTGCTCACGTGGGCAAGGCTATAACTAGCAACGATAACAAATTAACAACAGTATAGCGCTTTGAATTAGTGACTTTGGTGCAAATATGGATTTTTTTCAAACACCTGTAAATATTTATACATGTTTGTTTTTCTATGTTTTGTTCCATTTTGTTTTTAAAGTTAATAAATAATAATTAAACCGCTAAAATTAAACATTTGAATTTTTTCGGGTTTAGTCCCGGGATCTCGGGATGAAATGACATTTGTTTCGAAAATCCCGGGATTTAAACAATGGTCCGGGATTGACACCCCTAGTGGGTTTGAATTTTTTGAATTTTTGGGGGGAATTGAGGCTGTATGGGGGATCCATACGTCAGAATTCTTTTTTTTATCATTGCCGTACTCTCATATAAAATGAAAAGCTACCTCATGCACTCCATTCTCTAACCGTTTCTAGCTACCTAGGTCAATGAACGCCAGTAAGGGATATCCGAGAAGGGCAAGGAACATTTGCTCCCTTTTTGCAATTTATTTTCAATTGCAAAAACGGCACAAATGTTGCTTGCCCTTCTCGGACACCACTTACTGATTTTCAACGGACGACTTTCACCTAGCTAGCTGGAAACGGTTAGTGAACGGAGTGCATGAGGTAGCTTTTCATTTTCTATGAGAGTACGGCAATGGGTACTTAGTTGTAACAATAGAGAAAACGGAAAAAACAGTTGATAGAAATGAATTATTTATTATTTGTTTGCTTATAGTAATGAAACATATTCTTTATAGGATTTTGGCAAACAGCGCAAAGGAAAACTATCTATGAGAACTAAAAGAAAATCTATATGTAAAAATATTAATGAAATCTTTGCATTCTTTCGATAACCTGACTTCTGGTTATGCTAAGAAAGTTAAAATTCTAAAATAGATTTGCTTAGCATAACCAGAAGTCAGGTTATCGAAAGAATGCAAAGATTTCATTAATATTTTGACATATAATTTTTCTTTTAGATCTCATAGATAGTTTTTCTTTCCGCTGTTTGCACAAATCCTATAAAGAATATGTTTCATTACTATAAGCAAACAAATAATATATAATTCATTTTTAAACATGCATAGAGTATATAGGCTCCAATACTAGCTAATAGATAGGTGAAGATCTGTTGTTTTTATCAGTTAATGTCAAATATAAATATTTTATACTTATTCATGGATAATGCCTTGATATTGCATGGAATATCGTTATGAGTGGCTTTGTGCCTTTCTGCGACGAGCTCAGAATAAGGGCGAAAAACGTTTCAAAGGCTAAGCATTTTCAAGAAACTGAATGAGAGATTTTATGAAAATGTAATCTATTTAAGGAATTTTTTTTAAGACAAGATATGTAAATAAATAAATTTCAGGCCTTTGTTCTTATTTTTAACTTAATTTACATACCGTAGGGGGTCATGCAAATACAAGTTTAATCTGCTTAGCCGTAGGGGACTATGGATGCTAGTGTTACAATGAGAATATCAAATAAGAAATTGGACAAATTTATTTTAGAATTTTAGAACTTGCTTAGCATAACCAGAAGCAGGTTATCGAAAGAATGCATAGATTTCATTAATATTTTTACATATAGCTTTTCTTTTAGTTTTCATAGATAGTTTTTCTTTCCGCTGTTTGCAAAAATCCTATAAAGAATATGTTTCAGTTGATAGAAAATTCTGAACAAATTTGGACATGTTCTATTATTAACTTTAAGACTTTTTTGTCCTTACATTCATTTCAAGTAAAAATTTCATAAACTTTTTTATTTACTCGAAAAGAATCAAGTTATATAAAAATCCCTAAGAACAAAAAAATTCTTTGAATTGTTCATAGAACATGTCCAAATTTTAGCATACATCTTTCTGAAAATCGACACAAGTGACTGAAAATTCTGAAAACATTTGGACACGTTCTATGATCAATTCTAACACGTTTTTGTCCTTAGGGAATTTTTATATAATCTGCTTCCTTTCGGGCAAATAATTCCTAAATTATAAAAAACTGAAGTTTACGAATTTTTTACTCGAAAAGAATCAAGTTATATAAAAATTCCGTAAGTAAAAAAAGTCCAAATCTTGATCCAAATTCATTCAGAATTTTCTGACAACTGTTTCGATTTTCTCTCCCCCTAGTCCTCCCACAACCCGGTTTACCCTGATGATGGACGGACGTTGAGATGATCGCTTGAGAAGTACCCCCACAAATTAAGCGAATTAAGCCTAACTAATAAATGATTGTAAGGTTTTTGTTCATGGGCTTCTCATACTAATAAAAATTTCTGCTTTCCGCAATACATGTAGACAATTTTGACGAGTCGCTGACCTCTCGATTCTATGAAAAAGGGGATTCTCTTCCATTGAGCCTCATTATTTCACCCAGGGGACCAGATTAAGTGTATACAAAAAGTCGA
Source organism: Stenurella melanura (assembly GCA_963583905.1). NCBI lineage: Eukaryota > Metazoa > Arthropoda > Insecta > Coleoptera > Cerambycidae > Stenurella > Stenurella melanura. Next base: position 74,780,590 of record OY757312.1, on the reverse strand, counting down.
AATTAATTATGCTATTCAATCGTCCTGGGTATACAAAACGAGTACAAAATTAAAGGTGAGGTATATATAATTGTTTTCACTTCAATGAAATACTAATCTATTCATGAAATTTGCAGGTGCGCGCAAAACATAAAATTGCGTAAAGTATGTGACCTTGATCGGCTGTGAACTTTAAACTATAATTTCTAAAATTAAATTAAAATATGGGTGTGAAAATGTGATCGAATTTAATTTATTTTTGTATAGTATCCTATTTACGATGAGGCCCCAGTATTTAATAATTTGAAAAATTTAAAAAAACATTAATATTTGCGTTCAACAATTTTAACAATCAATAATTTAGTTTTTTTCAATATTATGATTTCTTCCAACCCTGATTATAATTTTAAGAAATACACGAATTTTCAATTTTACGGGAGCCACGGCCTCGCAAATCATATTTCATTTATAGATTTTTCTTGAACATAAGTATAGTGCAGCCAATAAGTGTAGACAGTAGAGCCAGGGGCGTACGGATTTACGAATTTCCTAAAATCGCACGTACGCAATTCGAAGAAATATTGCTTAAATCAGGCAACATTATCTCCACGTATTATAGCAGCGCAGCCGCAAATATTTGTCCGTTGCACTGAAAGCGTTACTATTGTAAATTTAGTTTACAAGTTATTGTGTTCGTTTATGAATCGTGCGTTATTAACTTGGTGCGTATAAATTACGAATTTGTTGTATCATAATGCCTTGAAATTTTATTTTGTGTGAAATATTTATAGTGTGTTGTTTATGAATTGGGCGGTATTAACATGTTGTTTATAAATTACGTATTTGTTGTATTATAGTGCCTTAACATTTTTTTTTGTTAGCGCTTTAGCGAAAATAAGTGTAATTGTGCGATATCGTAATATTTTTAAATCTGAAAAAAATGGAAGCGGTTTCTGGTTGTTCAAAAGCAGTAGTAAAAGTTCATACCCCTCCATTTGGGTACAAAGAGAAGAAAATTATTTTGAATGTATATCATGCATTGGAGAAAGATTATCCGATGGTACAGAAATCAGGATCAACAGGTTTAGTTAACATGACTTCAAGGTATACCGGCGTGAGTGAGCGGACCATTTGCAGAATGAGAGAAGAAAAAAATGAAGGGGTTGTTCAGAAACCGAAAGCGAAGTCTGGAAGAAATAAAATAATATTAAACAAACTCGAGAAAAATGGAATTCGACGTAAAGTTCATACATTTTTCTATGATAATAAAATCCCTACTGGAAAGAAAATTTTACAGTCCTTGAAACTTTGTATTTGCAAAAAGAAAGAGAAATAGGCTCCTACTTGAGAGAGATGATATTATTTGTTGGCGAAGAAATTATATTCGGGCAATTAGAGCTGCTCGTGAAAGAAGAAAATGCTATTATTTCGATGAGACGTGATTGAATGAAGGACATGGTGTAACGAAATTAGGACAAGATAGGAATGTAAAAAGTGTTCGTCAAGGCCAGATGGAAGATTGGCCAACAATAAAAGGGAAACGCCTAATAATAACGTACATAGGAAGTGACTTAGGATTCGTGGAAGATGGATTTCTATCGTTTGTGTCGAAAAAAGTGGCGATTATCATGAGGACATGAATGATGTTTTCGAGGAATGATTTGCAAAAATTGTCGCAAAGATAGAACCCGGATCTGTCATTATTATGGATAACGCCCCGTACCACAGCCGATTACTGCTAACCCTAGCGAAAGAGCATTCGCCGATATATAAAAAATATAATGTGGATGAAATGGTTAAAGCTAAAGGTATTGAGGTATTACGACTGTCGCCTTACCACTGTGAACTCAACCCCATTGAGCTTATTTGGGCTGAAGTAAAGGGGAATGTTGCACGAGAAAATAGAACCTTTAAATTAGATCATGCAAAAGACATTCTATCTAGTGCATTAAAGAGAGTTACAGCTGAATATTGGCGAAAATGCAGAGAGCACGTTAAAAAAATTGAAGAAAAAAATACGGATATTCGGATTGACGGAGTAATTGAGCCAATAATTATAAATGTAGGAACCAGCAGCGATAGTGACAGTGATAGTAATGAGTGAGTAACCTGTAATAGTGTCGTGTAGTGATTGTGATAAGATAAATCTCGAGATAAACTATTTATTGTGGAAAATTATTGTTGTTAAGTTTTGTTCTTAATTATGTTATTTAAACAAGAAAATTTATTTATGTTATTAGAACAGTTATTCATTTTTAACTTTGGTAAGTTTTGATTTTAGTTATGTTATATTAACAAGAAAATTTAGTTATGTTAGAAGACTTATTTACTTTTAATTTGCAAGTTTGTTAATTTATTTTCCATTTTAACCTGTTACTCCCTAATTAACAACCCTGTCCCCATCCTTTCCTGGCAATAGATATGCTCACGCCTCCACGTTGGTCCTTACTGGGAATAAGAACAACTGGCATGGTTGAAATTTATGTAAATTTTCTTAAAAAGAACTCCAGTTTTTTTTTTGGCTGAGCTAAGTTTAAAAACAAATTTAATTATATTAATTTTTTATTTCATGAAATATGAACACTATTATCTATTATTTTATATATATACCTAAAAAATGTGTGGCGCCACTGATTGCGGTAGGTTGGGATCATTTCACGTTTGTTTATCAGAGTTCTGCCAATTTCATAGTAGTTAGTTGAACAAATTATTAGGTATACAGACACCACATTCAAACATTCATTCTATATGGTCGATTGTAGCAATTACATATATTGATCTAGTCGTGGTTTTCATCTCTGGTTGGCGGATAAAACTTAATACATTTCTTTAAATTATGTGGGATTATATAGTAGAACGAGGGGCCGCTTAAGTATTACATAACAGCTACTACTCTTTGACCACAATGCCGCTGATTTTTTGCTCTACCGCCTACATTTATTGGCTCCGCTCATAATCTATTCATCAAATTGGCAGGTGCGTGAAAAATATTATAAAATTGCATAAAAAATGTGACCTCGATCGGCTGTGAACTTTAAACTATAAATTCTGAAATTAAAGTAAAATATGGGTGGGATAATTTTATCGAATTTAATTAATTTTTTACAGTAGCCTATTTACGATGATGCACTTACTCTGAAAGTGTACGTTTACCAGTCGGAAGCCTCAGTATTTATTTGAAAAAATTTAAAAATACTAATTTTTGCATTCAACAATTTTAACCAATACCTATATATTTTTTAATATTATGAATTCTTCGAGCCCTGATTAAATGTTAATAAATACACGAATGTTCAGTTTTACGGGGGCCACCGCCTCGCAGATCATATTTCATTTAGCTTTTTCTTGACCATAAGTAGGTAGGTACTACACATCATATACTTATTGCATCTTTATTTTAAAAGCAAACTTATCTTTGTATCACTATTAAACAATAATGTATTTATGTTGAACAGGCATAAAGGTTCTAATTTAACTCATATTTTCCATTTACATTTTACGACACTTATAATTTTGGTGGCTCACATTAAGAAAAAAGTTACTAACTTTTTGGCACAATAAATAATTCGAATGGAACGATTGAAATCTCCATCATTTCCTATTTTATCTTTCCAAGTCAATATCAAAGCGACACTTAAACATAAACCATCGCTCGCGATGAATGTAGTCCCTGATATAAGTACTTGAAGTTCATTTAATTTTTTAAATTCTGCTCACGTAGAACATAAAAGTAAAAAAAGACATAGATTTAACTTCACAAGTATACGTTCAGAATAAATAAGCGTTCTTTAACGAGAACCGACACTCTGTCCATTATAAAAACAGCTGGATATTATCTGAAAGTAAAAATTACTAAATTTACTATAGATTATATAATTTTTGACACTAATCTAATTAAAATGTATCTGTCCTAATGCAGATTACAAATGACAAACCATGATTGCATTATAAATCATAGCATAGCTGTAACGTCAAAATGTGGAACCCAAGCAGTGGTAGGTCGGTTTAAGATGGCTGAGTACTTAATTTTACCTAAATATGCAATGAAAATTGAAGGAAGATTATTTATCTTAATCTTTGTTATTACACTTTATTTGTTTTTTATCATTATCTGTTCAGAGCTTTCTGAATTTTTCATTTGGGTACATGTATTTACCCCAGATGACACGGAGAGCATTTGAAAAGTTTGTTTGTCGCTTACCTTCTATCTTCTATCTAAATTGTAGATTGTTTAAGGGGTCGCTCGATTCTGATCAGCCCTTCTTCACAACGACCTAAGAGATGTTTTGCGAATTACCCTACAATTAGTTGTTACCGAGGTTGTTACCCAGGACTCCCAAGTTTTTTGCAAAGCTTTGCTAGTGCGGATCAGCATTTTGCATTCGCAAATAATATATTCCACAGTTTCTATTGCAGTATAGCAGTATCTGCGCGTATCATCATCTGCCTTGCCCGTATTCTTAAGATATCTTAAGGGACAATGACCTTTTAAAAAGCCTGTCATCAGCCTTAAGTCGGACTTTTCGAGTTCGAGAAGCCTTGAGGCGCTCTTCGTCGAATAAGTTATGAACTTTTTCGTCTTTGGCCTGGAGTATTGCTTCAGTAGGACTTTTTTTGTTCCTTTTCCCATTTTAGAATCCCCTCCATTATATGCCCATTGTGCCACAAAATGGTTCAGGACCAAAAAATGGGGCTTCAGCACCTTCTTTTGCAAGGGCTAGCCGACATTTCCTTCTATTCCCTCATGCCCCGTCACTCCACATCAAGGTAACCTTGTTGTTTTTTGCCAATTGCTTCAGGTACTATTTGCATTCCCAGGCAATTTTAGACTCAAAGGTATATGACCTGAGAGCTTTTAACGCTGCCTGGCTAGTATATAGATCTTTGCCCTTTGAGTGCCTTTATTTATGTATTCCTGGGCACATAGATCTATAGCATAGATTACCGCTTGGAAGATGGTTGGGGTCTTGCTCAAGGCTCTGGATAGCCTGCAATTAGGTCCCGTTACGTCCACGCTGACCTCTTCAGCCGTCTTCGATCTATCTGTGTAACAGATGAGTGACCCCTTCCCCAACTGCAGGGCTTCGACTCGACTGACGGCTCTCAATCAGCACACCAAACGGACAGTCAAAGTCCCGCTTAGTTGGCATCGAGTCCAGTGGATTTGGTGTTGGATTCCAATTGGATTAACTCCAGGATCCTTAAGGCACTAAGTGCTGCCTCCTTCCTTACGTGCAGATGTAGAGGAAGTAGCCTCCATAGCTGTTGTGGAACAGGAGCCCATTGCTCTTGTAATCCCTAAGAAGGTAAGGCGTTGCAGCTTCTGCAGCTTTCCTTGTGTTAGTTCTTCTTTAGTTTTTGGCCACCACACACATGATGTATAGGTTACCGTGGGTCTCACAACAGAAAGATAAGACCAGTAGATCATTTTCGGACCCTAAGTCCTACCAAACAGCTACTCTTCTGTATAAATATGGAATTAAACAATCATAACTAATTTTCGTGCATCTCCTGTCATACGACTTATGAGATGGACTTCTACCTCCACCATATAACATTTTCTGACGTAATGACGCAGCCTCTCCACTTTAAACACGTCACGCATTGTATGGATGGTACATTTTTAGAAGTATTATGGGGTGACATACTCAGAAAATAGGGACAAGTTATTATTACTTGTTACCCATGGAGTTTCTCACATGAAAGCTGCCAGTTCTTTTCTTAAGGAAACACCAGAATGTGCTTCATATCGTGTGCTTAGCACATGCGCTTCATAGAATTGTTAAGAAAATTAGGGAGTGCTACGCTAATCTTAACAAAGCGGTATCTAGTGTAAAAAAAGTTTCTTTTAAAGCACGCATTTTGCACGAAACATTTCCAAATACTCCATAGTCCACTTTAACTGATTATGGACCCTATGTATGTTTTATGACAGGAAACGTCTAAATATGTCGTACTAACGAATATATTAGATTTTTGATCTTGGACAAGTTAAAAATTTTGGAACTGTCGGTCGCCATATTGGATCCGTCATTTTTTATTTTAAAAATCTGACCTTGGATTTGTAATCAAATACTTCAAAACCCCCCATACACTAAGTTTCGTAATATTTGACAAATTTTTCAGTTTTGGCACTTTAGGCACTCTATCGAGGGGTCAACCACTGGCCGAAAATGTGTACAAGTATTCCAGGAATACTGCATTCCCGCAGTATTTCCGAGAATACTGAGTATTCCTGAGTAATCCAGAGTATTCCCGAGTATTCCCGAGTATTTCCGAGTATTCCCGAGTATTTCACATTATTTCCGAGTATTCCAGAGTATTCCCGTGGTATTTCTGAACATTTGTACTCGTATTTCCGGTAGTGGTTAACCCCTCAAACCTATCAAATTCACATTGACTCATATTTTGTAAATCTGTTATAAGACAATTATTAATTACAAAACCAATGGTTCAAATCCAATATAATTTATTATTTTTACCTCGATTTTAAAAAATATCCAGGGTGTCCCAGATTTAAACGGACATACTCTAGTGGAAGGTAGAGCACACTCAGCTGAGTTCAGAACACCCCTATACTTACCGTTGACTTACCGTACTCTTTTAGGTTAATGAATAGCTTAAGTGATTTTGGAAAAATTCCAGAACCGACCTCCATTTTTTTAATATGGCTCTTAGGATCGTTAACATCACACTGTATATTATTTTTTGGTTAATGTTAGTAAACTTTTAAAAAGCCTATGGACCAGTTTATAAAATAATGTCATAATATTTGATGGCACGTTTATGGTTATTGTTCAATAAATTTTCAAAAATATTGAAATACCAAATTTGATTTTCTACAAATAACAATCCAGTTGCTAACATCATTATACTCTTCGCAAATACAAAGCGAAGAGTATATTGCATTCGATCGGCACATTTCTAAAACCGGTAATATTGCTCGTAGAGAAAAAATTTTCATATCACTGTGTTGGTGATCGAATTCTGAACAACTTTCAAAATGCCCGTCTGTCTGTCCGTCCGCCCATCACGTTTCTTATAAGCACGATAACTTAAGAAGGAAAAGTCCGATTGTATTGAAATTTGGACAGTAAGTTAGTGTTAGCTAGAGGAAGAACCCTATTTGAGCAAAAAAAAAAATACAATTTTTTTCTTATGTTTTGTAATTAAACTAAAAATGTCTAAAACTAAGGCGAAGAGTATAACGGTTAGCTTGTTTTATTAATTTTATCTAAATACCCCGTAAAAGATGTTTTTATTTGTTTTTGTTTTGACATTCAGTGTTTTTAAGCTTTTTTTAGTTTAAATTTCTTCCAAAATATTACACATTTCATTTCTTTCATGAAAGAAAACGAATGCTAGTGAAGAGCGAGGTGAAGAGGCTTGAATTAACAAAAACAATTTAAAAAAATATTAAATACCTTCTGAGAATAACTTGAAAATATTAAAGACAAAAGTTTGCAATTTTATTTTGACAAAATTAATTTATTTAGAACTTTAAATAATTGAAGAAAAAAATTAAAAACGGTGCAAATAACAGGTTTTCAAAATGAACGTCCCCAGCGTTAATACATTTTCGAGAACGTTTTAATATGTTTTTCACTAACCTATCAATCACTTCCGGGTTATTTCTAATATTATCACATACAGTAATAATATTTTCAAGAAGCTGTTCACTTGTATTGAACTCTTCATTGTACACCTCTGACTTGAGACGACCCCATAAAAAATATTCCAGAGGTGTAAGATCGGGAGACCTTGGTGGCCAGTTTACCGGACCTCCGCGACCAATCAATCTGTTGGTGTAATTCTGGTTCAGATGATCCCGGACCGGTACAGAAAAATGGGGACCAGCACCATATTTCATTTTTAGCTCGAAAAAAAAACGCACCGATCAGAGCACAGAACACAGAAAGAACTGACGATCTCAAGCGGAATGCGACCTTTGATGTGTTACACGACCGTTTCGTGCTCTATTGAGTGACGCACCGCGCTTCAAATACGTCCTTTAAAAGTCGTATATTTCGAGAACCACATATCGGATTCATCTAAAATTTTCAATATCGCCTAATTTTAAGTAATACTTTATCCACAACAACTACTAAATGAAATTCATTAAATGCGCCCATTAACGTAATACATATTGTTATACTAAAATACACAATACACGTCATTGAAAAGTTAAAATAAATTTTATTTAATCCGACTTATTACACCAGAATAGTTTTTTTTTACCTGCTGATTCCTATTTTAAGAGGTAATGGTCTATTGCGGCCGACATCCGCATATGAACTGAGGCGGTTTTAGTATTTTGCGACGGTATTATATATTATACATAGGCACTAATCATACCGTATATATAGACTATGAGCCGGTGCGTATCCTTGACTCGATTTTCGACAATTTTCAAAGTATTCCGGAGCATTCCTGAGTATTGCCGGGGTATTCCTGAGTATTCCAGAGTATTGCCGGGTATTCCTTAGTAATCCCGTGTATTGCTGAGTATTCCCAAGTATTCCCGTGGTATTCCTGAAAATTTGTACACGTATTTGCGGCAGTGGTTCACCCCTCGCACTCTATTAAAATTTGGGTGGTAGTGAAAGGGTTAAACACTAATTATTATCTACATAAAAACATTAACTAAATTTTTTGCAAAAGTTAAAAATATTTACTAATGCACACAAAAACCTAGTTTCTTCCACAATCTATCTTCTCACAGGTGGGTAATTATTTAACCTTTTTTTTTCATATACATAATTATCTCTTGATTGTAACGTTGTAATGTTCTAGCCAGCATTTATTCATTGGTCAAACTATTTCACGCGCGATATTTTCGAAACAGTTATTAAGTTTAAAGAGTTTACGAGAGAGTTTAAGATAAAAAAAGTTGCTTTCACCCTTTATCGTTATTTTTCTTTCCAATGTACTTGGTATCTTATTCGAAAGATGACAACAATCCAATGGGTTGTGCAGTAATTTTACGATGGTACCGGGAAGTAGTTTGAGTCAATAACGTTACTGAAATTATAATAGTATTTTATTGTTATTAGTTTTTAATTTACATTGAAAATAACAATACACGTCTATATTATCCTTCAAATATTTTGGAATCAACAGAGTGATTAAATGGTCAAGTTAAGCTGATATAAAGATTCATATTTATGTTCACGACACACCTTTTCTTATACTTAACGAAGGCTTTATTCTTGCTGTACAGAATCAGATTCTTGTTATATTGCACATGCACGTCATTGCAAACAAGAAAATCACTGTTTTATGCCACAAACAGAAAAATATTATTTTCATAAGGTAACGCCATTTATAAAATTTTCTAACGAATGAAAATAAAATTACGGAGAAGAGTATATATAATTTTACAAGAACAAAGTGTTCTTTTATGTGTACCAGTTTAACTGGAAAGGAGGATGTTAAAAAGTGGCAAATATTCCTAAGCTGGACAACGGAAAATAAACATGGTTTTTGACAGCATATTTCCCGTAGAATGCGATGATGTTTTCGCTTGTACGGAAACATGACGGGACAATGTTGAAAAGTTAAAGAAATGCTTGGGAATTTACAAAGTCTTGTCTGAGATATTCACAAGAAACTTTTAAGATCTATAATAGTTTATTCTAGAGCATGGCGGGCCCTTTTAGCGTTTTTCTCACAGAATATGAACCTCTACTTCGCTTTGCCAAAAAATATCGGAAAATGCGTAAAAATTAAGAAAATGCGGAAAAATTAAGAAAATGCTTAAAAATTCACAAATTCGAGCCTGTAATATTCAAAATTTAAACTTTTTAAGATTCAGAGCTTATTATACGAAATTCAGGTGGTTTCTTGTAGTATTATTTCCGTGCAGGCCTGTCGAGAGGGGGGGGTTTGGGGGTATTTCCCCCCGCTCTTTGAAATTTTTGTAGGATAAATAATTTATTATTATGAATGTCACCTCCCGCTCTTCGAAATTTATATTGAAGATTGGTGGGAGTCGTATGTTACTACCATCGGGCCTGTTTTCGTGGGATACCAGGGTCTATTCTCTTTTGCAGGAAAATGCCAAGTAATTAAGAAAATGTTTGAAAACTCACAAAATCTAGTCTACGCCATTCCCAAGTGAAACATATTAAGAACCAACATTATTAACTTGAGATTTTAGTGGTTCTATCTCGTAGTAATTATCCAATAAAATGTGGAGGTTCACTCAGAAAAATTCCTGGAAAATCTAGTTAAATCAAAAAATAAATAAAAACTCACAATATCTAGCTTGCAACATACATAATAAAATGAAACCTATTGAGATCTAAAGTATTGAACTTGAGTTCAATATAGTATTTTTCCTGCGATATTTAAGCTTTTTCACAACATTTTCTAGCGAAAAAGAATTGACCCTCGTATCCTACGGGAAAAATACTACAAGAAACCACCCGAATCTCACATAATAAGCTCTGAATCCTAAACAGTTTGCATTTTAAATATTACCGACACGAAACGAAATACTAAAAAGAACCAAATGAAATATCAGCGAACCATCTTTATTATTAGAAAAAGACAGACAAGTAGGGACATTTCGATACCTCAAAAGTATCGATATTTGTATCGATACTGGTATCGAATGAAAAGCATTCGTACCGATATCATATCGGATAGAAAGTATCGATGCTTGTATCGCTACTGGTATTTGAGAGTGGGGGTATATCGATAGTAGTATCATATCGGTAGTATTTCAACGTTCCTACGGAAAAGTAAGAGTTAGACTCGCGCACTGAGGGTTCCGTACCGTTATAGAGGTGACCTAATGTTTTTCATGTAAGTAGGTACGCTGTATGAAAGAGACCCCCAAATTAAGTTTGGCAAGTAATAATTTCACATAGAATTAGAAATTAATGATTTTTGGAGTATTTGGTATTAATTTCAACTCGATACCTCTAGCGGGTTCTAAGAAAAAGGACCTTGACGGACAGACACAACGAAAGAAACCCGCAGAATTATACACTATGGGAAACTATGTGGAGGACCATGAGTTGGTGGTAGACTTTAGTATTTGGTAAGTATTAACTTCAACTCGATGCCTCTAGTCGTTCCTAAGAAAAAGGGTTTTGACAGACAGATAAGCAGACGGACGACAAAATGATCCTATAAGAGTTTCGTTTTTTCATTTCGAGGCACGGTACCCTAATAATACAACTCAAAAATATACTTATAACAGTTTAATGTAACCGCATTTGGTTACACAATCTCAAGTGGCTTGCAATTTCGCGCCGTGTATATTCGGGCATGTGAGGCGTTGTAGAGGAAATTGCAACAACTTTCCTTTTTCGAAGTTAAACTAAGTTTAATACAGTACTCAGCACTGATAATATAATCATTACTATTTATTGCCTAACTCAGACAGAAGCAAAACTATAGAATTTAGATAGATAAAATGGGAATGCTCGCTTACTCTTTGGTCGCAGATACTCCAATCGTCAAAACAAGCAAGACTTAGACAACGCTCGGGTCTGTAGAAATGCGGCGGTCCACTCTATTGTTTATTGTTGATCTACCGTTCTTGTTCCATACACTGGTTGTTTGCGGCTTTTTGCAACGTTATTTTATGGATTATTATTAATTGTACACATCAGTAATCCGGCTCGAAGGACCAAATGTCTATACGCGTAAATTTTTAATTAAAAACGTAATTAAAAAAACACTTGTTTTTAGAAAACGCTTATACAGGGTGTAATTAGTTTCATGTCATTAAAAAAACTGGTGGTAGGGAACGACAAGACAAACAAAAAAACCTAATATAACATGGGGTCTAAAGCTCATAGTTTTGGAGAGAAAAAAAAAACAAAAATTTTGCAAATTTTCAATAACATTTTTTGAGAATTGCTGGAATATTGAGGTAGGTTTAGATCTAGATCTGATCTGAAGAAAACTATAACTCTCCCTTGTGCAATATTTTAGTTACTGTGGGTATTTCGTTATGTATACACGTCCAACCCCCGCCGTTCGTTGTTTTTGTTATTTTTGAATTTCGCGTCATTGTGTATTTATAGTTAAGATTTATTTTATTGACTTACCGTTCAAGTTGTCAAATTCTTGATTGCGTACAGACACAACTTACTTGTTCGTTCTTTTTGTATTCCTTTTTGGCCCTTGTACCAAGTATTTATTTTATTTTTCTTTATTGACAACGTTAGTTGATAGTTTAGTGTTTAGTGTTGAACGAAGTGCGTATGTCCTTAATTCGACGTACCAAACTGTGTATTGATGCAGATGCAGAGATTTTGAATCATTTAGGTAGGTAGTAAGCTTTTAATCAAGGACACTCATTTATGTTACAAATGTTAATAAACCACATTTAAATTTTCTAAATTATAAACAATCCAATATTTTGTTCCAAATTAAAAAACACACATGTAAAGAAATGCTCTGTTTAAACCTCTATGGCCATTATTTGCTTGCAAATGTGCACGAAGAGAGAACGAATTATTTACCTCTTTATACTTGTCTCAGTTCGGTTGAGGCGGTCCATCGAAGGCGGTCGATGATCCTTTGACACCGCGTGTGCTGGCGAGCACTTTTTTATGACAATTTAAAAGTTGTATAATCGGGAACTAGAAGTTCATTGCCAAGAAAAGCAGTGGTTCTCAATAGTTGTCTATCATAATATTAGATAAATTGACTTAGATCAGTTTTTTTTTCAAAGTGCCCTTAGAGGAAAAGTCTCGGGGAAAGTCATAAAGGTTTTTTGTTTGTCTAGTCGGTCCCCATTACCAGTTTTTTTTAATGACATGAAACTGATTACACCCTGTATTAGGTAAATACAAACAACTTAACTGTACAAGTGCTAACGTCGTTCTGCTTATGCCCTTAACTAGTGGAAACTTAACTTTCATTCAAGATTAAAATATGGCATAATTAATTGGGGAAATAGTTCTCAAGTAAATAGGGTTTTTATATTACAGAAATATGCAGTGCGCATAATTGCGGGATTAAAAAGTTTAGAGACTTGCAGAAATGCCTTCAAAAATCTAAAAATTCTGACTTTAGCGAGTACTTATATATTGGAGATCTGTACGTATGTTTTCAAAAACAAGACTATGTACTTAAACAATCAAATAAGACACGGGTATGAAACGCGGCATAAAGAGCAAATGCATACTACTTCCTTTCGAACAGCAATGTACCAGAAAAGTTTTATATATAATGGCTGTAAATGTTTCAATTTTTTAACCGATGAAATTAGATCATCTTCAAATGTTAAGATTTTTAGAGTAAAACTCAAACATTTATTAGTAAATAAAGTGTGCTATACCCTGGATGAGTTTTTTGTTTAATACAGATATATTTAAATTTTTTAACTGTCTACACGTTTTATATAAGTAATTTATGTTTTCTTTTTTTTTTAAGTGTCTTTAATTTTGCTTGTTGACTATTGTAATATTTATTACAGGTCTAGTGTTTATGTTTATATTTGCACTCTAGTATAAGGATTGACGACATTTTGTTGTATATTTACATTTTAAATGTGGAAATAAAGTACCTATTATTATTATTATTATTATTATTATTACTAACCCCTGCAAGTTTGCCATATTAGAGTAAATATAAGCGTCATTACACTCAGTCTGTAATAATACAGACTGTCTATTTTACGAGGGCCACACCAAATATCTCGCTTAATATCTATTGTAGAAGAATAAAGTTTTAGAAACAGTTATCCCATTTTTTGTGAGCTATATTTCAGTAAAAAGAAATTTGAAATCCATAGCCTACTTTATGAGATTTACAAAAACCTGAAAAATAGGAAAACCACAAACGGTTATAGCTTCCTTATTTGAGGAGATACGAAAAAAGTTAAAGGAATGAAAGTTGACGGCAAAGACAATAAGAATAATAACGTGTAACAAAAAAATCGAAAAATGCAGTTGGCTTTGACATACGCTATTGTGCAAAAATGAAAAATACATATCTCAAAGTAGGCCATGACGCCATTAATTCTGTTATTTTTTTCTCATTCCAACGATATAAAACATGTCACAGAAATTTTAACCGATAGTGTCAATATTTAATATTTTACGAATACCACAATTCATATAATTGAATCGTAACAATCAGCTGTGCCATAATTAGTGAAAAACAATGTATACAGTTATTAATAAATTTGACAGATTGTCACTGTTGTATGTTGTATGTTGCGTTGTCGAGTTCTAAGACAAATTTTATATCAGTAATTATGGTGTACACCAATAATAACAAATTCGATATGATTAGCATTTATTGTCAGTGCAATTTTGACGCTGAGATGGCAGTCACGGTTTACGGAGATAGATTTCCAGATGCTCCGCAGCCAAATCGAACTATGTTTAGGAAGTTAGTTCAAAATCTAAAAACGCACGGTTCATTTTCAAAAAAAGTAGTAAGGCGAGCGCATGTTGCGGATAATGTAAGAAAAGTGAATAGAGTAATGAATTATGTTAACTAAAATGAGGAAACCTCTTTGAGACAAATTCAGAGAAACTGTCGCATAAAAAAAATATTGAAAAAAACGGATTTCGATGCTACAAAATGAGGAAAGTTCAACATTTAAATGAGGGAGATAAGCCAAGGAGAGTAAGATTTTGTAGATGGTTATTAAATAAAAAAAGGAATGACGCGCTGATATGTAGCAAAATTCTTTGGTCGGACGAATCAAATTTTTCTAATAATGGATTTTTCAATAGAAATATGCATTATAAGTGGACACGAGAAAATACACATTGGTGCAGAGAGACTGCTTCCCAAGAAAGATTTTCTACGAATGTTTGGTTGGGTCTTTTAGGGACTAAAGTAATTGGACCTTATTTTTATGATGGCAAATTAACCGCTCGTAGATACCTTAATTTCCTGCAAAACGAATTTCAAGATTTTCTTTATGAATTAACAGTGGCAGAAAGATTAAATTATTCATATTTTCAACAAGATGGGGCTCCACCTCAAACTGCTGTAATATGTACAAATTATTTAGGTAAATCAAGTTATGCCAGATAGCTGGATAGGCACCTATGGACCCATTCTATGGCCAGCTCGATCACCAGATATTTCTCCCTTGGATTTTTTCGTCTGGGGTTACATTAAAGACAAGGTATTTCAAACTGCCCCTGAAACTATTGAGGACATCAAAACCAGAATTCGAAACGCATGTGAGGCAATTACTCCTGAAATGCTCCAAAATGCAGAATGCATGGTGCACAATTTGAGCATTTGTAGTTAGAAAAATAAATACACACAATTTCTTTTCAATATAGTAGTAGGTAGTACCGTTATACATAGTTTTTCGTTTTTTTCTTTGGATGTTCGTTTTGTACTTGTATTTTTATTTATGAGATATTTATTGGTTTGTATTAAATTGTAATAAATAATTACGGAATTATAATTATTATAAAGTGAATTTTTACTATTATGGCACAGCTGATTGTTACGATTCAATTATATGAATTGTGGTATTCGTAAAATATTAAATATTGACACCATCGGTTAAAATTTCTGTGACATGTTTTATATCGTTGGAATGAGAAAAAAATAACGGAATTAATGGCGTCATGGCCTACTTTGAGATATGTATTTTTCATTTTTGCACAATAGCGTATGTCAAAGCCAACTGCATTTTTCGATTTTTTTGTTACACGTTATTATTCTTATTGTCTTTGCCGTCAACTTTATTCCTTTAACTTTTTTCGTATCTCCTCAAATAAGGAAGCAATAACCGTTTGTGGTTTTCCTATTTTTCAGGTTTTTGTAATATATCTCATAAAGTAGGCTATGGATTTCAAATTTCTTTTTACTGAAATATAGCTCACAAAAAATGGGATAACTGTTTCTAAAACTTTATTCTTCTACAATAGATATTAAGCGAGATATTTGGTGTGGCCCTCGTAAAATAGACAGTCTGTATATTAAATAGTCATTGATAACAGTCATTCTGAACTACTATAAACAATAATCATGTTTCTCAACCACAATGAATATTCTCATGTAAGAGAAACGATTATATTACAATTTTATGAAACCTCTAGATATATTTAAGGGACGCTAGTAGACATCTCTTATGATACCTATTTATTTAAAGAACATGTATTTTACCTCTTTCAAATGTATTAAAGATAAATTTTGTTTCATTATTCGATATGCTCATAGTTCTTTGATCATTCTATAGTGTTTGTTTAATTTTTTAATATTTATATAAACTCATTCTGTAAGTATTCCTCTGGTGTTTAGGTATTCCACCTAGTGGGGATACTTGAGCAAATTACATTAAAGACAGAAATCTACAATACAGTTTTTTTTAAGTTTTTAAAGATCGTTCTAAACATAAATAACCATATAACATATAACTACCAAGTTTCCAATGTATCTGATTCAGTTCCAATCATACAAACCGTTTTTCCAACTTTTTGAATTAAACAAAACTGTGATCAAGTAGATATCTCCCTTTCCCCTACGTACTAAAATAAATCTAAATATAAAAAGTTATAGCAAAAAATACAAGATGTCTGTTTCTAGGAAATGGCCTTAAGGAAAAGGATTGATAATGCCTCCGGCCGAAACAAATGTCTCGGGTAATGGGGTCGTTGCACTATATCGAAATTGAGACTGATTTTGTATGGAAAATGTAACTGTGGGTTTGTTAATGTCCTGTGTTACATGAATTGACCAAACTATTGCCTAAAATTTAAACTACACCACTTTAAAATATAGCGCGCCGTCAGCATAATTCCTTTGCCCCTGCCACGTCATAAATTGAAAACGCTGATGCGCTAGCGCCGGATTATTGATCGACACGTAGGTCTAGGTCATGGTCCACGTTCGGCCGCCAGGTTTTTGAATGACAGGGACGCGCACGGATAGATCGGTATGTTCCGACTATTTTCGGAGGTATTTGGCGTTTCCCGCTCTACGTCATCATTTAAAGGGTTTAAAGAGCCACAGACCGAACTTTCATGCTAATTTACACCCTTAAAACGCATGCAAAAAAAAAAGCACGGATCTAATATTTTTCATTATATCTTCAGAATATTCAATAAGAAAAATACGTGCAACGACCCCATTGCAAGCTCATTTATTGTAACCTATAAAATTAAGAATTATTTAAATATTTTTTCAATCATTGTCCTCACATTTAACAAAAACAACAAAGTTTAAGAATAAGTATTTAACAAAGTATTTTTTTCCCACGCTGGAAAATATCCCCTTCCTTGGGTCACCTCACATGATTCTGAAATCTGGCTGTATCGAAATGTATAAAAAAACCCAAAAAATGTTCAATACTTCACCGATTTTTTTCAAACTTTCGATATCTTCTTGGGTCCATAAGTCGAAAAATAAAGAGTTTCTTTTTTGTCGGTCGAACCTCCGACATTGTTAAATAAACAAACTAAGTTAACAATTGAATAACTTTCTGAATAATTATTCAAAATGGCTGAAATTTTTTAGGGGGGTTTTGGGAGTCGCTGTTTACATACATAAATTTAAAAATTCATAACAGGTATTTGTTTATTAACAAGAAATTTATTAAGATACAAAAATCCGCGCGCATTTCTAAATAAACGATGATTTTCACTAAGTGCAATATATTAATCATCATATATATCAGGCATATATTTATGTGAATCTTATAGATACGTCGTATGTGGGTATACACCAAAAACAGAATTCCACATATACTTACCGCATATTCTGGAAAATATATATAAAATAAATTAAAGAACTCAACGTGATTTTGGACTATAACAACAACAAATGATAAGAATACTCGAGGGTGCGTTCATTAGAAACATTTTGTTTTTTGTGTTACTCAAAAAATCGAATCCGTTTTCCAGAATTAAAAAAAAAAAACGGAGCGATTTTCCAGCTGTACGCTGCTGATGGGATGGGTGCTTATGAGGGGTCGCATTTGAAAACAATTACACGTATTGGCTCCAAACAAAAAACAGTCGAAAAATACGTGTATTGGCTTCATTTTGCATTTTATTTCATTAAAAAATTCGAAACCGTTTTCTATATATTGGAAAAAAACAGCAAATTTCTGACCTCACGCCGGTGGGATAGGTACTTGTGAGGGGTCACATTTGAAAACAATTATAGATATCGACTTCAAACAAAAAAACAGTCGAAATGTACGTTTATTAGCTTAACTTTGCATTTTATTTCATTTAAAAATTCTGAACCGTTTTCCAGAAATTCTGAAAAAACCGAGCGATTTTCCGACCACACGCTGGTGTGATAGGTGCTTGTGAGGGGTCGCATTTGAAAACAATTATAGATATCGATTTTTATCGAAAAACAGTCGAAAGGTATGTTTATTGGCTTAACTTTGCATTTTATTTCATTCAAAAATTCTGAACTGTTTTCCAGAAATTCAAAAAGAACGGAGCGATTTTCCGACCCAAGAAGATATTCCCAGTTTCAAAAAAATCGGTAAAGTATTAAACACATTTTTTGGGTTTTTCAAAAATTTCGATACAGTGACTCGACTACAGGTTTTCAAGCTACCACTACCACTGTGCACTAGTCAGTATCAATTAGATGTTTTATATACTTGATACACCTTAACATTAAGAAATACCTGTGACCCTTACTCAATGAATTTTATAGGTATTATTCCGAAACAAAATTGCATACAAAAATATCAACTCAGTACAATGTCAACACAAAAAACGATTCTTTTTTATATTTAAAAAATGCAAGTGGCTACTTAAAAAATAAAAAGCAGCCATTAACAAAACCATTTAGACCATTTTTGGAGTAAGTTACAAGTCATTATTCGGCTTGTATAATCGTTTAAACATACCTACTGTAAACAATCGTATTAATAATTCATATATTACAAGCATATTGAATTTTTGACTAGTTACACAACGCGCAATTACTATCTTAATAATTATAATTTTCGTTAACAAATAATCAGTTACAAAATTAAAGCTGTCGCATGGTAGAGTAGAGGGCAAAATATTCGGTGGGCTAGTAAAATCTGGATTCCTTTCAAGTGGAATTATTTATTGCTCGTCTTTTATACAGGCATCTGTGTGAATAGCTACAATATTACCCAATATATTATGCAACCATCATTACTCATCATTATACGTATTATGATTCCGTTTTGAAGCAAAACCTAGCACAATAGAATTGTTTGAGGATTACCTCCTCTGAAAATGAGACCCTAGGTGCTTATAAGTTTCATAACTGAGCTTGCAGACATTTCATTGTATTTTATCTCCTGGTGAAATTTAATAAGGGCTTATTTGTTGACTTCGCTCCTTCGGTGCCGCCTAATTGATATTGCATATTCGCATTGCGGAGATATTATAAAACATAAATATCTCGTTAATATGTTCTGTTTTCAATTACCACAAAAATGTTTCTTTTGATACTACATCACATTTTATAGAAACGTACTTATTTACTGTTCTACCTATTTTTCTTTTTGGGACTTGCCACATGTAGGTATGTATCTTAATTTCTAAATAATGCCCAAGGATAAACTTCACCGTTAAAATGTTTATATGATAGGGTCAAAATCATATTTGCTAATAATGAAATATTAAATGATGAGAAACGTTTTATAAGAGATTCTTTTACGACAGTCAATACCCTGAAGTCTTTGTAGATTGAACTTTTATAAATACTGAAAATAACAATCAGATTCGACAAAAACCTGAAAAACATTGTATAACATTATTAATTCCTTAGTTATACGGATTTTTCGAAAAGTCACGTCGTATAGGTGATAAAGGGTGTGGCAGAACAAGTAAGGCAAAATGGCCCCAGAAGCCTTTGGACCTAGGTGTCCGTAGATCGACAATAAGAAACGAAATGATTTCCTCGCGTTTTAGCCCCCTGTTGCAACTATAACAAGTTGTGTGTTACAACATGCACTAACATTCCTAAGTTGGATCTATTGACTCGAATACGTTCTTTATTCTGGTCATCATATCATCACAAGTAGTGATAGATAGTTTGATAAACAGTATCTTTCACATATCCTCATACAAAAAAATCTAGGGGTGATAGATCTGGAGATCTAGGTGGCCTCTCGACTGGTCCTCCCCTGCCAATCCAATTGTCAGGAAATTCTCTATCTAAACGCGTTCTGATCGTGAGACTATAATGAACAGCAGCACCATTCTGTTGAAACCTCATTTTTCTTATCACACTAATTGATAAGTTGTTAGTAAAATCCGAGGTAAGATCTTGAAACTCATTGCGTAAAAAATAGTTTCTTTCGAGATACCGACAAGCTAAAAGACATCTACCTCCAAACAAACAGGTGTAACGAAACCTATAAATTGGATGACAGTTACAGGTTCGTATTGGTCTGATTTAAAAGAAACTCAAATATTTAATAGAGTACCATATTTAGGAATGTTAGTATTTGAAAGGAGAATCATTTATTTCGTTTAAATATTTAATTATCCACCTTTTCTTTCATTATAATTAAGTAATCATCAGTTATTATGCATATTTTTTGAATAAATTTGGTTACTCCAGAAACCTTCGAAAAAAGTACCTACTCACTATAGCATATCAGCATGCAGGTAATTGATTGCTGAAATATTTCAAATAAAAATATATAGGGTGTTCCCTCGGGTGTAATTAAAAAAAAGAGTTAAGAGAGTTTGAGAATGCACAAAACTGAATCACTGTGGAAAACACCCTGTAGAATTGCGTTCAATTTCGAGATATCAAGAAATTACTGCAAGGTCTTGACTAAAATTCAACGTGAAATGACGTTAAAATTTATGAAAATACCTACGTCATTTGCAGGTTTTACTGTTAATCGCTGCAAATGTATTTTCTCTCGGAAAAATGTAAAATGACGTGGCAACGCCGCAGTGCAAGTTCAAAAATAATACATATCTGGATAAAGATTTAGGGGGCAAATACAAGTAAATAAAAAAAAATATTATTACCTTGCAACGTCTGTGTGAAACACCCTGTAGATTTAAGAATAATTCTAGAATATGCCTCTCTTAACATCCCACAATTTTTATGTAAAAAAATGTTTCATATGTCTAACGATTGAGGAGATTTCGACTGTCCACACTACTGACTACTAGGTACTACTACTACCGAGACTACTACTGACTCACTCTGTATATCTATTATTAGCTTTCTTACAAATATATTTTTTACGTGAAATATAAATAATTAATGATTAGGACTATATAATAGACTGAAATTTTATCATTAGGTTATTATTTTTTAAATTGTAAAATTGTATATGAGTAAGCACTTACAAGTTCAAAAATGACGACACCAGCACCTACGTAACTAGTGTCATCGGATCTTATCTAAAATATTATATACTTTGATTTTTTTTAAAAGTAGTAGAGTAAATAATTTAAATGATAACTAAATAATAAATAAATTAACTAGTGGGTACTTATAGTTGTGGTTATCATTTTGGTATTAAGTGCCTTTTTGTTTGTTTGCATGATAATTTGAAGTTTTTTATGTAGGTATACTTAATGTCTACTATGTACATTTTTACTCTATATTGAATACGTTTTTAACATTAATCCTTATCTGTTAATACAAGTAACGATTTAACTATTTTATTCAGTAAAACAGGCATTTCTTGCCTTAGCCGAAGGAATCATGACTTCATTCTTAAATAAAGAGATACCTATCTGTGTTTATTCTTCCAAAAAAATTACAATGACCTTTCGTAGAAAACTTCGTGACAAACAAAATCCACATTACCTACTAAAATTGTCCCAGATATGATCTACCCTATGTAAAAGCCTCGGTAAAATCTGAAAACCGCAAAAACTATGAGAATACAAAAAGCATATTTTTTAAATTTATATGCTTAGCGACAACATAAACAGAAAACGGCCTAAAAAATCTGTTGTGTCAAGTGTCTTTTGAAGTCCACACGTGACGTGATTTTCTAACTTTTTTAATTACATATTGAGAAAAGCCGTAAGGTTACTATCAAACAATGATGAAAGACAAGCTCCTGGGAACCCCATTTATGACAGGCTAGCACAGCTATTAACTAGGTATATCGATTTTTTTATTATTTACAGAATTATATATTCTAATTCTAGGTACCAATAACAGACGTGTAGTGTTTTGCCCTCTCGCTTATTTTTCAAAATATTGATGAAAAATCATAAAACTCCCTTTATTTTGTTGCTACTATTGTTAATAACTTTTTAATCAGGAAAATGGGGGACACAATGAACATTTGGAACTTTGATTTAATTTTTTTATGAAGATGACCTGTCAAGACTATTGTCACACAAAAATATTTTATTTGCCCTAAATATAGAAATATTTTATTAGTATTGTTAACCAGATATTTTTCAGCTTTCTATCGTTTTATAAATTGGAATTTATTTTATTTCTACATATTCAGTTACAACTTAACTTTATTTAAAAAAGCAATTAAGCAAAAAAGCATATAAGAAAATTATGGTAAGTATTTAGGTATAATGAATGTAAATGGAGTGTTTAATTTCATTCTTATTGGAGTGCTTAAAAAACATTAACTAAGAAAATGCAACTCTACATTTAGATTATTGTTCTGTGCATGTACTTAACTAGGTATGTAACAAGAAAAAAATCAAACAGTTTATATCTACTTATGCATTATGTCGTGGAATAATCTGTTCTAATTCTATTATGAATGAATGAGTAAATAATGCTGAACGCTTATTTAACTATTCAATTTGTTTTGTAAATGTTTTAAATAATGTTTTATCAGTGCTAAGTAAATAAACAATTTCATTAATTCTAACCTCAATTCATACAGACAGGTTAAAGTCTCTAGAAGTTCAAGAAATCGCTAAAGTTTGGGTCATAAAATCAGTCAAGCAAGTAAAGTAATAAAATAAAATCGTACATTAGTTAGAAGAGGGTAAAATATACTTGCCTATTTTATTTACAAGTTCTATGCATTGGGAGATGTGAGGAAACTGCAGTATCTTCCTCCACTTTTTGCTTTTTCCCTTATTACTATCGGAACCACCTAAAACATAGATAAGAACGTAGTAACCTTCACCTTAACACGACTGGACAACTCACCCTCTCTCGCTTTTAGATAAACTGTATTTGCAACTATATTTTCTAATTCCATGAGTTCCAGCTTGAAAGTTTTTGTTACCCGGCGATTCGGGCCGTGGGCGACCCGTTTCCATTAATTACGGATAATAAATTAGAACCGAGGGGGTGTCCGATGCACTTGCACTGCTCGGTCACTGCCAATTGTTCAATGGTTGTTCCGCACCCTCACACAAGATCCAAACGAGACGCTGCACTTGATTCACAAATTCCACTGTTACGGCACCATCCACACACAGTTTGTCTATGTGGATTTATGGGGTGTGTCTAGCCGTACACTTTCCACCCTGATGGTGTAAGCACTAAGGAAACCACTACTTTCTCTGCAGATTTCACACAAGCGATCGGCACACGCGTTTTCGTCTCTCGTATGCGCCACACAGACTCGGCGATGACTGACAGGGAAAGCGGGACTTAGAAAGAGAGGAATACTCGTACTTCACACGAGTGCTTGTAACGTAAACTGTGTAATATCAGTGGCGGATGTAAGGGGCCTCGAACTCTAACCGGTTCACACATATTTCCCGTGGATAGTGCGTATATGCAAATATAATGAATAATAATACCTGCAACAAATTACAAGTTAATGTTTTAGCATCTTCTAAAATATATTACAATAAAGAACGTATTATTTTCCCTGTGGAATTTAAAATTTAACACAGAGGCAATGAATTTTTGTCTAGGGAAAAAACAGTTATAAAAAACTTCTTGACTTTGGTAATTCTGGAGAATAACGGGGCATTGGAATTTTCGCGTAATTTTTTCAGGGTAGACTAATTTGGGGTCGTAGAACACGAATCTGATGTCGGTTTTCAATGCAAATGCATAGTTTTTCCAAAAAAAAAATTGAAATTTTCCACCATAACACGAACTTTTTGTCAGTGTAAACACTAAAAACACCTCGATTTCGGCCGATTCGGATCGTGTATCAACAATGTAGGTGCTTTTTAGAACAATGCACTTTTTACACACTGCAAAAAAATTGCTTTTTCATAATAATACATAGTATAAATAGTAATTTTATTTATCTGAATTCAGAACTGCATTATTTGACAGTTCAGCCATAAGATTGTCGCGCATGCGTGTCAAAATACTCTGAAAAGTTGGTGTCTCAAGGCACAACAAAGAAATTCATTTTATAAATACTTATTAAAATTGATAAAATAAAAAATATAATTTAAATAATAATGCTTTTATGATCATCGTCGCCAATACCAAAACCGGGTGTTTTATTAACAATGTTTTCAATATACGGCGTGTCCCAAACTGGTTTATTTAAAAATGACCCGTTTTTGTTATTGCCCACTATAAAGGACCAGCGAGGAGTTGAGGTGACGCACATACCTTGCCAGGAAAGGAAATGCTCCTTGCTCATCTCGGATACCACCTACTGACTTTCAACCTGATTATCATTAATAAGTGGTGTCCGAGAAGGGCAAGGGGAACATTTGCGCCGGCGCAAATGTTCCTTGCCCTTCTCGGACACCACTTGTTACTGACAACCAGGTTGGCGCAAATGCTCCTTACCCTTCTCGGATACCACCTACAGATTTTCAAGCTGGTTATCAGTAATAAATGGTATCCGAGAAGGGCAAGGAACATTTGCGCCGGCGCAAATGTTCCTTGCCCTTTTCGGACACCACTTATTAATGATAATCAGGTTGAAAGTCAGTAGGTGGTATCCGAGATGAGCAAGGAGCATTTCCTTTCCTGGCAAGGTATGTGCGTCATCTCAACTCCTCGCTGGTCCTTTATAGTGGGCAATAACAATTACGGGCCATTTTTAAATAAACCAATTTGGGACACGCCGTATATTGAAAACATTCTTAATAACACACCAGGTTTTGGTATTGGCGACGATGATCATAAAAGCATTATTATTTAAATTATATTTTTTATTTTATCAATTTTAATAAGTATTTATAAAATGAATTTCTTTGTTGTGCCTTGAGACACCAACTTTTCAGAGTATTTTGACACGCATGCGCGACAATCTTATGGCTGAACTGTCAAATAATGCAGTTCTGAATTCAGATAAATAAAATTACTATTTATACTATGTATTATTATGAAAAAGCAATTTTTTTGCAGTGTGTAAAAAGTGCATTGTTCTAAAAAGCACCTACATTGTGGATACGGGATTCGAATCGGCCAAAATCGAGGTGTGTTTTTGGTGTTTACACTGACAAAAAGTTCGTGCTATGGTGGAAAATTTCAAAATTTTTTTTTGGAAAAACTATGCATTTGCATTGAAAACCGACTTCAGATTCGTGTTCTACGACCCCAAATTAGTGTACCCTGAAAAAATTACGCGAAAATTCCAATGCCCCGTTATTCTCCAGAATTACCGATATAACAAATTACAAGTTAACGTTTTAGCATCTTCTAAAATATATTACAATAAAGAATGTATTATTTTCTCTGTGGAATTTTAAATTTAACACAGAGACAACGAATTTTTGTCTAGGGTAAAAACAGTTATAAAAAATTCTTGACTTTTTCCAATTTAAAATTAAATTAAATTAAACACTATAGGTAACGTATGGCTCAGCCATATTTATCCCTGATATTTATTTTTACACGCGTCTTTGCATTTTTATTTAAATTATTTTAAGTTATTCTTTCCATGTTTAATTTTAATTAGCATTTATGTTGCACAACATAAGCAGGAGATATATTCAGGGTTGATAAAAATCACGATTAAATTTTTTTTTTTAATCATAGGTTTTTTGGTTTTTGTTAATTTTTTTACATAAAAATATTAATAATTGACATTAACAATGTATTTAGTAATTACATTAACAAAGCTAGTTTTTGTTTAAACTTACAAATAAATTGTGTACCTTATATCTATAATTATAAAATAAGCAAGAGCGTATATACATGAAAATTCCTGTCAGAACTTGACAACTTGACAGCGTGTCTTTATAATGCGGGGATGATGCAAATTGCCCTTATTTACTAACCTGCCGCGTAACAAGTGAGAAAGCGAGTCTGAGTGATTATATTTACAGCATTTAAATATTAAATAATTTTTTAACGTCCCGTAATAGAAGTGGAAGGAAAAATGGTCCTATTTGGCAATATTTTATATTGTTACGGATTTCCACCTTTTTGGAAAACACCCTGTATGAATCCGTGGGTTCTAAATAATTTCAACAAGAGATAAACACTACCCTAATAGCACATGGACGTCCCGAAAACGTCCCAAGAACGTACTCACAGGACATGAAAACGTCCCGAGGACGTACTCTACCGACGTAAGACGTACCGAGGACGTTTGAGGGACGTTCCGTGTCAGCAAAACGGGGTGTCCCGAGGACGTCCCACCCAGGACTTATGTGGGACGAATGTAGGTCTAGAGAGGACGTCCTGAAAACGTTGTTGGGACATACTATGCAAAACATATAGGTACCTCCCCCTCCACCACTTTTAAGGTGTATTCACAGCAGAGGGTATTTATGTTCCTTTTTAGGTTTTCTAACCACATGCATTTCTTTCGAAATAGAATCCAGTGATTGGATTCTATTTCGAAAGGAATAAATGTGGTTAGAAAAGCCAAAAAGATAAAAAAATGACAATATATAATTACCATGTAGAAAAATTATTCAAATAGATTGATTTTAATACTTAGTACTTTTATTTATCAACACCAAATGACAAATTTATGCGAACATTTTATTTCTATTGTGCTATTGAAAAATAAGTTATGGCATTTGTATTTTTTTTAAATTAACTTCTTACTCTACAAATTCAAGTGTCAAGTGTCAAAAATACAATTTTTATGGAATTTAAAAGTTATATATTATAATACCTAGTACAGTATAACATAGTTATATATACATGAAGTCATATTGAATATTATAAGAAATAAGCCAAGTATGCAATAAAACGTAAGATAAATGTATATCTCACCTTCTCTTAACGTTTTGCACACTTCGTCTTTTTATAATTATCTTAGTTTATATTATTTTCTAATATTCTCTCTTTTTTGACACCCTCTCTGTTCTTTCTTTTGCCCTCTTCAATCACGATGTAATAGCCATTTCGGTGTCCTTCCAAGACTTTGAAGCGTTAGCGACTGCAGCAGCCCCTGTGCAAATAAAAGAAAAATTAACATTTCAGATGAAATCTTGGCAAAAAACATTAAGACTAATATATGCCACTTGATGGCAAGCTTATATTTAAAATAAATTGTTATAATTTTCTTGGTGTCCTATTTAAAAAAAAAATCACAGTTAAATGTGAACATTTTTTTTATTTAACTGACTTTTGCATTTGAAAGGTTCCCTTGTTCATTTAAAAATTTTAAGAACGCCTCTTTATATCAATGATCGATTCTACAAATAATACCAAAGACCGAGAGAAGCAGAAATATATTTTGTGACAAATGCTACCGCAGATTAATAACATTATTATAAGTTTAACGTTATATTTTTTGCCAATATTATTACAGAATTCAAGTAAAGAAAATGGCTATGGGTTAAGATGCATTAGGATTTACGGTTAGAAGCAGGTTTATTAGGTTGAACATTGATGATGTATAAAAGTTTTTGTACGTACATACAGCATAATTTCAGAAAAATATAACAAATAGGGCATATAAGTTACAAATTTGTAAATTTTCCTCAAAAAGTACCATTATTAGTTTTTTTCTTATATTAATTTACTGAAATCCCTAAATATACTTTACAAGTTTGTTGATGTTTTCTGGCAAATGTTTTTATTACTCGATGCATCAAACCTTACCTATTAAAAGTTTCATCACCTCCACTGGCTCCACTTGTTCATCAGAGATGTCGAACCATATATAACACTTCGTTTAACACACTGCATGCGTATAGGTACTTCTTTTCAATTTTTACTTCCCTCGCATACCGAAGGGAAGTATTGTATTTATAATGTTTAACCAACAATCTTCTTTTAAGTGAATAAGTTCGCTCCATGATAAACAACTAAAAACTACATACTCAGGTTCACAGGTGATCTCCCATAGAATTTTAACAGAGCCAAATAAGGTGGGTGGTAGTATATTTATTATAACCTACAAATAAGCCGCACCAAATTTATCTAGAATAAAATATCGATCTAAATACTTATATATTAATAAATCAATTAAATAGACTTACCTGTTTTTGGTACTTTTGTAGCCGTTAAAAGTGACTAGTGCCAGTGTGCGGAAGAAATAAAAATGCAAAGAATTTATATAAATTATTTGTAAAAATAATGCAATGCCTGCTAAATTGAATTTCCCATAGTTTGACATTTGACAGCAACTGAGTTGACGAGTTGAGTCAGGTTGAGTAACATTACACAAGCTCTGCTTAAATATTGCGGTGAAAATGGCTGTAATATAACCGAAACTCATGAAAAAAATAGTTGAAACGAATTTAAGATTTCTGAAATCAGAAAAATCAAATTGACAAAATTTAAATGGACCATGAAATATGAAAATGTTTTGTTATCAAAAGAAATTTTGTTAGCAAAACTTTTTAAGGATTTTAATTTCATTTTTACAGTTTTTAATTTCCTTTTTTAATCATATCCTCATCTGCTCAAAAAAAAAACATCACTCCTAGAGGTTATTTCACAAATGTGTTTAGGTTTGTCTTGACTAGACTCTAGCAGGATGTCCTCAAAACGTTTTATTCAGAACGTTTTAGGGACGATAGCAAACGGACGTCCCTGGGACGTACCATGTAAACCCGGGACGTTCAGACCAAACGAGGACCTAAGTGAACGTCCTGGGGACGTTTGGTGTTATCAGGGTACTAACACTTTATTTAACAATTTATTGACTGTACAATACTTGTTTACTTAATAGTTAACCTCACTTTTCACTTTTCAACTTGTTCACTTTTATAAACTGCCTTCTTAATAAACTTGTCCCTCTGCGCTGGTAATCGCGCCTTATATACTCCGAATTTGACTCTCTAGATCCATCTAGAAACAATCAAGAATCTTCTCCAACAACATTCCAGAAAATGTCCATTTCATTCTGACAGCTCCCAGTCACAATTAGTAGGCATAGGCGTATCATCTCCAGTTCCAAGGGGGTGTAATTCATAACACTATATATTGAAAAATCAAGTAAGCTTGATGGAAAAACTGATAGTAGAGCTACATGTAAAAATTGCAAAGTAGAAATTCAAGGGCTTGTGGACCGACTGAAAGTCCACTGGAAAAAATGTGCTTCGCGTAAGATAGAAAGTGTATAAACAAATAATAAAGGTCCCTCTACTTCAGGAACAGTGTCCAATGTAAGTATACTGTTATTTTATTCATGTTTATAACTTCTTAGTGAAACAAAATATTAAGAGAACTTTTTTTTTAATTTACATATTTAACGTCGGTCTATTTCTGCGACTTAGGCCAATTATGCCAGTAGGCGAGCTAGATTCAAATTTTTAAAATGATCTAATGTATTTTCTAGATTTCTAGTAACTTTCCATGGACAAATGTGACTTTTCATTCAGTCCTAGTTTTAAGAATAAGGTATAGTATCTACGCTTGTGTAGCTGGATTTAAAAATGAACAACATAAAAAGCTTGTTTTTATTACAGGTACAATTGAAAACGTTACAACAAGATGCAGAGGAAGATAGTGCCCCACAGCCGCTCTTATCTTATACGCCATTAAGTAAAAAAGAAAAGTAGTGCCTAACTCCGGTTCTGGATCTTTATCATCTTTTGTTGTACGTATGACCAAGTCTAATAAAGAAGAAATAGATAAACAAATTGCTAGAGCTAAACAACTAGCAGTTTCAATGTGTATGGAGCAACCTGAAGTAGAAAAAGACAATAACGCTTTTACAACCTGGATATGTACCACCATCTCGACATGATGTGTCCAACAGACTGCTCGATGAAGTGTAGAACGAGGAAAAAAGTAAATGTTTTAAAGATTTATCAGGAAGTTCAGTTTGTCTGTCATTGGATGGATAGTCCAACATACACAATGAACCAATAATATGTGCAACTGTAACTACGGAAAATAGGTCTGCCTTTTTAGTAGACACAATAGATACATCTGGAAATACACATACATCTGTATATTTAACACAACTTGCAACAAACTTAATTAAAACTCTAAAGACTGACTATGCCTCTACAGTAAGCAGTTTTGTGACGGATAAGGCTGCCAATATGAATTCTATGAGAAACCAAATTAAAGAGTCAACAGAACTAAATGTTATTACTTATTACTTACGATTGTGCACAACACATTTTAAACTTGTTATGTAAGGATTTGGAAATTAGTGAAATTAAGGAACACGTTACGTTCGTTGTGAAATACCTCTTAGTTCAACCCCCGTTGAGATAATATTTTCGACATTTGGTTTGATTCATTCTAAGATTCGAAATCGTTTAGGGATCGAAGAAGCAGTTAAATAAGTTTTTTTGTACAAACTTTACAATAATTAATCTAATTTAAAATTTTTGTTTTGGAGTAAATCATGTTTTATTTTCTTTTAGAATTGGTTCTGTTTAATTTGTTTACTTTATGTTTTTGCTTTTACGTAGGCACCTATAATTTATAATGTACATTTAAGAAGGTAACTTTTGTTTTATATGTGTAACCTAACTGTTCTTTTCTTTTTTTTTGTTTGAATTTTTTGTAATTTATATTTAGCTTTTAAATAAACTGTACTTTTTATTTGAATTTTCTGAACTTTGATTTACTTAGATCATTGGCTTTACACAACTCGGTTTAAATCATGACTTAAATTTAAAAAATCAGTTGATTTAAATCATGATTTAAATCACGATTTAAATCAAATTGATTTAAATCGTCGAAACCCTGGGTATATTACTTTTCAATTATTTATTAGCATCACGAGGCCTCGTCCTGTCCAGTCTGATCTAAGGCGACTAGTGCCTTGATTAATAATTTTTAGTTTTTGATTGCTTGAAGCGTCATTGTGTGGGAAGGGACTGCACACTTCAAGATATGGGATACACACTCAGTATGCGAGTATATAAGACTTAACTTGCTTAAAAAAAAAATCAGCGTTGTGGCTAGAAATGTCGGGACCTAGAAGTCTGAATCAAGCCTCCTTGACACTCGATCATTTGGTCATATTTATTAATACAACTAATAGTATCTCTATCTAAAACGTCAAAGGATAACCTCAAATATCTGTTTATATAAAATATGTTTGATATATTTGTTTATGCTGCCTTCCAGGTTATTCTAATAATTTTGAAATATATTCTGCATTAGGTATGTCATTGGACGTTAAATAACTCCATTATATATAGTTGAAATTTTATATACACTCAGTATTAATCATATGTGCTTTACAAAAATTTATTATAACAGTAAGCGAAGGATTTTTTTACATTTTATAAAAATAATGTTCATACAAACAACAATAAATAATTAATGGATTTAGTCGAGGGACCAACCATCTGTAAAAATATGTGCATTAACTGTCGAGACTACCGGTCTCATTGCCGTGGCTTACTTTTTAATAAGAACTTGACGATTGTTTTTAACATAAGTTTTGTTGTTGATCTGTTAAAGTTCAATTAATTTTAAAATCTGTCGACAACGACTATGATTTCAAGAAGTGAACATAATTCGATATTTTAATAATTTACTAACAGTGTGGCAAAAACATTACAGAAGTCGAACACAGGCTTAGTGGCATGCGAAAAATTCGATATGATAAACACCTTTCGACAAAATACTTATTTCTTAACAATTGTCAAACTCCACTATTTATTCATTCGTTAAAACACTATCTCTGTGGAACTATTCAGCATATTTTGGTAAATTGTGAAGAAATTGGCACCCCCGAAATCCGTGGAGCACCCCCTACAATTAATTTCTTGCTGCAAGTCTGCTGCCAAGGCATACTTGATACATTTTCAAATTTTTATTCTGAGAGTAATTGCAAAGTAAAACTTGGATGAATGTCTCCAGCAAAGAGTTTTATACATAGAGAAGACAAGCTGGCGATTTGCCACGAGTCGCGGTTTGGTTGCCTTGGAGACGGTAGGCTCTTCGTCCTTGTCGCACACCCGGCACACTTCGTACCCTCTCTCCACTGTTTTACAAAGCAACACAGCCTTACCTGGCGCTCTTTGATTTCCAAGAAATAACGTCAATTGTCGTCAATCGTCACCACCCCTCATGTACTATGCGACAAAGAGAGAACGAACCGTGTGAGAGGGATGGGAAGCCTACAGCCTCCCGTTGCTTATACATTACGCTTATGGAGCTTGTCTCCTCTATTTGTTAAACTCTTTGGTCTCCAGTGCGTGTAATGGCAAGCTAGGCATACGAAGTAAGAATTGCAACAGCGCGTGTACGAGTTGGCAATGAATAACTGATACTTCAGTGCAGTGTTGCCAATTGGCGGACATTTCTCCGATTTTTGGACTTTTTTAACGCCGTGGGCGTTTTTTGAGTTTTGAACAAATTCTGATGTCTTACGCATATTTTAATATTGTTTCCAGTTTAATTAGGAGACTTGCAATAAATAAAAAAATTATTAAACGTTTGTAAACGTCAAATTTCTCTTTTCGTTAATGATTCTTCACTGATTTTTCAATTATTTAATGATTTAATTTTAATTTTTACTGCTTCTCACTTTTCTTAAAATTATTTACTGAAACAAATTTGTAAAATGAACAAATATTTACATAAATTTATTTTCTGTTTGGATAAAACATCCAAAAATTAGTTCATTAAGTAAAATAATTAAGTCTACCTAAATAATTAATTAATAATAAAAAATGATTTATTTATGCCTTTATGACAATAGTTATTGGTATCATCGACCTTTGTAATAATTTATTATGGAAAAGTTCCGATTTAGAAATCGACTTACTTTTGGTTGGGACTGTAACGTCCCCACCTCCTTAAAAACTAAAATTGTCCGCAAAAATTTCAAAATGACGTAATTAGTCATTAAATTAGTATAGTCATATGCAGAATAACTAAAAATGCACAAATATATGGAGTGTCCTACTTAAAAATCACAAATTGAAATCACTTCCGGTGAAACCGGAAGTCGTAGAAACTTGATTGTTGGACAAAAAATACGTCGCTTAAATAACATATGACACATATCATGTTTCATCTCGATCCGCTAAGAAATAAAGTAGTGGCAGTCGAAAAGTGATCTCGTTGACACCCGGTGTAAGTTCCTTTAGTAACAAAATAACCTTCTGACAACATTATGATGTTAACAAAAGTACCAATCTACAGGGTGTTCACATAGCGATGACGAGAGCTAATATTTGATTTTTTTAAATAGGACATCCAACATTTTCTCATACATTTATATTTGCTTTTTAATTCTCTAGTTATATACTGAATTGTTTCATTATTCCACTTTTTCCGATAAAAAATACATTGGCAGTGGTAAGAGTAAAATATCTAGAAAATGTATTTTCATAAATTTGACCATAGGCGTTATTTCACGTGATGAATATTGTAGATTGTAGATTTTTTAAAGGGTCGCGGTCGCTCGGTTCTGAACAGCCGTTTTTCGCATCGACCTAAAGGATCTTTTGTGAATTACCGTACAATTACTTATTGCCCAAGACTCCCAAGCTTTTTGCACAGCTTGTGATTTTCCTGAGGGCGAATTTTCCTATATCTTCAGGCGTTAGTTCCATCTTTTCTAGGTACTTACTTTAACTTAGTGCGGACCAGCATTTTGCATTAGCAAATACTATGTTCCGCAGTATCTATTACAGTATCACAGTATCTCTGCACGTATCATATCGCCCATATTCTTAAGATGATATCTCAAGAGTCATCAGTCTTAAGTTGGACTTTTCGAGTTCGAAAAGCCCTGTGGCATTTTTTGTCGAATAAATTATAAACTTTTACGCTTGTCTTTGGCCTGGTGTATTCCTACATCAGGACTCTTTTTGTTCCTTTTCCTATTTTAGTATCTCCTCCATTTTGTGCTCCTTAGGTAAGCTACAAAATGGTTCGGGCGCAAAAATGAGACTTCGGCACCTTTCTTTGCAAGGGCGTCAGCTAATTCATATCCCTCTATTTCCTCGTACCCTGACACCCACATCTAGGTACCCTTGTAGTTTTTTGCCAGTTACTTCAGGGATTGTCTCCATTCCCAGGCAATTTTAGACTCAAAGGTGTAAGACCTGAGAGCTTTTAACGCTGCCTGGCTATCTGAGCGTATATAGATCTTTGTTCTTCGAATGCTTTTAGTTATGCATTCCTGAGCACATAGATCTATAGCATAGATTTCTGCTGGGATCATGGTTGGGATCTTACCTAGGGCTCTGGATAGCCTGCAATTAGGTCCTGCTACGCACACACCAACCCCTTCAGTCATCTTCGATCCATCTGTATACCAGATGAGTGATCCCTTCTCCAACTGCAGGGCTTCGACTCTGCTCGTCTGACGACTCTCAATCAGCACATCAAACGTCAAAGTCTCGCCCGATTGGCATTGAGTCAGTGGGTTTGGGCTTGGATTCCAAGTAGGATAACTCCTAGGTCCCTAATTGTGAAAGGAGAACAAAATTAATGTTTTTGCTGAACAGCAAGGAGACTCTAGGATTGTCGTATGAGGTGGAATAAATTAACTTAGATTATTGAGTAAGGAGTCCTTTTAGGTGTCCTCTAGATACCCAGGGCTCTTGAATCAGCCCTATGTTTATTTTCTCAATAATAAATCTCCTGCTAAACACACTTGAAGCTGCTTTTGCGTCATGGAGATTGACTTGGAGACACTTCATGTTTAGAGTTATTTTGGTGGCATGGGGCCAATTCTAATGGCCTTTTATGCATATACCCTTGTAAGGCTCTTGTTTGCCTTTTGGAAAGTGATTGCCTCTGTCCTCGGGCCCCACAGCCTCTATTGTTACAGTTGTAATAGAATTTCGTTTGGTTTCCATGTTCGTCCCACGAGTCGCGGAGGAAAAGCAAATTAACTGAAGCAGTGTCCGGCATGACTCACACAGACATTTTTGTATTTTCTGTGGTAATAAGTATTTAAATTGTTTCCAGGGCCGTCGAGAGAAAATCGGGGCCCGGAGGTAGTAACATGTGGGTCCCCCTCTTCCAGCACCTCGATATAATTTTAAAGAGCGGGGAGGGGGGGGGGGAATTCCTCACAGTATAATATGTATGCAATTTCTTTTCACCTCGTTGCAATAATACTCCGGACCCCGGGGAAGACACCCCCGACCCTCCTCTCGTCGGGTCTAACTGTTTCATTCTCCTTACAATATTTTAGTTTTGCTAATTCTAATTCTAAAATTAACTACAGCCGAGCGTAAAGCACTAATTTTAGGGCACTGTTTAGGGTTAAACTTTTTCTTACTAGCGAGTTAAGTAAAAATTAAAACACTTTTCATGTAACAAATACGTCTAGGTTGTTATGCAACAACTGCCTTACTATGTTATGATTTTACATTAGACACAAGTGCGAGAAAGTATTATTTTACGCACTAGTAGGAAAAAGCAAATACTTTACACGCTAGTGCGTAAAGGATATTGTTTATGCTTTAACTTATACATATATTTTTTGGTAACTATTTCGGTATTAGAAAAATATGGCATGTAATTGTGTAATGTGCTTTTCTTCACTCATGGGAATGTCAAAATTTCTGTTTGTGAAAAAAGGATCACTTTACATACTTATTGCATAAGTAACTATTTTCGTATTTTTTATCGCATTACGCTTAAGATTACGTATCCTTCTAAAATAATAATGTTCAAGGTTCCTGGTTTGTTTAAATCGTATTTCTCTTAATTTTATCAGTATCAGTTAACTATGGTACTTTGGGGCTTAATGCATCTGATGCATTAAGCCCCAATGTTAAGAAGGATAATTCTTAACATTCTCATCAATATCTACAATTCATAAAATGTCTTCGAAAAGAAACGAAATTACTTAGCTTAGTGCATATATTTCTACGCATTTGGAAAAAGTACTTCTTATAAATTTACATATGTTTAACCAATTTCAAATCAAAATAGTTTTTTAAACGACTAAAGAATGTTCTTGAATCAAAAATTTTATTAGTCGATTATATCTAGGCAATACATTGCAGAGCAATGAACCTTGTTTCTCAATCCAGGTTTTGTATATACATTAAGATGGTACAAAATGAGACACCATTTTCATCCGAGGCATAAAGAGTCTCTTATCTAAAAGACAAGAATTCTTATCTACATGATATTTGTACAGAACTGGAGTCATATGTTGATTACACGAATAGCAAGGACGTTTTCCAAACAGTAAGGCTAATTACACGCAAATTTAAATCTAAAACGTGGAAAATTAAGTACTCCATCGGTACTCGACAATAACACAGCCACAGCAGAGACGCTTAAATTAATTGGTGAAGGTGGCGTGAGAATCCTTCACAAACTATTTCAAGAACGATATGGAAAATAGGAATCTGGTTCGATTATTGAACTATTAGGTGAGAAGGCAGCGGGAGATGTTTGTATAACTATAAATTACTGAAACTTATAGTATTTCTACTATTAATTTGGAAATTAGTCTAAAGCATTGCTACCAGGATAAGCCATTACAAAGCCTATTCGTGATATAATAACACGCGAGACCGCATACTGGTGCGTACCAATTTATTTACTTATTTAACAATACACTACCCAACAGAGCATTCCAATTAAAGGGTAGGAAATAATACGTATTTACAAATATATAACGTATCAAAGTAGAAACAAAAGAATACAAAATAAACATAAAAACAAAGATAAAACAAACAAAAAATTAAATTATGCAGTTAATCTTTTTATCGCAGCTACACTGCAGTCGAATATATCAAACTGGTCTTGTAGATTTTTATAGTTTTCACACGTTTTGTATAGCGGCAAAAATTTCAGGACGTTAGTTTGGGGAGTCGGCAAATAGAACAATGAGCTATGCCTAGAACCAGGTCTACATGTTCGAAAATTTAGTAAGCTTAAGATAGCGCAATCAGTTACATTATCTATTATTTTAAAAGAAAAATTTGCTGTGAAATAGTTCTACGAGTCTCTAGACTCGAGAGTGATAATCTATTTAACAGTTCAGTCTGAGGAAAACCAATAGCAGGATAGACACCATCTTCCTTATAACTCAAAGTCTTTAAAAAACGCCTCCGAATTCTCTCTATGCTCTGTATCTGTGTGTTATAATGGGGCGACCAAATAATTGACGAATATTCCAATTTGGATCGAACAAAATATTGATATAGTAGTTTCAGTGAGTTAATGTCGTTAAAATCGCGAGAACATCGTGTTATGAATCCTAGCGTTCTGAAACTTTCATTCGTGATGGTATTTATATGGGAATTTATATGGATAGTTTGGTGTCAAATGTTACACCTAGGGCGCGCAATGTTGATGGACATGTAAGCACTGAATCTTCTATACGGTAATTAAATTCTACATGTTGGTGCTTATTAGTAAAAGTTAGTACATTACACTTTCCTATACTCAACTGTAATTTGTTTAAATTACACCATTCATTAATTTTATCAAGGGCACTTTGCAATACCATACTTCATATCATCTGCGTATAAAAGACAATTGACACCCAATTCCTCTGCGATGTCATTAATGAAAACGTTGAAGAATAATGGGCCCAAAATAGAGCCTTGGGGTATACCTGCGGTAGATACGAATTCCGCAGATCGTTGTCCACGGTATTCAATATGATGACGCCTATTTTCAAGATATGATTTGAAAAATAACAACAAATTTCTTGAGAGGCCAAACTTTTGAAATTTAGAACATAAAATACTGTGATCGAGTTTGTCAATTGCTTTAGTAAAGTCTGTGTAAATTACGTCAACTGTGAGTTGGTGTCGATAGCATTAGATATATATTGAGTTATACAAAAGAGATTAGTTGATGTAGAACGTCGCTTGAAGAAACCGTGCTGGTATTCAGTAATACGATTCTTTGCATAAGAAAATGTTGGTTCATATAACAGAATTTCCAACGCTTTTGAGAAATTGTTGATAATCGTTATAGGTTTGTAATTCTCAGTATTATTTTTTTCACCTTTTTTATATACAATGCTTGTCTTCATAGTTCATAGCTGTTGGTAAATTTTTACTAGATTTCTTACTGTCGATAAACTTACTGGGATTGAGTTTAATACTGCTTTCAATGTCTCGACAATATTTTTTATATTCAATATCAACCTGCTCTTTGATATATGTTCTTAATAATTTAAACTCATCAAGTGCAAGAGGATCCTCGCGGTACTTGAATATTGCAAACGATATTCGTATAAAAATATAGTTCACCAGATATGTTATGCGATTACCTCAAACGGAAGGAGTCAATTGTTTACCTGGCTCACCATTGCAGGCCCTCTGCCTGATTTGAATTATGCCGGTCGCATAACCGTAGGTTAAATGAAATTTGTATTTACTTTTATTGAATCTTTCACGAAGTTTTTCATTAAACTAACCTTATTTACTATAAATAAATAATTTGTAAATAAACCATTTACATCATGCCTATCAATTAATATAAAGCAGTGAAACACTTCGATAGTCATAAAGTGATTCTAAAATTCAATAACTAAAAATTGTGGGTCTACGCTGATGTCCATGATTAGGAAGTATTCCTTTGTCGGTCTTTCTTTATGCGTTTCAGACTGACTTTGGATGAAGTATACATAATAGTATATTATTTAACAAGCGGTAATGCAAACAAGTGCGTTATTGCCATTATCGCAAGTTGAATACTATACTTTATCTACGATATTGTCTAAATGTTATTTGTGGCATTATCTTAATTTTTTTTCCTTCTTCAATTCTTACGATTATCTGCCGTGTGATTTGATCTTTGGAACACCAGGCGGAGAACGGCTACCTGTAAACAGCTATGGGGACGAAGTGAGTGAACGGCTAAGAAATGTCCATGAGCTGGTTAGAGACCAAATCACCATAGCCAGTGACCGAATGAAGGCTCGTTATGACCGTAAGGGTAGTTCAGAAGGGTTCAAGGTGGGACATCTGGTTAGGCTGTACAACCCACAGCGAAATAAAGGAAGGTCACCGAAACTTCAACCACCTTGGCGTGGACTGTGTACTGTTATTACCCGAATTAATGACGTCGTCTATCGGATTCAACGAAGCAAGAAGTCCTAGATCAAGATTGTGCATTTGGATAGACTGGCGAAATACATTGATGGTTCTGAATTGCCTGATCGGGACGATCAGGCTTAAAGAGGGGACAGTGTTGTGCATTACACCCCCTATGATACGCCCATGACTAATAGCGACGTCCTGGAAACTTGTAGAAAGAGATAGAGTCTTCTGGAGTGTGGTGGAAGAAAATTATGTTTTAGATAACTCTAGTGGCAATTTCAGAGTATATAAGGCGAGAGTCCATGGCGGGAAGGGGGAAGTTTTATTAACGTGAAGTTGAAAAGTGAGGATAGAAATCGAAAGTAAATGTAGAGTGTAAATTTGAAGTAATAAACTTTGTTAAAGATTGTTTTAGTCCACTAGAAGTATATTTTAGTTAAGGAAAAGTATTGTGTAGTTCTGAGAAGTTATTAAATAAAGTGTTAGTGGTTACCCCTTGATAAAATTAGTTAGAACCTACTGATTTTTACAGGGTGTTTCCAAAGGGCTGAAACATGCAACGATATAATAGTTCGACAACGTCCATTCTATTCAAACATGTCAAATCACCTTCCTTCCCTTCATAATAATGGATTATTCTATTTTATTTTACGCTTTACATCGATGGGACAGGCTAGGCATGAAGTTAAAGGGGATTGGTGTAAAGATACATCACTAGGTCGTAATGATTACTCACACTATTTGTTTATGGATACTATTACATGTTCAAAACAGTTGAGTAATTAATACATAGTCTAATAATATTATAAAGTAATTAACAAGCTAGTAAAATAATCTTTTCGGCATTATCTGTCTTGGCAAATGCCTTCTGAGCAAAAGATCGTCATTATCGGACGTAGAACTAGAGAACAAATATTGAATTTACTCATCGACAAAGTCGGAGAATATTTTTTCTTGTCTGTGTACCTTATTTGTTTCGTAGACCACCGTGCGATTCTTGCCAAAGCGAAATGAGTCAAATAAGAATTGTAGTATTAGCGATGGGAACACCTAAATATCACGAAGTTCACAAAGATTAGACATGCTAACGTTTTAGTCTTCTCCATTTTATCTTACGAGTCTGAGATATGGAGTGTTAAGGCTTGGTATCATGTGACAGTAAATTGTTACCCTTGCTGCTACGATATCAAATGACAGGAGTTTCTTCGCTGAAAAATTAAAAATAGTATTTAGTCGCGTCATTGGCATTTTACTCTAAAAAAAGGTAGAGGGTCAATTGACTTCGTTCTTGTTGCAATGAGTTCAGAAAGGCATTTAGAAAACACAGTACCTTTTATTTTTTGGCGGAAATCTTTGGTTTTGGGCCAATAATTGAACAACAACAACGGCCAATTTAATTAAATTAATTGAAAAGTTTGTTATCATACACAATATGCCATAGAATTAGACGAAAATGGTTACTCGGGGCTTTTGGGGTCGCTGATCGACAATCTGAAATCCAATTTGGGAAATTCAAAATGCGGACCGGCAATCGGTCCATCTTCCATTAGAAATGAGAATGGATATCTTGGCCTTGAAAATTTGTGCTCGGGAGTTTTCGAGGTTACTGATTACGAATCCGAGCTCTGATTTGGTAAATTCAATATGGCGGACTGGAAGTAGAGTCAATTTATCAAGAAAAACTCGTATCTCTTTCGTTCTTTGGCTGAAAATCAATACTAGGGGGTTTCTGTGGTCGCTGATCATAAATCAGAGCTCTAATTTACGAAATTCAAAATGGCGGACCGGAATAACAGTCCAACACTTCGGAAAACTCGTGTTTTTTTCTATTTTGGGCTGAAACTGGGAACTCAGGAGTTCTCGTTGTCGCTGATAACGAATATGATGTCCAATTGGAGATAATTCAAAATGGCGTACCGGAAGTACTATATCTTTCAGGAAATACTCGTATTTTTCATAGTTTCAGCCCAGAAAGTCAAAAATAAGAGGTTTTCCGGAGAGATTGACTGTTCTTCCGGTGCGCTATTTCGAATTTTGTAAACTGGACATCTGATGCGTAATCAGCGATCTTAAAAACCCTCGAGTACTTATTTTCAGCCCAAAAACGAAAAAAGTACGAGTTTTTCCTGAAAAATTGACTCAACTTCCGGTCCGCCATTTTGAATTTACTAAATCAGACCTCGGATTCGTAATCAGCTACCTCGAGAAACCCCAGAGCACGGATTTTCAAGGCCAAGATTTCCATTCTCATTTCTTATGGAAAATGACCCAATTTCCGGTCCGCCATTTTGAATGTTCCTAATTCGACTTCAGATTGATGATCAGCGGCCTCAAAACCTCCGAGTAACCATTTTCGTTTTATTTTATGGCATATTGTGTATGATAACAAATTTTTCAATTCATTTAATGAAATAAGCCATTAATATTGGTCAATTATCAGGGAAAAAAATGAAAACACATTTCCGCCAAAAAACAAAAAAGGTATTGTTTTTTCTAAACGCCTTTCTGAACACCTTGCAACAAAAATTAAGTTAATTGATCCTGTACCTTTTTCTTTAGAGGTTTTCAGATTTTTCATGCTAAAATGACGCGACTAATTGTAGTGACATTTGATTTGGTGTCATGGCTTTAGTGTCATCAAATAGAATGTTGTGATTGTTGGCAGCATTTATAAGACTAGATTATGCACTGAAACTGGAAAAAACTAGATTGTCACAGTGTGGCGGGAGTGTCTAACATTTCATTCATCTCTTAGATTATATAGAAAGTAGAAGAGGAAACATAAATACATATATTTTAAATTGAGTATAAGAAGTACTTATATCTGTAGGATAAAATTCATGAACACTATAGATCTGTTTGCAAAAATTAAGAACTATTTTTAAATGGGTTTGTGGGTCTTCCAAAGCTAGCTCCTCTGTAAGAGTATGAGATGCTCCCCATTTATTTTTTGGTTGAAACCACTCTGGAACCGAAATTTTTATTTCAATAAATATGTTGTCTAAAATGGGCTATTTTTGACACCCCCTTGTAACATTTATGAGACTCCGCTTACACGAACGTTCATTTGCAAACTGCCCGTGCTCTACATTTAAGGATACAAAATTACACTTTTAAGAATATATTCCGCTGATTTTTTTGAGAACGTTCGCTTTTTGTGAACCCCTCCTCTCTACATCGTTCACATCTCCGGTGATCCCGTCCCCCCTTACAAGTGAGCGTATCTTTTGAATGGCCATATAATATAACAAAAGTTATGACTTTGAATGTCACGTGAAATCAAGCCTTTAGGGAGGCAGACTGTCTGTCACCGTTTGACATTTTCGAAATATAGGGCTGAATAGATTTGCTACGAGCCAATTGCACCAACAGCTCGATTCTGTAAGAAATACACCCATCAAAGCTATTTTCTAAATGTTTTCTTTGGAATCCTTCACCATCACCACCATCAAAGAATTTATTAAAATTCAGAAATACAACATTTCCTCCCTGAATCGTGATCCGGAGCCAACCAGACAACCACGTCGCATAGCGCCGCCGTGGTGTGCGTAGGGTTGGGCGGATCGCGACCAGCTCGGCTTAATAAAATGGACAAACAAGTTAAAACTCTCGCCGCCAATGGAGGCTTAAAATTAACATTAAAATTACACTATGTCTGCGTAGTAGGCTTAAAATACTTAACATTAACACAATAAAAACTAGAGCACAAAACACTGATTAAATTTTGGTTGCTGGTACGGGAAAAAGTTCAACGAAAAAACCCATGAAGCCATTTGGGATCCCAACGGTCTACTCGCCGTTAGGAAGGTAGGGAAGGAGAAAAGTTAGGATTTTTAACAGTTACAATTTTTTAGGAATTTTATCGGTCTAAAATGAATTTGGAACAAAATAGGACAAAAGTATAAAAAAGACAAAAACTGTAAAACAAAATGACAGAAAGGTGAAAA
The DNA here is from genome assembly GCA_963583905.1 of Stenurella melanura. Taxonomy (NCBI): domain Eukaryota; kingdom Metazoa; phylum Arthropoda; class Insecta; order Coleoptera; family Cerambycidae; genus Stenurella; species Stenurella melanura. The sequence continues at coordinate 74,737,518 of OY757312.1, read as the reverse complement.
GGATAGGGATTGAAAGGTGGGGAAAGGCGAAGTATAGGGTGAGAGCAAGCTATAGTTAGAAAAAGTGTGGCTATAAAGGCTGCCGGAAGATAGGCAACGCCTGATATGGTAGGGGGTGTTAGATCTGAAAGGGAGCATTATGCATTCTGATTTGGGTTATGTTGCGTGTTAGGGGACTATCGCCCAATTGAAAGGAGTAGAATTTTTGGGAGATTTCCCGGACGTGGTCCGTTAGTGGCGTTATGTCGTTGCAACGATCATATAAATCTCTGAGGGAGGCGTACCTACCCGATGAGGCGCATAAATTTATGTTCCAGAACCTGAAGTTTTTTCCTTGTAGTGGCCGGGATGCCGCACCACACCGGCGCCGGTGCTGCGTATGTGATGGCTGGTCTGACCAACATCGTGTACAACAATTTTTTGTCTGGTAAACATTAGCCGGAGAGAGGTGAATCATATAAGGCAAGAGGCGACTACCTCAAAACATAAATAGATACTGGGGGGTTATAGGAAAGAACATATGTCTGAAAGTACTTTGACTGTACGTTTTTTGGCTCGCTGATTAGGAAAATCGAGGTCCGGCAATCCTAGAAGTTGGAGAAAATCTCTAAAAACCGTTTTTAATAAATATTACAAGGGATCCTATGAAATCAAATTTGAAGCAAAAAGTAAAAACAAAATATTTTTTTAAATTTTTTAAAATTTTAAGACGATATTGGTTGTTCTAATCCTGTCTAATTATCCCGAATCATATAGTTTGGCTATATTTGGTATAAACCTTTGCAAATTAATATTAAGGATCCTTTTTGATTTTTATTAAAATGATTGCGAAAAACCTTCTAAATGGGGCGTTTCTTGCGTTTTTAGGGGTGTTCCCCAACTTTTAGGATTGCAGGACCCCGATTTTCGTAATCAGCGACCTAAAAAACGTATGGTCAAAGTACTTTCAGACCGGTGTTCTTTCCTGCACCTTTTCGCGCGTTTTAAATGGACTATGGGAAAGAGTTTTGCAGAGGCCGAGCGCCTAACAGGAAGCGCAATATATGGCGTGGGGCGCCGGATATGCTATACAGCAAAGGGAGATCAATTGGAACATTACACGAATCACAAAATGTCTGTCAAAACTATATGGATAGAAGATAGTATAGGTACAAGAAACTTTTAACTTATTTTACGTCATTTGGTTTTGCTTATAAGATATCAAAGACCAGAGTTGGAGGTAGGGGCTGGCCAGGAGGGCGGCTGCCAGGGATGAGTGCACTTTGCAGACCCACAGTCTGCGGGCCGCTGGGTCACGCAAAATTAAAACATGATGCTAACTCACATAAAAAAAGTTGCAACTATTAATAAAAGATACAAAAAAACTTTACACAAACCAAAATTTTGTAACACTCATACATTAATTAACATTGGCCGTTTTTCCATTCTCCGGCACCCGCTGACCAAAGCGGCCGGGCAGCGCACTATGGGCTAAAGAGTAAAAAAACGAAAAAAGTAAATATTCAAAGCATTTCTCGATGTATTTTGATGCTGGAGGTGGCATTTGAAAAATTACTAAATGTGTAATACGAATCGCTCCCCAAGCAATATGGTAATGGCTAAAATTTTAACCATTTTAACCATTTTCTGGCGAAATAAGTGAGTGTTTTTCCATTTGTAGAAAATAAGTGTTGTGGGGGCGCAAAATTCAAATCTTGCCAGGGACGCTCCAACTCTGTCAAAGACATAGTAATCCATCGAGATTCTTGAGCTTTGATCAGTGTTGAATTACCCAATAATAAAATCGTAATTTGTATTTTCTACAAATAATTAACTTATTTTCTATTTAAGTATATTTATAAGTATTATTCTATAGGAAGGAATACCACCCCTCGCTCGTCGATATTTCAACCACCGAGATAAAAAATGTCATATCACTACCCGCTTTTCAAAATTTTAATCGAGATAAATACAGTATTGTAAGGAATGCCACCCCCCCCCTCCGTTTTTTGAAGTTATATTGAAGACTGAGGGTAGGAAGCCCGTATGTTACTACCCCCGGGCCCCGACCTTTCTTTCTTTAATCTGTCCCTGGCTTTGATAAGAACGTATAGAGACAGACGTTCGTATTTGTTTGGACAATAGGACAATAAAAATAAAAAGATAACAGCTCGGTATTTAATCTGAGTGGCACCATGTAAAAGGAATTTGAACAATATTCGAGTGGAATGTTAATCAAGCCGCAGTCGGACACACCTGACTGCAACTTTTGCTTATTGTTATATTTTGCATAGATATATTTATGAGTGTTATTTACTCATTATAGAATATGAAACACGCATTATTTTACCATAATAACTTTATTGACATTACTGTAATAATAATTACAAATAGTAATTACTTAAATATGTTCTATTTTAACTTAATTGATTAAACAATGTACAGTACAAAATAATAACACTTATGTAATAATACTATGAGTGAGCACGAATAAAAAGAACAAAACATATGTACATCAAAGTTCAAGCGCCACCTGTAACAACAACTGCTTTGTAAACACAATTATTTTGTAGCATCAGTGCAGGCCACAAATAGGCCCTTATAGAATCACTGCTTCTGTCTGAGGAATGATGACGTTGATGTTTCTCTGGTTGCAGCTTAGCGGGCGTTTGAAAATCTGGAAAGAAAAATAAAGAAAATAATTATTCCGAGACTTTCTTTTACAAGTGGGACAATGTTAAGTATAAGTTAATGTGGGGCTACTTATGTTAGTGACCGAATTCTGATAAACTTTTAAAATGTTCGTCCATCTGTCTGTCTGTCCGTCCGTCGTCGGTCCGTCACGTTTCTGGTAATGGCGGTAACTTCAGAATGAAAAGTTCGATTGTATTGAAATTTGGACTGTAAGTTAGTGTTTGCTAAAGGAACAACCCTATTGTTTTTTAACAAAGGCAATCACTAAATAAAAAAGTATTAATTATGATTTTTTTTTAAACCAACTAAAACTAACATTATTTATAAAAAGAACTGCGAAGATTATTCCAGAATATGCAACAATTATATAAAATGTCCAATAAATCAGCGAAGACTACGAGGAGTATAATGTTTACTCTAATTTTATAGTTACAGTTTTCTCTGATTTGGCTTAAGGCCGATTTACAGGAGAGTATATGAGCCAGTCGAGTAAGACAATTCAGTAATGGCACCGCGTTTAAATAGACATTCCGAGACAACAGAACGCCCTTAAGACATTCCAGCTAATACAACGGGTGTCTAGTCCTGATAGACCCCTGGACGAGAAGTTTGTGACCCATGTACGTCCTTTGTTCTGTGACTGTTGCTGACACACATGTCATGCTTGTTATTGGTTAGGTTAGTATTTTAGTTATTAATGTTTATTTATTAAATTGTAGCTCGCTATATGGCTATAAACCTTTATGCCAAGGAGAAAAAAACGGTTGTCTAACTTTTCGGCGCCAATTAGACTTGTTCCTGATAGAGAGCGCTCTTTTTAGTTCATTGTCATAATTGAATTAGTTCCTTAATTTAATTCACTAGTTCCGGCTTAAAGCAGTTCTCCGATTTGGAGCAACACGGTTCGCCCTACTATTCCATTCGTTCTTCGTTCAAACATGTGTCAAAAGTTCAATGGGATGTGCGCTGAGATTGTCTCCACTGCATTTATCCGGCCGTGAGAGGGAGAGGGAGTGAGTCTGCGGACGACTCGAATATGGGCATGCTGTTCGTGTCAGGAGCTGAGAATTGTTATTCACGGAAGAGTGAGAACTAGTTCCTTTTCGTTCATTTGCTGAGCCGGTTGTTTGAACTAGTTCATTCATGAACTACACAGGCCTAGCGCTAGTATTTTCCCCTGCATTCCTAGCTAGTAGGCCAATTAGGTACTAGCTAGTAGTTGCGCCTTACCTCATACATGTATATTTTGTATTGCAACCATGTTGAACTGTCTGGACAGTATTGGCTTATGTGTAAGCTTAATCAGAAAATTTAATGAACTGGCTTAATTAATGGCATCGTGTAAATGAGCCATTGCGCCATTAGGTAGTGACGTTTCATGATGTATGACAGAGGAGGTGTACATGACAAAGTGAAGTAAACAAAGCCGCAAGAATTTTTTTTTTTTGAGAAATTGTCGGAGAATTAGGTATTGCATTAAAACAACTTATTCAAAAAGGGCGCTCATATTTCAATTATGAAAAAGTATCGGGTATAGGTTACGAATGTCTATAATAACAACCAGCGCTGACAGGTTTCTTGAGGGTTGCATAAATATACAGATACATTTCTATTATATTAAATAACTACTATTAGTGATTTTTTAAGACCACATTTGATGTACCTTAAGTTTTATAATACGGATGCAATGAGAGTAAAGACATCAAAGTCACTACCGAGGAAAACTCCAGTGCTGATTAAATTAAGACTCGTGTAATTTAAAATTAACTTTAACTCCGACTGAGTCAGGGTGAACTAGTACAATTTTACGTTAGCCAATATGCCATCCGGTCTCTACTCCATGTGACGCTAATGGTACTATACACAAAATGCTGCACATATACCGTTGACTCGAATGATCCTATGTATTCTATTTTGTTTTCAGAATTTATTGTGTCGATTTCTTTGTCAAATAAGTATATATTTTAAGTGGCAATTATTCTGGTAAAAATTACTTTGGATTTCCAAACTTTTCGGCATCTATAAAGTATGATAAATATGCTGCGTGTCACGGAAACTATTACACTCAGTTTGTATATCAAAATAGTATTAAACTTGCATTTCAAAGGGTAAGAGAAAAAACGATTACAACAATAAATTATAATAAGGAATTGCTTGCAGCGAAGCAATGCTTGAACTTACTCATACCCAACACCATTGTAGAAATGTTTGTGACTGCATACTTTCAATTTCCTTTTTACTTTTTCGAAGCAATGGTTGAACTTGCTTATACCCAACGCCATTGTAGAAATGTTTATAACCGTATCACTTGCAATTGCCTCTTTACTTCCATCACTTACCGAAGGGAAGTATTGTAATCGTGAAAAAAATCACCGTCCGATATTTCTTCGGATTTTCACGTTTCATGAGTATGTAGATTACTAAAATTAAGGTCTTACAGTTCCGTCAGTCAGTCTGCCTGTTTGTCTGTTGGCGTTGTATTTAAACAAGTATTTGACGGAAAACAAAAAAACTTGGTAGGTAGTTAACGCTACTGCCAACGAAAAAATGGGAGACTTTCACTGGAAAATATGGGTGGACCCTAAAGAGACTAAGTAATAAAAAAACGCGACACATGGCAAAAATATTTGGCATATAGTTGTCAAGGACACTTATTATACATTTAAAGAAACATTGGAACATAGGTGATACTATTAAAGAGAAAATCTGACCTACTATTAGTTAAAAGAATATATAAAGCGATTATTCGACAAAAAAAATTAATAAATGGAGGGTGGCGAATAAAGCGGGACGTTTTGGATAAATACCTTTACTGATTCCTTTTCGTGATTATTAAAACCTGTTCTAACATTCACGTTCATCCCCAATAACGGATCCTAGTCTAACATATACTTAATATCTATATAGTACTCGTCAAGGGGTCTTAGTATCAATCCGAGCAAAACCGTTATTGTTCCATAAAAGCCAGTTTCAGAGCTTCCATGTTAAATGGAACGGTACTGAATTTTTTCAGTGGCGTTAAATATCTAGGCGTAATTCTAGATAAAAATCTTTCCTGGAACTCACATCTAGAAAGAATACTTACAAAAGCCACTGCGACTATTTGGGCGTGCCGCAAACTGTTAGGTAAAACTTGGAGTCTGCGAACGAAAATGATCTGGTCTTACTTTTCGGTTGTATGACTCATGATGACCTATGCGTCATGTGTTTAGTGGCCAAAAAACTGAAGAAAATCAGCACAAGGAAAGTTGCATAAGCTGCAACATCTGACCCGTTTAAGGATTACAGTGGCAATGTGCTCCTGTCCCACAGCAACGATGGAAGCAATGCTAGGTCTGCTTAATAATTGTTATAAGAAGGATATATGTTTTAAACTTGTCTGTGATAAGTATTTTGTAAAAGTTTGAATAATTACTAGTATTTTCTGGTAACACATTTTCACTTGTTTCTATAAATAAAGATTTCCCAGCTTCGAAGAATTCCAAGTAGTCTGCTGTTGCAAGAAAATGTGAGTGGAAGAAAATGTGTGTTTACTATTGACACTGGTGCTACCTACGTCATCAATAGTGCGGCCAGGGTTTATGTCGGGCTTGCAGATTAACAAGAGGCAAGAGGCAAGTGGCAAAATGAAGTATATTCGGACAACCACGGGAGACAGGGCTGCGATCCATGGAGATTTCAATTTGGAACTGCAGGTTGGAGGTTCAATACAAGGTCATTGTGGCTGATATTACGGATTATTTCATTTTGGGACTGGACATCATGGGAGAGCAGAACTTTATTGTTGACGTAGGGGAGCGAGTGTTAAAAATCGGAAATGAGGAATTTATTCTGGCAACCGCAGACGACCAAAGAACGTTAACCCCAAAGAGGTTTAATCTATGGTTAACCCGGACTAAAGACAAAATCCCAGTTAGAGTCGTTAATTTAAATTCCCATGCAGTGACAATCAAAGAAGGCATACCTATTGGCTCCTATGAACCCGTCACATGGGTAGCAAGGTGCGAGGAAAAATCAGAGGGAAATTCATCTGCAAATATAGATCAGGAAGTTTTGACCTTGCTGAGTTCTCAGTTGGAGCATTTATCTGAGGATCAAAAAGGGGAGGAAACACGCGACAATATCTACTAGAAGAATTTAAATAACAATAAATATGTGGAAATTTTGTGAGTAGCGGTTGTTACTTTTTTTTTGATAATTTGCCCCTGAATATTTACAATTCCATGTATTATCAAATGAATGGTTGCGGTCCACATAATACATGCGAAGTGTATGACAAATTAGTAGCATCGTTAGAATTTAGGTGATTTGGCTACCGAGGATCTTGGAGATGACCAGCAAGGTCCCCTGACTTGATCCCCTTAGACTTTTATCTTTGGGGTAATATCAAACATATTGTATATGCCACCCCGGCTACTACCAAAGAAATTATAAAAAAAAGAGTACGGGTTGCATTTCAGCAAATAAATTCACTGAGCCTCTGTAAGCGTCGTAAATCCCAGGATATTGGCTTGTCAGCAGCAAAGTAGAGAGCATTTTGAACAGTTACTGCATTAAATTAAATTCAATTCAATATTCAAAGTGTTCATTAATTTTGTAAATTTTGTTCCAAATAGTTTGTTTAAAATGATGAAACGAATGAAATATCTCGGCTCAGGAACGTCGTATCGAGGAAGTGAGTTAAGTGTCGCCGTGAATAGACGTGTCTTTAAGATTCTCTCTTAAAAACGGTAAAACAGCGATAAAACACCGTTAAACTAGAAAAATTTCAACCACCGGTAGATTAAGAAATTCTGCTTGAAATGAAGCGGCTCAATAGAAAAACAAAGATCATATGGAATTAATAATTACAAGGTTTTGTGATAATATTAAATGAAATAAAGAAAACAAGCTCAAGTGAAGTGCAGTGCCCCTACGTACACCCTAGACGACCCAAGATACTTTTTAAGTGGTTCATGGACAATAAATAATAGCATAGTCGGTGTCAAAATGAGGCACATATGTTTACAAAGCAATATAGCTATGTTGTGACCTAAAGTAATTGTATACAGTGGAAAGTTTTTAAATGGACAATGCAACTCAACCCAAGAAAGAAAAGGAAAGGAAATAAAATAAAATAGCAAGCACAAGACGCTGCAGAAAGACAGATAAGCTATAAATTTATTTATTTTATTTTACTGATATAATTGATATTATTCTATTGTCTTCTTTACCATCTTAACTTTTATCAGATCCATTTATTGATTCAAAACATAATATTTTATTATTAATTTGGAAGGCGGAAATTGAAACCGATTGTCTCAAAGAAACGACATAGAGGGTAAGCAAACTATTCCTTCGGACATCTTCTTTCTCATAACGCGAGCTATTTTTTGTCGAGCGGTTTAGATCTTTTTAAAAATTGATTTAATTTGAAATAAACTTTTTTAACAAAATAAAATAGCGAAAATGAATTTATTGAAGTTTAAATACAAAGGTATGTATATGACAAAACGTAACAATAAACTGACTCTAATAAGCTTCCTACATCTATTTATAACATTTGTATGAAATGTGCAATTATGCATATTCATCGTCTTCTCCTGGAATCTGTTATCTGTAACTCCTCCATCCCTGGTAAAGAACTCGGGGGTTTCTGTTTAGAAAGGACCGATGTTCGTCATCTCAGTGTCTTGGGGGTTTTCTCTTTTATTTGGGTTATTCGAGAAAATATTGATTCTTGGGAAGTTTTTACCCTTATACTTGATGTATACTCTCCATAGTATAATTAAGGCAACAGTCACGGATAGCATAATAAGAGCATACGTGATCCAGGAATTTGGTTCAGTTAGAGTGGGTTCTAATATTTGACCTTTAATCTCTTCTTGTAGATCTCGTGTACGTTTAGATAATTCTGAGAATTCTTCCAGGTCTATATGGTCCATTGTTGGTATATTGGTACTATCTCTTATAGTGGAAAAGTTGCTATTTATTTTTAATAATGGGACATCTATGGGTTCGAAGGTCTTCCTAAAGTTCTTATTCGGATTAAGTTTATATTTATCAATGACACTATAACATTGGTCAGGAATTGTTACTAGATAATTTCCTTTGAGTTGCCTTTTTCTCTTTATTTCGCAATGTGTTTCAGCTATAATGGTGGAGGGGCTTGTGATTATCCATGAGTTTGAGTTTTCAATCCTTTGGATTTTGGGGTTGTTAACATTAATTTTTGTAAATGTACATGTATTTGCTTCTTGAGAATAATCAATGAGCTGGATTTCACAGGGCTCGCTCGATGTCCTTTTTATAATAGAATTGTGGTTGCACAGGAATTTGTTTGATTCTATTTCTGTACAGGGTGTGCTTGTATACGAATACCAATTTGGATTCATGAGCAAATAGCTTCTACGGGGTATTATTGTGAAGTAAGAATCATTATTTTCTATAGGCAATGGGTAGAGTTTATAGTAGTCATAAGATACTGTTTCTATCAGTGGTATTTTGATAATAAAGTAAGTATAGGAGTTCCTCTGAAAGACTGACGTCTCGCATAGTTTTTCGTATTTTATAATGTTTTCTAACGTAGGTTGGAATGGTAGTTCGACTCTCTTGAGATAACTCTGAATTTCTATTAATTCTTTAATAAGGTCATTTGGCTTTATGATTGTTTGATGCATTTGTTTTAAGTTTGCAAAGGAAATTGCTGTTGCTAGTTCTTCTAAAAGATTGCAAATAAGTGATAGAGAGTGTGATAACTGATCTAGAGTGTTTTGTACAATCAGTACTTCAATGCAACTTGCTGTAGTTTCTATTTTCTTTTCAATATCGGCCATGGCGGAATTAATTCTCTTTTGGTTTTCTACGAGGGTAGAAATTGATTTGTTTGTAGATTTAATAAGATCATCAGTGATTGATAAGTGTCTTTCCATGTCTATTTTTAACTTAGTTTCGTTGTCCAATAATTTCTTGAAGTTCTGCTCATATCTCTCACCATCTTGGGCATCTAATGTGCCGGTGATCGATTTTTGGACTGTACCAATGAAATTAAATAAGCCTCGTGGTTTTCTAACATGACTTGGTAGGACTTGTTCAAATAGCGTATTGGTTCTGCTTATTTCAAAAAATAAGGTTTTATTGATTTGAAACAAAAGAGTGTTTATTAAGGATGTCTGCTGTTCTTGGCAATATGATTCTATATATTTGTTAATTTTTGTTAAGGTTCTGATAATGTCGTCCTTTTCTTGGATAAAGGTCTCATATAAGGGTTGTATATCAAATGCGTTCATTATTTCCCATTCTGATATGATGTTGTCTGCTGTACCCAGGCGAATCGGTAGGAGGCCAGGGTTGTCATCTAGGGTTTTCCATTGGATGTCGTCGGCTCCTGTACGGGTGGCCCATCTGTAAGAGTAGATCTTAAGTCAGATAAATGAACTCGGCGTTCTTTTTTATTTTTTAGTTTAACTGTACAAGTATTGTCGTTACTAATTGAAACTATTGGAAAAGGTCCCTTAAATTTGGGTACCGTTTTTGAACCTCGCTTTTTGGGTGCTCTAACATAGACATTTTGACCAACTTTGTATTTTTCTTGCGGGTCTGTTATTTCCCTGTTAATTCTATTGATTGTTGTTGTTTTTTGATTGTCAATTCTCCCGTAAACAATATCATAAAGTCGGGAAAGTTTTTTCCTATGTTCATCTAGTGAGTAGTCGAAAACTATTTGCCTTGTTCTTGTGTCAAACAGGTTTTTGCTAGGTGAATGACCGAAAATGACATCGAAGGGTGTATATCCTGTAGCAGAATGACTTGAGTGGTTGTAAGCAATAATGGCTAATTTCATGAGTTCTTCGGTACTTTTATTCTTGAGTTGTGGATCTTGTCGGAATATTCGAAGGTGTTCAATTAGTGTGGAATGGAGTCGCTCTACAATACCATTTGATTCGGGATGGAATGGCGTCGTAAAATGTACGTCGATCTTGTGGTAGGCCAATAAGTTTTTTATTTGGTTGTTTATAAATTCACGGCCGTTGTCGGTTGTGATTGCGGCTGGAGTCCCATAATGTTCAAAATATTCAATTAGAGCTCTGGCTATCTCGCAAGCTTCTTTGCATTGAATAAGGATTGCTTGGCCGAACTTTGAAAATGAGTCTACTAGGGTTAGGTAGATTTTTTGATCGATCGTAAACGTGTCCATAAAAACAACTTCAAAGGGTTTTTGTTGGGTAGGCGTGTGGTTCATCGGAATTCTGGGTGGATGTCTGTCGTATTTTCCTCTCTGGCATATGTTACATTTATTAATGTAGTCTTGTATTGTGGTCAACATGTTGTTCCAATAGTATTTCTGTTTTAGCTTCTCGTATGTCTCTTGCGAACCTCTATGGTTGGTTTTGCTTTCGTGGTACATTTGTATATTTTCATTTATTTCGTCTTTGTTTCTTAGGTGAATTCTTTCTTGTGTACATCGTATTAGTTTTGGACCATTGTTGTTAAAGGATTGATTATAAATTCGGCAGAAGTCCTCGTACATTTTATCGTCGTCAAAATGTATATAGAAGGTGGTATCTTCGACTGTGTGGTCTCTTAGTAATTCGATTATTTGATCGTCGTTATCTTCTTTTGTTATCTCTGTATATAAAATAGTTTTGTTTTCTACGTGTATTGTTCTATTCTTCTTAGGGTTCATTAGGACTGTTTTTACAAATATCTGTTTTGGTTTTGTGTTTATAATATCGTCTACAATTGGAATGGTATCTCGTGGTTCGTCGTTTTCGTTGGATCGAGCTGTAGAAATTTCGGGGATGTTAAACTCGTCTGTTTCGTTGTTCCTGTTTTCGTTATTTCCAGAAGGGTTAAGAATTTCATCGATTTCCTCTAGTGTCGGTGTTCTTAATTCTACATCTCTGGTTAGGTCTTGTATTATTTCATCCAGTTCGGGGTCGTCTATGTTGACTTGCATTGATTGGGTATCGATTGGGTGTATTTCAATTCTTGATAATGCATCGGCATTCGTGTTGAGTTTACCTTTTTTGTATTCTATGTCAAAATCATAGTCCTGGAGCTTTGTGCGCCATCTGATGAATTTTGAATTTTGCGGGTCTTTCAGTGAGAACAACCATCTTAGTGGTCTGTGATCTGTGTATATGGTAAAACGTCTCCCGTATAGGTATGGCCTGAAATACTGGGTCGACCAAACTAAACTTAAGAGCTCCTTCTCGATCACAGAGTAGTTTTTCTCTGATTCATTAAGTGTTCTGGAAGCATAGGCAATGGGTTTATCACTTCCTACAACACCCTGTGATAAAACCGACCCAATGGAGTATTTTGATGCATCGGTTGTCAGGATAAATGGCTTTGAAAAATCCGGGTGTTGTAACAAAGGGCTGTTAGTTAAAATTTTCTTACAAGTTTCGAAAGATTCCACAAATTCTCTCGTATGTTCTATCTTTGCTCCTTTTTTTAGGCAGGCTGTTAGTGGTTTTGTTAATTTTGAGCAATCTTTTATAAATTTCCTGTAGTATCCTATTAGTCCAAGGAATGATTGGATTTCTTTTTTGGTATTTGGTATTGGAAATTTTACTATTGCTTCAATTTTGTCTGGATTGGGTAATATACCTTCCGGTGTGATAATGTGTCCAAGGAATTTTACTGTTTGTTTCAGGAATTCTGACTTGTCCAGTTGTATCTTAAAATTGGTTTTCCTGAATCTGTCAAAAACTAAGCGTATACTTTCTATGTGCTCTTGTAATGAAGTTGAAAATATTAGTACATCATCCATATAGACTAAGCATTTATTTTGTAAGCCTGATAGTACGTGATTCATTGTTCTTTGAAAAGTTGAGGGTGCGTTTCGAAGTCCAAAAGGCATCCTTAAAAATTCGTAGTGTCCGTCGTCTGTTGAGAATGCTGTTTTCTCAATGTCTTTTGGATCCATTTCAATTTGATGGTATCCACTTGCCAGGTCTAGTGTTGTGAAATATAGACTGCGACCTAATTTGTCTAGCACATCTGTAATGTTTGGTATTGGAAATTTATCGGGTATGGTTTTTTCATTTAACTTTCGGTAGTCTATCACAATGCGAAATTTTCTTTTTCCACTGTTGTCCATCTTCTTTGGTACAATCCAAATAGGTGATGACCATGGTGAAGTTGAGTTGGTTATTATATTTTGGTCTAACATTGAGTCGATTTGTTTTTTGACTTCTGATTTGTAAATATGTGGAAATCTGTATGATTTAGTATAGACTGGTATGTTATCGGTTGTTCTAATCTCATGTTTAACTTGATTTGTGAAGGTTAATGGAATGTCTTCGCAGTAGAAAATATCCCTATATTCATAACATAGTTTTCTTATGGCTTCGTACTCCTCTTGATTGCAATGTCTTAGGTCAAGGTTTTCCAAATTTTTCTTTTGTAGGTTATCATAGTCTGGAACTGGGTTATTGTATATAGGAGAACCTTCATCGATGTCCATAGGTTCGGCTGTAAAATTATTTAATTCGTGGCTAGGCATGCATGGAAGTGGCTCAGATATTGTAAATGTTTTTTCTTCGTCGGTGTTGTTAATAAGTAACACTGTTGCTTCGTTATCTTTAGTGTTTACAAATCCTGCTGAGATTTCTATTTGGTTTTCAAATATAATAGAGTTTATAAGGGCTTCTCCATTTCGATGTAATGTTGGTACTTTAGCTACAACTTCAGTTTTAGGACCTATTTTATATTCGTAATTCTTTTCCTTCTCGTAAGTTTCCTTAGAGCCTACTAGCCTTTTTCCTTCCAAGAATAATGGAATTTTTGCTTTGTCTGTTAGTAAATAACCATTTTTGAAGTCAAGTGTAGCTCCTATTTCTTTTAGTAGATCGAGGCCAATTAGTCCATCATATGATTGACTAAAGTTAAAGATGTAGTGTGTATATAACATTCCAGGTTTTTTGAAAATTTTTGATACTGGAATTTCTGCTGAATATTTGTGTAATGATATACTATGAGGTGTTTTAATTTGGAAAGGGTCCTCTTTAATTCGATCTATGAAAAATGTTTCGGCAATTTTTTCTGTAATCAATGTTTTTGTAGACCCTGTGTCAATCATAAATTTGGCTTCAAGTTCAGGAATAATTATATATGGAAGGTTTGTGTTGGCTGTAACATTAATTTCTACTAATGTTGTTGGGGTTAATTCTTTGGATTCGACAGGTTCGTAGTGCTGGTTTCCGAGGCTGGTAAAGTAAAATTTTCGTCATCGCAATTTTGATAATTTTCTGTATAATACTCTTCTGGGTAATAACAATTCTCTGCAGTTTCTGGGTCATATATCGGTTCTTCATAATAGTCTGGTTGGTATTCATCTCTACTGGAAGGGGTATTTGGTATTTCTTGTAGGTGCAGTTCTTGCGCTGTCCATTTCTGTGACGTAGATGGCGGTGGAAATTTTGATCTTCTTGTATTTCCAGATGACGTATCCATTGGTTGGGGATAGGATTGTTGAGGTTTTTGTTGGAAATTGAAACGTTGTTGATTATGGAAATTTGGGAAATTTTGCGTATATGGGGGATTTTGCGAATATTGGAAGTTTTGCATAGTGGGGAAATTTTGTCTTGGGATATGTTGCTGGGAAGGAATTTGGCGTTGAAAATTTTGGGGATTTTGAAACGGTCGTTGTTGAAATGTTTGTTGAGGGTTTCTCGGCATGAAATAATTCGGCAGACGATAAGGGATGTTTGTCATAGGGCGGTATATCTGGGGAATATGTTTTTGTGAGGGTGCTTGAGGGTAGCTAGGGTTATTTCTTGCGTTTATTGGTGTTGTTCTTATTTGATGGTTATTTGAATTCTGGAAACTATTTTTGGTTCCTAACTTTTGTTGTCGGTTGTAGTTCATATTTTCTTCTTCGACTACCATATTTATCGCTTCTTCAAGGCTCACAGGTTCCTTACATCTTAGTAGATGGCTTAAATGTGCATTAAGTCCAGATAGGAATGTTCGTAGTGCCATTTTGTTATATAATTGTAATTTCTCTTTCTTTAGTGCTGGTGATATATTTGCCATTTGCATTTTTGCAAGTAAAAGTCCACGTAGCGATATGCATCTATCTGCAAATTGGCTAGGAGATTCGTTATGATTTTGTGTGAGCATCATGAGGTCATTTAACAAGGATTCTTCATTGCGTTGGTCACCGAAAGTATTTAATAATAATGTTTTTAGTTCCGGAAATGTAGTTATACTTCTCGCGGCTAATATTTGCGCGGCCCTACCGATAATTTTGGTTCTAAAATGTAGCATTAAAAATTGAATTTTTTGTGGATTGTTATCGTGTGCTAACATTCCTAAAACTTGATCACACGTGTCTAAAAATAGCGGTAATTTTAAGGTATCTCCGTCAAATTCCGGTATAAGGTCTAAATAGTTCTTAACGCTAATATCGTTTCTAGCCATTGTGTTCGGATTTAAAATTTCTGAAGTTAAATTTGAAGTTTCGGCAATATTGGTGGTATTATTTTGTAAATACAAATCGGGGCTAAGTGTCTGTAACAGATTAGCTAAGGTCTCGTCGGTTGTATTAATGTCAGTCATGAATAGTACTTACAAGAATATTATAATGGCAGAAAACATGAAGGCTCTGGTATATATAATCGATTACAATGTGATAACGAGGGATTTCAAGAGTACTCAGAGAGTTCTCAGGCGATGCTCTATTACACTTTGATTGATTATATATTTTTTCTCGAGCTGGAGGGTGGTTATTGTCTCGTTGGTTTTAGTCGTTAAGTCGGTTTCCCTAAATAGCGCAAGGCTATGTGCTTTTAAAGATGTCTTCTTTTAAAGGTGGTTTCTTGCTTGGGCCAATCTTTCCTGTACACGATTTAGGGTCACGTGTAGTCTTGGGAAAGAGAGTGCACGATCTTGGTTTCTTCAAGGGCTTATGTGAAATTGCTTTCACAAGTGCAAAGCCTCACGGCGCTTCCGATGAGAGGATACTGAGCGTCTGGTGGTCTTGCTCACACGTACTGAGTTGGGAGTGCTCAGATTGAGATGTACCAGTTTTATAGCTCAGGGTGTGAAAGGATATATTTTAGGAGGGTACAAAAGGGAATGGTAGGTCTAGGTATGCAGAATATGTCTTCTTTGCTTGAATTTTCTTAACTTAGATGTTTGCCAACGGTATGGCAAGGGTTTGCAGGTCTTCTTTGGTTTGTCGAAGGCACGACGAGTTTTCCGATATACTGTCGAAAATACTCCAAAGAAAATCCGATCCGACTGCGCCAGCTATTTTTTGTCGAGCGGTTTAGATCTTTTTAAAAATTGATTTAATTTGAAATAAACTTTTTTAACAAAATAAAATAGCGAAAATGAATTTATTGAAGTTTAAATACAAAGGTATGTATATGACAAAACGTAACAATAAACTGACTCTAATAAGCTTCCTACATCTATTTATAACATTTGTATGAAATGTGCAATTATGCATATTCATCGTCTTCTCCTGGAATCTGTTATCTGTAACTCGCGTAAAAAAATATTGTTACCGCGAGATAGGGCCCTTCCCAGTAACTCTGCTGTAAATGGATATTTACCTGTGGCACGGTTAATAAATAAAAAAATTAAAGCTGCCAGATTCAGAAACAGAAGAAACAAAAAACTTAGAAGAAGAAAAAGAAGGAAATGACGCTAGATGGAAACTTAAAAGAAGCATGGACACTGAAAAGATGCATCTCTTAAACAGCTGCACACCCCAACCGATGATGACAGATGGAAACTTAATAGAAGCATGGAAACTTAGAAGAAGCATGTCACAAACACCTACACTTCCCATCCTACATTCCCACCCCATGCGTCATGTGGCTCTCGCTGCTGACAACAAGCATGTCCAATGTCCAACCCGGCGTATGCAGTCGGGGCAAATTAATCAATCAATCAATCAATCAATCAAATAGTTTGCTTAAAATGATCTCTTGTCTTTGATGCAAATAATTATCAAATTTTATTATCTGCATGATTATTCTCGTTTGTGATAAAAGAGAAACAAGTTAGGTGACTTGTATTGGCTACTAACAAACGGTGCTGTTTTTGCATTTACATTTTATAAAAATTCATTTATAATAAAAAAACAAAGAGAGGTAGGTATGGGGAATGCTAATATCAATTGATGCAGAATTGAATACTCAAATAACTTGTGCGAAAATACATAGGGGGTTCCAGAAGAGATGGCGTGTATTACTGGTTGCCTAACCATTTCTACTTAATTTCAGCTAGTAGTAGTCATGGGCGTAACAGTCTCCACTTCGTAGGGGTTTAATGCACAACAATATTGTGAAAATAATAGACAATTCTTAGTTAGATCATATGGTACTTGTATGAGTTTGAAAAGAAAGTCTCTAAATCGGCCACATGATAGAAGATATCGATTTTTTTTTTCGGAAGGGTGGGAACCGTAAAAAATCTCCAAAAATATTAATTATATCGAAAACTGGTAGGTTTAAAAATATATTATGGTACATACACCCAAGCTAATATTTTATGAGGAATCCAAATATGAAATAAAGTATAGGGTGCTTCATTTAGAATAACAAATTTAGGTGCTGCATCCAGTGTAAGCAAAAGTAACACATGCATAAAAATACTCAACAGATCCCAAGAAACGTCTATACTCGCTTTCCCTGAATAACCCTGTATAGACACAGCTACATGTACACATATATTTACGGATTTTGTTGACTTAGTCTTCCTACAGAGACACATTAATAACGTAAAATTGATAAATTAGATATAGGTGAAATAAACTCAACAATTTAGGAACACATCAATATTATTAGTCATAGGAAGCAGCCAATGGCGAATATTTCGATTTGTTTAAATTCAAGAATTGTGTCATCTAATATTTAAATTTCATATTGGGGTTGTTTAACGTCCGACGTGTTCTTTAGATATTGATATAATATTTCAACGGGTAAAAGATCCGGCAACTTTGCTGGTCAAGGAAGATATTCAAAATCAGATACTTCCGGAATTGATATACATAAAGGTGTTGTGTTTTTACTTTTCTTAAATCGTTCGTATGTTCTTTGATTAGAATTTATTTTGTTAAATTATATATTCTTACATTTCCAAATATTTGAGGATAGCTCTAAATAAAAAATAGATCGTTGTCCTGATCTAACTTTAATTTTCTCATTTGTGTTAATAGCATGCCGTTGTACAAAACATGAAATATGCTATCTGAGCAAACAGATATTTTATTAAACGAAACGTGCTGTAATTCGAATTTTCGATATACTTTAAGGATTATATTCATATACTCAGCTGGAAAACAATAAATCGGGTACTTTAATATTTTCAATTATATCTATCTGCAAAATGTATATTTATAATATTTGCATATTTGACTAATCATTGATTTCAATACAACGAATATTAATTTACATGACACGGAGGTGTTGGAATTTCTGTTTATTAATTACATGGTTATGTTGTGTATTGACGTAGAACAGGTAAAGTGACGTAGGTAATGTAATTATAATTTGTACTATGTTAGAATCTGTTACGCATTCTGTAGTTGCCAGTTCTAATAAAAATATAGCTAGATAAATTATTTGATTAAAGGTGCAGCATTCTTGAGGTGCATTTGTGGTTTATCAAGCAGATATTAAATGTTACTGAATATGCAGTTTAGTAGGATGGTCCTCAAAATCGAAATTTTGAAATATTTTCCGGCCACCATGTCAGTTAGTTCTTTTGGACTAAAAACGAGGGCAAGTAAAATTTAAATGAATTTGTAGAATTTTTGGTGGTGGCTACAGCCCTCTAAAGCCTGTAAAAATGTTGGAGATAATTAAATAGCTACCCCTAACTTACGCTTGGTTTTGCCTCGGTTATAGAACTTGAGTTGAAGGACGATGAAGTAAAGATAAGACAGCGGTGATCGCACTAAATAGATTTACAATAGCTAGCTTATGGGCCTATAATTACTTCCACATCCACGTAGTGGAGTGGAAGTATAGCAATCGTAAAAAAATTTCAAATTTTTGTTTGTTGAAATGGATTTAGAATGTCATGAAACGTCGAGATTTTATAATTGAACGAGAAGCTTTTTCTGTCTGTCGGTCTGTCTATAACTATTTTTGTGCGCACGATTTCTCTGCAACCGTTTGAAGTATTGCCTTGCAATTTTATACACGTGTGTAATATCACAAAATCTGGAACTGGATTGTCTTTTAACTTATCGGTGAAGAGTTGGGGGGGTAAATAGGGGATAAGTAAAGCAAGCTAGTAAGAGTAAAAAAAAATGGGATTTGGTGTATATACCAGAAGCCAAGGTCAATGATTTCTTTATAATGTTTTCCATCCCTCCACCACCCCAACTCCATTATTAAAGGGGTTGGTAAAATAAAATTGAGATACTCATTTGAAATTTGTTATGTATACAGACTCGACAATTGCAGTTGGTAGTATGTAAACGTGTATCTGTACAGGTAAATCACGCCTTGTCGTAGATCTACGCAGGGCATTGGTATCGTCTATACCACCACCGCTTGACCGGGTCAACGACCCCAAGCAGTCTGCTTTCAATAGGAAGTTTATTCCCTATATCACGAACTATATTTGCCGAATCTGTATATTAAAACCCACCTGGAACTAGATTATATTTTGAGATGATTTCGTTGAAGGGTTGGGGGTTAAATAGGGGAAAATAAATAAAGCGAACTGGTAAGAGTACAGAAACTTGGCATTTGAGAAAAACCTCTTATTTTTACTTCCACATCCACGTAGTGGATTGGAAGTATAGTAATCGTAAAAAATTTTTCAATTTTTTAAAAATTTAAAATAGGTTTAGAATGTCATGAAACGTCGAGATTTTAAATTTGAGCGAAAAAAAATTTTCTGTCTGTCTGTCGCTCTGTCTGTCTGTCGGTCTGTAACTTTTTTTTGTCCGCACGTTTTCTCCGGAACGGTTTATTATATTGACTTGAAATTTTGTACACGTATATATTGTACCGAGATCTGGAACTGAATTGTTTTTTGAACATATCCGGTGAAGGGCTAGGGAGTAAATAGGGGTAAATAGGGGGAAATAACTAAAACAAGCTGGTAAGAGTACAGAAACTTGAAATTTGATGTATATGTACCAGAAGTCAAAGCCTCGAATTTTTTTATGATATTTTCCATCCTCCAACTACCCCCCACTCCATTATTAAAGGGGTTAATAAAATAAAATTGAGATATTCACTTGAAATTGGATACACGCATATATTATAATGACATCAGGAACTACATTATATTTTGGGATTATTCTGATGAAGGGTTGGGGGTTAAATAGAGGTAAATAGGGAATAATAAATAAGGCAAGCTGGTAAGAGTACAGAAACATGAAATTCAGTGTATGTACTAGAAGCCAAGGCCTCAGATTTTTTTACAATATTTTTCAACCCCCCACCACCCCTACTCCATTAGTAGAGGGGTTGATAAATTGAGATATTCATCTGAAATTTGATACACGTATGTATTATAACGACATCTGTAATTAAATCATATTTTGAGATATTTCAGTTGAAGAGTTGAGAGTTAAATAAGGGAGAATAGGGGAAAATAAATAAAGCAAGTTGGTAAAAGTACAGAAACTAAGGATTTGGTGTTCATAAGCCAAGGCCTCTAATTTTTTTATAACACTTTTCAACCCCCACTCCTTTATTAAAAGGGTTGATAAAATAAAATTGAGATCTTCACTTGAAATTTGGTACATGTATGTATTAAAACGTCATCTGTAATTAAATTATAGTTTGAGATGATTTCGTTGAAGGGTTGGAGGTTAAATAGAAGCGAATAGGGGAAAATAAATAAAACAAGCTGGTAAGAGTACAGAACCTTGGGATTTGGTGTTTATACTAGAAGCAAATGATTCAGATTTTTAAAAAATATTTTTCAACCCTTCCACCATCCCACGTTTTTATGAAAGGGACTGATAAAATTAAATTAAGACATACGTTTGAAATTTGGTACACGTATGTATAATAGCGACATCTGGAACTAGATTATATTTTTAGATGATTCCGTTGAAGGGGTGAGTTAAGTAGAAGTAAATAGGGGAAAATGAGTAGAGCAAGCTGGTAAGAGTACAAAAATTGGGGATTTGGTGTATATACTAAAAACCATGGTCTTCCTCCCCCCACCGCCCCGCCCCGTTCCATTATTAAAGGGGTTAATAAAATAAAATTGAGATATTCACTTGAAATTTGGTACAGGTATTTATTAAAATGACACCTGGAACTAGATTATATTTTGAGATGATTTCGTTGAAGGGTTGGGGTTAAATAGGGGTAAATAGGGGAAAATAAATAAGACAAGCTGGTAAGAGTACAGAATCTAGGCATTTGGTGTATGCACTAGAAGCCAAGACCTCAGACTTTTTTATAACATTTTTCAACCCATCCACCACCCCCACCCCAATTCTATTATTAAAATGGGATCTTCACTTAAAATTATACAAGTACATGTATGTATTATAACGACATATGTAATTAAATTATATTTTAAGATGATTCCTTTGATGGGTTGGAGGTTAAATAGGGGTGAATAGGGGAAAATAAATTAAAAAAGTTGGTAAGAGTACAGAAACTTGGCATTTTGGTATCTATACTAGGAGCCAAGGCCTCAGACTGTTTTATAATATATTTCGGTGTTGTTTAGATCTGTTAATGAATGTGACGTTATGTACAAGAGCTGAGATTAATAGGTACCACTATCATTGAAGTTTCTCTACACTGGTAACAAAAATCCAACTTCTTTTGGCTTTAAAATAGATTTCGTTGCACGTCTTTTATGTATTCAAACCCAAGGGTGCAAAACGCGAGGTATTTGGCAATTTCCAGCGATCTATAAAATATCTCCGAACTTTTCTACTTTTCAAACCGAACGGAATTAGATCAATCAACAGACGGACAGACGGACGGACAGACAGACGGACGGACAGACCGATAGACATATGGACAGACAGACAGACAGAAATTTTTCGTTCACATTTAAAATCTCAACGTTTCGTGACATTCTAAATAGCCCAGGCGGGGTAGCTAATTTCGTCTATAAATCTCAAACATATTCGTAGGCAGAAGACTTATTTTTTTATGAGTTCTCAGAAGTGTAGTTAATAAGATCATCTAAATTTACATGATTTGTAGACCGGCAACATTAAGAAAAAAATTGAGAAACATTTTTTTGCGGTATATTTTCAACATTTTTAACAAGAGTCGATGCATGAGAAAATAAAAAGTATTTTCAGAAAGAACATATATGTCTAAGCAAGAAATATCTCTACAATTTTTTTTATTAAAGTCACAGGTTTTCCGTAAAAAAATAGTAGTGTGAGGTGCGAATCTTCGTCGTGCTATATTCGCAAAATATTACGCCAGATACGAAATATATTATGAACATTGCACTATATAACAATATTTGTTGGAGAAAATATTATAAAATAATTATTATATATGATACTTATTCTATAAAAAGTCATACACAACATAATAGCAGCAGTAAAACCGGAGTCGAGCGAAGCCCACACTACCGCGCCGGTACCTGAATACAGTGCCTTGTATTATACACAGTAGACACATTTGCAATGGACTCAATTAGTGTGACGTCACATAATTATGCAACTCCTATATACTAGTGTCATGACACACGGGTTGCCTGCCAAGCATACTGAAATTTGACTCTTAATGCATATATAAGGCGACATTTCCGAGGATAGAAACATAGCATACGATTTTATTTTATTTCTCCCGTGTAAGAAATATTTAAGAGATTTCAGTTATCATTTATTGCATGGTAAATAAACACAAGTATAAAGTATTACAAAAACTGTAAACAAAAACTAAAATAAAGTTTTTATAACTCATACATGGATATATACATTTTAACGTATTTTTTGAATGTGAAATGGGTATTCGCAATGCTTAAATATTTCTTCCACAGGAGAAATAAAATAAAGTTCTATGCTATGGTTCTATCCTCGAAAATGTCGCCTTATAGATATATGCATTAAGGCTCAAGTTCCAGTGTGCTTGGCAGGCAACCCGTGTGTCATGACACTAGTATAATATAGAGCTTGTCTAACTTGTGACGTCCCAACTAATTGAGTCCATTCCACTATATTCTATGTATACGTGATACTCTTGTCTATTTATAAGTATCAGAATATATATTATATTTTTCTTAGCGAACTACATTCTCTCAGACTAAAGATTTTGTTAATGAGGTTCAAACTGACACATTTCTCTAAAGTTTCCCATAGACCAAAAAAAAAGTTCGAAGATTTCCTACGGATTATCATATACAATACACAAAAATGATGATTTGCTTCTATATATTAGCCTTATATTAAAATTAAATTATAGCACACATATCTATGCGTCGATATCATGTAAATATAAAAAAATATTTTCGTTGCCAAAACGCAAAGTTCGTAAGGCCAAAAAATTAGATTTAAAAAATATTAAATTAAATGCATACGAAAGGTGAGACTTCCAACACTAAAATGATTCCCTAGTTTTTAATTTGCATGAATTTTGCTTGTCTAAACAAAGGGCTTTTTGCTCGTCAAGATTGCAAAACGCGCGTTCGACCTTGCACCTTGCTTAATCCAATATCTCCACGTCACTAATTTTTTACGGAAAATTCGTGGCATTAGACGAAATTTTTGTAGATACATTTTTTGTGTGAAAATTCTTTCTAAAAATATTTTTTATTTTCTCCTACCTCGACACATTTTCGAAATTTTGGGAAAATACCGGAAAAACAAAGTTTTTTTTATGTTGCCGGTCTGAAATTCATGCAAACTTTATGTGATCTTATTGCTTACCATCCAAAGAACTCATTAAAAAAACATCTGCCTCCGATTTCTTTCGAGGTAAATATTTCTAATGACTGAGCCAAAGCCTATTTCAACAAAACAAACTTTAAATTTTTTTTTACGATTACTATACTTCCAATCCACTATGTGGATGTGGAAGTAATTGACCTGGATAGGTATAATAGAAAATACATTCCCTCAATGGAGCCAAAATATTTGATTATTTTAACTTTTGACTTTATGATGTTAACTATATAACGCAGAGGCCTCGGTGGAAGTTTAAAGTTGGCCCAAAGTTTCATTGTATATTAAGATGTAGGTCAAACAAATACCGACGTAACTTCCTTAAAGTTTTTAATATTACTTAAGGGGACGCATTATAGCAGGCATTTTTCAGGAATAACGTGTAACAAATACAGAATGAGTCATTTTTCACGCGTATCGCAGCGTTTGAATTTGATAAGTAAAATTGTTCTAAGATTACTGCTGTTCGGTAATATTGGGAATGTAAATTGACACTTCATTATCTGATTACCTCATTCTCTTGATAAATTAGACTTCTTTACTCTAAACATTAAATGCTATATAAAATCATCCATCAAGATACAAATAATATTAGGATGATAAGTTTTCTCTTCTGAGATAAAATCCTACTGTTTTTGAATTAATATCCTAATAATACTACTGACATTTTCCTTTTAACAAAAAGAAATCTTTAAGATAAGGTCACTAACACTTATGAACTAAAATGTCACGCATTCGTCTGCTTAATTGGACCTTATCACATAATAGTAATTAGTTTCATGTCATTAAAAAAACTGGTGGTAGGGAACGACAAGACAAACAAAAAAAACCTTATATAACATGGGGTCTAAAACTCATAGTTTTGGAGTAAAAAAATAAACAAAAATATCGCAAATCTTCAATAAAAATTTTTGAGAACTGTTGGAATATTGAGGTAGGTTTAGATCTAGATCTGATCTGAAGAAAACCATACTCTAACTCTCCCTTGTGCAATATTTTAGTTACTGTCGGTGTTTCGTTATGTACACACGTCCAACCCGCCGTTCGTTGTTTTTGTTATTTTTGAATTTCGCGTCATTGTGTATTTATAGTTAAGATTTATTTGATTGATTTACCGTTCAAGTTGTCAAATTCTTCATTACGTACAGACGCAACTTACTTGTTCGTTCTTTTTGTATTCCTTTTTGGCTTTTGTACCAAGTTTTTATTTTATTCTTTGATTGATTGACAACGTTAGTTGATAGTTTAGTGTTTAGTGTTGAACGAAGTGCGTATGTACTTAATTCGACGTACCGAACTGTGTATTGATACAGATGCAGAGATTTTGAATCATTTAGGTAGGTAGTAAGCTTTTACCCCAGGACACTCATTTATGTTACAAATGTTAATAAACCGCATTTAAGTTTTCTAAATTATAAACAGTCCAATATTTTGTTCCAAATTAAAAAACACATATGTAAAGAAATGCTCTGTTTAAACCTCTATGGCCATTATTTGCTTGCGGTTGTGCACGAAGAAAGAACGAATTATTTACCTCTTTATACTTGCCTCAGTTCAGTTGAGGCGGTACATCAAAAGCGGTCGATGATCCTTTGATACCGCGTGTGCCAGCACTTTTTTATGACAATTTAAAAGTTGTATAATTGGGAAGTAAAAGTATATCGACCAAGAAAAGCAGTGTTTCTCAATAGTTGTCTACCATAATATTAAATATGTTAACCTAGATCAGTGTTTTTCAAAGTGCCCCTAGAGGGAAAAGTCATAAAGGTTTTTTGTTTGTCCAGTCGGTCCCCATTACCAGTTTTTTTTAATGACATGAAACTGATTACACCCTGTATGTCAGTTATTTACCCAAAATGCATACATATTTTCTCAAGAATGGGGAGTTTGATCACACTAGTAGTATACAATGTGAATTTCAGGTAAATATTTAATGCAGGATTATTTCCAGATGATTGGAAAAGTTCAGTACTGTTCCATTTAACATAGGAGGGATCTTTTAAACTCAGTATTCTCTTTCAGGTAAACAGAACAATAACTACTTTCCTTGAATTGAGAGTGAGGCCTTCTGACGAGTATTATTTGTTTAAGGCAATTTGTTTGATACACGAAATCATAATCTCATGTCTGCCTCTTACAGAAATAGCCAGATTATCAGCACATTCCCTGGACGTTGAAGCCAGAATGACTTAATTTTTGGTGGAGGTAATCTATCACAGCTGAACTCAGCACTCTGTGGATAGCACCTGGCAGCATTTACCATGGTGGGCTTCTCCGCCACGTTTGTAGGTTCTGCTTCTTAGAATGGACTATATCCATTTAATTCTTGGGAATTGTATTCTCCTTTAGACGGGTCCTTGCATGAACTAATAGATGTCGTCAAATGCACCGTCTATACCTAAGAATGAGCACAGCCACTTTCTTTGAAGGGAATGCCTTTTCAACTAGACCATGGAGCATTTATTGCCGATTCGCCAGGTTGGTAGGAAAATTGTTTTGGATGAAGTGATGCCCTTATAAGTAAAGATTTTTCTTCTAATATATTGGTTTAATAATTTCTCCAGCAGAATAGAGGTTAAGTTAATGGGACGATAAGATTCGTATGAATGTAAGATAATTTTATACGCCAAGACAATAATAGAGGTGGTGACCCAAGTAAAGTAAACAAGTTGCGCTAATAACGTTCTCAGAGCTAAAGTAATCACCAATTGGTTGTCGTTGCTAGTTGCGCTGTTGTTTTGAAGGGGTTGCAATATCATCAGCGAAATATTGTTAAAAAAATCCGTATCAACAAATATAAATTAGCTGATTCTTACGAACCGATAGTATAGCTGGCGGTGTAACTCTCCTCTTAAAATGTAATTTGGATTATACAAAATTAATCAAGCATTACAATATGCATGTGTAGATATATTGTCATACGATCAATTAATCCTAAATATAATGTGTCTCTATGGATCTCCTACTAACGATTGTGATTATTTTTTTAACAGTCTAGAAAAAGCGTTAAACAAAACTAATGCACAAACTATGTGGATATCAATGTACATCTATACCCCAACATTTATAGCAAAAAAGCAACCCCTCTTACTAGAATACAGAGCATCAATGAATGATATGTATTCTCAACTATAGCAGCCAATGAATTAACATCAGAAATAGTTATGAGTGATTTATCAGATCATTTCCTCCTAAAGAGTCACACTCGAGCTGGGTATTCAGCTAAATACTAAAGATAAGTATTTTTCAAGAAAGTATTTGAAAACCCTTATAACATTGCTCATTTTGAGTATATTGCAGCACAGGAGAAGTGGGATAAATTGCATAGTTTCAATTATGTTGATATAGCCTGTGATTATTCTTTCAATCGTCGTCATGGACAAATCCTTCCCTATAAGAAGAATTCGTTTTAAAGACCACGTTAAAGAATATATAAAGAATATAATGTTTGGATGACAAGTGAGTTGGTTTGCCAGAGTAGATTTTTAAGGGAGATTAAATGATAGGAAAAATATAAACATATACAAAGCTCAATCTCTACCGCAAAAATTCACAATGACGATGGTAAAATAATAAATAATTTAATATTGCATGAGAGCTCAATAAATGCTTTATAAATTCCATTACAAACATAATAGGTAACACTCCATCGGAGGCAAACATAAGAGACACAAGCTCTAGTCATACAAATAATATGTTTCTAGCACCAGCAACTCCTGACGATACTCCTCGATAGAGAAGAGGTTCGAAAAAATTTTCTAGTTAGGGGTAGCTCGTCTCCTGGCTTTAGGAGCGGAAATGGGCCGATGTTAAATAAGTGAAAAAAAAACTCGTGACGGCATCTCACTATTTATAAAAAAATATAAAAAAAAGAATCTAGAGGTTTTGATGACATTCTGTGCTCACTTTAATTAGCTAACATAAAATATCCTTTAACAATTCTTACTAATTTGTCATTTGAAAAAAGTGCCTTTCGAAGAATTCTGAAACATTCCTTAGTCATACCCATTCATAAAAGAAAGAAATGAAATGTCGATTTATAGGGTAACTCACTGCTATCAGCATTTTCTAAGGTATTGGATATATCATACGCCAATCAATTAGTAAACTACTTCAATAAATATGACATAATATCAAAAAATCAATATGGATTCAGAAGTGGACTTTCCACACAAGACGCTTCGCTCAGCATGTATAATTTTATTATATTTAGTCTAGATGACAAGAGAGAAGTAGCTTGTATTTATTTAGATCTCTCCTGTACTTTTGAAACGGTAAATCATAGGTTATTGCTGGAATAAATGGAAAGTTATGGAATTAGAGGAGCTTCCCTTTATTTCTACTTATCTTAGTGAACGCCAACAAGTATTATTAAAATATAATAACAAGTCTTATGTAACAGATAAAAATGATAGTACCGATTGGGGTTCCTCAGGGAAGTACTCTTGGACCAATTTTTCTTCTAATATTCATCAACAATATCGACTGCAGTCACACAATCGACAACTCACTAGGTTCTTAGGTCTTAGATAAAATGGTACAACACTTGAAGCGCTATAGAGCCTTGGAAATCATGCGTTATAAGATTTCACACACACGCCTAATGATAGGTACATGTGTTGCCCTTCAAAGTTTTTTGTGCGAAAAATTCAACAAACTGCGCTACGTTTCGTTTAGAATTCATCGTATCTACTTCAATTGCATGAATCAAAGCATTTTCTTTCGGGGTTCGTGGCGTTGGTGGGTGACAAGATAAAATTTTATATGAAGAAATCAAATTACCTATGTTTCTTGCACGATTTATGAGTCTTAAAAAATATTTCCATTTGGTTGTCTTCTTTCTGTCTGAAAACCGAATTGCATGTTTTCGCTTAGCAGCTTCAGAATTTAATGTTTAAGGTATTGATTTGAAATTTGGTACGCGTATGTATTATAATGAGATCTCGAATTAGATTATTTTTTGAGCTTATCCCGTTGAAGTATTGGCGGTGAAATAGGGATAAACAAGTAAAACAAGCTAATGAGAGTCCAAAAACTGGAGATTTGGTGTATGTACTAGAAGCCAAGGTCTCAAATTTTCTATATGGCATTTTTAGGTCAGACGATTTCAAATATTATATTATTAAAATTCCATGAGCAATTATTTGCACACACTGAGTTCAAAAATATCAAGATATTTTTGTTTAAAGAGCCTTGGTTGGAAATCTGGATGTGGAACTTAATGATTCCTTTTTAAGAGTTTATAAGCCTATTAACTTTAAACTTAGATACATATATGTTCCCATTTTGAAACTTTTCTCATATGTATTACCTGTATCCAGTTCATATGGGGGAAGTTGATTTACTAAGGACCAGGCCACCCTTGTGACTTCGCTGACGTATCTTCGTAAAGCTAAACAATTTTCCAAACATTTGTATTCCCGCAGTGTATCGCAGACTAATGTAGTGACTTGATTCTCTGCATCTGACAAAGGAAAGTGTTCCATGGAAGAGGAGAGACATCTCAGAATTTCCTGACGGAGACTCTGTGCCGCAGACGATCGAACATCGACATGTAGAGGACGGAACGCCTCCCTTAGTTTCGCTTCTCTGAGATTTTTACAAGTCCTGAAAGCAAGCTAAAGCAGTCTTTGTTAATTAACACTTAAAATTTAATTTGGTTAGTATTGGGTTCAAATAGGCTGATGTGAATATTAAAGCTAGGGCTGGCTTGTTTAGAAATTCCATTTGGGTCTAATATTACACGACGGTACGCCGTACATTTTAAACCGATTACGTAGAATCAAGTTCGCCTGCTAATTTAAAAGGAATACTTAATTTAAAAAATTGCTTTGTAAATTTAAGGTAAAGTGTTTTTATTTTCTCTTCGCAACATTTTGATCCTAATTACTTGTAGCCCAGTTCCGAGGGAATAATAGCTGGGAAAAAATATGAGAACTTTTGATTTTTGGGTAGCCTTTTGATTGTAGCAAAGTACTTTAAAAATTTACAGAAGTTGCGATTTAGCAAGCTTGGTTAAGGTATTGAAAGTGAACTTGTCTAGCTCTCAAGTCTGACATGATATTTACAAAATCTGCAAAATGTACAAGAGTTAGATATAAAGACAAGTTTAAAAAAAATTAAAACATTTATTAAGCTGCGGATAAAAAGTAGAAACTCTACACAGCTCGGAGTAATTGTAATAGGCTTTACAGTAATATTGCACAAAAATAATGGGTTTGACTTTAAATGCTTAAATTAAGCAACACTTTTTATAGTGCATACTTGGAAGCTATATTAATACCTTTACTTTTTTTAGAAATACCGACGATAATGTAAAAGTCGTAAAAATGCAAGAATATGAATCTATGTATCAAAATTGATAAATTCAGAAGTTTTACAAAACGGCACTAGGCGTCGCGCGTCGATCGGCGTTGAGTACCTAAAAATGCAAGAATATGAATCTAGATACCAAAATTGATCAAATACAAAAGTTTTACAAAAACGATGCTGGGCATCGGTCTGCGCGGAGACGTAAAAATGCAAGAACATGAATTTAGAGGTACCACAATTTATCAAATACACAAGTTTTACAAAAACGACGCTAGGCGTCGGTCAACAAATATTTATAATTTTTTCCCATTTTTCAACTCCCAAATCCAACTAGACCAACCAACAGATTCGGCCACATACTGTCAAAAACGCAACTCGACACTTTCTCACCATAACGTCAGCATGAAACAATATGTCCACCACCGACCTTCCCCCTCTCAAACCCCCAAGCCAAATCCGGTCTTCTCTAAAAATTACAATGGACTCGTAAAAAGTGCCAAAACACCGAATATCACACAAATATCGATTTTCAGCTATTTACGATAATTATAACTTTTCTCCCATCCCCCCCCCCTCTCTCCCCAGATTCAACTCGGCCAGAAAATAGTTAATAACACACAAAATCGTCCGCATATTGTCAAAAACGCAATTCGACACTTTTTGCTCATCCAAATATCAATAAAAATAAATCACCCCCTACCACCACCACAACCGCATCCCGGATTTCATTAAAATTTACAGTCGGCCAGTAAAATTCTCAAAACACCAAATTTCACAAATATGTAAATCGGCTTTTTTGATATTTCTGACGTTTTCCGTTATTTCAACCCTCAAATCCAACTCGGACACAAATTTCTTAAAAACTATCAGATTCATCCACATAGTGCCAAAAATACGCAACTTGACACTTACCGAAAACTTCATCACGGAAAAATAAATTTCTTCCCCAAACACATCCCGTATTCTCTTAAAAATTACAATCTACCCGTAAAAAGTCTCAGAACACCGAATTTCACACAAATATCGATTTTCAGCTTCTTCGGATAGTTATATATATAGTTATAACTTTCCCATTTTTCAACTCTCAAATCCAACTGCCACAAAGTTTTGAAAACCCACATATTCGTCCACATAATGCTAAAAACCCAAATCGACATTTCTTGCTCATCAAAACAACAACAGAAATCACCCGGTTAAAAACGTATCTTAACTTAACACCCCGGTAACTTCATCCCTGTGAATCATAGACTTCAAAACCCATAAGACGAGCGCGGTTTTATTCCTTTCCAATTAGACCAAAATCAAATTTTGATCTTTCAAAAAGTATGCGATGTAACAGCACCGAACGCTTTCGTGTCCAAAAAAACGTTTAAACCCCCGTATTTTCGCCCCTTCCAATTTTAAATTTTTTAGACTATTTCCAATAGTTTGCACTTGACGAAGTCTTCAAAATGACACTAAAAACATCCACCTACACAAAACTTGCAAAAATTCGCAAAAACTGCGAAATTTCCAAGCGTCACACAAATCGCTATTGGACCCCCGTATTACCGTTGCACCTTGGACCTGTTAAACATTCTTAATGCTAAAAGTTATGAAAGCCATTGTATGCGCTAATAAAAACAACGTCAAACCCAAATATCTTTTTTTTTGAAATAACGTTTAAAATACGAAAAATGCAAAAATTACACAGGTCTACAAAAAAAAATGTTTGAGCTGGGGATCTGACCTATATTATCCCATGTATTTTGAAACGCTAAACCCGATAAGAGCAAAAAGAAAAAATTTGACGAGATGTTTTAGTTCTACACCCTCTCAGTGTTCCATGTGGGGGTGGGAGGTGAGAGGAATATTCTAATACAAACACTGCACTGACATCAGAGAAGATATGTGGGGGTATTCAATATGAGAGAAGTCAAAAGTCTTGGAATTGTTGGAAATTCGATAAAGGGTCAGGGTCCTTAAGTTTTCGGGTACGCCGAGCACAAATTCCAGGATGACATTGGATTATCGCGTCATATGACAGCTGCCAATCAGCTGCCAACACACATGACAGCATTCAGAACCCAGAGCAAGACACAGATACGCCAGTATTCGAGAAAGCTGAGCAGGTCCAAAGTGAATTCAAGATCGCTGAACACGAACCATGGTTTAGGATTATGTAGTCAGCTGTCAAAAGCTGTGGAAGCATCGAATCAGCAAGACACGGCCCCATCTCTTATATTTTGCCTTCGTGGAATACGATTCCGTAATTAATCCTGACATTATGACACCTCGAAAGAGAGGAGTTCTGAACCCCTTCAGGCACTGTGGTGATGAACTTCATCTCCTCAGACTGGTAGATATTTTGTCCTGGTGCCGGATCTCAATCTTTAAGACTGTTCTCAGAAAGGCTAAGATAACAAGCCAATGCACTCTCTTACCCCAAAATTGGTAACTACGTCCGGCAGGTCGCTCGCTTCAATTCTGGTAAAAGATGGAGGCATAGTATTTTTTGTCCGAGATATACCGGAGGGTAGGGACATTAACACTCCGAGCATTTTTGACCCGAAGAATTGAAGTTGGAAGAAATATCGCGAGATGCAAAAGTTTGTTAACAGGTAACATTTTTATCAGGATGACATTCCAAACATTTACCGCTGATTGTCATTTGTATTGCCGATTACACCGAAAATTCTGTCGTTTCCTGATAGTCATTTGTTCCTACTAGGATCTTCTATTGTATAGATCAATTTCGCAATGATTACTATACTTATTATGCCATCCTGATAAAAATGTTACGTGTTAACAATCTTTAACACCTCGCGATTTCTACAAGTTTATATTCTTCGGGCCAAAAATGCTCCATCTATTACCCTCCGTTATATTTCGGATAATAAATACTATGCCTCCATCTTTTACCAGAATTGAAGCGAGCGACATGATATGCCGCACGCAGATACCGATTTATGGTAAGAGAGTGCATTAGATTGTTGCCTTTCTGAGAACAGTCTTGAAGATTGAGATTCGGGATCAGGATAAATAAGTCTGGAGAGACCAAGCTCATCACCAAAGTGTCTGAAGGAATTCAGAGCTCCTCTTCCATTTCGCAGATATCATAATGTCGGAATCAATTACGGAATCGTATTTCATGAAGGCAAAATATAAGAGTTGGGGCCGTATCTTGCTGACTCGATGCTTCTATAGCTATTAACAGCTGACATCGCGTCACTACGTAACACTAAAGCCCGGTTCGTGTTCAGCGATCTTGAATTCACTTTGGACCTGGAATTCCCACTCAGTTTACTCGAATACTGAAGGATCCGTGGCTTGCCCTGGGTTCCTAACGCTGTCACGTGTGTTGACAGCTGATTGGCAGCTGTCATATGACGCGGTAATCCAACATCATCCGGGAATTCGTGCTCGACATACCCGAAAATTTAAGGACCCTGACCTTTTATCGAATTTCCAACAATTCGTAGACCTTTGACAGCTGATTGACACCTGTCATGTTCTCATCAGTAATTCTAACCCCGAATTCATGTTCAGCGACTTTGAAAACCCCCACACACGTTTTCTGCAGGCAGTGTTTGTATTCAAATATTTTTCTCAGCTCCCACCCCCACAGCGACTACTGAGAGACTAAAGAACTAAAACGTCTCGTCAGATTTTTTCTTTTTGCTCTTATCGTATTCAGCCCATCAAAACACATGGGATAACATAGGTCAGATCCCCAGATCAAACAATTATTTTTTGTAGACCTGTGTTATTACGTAGATGAAAATTGCAGACCAAAACATTTCGTGCATACAACGATTTCCGCGTAAAATAAAAACCACGAGCCAACACACGAACATCTTTTTAATTGCGTTTTGGGTACAAACACTTGGATACATTTTTAAGAAATAATCGGGCCTTGATAAAGAAAAAAGTGTTTTAAAGAGCAAGGTGCAGCTGATATTACTAATAATGTATATTTTAACCACAACACTTGTTTCTTATATTGAGAAACGAATGCAATACTATTTCTCTATTTTCGAGTCTACTCCATTACATTATCTATATCTTGAAATATACTCGTTAATGTAACATACTCCACTGGTTTTGGAAGTTCTGAAGTGATGGAGCAATTCTGACGGCGGCATCGGTTCAACGGCTCAATATACAGGGGGTATCATAGTCTGCTCAAATGTACATGACTTTGGGTGCCGGAGGCGGAAAATTGTATTTCTTTTACCTGGTATTATTCTCAGATGTTTCTAAATGCTCCATTATTTATCTAGAGTTCAGAATAGACACTATGGGGGTTTTCGGGGTCCCTGATTACAAATTATATGTGAAAACTGAAAAACTTCGCACGAAAAATCCAATATAACAGCACTTCCATTTTTTATTACAGGTTAAAGAATTGTGTAACATGTACAAGGGGTTTTTGAAGTTGCTGATACTGAATTATTTGTGAAATTTGGAAAATTTCGCTTCGATGAAAATCCGCTTCGATGAAAATCTTCTGGTAGGAAAATTTTCGAAAATTCAAGTTATTAACAAAACAGTTTTAAATTCTTAGTCGGGAAATTTTTTTGGTCGCCGATTGCGAATATGTTAAAAAAATTGGAAAATTTCGCGAAGAAAATTCAATATGGCGAATTTCCAGTTTTTCTAACAAAGGTTTACAGAATTGTGTAATACATATAATAAAAGGGGTTTTCATAGTTATTGATTCTCAACAAAATTGAAAGGAAACAATATAAAAAATGCCAGTTTTTAACGAAATGCTTTGAATCTCTTATTTAAAAGGTTTTTGGCTCACATTATCATGGAAATCTTTAATCTTAATGGTATATTCATTATCTGTCATGTCTCATAAAGCATTATGTGATTAATAAAAGACAGTGTCTATTCCAACGACATTCTGAGTAAAAAAAACATAAACTGAAAATGACAAAAAGAGAACGAAACTTTTCCGAAAAAATGCTGAAATTGCAGGGTAAATTGAACAGAAATCCACTGTTAATGGAAGAACGTGCGCTAAGGCATGACTAGAGTCTAGACCCAAAGCCGCAACAAATAATCCCGCATGAAATTGAAATACTTTGTGTCATTTTGTGGAAAGTAAGCGGGGGACACTCCTTGCACCCACCATTCTTTTTCTGCGGCGCTAATACTGCCTGCGGCGCTGACACTTATTAAGAAATAGATAGCAAAATAAAAATCAACCTAACCAACCTTACCTAAAGAAATCACATGAAAGAATGAAATCATTATAGAAAAAAGAAGTAAACTATTATTTCTGCCGCCAGATCAAACCTGATTTTGTGAAAAATTACATTAATCGTTGCAAAAATTGAATTCGGGACCTCTCGCACAAATCAAATCAAAAACGTATTTATTAAAAATTGAAAACAACAATCTGTCCCACCCGAACACTCATGCAGCCGGAGCCGGCCGAACATCTACAGCGAGAAACATCATAGTAGGTAATTGAAAAGTTGGACGGAGTGTGGTCAGGTAGGATTACAAAAAATTATTAGTAAATACCAACTCCTTTTACAAAAAGTAAATTAAAAAGCAAGTAAAAATGAAACCTTATCTAACTATGTAAATTTAGAATAATTTGTATAAATATATAATGATACAAATGGCATAAAATATGAATATAATTGATTTTGCGGGAAAATTATTGACCAAAAAACCCATTTCAAGAAATTCAACAAGAGCGAATGGTTATGTCATACCACGTAATTTATTGATTGGAACATTATGTTATGAATATATCGAAAAATATAATAAGGAAGAACAAAATTTCGACAAAAGACAAACATTACAAAAAGAACGAAGAAAGGGATAGGAAGGAATGAAGATTGAAAATTGTGTCAGATAGCAATTAAAGAAGAAGAAAAAAGCATTGGATAGAATTGTTGCTGAAAGTTGGGCAACGCCTGGTAATTTGTGTTTAATGCGAAATGGTGCATTATGCTCTCTGATTTGTGTGATGTTGTTTGTAAGCTTGAATTGATAAAATTTCTGCGATGTAGTTTCGATGTAGTTTTGATGTAGTTCACTAGTGGTGTTATGTCGTTGCAACGCTCATGTAAATCTCCGATGGAGGTGTATCTAGAAGAATTTGAGATCAGGCATAAAAATTTGTTCTCTAAAATAATAAGTTTCTTATGTCGTGGCGCTGCATATGTAAGAGCCGGCCTCACAATATCTGTATATAACATTTTTTTATTTTGTCTGTGTCTGCTATTTCTGGCTAGGAGCGGATACAGACTCCTGGACATGGAATAGACTGTCCGTAGAGTTTCGTTAATGTGCTTATTAAATGTCAGTCTTTTGTCTAATCGTACACCCAGGTACTTCACACACTCCCTTTCTGGAATTTTGTGACCCCTCATCGAAATTGGAGTTATGATTTTATTTTCGGTGAATCTACGCCTGAAGACTATACGTTCGGGCTTCTCAACGATCATCCGAATTTTCCACTGATCGTAATACGCCGTGGCATGAGCCATGCGAGCCTTAAGCAGCATATTTATTTCATTTTATTTATTTTGTTTAATCGTCTTATTTATATTAACGTCCTGGCGGAGTTTAGCTAATGCTATTCCACCACTCAACCAGGACACGTATACATAGACATCAACACAACATCCATTCACTGCGATATTGCCATCTACCGCATCTGAGACTCGAACTCAGGATAGGTAATAGCGACTAGACATGTTATGCCACCCAATAGCGGTCTAGCTCACCGCTACCATCTCGGTAACACATTAAAAACGCCACTAAACATCCATACCCTGGCCAGGATTCGAACCCGGGACTCCGTAGTCGCAAGCCAAACGCCTTACCATTGCGCCACCGAGTTGATGAAATTTGCCACTTGTGCATTATGAGTATGCGCATACATAGCTGTGTCATCGGTGTACTTGGCTAGTTTAGTATTCGGAAACGTAGGGAAGTCAGAAATGTACAATTTATGGACGAGGACCGACTCCTGCGGGACGCCCGCGCGAAAGTTGCGCTGTGTGCACAGTTTATTAATCACTCGCACCTGCAGCGTTCTACCACTCAAATACGAGTGTATGAGTTTTGTGATGTGACATGGAAAGTGTTAATTGTTCATTTTATATATTAGGCCTGGAACCCAGACGGTATAAAAGGCTTCTTCGATATCTAAAAGTACCATGGTAGCACTTTTATCAAGGTTGTATTGCACCGCTACATCGTTACCAATTCTAATGATTTGCTGCACTGTACTTCTTACCTTTCTGAATCCGAATTCATGCTCATCGTTGATGTGAAGTCCATCCTGTGCAGAGTTTAGTCGGTTCAAGGACCTCTCGCACCCTAAGCGAGAACATTATATGCCAACATGCACCTGGCAATAATCGCTATAGCATGGAATAAATAGGTTGAAAGGCGGTACGATAACCAACCAGCACTAATGCGTATTCGAAATTATTTGTTTCCGCCGGGGTGTAGACGCTAGCTAAGATATGCCGCACTGGAAACGGCGCTCCTCGACTGACTTAGGGCATGCATTCGTGCATGCGTCACGTACGTTACATGCATGTGCTGTAGCGCATGAATCCAAGCCGGGGATACATCTAAGAATCGTTGATATTTGTTCGCATTCATTTAATAATAATAATAATAATAATAATAATATTTATTTAACCCAAGTTTACATATATATATTTTTTCACATCGAATATGCTAAATACAAAATACATGCACCTGATTTCACTAGGAAATCGTGTTGTTCTTTAACATTTTCCTAAGTATATTTACATGTGATATGGGTTATAAGTATCACTTAATATATTAATATTTAATAACTAGTATCTAAAAGCTATTCTATTTTGATATATAATATACATACATATAAACCTTATATACATACATATATACATACATACATACATACATACATACATACATACATACATACATACATACATACATACATACATATATACTGCTGTATATCCACACTGTGGAACACTACCTAAGTGTCGTGTTTGAAATCATAAATAAAATTCACAAATTTGTATGTATTTTAGGAATTAATCATAACAGTTTTACTTTAACGGATCATACAGAAGCAGGAGTATCTGTGGTTTATTTAATTGATTCAAGTTCACTTATTCTCATCGAGTAGGATGCAGAGAATGAAACTTGATATTGAATACGAACAAAATATTTAAATAAACATAAAATGAAGTTATTTTAGTTTAACAAGGTTATTCTAAATAGTATATAATAAAACATGAACTGATAGAGAATCACAATCTCATTTAAAATGATTTAGAATGAAATTGGAAAACAAAAAAGTAAATTTTATAAAATCTGACATGCATGTCAAAACTTAGGGCTGAAAATCATATTTTGTGTAGAAACACTGTAAATCTACACAAAATGAATATTGAATGAAAGACTATCAACAGTAGTTGCAGTGCAGCGTAATTATTTTAGAAATAGTAAGTCCATATATTACAAAACACTGAATGACATTTTAAGTTTTCAGATATTTTCAAATATCATTGCAGAAAGGTGTTTTGTAAATGATATTTCACATCATGCAGAAAGAAAGGACTAATAGTATGATGTTAAATGTTTGTTGGCGTATCAATTTCTTGTTTTAGTTTATAATATAAGTATTCTGTCAGTATGGAAACTGCAGTACGTTTTTAACTACTAGCATTTTGTGTTTATCATTGCTATTCATCTAAATGTATGAATTAGTATTTATTTGAGATTGGAATTGTTAATTGTAGTTATAAGTAGATTTTAAGAAAGTGTATGTAATATGTCAATATATTTCGAGTAATTATAATTATTCACTTAATCCTGAAAAGTAGAATAAGAAACTTATCAGGAAAAATAAAGAATTAAAAACAGTATTCACTTAAGGTAAAGAACAAACAAAACTGAATAGTTTAAATTTTAAATTAAAATTAAATTTTGAAATATTAGATCAAAATAGAAAAAAACAATTGAAACATTGGAAATTAACCCATTGAAACGACTAAAAATAACAAATCAGTTGATCAGACACCGCCGAACAGCGAGCTGCGAAATATATTCATCCAAGAATAAATATTAAATTGAAAAGAGAAGAAAAGTGGTGAATAAGTTGAAGGTTACAATCCAGATATATTGATATCAAGAAAAATTTGTAAAGTATATTAAATATAAAAGTGAGTAAACTTTAAAAGTATTAAGAAGTAGATTATCCGGAAAGCAGATTTAGAAGTATTTGTTAATCCAGTTAACAAATTTATATGGTGAAGAAATTTCAAACGTCAATCAAGTGATAGAAATATTTCAAGGAAATCAGTTGAAAATAAATTGGAGGTTATAAACAAACGTCAATCCAGAAAAGAAGAAGAAGAAGAAGCCTTGAGAGGTTTAAAAAGTCAGTCAAGTGACATTATATTTCAAGGATCATAATAACCAGTTAGAGGTTACAATATAACATTACTCGAGTCGAAAGAAAGACAAGGTAAAGCTTTACAATATCAGAAATCCATGGTACATATTTATTTTAAATAAAGGCCATATTTATCATTTTAGTTAAGTTAGATTTTGTTATTTAAATTTGTTAATTACATTCCAAGTTCAAATTTGTTAATAAATTAATACTTTGTTCGTTCAATACTGAGTTTGATTTATTTAGATTGTTATCTTGATCGATGAGCATTTATTGAACCGACTTCGTTGGACCCTGAGTAAGAGTCATTCTATAGATTGTAGATGGTCATGCTAATGGTGTTCTATAGTCTATAATATTAACAGCTTTTAAGAAACTGTTTGGCGCTCAATAAAATCATTTCAATTTACTTTCAAAAAGTAATTTCGAACGTATAAAAATAAAATAGATATTAGAATATAGAACAATACATATATATTTCGAGTATTAATTTGGTTTGATTATGAAAATATTTGATCAAATAAACGTAAGTTCTGCAAGATAAATATCGATAACTTTTTACAGAATAAGTTGTAGTTATGAATGGTCTTTATATTTTCGGGAATAATGTTATATATTTTTGGACCTGTAAAGCCAATAAATTTTTTATATAAGTTAGAGTTTGGTCGTGGTAGAGTCAGACCATTGCATTCTCTTTGTCTTGTATTGTGTACATGGTTTGTAGGTATTCTCATTTCCTTATTTTTATAAATAAATTTCGCTACATTGAAGATATATAATCCGTTTAAGTTAAAGACATTGCTGTCTAGAAAAAGTTGATCTGTAGAATATCTTCGATTTTTTCTAAACATTACTTTAAGTATCCACTTCTGTGTAATTTCTATATTTTTCAGTTGATTATCATATGTTCCACCCCATATTATGATACCGTAGATAAGTATAGATTCCATTAACGATTTG
This sequence comes from Stenurella melanura, assembly GCA_963583905.1. Lineage (NCBI taxonomy): Eukaryota > Metazoa > Arthropoda > Insecta > Coleoptera > Cerambycidae > Stenurella > Stenurella melanura. The sequence continues at coordinate 74,697,316 of OY757312.1, read as the reverse complement.
TATGTCATTTTTAATATATTGATTGGAAGAATGTTACGGAGTTTGTAGAAGACATAAACAAGTTTTCTTAGCTTTGTGTTAAGATATTCGGTATGACTGTTCCATCTTAATGTTTCATTTATTATAATACCGAGATATTTAACATTTGTAGTGTTTTCAATTACGGTTTGGCAAGTGCAATTTATTAAGTCACATTTTGCGTGAAATTTTAACTGATCAATGTTCGGCTGTAGCCTAGAACTATTACTAAAGGTGATAAATTTTGTTTTTGAGTGGTTAAGACTTACTAGATTATTGTCCATCCAGCATTTAATTTTATATAGTCCCCTTTCGCTATTTTTAGCGACCTCAGACCAATTTGTACCATGAAATATTAGTGCAGTGTCATCAGCATATGCTATGGTATCTCCATTTATATCTAATTCTAGCATATGATTTATATAAAATAGGAATAATTGTGGACCTAAAACTGTTCCTCGTGGGACGCCATATTTAACTTTTTCTGGACTACTAAGTGTTTGATTAATTTTGACAGATGCTTTTCTATTGGATAAATAACTCTTTAACAAATCTAGTGCTATTCCTCTAATTCCATATTTTTCCATATTCTCCAACAGAAGATCATGTGATATACTATCAAAGGCTTTGGCCAAATCTAAGAATATGCCAATAGTTTTCTCATTTTTATTAAGATGTTCGTGTATTTTGGTCGTAAAGTGAAATAAGGCGTCTTCCGTGGAACAGTTGCACATTTGCATTACCATCATTGATGCTTGTTCGCAGACATTCCGGAAACGTTTTTAGGTAACATGACACATATGAACGAATTACGTGTGATTTCCAGCATTCGCGCCGTTCCACTTATTTGCGAAGTGCGTGTTGTTGTGACCATATGTTGTCTTAGTTCTAGTGGTATTGTCTGTCTGACGAATGTATTCGGCGTGACAATTTTTAATTTAATCATTTCCAAAAAAACGAAAAAATCTGCTCTGGACATTCTGGTGAAGTTCTTCACCATTCAAGTCCGATCGTAAGTTCATTCCATCATATCTATTTCTATTTAAGTATAAATCATTCATCCAAATGGTTCTTTGTTTTCTCTTCTTCTTTTCTTTCCGTCGCGTCGCTGTAAAATTCTCCTGATAACGATATATGCAGCACTAGAGATAATTAACTGATTTTCACTTATACTTGTGAGAAGAAGACCAAAATAAACCTTTCTCGACGAATGGTATCGAATTACAAGGAACTTATTTTAAACGCATCCACATAGCAACGTTTGCAGACATTCTTTGGTTCGCATTCTCTTTGATCTTTTCATTTTACCGACAGCCGATGGAAAACGTTTGTTCGCATTGCTGGCCATTCGCGCAATAATTAATTCTTTGCAAACTACCGTCTACACTTGACGAGCGAATAGAAATAAATCTTGGACAACGCGAACGAATGGCAACGTTTCTTACATGTATCCCCGGCTTAACGCACGTAAAGTGAACAAGTGTGGACAAAGCTGTAACTAGTTTTTTTTGCTGTTTGCAAAATACTATAAAGAAAAGTTAAGTATTGTAAGACAAACTGAACTTTAATTTGACTGTACTAACAGTGTAGACTTATTGCCGAAAATTATGTTTATTATCAAGGTGGGTAGACAGTGTATTCTGTTCTTAAGAGAACCAATCATATTGATTATCTTATGATGACTCCTACCTACCTCTGATTCCTGTTGCTTACTATTTGTATACGATAATTTAAGCTCATTTATTAATTATACACCAAATTATACATCTGTGCAGTACGAGATATTTAATACATGATAATTAAATTCTATAATCAACTGCAACAAAAATACAGTATTAACGAAAGTGGCAATGGTTTAAAAAAATGTAATATTAACTAACGTTATTGTAATTTTTAAAATAAATAATGTGGGATATACGTCAAAAGCTTCAAAACAACATTAAAAACAACAACTTGACCATTAGTTACATTACCATTCGTAAAATAAATATTGTAAATTACATGTATGTGTTTACCCAGATTGTTAACTTTCAGGTTATAAGTTAATCAACCAAAAAGACAACTAACAATTTGAAATTGGCTGTTATAGATAATTACGTGGAACCAATGAGAGGATACATTCAAAATGTTATTATTTAAAAAACATGTAAATAATAAAAATATTTAAATAAATTAAGCATACCTGTAAGAGTTTGAGCAGTTACTTTTCTTTGCACCATACATATTAGGTAAGAGGCAACGCGCGGAGAACAAAATTAAGCTATTTTGCCACTTTAAAGACTGTTGATAAATTTTAACATATAATTCAAGATAAGCGACCCAAAAAAATTCTCATATAAGAAACAAAATTCCAATAAAAAAATTGACTAATTCCGCCATTTTGGATTCTCCATTTTTGGTTTTAGTTGAGTTTTAATGTTAAATTCGTAATCAGCGAGCCAAATACCGGACATTCAATAAAAACAAAAAAAAGAACATAAAAAATTAGGATTTCGACGCTATTTTCTTAGAACGATTTTGAGACCAGTTTCATAATTTGCGACGCCAAGAACCTTATGCTATCATATTTCAGGCAATCGTTTAAATAAATAAAAGAGTTATACATTTAAACTAAGAGTCTATTAAAGAAATACTTATTTGTTAATAATAATAGAAAAAATAAAAACCACACCTCCCACCTATGGGGAATTTTTCTATAAACTTCCTCCGAAAAAAATAAATCCAAATCCGTTTTGAGTCAACAAAGTTAGAACTTTTTTTCTTCAGTAAATGGACTAGAAAGTTCATTTGCCTGATTTACATAAGAAAAAGTCAAATTAGGCTTGAACAGTTATTCTCTTGTGATCCTCCCGCATATTTTAAACAGCCATGAGAAATGAAAGGAAATTTACTATAATTGAATGTTAAACCACCGCACATAACCAAAGGGGAAAAATTATCATTTAAATTCCACTTTTCATCTCTTGCCTAATAAATGTGCCCGTAGCGTTTTATTTCGTAATATTTTTTACACAAAAGCTAATATCGTTTATTTCACCAATCTAGTTAAACTCTCCGTAAAAAAGGTTCGCCTTGTTATGTTTACTTTCAAATTACTCGGGCTTGGAATATGTGTATTCAGCTGCGTTTCTCGCCAGCACAAGAAATTCATTGTTGTGATTACTTACCCTTACGAATGAAAATATTGTTTGCTTTAAAAAAGTTTGGAGCAAAACTCCTTAATGAGATTTTACTAAATTAAATTAGGCCTTAAATTTGCATAATTTTAATACTATCGCAATATTAAAGCAATTGTGAGATGTAAAGTTTTACACACTAGGCAATTTTAGGGACTGTGGTACATAGAATTAAAAGCAAATATTTGGTTTAGTATATTTCTCCTTAAAATTGTATGTAATATTTTCTATTACTATTTCATAAAAATTAATCATGAAAATACTTGTATCTAGAATAATTCTATCTTCGCGTTTGAGAATGAGAAACAAATGCATCTTAAAATCCAGATTACAAAGAACATTTTCATGAAAATTGCATTACTATTGAGAAAAATTAAAGTAAAAGTAAATATTAGAGTTCCCAACATTATTTGACAGTTTATGATTAATTGTGAAATTAAAGATATGCTTTGAATTTATGATTACCTAGCAGGATTGAGAGGCAATGAACAGTAACCAACAAGCCTTCGTGTACGCGAGGGGCTTTTTCTTAAAATTATTTATTTAACGTTGGCGTGTTCGCGTGACTAAGGCTATGTTTAAAAGTGAATTATTTATTATTTGCTTGCTTACAGTAATGAAACATATTATTTATATGATTTTGCAAACAGCGAAAAGAAAAACTATCTATGAGAATTAAAGAAAAAACTATATATAAATATATTAATGAAATCTTTGCATTCTTTCGATAACCTGACTTCTAGTTATGCTAACAAGTAAAAATTCTTATTTGCCATTCTCATTTTAACACTAGCATCCAACATAGTCCCGTACGGCTAGGCAGGTTAAACTAGTATCTACATGATCCCCTACGATATGTAAATTCAGTTGAAAATGAGAACAAAGGTCTGAATTTAATTTATTCACGTACCTTGTCTTTAAAAATTTTTTCATTCTAATGAATTACATTTTCATAAAATCTCATTCAGTTTCTTGGAAATGCTTCGCCTTTGAAACGTGTTTCGTCCTTATTGTGGACTCATCAGAAAAGCCCAAAGCCACTCATAACGATGTTCCATGCAAAGCCAAGACAATATCCATGAATAAGTATGAAATATTTATATTTGACACTGACTGACAAAAAACAACAGATCTTCACCTATCTATTAGCTAACTAGTATTGGAGCCTATATACTCTATGCATGTTTAAAAGTGAATTATTTATTATTTGTTTGCTTATAGTAATGAAACATATTCTTTAAAGGATTTTGCAAACAGTGGAAAGAAAAACTATCCATGAGAACTAAAGGAAAAACTATACCGGGTGAGTCACGAATTGCGCTCGCCCCGATATTTCCTAAAATATTTGAAATAGAAAATTGAAATTTGGAGGCCTTATTACACGACTAAAATGCCATCTTTTCAATAAAAAATCAAGTTTGGTGCACATCCGGTTTGACCGGAAATGTCCACAACTTTCGATTTTTAAATGAAACACCCACTATATATTTTTACATTTTTGGAATCAAGAGGAAATTTTGAATATAATACATCCATTTTGGTCACTTTTTAATAAACATTAAAAATTTTATTAAAAAATCTATTTCTGAATCCAGAGTGCTGTGGTGCCCAAAATATATTTTAGTTTGTGTGCTACGTTACTATAAAAATAAAAAGAGCAATATGATTGCATTGCTTAATTCTCTAGAGGCGTTTAAAATTTTTAAATGTGATTTTTACCCACTAAGTCGGTTTTTCAAATGGGAATTTAATCGTTCACCAACATTTTTAAATACCTCATTTTCATACGAATCTAATGATACCAAAATTTTGAAAATCCGCTCAGAAATATTTGAGATTTCAGCCAAAATACAATGCAACCAAGCTTTTAGAAACATGCGGCTAATAGATAATAGATTAGTGGGCTTTGGAAACTAAAATGGCCCATTTCTGTGTAAATCTGGTAACCTAATAACATTGGAAAAATCATAGTAGCTATTGAATGTAATAAAACAATATCAGCTGTCAGACAGACTCGTGTAGTTATAGGCAATCTTGAGCTATCAAACATTTAATAATTGTAAGCGCAAAGAACGTTACAATTAAGTTTAGCATAGGTATGTGGAGGTAAACACAATTACATGCACAAGGATATTTGCAATAGAATGCGACATCAGTTCGGTTTTCAGAGTTTTATTTAAATGAACATAAATATCGGGCCTATAAATAAATAAAAATCAAGTCCGTTTGAACAATTAAACTTAAACTAGGTAACAGTAGGTATCTTTAAAATAATTAATATAATTAAACCATAAATTGACATTTATAGATATTGTTCAAAATGTCCACCATTTTTTTCTATACACAATTCGGCTCTGCGTACAGTTGCTTGAATGGCTCTACACAATTCAGCCGGCGTTATTTCATTAAGAGCCCGTACAACTTTATTTTGCAGCTCTTCACGGGTATTTGAAAAAGTTTTATAAACTTTATTTTTGAAAGTGCCCCATACATAACAGTCGAGGGGTGTTAAGTCAGGTGACCTAGGAGGCCACCTGATATGACCTTGATTTGCGATAAGGCGTTCACCATGTAAGTTGTTTAAATATTCTATCGCTCTTCTGGAATTATGTGGGGGAGCACCATCTTGTTGGAAAAACAGATTTTGTAAATAGGCAAGAAGAAGTAAGTCAAGAAATTCTGCTGTCTGGTTTTGTAAAAAGAACAAATATCGTTCGCCAGTAAGTGTTCTATCAAAAAATATGGATCCAATTATTCGATCTCCAAGTACTCCAAGCCAACAGTTAAACCCAAATCTTTCCTGAATATTCCCCCGCCCTACCAACCTCGGATTTTGTTGAGCCCAGTACCTAGTATTATTTCTGTTAAACATACCTTGGTTCGTAAATCTACTTTCATCTGAATATAAAATATGAAAAGGAAAACCTGGGTTTTGTTGTACTGCATTTAAGAACCAGTTGCAATATACTAGCCTCCTGTAGTTATCATCTCCATAAAGATGTTGGTGTATTTGGTATTTATAAGACCGAAACTTATGTTTCTTTAAAATTCTGCAAACCGAAGACTGACTAATGTCGCATTCCATTGACAATTCCCTTGTTGATGTTGTTGGGTGTACCATCACAAATCCTAATACATCAATTTCTTTGTCCTCACTTACAATAAATGTTTGATGGTCATCTTCTTGATTGGGTTCGTTTCTTAATTCTTGTTCCACTCTGGCAAAACAGTGTCTGCTTGGATGACGTCTGTTGGGATATCGTTGCTGATACAGTTCTGCAGCTGCAGTTGAATTTTTGAGACGCTCTCCATATATCAGTAACATATCGACCTTTTCATTTCTACTAAAATTATTCATTTTCTTTAATTTTTACTCAAAGAGATTTCCGCAATGCTTTATTTTGTATCTGTCTGACAGCTGATATCGTTTTATTACATTCAATGGCTACTATGATTTTTCCAATGTTATTAGGTTACCAGATTTACACAGAAATGTGCCATTTTAGTTTCCAAAGCCCACTAATCTATTATCTATTAGCCGCATGTTTCTAAAAGCTTGGTTGCATTGTATTTTGGCTGAAATCTCAAATATTTCTGAGCGGATTTTCAAAATTTTGGTATCATTAGATTCGTATAAAAATGAGGTATTTAAAAATGTTGGTGAACGATTGAATTCCCATTTAAAAAAACCGAGTTAGTGGGGAAAATTCAGAGTTAAAAATTTTAAACGCCTCTAGAGAATTAAGTAATGCAATCATATTGCTCTTTTTATTTTTATAGTAACGTAGTGCACAAACTAAAATATATTTTGGGCACCACAGCACTCTGGATTCAGAAATAATTTTTTATTAAAATTTTTAATGTTTATCAAAAGTGACCAAAATGGATATATTGTATTCAAAATTTTCTCTAGATTCCAAAAATGTAAAAATATATAGGGTGTTCCATTTAAAAATCGAAAGTTGTGGGCATTTCCGGTCAAACCGGATGTGCATCAAACTTGATTTTTTATTGAAAATATGGCATTTTAGTCGTGTAATAAGGCATCCTAATTTCAATTTTCTATTCCAAATATTTTAGGAAATATCGGGGCGAGCGCAATTCGTGACTCACCCGGTATATAAAAATATTAATGAAATCTTTGCATTCTTTCGATAACCTGACTTCTGGTTATGCTAACAAGTAAAAATTCAGACCTTTGTTCTCATTTTTAACTTAATTTACATATCGTAGGGGATCATGTAGATACTAGTTTAATCTGCCTTGCCGTAGGGGACTATGTTGGATGCTAGTGTTAAAATGAGAATGGCAAATAAGAATTTCTACTTGTTAGTATAACCAGAAGTCAGGTTATCGAAAGAATGCAAAGATTTCATTAATATTTTTATATATAGTTTTTCCTTTAGTTCTCATAGATAGTTTCTCTTTCCGCTCTTTGCAAAATATTATAAAGAATATGTTTCATGACTAAGGCTAATCATCGATGCCAGAGATGAGCTACTTTCAACCTGGATATTTTATCGATCCTCTTCCTCTAAGAAGAGTAGGGATTTTGCACTTCCCTATAAGGCAAGTACGCAATTCCCGTCTAATATCGTATAGGTTCTGCTTATATCCTAGTATACAATCCACTATCCTGCATCCTACAATCCTGCTTTCCTTGGAGATCACCTTTCCAAATATTAACTGCGACTAACTTTGCTTAACTTATTATATCGAGAAATGAGTATCATCAAGATTGACTGCGCTCACCTTACTTTTGGATTCTATAACGTAAAGACATGTTTCGTCATGTTGACGAAAATAGCTCACTTCGCCTATAGAAAACAAAATGAAAATCCATATTTTTTGACAGGTTTCGAGAAATACATTTTACATGCTCCTAAAATTTCTATACACTTTTCCACAAACTCTAACAATAATAATGAAAAAATTATGATATGAATAATTTTCTCTAACACATTTCAAAAATGTATATTTTAAAAACATTTTTATTCCTTGGAGCTAACTTTAAATTAAAGTTAAATATTACATTGATATAAAGAGTACTTTTATTGCACTGAGGTTCCTAAGATATATAGTGAAGGGATTTGTTTTAAAATATGAATTTAATAATCTGAATATTATCATCGTACTTAACGCAGCTAAACTTTTCTCTTTCTTTCTTGTTGATTGCCTTTATAGTTTGATACTGTCTGGAAAGTGGTAAGCTTAAAGTAAAAACTAAATTCACCCTGGATCAAAAACCTACCTGGAACTCATATCTAGAAAGAGCACTTACCAAAGTCGCTGCACTGCCAAAACTGCATCGCTTTGCCTATCTAGCAATGTTAGACCTACTCCCTCTACATCTGGACATAAAAATGGAGGCAGCAGTTACTGCCCTAAAGCTACAGCAGGTGCCCTCTTTTAAACCAGGTGATCTGGTTGGTCACTTAGGGATATTGGGGTTACCAATTGGAATTCATGACCAAACTCATTGATTCAATGCCAAGTCGGACTTTGATTGTCCATGTAATATGCCAATTGACAGTCGTCAAACGAGCAGTGTTGAAACGCTGCGGTAGGAGAATGGGATCACTCATCTAGTACACAGATGGATTGACGATGGCTGAAGGGGTTCTAGGTAAGATCTCCAAAAATATTCGAAGCAGAAATCTTCGCTATAGATTTATGTATAAAGACATTCGATGGGCAAACATCTAAATACTTTTAGAAAGCCAGGCAGAGTTAAAGATCTTATACCTTTGAGTTTAGCCTAGGACGTCAAACAATCCTTGAAGCAACTGGCAAAAAACAATAAGATTACATTGATGTTGGTATCAGAGCACAAAAGGATAGAAGGAAATGAATTAGCAGACACCTCTGCTGAAGCCCCACTTTAGACAGGAACCGTTTTATGACTTATTCAAGGGATACATAATGTGGGATATTCCAAAATGGGAAACAGTATAGAATAAGTCCTACTGGAGGAATACTCTAGGTCGAAAACAAATTTATTCGACTAAGACCACCATAGGGCTTCTCGAATTCGAAAAGTCCAACTTAGGGCTTTCTAGTAGTTCATTCTTCTTTGAGGTATGATCTTACATATGCTGCAATAGAGATTGTGGAACATATTCTTTGTAAATGCAAGATATTGGTCCGCATTAGACTAAAGTACACAGAGACGGTGGAGTTAACACCTGAAAACAAAGAAATTAGCTTCCATGAAAATTCAAAGAGTTGTATAAAGCTTGGGAACCCTGGACAATAACTAATTTTATGGTAATTCACAAATAATCGTATAGGTCAATGTGAATAAGAGCTGAAAGAACCAAGCAACGCCGATGCCTTAAACAATATACAAACACACCCATTATCTCTAAGGGCTATGGAAGCCTGAAATAGAGAAAAGTGCTAAAGGTGTCGAGATAAGGGACACACACATCTCCTTGACTTCGACCATGCAGCCGTGCAAAGGCAAGCTTTCATTAAGTCGATATACTGGGCATCTCAAACTGATTGAGCCAGGCTCCAAATCCTAAATCGTTTGAGATATTTCAGTGGGACAAAAAATATAATTTTTAGCTATGAGGGCGCATTAAAAATGTTTATAAAAAGGCCTCTCTTAAAAATGCAACCCTTAACTATAAAATTTTAAATGACACTATATGTTTTTACATTTTATTATTTGTTTCTCAGTTCTCTATCTAATACTTTTTTCCGATTGAAAATCGGTTAATGAATAGCTGAGATAAAGAACATTTAAATCAAGTTAACGACGAATAAGTGAATAAATTACAGGTCTGTCTAATATAAAACAAAAAAAAAACAAAAAAAATTATAACAATTTATTTGAAACATTTTATAGACTACTTTAATAAATGTTCACTGTAGACCATCAGCAACAATACAAGCTTTATATGTTTTCAACAGGTTTCGGGTATTTGTAGTTATTATTATCATTTGTGGCGGCGTTATACTGCCACAGGCATTTTATTCTTCAGGTCCTCTCCACCAAGGGGTTTCCGACAAGAATAAATCGAGGGGGGAACGATCCGGCGAACGAGCAGGTCATCTTACTACGGGAGAAGCATTGGCTATACAATTATACTGAAATCTGTTTTAAAGGAATTCGGTAACTATGTGAGCATTATGAGCAGGTGCCCCATCTTGCTGCCATCACATTTGTTGTCTTTCAGGCTAGGGTATTCTTTCTAGAAATTGAGGTAAAATGTTTTCTAGAAAGTGCAAATACCTTTCTCCCGTCAAAGTTTGTTCATAAAAATACGAACCGACTAATAACACTGGTCTACAGAAAAACAAAACTTTGTGCTCCAATGACAAACCTATCATTCCTTAAGTATTTTTGTGTGCTGAATTCGAATTTTCAATTTAAAAATTTTGCATCGTGTAAATTTCGAGTAACTCCCGGTTTTTATTATCAAAAACCGGATTTTGCAATAAAAACATTTGATTTTCATCTGGAATTCACACCAAAATGTGTTAGCTTAGTCCAAGTTATTTATTTCTTGATCACGGTAATTTTAATTTTAGTATAAATGAGAGCAGACGTAGAAACTCAAATTTATTTTAATCTCCTATAACGTAGGGTAGATATGAAATAAAGGTAAACAAACCCATTTCATAAAGTACAACTCCAAGTCCAATACATCAGAAATCTAATTGATAATGAAAATAATTTTACATTTATTTATTATCAAATAGGATAATGTAAACAGTTTTTAAGTACCTATCTATTTTCACTTCAAATTTTTTATTTTGTATTTGTGGATCAACGACGTCATACATATCTTTCAATATTTACGTCTAACAAAAGTTAAATAAATGGCGAATGCGCCAAGTAGAAGAAATACTTTAATAAGGCAGCTTAAGTGATGCTCATGTACTTCAAAATGATTTTAGGCAGACAATAAAACCTTCACGGAAGCGTTATAACATGACGCAACGATGAAAGAAAATATAATGCAGTTCTCAAGACTCTTAAATTTGTATTTATAGGCCAGTAAAATTCTCGAAAATACCTCGTTATTTGCTAACCGAACCATCTGCAAGGTAAATTATGGAAAAGATAGGAAAAATTCCGTAGAATTTGATGAACTAGTTTTGTACAGGCGGTCCATTGCAGAAGTTATTTAAAATGGGTCGAAAGAGGCCCCTAAACAGTTTTTCGCGTTTTAAAAAAATGGACTGTACAAAATATGTAAGAACTTTTTAATAGCAATAAAGTGAACCCAGTTCGAAATCAATAAAAAAACCTATATCTTAATAAAAAAGATTATTTAGCGAAACTCCCTGAAAATATATTCCTTGGCAAGTACAATAAGAGAGAATTTAAAAAATAGCAAAAAAATTGATCAGTTTCTGTAATAATGGATTTTTTCGAAGAAAAAGACAATTTTGTAGAATTCCGTCTACGCGGAATCCTGAACACTTGCCGAAATGTTCTCGGGCTTAAAATTTTCTTGAAGAATTGTATTAACTAACATGTGCACTTAGTGCGCACATTGTTAAATAAGTGCAAATATGCGAAATAATTACCGAAATATCGAAAACAATTCTTGATACAGGTCTACAAAAAAATCTGTTCCAAGGACCAAACCTATCATGCCTTAAATATTTTTGTGTGCTGAAACCCAATTTTTAACTTAAAAAATTTTCTACCGCGTAGATTTTAAGTAAATTCCTGTATTTATTGTCAGAAACAGTATTTTGGCACTAAAAACCGGGATTTATTTAATTGAAAACTAGATTTCAGCATACAAAAATACGTAAAGCATGTTAGATTTAGTCCTTGGAACCTGTGTTATTTATTATAGTGATATGGTTATTATTATGGAATAGCGTGAAATGAAAAATATTACTCAATTCTACTTCCGCACCCATAAACAAGAGAAGGTTACTACAAATGAAAAAATAAATGAGATAAGATCCGACCTCTTGAGGTCCCAGGAATACAAAAAAGTGATGTTTAAATAAAAAATAGTTAAGAAAAAAAAAAGCACGCTGTAATAGCAAACCGAACTAAAAAGTCAAAAATAATTTTTTAATATTAAGATTTTGTTTAACAGCGATAGAAAGTCCACTTACTCAATACAATTAAAATATTTTTTACAAGTTTAAAATAAGAATAAAATGATTAACAAAAAAAATATTTCATTGTAAAAAAAGCGTGGGGTGTTTATTACTATATTTTTTTCTACTAACTCTATTTAAAAAAATAGCTACCAATGAAATATTTATACTAGTTGATCTCAAGCACTCCAGGTTTTTTTACAATGAAATAATTGTTTTTGATAATCACTTTATTCTTATTTTAAACTTATTAAAAATCTCTTAATTGTATTGAGTGATTGGAGTTTCTATTTTTTTAATTTTCTATCGCTATTAAACAAAATTTTAATAATTAAAAATTATTTTTTACTTGTTAGCTCGGTTTGCTATTAAAGCGTGTTTTTTTCGTTTCTTAAAACTGTTATGTAATAGTACCCAAAAGACGGGATTTTTTTTGTGCTTGAACCGCCATTTTGACGCCACCATTTTGAATTGTTAAATTTGGACCAGATAATTCTAATCTGCAACCTCGATTACCCACAGATACCGATTTTCAGTCGAATCCGACGATAATTGATAAAGCCTATCCGCCATGTTGACGCCGCCATTTTCAATTTTTCAGTTTTGATGACATATATGTTTTCTACTTGTCAAGCCCTTTCCTTTGATACCCATATCAAGGCAGTTGTAAAGAAAATGATAATCCGTCATCTTGGGGCGGCGGCCATTTTGAACATATTATAATATTGAGTATACTATATTGTATTGTCATCGGGCTACACACAATTGCCAAGTTTCATGATGATACAACAATTAGAAAAGGGTGACAATTATGTCGAAAGATTCCATTACATTGATAGATACAGATGAAGCTAATAAAAGCGCGTTAAAAATGTCTGTATATATGTGTGTATGTATGGAGACAAGATAGTGTCGAAACTAGTGAACGGATTTTGATAGAATTTGGTACAAGGTTGACATTAATATCGTAATGAGCTGCAAACATTTTGGTTCAGATCGGGCACGTTTAGTACCACACACATTTTCTTATTTTTCACTAAGGTATACATTTTTATTATATAGAAATCAATATCATATAGAAATTCAAAATAAGTGGCTACGTTTTTCAATGTAATTTAATAGCTTTTATTTTGCTATATCTCCCCACAGATATACTCTATTATCGGCGTCAATATGTGACCGTAGGTAATTACCTACGGTCACATATTGACACCGATAATACAGTATATATACCAAGCATTTTAAATTTATTTATATGTGTTTTAATATAGAAGCATTTTTTTCTAGGAATGATTCTGTTGCCTGATTTCATCGCATGGAAATGAAAAATTGTCATATCCTAATACTGGTACAACGTTACAAGGGTCAAAATATAACTACTATATGGTGAAGGGGGGTGGGGAGATATAACAAACTTAAAACTATTAAATTACATTGAAAAACGTAGAATGAGATACTTATTTTGAATTTTTATATGATGATGTAAAAGTTTGGGAGGGTGCCAGGGGATGCTGGGGCGAAATCTAAGGGTCATGGGTAAATCATGACCCCAGATTCGTTCTTAGCACGCCAAAAAACGTAGAATGAGATATTTATTTTCAATTTTTATATAAACTAACATTTTCACCCTTTGGGGGGGATCTGGGGGGTGCTGGGGCGAATTCTAAGGGTGATGGGTAAATTATGACAGATTCGTTCTTAGCACACCGAAACACGTAGAAGAGATATTTATTTTGAATTTTTATTTGATGTGAAAATTGGACCATTTGAGGGGGTGCTAGGGTGTGCTGGGGTGAAATCTAAGGGCGATGGGTCAGTTCTGACCTGAGATTCGTTTTTAGCATACCGAAAAACGTACCACAAGGTACTTCACCTTTTTGTATCAGAACTTTGTTTTCTTTGTGGGCCTGTGTAATGGATTTATCCGTTACTTATGGACCTCACTATATGAGCATATGCGCATAAAATTAATGTGCATATCCTATTCATAAAAATAAGCTAAAAATCAGGTAATCACTACTTTGTGAAGATGATTCATCCATCTACCCCTTTTGTAATATATGCGCAACTGCTACTAGCACAACGACTATAATTTGATAGTATTCTTTGAATATTTCCAAAATATTTTTGTGTTGGTTAAAGTAACATTATACGATTTACAAGAGTCTCTACTTACTAAATAAACCTGTATCAAATATTTTTTCATGGTAAGTAGAAAAATATGTTGAATGTTTTAACACTGACAAATTCGTTACATCATCGCTGAAATTCATTTAAACGATACCCGACATGTGCTACGTTATAAGTTAGAAAATTGGCGAATGCGCCAGTTACAAAGCGACCCCTTAATTGAAAAGCTTCAAATCCCACAGGTTTATACAAAACAAATTCGTTACACACATTTGGATTGTATTCGAAGTTCAGTGGGAATATAAATTGATACATAATTTAGAGAATTCGAATGTAATGTTAGAAAATCGCTGAAAAATTTACGTTGCAATTTAGTGAAATTGGAAACTTTCTTGTTTGATTTTATAGAGATGTGACATTGCGGTTTCTCATTTCATCAATTATATATTGTTCGTCTTTAAATATTTACCACAAGTGCAGACTAATCACTTGGATAATTTGTACAAAATCGAATAATGTTAAATTTGCTAATTTTATAAAAATAATTTAACAAGATATAATCGATCTAACTTGAGTGTTTGTTGATACGTGTACACTGTACAGGGTTATTAACGGAAAGCGGGTATTAGATGTATCTTGGGATCTGTTCAGTTTAGAAATTTGAAAATTGGCCTAAGGAAATTTCTGGACATGGCGGATATTTTCATGCACGTGTTACTTCCGCTTACACAGGATGTAGCACATAACTTTGTTAGATAAATGGAATACCCTATATTTTATTTCAAATGGATTGGATTCCTCATAAAATTTTAGATTGGGTTTATATACCATAATATTATCTTAAACCTAGCAGTTTTCGAGAAAATTAATATTCTTGGAGATTTCTGACGGTTTCTACCCTTTCGTGAAAAAATCTTCTATCACATGGCCCATTTAGAGACTTTCATTTCTAACTCATACAAGTAACCTATGAACTAACTAAAAATTGCCTTATATTTTCACAATATCGTACAGGGTATTTTAGTTTCACAGTCGAACATTGTTCTAGTTCAAAGTTCGAAAAGTCAATTTTTTCAAATAGAACCCCTATATATTTTTATACAATTTAATAGAGTATTAAATTCTGCATTAATTGTTATTAGCATTCCCTATACCTATATTTCTATGTTTTTTTTTTATTATGGACGAATATTTGTAAAATGTACATGTAAAGTCAGAACTGTCTGTTAGTAGTCAATACAAGTCACCTAATTTGTTTCTTTCTTATCACAAATGAGAAAAATTATGTAGATAATTGATAACTATTTGTTTATTATCAAAATAATAAGATCAAAAACAAGAACATGATTTTATATTAGATTTACAACAAAATTGATAATATAAATGAACACATGCCCTCCACTTTGCTGCTGACAAGCCAATATCCTGGAATTTACGACATATAATGGCTCAGTGAATTTATTTGTTGAAATGTAGCCCGTACTGTGTTCTTCTGGACTTCTTTGGCAGTAGCTGGGGTGGCATATAAAATATTTTTGATATTACCCAAAAGTTTAAGTGGATCAAACCAGGGGACCCTGCTGGCCATCACCAAGATCGTCAGTAGCCAAACCACCTAAATTCAAACGATGGTACTAATTCGTCATACACTTCCTATGTATTATGTGAACCGCAACCATCCATTTGATAATACATATAATTATAAATATTTAGGGGAACATTATCAATAAAAGTAATAACTACTGTTCACAAAATTTCTATGTATTTAGTGCCTTTTAAATTCTTCTAGTAGATGTGATACTTATACTTGTTATCTACTGATAAACATAAAAGGGTAAAACTAAATTTATCTTGGAAATTTGATTCTCGCACCACATAAGAATTCTGTTGTACCCTGATGATACTGTGAAAATATAAAATAATTCTTAGTTAGATTATAGGGTACTTGCATGAGTTTTAAAAGAAAATTCTTAAATCCTCCACATGATAGAAGCTATCGGTCTTTTTTCAGAAGGGTTGGAACGTAACAAATCTCCAAAAAAATTAATTATTTCGGAAACTGGTAGCTTAAAGAGCATATCATGGTACGTAACCCAAGCTAAAATTTCATGAGTAATTCAAATATGCAATAAAATATTTGGGTGTTTCATTCAAAATAATAAAGTTAGGTTAGATCCGATATACGCGGAAGGAACACATATATGAAAATATTTTCGTTAGATCCGTCATATACAAAAACCTCCTTGGCGCAATTTTCAAATTTCTAAACTGAACAGATCCCAAGAAACGTCTAATACCCGCTTTCCGTGAATAATTCTGTATAGTGTCCAATTTTTTGATATTTCCCTATTTGTATTTACGTCTTAGCTTTCGCTATAGCTATTCCACTACCCAACCTGGACTCGTACAACAGACAACAACACAACAACCATTCCCTGCGACATGGCTGGAAACTGGAACTTAGGACCGATAACAGTGTTTAGACATGTTATCTCACTCCACTATTATATGGACTAGCTCACTGATACCGTCTCGTTACTCTTCTTAAACCAAAACTCGAATTTAAATTTTGTTTCTTTTATTTTCTTTGGAAAAATTCTATTCTGAATAAATAGGCATAAATAGCAACAACCGTCTGATCGTCGCTGATTTTCCTTCAACAGAGCCTGTTTGTGGTCCCCAGCCATACCACCTGGCAGACAGCGCAATTGTTTTTACCTTTGTATAAATTAAGTGTGTTGTTAAATGAAATATTGAATTACTTTAACAAACCATAACGTAAGGCCTTAAATGTTATCTAGTTAAATAAAATAAGAAACGTTTTAAAGGTAAAGGTAAAGGTTATACATTGTATACAATGCGAATATATGGCATAGTAAACGATGGTGTCAGGTAGTAGAGAGCGGAGAGATACAAAAATGTTTTTTTTTACAAACGCACGCACACTTGCTTGAATTTAAATTATAATAATAATTTTAAAACGATTGAGTGAATGTAAGAACGGAAAAGTAAAAGCCTGTTTAAAATAATATTCAATTAAGAATGGTGTTTGGTAGAGTCAACGGGTAGTAATACTGTAAAAAAAGACCAAAAAAGCAAAATTATGATTTCATACCGTCTGGGGTATCACCAGGAGTATATATAGTTTTGAACTTCGAAAGCTTATTGCGTTTTTTTAAAAACATTTAGTTTTTTGAACAGCGTTTATTTAGATAAAAAGGTGAATATATTTGGTTCAGGAGATCCGATCGGGACAAACAAAAAACCAAAATCATCGTACTTAAAATTCCAACAAATCTGTGTTTTGGGCCATTTCAGTACGTACATAACATACAAAATTGAATAAACTGGCTAAAATGTGTTTTTTTTATTTTAACCACCAAGGACGTTAAAAGTTCCGATCGGGTTCAAACTTTGAAAAATATTAGAAGAAAATCTAAGGCCTTGGTTTCTAGTATATATCTCAAATCCCAAGTTTCTGTATTCTTACCAGCTTGCTTAATTTATTTTTCCCTCTTTACCTCTACTTATCTCTACACTCATTCAACGGAATCATGTCAAAATATAATTTAGTTTCAGATGTCGTTATAATATATACATGTACAGAATTTCAAGTGAAAATATCAATTTAATTATATCAACCTTTTAGTGGTGGGGGGATGGATGGAGGGGGGGGATATTGTAAAAAAAACTGAGGCCTCAGCTTCTAGTATATACACCAAATCCCAAATGTCTGTACTCTTACCAGCTTGCTTTACTTATTTTCATCTATTTACCCCTATTTAACCCCCGACCCGTCAACTGAAACATCTCAAAATATAATCTAGTTCCAGATGCCCTTATAATACATACGTGTACCAAATTTTAAGAGAATATCTCAATTTTATTTTATCAACCCCTTTCTGTACTCTTAAGAGCCTGCTTTACTTATATTCCCCTATCTACCCCTATTTAATTCCCAACTTTTCAACGGTATAATCCCAAAATGTAATCTAGTTCCAGACGTCATTATAATATATACGTATACCGAATTTCAAGTGAATATCTCAATTTTATTTTATTAATCCCTATAATAATGGAGTGGCGATGTGGTGGGGGGATGTAAAATGTTATAAAAAAATTTGAGGCCTTGGCTGCTAGTACACACACCAAATTTCAAATTTCTGTACTTCTACCAGCTTGCTTTACTTATTTCCCCCTATTTACCCCTCAATCCTTCACGGGATATGTTAAAAAAACAATGCAATTCCAAATCTCGTTACAGTATATATGTGTCCAAAATCAATATCTTAAACCGTTCCGGAGAAAACGTGCGGACAAAGAAAGTTACATACTACTACATTCTAAACCTATTTCAAGCGAAAAAATTTTTGAAATTTTTTTTTTATGATTACTATATTTCGAATCTACAACGTGGATGTGGAAGTAAAAAGCGCTTTTTAACAAGATTATTCAATTGTGTACTATAAAAATGCAGTGATATCTTGACGACATCCAACTATCATTATTATAATAACATAGTAGTGTTTTGCTCAATTTACTTCCACATCCACGTAGTAGATTGGAAGTATAGTAATCGTAATAAATAATTCAATTTTTTTTTCTTGAAATAGGTTTAGAATGTCATGAAACGTCGAGATTTTAAATTTGAGCAAAAAAAATAACTGTCTGTCGGTCGGTCTGTCTGTAACTGATTTTGTCCGCACGTTTTCTAAGGAACGGTTTAAGACATTGACTTGAATTTTGTACACGTGTATATTATAACCAAATCTGGAGCTGGATTGTTTTTTGAACATATCCGGTGAAGAGTTCCGGGGTAAACAGGGGTGAATAGGGGGAAATAAGTAAAGCAAGCTGGTAAGAGTAAGGAAACTTGAAATTTGGTGTAGATACTAGAAGCCAAGGCCTCAAAATTTTTATATTTTCCATCCCCCCACCGCCCCCCACTCCATTATTAAAGGGGTTGAAAAAACAAAACTGAGATATTCACTTGAAATTTGCTATACATATATACTATAATGACATCAGGAACTAGATTATATCTTGGGATTATTCCGTTGGGGGTTAAATAGGGGTAAATAGGGGAAAATAAGTAAAGCAAGGTGGTAAGGGTACAGACACTTGAAATTCGGTGTATGTACTAGAAGCTGAGGCCTCAGATTTCTTTGTAATATTATTCAACCCCCGACGCCTTGCGTCGATTCTGTAAAACTTTTATTTGATTAATTTAGATATCTAAATTCATGTTCAGCGGTTTTTTTATAATAAGTCGATATATGAAAAAATAACTGATAGTCTGAGATTCATTTTGGATTACTCATCACAAAATGGGTTGAAATTAAATTATTTTAAATATAACGTAATAAGTCTCCACTCTCCCATGATGATACTATTGAAATAAAGTAGTGCTGTTATTTCAAAGAACATGCCAAACCTTTGATATGAAGTGTTATTTAGTATTTCGATACGCAAATACAGCAACGCCGGGCGCGGTTAGTGCTTGGATGGGTAAGCCTCTCCAGGGAAACACAGCGTTCTTGCTCCATCTTCTGATGGCTTGTATATCAGCGCATGCGTAGAAGGTATGTAACTTTAGGCGGGGGTTACATAGCGGATATACCATCCTTCGGAGGGGATGTAAAGCAGTCGGTCCTTTGTCTATTAAATGTTAGGCAAGTAAAAGATCCCCTACTCTTCGATAGAGAAGAGGTTCAGCAAAATTTCCAGCTTGGGGGTAGCTCGTCTCTTGGCGTCGGTGATTGGCCTTGGTAGCGGAAATAGGCCGACGTTAAATAAGTGATTAAAAAAAAGTGTTATTTATGTTGCACCAAAATTTCTCCGATACCAATATTAGTGTGATTAGCTTTTGAATGGCGAAAGAATTAGCTGATTACGCAGTTCTCATTTCAAATCATTACTCTCAAATTAAATGCAATGTCTGTAGTAGATTTACACACATATTAAGAAAATAAGTTAACATTTCCACTAAATCTAATGAACTCTATTAGCTAGAAATTAAAACATTGTATTAAAATTAAACTTTTGTTCAACAACAGTAGGCTTCTTTCTCTAGCTAACGTTAACTTACTCTCCACATTTCGATATAATAGAACTTTTCAATTTTAAGTTAACGTGCATATAAGAAACGTGGACGACCGTAAAGACCGACTGACAGATGGGCGGACAGGCAAACGACTGACAGACGGGCAGATAGACAAATGGACGGACATATTGGAAGTTATTCAGAATTAAATCATCAACACGGTGATATGGCATTTTTTGTCGACGAGCGATGTTACCGGTTTTAGAAACGTGCCGATCAAATGCAATATATTTTTCGTTTTGTATTTGCGAAGAGTATGATAACAAACAAGATAATATAGAAGTCCCTATGTCAGCAAATGTGATTGAAAAATAACTAGATCGGTGTTAAGTCCAAGAAGTCCTCATTTTCTAGCTCAGAATTGTACTTCAGCGTTCAGGAAACTTAATGCTTTAATGTTTAAAATACTCGAGAAACATTAATGCAACTGATTCAGCTATTATTATGTTTATTATATTGAATCAGACAAAAAACAGAAATTTTGTATAGTCATCACAGAAAACAAAATGTATAGGAATCTGGTTCACAATACATTGTGTCTTTATGTGCGTATGTATATTGTATGCACGTAAACCGCATCATGCCATCATGATAACTTCTGTTAAATTTAATACTTTTATTATTAATTTTTAATATATGCGTAATGACATGGTAGAATATTCCTTATTGAAGTTGGATCATGTCCGTCAAACAGAGTGATCGCCAGAGGCCCGTAAATCGTTATGATATATAAACTGTATTTTATATTTTTAAATTATAATTTAAGAACAAAATGTATTGCGTTAAGCACAGAAAAGTATGAAGATATACAAAATACCGAAACTGTGCTATACAGAGTATCCTCTATGTAAATTAGGTGACATATTAATTTTACTTTCAAAATCTTAAGATATTTCCAATACAACTATTATGAAACGGGAGAAAACGCTATATTTGAGAGTTGACGATTGTAAATAAACAAGTAAACCAGATTCTGTGTAATTTTATAATGTACTTAGTTTCAGTAACTCCACGTAACAGGGAATTGTTCCGTATTCGCACAAAATGATATTCAAATAGATATTCGGCTATGACCGATTGCAAATTACTATAATACTGGTTTAGTAGGGCAACCTAGAAATTATATAATTATGTTTAGCCGTGAAGTTTTCTTAATTTTGGTAAAATAGCGTTAATACCTTTCTTGGAAATTTGTAATAAAATTGTATTTTTTGAATTGTTGAGTGAATATTAATTAAAAGGTTAAGTGCAGTTAAATAAATGTATATTTTATTTTATATCTGGTTCAACTATTATTTCAGTAAAAGCACAAGAGCATTTTTATCTTCGTTGATGTTTGCGAGGAATTTATATAATGTAATATATTGCAGATTCATGTTACTGATGTTTATCTTTAATAGTGTTTCGTGATAAAAGAGAAAAGAGTGAGTTTATACGGTGAAATATTATCGTGATAAAAGAATAAAAGTATGGATTATAAAAAACAAAAGATAACATATTTTTGGCGAGGTGAAACTAAGTATTTTTCCTGCTAGTATTTTAGAAGTTATGTACCTAAATAATTAAAATAAATAAAAGTTACAATAGGCCATTGTCGGCCGAGCATACCTATTTTACTATAATTTAATTCGATATATCATAATTCTTATACTGTTCCTGAAATCATGGCAGCAATTGTTTTATTCTTAACTAGCCCGAAGATACCTTTTGTAATATCAGGCAGATGTCGCATTAAGTGAATTTGTTTGAATACGATTAGATGAATCATGCAATATTTTTTCATATTTTCCGCTCTCTCAAAACAATAATTGAAAATTATGAACGTTAAGCATTGGTGAGTATAATGTTGTAGACCGCACATATAGACATCAACACAATAACCATTCCCTGCGATATTGCCGTCTATCGCATCTGAGATTCGAACTCGGGAGAGATAACAGGCACTAGACATGTTGTGTCACTCAACACCGATCTAGCCCACTGCTACCGTATCCGTAATACACGAAAAACACCACTAAACATCCATACCCTGGCCAAGATTCGAACCTGGTACTCCGTGGTCGCAAGTCAAACATCTTATAACTGAGCCGATACATACTTTCTATCTAGAAAGGGCCTCTTCATTTTTCTCTTCATGGTTGAGTATAGTCTCATGAGAGAGTTTGAAAAACGTTGAATTTACAGACTATAAAAGATCAAGAATGGTTAAATAGTTAGTAAATAGTAGTAACGAAGAATTTTTATCAGATTCAACTGTGGAAGGTTCGCCTAGAGTACATTCTAGGAAATGGCGTGCAAAATCGACGACGAAAGGTTACCGTCTGCCACTCAGTGATCGAAGAGAACATATAACTACGAAATTTTTTTCTCTGACAATTTTTGGTATGGTTGGGGAATATGGAGGAGGGGAGTATTTTTTTTTAAAACGAATGGTTATAAATATCTTTCCTCATAGGTCGTTAGTATATGTACTTGATATACCCCAGTTACACAGGCAGTCGAAAATTCCGATCGGCGCGCAGTAGAGGGAAATTTAAAAAAAAATCTCTTTTTAAAATTCCCTCTACCGCGCACCGAGCGGAATTTTCGTCTGCCAGTATAACTGGAGTATGTCAAGTACATTCAGTAACGACCTATGAGAACAGATATCGATAACCATTCGATTTAAAAAAAATGTCACCCCTCCATATTCTCCCACCATACAAAATATTTTCAGAGAGAAAAAAATGTCGTAGTTATATGTTCTGTTCGATCACTGAGTGGCAGACGGTAACCTTTCGTCGTCGCCTTTGTACGCTATTTCCCTAACTAGTAACCTTGTTATATTTTTGGATATTATCAAGTATAAAATTTAAGCAAGTTTTAAATATATGTTCACAATTAAATGTAATCAAATTTTTTTTCTTCTTCAATTCTTTGGGATTTTCTGCCATATGTATTTTTTCTCTTTAAGCGGTGCTCGGGGAATCTACAAAATATCACAATTAACCAGTATGTTACTGGTAAATAACCTCTACGCCTGTGACTTTTACGTCAAAGGATCAGTTAGAGGTTGCTTTTTTTAAATAAATAACACAAATAAGTATAAAAACTTGAAATTAAATATTTCGCCGACGTTCCGGAAATGTAACCTTTTTCCTTTTCAAGGCTTTTTAAAAAAATCTTTTTTGCCGTGTATGATAAATACATAGCTCTAACAATGTTTGTTATATTCAATATCCATAGATACTTACTATTTATATAGAACTGTTGATACAGTTAACAGTTTTTTTTAGTTTTAAACAATGTAAAGTTTGTGAAGTTCTTCTTTTAACATAGGCAACCAAGTGGTACAGACATCTACGGAACAATTCGACACACATCTATCCTCATTCAATAATATTATCGCGGATTCTCTCATTTTACTTTCTTTGCTATCTGCCTCTTTTGTTAAAATTTTTGCCGAGTCCCAGTTTATTCTATGTCCGTTCTCCCAAGCGTGTTCGCAGATCTTGGACCTCTGAATTTCATTTTTTCTGACATAATTTTGATGCTCACCCAATCTTACACTAAATGGTCTGAATGACTCACCCACGTAATGTTTGTTACACTCCCACGGAATACTATAAATGCAGTTTTTTGAATTTTGCTCGTAGTTCTTCGGTTTCGTCTTTGTCAGAATAGGTCTTAAAGTGTTGTTTGTTTGAAATACCGTCCTAATATCAAATCTATCATCTGCGCAACTTTTCGGATAATCCGCATACATAAGGAATTAAGGCTGTGTAATGTTTTTCAGGTTTTTGTGGTACCTGATTGTTATTTTCAATATTTATGAAGGTTTTGTCGACAAAATCCCCAGGCTATTGGTTATTGATAAGAACTTCTTTTATAAACCGCTTCCCATTGTTTAGTATTTCATCATTAGAAGAAATGATTTTGGCCCTATCATACAAACAATTTAAACACCCCTCTTAATGTGCATCGACTGATTTGAGTTGAAATTTAAATATTTGTTGGTATGTGTTGGTTTCCTATAAACATTTGTTTCAATTGTACCATTTACTCTTTTAATTAAAACATCTAAAAATGGTAATCCATTTCTAGTTTCCTTTTCTAAAGTGAATTTAATAGAAGGTTCTTTATTATTTAAATGTTCTAAAAAACTTTCTAGTAACTCAATACCGTGAGGCCAGATTGCAAAGATATCATCTACGTATCTCCACCAGATAACCGGTTTGTATGCACAATTTTGAACATGTCTAATCTCAAAATCCTCCATAAATATATTGCTTAAAATCGGTGACAATGGAGAACCCATTGACACACCGAAATCCTGCTGATAGAAATCATTTTCCAATTGAAAATAAGTTGTTTTTATACACATAGTTAAAAGTTCCATTATGGTACTTACACTCAATTTAGTGGGCGAGTCATTCAGACCATTTGATGTAAGATAGGGCGAACATCAAAATTATATCAGTAAAAATGAAATTCAGAGGTCCAAGATCTGCGAACACGCATGGGAGAACGGACATAGAATAAACTGCAAAGCAAAAAAAGAAAAAGTAAAGAATCCGCGATAATATTATTGAATGAGGATAGATGCGTGTCGAATTGTTCCGTAGATGTCTGTACAACTTGGTTGCCTATATTTAAAGAACTTCACAAACTTAACATTGTATAAAAACTAAGAAAACTGTTAACTATATCAACAGTTCCATATAAATAGTAAGCATCTATGGATATTGAATATAACAAACATTCTTAGAGCTATGTATTTAACATACACAGCAAAAAAGATTTTTCAAAAAAGCCTTGAAAAAGGAAATAGATTAAATTTCCGAAACGACGGCGAAATATTTAATTTCAAGTTTTTATACTAATTTGTGTTATTTATTTAAAAAAAAGCAACCTCAAACTGATCCTTTGACGTAAAAGTCACAGGCGTAGAGGTTATTTACCAGTAACATACTGGTTAATTGTTATATTTTGTAGATTCCCCGAGCACCGCTTAAAAAGAAAAAACACATGCGGCAGGAAGTCCCAAAGAACTGAAGAAGAAAAAAATTAAGGTAATGCCACAAATAACATTTAGCCAATATTTAGGTAACCAAGATCTCGCAGAGTTACTCATACGATAAAATTGTTTAAAATAATTTACAATACTCTCTTTTTAATAATCTCTGAGAGTAATTACACATACAAAGGATTGTAATGATTTTCCTTAATAATAAATTAATCAAGCATCCTCGTTGAAGAAACGGTACAGCTGTAAAACTTGATTTTGACAATTCAGTTTAACTGAAAATTTAAATTAATTTCTAATAATATACAGTAAGTATATAAACGATAAAACTGAAAACAAAATGAAGGCGATATCAACTGTGATGTGATACTTAATTACTTCCGCATCCCCGCAGTGAAGTAGAAGTACAGTAATCGTAAAAAAAATTCAAAATTTTTTATTGTTGAAATGATCGATCTTCATGAAAATGTAAGCGAAATAAATTTCTGTCTGCGTGTAAATTCTTTTTGTTCGCATGGTTTCTCTGGAGTGGTTTAAGATATTGACCTGAAACTTGGTACACTCATATTTTTGCGAGGTCTGGATCTAGATCACATTTCGAGCTTACTTTAGTGAAGGGTAAATAGGGGTAAATGTGGAAACATTGGTAATGTAATCTAGCAAGAGTCCAGAAACTTGGGATTTGGAGTATCTACTGGAAACGAAGGTCTTATTTTTTTAAAAATATTTGGGGGTCAGATGATTTCAAATGTTATATTAGGCAACGGTTTCTTAAGCAACGGATTTTTTAATATGTCTCACAATTGAGGTACTTTACTTATTTATTTGAAATGACAGAGAACATTTTTGTAATAGTTAATAATATTAAATCTAATAGTCTATTAATCTCAATTGAAGTGCTCCAAGGATTAGTTTCGGGACCCTTACCATATATAATCTTAATAAATTACTTTCAAGCTGACGCGATATTATTTGCTGATGATTCATCTCTCTTTATATCTGATCATAAAATAGGACATGCTGTAAGCAAATCCAATGAAACACATTTACAAGCCCTCGAATGGTCAACTGAAAACAAACTTATTTTGAATAATAATAAGTCCTTATATTTAAGATTGAGTAAGTTGAAGAGAACAAATGAGGAAAGCTTTTAATAAAAACAGAAAATGGCACGATTAATCAAGATCAAACTGTTAAGTTTCTTGGTTTATTTATTTCAGACAGCTGTTCTCGATCTTCACGTATAGAAAACATATGGCAAACAGACTACATTTGTTCGAAACATTTCTTCAGAAATTGTCATTTATTTTAGTTATCCGGCGAGGAATTTTTTTTTTTAATTTTGCGATTTCTTTACTCGAAAAAGAAGAAGTTTGAAGAAAAATTGCAAGAGGCAAAGGGAGTTTGGAATATTCTCAGTTTTTTTCGAAATTGTCCAATGTCCAATGGAAGAGTTTCAAGTGCATCAAAAAGGGCAATAGAAAATTCCGAAAAAAATTAAGAATATTTCTAAGATGATTCCAAACTCTTTTTGTCTCACCAAACTTCTTCTTTTTTGAGTAAAAAATCGCAAAGTTCTAAAATTTTGATTTTTCCTCGCCGGATAACTAAAAAAATGACAATTTCAGAAAAATGTTTCGAACAAAAGACTTTTGTTTATCTTCCATCTTTAGTCAGATAATCGAATTTGCAATAAAAAATAGGGGTTCCCATTTAAGAAACCGAATTTGACCTTGAATGATCTTAACCCTTCCACCTAAAGTCAAAGTGACATATACCGCCGTACTGCACCCATCTAATTCTACAACTTTTGTATGAAACATTTTTTCGTAGATTGCTTATTACTCGAGATATTTGAAAGTTTCAGGTGTAAAAAATCACCTAGTAACTCTTTGGCAATTGAAAGTTTATTAACAGCTGCCAACTGTTAATACCGCCTATTTGATATTAGATTTAAATTCAGCATCCTCAAAAACATAAAGTTAGGTATCTCAATAATCAAAATATGCGTTATAAAAATGTTATAAAACTACGCGAAATAGTAACTTATGCTTAGAGCATAACTTAGAGCTATGGAGCTTCGGTGCTCCATAGGAGCCTGAATATGGAGTATCGTGGCCATGGAAACTTTTGTTATGCATGACAAAAGCTATAATATACCAAAAATTGAGACGACTATACCGAAACCCAATTCCCATAAGGTTTGTGCGGGGTCCTTCGAAACACATTCTTCAGACAATACAATGAATATTACAATGTACTTCTCTTCAAATATGTGTTAAAAATTAATATTAATTTTTTATAAAATTGGCTTTGATGTAAATTGTACTATATTGCTGACTACGCTAAGATTATATCTAAATATTCCAAACACTTTTTATGCTTTTGTTAATTATTTATTTATACTTTTCTTGGAGTGTCGAAACACCGTGCTGTATTTTTCTAAAGGAGCACTAAAAAAACCGCTGCCTAAGGAATCACTACTTCCACATCCAGATTTTTCATCCAAGTCACTTTAAAGGAAACATCTTGACTAGATTTGCACTCTAGTATGTGGAAATTATTGGTTACAGAATCTTATTTAATAATATTTGGAACAGATGTCAGAAAAGTTTGAGGCGTTAGTTTCTACCACATACGTTAAAAATTAAGTTTTTAGTTTACCCTACTTATTTTTCTCTATTCACAACCTACCACGTCTGACCCCTTCAATGGAATCATCTCAATCAGATGTTATTACAATAGATACGAGTAGTAACTTTCAAGTAAATATTTAAATTTTGTGTTATCAAACCCATTAATAACGGAGCGGAGATGGTGGTGTTTGAAAAATACTAGAAAGAAATCTGAGGCCTTGGTTTCTAGTATATACACCAAATCCCACATTTCTGTACTCTTACCAGCTTGATTTACTTATTTTCCCCTAATTACTCCTATTTAACCCTCATCCCTTCTCAATTTCATTTTACCAACCCTTTTAATAATGGATTAAGGGTGGTGGGGGGTTGAAAAATATTACTAAAAAATCTGAGGCCTTGGCTTCTAGGACATATACCGAATTTCAAATTTCTGTACTCTTAGCAGATTTTTTCCTATTTACTAATTACCCTCGCTCGTTCAACGCAATTATGTCAAAATATAATCTAAGATATCGTTATACGTGTAACAAATTTCAAGTGAAAATCTGAATTTAATTTTATCAACACTTCTAGTATATACAACAAATCCCAAATTTCTGTTCTCTTTCCAGCTTGCTTTACTTTTTTCCCCTATCTATCAGTATTTAACCCCCAACCCTTCAACGGAATCATCTCAAAATATAATCTAGTTCCAGATGTCGTTATAATACATACGTGTACCAAATTTCAAGTGAATATTTCAATTTAATTTTATCAACCCCTTCAATAATTGAGTAGGGGTAGGGGTGGTGGGGGTTGAAAGATATTATAAATAATCTGAGACCTTGGCTTCTAGTACATACACCGAATTTCATGTTTCTGTACTCTTACCAGCTTGCTTTACTTTTTTCCCTATTTATCCCTATTCAACCCCCAACCCTTCAACGAAATCATCTCAAAATATAATCTAGTTCCAGATGTCGTTATAATA
Organism: Stenurella melanura; assembly: GCA_963583905.1. Classification (NCBI taxonomy): domain Eukaryota; kingdom Metazoa; phylum Arthropoda; class Insecta; order Coleoptera; family Cerambycidae; genus Stenurella; species Stenurella melanura. The sequence goes on along the minus strand of OY757312.1, from coordinate 74,668,197 downwards.
CATACGTCTACCAAATTTCAAATGAATATCTCAATCCTATTTTATCAACCCCTATAATAATGGAGTAGGGGTGGTGGGGGCTTGAAAAATATTATAAAAAATTCTGAGTCTTTGGCTTCTAGTAAATACACCGAATTTGAAGTTTCTGTATTCGTACCAGCTTGCTCTACTTATTTTCCCCTATTAACCCCTATTTAACCCCCAACCCTTCAACGGAATCATCTCAAAATATAATCCAGTTAGAGATGCCGTTATAATACGTACGTGTACCAAATTTCAAATAAGTATAACAATTTTATTTTATCAACCCCTTTAATAATGAACTAGGGGTAGTGGGGGGTTGAAAAAAAGAAATCTGAGGCCTTGGCTTGTAGTACATACATCAGATTTCAAGTTTCTGTACTCTTATCAGCTTACTTTACATATTTCCCCATATTTACCCCTATTTACTCCCCAACCCTTCACCGGATATCTTCAAAAAACAATCCAGTTCCAGATCTCGTTATAATATATACGTGTACAAAATTTCAAGTCAATATCTTAAACCGTTCCGGAGAAAGCGTGCGGACAAAAAAAAAGTTACAGACAGACAGACCGACAGACAGATCGACAGGCCGACAGACAGATTTTTCTTTTCGCTCAAATTTAAAATTTCGACGTTCATAACATTCTAAACCTATTTGAAGAAAAACAATTTTTCATTTTTTTTTTTTTCGATTACTATACTTCCAATCCACTACGTGGATGTGGAAGTAATTATTATTATTATGGTAATGTTATACATTAATAGGCATCAGAAATAACTTTTATCGTGAATTGGTAGACTATTATTCAACTATTAGAAAAAGCTTTCAACCTCGCGTTCAACTCTAATGATAGTAATTTTATCATTTTACCAAACATTTTCCACTATCTATAATTATATTAGATGTACCTACTCTAGCTAATATTAGATTCAAAATATATCATCATATTTAGGAACTGATTACACAGGCACACAAAAACAATCGATTGCGAGGCAGAACTATGTATTCCTATGAATTCTGACCTGATGAACATGAATTCGATGTCCGTTTTGCCCGATTGGCTCTTGCATTTTTCCTAACCTCAAAAAAACCGTAAGAATGTCCGAAAAAGTGAGAGAGTATAGAAGTCTATAGCTTTTTTGGTTTCCGAGATAGAGCCTTGAGAAGTGGGGAAAAAAGTCTTTTTTCATCAGCTGAGTTTGAGCGGCCCTACCTCGGAAACGAGGTATCGGAGGGATGTCTGGTTTGCGCCATTCGATTTATCTCGCCATCCTACGTATTTCTGAAGTTTCTCAAATTTTTAGCTGCACTTTCATTTTTTCGGGCAATGTTATGGTGTTTTTTGAAGTTAGGAAAAATGCAAGATCCAATCGGGCAGAACGGACATCCGATTCGAGTTCAGCAGGTCAAAATGCATGGTAATACATAAGTCTGCCTTCTCGAACTCGACTTTTTCTTTGTGTGCCTATGTTATTATGAGCATTCGAAGTAACATTGTCATTTAATTCTCTTTTGTTACTAAAATATCGATGCGTCGTTTACCTGTATCATTATATTATATTAATAAAAATAAATACGTTTCGTGAGCATATATCGCAGAATATTTTCCTTGTTGATTTTTTTTAGTAAGTTGAAATTACACAGGGTGTAATCAGCTTCATGTCATTAAAAAAAACTGGTAATGGGGACCGACTAGACAAACAAAAAACCTTTATGACTTTTCCCTCTAGGGGCACTTTGAAAAAAACTGACCTAGGTCAACATTTTAAATATATATTTTATTTAATATTAATGCAGAAAATAATTGAGAATCACTGCTTTTCTTGGTCAATGGACTTGTAGTACCCAATTACACAACTTTTAAATTGTCATGAAAAAGTGCAGTCCTCGGCGTCACACGCGGTATCAAAGCAAAGGCCTTGGATAATCGAATGCCTTTGATGGACCGCCTCAACCGAACTGAGGCAATTATAAAGAGGTAAATAATTCGTTATCTTTTCCTGCACAACTGCAAGCAAATAATGGCCATAGAAGTTTAAACGGAGCATTTTTTCACATTTGTGTATTTTAATTTGGAACAAAATATTGGATTAATGTTTATAATTTAGAATATTTAAATGTGATTTATTAACGTTTGCAACATAAATGAGTGTCCTGGGTTAAAAGCTTACCACCTTAGTAAATTATTCGAAATCTCTGCATCTGCATCAATACACAGTTCGGTACGTCAAATTAAGGACATACGTACTCCGTTCAACACTAAACAATAAACTATCAACTAACGTTGTCAATAAAGAAAAATAAAAGAAAAACTTGGTCCAAAATCCAATCAAGAATTTAACGACTTGAGCGGTAAAGTCAATAAAATAAATCTTAACTATAAATACACAGTGACCCGAAATTCAAAACTAACAAAAACAACGAACGGAGGGTTGCACGTGTGTACATAACGAAACACCCACAGTAACTAAAATATTGCAGAAGGGAGAATCAGAGTATAGTTTTCACATAGGCAAAGACACGCGCGACGATCTAAACCTACCTCAATATTCCAGCAGTTCTCAAAAGATGTTATTGAAAATTTGCGAAATTTTTGTTTATTTTTTTTCTCCAAAACTATGAACTTTAGACCCCATGTTATATAAGGTTTTTTTGTTTGTCTTGTCGTTCCCTATCACCAGTTTTTTTTTAATGACATGAAACTAATTACACCCTATATGTACCACACACACATAATGCGTGTACACATACCTAATAAATCAATTATTAAATCAAATAGGTATAATAATGATTTGATTTCTGATTCAGAACAGTTTGTTGTGTGACTGTGCAAGTCGATCTTAATACGAAACATAGTCGATAAACCTTATATTATAAAAAAATGTGAAGCCTTGGCTTCTAGTACATACACCAAATCCCAAATTTCTATGCACTTACCAGCTTGCTTTACTTATTTTCCCTTATTTACCCCTGCTTAACCCCCAACCGTTCACCGGAATTAGTGCAAATATAATCCAGTTCCAGATCTCGTCATGGTACTCATGTGTACCAAACAAGTCAATATCTTAAACGGTTCCTGAGAGAACGTGCGCACAAAAGAAGTTACAGACCGACCGACCGAAATTTCTTTTTTCACTCAAAAAAACCTCGACAATTTATAACATTCTATCTAAGCTTATTTCAACAACAAAAATTTGAATTTGTTTTTACTATTACTAATACTTTCACTCCACTACGTGGATGTGGAAGTAAATTTAGTTAATGGTCTCTTATAGAAATATGAAATCAGAATAGTATGGACATGGACACCATAGCGCCGAAACTAAAGAGAGATATATAGATAGATAGAGAGAGAGAGAGAGAGAGAGAGAGAGAGAGAGAGAACTGATTCTAGTATAACCTGGAACAAGGATAATATTGGTACCGTACGCGTACATGAGCTGAACAGGTTTTTGTACAGATTGGATGACGTTCAATATCCATTTGGCATTCAGATTTTCTTATTTTTCAACATAATATCCATTATTTATAGTACCAATCGAAAATGCATGCTATTATGATTTTCAGGGTATGATACGCTTTACTCATTACCGTAATTTTCCACCAAAAAAGAATCTTCGGAGTCCCGCGCCAGTGGGCCGTACAGGGTAAGTTCTTGCATCCGCAGAACGAAGGCCTGCATGCATAGCCAGCGGCAATAAACCCGGTTATTAACCTAAATGAATATATTTTTGTAAACATCTCGTTGAGAGGTTCCAGTCGCTTCCAGTAGCTGCCTATAACTTCATGTACAATAACCTATTTTTCTTTGTTAATACAAAACTATTGTAGATATAGAGAAAACAGACAGACATGCAACTCAATTGACAGATACACAAACTGGCTGACGGAATTGAAATACCTTTATATTCATATCCTACGTAAGTAGTCTAAAACGTGAAAATCCAAATACCGCCCTTAAAAATTCCTGAAATAGCCCAATTGTCAAAGACAGAAATTGATAAAATCCTGTCACTAAATGTTATATGATCGAATTTTTCAGAATAAGTATTTTCGTTGGTGCAAAATACGATGAATAAAGTTTACAGCTATGAAATGCCGGCGACCCCTAAAAAAATCGAATGTATTGGCCGAAATTCGGCTTATGGACAATAACTCGAAACATTTAAAAAAACATCAAAAAACTAATAGCACTAGGCGGTAAGGGGTGAAATGTCACATCAAAAATTCACAGATTTCGCAATCCTTGCAATCATCGGGACATTGGAAATGATAACACCATACATAAAACAAACTTTTTTAACTTTTCACGCTCACGATTCAATACACCGCTGTATTTCCACATTAAATGAAAACTGGTAACTTAACCCCCTGTCATATATGCAACTCATATTACATTTGCGTATAACAGCCGTTGCATACGATAATCTCAGTCGACCGCGACACCGCTGTCTTTTGACCCTGAACAAAAACTGATAACTCTACCCCTTATATGAAAACATAAACATTTCCAATGTTGAAACGTATATGAAGTTTTTTTGTATGATCCAAAAATGTAGGCTCCGGATTATTTTTGTTTAACGCACGAGAATGGAACGTGGCGACACATAAGCACGACGCGCGAAGCTAGTGCGGTCTCGGCCGCTCTATACTAAATTTGTTGTGACTTTTGAACTGTATAATGAAATTGACCTCAACAAAACTTAAATGAAAAAAGAAACATGTGTCTATTGGATTATTAGCCTAAGAGCTGGCAACGGAAATTAAAAATGATAAGGTGCAGTGAACATTTTTATGTGAAAACCCTCCTTACTAACTGAAAAGTACATAGCTCTGCAGCCAGAAGTTCATCCTGGGGGGGAAGCGTGGGCGGGAGGTCCAACGCGTTAATTTTTAATTAAAATAAAATCTTTGAGTGCAGCTCTAAAATTTTGTGTAGTTATAGTTTTTAACTGTAGAAATTGCGTAAAATTGTTATCAGACGTCTAGGTCGGGGATTAAACTTTGCCAGAAGTCGGTAAAGTTGTAAGAAAGGTGCAGTTCTGACGATTTTGTTTTTATATTTAAAATCTCCCTATTCTTCTGGGTTTTCTGGTTATTAACGTACCAGTAACATTAATAGAACAAAAAACAAAAAATGCTATTTTTAGTTCACTTCTGTCGGCTCGAATTTTCGATTTCGTGCATGCAATTAACGATGCCGTGAAAACGACAATTTCGATTTTTCGATATCGACATTAGGATGTATTTATTTAGTCACGAACATTTAAAAATTTCATCGTTTCTTAATTGAAATTTCATGTCCACCCTGGCCGTAACACATCACGTTAAGTGACGACATTCACAGCGGATTTCTCGGCTCGAATCCTATACGGGTGTACTTTTTTTTATTCGTTTTGAACTTTTTGGCTGATATTTCTTATCGTAAAATTACATCGCATTTATTTATTTATTTCTACATGACTACACAAAATTTCAGAGCTGCACTCAAAGATTTTATTTTAATTAAAAATTAACGCGGCTGAACCCGCCCACGCTTCCTTCCCCGGGATGGACTTATAACTGCAGAACTATGTACTTTTTAGCTACTAAGGAGGGTATTTACATCAAAATTTTCACTGCACCTTTATCATTTTTAATTTCAGTAGCCAGCTCTGTCTTGCGTCTATGTCATATTCTCAAATATAAAATGAATGTATGTAGGAATAGTATATATTATATGAAGTCGGAACATAAAGAGATTTCCGGTGAAATCGTTAAGAGCTCTATCATTTCCACAAGTTCTAAGATAAGAACGTGAAACTTTCACATATTACTCTTGAAGTAATGTATGAAAAGATCCGATAGATAGGTATGCTAAATAATTTTTTTATTAGACGTTATTAACGTTTATTTTACCCCTAGTTTCACGAATTCCGAAGTAAATAAAAATGTTTCTTTTATTTTCGTAAAATAAGCAGGGTTCATTTAATTTTGAAGGTAAATTCCTTCCAGGCATCTTAAGATTCTACCACCTTCTCAAAATTTTGAAATTTTGGAAGTGTACATCTTCAAAAATAAATTGTTGAGATTTTCTTCTCCCATAGGATCTTTTTATACATTACTTCAAGAGTATTATATGAAAGTTCCAAGTTTTTGTCTTAAAAAATTGTAGAAATTAGGTGTTTTCACTTTGTGCAAATTGGCTTTTTTGATATTATTAAAATGAATTACTTGTTATACTATAGCACTTATTGATATTTAAACAGCATCCATCGTCCATCGAATTAAAATTTCAACAAATAAGTAACATAAAGTTTTAGTAATTGAACGAGTACGTAAAACACGCGGTGACGTCATCGGTTATATAAGTTTCTTAAATCGCGTTTAGAAATTGTTAAACGCAACATTTTATTCACATTATTTGCGTTTTACATGCGATTAAATAAGTAACGCCTACCTAATACGGGATTTGTAAAAGCTACTTTAGGAAATTTATTTGCAAAATAACGAGCTCATAATACAAAATGACACTGACAATATAATTGATGACGCCATGAGTGCGTAGTGAATTGATGTAGTGTTTTGGCGAAACAATTTCAATACAAAATTAAAATGGCTTATTTTAAGGTATTATTCGACTGTTTCTCAAAATTCAAGGTGTTTTTATTTATAATAAAGCATTATCTTCACAATGAAAGTGAATTTAAAATTTGTGAAAGCACCTAATTGTAGAGCTTTTACCGATTTCATCGGTAACCTCTTTATGTTCCGACTTCATACAGGTATATACTATTTCTACATACATTCATTTTTATATTTGGAAATATAATAATCTAAAAGTCACATGTTTCTTCTTTCATTTGTTGAGCTTAATTTCATCAATTATTTTTTATTTTTCGAGTTATGGGCCAAAACCGACTTTCGGCTAATATTTTCGATTTTTTTAGGGGTCGCAGTCATCTTACAGCTATAAACTTTTTCATCGTAATTTGCACACAAAAAAATACTTATCCTGAAAAAGTCAGCCCTATAACAGTTTGCGATATCTTAAAAATTCCTGACGAATGGGCTAAAAATAGAGAAGATAATTCTACAATTCTCGCCCCAAAAAAATTTGCTATGCTTCATGCGTGACTAAAATCACAATTATATATTTCAAGCCGATTAGAAGTAATAGACATAAAAGTGATTTTCATTGATGACTTGTATTACTCCTTATTATGCGATATCGGACCATGATCTATAATAAAGAACAACTTCATTAATATACTATTACATTCTAATTATTATTTCATAACAGTAAATTTTTGTCCACTACCGACCCCTGGAGTAACGCCTTGTACTTACAACAACAACAACAAACTAAAAATAAAAAAATACGCTGATAAGATCGTTACAAGTTAACATAACTCATCGAATGCTGAAAAGTTAAGTAATAATTTAACTTTTCTCATCTATGGAGATTTTACAGATTTTCCGACGTAAAATGTTATCAGACCGAATAAAAAGCATCTCATAAAATATTGCTTAGCAGTAAATATATTGACGACGCGGCAGCTTTTTTCACAATGTAGCACGTTATAAGATAGAAACCCCCTTTGCAATCTGTGTATAGTATCGCAAACTGAATGGACTTTTTTGCCAAATAGATTGTTTGATGTCTAAGTTAACTCTATCTAAGCCTTTATCAACTGGAAATATATAAAACTCTATGTAATGAACATATCGTTGAAAGAAAATCAAAACAAATTTTGCTTTACACTCTATTAGTAATATTAGTAAGATATTAATTCTTCCTAGGTAGACATGGGCAAGCCAAATAGATACATTATTTTAACTATAATTTAGATGTCTTGTAATTTTATTTAACCTACAACCATTGAGTGTCGGTAAGATATATTTAGTGATTTGTAGACATGTACTAATGAACTAATTAAGATTTTCTGAACGTTTGTATACTGGGTTAACGATAATTCCCTTAAACATGTGATAGTAGAGATAATTTACTAATTATGAATTCAAATATGCATTATCCAAAAGTCATTATTTTCAGAGATATTGAAATTTTCGTATTTTTTCAGAAAAATGCTCTCTTCGGTGATATTATCGTGAATAAAAAAATGTCCGTTTTTATTCAACTTTTTTTATTTCAGTCGTATCCTTTAAGGGCATTTATCATGATTAAATCTAAATAACAACAACAATCTTGCCATTAAATGATAACTAGGACAAAAAGTTAGCGTAATTCAAAAATTAACAAGCAACTTGCAATTTTATAACGATCTGTTTCCAAAACTTAACGACACGATATCTGAAAGTATATAGTTTTCTGCCCTTTGAATGCATATGCATTCCTGGGAGTACAGATCTATAGTGCAGAATTCTTCCTGAGGTCTTGCCTATGGTTCTCTCTGGATAAAATTACGCCCACATCAACATCTTCGGATATCTTCGATCTATCTGTGTATCAGATGAGTGACCCTTTCTTCAAGCGCAGTGCTTTAACTCTGCTCGTTTGGAAGCCCTTATTAGTTTCGTTCGTAGATTCCAATTGGATTATCTCCAAAATCCCTAAGTTGCCAACCAAAGTTTGAATGAGAATGCCTATTGCATCCTTAGGTTATTAAGTGCTGTCTCCTTATTTGCATACAGATGTGGATGAAGTAGGTTTAGCATTGCTTCTATAGCTGTTGTGGGGTAGGAGCACATTGCCCCTCAATCCTAAAGCAGGAAATGAATGGCAATCCCTTCAACTTTTCTTGTATTAATTTCTCTACAGTTTTTGACACATAATGTAAATCACCATGGGTCTCACAACTGAAAGATCATTTTCGGTTTCAGACCCCATGTCTTGCGGCAAGTCCGAATAATCGCAGGTGTGAGTTCTACGTAAGTTCTTGATCCAGAATTATTCCTAGATATTTAACCTTACGGGAAAGAGTCAATGCTGTTCCATTTAAGGAGCTCTCAAACTTAGTCTTCTTCTTTTGATAAATGGAACAATAACTGATTTTCTCGGAGTGACACTGACGCCCTCTGATGAGACGATATGCGTAAGATTTGAAATCATAACATCACGTTTGACTGTTACAGTCATACTACAGCATATCCCTGCACGTTGAAACCAATTTCTTATTTGACATTCTCCTTATAACACTAGCATCCAACATAGTCCCCTACGGCTAAGCAAATTAAACTGGTATCTACATGACGCCCTAAGGTATGAAGATTCAGTAAAAAATGAGAACAAAGGTCTAAAATGAATTTATTTACCTACCTTGTCTTAAAAAATTTTTCATTAATTTTTAACTAAATTTTCATACCGTAGGGGGTCATGTAGATACTAGTTTACGTAGGGGACTATGTTGGATGCTAGTGTTATAATGAGAATGTCAAATAAGAAATTGGACAAATTTATTTTAGGATTTTGATTTGTTAGCATAACCAGAAGTCAGGTTATCGAAAGAATGCAAAGATTTCATTAATATTTTTACATATAGTTTTTCTTTTAGTTCTCATAGATAGTTTTTTCCCGCTGTTTGCAAAATCCTATAAAGATATGTTTCATTACTGTAAGAAAACAAATAATAAATAATTCACTTTTAAATTAGACCATGTAGATTACGAAAATTTGAGTCTTTCAGTTCCGTCATTCTATCTGTCGGTCTGTTGCCTGATTGTAGACGCCATAAATAAAAAAACTATTTGAAAGAGAATAGTAAAATTTGGTATGTAGTAGATGCTAGTCCGGTGGAGAAATGGGTAGAATTTCACTGGAAAATATACAGGGTGAATGATCTAAAGAGAATAAATATTGAAAAAATGTGACACATGGGCACAAAATTTGACATACAGCTAACAAAATTGGCTAGGAAGACACCTAACGTACTTTAATTTCAAAATATAAAGGGTGGTCATCCTAAGAGACAATTCAACTATTACGGAAATTTGTACAGATATTTAAACAAATGTTGCATATTTAGGAACTATTTCTATCGGATGACAACTCTGAATATTTTTTTAAAGAAAATATCATATTTTCTTTGTACCAGTAGTGATAACTACATTCCTATTACTATTCTCCTATGTCGTTTCTTTATTAATAATATTTTAGAGTGATCATCCTGTATAAATAAAGAGGGAAGTTCTGTGTAAATACCTTTACCGACTTTATTTAATTAGCTTCAAGTTTGTTATCTCTTTTACTTATTATACTCTACGCAAATACAAAAATGATGAGTATATTGCATTTAAAAATGATTTACCTTCTCTTTGCTTAACATTATAATGAATCATATTAACTAAATCTTCATTGCCATAAGGGATTATGTAGATACTAGTTTACTCTGCATGGCCGTATGGGATTATGTGGATTCTAGTGTTACAACGAGAATTGTCAAATAAGAAATAGACAAATTAATTTTAGAATTTCAATTGCTAGCATAACCAGAATACAGGTCACCGAAGGAATTCGAAGTCTGAAAATTATTTTTATTATTTTTACAAACAGTTTTTCTTTTTAGTTCTCAGATAGGTATTTCTGCTGTTTGCCAAATCCTGTAAAGAATATGTTTCATTATATTGCATTTAATTGACATATTTGAAAAACGGTAAATACCGCTCATTATGTTAGTGATGTGATTATGAATTAGTTTCAAAACATCAGTTTGTCTGTATGTCCGTCCGTACGTCGTAGAACGCAAGTCACTAGAACACACGTGCAAGGAAACGAGCAGACATTCTCAATAGCCAACCTAACAGCTGGAGTACCGCAGGGGAGCATCTTGGGTCCATTACTGTTCCTTCTATTCGTAAACGATCTGCCAGTTCACATAAACTGCGACAACATAACAATGTTCGCAGACGACACCATTGTCTCTAAGGAAGATAATAACATTAATACTCTTAATAACCAAATGAACTTATTAAGGGTAAACATAAAATAATGGTGCGAATACCCAGGGACTAACTTCAGGTTAGTCTCTGGGTATACAAGAGTGCAATATAATGACGAACACATAACAGAAGCCAAGCATGTTAAATTATTAGGAACAATTTTGCAAAGTGACATTAAATGGGACCAACAAGTTACCGCTGTATGCTCAAAGTTAGCAAAATATGTGCACCTTCTAAACGCCACAAGGAAATACATAAGTCAAGAAGCTGCTAGAACCATATATATGGCATACTGCCAATCTCAACTAATGAATGGAATAATATTTTGGGCATATACTACAGCAGCTAATATAGATAGGTTATTCAAAACCAAAAACGGTTAATACGAGCATTATGCAATGACCCAACCACCACCAATTGTCGACCGCTCTTCAAATTGTTAAGAATACTGCCGTTAATGAGTTTGTATGCCCTAGAAGCAGTAAAATTCGTACATAATAACATTAGCCTCTTTAATAGTCATCAAGTTGACCATCCCTGTGACACACGTACAACCGACGTAAGACTTTCACAACATATCCAGGGTTCCTTCCACAACTCCTTCAAAGTGCAGTCTGTGAAACTGTATAATATTCTTCAGGAAAATTATAAATCTCTAAGCAATTCCAACTTGAAAAAAAAAACAGTGAAAAAATTCATCTTGCAACACCGTTTCTACACTCTTCAAGAATTCATAAGCTGATGTGATGCCATGTGATTATTCATATTTTTCGTTTGTTTTAATTGTAGACTAAGCACTATATATATTATATGTCACTATAAGTATTTATTCTGCATGTTTTATATTGTATTTTTATATTCTTAAGAGTTGCAAGCTATGCATAATATGTATTTTAATGTTTAACGTTATAACTTAATGATCAGGATGAATAATCATCCCTCCTTCTGTTTGACCCACCTACAACAGTCACTTATAATGTATTTTGGAAATAGAAACTATCTATTTACGTGATATTTCTCGTAAGCACAATAACGTAAGAACGGAAAGTCCAATAATACTGGAATTTGAACGGCACGTTAGCATCAGCTGCAAGAAAAATATTGTTGTTTTTTAAAGAAATTGATGAGTAAATAAAAATGTTATAGGATATTTTTATTTAGAAAAATCAACCTGAACAGGGTTGCAACTTTTAATATGATACTAAAATTGAAGTAATTCTTAGAAACAACCAATACAGTGAATTCTATTAACATGTGTTTCGTCAGCGCAGATGGCATCGTCAGAATATTAAGAAATTAATTTAAAAAATACGGCCTATTTATAAATAAAAAAATATAAGGTTACTGACAATCTAATACCTTCCTTTGGAGATGTGATGGGACATGAAGTATATCCCTAGTGGTACGTTCATACAAGGAGAAACTCTCCAATTACGCCGCTGACAGTGAGGGGGGATCTGGCGACTGGCATCGGCGCGAGCGAAAAAGATGCAATTTTCTCGATTTTTTTCCATGATCCGCTTATAGGTATAGATATGGCACTTTTTGTACGTAATAACACACATTCTGAGGAATATTCAGTTACATTTTCAAGCCAAAATCTTTTCAATTTTCGCCGTAATCGCGAAAACCGTAAGTTGTTCGTATCTCGGCTTCAGAGCATCGTAGAACAAACTTCTTTTTTAATTCGTGTTTTTTTATGACGATTAAAATGCCATTGGTAGCAATAGATTTTATGCAAAATTCGCAGAGATATTTACATTTGCTTGAGTTGCAAAATGGTTATCTTGCGTAAGAAAGTCGAAAATTCTTTTTTTTTTGCAATATTCCTTTTGATTATGAAAATATACATCAAATAGAATGTATGAACTCAAGCAGAATTATAAAATATTAATTCTATCTTCTGTTATAACAGTTTCAATTTTTTTAAATTAATTGCAAGGAAAGTAACTTGTTTTGCATCAGAACAAAGCGCATTATTTATGGGTAACAAGATGTACTATTTCTTATAATATCGTTAACATACGGATTTTAGATTTGCATTTGCCTTAATGCAACTTAAAAGTTAGAAGATCGAAAAATTAAATATTTCCTGTTCCTTGTCATAAAATGCTATTAACAATTGAAATTGCATTGCGTAGACGTACCCTATAGGGGAGTTCAAGACGAAGAACTTGACGGATCAAACGTTTTTCTACGATCTTTACAAGCGAAGGTATAAGCAAAAAACTAAGTTGCAAAATTAATTAAAAAAAAAGTTAAATAACAATTGAAGCCGCCATGTTGAGTGGTCAAGACCATTTTTTTTCGGATTGCTGAGGAAGTTCTGTAGGAGATAGACCAATTTTCAGCTAGTCCCAAAACTTTCCGTAACATTTTCCTAATTATCCCGGACTATAATATATTTCGAATCATGTCCGAGTTTTTTTTGTGGCTTTGAAAACATTCTTTAAATATTAAAGAGTATGTCTGATTGATTACTGTTAAAGCCATGTATTAACTACCTTTCTGTCACATCAACCTATCACTTCTTACGTATAATGTAAATAAAAAATAACTTACTACAACAACAGAAAACAATATTTTTGACTTGAGTTGTGTGGCGTGTAATAAATCCGGTAAAGAATCCAGAGCTTCGAGAGCCCGAGGCCTGCATTGATGGTACAGGGTTTCATATCGACCAACGCCGTGCTTCCTAGAAAATAAAACATAATATATAGCTATTGATTTATAATATATTTACCAAATATAATGCCTGAGAGTATATAAAAATAAATGAGGAAACTTTTGTCAAATGTAATGTAATGTGGTAATCGTTAGAAAATATTTATTTGATTAGTTTAGCACTCATGCAATCGTTGAAAATAATCAACAAATATAGTATATATAGTCACTTTCAACCATAATTTTATTATTACGGTTATTTATATTTTGCTGGAAATGTTCTATCAGTCGTTCAATACTGCTAATATAATATCTGAAAATGAAATACAACATATCGGCAAGGTATAGAGCCGACCAAAGCGTGTTGTGACAAGCATGTTTGGTCAAACTGTCTATCATGCACTGGGCTCGATGCCCACTTTTAACACTGACAATATTTGTGGGTAATGTATGTTGCCTGCATTTCTTCAAATGTGTAACCCACTTCAAGATAGCTTAGGCTTTGGATCTGGGGAATGTCTATGTTTATGTTTATTGCAGAAATTCGTTAATATTAGTCTATCTATCTATCTATACTTACAATCTATGGCTAAGCCATTCGCACAACACCGTTAATATTAGTCAAAATTAGTTTTATTTTCAAAAACTTTTAGTGAATATTGTTATTATAAACGATATATTCAGAACTACAAGAAATCAATGGTAGCAATGTTTTAGCAAAAAGGATTAATCCAAATGGTTTCATGGGAATATAAATTTGTCAATGTTTAACTTATATAAAATATTATCTCGAAAGAGCTAAAAGAAACGTGAAAAATAAAGTGACTATTAAATAGAAATGATAATATCTTCTTTACGATTTCTTCTTAAAATTTTTAAATAATTCCTTTAAATATTTCCGGTTGACGTTCTTCACTGTTTGTGTTTTTAATCATAGCTAGTAGCTCAGTATTTATTGGTAGCTTATATTGGATATTATTATTAATATTAATTTAATTTTCTAATGGTTATAGGTTTGTGATCACTTTGATTTTCATCATCTACTGATGATTCAGTTATATATTTTTCGTATTTTAAAAGTTTAAACATAATGGTTTGTTACTTTTCACTGTGATGTAACGCAAATACATGTTGTATCGTTAAACAGTGACCATCATTAATGCGAATTTTATCGGCAAAATTCTTCGACAACATAGGTAGGTATTTAATAATATAGGGAGTGTTTATTATCTTATGTAGTATCAATAGTTCTTTCAATTTTATTGGTAGAAAGTTTTTTCGAAGGCGTAGATGCCTACTGATATAGAGTGTATACTGTATATTGACAGCTTATTATAGGATTAAATGTCGACTCCTATAGTGCGAGGATATTAATCATTTATAGTAAATTGTCAATTTATATGAATTATATTACCTCTTGACAACTTTCTCCAGAAAAAACTTAAAATTTAAAAACACGAGTGATATTTGGAGAGAATATTTTGCGAATAAACTAATTACATAAAACATATCTTTGATGTCAAGTTCTCATCTTGGTACTTTCTGGTAAGTACTGACCTATTATTTTCAATTTCTTCATAATTTAGGTAGGTATGGCACATACGTATTTGTAGATATGTTTGCAAAGGGACTCGTTCAATAAAAAGCGAAGTAGGTATAAATATGTAAAAAAAAATCTGGGACCCTGGTTTCTAGTACATCCACCAAATCCCAAGTTCCTGACCTTTTCTCGGCTTGCTTCACTTGTTTTCTCCTATTCAGGTACCCCTATTTAACCCCCAACCCTTTAACGGAATCATCTCAAAATATAATCTAGTTCCAGATGTCGTCATAATACATACGTATACCAAATTTGATGTGAACATCTGAATTTTATTTTGTCAACCCCTTTAATAATTAAGTGGGGATGGTGGGGAGGTAGCGGAGAATATCACAGAGAAATCTGAGGCCTTGGCTTCTAGTATATACACCAAATCCCAAATTTTTGTGCTCTTACCAGCTTGATTTGCTTATATTCCCTTATTCCCCCTATATAATACCCAACCCGTCAGCGGAATTAGCGTAGATCTCGTCATGATGCATATGTGTACCAATTTGCAAGTCAATATATCTTAAATCGTTCCTAAGAAAACGTGCTGTGCGCAGCTACAGACCGACTGACAGACATTTTCTATCTCTCAAATTTAAAATCTCAATGTTTTACGACATTCTAAGCCTATTTCGACAAAAAAAAAATTTTTGAAATTTTTTTCACGATAACTGTACTTTCACTCCACTACGTGGATGCAGACGTAAAAGTAGAGAAACTGGAATATTTGCATATCGGCAAAAGTCTGGTTGTATATTACTATACAGTGTGTCTTATTTAAAATGAAGGCACCCGGATATTTTCGTAATTTTTTGAAATCCAGATTTGAGCTTTGGTATAATTGTAGTTCTATATAAGACGTACATTTCGAGACTACCAACTTAAATTTAAGTAACAAACTGAGACAACGACAGCCCCCCAAATGGGGCCTATTCCCGATATTTTGCATCGCGTTGAAGATATCGAAAAAACTTATTAGAAAAAGTTGTTCAGAATCTAATACCAATACCATCATTATGAAATTTGCATTTTTAATTTTTTCAATATTTCCCCACAAAGTCCACACACGGTTACAATTATGGTTTTCAATTTAATAGGATGCCATGAAATTGCAAAAAAAAAAAAATTGAACAGGTGTCGATTTGACAAAAAATACATTTTAGAAGAAAATACAACGAACAAATAACTTTTGATAACCGAAATAAGTAAAAAAAAAACAATACTTTAAAGCAACGATCAGTTTTTGAAATAATTACTCATTACAATTATTTAACTGAAAATATTAATTAATTATCGGATGTAGCCTTCCACAACTAATCCTCCTTCAATTTGAATACATTTCCAATTCTTTTACAATTATGTTTGGCTACTCTTCTCAGCTCTGGAATGCTGATTTCGCGACAGGCTCGTCTTGTATTGTAACATATTCTTTATATAATTTTGCAAATAGCAGAAAAAATAACTATCAATAACTAAAAGAAAAACTAAAACTAAAATGAATTTGTCTAATTTCTTATTTGACAATTCCCATTCTAACACTAGCATCCACACAGTCCCCTACGGCCATGCAGATTAAACTAGTATCCACATAACCCCCTACGATCATGAAGATTCAGATAAAAATGAGAATAGAGGCCTAAAATGAATTTATTTATCTACCTTGTCTTAAAAATTATTCATTCTAATGGATTACATTTTCATGAAATCTATCATTCTGTTTCTTGAAAATGCTTAGCCTTTGAAACGTTTTTCGTCCTTATTCTGGTGCTCATCAGAAAGACATAAAGCCACTCATAAAGATGTTTCATGCAAAACCAAGACAATTTCTAAGAGTAAGTGTGAAATAATTATATGTGACACTGACTGATGAAAACAACAGATCTTCACCTATCTATTAGCTAACTAGTATTGGAGCCTATATACTCTGTGCATGTTTAAAACTGAATTATTATTTGTTTGCTTATAATTGTAATGAAACATATTCTTTATAGGATTTTGCAAACAAGAAAATTAGATTAGATATTGAAAAATATTGTAAAATTTGTATTTTTAATGCGCACGAATTTTCGTTTATTTGAAATTTTTTGCGGCTTATAGAAAAAATTGAAAACCAAACATGCTAGGAAGAAAAATCAAAATAGGTTTAAAAGGGATATGAAATACTCTTTTGTGTTTCCATTTTGATGGCTATTGATATCTATTAGTATATAAAAATAACAATATAATATAGTTACCTCTTGATTCTTTGCACTTTTAACTATTCACAGGCCCATAAAAAACAACTGATTTTAATATAAGTTAAAAATGCATTATCTTTTAGTTCAAGGTAGTACTTCAATGCAGAAAAAGTTAGGAATAAGAATATTCACATTTACAAATTTACCAGCATGTTGAAGTTAGCTAAATTTTGGCCAATTTTTTATTGTTTCCTAAAAATAAAAAAGACCCAAAAGTCTTGAAAATTCAGTTCAAAAATTTGTTTTTGGGTTTATATATCATACAACTATTGTTTCTAATCATTTGATAGTTAAGAAATTGTATTAAAAAAATATCAAAAAATTGAATATGCAGCATTTCTGGATCTTTTTTTTGGCTAACTTTAACATGCTGCTAAATTTGTAAATGTGAATATTTTTATTACTGACTGTTTCTGCATTTAAGTACTACCTTAAACTAAAAGACAATGCATTTATAACTTATATTATAGTCAGTTGTTTTTTATGGACCTGTGAATAGTTAGATGCACAAAAAAATCAAGAGTTTACTATATTATATTATTTTCATACACTAATAAATATCTATAGCCCTCAAAAATGGCATCACAAGAGAGTATCTTATATCCCCTTTAAAACCCATTTTGATTTTTCTTCCTAGCCTGTTTGGTTTTCGAGCAATTCAATTTTTACTATAGGCCGCGCGCAAAAAATTTCAGTTGCACGAAAATTCGCGCGCATTAAAAATACAAATTTTGCAATATTTGTCAATATTGATTTTCTGGCATATAGAAGAAAATTACAAGAGGACTTTTTTTTTTAGGCAATTAGTCAAGCTTACTTTTTCATGATGAGCAATTTTTTTTATATCTTCAATGGTTAACGAGTTATCAGTAAAATAAGGCATTCACTGAAGGGGTGGTATTTTTGAGGGGTTGCGCGGCACCCCCAGAACAGATTTTTGTAATTTTGTGATGTTTAATCCTCGCACTAACAGTTACGGAAGGAAAATCTCAGATAATATTTTTTGCGAGCTTCTGGTGTATTTTTTTCACATTATCGACTGGACTATAATAGTGAGAGTGGAGATGTCATAAAAAAATTGAGATCTTTGCTTCTCGTATATACACCAAATCCCAGGTTTCTGAACTCTTACTAGCTTGCTTTAGTTATTTACACATATTTCAACGAAATAAGCTTAAAAACATTATTTTTCTGGTACTAACTTGGAATTAATTTGTTTTAGCCCTTATTAGTTTTAAAATGAAATATTTTCAATCATTCTATAGAAGTACACAATCTGAATTGCAATACTGTTCGAATTACTAACTAATATCTTGATAGTAAAAATTACGAAAATGTTTTATAAGAAAAATAAAGATCTTGTAAAACATTTTATTAAGAGCAAGTAAGGGGACTAGATCAGTGAGAAGAGGGAAGCGAAGTGGCGAACTTTTCGAACTAAATATTAACCAACAATTTTCTTTGGAAATTATTCGCTGTTCGTGTATACAAAAAAATAACACAGGCCAACAAAAAAAAGTCCTGATACAGATAGGTCAAGTACCTTCCGGTACGTTCTTCGGTGTGCTAAAAACGAATCTCAGGTCAGAACTGACCCATCACCCTTAGATTTCACCCCAGCACACCCTAGCACTCCCCCAAATGGTCCAATTTTCACATCATATAAAAATTCAAAATCAACATCTCATTCTACGTTTTTCGGTGTGCTAAGAACGAATCTGAGGTCATAATATACCCATCACCCTTAGATTTTGCCCCAGCACCCCCAGAATCCCCCCAAATGGTGAAAATGTTAGTTTATATAAAAATTGAAAATAAATATCTCATTCTGCGTTTTTCGGTATGCTAAGAACGAATCTGGGGTCATGATTTACCCATGACCCTTAGATTTCGCCTCAGCACCCTCTAGCACCTTCCAAAATGGTCAAATTTTTATATCATCATATAAAAATTCAAAACATCTTATCTCATTCTATGTTTTTCAATGTAATTTAATAGTTTTAATTTTGCTATATCTCCCCACTCCCCCTTCACCATATGGTTATATTTTGACCCTTGTAACGTTGTACCAGTATTAGGATATGACAATTTTTCAATTCCATGCGATGAAATCAGGCAACAGAATCATTCCTAGAAAAGAATGTTTCTATATTAAAACACATATAAATAAATTTAAAATGCTTGGAAGATATACTGTATTATCGGTGCCAATATGTGACCGTAGGTAATTACCTTACAACCAAAATGTTTTTGGAGAAGTAGGATTTGAATGTAGCCTATAAAACTAACAATACTATAGGTCCACAAAAAAAAAGGCTAAAGCAAGAAAGACGAAATGTCAGGAGTATATAATCTTACTGGTGAAACCCTAAAATGCTTGGACAAATAGGGAGAAAATCTTAAAAAAAAATGAAGAACACAAAAAATACTTTTTGAAATAAAATAGTCAATTTCATTCAAGTATAGAATAAATAATACTTAGGTAACAAAATAAATTATTTCTCAAGTCATGGATTTTTATGACAGAGTCAAAACGGGATAAGGGAGCTAGCTCTAAGGAAACAGAAGGAACACCGTAATGGAACCACAGAGGTCACGGTGGTCAAGGCCAATCAGCCAGGTCCTCCAATCTAATTTAATCTAATGTGTTTAGTGTTCAATAGTTTTATTTTTAAGTGGTCTTGTACGCACATCTGAAGACACTAATATTTAGCGGAAAAATTTTCATATTGACAACACATTTGTGAAAATTTGCAAGACATCGTGTATTTTTTACTTGTCTATCTACAGTAGTGGCGTATTTTCACCAGGTAAACGTGGAACCTATAAACTATGTTTAATGCCTCATTTAGATTTCCAGTGTATATTTCAGCTATTTTCTGCTCAAATTTAGTAATTCCTTGGTCCTCGATTTAGGTAGCTCAGCAAAAAATGTGCGTGACTGCCTTATTCTCGGTAACCCCGTAAATTTTCTAGTTATCTGTTGTCGACCGTTTTGCTGTTCTGTAACACATCTCTGAGTCGATCAAGGCTTCTTGCTCTTTCCACGGTAAGCTTGTCCAAGTTCTCATTATCTATGTTGCCTTGTTATTTCCGCATCCAGATAAATTATACTGTTATATTCTGCTAGTTTCGCCAAGTACTCCAGGAAATATCTAATCGTTTTAAAAGGTACCTCTATTTCGTCTATTGCTTTACTAAAGCACATCTTGGAGGTTAATCAAGACTATCTTTATGCTATAGACGGTAAGCTTGTCCAAATTCTGATTATTTATATCCAGTTATATTATCCTGTTATATTCTACTAGTTTTGCCAAAGACTCCTGGTAGTATCTACTCGTTCCAGAAGGTTGCATCCACAGTTTCCAGAACTCTATGATGTCAGTAATCATGCAGATTGTCCTATCACCATTTCATTTCTGTGCATAAATCTCTGTAACTATGGCTTTTGCTTAAATACTGTTACAATACCACCTATCCATCGTAAATCCTGCTGTTGTACTACTTGGCCTTTATGGTTCGCCAGTATATTATACGGTATTGTTTGACCGATTCGTATCTGCTGAATTAGATATGTAGACCCAGAATATTTTTGTGAACTTGTGGATTGCACTTATTCTATCTGACCGCGTATGGAGTTGTTAATTATTCTCTATTTGTTGAAATATTACAGCAGGGCATGCTGTTGTTCAGATGATTCAATATATGTTTATTCTCAATCTGTAAGTTATTATCGTCGCCTCAAACTGCACTTCCAAATGCAATGGAGGTAGGTAGAGCGGCGCACAGTGTGAAATTAATGAGGGGTCATTTTCAATATTCTAGCCCCCGCTCAATTTTTGATCAACATGAATGAAATTAGGCGCAAAATGTTCAAGAAAGCTGGTAATTTATTAGGTACCTAACTGCTGGTTTTATAATTAAGGTATTTTATGCCAATTGAGAGCTGCCAAAACTCCGCAAAAATAAAAAAAATGAAATTTTTTTAAAATGGCCAATATCTTGAAGTTGGAACCACTTTAGATCAAAACACCATTACATTAGTAATCTGCGACCAAACAGCCATAAAACCCTGTAGGTTTCATTGATATAAATATTTTTTATTAGAAATAAATCCATTAGAATCACTAAAAGTAAATGGGCAATATCTTGGAACTTGGACCACTTTAGACTAAAATCACCACACACGAACCACTTTTGGCTAAAATAAATATTGAATTCGTAATCAGCGATGAAAAAAACATTCCTTTAAGTCATAAAAATTCGTTGAACTAAAACTTAGACTAATAATTTTAAAATCTTTGAAATTTTTTAAACTTACGCTGGGTTTTGGCAGCTGTCAATTGGTATATAATACTTTAATTGTGATACCAGCAACTACTTCATAAAGTACCGGCTTTCCCGAATATCTTGGGACTAATTTCATCCAATTTGATCCAAAATGGAGCGAGGGGGGGGGAAATTTTGAAAATGACAACTCATTAATTTCATACTGTGCGGCGTTTTCGTGAGGCATTGTCGCCATAGCTCCCGTTTTCTCTAGACACGCTAGTCTTTGCAGTGTTCTTAGTTGACACTGATTCCTTTTCTTCATCCTTTTTCGACCTTTCCAGTTCAGGTAGGCTCAGGTTACTATTGGTGTTACAAGCCCTGTGTACGGCTAGTGCACTACTCTTGGCTGTAGTCCTTAGATCTTGCTCATCGTGCTCTTGGAGGCCTATAAAGTCTGTGTAGTTTGGCCCTAAATATTGAAATAGTAATAAAATGTGTTGTGAGAAATTTTGAAAAGTTTATTTGTTTGTAAAATTGTAATACAATTCTTAGATTTTAATGAACAGTAAGCAATATGTGTTATGTTCTTATAAATAAAATTCTGGAATTAGCAATGTTCTAAATAAAGCAGGTGTGAAGCAGACGAAAATAAATAGCTTTCTACAATTATCTAGCTCAAATAAGACGGAAAACTAGGGTTGTTTAATTTTTTTATTCTTGGGAGACCATTTGTTATACTTTTTATACAAACGTACTTTAAGGAAATCTATCAAAATAACGTATGGCCTGTCCAGCCGGACAAGCTTTCTACATAGTGCAAGATACTTAATTTGGTTTCATACCCTGAGAGTGTATTTTCTTTAATGTAACGACAGTGGAAAGCCTGTCTTTATTTATTTTTATCTCACGTAATAAATAACGGTATTAGCAGAGCAGTCACAATATGACAAGGAAAATAATTATATTAGAGTGTCTGATTTATCATTCCAGCTTATCTAGCGAGGCTTTTGCACTAATTAACAGAGGAAAACAATTTAAGAAATAAAGTAATATAATTTTTAAAATCCACATTTCGATGTACTCAATTTTACAAATTAACTGTGTTTTTCAATTTCAATTTGGTAAAATCTATTTCATAAATAACTTGCAAGACTAGTGCAGCTCCGTTATGAGTATACTCGTATTGGATTACAAGTCAAACACTGGTTGTGGTGAATATTTGGTCAGGGCACCACCAGAGAAATAAAATCTCCACAAGCGGCTTGTGTATCAGCATATAAGTATAAACTACCCAACCGTAGGCGAGAATTGCATTCATGTTTTGAAGGGGACGTGAAATAGTTGTTTCTTTGCCTATATTGACTATATGAATGTGTGGTATTATATGTGCAATATCAAAGTAGCTTTAGTTGCCGAATATTTTCAAATAGGCTGTCTGGCTACACAGCGCGACATTCCAAATGTTCATCAAATATTAAGTAACAGAACTATACGGTTATTTACTGAATATAATTATCAAACTTGTGTCCACTATGTTACTAGGGAAAACTGGTTTAAAATATACAGCGCGACAACTGCAAGAGGTTTCTTTATAGAGTGTATTTCCACTTTTGGGTATCATTTTGAAATGAGCTTTCCCTTTAAATACGTACAGAAAACCGCAACAAGAAATCGTGGGTTATCAGAGATATAACAATTTTCTGTCAAAAACTAAAATTGCTCTAAGAAATAATAATGATACGAACAAAAACATCTGAAAATAGAAATTATTATAAAACTTTTAAAAAAATATATGTCAAGGTGGCTATTTCTTAGAAAGAGACATTCGGTAGGAAAATATTTATTATTTTTGGCCATAACTATTTTTCCTTAGTACGTATATTTAAAAGAAATATAAGACTACCTAAGTAAAACCATAACAAGCCTATTACGAAGAATTTTAACTCAATAATTTCAGTGGTTTGCGAAATAGCTCGATTTAAATTTAATGATTATGCTAATTTTCCTATTTCGTAGTTTTAAATCTAACTCTTTTGGAATCGACTGGAATTATTGAGTGAAAATCCATAGTTATAGTCTTGTTGTCGTTCTACTTAGGTAGTCTTATAGTTTTTTTAAATATACGTATTAAGAAAATAAAGTTATGGCCTAAAATAAAAAAATTTCCCTATCGGATGTCTCTTTCTAGGAAATGGCCACCTTAAAGTTGTTAAAGCTGCGGAACGTTTATACAATATCAATATATAAGAATGCTTCTAATAAATGAAAAGCAGCTTAGTCTATAATATATAAAGATTTAGGAGTACAAAAACAGAAGACACGAAATTAAAAAAATATAATAAATCATGAGAAGAAAAATGTATAAGAAAGAGTACAAATGTTCAATAATTATTATGTGAATTTGCCTATATTATTAGCCAATATTAAAGACGTAAATTTGAAAATTAATTATTGTCGCCAACAAGAAGAAGTAGTTGATCGTTTTTAGAAAATTGATATATGCAAATATGTGATATTTTCCATAAATTTGCATTTAAATGAGTAGTTTATTTTATAAAATAAATTTAATCTTTGGTGACATATTCATGGATAAGTTCTATTTCTGTAATACACTTAGGGCCGTATCTACCATAATTATTATTGATTCATTTTACTTCCACATCCACGTGGCAGCTTGTCCAAAAACCCCTTAATCCATGTTCTCCATGATCTCAAAAACGGATTATGGCAGAAACGAAATTTCTTAAAAAATTATTTTACTTTTTTATAACTCTGTTTAGTTATTATAACAAACCTAAAAACAGCTTTTTTTTTAAATTCTGGTCTCTTCAACCATGAAGGTTTATATTTCCAGTACATAAGAAATACTATTCACAGTAATAGATATGCCAACTGCACGATATTAATTGGGAATATATATGAACATGGATTAAAAGCAGCTTATTGTGCAATCAACTCGTAGCATCTTACAACAACACATATTATTGAAACATATTCTTTATAGGATTTTGCAAACAGCAGAAAAAATAACTATATATGACTAAAAGAAAAACTTTGTGTAGAAATATTAATGAAATCTTTGCATTCTTTCGATAACCTGGATTCTGGTTATGCTAGCAAATTAAAATCATAAAATGAATTTGTCTAATTTCTTATTCGACAATTCTCATTCTAACACTAGCATCCACACAGTCCCGGCCATGCAGATGAAACTAGTATCTACATAACCCCTACGATCATGAAGATTCAGTTAAAAATGAGAAGAAAGGCCTGAAATGAATTTATTTAACTACCTTGTCTTCAAAAACGTTCATTCTAATGGATTACATTTTCATGAAATCTATCACTCTGTTTCTTGGAAATGCTTAGCCTTTGAAACGTTTTTCGCCCTTATTCTGGAGCTCATCAGAAAGACATAAAGCCACTCATGAAGATGTTTCATGCAGAACCAAGACAATTTCTATGAATAAGTGTGAAATAATTATAGTTGACATTGACTGATAAAAACAACCTCACCTATCTATTAGCTAACTAGTATTGGAGATTATAAACTCTATGCATGTCTAAAAATTAATTATTTGTTTGCTTATAATTGTATCGAAACATATCCTTTATAGGATTTTGCAAACAGCAGAAAAAATAACTATATATAACTAAAAGAAAAACTTTGTGTAAAAATATTAATGAAATCTTTGCATTCTTTCGATAACCTGAATTCTGGTTTTGCTATAAAGCTACAAATAAGAAATTAGACAAATTCAATTTAGGATTTTAATTTGCTAGCATAACCAGAATTCAGGTTATCGAAAGAATGCAAAGATTTCATTAATATTTTTACACAAAGTTTTTCTTTGAGTTATATATAGTTATTTTTTCTACTGTTTGCAAAATCCTATAAAGAATATGTTTCAATACAATTATAAGCAAACAAATAATAACTCATTTTTAAAAACACATATTACTGTGCTTATTATTTGTAGATTTACAAGTTGTCACATTCACTTGTTCCGGTTTTGAGTGTTTCGTGATTGTGATTGGAGTGAAAATGTTATTCTCTATCCTCCAAACATATTCGTAAATTTTCAGTCATCACTAGGGAAGTACCTGTTTGTGTGGACAAACAGTGTGTAAGCACTTCGCTTTACATGCTGAATAAATGTATCCGCTCGTAAATGTTCTAAGCTGCATTCAAAATTGGAAGGAGCTTGTATTTGAAAAGGTAAGAAGCTGCTACCGTAAATTGATACACATCTGCTTTCACAGAAATTACATTTGGAACTTTTACAACAATACTGCTCAACAATCGATATAATATTTCTAGAATTAGAAAAGGTTTTTTCTTGGATGATAAATAACCAAAATACTATTTCAACGCTGCTTTCGTAGTTGTCATACATTATTTATCCTGCGTCAAAAATTTGATTTTTATAGCTTTTATAGTTTTTGAGATAGCATATTGAAAACATTTTAAATATCGTATATCACCGAAAAGAGGTGTAAAATTAACATAGGGGATGAATGCAAGCCTATATTGCAAATCGCCCTCCTGAAATGGATTGGGTAGACAGTTTTATGTAATATAGAAATACAATTGAGGCAAAATGTGAATTTTTTAAAGTATTTTCAAGTAGTGAAAGACAGTACAGCTCGCCACAGATTTTCCATTAGTCCTATCCTATTAATTATTAGAATAGAGAATATATATGTTCTTGTAATATCCGTGCTTCACATACAACGTATAGTAATACAACCCTGGTGTCCTATTGATATTTGAGACAGATTCCCGTTAGATGCTCTGCAATATTCTGACATTAATTAGATTTTCCTCCGTGGTTTCTCAATTAATTTTTTACTCAATTATCTCGTTCCATCGTATGAAGCTGATAATATTTCCAGGTTGAACTTTTCCCTTACAAAAATATATTATTCGATGTTAAAGAATTTTACTAAAATCAATCATACATTAAATTAGGATATTATTTCCCTAAATAAGGTTCTCGTAAAAAATACATTTTGTGTAATATCTATTTTTCTATACTAGTGTTTGGAAGAGTTCTGCTTTTTGTAACATGGACGAAAATCATATTTCTGCACATAAAAAATTGTAAATCAATATTATTGGAACAACACTGCTATTTATTAGTACTGTATGTTCATAGTATATACATGGTGTAATTTGTTTCATGCCATTAACAAAAATGGCAATCGGGACCGACTAGACAAACAAATAACTTATATAACTTTTTTGTGTAGGGGTACTTTGAAGAAACCGACCTCGGTAAAAAATGTTACTGTTGAGGCAGGAGATATTTGAGAACTACTGCTTTTTTGGGTCAATGGACGTAGAATTTCCAATGACAGAAGTCATAAAAAAGTGTTAAGGTTACCGACTCGTGCCCTCGGCGCCGCGCGGTTTCAAAGTAAGAAGTGCGGCACTTTGATGGGACAGCTTAAACTGAACTTTTTATACCAATTGAGTATGAAAATGTTCAAATTGGCCGCAGGGTCATGGGTTTAAACAAAAATTAGTGTTTTTCTTTGGAACAAAATTATCGGAGCTTTTAATTTGTAAAATGTATATGCGATTTATTAACATTTGTGACATGTTTAAAAGTGAATTATTTATTATTTGTTTGCTTATAGTAATGAAACATATTCTTTATAGGATTTTGCAAACAGCGAAAAAAACTATCTATGAGAACTAAAAGAAAAACTATATGTAAACAATATTAATGGAATCTTTGCATTCCTTAAATAACCTGACTGCTGGTTGTGCTAGCAAATTGAAATCCTAAAACAAATTTGTCTAATTTCATACTTGACATTCTCATTATAACACTAGCATCCACCATAGTCCCCTACGGCTTATCAGATTAAACTAGTATCTACATGACCCCTTACGGTATGAAGATTCAGTTAAAAATGAGAACACAGGCCTAAAATGGATTTATTTACCTACCCTGTCTTAAAAAAAAATTCGTTTTAATCGATTGCATTTCCATAAGATCTCTCATTCAGTTTCTTGGAAATGCTTAGCCAAGGTCAATATCCATGAATAAGTATGAAATATTTATACTTGACACTGACTGATAAGAAACAATAGATCTTCACCTATCTATTAGCTAACTAGTATTGGAGCCTATATACTCTATGCATGTTTAAAAGTGAATTATTTATTATTTGATTGCTTATAATAATGAAACATATTCTTTATAGGATTTTGCAAACAGCGGAAAAAACTATCCATGAGAACTAAAATAAAAACTATATGTAAAGAATATTAATGGAATCTTTGCATTCTTTAAATAACCTGACTTCTGTTTATGCTAGAAAAATTAAAATTCTGAAATAAATTTGTCCAATTTCTTGTTTGACATTCTCATTATAACACTAGCATCCAACATAGTCCCCTACAGCTAAGCAGATTAAACTAGTATCTACATGATCCCCTACGGCATGAAGATTCAGTTAAAAATGAGAACAAATAAAGCAATTTTTGCCCGCACGCGTTATTCATTTCCGTCATCTGTTGGTATGTTTTGTGCAGTTTTTTCTACGGTTGCTATTATATCAAATTTTTTAACCGATTTTGGGTTTATTGCATAATTTAAACCTTTTGACAAGACCAATTTATCTGAAATTGTTAAAATTCGTTCTGGCATATTAATGACAGTCTTGTTAATTAGAGGATTATTATTTATATTATTCAATTGCCTAATCTGTTCTTCTCTCATTAAATTTCTGAATTTATTTATATTCGTACTTTTCTGCAAATTGAAATGTTTGTTATAACTAAACCTGATGTTCCGGTGTATATAGTCGAAAGAAATATTTAAAAAAAGTCTTGAAAAAGGAAACAGAATAGATTTCCGAAACGTCGACGAAATATTTAAATTCAAGTTTTTATACTTATTTGTGTTGTTTATTTAAAAAAAGCAACCTTTAACTGATCCTTTGACGTAAAAGTCACAGGCGTAGAGGTTATTTACCAGTAACATACTGGTTAATTGTGACATTTTGTAGATTTCTCGAGCACCGCTTAAAAAGAAAACATACATGTGGCAGGAAGTCCAACAGAATTGAAAAAAAAAAAGACAATGCCACAAATAACATTTAGACAATATTTAAAAAACACTTACCAAAAACCTTTAGAAACGTTCACATACACGTGTTTCGGTATCCGACACCAACTACACTCTTCAGTGCTACTTCTTTCAAAATTTAAAATGAACTGAATAGTCATTTCTCAGGCAATAATTATTTATGCAATAATTATTTATGATTCTAACGAACAGGATGATCCAATATAGATTTCGGCAAATTACCAATACAGGTACAATATGCTAGTAATATATTTATTTCCTCAGATTCTATTTTAGAGTACTCTTACATTGTAGGGATTTTGCATCTGCATTTAATTACGTTTTATGATTATACCTGTATTGGTAATTTTCCGACTACAAACTTTCATCATAGTAGGATCGTTGGTTTTTATATATGTTCGAGAGAATACTGTTAAAAACCAACATTCATTATTGCCAGACACTTCCCGTGGGCCATAACTTCCGCCAGACGCTTTAAAGTGGAGGCTGTAAGGCTCGAAAAAACCTAACCTAACCTAACCTAACAAAACATAATAAATCTTTCATTTCGTTTCATTTTTTTACATAGTAGTAGATGTGATTTCGCAATTTCTCCCGTATGTCGTATTATGAAAGTCATGATCACATCACATTTTAAATTCACTGATATAAAAAAATCACAGTAACGATTCATGTTGTGATTGATAAATCGCGATATCACCCAATACTAGTCTAGATCTTCAAATTTGTTAGGAGAAAAAATTATGTAGATAAAATTGTCAATTTATCTCTGTTTCTTTCAATTTACCGGTCAGCAGTGGTCCGTGAAATTTTGGTAAGCTATAACTTACTAATGGAGTATGGGAACCATGCCAAATTTTAATGGATCGCTATCAAGGCCAAATAGTGCGTTTTGTGAAAAAACATATTTGATAGGAATTTGCGAATTTTTTTTAAAGAATGGGAGATTTTATGAAAATGTAATCAATTAAAATGAAAGTTTTTTAAGACAAGGTAGGTAAATAAATCCATTGTAGGCCTTTGTTCCCATTCTTAACTGAATCTTCATACCGTAGGGGGTCATGTAGATACTAGCTTAATCTGCTCAGCCGGGGACTATGTTGGATGCTAGTGTTATAATGAGAATGTCAAGTAAGAAATTGGACAAATTTATTTTAGGACTTCAATTTGCCTGCATAACCAGAAGTCAGGTTATTTATAGAATGCAAAGATTCCATTAATATTTTTTACATATAATTTTTCTTTTAGTTCTCATATATAGTTTTTTCCGCTGTTTGCAAAATCCTATAAAGAATATGTTTCATGAAATACGTGTTCTATGAAATTGGGAAAAAAACACTTATACGTGCCAGATCCGATAACAGAAGATAGTTATGTGTATTTCCAAATTAGGAAAAATCTGATTTCTTTAGCGAATTGCGCGCATGTTTCTTCCAATCAGGTATCGAAAAATAGTCTTTGGTCTCTATGGAAATCAATGTAAACAATTAATAACAAACAGATCGGAACAAAACAGTGAATAAAAATAATCATAACAATAAGAGCTTCATTGCCCCACAGGGAACACCCAATAACAGAACAATTGTTTTGAGGTTGTCACGAAAACTACTAGTAATAAAGTGAATTCTTTTCTATTTTATCTTGTTGTAATCTGAGTACAGAATGTGGTTTATATGACCACTGCAATTGGATTTTTTAATAAGATAAAAGTGACTATTTTTTAATTCTACTGATTGTGTTAAAATAAAATGAGGTATTTTCAACTGATAAATAGTTAATTGGGTAATATTTATTTTCGTTACGTTATACGTATCTCGCTGGCGCCTATTAGCGCATTAAGTCCCTAAGGTGCTGTAGGGGATATTACATCTCCAGAGAGCCTCTCAATTAGGTGGATCTACTAACACAAAATATCTCCAAGGCATTCGACTAGATTAATCACGTTTTTACGAGGCAAAATTAAGTTAATGTTCCAACGAATCGAACCTCTTCAATAGATTGTTCCGTACAAAGTTATCAGGGAAACTGTGTAAATGTTATAAATTGAGGTTCAATTTCAAGCTTATTTTTTTGAAAAAAATAAATTATATAAATCAGGACTGGTATTTTTTCACACTGGAGCGTTGTAATCTTTTAGTATAGTGATTAAAAATAGTAGTCATACCGAAATGTGAATATGGAAAAAATCATATAAAATACATATTTTTTTAAACTGAAACAAAACGTGTAAGTAAATATAAGCCAATAGGTTTTACGATCACAAATTTAACGATATTTTTGTCGTTTTGTTCTGATAACACTAGCTGTAAATAATTACAGGAATCTAAGACGGAAAAGAAAACAATAGTAAGGCGTGGCTGACTGCGAATTAGCAGACCTGGTGGTATGGGAATCAGTTCAGGAGACAGTACCGACTATGAAAATCCATGTTACCAGAAACTGATCTGTCTGATATTGTTTTAAATAATTTTGTTTACAGCAAAATGAAATATTCTATTTTTTAAATATTCTTTGGCCGGTTTCCAGCAAGAAATGTTTGATAGCTTTTTTCGTAAAGTTGATAATAAAAAAATCGCCAATTTCTCATTCTTTGATGCTCTAAAAGTATAATAAAAACATGTTATTTTACAATATATAATTAAGTACTTCATCATGCACGTAGTGGATGTGGAATATGTTTTTTTTTTCTTGAAATAGGTTTAGAATATCATGGAACGTCAAGATTTTAAATTTGAGAGAAAAATCAATTTTCTGTCTGTCGGTCTGTCTATTTGTCGATCTGTCTGTCTATCTGTAACTTTTTTGCCAGTACGTTTTCTCTGAAACGGTTTAAGATATTGACTATTTTTTACAGGTATATATATTATAACGAGATCTCGAACTGGATTGTTTTTTTAACATATCCGGTGAAGGGTTGGGGGGTTAATAGGAGGAAATGAGTATAGCAAGCTGGTAAGAGTACAGAAACTTGGAATTTGGTGTATGCACTAGAAGCCAAGGCTTCAAATTTTTTTGTAATATTTTCCATCCCCCACCACTCCCCACTCCATTATTAAAGGGGTTGCTAAAAAAATTGAGATATTCACTTGACATTTGGTATACGTATATATTATATTGACATCAGGAACTAGATTATATTTTGGGATTATTCCGTTGAAGGGTTGGGGGTTAAATTACAGGGGAAAATAAATAAAGCGTAGTAAGAGCACAGAAACTTGAAATTCGGTGGATGTACCAGAAGTCAAGGCATCAAATTTTTTTATAATATTTTTTAAGCCCCTACCACCCCTTTTAAAGGGGTTGATAAAATAAAATTGCGATATTCACTTGAAATTTGATACACGTATGTATTATAACGATATCTGGCACTAGATTAATTATATTTTTAGATGATTCCGTTGAAGGGTTGGGGGTTAAATAGGGGAGAATAAGTAAAGCAAGCTGGTAAGAGTACAGAAATATGGGATTTGGTGTATATACTAGAAGCGAAGGCCTCATATTTTTTAAATAATATTTTTCATCCCCCCACCACCCCCACTCCCTTATTAAAAGATATGATAAAACTAAACAGAGATTTTCACTTGAAATTTTGTACACGTATGTATTATAACGACATCCGAAACTAGATTATATTTTAACATGATTCCGTTGAAGGAGTGGGGATAATTAGAAGTAAATAGGAAGAAATAAGTAAAGCAAGCTGGTAAGAGTACAGAAACTTGGGAATTGGTGTATATACTAGAAAAAAAGGGATCAGATTTCTTTTTAATGTTTTTCAACCCACCACGCACACCACCCCCACCACCTCTACTCCATTATTAAAGGGATTGATTACTTAAAATGGAGATATTCACTTGAAAGTTAGTATACGTATGTATTGCAATGACATCTGATTGAGATAATTCCGTTGAAGAGGTGGGAGGTGGTAGACTGTGAATAGCGCAAAATAAGTAGAGCAAGCTAGAAACTTCATTTCTTTATTTCAGTATCCACGTAGCGGATTGGAAGTACAGTAATCGCGAAAAAAATATTTTTTCTTCAAATAGGCTTAGAATGCCATGAAACGTCTAGATTTCAAAAATGAGCGAACAAAATTTTCTGTCCGTCTGTAACTCTTTTTGTTAGCACGTTTTCTCCAGAACGGTTTAAGGTATTGACTTAAAATATTGTACACGTATATATTATAACGATATCTGGAAGTGAATTGTCTTTTGAACATAGCCGGTGAAGGGTTGTGGGGTAAATAGGGGGAAACAATTAAAGCAAGCTGGTACGAGTACATAAACTTTTGTGTAGGTACTAGAAGCCGAGGCCTCAACTTTTTTTATAATATTTTCCATCCCCCCACTACCTCCCACTACATTATTAAAGGGGTTGATAAAATAAAATTGAGACATTTACTTGAAATTTGGTATACGTATATATTAGAGTGACATCTGGAACCAGATTGTATTTTTGGATTATTCCATTGACGGGTTGGGGGTTAAATAGGGGTAAATAGGGGAAAATAAGTAAAGCAAGCTGGTAAGAGTACAGAAACTTGAAATTCTGTGTATGTACTAGAAGCCAAGACCTCAGATTATTTTATAATATTTTTCAACCCCTCACCACCGCTACTCTATTATTAAAGGGGTTGATAAAATAAAATTGAGATATTGACTTAAAATTTGGTACATGTATATATTATAATGACATCTGGATCTGGATTATATTTTGAAATGGTTCCGTTGAAGGGTTGGGGGTTAACTAGGGGAAAATAAGTAAAGCAAGCTCGTAAGAGTACAGAAATTTGGGATTTGGTGTATATACTAGAAGCAAAAACCTCAGGTTTTTTTTTATAATATTTCCAATCCCCCCACCACCCCCATACCCTTATTAAAAGAGTTGATAAAATTAAATTGAGATTTTCACTTGAAATTTGGTACACATATGTATTATAGCAACATGTGAATCTAGATTATATTTTGACATGATTTCTTTGAAGGAGTGGGGGGAAGTAGAGGTAAATAGGGAAAAATAAGTAAAGCAAGCTGGTAAGAGTATAGAAACTTGGGATTTGGTGTATGTACTAGAAACCAAGACCTCAAATTTCTTTACAATATTTTTCAACCCTCCCACCCCCACCACCTCCACTCCATTATTAAACGGATAACATAAAATTGAAATATTCACTTGAAAGTTAGTACACGTATGTATAGTAATAACATCTGATTGAGATGATTCCGTTGAAGGAGTGGAAGATGGTAGGTTGTGAATAGCGCAAACAAGTAGACCAAGCTAGAAACTTCATTTTTAACGTATGTGGTAGAAACAAACGACTCAAATTTTTCTATAATATCTGCCGCAGATATTAAAATTCTATGACCAATAATTTCCATATACTAGAGTGCAAATATAGTCAAAATGTTTCCTTTAAAGTGACTTGCACGAGAAATCTGGATGTGGAAGTAGTGTTTCCTAGGCAGCGGTTTTTTTAATAATATTTTTAGACTTTGCATATGAATTTCCAAAAAGTGAAATTGACGATTTTTAATTTTATACCTACCTTATAGCGACCACTCTTTATCGACGGATTTTGTAAAATTTACGTCAACGAAAAGTTGTCACTATGGATAGCCAAAACATACAGAATTTTTCAAAAACTGTTGAAAAGAAGTGGTTGTTATGAAGTATAAAATTAAAAATCCTCAATTCCATATTTTGGAAGTTTATCCTCAAGGTCTAACGATGTTATGAAAAATTATGTGTTGTAGAAAAATATTTTTTTATTAGACCTTTAGAGCATCAATAAACGAAAAATTGCGAGATTATTCAATTTTTAAGAATGAATGACATTGAAAATATCAGTTTTACGAAAAAAAGTTATCGGACATTTCTTGTTGCAAGTAGTTAAAAAAACATAAAAATCTGTTTTAGTGAAAAAAATTAACATTTCCTTTTGTCAATCACCGAAGGGAAATAATAAATTTTTTCATTAAAACATTTTTTTAATATTTTCTTAACTATTTGCAACAAGAAATGTTCGATAACTTTTTTTTGTAAAATTGATATTTTCAATTTTTAATTGATTGATTGATTTGCCAGCGTAAGGTGAGCATTGCTGGTGATTCAGGCATTCAGCCAAGAGGTTCGTTCCAATACGCAGCTTGATCGTCCGCAGAACACGTCCAACGGACGGCCAAACCGCGTGCCGGAACCAAATCTTGGATGTTTTATATACCTGCGCACCGGCTGCATACGCTGGGTTGGACATTGGACATGCTTGTTGTCAGCAGCGAGAGTCACATGACGCATGGGGTGGGAATATAGGATGGGAAGTGTAGGTGTTTGTGAGATGCTTCCTTTAATTTTCCACACTTCTTTCTTTTTTAATTTCCATCTGTCATCATCGGATGGGAAGTGTAAGCGTTTGCAAGATGCTTCTTTTCAGTTTTCATGCTTCTTTTAGGTTTCCATATATCATCAGCTTATTTATTCTATTTCTAAGTCTTCTGTTCCTTCTGTTTCTGAATCTAGCAGTGTACACCTCCTTCTGCCCGCTTGCGTTTACTTCGTTTGTCTGCCAAGACATACATACATTCGCTCGCCGCAGGGAGCTCTTATCTATTAACCGTTCCAGAGGTAAACATCCGTTTACGGTGGAAGTACAAGGAAGAGCCCTGTCCTGCGGCAGAAAGAACCCTCCACAGCGGATAAACAAAATTGTTTTAAATAATATTAGGCCAGGTGGCCGTCTGTTAACATGGATTTTCATAATCGATAGTGTCTCCTGAACTGATTAAAGCAAGGGAACAGCGTTCAAAATGCATGCGCCCATACCAGTTGGTTTAAATATCTATTTGATTCACAAGGAAAATTGGAAATACATATACAACGATGATTATAATACTGATGTCAAGTTTAAAAGATCGTTTATAATTTACCCTAAAATTAGTTGCTCACAACTCCTAAGCTTTTTAAGACGCTTTTATTAGATCGATCTGTAATTATACGTAAATAATAAAATCTAAGGAACTGAATTTCACCCACTTCTAATCGTTGTACCATCATGAAACTTGACAATTATGTGTAGTTCTGATGACAATACAATATAGTATACTCAATATTATAATATGTTCAAAATGGCCGCCGACCAAAGATGGCGGATTTTTATTTTCTTTGCAACACCGTTGATATGGGTAACACAGGAAAGGGCTCGACAAGTAGAAAATAAAGATTTGATCAAAACTTAAAAATTCAGCATGGTGGATGGTATTGAAACATATTCTTTAGGATTTTGCAAAAGCCTATAAAGAATATGTTTCAATACAATTATAAGCAAACAAATAATAATTCATTTTTAAACATGGTGGATAGGTTTTATCAATTATCATCGAATTTGATTAAAAATCGGTATTTGTGGGTTATCGAGATTGCAGATTACAATTATCTTGTCCAAATTTAACAATTTAAAATGGTGGCGTTAAAATTGTGGATACGTTTTGTAATTTATGATCTGATTCGTATGAAAATCGATATCTGAGGATTTTTTGAGGTCGTAGATTTTAAATATTTATTCGAAATTCAAATGGCGGCTTCATGATGGCGAATAGCTTCGGTCAATTATAGGGAAGGAATTTTATTGAAACACATTATTCTAACTGGAAAAAAAATAAAAAGAAGAAAATAAATAAATAATTTTAAAAAATTACAAAACTCGCTTTTAAACAAAAACTGAGACAGTTAAAAAATTGCAAACAAAGGGAAAATTTTAAGCAAAGCTTTGATTTAAAAAAATGTACTGAAAAGTAAAAAATAATTTTTAAATTCATACATTTGGAAACTAGAAGCTTTGGGGGCGATCATACAACAGTATTGTATACTTACTTTGCCCAGTTGATCACCCCCAAAGGTTTCAGTTTCCAAATGTGTGAATTTAAAAATAACTTTTTACTTTTTAGTAAATTTTTTTAAATAAAAGCATTTTCTTAAAAATATTTTTTTATTTATAATTTTATTTGTTACTTTTTGGTCTACTTATTTTGCCGACAGACAAAATCCTTTCATTTGATACCCATGTGAAGGGGTCGCGAAGAAATAGGTAATCCGCCATATTGGATTTATAAAGATGTTACATGCTTCACCGTATTTCACTCGTGAAACCCTTTCATTTGATCAATGGGGGTTGGGAAGGGAAAGATAATCTGGCGTCCTGGTGCGTCCGCCATATTGGACTTAGAATGTCGTTACATAGTTTATCGTATTTTACTCGTCAAATCCTTTCATTCGATACCCATATCAAAGGGGTTGTGAAGAAAAAGACAATCCGCTGTTCTGGTGCGTCGCCATATTGGATTTCGAATGATCTCATATAATGTTAATAACAACAATTATGTTAATAAACGTAAAAGCGTGGGGCGCCTGATGAGTACAATTTTCTCTTGTTCCAGCGCCCGCGCACCACGTTTTACGTTTATTAACATTATTATTATTATTAACATTATTTTCTTCTATTTAGTGCATTTATAACAGTTTCAGTTTGTGTTTAAAAGCGTGCTTTTTAATTTTTATTTATTTATTACAAAGCATCCTATGATTTTTAGCTGCATCGATCGAAGAGAAAACGGCTAATGGCTGAAACAAAACTAGAGAACCCTCTCGAGAACGGTGTCAAGAGGTTGATGAAAGGCGCGTTATTGGCGTCGTATGCCTAACATGCAACCACAACACACGGCGTTATGATGGAGGTGTTATATATACACTAAGGGCTGGCTAGAATAATGGATAGGTCAAAATACTTCTGTCAAGGCGTTGTGTGTAAGAAGTAGACGTAAATAAGATACAATAATTATTATTTGATTATGCGAAGTGTAGTTATTACTATTTATAGTATTATAGTATTAAAGTCAGATTTTGCTTTATAAGAGAGAGCTATGCTATCTAAAATATAATAATGTATAATAATATGTATGCATTATGCATAATAGTGTAACAATATAATATCATATCCAATATTTACTAATTCAAGAGTGAACAATTGAACATTTCTGTTTAATTTATGATAACATTTCAAATATAATTTGAGACAGATTTGTTGGAAACCACATTACTCCTTGTTAATTAGTACATGGCATGATTAACACAATCCTTGATTAATGATGTAAATCAGTCAGGTGTGGTGTAATAATTAGCCGTCAAAATTTACCAGTTGATTAATTTTACTGGGATATCAGATTCTTTTTATCAACAATTAAAAAAAAAGATAATTCAAGGGACGTAACATATTGAAATTTTCCGTCATGGAATAAATGGACATCTTTCTATTAGTGCTGTTTAATAGTTTAAACGAATAATAAAATATAACATAATTGAATCACCTCCAGATAATGAAAAGATCATTTAAAAATTATGAAGTATAATTCATTTGGTAGAAACCATAGACGAGGACCTTGAATCATGAAAGGACCATGTACTAATCTTATGGAAAGGCGGTCTCTATCGAACTAGCTGAAATTTTGGTTTATTGTAGTTCATGTGATGCTGATTAAATGTCTCAATGGACACAGACCTCTGCTATGGCTAGTTTCATCACTACAGTCACCCCATGATTAAATTATTGTACTACACGAGATGTTAATAAAAATGATTCCGGTGCTTGAGCTTTACTTAAAAGTTCCATATAAATGCAATATTAAGGTGTAACAAGAGCATACCCGAGGTAGTGGAAATAAATAATAATAATAAATGAGTAATAATTGTACAGGGGTGTTCCTTAATGACGTGCAAATATTTCAGGGTGTGCGTCTGTAGATAAAAACGCAAGATACCGCTTCATGTAGAATTAACCAGGCTAATCAGAAAAAATATCCACATGGAAAAATGTCAGTAGCATATAACTCTTTTGTTAAAAAATATCGTTTGCAGGGACGTCACTGGTGGAGCTATAAAACAACTTTCCTAACTCAAACATGTGGTTTTATATTCTATTAACATATACCAACATTGAAAATAATACCTAAAGTACTTTCTGAGATGTTAAAAAATAACGATAAAAAATATTCAACACCCTGCAGCAAAAAATTAGAATATGCGGACACATGTTCATATGAACTTTTCTTCATAAAATGACCTAAGGAATCTCACCCTCACATATTAGTACGTCATTAAGGAACACTGTTGTGGTCCTTGCCCAGTGTCGGACTGGGGCGCCGGGCAACCGGGCAAATGCCCGGTAGGCCCCTTGAAAGACCCAAAATGTGGCCCCCCTATAAATCCAAAATGTGACTCCCTTGGCCCATGTGACATTTGGACATTTGCAAATCCAATATCAAAGCGTCGAGTAAATCACTTTAATTTCGAAACTCGAAAAACGTGACAACAGTGCAAACTAGACCGTTTTCGTATTATAGTAATTTCGACCTGCTTGAGCAAGCGAAGCGGAGGAGGTGACGCGGCGTGTGATTGATATTTTTTGTCTTTACCCCAATCCCCAGCTCGCGGAATAAACATGAAATATCTGTGCTTGTGCTCTAATGTCTAATAAGCCAGGTAAATGAAGGTAAAACAGACAAAATTTTTAGGTAAATTAGTAGAGCCGCAATGTTTTTGCAGAATGGCTTTGGGAGAGGCAACGGCAGAGGCTTCTTATTTCGTGAGTCAAAAAATTTCATTTGCATCATCGTTTTTATCAACAATTAGAGTGGAGAATCAGTTTTCTTAAAATACTGGAAAATCCATCGGTCGTAGAGAAAAGTGAAGAATGGATGATTTGTGGGCAATTAAAATCCCTTCATTATGAGACTTTCCAAATTATAATCGCTCCAGCAGTAAAAGAGTTATTGCAAAAAACCTGCAATATAATAATTTTTTAATAATTATCATAACTTTTTAATTTGTTGTTAAAATTTGATAAAATTAAATACGTGTGTTCTATAGTACTTTATAAGTGCGCAAAAGATGGGTGCTGTCGGTGCAACAGTTTTTGCACAATCTTAATTTGTTTATCCTACCGAGGAAAATAATGGACAATTTGGCCTTCCCGGAAGTTCGCAATTTTCATCTTAAATTGATTCACAAAAGATTTTTGTAATATTCAAGATCTAATTAATTTTTTTGCAAAAAAGAGCAACCAATGTTTGCAAAGTATATCTGTGAATTGTTACTTAAAAAAAGGCTTGATTTTCGCTAATAAACAAAAAGTATCTATTGTTTATTAGCAGCTTAAAAAATAAAAACGTTATGTTTATGTTTTTAAAGAAATAAAAAAAACTATCTATTTTATCTCCAAGGGGATATCTAACTTAAAAAAATCGGTAAAGGTGTTTACACAGAAGTTCCCTCTCTATTTGTGCATGGCGGTCACTTAAAAAAATTAATAATAATTACGAAATGACAGTGAAAATAATAATCGGAATATAGTTATCACTATTATTACAAAGAAAACCTGATAAATTTTGGTCAAAAAAATATACAGAGTGCTCGTCCAACAGCAAGAGTTCAATACTAAATAACAGGTGCCAAATATGGAAGGCTTGCGCAAATACCTTTAAAAATGTCCAACATGACTGAATTATTTCTTGGGATGACCACCCTCTACATTTTTCAATAAAAGTATAATAGGTGCATAAGCCAAATATTATTGCCATCTGTCACATTTTCAATTCCACATTCACGTAGTGGAGTGGAAGTATAATGGTGGTTAAAAAATTTCATTTTTTTTGAAATTTTTCAAAAATGTTGGTAAAAAAATGTCATGAACCGTGGAAATTTTAAATTTGAGCAAAAAGGAAAGTTTTCTTCTATTACCTAGTAGTGGTAATTTTTTATTTTTTTTTTTTAAATAGGTTTAGAATGCCATGAAAGGTGAAAATTTTAAATTTAAGCAAAGAAAAAAAATCTATTTTTGTGGTAAAAATTTTTCCAAAAATATTGGTAAAAAATATTTTCAATTTTTTTTTTCCTAAATAGGTTTGGAATATCATGAAACGTGGAAATTTTAAAATTGAGCAATCATTTTTTTTCATCTATTCTATAGTACTTAGTGATAATAGAATAATTTTTTTTTCAAAAAAATTCAAAAAAAAATTTAAATTTGTTTGAATAGGTTTTGAATGCCGTGGAAAATTTTAAATTTGAACATAGAAAAAAAATGCATCTATTTTAGGGGTAAATTTTTTTCAAGAATGGTAAGGTAAGGTAAATTTTCAATTTTTTTAAATAGGTTTAGAATGCTATGAAAAGTGGAAATTTTTATTTGAACAAAAAATTTTTTTTTCGTCTAATTTAGTGGTAAAATTTTTTTCAAAAATGTCGGTAAAAAAATATCAAAAAATTTTTTTTGAAAAAGGTTTAGAATGCCATGAAATGTGGAAATTTTAAATTTGAACAAAGAAAAAAAAAATTTCATTTATTTTAGTGGTAAAAATTTTTTCAAAAATGGTGAGGAAAATATCCAAATTTTTTTTTTCTGAAATAGGTTTAGCGTGTCATGAAACGTGGAAATTTTAAATTTGAGCAAAAAAAAATTTTTTTCATTATTTATTCCCTTTAGACGGTCCACCCTGTATATTTTCCAGTAAAAGTTTAACCATTTCTTCGCTGACAGTAGCGTCAACTACCTACCAAATTTGACTGCTTTCCGTCAAGTAGTTTTTTAGTTAATGCACCAAAAGACAGACAGACAGACAGACGGAATTGAAAAACCTATATTTTCGTAATCTACGGGATCTGAAACGTCAAAATCCGAAAAAATCTCGGAGGGCGATTTTTTTCTCGAATACAATACTTCCCTTCGGTATGCGAGGGAAGCAAAAAGTACTTAGGTGATGGGTATGTAGAAAAAATATATTAAAAAATTTGATATGTGGCCCTCAAAGCAATTTGCCCGGTAGGCCCTTTTGATCCCAGTCCGACGCTGTCCTTGCCTGATATTCCTCACAATGTATCAAACTTGCTGCTTGTCCTTTGATATTGTTTGATGTATATCAGGTGGACTCCTTTGGTTGGCTCAGTTGTGTGGACTGTATGGTTGTGTTGAATAAAAATAAATTTCCTTGTTCAAAAATTATATTCGGTTTATCAACTTTTATAATAATGACAGTTATCTAATGACATAAGCCTAGTTGTATTCTTCTAAACAAAATTGCTTAATTTAGAATTGCCAGTTGGCACTAATACAAAAATATTTAAAACTAAACAAACACCCTGTATAATTATTACTCAATTATTATTATTATCGGGGAATGCTCTTGTTACACCTTAATACTATTACATGTTTAAGGAACTTGTAAGTAAAACTCAAACACCGGAATCATTTTTATTAAGATTTCGTATAGTACAATAATTGAATCTTGGGGTGACTGTAGTGACGAAACTAGCCATAGCAGAGGTTTGTGCCCTTTGAGACATTGAGGCATCACGTAAACTACAATACACAAATATTTCAGCCAACTCGATAGGGACCGGTTTTCCATAAGATTAGTGCGTGGTCCTTTGCTGGATCAGCGTTATATGACTTGAGTAAAATCTTCGGCTGTGTGTCGTACAAAACATCAATTGATAAGCTGATGGTGTTCCTTATGCGACAGTATCTGCTTAATTATTGATTACCTTACTGACTGATATAAAGAAAATGGGTGGATAGTAGTCGGAGCTACTAACGTGAGGTTTCCGTGAAAATGCCGAATCTATCCCCCTCGCTCTTGTGTCTCCGTACGGGGGTGGGAGAAATTTGGGCTGGTTTGCTTATCGTTGTCAACCTTCCTCTGTGGAACGCTGCCCCTCCCCGTTATCCTCCGTCCAGCAGTCTTGGAGTATTAGTTGTTTCAAACTCGAACGTTTTGGTACCGCAAATAATTTTGAAATGACATTCAGTATTCGTACACAACATAAAGACGCCTTCACGTCAAAACTTTTTATAAAAATGTGTATTCTAAACTTGATAAAATCGATCTGGATGTACCACAGGGTTCACTAGTCGGTCTAATCTTGTTCTTAATTTATATAAATGATCTACCAACAGCAGGGTTGGGCAGTAACTTTGTTTTATTTTGTGATAGCATAGTTGTAATATGTGTCGAAAGTGATTTTGAAACTCTTGCAAATATTATGGAAAGTCCTCAAAACCAATAGCCCGACAACTCACGATACCGAGGGTGGAAGAGCTTGCTAAAATACAATATTTATTTATTAGTTTATTTAAAAACAATGGTCAGCCTGCGCGCTGATAGAATAGCGAGCAGTTAGGTCTCATTTTCGAAGCGGAACCCGTGTCGTTGGAGAAGCGAAATCCTCGGACCTCTTACTTTGGCAGTCCCTATCTCAGTTAAGAATTACTAGAACATATTGTGCCCCACGTCATCGGATTGGAAATTTAATTTCCAATCGATCAAGCACAAAAAAGGGGGATCAATTTTGTCTAGAAAAAGTTAGAGCGGTTTATGCGAAGATATGCCGAAATCGCATAAATCTTTAATAATTTTCCAAGAAAATGAAAGTGCCCGCACGAATATAAAATTTAGGGGTACGTAGGAAGGCGAGAGAAATCGAATGGCGCAAACCGCAGCTCTGTATCTTGGTTCGTTTTCGAGATTGAGCCATCAGAAGTAGGTAAAAAGACCGATCTTTACCTACTTCCGATCGTGTTTGGTCGAAACTAATTTCCTATGTTACTAGACTGATGAATACTGAAATATAAATGGCCCCCACTTTGTGATTAGTCGACTTAACGCGTTGTTTTAACTGTATAGTATAGGATATTGCGGTGTTTTAAAAATGTTGTTTGTTAAGATGGAGACGAGTTTATATTTTAAGAAATTGCCTTATAATGTACAGTATAGATATATGCAAAAAGTTGGAGTTATCAATTTAAATTCCTATATATCAAATAAAGAAGACTTTAGTGCAGATGCCGATGTATGCCTGAATAATACACACACAAACATATTGTAATTACATGATTTTTGAAAGGAGTACGTAATTAAAAGATAAGTCTAAGGTTTTCAAAAATTGAAGCTTACGAAGTTGACGTATTCCAACCTCAACTTTTCCTAGTTGAAAAATCGAGGTAATTTATTAAAAACAGGCGTCATTTCGTATTGCTACACTTCCACAATTAAAACCACAGCCAAAACTTCGCCAGGACGTTAAAATAAATAAGGCAATAAAATAAATAAATAAATAAATATAATGTTCACAAAAGTATTAATATAATGAATAGTTCGATCAGTTTTCATTCAACATCTGATGTCACGTAAACACAACGTATATAAATCACTAAGTTATT
Source organism: Stenurella melanura (assembly GCA_963583905.1). Classification (NCBI taxonomy): domain Eukaryota; kingdom Metazoa; phylum Arthropoda; class Insecta; order Coleoptera; family Cerambycidae; genus Stenurella; species Stenurella melanura. The sequence goes on along the minus strand of OY757312.1, from coordinate 74,624,167 downwards.
GTTGCCAACGTACGAATGTTGAACTTATCACAAAACAGTGTGCGTGGCGCACAAAGAATCTTTAGAGAGCGACACAGTCAGTCTTTCTCAATCTCCCTATATATGCACGCGCGCACACATACACCCGCTCACCCGTACATACAGACAACTCTTTTATTATTCAATATTTGAGTTCAGTGTGTTACGAAATGGATTTCTGTACAATTTTTTTTTATGTACGATGATTATTAAAAATTGTTGTTATAATGCAGGATGAGTGAGAGTTAAACCGCCAAATGTTCAGGATCCATTCTTCAGGTTAATGTAACACTTTTTCATCTATAAAGTTTTTTCCAACGATGCACCTTCTCCGAGCTAGAGCAAGAAGAAGAAAAGAGAGAAAAATGCGTTTCATTTCATGGCATTTGTTACAAAACGGTGAAGTTTTGAAAATTCACAAAAACTACTCGACTGCCACCATTTTCAATGCAAAGCTCACACCTAGGGACGACAGGCTGAGCATCTGCATGGCACTTTTGCTCGTGACATCTGCCGGGCTATTTGAACAATCTTTTCCTGGAGGGCAGCTTCATCGTACCCCATACAAAAAGTTGATATGAGTCATACCCGGAGAGCGTGCAGACCAAGAGCAGGGACAGTCTCGACTGCGACTGATCCATCTTCCCGCAAAATAATCGTGCAACCATCGGTGGGCTGGTGGAATGTATAGTATGGACTGGTATAGATCTAATTGGAACTATCTGTTTACTCTATCATTTAAAGGCAATTCGTCTAAGATTGGTTGAAAAACACTTTCCAAGAAAATAAAGAAAACTGAACTATTTAGACGTGGAGGCAGGAAAATTAGACCGATGACTGAGTCGTTGCACAAACTCATCTAAACGTTGCACAAAAATTTATATTGAGGATTTCTGTGCTCCCAAATATGGTTATGCTGACTAAAGATACCAGAGGGAGTGAAAGTTGGTTCGTCGGTCCAAATTAGCCTCCGAGGGAAAAAAATATCATTTCTTGTTTACCGCAATAACCATCTAGAAAATTCTCTTCTTCGCGGCAGGTCATCGGGTAATAAACTGAACTTTATGCAGATGCTATGGATGACGACCGTCTGCTTTAAAAGCTCTGTTCACAGTGCTCTGCGTATATCCTAATATTTGGTCTAGCTGGGAGGAGAAAATTTATAGACGAAAATTTTTCATTTTAACCTGAAAAATTGATCCTGAACATTTGGCGGTCTAACTATGGATCATCTGTATATCTATTTGATTAATCAAATAAGAATTAATTGTTTATTGTATGGAAAGCATCTTTTAAATCACTAGTAAGTCTAGAGCATGATACTTGTGATTTAAGGGATTGTATATAAATTCAATGCTTTCAAAACTGGCATGTAGGTAGACTTCCGTTTACAAAATCTATTTTAAATATTAGAAAGCAATAATATATGAAATTCGAGAAATTAACATAATCTAATGTTAATTTGAATTGAATTGGTTTCTAGTTTAAGGAGCTTGCCTAGATTATCTTTTCATGTTATATTAAAAAATCACACCACGTCACTGAGATACTAGATAGACCTCACAGTAGTACCCAATTGCATAGTAGATAACAGCTTATCTTAGGAATCGCTTATCTAAGTATCAAGTTTCAGTTATTATTATACTCTTGGCAAATACAAAACGAAGAGTATATTGCATTCGATCGGCACACTTCTAAAACCGGTAATATTGCTCGTAGAGAAGAGATTTTCCTATCACTATGTTGGTAATCGAATTCTGAACAACTTTCAAAATGTCCGTCCGTCTGTCTGTCCGTCCGTCACGTTTCTCGTAAGCACCATAACTTAAGAACGCAAAGTTCGATTGTATTGAAATTCGGACAGCAAGTTAGTGTTAGCTGGAGAAAGAACAAAATCGATCGATAAATAAAAAAGTTATAAATTATTTAAATTAAAAATGTTTTTTTTAATTAAACAAAAAATGTCTAAAACTGATATTAGTTACAAAGAAAACGGCGAAGAGTATCCTATAGAAGCTACAACAATTATATAAAAAGTGCAGTGCGAAGGGTGTAATGGTTAGCTTGTTTCCTTTATCAAAGCTAATGCTAATGCCGAATTGCCAACTTGCTTTATTTTGTGTAAAGTCTAGCTGACGATGCTTTTGCAATATTATAAATATAGCCAAGAGACGATTTTGTATTCAGTATAACCTATAATCACTTCAATATTCAACATGTAAACTTATTGTAAAAACTTTAATAAAATAAATATATTTATTTAAAACTCATACACGAAACCTAAAATATAACATGCAAATAGATCGATAATATTTGGTAATGTAATCGATTTAATATTTGTTTTTAAATACAAATACTAAAGATACCTTTAGTATTTCATACTTGTTTGGCTACTTGGTCGTTGATTGATTGCAATAAGTCACGGGTAGATGTCTCTACTTACATGCTGCCAACACACTTTGACTCAACATGCACAAGAGAGAGAATTTGTGTTTGTTGGGGTACTTACTACCGGCTCCGTACTGATGATTTCCAAAGCCTGAAACTGCAGTACACGGATGGCGTGATTTACTCCACACAAGATGATTGTTTCTGCTGGAGCTTATTGCAATCAATCTATTTTGTATTGTGCATTACGAAATAACGTACATTGTTCAACATACATTACAACAATGTAGCATTATTTAAATTGTTCTTAAATCATTACTAGCGTGCTAGTGGCGCTAGCTGTAGTGTTTATGTGAGGGTATAAATAGGAATCTTGTTGTATTTTTAACTACATGTATATACTTAGATTGTTCTAACAGATCAGCTAATGATTTATTTATTAGATATGATATTGGTTATATTTAAAAAAAGTATAATGTGGGAAGAGTTTGCATAGTTTGCAAACAAACGTTTATTTAAGAGGACTCTACAAGCATTACAAGGTGTTACAAGTAGATAGAGGGGTTGAAACTATCCAGTTAGTTTAGCGGATAATTAAATAATTTGCTGTTGATAATAAATGATGAATTCGCTGGGCATACAGAGCTCCATATGATTTTAACTTTCGATATTAGTCTGTTTACAAATCTATGAAAACAAATTACTTTAAATCCAATAATAAGGTACGCGTGTTTCATAATAAATGGATAAAATTTCCGAATAATTGAAAAATGCATTGCAAAACAAAGTTATTTATTCAATCACAACACCCAGAAATCGATAACAGGCGAGATCCTTTGATGTACAAATTACAACAGTCAACCTCTACACATGCTGTATTATTATTCAATTTACATACTGAACACTTTGTAAAGAGAAAATGTTATTAAGCGACAAGTTTGGATATTGGTATTGGTATATTTTATATGTTAGTCAATTTTAAATTATTTAGATTTATGAATGTAGGTCATTTAATAAGAACATTGTCCCGTGTTTCCACCCCTTATGAAACCACCCTTTAAAATCCGTGAGTTCAAAAATTATACAAGAGGTAAACACTAACACACTTTATTGAATAACTTACTGAAAACATCACAATACTTTTATTAACTAAAATACACGTTTGTTGACTAAAATAACCTTTAACACTATTTAGTTGCTTGTTACTTGGTATTTACAATCTACTGTTCACTTTGTATCACTTCTGATTTATCTAACCTCAGTTTATTCTAAAATTTATTTCCCCGTGTTTACATTGGCTTATATACTCTACAAAAGGTATCTAGAAGCATTCTAGCAAACCTCCATACATGTCTAGTACAGTCTCGAATCAACTTCGTTCGGTAATTTAGACCAATGCAGCAGTTTCTAGAACAGTCGTACTAGTGTCTTACAGATGACGCACACATTAGATACATATGGGTATGGGTACTATCACCATTGCCACCTAATTCCGGCTACTACTCATGAGCTATTAACATCAACCCATAGGGGGCGTAAACGCGTAACACTGCCCCCTCCTTAAGTCTGATTGTACCAGTCAGGCAATTCAGAATCATCAATGTATTTCGCCAGTCTATCCAAATGCACGATCTTCATCTTGGACTTTTTGCTTCGCCGAATCCGATACATGACATCATTAATTTGGCTAATAACGGTGTCCCAAGGTGGTTGAACTTTCGGTGACTTTCGTTTCTTCCGCTGTGAGTTGTACAGCCAAACCAGATCTCTCGCCTTGAACCCTCCTGGACTACCCTCCTTACGCTCATGACGAGCCTTAATTCTGTCACTGGCTATGGTGACTTGGTGTCTAACCAACTCATGGACATCTCTTAGTCGTTCATCCACATAACTGTTCACAGGAAGCTCTTCTCCGCCTATTGATCCAAACATCAAGTCACACGGTAGTTTGATCTCATGTCCAAATATTACACGAGGCAGTAGGCTCGTGGATAGCAGCCCAGTATACCATGAGGAAAAACGGTATGTGGAGATCCCAGTCACGCTGATTCTTCTGAACTACTTCAGAGAGATGTTCTTTCACGGTCTTGTTATGTCGCTCCACCATTCAATCTGTTTGCGGGTGAAGGGACGTTGTCTGTGTTTCGTGTATTCCCATTAACTTTCAAATTTGCTGAAACACCCCTGATTCAAAATTTCTCCCTTGATCTGAATGCATCTCCAGAGGTACACCAAATCGACATACGAAATTATCTACCAAGACTTTGCCGACAATGACCGCTAACTGGTTTGAAATCGCATAGGCTTCCGACCACTTACTAAAATAGTCCATGGCAATCAGTATGTTCTTGTTACTACCGTCTTTGGTTACTGGAAATGGTTCAGCTATACCGATTGCAATCCTGTCAAAAGGAGTTCCGACGTTATATTGCTATATTGCACCCCTACTTCTAGTCTGTGGTCCCTTACTGGCTGCACAACTTACCCTGTAAAATTGTTCTCGCACTTCATTCAGGGTCTTATTAATGCCAAGGTCTCCACCAGATGTTCCATCATGCACTTCCTGAAGTACCTTCGACACCTGGGAATCACTAGACGCATAACAGCTTGCTTCCCATTTAGGCTTTCTCATGCTATCTTCAGCAACCCGTTCATAACTCTAAGTTAGTCCCACTGCGCCTACAAAGTCTGCAATCAAACTGTATTGACCGAAACATCCTTCCACGCTAGTCGAATTCCTCTTTACTTTGCTCTCAATATGGCCCCAATCTTTGTATCACTCAGTTGTTTTCGTCACAGGACTTCAGTTGTTCAATTAGCTTGGAATTTTATCTTAATAGTATTGATTGCTCCCGTGCCCTGCTGTCTCTCAACGTAGCAACAGTGCTTGCTATCGTCCTTGCACGGTCTTCTAGACAAAGCATTTGCATTTTTATGAGATCTTCTATATCAATGTTCGATTTTGAAGTCGTACTGTTTTCAACTGCAACAGCCATTTTAATGCAGCAATATTGTCCATAAGAACATTTGCGGAAAAGATCCACTGATTTAACGATGGCCAGTAACTTTTTCCTGGTTACACAATAATTTATTTCCGGTTTGGACAGAACGTTGCTGAAGTAGTACTAGATCACTCTCTCCTATCCGTTCTGGGTTTGGGATAGTACACAACCGACCAAGGAATTAGTGGCATCAGCATCTTAAATACAAATTCTATTCCGTTGTGGGTATGCTAGCACAGGACAAGTGCATAGAGCTGCCTTCAACTTTCTCCATTCCGTTTCTCACTCCGGTGACTACTGGTACTGCACCTTCTTCCCTGTCAGCCGGTGTAATGGCTTCACAATTTCTACAAACTCTTTCATCAAGCGTCCTTAATAAGTACAGCGGCCAAGGAAACTTCGTACTTCATTAAAGTTAGATGGTCTTGGCCAATCTCGTACGGCAGAAATTTTGTCGGTGTCTGTGTGTATCCAAAGGGTGATGAAGTAATTTGACTTCTTGAAGATTTCTCAAATGTTCTGTAAGTTCCGTCCTATGACAAGCACGTCATCAAGGTAAACCAGGCGCGTCTTCCAGATTAGCTCTGGGAGTACGAAATTCATCAACCTATCCATAGTAGCTGGCGCATTGCGAAGTCCGAAAGGCATCACATTAAATTGGTAAAGAACTGCCTGGTGAAAATGCTGTCTTTTCCTTATAATCAGGATGAAGCCCCACTTCCAGTATCCTAAGGTCTAACGTAGAAAACAATCGTGAGCCTGCCAACGTGTTTAACGTGTCATAAATTCGGAGTAATGGGTAACTGCCTTTCTACGTGATATCGTTCAATTTTCGATAAACACAAAATCTTAACGTTCCGTCCTTCTTGGCAAATTAGAACGACTGGCGATGACTAAGAACTCATTGATTCCTCAATGACTCCATCTTGTAGCATCTTATCTATCAATGCCGAGGTTTCTTCTTGTTTCGCTAGCGGAAGCATCCTAGGTTGTTGTCGAATAACGGGTGAGTCACCAGTATTTATCCGATGCTGGACTACATCTGTTTTTGTAAGGGCCTTTGTATTCTTGGCAAATACTGAACTTGCCTTTTCCATGAACTTGATTGCCTCCCTTCATTCATTCTCAGATAAATGCTCAAACTGGCCAAAACTTCCTGTCTTTTATTTGTAGATGAATTTCACTCTGTTTGCTCCTCGCACCTTGCTACCCATGTGACCGAATCGGTTTGCCTTCTGTGATTCCCACTGAGTGGGAATTTAAAATAACGACTCTAATTGGGACTTTGTCTTTAGTCTGAGAAGAAGCACCTGCCACAATAATAATGGTTAGGGACTTAATCGATTCGTCGTATTCAATATGGCCAACACAGTACCCTCCAGGATTTTCTTCCAAGGCAGCATCGATTATTTGTTCTAAATGAGCAGGAATCTTGATGGCCTGTATTGTTAATAAATAGCCTTGCTTTATGGAATTGGTCGTCTGCGGTTGCCAGAATAAATTCCTCATTTCCAATTTTTAATATTCGCTCCCCTTTGTCAACAATAAAGCACTGCTCTTCCATGTGGCTGAACGAGACAATACAATTTTTTTTTAATATTCTGTAACTTTTTTTTAAATACCTACAAAAAAACCTTGCTTGAATTCATCAGTGCCACTCAGTCAATCTTTTACAAATGTCCCCGTCAAGTTGACAAAACCTATGAGTGCAATATTATATATTACTTCCGATTAACAACATTTGCAGGATCTGCAGAAACAAGTTGTTTGTGCTTGAAAAAAAATTTCTTATTTTTGTTTATTTAAATTTTTTATTTAAATAGATATAAATATTTTTGGACACATCACATTTTCTCATTTTATGTTTTTGTAGAGAGGAAAGATATTCTTTTTAACAGAGCATACTGGCATACCTAGCGAAGCAGGTCAATCCCTGCTCACCGCCAAACAATTTTAATTATAAAATTATCCCCAAGATGTGGATCAGACTCTCTTTACCTAACACAAAATCATTCCTGATTTTCAAGGAGTTACCTCTATGACTTGAGAAGCGGTTAAGAAAACATTTAAGAAACATTTAAGAGTGGTGCTATTTTTTTTACATAAAATCTCTTTTTGTGGGAATAGTCATTTACGACGTTGTAATTCGACACCGAATAAAAATCAGATTACAACTATTAGGTCTCTTAATAATACACTTATGTGTAGCATACACTCCCGTAGTTTGGCCCTTTCCTTCCGACTCACCCTGTAGAGTCACATTTATATCGTTATACACATATTTGAAATACATTGTGTATATTTTTTCAGATACAAATTGCCAAGAGAATTTTACGTCACATAAACCGTTTTACGGAAGGGTTGTGTTGTAATGTAATTAAATTTTAACGCAAAGATATTGAATTTGGTATTCTTATACGGCACTTCACCTTTTAGTTACGAACATAAAGCTGTTAACTTTAATGGAACAATATAACCCAACAGGGTTCTATAAATATTTGTCTAGGAAAACTTACTTTAATTAAAAGCCATTGCTAATAAAAGTAATAATTTAGTTGGAGGTATCGCATTGGCGAACTAATTTTCTTCACCATAAAAGGAACTAACGTATACGTAGTTAAAATACATATTTACTTAATGTGACTAGTTAAATGTTATTTTGTACATGGCTTATAATAATAACTAATAATGATGGACTTAGGGCCGATTTTTCAATGTCCAGTTAAAAGTGCCAGATAGGTAGCTGCTAGTTACGCTTAGGTGGCAGTTATGTCTATGGTAGTGAATATTAAGAGTAATTTAACTGCCAGCTACGTATTCATGAGTTGAATTATTTCTTAGCTATGTTGACACTACTGATTCTTTCAATTGGTTTAATTCAAATTGCGCGCGTGTGTTAGTGACAGTTTATCTAATTTAACCTCAAAATTCTTTGCTTTGACTAGCGTGTTGATTGATGTTCTGTTCTTAAGTTTGTGCGTTTGTGTATCAGCAAAAATTGCAATAGAGAGCGTAAGAAGGAAAAAAGGTGCTAACTATACTTTAAGTGATTGAAGAAACAGAATTATTCCTGTAATTGCCTCTATCATTTCAATGATATGTAAAACAGTTTCTTTACGCAGTCGAAATCGTATTAAAAAATCTTTGTCATCATAATTCTCAAAATTATTTTCTCGTTCCCTTATGGTGTAGGGTCTCCTTTCATACTTTATAAATTGTATAATATCATCGTCATAATCACTCATATCCAGAATATTATTATTACTATTCATTATTGGCAATAATATATTTAATATAAGTAAATCACAAATTAAAAACGAATATATTAATCAATCACATTGGTATTTAGGTTAGAATGTTTTAGAATTGTCAGAAATTGAACCAAATGCGCATGTGCAAAACCACTAACAGTAGAATAAATCCTTAACTGGCATTTTCAACTCTCTGCTAAATTTACTTTCAGATAGTGAGTTTAACCCTCCGGTAAATTTTACCTGCTCATTGAAAAACAGTTTATCTGCCGGATAAATTTTATCTGACAGTTAAGCTATTCAACTGGACATTGAAAAACCGGCCCTAAGTTCAGTAATACTAGCAAAATTAAAAATTTTAAAAACCCCCACACAAAAAATGAACCTTTAAAAACGAACAAATAATTTATATTGACCGGCTAGAAACAGTGGCTTTTTATTTATTTTTGTAAATTTATTGTTGAACCGTGAATTAATAGTTTTCAGTTAGGAAGATAGGTACATTATTTGTTTTACTACAGATATCATCATTATTTGAAAAAAGAATCGTGGGGGCATCGGGAGGCCTGCTGTCTATATGCACAAATAGGGACTTAGTTTACATAATATAAGTAGTATAGGTACATATTTGATTTTATGCATTATATTACTTCCAGTAAGTATGAGAGTTGTTTCTTTCAGTGGTACCCAACGCACTAATGATTTTTTTCGAATTATGATGTCTGTAGTAAAACAAATACTCTTCGCAAATACGAAGCGGGGAGTATACAGGGTGGACCACTAATAATAGGTCATAGCGCAGGGGTAGATTCTTTGGGCCAAAATATGAGAATATAACCAAATATGATTTAGTAAAATGTACAGGATGTCAAAATTCAAATTATTTTTTCGTTTTTTTGGAATAACTCAATAGCCTCTTGACTGACCTTCGCCAAATTTGTTAGAGGAACTTTTTTTATTCTAAGAAAAATTAATTTATGTATCACATCACGTTAGATCATAGAGGGCGCCGCCGGACCTGTATCTGATGATGATTTTTTTTCATATTTTTTTGGACGAAACGTTGTGGTACTTCTGACCAGAAAATCTGATGAAGGCGTCATTTTCACGTATAAAAGTTACACTTGGTGAAACTTGATAACTCCAACCGTTTTCGAGGAAATTGCCGTTAAAAATTTGAATAATTTTTTGAAAGACAAAATCAAATTTAATGAAACAAAGTGTATTTATTGAAAAGTGTGCTGTGGTTACGTTTTAGTTCTGTCATGTACGTCACTTAATCATTTCATTTTGTTCTTGTGTTCCTCCAGCTAATTTCTTTAACTTCTTTATTTAAAATGCCTCGACATAATAATTTTTCAAATAGAGAAATGAGGGATATGATATGTGTTTATGTACTGAAAATTTTAGCGGACGTGCTGCAGCGAGGAGATACTTATTTCAATATCCAAATAGAATAGAGCCAGACCATGAGATTTTCAAAGATCTGTTTCGTCGCTTGGGAGAAACGGGTTCATTTCGCCATAAAAATGATGTAGGACGACCGAAACGAATTACTCCAGATCAAGAACTAGAAAATTTAGTTCGTGTGGATGAAAATCCTCAATTCAGCTAAAGTCGTTTATCAGCGGCAGCAGGGGTGAGTAAACAATCTGTTCTAAGAATCTTACTCAAAGAACGCTTCTACCCATATCGCTTCACTCCTGTGCAAAACTTACTTCGAAGGGATCTTTCACAAAGGCTACAATTTTACCAATTTGTTCTAAATAAACACAACAGGGATCGGAATTTTGTTAAGAACATTTTATTTACCGACGAAGCATCGTTTACTCGTCGAGGCGCTTTTAACTAGAGAAATACCCATTACTGGGAAGTAGAAAATCCTCATGCCGTTAAAGAAAGGCATTTTCAGCACGAATTTAGGAATAACGTTTGGTGTGGTATTATCGGCGATCAGTTATTGGTACCATTTGTCCTGCCTCCAAACTTAAATATGAAGAGACTGATCTGTTTTTTCTTCAAAATACTCTTGCTGATATATTACAAGCTTTCATGCTAGACATATGGAACAAAATGTGGTTTATGCAAGATGGAGCTCCCCGTCATTTCTCCATTGAAGTCAGGAATTATCTTGATGAAACTTTCCCACGCAGATGGATCGGTCGAAGAAGTGAGTTTGCTTGGCCACCAAGGGGTCCTGATTATAATCCTTTGGATTATTATGTGTGGAAACCAGAGCTGGGTAAAGTACTCTGGTAAAGTGCTTTTGGTAGTACTTGAAGCACTCTCTGGGCTTCAAGCACTGTGTTTCAATTACTTTTAAGAGACGGTATTTGGTACTTGACATTTGAACTACTTTGCGTAAGTACTTGGGGCTTTAAAGCCCTTTCAGAGGGCTTAAGTTACTTTTAAAGTAATTGAAGTCCTATTTAGTAATTCAATTACTTTGGAAAGTTATTGAAATCCTTTTGAAGTGCTTGAAGCATTTCTAAAGTATTTGCAAGTTCTTTTTAAGATTCATTCAAAGTCCTTCTAGACAAGTCTCATCATGAATTATCAGAGAAAAGAAAAGCGGCTCGTGTTCAGTGTTTAGTTATCCATAATCATAGTTGGTGAGGTGATGCAAGTGTGTGATTAAATACCATTCCTTTTGTTGTCATTGTGTATTGTATTTTTTACTGTTAAATTGAGAAAAGGTAAGTTTTAGAGATTGAGGACTGATGAGATAGTTAATTTATTTTCGCCCTATAAACTGTAATGCAATCATTGTTAAATTGAATTTGAAGCCATATACATCAGATTGGTTTTTGGGGAAGTTAATCCATAATAACAAATAAACAGTAAACAGATTTGTGTTATCTGTGCATCATCTGTACAAAATTTGGTGCATTTTTAGCACTCTGTACTTCAAATTTATATCTCTGAGGGTTTGGTACTTGGTGCTATACCTTTGTACTTGGTAATTGAAACACTTTTGTAAATAAAAGTACTTGATACTTCATGTTTTAAAGCACTCTAGCTAAGTGCTTGGTACTTGGTACTTGAAGCTCTTTGTCAGAGTACTTTATCTAGCTCTGGTGGGGACATATGAAGTCCTTAGTCTATGCAAATACTATCAATTCAAGAGAAGAACTGTGGGACAAAATACAAAATGCAGCCAATTTTATTAGAGGACGGGAAAATGTATTTTTCAAAGTAAGAAAATCTTTTATGAAAAGAATTAGGAAATGTATAGAAGTAGGTGGGGACCATACCGAAAATTTACTCTAAGTTGAAGCAATGGGGTTTCTGCATGGGGGGAAAGTTTATACAATAAATACTAATGTCATTAAGTCAAATTTTATGTGATTTTTTGGTTTTCTAATAATATTAGATCCTTATTTTACACAATCTTTTGATTTATGTATTTATGTCAATACGATGAAAATACTTCATTAGTCCATAAGAAAGTGAGAAAGAGTTTACGCTGTTATTGCGGTTTTGTTTTCCCTTACGTTTTGTACTTTTTTCAATAAATACATTTTGATTCATTAAATTTGAATTTGTCTTTCAAAAAAATTATTCAAATGTTTAACGGCAATTTCCTCGAAAACGGTTGGAGTTATCAAGTTCTATCAAGTGTATTTACCTTTTATACGTGGAAATGACGCCCTCATGAGACTTTCTGATCAGAAGTGCCACAACGTTTCGTCAAAAACAAATCGAAAAATTCATCTTCAGATACAGGTCCTGCTGCACCCTCTACGATCTAACGTGATGGAATACATAAATTATTGTTTCTTATAATAAAAAAGTTCCTCTAGCAAATTTGGCGAAGATCAATTTAATTTATATCCTATCATAATGGACGTCGAGTGCACGCGCCCCCTAATTTAATTTTTGTTCCGACATGTTGCACCACTTCGATTTTAATGAAACTACACGTGTATAGATGGTATGTGGAATATTCAGTAATTTCTTCAGGGTGTTCATTTAATAGGAACCATTCGAAATAGATCATTGAAATATTTAAATGCATTTCAATAATATTTATACTGAAGCTTAACCCTCCAATAATATACTGAAAAATTCACAGATTTCGCAATCCTTGCAACCATTGGGGCATTAGAAATGATAACACCATCCATAAAACCGGACTCGGCTTCGCCTCGTGCGGAAACAGCTACGATCCGTCCCAAAAAATATGATATTAGGTACTTGTTACAAAAATAATTATTCGCTATTTGTCAAACTTTGTGAATCCATGGCGACTACGATTGGCGCTGACCACAACCGCATTATAATTTCATGTTCTCCTCGCATGCTGATACTGAGCACGCTTGCTCAGTATTATGTCATCTGATCTCGACTCTTTTATATCGGCCGCCTTGGATAAAACTCGTAACTTTGACCCCATATACGAACATTAACATTTCCAATGTTAAAAAGAGGAGGGACACCCTCCGCACCCCCTTACTTTGCGACGCTAATACTGCCTGCGGCGCTGATAGTTATTAACTAGATAGCAAAATAAAAATCAACCTAACTAACCTAACCACCTAACCATCCAATGAAAGATTGAAATCATTATAAGAAAAAGAAGGAAGACATTATTTCTGCCGTCAAACCAAACCTGAATTTGTGAAAAAATTCATTAATTGTTACAAAATAAAAACAAAAATTCGGCGTGCCTAGGAGTTGATAAACAGCGGTGTGGTAGTGTTAGGAGAATGCGAAGTAAAATACTCGATTAATCCGAGTATCAAAATGCTCGGTTAATCCAAGTATCAAAATACTTGGTTGAATCCGAGTATTAAAATTTCATCCGAACGATATACTCGGATTGATATTATGTAAATAAACTCAAGTTCTCTGTTTAATGGTTAAAACTTACTATCTAATATCGAAACTGAATTCATTTTATAATGTTTGTGAGCAGTTTTTAAAGGCTGTTCGATATTTTTGGAAATTTTATTAACTACTTTTAGTACTAGTCCTATTGAATTCGACCCCAGATTCAGTATCAGCTACTCCGGAAATACCCTGACACCGACGCTTTCTCCATAATCTCTCATATATTCTTGAACAGAATATCATCGAAATCGGAATATGCACATCTTATAAAACAATCTTGCTTATTGATACCTATTTCAGTACATTATTGAAAATTAATTCTACATCGAATGATTAATCCGAATATTCTTGTCATCCGATTCCGGACAATCCGAGTATCGAAATCATCCGAATATCTACATCACTACGCTATAGCACGGAAGAAATAGTTGAAGAGGCGGTATAATATCGATCGGCGCTGACCGACTACTCCGCATCGTAACAGGCTCCCGCTCAGTATTATATCACCTGACCTTGATACTTTCATGTCGACGGACTTGGAAAAAACTTCTAACTTTTGTCCTATACGCGAACATTAACATTTCCCATATTAATAAATTCTAGAATGAACTTTAACATATCCATTTAGTTTTATTTCCTTACCTTTAATAGTTTAATAAATATATCGTTTTGAAGAATATCGTCCTTAGATGGTTTTCTTCCATCATTTTCATGAAGATCAAGATGGAGGGAAAATATCTATATGCATTAGTTAAGTAACCCCCTTTACATTATGGCATAGGTGACGATATAGATTCTTACTAGGGGCAATTCGACCGTGGAAGTACGGCTAGACCCTTTCAAGTGAATATCTCAACTTTATTTTATTAACCCCTCTATGTAATAATTTAGTAGGGGGTGGAAAATGTTTAAAAATGAGGTCTTGGTTTCTAGTATATACAACAAACTTCAAGCTTTTGGACAGCCCATGTTGTTCATATTTTCCCCTATTCACCTTTATTTAAACCCCAACCCAACCCTTCACCGAAGTAAGCTCAAAATATAATCTAGTTCCTGATCTTGTTATAATCAGAGCTCGGGAATTTTATCTCGGTAACGTAAAAATCAGGGTTGGCTCTGCCAGCGCGTAAAGATTTTTATGCAAGTATGACACAATATATCTTATCCTGTACTTTGTTTAGGGAATTTTGTAATATCCAATGTTAATGTGATCAGTTTATTACAAAGGCTCACTCGAAGAGGAGGTATTGGGGGATGTAACATTGTAACAGTTTTAATACCTCAATATTGAAGAATATTTCACCTGTGCGAACGGCAGCTAGTTTCTTGTTCTTGAGTAAGGAGTGTGGACACTCAAAGGGCGCTGGATACAAAATATAGTAATATAAATAATTTTGCCAGCCAGGAACAAAATTAAGTTAGTAGCAACCATGCGATGGAAATATTAAAATTAACTAATAATATCAAAATCTACTTTACAAATAATAATCAAACTTAATACCGTGGTAGATATTCGTTAAACATCAGGGATATTAGTGCAAATAACAGACACGTGCGGACATTAAACATTTATTGCAACACAAGTGAGATGTACAACAAAAACAGAAATAAAATTCCTAGTCACTAGTTACACGTGACGCAAAGAAATTCTTTGTGTTTGATCTAATAAAACTTAACTGAAAATCTAACCTTGCACTCTGACTAAGATTCTCTTGCAACTACGACTTATCTGATAACCACAACAATGAGTTCTAATTTACAACAGCGAATTCAAGATTTACTATGAATTAAATTTACAGCTCATCACTAAAATATTAGATAACAAGCGAGATTTTATGAGCTAATAACTGCAATGTTCGCTGCTTACACTTAGATGGTACTGAATGTTCTAAAATAAGTATAATCTATTAAAAATATTTCATATGTATCACAGTAGAAGGTAAATTAGCCTCACATGGTGCCATACGTTGCCTTCACGGTAGGAATCGTAAGTATTTCATAATACTATATATAAACTTAGAGCTTAACTTATAGTTGCAAGATTGCGGTATTACTTTAATGTTTAAATAAAATATCACTGAATAAATCTATAACAATTTCCTTCAAAAACATATAACCAAAATGAAACTAAAACCTGTTTAGAGCCTTGGCATTCTCCGTCACTATTACAGCGTGACTTGTCACCGCAATCGAGACGTACTCGACGTTGGCAACGACTACAACTCCGTGCTGCATCAAAATTCCTGCACTAAATCTCTTGGAGACTGCTGCGAACATTTCTCCAAACCAAAACTTCTCTGAATGACGGCCAGACCCATACATAACTAAACTTCCTCCTATTACTACTCCTTTAAATACTAGGCCCCATATAACCAAAACTACAGCAGGGCTCTTACATAAATCACTCTGCTAAATTGCCTGACCCAAATATATGCCATCTAAACATAGGCCTAGCCAAATATGTGCCTGTCCCAAATACTCTGTAATAATTACAATAAATAAGAACTAAATAAAACTCCAAATTGAATAAAATAAAAGCTTACGTCATATAGAGAGTATTACATAACCTTACGAAACACGTGGCCTCAGAACTTGAAAAACCCAAACGAATTCCTTCTTAGAATTGATAAAACGCTCACAGCAAAGCGGTGAAGATCGTTGGGTACATCAAATCAAATCCCAAATAGTGTTAGCGATGTAAAACCCAAATTCTTCAACACAAAATCGGGACCGCCGCTGTTCGTTATTTCGTCTCTGTCAAGCGAGAAGACCAGACCGGAAACATCCCACAATTCAGTGTTGCCAATATAAGCACTCATCGCAAATTTTCTTTAGCCAATGATAGTGCACCACCAAAGGACTGAATAATTAAAAGACTGAATTTCACAGATATATGTAATATCTGGACTATAAGAATATACAATGAACACCACTAACTCATATTATTTTAAAGAAGACATGTTTTATTTCCTATGATTTCACCTCGAAACTTAGGCAACCATCCACTATCAAAGTCTAGATCATAAGTTGAGTGGGTTGCATACCTCTATACTCCAAGAAGTAAATTAATTACAGTCAATTTACTGCAAATAAATTGAAATTAGTCATGTAGCTTTTTCAAATGCTACAACATTGAACTAACATTATCTAATTTCGACCACGGTATGTTACATCCCACTGTCACTTCCACTAAATCTAAATTATAATTATATTGACTGTCACTATCAGTAGTGTCACTAGCACTCATGCGCTTTTGTGAGGAAATATATCTATTAACAAATGTTAATAGATATATTAACCAATTTCTTGGACATTTAAAGCAAATGTCTTATGTCAAAGAAATTGTTTTGTTACAGCTACTACAATAAATATCTGTCCCATCAAATTGCAGTCCTGGAAAATTGCGAATCCACACGTATACTGCAGCCTAAAAAGCAATAGTGTTTATGAATACCACCAACTTTGTATAATTTCACTGCAGGTTTGTAGATACATATGTACATTGTACATACATACGGCTAAATTTACACTACGGTTTGAAAAACCATAACTGTGGTCTCGGATGGTCTACCTTTTCCCTTTATTAATTTTTTGGCGTAAATAGCAAGTATTTTCACAGTATACCTAGGTAAAAATTGATTTTTTCAACGCAATGTTTCACAATTTCTGCTGCGTCGTCGAAGTAAAGGAGATGATAAAACCGCATTAGTACAAAAACATAGAAGTACCACCAGAAATCTAATGTTGACACTCGATCAGGGTAGAATGCAATAACACTTTAAAATGAAATAAAATTTGCTTTATGAAGATGCGTGCACACGGTACATGGCAGTTTTATGTCATTAGTCTCTAACTTTGTTTACTATATAAGATATAATATTATACAAAACTGGTTTATTTTATTAGGTGAAATGTTTTATGTTGCCAGCAGTTAATTGGATTTTTATATTTAATTGTTTCGAAAATAAACAAAATAAACACGCCACACATGTTAAACAGAACAGTAAAGTTTGTGTTTGATTCAACATCGTCTTTTTATTTGCTAGATATATGTTACATGTTTTTGTAAGAACCCTAACCGTTTAATTTATCAAAAATACATTGTAGCTGGCATTAACAAATATTTTACTACTTCTTCGTTTTTCTGATTGCCTCAGTGTTTGCAATCTAATATTATGTCTATATAATAGCCATCTCTGGCGCCCAGATAAAATTCCTGAGCCTTGGTTATAATACATAAGTGTACCAAATTAGAATTTAATATCTTAAATCGTTCCAGAGAAAACGCGGGCACAAAAAAGAGTCACAGAGAAACAGACTCACAGACAGACCGACAGAAAATTTTTTCTCCTCTCAAATTTCAAATCTTGACGCTTCATAACATTGTAAACCTACTTCAACAAAAACTATGTGAAATATGAATTTTTTTACGATTACCATACTTCCACTCCACTACGTGGATGTGGAAGTTATTAAGTATTTAAGTAGAACAACCAAGAGCAATATTTAAAAGCTTGAGTACCAGTGTTGCCAACTCCGTTAAGCGCAGAAACTGTAGATAATAGAAGAAAACAGTATAAAACAGGGAATATACTTTAGTAAAACAGTAAATCTACTGTTTTTTTTACTATACAGTGTGTCCCAGGATATATGTAACAAGAGGTGTAATAGACCAAAAATTTTGGAATTTTGGAATGGTATTGGGGATTGAGTTCTGCTTGTTGTAAAACTAACGTATACCAAAGATGACTTGATTTGGTGTTCTACGGGGTGTTTTATAAGCAAAGTTGTGAAAATCACTATTAATAAAGTACCTTTATTTTTCAAAATATAAACAAATTCCACTAAGAAAAGTTATTTAGAATTCAATTTTATACCTCTATACCAAATTTCAGGAATATAAAACGATTTTTTTGAAACTTCAAATTTTTTGCGAATTAAGAGTTGAATTCAAATTTAAAGTTGTGTAGGAGCAAATGTTAATCATCTGAAGAAGTAGGCTATTGGTAAATTAAAAATTGAATATACGAGATGTAAGAAGGTATAATGTTAATCGAACTAGTTGCAAAACAAGAAACAATTACTAACAGAAGATTGAAGAGGTTTAAAAATTATAACAAGTAATAAATGTCAAAAACATTACAGATTAACAAACAAATTAATTATTGACCAATACAAAACAATGTTTACAATTTTTTTATTATTCGACGTAGCTACTGGTATGAAGTTTACGGCATTTGTAATTCTCTGCTTCAATACTGCTACATCGTTAGGAAGTGGTTCACCGTAAACCAACTGCTTAATGCGACCCCATAAAAAGAAATCCAATATTCATAGGGCTTGGGATCTGGCCGGCCACTTGATTGGTCCGTTCCTGGCAATCCAATTTTCTCCAAAATTTAAATTCAACCACCGATTAGCCATTTCTGTGGAGTGACCAGGGCAACTATCATGTTGAAGGATAATATTCTCTTAAAATACTTAAATGTTCTTCAGAAAATCTGCAAAAGCTGTAAATAAGTGTGCTGGTTTAACCTTCCCTCAATGAAATGAGGTCCAATAACTTCAACGTGAAACGGCACACCACACATTCACTTTTTTATAATATTATCTTCTACAATGAATTCTAAAATTTGGATTTTCAGAAGCCCAAAACCGACAATTCTGAGATGAAACAACACCATTGGTTGTGAATGTGGATTCATCTGAGAAATTTATGAAATGATGAAAAAATCTCTCTTTCATGATTTTTTCTCCAATGGTCAAACAAAAATCCAACCTACGGCCGTCATCTCCCTTTTCAAGCGTATGTTTATAATTTGATTTATATGCCCTAATTTTCTTTGCCTTGTAAATTCTTTGGAGTTCAGACTTGCTAATATTAATAAAAGCTGTCTTAGTGGCATCCTAGAATTTTCTATAACAGAGGCATGAGCTATAATAGCCCTAACAATGTCTTCATCATATGCTTTTATTTTTGTTTTCATGTTAAGAGCATTGCCAGTAGTCAGAAACTTTTTAATTATTCTCATAGCCTGAGTACATGACAAAGCAGTGTTTGGAAATTTTAAATTAAATTGGCTTACGACTTCTTTTAGCGAGTTTTCACCGCCAATTTCGTAGCATTCCACAATATAAATTTTTTCACGCACTGTGAGTACCATTTTCACTAAATTTTTTATGCTTAATTCGTTAATTTGAAACAGAAATTAAGGATAATATTGACTACGTTTGACAGATATGTCAATAATAAATGATAAATGTGTATCCATTGCTTTTCTCATAGCCTACTTTTAGCTTCTACATAACTTTACATATTAATTAAAATAATCCGATAAATCCAAGAATTTTGTGCAAAAGCCGATAAATCCAATGATTTTTGTTTTAAAAAAAGAGCTTTACACGTTGAATCTTGCCAAAATTTTAGGATTCCTCGGTCCAACCTCTAAGACATGTTTTGCAGAAAAATGTAATTAAAAATATCCAATCGATTTCATAGTATGCATTTTCGTCGATTTGCTGAGCAAAAACTGGATTTATCGGGTTTTGCACGAATGCTCCTCATCTGTATTTTTGCTGGGATTTAACAAGTCAGAATTTTAAATACCCAGTACTCAGTAGTGCAGCTCTGTTTGGTCCGATCTCCATATTTTGATCTTTCAAATATACAGCTGGATTATCTATTATTATTTATTACCTATGAAACAGGATGTACATAGCGGAATTTAATTGTATCGCGAACTTCCTCATGTTTTATTTTCTTCTTAAATTCAAACTTGTATATGAAGTCCCCACAAAGTAAAAAATATTGCGAAGAGGCGACTTCATCACTGTCTGCAATTTTCTTTCCTATCTTAAAGTAGAAACGGTATCACCATAATAAATTTTATTGGAGCCATTTGTCGCTCGATAGTTAAGCTCGCCAGTTAGTGCGAGTGAGGGAGTGGTAAAACTGCGGACGGATAACAGCAAAGGTGTACTTCGGGTAGGGATTTATCTTCTAAAATAATGTTATTTTTAATAGATTTTGATTATACAGAGTAAACGATTTATAACAAAAAATACGATAATATCGGATATAAAATATTTACATAAAAAGAAACATGCAACTGTTGAAAAAATATTGATGCAGAGGCGGCGTCAGATTATTTTTCATTTTTCAAACAAAAATTTTCAAAAATTGACTCCTTCAAGTTATTTACGAAAATATTTTTAATACTGCTATAACCTCTTCTTCAGTATCGGGGAGAAAGTTTTATTTACAGATACGTAAAAGAAAAAACAAAAGAAGCTATTTTTATTATGAAATAAACAAAACATAAAATGATTCGACTTTACATTAAAGATGTGCATTTCACAGTTTTTCATCCGTAAATTCTTCACTTTTGACATCGTCTAGCATCAGCGTTTTTTCTGCAATCGCATTTAATTGAAGCACATGCGGTTTTGTAACTAAATTGTGCCATGTGTAGCAAACTTTTAACTGCAACCGGCAAATCTCTTAATTGCTTCCGGAACGTACATGTTATCACGTAAGATCTATACCAAGTCGATGCAATTTAAGCATTGTTTTTACGAGTCGTGGAGGACTATACGACGCAGCCGACCGCGATTTCCTGGGATCGGAAGATAAAGGAAGCTATAGTCCTAATTTTGCTATTAACGAGCAACACAAGTAGAAGCTCTGGTAGTGGCTGCGGGGAAATTGTTAGTGGGGATGGATACTACATCTAAGTGTAAGAAAAATGAAAGGGGAAACATCCGACTGTGTTGTTCCCTGGAGACAGGAGGGTGGCGATCGAATTGTGATCCATTTGTTGCGGATTTTGAATCACGAATCGTTGCCGTTAAACATTTTCCGCACGTTCTCTCGTTGTATTCAGGTTGTCCCAGCTCTATTCAGACAAGCATTATCTGGAAAACGGTAAGGCATTGAAAGAAATATTAAACAGAAAAGTTATTCTGTTTAAATATGTATTTTATCATTTCATTTCCAAATGTACAAGGTAGGTTATGCAACTTTATTTTTTCAAATGGAACACCCTGCATATTTTTAAGTGTTTGGATTTTCCTTTTATCTGCGAACAAATTTTGTTAATCATGTCGTATACCTATCGTTAACAGTTTACGATAGATCAATGGTTTAATCTTGATTCTTCCATGCTCCATTTTCTTAAACAAATAAGGCTGGCCTTAATTACACACAGAAGCAGAAATTACATTTAATGAATATATTGATATGTTCCTTATTCACGGCGAGAGCTTTGGAGGGAACAGGATTTGGTAATCAGGGACCTGTTAAGTGGCCTGCACGGTGACCTGATATGTCGCCCCTCGATTATTTCTTATGGGGCCTTTTAAAGCAAGTTGTATACGTTGAGAAACCAAATAATCTTAATGATTTCAACAATGGGATAACTCATGCTTGCCGCAAATAATCCCTGAAGTTATAAGGAATTATGTAAACAAGAACTCTTGAGGAGGTATGAGTTGTGTCAAATAGAATATTCGCGACAATTTAAGCATCTTTTATAATAATCATAATAATTGTTAGTGTTTTATGTATTATTCGTTATGACTACGTTATTAATAGTATATTATTCAACGAGCATATAATTATGGCTATTATTCACGAGGGTGAAGTTTAAGACACGAGCCGCCTGCGAGTGTAGTGAATCACCAGAGTGAATAATAGCAATTATATGCGAGTAGAATACTATACTTTGTCCACGACTGTTACATATTTAATATTGACTTAATTCATCTTCATTTCATTTCTCCTATTTAAGAAAAATTCATATGTCATCATATAAGATTCGATTTTTCGGGCAAGAAGTTTAATGAGGCGATTTCTGCAGCTTTCTTTACCTCTGGCGGTGCCAAAGAAATCTCGATTTCACTGTCAGTATCCATTTATCTAATTATATTACTCTTTTTGAATACCTAATGTGCAAAATTATTGTAAATAACGTTGGCGTAGAAATCGCACAAATTTTGACATTTCAAATCAATTACGGAATTACGCTCTGACAGATTGTCATGACTTACTAATAAAATGATACAGTTTGTAGGCACGTAGACAAATGGCGTCAAAAATAATGTTGGGGATTGTCGCGTGTTGCTAATAGATGATGCTTCGAATAAAAACTTACTAATGTAGTTTTTGGGTGTTCATTAAAGTACCTCTTCGACATGTACAATTTGAGTGCTTCCTAAAAAACTTAGAGAAACAACCCTTGTCTTTTGGTTGCTGCAATTTTGACATTTTAATTTTTAGTAAAAAGTCACTAATGTCATTTCTTATAAACAACTAACTGTCCTCATTATTCACTGCAATCAGTGAATAATGAAATCATTATTCACTGCAGAGAATAATGGATAGCATTATCCTTGAGGAGACACATACATATAGAGTACATTATTTAATAGTCGTGGGACAAAAAATGTTATCCCAAAAATGTAACTGCTAATATCTCAACAAGTGGGTAATGATAGGTATAGGACATGATTAATAAAATTTGAACGGAAATAAAAGGAGAATACAAAAATATAGAAATGTACAGGCATTCCATTTAACAAAGTAAAGTTGCATTGCAAAACGAGACACCTTTTTAAGACCCCTTGTGCATTTGAAAATATACTGATTAAATGCATATTTTTAAACAGAATAACTTTTCCATTTAACATTTCCCTCTATGTCTCGCCGTTTTCTAGATAATGCTTGTCTAAATAGAGCTGGGACACCCTGTATATCCGCATATAAACAATTTTGTTTTTATTTCGCAAATGGCGACAGCTATCTGTAGGGTACTGTTTCCCCCTTCTGATGTTTGTTAATGGCAATGTTTCTTTTCAGGTTGCACTAAGAAACAAAGAGCTCTGCATTATATTTCTTTCTAGGACCAGTTCTGTTTAATATTTACATAAACGAAATACTTCATATCCCAATGGACGGAAAAGTTATAGCTTACGCCGATGGCACTGTTCTCCTGGTTGAAGATGACTCCTGGGAAGATGTAAAGAACAAAGCGGTTCTAGAATTTTCGAAACTACAACAGTGGCTAGCCGAACACCTTCTAACAGTCAATCTAGAAAAAACTAAATTTATGTGCTTCGGTATTTATGATAAGAACATACCAAATATACATACACTGCAATTACATTCGTATACGTGCTTAAATAAACAAAAATACAACTGTGAATGTGATATGAAGTTATTCCAAACAAAAACCACTAAATATCTTGGAGTTGTAATTGATCAAAACTTAAAATGGACTGAGCATATCCAACAATTAAATAATAAAATGCATAAGTTAGTTTGGAAATTCTACCATTTAAAAAATACAATGCCTTTCAATATCTTAAAACGCCTTAGTCGAATCAATTCTTAGATATGGAATATTGATATGGGGAAGTGCCTATCCAACAAATCCAACAAATGTAGAACCTTTAAATATATCACAAAAATATATAATCAAAATTATCTTAGGAAAAAATAAACAATACTCCTCGGAACTATTATTCAAACAATTCAATGTATTTAATTTGCAACTTTTATATATCAAATCGGTTCTCATATTTACTTTTAAACACAAAAACATATTAAACACAATACAACATGAACATAATACAAGGCAAAAACATAATCTAAATGTGATAATACCTAAAAACAGGTATACAACAACCCAAAGATTTATAACTTATTATGGCCCTAAATTTTATAATATTTTACCAACACATTATAAACAATTCAACAATATAGGTTTATTTTCTCATAAAGTGTCGCAATTCTTAAGGACTAACAAAGTTAGATTTATGAAACTATTGGCAGGTGGTTAAACAAACTTACAAAGCATACGGCCCCTTAATTCTTCATGTATATATGTACACGATGTTATTAAACAAGTATTGTCATGGGTACACACACAGGCTACATATGTAGTCTAGGTGTACACTAAATGGAGGAATAATAGCATATGCATATACATATAAGATTAGGTAAAACTTATTTTTATATTGAAATCATTTTTATAATTTAGCGATTAATGATAAGAAGCATATTATATTACTAATTTTGTATTTTACATTGTATGTGTATTCTATATTGTATTATTAATTATGAATAAATTACTTACTTACTTACTTACTTACTAATTGATAACTGATATGATACAAATCAGTTAGATTTAAGAACACGTTGCGTTGACTTTTGAGTATTTTATCATAGTTTTCAACGATAGTTAATAGCAAATAACTAATGCACAATAAAAAATGAATAAAATATGCGACTGTTGACAAACTGATCTTATCAACGTTTCTCTTTCAGATACAGTAAATAATATGAAAAGCTCTATAACAGATATTTATGTATATAAAAGAGAAGAAAACGTAAACATCAAAATGTAGAGTCAAGGGAAAATGTGATTTTTAAATATATACAGTCTGCGTCTCTGTAAATTAACTGCGTTGCTCTATTATTAATAGTATTTTATCAGGAGTAATATATTTTTTTACTGGTGTTTGAAGATAATTTTTTGTTTATATTTTATACTTACTAAAGAAAGTTAGGGTACATAATTTCAGTTTAAAGGACTCCCCATCATTCTTACTTAAAATTGGGTTTCTGTGGAATTAACTTCATTTTCATATATTTATAGATTTTGACATTTTCAATAAAAGTTTCAATGGACACCACCTTAAATAATGAAGAGTATTTAAGATATAGCTGATCAAAACTTTCCTTTCCTTTAGTTCGGAGAATGAATGACTATTTGGAATATCCTATACTTATCCTTAATAAGCTAGGAGCTTCTTATCAAGCAGACTGAAAGTCTAGTAAGGACATGTCTGGATAAGGAGCCCTAAGGTACAAAGTAGGAGTACTACAATAGACCTCTACTGGTGGCAGTAGGCAAGGCCAATCGCCAGCTACTCTAACTAAAATCTAAATCTCTCTATCTTTAATAAACGTCACTTTTTGACATAAATGATTTTTTTCCACTTTCAGTTTTACCGAAAGTGATACTAACTTTTGATTCTCAAATGGAACACGCTATATATTATTTAAGTGACTGTTCCGATTTATTCTGATTGACCTTCATAATGCTAGAAAAATCGAAATCTCATTCAAAATCCTAACTTATGTGATTTATGATCAAATTTTCATCAAAATAATTTTTGGGACAAAATACAATTTTTTCACCATTTATTAGTACCGTTAATAAAGAATTTATTCAAATGTCTTATGAAAATGTGCGATAAATACAATCAAAATTGCAGTTAAGAGAAAATAACGAAAAATTAAATTGAAATAAATACTGACGTTTGAAATGTCACTTATGCAGTATCATTGTATTTTGAAAATTATGCAGAATTCAAGAATGTCATAATATAGGTATAGAGACTTTCATTTGAAAATCAAAAGTTAGTTTCACTTTGAAGTGGGAAAAAAATATTTTTTTTTTATTGGTGCCCTATTTTGCTTATTTAAAGTACGCCCCAGAGTGTTTAAATCCAAATTTTAAAAACGCGCGTGTTTTAAAGGTTACCATGGCAACAACTACAACCCGAGTCAGAATGTCAACTTTTTAATTACTAATCTAACAGGAATGTTTGCGGTTTTAACCGCGAATTTGCTTTTCTATTTAAGTAATCAATATTAGAACTAATTTTAAAGCAATATACAATCAGTAACAACTATAGTGACAATAATTAGTCCTATGTGACAGATTGCAAATTAATTTTTGCATTCCTCATTTGACACTGACAGGTATCCTGATGTCATATCACAAATTCAACCATTTTACATTCTTAATTCTTATTTCCATTTGTTGTAGTAATAATTTCAAAGTGTACCAATAAAAAAAATAGCGTAAAGTATTCGTGGATAACTGGTCTTTAAAACACGCGCGATTTTTCGAGCACGACGGCGCAGCCGGAGTGCTCGAAATAGACCTTATTATCCACTTATACTTTAATATACTAATATGTCAAAAAGTGATATTCATTAAGTATATACGATGTCCCAAATTTCATTGTATTAGCTTCAAAACTAAAGGAAAAAATCGGCAGTTACTGGAAGCGGCTGTAACGTTCCCACCCGATTGAAATTAGTGATGGGCTGCTAAACAGCAGTCTGCTACCTTTTAACTGTAATTTGATTCGTAGCAGTAGCAAATGCTACGAGCTCTGATAGTCAATTCAAATCAGCCGTCATGACTTTAAATCAAATATATTATTGTAATATGACCCACCCATATTTATCTAATTTACGACGTCGTATGTGTTCACCGCCAAAACAGCAAAAGAATTATTTATATTTCGTTTAAAACTAGTGACCAATCCTCAAACTCTGAATAATTATAAACACCTAATATATGATGATATTTAAGCATGTAACATTTTCCGCAATTATTAATAAACTTTATAATGAAAAAAGAAAGAAAAAAACGCACTGTGTTGGGATCGAACCGTCGATCTCTTGATTTGTAAGTCGACGCTAATCAAATCAAATCAAAAACATATTTACTAAAAATTAAGAACAATCTGTCCCACCCGAACACCCATGTCCGGAGCCAATTTGATTACATAATTAATATGGTTGTCCCATTTTAGATGAGAGTCCAGCCAAATGCCCAAGTACTTTACCTCTGTAGCAGCGTGTATGATGAATCGATTGTCTATATTAAGATTTTGAAATGGTGGAATCGTAGATTTATTGCATGTCATTGGTAAGTAAAGTGCCTTCTTAAGATTTATTGTGAGCAATTTATGATCAAACCAATCCTTTACATTTTTTATGTCAGATTCTACTTTATTTTTTAGGGAATCCCAGGTGTTGCTGCGATAGAAAATTGCTGTATCATCAGCGTAGGTGATTATTGTACCACTGCTTTGTACCGAGAATAAGCCATTCAGATATATGTTGAATAATATCGGCCCCAGTACCGATCCTTGTGGAACTCCGTATTCTATTTGTTCATAGTCACCAAGTAAATTATTGATCTTAACAGATTGTTTTCTGTTGGATATATAACTTTTAAATAAATCTAGAGCTTTACCTCTAATGCCAAGTTCTTCGAGTGATTCCACAAGGAGAGCATGGCTGACCATATCAAAGGCTTTTGATAAGTCTATGAATACACATAGAGATGGTTCACCTCTGTCCAAAGCAGCACACATCAATGAAGTGACATGTAATATGGCATCTTGGGTTGATATACCTTCACGAAAACCATATTGATTGTCAGATAGCAGGTTAAATTTATTAATATATGCGTTGAGTCTCTTCTTTATAATTTTTTCAAAAATTTTTGTATAGCTGGTTATTAAGGATATAGGCCTATAATTACTTACAACCATGCAATCTCCATTTTTGTGAATTGGTAGTACAATCGATGTTTTAAAAGCAGAGGGACAATACCCTGTCTCTATACACCTATTTATTATGTGCGCCAATGGCTTCGATATTGACGACGATATGTTTTTTAAGGTTTCTGATTTTAAACCATCTATTCCCGGCGCCTTATTATTTTTTAAGGACATAATCGTTTCTTTTACTTCTACAGAGTTAGTAGCAAATAAAAAAATTGAGGTAATCGCATTTACTTTGGTAATCCTTTCGAGGTGGATATATTTCTTGCTAATTCTCCAGTTTGAAAAGCTCATCTTCACTGTACACTATTCGGAAGTCCCGTTAGGCCATCTGGGTGGTAACATAAATACTTTAAAAAAATCAAAATTGCATGTAATTATACAAAGGATATTTTCTAAATAATAATCAATAATAAACATGTACTTTTTAAGTAAGTAGTGCCATTTGTAAATGCAGCTCAAATTAATATGCAGCAGGACTGAAATATTATTTCATTTGTCTCGTATATGAAAACAATGGAAACCATAAAACATGAAAAGGCTTTCTACTCCAACCAAACGATGAAAAATTGACGAGCAATGGGTTGCCCTAATGGCAAGTGCAATATCCATTAACAACAGATTACTCCACCACCAAAACATTACTGCGTAAATAGTTTGACCTTACGCCAGAAATCTTGTATTTGTATTTGAATCATGTAATATTATGTTACAAAAATTTAATTCAAATGGTTTAAATTCGAGAGCAATGTTGTCTATGTCGTAAGCATAATGCAAATTTAGGAATTGCATTAAATCTCCAGACATTTCACAAAATATTAGCTTTGTGTGACACACCTGCTTTATGATAGATAAATACAGGAAATTTGACAAATGAACGTAAAATAGATTATATTTTTATTAGATTTTGCCTTCATATGAAGATCATTATGTTTATCGTCTGCTCATTTTCAGGCATTTTACAATTTGGCTGATACGAGCTAGTAAGAAAGTAGAGTCGACTCAATTTCAAGATGTAACTGTCTTATAAAGCCACAGTTGGACCCATTGTTGTTTTAGGGATCTACAATTTAACGTGGATGCAAATCAAGATCTTAGCTACCAATTTAATCCATCCTTGATTACCCCGACGTCTTTCAGGTAGATTATTAATAATAATAATAATAATAATAATAATATATCTTTATTTCAAAGAATGTTTCTACAATTTAAAAAAATTATAACAACATAAAATGAAAAAGCGTCACATAAAACATTTCATACCTGTTTAAAAGAAAAACGAAAAAAAAAAATGCTTCCTATCTCAGTGTTTCACATGAAAAATATTGATCAAAATGGTATGGTTCCAAATTTAATATCAGTGATTTTAGTTCTGTCTTAAACCTATTTAAGCTAACAATATTTTTCATACGAGACGGTAATTTATTATATAATTTAATGCACATGTAATATGGACTCTTCTCTGTTAGTGTCAGATTATGCTTTGGGTATGTAATATTTATTGCTCTTGTATTATGTTCATGTTGTGTGTTATTAAGCAAAAACTTATGTTTGTTCTTAAAAATAAACATTAGACATTCATACATGTACATACCATAAATGGTCATGATTTTATTTAATTTAAATATGCCTCTGCAAGAGTCTGTGTAATTCATTTTAAACATAATTCTGATAACCCACTTTTGTGTTATAAACACTTTTTGGATGTTCGAATTACTGCCCCAGAAAATTATTCCATACCTAGCTGTTTCCTCGAAATTTGAATAATATATAATTTTTAGACTTTTAAGATTTAAATATTTACCAATTACTCTTATACTATAGCAGATTTTGTTTAATTTCAAACACAATAGATCGATTTGATTTTCCCAATCTAAGAATTCATCTATTTGAACACCCAAGAATTTTGTATTTCCCACTAGATTTCTTTGCTCATTTAAAATAGTAATATATTCCGGAGTTTCCACTCTTACTTGTTTTGTTCTAAATAGCATAATATTAGTTTTTTCTCTGTTTAATATAAACCTATTTCTATCGTACCATTCACTTGTATTTGAAAATAAATCATTACATTCCTGTGTTAGTTCAGGATAAGTTTCTGCTCCTACCAAGATATTATTATCATCTGCGTAACTCGTTATACAATGAGACTCATTCCTTACAACATTACATAAGTCATTTACATAAATGATAAATAGAATTGGACCAATTATGCTGCCTTGTGGTATCCCGATATTATTTTGTAAGATTTCTGACTTGACAGTTTTACCATTTCTTATTATTTTTACCCTCTGACGACGATCTGAAAGGTAAGATCTTATCCACTCTAGTGCGTTCCCTCTATTTCCATATTTTTCTAATTTTATTAGCATTAAATTATGATCCAGACAGTCATAACCTTTAGATAGATCCAAGAACATAGCTAAGGCGATTTTTTTATTTTCCATAAATTCCAAAATTTTTTGGGTAAACTGAAATATTGCGGTTTGAGTAGATCTTCCTTTCAGAAAGCCGTGTTGTGTATTATTGAATAGTTGGCAAATATTCATGAAATCAATAAGTTGAGTGCTGATTCCCATTTCAAAAATTTTTGAGAAACTAGGTAGTAAGCTAATTGGCCTGTAATTTTCTAATAACTCAGGGTTTCCTTTTTTATAAAGTGGTTTAATACTGGCTAATTTTAATTGGTCTGGAAATATTCCGTATTTAAAGGAATTGTTAATATATAACATACCACTTCTGCTATTTCAGCTATACAAAATTTTACCAGAGAGGTTGGAATTTCATCCTCACCACTGCTATATTTAATTTTAAGATCTTTAGCAAATTTTAGCAATATATTGGTAGTTACAGGTTTTAGAAACATCGATTGATTGTTTTCCGATATATTGCATTCAAATGGAATTTTGTTTAGATTTGCAAGCAGGTCTGGGACTACGTTCAGTAAAAATTTATTATAATCATTTGCAATTTCGATGGGATTACCATTTAATATAATGTAATTTTTGTTTTGTTTGCCAGTGATTTCATTTGTATAGACCACATACATTTACTTTTGTTATCTGATTTTACAATTTTATTTTCATATGCCTTTCTCCTTTCCTCTACCAGTAAATTATTGTACCTAATCTTTTCATCATTATACATTTCCTTATACTTACTATCATTTCTGGAAATTACTAACAATGCATCTAGCCTATTTTTACATTCCCTTAGTACTTCGTTCTCAGTAGCATTTTTGATATGTTTTTTACATTTACTTTTGACATTTACTAATTTTCGAGGAAAACATTCAATAAAAATATTTAAAAAATTATTTATAAAATACTCCCATTGTTTATTTACATTGTCATTTTCACAGTTAAATACTTCTTCCCATGTTTGATCGTGCAAACATTTTAAAAAATTGCGTTTATTTGTCTCATTAAAGAATCTCCTATAGAATTTATGATTGTTCCTATCGTAATTTTTTACATTAAAATTTATCTTTTGAGCTGTATGGTCTGAAATATGTGTATTTATTATGTTTACTTCATATTCACAAATATTTGTTAAAATATTATCAATGCAACTTTTGGATTTTTTATATATCCTAGTGTGGTTTTTTATTGTTGCCTACACATCAAAAGAATTTATTAGTGAAAATAACCTCTCTTTGTTTTTATTATCATTTTTCATTTCTATATTAAAATCTCCAGCAATGAGGATTGTTTTATTCTGGTCAAAAATCTTAATTAATAGTAATTCTAATTTATTATAAAATATATCTAATTGCCCATTAGGTGGCCTATATATTACTATGACAATGATTTTCTCTCTATTAATTGTAATTATCATGGGCCTGGCGTTATGACGGTAGACAGGACAGGGCCCGGGATTGTCTCAGTTGATAGCTCATGGACTGTTAAATGAGATATATGGTCACCCATCCAAGTACCGGACTCGTTATACCTCACTGATTCAGTGTGGGAAATTAAACCGGTGACTGTACCTCATCCCCATAACAAAAGTATAATCCAATAACATACGGTTGGCCACACATATGCGTCTTCGATGTGTTACTAGCTAAAGGTGAATGATAATTACGATAACATACAAGTAGTAAATGACGAATCAACGCTATTGACGAAGAATCGTGAAATTGGTGTGACCTTCATGGCCAACAATCCAAAACATACTCACTCCTGCTGATGGCGTGTATGAATAAAGCAACTTAGCAGATAGAGCACAGCATATTTCGCTTCAGAAGAATCAGGTTCATGATTGATTAAATGCTTAATTACATAAGATTTCAATTTCGACGGTAGTGCTCTGAGAGGTATACTATGGAATGCCTTGGACATATAAATTAGTATCATCTCATTGACAATTAGCGATGAAGTGGTTTTTAGAAACCTGACTGATCATTTATAAGAAAAGTGGTGAAAATTTCCAGATGTTTAGATAACAGCTAATCTACAGTATTCCATAATAACTTATCACTAGCTGGTAAGCTTTTTCTTTTGAGATATTTAGGCACTTGAGTGGTTTTCAATAACTTGTCATGTTGCATAATATTATATTTCCTCTTTTCGATGTAATATTTATAAATAATGATAACGTTAAATTTCCTTAGAATTAGGTAATTTACTTAACTTTAAAGCCTTAAGAGTACTAGATGCCTAATTTATAAAATAATAGCTAGCTAATTATTATATTACTTTATATAAATTAGTCAAGTAATATCAATATTTTTTTCTTCTTATTCACAGTCTTGAAAGACGTGTGATTCATTCTAGTTGCCTTCTCTTTGCTGTATAATATGTCCGACAGCCTCATGCCATCTATCATGGCTATTAATATTTTATAGAATAAGTATTAAAGACACTTGGTATTACTGTTCCACAATTTTTGTTCAGATTTTTCTGACATATGCTTCGGCCTTTCGACCATTATCAAAGAGTTATAACAACTAACTTAAAAGTAACCATTACAAGATATTTATAGGATTTAAGAGGTATAGATAACTTAATTAACATTTTATTACTTATTTCAAATATAGCTACAACTATGAATTTAATTTCAAATTTTAATTACTATTTCTAGGTATGTTTAATTTTAGTATGGTGTCTATTATGGGGGTATTATGAAATTTAGTTTGTGTATTAGTAACGTTTTCCTGTTTATTTAAAGCCTTCTTGATTTTCAAAATTTCAAGCATGTCTAACCTATTTCCCTTATTGACATTGTGCAAAAGGTTAATACTGCCCCCGTTGAAAAAATGGTTTTTATCTATACAATGTTCTGCGAAATCAGTTGATTTTTTATTCTCTAAAATAGACTTTAACACCGTAGACAGTAACATTGTTAGGAGACTAACCTTTTTTATAGAAAAGATAATAATCTTTTAAAATATGTACAATTTTGGACAAGATACGTGGATGATGTGTTTTGTATATGGACGTCACGGATAGGCAATTATCACAGTTCATTCATTTTATTAATTCTATAAACAATAAAATTCAGTTTACGGTAGAAATTGAAATAGAACGTTTTTTAAACTTTTTAGATATTTCATTGACACGAAATGTCCCATTTTAGAATTCGATATTTATAGACAACCCACTTTTACTGACACACTCATACATGTAAATAGTAATCAAACCTGGAAGATAAAAATGTCAGCTTTTCATACTTATGTCCATAGATTGTTATCATCAAAGTTAAATAATGCCAATTTTGAAACAGAAGTTACAATCCTTAAAATAATGGCAAAAAACATTGGATATAACACATCTCTCATAGACAAGCTAATTAAGAACAAACAAAGAGAGTTGTTGAAAAAACATTTTTATAACGCATCCAAAGAAAATAAAAGGTGGCATAGTATTAATTTTGTAAAACATATTAGCAACTAAATTTGTAATGGGTTAAGTAAACTTGGCATTAGCACCATTTCCTCGAATACAAACAACTTAGGTCGCTTGTTGATTAACAACAAAGAAAAAACTGAAGACTGGCGAAAAGCGGGAGTATATGAAATGAATTGTGACGATTGTGATGCTCTATATATAGGTGAGGGTGGTCGAAGCTTAGACGTACGGGTAAACGAACACAAACAGTCTGTTTTAGAGAATAAAAAACCAACTGGTTGTATAGATAAAAACAATTTTTTCAACGGTGGTAGTATTAAACTTTTGCACAATGTCAATAAGGGAAATAGATTAGATATGTCTGAAATTTTGGAAATCAAGAAAATAAACAGAAAAACGCTACTAATACACAAACTAAATTTCATAATACCTCCATAATAGACACCATACTAAAATTAAACATACATAGAA
Source organism: Stenurella melanura (assembly GCA_963583905.1). Taxonomy (NCBI): domain Eukaryota; kingdom Metazoa; phylum Arthropoda; class Insecta; order Coleoptera; family Cerambycidae; genus Stenurella; species Stenurella melanura. Next base: position 74,589,979 of record OY757312.1, on the reverse strand, counting down.
ATAGTAATTAAAAATTTAAATTAAATTCCTAGTAGTAGCTATATTAGAAATAAGTAATAAAATGTTAATTAGGTTATCTATACCTCGTGTTTTTAACACTTACTCTATTTAGTATGTTTCACCAAGAACCTACCGCAGACTCAGTTCAATTAACAATATTTTATATTAATATAATAATTACATTATGGTGTTTTCATAGCCTCTGCTACTAACTGAAGAATAGTTATAAAGTCGAATAATAGAACCTCATTATTTATAACCAACCTAAAAACAAAGGAGGACGTCATTAACTCGACTTGTATCTATATTTCCATATGCAAAGTTTCAGAGAAATCAAAATGTCGCAATCCTTTTGTCAATCAAGTTATTTTATGGAAAACTCAATTGCCGTTGTTTGGGATATCCTATGAAATAGCCTGAATCTTATTTTCCAGGGTTATCTTAAAGACACGACCGTACTTTAGCGTAGACCTTATCGTTGAAAATATCTTGAAACAGGAAATCTGAATAGTTGGAGCGGAACCTTTCCTGTACATTTATTTAAAATTGCTCTGTACCGATTTAGATTTACCAATAAAACAAATTGGCCAGCTGACCATCGAACTTTTGTCATAGCATGTGTTGAATATGTGTTTTAGTTGTTAGATGAAATTGTAACGATTCTGAATTTATCAAGTTATAGTCTTTGGACTATGGAGCAATACTAAATAATACTAAAAACACCTACATATTTTTTTGTAAGGTGCCCCATATCAGATCTATTCTCCCTTGAAGGTTAAGTTTTGAAAGGTTGGCAACTACTTTATCGATAGCTAACGCAATGATACAAGACATGTTTATCTACTACCCCTATTTACAGTTTTAGAAGATGTATCTGGTAAATACAGGGTGTAATTAGTTTCATGTCATCAAAAAAAACTGGTGGTAGGGAACGACAAGACAAACAAAAAAACCTTATATAACATGGGGTCTAAAGCTCATAATTTTGGAAAAAAAAAATAAACAAAAATTTCGCAAATTTTCAATAAAATTTTTTGAGAACTGCTGGAATATTTAGGTAGGTTTAGATCATCGCGCGTGTCTTTGCCTATGATACTCAATATTTGTGTAGATAGCTCTAAAATGTCGGCGGTATTTAGCGATGCGGTAAAGATGAAAGACATTTTCTGAGTGTTTAATAGATCTGATCTAAAGAAAACTCTCCCTTGTGCAATATTTTAGTTACCGTGGGTGTTTATGTACACACGTCCAACCCGCCGTTCGTTGTTTTTGTTATTTTTGAATTTCGCGTCATTGTGTATTTATAGTTAAGATTTATTTTATTGACTTACCGTTCAAGTTCTCAAATTCTTGATTAGGTACAGACACAACTTACTTGTTCGTTCTTCTTGTATTCCTTTTTGGCTTTTGTACCAAGTTTTTATTTTATTTTTCTTTATTGGCAACGTTAGTTGATAGTTTAGTGTTTAGTGTTAAACGAAGTGCGTATGTCGTTAATTCGACGTACCGAACTTTGTATTGATGCAGATGCAGAGATTTTGAATGTTAATAAACCACATTTAAATTTTCTAAATTATAAACAATCCAATATTTTGTTCCAAATTAAAAAACACACATGTGAAGAAATGCTCTGTTTAAACCTCTATGGCCATTATTTGCTTGCAATTGTGCACAAAGAGAAAACGGATTATTTACCTCTTTATAATTGCCTCAGTCCAGTTGAGGCGGCCCATCAAAGGCGGTCGATGATCCAAGGCCTTTGCTTTGACACCGCAGACCACCGCGTGTGCCGGCGAGAACTTTTTTATGACAATTTAAAAGTTGTATAATTGAGAACTACAAGTCCATTGACCAAGAAAAGCAGTGGTTCTCAATTGTTGTCTACCATAATATTAGAAATGTTGACTAGATCAGTTTTTTCAAAGTGCCCCTAGAGGGAAAAGTCATAAAGGTTTTTTGTCTGTTTAGTCGGTCCCCATTACCAGTTTTTTTTAATGACATGAAACTGATTACACCCTGTATAATATATTCTTCGTATCTCTAAATAGCAAATAATGCAATCAAACTTATTTTTTAAGTTAATTCATTGACACATTGGTACAATAACAAGTTGGAAAGGTAACAATATTTGAGAAATAATCTTTTTGTCTTTCGATATAAAATGATTATGCATTTAAATAAACATTCAAAAATATATAACATTGTACAAGAATAAAAATAATGTATGGTATACTGATGAGCATTTCGCAAATCAAGCTGTCACTATCAGAAGATAATTGCATCTAAAGTATAGCAATTATATTCAAAACATTATTTAAAGAAACTGCGAAGAGCATCTTTTAGTAGGTTCAACAATTACATTAGAAATTTAAGAAATGGCGGTTACATCTGTTTATTTGTTTTGGGGACAACTTTTATGTTGGTAATTGTATTTAAAAAGCAGTAACAGAAATTCATGATGTTCATTAGGAACGAATAAATAAAGCAATTAAAATAAAGACAAGTTAACGAAGCAAGACTTAGTGTACCAAAGCTTGGTAAATAAGGGCTTAAATATTTTATAGACGCTGTGTTCTAATTTCCCATTACTCTTATACTGTTGATGTTTCATCCCTTTCAAACAGGGATGGCCATTAATATATTAAGATACTAAGTAACCTCTAAAATTTTGATGTTGCAATTTACCTCTTTCTTACTCTAATTTTAAAATATGTATGACTAAGGGATTACCAATATAAGGCTATTGCATTTAAAGTATTAACCCCTTCAGCCCCATGTTGCCCCAGATGGCAACAAATTCATATGGCGTTTGTATACCAAGTTGCCATATGTGGCAACAAATATTAAGCTTCTCATATAATACTGGAATAGTTCTGTAGGTGTTGTTTTAAGCATGGGTTGTCAAAAAAAAATAGCGGGAATAAATTTTATTGATTTCTTGAAGGTCAAATTCGCAACAACAACACGTGTGCCGCATGTAGATTCTTGCCAGTAAGTATATTGCTTCAGAGGAGTGTTGTAGTGTTGATCCTTAAAATGAGTGATTTAAGTGATATTGACGAGCCCTTTGAAGACTCTGGCTCAGAATATTTGCCGGAGTATTCCGATGATGAAGACGAGGATGATAGTTTGTCCAGTGGTTCCGAAACTGAAGATGAGGAACCCGTAACTATGGGTGAATTCTCTGTTATAATAGATCCGTTTTCTGTTAGTTTTATAATCTTTTTATTTTGGTTGTCGTGTGTTAATTTTTAAAATTATTTTAGGATAAGCGAGCCTCCGAGTTGGTGCCTTTTGCTAGTATTTTTGAAGGATTACATCCTGCTATTGGGTTAGAAGGTATAAACCAGCCTTTAAGTTGCTTCTTATCATTTATGTCTGAAAACATTGTACAGTCTCTTTGTAACTGGACAAATGAACGAGCAGGAAGGCACTTAGTCGAAAATGGCACTCTTAAAGTGTACAATTTAGTATGGAAAGACATTACAGTTTCGGAGATGTACACATTTTTAGCTTTACAATTATATATGGGTATTGTTCATTACCCTAGAGTACCCGACTACTGGAGCCGTGACTTCTTGTTCAAAGGGCCAAATATTTTTTGTGGAGAAATAATGAGCAGAAATAGATTTTTCGTCATTTTAAAATTTCTGAGATTTAGTGATCCAGGAGCCTTTATTGTAGGAAGACCTATTACCCGGTTGGCAATGTTTTTTGCATACGTCAAAGAAAACTGTATGAATCTTGTAGATCCTGGAGAAATTGTGGCAGTAGATGAATGTTTGGTTTTATATAAAGGTAGACTGCATTTTAAACAATTTATAAAAACCAAACGTTCACGTTTCGGAATGAAACTATTTTGTGTGTGTCCCAGTCATCCAGATTTACGGGGATACACTTACAATTTTGCCATGTATTTCGGAAAAGACACGTACAATATTGCTCACATTCCCGGGTCACAAGATTTAAGCATGTCTGAAAGAGTTGTGGTGTTCTTGTTTGAACGATTATTGGATGAAAGAAAAATAATAATTGATAATTGGTACATGTCTTTGAGACTAGCACAATTTCTACTCACCAGAAATACTTATGTGACTGGAACCATTCGAGCAAATAGAGGTGTACCTAAAGAGCTAACAGAATTACCTCTAAAAACATTCCAAACATGTTTTGTAAGAAAAGGTGATATTTTAGTTATTAGGTATAAGGATAAAAGAGATGTTTATCTGTTGACTACTAAACTCAAAGCTGAATTTACGCAAAAAACTCGTTACCAAGTATCCAATAACATACAGGTACAAAAGCCAAATGCTATTGAGCATTACAATGTGAATATGGGCGGAGTGGATGCTGTTGACCAAGACATGGAGCCGTATGACTGCACCAGAAAAAGCTACACCTGGTTTTAAAAAATTGGTTTGCACATAGTCCAACGCATGGTACTGAATTCAAAAGTATTGTACACAAATACTGGAGGAAAAGACAAGGGTGTCTTAGAATTTACCAAAATTTTAATTGATGCTTTATTGGAAAAATATGCACCTGGATACAAAAAAATTAAAGAAAATTATACAAAAACTAACAAACTTAAGCCAGAGAACACTAAACATGCTTTTGGGTGCAGCGTCAAGGAAGAAGGCTGTCGTCGAAAAAGAGGGACATGTAGAGTATGTTACCAAAATGAGAAGAAAAGAACATATACAACCAACTTATGTGGTACTTGCCCAAAGGCGCCAGTTTATTTGTGCTCCAAGGCCCACTTCAATGAATATCATGGTTACGTGTAAAATCATATTTATTTGTTTTTTATGAATACTCATTTATTTGCAGATAATGGTTTGTAGAAGTTTTTAGTAAAATTTTGGTATTTCAAATAAAAGTTGATATTTATATCGACTATAAATCTACGCCACTGTCTTTTTTACCCTTACAACTCGCCTACAATATTGTTTTTTAATAGAAGGAAGTCAGCATTGTGTAACAATAAAAAGTACAATACAAACAAAAAATTTTTCTTTCAAAATAAATAAATTAAAAAATACACTTTTTGGGCCCTTGTAGCTACGCCTCTGGATTTATTTTATTTTATTTCTTTACAAAAATGAGTTCCTTATCATAGTGGGGCAATGAAAAGTACTTACAAAAACAAAAAAGAAAACATTTTTTTTTCACCTAATCTGGTATTATATGGCAGTCTATAAAGAGTGACTTGGAGCTGAAGGGGTTAATAACTTAATTGTAATAATTATAACTTTGAAAAAAACATGAGGGGATTTGAATCCTCAAGAAATTTAACGATGCTGATCCGTGTCGTGCCGGCTGTCGATGTTGTTCATAACATACCAGGTTTTAAAATCACTTCTATATTTGAATTGTGATTGCGGTGTTTCCATCGAATTATTTACCTTAACATTTGCCTTACTTTAAACTAAAATCTCCCTGTAACGTTGTTCACCTGTAACAGTGCCTATATTAATTAAACATTTACTAAAATATGAAGTGATACATATTACACAAGTACAAGACAAATCCAAAAACCCAATATAGCCTTTATTTTTACTATTTTATGAGTTAACAAACATGTCAACATACTTGACACCAAACTTTACATTTATAAAAACAGAACTCATAATGTACATATAAAATTACCTAACACAAAATCATTATGGATTTTCAAGGAGTTACCTCGGTGACTTGAGAAGTGGTTAAGAAAACATTTTAAGAAAACATTTTACTTTTTTAAGAATTCGCTCCCACACTAGGATTTTAAATTAACATTAACGTGATTCCATGTCCAAACTGTGACGTCACTGCTACTGCTCTATTGTAACCTACGATAAACGAAAGATAAATATCAGTTCTTTCATTTGTATATAGTGAAATTTTTGTAGTGGTCGAGACATACAATGAGCTGTTACAAAACTTCTGACAAAAATTTGCATAGAATTCAAATTCGGAGGAACTCCTAAGAGTCGCCCGAGGCGACGCCACTCGCTGGTCACCAACTTTTCTTAGGTCATCACATAGTAAATGTTTAAATAAATTTTACTCCAGACAATGGAGGAGGAGGAGAATAAAGGGCTCACCTGGAAAAAATAGGAGTTTTATAGGCTAACTTTATGTTCTTTGAATCGCTGATTCTGAATTTTTCACTTACCACCAAAAAATCTCACCGGAAATACCTTTTTTCGAAAAAATGGCGCCAAAAACGAGTAATTTTCTCAAAATAACTCAATTTTTGTTAATTTTTAAAAGAATATGGCTTGAAATATACAAATAAATAAACAAAAAAGTTTCTAAATGCTTGAAATACGTCCGATCAAAATACATAACAAACTGCGTCGTCGCATTTGATGGCTATCCAGAGGACGCCAAAAATCTCCACCAAATTCGCGGAAAGTGAGAAGAGCACGAAAACACCAATCGGTCGATATAATTTTTGATGCATCAATGATACCCACAATTTCTCAAGACAAGTCTTTGTCAAACAGCAAGAATAAACATCGTCTCATATGGATGCTAAAGAATAAATTTGAGGCCGAAAACTTAAAACGACAAGTGAAGGAAGATACGGACTGCTTAACTGTTAAAACGGAGATTGAAGAGGCGTCAAAACATACATCAGGAGTGATAATTGTTGGCGACGACGTGGATTTATTGGTTCTTTTGATAGGTCTGTGTAAGGCTTCGAATATTTATTTTTTAAAACCCGGCCGAGGGAAAGTGTCACCACAGTTTTTTTCACTTTTAAGTCCACAGGAAAAAGTTTTTGCTGAAAACATTCTAATTTTACACGCATTCAGCAGATGCGACACAGTATCTGTTTTGTTTGGAAAAGGTAAAAGAAAATTTATTAGTGTATTGATTAATAATCCAGATTTACTGCCATCCGTCAAGTTTTTCTTAAACCAAACGCAGATCGGCAAGCCATTGCAAACACGGACAATCAATTCCTATTTCGCTTGTATGGCTGCGGCGCTGGAAATTCAGCCTTAAATGCATTCAGGTACAAAACCTTTATTAGAAAGGTGTACAACAGGAAGCATAACATCGCAAATTTGCCTCCTACCGAAGCCGCAGCCGAACAGCATTCATACCGCACATACCATCAAGTGCAACTTTGGCAGGGCAACGAGTTAAAAGCTGAAGAATGGGGCTAAAAAAGAATACACGCAGGCTTATCTCCAGTCACTACTTTGGTGCCTCCCGCTCCACCGCAGTTTAAAATCTCATATCTTGCAAATGCAAGAAAGGTTGCCGAGCAGTATGCGGCTGCCGGAAAAGCGGGCTGCGATGTTTGGTGATGTGCCTTCAATGCAACAACAACACCTGTGAAAACGCTCCAGACGAAGACATCGAGGACCTGGTGTAGAATGATCAAGATGACTGATGAAATAAATTTAGAATTGTTAGGTGAGGAGATGGACAGGGAAGAAGACTAACTGGAGCAATCTTCGATAATCCAGGAGAAATATCAGGCAGAGAAAACGCCCATAATTTGATAGGTGAGTTGATTTTTTTCTTCCATTCTCCTCCCTTTTCCTCTCTATGCCTCTCAGTCCATTTACCTATCTCCTTACCTGTATTAGACGTAAAAATGCGTAGAAAGTAATAAGTGTGCAGCACGTAGTCACTAGTCCACGACTGACTTTATTGTCTCTTTAAACGAAAAAAAAATTAGGTAGATTAGATATTTCTTCATTAAGTATCGTGACGTTTTTCCTCGTGTTTCAGAAGCTGATAAAAGTGATTCTAGCTCAGAAACTGAGGCATTTGATGAGCCTGGTCTTTCAACAGCTATAAAACGACACCGGTGGAATGAACTTAATAGTAAAAAATTAGGTTAAGTGAAAGACTTGAAATAAACCTTGCAACTTTCAATTCGAAATATGTTCATCATTTCCTTTCCGGTTTTCAAGCGGTTTCAAACTTTACTCTAAAATTTTGGTAAATTATTAAGGGTTTTTAGATTTTTCTGGCTTCCTCTAATCAATTTATGGTGATCATAAGTTGTTTTCTTTTAAATTAACAAAAATAAAACAGTTGTGAAAATACTCGTTTTTGGCGCCTTTTTTTCAAAAATTTCCGGTAGGAAATATTGGTGGAAAGTGAAATGCGGAATCAACGACCCAAAAAACATAAGGTAAGCTTATAAAACTAAATCCTTCTATTGTTTCCAATAATATTCTCTATTTCTGGAGTATTAGTATTTTTTCGTATTTTAAAAGTTACTAAAAAAAACAAATTTGACGCCATTGTGTTTCTTCTTCTGCCCACGGTGGCACTGATAACTTTTAAAAATACTGCTACTATATTCTACAGCTAGAAACCTTCCAACAAATCAAAAGCTCTCACAAGGATTATTTAATTACCCTGTGGACTGTGCTATAGTATCAAAAATATTAATCGAACAATTTTATTAATTCTGCTACTAGCTTCCGTCCCCCGTGGGCTGAGGCTGATAGCGTAGCGTAGCTGATAGTAGCAATACTGGTAGGCAACTGTAACTGCAGTAACATCAATGCCTGTAGTGAGCGCCATCTCTGAGATAGTGGTAGTACGTTATCTAGAAACTTATAGAAGAGGATCGAGATTTCTACATTATTTTGGATTGCCGCGGAGGTTATGGTCTTTGCTGGATGGTTCTAGAGGCAATTTATAGAGTACATAAGCCGATGTAAACAGGCGGAAAAAAGTTCTTAATGAAAAGTTAAGGTTAGAAATCCGAAGTGATACAAAGTGAGCAGTAGGGTGAAAATGTTCAGTAATAAACATTGTCAAAGGTTATCTTTGCCGGTAAAAGTGTATTTTAGTTAATAAAAGTATTGTGTAATGTAATGTTTAATGTAAATTTACTCAATGGATAGTGTGAGTGTATATCTCTTGTTACAATATTTGAACCAACAGATTTTAAAGGGTGGTTTCCTAAGGGGTGGAAACACGTGACAATTCTTTGTTTTGTAAATATCAAATAAATCTTAATTTGTAAAGTCCAAACGCGATTGTAATTATTACAAATACGTGGTACATTAAACATTTATTTTTAAACGAAAAATTGATTTGAGGATGTATATTAGGCATTGCCTCTGGCACTGGACAGACATTTAATTTGCTAAGTAAATATCCAAGTTATTTACTATTCCTTAACTTTTATTTACACAAGCTATTTGCATTTTTCATTAATATTTGCCGAGCTCGTTTTCAACCTAAAATATTTACTAAAGACTAGTGGTTTGCGTTTTCCTCTTACTTTCTCCTGTTTTTATGTTCGCTTATCCCACTGTCACATGAAGATAAACGTTTTATGTATCTTTTATTTATAACATGCTTTCTAAGTTTTTATACAGAAACTTCAAGAAAACTAAGTTAGTATAATTTCTTCAGGGAAGTGGGGTATTTTTTGAACATAAACTGTGTTAGACAAAATAAGAAAAGTTAAGTTCACATATAGTATAAGGTGATCCAACTCAACTTTACTGTTAGATCTTACAAAGTGTTTACTAGCATAGGAAAAATAACTGTCAATTATATAAAAATAAATGAGTGGCTAATTCTTCGCAGTCATATAGGTAATAACGTAAACATTATGAACAATATATATTTAAGTTAGTTACTTTTCCATCTTTTACCAGAGCAGGGGGTGAAAAAAGGGAGGGTGGCAGTGCGTTTTAGCGTGATTTTTAGTGTACATCACTTTAATTACACAGGCCCACAAAAGAAAAAAAAATCTGGGCCATGAACCAGACTATGGTTTTCTTATGTATGTTTGCGCTCTGAAACCGAATCCGTCGTCAATGTTGCTTCTATACGTTAGGATTTTAGGTTACGTTCATTCTTTGGACAAAAAGTGCCGGGTTCTTGACAAGCGTGAGTTTATTAGATGCCATAACGTTTCCTAATGTTTTCTAAGGTGCTAAATCAAATTTTCAAGGTTATCCGACCAAAATATATCCCGATTTTATGTTATGTTCACTTTGTTGGTCAAATATAACAGTTTTATGAAACAATTTCGAGCATATCCCGTGATATGATGTTCTAAATTTTTCGAGGTGCTGTTCAATTTTCTAAGGTTATCGGCCCCAAATGTTTAGCAATTTTAGGTTATGTTCATTTCTTTGTTCAAAATTGGTAGGTTTTTTTAAATGATTGTGAGGTTGCTAGATAACACAATGTTTATATGTTTTTCGAGGTGCTCAATCGATTTTTCGAGGTTACCAGGTCCAAAATCAAAAATTCAAGAAGGGAACGCCAATTTTTGAGGCCTCTAACCTTGAAAAATCGATCAAAATTAACACAGAGGGGAGAATATGTGACTGCATAACCAAATGAAGTTGGAAATTTTTCTGACAGTGAATCTCATGACCGGGTGCGTTTTCGTACTCTCTTGTCTTCAAATGATCTGTGTAGTGGATTCCGCTTATGCTTCCTTCCTCCTACAATACTGTCTCTCTTTAGCATCCAACAGAAATCACTCATAATATTTATATCCCATCTACCCTGGTAAAGACGTTCCATCTCTCTAAAATCTTGATGACATCGTTCTAGCAACCTCAGAATTATTCCAAGAAGTCTGCCAATTCTGACCAAAAAAATGAACATAATAAAACTGATGAACTTTTGGGGCTGATAACCTCAAAAAATTAAATCAGCACCTCGAAAAATATATAAGAACATCATGTCATGGAATATGCTCGGAATTGTTCCATAAAACTGTCATTCTTGACCAACAAAGTGAATACAATCTAAAATCGGGACTCACTTAGGTTGGATAACCTTGAAAATTTGATTCAGTACCTTGAAAAATATTAAAAAACGTTATGCCATCTAATAACCTCACATTTGACAAAAACCCAGAAATTTTTGACCCAAAAATGAACATAACCTGAAATTCTGACGTATATGGGCAAAATTGACATCGAATTCGGTTTGAGAGCGCAAAAATATATAAGAAAACCATAGTCTGGTTCATGGCTCAGAATATATTTTTTTTTGGGCCCATTTTACAAAAAAAGATATTGTATAGGTAATGAATTGTCTCTAATTTTGTTTCCTCTTTGTTTTTCTACGAAAAAAATTGACCGCTATACAGTTATGCGAATAAATGCGTGATGTCTTTAATTTCATTATTTAAAAGAAATGATGTACTGGGTGCACCATCATATTGTGATCCTTTTTAACCCTCTTGAAATAGTTGAAATAATGAAATGCGGTTTTCGCCATTCTTTTTCTAATTTTGATCAGTTTTTTGCTGAGTATTCGTTCACTTCCGGTTTAACCAGAAACGGCTTTGTTATTTCAAATGTATATTTTTTCACAGTTGGAAAGCCTATTGTTTCCCCTTTCCAAAAATTCCATATTTGTCATGGATATCGAAATGCTACGAAAATAATTATTCACAAAGTAGACTATAGAAATAAAAGGTAACTACTCACTTGTATACATTAAATTCCGCTGCTATTCTCCGTGGTGAAAATGATAACTGATAACTAATAGCATATGGTTCCAGCAATAAGGTGCTTCTCCATATTATGTAGTTAACGTAAGTCAATACGTGAATGAGGTGTTTCCGTATCGATGAATAGGCAGAAAAGGGCCTATCTATTGACCAGCTAGATTTTCGACTTGACACTTTTCTGGGGTCATTTTAAGGGGTATGCCTATACCAGTATAATTTGAAGGATCTAAGGAATAGCATACATTGGTCGCATACCAGAAACGGGATTCAAGCACAGTTCGAACATTTATATACACATTAACATTAACATTAATATACGATCCAAATGTATTGACCTCTCACTTTAACCACGAATATCTCAGAAACGGAGGAGCGCAAAAAATTGAAAAATATTGAGTTCATTATGTGCCTATTCTAAATCATTCACTGAAATTTGAATAATGTACATTGAACAGTTTTGAAGTTCTGCTAAGTTATATTGAAAAAAGGCCTACTTTTTAAGGACATTTTGACCATACCAGTTTTAAATCAATTATATCTTAAAATGTATGCCTACTATGTAAATAATAGTTTAGATGTCGGTAATACACACATATTTTTTGTACGAAGAAAATTTTTTCAAAATTTTTTATTCTAAAATTTTGCAGTTATTCTCAAAAACGTGACCTCATGTTTATTCGGTTATTTATCAATGTATTTAAACATTTCTTGATAAAATAGGTAATTATATAAAATGTAACCATTTTCAGACAAATGAATTGGTATATATTAAATATTAATTTAGTTATCTAGCGCAATAATGTTAATAATGTTATTGCAAGCTTGCTATAATAATGTTATCTATTGCGCTTGACAACTAAATTAATATTTGATATATACCAATTCCTTTTACTGAAAATGCTTACATTTTAAATAATTACCTATTTTATCAAACATTTTTTAAATACATTGATAAATAATCGAAAAAACATAAAGTCACGTTTTTGAGAATTACTGCAAAATTTTAGAATACGCATTTTTGAAAAAATTTCCTCGTACAAAAAATGGCATGCTTTATCGGCATCTAAAATATTATTTAGATACAAGGCATATTTTGCAAGATATAATGGATATAAAACTAGTATAGTCAAAATTTCCTTAAAATGTAGGACATTTTTGAATATAACTTAGTAGAACTTCAAAACTGTCCAATGCAGATGATTGAAATTGCAGTGAATGATTTAGAGTAGACACATAATGAAAACATAATTTTTTTCAGTTTTTTTCCGCCCCTTCGTTTCTGAGATATTCGCGGTTAAAGTGAGGGATCGATACATATGAATCGTATATTAGATAGTTTGTAAATTTTATTCAGTAATAAAGTCTCTACCAATGTCTTCTCTTTTAAAAAAATTATATTATTCCATGCGCTTGAGAAAAAAATTGCAATAATTTTAAACCACCTTCAATGGATTTCGATTTTCATTATCTTATAGAACATCCCGTTATAGCTCTCCTTTGAAGTACTACAAAGAATTAAGTTTTTATTTGAAAACAAATGAGATTGCCGGGGATGGGATGTGTCTGAACTAAAAATTATGCGTTTCTCCAAAAGTTGAGTAGTTGAAAATAAAAACAGACCTGTCGGCCTTTTAATACAATTAATATGTTAAAAGTTATGGTCATGTTTCATTACTTTTCACACATGCTGTATAAAACGCAGTGTGGTTAGCAACAAACTTGAAAACGTTGCAAGGTCATTTAAGGAGGGCTTTACACAGCAAGCGAGAGAGTGTTTAATGTTTTCTAAAGCGTAATGTATCGGGCATATAGAGGGTTAATGGAGACTGGCAGTGTTTTTATGAGGCATCGTGGTGACCGTAACATCTTATTACTAGCAACATTTAACCAACACGTTCATAGTGTTGTTGCTGCTAGGAGGGTATCGGCTGATAACTGTTAATGGACATAAGCCCACTAACAGCTATGATAGCATAAAAATGGATGTCACTATTATTGATAAAAGAAAATTGGAAAAGATTTAACCACCTTTAAAAAAAGACAAAAATATTCACACAAAATTTCTTTATCACTCGGTTATTTAGGTTGGTTAAAAATATTGATAATTGTTCATTTTTACTTCAACTTTAATATCGACATTAAGTGAAAAGGTTCAATTAGCCGAGTGGCGTGCGAAAGACCGTTTTTTAAAGACGGCTCAATTAAACAAAAAATTATTTATTCTAGTGGTCTCTTAAAAAACGAACACCAAAAATGACTGTGCAGTCACACAAAAAAAGTGATCTGAACCTGCGATCAGTCACAGTAATCCCTATGTTTTTCGATGTGCTGAACACGAATTCGATGTCCGCTTAGCTCCATCACCCACCAATTTTTTGTACGTAGCGAAAAGAGCCTAAGAAACCGGATTTCTTTAGGTTATCTTCGCGATTTACAAAAAATTGTGATGGAGCTAAGCAGACATCGGATTCGTATTCAGCACGTTGAAATACCATGACAGGTCCCGGGTACAGATCACTTTTCCTTGTGGGTCCTTGATTTTAATGATTTTGTTAAAGTTCCGACTTGCGGACAGTCCATACCATTTGGCATTGAATCACAATCCATACCTGTATCTTGCACCCCGTGCCTCTGACTGGCTAGATATATTAAATCGATCAATGGAAAAGATCTTGGTTCTCTTGTAGTTATAGAAGTTATATTATAATTTTTAATTTTACGATTCTCGTGCTTTTTTTACAATACTGAATGTCGATTTAAAATGAGTATAATGATCATTCTTTGTGCTGACAATAACAGTAGCCTTTTCGATATTGGTTAAAGCTATCTCGGAAATGGTTATTTGAGTTTTAATAACATTCGGTTGTTTTAGGTTAAGAAAGCTTTGAAACTCTATTATCCTGTGATGGGATCCTTAGGGTGCATTATATGCAATATAAGGTTACATCATTCAGATATATTAAAATCACCCAGTAAGTATCAAAATATTAAAGTTAAATATAAAATGTAGGAAGCAAAGCATGTCTAAGAAGGCATGATACGTCTACAGATGTGGGCTGAATAACGAAAATGTCTCACTACCAACGATTCCCTAATAATCTTATTTCACGCTGGTGCGTGAATTCGTGTCTGGAAATACGTAAGAGCAAAGTATTTGAAGCTATGTGATTCCAACAAGCAGCTTTCTTATGCTATCATTGCACTACTACTCCCACTGTTTCAACAGTGGCTGTATTTTACTTATTACTGTGACCCTCAGTAGGTGACAGACGCCAAGTCTAGTATATGGAATCGCCTCATCAATCTTGGCTGTAGTTTAATGCAAGAAGAGTAAAAAAACATTTTTGAACTGCCTTTAAAAAAGCGACTACTAACAATTGTGAAATACAATCTTCTATTAGCTAATATTGATAACAAAGTCGGTAAAAAATCCGATCAATTTTATTATTTAGTTATTTTTATACCCACTTTAATCTCGATATTAGATAATAAAGGACAATTAATCGGGCGAGGGTGAAACTTTATTTAATAACTTTTAGGTTTTTTTTTAAAGAAGGATTAATTTTTAAAACATATTTCACTCTCTTTAGTGGTCTTTACAAAGTAAAAGTAAATATCCGTCATTCTCAGTTTTAAATTTTAACATCAGATATCCACGGAGCAAATTTCCTGTAAATCTGTAAAAGTTTTTTAACTTTTGGCATATAGCACCTATCAGATACACCGAAACAATTTAAGAAAACACTCTTTCCGATTATTGCTTACCTTAAATATATGACCACAGATTGCAACATTTTTTATAGAAATCGTTTAAGCCGTTTAAGAGCATTGATGAAACAAATATTTAAAAAAATTGAAAATCTACCATTCATTGTTTAAAAACCATGAAAATTAAGAGCCAGTCTAAGGAACTTGTTATTACGATTTAATCTTTCAAAAAGCTGGGTAAGAAGATATTTTACTCGCCATAAAATAAAGCCTTTTAATCCAACATTCCTATACACTTCAATGGAACACAAGGAAAATAAAAGATTATTATTATTGCGCCCAAGGAAACTAACTAACCGAACTTGTTTAAATAAAATTATGTTTACTGAGGAGACCACATTCGCCGCCAATGTATCTTTTCAGATTTGCAGATATTGGGCTACAGAAAATCCTCATTGGTTAATTTCATGCAAAAGTCAATGTTCCCACAAGGTCAACGTGTGGTGTGCAATTTTTGACGAGCGACTAATTGACTCCTTTTTCTACACAACTTCAAATGCAGCTCGATTAGTAAATGTTTTGATGCTGATTTGTTGGAAGCAATTGAAAATCTCCCAGTAGAAGAGACAGGAAATGTATTACAATTAGATCGAGTATCGATTCATAATTCTATGATTGTTCGGCGATGGTTAGATATACATTTCCCACAGCACTGAATAGGGAGAAACAGATATTTTGAGCTTTGGCCACCGAGGTCGCTAGATATTAATTCTTTGGAAAAAACAAAGAATGAAGTTTACAAGACGAGATCCTAAAATCGTTTACGTTTACGCTACCACATTTCCAACTAAACAGATCATTTTACTTAATTCTGCAAAATTCAGTGTCTCTATGTCCAACATGTGGATTTTCTACATAGTAGACCTTGTAAAAAATCTTATTTTGTTCTCTTCTTTGCTATATTGTCAAGTCAAGCTTGTTGACAGGTGTCGTTTATTAAACAAGCCGTCTAGAACAGGTATTTAACAAAAGAATCAAGAATTAACGGTTTTTCAATATTTTCAAAATGGTACATTTGAACTTAGCCGAGAGAATACAGATTATTCGTTTAGTTAGTGATAGTGCTCGATCAATAAGGTAAACTGCTGAAGAATTCAATAGAAGAAATTCCAGATCGTGAAGCAATCTATCATACGACGGTCTTCAGGATAAACATAATATTCAATGAAACAGGGAACGTTTCTGTAAAGTAAGAATCTACAACATTTCCTAGAAAATCCATCAACTAGCTTCAGGCAAGCTACACGGCATTTATATATAAGTATATCAAAAATACGCACGTGTTACAAAAGTACTTTCATAACACGTTTAAATAAAAAATTAAGCACACGCTAGAACGAGGTGATAATGAACGGAAATTGGAATTCTGCTTATTGTGTCAAGCATATTTAAATGGCAACAATTTTTTAAGAAATATTCTTTTCAGAGGAGGTGGCATTTACTACTAATGGTGCGGCTTCTACTCAAAACTCTAGGTACTGGGCAACAGAGAACCCACACTGGGTGATAAATTCAAAGAATCAATATTCACAAAAAATTAATGTCTGGATTGGGATCTTTAATAATCTTATAGTGGGTCCAGCGTGTTTCAACATTAAATGGTGAAAGATTTCGTTTCATTTCCTGAAGACAGATTTCTGGGATTTTATGACAGTACTAAGTGAGGAAGAACACAGACACATTATTCTTCAACTAGATGGTGCTTCCATACATTATTCGGTTGTTGTACGTAGGTGGCTTAATGAAAATTTTCAGAACAGATACAGTGCGATCGAGAGAGTGAACATCACGTGACACAGAATAGTCACTAAAATTATCAAAATTGATTTCTTCTTATATTACTAAAATTAATTTCGAATGTTACTAGTTTAGGGAATACTGACGAAATGCAAATGGCTCTCACTGTGCGATCAGCTGATCAAACCCTCTTCATTTAACTATAACTGTATGTTTTACAAATTTTGTGATGTTTTAAAACTTAATTTTGGATTATTTAACATCCACAATTCTCCTTAATCAATTCATGTGGCGAATTTTATTTGTTAAGATGGAGATGAGTTTATATTTTGCGAAATTGTGTGATAGATTATGATGTACAGGATAGGTGGGTTGAAAAAAGTTGGCCCTATCAGTTTAAATCCCTATATGTTAAATAAATACGACTTTAGTATAGATTCTGATGTATTTCCGAACATTAGACATACATATTATACTTATTGTAATTACATGATTTTTGACAGGGGTGCATAGTTAAAAGAACGAGTACAAGACAAGTCAAAAGTCGAAAGTTCTCCCCAAGAAATTTACAGGATAACTGCTTTTTATCGCAAAGGCAAGGATTAGTTATACATTATAAATCATTTTCACCTTCTACTTGCATAATTAAATATTGCTTTATGAATAAATACTAAAACACACATCCATTTTTCAGGTTATGGACTTTCAGCATCGTCAATAAAAGCCTCATTCCTTGGTCTATTGCGGATAGAGATGATTTTTTAATACTCATTGTGACTGTCAACCGTTGTGCAATACAATGTGTAGATTTTGTGAAATAGGTACTCATGAAAAGAAACAAATGAAATAAAGGACTTAAAGTTATAATAAGGCAGACATAATTTATCTAGCGGTTGACCCTTCATCTATGGTATATTTATGCACCGAGCTGTGTAAACCATTGTAATTTCTGTCAGAACTTTTTTATTATGTTGTATTAATGTTACTATTGTTTAACCTATGTGTTTTATTAAATACTTTCCTTTCCTTTTATTATTTTACCTATCAGTTACTACTGCAAACGGCAGTAGGTTGAATGTCGACTACGCTAAACTTGTACATATATGCTTGTAAATGCCAATAAAACAAAACATATCTACTAAATATACAATTATTAATTATCACCAAGTTTAACATTTATGATATGACTTAAATTGTATTTATACTTAATTACAGTTCATCGAATGAATATTGTTTTATGAATAAATACTAAAACACAGATCCATTTTTCAGGCTATGGACTTTCAGCATTGTCAATAAAAGCCTCATTCCTTGGTGGTCTATTGCGGATCGAGACGATTTTTAGTAGTCATTGTGACTGTGCTGCAGGTACATGCAGAACACGTTCGCCAGCCTGATTTGCAAGTTATAAGACACAGAGTGAGGTGATCAGACGTCATTCCTTTTAGTTCTTTAGCAGTAAAAATGGCGAAAAGCGCAGTCAACCGTTGTGCAATACAATATGTAGATTTTTTGAAATAGGTACTCATGAAAAGAAACAAATGAAACAAAGGACTTAAAGTTCTAATAAGGCAGACATAATATATCTCGCAGTTGACCCTTCGTCTATGGCATATTTATGCACCGAACTGTGTAATTTCTGTAAAAACTTCTTTTATCATGTTGTATTAATGTTACTATTGTTTAACTTATGTGTTTTATTAAATATTTTCCTTTCCTTTTATTGTTTTACTTATCAGTTACTACCGTTGTTAGCAGTAGGTTGAATGTCGACTTGTACATACATGCTTGTAAATGCGAATAAAACAAAATATATCTACTAAATATACAGTTATTTTTTATCACCAAGTTTAACATTTACAATATAACTTAGATGGCATTTATAATTAATTACAGTTCATCGAATGATCTGGCGAGTGAAAGTATTGTTTTAAAATATACCGTGTGGTGTTTAAAAACTACTCAATTCTCTAGTTTAACATTACAACACTGTGAAAATAAGTTGAAGTCAGCGACTACACTCAGTTTTCAAATGTTAAACAATCCAACACAGTAGTTTTTAAACAACCACAATATACACTTTAAAACAATAAATTTAGTCCGCATATTATCGACCGAATTTAGTCCGCATATTATCGACCGAATTTAGTCCGCATATTATCGATGACAACTTTAAACTTTCATTCTTAATTTATAAACTTCATCAGATTTTATATAATCTGTAGCTTTTCTTTGAGATTCCTCTTGAATTGTATCATATTTAAAACGGTCGCCTCTCAAACATTTCTCTCTTTCGGCGCGAGCCTCTTCTTCGCGCATCTTAAGTTTACATACGAAAAATATCAGTGAAATCAATATAAACTGTTAATTTCTTTATACCAAATTGTTCATAGATTTCTCTAGAAGCACTTTTATCATAACCACTTTCAGTTTCATATCTGGGTTTTAAGTTGGATCTCATGTAAGAGAGGAAACCTAACTTGATTCTGGCCTTGTAACACAGCAGTGTGGCCTACAATATAAACTCATTTAAAAATAAAATTCATATATTAACATACAACAATTTTCCATTAACAAAATGCTTGAAATACTCCTGTAGAATCATTTCTTTTACTGCTTGCAATCAGTTGACGTGTTCCAACCTCAACCTTTACTATCGATGATATTTAATAAAAACTGGCTAAAATCATATCGTATTGCCATACTTCTACAATTAATAGTTCAGCCAAAACTTGGTATTTTGTGTAATATAATGTCCGCAAAAGCAGTAATTTAATAAAAAGTTCGGTTAGTTGCCATTTAACACTTTAGGGATTTCGGTTTTTTGTCCCTAAGCTATGACGAATGTCAATATTTGTGACGTTGCACGCACACGACCTATATAAATCACTAAGTCACTGTCGCCAACGTGCAAATATTAAAAATATCGCAAAATAGTGTGAGCGGCACACGAAAAATCTTTAGGGAGCGGCGCATTCAGTCTTTCTCGATCTTCCTGTAGATTGGAAGGAACAGCCCTGTTATTCATTGGCCGCCACTTTCACCAGCGCTAACAGCTTTAGATTTTTTTTTTCGGGAAATTTAAAGGAAAAGCTTACCGCCCGAGACCACAAAATGTTGACGAATTAAGAGCTGGCATTCAAGTGCAGGGAAAAAATACCACAACAATTAATGAGGGCTCGTCAACATTTGAAATGGCGTTATGAAAAATGCAAAAGGTGTGAAGGGGGTTATACAGAGAACAAAAAATTTGAAATACTTTGTTAGATTTTTATTTATCCCATCCGTTTGTTAACCGACTCCAATTTTCTCCAATCGCTTGTTTATGTTATTCATTTCTAAAGTAGTGTCGACTGTTATTGTAATTATTTAATGTCGTTCATGTTATTAAGACCACCACTTTTTCAACTTTTGCTTGATTATTATATAAGTCCAGTTGCAGTCAAGTGAAAAATTTTCAATTTTGACGATTGAGTAACAAACACCCTATTTGATAGTATCGAACTTAAATTTTGCATAGGACTATATGAGATAACTGCGAATCGATTACGCTATTCACTATTCCAATAAAATAATTCATGACAGTCGATCTCGAAATTTTGACCTATTTAGGGGCCGTGAAAATATGAAAGTTATTTTTTTTAAATGGCTCATCGAGTACTACGCCTAAAAAAAATAAATAAATCGGGCAACACGTTCCACAATAACAGGTTTTTGGGGGTGTTAAATAGCGCACACTGCATCATAGAAAGCAAACAATTAAGAAGTTCCAAATTAAGGTAGCAACAACAAAGCTCAATACAGCATAATTTAAATATAATCTAATTTGCCTTTCCTAAAATAAATCAAACAATATTAAAATCTGTAACCACATAACTCACTGGAGGAATTGCCCTAAATTATAAATTGGAGAGGAACGTTCTCACTCTATATTCAAGATGGGTTGAAAACTACTTCGGATTACGAGATGGCATTTATTTTTATGAGTAGACTTTATCTGTTTTTTATTTTTCTCTAGAGACAAGTCGTGCGGGGTATTTGAATATACGTACCATGTGTTATAGTTCTCAAAGGTATAAAGTATTCATAATTGACAATAAAGTGTCTTTTACCATCTGCAGAACCTACAGTAAAGTTATATCGAAATAAAAATTGCATAGTAATTTTAACAGTGTCTCGTTGCACCAACTAGTTATCACAGGTGTCTATTTTAATCCGTATTATGTTGATAAATATATATTGAAATTACTTTTATCATGATATAACTTTTATTGACATCAATAGGGACTAAGACAGTTTAACGATAATAGACAAGACAAGTGTCTGTAAGTGTCCATATTAATTTCTTGTTGTAGGTTTATTCTCTTTAAAATAGTACATTCTGAACCACTCAGTTACTTAACTTTACATATATTCGATGTACTTTCGATCAATCCTTTCGTTCCTACTTTCTGAACAAATAAACTCTAACATTAATACAGATACTCAAATTTTCCATTGTTATTGAATCGAATCTTATACCTACATGTCCTTCGCATTTCGGAAGCCTATAGGGGACGATGGTCAGATACACTAAATTTCACTTACAAAGAGTAATTGGAAACGCTAATATAATTATTGAAAGTTTGTATAGGGCCTCTTCTTCTATTTGTTCGACAGACAATTTGTGATTCATACAATGTGCTAATTGGCCTCCCATTGCTGTCCGACAGCCTCACGCCATCTTTTGCGACCACTTATTGGACACGGGGCCTCACCAATACTTTTCCCATCAGCCCCTTAATGATATGAGTCCAATGATCTTTTGACATTTATTCCTCTGAACTATCAATTTTCCTATATTAATCTCTCTTGGTTGATGTGGCCAAAAAATGAGTACTTAGAAGAATGATGTTGAAGCTCGCTTTGAGGGAGAATCGAGCTATCAAGAACTGTCGCACTTCATTCAGGGCAATATGGCTTCATTAGAGTTCTAGGTGTTATAAAATGTTTCTATGATAAGGCCAAAATAATTTCATCTAATAATAAAGTATTAAACAATTAAAAATGATTTATCAGAGAAATCAACACCATGAAGTCTTTGCTGATAAAACTCTAAATATTGAAAATAAAAATTAGGAACGAAAGAAGCCTGAACAACGTCACACAACATTAACTCCTTATGTACTTGGATTATCTTCAAAACTACCCGGTGAGGATGATTTTAATCTTAAGAGTGAACAAGACCTAAGATCAGAGGGGAAGGGGGGTAACGCGTCAAGTGAAGAGATATTTCCCTAATAAGCAAATTTTAGCCAAAAATATTATTCAAAAATTCTGTAGTATTTATTTATGCACTACTTACATTTATTTTCAGTAAAATAACACCAACCGAAATACCAAGAACAGTTTATTGTTAATCATAATTTTAGTAAAATGCTGTTTTAGTAGATGGAACCACTTCGATACGATTTAAAATTTAAGATGAGACGTTGAAGTACTACTGCATTCGCACTATCTTTATCCGTAATATAAAACAAACTGTGATATTTTACACTTATTGAATATACTTATAAGACTAGATAACCATAGTAGTCGCTAGCGCCATCTATGTGTCGAATTTAGGTTCCATCTTGTCACCTTGTTCACTCTTAAGGCGGTATTTTAAACGTGTAATTTTAGACCTATTTTGACAAAAACAAAACAGTTAAACCATGATAAAAAAATTGAATTTGCGTTTACAATATTCCCTGTTAGTATAACAAAAAGTGAGTGAATCATCCAGAACTTTCAGTGTAAGCTTGAGTGAACAAAGGAATTACGTTAGGAAGAACGTAATTCGGAAATCGAAAATTTACTAATAAACATAGAATAAACTGGGACTCGGCAAACATTTTAACAAAAAAGGTGCATTGTATACAAGAAGAGAAATTAATGAATCAGCAAAATGTTGTTGAATAAGCTAAAAGTCTGTCGAACTGTTTTGTAGTACTTGCACAACCTTGTTACTACATTTTGAAAAAAAAAAATGTAGTATAAGTTTTGCATTTTTCCGGTGGACCATCGAAACCCGAAAGAAACGTCGGATCGAAACGAAAGTCATATCTATCGATTCGAGAGCGAATTTAGAAAATTCCGTCCGTCAGTCAGTCGGTCTGTCTATCTGTCTGTCTGTCTGTCTGTCTGTCTGCCTGTCTGTCGGTCTGTCTGTCAAGCCCAGCCCCCCTAATCCGTTTTCGGATTTCGATGAAACTTGGGTGGTTAATAGGAGGTCCTTAGAAAACCTTAACGCCGGAAGCTCGGCTCCGTTCGGAAACCGGAAGTACCCGATAGAGACGTTTCGAGTTTTTTGGGAGAAATTGAATAACTCGGTAACGGGTAGTGGGCTCGAGATATTTCAAAAAAGAGATGGTGCCGCTGGCAAAGCTCTACAAATAAGTATATAATTATGTCGAAAAATAAGCGAAAATTGATTTTTTTGCAAAAAACTGGTTTTCTCGAAATCGGGCTAGGAAGCACGATAACTGTCCAGAATATTGATCGATTTCGATGAGACTTGGTGGAATCAAAGGTACCCGGCCAAAAATGAAGCCTGTTGCTGGCGGCCCGAATCCGTTGACTGCAAGTATGATTTCCAGGGCCGAGTATGTTTTTTCAAAGAAATTAATAACTCCCGAACCGAAGGTCCGATTTTGATTTTCAAAAATGGCAATTGTAGGGCTCGAATAGTTTTATTAGTTGACATTCATGAGAAATTTGAGATAACAAATGCGAATCTACAAATCCTGGAAAACTTGAGTTTTTAGATAAATTCTACAAATTCCGAAGAGTTTCCAAATAAAAATCGATAATTATCTATTCCGTCGATCGATATCTATAACCAGTACAAGGCACGGACCTTTTTGGACAAAAAATCTGAAATAGAGTTTTTTCGAAAAATTTTAAATAAACGAGTTATTTACAAAAATGCATTCCATAGAATTATTTTAAAAAATATTACAAATTGATACATTCTCCGTGCGATATAGGTGCAAACAAATAATGTAATGTTATGTTTAAAATATCATTCATTTCCTTACTTTCATTTACTAAATAAAAATAGAACCGATGCCCTTGCCGTGTTTCAAAATGTAGTTAGCTTTTGCTTTAGTCAATGCAAAAAAAAAGAAAAATTAAACATGTCAAAGCACTGAGTCATCTTGCGACCCTCTGCTGAAAATGTGAATCATCCCAACAAATTGAATAAAAAGCATATTAAAATGTAGTTAAGTTAAGAGAGAAATTGGACATTATTTAAAATAAAATTATCAATATCACCCTCTAACTGTTCCTTTGACGTAAAAGTCACAAACGAAGTAGTGTTTATGCTATGATATACTGGATAAATGAATTATTTAGTAGATTTAGATAATATCTTAACCAAAATTATGTATATCCAAACATATTTCAAATTGAAAAATTTTATGCTTTTTTAACTTTTTATGTATAGCTTTAGCTAACACACGACATGACTAACCAAATATTACTAAATCCCAAAAAAACGTTTTGATGTCAAATTACCTATTGTTAAAATAATAATGTTCAAAATCCCTAATACCGTAAATGTCAACAAATATCTTCGGGTGTAATTTATTACTAATAATTGTTAGATAAAAAAAAATTGAATAGTCGAAGCCGTTACTTTGTGATAATCAATCATTATGATCTGATAAAATACTTTTTACTTTGTTTTTATCACTGAATTTACTGTAACCAAAATGTTACTGCAGTTTCGGCACTTATCGTGCCATTTCCAAACGTTCACAAGTGAATGATATTCGCTTGTGAACGTTCGAAAATGGCCCATTAAGTGCCGAAACTGCAGTAACGTTTTGGTTACAGTAAATTCAGTGATAAAAACGAAGTAAACAGTGTTTAAACAGATCATAATTGTTAGATAATCAGAATTTCCTTCGAAAATTATGATGAAGTCTGAATTGAAAGTAATTCACATTTCAATCCCGTTGGCAAGCATTAACATGACATAAACGAAACATTTTACTCTACTTATAAATATACGCTAACTGTAAAATGAGAGATCCTTTTACGACAGACTACAAAAGAGGTCCAACATAAAAGTTATACTTTGAAATCCCTATTTATCAGCTGTATGATAACAGGCGAATATGACTGTTGCATTTTCATTGTTTCTACTTCGCTATTACTGTTTCATTTATTAGTTGAACGTACTGAAACTTAACATGATGATTTTAGTCACATTTAGCAAATATGCCCGTTAGCATGGACATCCGAGAGAAATTAAATTCCTAAATTAAAGCCTGTGGCCGAAATAAAATAAAAGCTGCAATAAAATATTCAGAAACTAACAAAATTCAACCAGCATGATTCGTAAGACGGAACACCAAGTTAATGTAAAATAAGCCAGTAATAAGACAAATAATTAAGTAAGTACTTGAGAATATATCATATGTAGTCAGTTTCAGATTTGTCATAAGCCGATGTTCGTAAAATTTGGGGATATATTGCGATTTAAAAAATATAAAAGCAAGAGCATATCCTCAATTATTTAAATAAAAAACAAAAAACTCTAGATTCGCGGTTTTCTACCTGAAATACTGTTAGTGCAACTTTCTACATTTTCATTGTGATCGACCATTTACATAAATTTCACCTTTCAGTTCAGAAAAACACATTCCCCTCTAATACTTTAGTCATCCCCTACACTATCTTTTGACTAGAGATAAACTTCACGGATTTTCAACTTTTCTTTGGCTTGATAGAAATATGTATGCAGTACGCGATTATGATAAAATTTTTTGCATATTATTATCATAATATTTTCTTTCAGTATCTAGACGCTAAGTAGAAGTCTACTAAAAAGGGTGAAACATGATTTTTGTAGAAAATTGAACTCCCTTTAAAAAAAAGTATTGTTATGCATTACACCCCCCTATGATACGCCTATGCCTAATAGTGACTGGAAACTTGTAGAAAGAGATAGAGATTCTTAGAGTCTGGTAGAAGAAGATTCTCGATTATGTTCTAGATAACTCTAAAGGCAATTTCAGAGTATATAAGGCGAGATTCCATGGCGGGAAGAGAAGTTTTAGGAAAGTGAAGTTGGTAGCGAAAAAAGTGAGGTTAAATATCAAGTAAACAAAGTGCAAAGGTTATTTTGAAGTATTGTATAGTCAGTAAATTATTAAATAAAGTGTTAGTGGTTTACCCCTTGTTAAAATTATTTAGAACCCATGGATTCATACAGAATGTTTCCTAAAAGGGCGAAAACACATAACAGTATGTAAATATAAAATAATCATTCATCTGGCATGTTGGGCCTTATTACCAAGGGTCGGAATTTTTTCAGCGTTAACACAGTCGGACTTGATATATACAGGGTGATTCACGTAGGCCATTCATTACATTCATTAGAAGTTTTTCAACTTGCAGTTGGATTAGAAACTTGAAATTTGGTATGCAGCCATAATCGATCATGCCCGTTCTATCTAAAATATTTTCAGTCCTCCAACTATACAGGGTGTGCCAAAAATTGGTACCAACTTTCTTATTTTAAATGGAAACCTATATTTTTCTTTACATGGTTCGATTGGTCTTCTAATTCTGAGTTTAGAGAACCTAAGTTATGTTAACTTATCTATTACAATTTTTGACATATGTCCAATTATTTGAAAAAAATTGCCGCTGTAGTAGTTTACGAACAAATTTGTATCTCGCAAACCTTTCAAAATTATGAAACCAAATTTGTGAAGCAGTTACCTGGAAGTCCAGGCTAACTTTTGATGTCCCATCGGTGGTCCCATTTTGTACCATATGGGCGCAGTCGATTTTCAAATGTCGCAATCAAAAATTGTCAAAAAGTCAATTTTTTCAAATGGCACCTACTATTTTTTTTCACACCATTCGAAAGAAAATTGAATTTTAGGGTGAGTTACTTAAGCATTCCCTATACCTAACTTCACCCCATATCAAGTTATTCAATAAAAATCAAGAAATACCTTATCTTGCCGAGAGATTCCTTACTTCATCAAATATGCCATGGAAGCAAAAGACAGTTGTAATAATTTTTAAAGAAAAATATGAATTCTTATTTAATTACACACAACACCAACAAATTATTATTAGCGAACAAGAACAATGTTGACGAAATTCAGACGTAAATGTTCAATGTGACCACCATATTTTTGTTCAAATATTCTATTATTCTACTTTCAACAGATTGCGTAGCACATCTTTGCGCCTACCATTTCTGACGCCAGAAATCAACGCAAAATTGAATTTTAGGGCCACTTTTATTAACATTGTGTAGGCATGTCTATTTACAGTCGTTTTTGAGTTATTGCCATTTTTTGAAAAAAATATTGTTTTTTTTTTCTCAAGGGTGGTAGGCTTTGGAAACAATCATTTCTTTTTCATTCTTATTCAAAAATCGTATTGCAATAATAAATAATAACAACAAATAAACAGATTAATAAAATAATTATTTCGATACAAATGTTCAATGTGTGCACCGTTTTCACTGACAGAATTTCGTCAACATTGTTCTTGTTCGTTAATAATAATTTGTTGGTGTTGTGTGTAATTAAATAAGAATCCATAGTTTTCTTTAAAAATTATTACAACTGTCTTTTGTTTCCATGGCATACTTGATGAAGTAAGGAATCTCTCGGCAAGATAAGGTATTTCTTGATTTTTATTGAATAACTCGATATGGGATGAAGTTAGGTATAGGGAATGCTTAAGTAACTCACCCTAAAATTCAATTTTCTTTCGAATGGTGTAAAAAAAAATAGTAGGTGCCATTTGAAAAAATTGACTTTTTAACAATTTTTGATTGCGACATTTGAAAATAGACTGAGCCCATATGTTACAAAATGGGACCACCTATGGGACATTACAAGTTAGCCTGGACTTCCAGCTAACTGCTTCACAAATTTGGTTTCATAATTTTGAAAGGTTTGCGAGATACAAATTTGTTCGTAAACTACTACAGCGGCAATTTTTTTTTAAAAATTGGACATATGTCAAAAATTGTAATAGATAAGTTAACATAACTTAGGTTCTCTAAACTCAGAATTAGAAGACCAATCGAACCATGTAAAGAAAAATATAGGTTTCCATTTAAAATTAGAAAGTTGGTACCAATTTTTGGCACACCCTGTATAGTTGGAGGACTGAAAATATTTTAGATAGAACGGTCATGATCGATTATGGCTGCACACCAAATTTCAAGTTTCTAATCCAACTGCAAGTTGAATAACTTCTAATGAATGACCTACGTGAATCACCCTGTATATATTTTTTTAAATATTATAACATAACAATGTTGTGTTTTGACAATCGTGAATTTGTAATTGTAATTTGTACCTCTATGTTATCCCTATTCATAACATTAACATACTACCTTTTGCATTTCTGTGAAGTTATTTTATCGACTAGAACATTTTTTAATAGTAAATAAGAATCACTTATAGATATTTCGCTTGCAAGACCTCCCCTGTCTAAAAGCATATATATCACGCCGTCAGTGACTAAGAAAATAAACATGTTTTTATTACATTGCTCCGATTCCGCCACAACCACTTAGGTGTGTCTCTTACTGATGTAACAATTGTGGCGTGATCAGTTTTTTCTCAAATTTGCACGACACCAAAGGGTCTTGGGTTTTGTTATTGAACCCAGTAAAACGATCCCTTTGAAAAATATCCAATTTACTACGAAATTAAATTCAGACAAAAATCCCATGCAAAAATTCATCTTTGAAACATTAAGAAAGACTTATAATCACCTTTAGCATCATCTTTCGTCGAAATCTGCGTAAAAAATTATTTCACTAAAAATGACCAAAAAATTGACTTGACTTCATCTCGAGGACGACGGTCAATCGCCTTTGGGCTCCGTCGTTCAAAAATTTTCAAAAGTACCCAAAAAATTGACTACAAGTTGCATGGAGCGGAAAACCGCTCCGCCCGACAAACTTTTCGAAAGTACCACCAATCTCATTATTCGAAAGTACCACGAATTTGGTTTTCCGAAAGTACTACGAAGAGAAGTGCACAGGGGGGAAAACCGCTCCGTCCGACAAATTTTTCGAAAGTACAACGAATTTAATTTTTCGAAAGTACCGCGAATTTGATTTTCCGAAAGTACCACGAATAAAATCGCACATGGCGGAAAACTGCTTCATCCGACAACTTTTTCGAATGTACAACGAATTTAATTTTTTTGAAAGCACAATAAAGAGACCTGCACAGAGCGGCAAACCGCTCCTCTAGACAAATTTTTCGAAAGTACCACGAATTTGCTTTTTCGAAAGTACCACGAATTTAATGGTTCACAGGGCGAAATCCTGTCAGGATGTAGCGAGTAGCTATTTTAAACATCAAAATTTTAGGAAAAAATTAATGGGACGGTTATATAAACCAAAATCCTCATTTAATTATCCTCAAAGTGGGAGAGCATAATCCTTGTCCAAACCACTAGAACGTACATAAAATTAGTCAAAAAATTCAAACTCGGAAAGACGATTCCGACGAACCCAAAATACTTTTAATCCAGGCTCAGGCGGACATCGCCATAGTAGTCTCTTGAAGGCGAGTCGACGGAAAAAAAGTACATTTGGGTTTGATGCCGTTAGTACGTTTATAAAGGCAGGAAAACCATCGAACTCATATAGATAGCTTATTTAAGCATCCTGATAAGGATTTGAAACATTTCGATAATTTCAGTGCAAAATTAAAAGTGAATAATTTTTAAAAAGTTCCGCTTACATTTTACAATCCGGGAGTCTGAATCTTTTTGTACAGTCGATTGTCATAGTGCTCTCGACGCTATGGTAGGATGGACCTATGGAAAGTAACGGCTTGTCGAGTGGTAGTGTTCTGATGTTTGCCTTATATACATTAGTTAAGTATTGAATATTTATATTTTTGACATTTTATGAATTATTTCAATAAACGAGAATATATTTTGAATTCGATTTCTTATTGATACAGTAATTATAAGATTGGTGACCGACGTACGATTCGGTGGCGTCAGTCACTTATTAAAAAGTGTTTCTGAGAAAGTGCTAATTATAAGATATATTCATTAGAAGTGCACCGCCCGACATACGATTTTGACGGAGAGAGCAGACTGTAGCAATCACAGTAAGTAAATTTTGTCTATTTTCGTCTTGGGGAGTTTGAAGGGTAACTTGAATCCCCCTTGTGAGTAGAGTTGATAGATATCGTAGCGGCGACACGGCTCCGACCTAAATTATATAAAATCCTTGTCGTGTTCATCAGACCCTGCGATACTAGGTACATCTATAGTTTCACATCTTCTTATTTATCTAAACCCCATAAAGGGGTGTTAATTATTGGGCGATCTGTTGCATCTTTCGCTTCATCAATACTCGGACATATGCATTTATTTTGAAGATTTTCTCGAGTTTTCTCCAGCCTTTGGTCACATTCGTCTTTAAGATAGAATTTCCGAAGATATGATGAATCTGGGAGCTTGAAATTCGTGTGTTTTTCTAAAAATTGTCTAAAATGCGGACGGTTGAGCTGGTACCATGGAATGTCGGATGAAATCAAGAAATTCATTAATTCCAACTTGGATTCGTTCGCCTTTAATATTCGATACATATTTCATCGAATTGACGTGGTAATCAAAGTTGCACTTTCTCTTAAAATCAACCATTGTTCTACAAGCATCACAGTGCACGTTGACACTATCAAAATGCAATTCGACCTAGTTTTTTATTCTTTCATGAGCTAACAAGTTGTTACGTCTTTTAACTTTTGGCATCTTGCGTACTATAAACACAATGAGAACTACGCAGAAACCGAAGAAAATTACCAGACAAATAGTTTCGCTAACGAAATGCGCAGAATACTAAAATCTAGAGATGTGACGGTGACCACTGCTACTTATCACCTGTTCTTTCAACTGAGCAATCGCTAACAGCGATTGGTGAGGAAAGGACCGGTGATTAAATCACTCTTTTCTATGGTCGCACAACGCAGAGGGCAGCGTATTTCATTAAAAATATGGAGCAATGGCAATTTGCGACGCACCGACCACAATCGTCCGAAGAGTGATATAATCACAAAGCTACAAAGAATAGTGATTATTGAGCGATCCATCTCTACTAAGGTCCAGCCTACTCGCGGTAAACTACTAAAATCCAGCCCACGATTAATAGACAATACTGGTTGACTCTCATAACATTACGCGTAGGTCTATGATGTTATCGAAACTATCACTGAGCAGTAAGCACACGGCTGCAGCAGCGATGTTATTTTGGAATTTTCCTACATGTTTTTAGTCGTTTGTTTTCTATCTTAACCGTGTTTTGTCATTTAATAATAATTAGTGGTTTCTTTTTTAAATATAAATGCGGGTTGTAATAGTACTTGTTTTAGTTAAATTCATTTGATTACCTAGTAGGTATGTAAGTAATGCGACGAGACAGTTAATTTCACTTCATATCTACAAGTTTTAAGTTTACTTTTTATGTATTGGTATTTGTACGCACTAGCTTGAAATAAAAGTATTTTGTAAGTAAATAGTGTAAATTTGTATAAAGTTGGATTTGACGAATGATCTGGAAAATACACACATGCTTTAACCAATAAATATTATACTATTATATTAATTACAACAATAAAATGTTAACATTTCCCCCTCGTTTTCCGTACTTTATTTAATGCTCCTGACTGTGACCCTGTTATCGTTGAAGGATTTCGACCCTTGCTTATTACCTAATATTGATGTCGGTGTAAAAATTATCAAAGGAAGAAATCAAACGTATTTTTAGCTGATTTCAATATCGATATTAGGCAATACTGTTCAATTAATCGAAGTTATAGCATATTTCATAATATTTAGTTACCTTCTTCTATAGGGCGGTTTAACATTTTATAAAAATGCTTTTTTAATCACTTTATCGATTATGTAAGGGGCATGCTTTTAAAATTTTAAATCTCTGTTAGTAATTAAATCCAAATCGTTACATTCGGTCACACACTT
The DNA here is from genome assembly GCA_963583905.1 of Stenurella melanura. Classification (NCBI taxonomy): domain Eukaryota; kingdom Metazoa; phylum Arthropoda; class Insecta; order Coleoptera; family Cerambycidae; genus Stenurella; species Stenurella melanura. Next base: position 74,558,004 of record OY757312.1, on the reverse strand, counting down.
TAAATAATAGTCTATACAAAACTTAAAATCGATATATACATTATTTACAGTAAATTCACTAGACATTGTTCATTAGATTTTTGAGTTTGCCAAAAGAAATATTACGCAATGATCACATATTCAACTTATCTAACTCTGCCTGCGTATTAACCATACACAGAAATTGCTGTTTAATCAGCAGATACCATTAACAATATATTCTTATATAAATGTGATTCTATATCTTTAATATGCACCATGAAAGTGGAGTACGGAATACGCAGTACATCTACATTGACTAGTTCCTTATTTGAAATAAAATTAATAATTTATTTTGTTGATGCTTGTCAATCAAATAAGTAACAAATTATTTACTTGTTTTGTTGACAATTCGGTGTTTTCACAAATTTTAAAATCTCTTTGACTGTGAAGATAATACTTAATTATGGTTAAAAAAATTGAATTTTCCCAAGCAATCGATTTATTCCTTAGAATAAGCCCTTTTAAATTTAAATTTAAATTTTACGGCGAAAAACCGTACGTCACCATATGCCGCACTGATGACGTCAGAGGTTACATTGTTGGTAAACAAACATGGGTTGTGTATTATAAATACACGTTACTTTGCAAAACCTTAACATTTTATAAAGGAAAGTAAGTGGTATTTTGTGCCAGGATGCAAAAATACATCCAAGAACGCACCTGAAAAGGTTTTCGTGACAGAACTAATACAAAAACAAAGCAAAATAAAGTGATCCACCTACAACAGCATCAGTATTTATCATGCATGAGTATTAGCCTAAAATAATGAATAACTATCTATTTAACCCTGTTTACATTACAAGTTTATGAGCAACATTTATAGGTTATGTTTATATAATGTCAACCTTTTATGTATATTATATTGAGCAACTATATACAATAATCATAAGACTACGTTAAAGTAATAATAGATAAATACAAAGAGAATAAAAAGTTTAATACCTATGTTGCATCTTTAGAGCCCCTCACTTCTGCTATGTTGAAAGGTACATCTTTCTTTATAAATTCCGCGGTCATGAACACATCCACTGCTGGTAAATTTCCTGAAGCAGCACTTACGAAACTTGTATTAGCCACTTCGAATTAAATCAGAGGTAAAAACTTCAAATCTTATGTTATTTATTGAAATATTAATGTGTGAAATATGACTGTTTGGATGAGTGGCAAGCGCGCTTGACTCTCAGCCAGGAGTTCTGGGTTCGATTCCCGGTCGTGGCACTGGGATTTTTTCCGAAAGAAATTAATCCTAGTATACTCGGATATTGGATGTGTGTCCCTTGTCTCTTAATGTGTAGCCCTCTCCCGCACAAGGCTCTGTCAGAGCTTTCAGGGATAAAGGGGGTTGTATTACCTGTGGTGTTAATAGACGACGGATTGCTTTTTAAATACAGGGAAATGCCTTAACACATTAAGTACTTCATTTTAATAATATCGAAAAAGCTAATTTGCATATTGGACCGGGAGCCAGCGACAGATTTTCATGACTAAGTCCCTCTCAAGCGGTAATTAGTGGAATGCATCAGAGAGTTGTGAGCGGCGGTAGCTTCCGCACGCAGAAAAAAAAAATTTTTAGTTATTTCCTCCTGACTAAAAATTTGTAAAACTATAGCTAATCCAATATCTTGAAAAAAAAATCAGCTGACTATAACGTGGTGCATTAGACGTCAGCTGGTGGCTTGAACATGAAAAAAAAGTACATTCAATGATTTCCTCTCCACTAAAAATTTACCTGATGATAGTTTATATGCTACTGTGAATGAATATGAATGTCAGCTGATACCTTAAAAGTTGTAACGCAGAAGTTAAGCGGGAGCATAATAAGTTGGGAGTTCGTTTCTAAAGAAATATTGATGAACTTTTCTCCTGATTGCATTTCGATCGAAGTCCAACAATATTTTTACGGTTTTGGTTGTTTTTTAGCACCGAAAATTTATGGTTAGTGGTATACTCTCGGACAATTTTATAAACACTGCGGCCACACACTCCTGTCATATTTGCAACTTTTTTTACAATATTATCTTTGAGTAATATAGGATTTTCTTGAATCTCATACTTATACACGCTTAAAATCATTTCCTTGGTCTTTACGTCGAAATGAGACTTTTTCGACCTTTTTTAAGAGACAAACAAATTTCTGTGGGCTCATCAGCTGTATCCGTGCTACTAGACATTGTTAGGTTTCCTTGATATATTTGATAGCCTTATGCCCGAGAGGCAAACACACTTATTTAATATACTTTGAAAGCATATACATAAAAAACAATAATTATATCACAAGAGACGACATTTACGAAGATGCAATTTAAACAATGAAATGAAAAGTAAACAGATGCAGCAACGATCTACTTCCAACTGAGTCTGAGTACGCACCTGTACCGAAACCGCGATTAGTGTTATCTGTTATCACCAGTTTATGACCATTTGACCAACAGCATTACAGAATCCAGCACGCGAGTAGGCGATCACAATAGAATACGTAGTCAGCTGTAGAGAGTGTTCAAGAAGAATTGGTATAGTGACCGTTAAACACAAAATATAAATGTCTAACGTAACGCCTTACTGCGTCTTTTATAAAAAAAACAAGTTCTCGCTTAAAATCATTTAGTGAAGATCACAATTTTTTTTTCATGTTCAAGCGACCAGCTGACGTATAATACACCATGTTATAGTCAGCTGACTTTTTTCTTCTTCAAGATGTTGGATAAGCTATAGTTTCACAAATTTTTAGTCGGGAGGAAATGACTAAACATTTTTTTTCTCCGTGCGTGGGAGGCTACTGCCGCTCATCCCACTCACGGAACCGCAGCTGACGTTCACGAGGCATTATGATACAACTCCCTGATGCGTCTCACTAATTATCGTTCGAGAAGAAATAATTCACCAAATTTTCACCTGGCTCCCGGACTATATAGTGAAAACACCAAATTCTGTACTTCAACAGTTTTGAAACTAATATTTTGTAATCAATAATCAGACCCGATAATAGGAATACTTAGAAAGTGTTAACACAGGGTCTTCAAGATCTAAAATTTCCTTCCATTTAGATAGAATTAATCGATTTACTAATTCGCATGAGTGTTAGTCTCGAAATCCTGATTCATTTTCAAAAAGGATATTATTACTATGTATGCTCCAATAACTACTCTATTGAAAATATTCTCATTATTGTTGACATTCATCAGGTTTTTCGTCTTTAGGAATGGGTACAATAACAGATACCTTCCAGTTCCAGTTATGTTACATCATTTGTTCATTTGCAGATATATTTATTAATTTAACTAATAATTCATTTGCAGCGTTTATGACATGCCTGTTTATCTATTTTAACAATAGAGGTTTTGAAATAATTGAAATTCATGTTACAACTCTTACTTTTAACGTAACATGTGTCCATCAAATTGATTTTATAAAGTAATATTACTTTCAGCAACATCAACCTTATAAAATAGAAATAGAAAATATATATTTTCTTTAAGACTTTGTTAAGCTTGGACAGTCTATTTTAGTTCCATGTCTCTATTGTGTTAAGATGAAGTGCGGTCGTTTATAAGATGGTTGATAAGAGATGGGAAGCAATATTTCAGGAGAAACTTGAATTTAGATCAGTGTCTTCATCCTCTGAATGTTTTTTTTTTTATAAAAACGAGACTTTATTTCACTCAATATTAGTAGGGTGCAAATGACTGTGCTGCTGGAGCGGAGCTGATCCTCAGGGATCAGAGCTCACTGATGATCAGCTCCGCTCCAGCAGCACTGTCATTAGGTATGGCGTGCACGTGGGCGGCCATCTGGCCGGAGGTGATTTATGGCATACACGTGGGCGAGCATCGATCGTGGGAAAGTATCGTAACGGCCGTTCTCACGGTGTGGGGTACACGTGTTCAACATCTGGCATGCACGTGGACGACCATCTGGCCAAGGGTGAATTATGGTGTCGTGGGAAAGTATCGTAACGGCCGTTCTCACGGTGTGGGGTACACGTGTTGAACATCTGGCATGCACGTGGGCGAGCATCTGGCTTAACCGTTATTTCATGAACATGTCTAAACTTGTCTATGGGGGTGATTCATAATTCAGGTATGCAGGAAGTGGACAGGTAAACCGGAAGTGACCGGATATGAACCAGGTAAACCGGAAGTGAAACCGGAAGTGACCGGAAATGAGCCAGGTAAACCGGAAGTGAAACCGGAAGTGACCGGAAATGAACCAGGTAAACCGGAAGTGAAACCGGAAGTGCCCGGAAATGAAACCGGAAGTGAAAATACATCGGATGTGATACCGGAAATGGCCAAAATATACCCGGAAGTGCCAAAAATTGGACCGGAAGTGGTCAAGGAAGCATGGAATAAAATCGGAAGTGACCGGAAATGAAACCGGAAGTAAAAATACATCTGATGAGGTACCGGAAGTGGTGGAAATCTAACCGGAAGTGCTAGAAATTGGACTGGAAGCGGTCAAGGAAGCATGGAATCAAACCGGAAGTGACCGATATAGAAGCGAAAGTGAACTGTGAATCCGTAAGTGAAACCGGAAGTGGCTGCATAAAGCTAGGACAGCCGACAACGGTGACGTAATGAACACCTGTCGTGCACGTGGGTGACCATCTGGCTTCCAGACTTGTCTAGACAAGTTAGATCGCATATCCGGCATGAATTTTTATAGAGCACATCTGACGTGCACGTGGGCGACCATCTGGCCGAAGGTGAATGACCGGGAACATCTGGCGTTCACGTGTTGACCATCTGGCTTCCAGACATGTCTAGACAAGTTAGATCACATATTTTTATCGAGAACATATGGCGAACATCTGGCGGTGATTCATAATTCGCGATCGTAGGAGAGCATCGTAACCTTCGTTCTCATGATAACATCTGGCAGCCAGATGGAACAGATCCGACGAATTTATGAAAATTTTATATGAATTTTATTTATTATTATATGATTGAAAATTAAGAAAATATGTTGAAACCAGGGATTGAACCCGGGACCTCTAGAACTTCAGTCTAGCGCTCTCCCTCTGAGCTATTTCAACTTACATAAACATTAATGAAAAAATCCTATATTTGGATTAAGAATAAAACAACATATTTTACATTTATATCCCATAGCAACAGATGACAAGTCTGAACAAGTCTAGACACGTCTGTAAAAACGGTAAAAGGTGAAGGACAACGAAATGTTTCAGGCCATGTCCGCTAGATGATAACTATCTGAGTAGTGGGGGTAATGTAATAAATAAACAGCGATGTGCTTAAGACACATTAGTTTTCTAAAATGTCTAAGTCCTATAGTTTCTCTGAATATGTGCCACAGCAATATACTTCATCAAATGTACCGAGTGCAGTTGATCAATGCGCGTCAAGTGTGTCCGAAGACAACATTCCAAAGGACGTGGTGATTGGTGAACATCGATATAAGTTAAATAAATCGGAGTGCAAATTTGTTTCGGTGGGACTTTCATACGATTCTGGATACGCTCCATGTGTGAAGCTGTCAGGAAATAAAGGTGTTCAGATTGTTTTCAATGAAGGCGATTGGAAGAGATTTTTATCCCACCAAGGAACAATAATGAATTATATGTATTACAACATAAAGCCTGATGTAATACATGAGGACGGCTTTTCCATACATTTCGAAGAGCTGTCAATAGGCCGTGCAATCAAGATTTCGAAGGAACAGAATTATATATATTTGGGATATGAATCGATGTGTGGTTTATGTGAAATACTGCCACTAGTGAAATACAGAGTGGAATTATTGAAAAATCAGCAATTTGTGAACTACTTCAAGATTTTACAAAAAGGGCTACAGAACCAAAGAGGCAATGTTTTTGAAAATGCTCATAATATACTTAAAGGCAATCCAAATAGTGAAAATATCAGCATGATTATGGAATTGATATATATTCATCCTAATATCTTTGAAAAGGAGTGTAATGAAAAAAGTAGCGTTTAACGAAAAAAATCAAGTTCATCATCTTATAACATGGAGCTATGCATATAACTCATCTAGAAAAACATATTGGGAATTGTTTGCAGTGGACAGACTACGCTTCCATAGGAGAATCGAGACAGTCTCAAATATTCTTAATCCTATTTTAGATATTAATCACAGATGTAAAGTATTTCACGAAAGATTTGAAATAAAAGAACATGTAACAAATACAATTTGTTTTATTTAAAAAAATGTTTACAGGTTTATACTAATTCATTTTTATTAATCCAAGAGTTGTGTTTACTGCTTAACCCCAGCCATTTAACATAGATCTTCCTTCCTTTTCTTCTTAAAATCTTTTCAACTAGATAAATGTCGGGGTGTTTAACATTCTGAATTTCATATTCATAGAAACCTCCTTCAATTCGGGTTCCTTCTTGATCTTCCAAAATATAAGTTGTTGGATTAGTGTTTTGTACTTTCCATATCTTAAAAACTTCATTTGACCAATTCGGAGTATAGCCTTTCGAAAAAGCTTCTCGGTATTTACTTATTCTTACAAAGTCTCCTTTGCTGAATTTCTGTTTGCGCGGATCAAGTGTTTTTAAATGTCCATACGCGCGCTGTAGTAAATATTTTTCATCTTTCTCTGTAATATTTTTCGGTTTCCTATTAGTGGTCCCATGTATAGTATCATTATATTGTTCAACTATATCAGGTAAAAGATTTAGCCACTTGTAGTTTCCTTGTAAACTGAATTGCCGCCACATCAAATTTTTCAAGGTGCGATTTACCCTTTCCACAACACTAGCTTTTAAATTGGAGAAAGTGCTGTAGTGGTTAATTTTAAAATTCTTCATTAATTCTCCAAATTGTTTATTGTAAAACTCTTTACCCATATCTGTCTGAAGGTTTTTAGGAGGGGTCTTCATTTCCGACAAAATTGCTTTCATCGCTTCTGTTACATCTTTACCGCTCTTTCTTTTAACTGGTCGAGCCCATACAAATTTACTGAATACGTTTATAACAACAAGAATATATCGATTGCCTTTATTATTTTTTGCATACGGAATCATTTCTACTAGATCAGCCTGAATTAGATCGTTTAATCCTTTGACAATCACATGTCTTCTTCGAAAATTTTTCCTGGCCGGTGTATGTAATTCATTAACAACGTCTTCTTTAATATTATTCATTTATTAACGGAACGCGAAGCACAATTTCTACAAAGAGAGGGGGTGCTGGATCCGACGTGAGTGAAAATGACACCTCATCTCCCTTGTTGAGGTTTTTATTATCTGGATTATAATTTTCATTGTTTAAAAACATTGTCACATTGTTAGGTAAATTTATACTTTCAATTATACCTGAAATAGGTAACGTGTACGATACAGTGCCACCATCTAACACGTAAAAAGTGAAAGTACGAATATTTGTTGATATTTTCTGTTCAATACCCCGAATTTGTATAAGGCACAGGCTAGATAAAGTACTAGCAGAATCTACAAGTGTGGAATACGGTTTTAAATGGTAGGTAAACATATGTCTACCAAACTTGTCTATAGGCATGATGAACGTTTACTGGATAGATTTAAACTGAGCAGAAAATGACGTGCGGCTCTTATTTAATTATTTTTAATTCTCGTAATTCAGATACGATTGATGCAATCTCATTTTTATGTCCATCATTTCCGGCTATTTGGGAAGCTACTAAAAGCCTTAGTCTGTCTATCAACTCGTTGGGATCATCGTAATACACGTAATCTATTTTTTTATTAGACAAGTCCAATGTGCCTCCTTTCGTAGGCTGCTTAAATGAGTGAGATCTAGGACGAAGATTACTTTGAGATCTAGTATTAGGAGGCGGTGGTTTACTAAATGAAGATGTCCTCGGAATCGTTGTAGGTTTTAATAAACCTTTATCTGTTAAATAGGGTCTAATTATGTTTTTATATTTTACGGTATTCGTAGCTTGAATTTGTTCATCAGGATCAAAATTTCTACGATAGGCATTAGTAAGTTTTAGTATATGCATATAATGATCTAATTCTGATTTTTTATAGGCTTTAGGTTCTTTCTTAAAGAGTAACTCATATAATCCAGTAGAGCCAGGGTATCTGATATCCTTCACAACAATATCTTTGCCGACAATTTTTAATTCGGAATCGCCTACTTTAAATTTATCCGTTTCAATATCATGTGTTATACCATATACGCGATCGTATACTGTCTCATCTCCTCGTATGGATTCATCAATATATGTTCTCGGCAAGGGATCATATGCATCAAGATATTCTTTATAAGCCGCTGTTTTTGACAATTCTTGTATATGTATACGAGTTCTTTCTACATCCTGATTAATTAAATCGTCGCTATTTTGTTCAACAGTAGTAGAATTGTGTGGATCAAATTGATAAGTATCCTCCAAAAAACTGAGTCCAGTCATAGGTAACGCAGGCATATATTTGTTTACGACGTTAACATTAGATTTTTTTGGAGTAGAAGTTTCTGATTTAAACACTTCAGGCTCCTTTTTAACTGATACGTCTGATTTCATGTTTTGTACTAATTTTTCCAATGGTTCGATAATGGGCTTATAGCCTTTCACCAACTGAGCTTGTGTTTGTGCGACATCGGATTTTAGAGACTGATATTTCTGCCTCACTGATTTTCTAGTTTTTATTAGTTCCTTGGCTAACTTTTTATCCATCTTTACACCACAAAATAATGATGTGTACTGCATTTTATACAAAGTATTTATGTATTATATATTACAACACAATGTAACTATCAAAACCCTTTCTATATCTCCCATTATTTATTGAACAGTCCTTATCTATAACGACAAATCCATATGGTTCTTTCCAACATAAAGAACAAAGATCTTTAAATTTTTGAAATGACATGTCAACGCTCACGTGGTCGTCATAAATGTGTTTAAGGTTTGTATTATCCTGATGAAAAATAATTATTAAATTACCATTATCTCTAATCAATCTTTTCTCAATAGACGAATAAGTTTGACACAAGAATAAACAATCTGTGTTCTTATGACGTCCGAAAGAAAAGTAATCTCGCATAATACTTTGATTACAAGAAGCTACATCATCGAAGATAATAATCGAATTCGGTCTGATCTCTTGAGCCGGTATAACATCTTCTCCTTCATCGAATTCAAAATAACCTATTTCTTTCATTGGTTTCAATAACTTTCTCAAATATTCATATTTTGGTTGGTATAAAGACTTTGAATATAGGTAGATATTCTCAAATCGGAGTCCATTGGGGTGTGTGAGTAATGTCACAACTAAATTTGTTTTACCGCAGCCGGAACTACCAACTACCAGCGCTCGCTTCGATAGACCCCGAAATAGTTCACCATGTTTTTGATAATTATTTTCCACCAAACACTCATCTTGATTAACAATTGGTAATGTAACATTCTGTTTTTCAATCTTCATTGCGGAAGTATATATAAGGAACTGTATGATCAGCCATTCAACCATACTATTTATAAGGCTGCACATGACTGGAAAATCAGTTCCGCTTAGAATTTTCAACAGGCTATATAATGCTTGTGCACAACACAACCATAGTTAATCGTAAACGAAGGCGTGCAAAGACAGGGTCTGGATTTATTAATAGTCTTATTAATAACCTACCGTTTGAATTGCATGTACCAGGTTACAACTATTGTGGTCCAGGAACAAAGCTGTCGAATCGACTTGCCAGAGGTGATACTGGAGTAAATCCTTTAGACGAGGCTTGTAAAGAGCATGATATCGCATATTCGCGTTCTAAGGATATAACAAGTAGACATCAAGCAGATAAAGTGTTAGCAGAAAAAGCATATCAGCGGTTTAAAGCAAGTGACTCTTCAATTGGAGAAAAAATTACTGCATTAGGTATAGCTGGTACTATGAAAGCAAAAACCAAGCTGGGAATGGGCATGCGTAGAAAATTACGCTCCAAACGGAAACGTGGCATGGGGCTGCGTAAGAACACACTAAGTTTCAATAATGCAGTACAACGAGCTCGACGCGGTATTCAAAGCAACAATTCTAGTGATCTTATTAAAGTCGCAAAACAAGCATTATCATCAATTGGAACAAAGAAACTCTCTTTACCAAAGAAGCGGATTATTCCTATCCCAAAAACAGGTGGTTTTCTACCGTTCCTTTTACCTATATTTGCCGCATTAGGTGCTTTAGGAAGTATAGGAGGTGGTGCTGCAGGTATCGCAAAAGCTGTTAATGACGCGAAAGCCGCAAAAGAAAAACTTGAGGAAGAGAAAAGACACAATTTAGCCATGGAGCAGGTTGCAGTAGGAAAAGGACTCTACTTACGGCCTTATAAAAAGGGCATGGGATTATATCTAGCACCGTTTAAAAAAAACTGCCAATAAAGCTACCTCGTCGGCCCCTAACCAACATAGATTTAATAAAATACGCTAAAGATTTACATATTCCAAACTTTCGGGGTGTATTTATGAGAGATGCATTACCAGTAAAGATAAAGAAAAGTGAGTGTGGTATAATTAATCTGGATATTTCATCGGGGCCTGGTACTCACTGGACAGCATATGTGAAGAAAAAGAACTCGATAATCTATTTCGATAGTTATGGAAACTTAAGACCGCCAAATGGAGTAATAAATTATTTCTATAGCGATGGTAGCTTGAATAAGGTTAACTATAATCATGATCAGATGCAAAAATATAATTCAAATAATTGTGGTCACCTGTGTCTAAAATTTTTATATAATCAATGTAAATAAAGGAAATGTCTTTATTGTACGTGTACTATTGAATTGTGCAACATGTCTCTAACTTTCTCACTTACGGGAATTTCACCCATCTTAACAGCAGATTTTAATCCACCCATATATTTAGAAGATAATTTGGATTATGTTATCGGTTTAACGAACTTTGAAACTTTTAATGTTATACCAAACGTCGACGAAACAAACAACAAATTCACTCATGGTAATATGACCACAACTATCCCCGTAGGAGCCTATGAAATTAATGACATTAATAATTATATTCAAAAAACAATTGGTAAAAATATTAATATCACCCCCAATCGTAATACTTCGACAGTCAACATAGAAACAAATGTTGATATCGATTTTACATCAGAATACTCTATAGGCCGCCTCTTAGGATTTGAAAGAAGGATTCTTAAAGCTAATGAAATAAACGAGTCTGACTTTCCCGTACAAATAATTAAGGTGAACGCTTTGTGTATTGATTGTAATATCGCCAGCGGGTCTTATTCTAATGGGCTACCTGTCCACATAATCCATCAGTTCTTCCCAACAGTAGCCCCAGGCTATAAAATAGTAGAATCACCCTTAAACATTCTATATTTTCCAGTAACTGTTAAGACGATCAACTCAATTACCATTAAAATACTCGATCAAGACGGGAATCTCGTCAATTTCCGTAAAGAAACCATCACGGTCAGACTACATTTAAAAAAGATAACCTAGAAGATGGTTGTCCGTTATAATAATAAATACCATATTCCACGTATGGCAGCTAATCGCAATTATAAAAGAAAACCAAAGAACACATTTTCAGTCAGTAATAAGAAGAACGTTAGTCTAGTAACACCTGAAAATAAGATATTCTTAAAATCTCTTGCTTTTGAAGTACTCATATAATGGATATATTAAATGTTACAGAACAACCTCTTATCGATAACTCAATTATTGATTTCGAGTATCACAATTATCAACCTTTCGTGACCGCCAAATTTGATTATAATGATGAAATTAGAATCCCAATCCAGGAACTGGATGCTTTTACCTTACCGTGTGAAAGCAGTCTATACTTAGAGGGAAATCTAACAAAAGATGATGGAACACCGGCTACTAAGTTAAGCCTAATAAATAATGCTTTCAGTTTCCTCTTTAGAGAAATCCGATATGAGCTGAATGGTATTGTCGTTGATTCAATTCGAAATGTTGGATTGACTTCCACTCTTAAGGGATATTTGTCTTTTAATGAAAGTGAAAGTGTTAAACTTCAAAATGCTGGCTGGTTTCCTAAAGATAGTAAAATACCGGATAGTAATAAATTTAATGTATGCATACCACTTAAACTATTAATGGGCTTTTTTGAAGATTACAAAAAAATAATACTAAACATGAAGCAAGAATTGGTTTTAATTCGAAGTAGTAATGATTTAGATGCTGTGAGTAGTGTCGATGATACGGAGAAACCTAAGATTAATATTGATAAACTTTATTGGAGAGTACCACATGTTTCCGTGGGAATACCACAGCAATTGGTTTTAACTAAGATTTTGGACAAAAATGTTGAAATACTACTTCCATTCAGAAGTTGGGAGCTTGTAGAATATCCTTCACTTTCTCAAACTACAAGACACACATGGCCCGTGAAAACTACCACTAAGTTAGAAACTCCTAGACATGTAATTGTTGCCTTCCAAATTAACAAAAAGAATAAAGTGACATCTAATATGAGCACATTTGATAACTGTAATCTTACAAACATAAGAGTATTTTTAAATTCTGAAAGATATCCTTACAACGATTTATTTCTTGATTTCAAAGACAATAAATATGCAACTTTATATGAAATGTTCTCGCATTTTCGCCAATCATACTACGAAACAGGGAATGAGCCTATATTTACACCTAAAGAATTCAAATCAATTTCACCAATAAGCCACATCGATTGTTCTCGTCAAAAGGAAACTGTTCAGTCGGGGTCTGTCGTTATGCGCATAGAATTCGAAACAAGCGATAATATTCCGAATGACACAACAGCATACTGTTTAATTTTACATGATCGTTTATTCCGTTATAATCCACTGACAAAGATAGTTAGGCAGGTCTAACCTACATAAGGGGGTAATGCAAGCTAGCAAGTTAGTTTGCGATGATCTCTAGCTACAGAAAGGCTCTGCGAGAGCACCAAAAAAATCTTAGAGATTTAAAGAAAGCTGTTGAAATATATAGTTTAAAAATTTATATAACGAAAAAGTTGGCAAATATAAAAATATGCCATTAATTTTGGATGTCCAAGGATTCAAAGGAGAAAAAAATAAGTTCATAGTTAAAGAACTTGCGGCATATAATGGTTATAAAACAGCCCACTATATTTTCAAACCACCATTTCCTGTAAAACTTCTACCACCTGATTTGGAAAAGCAAGTTAATTGGTTAACATATAATTACCATGGTATACATTGGAATGAAGGAAACACACCATTTTTCAATTTTGGAAAAGTTGTCCGAGAGTTAACCGAATGTGAAAAAGAAATTTATGTAAAAGGAAAAGAAAAGGTCGCATACATAAACGAATATTCATCAAAACCTGTGTATGAGTTAGAAGAACATCCACCACTCCAATTTTCTGAACCTCGATGTTTTCACCATTTAAAATCTAAATGTATGTGTTCTTTATCAAATGTATATTATCTTTATGAGAATTTTATAATGTCATAATTTTAAATAAAAAATTAAACATATACCATGTATTTTATTTATCAAACAAGTTTAAATAGGTCTAGACATGTTCAACACGTGTACACCAGATGTTGTCGTGGGAACAGCAGTTTCAATTGACCCCCACGTGTTGTCGTTATGATGACTCAATAAACATCTGGGCAAAATTAAATAGTGGAGGATAATGATATAAAAGCAGAAATTATCTCACATTTTATTAGTTTAAAGAAACACCATGCTAATTACACAAGATAGGCTTGTGGTAGTGGAGAGAAAGCGGTGTTGTGTTTGTGGTGGACTAATTAGTAAACAATACTACTTCAGTGACTTCTTGCTAAATTGGAATAAACTGTTAATAGGTTATTGCACATATTGTAGCCAGACAAGACCAATTAAACTTACTAAATTTTGGGTAAGAGCAGAAACCCACTTCGGGAAAGATTTTAAAGTGTAACATGGTGCAACAGGAAGAAAACAGTTATACTTCCAGCTACAATCCTAGGAAATTTAGTGAAGACAAGGATGTGATCAGTGGCCACCTACCAAGGGAGAAGGTATTCAAAAATAAACCAGACAAGATCGACCATAACAAAGAAAGACAGGAAAATCAGCAAGCTTTCATACCTCGCGAAGTACTTAAGATGTGGCATGAGAAGGTATTCAAAAATAAACAGAGATTCTGTAGTAAATAAATTATTGTTTAATAAATTAAATTTATAAAAAATCTGGTTTTATCCTTTACCCCCACTCCTCTTTATAATAGGATATAAATTCATGTTAATTTAATGAAGCATTAGTGTGTTTATGAATATTACGATGATAGCCTCGCAGTTTTTAGTTTTGCACGCCATTTGGCATGGAATTCTCTACATACAGCAATCTTACAATACTAAAGAGGCATTTATTTGCTTCGATAGCAACGGTACAAGAAATGATAGTTGGCCATCAAAATGGAAACGGATGATACCTTCCACAACAATCAATGAGTCGGTCCTTACATCTTCAATACCCAAAAATAGTACTATGTATAAATTACGAGTAAGGCTGAATGATAACTCTACTAAAGAAACAAAGTGGAATCAGCTCTTCAGTAAATGCCCCCCACCACTATATGTTAATAGTATAAAAACAGACCGTGATGTGGGGTTAGGCTCACTTTCTTACCTGATCTACTACATTACACTGTGTTCCTCGTTGCTGGTTGCTGAATCGATTGTTAGGATTATACATAAAATATAGATCCAGAACTGAACTGTTCACTCTGTCTAGCAAACGAATTAATAAAAGAACACAAGCATGGTAAAAATTTATATGATTTTACTGAGGATGAGCTACAATATTTCCCATTAACATATCTGATTGAAAATGCTGGTTCCATTGAACTCCTTTACACATGGCCTAAATTACCAAGGAAGTATACACAAAATTTTGAACTAAGGATTCAACTACCTTGTTTCGTACATCACAACAGGCCAGAGTGGTATAGTCATGTGGATGGTCCACCAGACTCACAGTCCAGATGCCATGTATGTAAATGGGGTCTTCAAAAATGTGGTTGATATGTTACAGTAATTGTAAATACCTTTTATGTGGTGGAAAAATAAAAACAATGAATAATGTATAAGTTTTTTATTTATATGTAAACAGTGTGTTTTTAAATATAAACCTAATAAATTACAAATCTAATAAATCAAAATTATCTAAATTCAAATTATCTTCTGATTCAGAATCATCCAAATTAACACTGTCCCATCCTGCTGCAGGTTCTTCCATGTCCAAACGCCTAGCGTATTTTAGTAAAGTATCTAAATTTGTATTACTATCAGTAATTAAATGGTGTCCCCAAGCCAAGGTTCTTACATCTCCAGGCACAATATATCTTTTGTCATCGGCAGCTGACAGAGCTACTTTATTTTTTAGTTCTGTGTGAATGGTGTGTAAAGTGGATTTAAATATGGACATTTTACGGAATATTAAACCACCGTTTTCGACAACCTGAACATAGTCAGAAAAGTCTATTTGATGTTTAACAACGCTTCTGGAAACACCTTTTGCCTTCTTCATTACATCACCGGCTTTAACGCAATATGCTTTTGCACCAGTACCATAAAAACTCTCTATTGGTCTCCCAGCGTATTCATCCTTCATTTTCCCTACCACGGACTTTGTTTTGGGTATGCTATGGATGTTATCGACATTGTAGTTTGAAGTATCGAAAAAATTAATGTTTTTCTTGATATCATCATAAACATTGTCTGTGAAAATTTCCAAAATTAGGCTGTCGGTGTCTGTGTATAGGACTGTTGCATCATCTCCATACATTAATTTTATGTAACCATACAAAAACTCGTAGATGATTGTCTTGGAAATATCCAAAATGGAAAACCCTACATAGAGCGGTTTGTCATATACAACTTTCAATTTGTCCAACTGAACTGCTACTAAATTTTCATCGAAGACAGAACAGGATTTAAAATGTGGTAAGGCTATTAACGCTCTGGCACCCAACATACCTTTTTTATTTTCCCAGCATGAGCACAGTTTTATATTTTGCCTTTTGTCGACGTTTTCCATGGTTTTACCGAATATTGAGTTAACCATTAACTTAAATAAGTCCTTTTCAAAAGCATTTCTGGCTGAATTTCTTAGTTTTGTATTTAAATTAATATATGACCCCAACCAGGGTGATTGGGAAAATTCTATTATCCTATGGATTTTCTTCAATTTGATGCCATATTTCAAGCACTGCTTCAAATTCTTGTAGTGAATGATATATTTAGATTTATTTCTTAAGTTTGGGATTAACTTGGAATATTTACTTTTGGGAGGAGTCATACTCTCGGGACAGAACGGCAAGTCATTATGGTCGTCATGTAGCTCTGTTGGATATTCCAAGTCCACTTCTAGAACATATCCTTTTTGTGAATTTTTTTCAACTAGGGAACAATCAAATGTTTCAATTTCTTCTTGCTCAAGCCACCTAAAATCACCTGTGGGCAGGTATTCCTCCATTGCGGCTCCATATAAATTTGTGGCGTCTAGGTACATGATATATGATGTTGGTTTACTGGGATCATAGTTCGATAAAAATGTGTTGTTTGCCACAGCCTTTCTTTTGCTGCATTGAGCCACTCCTCCTCGGATACCTTTTCTAAAGAAATGTACTGTATCCACATCGGTTAGAAGTTTAAGTTCAACGCTTGTGTGACGTAACATGGCATCCCAGCTCAGGGAAGGTGCGGTCAAATAATGGGCTGGATCTAATTTATATTGTTCTAAACACACTTTCCTAAAGTTTTCAAACACATCGGTTAATAGTAAAATGTCTGATTTCAGGTACAAATCTGCATATGTTCCCAACGTTTCACACTTGAAGGTATTCCACACTTTGATAGCTCGTTCATAGTCCTCATCAGAAATGGCCTCATTTGTTAATTCATTGTAAAACTTGTCTTTTGAGGGTAATTGTCTTTCGTCCAATTTTTCAAACGAGTCTACATAATTATAAGGGAAAACACCTTTTTGTCTGATTAATCTGAATTCTTCCTCATCTTGAAAATACTTTCTAATCTCAGTACACTGATTAGATTCTAAACTTTGACTCAATTTATCGAGAGATTTGGATAAAAATCTAAAAGAGTCCACAAATTTTAATCGCAGGAATGTGTGAGGTTCCTTGGGATTTGTAGATTTTTCAACGAGGATTGTCTTAGAGAAAGATATATATTTTTCTTTGGTTTGTGCAATCACTGAAATGCTTTCCTTCTTACATGCCAGCTTCTTGATAAATAGGTGACTGTCGTAATTTGTTAAATTATGGAAGAACACTGGTATGGATTTCGGCACTTTATAGTTCAAATTACAAACGGAATGTGCGGCGGCACGAAAGTGTCCTGTCAAGTGACAGTGATCGCGAACTTTTATGTCACTAGGCTTGAAGGGTTTCTTGCAAATATGACAACATGCTGCGTTTTCAAATTCAGCTTTCTCTTGATCAGTAAGGGGCTGCATCTGTTTAACATGTTTCAGGTGGGTGTTATATAAGTGTAGGGCTGTTTCATCCAACTTCTCAGCAAATACTTCAGCAGCATCAGGTCCTCGATATGTTATAAATTTTGAATACTTGTCATCGAAATTGCATTTCACATAAAAGGCGAAAGAATAAGGCTGGTGTTCACATACTTTAACCGTGAACGATTTATCCTCACATGGTTCATTATGGTCGATTGGTTTCAGCAAACTCTCGAAATCAGCATAAATTACGAACGGGACAGGTAATTGCCTCTCAAAGTTGATGAATTTAAGAATGTTCTCGGGCACAGATTCACCATACTTATTAATTTTTAAATCGGTAGATGGGAGTTTCGTATATGTATGGTTGCAGTCATTTTCTTCATGTCTTCTCAGCTGCTCTACTTTCAGAAACGATTGTAGACATCCATCACAAATATATAATCGATCATCATGGTTTGATTTTTGTTTAGAAACGAGTCTTGACAAATTTTGTATAAGGCAATAATGGGTGTTACCTGCAATATCCGAAATAAGCAGTAAATTGACGTGCGTGCCTTGCCGACATGACGTAAAATGTAGCGGTCCAACCACTTCAGTAATAGTTTTCCCATCCTTGAACTCTGATTCAAGACCAAACACATTAATAGAGATGTTGTTAATTTTTTCGAACTTGGCTATATCCTTTAGTTTCATAGGGAATTCTAAGCCTCTAAAGTTCAGCAAAGTATCATAATGTGGATACGAACTTGTTTTTGTTGGATCACCTTCTGCGGGGAAAATAGCTGCATTGATTGACCATGCAAAGCATGCATTATCCTTGTTTTGTATGTTCAAAACAGCATGTTTTAATGATATGGCTTTGGGCAGCTTAATATATGATGAAGCCCCCATTGGTGTAAACTTATTTATGTTGACGTCAAGGAACAGTATATGTTTTAATGTCCACCCAGAGTCTTTCTCTTGGAATTCAGATGCTTGTGCACTCATCTCCTCGCTAAATTCTTCAAAAATCTGGTGCATGTCCGTTGATACAGTGACTATTTTATTTTTGGTATTGAATGACTTAATATCACTCAATTCCTTTTCAGGTATTTCATACAGCCCAAATACTTCAAAATTAATCTTGAGGGTTTGGTATTTCTCCAAATATTCACCAATTTTGTCCAAAACTTTTTGTTTAACTTCTTTCAGAAAATCGGAATATGCGATGTGACTTCTAGGGCTGCTAAAACGGTAACTAGCAATCCTGTTTTTAAATGCACAATGTAGTTTGTCAACACCATCTCCCAAGCTGCTCTCAATAGGACGATTTATTTTCTTTCTGTCAATTACAAACAGGTCGTTCAGGACAGGGCATCTATTATTACTGACATGTCGTTGTAAGTTGAACGATGTTGAAAAGTTATTTCCACAGTATTCACAAGTCTTTGAACCACTCGATGTATTTTGTTTTCTGTTAACGCCGCTTGTAGAAGGTGCGCTTGTAGAAGGTACACTTATAGAAGGTGCGCTTGTAGAAGGTACACTTGTAGAAGGTACACTTGTAGAAGGTACATCATCAGACTTTTGTTTCTTGCTTGGCGGCTCATAAGCTACACTTCCATCATTTAGAACGGGGCAATCTCTGCGAATATGTCGAACTAAATTACTTTTATTTGAAAAAACTTTCTTACAGTGTTCACACTTCATTGTTATACAATAAACTGCACAGTACTAGTGAATATTACTTTCCCTGCATTATATATAATCTGTTGCTGGGAGAGGGGATAGCTGTGTACACCAGATGTTATGAGAACGACGGTTACAACAGCTTCCCACGATCGCGAATTATGAATCACCGCCAGATGTTCTCGATAAAAGTATACAATCTAACTTGTCCAGACATGTCTGGCAGCCAGATGGTCAACACGTGCATGCCAGATGTTCCCGGTCATTCACCTTCGGCCAGCTGCTTACCCACGTGCACGCCAGATGTTCAACACTTGTACCCCACACCGTGAGAACGGCCGTTACGATAGCTTCCCACGATCGAATATGAATCATCGGCAGATGTGTGTCATATGCGCTTCCTGTTTATCACTAGATTCGGCAATTTCCTGCTCACCTGTTCACTTTCGGTTTTGATAAAGAATACTTCCGGATTCACAATCCACTCCCGCTTCTATATCGGTCACTTCCGGTTTGATTCCATGCTTCCTTGACCACGTCCGGTCTAATTTTTTGTACTTCCGGTCAGTTTTAGACCACTTCCGGTTTCGTGTCCGATGTATTTTTACTTCCGGTTTCATTTCCGGTCACTTCCGGTTTGTTTCCATGCTTCCTTGACCGCTTCCAGTCCAATTTCTAGCACTTCCGGTTAGATTTCCACCACTTCCGGTACCTAATCAGATGTATTTTTACTTCCGGTTTCATTTCCGGTCACTTCCGGTTTTATTCCATGCTTCCTTGACCACTTCCGGTCCAATTTTTGGCACTTCCGGGCATATTTTGGCCATTTCCGGTATCACATCCGATGTATTTTCACTTCCGGTTTCATTTCCGGGCACTTCCGGTTTCACTTCCGGTTTACCTGGTTCATTTCCGGTCACTTCCGGTTTCACTTCCGGTTTACCTGGTTCATTTCCGGTCACTTCCGGTTTCACTTCCGGTTTACCTGGTTCATATCCGGTCGCTTCCGGTTTACCTGGTTCATATCCGGTCACTTCCGGTTTACCTGTCCACTTCCTGCATACCTGAATTATGAATCACCCCCATAGACAAGTTTAGACATGTTCATGAAATAACGGTTAAGCCAGATGCTCGCCCACGTGCATGCCAGATGTTCAACACGTGTACCCCACACCGTGAGAACGGCCGTTACGATACTTTCCCACGACACCATAATTCACCCTTGGCCAGATGGTCGTCCACGTGCATGCCAGATGTTGAACACGTGTACCCCACACCGTGAGAACGGCCGTTACGATACTTTCCCACGATCGATGCTCGCCCACGTGTATGCCATAAATCACCTCCGGCCAGATGGCCGCCCACGTGCACGCCATACCTAATGACAGTGCTGCTGGAGCGGAGCTGATCATCAGTGAGCTCTGATCCCTGAGGATCAGCTCCGCTCCAGCAGCACAGTCATTTGCACCCTACTAATATTTTTCAATAAATATTACTTTTTTACAACTGTAAGCTTTAAATTTGCGTTGCAATGTTTACCAATAATACTTAGTAGTCATACTTACTGAAGAAAGAAAGTAGCTTTCAATTGAAAAATATGTTACATAATATATGAAACACGTAAACTTGGAATCTTCGATAATTTTGATCAGTAACACTTTCATTACGAAATTATATCTCATATTGTAAGACATTTTCAATACAATATGTCTAATATAATAACAATAAAATCCTTTATTCATCATAAAAGCTAAAAAAAAGCATTGCCAATTTATCTGACTAGTCAATAGTATACAACACTATAATTATAAAGATAAGTGATTAAAAACACATATTTAAAAAACATTCAAAAGCAAAATTAATAAGACACATATAAATAAGTAGTAATAAATGGTAATACATATGTATATAGCAAAGTTACAACTATTAATAATTCAAAAATTCATGCATAGAATAAAATAAGTTTGCTATGAAAAATTTGTTTAATTTATATTTACAAGCACTGATGCTGTCATTTGTTTCAAAAACATTAATTTTATTATAGCATTTTACGCCAATATATGTAGAAAAATTTTGACCTATATTCAGCCTAGTATAGAGAATGGGTGGTGTATTGACTCATTATTGCAGTGAGAATGCACATCATTATTCTTTAAGAAATGCTGTTTATTAGATCTAATGTACATAACTAGCTGAGAAATAGCATGGTAATGTGAGAATTTCCAGATTTTTAAAATTTGGTTTACAGCTAGATAAAGGATGAGGTCCAACCGTACACCTTATTATCTTTTCTTAAATTACAAATGCTTTCTCTAGGTGGCTTGACGAACCCCAAAAGAGCAAACCATACTGGATGGTTGATTGCACAAGTCCATAATATAACATTTTCAAAATAGTGCTGGATACTGTATCTCTAAGCGTTCTAATTATATAAGACATATTACTAAGATTTGAGCAAACATTATTTATATGTACCTTCCATGTAAGTTTATGATCGATACTTATGCCAACAAATTTTATTTCCTGAACAGCTTGTATGGATTTACCGTAAAGTTTAATCAACACATTGTTATCAGAAGTAACATTTTTCTTTAAAAATTTCATGTACATCGTTTTATTTGGGTACAACATTAGTCCATTGTCTGAACACCAGTTTACAATTTCTTGTGATGCAGTGTTACAGTTTTGGACGACAGTATTAAGATTTTTCTGATGAAGAAGATTTGTATCTTCCTCATAAAGGACAGTTTTATCGGAAGTGGTGCAACTATCTGTTAAAGTATTTATGAATGTTATAAAAGATAATTAATTACACTCCTGTTATGCATATATGAAGCAGCCCAATCATATGCAATTCCACGTACTCCGATGCCATATAATCTATAACAGCTGGTGTTCAACGGTATCAAAAGCGCTACTTAAGTCATAAAATGGGGCAATTATATGTGCTTTACTGTTAAGAGCCTCACAAATTGTTTATATTAGGTCAAAAATGACTGTGTTGGTAGACGTTCCTGTTCTAAAACCGTGTTGTGCGGGATTTATTAAATTATATTTTGCAACAAAATCTGTAAGTCGATTAGCATATGCAGACTCAAATATCTTTGCGATTTGACTCAGTAGATGTATTGATCTATAATTAATGACGTCCTCTCTTGTTCCTTTATTTTTGTAAAATGGTATATACTTGGAAATTTTTAACGCGCAGACACGATAAAGGCTCTGATATAAGATTTTTTACCGATTTTATACTCTTACCATAAATATCGTCAGCACCCGCTGCAGGCTTTAATGTGGTTTTGCTTATTATATCCTCAGTCTCAGTTGAAGTTGTTGATGTTAGATACAAACTTTGTCCACTATTATACTCTTCGCAAATACAAAACGAAGAGTATATTGCATTCGATCCGCACATTTCTAAAATCTGTAATATTGCTCATAGAGAAACAATTTTCATATCACTGTGTTGGTGATCGAATTCAGAACAACTTTCAATATGTCCGTCTGTCTGTCTGCCTATCTATGTCTGTCTGTCCGTCCGTCCGATGTTTGTCCGTCCGTCGCGTTTCTTGTAACCACGATAACTTAAGAACAAAAAGTCCGATTGTATTAAAACTTGGACATTAAGTTAGTCTTATTTAGGGGAAGAACCCCACTGTATTTGAACAAGCTCGATCAATAAATATAAAAGTTATTAATTTTTGAAATGAAAACATTTTTTTTTCTAATGAAACAAAAAATGTTTGAAACTAATGTCATTCACAAAAAAACTGCCAAGAGTATCCTATAGAATGTGCAACAATTATGTAACAAGTGTAGTAAATCGGCGAAGAGTATAGTATAATGGTTAGCTTGTTTATTATTGTAATATTGTTGATGTTAGGTTTAGGACATGATTCTGTTAGGCTGGAAAAAAATATACTAAATTCATCGGCAATATGTTGCGAATCAGCAATTCGCTCATATACATGATAATATAACTCAACTTATGTGAACTAATGATTTTCTTCTATTCTGCTCCCCAATAACTGTCATATGATATACCTATAGTCAGCCTGGTGTAAATTAAATAAATAAATAATTCACATGGAACAACGACATGATATCTAATATGAATATTTCATTACTGTTAAAAACATAAAAGGCACGCGTGTATAACATATTTCAGATAAATCTTAGAAAACCATATATCGTTCCGATCTATAAATATGCGCGAAAAGTATACTTCCAGAGGTTCTTTTAATGTCTTATTTATATTAACGTCCTGGCGGAGCTGGAGTTTAGCCACAGCTAATCCATCACTAAACCAGTATACGTACACATAGACATCAACACAATTTTATTAATTATAACTCAAAGTCTCCTCAGAACTCAAAACCTTCTCACAGGCCTCTACACAGCATAGTTTAAAATATCGTTATCAGGCGACAAAATATGAGCCACTGATATGGTTATTTGAATTAAATCTCCATTTATATGGTTTAGTTTATTAAAAAACAAAAACGTCTCAAAATTGGTGCGCTCTGTTACTTCATTTGCTCCCAAATTAGTATTAGAAGAAATTTTCTTTCTGCATGTTCCTGATCTTAATACCTTTCTTCGATTTTTTCACTAAAGTAGTTTGACTGCTTGTTACTGTTCAGAAAAGGATGAACCAAACTGACCTTTCTGCATGCACAGTATGGAGTCAAAGTTGTAGAAGCTTAAACCATTCTAAAATATAACATTGGGACAATTTTATTGAGTGAAACATTTTAGCAGTAGAATCGTTCATGTCATGCCAATAAATGTAAATGCAGCAAGTCATAATAAACTTAAAGATATAATATAAAAACATACTAATTATATAATAATATATAGCAACAGTTAACAAAGATAAAAAAACCGCTGCCTAAGGAATCACTACTTCCACATCCAGATTCTTCATCCAAGTCACTTTAAAGGAAACGTCTTGACTGTATTTGCACTCCAGTATATGGAAATTATTGGTCACAGAATTTTAATAATATTTGTGGCAGATGTCATAGAAAAGATTGAGGAGTTGGTTTCTACCATATACGTTTAAAATGAAGTTTCTAGGTCACCCTACTTATTTTCTACTATTCACAACTTACCACCTCCCACCCCTTCAATGGAGTCATCTCAATCAGATGTCACTACAATACATACGTGTACTAATTTTCAAGTGAATATCTCAATTTGATGTTATCAATCCCATTAATAATGAAGCGGAGGTGGTGGAGTTTGAAAAATATTAGAAAGAAATCTGAGGCCTTGGTTTCTAGTATATACACCGAATCCCAAATTTCTGTACTGTTATCAACTTGATTTACTTATTTTCCCCTAGTCACTCCTATTAACCGCAACCCTTCTACGGAATCATTCCAAAATATAATCTAGTTCCAGATGTCGTTATAATACATACGTCTACCAAATTACAAGTGAATATCTCAAT
This sequence comes from Stenurella melanura, assembly GCA_963583905.1. NCBI lineage: Eukaryota > Metazoa > Arthropoda > Insecta > Coleoptera > Cerambycidae > Stenurella > Stenurella melanura. Next base: position 74,533,433 of record OY757312.1, on the reverse strand, counting down.
TTTATTTTATCAACCCCTTTAATAATGTAGTAAGGGTAGTGGAAGGGTTGAAAAATATTATTAAAAAATTTGAGGCCTTGGCTTCTAGAACATACACCGAATTTCAAGTTGCAATACTCTTACCAGCTTGCTTTACTTATTTTTCCCTATTTACCTCTACTTACCCCCACTCCTTCAATGCAATCATGTCAAAATATAATCTAGTTTCAGATATAGTTATAATACATAAATGTACCAAATTTCAAGTGAAAATTTAAATTTAATTTTATCTTTTAATAAGGGAGTGGGGGTGGTGGGGGGATGGAAAATACTATTAAAAAAACCTGAAGCGAAGGTTTCTAGTATATACACCAAATCTAAAATTTCTGTACTTTTACCAGCTTGCTTTACTTATTTTCCCTTATATACCCCTATTTAATCCCCAACCCTTCAACGGAATCATCTCAAAATATAATCTAGTTCCAGATGTCGCGTCGTTATAATACACATGCGCACTAAATTTCATGTGAATATGTCAATTTTATTTTATCAAGGGGTTGATAATGGAGCAGGGGTTGGTGGGGTGCTGAAATATATTGTTAAAAAATCTGAGGCCATGGCTTCTAGTACATTCACCGAATTTCAAGTTTCTGTACTTATACCAGATTGCTTTACTTATTTCCCCCTATTTACCCCTAAATAACCCCCAACCCTTCAACGGAATCATCTCAAAGTATAATCTAGTTCCAGATGTTATAATTCATACGTGTACCAAATTTCAAATATATATCTCAATTTTATTTTATCAACCCTTTCAATAATGAAGTAGGGGTGGTGGGGGTTGAAAAATATTATAAATAATCTGAGACCTTGGCTTCTAGTACATACACCGAATTTTAAGTTTCTGTAGTCTTACCAGCTTGCTTTACTTATTTTCCCCTATTTACCCCTATTTAACCCCCAACCCTTCAATGGAATCATCTCAAAATATGATCTAGTTCCAGATGTCGTTATAATACATATGCGTACTAAATTTCATGTGAATATTTCTATTTTATTTTATCAACCCCTTGAATAATGGAGTAAGGGTGGTGGGGTGCTGAAATAAATTATTAAAAAATCTGAGGCCTTTGCCTCTAGTACACACACCGAATTTCAAGTTTCTGTACTCATACCAGCTTGCTTTACTTATTTCCCCCTATTTACCCCTAAATAACCCCCAACCCTTCAAAGGAATCATCTCAAAGAATAATCTAGTTCCAGATGTGGTTATAATTCATACGTGTACCAAATTTCAAATGAATATCTCAATTTTATTTTATCAACCCTTTTAATAATGAAGTAGGGGTGGTAGGGGGTTGAAAAATATTGTAAATAATCTGACACCTTGGCTTCTAGTACATGCACCGAATTTCAAGTTTCTGTAGTCTTACCAGCTTGCTTTACTTATTTTCCCCTATTTACCCCTATTTAACCCCCAACCCTTCAACGGAATCATCTCAAATTATAATCTAGTTCCAGATGTCGTTCTAATACATACGTGTACCAAATTTCAAATGAATATCTCAATTTTATTTTATCAACCCTTTTAATAATGAAGTAGGGGTGGTAGGGGGTTGAAAAATATTGTAAAAAAATCTGACGCTTTGGCTTCTAGTACATACACCGAATTTCAAGTTTCTGTACTCTTACCAACTTGTTTTACTTATATTCCCCTATTTACCCCAAATTAACCCCCAACCCTTCAACGGAATCATCTCAAAATATAATCTAATTTCAAATGTCGTTATAATACATACGTGTACGAAATTTCAAATGAAAATCTCAACTTTATTTTATCAACCCCATTAATGGGGTAGGGGTGGTGGGGGGTTGAAAAATATCATGAAAAAATCTGAGGCCTTAACTTCTAGTACATACACCGAATTTCAAGTTTCTGTACTCTTACAAACTTGCTTTACTTATTTCCCCCTATTTACCCCTATTTACCCCTATTTAACCCCCAACCCTTCACCGGTCATCCTCAAAAAACAATCCAGTTCCACACCTCGTTATAATATATACGGGTACAAAATTTCAAGTCAATATCTTAAACCGTTCCGGAGAAAACGTGCGGACAAAAAAAAAAAAGTTACAGACAGACAGACAGACAGACCGACAGACAGAAATTTTTTTTTCGCTCAAATTTAAAATCTCGACGTTTCATGACATTCTAAACCTATTTCACGAATAAAAATTTTTGAAAATGTTTTTGCGATTACTATACTTCCAATCCACTACGTGGATGTGGAAGTAATAAAGACATATAATTATACATAAGCTTTACAGCTCTGATCGCAGACCAACCTTTTTACAGATACAAGCGAATGATTCACTATTTTATTGGAAATTGCCTCTGCTTCATTTTCGTGTAGTTGTGCATTAAATGTACTCGAGGCGTGGCCACTGTCATGGGTGGAACAATTAACTAGATAGGCTTGAATATTTTATGTTCCTCTATACTTTTGCATTTGTTACAATCAATAAACATAAATATTATTGAATTTAAATTTTTCGTTTACTACTTGAGCTAAGATTCACTTGCGATGCTGCGGTGCGAATCGGTAACTGAGTTTTACGTATGTTTCAGTGTCCCGATTATTCACAGAGTCCATTAAAGGTCATATACTCTAAAGTGCTCATTATAAGACGACGCGACGATCAAAGCAGAAAGCGCATCGATGAAAGGTCGATAGTAACAATCACGGTAAGTAAATTTTCCTTTACTCGTTTTTGAATCTTTGCGAATTGTAAAAATCCACCACGAGAATGGAGAAATCATGATACATTTTATCGTACTCTGCAGACTCGGGGTTGTGAGATCATCCATAACATCACTGTCGACTCTAAATTCGAAAATACCAGATGTCACTTTTAAGCTACTGGGAGTTAACTCATGGTAGTGCCGGTAGCGCCATTAAAGCATTTTCTTTGTTAGCTCAGGGCATTAGACCGATTACATGCAACAACATACATGTAGTTTCAACATGTGTTTATGTAATCACATACGAGTTTTCTCCATGTGTTATATTCAATGGTATTGATGCTTTATCGGCATGCTTCTCGGCGACCCGCCTTATTATGATATCCCCTCCACAATACCTCATTACGCTATTATATTCAGAGTTCTTATTAAACCCATAGCCCATCTTATTAATCTCTGTCTTGGAAAAAGAATTTTTCCGAAAATGTTAACCGTTGTTTAAAAAAGGAGATGAAAATATGCATGAAAATTATAGAGCAGTTAGCCTTCTCTCTAGTGTGTTAAAACTTATTGAATTAGCCATTAAGTAACCTCTCGCGTCTTTTTTATATAGAAATGACCTGCTTTCCAAATCTCAACATGGCTTCACTAGTAATAAAAGTACCGAGACAGCATTATGTGTCTTCCATGATAAAATAATTATTGTACTAGATAACAAAAAGTGTTAGGGCTTTTTATAGATTTTTCTCGAGCTTTTGATTGTGTTGACCATCAGCTACTAAAAGGTAAACTTTGTAGATATGGAATAAGAGGCTGTCCTTTAAATTTACTTCCTCATACCTAAAGGACAGGAAACAAATTGTACTAATTCCGAATGGTGCATCCAGTAATAGTCCAGAGGGATCTATTCTTGGGCTCTTACTTTTTATACTCTTTGAGAACGATTTAATTCTTTACCTAAATAAAATACCTAAAGTTCTTACAATCTATTATGCTGATGACACTAACATCCTTATAGTTGAAGATAATTTAGATAGTTTAAAACTTACCACTGAAAAAGTATATAATGCCATAACGAACTGGACACAAAAATAAATTGTGCTTAAACAAAAATAAGACCACTTCAATAGTATTTAGCTTAAAGAGAAACCCTGAAATTGCATTCTTCTAACAATTTTCAAATATTTCCTACAGAATCCATAAAAATGTTAGGCATTACTGTAGATGTGCATCTACAGTGGAATCAACATATAGAAATGCTATGTAGAAAATTAAGAAGCAGTTGTATTGGACTAAAATTCATGTCCAATCGTTGCAATGCGGAAATTCTACTAACCCTTTATTATGCCAATTTTCATTCAAGGTTAAAATATGGTAGGTATATTCAAATGGGGAAATACTTCACAAGTAAGTACATACGTTTTAAAAAACATGTTTATGTACTTAAATAATCAAATTAGTCACCGGGTATGAAACACGGCATAAAGATCAAATGCATACTAGTTCCTTTCGAATAGCAATGTATCAAAAAGTTTTATATATAATGCTGTAAGTATTTCAATTTCTTAACCGATGAAATTAGATCATCTTCAAATATTAAGATATTTAGAGTAAAACTCAAACATTGATTAGTAAATAAAGGTTGCTATACCCTGGATAAGTTTTCTGTTTAATAAAGATATATTTAAATATTTCTAGTGTCTACACGTTTTACATAATTTACGTTTTTTTTTTAAAGTGTCTTTAATTTTGCTCGTTGACGATTGTAATATTTATTACACTTTTATGTCTCTGTTTATGTTTTATTTGCACTCTAGTTTAAGGACTGACGTACTCTATATTTTGTTGTATATTTACATTTTAGTTGTGGAAATAAAGTATTATTATTATTAATAATATTTTATGGTAAGAGATTAGTTTTTAATTAGTGATCATGGCTCTAGGTGAAATAGTTTATTTGGGTAGACTTGTAACTTTAGAAGAAGTCGAGACACTAGCTCAGAATTTAGGATGACTTCGTGTTTATAATGATCCATTCGATGAAAGTGATATATCTTTATTAGATTCTGTCGATTAACACAAAAAATTACTTTTGATTTATTTGATGACATTCGCAATAGAGTATAGCCCTTATTATAGATAGAAAACGAAGTTTCACGGTAAAGTTTCCTATTCTAAACCATGGATGTATTTTTACTAATGTTATCTTCTGCTATTTGATTACATTACGTAAACGTTGAATACTCTGCATTGTAGGTATTTAAGAAGAAAACATTGTAGGTAAATACTGTTTTTATTTATATTGATATGTACATACTGTTTAAATGTAATGCATTCATGTCTCTTATGTAAATATTAACACCACACGAAAAGAAAGCTTAAAATGGTTTCAAATACTCGTTTTTTCCCTCGTACACGGAAAATGTTAGTGTACTATCTACCGTGCATAGATGGTGCTAGTTAACTTACTGGTCTACAATAAAAATTTAATTGGCGACATAAGTGTGCATTACTTTGTATATTATAATTCTAGGCCACTCATGTCTGATTACATGCTTAGATTCCACATAAAATTCCCCATTGCTTAATATATCGTTTGTAGAGCTGGGGCAGAATGAATAATGATTATATACATGGTGAATCGAAAGTGTACACTACACATAAGTGTAGTCACGGTCTTTAGCATATTGTATAATAGTGGTAAACTTTCCAGTGCTCATATAATGTCTAAACGAGCCTGTAGACAAGATGCAGATGAAGTGGAAAACATTCTTGATTTAGTGGTTCATGAGAAATTGATGTCTAATTTAAAATTCCTCAGACAAGAGTGATCCGCACACTACATAAACAGGGCGTATATCGATACCATTTACAGAAGGGACAGCATGCTAATCATTACTTTGTTCCTTCTATACATTTTACTGATGAAGCTACATTCACTTGTGATAGCATCAACATATCCCATACCTATAACTCTCATGGATGGACTTGACAAAAATCCACATGCAACAGCAGAAACTAATTTTTCAGTCAATGTGTGGTGCGGTATCGCTGATAATTATTTTGTTGACCTATTATTCTTGAGAATTGCCCAATAGGAGAAAATTACCCGTTATTTTTGCAACTTGATTATAAAACATGTTCCTTTAAACATAAGAATTGCTTTGTATCATCAGCACGGAGGAGCTCCTCCACGTTTTGCTCATCTGGACACGCAATTTTCAAATAGAACTTTTTCAGGACGATGGATTGGTCGAAATGGTCCTACTAGAAGGTTTTCAAACATCACATTGTTATACTTCTGCCTGAGCGGATGGATGAAAAGTGATGTGTATGAATCAAGAGTGGACAATCGCGATGCGTTCATTCTTCTTATTTTAAATGCTACAGGTGAGATAAAGCACCATGAAGATGAATTAGGGAGAGCAACATTAACATAAAGAAACATAAACGAACCATAAAATATTTGGAGGTTCATGGTGGAGACATTGGAAAATGTATTGCAGATTAAATTTTTATAATTTAATTTTTCTGATTTTTAGTAATTAATCATTTATGCCGTTGTAAATCGAACTCAAATAAAAACCGGATAACTATCTAGTAAAACATATTCTTTATAGAACTACAATCCTACAAAGAATATGTTTAATTATAATCATTTGTAAATAAAAAATAATACAATCTAAAGCTATTAGGTTTTTTAGTACCACACTTATGTGTAGTATATTAGTCTGTAGATATTAGTCTGACTGCGAGCGCGAGTGGATGTATTTCTGCGAGCTCCTAATAAAATTTGTATATAGTTAACAATAGACAAACAATAAAATATTACTACTATGTCGTCGAGTATGCATGTCTGCTCGTACTATAAGTGTTGTAAAACAAAAGTTTTAACACACTACGTATGCGTAAATTGCTATATGGTGTTCCATACTTGCTGTATTCCTAAAGTTAAGTCTCAGATTAGGTTTGTAGGTCAAAATAAAATCGTATGTTGTGAGAAGGAAAAAGAGAACACAGAAGAAATAACTGATGTGTTGGAAAAGACTATAAGTGAACTTTCGAGCGATGGAGAAATAAAAGATAAACATATCAGAAAGTTGAAAGCTGAAAATGAGTTATTCGTAAAAGAGGCACTTGAACGAGAAGACCAAATGGATGAGCACATTAAAAAACAAGAAAAAATTATCGATGAACTAAAAGAACAACTATCCCAGTTACAAAAAGTCAGGGAACTATCAACGAATAAAATAACAAAAAGTGTATGTACACAAACTAGTAGAAATTACAAAAACGCATCGACTCTTACTGATATGTATACGGGGACAATTGAAAAGGACCAAGACTTGGAAGACAATAATCATAAAAATCACGAGCCTCAAAAAAATGGATCAACAAACAAACAACAAATAAGCAAAGAGAGAAGTAAAAAAAAACTGTTAATCTTAAGTGACCAATTTGGGAGAAATATTAATAAAATGTTAATGAAGGGGCTTGACTCTCTAAATTATCAAATAGAGACTATAATTAAACCAGATGCTAATTTCCAACAAGTTATTGCAAATATAGACAATCTAACCACCTTATATGTGCCACAAGATCATGTCATCATTATGGCTGGCTCTAATAATTTTAACAGACGTAATAGGTACCCACTATTTAAGGACATTTGCAATAAATTAAAAGCATGTGCTAAGTTAAATATAACAATTGCTACAGTGCCATACAGAAAAAACTGTTATACGAATAAGTTTATATTTAAGTTTAATGAGAAATTAAAAGAATTCATCACAAAACTGGACAATTGTGTGCCTGGTAAAATCACCGTCTTAGAAGTAAATAAAAGTTATGATAAGTGCCTAAATAGAAGTGAGATAAGTAGTGCAATTATTAAAAGCGTCAAAACGAAAAGTAGGCCAAAAAATTTAGTATTCATTGATACAAGAAGTACAAATCAATCCGACACCGCCCAACCACTCTCCATTGCCGATGACGATGAGTTCCGACTGGAAACTGATACAATCTGTGGCGCTAACACATCTAGATCTATTTCTGAAGAAATCGCCGAGGCTATGCTGGATGGCACCATAGTAAATGATGAAGGTAGTAATAATTTTTTATATCCCAGACTGTCACAAATAGAGTTAATGTGAAGTGTAAGACAGTAAATATAGTACATGTAAATGTTCAAAGTTTAACTAATAAACTAAATGAAGTTGAAATTTTTATTAATGAACAAAATATAGATATATTATGCATATCTGAACATTGGATAGTAAACAGTAATATTGATTACATTAATATAGCCAACTTTAAACTTGTCACTTATTTTGCTCGTAGTGATCATATACACGGTGGGTCTGCAATATATGTTAAAGATAATCTAAATTTCTGCAAGGTAGATATGTTCAATAAATTTTCGCTGGAGTGCCACATTGAAATGTGTGGTTTTCTGTATCATCATAATGATAAACTGAGTAGAACAGTAGTATGTAGTGTTTATAGGCCTCCAAATGGAGACATGGATATCTTCTTTAGAAACTTAACTGCTGCATTAGATTATGCAACAAAAAAATATGACTTTTTTGTACTTTGTGGCGATCTTAATATTAATTTGTTAGACAAGTCACAGAATACAAGAATACTATGTGATATATTTGAATCATATCAATTAAACATCACAACAAAAGAGCCAACTCGTATTTTTAAAAATATAAATGGACACATAAGTTCATCTGCAATTGATTATGTCGTGACAAATATGCCGTCTCATGAATATAGAGTCAAATTATACGACCCCCTGTTAGCAGATCGTTTAGCCCATATGTTTTCTTTTATTAGTAACTGTTATGATGTAACCGAAAATTTGGATAATAGGGGACCAAAACTAAAGAGAAACATAGGAATAGAAAATTTACGCGAATTTAATAGGCAACTGAAAAATATAAATTGGGACTACATTTTTACTACAAATGTAAAATATGCCTTTCGCTTGTTTATGGATGATGTACTTTGGTGCTTAAATGTGTCGTGTCCTCTAAAATATGTGAAAAATAAAAGTAATAAGACAAATAGAAATAATCAATGGTTAACAAACGATTTGATACTTGAAGGTCAACAGCTTAAAGATTTATTTAATATAGTCAAAAATAGTGGCGACTCTGATTCCCTACAGGAATATAAACAATTAAGAAGGGAACACAAAAAAAATATTAAAATAAGAAAACAAACTTTTTACAGAGATAAAATAAATAGTTCTGATAATAAGACTCAAGAAACTTGGAAAATTATTAACTCTACTCTTGGAAATACAAAAAAAGTAAGGAATTTAATTACATTAAATATTGACGGTAATATTATAACAGACAGCGTATCAATATCAAATCATTTTGCATCACATTTTGCTACGGTAGCCTCTGACGCTATAAATAAAAATTTTGCGTATAACTTATCATTACAGCATACTATGTCATTACATAACAAGGATTCAATGTATTTTTATGAGGTGTCTAAAATTGAACTTATTAACGCCATAAATGAACTAAAAAATAAGAAATCTGCTGGACTCGATGGGATGACTGTGGCTATATTAAAAAGCATATCCTTAAACATTGTGGATCAACTAGTATGTCTCGTTAATAGTTCAATAACGGAAGGTTACTTCCCTGATGAGTTAAAGGTATCTACTGTAATTCCCTTATTTAAGCAAGGAAATGAGGAAGACATCGAGAATTATCGCCAAATCACCCTAGTCAGCGTACTGTCTAAATTATTAGAAAAAATCATATATAATAGAATTATGTCTTATTTAGAAAGTAAAAATATTCTAAATAAAAATCAACATGGATTTAGACCAGGTAGATCGGTAGAAACTGCATCGGCTAGTCTGTTTAATTTCATATGCAAGGAAGTCGACAGTGGTAACCATGTAGTTTCAATTTTATTCGACCTCTCTAAAGCCTTTGATTCCGTAGACAAGACTATACTTTTTGATAAATTAGAGAATATTGGTATAAGGGGTTGCCTATTAAAATTCTTAATGTCATACATGGAGAACAGAACATTTATTGTTAAATATAATGAGGCTATGTCTGACATACATGATAGTATCCTAGGTGTTCCGCAAGGATCAGTATTGGGGCCTCTATTATTCTCTATTTACATAAATGACCTTCCTCGTCATATAAGTAATGGAGAAACATGTATGTATGCGGATGACACTACAGTCACTGTATCTGCCCCAAATTGTAATGACTTACAAAAATATGTTGAGGGTATTGTCGATGACATGAGCAATTGGTGCAGTCGAAATAGACTAATTTTAAATGAAAAAAAAACTGTTTTTATTTGTTTTAATAAGAGAACATCATTAAATACTTTTAAATTGAGCCCTTTTACCAAATTTTTGGGTACATATATAGACAACTCCTTGTCTTGGGAACATCAGACAAATCATGTGTGTAGTAGACTAAACAAAGCATATTTCGCAATACTGCAATTGAGAGACACACTGGGTGAGGCAGGACTTGTTGATGTCTACTATGCACTAGCATACTCTCATTTGTCCTTTAATATCTGCTTATGGGGAAAGTCAAGTCAATTGCAGAGGGTCTTTGTACTTCAAAAAAGGATTATTAGATTGTTGTTTAATCTAAATTATAGAGAAAGTTGCAGGGAAACTTTTACCATGAAAAAAATTTTAACGGCACCCTGTATTTATATATATAAATGTTTAATATATGCGAGAACCAACTTGCAGAAATTTGATACTCTTGACAACAATCACACATATAATACTAGACATGGAGAGCTCTTAGCGATTCCTCGCCATAAAACATCTAAATTTAAAGAATCGCTACAATATAATTCAATTATATTATTCAACAGTTTATCTGAAGAGATTAGAAATCTTCACTTGCCAAAATATAAAACTAAAATTAAAAAAATACTTGTTGAATATGCATATTATAGCATCAATGAATTCCTGAGGAGACCATAATAATAGATTAGATTATGTTATGTTTGCACTAGTATCGTATTCCATACAGCCAGAAATTTAAGTATTTATGTTTAAATATGTTTGTAATAGTTGGTGTGTTTGTAATAGTTATTAATGTTTCTACACTATTATGTTAACTCTAATTTACTTATTACTGTATTATTTTATTTTGTGTTAAGCGTGATGTATATATAGTTTTTAATGACTTATTATTTATTAATAATATTATATTTTAATTGATTATTGACTATTGTACCTGACTTGCCATATGTACGTTATTTGTATCGATCATGGTGAAATAAATATTATTATTATTATTATTATTATTATATACTTTAGAAGTTTCTTCCGACTCGCTTTATATAAAAATAATTAAATTGTACCTACTAATATTTATTTTGAAATTGACCCTAGAGCAAAAATCGAGTTCGCTACTGAGCTTATTGATGGGCTTCCCAATGAAGCGCTAAAAAAGTCTGTTGCTATTTAAAATTGAGAGAAGTGGGTGGTTAAGACGTTTTCACTTCTTCTGCAATATTGGATCCTAGAATCGCTGTATGTTCACTCCTACGAAACTGTAAAATTATTTTGTGCCTGTTTCGATGAAGGAATGTATCTGTTGCAAGTAACTAAATATAATAAAGGAGTGATTATATTAAAAGAATGCGTTATTTTCATTATATTAAATTTCATATTTACTTCCTACGTCAACAAATACTATGCATTTTTTATGTGGGAAGTTTTATAAAGTAAATCAAGCACCATTAAACCTCTCGAATATCCAAAGTTTCAAGGACATCCTTGTAAACGTGCAATAAAAGTCTAATAATTCTCGAGGCATAACGTTGAGGATTGTTCTAGTTTGTTCAGATTACAGTATCAAAAAGTTATTGATGTGGAACAGAAATCAGATAGTGCAGATCGAAGTACAAATTGTGTTTTGATCTGAGATATCATTCTCCAAACTTCGTACAAGGAAACATTTTCTGTCTGTTATAGGGTATAGAAAACTGCTGAATAAACGATTTACCAGAAAATCAAAGATATCATAATTCCAAGGGACATTTATTTGCTAATTAAAACGAGTTTAAATACGAAATTTAATTAAATTACGAATAATAACAAAGGGTCTTTATTCAGAGCAAATACTACTACATTTAATTTCTGTTCTCTCAATAGGTAGAATCTAGCTCTATAAAACAGCCGCCTGAGGAATCACCTCCTCCACATATAGATTTCTCATTCAAGTCTCTTTAAACGAAAACATCTTGATAATATGTTTGCACTCCAGTATGTGGAAATAATTGCTCATAGAATTTGAATAATATAATATTTGAAATCGTCTTCCCAAAAATCCATAGACCGATATGCCACTTCAGTACATTTTCGACCGTCTAGCCGACCGAGGTTTAATGAGGGTGGAGGTGGTAATAAGGATGGCTCATGACAAAAATTTTTTTGAGAACTTTTGTTCTCTTACACACAATAAATCACAATTGTATTTTGTTAACCTCTCTGATAATGGGTGGTGCAAGCAGATGTCATAAAAAAATTGGTGTCTGGGATTCTGGTTGGTTTCTAGTATACTGGGTCCGCCACTTAAAAATCCCCAGACTCGTAACTTTTTTATTTTTTAAGCTACGACCATGTTTGGCAAATTGAAGATATTTTTAAGCCCTTTAAGTATGCATACAAAGTGATTTTGAACATTTCTCTTTGAAAATATTAGGAAACGAATCTTTTTTCCTTCAATCTGTATATGAACTGTGTTAATGTTTTCTTATAAAGGTTTTAAATAGCTTCAATTTATGTTATTACGTCATATTCGATGTTCTCTTTCGTTTTAGAGAAAAAAATTAAAAACTCTATTTTTGACTCCAAACTGAATTCTCTTAAAATAAATTTGAAAAGAATGTAAATAATAATTTTAAGCTTTATTTGTAAAAGTCATATAATAAACAATATTGAAAGTAACAAAACAGCAACAACAAATAAAAGGAAACATTATTTTTTCTCTTTTGTGATAACAATTGATGAACTCATTGCTAATAAGTGCATATTTTCATGTACCTAATGCATATTTCTTACTAATAAAATTAGGTTGCTCTTCTAGTGGCTCTACAGACATTTAAATAAAAAATGTTATAATCAAGATGCAGTTTCATGAACTTCCTTACTTTTATTAATTTAATTTTCTTCTTTCATTTAAGCTGTTCAGATTTAATAAATCAACCATAGCTTTGTTGTTAGTAATATTTTACATTTTCTAAGTTAGCCACGCAAGTTTTAATAAAAACACTTTTGAAAAATTATAATCTGGTAGACTTATTTTTATTAAAAAATTTAAAATACTGTGCAAAATTATTAAAAAAAAAACGAACAAAATGATTCTTAATTATGTTAACAAGAATACTAAAAATAAAACAATGTTGATTTTGCAATAAACACTAATGTTTTCTTAAAAAGTTTTATTAGGTAAAGAGAGAATTAAAAGTTTTTTTCAAATATTGTTCAAAATTATGCCCATTAACGTGAATGAAGTAGTTAAATGTTTTTATTAATACACCATTCACTGTACGCAAGAAAGTATTCCGTCGAATAGAATTACATCCATATCTTATTCTATTCTTTAAATCCTCAATATTCTGAAGTTGTATGTTATAAACAAATCCCTTAGGTAACCGCACAAAAAGAAATCCAGCGTATTTAAATCTGGTGATCTAGCTGGCCATCGCACAGGTCCGGTATTACTTATCCACTGTATTCCAAAAATCGTGTTTAAATAATTAGAGACAATACGGGAATTATGTGGAGGAGCACCATCTTGATGGAACCAGACATTTCTTCTAAATTGCAGGGGAATTTCTTCTAAACAATTTGTAAAAAATCTAGGTAAATTTCGCTATTTAAATTATTTTCAAAAAAATTTGTCCCTATTAATCTGCCACCAAGCATGCCTATCCTTTATTATTTTACAATTAACTTTATATTTTACCTGAAAATTTCTTTCTCGCATCCATCTAGGATTCCTATCGCTCCAATAGTGCATATTGTGCTTGTTTACACTACCGCTTTCATTGAATGTCGCCTCATCGCTCCAAAGAATTTTATGAAGGAAATTGTACCTTTTATTCAGTACGGACATTCGTGCTATAAAATGAAGTCACCGTTTATAATCTCCTTGGCGAAGTTATTGTATTAAAATTATTTGATAAGCATGATAACTTTTGTCTAGGATTCTTCTGACCGAAGTCGAAGAAATATTTGTCCTAGCACTGATTGCTGATATTGAGGTTTGTGGATTTTCATTAACGGCAGCGACGAATTCATTTATATTCATATAATTCCTCACCACTTTACTTCTGTTTCTCCTTGGTTTGGCAAAAGAACCATATCTTTTTATTAACTAATAGTTTTATGGTTTTATAGTCAGGACAGCGTCTACCAGGAAACCGTTGAATATAGACTGTGCAAGCTTTTTAGCATTACGTTTATATTCTCATTAAATCAATAAAAACTCTGTTTTTTCCAAAGTTGAAAATTGAACCATGTCGAATTGTTAATAGATTGACGAACGAAATAATGTTCAACAGAAAATAACTACTCTGATTTATTTTAATTTGACATATTAAAATTTTCATGGCTAACTTAGAAAATGTGAAATATTAATAATAACAAAGCTATGGTTGATTTATTAAATCTGAACAACTTAAAAGTCGAAAGAATTAAATAAAATTAATAAAAGTAACGAAGTTCATGAAACTGAATCATGATAATAAAATTTTTTATTTAAATATCTGTAGAGCATCCAAATTTTATTAGTAAAAAATATGTATTACATGAAAACATGCACTTATTAGCAATGGGTTCATCAAGTGATATCACAAAAGAGAAAAAAAAAATGTTTCCTTTTATTTGTTGTTGTTTTTTACTTTAATATTGTTTATTATATGCCTTTTACAAATAAAGCTTAAAATTATTATTTACATTCTTTTCAAATTTACTTTAAGAGAATTCAGTTTGGAGTCAAAATGAGAGTTATAAGTTTCTTCTCTAAAACGAAAGAGAATATGAATATGATGTCATACAAATATTTGAGACCTTGGCTTCTAGTATATACACCAAAACACAAGTTTCTAGACTCTTACTAGCTTGCTTTACTTATTTATCCTTATTTACCCCCATTTATCCCCCAACCCTTCAACGGAATAAGCTAAAAATATAATCTAGTTTCAGATATCGTTAAAATACATACGTAAACCAAATTTCTTGTCATAAAAATGTTGAGATCTTGTTTTCTAGTATGTATACGAAATTTCAAGTTTCTAGACTCTTACTAGCTTGCTATATTTATTTTCCCTATTAACCCCAACACTTCAATCGAATTAGTTTAAAATATAACCTAGTTCAAGATCTCGCTATATAAATTTTTTTACCTTCAAGTCAATCTTTTAAACCATTCCGGCGTCATCGTTCACAGAAAAAAGTTACAGACCGATCGACAGATCGATAGAAAAACAATTTAGAATTCTTTTTACATATACTATTCTTCCACTCCACTACCTGAATATGGAAGTAATTAATTCTATCTCGTTGAATAAAATGTTGCTATTAAGCATGGTACAAATATATACAAGGTATGCTGTTGCGAAGCTTTTGCAGTAACCAATCATATGCTTTGGATCCAACGGAAACCATATTGATAATAAGACCAATAGCGTTTCGTGCGAATATTTCAAATAATATAGTGTATTCTTCTGTACAAAACGAGCCGATTCCAGATACCATTTAAAAACAGATGCTTCATTTTCGAAATAAGGTTAAAATTTGACAAAATATAATTAATTTGGAAAATTTTAAGAATGATGTAGCAAATTTACATTGTAATTTTAGTGCTTTTTTACCACAGGTGTAGTTTATGGATGTGCAAGACATTCTGGATAAATAAATAATAAATTCTTATGGTAAATATGGTAAAAAGGTACTTCCTTGAGGCAGTATATAGGTACATATTTTATTTTATACGATCTAGTTCGGCTACTTTAAGAAGCTTATAGGTTATCAATGCTAAAAAAATTAACATGTATATAGTTTTAGTCAATATTTATCAACGGATTCATAAATACTCCATGAGTTCTTAGCCAATTTTTATGTCAATTTTTTAATATAAAGAATATATTTTTATACAAATTACGAGTTATTTATACTTACAATAACATTAATCTTTTTAGTTACAAATGCTATCGTCATAGTAAATTTTAACCAATATTTACGAAAACTACATACACACCACAGGTAATACAACTTCTAATTGAGACTTGAAATATGCGTAAAATCACAGAATATTAGGATTCTCTGACATATCATTCCAGTATGGTTCACGTTGGGTCAATGCGCAGAAAAGTCAAATTCTGGTAGCTCGGACGAGCATACCTTGTATATATTTGTACCATCCTATTAAGCGTATTTATCATTTTTTTTCTTTTTCTAGTACCTAACTCAACATGTGAGTGCAATCCAATGAGTAAAACTTTTTGATTTTCTAAGAATTTTGATCGCCTCACGCTTTTACGTTTATTAAAATGATTATTCTTGTTACTAACATCTTTGATTTTATACTACTAAAATCAAGGCTAACATTATCTCCTTTTTTTTAGTAGATTTTTTAACAGTTTCGGATGGATTTTAAAAGCATGTTTTTTCATTCTTTAAAATTATTTATATAATTTTGTCTTTTTTGTTTTTGTCCCAGACCAGTTTTTTCTACAGAATTCTCTACTTATAAATGATAAAAACATATTCATCATCTTGAAGCCGCCATTTTGAATTCTTTCTTTCCCACTTGTTGTCCCAAATGTTTATAATCTGCGAGCTCGAAAATTCCCAGATATCGATTTTAAGATGCTTGAGACCATAAATTACAAAACCTACCAACCGTATTGACGCCGCCATTTTAAATTTTTAAATATCGACCGAATATTTGTAATCTGTAATCTTAATAATCCTCAGATACACATTGTCTGTAGAATCAGGCAATAAATGATAAACCATTTAATACAGGAATGCCATAGAATTAAGCCTTGAAAAATATTTTAAGATGAAAATTTCGGCCTGGAAATCTCTACTTGGCGGTTTTCGATCACGAATTTGAGGTCCAATTTGGGAAATTCAAGATGGCGAACTGGCAATCAGACCAATTTCCAGAAAAAATTGACTTAAAAAAAATTGAGAATGGATATTTTGGTCTAAAAAATCTGTACTCGGGGGTTCTCGAGGTCTAATTTGGTAAATTGAAAATGGCGGACCAGAAGTAGAGTCAATCTCCCAGGAACAACTTGTATTTCTTTCGTTCTTGGGCTGAGAATGAGTACTTGGGGAGTTCTTGATGTCCCTGATCACGAATCCAATTTAGGATATTCAAAATAACGGATCAAAAGTACAGTCAGATCCTTAGGAAAACCTCGTACTAGTTTTTCTTGGGCTGAAAATGAGAACTCGGGGGTTTTCGTGGTCTCTGATAACCAATTCGATGTCCAATTAGTGGAAATTCAAAATGGCGGTCCGGAAGTAGAGCCATTTTCCCTATCCTATACAGCACAGAAATAAACACGTAGCGACGCATAACTGGAAATATTCTTTCCTTCTGTATTTTTTAACAATTTCTCTTGGAATTAAAATAAAATCTCGAGAACACGTGTCTTCATACGAGTAACGCCACTACTCTCAAAGTGGAAGGAGAGACATAGGAAAGGCGAAAAAATGCGGGGAGCGGGCCCACACGGACCCGATATCCTTAAATGAGAAGCTGGAGGGGAATAATATACCGACAATAGGTGTAGGTACACTGTTAACGAGGGAATTTTGAAAAAAACGGGCCCATAATTCTTAACTCTTTTCCTATTAATGGAAAAACATCAATATTATAAACACTTTCATTACATTTCTTTTATTATCATAAGAAAAGAAAATGATTCTGGCAGAGGAAAATTATTATTTTTTCATCTTGTTACATTGAATAATTGTATAAACCTTCTTTTCAGACACAAAAATAGAAGAAAAACATAATCTTCTTGAGGCAGCCATTTTGAATTTTCCCTAATTGGACATCAGATTCATTAACAGCGATCACGAAAACATTCGAGTTCCTACTTTCAGCCCAAAGAAGAGAAAAATGCCAGGTTTTCCTGAGGATCTGATTCTAGTTCCCATCCGCCATTTTGAACTTCTCAAACTGGACCCCGGATTTGTTATCGGCGACCGCAAAAACTCCCGAATCGAGATATCCAGGCAGAAATTTTTATTTTTAAAGTTTTTTCAAGGCTTAATTTTTGGGACATTTTTGGAGCTTATAACCCATAACTGCCATTTTGTATGTCCACAAAAATGTTAGTGGTGTCGAATGATCCTGAAGGTTCAAGGAACACAACGCAGAAGGAATTTTTAAAATCAGTGGTGTCCCAACTTTTACACAATTTGCTGCTTATTTACTGGATTAACTGTAAATTTTGGAGTTTCGATTACATTCTTATAATCCGTGATTAAAAAAATTCATAGTCAAATTAGTCAAAAAATCGCTGTTTTATGGAAAAATTCCCACAGCTATGAGACCTGTAAAAAGTGGAGCATTTGGGTTGTCTAAACATGATTTTCACCTCCTGCAGTTCTCAATATTAGTGCTTTTTGTAAAATATATACATATATATCTCTTCAGAACTCCTATCTCAAATTAAGTTTAGAATTCCACTCGTAGGCTCTCGTCAAACCTTTTCTTTTGCACTACCATCTAAAAGAACAAATATAATTGCCAAATCACCTATTTATTCCATGATGGAAATATATAACTCTATTGGTGACCAGTGTGACATGTTTAGTCTTTCTTTAAATAATTACTCCAAGATCATAAAACTATGTGTTCGAAATGGATTGTAACCTACATTCAAATACATAACTTTTATAGCTTTATTTTTTATATTTTATATTTCATATTGTATACTTTGCATTTATATGTTTTAGTTCTATTTTGTAAAATTGTTCTGTCACTGGAGGATTCTGTTGAGCAATAAATTCTTTATTATTATTGTTATTATTATTATTATTATATATATATATATGAATTTTCGCGCTTTTTTGTCCTTTTCTCTATTTTGAGGAAAAACTATAGATTTTGGCGAAAAATGTCAGGAGAGCAAAGTTGTAGAGCATAAAATTTTCTACAAATTTAATTTCTATGTTTTGTCTGAATCCCGCATAGTTCCGCCGCTAGAGGGCGCGAAAACATATATAAAGAGACTCTTGCGCCTCTTAGATTTTCAGTCAAAATTATGCACTTTGATGAAAAATATTAGGAGAGCGAAGTTGTGGAGCATTAAATTTCTTACAAAATTTTGTCTCCTCGTTTTTGTTCGAATTCAGCATAGTTTCGCCATTAGAGAGCACGAAAGTATATTTATACATATTTCCTTCGCGCCCTGTAGCGGAAAAACTATGCGAAATTCGGAAAAACTTAAAGACACGTACAGACAAAGTTTGTAGGAAATTTTATGCTCTACAACTTAGCTCTCCTGATATTTTTCACCAAAATGCATAATTTTGGCTGAAAATATAAAAAAAGGCGCAACATTCTATATATGTATATATCTCCTTCGCCCTCTAGTGGCGAAACTATGTGGAGTTAGGACAAAAATGTAGAGACAAAATTTGTAGGAAATTTTATGGCGTACAACTTTGCTCTCCTAACATTTTTCACCATAGTTTTTCCTCAAAATAGAGACAAAGGCGAAAAAACACTAAAATTCTTATATATGTATATATTTCTTAAAAAACACCCTTTTTTAGAAGGTGTGAAAATCATATTTTGACTATCCACATGCTTCACTTTTTACAGGTTCATAGCTGTGGGAGAATTTCATTAATTTTTCCTAATTTGGGACTATATATATTTCTAGTAGAGTCGGATATTAAATAACAATAAACTGTCTAGGCACCGCCATCTTGAATATTTTTATAAAAAAATAAAGTCAAATTGTATTGTCATGTGAACCATGTACATACGGAAAATTTCCCCATTATTTATTCACTTCTGGGATAAAAAGGTAACCCTGTAAAAGCAAACATTTTCAAATTCTATTCTGTGTACAAAACACTATTTGCGTGTATAAAGTTTAGTTAGCGATTTTTTTCTGGGTCAAACCTGATAGAAAATGGACTAAAATGGTTTTTAATGGCTTCAAAACTGAGCATTTCCACCCTCGTTGAACATATGTGTGAATTGTGGGATATTATAGAAAGACAGCTGACAGCTTATAAATTTTGTTCAGATAACCATAACAAAACAGGCCGGTCCTTGATTCAGATATGGGATGATATCGATCAGGAAAAGATAAGGACGCTGAATTTCAGTATGAATAAATGCCGTCAAGATGTTATTCGAAGTACAGGAGGAAATACCGTTATTGAAATTTTTATATTAAGTAACTTTTCCACGGTTTTTACTTCTTGTCTTGCATTATAAATATAAATACATTATGAATATCTTAAAAAGATATTTAAGAAGAAAGTAAAGTGTTCTTGGAGTTTGTCTTTTCCATTATGTATGCCACAACAGATCTCGCATATGAATAACAAATCCGGTTTTAAAGTCATTGTATATAAGGTATTATATTTTAAGCATAAAACCGCTACAAAATGAATACTTTGGTAAAGCTGTTATCGCGAGCCAAAAATTATAGGTAACTAAATATCTTAAGGTGGCCATTCCCTAGAAAGAGACATCCGATAGGGAAATATTTATTATTTTTGCCCATAACTTTTTTTCTTAGTACACGTATTTAAAAAATCTATAAGAGTACCTAAGTAGAACCATAACAAGACTATTACTATGAATTTTCACTCATTAATTTCAATGGTTTGCAAAAAAGCTATATTTAAAACCACGAAATAGGAAGATTAACATACTTTTTCAATTTAAATCGAGCTATTTTGCAAGCGACTGAAATTATTGAGTGAAAATTCATATTAATAGTCTTGTTATGGTTGTGCTTAGGTACTCTTATAGTTTTTTTTAATATACGCATTAAGAAAAAAAAGTTGTGGCCAAAAATAATAAATATTTCCCTATCGGATGTCTCTTTCTAGGGAATGGCCACCTTAAGAAGATCCACATGTATTTCAACTTAAAGACAAATAGGTATCTTGTAAAGATGTTCATAAGTTGTTCAATTATATTATAAATTATTCATTTTCCAAAACACTGAATATTTACGTTATTTTGTTATAATACAAGATTTTGAAAAAATTGTCAATAACTGTATGGAGTATTTATATAGATATTATTTGTAAAAATTTTCTTAATAGTTCAAACGCCATAGAATTTCCTACGCCAAATTAAGGTATAATGTTGCTATTTTCAAAATATCCCTAGATTTTGTAAGTCGAAATATATACTTAGATTGACGAATAAATATCTCTTCTGCTTATTTTTTTTACAGCCAAAGGAATTTTGGGAAACAATTTTTTACGATATCTTTTTTTGAAAAGATAGAAAAATGCATCAGATGAAAGTTGTAAAAAATTAAATTATCTATCGATCTGTTCAAATTCATGTAAAAAAATGAAATCTAACCCCAAAATTAAAAAAAAATGGTAAACCAACTTACCTTTTTAATCTCAAATTCTTTTCGAAAAAAAAAAAGGCGATTGGGTTGAAAATTTAGCCAATATTAGCTAAGAGTGTCCTTAAGACGACGATGTGGGCCGACAATGAAAATACTAATATTTGCGTGGCTTAACCTCAAAAGAGTGAAAATCTGAAAAATAGCTGTAATCTTTGGAATCGAGCATAAATACAGTCATTCATGGGTTCAAATTGTAGGTTATCTTTCCTTTCAAAATTCAGATATTAGAAAATATGTATCTTAATTTTTTAACCATTTTCTTTCCATTTTAAAATTTCACTATTTTTAAACGTAAGTTTCTTCTGCGGATATAAAGACATTTCTACAAATATTTAAAGTATATTTGATTCAAACTCCGCGCCTAAATGTTTACTAACATTTTACATAAAATCATTTCTTAGAAACATCTCGAGAGCTCGTATCCTACCGGTCGGATTTAAAAAATCTAAAGCGTAATGTATTTGTTTTAATAAAACAAACAAACAAACGAATGGAAAAGAAAACAAATTTTGCAAAAAAATATGTTTTTAAATTCTTGAAGATTTTAGTGAAAAAGATGTTAAAAATTAAATACAAACCTGTTCAGATTATAAAATAAATACACAAACATCACTCAATCACAAAACTCAATCACAAAAGTTATACCGATTTTCCCGATTTCCGCTGTTTTGAAGATGCGCAAAAAATAATATTCTCAAAATCAGTCCAGTTGCTTGAGAACGATTTAGCTATAACTGAACAAATTGTAAACACAATCGCTCATTTTGCTTCCACATCCACGTAGTGGAGTGGAAGTATAGTAATCGTAAATCGTAATTTCTTTTGTTGAAATAGGCTTAAAATGTCACAAAACGTCAAGATTTTTAATTTGAGCGAAAACAAATTTCTGCCTGTCTGTCTGTCTGTCTGTCTGTCTGTCTGTCTGTCTGTAGGTCTGTTGGTATCTCTATAACTTTTTTTCCTGTGCACACATTTTTTCAGCAACGGTTTAAGGTATTGATTTGAAATTTGGTATACATATTTACCATGGCGAGATCTAGCATCAGATTATATTTTGCGCTAATTCATAAGGGATAATAAGTAAAGCAGAGTACAGTAACTTGGGATTTGGTGTCTATACTAGAAGCCAAGTCGTCAGATTTTTTAATAATAATTTCAACCTACCTCCCACGCCACCCACTCTCCATTATTAAAGGCTTTAATAAAATAAACTTGAGATATTCACTTGAAATTTGGTGTATGTATGTATTATTACGACATCTGGAACTAGATTATATTTAGAGATGATTCCGTTGGAGGATTGGGGGGTTAAATAGGGGTAAAGAGGGGGAGAATAAATAAAGCAAGTTGGTGAGAGTACAAAAATTTGGAATTTGGCGTACATACTAGAAGCCTAGGCCACAAATCATTTCTAATATTTTTCAATGTTTGCTTGTGTGTTTGGGTCAAATCTTGCAATCAAAAGGGATCCTGGAGGGTAGTGTTCAATAGTGGATTCGGCTTGCTCAAAATTATAAGAAAATACGATTTTACAGCATATGAATTTATCATAAGGATAACATATTTATTATAAGTTAATAAACAATCTGAAAGATATAGGGGTCTTTCAACAAATACGTTCACTTTTAGAGGGGGGTCACCGTAAATGTGACAAAGTGACCCATGGGATGAAAGGTGCTCACAAAAAGTGAAATTTTCATCAAGAATTGAAGTTCATTAAATGTAGAGGAGATCATTTACACACGAACATTCGTGTAAGGGGAATGTCATAAATATTACAAAGTGTTGCGGGGGTCAAAAATAACCCATTTTCGGACTTATTGAATGGCCTTATATATATTTCAATAATTGTTAACACACAGTAATGGTGAATCATATATTTTCATCATTAATTGAAAATGAACATTTGTTGCTATTTTACTCAAATATTATTTCTTATACTAAATTTTCAATAAAAAAAAACTTTTAATTAAAAATCATCGAAAAAATATTGTTCTTATAACTGTTCCAACAACATAAATACTTAAATCCGATGGCTGGAATGTTTCTGATTTCAAACAATGTAATAGGTACAACAAACATGTAAAAAAGAATCATCAAAATCGGATCTGTTGTTGTGGGTTACGAAATAAAAACCTTCAATGGCTCAAGACGCATCTACACTCGCCCCAAGAAGTAAGGAGGTTTCCTTTGTCTTTGAAATCTTGAGATCAGATTTCATTACCATGACATCGGATTGGGCAGGTCGACAGATAAGTTTATTGTCTATAGTTGGTTCAAGAAGAGTAAAAAGTAGCCAATCAATGGCGTGCGGTTGTATGAGTTTGGCAAATGCTATAATTTGGTTGCTACTTGTTTATTTATTTTCTGCAAGATGCGACCTACGACCGTGTTTCACCAGTAATGTCTTATTTACGTAAATTTGGCAACGGATCACTTTGCATTTCGTTTTTACATTTTTAATAAGTAATTAAAAATCGTATGCACAATATATAAAATTCTTCAGAGCGACGCCACTGTACGACAAGTCTTACTGGCGGAACACCAATTAAGTTTTATGGTCTTTGTCGATTCACTATACACCAATCAAAGAATAATTGAAAACCAAATAGCACATTTTCTCTTCATTACTAGGCGGCAAAACTATGTGTTAGCAACAGTAGAACTTCAGTGAAATAAACTTGGTATTTCTTTTAATAAAAATTCCGCACATTATTTGCTCTACATTGTACTCTTTCTATCTTTTCAATAAAAAAGTTATGGCCCAAAAAAGCTGATATTTCAAAATCTTTTGACTAAAAAAGAAACCGGAAACCGAATCTACTATTGAACACAGCCCTCCAGCATCCATTTTGATTGCAAAATTTGACCCTAACATACTAACTAACATACAAACCAAGCTAAATGAAAGCTTTTACACATGAAGTTTCTCTTTATATAAAGTAAGATTCCAGAGCCGCCAGACCTGTTATCTTGGCAAAGCTAATATTTTGACAATAACTAGTGTGATATGTAGTTAAGAACGTATGCTTATTTGCTAGCTTGAAAGCGGGGCCCTTTTACAGATAACAGGTACAAAATGTACGAGAAAATCTTACTAACCTACTAAAGTACGATAGCTGGTTTGCATATGTATTTGACACAATACTGATAAAAACCAACACTAATTATTGCCAGACACTTTTCGTGGGCTCTTACTTCCTCTAGATGCTTTAAAACTTGAAAAACCCAACCTAACCTAAGATAACTGTGAAATCACATTGGGTTTCTTTCGAGCTTTAAAGCGTCTGGCGGAAGTTCGGGCCTACAGAAAGTGTCTGGTAATAATGAATGATGGTTTAAACACATATGAAAATCAGCTGTCATGCTTTAACGTAGGTTAGTAAGGTTTCTTAGTAGCTTTTGTAGCTCTTATCTGTAAAAGGGTCCCGGTTTCAAGCTAGCAAATATGCATATATTCTTAACTACTTATCACACTATTTATAGTCAATATTAGCTTTGCTAAAATGGTGTAGGTCTGGCGGCTTTGGGATCTTGGTTTATTAGGTTGCTTTACTTATTTTTCCTTACCATATGTCATTATAACACATGCGCGTAGCAAATTTTAAGTTAGTATCTCAATTTTCTTTTACCAACCCCTTTAATAATGGAGTGGAGGTGATGAGGGTTGAAAAATATTATGAAGAAATCTGAGACCTTGGCTTTTAGCATATACATCAAATCCCAAGTTTCTGTGCTCTTACCAGCTTGTTTTACTTGTTTTCCCCAATTTACTTCTACTTTCCCCACACCCCTTCAACGGAATCACCACAAAATATAATTTAGTCCAAATGTCGTTATAATATATACGTGTACCAAATTTCAAACGAATATGTCAATTTTATTTCATTAAGCCCTTTAATAATGGTGGGGGTGATGGAGGGGCCCAACTAGCACAAGTAGTCGCGGGAACGTAGCAATGACTATTGTAGGCACTTTAAAGTGTTTTGGTACTAGTCACAGGCACGTAATAGGAACGTTTCTAATAAGTGTTTATGACCAAAATGGGGAATATTTTTTGGTGACGATAACGTTCCAGCCACGTTCCTGGAACTTGTCTGGCTACGTTCCAATGACGTTGTTGCTCCGGAGCGGCGACGTGGCGGCGTAGACGCCGCAACTTTCAGAAAACTTTAACACACCCTACTCTTTCAAATCGAAGTTGCCCCTTCTTTGTCTTGCAACCGATTTTATTATATTTATGTTGCATTCTTACATATTATTCTTGTTCTTGTTCATTTCCCTAACTGAGAAATTTAATAGAATATCAGAAGGTAATATTAGACAGCAAAACTTGTGCCATTTTCCAATGGTCTAAGGGTAAAAAATAAAACGAATGCAATTTTACAGACAAACATAATGATAAAACGTCCGAATCTAACCACGCGCCTTTAAAACTTGCATTTTTTAATGAAAATACTGTTTTTAAAATATGTAATGTCATGCGAAAATATGACACACTAGATACCGAAACCTATTTTTTATTGTTCTTCGGAACTTAACATTACTTTTTATGTATTAATTTGTTGTATTTGGTGAAGAAATGGCGATAAATTAAATTTATTAGTTAATTGTGAAATTATGGTTCATGTGTTATAACAACGGCGTCGATAATTTTGGCCATTAACATGGCGTATTTCAGAATGTGACTTTAAAGTCGTTTTCACCAAGAAATGCTACTTGAAAGTAATTGCTACTTGGCGATAGTGACGAAAACTGCAAATACGTAACTTTAAAGTTATATTTACCACAAATCTGCCAATGGAACTGTAGCATCACTTCAAAGTCGTAGCAAAGTTGTTACTACCACAAATTACCTCTTCAAAGTTGCCGCTGCCACTTCATGGTTACATTTTTTCCGATATTGATTCGGAACGTACGTGTTAGCCGTACGTTGAGGTCTAGACTGAACGCGTTCCTAGCTTTTGCTGTTTATTATTTACCTAACTTCACATTGAAAAACCTATCAGCTGTCGCAATCTACTTGCATGCAGCCATATATCAACGACTTAATAAACATAAACCTTGTTGGTATAATATACTATTACAGTGATAGATAACATAGAAGAAAAGGTAGGTGTAATAAAACTGTGTTGAAATATTAAATTTTGTTGCCTTATTTTGAACATAAAATGTTGCACAGCATAATATAACAGCATATAATTCTAGTCTAGGTTAGGCAAAGATATTATAGGTTAGGTTTGTTGCATTAACTAGATGGTGAAATTTACTTCATGGTAAATTTCAGAGGTGATGTGCACTTTGTAGTAGCCGTACACAGTTCTGTAGGTAGCAGTAACGTCATTAACACCTATGAATATTACTTACAAGTTCCACTACTTTAAAGAAATAGTGAAGGTTCCCAGAACGTCGCGGCAACTATTAAAGCTACTTGAAGGTGATTGCAACTTTGAAGTCACATTTCAGTGATGCGAGTTAGTCGCTGCTACTATAGTTTACCACCTTCAATTTCTGAAAACCCGAAAGTCGTCCCACCGGTAACTACCACGTTCCCATGTACCACCAATGCTACGTAGAAGTTGCATAACTATAAAGTAATCATTAGTGGTAGAAACTACGAGGCAGCGACTGTAGACTTGTCAAATGAAGTTATTTTTACACCAAAGTCGTAAATTTAGTCGCAATTACGTAATGGTTACTCATACGAAGTTCCTATCTCAGTTACTGTCACTTTGGTGTTAGTTGGGGGGGGGGCTTCTAACATATACACCAAATCCCACAATTCTGTATTCTTACTAGCTTGCTTTATTTTCCCCTATTTAACCTCCAACCCTTCCACGGAATCATCTGAAAATATAATCTAGTTCCAGATGTCGTTACAGTACATACCTGTACCTTTCAAGTGAATAAATATATCAATTTTATTTTATTAAACCCTTTAATAATGTAGAGGAGGTGGCGGGAGGGAGGGAATCTTAGGTCTTGGCTTCTAGTGTACACCAAAGCATAAATTACTGTACACGTGCCAGCTTACTTTACCTATTTTCGCATATTTACCCCTATTTATTCCCCAAGTCTACAACAGAATTAACTCAAAATATAATCTAGTTTAGATCTCATCATGGAACATAGGTGTACCAAATTTCAAGTTAATATCTCAAACCGTTGCTGAGAAAACGTGTGCACAAATAAAATTTACAGACAAACAGGCCGACAGACACACAGAAAAAAAAATGTCTCTCAAATTTAACATCTAGACGTTTTATGACATTCTAAGCCTATTTGAATTATAAATATATTATTTTTTCTTTACGATTAATATACTTCCATTCCACTACGTGGATGTGGAAACAATAGAACAGATACAGAAGATATTTTTATTTGCCAATCTAGATATACTTTCAGAATCATAAAATCTAGCAATTAAAAAAAGCAGCAACCCTCTACCTTAATTTGACGCATCTTGCCTTTTTTTCGTCTCTGGCTCTCAATGTTAAAACAAAAATATAATGTTTTAAAGAATTTTGTGACAATACGAAAACATGTTCTCATTGTTCTTCTTCTTATTAGCAATTCTCAAGATATTGCTAAATTCCCAAAATTAATGAAAAAGTAAGCGAATTACTACGACAAAACTTGTAAACAACCTAACGCGAAAGAACAAAGTTGTCTACAGAAAAAGTTTCCAATTTAATTTTGCTGGCACATTTGTACATGTAATTCAATTAAAACTCCGCAAGATAATTAGACCTTTCATTTGTTTTTGCTTACCCCATTTCTTGTTCTGTTTCAGTATCTGAATGATATCCCGTGTCACTGTTGCAAGGACTTTCAGGTATTTGCATCAGTTCTAAGAGGGCGCCACATCCTCGTGATACGGACATCAATACAGTGGCCACTGGTTTATCTTCACCAATAGGTTGGAGCCTGAAATTAAAAACATGGATAAGAATATAATTTAATCAATGTAGGTTAGCAAGTGAAGGGTAAAAGTGTCCATTTAACATGATTAGTTGTAGATGCGGACATCGTCCGAGAGTTTATTCGATTTAAGTACCAGGCACTAATCTTGTGGTTCTTATTGAATTGGCTGAAATTTTAGTATATTGTAATTCACGTGATACTAATTAAATGTCTCAATGGACACAAACCTCTGCTATGGCTAGTTTCATTACTACAGTCACTCGAAGATTAAATTATTGTATTATACGAGATTTTAATAAAAATGGTTCCTGTGTTTAAGTGTTACTTAAAAGTTTCTTAAAAATGTAATATTAAAGTGTAACAAGAGCTTACCGGAAATACTGAAGACAAATAGTAATAATTATACAGGGTATTCCTTAATGACGTGCTAATATTTCAGGGTGTGCGCCTGTCGGGAAAATCGCAAGAGACCGTTTACATATTTGTACATGGAAACGGTCTCTTGGCTAATCAGAAAAAAATATCCCCTGTTTAACCCCAACCCTTCATCTCAAAATATAGCCTAATTTACGATTCAAATGTATTGACCTCTCACTTTAACCGCGAATATCTCAGAAACGGAGGAGTAGAAAAAATTGAAAAAATTATATGTTTATTTTAAGTCTATTCTAAATCAACAACTGAAATTTGAATATTTTACATTGGACACTTTTGAAGTTCTGCTAAGTTATATTGAAAAATGTCCTACTTTTTAAGGAAATTTTGACCATACCAGGTTTAGATCCATTATATCTTGGAAAATATGCCTACCATGTAAATAATATTTTAGGCACTGATAAAGCGCGGCATTTTTGTACGAGGAAATTTTTTTATAAGTTTTCGGTTTAAAATTTTGCAGTTATTCTCAAAAATGTGACGTCATGTTTATTCGGTTATTTATCAATGTATTTAAAAAATTTTTGTTAAAATGGTTAACTATATAAAATGGAAGTATTTTCAGAAAATGTTATTGGTATATATCAAACATTAAATTAGTTATCAAGCGCAAAGGATAATATCATTGCAAGTTGGCAAGAATAATATCTATTACGTTTGATAACTAAATTAATATTCGATATATACCAATTATTTTTTCTGAAAATGCTTACATTTTATATAATTAACTATTTTAAGAAAAAAAAAATTAAATACATTGATAAATAACCGAATAAGCATGATGTCACGTTTTTGAGAATAACTGCAGAATTTTAGAATAAAAAAATATGAAAAAATTTCCTCGTACAAAAAATGTCGTGCTCTATCAGTGTCTGAAATATTATTTACATAGTAGGCACATTTTCCAAGATGTAATAATAATAATATAATAAATGTCTTTATTTCCCACAGAACGAACAATTTACAACATAAGTAAACAGATACAAAACAAACATAAAAATATTATAAATACACGCTTATTACATAATAACTAAACAACCATGGGAAATACAAGGGGAAGTTCACTCAAGAGAGTGCTCTACCACTTAACCCTTATATAACGGATTTAAAACCAGCATGGTCAAAATTTCCTTAAAAAGAAGGACATTTTTCAATGTAACTTAGCAGAACTTCAAAAGCGTTCAATACACATTATTCAAATTTCATTGATTGATTTAGAATAAGCTTATAATGAACACATAATTTTTCAAATTTTTCTGCTCCTCCGTTTCTGAGATATTCGCGGGGTCAATACATTTGAATCTTATACTATACTCCGTTCGCCCAAGAGATTCAGCTAAGCCACTCCCCACAAATGTGCGCTAAACTTGAGTATAATATTTCTATTGGTTGAATTTTTAAAACCCATATTACAACCAACTATTTCGAAAACGCTAATATATGAGGTATTTGCTCTCCGAGACAAATCGTTTTCAGCCTCAAATCTGATGTATGGTTTTTAGAAATAACTGTTGTTACTTGCTGTTATTCCTATTCATCTAATAAAACAGTGTTTTTCAATACTGTGGTGCATATTTGTGTATATCAAGGTACGCAATAAAAACGAGTTATAATATTGATTAAATGTCAGAACAACTTTTTCTTCTTTAGGTTAAAAATTCATTCTTGTCGAATTAATTATGAATCAAGCTCAAGCCGAAAAATGGAAAAGCAAACATGTTTCGGTTAAAGAGAAGGAAAATATTGTGAATATCTTTAAGGCTTCTGCTGCAGAGAACACAGACAACCTTAAGACACAAAACGTCGAGATTACTGCAAAGGCAGCGGGTAATTTTCTTTTTTGTATTATACAAGCATGCTCAAAGTACTTTCTCTCGAGACATTCTTAATTTAACAATGTATATTTATTAAATTATTATTTTATTATGGTTCTCACTTGTAATAATATAATAGAATATATACAATTTATTATACCATTCAATAATTTTTGAATTTTGCCGCTTTTATAAATTTGTAGCGTGTGAAGCTGGTTGTTTCTCTCAATGGTCGAAGCAAGATGGGGAGTGGCCTTGCTGCATCTCTTGGGTGAACGGAGTAATTCCAGATATACGTTATAGTATATACGCGAGAAGGCTGTAATTTGAGCATCTCGCGCCGTGACGTCACTCATAATGTGACGTTTCTTTTGACAGTATGATCTAACCCAACTTTTAAATTTCTTAGCATCAATGTTTTAAATACAAACTTGTTTGTTTTCGAGCGAATTACTAAATCTTATTAGGTCAAAGAAGTTTAGTATAAATAATTTTAATCTTCTCGACTTAGACTAGTAGAAGGAGAAGCAGAATGAAATAGTAGTGCAACTGAACTTTATATTTCCGAATAAAAGGAAGTTTATAGTCTATAGGTGTAATGTGGAATACAAAAAAAATACGTTTTTGTAATGTACATGCATTTATTCAAATAAAAATAAAAGTAAAGAAACAAAATAATTTTCTTTTTGGACTTTTCTATCACACGTTCTTTTCTTAAATTTATGAGAACACTACTCATGATACACACCAGATAGTTACTTTTGACGTAGTTAGCCTTTTTAATAATGTACCAGTTGATAGAGTCTTAAAAATAATCAGACACATTGTCGAACGCTAACAATTTGGAAACGAGAATCAAATTAAATATTTAGAGCATAATAGAATTGTTAACGCAAGTCGTTATTAAAGTTCAAATACAATCTGCAATCTAAGCACAAGTATCTTCTGGGCTTTGTATATTCGATATAATTACGTCGTATTAGTTTATTCACATTTCTGTCGCGGCGATTAAAGGTTGACTGGCTAGAAAATGTTTTCTCACATTCAGAACAAAACAAATCCATATTTGTTAGTTGACACTAAACGAATAAAAACCGTAAACTAAGAAACGACAAATTGTTGATAAGAAATTTAAAACTTAGGTTAGATTATACTGTAAAAAGAAACGTCACATTATGAGTGGCGTCACGGCACGAGATGCTCAATTTACGCCTTCTCATACAGATACCAAATTTCAAGTGATTGATATATTCACTCAGTTGAAAATTAGCAAGGTTTGGACGATTTGCTACCGGTCAGGGTTGAATTAACTACTGACACTAACAATGTTAGTATCAGTAGCTTAGTATCAGTAGCCGATTCAACCCTGACTTGTAGCAATTCGTCGAAACATTGATAATCTTCAGTCGACTTGACTCCATACATAAAAAACCGCTGCCTAAGGAATCACTACTTCCACATCCAGATTTTTCATCCAAGTCACTTTAAAGGAAACATCTTGACTATATTTGCACTCTAGTACGTGGAAATTATTGGTCATAGTTTACCCTACTTATTTTCCACTATTCGCAACCTACCACCTCCCACCCTTTCAATGGATTCATCGCAATCAGATGTCACTACAATACATACGTGTACTAACTTTCAAGTGAATATCTCAATTTTATGTTATCAATCCCATTAATATTGAAGCGGAGGTGGTGGAGTTTGAAAAATATTAGAAAGAAATCTGAGGCCTTGGTTTCTAGTATATACACCGAATCCCAAATTTCTGTACTTTTACCAGCTTGATTTACTTATTTTCCCCTAGTTACTCCTATTAATCCCAACCCTTCTACGGAATCATCCCAAAATATAATCTAGTTCCAGATGTCGTTATAATACATACCTCTACCAAGTTACAAGTGAATGTCTCAATTTTATTTTATCAATCCCTTTAATAATGTAGTAAGGGTAGTGGAAGGGTTGAAAAATATTATTAAAAAATCTGAGGCCCTGGCTTCTAGGACATACACCGAGTTTCAAGTTGCAGTACTCTTACCAGCTTGCTTTACTTATTTTTCCCTATTTACCTCTACTTACCCCCATTCCTTCAACGCAATCATGTCAAAATATAATCTGGTTTCAGATATAGTTATAATACATAAGTGTACCAAATTTCAAGTGAAAATTTAAATTTAATTTTACGAACTCTTTTAATAAGGGAGTGGGGGTGGTGAGGAGATGGAAAATACTAATAAAAAAACCTGAGACCTCCGCTTCTAGTATATACACCAAATCCCAAATTTCTGTACTGTTATTAGCTTGCTTTACTTATTTTCCCTTATATATTCCAATTTAACCCCCAACCCTTCAACGGAATCATCTCAAAATATAATCTGGTTCTAGATGTCGTTATAATACATATGCGTACAAAATTTCATGTGAATATCTCAATTTTATTTTATCAACCCCTTGAATAATGAACTAGGGGTGGTGGGGGGCTGAAATATATTATTAAAAAATCTGAGGCCTTGGCTTCTAGTACATACACCGAATTTCAAGTTTCTGTACTCATACCAGCTTGCTTTACTTATTTCCCCCTATTTACCCCTAAATAACCCCCAACCCTTCAACGGAATAATCTCAAAGTATAATCTAGTTCCAGATATCGTTATAATTCATACGTGTACCAAATTTCAAATGAATATCTCAATTTTATTTTATCAACCCTTTTAATAATGAAGTAGGGTGGGGGCGGTGGGGGTTGAAAAATATTATAAATAATCTGAGACCGCGGCTTCTAGTACATATACCGAATTTCAAGTTTCTGTAGTCTTACCAGCTTGATTTACTTATTTTCCCCTATTTACCCCTATTTAACCCCCAACCCTTCAACGGAATCATCTTAAAATATAATCTAGTTCCAGATGTCGTTATAATACATACGTGTACCAAATTTCAAATGAATATCTCAATTTTATTTTATCAACCCTTTTCATATCGGAGTAGGGGTGGTGGGGGTTGAAAAATATTATAAAAAAAATCTGACGCCTTGGCTTCTAGTACATACACCGAATTTCAAGTTTCTGTACTCTTACCAACTTGTTTTACTTATATTCCCCTATTTACCCCAAATTAACCCCCAACCCTTCAACGAAATCATCTCAAAATATAATCTAATTCCAGACGTTGTTATAATACATACGTGTACGAAATTTCAAATGAATATCTCAACTTTATTTTATCAACCCCATTAATAATGGGGTAGGGGTGGTAGGGGGTTGAAAAATATTACTGAAAAATCTGAGGCCTTAACTTCTAGTACATACACCGAATTTCAAGTTTCTGTACTCTTGCAAGCTTGCTTTACTTATTTTCCCCTATTTACCCCTATTTAACCCCCAACCCTTCACCGGATATCCTCAAAAAACAATCCAGTTCCAGATCTCGATATAATATACACGTGTACAAAATTTCAAGTTAATATCTTAAACCGTTCCGGAGAAAACGTGCGGACAAAAAAAAAAGTTACAGACAGACAGACAGACATACAAACCGACAGACAGACAGACAGACAGACAGAAATTTTTTTTTCACTCAAATTTAAAATCTCGACGTTTCATGACATTCTAAACCTATTTCGCGAATAAAAATTTTTGAAAATTTTTTTGCGATTACTATGCTTCCAATCCACTACGTGGATGTGGAAGTAATTGTGATGAAGGGACTGGAAGGTATTGCCACAAATTTCTGAAGTTGGAGAGGAAAGTTGACGATTGAGAACTGTTTAAAATTTGTGCATTCGAAGAAGTACAATACTCCACAAGATACAAACTCACATTTTAGGACGAATTTCGGTGGCCAGGTATACACTCTTCATCCTCACCTATTTTCTTATTTAAATACCTGAGATAAATGATGCGTCAGTATGTTGCAAGTGCAAGTTAGGTCAACGCTTATTGACACTGACCTTGCTTACGTTGCTTAACGTGTGTTTATAAATATCTCTTAAAATAATATTGATTCAAAACAATAGAGTCTAATGACAACATATTGCAAAATCAATATCAAGATCGAATTCAATGACCGTTTAACCGCCCTGATATCTCAAGACCTCGCAATTTGAGCTATTGAAGAAAATTAAAGAAGCACGAATTGTACATTTTACTTTATGTATGAAGGGAGGAAGATGAATATCCAACATATTGTAGTATTGTATTGTCATGAAGAATAGATATTTGCGAAACTTCAGAGCTCCACAGGTAGACGAAAAGTGGCTGAAGAAACAATTGCAAGATTTGATGCTGACCGCAACAACAAATTCAAAGAAATAAAATCATTTATCAAGAGATAACTCTAAGCCCTCATTTGATCTCCATGTACTATACTTGTTTGATTGTTTTAACAGTACAAGTAAACAATTTTATCAGTATTAGGAACGGCAATGTAATGGACTATGTCTGTTCGCCCGTGTTAATTATTAGACATGCTAGAAACTTGTTCAAATACTTCTCACAGTGAAAGCAAATAAGCAAAAATTTTCGTGAAAAAAGAATTGTCTTGGAATAGTGAAATTTTTAAAACCATTTATTTTAGACATTATGGGTTATCTATAGACCAATTCTTTATTTTGTCCGCGATGCGGAAGAGTATTTTTGTCCAGGTTTTCTGCAAAAACCCTATTTTCTCATGTTTCTGCAATGCATTTTTGTAAATATCTCAGGTCCTGTTGACCAGACCGAAATGGATCAAAAACAAGTTTCTTCGAATCCAACATTACTTTAATATTATGTCATCTTCCAGACTTTAAATGAATTACATAACCTCCAAGAAAAATGAAAAAAGATAATTTTCATGATCACAATTAAGTGTGTGTGCCAAAGGACCCCGCACAATTCTCATGGAAAATAGGTCCCAGCTAAATCGGCTAAAATCATAGTATATTGCTGATAATTTCTTCCTGATCCAAAGTTCTCATGGACATAAGGTAGGGAAATAGACAGTTTTCCAGGTATCGGGGGTGAAAAGCCGGGCTTGAAACTCCCGATATCTGGAAAACTGTCCATTTTCCGACCTTGTGCCCAGGAGAACTTTTGATCAGGAAGAAATTATCCGCAATATACTGCGATTTCAGCCGATATAGCTGGAGTCATTTTCATAAAAATTGTGCGGGGTCCTTTAAAATAAATTTTTTTTTTGAACGGCAAAAAGGCTTGGATCTAAAATTATTAGTCAATTGTTTCTGGGTAACGCATCGTAGAGCAACACACTTTACATCAAAATGCAGGGCCATCATGTACTTTAAGATGATATAAAGTAATACATTTTGGCCACTATTTTTTTTTATTGACAAACTATGGATATTTACAATCTACTTGTATATACAGAGTATTAAGTAAATTCGATGGATGAGTCTGGCTTGAAAGGGAAACTGCTATCGTAGTTTCTCCTCGTTAATTATTCTTATGATTGTAGTAGGTCTCGGGGCCATGTCTTTCGTAGTCTTCGGTTGTCTGGGCCGTTGTAATATAGTTGTTCGATTCATGTGTTTTCACTAGTAGTTATCCGGTTACTGCTTGATACAGCAAACCTCTTGATTTAGTCCTTGATGAAGGGTATTCCGAGATCTTTGTGTATTGTCTAGTTGCTGACATACCATGGAGCTACAACTATGGCCCTGAGGGTTTTTGATTGGAACCGTTGTATGATGTTTAATTTCGTTGGCTTGGCACATCCCCACAATTGGAGCCCATATGTCCATATAGGTTTTAACATCACTTTGTATACTAGGACTTTGTTTGATAGTGAGAGTTAAGATCTTAGCTTAGCTTGGATGTGAGAGTTCCAAGTGAGACGTTGGTCGAGGTGCAGCCCAAGGTATTTGGTTTCTGTTTTGACTGATATGGGCTTGTTATTCATTGTTACAGGGGGACAGATACTGTGCCGGTTAGTGAATGTGATTTGCACCGACTTAGAATGATTTACCTTAGTTTTCCATTTATTGTGCCAATTACCTAGTAAATCCAGATGGTATTGAAGATTTCCTGAAGCCGTTGCTGGATTATCGCTTATGGATAAAAGTGCTACATCATCAGAGAAATATGTAATTACGGCGCCGGCCGTTTCAGGTAGTTTAGGAATAGCAGTGGTCCAAGAACGCTACCTTGGGGGACGCCAAGTTTTAGAGTAGAAATTAGATTCTCAGCCATTATGTCCCACAGAAAAGTTTCGATGGTGTAGGTAGAATTTAATTAGGAGATAATAATTGGAAGGTAAGACTCTTTTGAGTTTGAAGAGAAGACTTCGATGCCAAACTTTGTCCAAAGCCTGTGATATGTCGAGAAACACTGCATTATAATTTCTTTTGCTCTAGACTTCTAGCGATTTCATTTATTATCATATGTACTTGGTTTGTTGTGGAGTGTAGTTCACGAAAACCAAATTGGCGACTTAGGAGAAGCAATCATGATCTTCATAGATTCGTTTTAGTAACAATCGTTCAAGTACTTTGCTAATTGCAGGTAGTAAGCTAATAGAGCGATAGGAGGTGTGCTCATGTAGAGGTTTACCGTGTTTGTGGATCATAATAATTTCCGCATATTTCCAGGTGATTGGGAAATATGATAGACTTAGAATACGATTAAATATGGTGGTCAGGAGAACTACAGCTTTCCGTGGCAGATTTTTCAAGATTTGTATTGTTATTAGATCATATCCTGGGGCCTTACGTACGTTGAGCTTTTGAATTTCTTCCTTAACTTCGGACTGACGAAAAGATTTTATAGGAGGAGTCGTTTGACCTGGGACGTCTTAAAAATATAGTTTACTATTCATTTTATACGGGATATTCGTCTAAAGTTTCGAAAGCAGCTGAAATTCTCAGTAAAATGTTTTGGATGGATAATATCACTCCTGTAATCGAAGAAAACAGCGATGAGGATCGAAGAGATTCCGTAAAAAAAAGCTCTTCTATCCAAGAAAGGAGACGGTACTCATGGTAAAAAAGCACCCCGGTTTGTGAGAATCGAGGGGACTCAAAATGGATAAGCACTCCTAGAGGACTGAAACTGAACTGCAACCTCCATGTGGAAGACCTTGAAAACTACACTTACACAGCCACAAAAAAAAATAGTGTGCGCTTCCACCAACGAAACCTAGTACATCCTAGGTTTCTGGGGTCGCTGAATCCGAATCCGAGGTCGGTTTGTCTGTATCAGGTCGCAAGATAGGGCACTTCCACCGTAAATGGTTATTTGCCTGTGGAACGGTTAATAAATAAACGCTCCCTGCGGCGAGCGAATGTATGTATGTCCTTGAAGACAAACGAAGTAAACGCAAGCGGGCAAAATGAGATGCATACTGCTAGATTCAGAAACAGAAGAAACAGAAAACTTAAAAGCATGCAAGCTCTTACACTTCACACCCGATGATGACAGATGGAAACTAAAAAAGAAGCATGGAAACTTAAAAGAAACATCTCACAAACACCTACACTTCCCATCCTATATTCCTACTCCATGCGTCATGTGGCTCTCGCTGCTGACAACAAGCATGTCCCATGTCCAACCCAGCGTATGCAGCGGCGGTATATAAAACATTCGAGATTTGTTCCGGCACGCGGTTTGGCCATCCGTTGGGCGTGTTCGGTGGACGACCAAGCTCCCTGTTGGCACGAAACTCCATGGATGCCCGGAATCGGCAGCAATGCTCACCTTACGCTGGCAAATCAATCAATCAATCAATCAATAATTTCAGGTGTTGAAATTATTGAGCGAAAATTCATAGTAATAGTCTTGTTATGGCTCTACTTAGGTAGCCCTATAATTTATTTTTAACTATACGTACTAAGAAAAAAAGTTATGGCCAAAAATAATACATATTTCCTATCGGATGTCCCGCTTTTCGAAATGCCACCTTAAACGGAAAAATATAAACGAAAATATGCAACATTAAATACCTTTTTAATTGGGAAATACAAAAAAGAGCCTCTTTGTCATTTTGGACTCTGGTAGTCAGAGTCTCAATTAAAGGCCCTAGTTGTTTTAAAGACGGTTTTTCCAAGATCGTAAGGAGCGTTTTATTATCGATCAGTCTCTGTTGTACATCGGAAAGACGCAGAGAGAGCAGCCGCTGATGGGAAGCATCTACAGGTCTCTTGTTGTCCGTTGCCGCCAGACCCAATTCATCCAATCGATGGAGGGCGCTCTTATAGGCTTCTATATGTCGCTGTAACTCTGTTTTCAGTGCTACGTGTAGATGGGTGAGGCCGCTTATATCTGGTGTTAGTCCATGACATCCTAAACCTGAAACAAAAATAGAAATCTTTATATGTGTGAAAGAGAAAAAATTATAAACGTTATTTATTACTGAAGTAAAGGGAATATGCATAGATAATATTCAAAAATGGATATTCTAGTTATTTATAATAGCTCAGTGTCCAAAGTCAAATAAGATGTTATGATATCCCATTAAAAGTTCAACAATTTTACATGTGAAATATTTTTTAGTATTTTTAATGAAAATAAAAAAAATACGTGGGGCTTGTTTTACCT
Organism: Stenurella melanura; assembly: GCA_963583905.1. Taxonomy (NCBI): domain Eukaryota; kingdom Metazoa; phylum Arthropoda; class Insecta; order Coleoptera; family Cerambycidae; genus Stenurella; species Stenurella melanura. The sequence continues at coordinate 74,494,332 of OY757312.1, read as the reverse complement.
CCCTAAGAAAGATTAAGAGAAAAAATATGCAAGTGTCTTCATAAATACGAAAAGTACGCAAAGTATTCATGAGACCAAATTTACAGAACGAAAATTCCACAAATGAAAAGTTGCCACTTTTGGTACATTTAATTGTTTTCATATAAAATACTTACATGTACCTATATCTGCCTAAATCTTAAAAAATACATTTAAGTTACATTTTCTGACGCCAATTATAATAAACTGTTACCAGTTTTTTTACATATTGCCCTACTTATCTTTCGATCGATCATCTATCTGATATGAATAGTGAATACGTCTTTAAAAACTTAAAACCTTGGTGGGGAACTGTAATAGAATTTGTATTACAAATCCAGGCTGTGGCACATAAACGCTCAAGAAGAAATATGCAAACGCAGTAAAACCCAATTTTATACTCGACTGTTGGAATTTCTGTTCCATACATTATATTCTAGAACTCTGTGCAAAAAAGACAAATATATATAGTAAAGGACAAGTGCAGTACTTCACTAAATCCTCCTTGTTTCTTGTCTTGAACTCAAAAAAAATCAAGACACTGGTAAAGATTCTAAATCAAGGCAAAGCAAGAATCGCTGCGAAAATATTTCTTGTTACATTTTTAAGATTGCTTGACAATTTCTTGATGAAGAAATTATAGAATCTTGGACTGTATTTATTAGATGAAGTACAACTTAAATTCATAGAACAACGAAAATCATAAAAAAAATAAGCGTTTCTTTAAATCAAGAAATCTTGTCTTAATGATCACGTTTTGGTGATCTTGTTCTGATATGTCAAGAAATATCAAGACACATGACATCAGGACAAGAAGCCGCCTGTCGATAGTATTGAAGAGTATAGGCTATTCTTGTATTATCATATCAAAGCAAGGCGATCAAGAAGTGACCATTACGACAAAATTTCTTGATTTGGTTAAACACTAAGGAAAATATAAATTCAAATCACATATCGAGGAAGAGTAAACTTCTGCAGGAGTCATCGATTAAATGGTTTTAACGTTTTCTAATGATGAGAGAGACTTTTGAAAACAGCGTCGTATATAAAGTTGATGTCGCCATAATAGGTAAGAGAACTCTGGCTGTTTTGAAAGGTATGGATAATTGGATAACAGAATTCTTCTATGAGTTTGCTTATGACTGCGAGGTTTGAATGGTATAAACTACTGCGCTATACAATTGGTTGATTTCATAAGTATATGTCAAGCTATTACAAAATCAAGAAATATCAATATCAAAATTATTTCCTTAACCATAGGCAGAAAATGCATTTTTATCTTCTAGCTCCTTATTACGGACCATCCTAACCTAAAGTCTTGAAATTTGACACAATGACGCATTCCCGATCAGAATATAATATCATTTCAGATTTGCGATATTTCACGCTACCTTCAATACGTCTTTTTTCATTACATGAAAATAAGTCAAGTTTCCGGATCTGGCAGTTATTAGTGTTGCTGGGTTATATTTTGTTATCAGATTTGTGACCTCCCAACCTCCCCTCCCCCCGCGCATAGAATGAAATAGATGGTTGTGCTTTCTGGTATTTCAGATAAAATAATATTAGGAATGGGAAAATTTAGAAAAATCAACATAAAATATCAAACAGAAATAACGGAGGCAAAAAGTTAAAGATCATACATTGTATTTGACAGATTTTATAGTTATAGATAAAAAAGATTTTATGTAGGTTGTCGGAAGACCGGCAACGCTTGGTATGGTAATTTGTGTTTTATACGAAAAGATGCTCTCTGATTTGAGTAATGTTGGTGGTAAGGGGGCTGTCATCAAATTTGAATTGGTAGAATTTTTGGGATGTATCTTTTCATAAATTGAATAATTTAAAATACCCCAATTAATTATTGTCATGATTTTCCTGTACAGTGATTTGTTTTAAATCTTTGGCTCAAAGTTCAATTTTTACTGTGTCAGTCTAAAATAAGTTTACGAATACTTAAAGTTACAATTAAATATTTCTCGACTCTCCTCTGTAACTGGTAATATTTAAAAAAAAGATGAAAAACTGACTAGGGGACACCCGGGTTTGAACCGGGGACCTCTCGATCTGCAGTCGAATGCTCTACCACTGAGCTATATCCCCTATAAAGTAAAATTCTTTAGGCTAATATATTAGTCATAAATTACTCCTACACTAGTATATTGTATATTATTCCGGACAAACAGTATTAAGAAATGAATGAACAAATTAAACGTGTAATAGTCCAGTAAAATTAAATAATATTTTCCAGGTAGAGGAGCTGATTTGTTAGATTTTTAAAACTTCACGGATAGTGTGGGTCACCTTCAAGAGAAGAGGAAAAAGCTTCATCGATAATAATAATTCCATTACAGAAAAAAAATTTTAAAAATAAAAAATTTGATTCTTTTAAACTTTCTCAAAGACAACGCGAAATACATTGAAATTTATATAAGGCAGGTCATTTGTTCACATAGGTTAAATTGTCTCGCACTGAAATCTCCAAAAGCTTGCAGATGGAGGAAACATCACAAATGACATTTTCTGAAATACATCCACATCCACGCCGATAATTGATAAGTTTAAAATTTTAGCGTCCAGTAAACGTTTTCAAAAAATAATTACCCAAATTAAAACACCTCGAATTTTTTGACGCCTTAATTCTTTTTTTTGTGACGAGGAAGAAATTTGCACAAAGATTGAAACACTGAATACTGCACCCGATAAAATACTGGACGTGCCTTTCGTCAATCGTCAATCTTGTTGGTATCATCTAGAGCCCTAGAGGTGAATAAAACACTTTATAAAATTTAATTTTTTTTTATTTGCGCAACACAATGTCTAGAATAATAATGAAACTAACTTAAAAGCTCCTTTCGGCGACTTTTCTAAATTTCCGAAACTTACTTGAAAAGAGTGACCGCAAAAAGGTTTAAAGAATCGAATGTTTTTAATCCTCAATATCGGACTTGAATTTGGTCCTAAACGATAGTTTATAAGACACTAATTCCTAGCGAGTTTCAAATTGAGCACATTTTTAGTTGCCGAGTTACGAGACCTTGAAGTTGCTGTTAGAATATACACCATCAATCTCATTGTTTAGTAAAAATTAGAAAGGAAGGTTGAAAGATCGCTATATCCATATCGCTATGTTTTTTGGGGTGAGATTATCAAAATTAAAAGTTTCGTGATCAAGTCTGTAGCCAGAAAAAATTGCATGGGTGCTCATTGAATTTCAGGGGGTGCCAATTCATTTACAATATAGGAAAATATGCAAAACATTTCCATAGAGGTAATGTTGGCATTTCTTTAAGGGGTGCTCAAATATTTCCAGGGGGTCCCTGACACCCCTTGGCTAAAACAGCAACTTCGAGGTCTCATAATTCAACAACTAAAATTGTGCTTAATTTGAAACTCGCCGTAGCGCAATTTGGTTAAAATTATTTGATAAAGGAAATTAACATTTGGTAGACAGTTATTAATTGGTAAGAAAGAAACTTGGAATATGTTGAAAAATATATTGGATGAACACACTAAACAATAATAATTAAGAATCATTGAAGGAACACAGTATTTGGAATGTATTCGAGTTGGCAGTAGACAAGGATGAAAATCTGATAAAGAAAAATGTACACATTGTAGTCTTCCAAGAGACTAATAAGTAAAAGGTGCCAAATAGATGGGATGAGAAGTTTTATATAAATAATTTTTGGTTTAGGTTATTTTAAGATTGCGAATATGGGCTATTTCAGTAGGTATTCTTTATTACATTATTGGCAAGTACTTATTGACATAACACTGCCGTAATAGTAGTTTGTGCAACAGGAGTGGATATGGATAATTCACTCGAGTTGTACAGTAACGTTTTCTACGACCAGCTTAAGAAAAAACTACAACATTTTCAAAGATTTATTAAACATTAACACACACACACCCTGAGAATTACTTTGACGGCGTATGCACTAACTTGAATTTTTTTAAATGAATAGTTGGCTATGTGCTTAATATACGAACTGTGATTGGTCGATTTCATATCCATTCTAGATAGGACATGAAATATATACGTACAGATAACTGGAATTGTCTAATTATCCATTCTACAGACTGTACAGAAAACAGCAAATATACATAAGGGAGTAGAAAAAAATATTACAGTTTTAATTCACAGACAAGCAGATAAGAAAAAACCGCTGCCTAAGGAATCACTACTTCCACATCTAGATTTTTCATCCCAGTCAGTTTAAAGAAAACATTTCGACTATATTTGCACTCTAGTATGAGGAAATTTTTGGTCACAGAATTTTAATAATATTTGGGGCAGATGTCATAGATAAATATTAGAAAAAAAATCTGAGTACTTGGTTTCTAGCATATACACCAAATCCCAAGTTTCCGTACTCCTACACCATGCTTTACTTCTTTTTCCCCAATTACCTCTACTAACCCCCCCACTCCTTCAACGGAATCGTGTCAAAATATAATCTAGTTTCAGATGTCGTTATAATACATACGTGTACCAAATTTCATGTGAAAATCTCAATCAACTCTTTTAATAAGGGAGTGGGGATGGTGTGGGCATGGAAATCTTATAAAAAACCTGAGGCCTTCGCTTCTAGTATATACACCAAATCCCAAATTTCTTTACTCTTACCAACTTACTTTACTTATTTTCCCTTATTTACTCCTATTCAACCCCCAACCCTTTAACGGAGTCATCTCAAAATATAATCTAATTCCAGATGTCGTTATAATACAAACGTATCCAAATTTTAAGTGAATATCTCTATTTTAGTTTATCAACCAATTTAATAATGGAGTGGGGGGTGGTGGAGAGATGGAAAATATAATAATCCACTACGTGGATGTGGGAGTAAATGAAAAATTTAGCGCACCCTTTAAACACCAATTTGGATGATGTCACAATAATTATTTTAGTTTTACAAAGTTGCTGTCTTGGCTGCTGGTATGTTTACTGATCTGTTTTCCAGTTGTCGTTTTATATCAGATGTCGAAAACTTAGATTAGGATTGTTGTTACCAGCTAGAACACAATATTTAAGGAAGGTTTTGTTCCAAATGTTTTCAAGAAATAATATTATTACCCCTAATAAAATATTCATTCTCATTTAAAAAGAGAGAAATCTGGTTTAAAACGGTAAACGTAGAAAAAAAGTATTTAAATAGTCCAGTCAACACTGTTAAATGACCAAAATCTCTAATTTGAGTGCTAATGAATAAATTTTGATGAAACCTTGTGCAATGTGTTTGTAATGATGTTAAAAAAAAGTTTAAAAAAGATTAGAGTGGATAATGATCGTAAGGGGTAGAAAGCACCCCTTTTATCACGGGTTCCGTAACTTGTAGAATTAGGTCAAAAACGAAAAAAAAAAAAAAAATTAAGATTGCGAATATGGGCTATTTCAGCGGTATTATCTAGTACATTATTGGCAAGTACTTATTGACATGACACTGCCGCAACAGTAGTTTGTATCTCATTTCGCAGTCCTGGTCATGTGGTGGAATAGCATTAGCTAAACTTCGCCAGGACGTTAAAATAAACCTTTTTTGGCCCAAAATAAAATGTATCTACTATTTATTTTTTTCGAAAAATGCATATTTACCGAGATATGGTCACTCTAAAATTTCTAAAAGTGAGGGAGAGGAAATGTAAAAGTTGAAAAAATTCAAGTGAATGTAACATCGAAACACAAGACTTTTTTTATTTTCAGCATTTCTGTAAACTGCGGTTTCACCGAGTTTTTCCGGGAAAACATGAAAAACTACCCATTTCCTTGAAATTGTAGCGTTTTAAAAATATGTAAGTTAAAAATTTGAAAAAAGTCAGACGTATGAATTGAGATCTTTTAAATATTTTTTGTCTCATGGAATTTGTTTGTAACTTGCTAATTTTCCTCGAGTTAGAGGTAGTTTTTCACGATACATAATGTACTACATTTGCACATTGAAAAATACAAGAAAATTCGAAAAATGAGCTCCATTTATATATATATTATTAAAAAAAATGAAACTAATATAGTTAAACCATTTTTAAAGGTTCAATATAACTTTTAAATTGAAAATGTGAAAAACTACCTGTAACTTGGAAAATTTGCAAATTACAAAAAAATTCCAAGAAACAAAAAATGAAAACGCACTTTATAGAAAAGTTCCAAATAAAAAAAAGTCTTGTATCTTGATCACAATATTTTCAGATTTTTCTCCCCACTTTTACATTTCGCCTCCCTCACTTTTCGGAATTTTAGAGTGGCCATATCTCGAAAAACATGAATTTTTGGAAAAGATTCACAAGAGAAAAAACATCTTATTCTGGGCCTAAAAAGGTAAATTATCACTTCGTCTTCGTCACTTTAGAGGAGTGAATTTCAAGTAAAAAGACGTTCTGGAAAAAATAAAATTCTGTTGTAGAACCAGGTTAAACCAAAATATTTCGGTTAAGTATGTCATTAGCTATGCAAAACGGCTATTTACGACTTTTTTTGCCGGTACCCAACTTTTGTATTGATAAAAAAGTCGAAAATTTTGAAATCTAGGAAAACTGTTAATTTTTGTATAACACTCAATATTTTCAAAACTACTGGAAATATCGGCTTGATTTTTTCCCTTTAAAGCCCATATAAGCGCTCATAACAGCACTAGTTTGATTTACCAAAGTTTATAATCTTTCTCGTAGAAAAAATTAGAATATGATACTTATATTTCATGTAGTGAAATTTTCATTGATGTGTAAAAAAATGTATTATACATTTTTCTTAAGTACATGCAGCGAAACAAATGGAACCCATACTTACAAAAAGTTAAAAAAAATCAAATCTATCCGAAATGACTAGGTTTTTAAGATATCGTTTTTTAATGAGAAGGATGAGTCGCGTATATGCTCTTAGGCAAGAAATGTAGCGTAAACACGGCCACGATACTGTAAGTTAGCGCATTTATTTTCCATGTGATTGTGGATGCGACGACCGACGTTGCCACTTAAAGTATAGAATAATAATAACGAATAATAAATTATTTTTATCGTTATTGATATATAGGTGGCAATATTTGAATAAGTCCTGAATGCGGCAACAAAAAATAATTTATTTTTTATAACTAAAAATATTGGTACCTACTTAAATCTAAGTGATTAATAATTATCTTCCGATTCTGAATCAGAATCAGTAGCTTCTGTTCTTAAAGTGTTGCAGCAATCTGTACATTTACATCCAGTACATCATTTTAGGCCTTCCTTTATACACTTGCATTTTTTGCTACTGCAATTTTACAATCTTTGTTGGTGGACTGCTCAAGAGCCATATCGGTTGCTACGCAGTTATATTTTGTCTCATTGCTTTTCTTGACAACAACATTTTCAGCTGTCAAGAATTCATACATATATGGAATATTGGCCTTAAGTTTCTTAATATCGTCCAGAAATACTGGAATCCATTCAGAATAAAGGTTACGCCCAGCAGCTGACAAATATGGCAATACATCATTAACGGCAGTTATTTTCCAAAGTAAGTCTACTGCTACTGCTTCAAGGAAAGAATATCAGTACTTAAATGTGGCAGATTGAGTAATTCCTGGATTAGAGAAATCTTTCATAGCTTCTTCATAAACTTCAAGTTTTTTGAGAAGATCATCAAAGTTGTTTGCCTTAAATTTGTATTGGAATAACTCATACGTTACTATATTTATAGTATATTTCAATTCCTCCGTTATAAATGATTTGTTCTCGACCTCTTCATACCAATCATTCATGAAGGTAAAAAGTAGTCTAGTTAAAGCATCAGCAGCAAGGGTAAGTCTTCGAATGGCTCTTGAATATTGCTTTCCATCCAGCATTGATTTACACAAGTTCTCTGCATAAATTCCCGTTTCTACAAGAATTGCAGTAAGCCCTCCTTCTGCGAAAATATATTCGACACTGGCAATGAATACCATAATTAGATGCATACCACACAACTGTAATGTTATTTTGCCATCCAATTGTTTGGGATTGTTCCACAAAATTTCACGAACTTTCGAATAAATTGATAAATCTGCAGTAACAATAATATGTTGCTGATTTAGTTCCTGTGCCATTTAGACTAAACGAATCATTGCGCTATAAATAGTATCATACTCTGTAGGTGGTGAATTCAAAAATGGCAAATGCGCTATGTTGGATATAACAACCCTTGTTTTGAGATAAAATGTTATTATAGTCACTCCAACCCAAAAACGGTCCGTCCTTCTTTAAAATGTCGTACAATTTTCCATACTAAGTTCCGTTTTTTTGAGGTCATATTGTTTTATATTTATTTCTAAAGTTGACTCAAATTTAGCAGGTTCTGGTCGTCTCTGAGGCTTCCTGTATTTTATAATAGTTTGAGAAGGCAAAGTGACTTCTTCACCACTAAAAACATATTGGCCCCCTTTACGCACAGAATTATACGACGGTGCGGTTTCCGATACTACCATTGTCATGGAGTGTGGTGTAGATTTCCCATCAAGAGTACCTTCGTTTAAATCGAAGTTGTCCATCCTTGCATAAATATAGTTCTTACCAGATTCGTCGACTATTTTAATACTTGGAGGTATATACACACTGTTATCTGTATTAATTCTTTGTTTTGCCAACGTGGTAGTTCTCTTACATCATTATAGGAGCAAGATAAGCCACACTACCATAAAGTGTCTAACATTTGCTTACTACGCAAAAGATGATAAATGTGAAGACCTAAACCAATATGAAAGTAGTTTTTTTGAAATGTTTTATTAAAAAGCCCCATAATAACTTGTCATCACAAATTAGAGGATTCTCACATATAATACACTTCATTTTAAAATATAGTTTTTCTTTTAACAGCAACTAAATACACTGCCACGTATTTGACAAAACATTGACTAATAAGTAGAACGACATAGTAATTCAAGCAACGATGATAAATATCTCAAAAACTATGCCATTTAGAAGATAATCTGATTTTTTTTAAACTTTTTCAAAGGATTAGCTACATCTTGTTCGCTCAAAATATGCAAAAAATTGTGAAATGAAAAAATTTGTCAATTACTGAAAATTCCACTACAAGAAACGTAAGCAGACACTTTCTAATTTATCCTGCAAACAAACTTCTAAACTTTGGATTAGTGAAAAGGTGTCAATAAAAGCGCTTAGGCGTTAGCGTTACAATAAAAAATCAAGTCCATATCTCCAATAGTTTTGAAAATATTGAGTGCTATATAAAAAAAACAGTTTTCTTAGATTTCAAAATTTTCGACTTTTTTATCAATAAAGAAGTCTGGTATCGGCCAAAAAATAGCCATTTTGTATAGCTTATGACATATAAAGAACTTAAATTATTTAAGAAAAGAATGCTAAAGTGAAAATGTAAATTCGTTATAATTAATAAAAAGAAACAGTATAAACAAAATTTGAAAAAAGAGAAAGAGTTGCATAATAAAACCAAAATAGATCTCTCTACAAATAAAACAAAAACACTGTGGAATATAGTAAACCAAAATCTAAATAGAAATCAGAAAATAAAAGAAAATATTAAACTTAAACAGAATAATGTTATTAGTGAAAATGGAGAAATTGCAAACGCCTTTGGAAATTACTTTTCCAACAATATAAGAAATAAACTTGACTCCCATTTTCCTAACTTATCAAATGTTTGTACGACTACCAAATATAACAATAATAATACTATGTTTTTTTGAACCTGTCACAATAAATGAAGTAAAAAATGTTATACTAAATCTCAAAAATAAAAAATCAACGGGCATCGATGAGGTTCCCATTAAATTAATTAAAGAATGCGTTGATGAATTCTCCGTATGTTTTGCTATAATAATCAACAAATCTATTGAACTTGGCCATTTTCCTCAAAAATTAAAGACTGCACTAATAATCCCTGTTTTCAAGAAAGGCGAAACTGATAACATAAAAAACTACGGGCTATATCACTATTAAGTGTTTTTTCAAAAATTATAGAAAGTGTCATGGCAAACAGATTAACAACATTTTTAGAAAAATATAGGATATTGACTGAATCTCAACATGGATTCAGGAGCAAGCATTCAACGGAAACAGCGGCTGTGGAGCTGGTACAATCGGTGAACGATAAATTGAACAATAAATGAATACGTGATAGGGTTATTTTTTGATCTCTCAAGTGCGTTTGACACTTTAAATATCGTTTGTTTTAGATAAATTAGAAAAAATCGGGATACGTGGTAAAGTATGTGACGGGTTGATTTCATATTTGTCGGACAGGAGACTTTTTGTTAAATTAAGGGATTCACTGTCGGACGAATACGAATTATCAGTTGGAACTCCTCAGGGCAGTGTGCTCGGCCCTTTAATATTTCTTTTATTTATTAATGATCTACCCGTGTTTATCAATCACGGGAAATTATTTATGTATGCAGATGATACATCTATAATCATTTCAGCCAAAACTCTCGAAGAACTAGAAATTGTAACAAATTTGACCCTTGGTAAATTCAATACATGGTGCTATAAAAACAGGTTGATCATCAATTATGAGAAAACCGTATGTGTCTTATTTAAAACGAGGACAAAAAATGTTTACAAAACTGTTAATCTTATCTTAAATTGTAATCAGTTAAGCTTAGAAAAAAGTACAAATTTTCTCGGAATAATTCTAGATGAACATTTATGTTGGACTCAACATATTGATCAACTTTGTACTAAATTAAGTCAATCTTCTTTTGCAATTTCAATGTTGACAAATAGTTTAGATCGTAGCTCTTTGATAGATGTGTATCATGCTTTATTTTATTCAAAACTGTCTTATAATATAATTGCCTGGGGTCAAAGTATAGATCTACAGAGGGTATTTGTTCTACAAAAAAGAGTATTGAGAATAATTTTCAACTTGGGGTACCGAGATTCTTGTCGTAGTACTTTTAAAAATAATAAAATTCTCACAGTTACATGCATTTACTTATATAAATTATTTATATATATCTATAATATAAAAAATAGCCTATCAACACACCGTGATAAACACGAATACAATACAAGAAACCGCAACAATTTATATGTTAATAATTTCAATTTATCCCTATATAAAAAATCTCCTATATATGCTGGAAGCTATTTATTTAATAAATTGCCGTCAAACGTTAGACTGGTCAAGAATTTAACCGAATTCAAATCTAATCAAATCAATTCAAATTTTATCCAACAATGGTTTTTACTCTCTTCATGAATTTGAAAATTTTAGTTAATAGAAAAAACTCATTTAAATGGTCACTTTTATATATCCTAAGACTCATTGATTTAGTTAATTTTTAAATTTGACGTCTGTTCATAATTTTAGTTATTTGTAAATTGTACCTGCTTGTGTTATTATTGTATATATATGTATGTGTTTTATAATGTTCGTAAATTATTGTAAAATATTGTTAATTTATTGTTTTTACTTAACATATTTTATCCAATTTTTGTAATTGGCACACAGAATTAAATAAATCTATCTATCTATCTATCTATACAACAAGAATATATTGGTGTCACCTGGTTCTACGCCGACAAAACAAAAACGGAACATTTCGGACAGAAATTTACTCCACTATTTATCAAATTGTAGTAATCATTGCAGCCAACATAGGTAGGTTAAAATGGTGCAGTTTAAGTTAAAGTAACGTCATCAACACGTGCGCGTTTGAAATGCGTTCGATAAATAAATATTTTTATCTAAAATTAAACGAACAATTTATACGAAACCTAATAGCTCAAAATGCATTATAATGTTTAAACTTTCAAATAAATACACTTAGTTTAAGATTTAAGCACCTGAAAGATTTAAGGATCTGAGAAGGCCCATTGCAGAGGTTAACAGGTTTGTAGAAATATCTATTACTCAACTGCTTATTGGAAAGTGACAGGTCAGCATATTACCCATTTATAAAAAATTATCTCTGGTATTGTCAGAGATATTAGAAAAGAGAAACATGTTTTTCCAACTTTTTCATAGATCATTCTAATTCTAAAATGATGTGTTTATATTGTCACTAAATTAAATACTTTTAATATACCTTGTACAGCTTGCTCAAGCGCCTTTTTCTTCGAAGATATCATTCTCTTAAATTCTGGTTGATAGTCTAGCAATGTTTTAGCCAGTCTCGCCACTTTTGTTTTAAGTGTTGGGTCATCATGGGAAGCAAAAAGTCTCACCAACTGCCAGACTACTTGCTCAGCATTCACGTTTGGCCTCTGACCTGATGCAATTAGCCTACAAAAAAACATCTGGAATTAATTATATGCTTCTTATTCATTCAGAAGATAGATGCTCTGCGGTGTGATGTGATACAGGTTATTAATGTTAATCAACACTTTCACCGCATGTTCTTATTCATTCACACGTTTCTACACTAGGCGTGTCAAACTTATTTTGTACAAGGGACTGCATAAGCAATTCTGCATTATGCCTAGAGTCTCATGTTGGCTATATTTCAGAGAAGAAAGAAAACAAGAGTTGGTGCATTTTTTCGATTACATCTGATAACGATAACTTTCTTGCACCACGACATAATTATAATCCTATCAAAGACCAAACACAGTGGTTAAAATAATTATAATTTGAAAAAGTCGACATTTCACTGATTATGAAACTATGACTCACTGATTAAGTACCTTTGTACACCAGGATTATGATTTTCAACCTTTTATATACCCAGTAGGGAATGAAAAAGTGCAGCAACTACGCAATTAACTATTTACAGAGAGTACTTGATGTTTGAAATTATTCTTTTGGTCCAAAGGACAATTAGAAGTAGTCTGGGACACTTTTAACCAGTAATTATCGAGTAGGTAGTGGGTTAAAAATAATAAATTGAAGTACTTTCTAGAATTTTGTATGCCAAGGAGAAAAAAAATAAATTTAATTTTTTGAAAAAATTTTGGACACGCGATTTAGAAAATATGTTAAATTTTTGATATTTACTCTATTATCACAGGGCTCAAAAACGACCGTTCGCGTCGATGTCTTGCTAAGTGTTAAAATGCGTTATTTTATGAAGATATAAGCCAACGGAATCACCAAATGCCCTGTTGGCATTTCTGAAAATGGATTCTTCTCCAGTAATCCACAATTCAAGATGGCGACTAGGCCGAATTTTCAAAAAATCATATCTTCGGTAATAATTGACCAATTTTCAATTAAAAAAAAAAACAAAATGTTTACAAAAAAATACAATTTACAAAAAAAAATACTAGAGTTCAAAATATTTAATACCCAATGGAATATTCCCCCCCCCCAAAAATAAAATCTTTTATTTTACTTCCCTCGCATACCGAAGGGAAGTATTGTATTCGAGAAAAAATCACCCTCCGAGATTTTTTCGGATTCTGACGTTTCAGAACACGTAGATTCCGAAAATATAGGTTTTTCAATTCCGTCAGTCTGTCTGTCTGTCTGTCTGCCTGTCTGTCTATCTGTCTGTCTGTCTGTCTGTCTGTCTGTCTGTCTGTCTGTCTGTCTGTCTGTCTGTCTGTTGGTGCATTAACTAAAAAACTACTTGACGGAGAGCAGTCAAATTTGGTAGGTAGTTAACCCTACTGTCAGCGAAGAACTGGTAGAAATTTCACTGGGAAATATACAGGGTGGACCGTCTAAACGGAATAAATAGTGAAAACATTTTTTTTTTGCTTAAATTTAAAATTTCCACGTTTCATGACGCGCTAAACTTATTTCTGAAAACAAAATTTTTTGAAAATTTTTTTCAATCATTTTTGAAAAAAATTTTACCACTAAAATATAGGAAGAAAAAATTTTGTTTTTCTTCAAATTTAAAATTTTCACGTTTCATGCCATTCTAAACGTATTGAAAATTTTTACTTCCCTCGCATACCGAAGGGAAGTATTGTATTCGAGAAAAAATCACCCTCCGAGATTTTTACGGATTCTGACGTTTCAGAACACGTAGATTACGAAAATATATGTTTTTCAATTCCGTCAGTCTGTCTGTCTGTCTGTCTGTCTGTCTGTCTGTCTGTCTGTCTGTCTGTTGGTGCATTTACTAAAAAACTACTTGACGGAGAGCAGTGAAATTTGGCAGGTAGTTGACGCTACTGTCAGCGCAGAAATGGTAGAAATTTCACTGGAAAATATACAGGGTGGACCGTCTAAACGGAATAAATAGTGAAAAAAAATTTTTTTCGCTCAAATTTAAAATTTCCACGTTTCATGACGCGCTAATCCTATTTCGGGAAAAAAAATGTTTGAAAATTTTCTTCACCAGCATTTTTGAAAAAATGCTTACCAAGATAAAAAAATTTTTTTTGTTCAAATTTAAAATTTCCACGTTTCATGACACGCTAAACCTATTTCTGAGAAAAAAAAATTTGAAAATTTTTTTTACCAACATTTTTGAAAAAAATTTTACCAAGATAAAAAAATTTTTTTTGTTCAAATTTAAAATTTCCACGTTTCATGACACGCTAAACCTATTTCTGAGAAAAAAAAAATTTGAATTTTTTTTTTACCAACATTTTTGAAAAATTATTTACCAAGGTGAAAAAATTTTTTTTGCTCAAATTTAAAATTTCTACGTTTCATGGCATTCTAAAACTATTAAAAAAAAAATTCAATTTTTTTCATTTTTGAAAAAATTTTTTCTACTAAAATGATAATTTTTTTTCTTCAAATTTAAAATTTCCACGTTTCATGGCATTCTAAGCCTGATTCAGAAAAAAAAAATTTTGAAAATTTTTTGAAATTTTTTTCTACCAACATTTTTGAAATTTTTTTTACCACTAAAATAGACGGATTTTTTTTTTATTTCTTCAAATTTAAAATTTCCACGTTTCATAGCGTTCTAAATCTATTTAAAAGAAAAATTAGAAATTTTGTTTACTATTTTTAAAAAATTTTACCACTAAGATAGAATTTTTTTTCTTTGTTCAGATTTAAACTATCCACGTTTCCATTGCATTCTAAAACTATTCAAATAAATTTAAAAATGTTTTTGAAAAATTTTTAAAAAAATTTGAAAACATTTTTAATCTATTTATCACTACTATAGAATAGACGAAAAATTTGGTTTGCTCAAATTTAAAATTTCCACGTTTCATGACATTCCAAACCAATTTCGGAAAAAAAATTTTTGCAACATTTTGTTACCAGTTTGGAAAAAAAATTAACACTAGAATAGATGGAAACTTTTTTTACTCAAATTTAAAAGTTTCACGTTTCATGACATTCTAAACCTATTTAAAAAAAAATATGTAATTTTTAAATCTTAAACTTCTTTTACCACTATTATAGAATAGACGGAAACTTTCCTTTTTGCTTAAATTAAAAATTTCTACGTTTGACATTTTAAACCTATTTCAGAAGAAAAAATTTTAAATTTTTTTTTTAACATTTTTGAAAAATTAAAATAAAAATGAAATTTTTTAACCACCACTATACTTCCACTCCAATGCGCAAATGTTGGATTGATGTGACGGATGGCAATAATATCTGACATATACACCTATTATACTTTTATTGAAAAATGTACAGGGTGGTCATCCCAAGAAATACTTCAGTCATGGTGGACATTTGTAAAGATATTTGCGCAAGCCTGCCATATGTGGCACCTGTTATTTAGTATTGAGCTTTTGCTGTTGGATGAGCAATCTGTATATTTTTTTGACCAAGACTTATCAAGTTTTCTTTGTAATAATAGCAATAACTATATTCCGATTATTATTCTCAATGTCATTTCGTAATTATTAATTTTTTAGAGTGACCGCCATGCACAAATAACGAGGGAAGTTCTGTGTAAAGACCTTTACCGATTTTTTACCAACATTTTTGAAAAAAATTTTACCACCAAAATAGGTGGAATTTTTTTTTTGTTCAAATTTAAAATTTCTACGTTTCCATGGCATTCTAAACGTATAAAACAAATTTAGAAATTTTTCTGAAAAATTTTCTTGAAAAAATTTATGTGTTCATCACTAAGTCTTACTATAGAATAGAAGAAAATATTTTTTTTCTCAAATTTATGATTTCCACGCTTTGACATTCCAAAACTACTTCGGAAGAAAAAAATTGTAACATTTTTTTATGATTTTGGAAAAAAAAATTACCACTAGAATAGTTGGAAAAATTTTTTTGCTCAAATTTCAAATATACCCGTTTCATGACATTCTAAACCTAACTTTTTAACCAACATTTTGGAAAAATTTCAAAAAAAATTTTTCTTTTCTTTTTTCAAATTTAAAATTTCAACGTTTCCACGGCATTCTAAACCTATTCAAACAAATTTAAAAAAAAAATTGATAAAATCTATTTCACTACTTACTATAGAATAGATAAAAAAATTTTTTTTGTTTAAATTTAAAATTTCCACGTTTCATGACATTCCAAACTTATTTCGGAAAAAATAAATTGCATCATTTTTTACCATTTTGGAAAAAAATACCATTAGAATAGATGGAAAAATTTGTTTTTGCTGAAATTTAAAATTTTCACGTTTCATGACGCGCTAAACCTATTTCAGAAAAAAAAAATTTTGAAAATTTTTTTTGCAACATTTTTGAAAAAATTTTTACCAAGATGAAAATTTTTTTTTGCTCAAATTTAAAATGTCCACATTTCATTACGCGCTAAAACTATTTCAGAAAAAAAAATTTTGAAAATTTTTTTCACCAAATTTGAAAAAATTTTTACCACTAAAATGAGAATTTTTTTCTTTCTTCAAATTTAAAATTTTCACGATTCATGGCATTCTAAACGTATTTAAAAAAAAAATAAAATTTTGAACATTTTTTTACCAACATTTTTAAAAAAAATTTTATCACCAAAATGGGTGCAATTTTTTTTTTGTTCAAATTTAAAATTTCCACGTTTCCATGGCATTCTAAACGTATTAAAACAAATTTAAAAAGTTTTCCGAAAAATTTTCTTGAAAAAATTTATGTATTCATCACTAAGTAGGTACTTACTATAGAATAGAAGAAAATATTTTGTTTGCTCAAATTTAAAATTTCCACGCTTCATGACATTCCAAACCTATTTCGGAAGAAAAAAAATTGTTACATTTTTTTACAATTCTGGAAAAAAAATTACCACTAGAATAGATGGAAAATTTTTTTTTGCTCAAATTTAAAATATACACGTTTCATGACATTCTAAACCTATTTCAGAAGAAAAAATTTTTTAACCAAGATTTTGGAAAAATTTCAAAAAAATTATTTTTTTTCTTTGTTCAAATTTAAAATTTCAACGTTTCCATAGCATTCTAAACCTATTCAAACAAATAAAAAAAAATTGATAAAATCTATTTCACTACTTACTATAGAATAGATGAATTTAAAAAAAAAAATGGAAAAAAAATTACCATTAGAATAGACGGAAAAATTTGTTTTTGCTGAAATTTGAAATTTTCACCTTTCATGACATTCTAAACCCATTTCAGAAAAAAAAAATTGAAAATTTTTTTCACACATTTTTGAAAAATTTTTAACCACTAAAACAGACGGGAATTTTTTTTCTTTGCTCTAATTTAAAATTTCCATGTTTTATGACATTCTGAAACTATTGCAGAAGAAAAAGGAGTGAACATTTTTACCCAACAGTTTTGAAAAATTAAAAAAAAAAATTAAATTTTTTACCACCACTATACTTCCACTTCACTGCGTGAATGTGGAACTGTCTAATAGCAATACTATTTGACATATGCTGTTATACTTTTATTAAAAAATATACAGGGTGGTCATCCCAAGAAATAATTTATGGGAGACCTGTTATTTAGTATTGAACTTTTGCTGTTGGATGAGCACTATTTTTTTGACCAAAAGTTATCAGGATTTCTTTGTAATAATTACAATAACTATAGTTCCATTATTATTCTCAATGTCATTTCGTATTTAATATTTTGTTAGTGATCGCCATGCACAAATAACGAGGGAAGTTCTGTGTAAATACCTTTACCGATTTTTTTAATTTTATTTACCATTTTTTACTTTGAAAACAGGTCATATGGAATAAAGTTTCAAGTAAAAAAATGTGAATAATTCTATGCGATATACAAACTTATAGGTATTGGTTGAAAATTAATCCCATAAATGTGCAAAAATATGACGTGCGCCATTAAGCCGACCCATTCCAATTAGTATAGGCATACACGTTTTTCTTGAATAGCGCGTGTTACGATCTGTTATTATTTACACTGCACTTTTTATTCATTGTTGCACAATCTATAGAAGACTCTTCGCATCGTAAATAATTTAATTTTAGAGATTTGATCTAATGACAAATTAATAAAAATGGGTTTTTTTAAATTTAAATAACTAAAAACTTTATTATTTATTGATTGGTTCTTTCTCTAGCTAACGCTAACTTACTGTCAAATTTTTAATACAATCGGGCTTTTCGTTCTTAAGTTATTGTGCTTACAAGGAACTAACGGACAGACGGACGGACGAGCGTACTTTTTGAAAGTTGTTCGGAATTCGATCACCCACACAGTGATATGATTTTTTTATCTCTACGAGTGATATTACCGGTTTCAGAAATGTGCCGAATAAATGCAATATGCTCTTCGTCTTGTATTTGCGAAGAGTGTAATAACCGAATTTAATTTTAGTTCATGTTTTATGTGCGAAAAACCCGTTGTAAAAAGTCATGCAAGGACATGCTAGCAACTAAAGACTGGTTGTCTAAGATTTATCTTAGACAATGAGTCTTTTATTGCTAACATGTGGGACAGGAAAGGAAGACTCGCTAAAAAGCACAAAGTCAAAAAGATGTCAACAATACTCTGACGCATCTTATCGTGTCTCAAATGGATAAAAAATACTTCCCTTAATGATTTTTCATTCAACATAAAAACCAGAAAGCAGCTCATCGAATACCTCGTCAAGTAGGTTCGGAATTGAGAAAGATCTGCATGTTGTAACTTCATATATCCCGCTAACAAACATAGACAATAATCATGAAGAAGCTAATACAATGAAATCGAGTAAAACACTACTATGTTTTTTAGGCTAATATTGTTATTTATTATTTATTACCATTATTAATATAGTGGTAAAAAACATAGTAATGTTTTACTCGAGTTCGTTACAATTATGGATTACCACAGAGTAACGGCTTCCTCAATCAATTTCAAGAAGCTAATACTATTCTAATACTTCGTGTTACTCAACAATATGGAAAAGACATACAAATGTCTGTTCACAGTCCGTATACAGATGTGTTTGTGTTTCTGATTAGCTTTTATGAGCAATTACCAAAGAAAATCGTAATGGTAACTAGTCGAGGAAAAACGTAAAATCATTAAGTATCGGATGCAGACATCATTAATTTTTGCCATGCCTTTGCTGTGCAGATTCTCAAGAATTAGCAAAGAATATTGCAATAACGTATTTTTTAATCTGTAGGAATCATCAGCAATACTGAAATCGCTTGCATTGTTGGGAACTCTGAACATAACTACCACATAATTTGAAGACAATTTCCACGAATAAGTATGTTTGCTCTATAAAAATGAATTAATAAAGAAGGCAACTGACTGGTGTTTTCCACCAAAAATCAAGAAGGAGGTAACCTACCACCCACAGTTGATGGGTTTGGGGTTGATCGTTATTTTATTTTAGGGTCCAATATATTGCAACAGTATGGAGAAGTGAGAATGAAAATATCCAAAATTGCGATATTGCGAAAAACCAAAAATAGTCTTAATAATATGATGACATGCAGATAACTTAAGAATTATTATAAGTCGAAGAAGGCAATTACAAACGCAATTTAGATCGTTAGATTATATAAGATTATGATAAACTATTACTTTATGATGTTATGATATTAATAATAGAAACACATTTATTTAATCCGCTGTTTTAAAAAAGCTGTAATTCTTTGTCACTAAAAAATTTAAAACATTTCTGATCTGACTTGAATGTAATTTTTAACTTAGAGAAGCTATATTATCGTATAAGTCTTCCATTAATTAACTGTATGCCCGACCAAACTCACCCTGCGCATCGCAATATTCTTCCACAATACCCGTAGGGCGCCATGATTTTTAAATATTGGAGCATTATTGTTTAATCAATACCCAATAAACTATATACCGTTGCATTCAGCATTAAATTCTACACATTTTTTGTTTAAACTATTTTTCCATATAACTTATTGTTTTTCAAGTAAAAAATATTTAAAATAGTCATAAAACCAAAATTTTACTTCTCTTGCAAAATTTTCAGTTAAATATTAAACATTCTTCGACCTTGTATTTTTTATAGTGAAACATATACTTTTTGAAGTATTTCATTATTTTGAAATAAAAGATCGAACAACTGCGACGGGAGATTCGAATTTTTTTCAAATCTCCCTATTCGTCATCTTGATTTGTACATCACCGGAGAAAAATTTGATTTCAGAAATGCCATTATGTTATTCGGTGATCCTGTAGATCTAAGTAATCATAAAATAAAGAGTGTTCAAACTTGGTAGGACATCGACGCGAGCGGACCCTATGATACCAGACTAATTATTGGATATCACATTTTAAAACAAACGCCTATGCAACTGCAATAGTAACTTCTGATTCGATGTTGATAGAGGTGATCTGATTAACGGTTTCTGATGGCGAATGCAAATTGATTACTCTTTTATGAACCTATCTCGAGTCTCGGAACCTTCACCACACAGAGTCTCACTTGTTGTAATAAGTAAAATTTTGGTGGGTATACGAACTGGTCCCTTTTACGTAAATTATGTTTTTAGAGTAAAACACCATATACAAATTGAGATATTGGTTTCTAGTGTATACACCAGTTTCTGGGATCTTAGTAGCTTGATTTAGTTATTTACTTCTATTTACTCCTATTTCACCTCCGGCCCTTCAACGAAACCACCTCAAAATATAATACAGTTCCATAATATGTCGCCATAATAATACATACGTGTAGAATGTATCAATTTTATTTTATTAACTCCTTTAATAGTATAATGGTTCACAATGAGAATAATGTGCCGCATTTTTGGACAAAAATCTACCGACAGTAGATACATCAATCAATTTAAATTTAAAAAATGGAAAATACTATTAAGACATTGTACTTTAGAGTAATGCTGCAGCATGGTGGCTTTGAGTTAACCTAACCTAAAGATCGCATATATTTCTCTTTATTCCGCGTTTACCTCTTTGATCGAGATACACTAACAAAGGAAGTAGTGTTCAGGTAGATTCGGTACCAAATTCATTTTTATTGGATCATGAGTTAATTGCTTAAGTTCCTTGAATCGTTTTTAGCGTGTGAACCATAACCCTTTTAAGGGGTTAAAACAGGAGTTGAAGGGTTAAGGTGGTGAAAATTCTAGATTCAAATGAAATAAAATTTCAGTGATCAAAACTTGTTCTTCAACAATGTTTGATGCTGATCTCACCTTTAATCTTACTCGAATCCTATCGATCCTTAAAAGGATGAAAACAAGGGTTGATTTAAGAATTACGATATTCCAAATACTCGTCACTAATTGCGTTTAGACTACTTGTAAATATTATTTTACTGACAGGTAAAAATAAGGATACTTTTTTATCCACATGATTTTATTCCTGTGCATTCAGACTAACCTAATTAACAGCTTTAAACCTAATATAACCTGTAAGTAAAAAATTGTATGTACTAATTAACAGTCATAAACACAAAAGTTTATTTCGCTTGAATCACGAATTGTCACCACCTTAAACCTTCAACTCCTATTTTAACCCCTTAAAAGGGTTAAGATTCATACGTTAAAACTGATTCAAGAAACTTAAACAATTAACTTATGATCCCATAAAAATGAATTTGGTACCCAATCTACACGACCACTACTTCGTTTTTGTGTGACCTCGACCAAGTACAATGCCTTAAGGGTATTTTTATTTATTTATTTTTTAATTTAAATTGATTGATATATCTACTATCTGAAAATTTTTGTCCAAAAATGGGGCGTTTTTCCCACAGCGTCGCGGTGAGGGGATGGCAAATGTAAAAAAAATGATGTCTTGACTTCTAGTATATTTATATACACCAAATACTCATACAAATA
Organism: Stenurella melanura; assembly: GCA_963583905.1. Taxonomy (NCBI): domain Eukaryota; kingdom Metazoa; phylum Arthropoda; class Insecta; order Coleoptera; family Cerambycidae; genus Stenurella; species Stenurella melanura. Next base: position 74,472,287 of record OY757312.1, on the reverse strand, counting down.
CTTGTACTCTTACCAGCTTACTTTACTTATTTTTCCATATTTACCCCAATTTAACCCTCAACCCTCTCAAAATATATTCTAGTTTCACATCTCGTTACAATAGATACGTATGTTAAGTTTCAAGTCGATATCTTAAACCACTTCAGAGAAAACGTGTGCACAAAAAAAGAGAAAAGGTTACAGACCGACAGACAGACAGACAGACAGACATAATTTCTTTGTGCTGAAATTTAATATCTCTACATTCTAAACCTATTTCAAGATATATTTTTCTACTATTACTCTACTCCTGGAAATAATAAACAAACCAAAAATAAAAAAACGTATATGACCAAAAAATACAAAAACATAAAAATTAACTTTAAAAAACTACAAAATATGAGAATATAACCAAATATGCTTTAGTAAAATGTTGCTGTGATACAGGGTGTCAAAATTCAAATTATTTTTTCGTTTTTTTGCAATAACTCAATGACCTGTATCTAATGATACATTTTTTCCTTATTTTTTTGGACGAAACGTTGTGGTACTTCTGACCAGAAAATCTGATGAGGGCCTCGTTTCCACGTATAAAAGATGCACTTGGTAGAACTTGATAACTCCAACCATTGTTTTTGAGGAAATTGCCGTTAAACATTTAAATAATTTTTTGGAAGCCAAATTCAAATTTAATGAAACAAAGTGTATTTATTGAAAAGTGTCCTTTGGTTACGTTTTAGTTCTGTCATATTACGTTATTCAATCATTTTAAATTGTTCTTGTGTTCCTCGAGCTTTCTTCAACTTCTTTATTTAAAAAGCTTCGGCATAATAATTTTTCAAATAGGGAAATGAGTGATATGCTATGTGTTTACGTACAAAAAAAATAGCGGACGTGCTGCAGCAAGGAGATACTCATTTCAATATCCAAATATAATACAGCTAGACCCTAAGATTTTCAAAGATCTGTTTCTTCGTTTGGGAGAAACGGGTTCATTTCGCCATAAAAATTATGTAGGGCGACTGAAATGAATTACTCCAGATGAAGAACTAGAAATTTTAGTTCGTGTGGATGAAGATCCTCAAGTCAGCTCAAGTCGTTTATCAGCGACAACAGGGGTGAGTAAACAATCTATTCTAAGAGTCTGACGCAAAGAACGCCACTACCCATATCACTTCACTCCTTCGAAGGGATTTTCCACAGAAGCTACAATTTTGTCAATTTGTTCTAAATAAACACAACAGCGACCGAAATTTTGTTAAGAACATTTTATTTACCGACTAAGCAAGTTTCACTCACCGAGGCGTTCTTAACTGGAGAAAGACCCATTACTGGGAAGTAGAAAATCCACATGCTGTTAAAGAAGGGCATTTTGAGCACGAATTCAAGATTAACGTTTGGTGTGGTATTATTGGCGATCGGTTATTGGGAACATTTGCCCTTCCTCCTAATTTAAATGGACAGTCTTATCTGTTTTTTCTCCAAAATACTCTTGCTGATATATTACATGCTTTCATGCTAGACATATGGAACAGAATGTGGTTTATGCAAGATGGAGCTTCCCATCATTTCTCCTTTGAAGTCAGGAATTATCTTGATGAGACTTTCCCACGCAGATGGATCGGTCGAGGAAGTGAGTTTGCTTGACCACCAAGGAGTCCCGATTATAATCGTTTGGATTATTATTTGTGGGGACATAATACTATGTAAATACTATCAATTCAAGAGAAGAACTGTGGGACAAAACACAAAACGCAGCCAATTTTATTAGACAGGAAAATGTTTTTCAATGTTAGAAAATTTTTTATGAAAAAAATTAGAAAAGGCATAGAAGTAGGTAGAGACCATATCGAAAAGTTGCAGCAATGGAGTTTTTGCATCGGGGGAAAGTTTATACAATAAATAATAATGTCATTAAGTCGACTTTTATGTTTAAAAATGAATTATTATTTGTTTGCTTATAATTGTATTGAAACATTCTTTATAGGATTTTGCAAACAGCAGAAAAATTAACTATCTATAAAAGAAAAACTTTGTGTAGAAATATTAATGAAATCTTTGCATTCTTTTGATAACCTGAATTCTGGTTATGCTAGCAAATTAAAATCCTAAAATGAATTTGTCTAATTTCTTATTTGACAATTCTCATTCTAACACTAGCATCCACACAGTCCCCTACGGCCATGCAGATTAAACTAGTATCCACATAACCCCCTACGATTATGAAGATTCAGGTAAAAATGAGAACAAAGACCTAAAATGAATTTATTTATCTACCTTGTCTTAAAAAATTTTTCATTCCAATGGATTACATTTTCATGAATGATAGATTTCATGAAAATGTAATCCATTGGAATGAAAAATTTTTTAAGACAAGGTAGATAAATAAATTCATTTTAGGTCTTTGTTCTCATTTTTACCTGAATCTTCATAATCGTAGGGGGTTATGTGGATACTAGTTTAATCTGCATGGCCGTAGGGGACTGTGTGGATGCTAGTGTTAGAATGAGAATTGTCAAATAAGAAATTAGACAAATTCATTTTAGGATTTTAATTTGCTAGCATAACCAGAATTCAGGTTATCAAAAGAATGCAAAGATTTCAATAATATTTCTACACAAAGTTTTTCTTTTATAGATAGTTAATTTTTCTGTTGTTTGCAAAATCCTATAAAGAATGTTTCGACTTTTATGTTATTTTTTGGTCTTTTAATAAGATTAGATCCTTATTTTACACAATCTTCTGATTTATGTATTTAATTCAATACCATGAAAACACTCCATTAGTTCATAAGAAAGTGAGAAATAGTTTACGCTGTTATTACGATTTTGCTTTCCCTTACGTTTTGTACTTTTTTCAATAAATACACTTTTTTTCATTAAATTTGAATTTGTGTTTCAAAAAATTATTCAAATGTTTAACGGCAATTTCCTCGAAAACGGTTGAAGTTATCAAGTTCAACCAAGTGTATCTTTTATACATGGAAATGCGCCCTCATCAGATTTTCTGGTCAGAAGTACCACAACGTTTCGTAAAAAAAAATGAAAAGAAATCATCATCAGGTACAGGTCCTGCGGCGCCCTCTATGATCTAATGTGATATAATAAATAAATTATTGTTTCCTAGAATGGAAAAAGTTCCACTAGCAAATTTGGTGATGATTTAATTTGAATTTTGACACCCTGTATCTATTTCCACAGTAACATTTTACTAAAGAATATTTGGTTATATCCTCATATTTTGGCCCAAAACTACCCCTGCACTGTGGCCTATTATTAATGATCCAGCCTGTATGATGTCAATGTCTCATTAGTTACATCAAAATCCATGTATATTAATAATATTTACTAACCCGTTAAACTTCTAAAATTACTAATAAACGTCATTCATAGTGCACGACAATTTCTGCTACAACAGTTTCTCGTCTGTCATCGCATGCAATTATTATTTCTTATTGTTGTAACAATGTTACTCAGATCTGAGAGTATAATTAGAAAAGAATCTGGACCAGTTCCATTACTTAAGTGAAGTACCTATGGACAAATGTATCAATGTAATGACAATGTGTATCGGCTGTATGTATATTCGATTCCAATCAAGTTTTCAAGTTTTTGTGGGTGTAGGTATGAAGTGTTGTTGCGTTTCAAGTGTAATTGTACGTTGATAGCTGCTTACTGACGTTTCTGATACCGAGTCTGATGTCAGAAGTTAAAAATTCATAATGGCGGATCCAAAAGGGCTACCCTCTTTGTAACGGTTTACTGGTGTTTCTGATACCCAATCTGAAGTCAGACGTTAAAATCTCAAAATGTTGGATCCAATAAGGCTACCATCTTTGCAAAATTCTGCAGCTGTAAACTAAATTAGGCACACGAGACTTCAGGAATCATTTAAGCCGTGTCGGATGGTGATGTTTAAAAACTCAAAATTGTGGATGTTTTCTTTTATCGTATCAAAGATATATAAAAGGTCCCTACAAATCCGAACGGTTTATTTGTGTTAGATATATACATGTACACTGTCTAACATTATTAAAACTAGTTCTGTTCTTGCTTTATGTATTGTAAATACATTTGAACAGGTGACATGACCAGCAGGGTACTTATATGAAATTCCTAAAATAAAAAATTTATCAAAACAAACATTAATTAAGGTACCAAAAAATTTAAAAAAAATTACTTCCACTTTCTGTAAAATTGCATATGTTTCTAAAACTAAGTACAATTAGAATTTGACATCGTCTCAAACACGGTTTTCGACCCTTCAACATACCTCCATTTCCTGTGGTACGCGGAAGTTAACATACCCATAACAGAAATATAAATAATCGTCAAAGATGTGTTTAGTTTCTTTTACTCACACGGGTTTTTATTTTTTTTTTCTTAAACCATACTTTATCTATGCATTGTAAAAATAAAAAAGTAATTTTTAAAAAGTTTTTAAAATTAATGTGTATAAAGTTGTTCATAGAATTTATTTTAATTGTGCATACAACATATAAATATGCATACCTACTCATTATTTTTTTAGTATATTGACCTCTCTCTGCTTTCACACTATAACTATCCCGATGTGGCACTTAAAGAATGTTATATATTATATTGTCTTGCATAATTAAGGTTTACATTGCTTGACATTCATTCATTTAAAGTTTAATGTGAGGTAAATAATGCTGAATATTTCGTTGTAAACTTGAACTTGACTTTCTTATATATTATAAACTAACCGGAACTAAAATAACTATATCATACACTAATTATATATTAGAAACGCAATGTTAACAACCGTTCATGTACGATAATAAACTTTGTAAATGAATTATCAAAATAATTGAATTTTAACTTGATTTTTTATACAGTGTGGTTCGTTTAAATGAGACAGTATGTCAGACAGTAAAAATACGGACAGTAAAATAACTTAGGTCAACGCACTTTTCAAAAAATATTTTAGACAAAAGTTTAGTTTCAAGGAAGAAACAAAATGACACTATTTTCTTCCCACTTGGTGAACATTTGTAATGGAATTTCTAGGTGAACTACAATGTTTTAAATAGAAACTTATATTTTACTTCCCTCGCATACCGAAGGGAAGTATTGTATTCGAGAAAAAATCACCCTCCGAGATTTTTTCGGATTTTGACGTTTCAGACCACGGAGATTACGAAAATATAGGTTTTTCAATTCCGTCAGTCTGTCTGTCTGTCTGTTGGTGCATTTACTAAAAAACTGCTTGACGGAGAGCAGTCAAATTTTGTAGGTAGTTGAACCTACTGTCAGCGAAGAAATGGTAGAACTTTCACTGGAAAATATACAGGGTGAATCGTCTAAAGGGAATAAATAACGAAAACATTTTTTTTTTACTCAAATTTAAAATTTCTACGTTTCATGACACGCTAAACTTATTTCAGAAAAAAAAAATTGAAAATTTTTTTCACCAAATTTTTGAAATTTTTTTTACCACTAAAATAGATGGAAATTTTTTTTTTCTTTGTTCAAATTTAAAATTTCCACGTTTCATAGCGTTCTAAACCTACTAAAAAAAAAATTTAGAATTTTTTTTTACTATTTAAGTGTGAAAAATGTTTACCACTAATACAGACTGAATTTTTTTTCTTTGTTCAAATTTAAAATTTTCACGATTTCATGGCATTCTAAACCTACTCCAACAAATTTAAAAATTATTTTGATTAATTTATTTTTTTTTTTAAACGTATGTGGAATTGAAAATGTGACAGATGGCAATAATATTAATCATATGCAACTATTATACTATTATTGAAAAATGCACAGGGTGGTCATCTCAAGAAATAATTCAGTCATGGTGGACATTTATAAAGGTATTTTCCCAAGTCTTCCATATTTGGCACCTGTTATTTCGTATTGAACTTTTGCTGTTGGATGAGCACTTTGTATATTTTTTTGACCAAAACTTATCAGGTGTTCTTTGTAATAATAATGATAACTATATTCCGATTATTATTTTCAATGTCACTTCGTAATTATTCATTTTTTAGTGTGACCCCCATGCACAAATAAAGAGGGAAGTTCTGTGTAAATACCTTTACCGATTTTTTTATTACAGCATCCCATTCTATGACAATAAAGCAACTATTTCTGACACATTTCTTTTGGAAATTCGTTGTTCTGAGACATTTAACAAAAATGCGTTTCGTGACGCATGTCGATTTTAATGGAAATACGTCGAAATTACCTGCATTAATTTTATTGAGAAATAATTATTCATAATTAATTTTTAAATTTCAATTCTTGAATACAACTTATATAATTATTTTTACCTTTGACGTTGAATAAGAATGAGTAAAAGAGAAACACTAAATAGAGATTATAATGGTCGTTAGACAGGTTTCGTTGGACGCATACACTGGCCACTAGAACACCCGATTTGACGTCTCGTGATTTCTAGGGGATGTTTTAAGGATAAAGTGTATAAAGAGATTCCAGCTACTTAAGTAGGTAGCTAACTACTGAAAATTTGAAAGAACGAATTAGAAATGTTTCTACTCTTTACCTAATACATTTAAACATTTTTTAAGTTTTGATAGGCAAATTGTATTAAGTGCCGTGCCATCAAATTTATTGCAACGGTTGTAGAAAAATGTATCCAAGATTCTATTTATTGTATTAACAACCAAGAAAATTTATTATTTACATATTATCTTTTTCAGACTACGTATTTTATCACATTCTATTTTATTATGTAAAATTTTATCTAAATGTGCAAAGCAAAGGTCTCACACCTTTCGGTAAGATTAGCAATATTAATTTGTTCAAATAGTTGTTGATTCTGAGGAATCCGAATTGGTGGATGTATCTTTAATTTTTCAGTTTAAAAATTTTAGGTTGCGACGCTAAACGTTTTTCTATTTGTCGTTATGATTGTTATAATCGGACTACCCGACAAGTGAAGCTTAGATCATTATGCATCTGAAATTACAGCATCAATTTGATTAATGAAGATTAATTTATTATCAATGATTACTCTCCAGTCCTTGAAAGTAAGCGGTCTGTTAAATATATGGCTACTAACATATATATAATTATGAAGTTCTTGTATAACTCATAACACTGTACTGTCCAATATTTAAGAAAGTAGTTTTTATCTCACCTAGCAGATAAATGAGTTAAATTGTCTTGAAGTTTTTCTTTCACTTCGTAGATTCATAAATCCTATTCAACATTTTAACGTCAACGGCATATATTAAAAAATGCACATCCAAATTATCATTGATATCGTTAATAGAAATATTAAAGAAAGGAGGTCCCAAGTATTGACTCTTGGGGGTACTTCTGACATGGCCAAATTCATCATGTTTACAAAGAAGTTTAGTATGGTCTGTGAAATGCCTTAGTGAAATCTGCATACACTGAATCTACCTGGACTTAAGAGTCAATTGATTCAACATTGTACTGAGTAGTGCAAATTAAGTTCGTTGCAGTAGAGCAATCTTCCATAAAACCATCTTGTTGCGTAGAGATTTTCTGTCAAATATGTGAATAATATTATCATGTAGTAGAATTTGTAACGATTTAAAAAAAATGTATATGATGGTTAGTGCTTGGAAATTTCATTTTTGTCTCCCTTTTTGTACACTGGACACACTTCGAGGTATTTAAAATATCAGGAAATTAACATAAACTAAAAATTATGCAGAAGGGATATGATAACGCGGTCTTTTAGTAAAGATGCTGAAAATCCATCTAGGCCTACAGTAAGTTTAGTTTTAACTACACAGCAACACATAAAGAAATCTTATGCGTGAGCAGCTCGAATCAATGTACCGAAGTATATTTCTCCGCTGAACATGATTCCAAAGACTGTTTGAAAATGGGTTAAAATTGTGGTGCGGATCATGATTTTCCATGTATTTTTGTGCGCCGAACACGATTCAGGAGGGCTCCACCATTTTTTTCTATAGGTGGTCTTGACCAATTCTTGAACTGGTAAAAAATTTGGTAATTATAAAAATGTTCGGAATTGGGGTGCGAACCATATCTTGTATTTGGCATTCTCAACATGATTCTGAAATCCTATTGGCTCCATTGCGACAAGCATCGGCAGGATAGATATAGCGATCTGCTGTTTTTCGATATAAGGAAAGGAGAGATCAACTTAGAATAGTGCTAACTATCCTTACCTACAAGTAAACAATACTCCTGATCCCTAAATGGGCCCATGCCATCATGGAAACTGTCCTACTATGAGAGGTGCCTATGTGTGGACCTGGATTTTTCCATACTAAGGTGGAATAATAGTATAAAAGGGTACCAATGAAATGAACTCATGACCAACAGTTTATATGAGAAAATATAATTTGTATTGGAGATATAGATACCCCGCAAGTCTTCAAAATATAGCACCAGTTAGAACAGCTGAGGCAACATCAACTATACTTGCTACCATGATAAATCTGAAGATGATGACAACTGCTCCGAAAGGGGATGTGTAGAATGATTCGTAATTTGCAATTCGCAAAAATACTGTGGGAAATCATGATCCGCACCACAATTCCCGAAAAATTTGGAAATTGGCAACATTTGAAGCATTTTCGACGGTTGTGGACTATCCTGACGTGATGGAGCTAACCGAGCTACGGGAACGTGTTCAGCAAGCCAAAATAATTGAAGTCCATGGATCCGAGTTGCTTGCGCACGAGATTATTTTTGTGCTGTGTTGTCTTTAACGGCATGCACATTTCAATCTAAGAAAAACGTTTTATATCCACAGTCAAAAGTTAGATAATTAGATTTAATTATTTAGTCGTCCGAAATATTAAAGCAGTGAAATCTCTCAAAAAATTTAGCAGAGACATCGACGATTTCTTCAGGCTCTCAAGAGATTCATTATTATAAACTGTGTCTTTAAGTTTACTAGCTTTTTCTTTTTTCCCATTAATATACTACAGAAATTATTAGGCTCAGATGAGATATTATTCTCAATTCGGAATGTATAATTTTGAAATGCAATTTTAATATCAGGCTTGTTTTGAGAGACAAGTCTACGAAAATCAATTATCGACTCTTTATTACCATGGCATCTAAACGATATTAGTTTCTTATGTTTTAGCTTTATATTCATATTTGATTCCAGAGTCGAATTAAAATAATAATACACAATGTATTAGAGATACAAAATATAAAAAAGTATTATCTTTCTCAATTAAATTGAAGCAGTTGAGTTCGACGTATTTTTCTTAAAACCAATAAACTTCAGGTTTGTGTAATGAAACTATTTTCCATAAATATCTGTTGAAAACAACCCATTAAAACAATGTTCATTAAATCATAAAATTCATTAAATCTCATGTTGTAATTGAAGATATATGTTTCCGACTAAAAAATTAAAGTTTATCTTAAAATTCCCTTCGACATGTCCACCAAACCGATAGAAATAATGTCATTCTGATTAGTTATCGAATTAACTTTTGTCTGAAGGATACGTCGTATTCAAGATAGTTTACTATTTCAGTTTAAAAGGTCACTCTGTATATAGCAAATTAGTGTGAACTAAAATAACTGTATCCATTACATGTTATTTATATATGTCATATTGCAAACGCATTATTAAAGTTCTACAATGTTTCATGCGTGATAATAAACTTGTGAAATTAATTGTTACAATAATTACGTTTAGAAATATTGATAGTAATACATCACACAATTTGCTTCGGTCAAAATGACGGAATTCATTATTATTAATTTTCTTATTACGTAGTGTCTTTGATGCCTATAGCTGAGTTTTTGCAATGAATTCCACTTCAATAAATACTGTGTTGAACCTTTTTTACCGACAACAGTAAATAATGGGCCAATTTTAAATAATATTCATAATTACTAACAACAATTACTGACAAAACCGATACCCATATTTTCTACCAATTCAAAAACCATCTTGTAAAACGGTACCAAGTAAAAATTTGCTTTCTGCAAATTTCTTCGAAATTAAATCAAGATGTTTACTGACAAGTAAGACCTAAAATGGCTTTTTTTATTTGTCGAAAACCGGCCTTAGAGACCCTCCTCCTTTGTTTTGTTCATGTTTACTATTGTCAGTTTGATTATGAACCAGTTTATAATGGGTGATCCCACCACAACTGTAGCAATGATCGAAAATGACCAACCGTACAGTGATGTTGCCTATATCTTTAGTAAATTAAAATCGACGATCCGTCATAATATTGCACGTTTGAGGCAATATTGGTATGTGAGAAGACGAGGGTCAGGGCACAAAACGCTCAACCACGATTGTAATTGTAATTGTTATAAAATTGTAAACACTCTGACATAACCGGCAATTCAAACAAGAAACGAATTGGAAGAAATTCGTGGAACTAGAATAATTTAGCTCACAATTAGAAGAAGATTGACAGAAGTTGGTTTGAAGTCATATAGATCAAAAAGGCTCCTAAACTCCTGAGATGTTATCGAGTAGCGCAACTAGTCTTTGCTCGAGAATAGTAAAATGCGAATGATAATCAATAGGGTCAAGTTTTGTTCACGGTCGAGAGCAATTTCTGGATACATTCGATTGATGGTAGGGGAAAAGTGTATCGATATTCAGGGGAACGAAATTAACAATTCAATTTTACTCCGGTTGTGTCTTTCGGAGGATGCTAAACTATGACGTGGAGTGGCATATGTCTAGGGGCACTTACAGATTTGGTGCTGATTGATGGCGGCACTTTTACAGCAGATAAGTATACAGGATGCTCTGTCAAACCAGGTGGTACCTTTCGCTCCACATATCGGAGAAAACTTCCTTTTAATTCAAGACAATGTGCTCCCGCATACAACTCGTTGTGTAACTGACTTTTTAAAATATCCACAATGATTTGGCCTGCATGTTCCCCGGACTTGAATACAGTTGAAGATGAATGGGGAATGCTAGGCAGATGATTTATGTTAAATACTCCTACTGTTCAAAACACAAAAGAGGCCAAAGCTACTATAATTGCCATATGGGAAAATTTGCTTCGATAATGTCTTTATAAGTATGGGAAGAAGGGTGGCTGCAGGCGTAAGGGCTTGTGGGACACATACTCGATATTGAAAAAATATTTCTTCTAATTTCACTTGATTCTCTGATCAAAGAACATATCCCTAGATACATAATAGGGTGGACCGAATTTTAGCAATTTCGGAATTTCGATTTGGAATAATGAGGGAAAGTTGCGTATTGGCACTACAAAGAAAATGTTCATTTTCGATTTTTTTGTCAATTTAGTTTTTTCACCCTCTACCGAGGGTTAAAAAATTTGAAAATTTTGAAAAACTGAAATTTGCAAATTTACTTGGAATAGTGCGGAAAAGTTTCCTTTTGACAAAAGAAAGAAAATATCTATCTTTAATTTTTTCATCATATTGTGTTTTCCACCCTCTACAGGAGCTTAAAAAATTAAAAACAACGATACAATTCAGATTTCCGAGTTTACCAAAGATTGGTGTGAATTATATTCCGTACTTTTATACATTTGGCTTTATTATCCGTTACCAACCCTTAAAAATGATGCTTATGGAGCAACTCTTCGCTTTTTTAACATGTATTAGGCCAATAATACTTTTTAATTCTTGGCTTAGATATCGGCTCACCTTAATAGTTTGCAAAATATGCTTTGTTCCATGTTTAAATGATAGATTAAATTTTATTACAAACCACATGGGAGCATATACTTTTGAAATAATGATTAGCGATTAGCTAAAGTTAGCCATCGGGAATGGCTTAATTTACCGGGATTTCGATTGGCTAAGTCCGTGGAACAGATGCCTGAGGAAATTACAGATTTCGTATAAATATTTTTGATCTGTACTGAGGTTAGTACAAGTCACAGGAGGTAGCATACAGTCAATTTTTTGATATTCTACAACTGGTAAAGTTTCGTAGTATTGTATTTGCTTTCCCAATGGACCCGCAAATGCTTTAGGACCACTTGTTTGTCCATCAATATGTTGGAAGATATGTCTAAGAGCAAGTTCATTAGCATGCAGCTGGTACACAAAATGCTGTAATGGACGACCTAATTTTACCTCAAGTTGGCAATTACACCATTCTTTAACCCGGTGTTCACTACAGTCCCGTCACAACCAACCACAAGCGTCACTTATATCATAGCTCTTTTCTTGTAAAAATATTAAAATACTTTGACATATACCTCTCTCTGATCCATTAGAAGGCACCGTATGGCCCAAAGAGATGGAGCCTGGCTCTTGTACTAAAGTAATATGCTCCTGAACAACTGCCCGTCGCTGATATTCTTCTTCGACTTTTTCCACCATGAGAGTTTTGTCTCTTCTCCCATCAAAATATATTGCTTCGAGAGATACATCTTGTTATTCAGAATAGGCTTTTCTTGATTTTTCTCTAGCCCGCCTCAATTTGCAATAAACTGTTAACCGTTACTGGCTGATCGACGCGATACTCCCACCTTCACTACCCAACTCAAAAACAATGCGTTCAGGGAGGGATGGCTTAAGCTAAATTTTTAAGAACTGTTAGGGATTAATAGAGGTAAATGAATACAAGTGCGGAATATAATTCACGCTGTCCTTTGGTAAACTCGGAAATCTGAATTGTATCCTTGTTTTTAATTTTTTAACCCCCTGTAGAGGGTGGAAAACGCAAATTGATGAAAAAATTAAAGATAGATATTTTCTTACTTTTGTGAAAAGGAAACTTTTCCGCCCTATTCCAAGTCAAATTTGCAAATTTCAGTTTTTCAAAATTTTCAAATCTTTTAACCCTCGGTAGAGGGTGAAAAAACTAATTTGACAAAAATATCGAAAATAAACATTTTCTTTGTATTGCCAAAACGCAACTTTCCTTCACTATTCCAAATCGAAATTAAGAAATTGTTAAAATTCTGCCCACCCTAATACATAATATGTACTCGTTTGTTTGCCGCTGAGACAATTACCGTTTGAGGCACTTCAGTTGTAAACAGGCCCAGATGTCCTGATTGGCTAGTCGATCTATTCACGGCTTTTATTTGACAAAATCCGTAACGTTTCGGAGACGATTGGTGCGGGTTCGTATACCGTCATGACGAATACCTCTATTTACGTGTCCGCCATTAATGGTAACAGGTGTTTTTAGGATTTTAGAGCGTTTTAGTGGTGAAGAAGTGATATTTTGTAAAGTTTAGTGACAATATAGTTATTATAAAATGGTGCAGTGTGGTTCCGTTTGCAAAAAAACCGTTTAGAAAAGATGTAAATCGATCGTTTCACAAGTAAGTGTGACCTTCATAGTGGTAACATGATGGGGTTTTGTTTACGGTTCTAATAAAGAGAAGTAGCAATTAAATTCTAATATCATCCTTTCAATACATAATTCCCTCAGAATAATACGTGTGTTCTCTCTACCTATTGTATTTGTTAAATCCGTGGTTATGTACCTAGACATTTATGGAAATATAACCAACAATTATTACCTAAAGTGGGTACTTACAATATTGTAGTTATTTTAATAAATACATATTTATTTTCTTGAATAAACTTCAATGAATGGAAATTACACAAAAGCAAATATGTACTTATCACACAACACATGATGTGCCCACTATGTTAATTTTATTACTATTTTTTTAGATCCTGGACAGTAAAACAAACATATAAATATATATATTTTTTTTTTTAACAATTTTTGGCCTTGGATGAATTCCATCAGCCAACTACACAAATGAGGGAAAAAGAAGAAAGTATTAAGGATAATAAGGATACACGCATTTCACGTCCAGGGCTTCATCAGGACGACTTAAAATTACACATAGACTGAACCGCGGATAGTAGGTTAAACCACAGAGGATATAAAAACAAAGGCATATTAGGAAATATCACAACCAAAGACTGACGACCGACAACTACTGTTAAACCACTATACCACATAGAGATAAAAAATTATGAATTGCCCGGTAGGCATTTACATTTTTGTTTGAAAGAACATAGTTAAGATTCATTGGTAGCTGAAAACCCATATCTCTTAGTTCACTTATCAGGTTCATTGATTCAAGGATGTGTAAAGAGCAATTGAATAAAATATGATTAATATCCCCTTTCTGTCCACAAGCACATAGATCATTATTTAGAATTCCAATTTTAAATAAGTGATCTGGAAGTCTACCGTGATTAAGTTGCAGACGTGTGATAGTAGAATAAAATGGTCTCGAAACTGGAAAACTGTCCTGCTCAGAGGACAGAGGACAAATATAATATATAAATAATTATAAAAATATGTCATTACCTCGTCGGTAGCTATCGAGTGAGGACGTGTGCGACGGTGTTTCTGTGACATTTTCAGGTTCTTTTTAGGTTGATTTGATATCGAATAATTTATTAGCGGCCTACATACCAATTAGATCCCGCATTTATGGATAAAAAAGGACCTCCCGACCCGGGAGGTTGTAGTAATAATTATAATATTAGACATGAAACCATTGTTTATAATGAAAGTCAGATGGATGTATCAGAGGTCAGAGGTATTGTAAATACCCAAGAAAATGCAAGTACAAAGCCAAAAAATGCTGTTGTCGGTGATTACCATTTTGAAAAACCCGATGCAAAAAGTGTAAGCGATAACACTCAGGTAAATAATACAAATAATGAACTTTTTTCCAATAAATATGATTTATACGACGCTCCACATTATGTGTACATACAACAAATAAGTTATTGCTGTGCTAATATATAAACAGAACACAATAATTAATAGTAATAATAAATTTATTTTATTGGGAAGAGTTTACGATGAATATTAGTAGTAGAGTCGAGTAAATTTGAACTTGTCTTGTTTATGCAATAATAAGTGCGCATACGATTTCATTTTCTCTTGCACACAAAATTAAAGTAATAACCTAAAACCATTGTTCACGTATGTCAATAAAGCTACTGTAATTTTACATCACATGGTTGTATAAAGAACAGATAATGCAGGAATTACAATTTATTTTGATGAAAATATTTACCCTTCTACACATACCCCCCCCCCCCCTGCTGCGTCTGGATTATTATGATATCTATCCTTTTTATGGCTATAAAATGTGATTACGTTGGGAGCAAACAAGGTATGTATTGAAGAGATAGCTGTTACGTATTGTTCTTTGATCGGAGACTTGATCAATAAATGTTTAAAACAAGTCGAAATGTAATATTCATTTTATGCAAAAAACGCTATTTTTTGCATTGTTTTTTAAACAGGCTTCAAAATTCATGAAGTTTTGTAAAACAAGCTGCAGTTAGCTAGCTGTTATTTTATTTTCTTCTTAATAGATTCTGTTTGAATTTGTTAGGAGAAAAAAATATGTCGAAAAAAATTGCTAATTAGCCGACAAAGGCACGGACTTTGTCGGTATGTATGTATTAATAGTTAATAATAAATAAGAGATGTCAGTTGATCATGATAACTCAGACTATATATGTAACCATTCTTTCAATGGCACCTCCAAAGTGGCTTAGGTAGCTTTTCACTGCTTTAAACACGATAAAAGAGAAAGGACTTTGGTAACTATCATAATTATCTGTGGCCTACTACATTCCTCGCAATTATTCAAAGACATGTTGTTTGAAGAACTTGCTTTATCAGTTTTCAATGCACGCGATTACTGATACCGTGTAAGAGAATAAGGACAAGCAAATTCGATCGTAGAGTGTGCAACCGAAGATACAGTTTTGGAAAAATACGTGCATTATCTGGAATGAACTTGTGAATCACTTACTGCAAAAACTCCTATCAAATTTAACACAATTTTATCCGAGGCGCATCCGCTACATTTTTGTATACTCTGAACTAGACAAGATTTGTTCCTATTTTTGTTCATCTTAGACGATAAATAGTTGATGAAAAACCAAGATACGAGTCGAGAACCTGCTTTTTTCCTAACAAATTTAAAGTAGGTTAAAAACATGCGAAAATATATTTATATTTGTGTACAGTATTTAAAAATGTGAGTTGCATAATTTGAGAAGTTTACACATTAACTAAAATATTAAATATAGTCGCTCGCATTTCGATACGAAAATGCAGCGACGTCGGACGTGGTTGACCTGCCCCACCTTCTATTGACTTGTATATCAGCGCACACGTAGAAGGTATGTAACTTTGGGCGGGGGTTACATAGCGGATATACCATTCTTCGAAGGGGATGTAAAATTGTCGGTACCTTGTCTATTAAATCCCTACTCTTCGATAGAGAAGAGGTTCGGCAAAATTTCCAGGTTAGGGTAGCTCATCTCCTGGCGTCGGTGATTGACCTTAGTATCGGAAATAGACCGACGTTAAATAAGTGAATAAAAAAATAAAATTAATATAGTCCAGTATAATTTAACTTTGCCGGTCCAAAGCTCGCCTCATCGGCTGAACTAAGTGTTGTCGCCAAACGTGTTTTTAGGCTATTGCTTTAGCTTTGTGTGCAAGAGAAAATGAAACAGTATGTGCACTTATTAACTCAGACACAAGCCAAGTTAAAGTTTACTCGACTCTATAGTTTAACAGTTTTAAATTTTGCATACCAAAAATGTTTTAATTTATAGTTGCTTGTACTATATAGGGTGTTTTGTGTTTGTGTGTGTTGTCATTTTATTTAACATCAGGATCCTTTTGACCTACAGTGATTAGTTTTTGCACGTGCTCGATATCAATAAAGGTCATTATCTGATGTCTGCGTTTTTTCAAATATGTAACCTCCTTCTGGACAGTCTTGGATTTGGATTTGGGGTTGTCTACTATGTGTGTGGTGTTTTTAAGAAACGCTCTAGAATTGAAATGCTAAGGCATTTGGAACAAGAATTTTAAACAAGTGTATAGAAAGTACACATTTAATCATATGGCCAAAAGCAAACATAATTTTCTGCTTCTTTGTGGATCAAATTCTCTTATAAATATGAATTACTTAGAGAGGAAATACTCATATTTATCTACAGACGAGCACTTGCCCTTGTACAAACACCGTACAACAGATTTACAGAACCCCAATAACATTCTCTGATACATGTGTTGAGTGGGCAGTATAAAGTAAAGAAAGAAGAGATGTCGTTTTTGCTTCCAAACAGCTGATGCAAATATTTCTGCGGTACATGGATCTGCAGGATTTCAGTGCGGTATTGCGGAAGAAGCAAACGTTCATCTAACTACAGTAAGTAAGATTGTCGAGAATATGTAGAGAAGAAAATGCTAATGTAAGCTAGTTCGTCGAAGAAGCTTCCTTTTTCTGCCCAAGAAATAGCAGGGACTTAGGTTCAGTGGCAAGGGCGGTTCAAAGTTTCCACGTACTTTGGGATTTCGGAGTACATGCACGTGAGAATCCCAAAACCAGCTCAATATGATGAACACAAAACCATTATTTTTCACACTTATTGATATTCTACAACAATCGGATTGGATTTTGCATCAATAATTCGAAAACAATTTTTTGTCAAATGTTAAGAGTAGATATGCCTCGACAAGCTGCTAAAATTTGCAACAGGGGAGGTGAAAGGGAAACTCCAGTGGGCGGTCCTTTAAAAACGATAAAATATTATTTTATGTGTTTATAGTACTATGTAGTAGTAAATAGAAATGAATGACCGCGATTCCACTTACGTATAAGCTCGAAATTAGTTCATGATTGTATATAAATTCTACCTGCCAAAGCTCAAAGGTTATGCCGACACCCGACACATCTATCCTATCATTCTAACCTAAATGCGTTTTTAACATATTATTCCTTCAATAAATACAGTATTTATAATTTAGACGGCTAGGTATTATGCTTCCCTAGAATTTTAATTTGTAATATGGAGTATACGAGTATATCTATATTTTTGCATAATGGAAAAGATATTCAATAATTAGTAATCTGCATTAATTAATAATAATCGTCTATAAGGAAATAATACTATTAAATAAAAAGAATAAGAGTTGATGAGGTCCGATAAAAATTATAAACAAAAATTAGTGGTATGCAATATTGCAGCTACGGACACACGTTTCAGAGTTATTGCTCCTCATCAGCGTAGCATGGCATTAATAATATTGTTATATTGTTAAAAGCAAGACCAACAAAGATAGGAAAGCACAGTATATTGTATGTACTCTATTTTGTACCTTCGTACCTCATGTGCCATATATGAAGAGCAATAACTCCGAAATACGTGTCCGTAGCTGCAGTCTTGTTTGTTATTATAGTACTAATTCTTGTTTATAACTAAATGGAAAACTTAACATTTTAATGTTGTTTAGTTTTCGTATGTGTAAAGCTTTAGCTGTCACATCATTCAACAAATCAAAATTTAAACTCTTGGATCCTCAGGGGATTCCTCAGGACTTCTTGAATTTTTATTTTGTAGTCTCCCTCAAATAATGGTAGTTTACCAATAAACAAAAATTAGCAACCATTGTTAAAATCAAGAATATACACCACGCAAGTTGTTTTATCCAATAAGTGTTATGCGTATAGTATTAGTTATTTGTTGGTCTAATTTGTCTATACGCGATATTCTTAGAAACTGTTAAACAGAAAAAAGTTTCAAATAAAAAAGGTGTCTCCATCTTTATTTCTTCTCAGCATAGACTTAAAGGGTTTTCCGTTCGTTAACTGATCCTTGCAAATACTCACATTTTATCGACATGGTTTTTGAAAAAAAAACGTATTTTTTACAATTATTAAAATTTGACCTTCATATTACCACAGTTCATTAATAAATATGTAGTGATGACATAGTAAAATTGAGATCCATTATCGTTTTCGTTTTTTGAATTATGGCAAGTTAAACAAAAAAATAATTTTTATTATTATTGTTATACATCCAATAGACGCCGAGAATAAGAGAAATGATTCGCAGAAAATCAGTGATAAGTAATTATTTATAAGCATTAAACTATTCAACGGATCATTATGAAATTCACTAGTTGTCTATCGAGAGGTAAACCACCGTCGGCACTCGTTCTCCGAATTTTAGGCAGGCTGTCGGCAGCCATGGCAGTGGCGGTCATATAATTGAAAGCCTCGCAAGTGCGGCTGGTTGGAGTTACGCAGGCGCCGCAGGCAAGGCAGTCTCGGCAGTTCGTGTAATTTCTACAAGTGGTTGACCTCTCAGGTACTGTTTTGATAGTATATAGTATAAAATAAGAATTTCTTTACAACCCTAACCTGAAATTTGCAAACGTAAATGTAGCAAGCAAATGCCAATTTTTCGAAGTCAGTAACAAGTAAATATATCGAGAATAAATAAAGATTAAGGATAGAGGCAACCTTTTATTTGAAATTTTACTTTCTAGGAGTAGTAGTCTCGATTTGACCAAGGAACTAGTGTTATATACTTAGCACATATCACATATTAACACATATTATATAAAATAACTTGCCTGGTGTACACTTAGTTTTACGAATTATTATTCATATTTTCTTAAAAAATATATGGATGGGGAGAACTTACAAATTTGCTTTTATAGTAGACAAAAGTTTAATGATAGATGTTTTAAACTAAACCCCGCATCAAAATATCATTAATAACTTTAGACATAGTAGGTTATTTCTCAAAAATATGGATATCTCTGGTTTTACTGGTTAGATTTTAAAAATCCAAAGCATCAATTAATTGTATCAATGAAATTTAATAGTGCATTTTTTAAATTACGAATGTCAGAGCGATTCTAAAAATTTGCAAAATTTTGAAAGTAAAAAAGATGGCTAAAATTTGTATTCAAAAATGTTTTCTCTACAAATTTTTAAAGCAGAGATAAAAACCTGCAACTTGAGTCTTAGAACGTCTACATTGGTGCGCGATCTCAACAAGAAAATATTTTCAACATCGGTCCACATCACCTTCTGGACAATACTTTTAGCTCTGATTTGTTAAATTTTCACGAAGTTGCTTTTTTCTGGAAAATATTTTCGGGTTTAAAGGAGTAAGTTGGTTTCTCTGTTTCTTTTTACATTTTGAGCCTAGATTTCATTATTTTGACAGATCGATAGATAACTTTACTGCCGACTGTTTTTATCCCAAACATTTCTTTCTATTTTTCCCAGAAATAAAAGTTATTATGAAAAAAATCCTATTACTTGGTCTAATGCAACAAACTGATGCGTGTGACTTGATGAGAAAATGGGAAAATGTGCGCTTTACTTTTATGTTTCTAACTCCTTTCATTGGAAATCGCATCGCCCCTTATAATTCTATATTCATGTGTTTACGACAAGAACACATCTTTAAAATTTAGTATCAATTGTATTGTCCAATAAATATTTTCAAATATACCAGCATACCACCATTTTATAAAGAAGAATTGAAACACAATTACACATTATTGTTAGTGCATGGGTGGCTACATATAACTAGTTACTATATTGTTATAATTCCGTACTTGTAGTATAATCAAAGAGTAGAGTACCTGTTAAGTATAATAGTAAATTAATGGAATTTGGTATTTTATTGGGCGTCCCGTGTTATTAGAAATGATTTGGTTTAATTTCTTATTTCGTTCCCTCGTTATATTTTCTCATTCATAAAATAATTCTGGGTGAAGGGCGGAGCTTAAACAATAATAAATCCAGAGGGAGCTCGTATCAGTGTAACATTTGTTGCAAAATGTGCCTTTGCACGGTTCCGTGCTATACATGTTTTTGCAAAAAGTATTATGTTTTTTGGAAAAATAAAAATAGTACGATACACATAAAACATGAATGAAGGTTTGTATCGAGTCCTTTTTCTCATATTTTAATTCTAAATATTTAAAAAAAAATCAGCAATTTGCTGCTAATTAAAACAAATCTTATTAATTAATACCATTTTTTCTCAAAATAATAAAAAGATGCAAACCTAGATTGATATGTTTTCTTCTATTTTTCGCCTGTACAAATTTTGTAACTGCAATGGTCTAATTATAATTTGTCGCGGACGGGGCGGCGTTTGAGAGTAATTTATTTCTGATTTTTAGACGGCATATCCACTCTTAAATCGCACTTCTTGTTGCCAGTCTGATTCTTGCCGTTCTTTTTCTTCAACCTACTACCCCTGTTATTTGCTGCTTTTTTACTTCCCTCGCATACCGAAGGGAAGTATTGTATTCGAGAAAAAATCACCCTCCGATATTTTTTCGGATTTTGACGGTTCAGATCCCGTAGATTACGAAAATATAGATTTTTCAATTCCGTCAGTCTGTCTGTCTGTTGGTGCATTAACTAAAAAACTACGTGATGGAGAGCAGTCAAATTTTGTTGACGCTACTGTCAACGAAGAAATGGTTAAACTTTCACTGGAACATATACAGGGTAGACCGTCTAAAGGGAATAAATAATGAAAACAAATTTTTTGCTCAAATTTAAAATTTCCACGTTTCATGACACGCTAAACGTATTTCAGAAAAAACAATGAAAATTTCTTCCATTTTTGAAAAATTTTTTACCACTAAAATAGATGAAAATTTTCTTTCTTTGTTCAAATTTAAAATTTCCACATTTCATGGCATTTTAAAGCTACTAAAAAAAAAAAAAATAAATTTACCAGCATTTTTGAAAAATTTCTTACCACTAAAACAGACGAAAAAATTTATTTTCTTTGTTCAAATTTAAAATTTCCAAGTTTCATAACGTTCTAAACCTAATTAAAACAAAAAAAAAATGTAGATTTTTTTTTAACCATTTTTGAACAAATTTTACCACTAAAATAGATGGATTTTTTTTCTTTGTTCAAATTTAAAATTTCCACGTTTCCATGGCATTCTAAACCTATTCAAACAAATTTAAAAATTGTTTTGAAAAATTCAAAAATTTTTAAACCATTTATCACTACTTACTATAGAATAGATGAAAACATTTTTTTTGCTCAAATTTAAAATTTCCACGTTTCATGACATTCCAAACCCATTTCGGAGAAAAAAATTTGCAACACTTTTTTAGCATTTTGGGTAACAGGGTACAGACTGGACCGTCTAAAGGGAATAAATAATGAAAAAAAAAATTGTTTGCTCAAATTTAAAGTTTCCACATTTCATGACACGCTAAACGTATTTCAGAAAAAAAAATTGAAAAATTTTTTCACCAACATTTTTGAAAAATTTTCTACCACTAAAATAGATGAAATTTCTTTTTCTTTGCTCAAATTTAAAATTTCCACGTTTCATAACGCTCTAAACCTATTTATAAAAAAAAATCAGATTTTTTTTTTACCATTTATGAACAAATTTTACCACTAAGATGGATTTTTTTCTTTGTTCAAATTTAAAATTTCCACGTTTTCATGGCATTCTAAACCTATTCAAACAAATTCAAATATTTTCTAAAAAAAATTAAAAATTTGTTAAACCATTTAAGTATCACTTTACTATAGATTGATTGATTGATTGATTGATTTGCCAGCGTAAGGTGGGCATTGCTGCCAATTCCGGTGCAGGGAGATTTGTTCCACCACGCAGCCCGATCGCCCACCGATCATCCCACCGTGTGCCAGAACAAACCCCCAGTGCTTTTATATACCGCCGGACCAGCTGCATACGCTGGATTGGACATTGGACATGCTTGTTGTCAGCAGCGAGAGCCGCATGATGCATGGGGTAGGAGTATAGGATGGAGCGTGTAGGTGTTTGTGAGATGTTTCTTCTTGTTTTCCTTTTGTCTTCATCGGATGGAAAGTGTAGTCGTTTGTGATATGCTTCTTCTTAGTTTCTGTCTGTGATCATCTTCTCTCCTATTCTACTTCTGAGTTTTCTGTTTCTTCTGTTTCTGAGTCTGGCAGTGTGTATATCCTTGATATTTCTTTATTGTATTCCATTTTTTGTTGTGCCAGCTTTTCCCAGTGTGTATAATCCTTTCCTAGCTTATTCATAATCCTCTCGATTGTTGTTATCCATGTGTAGCATGGTCTCCCTATTTTCAGTTTGTTGCTGTTCATTCGCAGCGCTTTCTTTAGTAGGTGTGTCGAGTCCCGTCTTTGGACGTGTCCCCAGTATTTCATTGCGTATGATTCTATTCTTTTGATTATTGTTCTTCCCTCTAGTAATGTTGACGTTTTCTGTCGTTTTTGTGGTTTTCCTGTTTTTGCTAGCAGTTGGATAATGTCCCTTTCAGCTCTTCTCAGGCTTCCTCTGTTGGCCTTTGTCGTTGCTGCGTTTTTGACTCCATATATCATCGTAGGCATTATGATGGTCGTGTATATCTTTTTGGTTAGGCACCATGGTGGTTTGTTGTCCTCAATGAAGGGTAGTAGAGCTCTTGTGACTCTGTAGGCTGTTTTGATTCTTTCCCTTACTGTTTCCCCTTCTTTTTAGTTGATTCGTTAGGTATGTTCCTAGGTATTTCATTCTATTCGTGGTTCTCAGGGTGTAGTCTCCTATTTTGTATTCTTCCCCACTTGTTGGACTTGTTTTTGTCAATGGGTCTCGGACCATTATAAGGCTCTTCTTGAAGTTTATTTTCATTCCAGAGGAATCCAGATGTGGTGTCATGTTTCTTAGAAATTTAACGATGTCTTGTTCTTCCTCGGTGATGATGAGTATATCGTCGGCGTATGCAAGTACGATGGGGGGCTTTATCGTTCCATCGTTTCCATTGAAATTCTGATTCTCCTTTATTGTGCTTTCTATCACTTGGTCCAGGACTGTGGTGAATAGTCGGGGGGATAGGTGACATCCTTGTTTGACTCCTATATTCTTCATTTTTGATTCCGTCGTCTGTCCAAACCATTGTATTGCAGTGTTTTCGTGTAGGCATGCTTTTATTATTCTGTTTATTAAGTAGTGCGGTACTCCCCTGTTGAGCAAAGTGTTGACTATAGCCTCATGCCTGATGGTATCAAATGCCTTTTGGAGGTCAATTGAGACTATATATAGTTTTGTTCCTTCTTTCCACTTTTCTTCCAGGATCCGTCTGGTGGTGTACATATGGTCGTCTGTTGATCTGCCCTTGATAAATGCCGTTTGATAATCTGGTAGTTCGCCGATGTATTTTTCCATTCCTCTGAGGAGGAATTGTGCGTAGTATTTGTACCCTACACTGCAGAGTGTTATTCTTCTGTAATCGTCCACGTTTTGTGGTGATTTGGTTTTAGGGAGCGGTATCTGTATGGTTGTGTTCCACTCCTCAGGCAGGGGTGTGGTTTCCGTCCACGCGTTGGTAATGATTTCTAGGGTTAGCTGTTTTATGTTGTCCGGTCCATAGTATACTAGTTCGTTATTTATTTTATCTATTCCCGGGGCCGTGTTTCTTTTAGCTCTGGCCATTATTTCTAGTAGTTCGTCTTTTGACGGTGGCTTTCCCAGTGGCCAGTGGTCCATTTCTTGTATTGGTTCTATTTGACTTCTCTCCGCGTTTCCTTCTTCTAGTTTCCTGACCCAATGCTGCAGTGGTATGTATTTTCTTGGCTGCGTATTTTTGTTTCTCCTGTATGTTTTAAGGTGTCTAAAAGTTTGGTTTAATCTCTGTCCTGCTGGAGTGGATTCTATGTTTTCGAAGAATTCCCTGCATTTTTTCTGTTCGTGCCTCCTCTCTGCGTCTCTTTTTTCTTTCCCCGCTTCTATTATCTTTTTGTCTATGTTCGGTGTATATTGTTTTCCTGTGGCCTTTATTTTCTTTAGTTTTTCGTAATTTCTTTTCATGTCTTTTCTTGTTGGGCTCATAGGGGATTTGTTCCTTTTCAACGTTTTCCTCGCCGCTATTTTCATTTTTAAACCCATTGTTGACCAATTTAGTTCTTTTCCTGTTAACTGTTTTTCTATCTCCTCCTGGTATTTCTTTTTTATTTCTTCGTTCTGTAGCAGTGAGATGTTCCATGTGTCATTTGATGTTTCGTTGTATCTTTTTTTTGCTTCTTGTTTCTTTATTACTAGTGTTCCATATAATATTTTGTGATCTGTTTTGACGTTTGTTGCTTGTTTTGCCTTAATACCTGTCCCTTATTTTTCTATCCACTAGGATATGGTCTATTTGAGAGTTGATGTTTCCTTTACTCCAGGTATTAAGGCAGGTTAGGTTCTTGCTCCATGTGTTTCTAACTGTTAGATCGAACAGATGTGCCAAGTTTTTTAGCGAGCTTCCATTATCGTTTGTCCATGTGTGAAGTAAGGTTTTTCCTATGATATTCTTGTCTTCATGTGTTTGGTCGTCCTTTCCTATATGCGCGTTGAAGTCTCCTAGTATTATTATGTTCATTTTTCTATTCCTATTTCTTCTAGTCTCTTGGGTGATCTGTCTGAATACTCGTCCTGCCCGTTTGTCGGAGGGCACATGTACTCCTAATATGCATATGTTTTCCTTTCCAATTTGTAAGTCTGCCATGGTTGTTTTCGTTTACTTTTCTTGTCTTTATCTGAATAGGGGTGTTCCGTCTTATTGCCAATGCGACTCCTCTGCTGGTTTTTTCTTTGTCCCCTCCACTTAGATGCCATTTGTAATTTTGAGTAACTGCAGTTCCGTCTATCATGTGTGTCTCTTGTATGCATGCAACGTGTATGTGTTCCATCATAAGCGCCTCATCGATTTTTTCTCTTTTCTCTCTCGTTATGCAGCCTCTGACATTCCATGTCGCCAGGATGATGTCATCGTGTTGTAATTCTTGACTGTTGGCTTCCTCTGTTCTTTGTGATATTTGGTACATGTTTATGTGCGTTGCTTCCTCTAATTCTGGGCGAGGTGTTATTGCCCCAGTTCGAGCGTATGTTTCTTCTGGTTGTTCTGCTTCATGTTTTTCTTGTGCAATAATCACGCTATCGTAGTGATTTCTTTCGTTTCCGTGCTTCCTATATACTATCTCTAGTGGTGTGTTCTCTCTTCCCTGTTGGTTAGTAGGATGGAAGATTATATGTTCTCCTTCTTCTTGATGTACTATTATTGTCCTGTTTTTCATATTTGCTGTTGCTGCAATTGTTTCCTGCCTCTCCCAAAAACCTTCTCTTCTCAGATCTCGAATGAACGCATTTATTTTTCCCATATTAGAGTTGTATCTATTGTAACGGAGTGCTAGTTCATGGATGGATGCCTGCATGAATGGCATGAAATGGTCTAAGTGATTTTCGATATAATCAGCTACTTGTTTTCGTCGCATTGGTATGTGCCTGTGATGTTATATTTTCTCCCTCCAGTTGGTGGCTTAATGCTCCATATAGACAGTTTCCGTCGCCGTCGATTTTTTGTACAAGTAATTGATGTGTTCTCGTTTCAACGTCCTGTATTAGTGTGTCCATCTTTTGCCCAGTTTTTCAAAACCTATATTAGCTTGCTGTAAGAGAGTGTTTTTATTATGTTATCTGTATCGCGGTAAAATAACTTTTTACAGCGAGTTGAGAATGAGAAAGTGGCCCGAAAGAAACCTCCGCACACCCTGTATATTGTTTTGGTTTTTGTAGTGCCTAATTCCAACTGTCGTTTTCCAATGGGAATAAAATAGGATATTATTATCACTTTACTATAGAATAGACCACGTTTCATGATATTCCAAACCTATTTCGGAAAAAAATGCAACATTTTTTTACCATTTTAAAAGAAGATAGATGGAAACATTTTTTTTTGCTCAAATTTAAAATTTTCACGTGTCATCATGACATTCTAAATCTATTTCAGAAAGAATTTTTTTTTAACATTTTTGAAAAATTAAAAAAAAAAGAAATTTTTTAACCACTACTAATACTTCCAATACACTACGTGAATATGAAATTGAAAATGTGACAGATGGCAATAATATTTGGCATATGCACCTATTACACTATTGTTGAAAAATGTACAGGGTGGTCATCCCAAGAAATAATTCAACCATGGTGGACATTTGTAAAGGTATGTGCGCAGGCCTTTCATATTTGGCACCTGTTGTTTAGTATTGAATTTTTGCTGTTGGATGAGCACTCTGTATATTTTTTTGACCGAAAGTTGTCAGGTTTTCTTTGTAATAATAACTTCCGATTACTATTCTCAATATTGTCTAAACGTTATTTGTGGCATTATCTTATTTTTTTCCTTCTTCAATTCTTTGGGACTTCCTGCCACACGTATGTTTTCTTTTTAAGCGGTGCTCGGGGAATCTACAAAATATCACAATTAACCAGTATGTTACTGGTAAATAACCTCTACGCCTGTGACTTTTACGTCAAAGGATCAGTTAAAGGTTGCTTTTTTTAAATAAACGACAGATCCTTTGACGTAAAAGTCACAGGCTTAGAGGTTATTTACCAGTAACATACTGGTTAATTGTGATATTTTGTAGATTCTCCGAGCACCGGTTAAAAAGAAAACATACATGTGGCAGGAAGTCCCAAAGAATTGAAGAAGGAAAAAAATACTATTCTCAATGTCATTTCGTAATTAATAATTTTTTAGAGTGACCGCCATGCACAAATAGAGAGGGAAGTTATGTGTAAATACCTTTACCGATTTTTGTTTAATATTTGCTGACTCGTAGTGACTTTATATTTTAGTCTTCATAGATATATTTTTACTAAATTTTGTATAACGACGTCATCTTCCTTTTTCACTTCGGGAATGTGTAACTTCTGGAATAGTTCCCTATACTTTCTTAAATTTGTAGCCAAGAAGGTTAACATATTTTCTCAAGAATTTTCTGAAAGAAAGAAGTCCATTTCTATTCGCTTTGAATTTCAAAAAATAAGCTGTCAATAACCCCACATAATAAACTTAAAATAGTTCGCCATTAGAACTGAGCAAAGAGCTTTTTTGCATGAGTGTTATAAGTCTCCATAAGAATAATATAATAACATGCATTTGAAAAGCGAATGCTTCAACTAGATATGAGCATAAGCGAAGTACAAGGTAAAGGATTTTTATACACAAATGCATGATGCTTATACTTTCTACTCATGAAAATGCTTTTGCTCCAGGCTTATGCTCATCAAGAAAATACTCCCTTTTATTTATATGACTGAATGGCCAAGTTTGCATTTATCCACTGAAACATGTTCTTTGTAAGTATATTGCTGTTTTCTTAATAGAAACTTTATGGTATATTCAGGAACTATTCTACTAGCTTAGGTGCAAACTTAATAGAAACTTTATGGTATATTCAGGAACTATTCTACTAGCTTAGGTGCAAATTATTTCCAGGTTCTATAATTAATGAAAACAATGCCTACTTATTATAATTTGTATATTTTGCAACAGTAAACAATGATATAACCGCACGCAACCGGATGCAATCCGGCAGAAATGTAGCTTCCTCTTTTAATTGAAAATGAGACTAAATTGTAGTTGTTAAAGATATTAACATATTCTATAATATATGTAAATGTATAGATTATATACAATATTCTATATTAAATAATATAAACAATTATTTTAAAGTAAGTTATTATCTAAATATATTATATTTATAAATATATAAAGCCAAGAAATGTTATTTAACAATTTTCTTGTATGGACAAAATTTGAAGCGAGGTAATAATGTACAGATCTTTAACTCAATTTTAAACTATTCATCAATTTTCTTCCTTTCTACAAAGAAAACACATGTGGTCTTAGTATCTTGTTTCTGGATAGAAATATTTTATTCACAAAGTATTATTTTAACTTAATAAAAATATTGATAACAAAAAGAATAAAGAGAACAGCACAAAATAATGGTACATATACAGATGGAACAAGTAGTACTTCCTGTAAGTCTGTTGGTTTAATATGTATGTATTTAATTATACCTAATTAATTAGAATATTCGTAGTTTCAATGATTCTAAGATACTTTCATCTGTTTTTTATTTTTAACTTTCACGTCCAGTCTCACCTGAGCCTGTTTTATAGCAGACTTGCCTAACAAAAGTCATTTACCTCTCCTCGTCCGCTCTAAAAGAGTTGCTAATATCTTCAAATTTAACTAAAGTTTAATCATTACGATATAATTCGTCAATCAACATAAGTACAAAGACTGCATTTACACAATTTTGCTGCAAATTCTTAGAAAGTAGCATCCTTTCTTGCTCTTGAACAAGATCGAGCTTAAAACATTCTCAGGTGCAAGTCCCCTTCATTTGAAATAAGGAATAGCCAGTAGTCACATATGAATTTGATCTATTTAAGAAGGATTTTATAACAAAGACGCACAAAAAAATGGTCTGTTACAGAACACTTACCTATGCATCGCCATGTATTTTTGGCCGTTGAATTCAAATCCGAGGTCAGAATTGGCCAGTCACCCCCAGTCACCCCAGGATTTTTGGTAAGAGCCAAAAAACTACGTGAGAACCAGCCGAAAACCGCATCTCGAAAACGAAATTAATACAGCGCTGCGGTTTACGCTATTTAATTTGTCTCGCCTTCCTACGTACCACTTTCAGATTTTTGCAAACACCTTAATTTTTTGCAGATTTTCAAAGGAAAGTATCTAAAGCATTTATACGATTTCGACATCTCTTCACATAAATCGTTGATAATAAATAAATTGATCCCCCTTTTGTGCTTGATCGATTGTAAATTAAATTTCCAATCCGATGATGTGGGGCACAATATAGCCGACGGAAATTAGCAAAAAAAAAGGAGGAAACCTGGACAAAATTAGTAAAAATCTGAATTTTTGCACAGACCCTCTTTGAAGTGTACCAAACCCAAATCTACAAAAATTACAAAAATCCCAACATGGCTACCCAAGGTATTGAAGGTCAAGGTTGTTTGCAGATATATCGCGTCCTTTGCATCGGATGCCAATGAGGGCCATGTGAAAGTTGTAGAGAATTAAATTATCTACAAGATGCCTTTTTAATTATTACCCCCCCCCCTTTCGAGATATTCAAGGTCAAATTATCAATAACATAGCTTTTCTCGAATATCTCGCACCAAAAAATCAGCAATAAACTTAAAATTAGACAGCAATAAAGTTAACATGAAAGTTGTAGAGAATTCAATTATCTACAAGACTGGCATTTTGCATCTGCATCAGCAGTTCTTTTGCACATGTGTGTATGTAGATTTAGTAGCAGACCAATACATAGGGAACAAGATATTCGCGGAATACCAGTTTTTTGAAACTTTAACCTTGAATACCTCGAACATGGCGAGGTTTTGGAAAAAAATGCAAAAGATCTTGTAGATAATTGAACTCTCTACAACTTTCATGTTAACTTTATTGCTGTCTAATTTTTTTGGCTTGAGATATTCGCGAACACCATGTTTTTGAAATGTTGACCCTGAATATCTCGAAAAGGAGAGGGGGGGGTGGTAAAAATAAAAAAGACAACTTGTAGATAATTTAATTCTCTATAACTTTCACATTGACCTCATGCATAGGACGCGAGATATTTGCAAAAAATTTTCACCTTCAATATCTTGGGTAGCCATGTTGGGATATTTGTGAACTTGGATTTGGAATACCTCAAAGAACTTTTGTGCAAAAATTCAGATTTAACTAATTTTGTCCAGGTCAAATGCTAATTTCCGTGAACTAATATTTTCCGGCGATTTTTAAGTAAGATGTCGGCCGCTAAAGTGAGAAGTCCGAGAGCCATTTCTTCCAAACGAAAGCTAGCAAAAGGTAAAAATTCAGGGATATGAAAAATCGAACGAGAAATCGAATGTCGCAAAGTCAATGAGTTATCCAAGATACGATCGCTTAAAGTCACCGGATGGTAAAAAGCTTTTACCGCTTCTCGAGGCCATAACTCGAAAATGAAATGATATACGGAGCCGAGGTTTACGCCATTCGATTTGTCTCACCTTTCTACGTACCCCTGATTTTGATTCAGATTTTTGCGGACACTTTAATTTTAACATTGGAAATGTTAATATTCGCGGTGTAGCATACAGAACAAAAGTTACAGGTCTTTCCAAGGACAAAAGTTACAAGTCTTTCCAAGGCCGTCGACATCAAAGTATTAAGGTGAGATGATGTAATACTGAGCGAGAGCCTGTTGCTAAGCGAATGCGGTGTAGTAGGTCAGTGCTAAACGATATTGGAGAGGGTACATCTTGTAGCATCGAGCCGGGACGCATTAGTGCTGCTGCGGCGGACAAATTAAGAAGCGTGATATCATTTGTCTCACTATTTATTCCTTGCCCTAGTGTTCATCGTCAGCCGTACGGTGGGCGCATAGGTAATGTTCTCGCTAACGGCGCGGAAGGTCCTAACGCCACTAGCGGACTTCGTCCGGAAAACATCGCAGAAATGTTATGCCTTTCAACTGGGCGACAGTCCGCTAACACGCAACATAACCAGAATTAGAATGCATAATGCCCCACTCCAGATCAAACACCCCTACCATACCAGGCGTTACTTATCTTCCGGCAACCTCTCTAGCCACACTTTTCTTAAACATTGCTTTTCTCTATCATACACTTCACCCTTCAC